>OV702295.1:366993769-369493769 GCA_916181665.1 Avena sativa
AAGCAAATACGAAGCAGAAGAACCCTAAGAAGCATCTGGAGCAACTTCGGACTCCGAGGCTCTCACCTTGGCCACCAGATGCTGCTCTAACGCGTATGTGGCTAGAAGGTCAATAAGACTGGGGCCATAATGCTTGCAGCGAGGCGACTTGGGTGTCATCCACCGCCACCGACATCTTGGAGATGACATGGCTCAGGTTCAGCTGCGCACCAGATGCCATCGCCATCGCCAGGCCAAGGGTAGCTCCCACGCCCTTCTGGGTCTTCTTATAATCTGCAGGGGCATCACCTACCAGGGACTTCTCTAAGGAGTCGATGTCGTCGAGGGCAACACCTTAGGGAAGATCTCCCGGTAGAAGCAGTTGAGGACCTCCTTGGCCTTACCCAGCGTCTCGACGGTAGAGCTGCAACGTTCTTTGACCGCCGCAACCGCATCTGTGATGGGGTCCCCATGATCCAATACATTGCGATCAAACGCAATGCCAGTGGCATCTATAGATGCATCAAAAAAAATTCGGGTCAAACGAAGGAAACGCAAGAAAAATCTTAGGTAGAGGAGATGTATGTTAAATCAACAAACAACGCTTTGGCAGCCGCCATAAGCTGCTCCACCATTGCATTCTCCCGAGATGCAGCAGCAGCTGCAAGTTGTTCTTCGCGCTCCTGGACCTCCTGGTTACAGCGTTCAAGGGCCTCCACAACATATTTTTGCCTTGGTCTCCACCTGGCTGTGCCTATTTTTGAGTGTGTTCAGCTTACGGAGAGCCTTGTTGTTCTCATCTGCAAAAAGCAAAAGGAAAAAAGATCAGAAAACAAAACTCACCATTGGCATCTGAGGAAAACAGGCAGCAATGTATACACCTTGGAGCTGCTGAAAGCTTTCCTCCAAGGTGAGGTATTGTTGCCCAAGGCGTTTTATGTCGTGAATGAAGGGATACAACAGGGAAAAATCAATCAGATAAATGAACAACTCGGGCTCGCTCGCGTCAAATGGATAGTACTCACATGGCCACCCAAAGACTCTGAAGGATCAACTTGCATCTCCCGGGGACAACGGCACGAGTCCTCGGTTTCGAGGAACTCGATACGCCGTCACCAGAGTTGGCCGGTATCTTCAAGGAGGACATCACAAGCTTTGCGTGCGCCATCTTCGAGTCCACGACTACCTCTTCAATTTCATCCTCCATGGATTCACCTGAGGAGGATCCCCTTCTACAACAAGACGAGCAAGTCACTCAAAACATCAAGAAGGCTAAATTTTATAACAATCAAGACACAGGAGCGTCCGACACGTATGAAGGGATATCAGAGAGGTTAAAGACCGGCGTCGTCTTCTTATTCTTGTCCTGCGGCTGAGGATCCACGGCCCGGATGGGCACCGTAGGAATGGGGGAGGTAGCACCTTCATCTGCAGAATATCGCTGTAGGAAGGCGGGCCCTTTTGATGACGGCAGTGTCGTGGCATCTGAGCTTTCACTTCGGGATCTCTTGCGAGAGTTCCCTTTGCTATGCTCGGGGGCTTCCCCAGTCGGTGAGTGCACGGGAGGGATTGTGGAATCAGATTCCGCGTCCCCACCATCTGGCGTAGCCGTGTACTTCTCAGGAAGGGGAGGCATCATGCTCTCCACCTTAATCTCCTACGGAACACCGAAGACTCACATCAAAATAAAGGACTAGAGGTATAAACAAAAGAAAAGGCATTACATGCAAGTAAAAAACTCACCTGAGGAACCTCCTTCTTCGCACTAAAGGGGCAGTCAGCGACTTCCCCGGCAAGTCCCCGTCGGCCCTGAAGCACAACAGCGGTCGAAGCATCCGGTCGAGGTCAGTCGAGGACATCTCCTATCATCGGTATGGAAACGGCAGTGCCTAAGCAGGCTAGATAGAGGTGTGGGAGTGAGCTGGGAAGCGAGTGACGGCATCCGCAAGCGGGATTGGGCACAAGCATGCGTCGGGGACACAAGAAGTACCAAGGTTCGGGGCCCTCATGGCGAGGTAACACCCCTACTCCTGCCGATCTGACTATCTCGATGAACACTGAGTACTACAAAGGATCCTTGAGCTATATCGGTGTTTCTAGCTAGAAGAAGAGGGTCCAACCCTTGCTACGTTGCCCCTACTGCCCCTTATATAGGGCTGAGGCGGCATGGGCAACGACTCTGCTGACTAGCGGGCCCCACAGGCGGGCCCGGCCGACTATTCCTATATAGTATCCGGACTCCCTAACGTCTAATACAATGTCGCGCCCCCCGACCGGCGGGAAACAGTGGAGGCCGCCCCAACCGACACGGGCGACGACGCCTGTTCCGGCCCGACACAGATACGGGCCGTCTTCTCCGGTGTCCGTGCCGCTGGCTCCATCTTCCTGTCTTGTCGTTGTCTGCTAGGGTGGCGGGTTACTGTGTACTCGTCACCCTAGCACCCTTGGCTGGCTGGTAAACCTTGTCCGGCTGGTACGATCCTGCCGGCTACCTTGTCCGGCTAGTAAGATCCATCCGGCTAGGTGCTCTGCCTGCGTCTTTTTATCCGGCTAATGGTTCTGCTGGCTCGCCCTTGGTCTGTCCTTCTCTTGTCCGACTGGCATGATCCAGCCGGCTAGATGCCTTTAGAGATGTTCCTTATCCAGGTGGTGTGCTGGTTTGCTCTGCGTCTGGCCTTCTTCCTGACCTGCTCTTGAGTTTTTACATTCGGATGGGATCAGCTGTCTGCCTCTAAATCTTGTCCGGTTAGCCTACCCGGGGGTGATCCACCTGACATCTCCTCATCCGACACTCTCGTCGGGTCACTGGCGTGGGAGTACAGAAACATCGGGTACACCCTCGCCTGGAGGGGCTACACCTAACGCTTGAGGAAGGTCCGGATGATGTTGACGTTGGAGACCTCCTTGCCTCGCACCAGCTAGAGCTCCTCCACCCGCTTGTACAACTTCTCCACCACTTTGGTTTCACCCTCCATAACATCGTTAGACCACGAACGCTTTTGGGTGACCACCTTGCTGGCGTCAAATGGAGTCAATCCATAGAGTTGGCTATCGACCTTGGAGTCACGAAGATAAAACCACTTGTTCCTCCATCCTTGGACGGATTCGTAGAGGTGGAAGGTGAAGTACTAGATGTTGGGGCAGATGGATATATGATACCTTCGGTCTGGATTACGGATGTAGTATAGCTCTTTTCCCTAGTAGACCTAGGTTTATCGAATCCTCGGGAAGCAGAAAGAAAAGTAAAGTTACTTAAATGGACCTTCGAGAGTTTTAGAATTCCTTTTGTGTTTTCACCGGACCAAGAGTTTGCAATATTTTTGTTGTTGTTGACGATGGAGAGAGAGGGCCTAGGGCCTTCGGTTTCACCAGTAGCTGTGCAAAACATCTGATGGGAATAAAATATAATAATAATGTATGCATGTAATTGTTAGAGCAAGATAATTATATGTGGGCAGTGCATCCATAATTTTTATCGCCTCTGCAACCGCTTATAGCAATAACCTACTAGTCTCATCCATATAAGAAAGAGAACTAATGATATGCATAGTGATGTCACCATTAATCCCAAACAAATCCCTCACATATAGCCGTACTACCACTTCTGTCACTAGGGTTCCCAACCTACAGATCAGCCATTACTCACACTCCCTATACCTGGATTAATCCTCGGGGTCTTGGGTACCTCATAAGTCCTTAGATTGAGGCAAGAGAGGGTACAATAATCATCATGTCATACAAACTAATACATCATCCCATCTATGATAAATAACATGCACAAAAAGCTACATGGCTAGGCCGAAGCCCTTATCCCAAGGGGAATTACTCACACATAGAGATGAAATTAACAATCATAAATATTGTAATAGAGATCATTAGATTGATAGCAAATAGTCTTACATTGTCGCCAATTGGAGAAGAGATCTACTATTACAAGTGGTGGAATATGGCTATGGTGGTGGAGAAGGGTTTGGAGATTAGATATAGTTCTATTCCTCCGGCGTGGTAGCTTCTGGTGGCAGGGAGAGTTAAGGTTGAAAAGAAGCGATGTTTTCCCGTCGCCTGAAACCTCTTTATATAGGGCCCCCTTCACGAAAGTTGTTCTGTTTGACCTAATGGAGTCGATGACAACTATATGGTCGGAACTATACGGCCGGAATAAATTTCCCGCCGTATATTTGGCCGTTGAGTCTTCTAGATCCACTTCACGGCTCCTGGTTTCTTTGACGTGTTGGAAATATCGTATCTTTGATATTCATGTTGTGATTCCCATCATCATACACATTATCTGCGTAGGGAAAAATAGCAAGAAAGAATTGCATACCCCTTTGATCATTAGGCATTAGTGGCAGGGTTCAGAGAGATATTTTATCAAATATATGAATAATATCTAGTTTAAATGCGGACGTGGATGGCTATATTTCGCAGCCATCAATATCCCGCACCCGCCTAGCGAGTAAACGCCGCCAGTGCTAGACTGCCTCTTCACGGAATAGAGCTTCCTGAAGAGGCCAAAGTGTGGCTCGATTCCTAGCTAGCACTCACACAACATGATGAAGCACACAATATGCAAAAGGGAATTGGGCTACAACTGATGGAGTTGCAGCCCGTAAAGAAAAAGGAGCCCACGAAGAAATTCGTGGGCAGGAAGAGAAAGCCTGCGGATGACAAACACATAAAACATAACCCGGTAACCTTCGGGTGGGTCCGGGGTTACCTTAGACTTAGGGAAAATGGCGTCGCCCTTCTCCTGCGGGATCAGGCCAGATTCATGCAGGGGGCGCAGGTCCGTCTCCCTCATTGTCGACCGCCGCCAGCTACCATCAGTGACGCGGCTGGCGGTGGAGGCCTTATTGGCGACGCTCATCCCAGCAGCGATAGAAGAGGACATCTTTGGCTTGCCCATATTGCTAGCATGGCGCGCGGTGCGATGAGAACAAAGAAAAGAAGAGGGAAAGGTGCGGAGAACGTCCAGTGCAAAGGGAATGAGAGCTCTGAAAATGGAGGATAATTGACAAAGGAAGTGGTGAAGGGAAAAAGTGCCACATTTCCTCGTGGTATAAAACGACGAATACGACGAACCGCAACCAATAACCCTAACATCTATCCTTCATCGCATCATACATGTGGCAAGGCACCACCCGAACCGTCATGAGAACACCGTCCACTACGCACGGAAATCCAGGAGATACAATAATTATCGCGTAAACTACACATGACCAGTCAAATCCTGGTTAGAAAGTGGGACCCACGATCGTCTCGTCACATTGCCTCTGCTACCGCAGACGGTTGAGCTCACTAGGTTCCAGCAAAAGCGACGGCTAGCAACGGCTCTAATCTTTCGACTAAAAAAGTACTTACTCAAGTCTGCGACTCAACCAACTATTTGGGGGATACTCCTATCAGGAGCGTTGGTCGCGCTCCTGAAAATTTGGTAAGGTCCCCGGGTCAGTCGAATAAATTCCTAAAGCTTCGAGTCCTTCTTCGAGTCTACGACTCCATTACGGACTCGGGGGCTACTCTCATAGGGAGCGCTGGTCACGCATTCAAAAAATTTACGATGCTAATGGCATTTTGTAAGGTCATCCGAAGAACTTCAGGATCACCGTAACGCATACCTGACAATTATAAGTCTCTGCTCGAGTCTACGACTCGAACAGACACATGAGGGATACTCCCATAGGGAGCGCTGGTCGTGCACCCTATGAATCAATTGATTGGGATCCTTCGGATCCTTCATGACTACAAAAAAACATAACTTATGGAACAATCGGCAACTCTGCCCAAAATAACGCTAAGAGAGGCAACGTCTCCTTAGTCACCTGAAATGCCTCCGCGGCGATAAACTTTTGAATGCTGTGTCTACGACGCAAAGGTAAGACCTACAGATACTTCTGATGGCCTGGCAACGCACCCGACTGCGCTCTTCTAGTAATATTCCGTGTTAGCAGGCATGATAAAAAATTCGACGGACGCGTTAGGTACACAATTTGAACACTAGAATTCGACTCCTATAAGACCTCCGCAGCCTGGGTCGAGTTATAGCAACAATTTTTCGGGTTCTAGTCTGAGGACTCGAGTCTGAAGTAGATCGTGTTGTTTTATCCAAAGACAGTTAACTGATCCCGATCCTTCGGACCAGTCAGGCACACGTATCAACAATTCCTATGAACCAACACATTGACCCGAAACTTGTTCGAATGAGTAACACCCGAAGGACTTAAGAGTCTCCAACTGAATCTACGATTTGACTGAACACTCGGGGGCTACTGACATGGGTATGCCCTTAGGATTCCTGAAGTTAGCCTACCTGGTCCAGCCTGGCAGAAGCCCATATAATCACCCTCTCTAGACGGCGAATCCCAAGAAGAATTCAGATGACCCAGACCCATGAAGGATGCGACTCCTTAGAGAACACGACCAACTTTAGATAGAAATTCAAAGGGGTTTTAATCTGTAACCGACTCGGCCTACCTCGGGACCTGGACTCCCCATATAAAGGTCAGGAGGGCACGACGAGAAGGACAATCCATAACCCTAGCACACAAGTCGCCAGATCTCATCTGCGCACCCCTGTAACCCTCATCATCGCCATCAATCAAGAACAGACAAGCAAGAGTAGGGTTTTCCCTCCGGGGGCCTGAACCTGGGTAAACCTCGTATCCCCGTGTTGCGAGTCTGTTAGCCATTCCGTGATTTCTAGCGTCCCCTCTGAAAGGGTATTTTACCCTATACTATTTTTGGTTGACAATGACACCGTGGTTAGAGTAGACTAATGCTATTTCTAGTGTCTTACACAGGTTCTATTCCAATGCTGTGATGAAAGGTTATGGGAGACCCCCCCCCATTTTGATAACGAAGCTTCGCACCGGAGTTTTCCCTTTTTATGTAATTTGAGTCTAGTTAGGAGCTCCGCACTATTAAGAGGGGTTATCTCGATGAGCTTGTTGGGGATGATCACCTAAGCCATATACACATCCCTTTCTCCTACCTAATCCATCACCAAAGAGAGAAGAGAAGAAATCCTATCCATCAAAGCCTTTTCCGCAGATCCGGTTTTCAAACCGGTTGGACCGGCTCCCAGACCGGACCGTCCGGTGTCAGGATCGGAAATCCGAACTCAAACCGGGTTTTCCGGTTTACTCACTCCGAATCTATCCGAATCTGGGTACTGAGAGCAGATTCGATTTCAGTCCGGTTTTCCGGGCTGAGGACCGGACTGTCCGGTGTGTGAACCGGTCCAACTGAACTTAAAACCGGACCTTGCGTTTTTGGCTCAAAACGGCTAGTTTTTCTCCTTGAGTATAAATATCCCTTCTTATAGCTTGAGCAGGTTAGGCATTCAGTTTATATCATTTCTTGAAGCTCTCTCTCTCCCCCATTGTTGAAACACAAAAGCTTGAGGATCTCCCATTCTACCCAACCAAATCCAAATCCCTTTGGTAGAAAGGAAGAGGAGGTCCCGATCTACGTTTCCACCAAGCCAAAGTTCATTCCCCCTTGAGTTCATCGAGTTAGCTTGTTACTCTTGGGTTTGTGAGAAACCCTAGGCGGCTAGGGTCGCCCGGAGGCATTCGGCTTGTGATTTGCTCCGTGGAAAGTTTGTGAGGGTTTGGAGACTACCTTAAAGTCGACCACGAGTAAGTGAGCTATTCCTTCGTGGGATAGGCTCGGAGAAGAAGGTGAGCCTTCGTGGCGCATGAGGAATCCTTCGTGGAACCTCACACCTCTCCAACGTGACGTAGCCCCCTTTCCAAAGGTGGTGAACACGGGAATACATCTTCGTCTCCGCGTGCTTCGGTTATTCCTTAACCGATCTCTTACTTGTGTTGCTTACCTTGTGATAGCCTTCGAGCTTGAAGTATCTTGTACATCATCTAGGTTGCCTCACCTAGTTTGCATTTAGGCTCACTTATATTCCGCAAAGCCTAAAACTTGCAAAAGATTATAAAGAATTTTGTAGAAACCTATTCCTCCCTCTAGGTTAACCATCTTACACTTTCACCCTCCTTCTCCAAAACTCAAGTCCATAACAATGGATATTGACGAGTCGAACCCTCGTCAGATAGATTGAGTACGAGTGTACTTAGCAAGTTCTAACTATGTGGTTGTTTGATACACTATCTACGGCCGTGGATTAGACATCCTAGGCTTGTGCATTTTTTTGAAATCGGTTTTTTGGAAAAGTTAAGTTTTAGTTTATAAAAAATCTATGCTTTCAGTCTTCAAGGGTTGTACAGAACTCATTGAGTTCCTTTCTACACGGTGTTCGTGGTTCTTTCCCAGAACAAGGAGTATCATGGCACATTCATACACTCTAAAAGGTGTGCTACTTTATCCACAAACGTTTTTCATGATTTTGAGGCCCATTTTAAAAACTAGCCAATCACTAGCCTCCCCATGATCCCACTGTCCATCTGTCCATCCTTTGTAACGGGTTTTGATCAAGAGACCTACGCTCAATTACCATCCCTTCTAATATACTCAATTACCCTTTGTTCGAGAGGAAGGGAAAAAAGAGGGAGTCGTAGAATAGGAGGTGGCAATGGCGACGATCATTGGACCGGAGCATGTAGAGGCTGTTCATGGAGGGAAGACGACGTCGAGGGGACAACGGTAGCCACATGAACGTATGTTCTAGACACGGGAGGGGGTTCCTGTAAGCTTTTAAATGAGCTGCTCTCCTACAAGTGAGACACACGTCCATGTATCATTCACGTCAACTCAAATCCAGCGATAAACATGCTACTGGACTAAATCGAGTCTAATTGATAAGTACACAATTTAAATTGTATGAATTACGAGTATCGGGACTAAATAGAACCATCCTGACAAGTACTCCCTCCGTTTTAAAATATAAGATGTTTTAGATTTGTGAAGAAAATAAATCTAAACTTGTTTTAGTGTGTAGATTTATCCTAAAGTTGAGTGAATCTACATACTAAAACAAGTCTAGATTTATTTTCTTTACAAACCTAAAACCTCTTATATTTTAAAACAGAGGGAGTGATTTGGTACTATATTTTACTTTTTTTTATCTTTTTTCCAACCCTACGTTCCAAACAGGCTCTAAATAGGCTGGCCTGGAAACCATAAGCATGCGGAGCGAATTTTCCTTACTCCGAAGTCTAAACAATGCGCGTGGTGTGATCGATCCGATCGGTCCGGCTTGCTATATATTGCCCTGCCTTGGGGCTGGGGCTGAAGACGGATGCTAGCTGCATGCGTTTGAAGTCAAAACCTGCCGAATTTTGCTGGCGACAAAGTCATCCACGTACGTCGTCGTCGTTCGTCCCGGTCTTTTCCCACCGTCCATCGCCATCACGTGGACCATGCCCGTATCCGGCTTCTGGCGCAGTGTAACCATACCACCACCACCCGTCAATATCTCCATGTAAATACGATCTTAATTTTGGTTTGCAGCGCCAGCGCGTACGAATACTCATTTTGTATACTCCATCCTCTGTAAATAAATGTATATCTAGCTGCTTTTGTCTAAGTCAAATATAACCAAATTTGACCAATTTTATAGAGAAATATATAAACATATATTATATTAAATTGACATATATTTAAAAATAAATCTAATGGTAATAATTTAGTGTCATAAATGTTGGTATGTTGTCTTAAAAAGTTAGTCAAACGTAATAAAATTTAACTTAAAACAAGACTAAAAATAAACTGATTTGCGGACGGAAGGAGTAAGATACAAGTATCGGCCAAAAGGTTCATGGAAGTTCTGAAGTTTCGATCGCGCGAAAAGGGGTAGCGCTAGAAGATCACTGATGAAGGTCGCGGTGTTGTGATTTAGCTTGTACGGTCACTGAAAAGGACGCATAGCGCGCGAAAGGAACGCGTCTTTCCTAATGAGCTTTTGCAATGGTATGCAAGCGGTGCTACGAACATTCTGGCCAAAAGACTCGCCAAGAGAATAATAGTACTACTACGGATAGTATTTTCCCATGTGGCCATGTCCATCCATCCACGTAGCGTAAACTTTTCTCAGCTCAACGAGAGCTTCACGCCATTCCTTGGCATAAAATAAAATAGAGGCGCTTGAATGAGGACCCAATTTCTTTTCTTTTCTTTTTTTATTAAATAACATAACAACATACGAACAATCATGAGTGTGTGTGCATGCATGCATGCATGCTACTAGCTCGCAGGTACGAAGTACCCGGGCGAGCAGAACAAATAAAAGAAAGAACGTGGTATCCGGGCAGAATTAACAGACATGGAACGAGTAGAACAAGGGAGAAAACAAAAGCGGATGATGAGCTGGTCTGGAGCAAGGTTCCGGGGCATACTAGGCACTAGGCAGGGCCCATCGGTGATACTAGACAAACAAACAACACGCACCGCCCGGTCGGTGGAGGGGAGTGGCGACGACCCGGTCGACGGCCAGTACTACACTACAGCCATGCCATTCCATCGACCATCGATCGAGAGAGCTAGATTTTGACCAACCATCCATCGCCATCGCTCCCCGCCGACGAAAGGCATGCACAGCACAGCGAGGCATATCCCTGTTGCGATCTACGTACTACACAGAAACGATTGGCAAGTAGTACTACTACTACGTACCAACGTAGCTGATGCAGCCAGGTACGCTAGCTGACCGTGACAGGAGCAGGAAGAAATCTGAAGTTCTCTGGACGTACGCAACCATATCTATCCATCCTGCTAGCTACGAGAAGTGACGGGACACAGCTAAGCTAACGGACCGATCGGGAATGATGCACATGCATGCCAGAACGGGAAGTCGTCGTCGTGGATCGTCCACCGCACCAAGCAAGAAACCGCGTCCGATCCGTCCGGGACAAATCGCCCGTTCCCGACACAAACACACCTCGGGGCGTTTGCCACCCACCGTCGGGTGCTTGAGCCAAATCCGGCTGCGCGTGCGGATAAAACTGAGGTCAACCCCGCTAGTACGTGCGTGCGTGCAGAGTGGACTGCTGCGGCCTGCGGTGGGTGCCCCCATTTCAAGTAGAGGAGTCGCATCTTTTTTGTTCCCAGCCATGATATATCTTGCGACTTGCCTGCTTGGCTGCTTTGCTTTAGCCTGCAGGGAAATCCAGCGATCACGGAACAGTGGACATCATGCGAGTGCGCTAGCGCCTAGAGCGTGCCAGTGCATGGTACTCCTATACGTGTCTATGAATTTTCCAGTTCAGGACATTTCTCTGCTAAGTGTACTAGTTTGAAACGGAATTCGATGGGCACGATTTTCCTGTGAGAACCGATCGACAGGACAGATCACCACGACGACCTCGTAACACAAGGATCAGTGAAAGGTATAGTACTCCTCTAGTACACTCACATCCCATCCTTTACGTCGTCCTGAGTTCTGACACAGGGGTGATCCTCCCACCTTAAATTATCCCTCGTATCGTATGTGCACGCAAAAGTCTCATGAGCTCCGCATATTATATCCACCGATCCCAGTTCCAGTTCCAGGCAGCCAGCTCCAGACTGACATGGCGCAAGCGGGAGTGAACGAAGAACTAGCTAGCTCTACTAGCTAGGATTAGGTCATGAGACCAAACAGGACATTCCGAGCCTTAAAACCTGCCTAAACTGCATATAAATTACTATAGCCACTTCCACTTGCACGCTGCAGGAGGACAGTTTTTTTACACGCAAGAGGCGATCGAGCTGCATGCCAGGCTGTAGCTATAGGCCACTTGCCCGCAGGAAAGTGCCAAAGTCGTCCTTGTCTTGTCTGTCCTCCACCTCCACGTTGCATTGCATGCATGATTCATCGATTCAGCATGTGTTTGAAAAAGGAAGTACTACTACGTACTCTGTGTTTGCACAAACACCATCAATCGACGACCTTGGCTCCAACCGTGGGAACTAGTCAACGGCAGCTACTTAAGGCGCGCCAGTCTGACCGCTCGCTAGAGCAGAGGGGTCAGTCAAGCGAGCAGTAACGCTAGATCTACGGACTACTTTTTACATATAAACGGACTTAAGGGCTTACGTGGAATCACCTCGTCACGGAAGGGAAAAAAGATCAACCAACCGGCTGTTAGCACGTCCGTTCGTAGGGGTTTTTTTGTAAGCAATATTCCGTAAGTCTAGCTTTTCCGGTCAAGCGAGCCATCAGCGACAGCGATTCAGCGGCAATGCAATGCAAGGAGGCGTGCCGCTTGGAGGAGGCCTGGTCGACAGGCAGGCTTCTCCGCTATCTGTCTTAACCAGGCCCATTCGTCCGCTAGGGTTTTGACCGTGCCACCCTTCCCCCCCAAGGCCTTGTTCGGTTGCCCCGGGGTTGGTGCGGTTCTGCCGGGGTCGGGGTGCAATACCTGTCAAATACACCGTCGCGGTTTGGTTCCAAGACCAACAAAATTTTGTCTTCGGTTAGTCCTGGTGGGTATTAACTCCAGGTCCATCCCGTCGCAACCCGCCTCGTTTTGGCCGGTATGGAATCATCGAGCGTACATGCATGGATTGGGGCGGCAAAAACGCGAACGGCACGCGAGGAAAACAGAAGCAACGCCTGCGAGACGTTCACTTTCTTCCTTCCACGTTCGGTTTGAGGGATTAAGTACAGAGTGGGTATGAACCTGTGAGGGATTAGAGTGACATCTCGGGCTCCACTCAAATACCATGGTGATCAATTCCCCGTTGGGACCTAGACCCTCACAACCGAACAAGGCCTACTTCTATGTCGATTTGTGCATTGATTTCGAGATGGCACTACAATGATAAGATATAACATAGTTCGGAACACGAGTTTCATAGTGTTGTCTGACCATCTGGTCCACACCGAAAAGTGTGGTGATTTGATACCAATGTCCGTGGTGCTCAATCTAGTAGATTATCGTTTGACGGTTATGTGTGCTTTGGCACTAGAGGCGGTTTGAGTTTGTATTTGTTCATCTGTTTTATTTTTTATGCAATTGGTCTCTTACTTGACGGATCATTGAAGCAACGGTATGTCATCCTATCTACTCCCTCTGTTTTATAATATAAGATGTTTTAGCTTTGTGAAAGGAGTGTATCTAGAGACCTCTTTTAATGTGTAGGTTAGGAGTGACTAGGAGTGAACCTACATACTAAAAAGGTCTAGATACACTCCTTTCACTAAAACATCTTATATTATGAAACGGAGGGAGTTTAAGGGATGCGACCCTGAGACAATGTATCCACAGGTTGGGCTCTTACCCGTAGAGTTTAAAACCTTTAGGAGGCTAGTATCCCTCTGTTTAGTTAGTGAAGCTAATGTATCTAGAGACCTTTTAGTGTGTAGGTCATACATTTACTTCACAAACCTAAAACATCTTATATTTCAAAACGGAGGGAGTATATCTTAAGCATGTTTGTTCTTCTATTGTTCCTCCCGTTACATGAGGCCAGAGACATACATACATATGGGACAAGTAGGGATCGTGGTGAGATGATAACTTTCGATTGTTTCACACGGAGAGCTTGTGTTGTTGTTGTTGTTGTTGTTGATTTTGTTTTGAATTGGTATGTTGTCCTTATTTAATTAATAAAGTCTCTTTACCTCTAAATAATTGAAAACATGCATAGTGAGTGGTGAAGTCTTGTAGCAATCAGCTAGCTTTGAAATTATGGTGCTCACATTTGCATCTACTAGTACAAACAACATGGTGCTCATATATCTACATATACCTAAGTGCATTTTAATACAAAGTTATGAGATTCTTCGACTTACCTTCGATCGTGTTCACGCAAATGTATGCGAGCAATGGTGTGTGTGTGTATTGCAACATGTATAGTGAGGGTTAACACTTAGTTTTGGAGATGGCACTAACATCCAAGATGCCACTTTTATATTTTGCACAATATGATCTCTTTTAGTCTTTTGCTACCATCATTTTCTGCTTAAATTTAGGTGTTGCATTGGGCTAGAGTCCCAACACAAGCTACATCTATCCATTTATGTGTAACTTATGAATATATGAGATTCTTTCGGTCAACATTAATGAATGTAAAAGTTGATATTGATTAATTTGTACAAGAATTTGTAACATTCTGTTTGGGTAGAAGTTTTGGATTGCGTCCTATAGGATTTGTTTTATGGAGCACTTTGGATCTTAGGACTTGATTTGGAAATTGCGATAGGAATCCTTCTCTAATGCTACAGATTTCATACGCACAAAATTTTGTTTGATTCTATCACATAAAAAATAAGCGATTCAGAGAAAGAGGTTCCAGTGATTTGACCCCATTTCAGAAAAAAAGAGACAATTCCTTTGAATCAAAGATGCCCTAATTGGCTGCGTAAAAGATACAAGTGGGTCAATAGGAGAGTACCTCTACGTAAAATGGATATGGAGCCCGTCCTCCATGGGGCTCATTTTTGATTTTTCCACAAAACATCAAATATTTTGTAAAGAAATATGTACGTGTAGCTAACAATGTGAAATACAAGTCTGCAAATTTTCAATGGATAATACTATGTATTTCGGGCGCAAAAAAGGCAAATATGACAAACTTTGGAAATATGAAGGCCCATTCAAATTTATACTTTTCCCCGTCTAGATTTGTACTTTTCTCTTTTTTGCTGAGGTTAGAATACAAGATATTTTGACATAATTTTTTGCACATGCGTATAAATTATTTTCTACATCCCGGTACTTTTTTCATACTTTTTTGAATCTCTAAATTTAAACTTTTTAAAATTGAAAATTAAAGTCCTCAGTGGAGGATGGGCTCCAAATAGACGTTCTCGATACCTCTATCCTCTTTAGTTCAACAAAATGAACTAATTTTCTGATGACGTCACCATTTTTTAAAATATAATCCCCCTAATATTGATCCACTTGCATCTCTACCGTAAGATTTACCCACTTACATCACTAATTGAAAACCATAAGCATGCATAGCATATTTCCCTTCCTCCGAAGGATAAGAGCACCTCCACTCATTGAGTGTTCCTAGGCCAAAATTCGGTGCCAACACCGGATGGATGGAATTTTTGGCAGGAGAATAGCGAATTCCAACTCATTGGGCGATCCTGGCCCAGGCCGAAGTGGGATTTCTCGCCAATAGTATTGGCCCGCCCTTTTTTTTGAAAGATCCAGCAATTGCTGGTTTTCGATTTTAATAGAAGATAGAATATTTACATGTAGGCATTACACCGAAGGAATAAACAAAAAGGGAAATAAGAAGAAACAAAAGGTAGCCCAAGCAAGCATTACACCACACAAAGGTGAGACAAATAACACATAGTTTTGACAAACTAGAGGCGACCACTTGACAGAGAAGCAACTTGGCACCGGTGAAAGCGCTTCAGCACCGGAGGCGAGAGGGGAGGGCACGCTGCCGCTCGAGCTCGACGGGCTCTCGAAAGGTAGCGGAGCCGTTACACACACCCCGCGCAGTCTCGAAGAACTCAGGAAAACTGTTGTAACCAAGATGAAAACTCTGTACCAGTGGTTCAAACCCTGGAGTATTCTGAATTCCATTTTGCTTTACTTGCTTCTCAACCCTGAATTTTGTAGGGGTTCGTAGCATGGAAAACAAAAAATTTCTACCGCATGCAAACAAACAAGCCAAGATCTATCTACTAGATTGTAGCAACGAGACGATAGAGGAACTCACCCTCGAAGATTCCAAAGCGGTTAACGAGAGAAGACTCTCGTGGGTGATATAGTCGTACACTTGCTGATCTCAAGATCGCGTAGACGATCCTTCTGGCACTGCGTTCCGGCAGCGCTTCCGCAGTCGGTCACACGTTCGGTACTCGATGAAGACCTTCCTCTCCCTTGTTCCAGCAGGCAGCGGAGGTTGTAGCACTCTCCTCGTGATTGCGGCAGCACGAAGGCATGGTACGGAAAGTAGAGGGGAGATCTCGCAGGGCTTCGCCTTAAGCCGGAGCGAGTATGGTGGAGTATGAGAGAGGCCTTGGTAATCTAGGGTTTAGAGGGCACCAAGGGGAGGGAGTAGCCAGCGGCTAGGGCTTGGGGAAGCCCCAACTCGCCGAGTTGGAGGTGCCCTAGGCGGCGGCGCAAGGAGGTGGTGGCGCTGGCGACTTGGAGGCTAGGGTTTTGGGTGTGAGGGGTAGGGGCGCCCTACCCCTCCTTATATAGGTGGAGGGTGGCCGGTTGGGAGGAGGGATTCCTCCCCCAACTCGGCCTCCTTGGCCGGCGGGTGGAGGGAGGGGAACTCCTCCCCAAGTAGGCTTCCTACTCTCCCTCCACCAAGCAAACTTGCCGTTTGACTTTTTCAAATTGGCGTTTGACTTTCAAACTAGGATTTGATTTCTCCCTTTATTTTGCCCAGCCAAGTGACCTAGTACATGATGCAACCATGCCATATTGTCATGACACATTCATGTACCCTTCCCCTCCGGAGTGCCGGACCTTCCGGACCCTTCTAGAACATTCCTGGTGAAAACACCGGAATCATTCCCCAACTCCGAAACAGGACTTTCCTTATATGAATCTTATTCTCCGGACCATTTCGGATCTCCTCGTGATATCCTGGATCCCATTCGAGACTCTGAACAACATTCGGTCTCTTATTCATCATTCCATAACTACTCAACAACATCGAATCCTTAAGTGTGTCTCCCTACGGTTCATGAATTATGCGGACATGATCGAGACACTTCTCCGATCAATAACCAATAGAGGAATCTGGAAATTCATATGGCTCCCACATATTTCTACGATTACTTTGCGATCGAATTAACCACTTACATACGATACCAATTTCCATTTGTCTCACGATAGTTTACTTATCCGAGGTTTTGATCGTCGGTATCTCTGCATACCTAGTTCAACCTCGTTACCGATAAGTACTCTTTTCTCGTTCCCGTGGTATGTGATCCCTTGTGAGCCAGTCACATGCTTGCAAGCTAATTGGATGACATTCCACCGAGAGGGCCCAGAGTATATCTATCCGTCATATGGATGGACAAATCCCACTCTTGATCTATGTGTCTCAACCCATACTTTCCGAACACTCAATGCCACCTTTATAGCCACCCAGTTACGGTGTGGTGTTTGATGTCATCAAAGCATCCTTCCGATGATGGTGATAAGCATGATCTCATGGTCGAAGGAATTAGGTTACTATGTATCAGAAATCTTATAGCAATTGAACTATTAAATGACTTGATCTTTATGCTACGCTTATCTATAGGAGTATGTCCATCATACCATTCTCCTAATGATATGACCTTGTTATTAACAACATCTCAAATGTTCATGATCAAGAAACTATGATCATCTATTAATCAACAAGCTAGTATTATAAAGAGGCTTTACAAGAGACTCTAATTTAGTTTACAAATCACACAAGTATTAATGTTTCTGGTTAATACTGTTATAACATGAATGCAAACATTTATCATAAACACAAAGATATAATAATAACTACATTTATTATTGCCTCTAGGGCATATCTCCAACAGTCTCCCACTTGCACTAGAGTCAACTAATCTAGATTACATGGTAATATACCGAACACCCATGGAAGCTTGGTGTTGGTCATGTTTTGCCCTCGAGAGAGGTTTAGTCAACGGATCCACATTCAGATCTGTGTGTACTTTGCAAATCTTTATGTCACCATCTTGGACATGTTCTCGAATAGCGTGAAAACGTAGCTTGATGTGCTTCAGCTTCTTGTGTGACCTTGGTTCTTGCGCATTGGCTATGGCGCCCATGTTATCACAGTAGATAGACATTGGGTCCAGCGTACTTGGAACCACATCGAGCTCTGTAATGAACTCCTTCATCCATATCGCTTCTTGTGAAGCCTCCGAAGCAGCTATGTATTCCGATTCAGTTGAAGATCTCACCACAAAGCTTTGCTTTGCACTCCTCCAGCTAACTGCTGCACCATTCAAAGTAAATACGTATCCAGATTGAGATTTAGAATCATCCGGATCGGTGTTCCAACTAGCATCGATGTAACCATTTACAACGAGTTATTCATCATCTCCATAATAAAGAACCATATCCTTAGTTCTTCTCAAGTACTTAAGGATGTTTTTGACCGATGTCCAATGATCCACTCCTGGATCACTTTGATATCTGCTAGTCAAACTAACAACATATGCAATGTCGGGTCTAGTACATAGCATGGCATACATTAGAGATCCTATGGCTGAGGCATAGGGAGTCTTACTCATCCTTTCTCTATCTTCTGCCGTTGCAGGACTTTGAGTTTTACTCAAGGTCGTATTGGGCAACATGGGCAAGAACCCTTTCTTGCTATCTTCCATTCCAAACCTCTTTAGAACTTTGTCCAAATATGTACTTTGTGACAATGATATTAGGCGACTTGATCTATCTCTATAAATCTTTATGCCTAATATGTAAGCTGCTTCGCCAAGATCTTTCATTGAAAAACTATTATTCAAATATTCCTTGACACTATTAAGAAGGTATACATCATTCCCAATCAAAAATATGTCATCTACATATAGTATTAAGAATGCTACAGAGCTCCCACTCACTTTCTTGTAAATACAAGCTTCTCCATAAGTTTGTATAAAACCAAAGCTTTTGATTACCTTATCAAAACGTTGATTCCAACTTCGGGATGCTTGCTTCAATCCATATATGGACCGTTGAAGTTTGCACACCTTGTTAGCATCTTTAGGATCGACAAAACCTTTGGGTTGCATCATATACAACTCTTCATCAATATCTCCATTGAGGAACGCCGTTTGACATCCATCTGCCATATCTCATAATCATAATATGCAGCGATTGCTAACATAATCCTCACAGACTTTAGCTTCGCTACTGGTGAGAAAGTCTCATCGTAGTCAACTTCTTGAATTTGTCGAAACCCTTTTGCGACAAGTCGAGCTTTATAGACAGTAACATTACCATCATCATTTGTTTTCTTCTTGAAAATCTATTTGTTCTTGACAGCGTTCCGGCCATCCGGTAAGTCCACCAAAGTCCATACTTGGTTTTCGTACATGGATCCAATTTCGGATTTCATGGCTTCTTGCCATTTATTGGAATCTGTGCTCATCATCGCTTCTTCATATGTCGCAGGGTCATCGGTGTTATCCACCAACATGACACTCATAACGGGATCATACCAATCAGGAGTGGTACGAGTTCTCGTTGACCTGCGAGGCTCTGTAGCAACTTCAACCGAAGTTTCATGATCATCATCATTAGCTTCCTCTCTTATTGGTGTAGGCGCCACGGGAACTACTTCCGGTGTTGCGCTACTCGCAAGTTCGAGAGAAGGTTCAACAACCTCGTCGAGTTCTACTTTCCTTCCAGTCACTTCTTTCGAGAGAAATTCCTTCTCTAGAAAGGATCCATTCTTAGCAATGAAGATTTTGCCCTCGGATCTATGATAGAAGGTATACCCAATAGTTTCCTTTGGGTATCCTATGAAGACGCATTTTTCCGCTTTGGGTTCAAGCTTGTCCGGCTGTAACTTCTTTACATAAGCTTCGCAACCCCAAACTTTAAGGAACGACAATTTAGGTTTCTTCCCAAACCATAATTCATACGGTGTCGTTTCAACGGATTTAGATGGTGCCCTATTTAAAGTGAATGCGGTTGTTTCTAATGCATAACCCCAAAACGATAGCGGTAAATCTGTAAGTGACATCATAGAACGAACCATATCTAAGAGAGTTTGATTACGATGTTCGGACACACCATTATGCTGTGGTGTTCCCGGTGGTGTCAATTGTGAAAGTATTCCGCATTTCTTCAAATGATCGCCAAACTCGTAACTTAGATATTCACCTCCACGATCAGATCGTAGAAATTTAATCTTCTTGTTATGTTGATTCTCTACCTCACTTTGAAATTCCTTAAACTTCTCGAAAGTTTTGGACTTATGTTTCATGAAATAGATATACCCATATCTAATCAAGTCATCCGTGAAGGTAAGAACATAACCATAACCACCGTGCGATGCTACACTCATTGGACCACACACATCGGTATGTATGATTTCTAATAAGTATGTAGCTCGCTCCATCATCCCAGAAAATGGAGTCTTAGTCATTTTACCCACAGACATGCTTCGCATATTTCAAGTGATTCGAAATCAAGTGATTCAAGAAGTCCATCGGAATGGAGTTTGTTCATACGCTTCACTCCAATGTGACCAAGACGACAGTGCCACATATAGGTCGAGTTATCGCTCAATTTCAAACATTTAGCCTCAATGTTATTTATGTGTGTATTACTACAATCGAGATTCAATAAGAATAGACCATCTATCAAAGGTGCATTTGCATAAAACATATTACTCATATAAATCGAACAACCATTATTCTCGGACTTAAACAAGTAACCATCTCGCAATAAACATGATCCTGATATAATGTTCATGCTCAACACAAGCCCCAAATAACAATTATTTAAGTATAAAACTAATCCCGATAGTAGATGAAGAGGTAGCGTGCCGACCGCGATCACATCAACCTTTGATCCATTTCCAACGCGCATCGTCACCTCGTTCTTTGCTAGCTTCCATTTATTCTGCAGCACCTGTTTCGAGTTACAAATATGAGCAACCGAATCAGTATCAAATACCCAGACACTACTACAAGTACTAGTGAGATACACATCAATAACATGTATATCGGATATACCTTTCTTCTTGATGTTGTTGTTCTTCAAATCCGCCAAGTACTTTGGGCAATTCCGCTTCCAGTGACCTTTTTGCTTGCAGTAAAAGCACTCCGTATCAGGCTTAAGCCCAGCCTTGGTCTTCTTTGTCGGTGCGGCAACTTTCTTACCGCCCTTCTTGAAGTTTCCCTTTTGCTTAGACTTGCCTTTCTTGAACTTGGTGGTCTTATTGACCAACAACACTTGGTGTTTTTTCTTGATCTCCACTTCTGCAGATTTCAACATGGAGAAGAGTTCTGGCAACGTCTTGTCCATGTTTTGCATATTGTAGTTCATCACAAAGTTCTTGTAACTTGGTGGTAGTGATTGGAGGACACGGTGAATCCCCAAAGAATTAGGAATCACTATACCCAGACTTTGGAATTTGTTTGCGTGCCCAGACATCTTAAGCACATGCTCACTGATGGAGCTACCCTCTTCCATCTTGAGTTAAAGAACTTTTCAGAAGCCTCATAACTCTCAACTGCCGCGTGAGCTTTAAATATCATTTTGAGTTCACGGACAATATCATGTGGGTCATGGTTCTCAAACCTTTTCTGAAGCTCCGATTCCAAACCATACAAGATATCACACTGAACTGTGGAGTACTGATTCTTCCGAGTGAGGTAAACATTCTTTACTTCATCGGTAGCAGTAGCTGCAGGCGGGTCACCCAGTGGTGCATCCAGCACATAGGTCAAATTACCAGCATTGAGGACAATCCTCAAATTTGTTGGAGATATGCCCAAGAGGCAATAATAAAGTAGGTTATTATCATATCTTCATACTTATGATAAATATTTACATACCATGCTATAATTGTATTAAAAGAAAACATTAATACTTGTGTGATTTGTAAACATAAAAGAGTCCCTAGTAAAGCCTCTTGTTAAACTAGCTTGTTGGTTAATATATGATCATGGTTTCCTGATCATGAACATAGAGATGTTATTAACAACAGGGTCATATCATTAGGAGAATGATGTGATGGACATACTCCTATAGTTAAGCATAGCATAAAGATCAAGTCATTTAATATAGTTCATTTGCTATAAGCTTTCTGATACATAGTAACCTAATTCCTTTGACCATGAGATCATGTTAATCACCATCACCGGAAGGATGCTTTGATGACATCAAACACCACACCGTAACTGGGTGGCTATAAAGGTGGCATTGAGTGTTTGGAAAGTATGGGTTGAGGCACATGGATCAAGAGTGGGATTTGTCCATCCATATGACGGATAGATATACTCTGGGCCCTCTCGGTGGAATGTCATCCAATTAGCTTGCAAGCATGTGACTGGCTCACAGGGGATCACATATCACGGGAACAAGAAAAGAGTACTTATCGGTAACGAGGTTGAACTAGGTATGCAGAGATACCGACGATCAAAACCTCGGATAAGCAAACTATCGTGAGACAAAGGGAAATTGGTATCGTATGTAAGTGGTTCATTCGATCGCAAAGTAATCATAGAAATATGTGGGAGCCATATGAATTTCCAGATTCCTCTATTGGTTATTGATCGGAGAAGTGTCTCGGTCATGTCCGCATAATTCACGAACCGTAGGGTGACACACTTAAGGATTCGATGTTGTTGAGTAGTTATGGAATGATGAGTAAGAGACCGAATGTTGTTCGGAGTCTCGGATGGGATCCGGGATATCACGAGGAGATCTGGAATGGTCCGGAGAATAGGATTCATATAAGGAAAGTCCTATTTCGGAGTTGGGGAATGATTCCGGTGTTTTCACCAGGAATGTTCTAGAAGGGTCCGGAAGGTCCGGCACTCCGGAGGGGAAGGATACATGAATGTGTCATAACAAGTTGTAATGGTTGCATCATATACTAGGTGTCATTGCTGAGCAAAATAAAGGGATAAATCAAATCCTAGTTTGAAAAGTCAAACGCCAATTTGAAAAGTCAAACGACAAGTTTGCTTGGTGGAGGGAGAGTAGGAAACCTACTTAGGGAGGAAGTCCTACTCCCTCCACCCGCCGGCCAAGGAGGAGGAGTTGGAGGAGGACTCCCTCCTCCCAACCGCGCCTCCCTCCCACCTATAAAAGGAGGGGCAGGGGTGCCCCTCTTCCCTACACCTCTCTCCTCTAAACCCTAGCCCTAGCCGCCGACCTCCACCAAGTCGCCGCCGCCCCTAGGGTTTGCCTAGCCGCCGAGTTGGGGCCCTCCCCTTGCCCTAGCTGCCGGCCTAGCTCTCTCTCCTTGGTGCCTCTAAACCCTAGATCTCCAAGGCCTCTCTCATAGTCCACCATACTCGCTCCGGCTTAAGGCGAAGCCCTGCGAGATCTCCCCTCTACTTCCGGTACAACGCCGGCGTGCTGCCGGAATCGCGAGGAGAGTGCTACAACCTCCGCTGCCTGCTGGAACAAGGGAGAGGAAGGTCTTCATCGAGTACCGAATGTGTGACCGACTGCGGAAGCGCTGCCAGAACGCAGCGCCGGAAGGATCGTCTACGCGATCTTGAGATCGGAAGTGTACGACTACATCATCCACGAGAATTTTCTCTCATTAACCGCTTTGGATCTTTGAGGGTTAGTATTCTATCGACTCGTTGCTACAATCTAGTAGATAGATCTTGGCTTGATCATAGATTAGATCTTGATTGTGTGTTCATGCGGTAGAAATTTTTTGTTTTCCATGCTACGAACCCCTACAGTGGTATCAGAGCCGTGTCTATATGTAGATCTTTTTCACGAGTAGAACACAATGTCATTATGGGAATTGATGCTTTAGTTGTTGATTGCTTCTTGTGTACTTTGCATCTTGCGGGATGGTGGGATGAAGCGGCCCGGGCTAACCTTACATGACATCGTTCATGAGACTTGCTCCACGCTTGACATGCAACTTGTATTGCATAAGTGGCTTTGCGGGTGCCTGTTTCTCCCAACATAGTTAAGATTCAATTTACAACGGGTGATTGACAATACTAGTATCAATGTTGTGGTTCTTGTTCGTAAGTTAGAGCGACACTTATTGAAAGCCCCAAACCACGTAAAATATGCAAAGAAAATTAGAGGCGTCTAACTTTGTTTTGCATGTGTGTTGTGATGTTATATGGCCATGATTGTGATTATATTTGATGTATGCAATGTTCCTTATTGTAAGTTGGCAACCGGCAGGAGCCATATGGTTGTCTTTAAATTCTGTTAAGACCCGCGTGTCTATTCAAAGTAGTTGTAATAGTTGAAGCTGGTGGACGACAACCATGGAGCAGCGTCATTGACCTTGATGCAATGCCGGTGATGATGGAGATCATGTTCGTGCTTGAAGATGGAGATTGGAAGCACAAGTAGAAAGGCCATATCATATCACATATTATGAATTTCATGTGATGTTAATCCTTTTATGCATCTTGTATTGCTTAGTTCATGACGGTATCATTATAAGATGATCCCTCAAGCACACAATTTCAAGTTTTAAAGTGTTCATCCTTAGTAAGCACCGTTGCTAAAGCTCGTTGTTTCGAAGCACCACGTGATGATCGGGTGTGTTAGATTCTGCGAGTGTATACAACGTGAGCAAGCCAGATTTGCTCATGCGGAAGCTAAGGTTTGATCTTGACGAGCCGAGCATGTACGGACATGGTCTCGGAACACGGATCACCGAAAGGTAAAGCATGAGTCATATAGTAGATATGATGAACATGTTGATTGTTCGCCATTGAAGCTACATCAACTCTCGTGATGATCGGTTTTGATGTGGTGGATTTGGTTCGTGTGATCACTAAAACAATGTGAGGGATATTGTTTTGAGTGGGAGTTCAATGGCAATATGATTAAAAGTTGAACACTATTTATCATAAATTAAATCAAAGTGAATTTGCATAATTGTTTTAGTCATTGGCATCCGTTTACCACCTTGCGCTTAGTTATAATTGAGATGATAGAACTATAGAATTCTGGTTAGTTACTTTACGAACTGGTATCGTATTGTTTTGAAGTGTTAATCTAAAGTTTAAAAGTCATATTGCAAACTTTTAGTAAGTTCCAGTTACTCCATGAAGTTTAATAGCTGGTATTAAATCGAGAGTGAAAATTCCAAGAGTTAGTGTATGAGTATCATCTTTGTCTCCATGATTCTTGATATTCAAAGAATTGTCTTAATATCAAGGTTATCTAGGATCTGAAAGAGTTGTTTTAGAAACCATGATGTGTGGAAGATATTGTGATATCTGAAACGAAGTTTTGGTTGCAACATGATAGAGTATAATATGGCAAAAGTCATGTTCTCATATTTGATGAGAATTTGCAGAGGGTTGGAGACACTAGTTGTCCTAATCCACCAAAAGGTTTTAGAGAGCAACATTATACTCGCGATTCATCTTTATAAGCTAAAAGTAGCTTGATCATGAATAATTCCATGATAAGGGTGAATATTTGATGTAGGTAAAATATTTACCACACCAAGAGATTACTAAAGAATGGAATTTGAAAGCACACCAAACATTTGATGATGGTGACCTACTTCAAAGTGCAAGTTCAAAGACATTGGTATTTAATTATACACGCTTTGGACTATGTGTCATATGTATGACTCCACTATTGATGTTGATAGATTCTTTCAAACAGAAAAGGAAATACTGAAAGAGAATCTCATAAATATATGGCAGAAAAGAAAAGACTAGAATTGTTCAGTTTAAGTATATAAATTATATACATGTTATGGCTATATTCTTTGCTTATTAAACAATGTGGTTCTTAAGTATTTGATACTGAATTTGTTGGTGTGAATCGTCATACGAAACAACACAATTCATTAACTACAATGGCCTAAGTAACTAGCAAAAGAATATGTGATGATGTTCATCAAGAACAAATAAAGGGTTATTGTGTTGCTCGTTAAACATCAAAGCTTGCCTTCAAGATTTGTTTTATCTGGTATTATGAGAACAAAAGGGCTGTTCAAATAATTGCCGTAATCCATAAAAGATGGATGATTCACAAATCTCGTTGGAGAAATCACATCCATAAAACTAGTGCTAAAAATGTCGAAAGACAAATTCATTGAAAGATCACTTAGGAAGTGACATCGCCGTTTAAATTATATTGGAAAGAAAACATGAAGAAACTCCATGTGGATGGAATTTTGGAGTCTTTTGATTTTTGATCACATGACGCTTGTGAAACTTTCCTAGAGATAATTAAAACTTTGTTCATAGGCCAAAAGGGAACGAATGACTAGCTTATTGGAACTTGTACATATTGTTGTACGAAGTCCATTATGTGTAGTCAAGAGCGATGGATTTCAACTTCATATGCTTTCTCCGAAAATTTGAGTGAATATATGAATATTTACTTAATAAGGATGAAGTATGAAACATTTGAAAAGTTCAAAGACTTTCAAGATGAAGTGCAAAATCATTGTAACAAGAATATAAATAGTTTATGATAAGATCATAAAGGAAGATATTTGAGTTACAAGTTTAGAATAATACCTAAGATTTAAGGAATCGTTCCGTGAATTTGCATGTCCCGAAACACCATAAGAGTATGGAGCGTTCGAGATATGTAATTAAACCTTGTTTGACATGGTAAGATCGAAGGTGTAATTCATCAAACTGTCATTATATTTTAAAGATTAAAAGCTTTAGAGACTACCGTTTTTCCACTAAAAAGAGCTCCATCATAATCCGTTGAAATGACACCATATAAAGTTATGGTTTGGGATAAAACCCAAGTTGTCCTTTCTTAAACATTGGTATGCTATGCATAAGAAAGATGTTTGCAACCAAAGTCGAATGAACCTGCCTTTGTATGTTATTTCGAATAACTGTTAAGTATTCCTCCATAACATCGGAGACAAAATTGTTTGTCACTTAGAACGTCAAGTTTCTTTGGGAAGGAATTTTTCGTGAAAAGATTAGTGGGAGGACAATAGAACTTTGATAAGGTTAAAAGAACCTTAGCTATATGTGCAAAGTTGCGCAGCGCCAAAAAGTGTTCCGGAGGCAGCAACAATGCTCATGGCTCACGTGCCTCAAAGGTTGTGGTTACGAAGGTCAAAGTTTCTATTGAACCAAGTAGGTCGAGTAAGCAATCAAATACCAAGATTTGAGGGTTGAATCATTATTTGAGAATAATGAACGTACTACATGCAAAGAAGTGATGATGGGCCCTGACTCCGTAAAATGGCTTGAAGCCATAAAATCCGTGATAGTTCCATACACGAGAAATCAAGTTTTGAACTTGAAGGACCCTCGAGAAAGGTGTAAGACCTTACAGTTGTGTTTGGATCTATAAATAAATAGACATGGATGTTGCACATCTATGAAATAGTCGACATGTTGGGAAAGAGTTCACAACAATGTTCAAAGGTTGACTATGACAAGATTTGATCTTTCATAGCGATATTTAGTCTAGACGGATTAATGTAGCAACCACTACATATAATTTTGTTATGTGGCAATTGAATAAACAAAACAAGTTCTTCTAATAGAATTGTTACCTAGGACATGTGCATAACGCGGTCCATAGGGTTTTGTTAATTCAAAGGATGCTAAAAGCATATGCAAACTTCAATGGTTGAAGTAAGCATTGCGGAGTTGGAATCTTCACCATGATGAAACTGTTAAAGGAGTTTAAATTCGTCGGAGATGATGAAGGTGCTTGCATTTGCAAGAAATTAAGTGGGAGCGCTAAGACATGTTTCTAATACATTATGTGGAAGACATATTGTTGATTGGAAATGATGTATCTTTCATTAACACATATTAAGAATTTCATCCCGATGAAAGACTTAGGCAAAAACCCAAATATTTGGCATCAATAGACGCTAATATGGTTGTGCCGAAAGTACATAGATGATGTATTGAATGAGTTCAATATAGAAACTACAAGAAAGGTTCTTGTCGCACATAAAGGATTGAATGAGTTCAATATTGATGATATATTCAAGTGTATTGACACTTGGTAAGTGAAACAAAGATTCAAGTATAGATTGATACTTGATGTATGAAATCACAAAGAGTATTTATATCAATCATACTGTGATATGTACAAATCCAAATATGTCCTATACTCTAAATGTTATGAGCATATACCAGAATGATTCATAAAATGATCATTGGACAATAGTAAGGATATTATTATGATCTTTTGGAAGAACTAAGAGTATATTATTTGTAGAAGTGACAAATAGATGGTTAGTTCATTGTAAAAGTACTACATTGATACTAGTTTTGTCACAAAGTACAAATTAAGTTTATCTCAATCTAAACTAAGGGTGGCACAATATAATGGAAAGTAAGTTGCATAATGGATTTGGATGAGTTTCAAAGTTAAGATATTGTGACAGATACTACAACAAAAGGGCTAAGTATATAACTGCTATTATAGCAGCAAAAGGGGGCACTTGTGTCAAGTAGTTTGTTATCAAACTAGGTGTAGTTCACAGCAGGGATAATGCTATGAAGATATATTGTACGACAATATTATCAACATGTTTTAACCCCAAAGAACTAAAGGTCTCACCAAAGGACCAAATTTATACAAAGCCATCTCATTAGAGAATGAGTGATGCGTAGAGACGCAAAGACATGCAATTACACACGGACCTAGAAGTGTCAGATCCGGAGATCAGTTGACCACTAGCAAACGTGTACTTACAACACCGGAAAGCCATAGGTGTTGAATACACAAAGGTTTGAAACTAGATTATTGACTCTAGTGCAAGTGGGAGACTGTTGGAGATATGCCCAAGAGGCAATAATAAAGTAGGTTATTATCATATCTTCATACTTATGATAAATGTTTACATACCATGCTATAATTGTATTAAAAGGAAACATTAATACTTGTGTGATTTGTAAACATAAAAGAGTCCCTAGTAAAACCTCTTGTTAAACTAGCTTGTTGGTTAATATATGATCATGGTTTCCTGATCATGAACATAGAGATGTTATTAACAACATGGTCATATCATTAGGAGAATGATGTGATGGACATACTCCTATAGTTAAGCGTAGCATAAAGATCAAGTCATTTAATATAGTTCATTTGATATAAGCTTTCTGATACATAGTAACCTAATTCCTTCGACCATGAGATCATGTTAATCACCATCATCAGAAGGATGCTTTGATGACATCAAACACCACACCGTAACTGGGTGGCTATAAAGGTGGCATCGAGTGTTTGGAAAGTATGGGTTGAGGCACATGGATCAAGAGTGGGATTTGTCCATCCATATGATGGATAGATATACTCTGGGCCCTCTCGGTGAAATGTCATCCAATTAGCTTGCAAGCATGTGACTGGCTCACAAGGGATCACATATCACGGGAACGAGAAAAGAGTACTTATCGGTAACGAGGTTGAACTAGGTATGCAGAGATACCAACGATCAAAACCTCGGATAAGTAAACTATCATGAGACAAAGGGAAATTGGTATCGTATGTAAGTGGTTCATTAGATCGCAAAGTAATCGTAGAAATATGTGGGAGCCATATGAATTTCCAGATTCCTCTATTGGTTATTGATCGGAGAAGTGTCTCGGTCATGTCCGCATAATTCACGAACCGTAGGGTGACACACTTAAGGATTCGATGTTGTTGAGTAGTTATGGAATGATGAGTAAGAGACCGAATGTTGTTCGGAGTCTCGGATGGGATCCGGGATATCACGAGGAGATCTGGAATGGTCCGGAGAATCAGATTCATATAAGGAAAGTCCTATTTCGGAGTTGGGGAATGATTCCGGTGTTTTCACCAGGAATGTTCTAGAAGGGTCCAGAAGGTCCGGCACTCCGGAGGGGAAGGATACATGAATGTGTCATAACAAGTTGGAATGGTTGCATCATATACTAGGTGTCATCGCTGAGCAAAATAAAGGGATAAATCAAATCCTAGTTTGAAAAGTCAAACGCCAATTTGAAAAGTCAAACGGCAAGTTTGTTTGGTGGAGGGAGAGTAGGAAACCTACTTAGGGAGGAAGTCCTACTCCCTCCACCCGCCGGCCAAGGAGGAGGAGTTGGAGGAGGACTCCCTCCTCCCAACCGCGCCTCCCTCCCACCTATAAAAGGTGGGGCAGGGGTGCCCCTCTTTCCTACACCTCTCTCCTCTAAACCCTAGCCCTAGCCGCTGGCCTCCACCAAGTCGCCGCCGCCCCTAGGGTTTGCCTAGCCGCCGAGTTGGGGCCCTCCCCTTGCCCTAGCCGCCGGCCTAGCTCTCTCTCCTTGGTGCCTCTAAACCCTAGATCGCCAAGGCCTCTCTCATAGTCCACCATACTCGCTCCGGCTTAAGGCGAAGCCCTGCGAGATCTCCCCTCTACTTCCGGTACCACGCCGTCGTGCTGCCGGAATCGCGAGGAGAGTGCTACAACCTCCACTGCCTGCTGGAACAAGGGAGAGGAAGGTCTTCATCGAGTACCGAACGTGTGACCGACTGCGGAAGCGCTGCCAGAACACAGAGCCGGAAGGATCGTCTACGCGATCTTGAGATCGGAAGTGTATGACTACATCATCCACGAGAATCTGCTCTCGTTAACCGCTTTGGATCTTCGAGGGTTAGTATTCTATCGACTCGTTGCTACAATCTAGTAGATAGATCTTGGCTTGATCATAGATTAGATCTTGATTGTGTGTTCATGCGGTAGAATTTTTTTGTTTTCCATGCTACGAACCCCTAAAAAATTGCGGAACCAATCCGCGAAGTTTCCATTGTTTTTCAACTTTTCTTTCTCTAGGAACGCATTAAAATTGATGGTAGGGGCCGCCATTGATCTACAACTTATTTGCAATAGTTTGGACTAAGTTTATGACAAACTGAGTTCTAATTAATAGTTAAATTAATCTAGGTGAACTCCCACTCAAAACAATATCCCTCACATTGTTTTAGTGATCACACAAACCAAATCCACCACATCAAAACCGATCATCACGAGAGTTGATGTAGCTTCAATGGTGAACAATCAACATATTCATCATATCTACTATATGAATCATGCTTTACCTTTCGGTGATCCGTGTTCCGAGACCATGTCTGTACATGCTAGGCTCTTCAAGATCAAACCTTAGCTTCCGCATGAGCAAATCTGGCTTGCTCACGTTGTATACACTCGCAGAATCTAACACACCCGATCATCACGTGGTGCTTCGGAACAACGAGCTTTAGCAACGGTGCTTACTAAGGATGAACATTTTAAAACTTGAAATTTGTGTGCTTGAGGGATCATCTTATATGCTACCATCGTTAACTAAGCAATACAAGATGCATAAAGGATTAACATCACATGCAATTCATAATATGTGATATGATATGGCCTTTCTTCTTTTGCTTCCGATCTCCATCTTCCAGCACGAACATGATCTCCATCATCACCGGCATAGCATCAAGGTCAATGGCGCCGTTTCATGGTTGTTGTCCACCAGCTTCAACTATTACAACTACTTTGAATAGACACGCGGGTCTTAACAGAATTTAAAGACAATCATATGGCTCCTGCCGGTTGCCAACTTACAATAAGGAACATTGCATACATCAAATATAATCACAATCATGGCCATATCACATCACAGCACACCCCTGCAAAACAAAGTTAGACGCCTCTAATTTTCTTTGCATATTTTACGTGGTTTGGGGCTTTCAATAAGTGTCGCTCTAACTTACGAACAAGAACCACAACGTTGATGCTTGAACTATCAAGTGCCCATTGTAAATTGGATCTATACTATGATGGGAGAGACAGGCACCCGCAAAGCCATTTATGAGAGGGGCAGCCTTGGGAGGGGTGAGTTTGAATCCACTTCCAAACCCAAGTTGGAAGGACTCTCTCCTACTTCCACTAGGGAATTATTGTTCCAGTTTGACTTTTCAAACCTCCCGTTTGACTTTCAATTTAGAGCTTTAATTGTCTCTCACAAATGACCACACCAAGTGACCTAGGATATGATCTAATCATTCCACTTACCCATGACACATTCATGGACCATTCTCCTTTCGGACTGGTGAACCTTCTAGAACCTTCTAGAACCTCTCCGATGAAAACATCGGAATGTTTCCCGAACTTCGGAATCGGACTTTCCTTATATGAATCTTATTCTCCGGACTATTCTGAATCTCCTCGTGATATCCCGGATCCCATCCGAGACTCCGAACAACATTCGGTATCCCTACTAACATTCCATATCTACTAAACAACATCGAATCCTTAAGTGTGTCTCCCTACGGTTCGTAAATTATGCGGACATGACCGAGACACTTCTCCGATCAATAACCAATAGAGGAATCTGGAAATTCATATGGCTCCCACATATTTCTACGATTACTTTGCGATCGAATGAACCACTTACATACGATACCAATTTCCCTTTGTCTCATGATAGTTTACTTATCCGAGGTTTTGATCGTCGGTATCTCTACATACCTAGTTCAACCTCGTTATCGATAAGTACTCTTTTATCGTTCCCGTGATATGTGATCCCTTGTGAGCCAGTCACATGCTTGCAAGCTAATTGGATGACATTCCACCGAGAGGGCCCAGAGTATATTTATCCGTCATATGGATGGACAAATCCCACTCTTGATCCATGTGTCTCAACCCATACTTTCCGAACACTCAATGCCCACCTTTATAGCCACCCAGTTATGGTGTGGTGTTTGATGTCATAAAAGCATCCTTCTGGTGATGGTGATTAACATGATCTCATAGTCGAAGGAATTAGGTTACTACGTATCAGAAAGCTTATAGCAAATGAACTATATTAAATGACTTGATCTTTATGCTACGCTTAACTATAGGAGTATGTCCATCACATCATTCTCCTAATGATATGACCCTGTTGTTAATAACATCTCTATGTTCATGATCAGGAAACTATGATCATATATTAACCAATAAGCTAGTTTAACAAGAGGCTTTACTAGGGACTCTTTTATGTTTAAAAATCACACAAGTATTAATGTTTCCGGTTAATACAATTTTAGCATGGTATGTAAACATTTATCATAAGCATGAAGATATGATAATAACCACTTTATTATTGCCTCTTGGGCATATCTCCAACAGTCTCCCACTTGCACTAGAGTCAATAATCTAGTTTCAAACCTTTGTGCATTAAACACCTATGAATTTCTGGTGTTGTATTTACACGATCGCTAGTGGTCAACTGATCTCCGGATCCGACACTTTCAGGTCCGTGTGTAATTGCATGTCTTTGCGTCTCTACGCATCACTCATTCTCTAATGAGATGGCTTTGTATAAATTTGGTCCTTTGGTGAGACCTTTAGTTCCTCGGGGTTAAAACATGTTGATAATATTTTCATACAATATATCTTTATAATACTACCCCGCTGTGAACTACACCTAGTTTGATAACAAACTAATTGACACAAATGCCCTCTTTTGCTGCTATAATAGCAGTCATATACTTAGCCTATTGTTGTAGTATCTATCACAATGTCTTATATTTGGAACTCATCTAGATCCATTATGGAACTTACTTTCCATTATATTGTGCCACCCTTAGTTTAGATTGAGATAAACTTAATTTGTACTTTGTGACAAAACTAGTATCAGTGTAATACTTTTACAATGAACTAACCATCTATTTGTCACTTCTACAAAATAATATATTCTTAGTTCTTCTAAAAGATCATAAGAATATCTTTACTATCGTCCTATAATCATCTTATGAATCATTCTGGTATACGCTCATAACGTTTAGAGCATAGGACATATCTAGATTTGTACACATCACAACATGATTGATAAAATACTCTTTGCGATTTTATCTATCAAGTATCAAAAATACTTAAATCTTTATTCAATCCTTCCTGTGCAACAAGAAACTTTCTTGTAGTTTCTATATTGAACTCATTCAATATCTCATATATGTACTTCTGGCATAACCATATTAGCGTCTCAATCTATCTATATAGATATTGATGCCAAATATTCGGGTTCTGCCTAAGCCTTTCATCGAGATGAAATTCTTAACCTATGTCAATAAAAAGATACATCATTTCCAATCAACAATATGTCTTCCACATATGTATTAGAAACATGTCTTAGCGCTCCCACTTAATCTCTTGCAAATGCAAGCATCTTCATCGTCTCTGATGAAATTAAACTCTTTTAATAGTTTCATCATAGTAAAGATTCCAACTCCAAGATGCTTACTTCAACCATTGAAGTTTGCATATGCTTTCAGCATCCTTTGAATTAACAAAACCCTTTGTACCATGTTATGCACATGTCCTAGGTAACAATTCTATTAGAAGAACTTGTTTTGTTTATTCAACTACCACATAACAAAATTATATGTAGTGGTTGCTACATTAATCTGTCTAGACTAAATATTGCTTAATGAAAGATCAGATCTTGGCATAGTCAACTCTTTGAACATTGTTGTGAACTCTTTCCCAACATGTCAACAATTTCATAGATGTGAAACATCCATGTCTAATTCTTTATACATCCAAACACGACTGTGAGGTCTTACACCTTTCCAGAGGGTCTTTCAAGTTCAAAGCTTGATTTCTCGTGTATGGAACTATCAAGGATTATATGGCTTCAAGCCATTTGACGGGGTCAAGGCCCATCATCGCTTCTTTGCATGTAGTCGACCATTATTGTCAAATAATGATTCAAACCTCAAATCTTGGTATTTGATTATTTATCCGACCTACTTTGTTCAATAGGAACTTAGATCTCCGTGTCCACAACCTTTGAGGCACGTGAGCCATGAGCGTTGTTGCTGCCTCCGGAACACTTTTCGGCGCTATGCAACTTTGCACATATAACTAAGGTTTGATTAACCTTATCAAAGTTCTATTGTCCTCCCACTTAACTTTTCACGGAAAAATTCCTTCTCAAAGAAACTTGACGTTCTAAGCGACAAACACATTTGTCTTCGGTGTTATGGAGGAATACTTAACGGCTATCCAAATAACATACAAAGAAATATTCATCCGACTTTGGTTGCAAACATATTTCTTATGCATAGCATATCAATTTTTAAGAAAGGACAACTTGGGTTTTATCCCAAACCATAACTTTATATAGTGTCATTTCAACGGATTATGATGGATCTCTTTTTCAGTGAAAAAACGGTAGTCTCTAAAGCTTTTAATCTTTAAAATACAATGGCAGTTTTATAAATGACACCTTTGATCTTACCATGTCAAACAAGGTTTCATTACATATCCCAAACACTCCATACTCTTATGATGTTCCGGGAAATGCAAATCCATGGAACGATTCCTTAAATATTAGGTGTTATGCTAAACTTGTAACTCAAATATCTTCCTTTATGATCTTATCATAAACCATTTATATTCTTGTTACAATGATTTTGTACTTCATCTTGAAAAGTCTTTGAACTTTTCAAATGTTTCACACTTCATCCTCATTAAGTAAATATTCATATATTCACTCATATTTTCGGAGAAAGCATATGAAGTTGAAATTCATCGCTCTTGACTATACATAATGGACTTCGTACACCAATATGTACAAGTTCCAATAAGCTAGTCATTCGTTCCCTTTCAGCCTATGAACGAAGTTTTTAATTATCTCTAGGAAAGTTTCACAAGTGCTATTTGATCAAAAATCAAAAGACTCCAAAATTCCATCCACATGGAGTTTCTTCATGTTTTATTTCCAATATAATTTAAACGGCGATGTCACTTCCTAAGTGATCTTTCAATCAATAGTCTTTCGACATTTTTAGCACTTGTTTTATGGATGTGATTTATCCAATGAGATTTGTAAATCATCCATCTTTTATGGATTACGACAATTATTTGAACAACCCTTTTGTTCTCATAATACCTGATAAAACAAATCTTGAAGGCAAGCTTTGATGTTAACGAGAAACATATCAATACTTTATCTTGTTCTCGATGAACATCATCACACATTCTCTTGCTAGTTACTTAAGCTATTATAGTTCATGAATTGTGTTGTTTCGTATGACGATTCACACCAACTAATTCAGTATCAAATACTTAAGAACCACATTGTTTTAACAAGCAAAGAATACAACCATAACATGTATATCCTATATATACCCTAGCTGAACAATTCTAGTATTTTCTTTTCCACCAAATATTTCTTAGATTTCTCTTTCAGTATTTCTTTATCCCTTCAAAAGAATCTATCAACATCAACAGTAGCGCCATATGTATGACACATAGTCCAAAACATGTATAGTTAAGTACCAATGTCTTTGGACTTGCACTTTGAAGTTGATCACCATCATCAAATGTTTGGTGTCCTTTCAAATTCCATTCTTTAGTAATCTTTTAGTATAGTAAACATTTTAGCTACATCAAATATTCATCCTTATCATGGAACTATTTATGATCAAGCTACTTTAGCTTATAACGGTGAATTACGAGTATAATGTTGCTCTCCAAAACCTTTTGGAGGATTAAGACAACCAGCGTGTCCAACCTTTTGCAAATTCTCATCAAATATGGGAACATGACTTTTGCCATATTATACTCTATCATATTGCAACCAAAACTTCGTTTCAGATATCACAATATCTTTCACACATGATGGTTTCTGAAACAATTCTTTCAGCTCCCCAATAACCTTGATATTAAAAAAATCTTTTAAATATCAAGAATCACGGAGAAAAACATGATATTTACATACTAACACTGGAATTGTTACTCTTGATTTAATACCAACTATTAAACTTCATGGAGTAACTGGAACTTACTAAAAGTTTGCAATAGGACTTCTAAAACTTTAGATTAACACTTTAAAACAATACGATACCGGTTCATAAAGTAACTATCCATAATTCTATAGTTCTATTATCTCAATTATAACTAAGCGCAAGGTGGTAAACGGATGCCAATGACTACAACAACTATGCAAATTCACTTTGATTTAAATTATGATAAATAGTGTTCAAATTTTAATCATATTGCTGTTGAACTCCCACTCAAAACAATATCTCTCACATTGTTTTAGTGATCACACGAACCAAATTCATTACACCAAGTCCGATCATAATGTGACATGATATAGTTTCAAAGGCGAACAATCATCATGTTCATCATATCATCTATATGACTCATGCTTTACCTTTCAGTATTCCTTGTTCCGAGACCATGTTTGTACATGCTAGGATCATCAAGATTAAACCTTAGCTTCCGCATGAGCAAATCTGGCTTGCTCCCGTTGTATACACTCGCAGAATCTAACACACCCGATCATCATGTGATGCTTCGAAACAACGAGCTTTAGCAACGGTGCTAACTAAGGATGAACACTTTAAAACTTGAAATTTTGTGCTTGAGGGATCATCTTATAATGCTACCGTCGCGAACTAAGAAATACAAGATGCATAAAGGATTAACATCACATGCAATTCATAATATGTGATATTACATGGCCTTTCTTCTTGTGCTTCTGATCTCCATCTTCAAGCACGAACATGATCTCCATCATCACCAGTATGGCGTCAAGGTCAATGGCACCGCTTCATGGTTGTCCTCCACCAGCATCAAGTATTACAACTACTTTGAATACACACGCAGGCCTTAACGGAATTTAAAGAAAACAACCATATGGCTCCTGTCGGTTGCCAACTTACAATAAGGAACATTACATACATCATATATAATCACAATCATGACCATATCATATCACAGCACACCCCTGCAAAACAAAGTTAGACGCTTCTAATTTTCTTTGCATATTTTACGTGGTTTGGGGCTTTCAGTAAGTGTCGTTCTAACTTATGAACAAGAACCACAACGTTGATGCTTGAACTATCAAGTGCCCGTTGTAAATTGAATCTATACTATGATGGGAGAGACAGACACCCGCAAAGCCACTTATGCAATACAAGTTGCATGTCGAGCGTGGAGCAAGTCTCATGAACGATGTCATGTAAGGTTAGCCCGGGCCGCTTCATCCCATCATACCGCAAGATGAAAAGTATACAAAAAGCAATTGATAATAAAAGCACCACCGTCCACAATGACCATTGTGTTCTACTCGTGCAACAGATCTACATATAGACACGACTCTGATACCACTGTAGGGGTTCGTAGCATGGAAAACAAAAAAATTCTACCGCATGCAAACAAACAAGCCAAGATCTATCTACTAGATTGTAGCAACGAGTCGATAGAGGAACTCACCCTCGAAGATTCCAAAGCGGTTAACGAGAGCGGATTCTCGTGGGTGATGTAGTCGTACACTTGTCGATCTCAAGATCGCGTAGACGATCCTTCCGGCGATGCGTTCCGGCAGCGCTTCCGCAGTCGGTCACACGCTCGGTACTCGATGAAGACCTTCCTCTCCCTTGTTCTAGCAGGTAACGGAGGTTGTAGCACTCTCCTCGCGATTCCGGCAGCACGACGATGTGGTACCGGAAGTAGAGGGGAGATCTCGCAGGGCTTCGCCTTAAGCCGGAACGAGTATGGTGGAGTATGAGAGAGGCCTTGGTGATCTAGGGTTTAGAGGGCACCAAGGGGAGGGAGTAGCCGGTGGCTAGGGCTTGGGGAAGCCCCAACTCGCCGAGTTGGAGGTGCCCTAGGCGGCGGCACAAGGAGGTGGTGGCGCCGGCGACTTGGAGGCTAGGGTTTTGGGTGTGAGGGGTAGGGGCGCCCTACCCCTCCTTATATAGGTGGAGGGTGGCCGGTTGGGAGGAGGGAGTCCTCCCCCAACTCGGCCTCCTTGGCCGGCGGGTGGAGGGAGGGGAACTCCTCCCCAAGTAGGTTTCCTACTCTCCCTCCACCAAGCAAACTTGCCGTTTGACTTTTTCAAATTGGCGTTTGACTTTCGAACTAGGATTTGATTTATCCCTTTATTTTGCCCAGCCAAGTGACCTAGTACATGATGCAACCATTCCATATTGTCATGACACATTCATGTACCCTTCCCCTCTGGAGTGTCGGACCCTTCTAGAACATTCCTGGTGAAAACACCGGAATCGTTCCCCAACTCCGAAACATGACTTTCCTTATATGAATCTTATTCTCCGGACCATTTCGGATCTACTCGTGATATCCCGGATCCTATCCGAGACTCCGAACAACATTCGGTCTCTTACTCATCATTCCATAACTACTCAACAACAACGAATCCTTAAGTGTGTCTCCCTACGGTTCGTGAATTATGCGGACATGATCGAGACACTTCTCCGATCAATAACCAATAGAGGAATCTAGAAATTCATATGACTCCCACATATTTCTACGATTACTTTGCGATCGAATGAACCACTTACATACGATACCAATTTCCCTTTATCTCACGATAGTTTACTTATCCGAGGTTTTGATCGTCGGTATCTCTGCATACCTAGTTCAACCTCGTTACCGATAAGTACTCTTTTATTGTTCCCGTGGTATGTGATCCCTTGTGAGCCAGTCACATGCTTGCAAGCTAATTGGATGACATTCCACCGAGAGGGCCCAGAGTATATCTATCCGTCATATGGATGGACAAATCCCACTCTTGATCCATGTGTCTCAACCCATACTTTCCGAACACTCAATGCCACCTTTATAGCCACCCAGTTACGATGTGGTGTTTGATGTCATCAAAGCATCCTTCCGGTGATGGTGATAAGCATGATCTCATGGTCGAAGGAATTAGGTTACTATGTATCAGAAAGATTATAGCAATTGAACTATTTAAATGACTTGATCTTTATGCTACGCTTATCTATAGGAGTATGTCCATCATACCATTCTCCTAATGATATGACCTTGTTATTAACAACATCTCAAATGTTCATGATCAAGAAACTATGATCATCTATTAATCAACAAGCTAGTATTATAAAGAGGCTTTACCAGAGACTCTAATTTAGTTTACAAATCACACAAGTATTAATGTTTCTGGTTAATACTGTTATAGCATGAATGCAAACATTTATCATAAACACAAAGATATAATAATAACTACATTTATTATTGCCTCTAGGGCATATCTCCAACAAATTTTGGTTTGTAGCGCTCATATGGGTATGAATATTCATTTGATAAGATAAGATACCACTATCAGCACAAAGGTTCATGGAAGTTTCTAAAATTTCTATCGCACGAAAAGAAGTATTGCCTCCGATTCATATTAATGGCTCAACTCTAGTTAAGTATTTAGATTAAATTCATTCGTATCTAAATAAAGTTGAGAACATTAATAGATTGGAAGGAGTAATAGTGTTAAGCGATTGCTGAAAAGAACGCATCGCGCGAAAGGCATGTGTTTTCCTGACAAGCTTTTGTAGGTATAGACATACAAGTAGTATAGAACATTCTGGCCAAAAGACTCATCAAGAGAACACCGTTCCTCCTAATTATATATTTCCTCCGTTTCATAATATAATATATTTTTGCTTTGTGAAAAAATGTGTCTAGACCTCTTATAGTGTGTAGGTCCACTCCGAATTTACATACTAAAATAATTAGATATACTTTTTTATAAAACTAAAATATCTAGTAATATTATAAAATGGAGAAAATATTTATTACTGTAATAAGAGAATAATATTAGTAGTATTCCCCCATTTGGCAACGTGGCTATGTCCATGCAATGCACGTAGCCTGGACTCTTGTCATCTCAATTCTCTGCCCGGCCCCGTGAACCAGCTTTACGCCATTCCTTGGCATAAAATAGAGCCGCTTACCCATTTTTCCCGTTTTTATTAAGTAGCCCAACAGCATACGAACAATCATGGGTGTATGTCAAGTATTGCAGGTACAAAGTACCCGGCCGAGCGCGAGCAGAAAAAGAAGATGATGATGTAGTCTAGTATCCGGGCAGAATTGCAACGAGCGAGCGAGTAGAACATGGGAGAAAATAAAGCGGATGATGAGCTGTGGTGTGGAGCATGGTGCCGGGTGTAGCGTAGGCACTAGGCAGGGCCCATTGGTGTGGTGATAGAGGCCGGTCGGTGGAGCCAGGCGAGTGGCGACGACCCGGTCGATCGACGGCCATGCAATTCCATCGATCATTCTAGATTTTGACCATCCACCAGCGCCCTCCCCCGCCGACGAAAGGAGGCACGCAGAGCCGGTCGGTGTCGGAGTATCCCTGTTGCGATCTACACAAAACACAGTTGGCGGGAACTAGGAGCCAACGTAAGCAATCTGAACAGGTACGCCGTGACGGTGACAGGAGCAGGCAAAATCTCTGAAGTTTTCTGGACGCAACCATATCTATCCATCCTGCTAAAAAGTAAAAACGAGACCGGACGGGGCGGGAGGCAGCTAAGCTAACGGACCGAACGGGAATGATGCATGCCAGAACGGGACGTCGTGGATCGTCCACCGCACCAAGCAAGAAACCGCGTCCGATGATACGTCCCGCTCCGGCCGGGTCAAATCGCCCGTTCCCGTTTCCGTTCCCGTTCCCGACACACACACCTCGGGGCGTTCGCCAACCACCGTCGGGTTCTGCTGGAGCGGAGCCAAATCCGGCAGCGCGTGCGGATAAAACTGAGGTCAACCCAGCTAGCTAGTACGTGCGCGCAGAGTGGACTGCGGTGCCCATTTCATTCCGGAACAGATTGGCTGACGTTGTGAACAAAAGGCAGCGGTTGACTTTAGCCTCTTATCCACCGTGTGTTTCACATCCGATGGCTAGTCGATTCCTCACACCCCTCAGTGCAAAACAGCACAGCCCAGTTCAGAAATAAGCCCAAGTAAAGCCTAGTTCAGGCTGACGCATACAAGCAGAAAAAATATCCAGAAACAGACAAAGCTCTGCTTTAGCACATAATTTTCATACTGTTAACGACTATATTTAGTGCAACGTTTAAAAGAACCTTCAATTTTGCTACCCACATCGAAGTACCAGTTTCAGAAAAAGAAACGGCAGCAGCGCCAAATCAGTACCCATACAGAGCAGCACCAAACAATATGGCCTGAATCAGTTTAGAGGCATTAGTTTAAGCACGGTGAAGCAAAATAACCTTCAGCATGAAGTTAAACAGAGAGTAAAGTGTGACGTTTCAAAACATATATCTAGTCCAGAAAAACAAAATAACCTTCACCATGAAAGTTGCTACTGTACTAAAAGAGGGGTCTAAAGAAGATCATCTAAAGAGAAATCACCAATTTGACGATGACCTTGCAATGTTAAAGGAACTAGCCAAACATAGGAATATTATTTTTCATTGAATCAATTAATTAAACACTCGTATGCTCCATTACCATTAGCAGCTCAGTGTAGCTACTGATGCTATCCATGTCATTGATTTCTTCAAACCCATCGCTTTTATCCTTCGAAGCATGCTCTGCTGCTACTTGAGTTTCTGCAGAACCGGCTTTCTCCTGTTGCTGTATAAAGTAATGCAGCTAGTTATTCTCAATATGATTGAATATTAGAAGATTGCAAGTAATTAAGGAACATACACTAGATTTTTTTGGCACTTTCTTTTTGAACTTGCGTAATTTGTCGACCCAACTTCGTTTTCTTTTTGAACTTCTTGGTTTAACCTCCTTTTTCTTTAGGCGTGCAGCACCAAGCAAATCTTCTTCTTGTTGAACATCTTGTTGGGAATTATGTGAGTTACTCAAAATATTCGAATGTGCATTCATTTTATCCTCCAAATTCATACCAAGGCAATCAAGTGCATTATCTACTAACAAGCAATATTCTGGATTGTTGGCTGCCATATATGCCATGTTAGAAAATTTGTGGGAGAGAAATCTGTAGCGAAGCATAGCATCCAATTTTGGATTTTCAATAATGCTTGTTCCTTGATTGTCTTGTATAGTTCCACACCGTGCCTCCCTTGTCCATCGCTTCAAAATATAATGCTTTGGCAACAACTTGATGTTCATTAAGTCAAGAACTTTCAACGCATGGCAACACAAAATTCCAGTCCTTGTAAACAACTCACAACTACATAAAGTTGTTTGGTCCAAGGAATTTCCAACAACTATGCGCTCCCTCTCCACAAAGGCTAAACCATCATCCCCGCTCCCAATCGCAACAGCATAGGTGCTATCTCCCTCCAATAGTCTTGCGTATGCAGCCATGGATCTTTCATATTGAGTTTGGAACGCTTCAAATATAGTGGGTGTGTATAATTTGCTAGTTTGCACCAACATGGGTGCCTTCATTCTTACTCTAGGAATTTTTTTCCTAGCTTCAAATTCTGCCTCTAGTTCCTTGTTTCTTTTTCCTTCCACTGCCCTTTCAAAATGCTTTAAGAACCGAAGGATATCAAAATCTGATTTTAAATGTTTTTTCAAGTCACTATTGAAACTCTCACTTAATTGTGTACTTCTCATACCCAATGAGAAAACATCCTTCATGTAACACTCAGCCCATTTTTCTCTGAACTTGTATATACTGTCAAACCATGTCTTCTTCTCCACCTTATTTCTCATGGCACCAAATGCTTCTTCAAAAGCAGCCTTGTCCTCAATATCATACATGCAAGCACTGAAATCTGAGAGTATATGTGGTTCTTCATCCTTGTTCTTCTTTCCATTTCCAGGAGGTGATTCTTTATCTTTATCTTTATCTTTAACATGGCACAAGTGTTTGACAGCATTTTGCATTATGTGAAAGGTGCATAAACCATGCCATGCTTCCGTGAATACTTCCTCAACAACATTTCCCATTGCAGTGTCCTGATCGGTGTAGATAGTTTTAGGTTGCTTCCCATTATGTGCAGCTAGAAAAGCCTTAAATATCCATGTAAAAGAAGGACATGTTTCATCAAACATAAGAGCAGCACCAAAAATGACAGTTTCCCTAAACTGATTGAATCCAACAAAGACACCAAAAGGTCGATACTCTTTGTTTGTTCCAAAGGTAGTGTCGAATGTGATAACATTTCCAAAGTGTGCATAATCAATGATCATCTTAGCATCAGCCCAAAATATATTGGCTATATCTTCATGACAATCCAGCTGCAAAGCATAATGGAACGAAGGGTTCTCGGAAGTCTTGTCCTGAAAATACTTTAGCATGCTTCCCGCCTGACCATATGCCAACTCTCTTTGACGCTTGCTCTGCAAATAGTTTTTATGGTCACGACAAGTGTAGGAAAGATTCATTGGTCCACCTGCTCGTCGACAAGCTAACTCATGAGAAGCTTTTGGTCCAATTCCAGAATCATCAGCTGTTTCAATTTCAAATGCTTGCATTTCTGAAATCTTTTGTTGTGATACCATCAAATGAAAGGTTTGTGGCAAATACAAGTTGTGGTTATGTTCAAGAGATAATTTAGTCACTTCATAATCTCTCACCACTAGATCTAGTGAAAGAATCATATGAACATCACAACATGTTCTTGTTTTAGCTCGAGGATTCTTTATCACACGATTTCGGTTATCTTCTGCTCGAAAACCCTCCTTTGCACAAACATATCTGCACGAAGTGATGCTGCCATCAATCTTGCTCTTATTTTGATATCTTTTTCTGACCTCAAAGCCTGCTTGACCTCCATAGCTGACCCAGAACGACCAAGCATCGTCCAGATTTCTAAATCTCAGGCCAACTTGAGGTACACAACTAGGATTCACACCCTTCCTACATGAATATTATGTTGCATGTCAGGTTGCCAAACAGAGTATTATAATCTGTGATGGTAATGTCACCGACCTAGTACATTGTGGTTGTGCCATCGAAGATTGATTGAAGGCAAGAATTCAAGGCATGCTGCAGCAATCAAAAATCAAACTAAATTTTCAGTCTGAGAGAGATATCAAGAATTACGAAGATAGAAAGGGGTAAAAGATGCCATTCATAATAGAAGGGAATGGAAGATTACTGCGAGCTGGACTAGAAGGAGGGAGCCGGGCTGCCGTCGTCAAAGAACTCCCAGCGTGTGCCCGGCGCCGTCACCGTCGCGGTTGCAGAAGATCGCTCGGCGCCGTCGCCAATCGCCGTCACGACGCACGGCTCAGACCTTCTCCCGCTGCTCCCGCCAAAATCAGCGATGCTGCCCCCCAAAATCAGTCTATATCATTCTCTGCCTCCACGACGTGGGCTTTGTGGGCTGAAGCTGGGCTGTGCTGTGCTGTTTTGCACCGAGGGGTGTGAGAAATCGACTAGCCATCGAATGTGAAACACACGGTGGATGAGAGGCTAAAGTCAGCCGTTGCCTTTTATTCACAACGTCAGCCAATCTGTTCCGATTTCATTCATGCACGTGGCCCCGCGCTCCATCTTCTTCCCACGCGTAGTAGAAGAGGAGTCGTCGCGGCTTTTTGTTTCCAGGCATGATCGAGCTTGCGATTGCCTGCTTTAGCTTGGCTGCTTTGCTTTAGCCTGCAGGGAAATCCGTCGCGTGGAACGATCACGGAACAGTGGACAAGCGAACAGGTCCAGAGTTCTGACACAGGGTTGATCATCCCACACCTTAAACAGGTCCAGAGTTCTGACACAGGGTTGATCATCCCACACCTTAAACTATCCATCGTATCGTAGTATCCACCAAGGCAGCCAGCTCCATACCGACAGGGCGCAAGCGGGAGTGAAGAGCTAGCTAGGATTAGGTCATCAGACCAAAACATGACATTCGGAGCCTTAAAACCTGCCTAAACTGCATAGATTACTAATTTAATATGTACACGCAGGGGCATACTAGTTTTTTTACACGCAATAGGCGAGCTGCCACTGCCAGCCTGTAGCTCAGTAGCTGTAGCAACTTGCACGCAGGAAAGTGCCAAAGTCGTCCTTGTCTGGTCTGGCCTGCAACCACGTTGCATGCATGATGCATCGATTCATCGATTCAGCATGTGTTTTGTTTGAAATAGGAGGTACTCTGTGTTTGCACAAACACGGGCGACGACCTTGACTGAAAACACAGAGTCAACGGCACCTACCAGTCTGATCTCGCTCGCTACCTCCTACTCTACGGCGCGCCTCGCTAGACCAGAGCCGTCAGGTCAGTCAAGCGAGCCATCAGCGATGGCGATTCAGCGGCAAAGCAAGGAGGCGGGCCGCTTGGAGGGTTTTACTTTTAAGAAGGCCTGATCGATCGACAGGCAGGGTTCCTTGCTCTCCCTCTCAACCAGGTCCAGCCGTCCAGGCTGCGAAGGAATGAATTGAACAAATTGGCCCGTTAACAAGCCGAAACCTCTCACATACCGTCACTACCGATAGAAACGCTATAACAGAATATTCAGATTCAGAGAAAAGTATACATAAACCCCAGAACCTCTGCGTTTCGGACAGAGAACTCACAACTTAAAATCAGCTCATATGACCCATACAAGTTTCTAAAACCAAAACCGGACAGAGAACCCACGGAGCTGTTTCTAAAGCATAGTAGCTGAAAATGGGGTCGATGCCGCGATCCTCGACCCAAAACATGGATCGGGAACGAAAGCGGGTAACCGAGGGTCGGTGGCCGGGCCGCGGTCACGTTCGATAGGATGGTAACTCCATTATGAAAAATAAAATAAAAATGGTAATACCGCTCGCGCCTATTCGTCTCTTCTTCCCTCGAACCGAGATCATCACCCAAAGTTAAGTGGATCGTGAGTCACGTACCAAATTGGTGTCCCGGATATGTATACCCCTTGTTGACCCTTGTTCGCTCGGAAGTCGACCCTTGACCTTGTTCCTCGACCCGGACTATCCAGATTTCTAGCAACTATGTTCTGAAGGTGGTTTTGCTGATGTCGCAACAAAAATGTTGACTCCAATTGCCCTCTTCATCTCATTTCTTCCTAACGAGAATACCTAGCATGTCAGGCATGCGAGCCAGCAGTCGGCCGCCATCCACTCAAGAGGGGACTACCTCTGCTCCAGCTTTGCTCTAACGAGGAGTAGACCACCACGAGTAGCTTACTCTGTGTCCAATTTCTCCTCTCTGCCTCTATATTGAGCATTGCGCGAGCCCTAGCCATCGTCGCCGGTTTCCGTAGCCACCTAGATCCGCCAGGTTGCCCAACAAGTTGTCGTGGGGTGATCACGTGAGAAAGCATATACGATTCAGTGACCGGTCAACAGCAACGCTGCTTTGTCCACGCGAGCTAAGTAGTAGGCTTTGCTGACCCGTTAATGGTCATTACTGGCCATGCCGCGAGCCATTTATTGGTTGCCACGTCGGACTGACAGGTGGGTTCCACTGTCAGTTGGCCGTCAATTAGCTATCAAACCCGGATCAGCGTTTTCTACAATAACTTCGCTTAAATCTGATGGTTTTTTGCGATTGAGACGACGAATGGTACCATTTGGTAAATTTGTCACACACGTGGTGGTTTTATGCTCCAAATTTTCCTTCCTATGAAGGCTAAACCGCCTCACAATGCATAGCCGGTATTGTGGATCACAATATGTGTTTTTTTTTAAATAATCACAGTGCTTTTGGTGTGCTCGATCGGTACGGATTGCTATATACTAGATGGGCCTCGCGCGCTCTGCCGCGCCCGCCTTCTACTATTGGCCTTTTTTCAATGTTCTGCGCATAGTGGGCATCTTATTTATAGGTGGAGGAGGGTTTTTTCCTTTACTACTAAATGCAAGAATATGAATGTGTTCGGCAACATAGTATCTCTTTATTCACTCATAATAAGACTTACATATGCTGGTTCTAAGTATTGTTGGTTCACTATTATGCACAGAGTAAGAGTAGAGATCATAGATTACCACTGCCCAACCAATAGGTTACTTTAGAACCTATGACATGTTCGGCAACTTCGTACTACCTCTTTATTCATTCACAGTAAGAGTTACCGCAAGCTCCCTCTGATGTGTGGAGTCCAACTTCATATTAATGCCTTTGATTACATATGCTGCAATACAAAATGCTCACTAATATGTAGTGCTAGACGCAAAGGTTAGTATGCTCATATTTAATATTTTATTTTAGTGAATAATTTTTTCTTGCACTTGGAAGAAGATGGCATTTTTCTGCATTGTTGTGGAATATCATTGAAAATTGTATACATTTTCTCCAACCAATGTCTAACACAATCATCCTCAGTTAGCTCCAAAATATTGGGAGGATCTGCACCACATTAAACAAGCTCTCCTAGCTTGCTCATGGCCAACTATGTTACTGAAATAGTTCACTTTAGGCATAATAATAAGGAACGATTGGAGGAGAGATTAATCTCTGCAACTGTTCCAGCAATAACCTGTTCAGCAATAAGATATGCACGGTCATTCTTAACATGTACCTTTTTTTGGCAAAACTGGTAAGATAGCTTAGATAATTTGCAGAGTGGCAATCGATTCTGCCGTTTCAGCGGGTGGCGGTTATCGATGCATCCTAGATAGACAACAGAGTATTAGTACTTGATTCATCCCCAAGCATGACACCCTATGACCCCCTCTTTTCTTCCTAAAGAAGCCAGCATCAAAGTTCAATTTTGCTGAGCGTGGCGTCGGTTTAACCCATGCACTTATAGCTTCTTTAACTTTTTCTTCCCAAATTCTGGAATGTGGGAAATAGAGACGAGGTTTCGACTCGTCAATTCCCATTGTTATGAGCTTGGATTTTGGAAAAGATAGGGGTGCTGGAGATCCCGGAATGGTAAACAGACAAGCAACCAGGGAATACGAGATTTACCCAGGTTCAGGCCCCCGGAGGGAAAACCCTACTTCAGCTTGTCTGCTCTTGATTACGGCGGAACCGAAGGTTACAGGGGGTGCTCATATGCAATATGGCGTGAAGGTGTGTATACGGTGGAAAAAGGATTAGCCCTCCTTGTCATGCCTTCCTAGCCTTTATATAGAGTTAGGCAGGTCTCGGGCACAGATCGAGTCGGTTACAAGTTTAGGGTTTGCCCCTTTGAATATTCTATCTGTTCTAGTCTTGCTCTCCAAGGATCTAAAGATGTCATGGGCTTGGGCCACCCAAAAATCTCCACAGGCCGCGTATATTCTTGTGGGCCTTCCTTGGGCTGGACCAGGTACGATAATGTCGTGTACCCGTAGGGTATAACCATGTCGTAGATTCGGCTGAGGACTCTTCAATCTTTCGGATACAGTTGTTTCTGTTCATCAGATAAAAGAATGATTTTACTATGTGTAGGGATTGTTGATGCGTGTGCCTGACTTTACTGATGGATCAGGGTCAGTTAACTGTCATAGGACAAAACAACACGATCTTCTTCAGATTCGAGTCCCTAGACTCGAACCTGAACCAGATGCTGGCGTAATTCGACTCAGGCCGTTGAGGTCTTACAGGAGTAGAATCCCAGTAGTTTTCGAATGATGTACCCAACACGTCCATCGGGGTTTTCATTGCGCCTGTTGGAACGGATTTTTACTAGTAGAGGACATTCAGGTGCGTTAGTAGGCCATCAGACGGTATCTATAGGTCTTATCTTTGCATCGCAGACACATCATCCGAAATTTTATCACCGCGAAGGTGTTTTGGGTGGCCAAGGAGGATGTTACTCACTTAGCGTTGGTTGGGGCAAAGTTGCCAAAAAGTTTTTGCATTTTGATCCGAAGGATCGCAGTCAAAGAATTTATAGGGTGCGCGACTAGCGCTCCCTATGGGAGTAGCCCCCGAGTGGCTATTCGAGTCGTAGACTCGACCAGAGACTTTAATTCAGCCGTTTGTTAGCTTCAGGTCCGTAGGACACAATTTTTTCGGATGCTTGAATCAATCCTCCCTATGGGAGTAGCCCCCGAGTCCATAGTGGAGTCGCAGACTCGACGTAGGACTCGAAGAATCATCATTGGTGTAATACCTTAATCATGCATCAGGTGCGCGGCCAACGCTCCTGATAGGAGTAGCCCCCGAGTAGTTGCTCGAATTATAGATTCGAGTGAGTACTTTTAGCTGTCAATCGAATATTTCTAACCGTTTCTAGTGTGGTTTTGATAACGTCAGTGTTGACGTTAGTGCTGACGATCGGTGACCTCAACCGTCTGCGGAGCCAGAGGTGACGTGACCGAACGAACGTGGGTCCCTCTTTCTGACTTGGATTTGACTGGTCATGCGCGACATGGCGAGAATTACGGTGTCTCCTCAGTTTCCGTGCATAGTGACGGCGTGCGAGCGACGGTTCGCTGATGCGTTGATACGTGGACGGTTGGATCTGATCCTTGCGTTAGGGCTTCCAGATGAACGGTCCATGTTCATCGTCTTCGTCCTTATAACTGTGGGGAAAACTGTAGTTTGTTTTCACCCTTAGGCATTTGCTTTTCACTGCCTCCAATTCTTGAGCTTTTCCCTTTGCGCGCTAGACGTTCTACGATCTTTCCCTTCCTCATTCTTGCGCGCACACCGTCGCCGTCGACGCGCCATGATGGGGAAATCGAAGAAGGCCTCCACCGGAGCGGGCACTAGTGCCGCTGCCGGCGGCAAGAAGGGCACCACCGCCGCTTGTATCACCGATGGTGGATGGCGGCACTGGGAGACGCGCGAGGGTGACCTGCGCAAGCTTCGTGATGCGGGTTTAATCCCGCAGGATAAGGAGGCCGTCAAGATCCCCGGCGATGAGGTAACTCCCTGTCCACCCGCAGGGTTTCGGGTGATGTTTGTTGCTTTTGTTATTCGTGGCCTCTCGCTGCCAGTCCACGATTTTCTTCGTGGGCTGTTGTTCTTCTATGGCATCCAACTCCATCTTTCGCCTAACTCTCTTCTCCACATCGCCTGCTTCATTGCTTTTTGCGAGTGCTGGCTCGGTATCGAGCCGCACTTTGGCCTCTTCCGGAAGCTCTATTCCATTAAGAGGCAGTCCATATCCGACGGAGTTTATCCGATTGGAGGCTGCATCATTTCTCTTTGATCTACTGTTCTTTTCTTCTCTTTCTCTATGTCTAAATCCGTCCAATACTGGCGGAGGAAGTGGTTTTATATCCGCGACCCCACAGTGGACGGGCAAGACTTCGGCCTTGCCCCTTTCGACTCCACCCAGGAGATCTTGAAGAAGAGATCCTGAAAGAACCATGTCTTGGAGGGCGAGGTGGAGGAGGTAGAGGAGCTCTACCGTCGGGTGGAGGCCCTCCAGGTGGTTGCGGAGAAGGTGGTGAACGGTGTGGACATCATCCGCACCTTCCTCAAACGTCGGGTGCAGCCACTCCAAGCTAGAGCGCATCTGATGTTCCTTTACTCTGGCCGCCACGACCCGACGAGAGTTTCGGCTGAGGAGCCCTCCAGGGGGGACCTCGACAGAGTTCTCCGGCCACTGCTAAAGTACAAGTCCAATGAGGACCTTCCGGGGAAGTCGCGGAGGCCCCCTTTCAGTGCCGCAATACCAGTTCCGCAGGTGTAGATTTACGACGTGCGCGTAGCGCCTTTTTTAGAGTGCTTTTCCTTATGATTGCTTGTACTGAATGTTTATGTCTTCATTGTGCAGGAGCTCAAGGTGTCTGGCATGGTGCCTCTACTATCCGAAAGGTTTCCGATTGCACCGGACAACGAAGTTGTGAACTCCGAGTCCGAGCTTCCACCGGCGCAGTCGCCGACTGAGGAAGCTCCCGAGGCGAGCGAGGGGCAGACCCGTAAGCGGACACGGAGCTCGAGTGAATCTTCGGATGCCTCAACTCCGCCGACGACGAGGGACCCGTCTTTCCTTGTGCGCCATAGCGGAGGTGACGGTGCTTCTTCCTCACCTATCCCGGTTGTGCCCGTGCGGGCTATAGCGCCGCAGCCGCCGGCCAAGAGGAAGAAGGAAGAGAAGAAAGAGAAGAGGGTGCTGCCCGTTTTTGACTTGAGCGACATGGACTCGTAAGTACCTTAGGATGTCATTCGTTACTTTCTTGTCTTCTTGTGTTCTTGTTTTTGATTGGTGTTTTCCTTGCAGCCACTCCTCTAAGGGCTCTTTTAGTGAGGCCACGCAGGAGGCCATAGGGGAGTCGAAACTGACGCCCCTCCCTCTCAGACGGTGGCCACCTCTGGGGGCGATGCTCTGAAGCCCTCTCCGCAGGAGGCTCGAGTGTTGCTTATGTATGTTCTTGGTGCTTTTGCAGATGAAAATAACGCTTCCCTTCGTGACCTTGATGCTCTCAAAAATAGTCTTGGGCGAGCGGATAAGAAGGATGAGGATGCCATTGGGGCGAAGGAGCGCCTTCAGCAGGACTTGGCTGATGTAGCCGCGGCCAAGGAGCGCCTTCAGCGGGAAGCTTCGTATCGTGAAGAGCAGCTCGCCACTGTTGCGGCTGCGCACGAGAAGGAGGTGGCCGAGAAGCTGATGGCTGCTGCCAAGGCCGTTTCCGGTGAGTGCTTTTGCCTGTGTTTGGTTTTTTCGGTTGTTCTGTCTCCATGCCCTTATTCGATTCCGACTTTGTCTTTCTTTTGCTCCAGATTCCTCGGGCATTGAATTAAATCGCAGTGCCTTGGAGTACGGGAGCATTCTGGACGATGTCGCCGCGGCGGTCGAAGACCGCTGCGGTACTGCTGCTGGCTCCCTTTCCAAGGCTAAGGAGATCCTCGGGCGCTTCTACAAGGATATCGTTCCCAAGGGCGCTGCCCTTGAGGATGTGGATTCTTTGGTGGATGCGCTGTCGGCGGATGCGCCTGCGGCCTACAAGCGCAAGCATAAGGGCATCGGCGCTTCCATGGGGCTGGCTATGGCCATGGCATCCGGGGTGGAGCTGGATCTTCATCAGGTCACCTCCCAGATGCCAACGGCTCCCGACGGTTCCGAGGTAGCCTTCGCTCTCTATGCTTATCGCTGTAAGCGCTATGGGCCGAAGCTCATTGATCTTCTGGCGGAGTATGCGGCGAAGCAGCAGCAGGAGGTCAAGAGCAGGCACTCTGGCTTCAAGGTCACTTCAGATGCAACCGCTTAGGCTTTGTCGTTGTAGCTTTAGGATAGTTGTCTTCTTCTTTTTCTGTAATATTTGTCGAACAATTTCCTTGTTCCACGCAGTGGCCTTTTGTTGTATATAAATGATGCTTCGCGTTGTTGCTCAGTCATGTGTTGTTCATACTCTTGCATGTTTTCCTTTAGGGACCTTCGGGTGAGGATCCCGTCGATACTTTGTCTACTCCACAGCCGCGACCATCGTTGGATGATGTGTCGCAGCTTGTTTTTCTTTGTGACCGCGTCCGCAGTCTTGAGAAGGAGATACTTGGCATTCGAGGCCATGCGGATGTGTGGAAATCGAAGGAGGAGCGGGCTACCACGAGGGAGGAGTATCTGATGGGGGAGTTGCGGCAGTTGGCCGAGCAGCTGCAGTGTAAGTTTCCTTGAGCTGCTGCTCGTTTTCGGATGCGCCTGTTGTGTGTGTCATCTTACTCTATATTTTCTGCAGGTGTCAACCTTGTTCCGAGGGAGGAGAAGGAGCGCGTTGCAGTTCGGATCAACTGCTTGACCCAACAGGATATGGAAGCCGGAGGCTTTTTCTGGATGGACCGCGACTGGGCTACTATCCTTGCGACTGTGTAGGATCATGCTCACCAGGTGTCCCGGATGCTGCGGCAGGTGAAGACTTCCCTCGCGTCGATTATGTACGTCATGTTCCCCCTTGATGAGGCGCCTTCGACTCTATGGGGTTTGCTGGCGAAGTTTCAAGACGTGGGTCACGTCAGGGAGTTGGTGCGGCACCAGCTGGTTGCGGGGGTGGAGGCCGTCCTGTCGCTAGTTTGGCTGCACCGCCCAGATGTTGATCTTGCGGCGGTGGCGGCTTGGCCGCCCCCTCGGCCAGATGGTGGCCTATGGGATATGCGCCCGCATTATGCGGCTGTTAGGAAGTATGCCTAAGAGATTATAGATCTTTTTGAGCATCGGGCGCATGTGATTCTTCATAATAGGTAGGCCTTGTAAAAAAGATACATGTAAAACTTGTATATATTTCGAGTGGGCTTGTTGTGCCCTTTGTTGTAAAGGTTATTTGTATTGTCATGTGGTGCTTGGTTGTATGCATGCCCTTTTCGTTAGCCTGACGTGGTCAGCTACTCAGGTTTACATGCGTTATACTCAGTCAACGAAGTCGTGAGGTGAGGCGAAGCCCCTGAGTGTGTTGTAATAGAAAGTAGTGTGAGAAAAAGGGGATAAATTTTTGGGCGAGACACTTAGGTTTTATTCATATCATAACGAGGAGGTACATTGTTAGGCTGAGTAGCCTTGGCTGAGTAGCCTTATTTGTAACATCCCAACATTAGAGCTTAGAAATAAGCTGAACCAAGATGTGTGCATTGCATTCATGCATTGAAAATCCGAATAATTTTTGCGCTTTTGAACCAAACTTGTCAAAGTGATTGAAGCTTCTCTCAACTTGATGGAATTGAAGTAGATCATCAATTTGACTGTGATAAGTTTCAATATGACCTTTGCTAAAACCTTATTTTGGGTAAGGGAGATTTGATCTAAGGGTAGATCAAATGCAATAAAAGTTAAACCCTAATACATTACTTAATGATTTATATTTGATTCTTAACTAATCATATCCTTGTATTCATTATAATCACTCATGAATACCAAGTTAAGGATATAACCCAAATAATAAGAATGTAACAACTATATCTTAATCCCATTTACTTATACCATGAGTATCATGGTAATACCTAACCTTAACTCTTTAGTGAGTTTGAGTAGGAAAGAAACCAAGTCAAGATCATTCACCACATATCTTTCTTTCCATAAGAATCTTGATCATCTCCATTGAACCTTATTCTATGATCCATTGTTCATCAATGTTGAGTAATCAACTATTGACTTATCAATTCTTGGTCTATCAACTCATGTTCTTATCATAACATTCACTTTAAATCCTTTTAGAGAAGGAAGTTAGAAGAGGTAAATAGTAATGCTAGATTTAAATATCATCTATAGAATGGGAGAGTTGGAAGAGAATAGGATCAATGTGATAATTGATGGAGTTAATTCCCTCCTGAATGAATAGAAAAGTGTCTGAAATAAAGGTTACAAGGATGAGTATTGAAGGTAGTTACTAGGAGTAATCCTATTGGATCAAGTTGGTATAGTCAATGAATACTATCTCTTAGTCCAATAGAGATAAACAGAAGATAATTATAATACAACTGTAATGTTGTATGGATGGAAGCCTTGATTAGCCAACTGGAAACCTAAACCATAAAGGATCAATGGATTATAATGATCATGCCTTACTCACCAAGATTGAATGCTTATATCATGTATAAGTGACCTTGGTGGATAGAACATGATTGAACCCTGGTATAGATATGTCATTCTAGGTTAGCCATGACAGACCACATTAATATAATGTGAGGTTGGAGTATTAGATACTGGAGTCAAGTAGAGACAAGATAGTATGCTTAAGATGATGTTAGAGCAACATTGGATTAAAGAAGTAGTATTTTCCTCTTTGAAAATACTAAGCACTTGAGGTGAAGAAGGATTTGATGTATACATATATTGAAGTGATATTAGTAAAGGATGATTAAGGAAGAGTATGAATGGAGTTAAAAGTAACTACTTGTTAGATTGGAGGTTATCAGCAGTAGAGTAGTTGATATAACCAAGTATAGATATAAAAAGATTATGAAAGCTTTAGTGTCAAGCTTATTGGATTTATAAATGAATTTAGAAGAACAATAGATGGATAAGAATATTCTTGTGAAGTAAAGCTCATCATGTGAACACATGATGATGGATAGGAAGAAATAGTATATCTAGGAAAGGAATTCCTTAATTAGAAGTCCAGGATTGTGAATTATGGAAGATAAGAATTCTTGGTAAACACTAAACCCAAAATCTTTAACCAAACATAGTATCCAATTCATCTGATTGATCTATCATCTTACTTACACAAAGCCTTATAGGAATATTTTCCTATAGCAAATCACTCAAGCATATCTTTGACACTTTCAAACCTCTAAATCATGTGTACCACATAATTGGAAATTACTATAAACCCTTATGCACAATATTATATCCATATATTAATCACACTTAAGCAAGTAATGAATAGCTAGTTCCAGAAAACAACTATACCAATATATAATAAAGGTTCACAAAATGATCATAAATACATTTCAATATTGCCACAATTATCTAGCAGATAAAATTCTATGCGAAATATATTCAAACAAATGAAAAATACAAATATGAAAAATGAAACAGAAAATGGAAAACAAGCAGAAAAGAATAAAAAATGGACTCACACCAGAAACTGGCCCAAGGCCCATTTCCTCTCTTCCCTATCTACCGCCCATCAGCAGCAGCAGCTATCTTTCTCTCCCACTTAGTTTCGGTCCACTTGGCCCAACAGCAGCCCAACTCCGGCCTGGTACCTATTTGGCCTCTTTTCCCCGTCGTCTTCCTCGCCGGCAGAAGCAGCTGCGTGGCGTCGCTGCCGTCGTCGATCTTCATCGCGCTATGATGCGCGCCGTAGCCGATGAGGGTGAGGATAAGAACGCCCACGTCTTCCTCTATCCACTCGTACCCGTATAATTCTCTCGCGTCCTCTCTATCTCTCTCGCGCTTGCAACACCGAACCCTAGCTCGTCAGAGTTCAATGGAAATCGTTGATCCTAAGTTCCCCTAGCCACCCTGAGGGCACCGTTGGACTCATTTCATTGTTCTAGATAAACCTGCGAAAGGAATCAAACCTCCATGCCCTCTGTCGTCAAGACCGATCTCGAATTCCGCCGCTCGCCGTCGACGATGGCCACCCCATCCGGCAACGCGTGGCTTCGCCGAGCCTCTCGCTATGCTCCTGGTGAGCTTGCGCATCTCTCTAGCCGTTTGGATTCGCTTTTAGTTTGCTCTATCGCCTTGCCCATGAAGACCAGAGCGTTCCACCGTCGGAGCTCGTTGAAGCTGGTGCTTCGGCGACCAAAAACCAGCCGTGCCGCCACTATTCGTCTTCCTGCATCCCGCTGATTCGAACGGGACCAACCTCGTGTGCCTGCATGCCCTCAACCGGTGGATCAAACCACGATCTGAGGATCATCCTTGGATGATGTCAGCATGACATGACGCTGATGTCATATTTCATTTTTATCATTTCATAAATTATGTTATTATTTTCTGTAATAAATTAAAATTGTGGATATGACCTGGCAAAAGCCCCACCAGTCAGTGGCTGGGGTAAGAATGGACCCGGTGAGAAAAACCTTTCACCCCGTGATGACATCAGCATTACATTATAAACTATTTAGTTTATTAATTCCAGAAATTAAATAAAATGATTCAATCTTATAAAATCAATAACTTTTGTTTTATAATCCAGAAACATATGTGTAATATATGAAAATGTTTGAAAAAATAAAATCTACAACTTAAAACTATTATCAAATATTATTATGATCATTATTTAAATAAATATTATTTTATAAAGGTTTTATAAGTAATAAAACTTAGATAATTCATATTTTAATATTGGTAAATATTAAAAATATAAATAAAATACCAAAAATCTTAGAAAAATAAAAACAATACTTTAAAACTATAATCATACATTATTATTTCACTTAAATAAGTACTTATTATTTATTAAGTATTTATAAAGTGATAAACCTTATAAAAATCATATCCTATTATTTATAAATCACAAAAATAAACGTAACATACCAAAATGATCACAAAAACAATACCTACATATTAAAAATATGATAATCCACCTTTGAGGTAAATAAAAATTTAAAACACTTTAACAACTTGAATTTAAACTATTTCCTTAATTGATAATTCATATAAGGATAAATAAAATTTGTTAATATTTCTAAAATTAGCCAATTGAGTCTAATAAATAGTATTAGTCTTAAATACTGATAATATGAAGTCAAAATGGTTCAACACATTTTAAATACAATTATATTGAATCATCATTCAACCATATGTGTAGTTTATTTCCTAGAAAAATCTTTATCAAGTATAAAATCTTCAAGAATAACTTGGGACTAAATAAAACCTTTTTACTTACCTCAACCACCAGTTTATAAACATACCAAAACACTATAGTAAATCCATAAATAATTAAGTAATGTTACTTTCTTGTTTACAAACTATAACCACTCATCTATAAAAAGGTAAATAATTCTATTCCATTATAATCTTGAGAAACCACTATACCAAATAAAAGTAATACCATTCCTAGATAATTTTAAAGTAACCTTATGAAGTGAACAAAGTACAATTATCGTAAGCAATATAGCTTAAATCCATCTATGTCTTTAAAGTTAACTTTAGTCTACAATACTTCAAATACTATGCTAAAGATATTGTTATGTGTTTTATAGTTAACTTTAGTCTGTTATAGTTAAGTCATAAAGCATCTCAAGTCTAGATTCGAGCAAGCATAAACAACATCAATCACATTCTAATGATCCTATTCTAAAATCTATCAGGATTGTTTAAACCTTGATAAAGAAATCTTTTCTTCAGAAGTTATTCGTTTTGCCACTTCAGTCAACATATGACAATTAATCGTAATCACATTACTTTATACTTTACTTGTATACTTAGGATTGATAACACTTAAGTTCTTTATAAGTGACATTACTTGTAAAGTAAAATTTGAAGATGAACAATTATAGTGTAAGCAATCTTGAGTAGCATTCCATATGTGTAATACGAAGCACAACTGTGAAACTTAATCTAAAAGGGCAACACATTCCAAAGAAACCATTTCCATTATCCAAACCCTAAAACAACGTTATCCCCGGAATTCGAGTTTATGAAATTGCATTACATTACTTATGCATAATAGCATCTTGCTTCTTTAAACATTAGTCCTTACCGGACCAATGATGCTGATTTCAGAGATTGGATCTTATATTGTCTCGAAAACCGTAAGTGCATAATCTTGCAATCACAAAAGGCAAGTTCACACTTGCTCATGTCCTTTGATTATTTTATGTAAAGTATTTTGCAAATCCAGTGTTGTCATCACCTGCATTTTAAAAAGGCCAGAAAACACTATTTTCATATTAATATGATTATATGTTATTTACCATGAGGTAATAACCTACTATGAAAGTTCCGGTGGTAAAGGAACATATTATCTAGGACTTAACAACCCATGTCGCCAGTGATTCTTGCGCCGTATATCACGCGTTAACCATGATATTTGGAATGGGACGGAGAAGTCAGCTGTATCTTTTCCCTCTCGCATGGAGACGGATGTGCGGGTCGTGGCTGTTATCTCTGTAGCATGCATTTATTGGTAATTCGCAGGAGATATGCAACATATGGGTGGGAGCCCTCAACATCCCACGATAGTTCCGGCATCGGAACGGTATGTACTACCAATTGCCGTAATTCAATAGGTGGGCTGGTGTACACCAAGGAGACATGCGGGGTCGCGGAGAAGGCAGTGATTGGCTTGGGTCTTAGTCTGGGCCTCACACCAAGGAAGTGTGAACGGGTTCGCGGCCCGGATGTGCAACAAAAGCTAAGATCTCTCATGGGTAAAGTGACACACCTCTATAGAGTGTAAGAATTGTAACTTGTTACTCCCTGTTCCGGGAAGGAGCTGCGAACGCGGCGGGAAAGGAACTCCATGAAAGTTCTGGTAAACCCGTGAAGGCTGACGGACATAGCTTTTCAGAATAAAAGCAACCTTTGAAGAAATGTTTACGAAAACCTATATTTCATATGACCTATGGTCTGTGGTTGTAGATATAGTGCATCAAACACTCCTTTTCTAGTGAACTTGCTGAGTACGCTTGTACTCAACATATCTTTTTAACCCTTGCTAGATTCTGAAGCCATTAAGACGACGTCTACATCAAGTTATGCTCCAGGAATCATCATCAAAAGCTAAAACTCTTCAATGAAGTCAAGAAGGTCAACATATACACTAACTCAAGTGAAGATGAAATTACTGATTAGATAGGAATATAATCTCTAGCCATAGAACCTATTTTTGTAGTGTATTGCGTTAGCAGCAATGTCAGACCATTAGTTAAGATACTAGTCTTAATAGTGTGATAGTTTTTGAGTTATTTATCTCTGATTATTCTTTGCAATAATTTTCTTTCTCTCTCTTTAACCTAGAGTGTTCTCTAGATCTTGTGTAAAGAGTTGAGTTATAACCTATAGTCATGTCTTGGACCTGTTGTGTTTCTGTTGTACCACTCTGAGAGATGTAATACTAGTAAACGATGTTTCATTGGTGTTATGTCAACGACTATAGTGTACTACATCATGCAGTGGTATGCTGGGTCACCGCATTATTGAAAGTAAGGAGGGATAGCTAGGGGTAGAAGTGTCGCAATTGCGCGACGTTCCATGGGTTGGAGTATGCGACTCCAGACTCCACGTGTTGAGGCGGTAGGCGCCACCTGGGATGACTTCGGTGACGACGTAGGGTCCTTCCTAGGGTGACTCGAGCTTTTTCGGCCACTCTTGCTTGAGTCGTAAGACGAGGTCTCCTTCGACGAAGGACCTTGGGTGCAGCCGACGACTGTGATAGTTGCAGAGGCTCTGCTGGTAGACCGCCGAGCGAGCCACGACGATGTCGCGTGCCTCGTCGAGCATGTTGATGGAATCTTCGAGTGCGGCCGTCGATTTGGCTTCACTGTAGGCGACGACCCGTGGGGCCTTATGGCGTACTTCTGCAGGTAACACGGCTTCGGCTCCATGTACCATGAAGAAGGGCGTGTAGCCAGTCGAGGTGTTTGGTGTTGTGCGCAAGCTCCAGAGGACGGAGGGTAGCTCTTCTGTCCATGCTCCCTCAAGCCGTTCGAGTGGCCTGAGTAGGCGTTTCTTGATGCCGCCGCCTAAGAGGCCGTTGGCCTTTTCGACCTGCTCGTTGGTTTGCGGCTTTGCCACAGAGGCGTATGATATGTTGATCCCGAGGCCTTCGCAGAAGTCCTGGAATTCCTTGGAGATGAAGTTCGACCCGTTGTCCGTGATGATGTTGTGCGGCACGCCGAACCTGTAGACTATGGACTCGAAGAACTTGACGGTCGTTTTGCCTTTTTGGTTGGTGACGGGAATGACCTCGATCCACTTGGTGAACTTGTCGACTGCGACCAGGAGGTAGACGTGGCCTCCTTTCGAAGATTTGGGCAGTTTGCCGATCATGTCGAGGCCCCATTGGGCGAAGGGCCAGGCCAAGGGTATGGTCCTGAGCTCCGACCCTGGTGCATGCGGCTTATTTGCAAACCTCTAGCAGCCGTTGCACCTCTGGACGATGTCCTTGGCGTCGTTCATGGCTGTTGGCAAGTAGAATCCACCTCGTAGAGCTTTGGCGACGAGGGCGCGGCTGCCCGCGTGATGGCCACAGATGCCCTCGTGGATGTCTTGGAGGATGGTTTTACCGTCACCGATGGTGACACACCGCTGGAGTACACCCGAAATGCTGCGCTTGTACAGCTCACCGTTGATGATGGTGAAGGCCTTGGACCGACGAGATATGCGCCGGCCATTTGTCGGGTCATCACGCAGTTCTCTGTTTATTAGGGACCGAAGGTACGGATGCGTCCATGTTTCTTCGATTGCCATGACCTGCATCAGGTTGACCACAACGACCTCCGTGTCGAGCTTTTCGGGTCCTTCCTGTCTTTCGGGTAAATCAGCCCCCGAGTGCTCTCCTTCTTTGGATGATCCTTTGGGGAATTTCCTTTTGATGGAAGGCACGCAGATTTGATCGAGGAACACACCTGGTGGCACCCGTGCGCAGGTGGATCCGATGTTGGCGAGTCTGTCGGCTTCTTCGTTGCTTTCTCTTCCAACGTGCCGAAGCTCGCAGCCATCAAAGTCTCCTTCGAGTGAGTTGTAGAGCGCGCGGTACGCGATCATGTTAGTGGCGTGTGCGTCGCACTCGTTCATCGTCTGCTGGACAACGAGGTTCGAGTCACCGTAGATGACTAGGCGCGTTGCGCCGTAGATCTTGGCCATCTTCATGCCGTGGATGAGGGCCTCGTATTCGGCTTCATTTTTGGAGGCCCGAAATTTCATCTGGAGGACGTATTTCATCTTTCGCCTTGCGGGGACGTCAGTATGACGCCGGCTCCTGCTCTGGCCTTGCGCTTGGAGCCATCAAAGTGCATCGTCCATGACTGCGTCATATTCGGGGTGTCCGGCAGCTGTAGCTCCATCCTGTGGACGAGGAAGTCCGGGAGGACCTGAGATTTGATTGCATGGCGCTTCTCGTAGACTATGTCTAGAGGGGACAACTCGATGCCCCATAGGGCTACGCGTCCTGTAGCTTCGGGGTTGTTCAGGATGCTGTTCAGTGGCGCCTCATTGACGACCATCACCTGATGCTCCTGGAAGTAGTGGCTCAGCCGACGAGCCGTCATGAACAAGCCGTAGGCGAGTTTCTGGTAGTGAGGGTACCTCTGTTTTGTTGGTGTCAATACCTCGCTGAGGTAGTAGATTGGGCGTTGGACCCCATGGGTCTTGCCATCTTCGGGTCGTTCGACCACGAGCACGGTGTTGACCACCTGGTGCATGGCTGCTATGTATAGCAGCAGAGGCTCGCGTTCCTTTGGTATGACCAGGACGGGCGAGGTGGAGAGCAGCCGCTTCAGATCTTCGAATGCGTCGTCTGCTTCAGATGTCCATTTGAATTTTTCTGCTTTGAGTAGCAGCTGGTAGAAAGGCAGGGCCTTCTCACCCATATGGCTGATGAATCTGCTCAACGCCGCGATGCGCCCAGCGAGCTGCTGGACACCTTTGAGGTTCTTCGGCTTCTCCATGGCTAGTATGGCCCAGATTTTCTTCGGGTTTGCCTCAATCCCTCGCTGAGAGATGAAGTAGCCAAGCAGTTGGCCAGATGGGACTCCGAAGGCGCACTTTTCTGGGTTCATCTTGATCTTGTAGTGATCGAGGTTGTCGAACGTCTTGCGGAGATTGTCGATCAATGCCTTGGCCTCCCTTGTCTTGACTACTATGTCATCGACATAGACCTGTATGTTGCGGCTTATCTGGCTCTTCAGGCATGCCTGCATGCACCGCTGGTACGTGGCACCCGCGTTCTTCAGCCCGAAGGGCATTCTGTTGTAGCAGAATACTCCGAACGATGTGATGAACGCCGTTTTCTCCTGATCTTCGACCTTCAGTCGAATCTGATTGTATCCTGAGTAGGCATCGAGGAAGGAGAGTTTCTCGCATCCTGTATTTGAATCGATGATCTGATCGATCCGAGGGAGATGGAAGTGATCCTTCGGGCAGTGCTTGTTGAGCGATGTGAAGTCCACGCACATCCGCAGGATGTCCGTGTCCTTTTTAAGGACCAGCACAGTGTTGGCGAGCCACTCGCTCTCCTTGATCTCCCGGATGAAGTCGGCGTCGGGTAGTTTGTTGACTTCGACTCCGACGGCTTTGGCCCGTGGCTCGGACAATTGTCGGATGGACTGTTTGACGAGCTTGGCATCTGGAAACACATTGAGTGCATGCTCGGCGAATTCCTTGGGAACTCCTGGCATGTACGCAAGACACCAAGCGAAGATTTCCCAGCGCTCACGGAGGAATTCGACGAGCGTGCTTTCCTATGCGGGGCTGAGGTTGTTGGCGATCAGCGCCATCTTGGAGGCGTACGTCGGGTGGACCTGCACCTTTTTCGTGTTGACTGTGGAGTCGAATGACATGTCGGGTGCGTTTTTCCTGGAGACTGGGGGTGCCCCGTTGTCTGTCACCTCTCGAAGCCTTGTGAGCTCCTCCTGCATGCTGAACGACTAGGAGATTCTGTTGAAGCCCCTGTCGCAGTGGTCAGATCGGGTAAAGCTGCCCTGGACCGTGATGACGCCCCTAGGTCCTGGCATCTTGAGTAGCAGGTACGCATAGTGCGGTACTGCCAGGAATCTTGCGAATGCCACGCGCCCGAGGATGCCATGGTACTGTGATGGCCAGTCCACCACTTCAAACTCAGGCCGCTCGCACCGAAAGTTTTCGGGTTTGACGAAGATGACGTCGAGCCATATCTTTCCTAGGGGGAATATGCCCTTCCCTAGGACTATGCCGTGGAACATTGTGTCGGATTGTTCCAGGCTACACAGCGGGATCCGCATTGCTGCTAGGTGCTAGCGAACATCCGGTTGATGCCGTTGCCGCCATCCATGAAGACGCGACTCATCTCAAATCCTTTGATCTGCGCCTCAAGCACCAGGGAAGCATGACCTGGGCGAGGGATCTGGCGGGGGTGATCCAAACGGCTGAATGTGATGCAGGACTCCAAACTGTTGAGGTACTCAGGGATGGCGGTTGGAGCGGTCACAACTAGGCTCACTTAGCGGATGATCTTCTTTTGCACCCTGTTTGTTGGGCGCCCATTTTGGATCATCAAAGACCCTTTTGGCGCCGGGTACCCATTTATGCCGTTGTTTTGCACGGGCGCGATCGCGTGATTCGAAGGTCCCACGGGTGGTGGTGGAGGAGCTCCATGGGCGATGTCCCCTGGTGCGGGTGCATGTCCGAACCCAGGGTTCGGGATCTGCTGTCTCATCTGGGCGAAGCCCTCGCGGCAGTCCTTCAGCATGTGGCTGGCCTTCTTTTTGCCATCCTGCTTATCAATGTAGAAGTGGATGGTGCATGGGCCCGACAACTTGTCGTATGCCGAGGGTTCGTCGTCGCGACCGCGGCGTTGCCATGTTTGCGTTGGGCGTCCTCCATCGCGGAAGTGGTTTCCATGGTATCCGCCGCTGTTGCGGTTGTTTTTTTTGCGGCGCTCGGCGTAGCCAGCCGCAACCATGTCGGGTCCATCGCGATCGTCGTAGATGCGTGATCTTCGCTTGCTATGTTGCTCGCGTCTGCGGCCGTAGTCATCTACCTCGTCCGAGTGTGCTCGGTGGACAGAATTCTCGCCATCTGCCCACCTATTGGCGATGTCCATGAGGTGGTCGATTGTCTTGGGCTTGACTCGTCCAAGTTCTTCCTTGAAGTCCTGGCGTTTGACGCCATGTTTGAAGTCGTCGATCGTTCTCTCCTCGAAGATGTGTGCCGTGGAGTTCTTGATGTTGTACAAGCGTAGTATGTACGAGCGAATGGATTCGCTCATTCATTGAGTGCAGGCCCGCAGCTCCCCGATCAAGGCTATCCTCTTGCTAGTACCCTTAAAGTTTCGGATGAAACTGTATGCCAGTTCCTCCTAGCTTCGGATGGAACCCGAGGACAAGCTACTGAGCCAGATCCGGGTTGCGCCTGTCAGCTGCAGCTGAAGGCACTGTAGGGCAGTGTTTTTGTTTCCGTCGTGCAGCTTGACGGACGACAGGTGGTCGCTGAGCCACACCTTAGGGTCCTGTGTACCGTCGACCTTCGAAGTGTCCGAAGGGACCTTGAAGTTTCTAGGCATCTGTGTTCGCCGAACAGATCTGCTGATGCATCGAGCTCCGCAGAGTTCTTTATCATCATCCTCTTCGGATTCGGATGAGCAAGCGCGTTTGGCGCATGCCTTGTCGACCTTGCGCTGAGCGAGGTCGCTTCGAGCGTCGTAGTCGCGGCTGCAACGTCTTGGGCTCTTGCGTCGTCGAGGTAGATCGTGCTCGTCCTCGTCAGATGAGGGTGTGGGGCTACAGTTGAGTTTGACCGTAGCCTTCTTCTTTGGCTCCGTAGGAGCCTCCTCGTGGAGCACAGCTCCAACGAGTCCGAGTACGGCTAGTGCGGACTTGTGCATAGCTCTCTTCGGGTCCCCCACCGGAGGTGGATGGGATGCGAGATATGTGGTGGCTTCCATGATCGCATCTTGCGGCGTCTTCGGGATGACGTTGTCATTGGCGTCCATCTCCATGAAGGAAGTGTTGAGAGTTCGAGTGACCTCGCGACGTGCAGCGGGATCCATGTGCTCTGTGCGAGAGCGATGCTTGTTGGCACTGTTGTCGTGCGAGCTAGATCCCCCAGTGGCGGAGAGCGCAGCTCGTCGTGCGCTAGACTTCGAGGCCGCTTGCTTGCGTTTATCGAGTACCTCTTGCATCTTCACCTGCTTTTTGTGCTCTTCGATGAGGAGCAGGTGGTATGCCATCAGCAGGTCCCGTGAAGTATCCATAGGCAGGATTTTATTGCCCACCACGGCTTCGCGTGCTTGCTTCCATCCTTCCTCGTTGAGGTGAATTCTTCGATTAGCATCGGGGTCGTCCTCGTTGGGTGGGAGGGTGGTTGCCTCCTGTTTTCTCCGTTTCTACCCTGTGGGTTGGGTGGTGGCACGCGGGCACCCGAACCTGGTGGTTGTTTCATGTCGCTTTGGATGACCACGGCGCACTGGTAGCGCTCGCGGATTGGATCGCTGCTGCCGCATCTTTCGGATCTAGAACCGTAGGTTCCTTCATCCGACAGGGGGTCGCACAGATCTGAGTTGCTGCTGTCATATGACTCATCTGTCGACGTTGACATGCGTAGCACGCTGGGATGCGGGGCCCACGAGGTGGGTCTGATCGATGGCAGTGGCACCCGCTCTGGGAGGCGGAGAGTGCCGGTCTGTCCCACCTGGAAGTAGAAGCTCCTGAACAGAATCTCGAGCCCGTCGACTACGGGCTCGAAGTCCTTCATGGTGGCTGGCGTGTGGGCGGTGAAGTCGAAAGCGCCGAAGAGGAGATGGCTCTCCGTCGCCGAGGAGTTGTAGATCACTTTGGTCGGGACCGTCACGATCGCACAATCAGCGCCCCCGCTTCCCACAGACGGCGCCAATTGACGAGGTTTCGACTCGTCAATGCGCATTGTTATGAGCTTGGGTTTTGGATAAGATGGGGGTTCTGGAGATCGCGGAACGGTTAACAGACAAGCAACCAGGGGACACGAGATTTATCCAGGTTCAGGCCCCCGGAGTGAAAACCCTACGCCTGCTTGTCTGCTCTTGATTACGCGGAACCGAAGGTTACAGGGGGTGCGCAGATGCAATTTGGCGTGAAGGTGTGTATGCGGTGGAAAAAGGATTGGACCTCCTCGCCGTGCCCTCCTAGCCTTTATATAGAGTTAGGCAGGTCTCGGGCATAGATCGAGTCGGTTACAAGTTTATGGTTTGCCCCTTTGAATAATCTATCCGTTCTAGTCTTGCTCTCCAAGGATCCGAAGATGTCATAGGCTTGGACCATCCGAAAATCTCCACAGGCCGCGTATATTCTTGTGGGTCTTCCTTGGGCTGGACCAGGTATATGCTAATGTCGTGTACCCGTAAGGTATAACCATGTCAAATAGGCTTCTTTCCTTTAGCGTTAATCAATTGCTCAATATCTCCTATGTCATGGAAGCATGTAAACATGACTGGGTACACCAAGCAAATTGTTTAATTTCACCATGCATCATCGAGAATATGAAATAATTCTATTCTATATAAAGATACTTAACAATCCAAGGAACGGAACCATCAAGAACAAAAAATAAAATTTGTCACCTGCAAAAAAAAGGTAGCATGTTCCATCACCATAAAAAATAAATGGGCATGTGAAAAGGAAAGCCTGAATAGATATAGACAATAGTTTAATGGAACTACTATGTGAAACAGTATAATAGAACAAATATCCCCTTTTCACATGCTAGATGCTAGCAGTTCACCATTCTCCAGTTTAATGTGCAACTATGACCTACCAAAGAAGACATGAGATCAATATACCAAGAGACTACACTGAAGGATAATTGTGTCTATTTGTAGTAAAAATTTCTAGACAACTTACATAAAGTTTGCAAGGTTGACTGCAATTCCATTACACCCGTAAACCTTTCTTATTATATTCGCACACAAACACACACATCATGAAGACAATTTTGGTGGACTCCTATAGGAGCAAAACCTTCTGTATATAGGACTTTATAACGGATGGAAATCCAACTTGGACATCCTTTCTTTCAAAAGCTTGTCAATCTAGACCATGAGTAATCAAATAAGAGCATCATAAGAAGCAAATTACCTAAGCATCTGACCATCTAATGTTTGCATTTTTTCGGTGCACTTTGCCAGAATGAGCAAATCACTGGGTCTCCTCCTTTCCTCCCGTGACTCTCCCCGCGGGCATCATAGGGAACCATAGCACCGCCGGTCTCCACCTTCCTCCTTTCCCCTCCTTGCCGCCACCGGTGATCATTGTCAGGCGAAGCCTGTGTGGCGGTGGCGGTGGCGAGGCTGCTCCTTCTCTCTCGCTTTGGTGGTTGGGTGGCGCGGGGTGACCCTCTGATGTGGAGGCGCAATATCCGTACAGGCCTCCGGTGGCGGGGTTGAGCAGATTCGGTGGTGGCTGCTTCGCAAGAAGGCGGTGGTGCCGCGTGGAGCCGCCAACTCCCCCGGCGTGGATGCGCCGGTGTGACAATGTGGTCGACTACGCCTGGTCTGTGGTGGTGGATGTGGTGTGGTGGAGGTTTGGGATGGTGTTCCTCTACACCAAGCCATGACCAGTGAACACTGAACAACAATGCTAATACTGTTGTTTTATGCAAAAGCTAGCATTTCAACACTGATTCTCTCTCACACATAGGTAGTATCTTGCATGTACTACACACGGTAGTATGCTTCCGCTCTGAAGACAAAAGAATCTTGTTGATGCCTATCCTCACGAATCACCGTTTGAACACCACACTATTCACCCAAGACCTTGATATGTGAAATATGAAAATCAATCGAGAAGGTAAAGCTTCCAAAATGTGAAACCCCCTTTGTGGTAATACAGTAATCTAGAAACTCGGCCATGATTCTGCTACATAATATTCAGTTGAGTGTTGGGACTTCTACAAACATTCTATAAATAAGAAATCATTATAATGATTTTTGTTTCAATCATTGTTCAAGAGACACCACGTCCTGTTATAACATATGGAACAAATAGTATAGATGGAGTTTCAGAAAGCAAAAGGCAAAATACCTGAGCACAATCTCATATGTATTTTTCTTCAAAACTAAGCATAACAAAGTGCGGTCAATAACAGGCAGACGTCCAAAAAAGGCTCAATTCCTTTGTCTTCTAAGCATATAAGTCCGCCAAGTAGTTGTTAGATATATTGGTTCAAAACAAAGAAACTGAGCGTTGCTTCAGTACTAAAAGAAATCGGAGGGATGGCTCATACCTAGCTGGCCTGAAACCTCGAGTTTCCTTTCCTCATCAAGCATGGACGGAACCTAGATCCGTTAATTAATGTGACACCTCCTAGGCGCATAAGAATTAATTGTTAATTAATGTGACACCTTTTCTCCCAACTTTCTATGCATGCAACAGTCTACCATCAATGCATGCGCCTTAACCATTCACTAATAGGCCTAATTTTTAGCCAATACGTACACGCCTAGATCCGTAAGATTTTTGTAGAGCGCCCTGCAAACCGTGAAGAAGGGAGTAGTAGTATTCCCCATGTGCGTCGCCATGTCCATGCAATGCACGTAGCCTGAACTTTTGTCATCTCAATTCTCTGCCCGGCCCCGTGAACCAGCTTTACGCCATTCCTTGGCATAAAATAGAGCCGCTTACCCATTTTCCCGTTTTTATTAAGTAACCAAACAGCATACGAACAATCATGGGTGTATGTCAAGCTTGCAGGTACAAAGTACCCGACCGATCGCGAGCAGAAAAAAAAGTTGATGTATCCAAGTATCCAGCAGGCAGAATTGCAACGAGCGAGCGAGTAGAACAAGGGAGAAAAGAAAAGCGGATGATGAGCTGGTGTGGAGCAGGGTGCCGGGCATACTAGGCACTAGGCACAGGGCCCAACGAGTGAGCCAGGCGAGTGGCGACGACCCGGTCGACGGCCATGCGATTCCATCGATCATTCTAGATTTTGACCATCCACCAGCGCCCTCCCCGTCGACGAAAGAAGGACGCAGAGCCGGTCGGTGTCGGAGTATCCCTGTTGCGATCTACACAAAACACAGTTGGCGGGAACTACGTATCACACAATAAGGAAGCGTACCCGTTGCCTTGGGTCGCGTGGTGTTTATATATGCATAAGGATATACAGAGTTGTGTCCGTGTCCAACAGGATACAACGTCCACAGCCCGGACGTGGTACAGGACCAGGACAAGTATGTTACGTACGTACATGAGACATATACGAGATATTATACAAGCTAGCTAGATTATACTACTGTTTAACACTACGAGCCAACGTAAGCAATAATCTGCACAGGTACGCCGTGACGGTGACAGTAGCAGGCAAAATCTCTGAAGTTTTCTGGACGCAACCATATCTATCCATCCTGCTAAAAACGAGACCGGACGGGGCGGGAGACAGCTAAGCTAACGGACCGAACGGGAATGATGCATGCCAGAACGGGACGTCGTCGATCGTCCACCGCACCAAGCAAGAAACCGCGTCCGATGATACGTCCGGCTCCGGCCGGGACAAATAGCCCGTTCCCGACACACCTCCTTGACTCTGCCAAACACCGTGGTTCTGCTGGAGCCAAATACGGCAGCGCATGCGGATAAAACTGAGGTCAACCCCGCTAGCTAGTACGTGCACAGTTGACTGCGGTGCCCATTTCATGCCTGCGCGTGGCCCCGCTCCACCTTTTCTCCCCACGCGTAGAGGAGGAGTCACATCTTTTTTTGTTTCCAGCCATATATGATCGAGCTTGCAATTGCCTGCTTTGCTTTAGAGTTTAGCCTGCAGGGAAATCCGTGGGGCGCAACGATCACGGTACAGTGGACATGCGAGTGTTGTATCTTGGGAGCACCGATCGACACAACACCACGACGGCCTCTTAACACTAGCTAGCTAGGATCAGTGAAAAGGTAGGAGTAACTCCTCTAGCACATTCACATCCCATCATCCTTTGCGCGTCGTCCTGAGTTCTGACACAGGGTTGATTATCCCCTCCCACCTTAAACTATCCATCGTATCGTATATGTGCACGCAGAAGTCATCAGCTCCACGTAGTAGTATTTTATACCGACAGGGCGCAAGCGGGAGTGAAGAGCCATAGCTAGCTAGGATTAGGTCATCAGACCAAAACATGACATTCTGAGCCTTAAAACCTGCCTAAACCGCATTATATATTACTGTACACGCAGGTAGGAGGATAGTTTTTTACACGCAATAGGCGAGATGCCAGCCTGCAGCTGTAGCAACTTGCACGCAGGAAAGCGCCAAAGTCGTCCTTGTCTTGTCTGGCCTGCATCCACGTTGCATGCATGATGCCGCCGATTCATCGTTCGAGACTCGAGAGCATGTGTTCGAAATACAGCTAGCTGAGCTTAGACCCAGTCACCATCGTGTTTGTTTTTATATAAGAGTAGTCTGTGTTTGCCCAAACACGATGGACGACCTTGACTGTAAGCGGGACCGGTCAACGGCAGTTGCTTACGGAGGCGGGCCAGTCAAGCCATCAATCAGTGATTCAGTAGGCAGCAGCACAAGGCAAATCAAGGAGGCGGGCCGCTTGGAGCCCTTTACTTGGAGAAGGCCTGCTCCGCAGGCAGGGTTCTGCGCTCTCCGGCTGAACTTGGTCCAGCTTATATGCCGACCAGTGCGGTCCGGATACCGCGCCGCACACCCCCAGCCAGGTGTGTTGGGCCGGCCCTCACTGGCCTTTCTTTTCATTTTTCTGTTGTTTTTTTCTTAAAATCTTAATATCTTATTCATAAATTATAATGTTTTCATTTTTTTTTGCATTTTTAGAAATGGACAATTCAATTTCCTAAATTATTTAAAAATATTATTTTTGAAATCTAAACAATTTATAATTTTGAGCAACTTTAAATTTGAACATTTTTTAAATATGATTTTTTTAATTTAAACACCTTTTCAAATATAAACATATTTCGAATCTGATCGTTTTCAAAAAAATAAAATTTAAAAAGATGAAAAGAAAATCATAAAAAGCACACTCAAAAGAAAATAAGAAAAGAAAAGGTAAAGAAAAACACAAAAAAGGAAAAAAGTCAACTGGACCGATCCGTACCGTTGGTGGGAGGAACAAGATGCTTAGCCGCATACTATCTAAGATGCATAGCTTCTCAACTCCAACTCAAAAGAAAGATTAAAAAGAAAAATACAAGTAATCAATGAGAAACTATAAAATGCATAGTGGAGGACCAATTTGTACATCATGCCGCCATCCATAGAGCATCACTATTTATAGAAATGCTACGAAGGCGGTAACTTGGCTAATCGCCAAGGAGGTAACTCAGGTGATCAAATTGGGTCTAATCATTTATAAGGGCCAAAGCTCGCAAGGCCAATTGTTCAGTGGGATATTTTTGGGATGAGTTCAACCATACACGAACACTAGCGTTTGGACTCACACAAGAAGGGTTGAACATATCTAAACACAAATATTTTGGTCCATGTTACCTCCGATTCTAAATAAATGTCGCCATTTTAAACTAGATCGTGACACTTATTTATAACCGAAGGGAGTATTATTTTTGGCCGACATTGACCGAGTAGACCCTATGTTTTTCACTCTCCTCAGCTTCGTCGACTTCGCCCCACATCTGCCCTTGCCTGGCCACAATGGGAAACCATTCTCCCGCGGAGAGCTCATATCTGACTCCTTCTCCCCAAATCCAAGCTTCGATACTAGCCCGGGCTCTCCTAACTAAAGCGCATCTTTGCTGTCCCCGCATGGCCGCCATGGGAAGCCGTTCTCCCGTGGAGAGCTCTGATCCGGTTCCTCCCTTGATCGAAGCTCGTTTACTCACCCACCACTACTGGAAAAACCATCTTCGGTTCGATCAGAACAAGCCCAGCAGTCCCGGCGTGGCACAACCCGCGACTAATGGGAGCACTAGTCCCGGGCCGTGAGGCCTCTAACGGCTAGAAACGACCGTAGTGACTAGTCCCGGGCCGGACCAGGTCATTAGTCCTGGGCCGTATTACGGCCCGGGACTAATGACCTGGAGCAGGCCAGCTGGTCCTTTTGTGGACTATTAGTCCCTGGTCGTATCACGGTCCGGGACTAGTTGTCCACCACTATATAATCTGCCTCCTGTCCTGCTGCCCTAAAGCATATGGTGGCCATTTTTCTCAAAGAAGCAAGAGAGTTTATGCCATTTTTTTCTCAAGATTTGTCAAGATTTAGTTTGCAACACCTAAATCCAAAGCTTTGAAAGGTTAGAACTTCATTCTTTCATCTCTTATTGCTACTTTAGCTCTATAATGCTCTAGAAGTATAGAGATATGGATCAAATGCATGCATGCTCTAGAAGTAGCTAGAAGGATTTTGATATATATGTGTAACAAATTTTGATTAGGCACATAGTTACTGAAAATTGAAATGTATAATTTTAGAGTTTCAGAGCTTAGAATGGAATGAGGTTTTCACTGATAGAACAATAATAAAAAACTCCACATTTATCATGTTGATTGTTTTCTGCAATTCACAAATTGGTGCATGTAATTTTTTCAAAATTCAAAATTAATGCTCTAGAAGCTCTCAATATAACCTGTAATAATTTTATCATGTTGTGTAATGGTTTTTGATATACTTTTACTATAATGCAGATGGTCCGGGAATGGATGTACGGTACTGACCGACGCTCTGGCGAGTTCATTAATGGCGTGCATGAATTCATCCGTGTTGCTGATGCAAACAAGCGCAATGGTTTTGTATTCTGTCCATGTAATGGATATAGGAATCAGAAGGATTACTCTGACTCAAAAACCCTTCACAGCCACCTGTTGAAGTCCGGCTTCATGCCCAGTTATAATTATTGGACCAAGCACGAAGAGAGAGGGGTTATAATGGAAGACAATGAAGAAGAGGAGGAGGATGTCAACTATCATGGTTTCCCTGAGTACGGAGATACTTCCATGGGGGATGCTGAAGGGGAGGATGAAGAAGAGACACATGATGAACCCGCTGATGATCTTGGTCGGACCATTGCCGATGCACGAAGAGATTTTGAAACTGAAAAGGATAGAGAGAAGTTCAATCACATGTTAGAGAATCACAAAAAGTGGTTGTACCCAAATTGCGAAAATGGTCTGAAAAAGCTGTGCAGCACACTGGAATTGCTGCGATGGAAGGCTGAGTGTGCTATACCTGGCTCCTCATTTGAAAAGTTGCTGAAAATGATGAAGAATATGCTTCCAAAAGATAACGTATTGCCCGCCAGTACGTACAAAGCAAAAAAGGTTGTCTGCCCTCTAGGTTTAGAGGTTCAGAAGATACATGCATGCCCTAATGACTGCATTCTCTACCGCGGTGAGGAGTATGATAATTTGGATGCATGCCCGGTATGCACTTCACTTCGTATAAGATTAGACGAGATGACCCTGGTGACGTTGAGGGCGAGCCCCCCGGAAGAGGGTTCCTGCGAAGGTGATGTGGTATGCTCCTATAATACCATGTTGAAACGCTTATTCAGAAACAAAGAGCACGTCAAGTTGTTGCGATGGCATAAAGAGGAACGTAAGTCAGACGAGATGTTGATACACCCCGCTGATGGGTCGCAATGGAGAAAAATCGATAAAAAGTACCCGGACTTTGCAGATGACGCAAGGAGTTTAAGGTTTGGTCTAAGTACAGATGACATGAAACCCTTTGGGGAGCAGAGCTCCAGTCACAGCACCTGGCCCGTGACTCTATGCATCTATAATCTTCCTCCTTGGTTGTGCATGAAGCGGAAGTTTATTATGATGCCAGTGTTGATCCAAGGTCCGAAGCAACCCGGCAACGACATTGATGTGTACCGAAGGCCATTAGTGGAAGAACTTTTATAGTTGTGGCACGAACCCGGGATACGCGTGTGGGATGAGCACAAGCAGGAAGAATTTAACCTCCGAGCATTGCTTTTCGTAACAATCAATGATTGGCCTGCTCTTAGTAACCTTTCAGGACAGTCAAACAAGGGATACAATGCATGCACACACTGTTTAGATGAGACTGAAAGTATATATTTGGAACACTGTAAGAAGAATGTATACAATGAACATCGTTGATTTCTTTTGGCCAAGCATCCCTTAAGAAAGAAAGGCAAGCATTTCAACGGTCTGGCATGTCACCAGACGAAGCCTAAGGAGCGTACTGGTGCTGATATATTTGATATGGTCAAAGATTTGGATCAACTGGTAACCTTTGGAAAGGGTCCTGGAGGAAAATCTGTTCCGAAGGACGCTGAAGGACACGCACCCATGTGGAAGAAGAAATCTATATTTTGGGAGCTACCATATTGGAAATTCTTAGAGGTCCGCTCTGCAATAGATTTGATGCATGTGACGAAGAATCTTTCTGTGAACCTGCTAGGCTTTTTGGGCGTGTATGGGAAGACAAAAGATACACCGGAAGCACGAAAGGACCATCAACATATGAAAGACCTAGATGGCCTGCATCCAGAATGGTTTCAAGGTCATGCTAGCTACACTCTTACCAAACAAGAGAAGGAAATATTTTTTGAATGCCTAAGAAGTATTAAGGTCCCATCTGGATTCTCGTCGAATATAAAGGGAATAATAAATATGGCAGAAAAAAGTTCCAAAACCTAAAGTCTCATGACTGCCATGTGATTATGACGCAAATGCTTCCGATTGCATTGAGCGGGCTTCTACCAGATAATGTTCGAGTACCCATTGTGAAGCTATGTGCATTTCTCAATGCAATCTCTTAGAATATAATCAATCCTGAAGATCTACCACGGTTACAGAATGATGTGGTCCAATGTCTTGTCAGTTTTGAGTTGGTGTTCCCAGCATCCTTCTTCAATATTATGATGCACCTGCTGGTTCACCTAGTCGAAGAGATTTCCATTCTCGGTCCTGTATTTCTACACAATATGTTTCCCTTTGAGAGGTTCATGGGAATCTTAAAGAAATATGTTCGTAATCGTGCTAGGCCAGAAGGAAGCATCTCCAAGGGCTATGGAACAGAGGAGGTCATTGAATTTTGTGTTGACTTTGTTCCTGACCTTAAGCCGATTGGTATTCCTCAATCGCGGTATAAGGGGAGACTGAGTGGAAAGGGTACTCTAGGAAGGAAATCAATAATATGTAGGGACGAACATTCTTACACCGAAGCACATTACACCGTTCTACAAAATTCTATCTTGGCAGCCCCATATATCGAGGAACACAAGAAAATCTTACGCTCCAACAACCCTAGAAAGCATGACTCTTGGATTAGAGATGAACACATGAAGAGTTTCGGCGGTTGGTTGCAACATCTCATCAAAAACAACACTCTTGGAGATCAGCTATACTTGTTGTCTAGGTCACCATCTTCGACTATATCGAGTTTCCAAGGGTACGAGATAAATGGGTATACATTTTACACGATAGCCCAAGATAAATAGAGCACCAACCAAAATAGTGGTGTCCGCTTTGATGCAACAAACAACAATGGGTCAAAGACCACATATTATGGTTACATAGAGGAGATATGGGAACTTGACTATGGACCTACTTTTAAGGTCCCCTTGTTTCGGTGCAAATGGGTCAAGCTGACAGGAGGAGGGGTTGAGGTAGACAAGAAATACAGAATGACATCGTTGGATCTCAACAATCTTGGGTACTTAGACGAACCATTCGTCCTAGCCAATGATGTGGCTCAGGTTTTCTATGTTAAGGACATGTCTACCAAACCTAGAAAAAGGAAAAATAAGAAAAAGAATACATCAGACGATGAGCCAAAGCGCCACATAGTTCTTTCAGGAAAAAGAAACATCGTGGGAGTGGAGGACAAGACAGACATGTTAGAAGATTGTGATAAGTTTCATGAAATTCCGCCCTTCACGGTGAAGGATGACCCAAGCATCATGTTAATGAATCAAGATGCTCCATGGATACGATGGGATCAGAAAGGAACACACGCGAAGAAATGATATGTAATAATTGTAACATTTTATGAGTGAAGATGCTACATGTGTCCATTTTTATAGTGTTGTCTGCAAACAATCTTGAGTGTGTTAGTCCTGTTTTGTGGCTGGAGGGCCTTTAGTCCCGATTCATACTTACCATTAAGATCTGATCTCCAAACGCGTGAGGTCACATATTAGGGAGTGCCTCTATGACCAGTTTCTCGGAGATGCCGGAGGACTGGGATCCGGCGGCATCTCCCTGAAACTGTCCGTAGTGGTGTCCCTGCTATCGAAAACCATCTTCCAGCTTGTAACTTCTCTAACTAGATCAATACGCCTGAGAGCTAACTAATTTTACATATTAGGGAGTGCCTCTATGGCCAGTTTCTCGGAGATGCCAGAGGACTGGGCTCCGGCGGCATCTCCCTAAAACTGGCCGTAGTGGTGTCCCTGCTCTCGAAAACCATCTTGGAGATGCCTCAAACTGGCTGGAGGACTGGACTCACAAGGATGCCTATTTATAGTACAAGCAGCTCGGCATAATGTCGACACTCACCTCTATTATTAGTCCTGACTCATGTATTGTCCTGGTTGGTGTCTCCAACCAGGACTAAAGGTTCATCTTTAGTCCCGGTTGGTGACACCATCCGAAACAAGGTACAAGCCGCACGACATAATGTTGACACTCACCCCTATTATTAGTGTTGCCTGGCCCAGTCTGCCGCAATCCCTTCAGTTGCGGTTGGTTTCTCCAACCGGGACTAAAGATGAACCCTCTCTTTATATAGGCATTTTCCTCTATTTATTAGGTAACACTCAAGACATTTATTAATATTAAAAACCGGGACAAACCGGGACTAGCTAACACTCAGTACGCAGCTTCAAGGTCATAATCATGCCTAGTCCTATAGTACGCAGCTTCAAGGTCTTCTTCGTCATCGTCATCATCATCGTCACCTGCCACTCCGGGGATCCTCAGCCCATCCATGGCATATACCAAGGGTCATTCCAGCCTCGGATTCACGGCGGGCGGGGGAGGGGTCTCCTGGAAGACGATGCCACTACCGCCGGGCCGGTGTGGGGCCTTTTTTGGCTCTGTGGCGGGTGGACTCATGGGCACCGCAGGCGAGGATGGTCTCCCCCGGCGATGTAGCGTATCACTCCGATGATAGTACGGTTCGCCCACCACAGACGACGGCCGGCTTCGTTGTGGTTCACCGATGGCGGGCCATCACCCTCGTACCTGGCGAGCTCCCTTTCCCGCCTATTAGCGAAGAAGGCATTCAAGGTGTCATAGTTGTCGGGATCCCACTGGAGATCCATCCGCTGCTCCGACGTGAGCTCATGGTAGAAGTGGTTTGTGATGGCCGCCTGGCGTGCAGAACCTTGAGGGACAGGAACCCATCCAGCACTCAGCATCTAGCCGGCGGGCGGCCGGTAGCCCGGCGGACAAGGGTAGTTGGAGGCGCACAGCGCCTCGGTCTCCTCGAGGGTCAGAATGGCCTAGTAGGCATTGTCCATTGTTCTAAGAGAGGAAGGTGTGAATGTGTGGATAGCCATGGCGCAATCGCCCTAAATATAGAAGGAAAGGGCGGGAAAACTTGGCGTGAAGCTTTGGGAAATGGCGGGAAATATCTTTAGTCCCGGTTAGTGACTACATCCGGGACTAAAAGCTCTCGTAGAAAGGAAAGGGCAAGAAAACTTGGCGGGAAGCGGTGGGAAATGGCAGGAAATATCTTTAGTCCCGGTTTGTGACTACAATCGGGACTAAATGGATATTATATTAAGATTCTTTATATTTTTCTGATAATAATAGACATATTATTTGTTTTATTTGGATTATTACAATAAAAGATATGATTTTCCAAAGTTTTTATATTTGATTTGAATTAAAAAAGAAAATTTACAAATGAAATAATTTATAAATGATGCAAACAGATAAATGGATATTATATTAAGATTCTTTATATTTTTCTGATAATAATAGACATATTATTTGTGTTGTTTGGATTATTACAATAAAAGATATGATTTTCCAAAGTTTTTATATTTGATTTGAATTAAAAAAGAAAATTTACAAATGAAATAATTTATAAATGATGCAAACAGATAAATGGATATTATATTAAGATTCTTTATATTTTTCTGATAATAATAGACATATTATTTGTTTTATTTGGATTATTACAATAAAAGATATGATTTCCAAAGTTTTTATATTTGATTTAAATTAAAAAGAAAATTTACAAATGAAATAATTTATAAATGATGCAAACAGATAAATGGATATTATATTAAGATTCTTTATTTTTTTGTGATAATAATAGACATATTATTTGTTTTATTTGGATTATTATAATAAAAGATATGATTTTCCAAAGTTTTTATATTAGTTTTGAATTAAAACAATAAAATTTACTAAAAAACAATTAGTCGCGGGTCGTGGATGGACCCGGGACTAAAGGGTGTCTGCGCGCGCGAAAACAAAGCGGACGAAAAATACACACTACTCCTGGGTCGTGGCTTAACCCGCGACTAAAGGGGGGTATTTAGTCGCGGGTTAAGCCACGTCCCGTGACTAGAGACCCTCTAGTCACGGGCGGTGGGTTAGCCCGGGACTAAAGGTCTGTCCCTTTATATTCTGGCGCCTAGGGAGGTGCTGTCCCAACACTTCGCATTTCTCGACAAAGACGAAGCACACACAAACGAAGACGAAAGCAGGGGAGGTGCTGTCCGATTCCGCCGCCGCTCCGCCATGCGTACGTGCTCCGTCATGTCGCCGCCGCTCCACAGGTGAGATGGTTCTCCAGGGCATCTCAGTGTCGCTCGGGGTGGCCAGGAACGTCGACAATGACGGCGCCTTTGCGACGGTTAGGGTTCGGCCAGGGAAAGAAAACAAGAGAGGGAGCGAGCCTGGGGGAATGAGAGGATAGGGGAGAGGGGGAGGCATGCTCTCCAGGGCGGCGGCAGCGCGGATCGGTGACGGACGGCCGGCGAGGGCGTCGCCACCGAGCATCTTGGCCAGAGGAGGAATACGACAGGGGGAAGGACGACCGGCGAGGTATTGGGCCGAGGCTGCTGGGCCGTGTTGGGCTGCTGGCTGTGCATGCGAGCGACAGGAAAGGAAGAGGGGAGAGATGGGCCGACCTGGTTGGGGTCTGGCTACTGTTTTTCTTTTCCAATTTTTTTTCTTTTTTTCTTTTTCCTTTTCTCTTTGTATTTTTCAAATACAAATCTGTTTTATATTATTTTTTAATTATTGTTTTAATTATAATTTGCTAGGATTAGGATTATATTGTTAGCTAGGGTTATTTTAATTATAATTAGCTAGGGTTATTTTTTAATTATAGTTAGCTAGGGTTATTTTTTAATTATTGTTTTAATTATAATTTGCTAGGGTTATTTTTTGTTTTAGTTATTATCTATGATTATATTGTTTTACCACAATTAATATTAGGATTATTGTTTTACCACAAATAATATTAGGTTTTACCACAATTAATATTAGGAAATGTTATAGTTTTTTTCTATAGTTTTTTTATATTAGGGTTTTTTGTTTTAGTATTAGGATTATTGTTTTAATTAAAATATTAGAATTAGGATTAGGATTATTGTTTTAGTGATTTTTTGTTTTATTTATTAAGATTAGAATTAGGGTTATTTTTTGTTTTAGTTATTATGATTATTGTTTTAGCACAAATAATATTAGGATTATTATAATTAGGATTATATTGTTTTAGTTATTAGGATTATTGTTTTTTCTAACCTGTTTAACTCTCTTTTTGTTATAGATAATTAAGTCATGGATCCATCCGAAGATCCTGGTCGCATCGGTGAAGGTTTTCTTCAGGGCATGATAAGAGGTGAAATTCCTCTTAATATTACTACCGGCGCCGAAGATATTTTGCTCGAGGAAGAGATATCCTCATACTTGAATCCATGCGGTGATGGACTAGAGGAAAACCTAATGTACCAAAGGGAAGACCAGATGGACGAAAGGCAAACAAATAACAACAATAATGATGGCCCCTCGACAGGATCCGGCGAGGTACATATATATATAAAGTCTCGTGTTACCTCTATTCATTAACTGATCTAGATATATATTAATCACTCTCTTCTTCTTTTAGCCCACCGGATCGAAGCAATCGATAGCTCGAACGAAACGAGGGCCGAACAAAAAGTTGGATGGTAATCAGAGGTTCACCATCGAAGAAATAGACGATGATGGTGAACCGATTGCTCTAGAGAAGCATCGGAGGATGTTTATAAATCAATGCGGGGTGCTTGTTAGGGACAACCTGCCGATCACCATCCAAGAATGGAATAAGTCAAAGAAACCCGGTGAAGAATCCAACAGCTATGTCACCGATGATGCCAAAGATGACCTTTGGCAGAAGCTCATAGCGCATTTCATACTACCTCCAAAGTATGAGGAATTTGTGGTAGATGGTATTAACCCAAGGCCGGGTGGGCTTGAAAATAGAGCGAAAGTCAAGGAGTGGGCACTGAGCAAGATGGCTGAACTGTACCGGAACCACAAGAAAAGTTTATACGCGAAATATGTCGCGAAAAAGAAAACTCCATACTTCACAGGAGTAAACGAGAAGTTGAGAGAACAGTGACCCGATTTTGTACAGTACAAGCAATCTGATAAAGCAAAGGAAAAGTCGGCAAAGAACGCGTTAAATGCTGCCAATAAGAAATACCATCATAAAATGGGGACAGGTGGCTACAAGAGTGCCATCCCTAAGTGGGAAACTATGGAGAAGAACATGAGGGCTAGAGGCGTCACTCCTGGTACAGATGGATGGCCCGAGAGGTCAAAGCACTGGTGGTACGGGCACGGGGGATCCTTGGACCTAGAAACAGGGAAGACATTATTTCATGATAAAATTCTAAAACCCTCCCAAGACCTTATTCAAGCAATGAATGATGCTCAATTGGGATTGTTCCGTCCCGAGAGAGAGAACGACGAGCTGACACGCGCCCTAGGGAATCCTGAAAAGGGAGGACGAACACGAGGCAAAGGCGCCGGTGTCTCGTGGAAGAAAGGGTTTCCTCAGTACGATGCCAGTTACAGAAGCCGTCAGAGAAAGAAGGACCGGGAGCCAGACCGGATCTCCAGGGTAGAGCAGGACCTAGCTGATCTGAAGAACCTCATGCATGAAATTAGCCAAAGGCCGCCGTCGTCAACTCACCCGCGGTCTGATGATCCTGCATTGAATCTTAGCCAACAGAGAACCAGCGTGGCTTCCACGGAGGTCCGTGCTGATGATCAAGCACTGCTGTATGATGCACCGGCTTCTCACTACCCCGTGGATGATGTCAGAGAGATGGCACAATGTGAGCTACATCAGCCAATGAACAACCTGTCCTTCAAGGTGGCGATCGACACTGCTTTTCCGTGTCTACCTGGAGCACTCCACCATTCACTTCCGATTCCACCAGGCTATGCTCGTGTCACGGTGGATGACATAGTGGAGGATTTTGCGGACCTAGAGATTGAAATCGCTACGCCTGAAGGCCTTACGAAACTAGGAGATGTCAAGCGCAACATCATTCTATGGAATAAGAAGTACATCAAGTTTCCAGGCTCGGCGCCAAGGCCACCGACTCCAAGGAATCCAAGTCCACCCCGCATCGAATATCGTTAACCTCCAAGTCCACCCCAACCCGATTATCACCAACCTCCAAGTCCACCCCAACCCGATTATCGCCAACCTCCAAGTCCACCCCGCCCCGCTGACGATCGCCGCAGCAGGAGTACATCAACTCGATCTCCGCTTCCGCCTCCGTGCAATACTACTACATCGTCAAAGAAACGGAAGTTCGACGGTCCCCCGCGCCCCACATCGAAGAAAGTTCAAACGACGAAGATAGTCGATATCCCGCCGGCTCTTCCAAAGAGACCTTATGACAAAACCGATGAGGAAACTAACGCGGATGTGGCTTCCCAAGTTAAGGCGCATTTTGGACCCAAAAAGCCTGAGCCAAATCCGGTATATAATGAAAAACCAAAAAGTGGGCTATCCTTTCTTGAGCAACCATCCCAGATATCGATGAATCTGGAATCAGACTATGACCGGGAGATTATTAAGCAAGCACAAAAGAAAATAATCACAAGTGCAAAAGGCGGGAAGCAAGTTGCCCAGCTCGGAGCATAGAAGAATCAATCGGTCGCCCCGCTCAAAGTCATTTCAGACCTCGACAAGGCCTTCAGAGCTGAAATAGATATGGACATGCAAATAATGGACCCTAGAGCCCGTAATAATGCTGCACTTATGGGAATCACTGTATCACAGGCCAAAGCACTTGCTAACGAAGCAAATATGTCTCTTGGTCAATATTTAGGCTATGAAGATACGCCAGTGGGTCAGATAGTACGACAGTATGTCCAAGGGGAGCCTCTAGTCAGTAATGAGGAGCTCACGCGTCTATCCACACATATGCGAAATCTGCATGAATGGTACATGTCGCAAGCAGAAAAAAAGCATCATAAAGATTGGTTTCCGGTGGACGTTAAAAAGAAGCATCACTTCAAACCATACTCGATACAGGTTCAAATGACCGAACTGTTTCAGTTATACAACCAGCACGCCCTCGACAAATCTATCATTGGTTGCTACTGTCTGTAAGTTATTTATTTCTATAATTAAGTTTGTAGCCCAGCTCGTTCATTGCATTTAATATATTATCCTAACTATATATCCTTTTGTATGATGATATTATATTCCGTAGAATGAAGATGCTTGAATGCAAAAGAGCTAGAAGATACGACGTTGGGTTCATTTACCCATATATCATTAATGAATATACGTTAAAGAATCACCCCAAGGACGTGGAGGAAGACCTGTGCAGGTTTTTAACCGAGAATAATTTTGTTAATGAAATACTATTTCCTTACAACTTCAAGTGAGTGTTTATATCTTGTACACATTTTATTTTTGCTTACTGGATGAGCTATGCATGTATGCTTATGTAAACGTCCGCAGATTTCACTAGATCTTGCTAAACATTCAAGTTGACAACTCCCTAGTTGAAGTCCACAACTCATTAAGTTGGGACCAAGAGAAGTGGAGCGACATGAAAGCAATGCTCCATAAGTAATTTCAATCATTATCGCATTATATCGTCCTCTTTCATTCATTTCCTGATATCAAGTAACTAATAACTCCTTTGTTTATTTTCTTTGCCGAGCAGGTGTTGGACATGGTTCACACAGAAAATACCAGGTCCATTCAAAGAGAAGTTAACTTATAAAATGGTAAAGAGTTTACAGCAGCCACCGGGAACTCATTTATGTGGATACTACGTCTGCGAGTACATCCGCGAGTTGACCAGTGGGCGGAAAGTTGACTCACATTATATTTATGATTTGCGGGAAAAACTAGAACCAGACCAGCGCATAAGAGCAATTCAAGAGGAGCTGGCGGGATTTATGATGAAGGAAGTCCTAGATGTACATGGAGAGCATTATGCGGACGATGTGGAACTCGATTTGGCTTAGTCATCTTCATGTAGCTGATATGATATATATATTCATCAATGACCATGTAATTTCAAAACATTTCTTCCTTTTGATATGATTAATTATATGTATGTTTGCAAGGGATCAATTAATTATATAAATGCATCGACGTGTAGTGTGTATGTAGTAGCGTATAATATGTATACTGAAATATATGTTTGAATTATAGTGAAACACAAAACGAAAAAGGAACGAAATGGCAAAGAAAAAGGAAATACACAATCTCTGCCGCGGCAGAGAAATGTGTGTTTCTCTGCCGCGGCAGGAAACCTTTTAGTCCCGGGTGGTGTTACAGCTTGGGACTAGAGGGTTTTCGCCCTCCGCGACGCTGAAACAGCCACATGGTTGTTATCAGTCGCGGGCCGTTGCGAGCCGGGACTAGAGGGGGGCCTCTAGTCTCGTTTTCGCAGTCCTGGGCCCAAAACTGGGACTAGAGCCCGTTGCGACCCGAGACTACAACCCTGTTTTCCACCGGTGCACGATCCCCTAACCCAAGCTCGCCATTATCGTCCCCGCCTGGCTGTCATGGGAAGTTGCTCTCCCGTGGAGAGCTCAGACTCGGCTCCTCCATAGAAAGCGATGCTCATCATAGCTCCTGAGCTCCCTTAATTCCTCATCACGTGGTCTCCATGCGAAGTCTCTCTCCAGAAGAAAAGCATCATCCAAATATAGGCGATCTGAAGCACCGATCGGTCTCACAAGGGTGCATTCTATCTCACAACCCAGACATGGTAGCTATGGCTAAGGAGTTCGACGATCGCACTCTCATGGTGGCCGTGCTGGGGACACGGCTAGACGTGTTGCCACCGGACTTGCTAGTGGTGCTAAGTTCTAATTTCAGGATTAGCCTGAAGTTAGTGAAGATTAAGGTATGCACGCCGCCGATAAATTTTTTCATCTGGTCCGTCTCCAGCGCCGGCTGTGAGTGTATTCTGCATTCTTCTCGTACATTCAAGTGTTGTGGCAAGAAAATGATCTTTCTCCATTGGCATCGCATCCACAGTTGGGACGAACTCGTTTTAAGCAGATAGGGGGTGGAACTCGCGGATGGGGAGAGGGGAATAGGGGATGTCGTTGACGGGACGACACGACGTAGGCAAGAGGTCGACAAAGGAGAATAAGCACGGAGCCGAACAAAGCACAAACCCGACCCAAATTTGAGCCTCCTTTACGTCGGTCCAGGACCGGTCCTTCTAGATCGCGCCGTTGGATCGTGATTTTGGTGCCCAGCTATTCGCGATGTTCCAAACATGCACCAAATGTGCAAATGGGTTGGAACATTTGTAGATGGCCTAAGAGCAACTCCAACAGCCACGAGAAAAACACGGCGCGCTAAATGGCGTGAGCAACGTGCGCAATCCCTATTTTTGGTGCGGCACACAGTTTTCCTCCGGCGGAGGCACTAAAAACGACGTGCAAAAATAGAGAAAAGAAAGCACCCAGCAGGACAAAATGCAACGCGCAGCGCCGGCGCAAACATGTTTCACAATAAACTATAGGATCAAGAAAATCAAACAAACCCAAATAAATTCAAAAAAAATGTCTAGTTATTATTTGTGACACAATCAAATGGTACAGAAATAATACAACAAACATAGGAATTGTTCATCAATAAATACAACAGGTTTTTCATCAACACTACAACAAATTATTTTCCAACAATACAAATCACTTCGTCTACTGAAACTAAAATAAAATTTGGAGGAAAAATGGCGCGGCCGGCGGAGAAACGCACCTTGCGGCCATTTTGCCGAGCACGTAGCATGCGCGAAATAGCATCCCGACTTGAGGAGGACAGCGCGGCAGCTCCGAGTTGGCTGAGGCGCGACGGTGGCAATTTGCTTGGCGGCGAAAAAAAAGTAGCATCACGCCGGCAGCTTACTTCATTCTCGTCACGTCGAGCTCGGGGAAGGTGCGGGGAGGCACGGCGGCGGCGGATCTACAGCTAATGCGCGCAAAGAAGCGTCGCTGGTGGCGAATCGAAGCGGCGACGCCGACAAAATGGGGGGAGGGGGGTGGAGAGATCGTGGGCGCGGGTGAGTTTTCAACGGCAGTTGGGCTTCACGCGCGTCGCTGGGTGGCGTGCATCAAATTTGGTGCGCCACGGAGCGCAAATTACCGCGCGCGGATTTTTTTTAGCGCGCGCAACTATGCCGTGTCTTCTAGAGGAGCAAAAGCAACCGTGCACGCGCTAAATTGGCGATTATTTTTAGCGCGCCGCGTTTTTTAGCAGCTGTTGGAGTTGCTATAAGACTTGGCTCATGCTGGCGTGATTGACAAAGTAGGTTGCACCTTCTTAGTAGTTGTTTTATACGTGCAAAACACTGTCTTAGTAAAAGCGGTATAGCTTTTTGACCAATAGAGACAGTCAACAAATTGTTTCCATAACTGTTGTTCTCAGTGGCGGGTGGCCGGGTGCACGGCTCTAGAACACGGTGCACTAGATCTTAAAATACTTAATTTGAGGGTGTCACACACGTGTGAAAAATAGCCTTTTTACAAAAAAATAATTGCGGTGTCCTGTGCACCCTAAAGCAAGGGGTTGATCCGCCCCTGTTCTTGGTACTTATTGGACAAGTGAAATATCAATATTCTGAAAAAACAAGTCAAATATCGGACAAGTCGAAAATAGCATGCCGGATTATTCCGGTCTTTTCGTTACAGCGACGGATAATATAATTTTACATGCAAGAAACTGCGCGTGGAAAAGGCCGGCTAGCTGCGCATGTGTTGTGTGGAGATCAAAGACGACATGCATTACCACATTATTATCGCTCGGTACGTAAGTGCCTTTGCACGAACTTGACTAGACGAAAAGGACTTGCATTTTCGCCTCAGCAAAAACTGCATGCATACTAATCGACGTGGAGTCGTGGTGGAGGTTACCACCAACCATCGTTTTCTATCGGCCGAACCTCAGGCTGGGAATATGCATGCGTCCAACGACGGCCGAAACTTCATCTTCAGTCAGTCTCTCGCATGCGTGGTCTCATATAGTGTGCACGCGGATGACCGACGACCGGAGCAAGAGCAGAGAGGATTCCCCTGCTCCTTCCTCGTCTGGGTTCCTCGTGTGGTGGAACTGTGCAAAGTCGAAAGCTGAAGATACAACAAAACGGCCGACCGATCACTGATGAGAAAGCAAGATGTTACATTTTCGCCCTCGGTTGTTGCTGCTACTTCGGTGCAGTGCAGCCGCACAGCTGAAACTCGAGAGATATGTGAGGAATTATCCTAGAATATATGCTCAACACGGTCAAGTCCGTCAAGTCAAGTGTTCACTGAGAACAAAACTTCACACCCACCCACACACACACACCCGGACGAGTGGCAGGACCGGACCGGACCGGAAGTTTGCATCAGAATAATGGCTTTAAGCATTCAGACCGGAACATGCATGGCTCGTCATTTACCCATATCCGCAGATGGAAATAGCCCAGACGACCAAGACCGGACGACGCCAACAAAAGCGAGTCTGTCTCCAACTTTCCATGTCTTTTAATGAAGCTTCCAGTGAACGCAGTGCTGGTTTATCTCGGCGATATAAGTGCTGCCAAGACTCCTCACTGCCTGCCTGACTGATCGGTGGACGGACGGACTCGTTTTAAGCACAAGTGTTCGTGAGACACCATAGGCCAAAGAAATTGATATATACAGGAAGAGCGCAAGCTTTCAGGAAAGCGTACGTCGTACTGCAATGCAGAGGAAAATACCCAAAGGTCACATCGAGTTCAACTCTCACAGCATGGCCCTATTATGTGTGCTACCTAGCTTAATCTAAAATCTAAACCCGCGGAGAATATGTGGGGTTCTTCACACACCATAGGAAGGGGGACACCGAAGCAAAAGTGAATTAACTATCCTTAAAAGGGTTTACTTTTTCAGTTTTATATATTCTATTATTAATTTTAGAGGTGTTCAACAAGTATTTTTGCCAGCAGTTTGGAGTCTGAAAATTACACCTAGAGTTCAGGTTTTTCTCTAATTGCTTTTTTAGAATAAAATTATGACTAGAGATAATCTTAAAGCTAGAGGTATTCCTAAACCTTTAGAACGTGAGTGTTAACTATAAAATTTGGCTGCAAGAGATATATGAGTCAAATTAATAGTCTATCAAGCTAATCAGTTGATTGATAAATTGTTTAAGTTTTACAACAGATTTTTGCATAGACAGAGGACAAAATCTAGTTACAGCTGGATCACGACAATGCTACCAAGTGCAAGTTCTGTACAGATTTTGGGATTGGTTGAGCCAACACGTAGCTATGGAGAGGACGAGCATCACCTGGCCTCGGATACCAAGCTGGAAGGATTTTAGCCCAAAGAAAGGTGCGATGGTGAAAATTGCATCCACATGATATATATACGACCGGTTGTCATTAGCAGTATAGACACACTATTTTATTCATAAGCAAGAGTACTTGTATATGAATTTGGCTAAAGGTCTCACGTGATGTAGGTTAGCTAGCTAAATTAAAAGCCTACACGTGATAACAAGTTTTGATGGCTAGATGATAGTCGTTGGTATAGAGTTTGTTTCCTATACGCCAAGTCCAGCGTGCCGGGTATAAATACCAAGGCCGTGGCCGATTGAGAGGCCCTCAATCGATCTATTTACAAACAGCTTATTTTCTACGTACATCCTTTTTCCGTTCGTTCTTCTTTGTTCAGCTAGCCGTCTAGGGTTTGATCGGATCTTTGCCGTTTTGTTCTGAAAAACGGTCGGATCTCCTCCACGAAAGCGAGGAATTTTTTGTTGATTTGCTCGAAAATCATCCGTTCGTCGTCACGAAAGTACGACGGTTATCTCGATGTTGCGCGGCAGATTTTTGCGGCAACACAATTGGCGACTCCGCCGGGGAAGAAAATCAAGAAGTACACGATGACTGATCCCAAGGACACGAGCGATCTCAACCTGGACAACATCATCCCCGTCACGCTCGACGATCTGCCCGAAGACGTGCAGCAGGAACTCGAGCGGGAGCTTGAAGAGCAGAAGGCTGAGGCGCTGAAATTGAAGTTGAGTGGGTACTTCAAGACAAGGAGCGGTGCCGTAAAAAAGGTAACGCCGCGAAACCCTCCTCCGGCACTCGACGTGAAGGTAATTAATTCAACCGAAGATATTGCTCATCTGACTGACGTATATGTAGCTAGCAAGTATGGATCTGATATGGCAGATGTGTCACGCACAATTATTCAATTAACTAGTAAATTTGGCGAGTTTAAAGAGCAATTTAATAAGGAAATTGAAACTAGTTTATCTCGCCAGGTTCGCTCGTTAGTGCTACAAATCAATGATGAACATCGTGACAAACGAACGATGCCCTCGGAAAATAATGAATTCATAAATTTATCTGGTCATACTTATATATCCGGTGCATCGGTTAATATAGCGCAACCTCACATTAATTTAAACAACAATCAAACTAGCCGAAATTATGCTAGCAGTTCGGCTCATAATTTTGCCTGCAATAGTATCGACTTCGGTTTCACAAGCTTATAACAGCCATAATCGAAGCACAAGTTTTAACTCTAATTTACAGCAGTCTAGTTATCAAACGATAGCATATAGTACACCACCTTTGCCACCAGTTGGTACCGGGATTCCTTATGGGCCGGTACCGGATTCATATTTTAATCGTATCTCCGCAGCAAACCACATATGCTCAAACTGCTTTGCCTGAGATGCCACCACGTACTTTTATTCCATCTGTTCCACAAAATGGTTCTCCACAACCCACTGATAGTTTTAAATATAGACTTGCTAATATACTTAGGGAGTTTGGTTTGGAACCTAAGGGTAGAGCACGTGCGTATCAGAAGCCATATCCTGATTATTTCGATTTGACGCCATATCCTCGTGGTTTTAGAATTCCAGATTTTGTTAAGTTTACGGGGGAAGATGGTAGATCAACTTTTGAACACATAGGTAAACTTTTAGCACAATGCAATGATGTCGGCACGTTTATAGGGTAAAATTATTTTCTTTATCTTTGTCCGGTACTGTATTTACTTGGTTTGCGTCGCTTGCTCCTAATTCTATTTTGGCATGGGCACCATTGGAGCAGAAATTTCATGAGTATTTTTATAGCGGTGAAACTGAACTTCGAATTTTAGATTTAACTATGGTTAGGCAAAAATATAATGAAAGTATTCATGAGTATATTAGGAGGTTTAGAGATGTCAAAAACCGTTGTTTCAGCCTTAACATAGCCGAGAAGGATTTAGCTGATCTTGCTTTTTCAGGTTTGCTTACTCATATTAAGGATAAGTTAGAAGGTCAAGAATTCTCAGATGTTAATCAGGTTTTGCAAAAGGCTTTGGCGCAAGAAAACCGGGCTAAAGATGTTAAACAATATAGCCGATTTAAAGATAATAGAAATAAAGAGAAGGAAAACCACACAGTTAATGCTTTAGATTATGAAGATGATTCGGCTAGTGAAGATGATGTTGATATATGTGTAGCCGAGTGGGTTCAATCATCTAAATCAAAACCTTTTACATGTCCCACTTTGAAACCTACACCTGCTAGAAGAGAGGACAGTAAGTATACTTTTGATGTTAGCAAGTGTGATAAAATATTTGATATATTTCTGCAAGGAAATTTAGTTAGATTGAGAGAAGGTCATGTAATACCATCCGCAGAAAAATTGGGTAGAAAAGCTTACTGCAAGTGGCATAATTCTTTTTCACATGCTACCAATGATTGTAATTGTAACGTGTTTCGTCGACAAGTGCAATCGGCCATTGATGACGGACGATTGATATTTACAGAAGGTTCTAAGATGAAGCTTGATAGTGACTCGTTTCCTATTAATGTGATTGAAGTTGAGACAAAGAAGATGCTTATTCGGTCGGATCAGGCCGAGTCTGCGAGAGAGAAGAATCTTGTTGATAATAATGCTTCTTCAAGGATGATCAAGCCAAAAATTCCAGAAATAGGAGTATGGAAGGTCAATGGAAAAAAGAAACTAGCTCCAAGACCGAAGCCGACTGTGACCATGCTGCTGGAAAAATATACATCGCGTAAGGCCGACAATGTGTTTAATCGGCTTGGAGGTAATAAGCGTCCGAGGTCTCCTTCTGGTTTTAGAGGGCATGAGCATTGGCGAGGAAATCAGTATGACCAGTAACCCTATTTTCCAATGGAGCCGACATATTGGGCGTGTCCGCCTCCGATGTATCCTCAGTTTACTCCATGGGGTTTCAATTCATGGGCGCCATATCCCGCAGGGCCGATGGGTTATCTTCATCCGGGATGGGTTCCACCGAGGCCTATGTTCAGAGGGGTTATGCATGAGAAAAGATCCCATTTCAATCATGAGACTCGGTCACGTGATGTAATTGTTCTGCAAAAGGACCGGCTGCCGAGTCACGGTACGGATGGCAAGAATTATAACGATGACAGCCCGCGTATATGGGTACCGGTGAAGTCTGCTGAACGTAAGCCTGCTAATAATTCAGGTGAGTCTGTTGCTAGCCATGGTGTGAAATCTAGAGAATCGAAAACGGCTGTAGTGGACGGTAGTATATATCACCAACAAGAATCTCGTCTGGTTCGAAAAGATATAGTATTGGGACACAGTTTAGAAACCGGCAGAAGTAACAATAGTCAGGCAAATGTTGCTACACGTGATGAGCCTAAGCAAAGGTGCACTGATAATACTGAAATCAAGGATACTAGTTTACATGATTTGGAGTCTGGTGTGCATGCAGAATCAGAGAAGTAGCTGGTACGTGCATGCAATAGTAAATCAACACCATCGAAGGATTCACTCGTACGTACATGCAATGGTAATTCGATTGACGTATCTGTTGATCTATGTGCGAGAGGCAGCAGGATCACGTTAGTTGCACCAGGGACTAAACCTGGACCTCAGTGGTGCCCGGGGGGTCTCACACATACACAGAAACGACGTGTCCAGCGGCTACGAGCATCGGAAATCAGAGAGGAGATAGTTGATCGGAGGCGCGATGAGTGGTTCAATCGAGCCAGACCAATGGTGATGCCTACAGAAACTTGGAAGGAGAAACGCATTGCTACAGAGGAAAATAAAAATTCTGATGATGCGACTGATGAGAATTCAGAGAGTAAAGATAATGCACCTACTGATATGGACGTTAATATGGTTTTCGCCTTGCCTGCTGACTTCCGTGCACCTGAAGCCGAAGTCGCGGAGCTTGCTCTTGGTCCGAAAAGTGCTACATTCGAGAAGCCGAAAAAGCCTGAACAACACTTGAAGCCGCTGTTTATCCAGGGACATATTGACGGTAAGCCTATTGGTCGCATGCTTGTTGACGGTGGTGCTGATGTCAATATTATGCCTCTTTCGGTGTTTTCTAAATTGAACCGAAAGGAGAGCGAGTTAATGAAGAGCAACATGGAACTTAGCGGATTATCAGGAGAACTATCTGAAGCGAAGGGTGTTATATCTATGGAGCTCACAGTCCAAAGCAAGACATTGCCGACTGCGTTTTTTGTTGTTGATGTCAAAGGCCGCTACAATATTCTTTTGGGGCGCGATTGGATTCATGCAAATTGTTGCATCCCTTCTACTCTACATCAGTGCTTGATTCAGTGGGTTGATGATGATGTGGAGATAGTTGAGGCGAACAATTCATCTTGCATTGCTTTGACAGAGACGCCGGTTGACTGGCAACACGGTGAGATGCGATGTTTGACCGGTAGGGATTTATCTGATTATGATTATATCAATGTTCATAGAGATGGTTTTGTACCTATAAACGCACAGCCGGCTAGCATAGCTCGGCTTAATAATTTATATATATAATGATGAGTAAAGATGATAGTACTAAATGGCTGCAAAGACGCACCGAGGAGTATCGTTCCGGAAAGAACGGTATGCATGAAACTATTGAAGATTTTGGTGATATGGAGAAGCTCGGACATGGATTCTCATCGGCTGATCCACTTGAGGAGGTAGATATTGGTGATGAAAGTAATCCAAGGCCTACATTTATCAATGCTAACATGAGAGACGATCAGAAAAGCGAGGTATGTGCATTACTTAAAGAATTTATTGATTGCTTTTCTTGAAATTATAGCGAGATGCCCGGTTTGAGTAGAGAATTAGTTGAGCATAGATTACCTATTAAAACTAGTTTTATGCCATATAAGCAACCTCGTAGAAGTTTTAATTCTAATTTGTATGACCGTATCAAAGAAGAAATTGATCGGTTGATGAAAGCTGGGTTTATTCAGCCATGTAGATATGCAGAATGGGTTTCTAATATTGTGCCTGTTGAAAAGAAAAACACTACTAATATAAGGATCTGCGTTGATTTTAGAGATTTGAATAAAGCTACTCCTAAAGATGAATATCATATGCCTATAGCCAACATGCTTATTAATGATGCTTCGGGACATAAAGTAATTATATTTTTAGAAGGTAATGCTGGTTATAATCAGATATTTATGGCCGAAAAAGATATATCCAAGAATGCTTTTCGTTGCCCAGGTTTTGTTGGTTTATTCTAGTGGGTCGTAATGACGTTTGGATTAAAAAATGCCGGTGCTACATACCAACGTGCTATGAATTTGATATTTCATGATCTTTTAGGCATAATACTAGAGGCATATATTGACGATATAGTTGTTAAATCGGATGAGTTTGGTAATAATTTAGCCGATTTACGTTTAGCTTTTGAAAGGATGCGCCGGTATGGTTTAAAAATGAATCCACTCAAATGTGCTTTTGGTGTGTCGGCTAGAAAGTTTTTGGGGTTTATTATTCATGAACAAGGCATAGAGATTGATCCGACAAAAGTAGATTCAATTAGAAAGTTGGAGGAGCCCAAGTGTAAAAAGGATGTGCAAACGTTATTGGGAAAAAATAATTACTTGAGACTATTCATATCTAACCTTGCAGGAAAAATGAATCATTTGTTCCCTTACTTCGGCTAAAGCATGAAGCCGAATTTACTTGGGGGACAGAACAACGGGATGACTTTAATAATATAAATAGATACTTGTTGAGTCCTCCGGTATTGCGAGCGCCCAAGTCTGGTGTGCCGTTCAGATTATATATTGCTACACAAGATACAGTGATCGGTGCGGTGTTGGTACAAGAAGACAACGGGAAGGAGTACATCGTTGCATATCTAAGTCGTCGTCTGCTCGACACCGAGACTCGGTACGTGTTTATTGAAAAGTTATGCTTGTCTTTATATTATGCATGTACCAAGTTTCGACATTATCTACTTTCTAGTACATGTGTGGTAGCTTGACAAGCCGACATAATTAAGTATATATTGCAACGACCGATTCTTAGTGGTAAGATTGGAAAGTGGGCTTATGCGCTAATAGAATATGATTTAGTATATGAATCGCTGCATGCTATAAGAGGTCAAGTTATCGGCGATTTTATTGTTGATCATAGAGTTAAGGATTAATAAGATATTAGTTATGTTAGCGTTTGCCCATGGAAGCTTTATTTTGATGGATCAGTTTGTAGAGATGGACAAGGCGTCGACAACGTTTTAATTTCACCTAATAATGTTGTCTATGAAACATCGGTCCATTTAGAATATGATTGTACTAATAACCAAGCTGAAAATGAGGCTTTATTGTGTGGTTTACAAAGTTTAGTAGATATGAGTGTAAAAGATATAGATGATTTTGGAGATTCGCTTCTAGTAGTACAACAAATTAAGGGTGAATTTCAGTGTTTTGACGGATTACTAAATAGCTACTTGGACCGATGTTTAGACATAATTAAATCTTTAGATACATTCACTATCCATTATATACCTAGGGAAAAAAATTATAGAGCTAATGGTTTGGCACAGCAGGCGTCCGGTTATCAAATTATTAAAGGAAAGTTTTTTATATTAGAACAATCGATGCTAGCTCATGTAGTGTCTAGCTCGTTGGAAGGTAATTTGATGCATGGTGCAGCTGGTACATTTTCAGTTCAAGAATCAGCGGTACATGGCAATCATGATTCGGTGCATGAGTTAGGAACTACCGAATTAGAGAATAACTTAGAACCTAGAGATTGGAGAGTTCCGTTAGTAAATTATTTAAAGGATCCAAGTACAACAAGAGATAGAAAAATTTGACGACAAGCTTTAAAATATACATTGTTGGATGAAGAATCATATCGCCGAACTATAGACGGAGTACTTTTAAAATGCTTAGACTCTGATCAGTCTAAAATAGCTATGGGTGAGGTTCATCAAGGTATATGTGGGACACATCAGTCGGCTCATAAGATGCGATGGTTATTAAAAAGAACGGATTTTTACTGGCCGACTTTATTAGATGATTGTTTTTGGTACTATAAGGGTTGTGAAGCATGTCAAAAATTCAGAAATATACAACTAGCACCCGCGGCTATATTGAATCCTATAATTAAGGCGTGGCCGTTTAGGGGATGGGATTTAGATTTTATTGGTGAAATACATCCTTCATCTTCTAAGAAGCATCGCTTCGTCCTAGTAGCTATAGATTATTTTACCAAATGGACTGAAGCGGTTCCCTTAAAGAATATGACTCATGTAGAGTTGATTAGTTTTGTCTTGGAGCATATTATTCATAGATTCGGTATTCCTCAAATTTTAACTACTGATCAAGGTTTCTCTTTTATGTCTCATCAATTCCGTGAGTTTGCCGAATCTTTTAGAATTAAGTTGTTGAATTCGTCGCCTTATTATGCACAAGCTAATGGACAGGCGAATCTAGAAATATGTAACATCCCAAAAATATTAAACATGGATCACCAAACTCTAATCATTAAAATTAGGGTTAACAAAAACTTTCTTATCTAAAATTATGGAAGCATTCATATGCATGTGTATTAAAATTAGAATTCTTTTGAATTGCCATGGTTCTGTGTTTCTTTGCTTGTAAAATGATTCTTAGGTGAATTAAACATCATCCAAACAATCCCCAAACTTTTCCCAAAGACAAACAACTCAAAATAAACAAATGGAGTGAATGATCACTTTGGCCAAATTAACTACCATCCCTACTTTGGCTATTCCAAGCACTCAAAACTTAACAGAAACAATGGTGGATCTTTGCACCCCTTTATAGTACTCATAATGAGGTACCAAGGCCCACTTTGTGATCTTCCAGAAACATTCAAATGCTAAGTTTAAATGACAGTTTAAAATTGAATCTATCTCATATGGGAAGATCCCACTATTTCAAAAACCACTCAAACCAGCTCAATTTTCAAAACCCAAGCATCCACAGAATCCCCAACACATGCCTAGCACACCCACCAAAAATCTTTTCAAAATTAAAAAGTAAGTTTCTTGCGGCCATTTCATCAAATACCTTGCAGATTCAAATCAAACAAATCATAAACACTATAGTGTGTAGTGATTTTGGCCTAACTTGTTCCCTCTCTGGTTGCAACTAGTCTTTAGTAGATCATCTAGCTCAATTGTAAACATATAGCACCACTGTGAGCTTGCCTTGCCAATAATGGTGAGCAGGCCGAGCCTCACCATGCCACCCAATTGTCGTCGGCCAGATAGCAGCCACCCTAGCCTTGCCCACCTTGTCTGGGAGGTAGCCAGCATCTCACCGCCGCCCACTGTCCCCTCCCCAAGCCAGTGCAAGCCGTGGACCACTTGTTCGTTTGCCCGCCTCGCCGTCGTCGCTGGAGCCCTGGTATGCCCCCTGTGCACCCCCACCGAGCCGCTAGGGTTCGAGCTCGCCGGTGACATGTTCATTCGTCAATGACGACCCTCACCCATCGATCTCCCTTCTAATCCAACGAATCACACCGCCCCGTACCGCTTCGCATGTTATGATTCACTGACTGGTGGAACCCCCCTGTCAGCTGCGCCCCGCGTTGTGGAGTGACATTGGGCCGGCCCATTAACCTCTCCCGCGCGACCCAACGGTTTGAATTTAGACTTTTTCTTTTTAATTCAAACCCAGTTCTGTACCTAGTTTCAAAAATCAACCTAGCTCGATTTAATGAACCAAATTGCATGAAACCAATTTTGTTAGAAAGGTACTAAAAATTTTAATCCAAGCCCGTTGGATTCAAATCATTTGGATCTATAGATCAACCTTGGTAAAAATAACAAGTCAGAAGCATTTCCGCATTCAAACATTTTTCAAATTTCAACCATAAGAGCTTTTGAGTTGATTCCAACTGTCAAAAATCACATTTGACCATACCTTTCAGAATATATAAAAACATATGGGTTTCACTATAGAAATAATTGAAGGGTTTTGCAGCATAGTAAATCAAAATTTTCTACGGATGCGAACGGGGAAAGCCAAGATCTAAACTAGAAGATGCAAACAATGAGGGGGGATAGATGAGATCTTCATACCCTTGAAGATTCGCACAGCGGAACGTTCGAAGGAACGTGGGTGATGTAGTCGTAGTCGCTTCTCCTCCTCGTGATCCGATCCGATCTAACACCGAAAGTGGCGATGCCTCCGAGAGATGCACACGTGCAGCACCTCGACGTCTCCTCCTTCCTCGGTCCAGCAATTGGGGTGGGGAGATGGATTAGATCTACAACGCGACAGCGCGGTGCAAGCGGTGGAGAATTTCTGCGGCAGAGCTTCGCTTACGCGCAGTCGGGAGGAAGAGAGAGAGGAGGGGCAGCAGGGCGGCTAGGGTTGTGGAGGACGTGTGGGAGGGGTGCGCCCCCAGCCCTCTTTATATAGAGGGGTGGGCGGCTGGACCTTGCCCCTCCCCCAAGCCCTAGGCCGGCGGCCAAAGGAGGGAGGAGTGGGGGGCAAGTTTCTCCCCCTCTAGAAGCTCCCCTAGGGTTTCCCTAGGGTTTGGCCGGCTGGGCCCTATGGGGCCTTGTTCCCCTGGCCCAATGCGGCCAGGGCACTCCCTCATAGGCCCATGCCCCCTCCCGACAAGTGGGACCACGTTGGTCCCACTCCGGAAGGTTCTATAAGCTTCCGGTATAATACCGATTAACCCGAAACAATTTCGAACTCCAAAATCTGCTTTGCCTTATATGAATCTTATTCTCCGAACCATTCCGGAACCTCTCATGATGTCCTGGATCTCATCTGAGACTCCGAACAAAAACTCATAAACCAATTATCCAATCTATCCTAGCGTCGAGACACATTAAGTGTGTGACCCTTTGGGTTCGAGAATATGCAGACATGATCTTCTATCAATAATCAACAGCGGGGTCTGGAAACCCATATTGACTCCCACACATTCATCGATGATCATATCAGATGAACCACGATGCCAGGATTCAATTAATCCCATATATATATTCCCTTCGTCGCGCGATATTTTACTTGCCCGAGATTTGATCGTCGGTACCGTCATACCTAGTTCAATCTCGTTCACAGCAAGTACTTTACTCGTTCCGTAATCCGATATAACTTTGTGATTAACTCCTTAACCACATGCTTGCAAGCGGTGTTGATATCGATTACCGAGTGGGCCCGAAGTATGTCTCTCCGACTTGGGAGGGACAAATCCCATCTCGATACATACAACCCAACAGGTACTTTCCGATCACCTGAGAGACACCTTTATGATCACCCTCTCATAGGATGACGTTTCATGACTTCAAAGATTTCTTCCGATACCAGGGAGTTGCATTATCTCATGGTCTAAGAATACAATATATGACATAAGAAAAGCTTCGCAAAGATGAACATGATGACACGATCTAATTGCTCTGCTTAGTTTGGGTCTGTCCATCATATCATTCTCCCAATGATATGATCTAATTATTAATCAACAACTCATGTCTATGGTTAGGAAACCTTAACCATCATTAATCAATGAGCTAGTCCATAGAGGCGTACTAGGGACACGGTGTTGTTCACAAACCACACAAGTATTAAAGTTTTCGCTTAATACAATTCTAGCATGGAATATAAACTTTATCATGAACAAGAATTATAATAATAACATCTTTATTATTGCCTCTAGGCCATAATTCCAACAATAATGCCCAAGTAATAAAAGAATGCCACATAGGCATTTCTAGTCATTTTAATTTAATAAAAATAAAAAGGTTAAACCTTATTAAATTGTGACACCACTTTAAATCACATTCCCATATACTGAAATATGTGGTGATGACATGTGTCAACATGATCCCATGTTTGGTTTGGAGAATATTAAATCTTAATTAGATTTTCAATGAGTAGAAATTACTTTTCTCAAATTAAAATGAATAAGACAAATGCCTTAATCTTGTAATGTTAAGTGATGATGCTAGATTATCTATGGTACACCCTTGTGTGATGATTGAAAGTAGTTAAGTTTTGTTTGGTGATTGAGTACATCGTATTTATTTATAGACGCTAGTACCGACCAAGGATACGAGGAGGAAGGAGGATACTACGAGAAAGAAGCCGAGGAGAACTTTAACCACTGCTCTGCACAAGGCAAGCTAACACTTGCAACTTAGCAAGCTTATACTGATACTTATGCAAGCCTAATACCACTGGTTGATTTAGCAAGCTAACACTTGCAAGTTACCCTATCTATGCAAGCTATTAACTTAGCAATATTATACCATTTGTTAAACCATCCTAGCGTTTACTTGCAAGCTTTAAGATTTATTTCTCTATCAAAGCTTTCTCTTAGAGTTTACATAGTGATTTGTAGATACTAGAAGGATATTGGAAGGTTGCATAAAGAGCATAAAATTTGGCCTAAGTTAGATAATTTTGATGTCATCCTAAGGCGGGATTTTGAACTTAGCAAATCCCCACTTGTTTACTACCCATCATTAGTACTTACCACCACTTGTAGATGCTAGTGCTAAGCATAAAACTTGATCAAACTTTAGATGGGAATACTTGGTGAAACTGATTATGAAAACCTTAGAATGATGAGTCATTCTACTGAAATGTTTTGACATGTGTTCTCGAACACCAGATGATTTTGATGCTAAAAATGTTGAGGCATGAGCCTTAGCCCTTTATAAAACTGATGGTTGTCTGGATGCGATACCATTCCAATTTTACCGTACAACCACAATACCCGAAAATTTGGGTAGGGCTTGACTGGAAACTTATATACTTTAGTATGGGTTCCCTCTCGGCCAAGGTCTGAGCTGCGGCTACCTTGTGAAGATTGTCTACTTGTGCAGTACCCAAGATGACAGTTGGTCATGGTTGGGAGGCCAAACTCACAGGAGAGGTGCCTATACTAGGGCGTGTAATGGAAAGGTTAGGATTGATTATCCACATACTGAGTATGGTGAATTCAGGATTTGTTCCTGACGGATGTATCGAATGTTGTGGTGAAAGTGTACAATCTCTGCAGAGTGTTAAACTATTTGAATAGCCGCATCCGCGGTTATGAACAGTTGGAGTGGCCATACTGTTCCCCCGTCAGATGTTTTCCAAATGACTTTTGAAATGGATTGAGATTTTGACTTGACCACAACATGGTTGTGATATGAAATTCAAGTTCCCACTTAGGTGTTATAAAACTTCAACTAGCTTTCTTTGCTTCTGAACTTAGTAGAGGTAAATCTGGCTTTTTGCAAAACAACCCTAGAGCTTAGTGTCCTACTACAAAACCCCCCTTAACTGTTAGTATTAGTTTGCGAGTACTTAAAGAGTACTCATGGCTTTGTCCCTGGCTATTCCCGTGGCCAGACTATGAAGAGGAGTATCAGGATGATGTACTACAGGAAGGTTACGACAACTAGGATCATCTCCCATCGTCAGCATTGCCTGTGACCCCGAAGATGGAGCTTCGCCTATGCTACCTTTATGATTACGTTATTCCGCTGCTTGAATTGTATTAAGAACTGGATCATGAGATCCTTATTTGTGTAAGACCTTAGGTATGGTTTCTAATGGATGATGTACTGTGATATCCAAATCTGTTATGTCTCGCAAAAATGGTAATCCTGGGATTGCGATGTATGGCATAACAGGCATCTGTGATATCAAGGAGGACAAGATCTGCAGTGGCTAGTTATTGCAAGTCTCAGAGGAAAGATTGAACCTCCCACTGCAGAGGGAATTCAGTTTACCTTAAGAGAGAACAACTGGCTAGATGGACTTGCCAGGGCCATGCAGGAAGCTCTTGCCCGTCTATGTAGGCAGAGTATCAATCAGATCAAGGGTACCCGCTTTGAGTTTTACCCACGGCGTGATGCTATGGGACAGCCACTGGAAGCCCCACATCACCCCGAGCTGAAGACTCAGTTGGACCACCTTAGCTTCATGATGTATGATCTTCAGCATGAAATGGACAATGCCCGTGACTACTCCAACCACAAGTCCGCCATCATCAAGATGACGGATCAGACCATCGCCATGCTAGCGAAGGATCGCAAGTCTCGTCACCGTCAGCTCGACAAGAAGGAGCGCATCATTGCCCGTCTTCGCCACCGTATCTCGGATTTGGAGGAGACCATCCACGAGAAAGACATGCAGTTGGAGGAAAGGGAGAATACCGGAGAGGATCTTCGTGGAGATCCCTACTCCTATCTCAGTTATGATGATGACTTTATGGAGGATCAGGCCATGGACTTCTTCACCGATGAGGAGGACTTCGCCTTCATCGATGACGATGATGAGGATGACGATTACACCGACTCCGAGGAGTAGTAGCACTTGAGCACTAGCGTTAGTGAGTTGTATTTGGTCCCACTGTATCGTAGTTTCCAGAATGGTTCTTAAAAACATCTGTTTTCCTTTGTTGTGGTGTGTGTTGTACCATGTGATATGAATGAATGAATGAAAAGCAAGTTGCTAGAAAATCTAAGTCAAACTTTAAAAACTTTTCAAAAACCCGGACCCTTAGAAATTTCCCTCTTTTCTCATGATCTGTCTCAATCTTCAGATGCCTCGCGGAGAAGTGGTTCATCCCCGGACCCGATGTTGCAGATCCTGCAAATGTTGGTTTCTGACCGCGAAGCTGAAAGAGAGAACGTCAAGCCAACTTAGTCACCCTTTAGCAGATAGCTCAGATGGGCAACAACCATCAAGGCCAAGGAAATCAGGACAACCATGGATCTAAGCTCAAGAATTTCCAGAACACCAACCCAACTGTTTTCACTAAGTCAGAAGAGCCCCTAGATGCAGATGATTGGCTGCAAACCATGGAAAACAACCTGGAAGTCACCGGAGTGGAAGCCAACGAGAAAGTTCTGTTCGCCACACACTATCTAGCCGGAGATGCAAGAGCATGGTGGAACAACGTTCGTGCAATGACCGGAGGACAGATGATGACCTGGGAGGAATTCAAGGTCAAGTTCAGTAGAACCCATGTGCCACCAGGTTTGATCAAGAGGATGAGAGATGAATTCAGAGAACTGAAGCAAGGAAGGATGACTGTAGTGGAATACCGTGACAAATTCTTGTCATTAGCTAGGTATGCCCCGGATGAGATTGGCACTGAAGCCAAGAAGAAAGATTCTTGAATGGTTTTCATGATGAGATGCAGACTATGTTAGTCAATATCCCCTTTGTTGATATTGAAGCCCTAGTCGACTCTGCCATTCAGATGGAAGGAAAGATCAACCAAGCCAATGAGAACCGCAAGCGTCGCATGATGCATCAGCCAGGAACCCATCATACACCAAAGTATCGCCCTAACCCATCTCTAGGATTTGCCCCGAGAACCAACAGACCCCCGATGAACCGTCCGACCTATCCCAACCATGGAAACCCAAGGCCCGGAGGAAATCACAACAACCCCGGCAACTCTGGCAATTTCAACCGTGCACCACCCAAGTTCAACAACAACAATGTTGCCACCAACACCAACACTGCCCCGAGGACTGGAAGCAATGTTGTGCCTGTTGCAGCAAAGGACAAGTCGCAAGTGACTTGTTATGACTGTGGAAATAAGGGTCACTACTCCAATGAGTGCCCCAAGAAGAATGTCGTAGCCCCCAATGCAAATGACCCAGCTCAGCAGCAGCGTCATGTTCAGCCCGGAAGAAGGTTTGCCCCAGGGAACTCTCCCAACCGCAACAGCCGTCTTTTTCTCATGCATGCTGAAGAAGACCAGGAAGCACCAGATGTCGTGCTGGGTATGTTTTCTGTTAATTCAGTACTTGCTAGAGTGTTGTTTGATTCTGGTGCATCGCATTCATTTATCATCAAAGAATTTGCATGCACTAGTAAGATTCAACCAACCAAACTGAAGCATGTTATGATTGTTCAAATCCCCGGTTCAACCACCAAAGCTAGGCAAATTTGCAAAGCCGTCCCTATCCGAATCCATGGCATAGATTTTTATGCTAATCTGATAGTACTCGGAACTAAAGGTTTGGAAGTAGTACTAGGAATGGATTGGATGTCCAAACATAAAGGATTAATTGATTGTGCCAAGAAAGCCATAACCATGACCAGTACAGCCGGAATATCAGTCGAGCATGTATCTGAAACCTTACCTCGTCAATTCAAGTGCAACAAGAGTATAGCCCAACCTACCATTGACCAAGTCCGGATAGTCTGTGAATACCCCGATGTATTTCCAGATGTTTTGCCCGGTATGGCCCCAGATCGGGATATCGAGTTTATCATTGAATTAATCCCTAGAACAAGACCCATAGCCCAGAGACCTTATAGTATGAACCTGTCCGAACTAGCAGAACTGAAGAAGCAACTGGATGCCATGCTGGAAATTGGATTGATTCAACCAAGTGCGTCACCATGGAGATCACCTGTCTTGTTCGTGGACAAGAAAGATGGAGGTAACCGTTTGTGTACGGATTATCGAAAATTGAACGATGTCACTGTTAAGAACAAGTACCCATTACCCAAGATAGAGGATCTGTTTGACCAGTTGACCGGTGCCAAGGTGTTTTCTAAGATTGATCTTAGAACTGGCTATCATCAACTCAAGATTCACGCAGAGGATATTCCCAAGACTGCCTTTACCACCAGATATGGATTATACGAGTATACTGTCATGTCTTTTGGATTAACCAATGCCCCCACTTATTTCATGAATCTCATGACTAAGATTTTTATGGACTTCTTGGATAAGTTTGTCGTTGTTTTCATCGACGACATTCTGATTTATTCTAAATCAGAAGAAGAACATGAGCTACACCTAAGGACCATTCTTGGAACCCTTAGAGAGCATCAGTTGTATGCCAAGTTTAGCAAATGTGAATTCTGGTTACAGGAGGTAGGATTCCTTGGCCACATTGTATCAGCCAGAGGAATTGCCGTTGACCCTGCAAAGGTGAAAGATGTCGAAGATTGGCAAGCCCCAACCACTCAAACCGAAGTTCGTGCATTTCTCAGATTGGCGGGATACTACCGCAAGTTCGTAGAAGTATTCTCGAGTATCGCCAGACCCATGACCCAATTGCTGAAGAAGGACAAGAAGTTTGAATGGACGGACAAATGTGAAGCGAGTTTTCAAGAACTCAAGAGAAGATTGATTTCAGCCCCAATCTTAATCATGTCGGATATCACGAAGCCCTTTGACGTATATTGTGACGCATCCAAGATCGATCTCGGATGTGTGCTAATGCAAGAAGGCAAAGTTATATCTTATCTATCTCGACAACTAAAACAGCATGAACAAAACTATCCAACCCATGACCTCGAACTCGCAGCCGTAGTTCTAGCCCTGAAGACATGGAGGCATTACCTGATGGGAAACCATTGTGAGATTTATTCAGATCACAAGAGCCTGAAGTATATATTCACTCAGAAGGAGCTGAATATGAGGCAGAGAAGATGGATTGAGCTAATCAAGGATTATGACCTGGACATTCAATATCACCCCAGTAAAGCCAACGTGGTAGCAGATGCCCTTAGCAGATTGCCGTGCCGCTTGAACTCCATGATTTTGGAGGAGCAACCAAGCCTGCACAAAGAGATGGAGGATTTCTGAATGGAATTAGTGAGTGAAGGATTTTTGGCTAGCATAGAACTTTAACCCACTTTGATCAGCCAGATCAAAGAGGCGCAGAAAGGAAATGCTAGTATCGACGGAATCAAGCGTCGTATCGGTACAGGCAAAGTACCCGGATTTACGGAAGACGAAGAAGGAGTTCTGTGGTACAAAGGAAGTCTTTGTGTACCAGCAGATTCAGTGTTGAAAGAAGTTATTCTGAAGGAAGCTCATGATACTCTCTATTCTATCCACCCCGGAGGAACGAAGATGTATCAAGAGTTGAAAGAGCAATTTTGGTGGCATAAGATGAAGAGAGAAATCGGAAGCTATATCGTCAAGTGTGATATATGTCAGCGAGTCAAGGCCGGACATCAAAGACCCGCTAGATTGTTGCAACCTCTACAGATTCCGGAATAGAAATGGGATTCAGTTGGAATGGACTTTATCACCGGATTGCCTACTTCTAGTAGGGGAAATGACTCTATCTGGGTCATAGTGGACAGATTGTCCAAAGTCGCCCATTTCTTACCAGTCAAGACCACATATCAGAGTTCGAAGCTAGCGGAGTTATACATCGCTAGAATCGTTAGTTTGCACGGAGTCCCCAAGAACATCGTATCTGATCGAGGAACTCAGTTTACCTCGAGATTCTGGAAGAAAGTCCAAGAAGGTTTAGGAACCCGACTAGATTTCAGCACAACTTATCACCCTTAGACCGATGGACAAACGGAGCGAGTAAATCAAATACTCGAAGACATGTTGAGAGCATGTGTATTAGAGTATGGATCTAAACGGGAAGACTGTCTGCCTTTCGCAGAATTTTCGTACAACAACAGTTACCAAGCTAGTTTGCAAATGGCCCCATTTGAATTCATGTATGGAAGTAAGTGTCGCACCCCTTTGAATTGGTCGGAAGTAGGAGAGAGTCAGATTTTCGGACCCGACATCCTACAGGAAGTAGAAGAGAAAGTTCACAAGATTCGTGAGCACCTCAAGACCTCCCAGTCGAGGCAGAAGAGTTACACCGACAAGAGACGTCGAGACCTCGCTTTTAACCTTAGAGATTTTGTGTACCTGAAAGTGTCGCCATTGAAAGGAATGCAGCGTTTCCAACAGAAAGGAAAGTTAGCCCCCAGATATATCGGACCCTTCAAGATTCTGAACCGTCAAGGAGAAGTGTCGTATCAATTGGAACTGCCCGAAGAGATGTCAGCCGTGCACAATGTGTTCCATATCTCATTACTCCGCAAGTGCCTCGAAGTCCCGGAGAAGACTGAAGTGTTCAAGAACATTGATCATCGGACCATGGAGATCAACAATTACCTAACATGTCCCGAGGTACCCATCCATATTTTGGAAGAAGCTTTCAGAACCACCAGGACCCGAAGCATCAAGTTTCTCAAGATCCAGTGGAGCAACCACACGGAAGAAGAAGCTACCTGGGAGCACGAAGATCACATCAGGACAGAGTTTCCCGATCTCTTCAAATCCTAGGTAATCTTTGTTTGTCCTTTTTCAAATCTCGGGACGAGATTTTGTTTAAGGGGGGAAGGTTTGTAACATCCCAAAAATATTAAACATGGATCATCAAACTCTAACCATCAAAATTAGGGTTAACAAAAACTTTCTTATCTAAATTATGGAAGCATTCATATGTATGTGTATTAAAATTAGGATTCTTTTGAATTGCCATGGTTCTGTGTTTCTTTGCTTGTAAAATGATTCTTAGGTGAATTAAACATCATCTAAACAATCCCCAAACTTTTCCCAAAGACAAACAACTCAAAATAAACAAATGGAGTGAATGGTCACTTTGGCCAAATTAACTACCATACCTACTTTGGCTATTCCAAGCACTCAAAACTTAACATAAACAATGGTGGATCTTTGCACCCCTTGATAGTACTCATAATGAGGTACCAAGGCCCACTTTGTGATCTTCCAGAAACATTCAAATGATAAGTTTAAATGACAATTTAAAATTGAATCTATCTCATATGGGAAGATCCCACTATTTCAAAAACCACTCAAACCAGCTCAATTTTCAAAACCCAAGCATCCACAGAATCCCCAACACATGCCTAGCACACCCACCAAAAATCTTTTCAAAATTAAAAAGTAAGTTTCTTGCGGCCATTTCATCAAACACCTTGCAGATTCAAATCAAACAAATCATAAACACTATAGTGTGTAGTGATTTTGTCCTAACTTGTTCCCTCTCTGGTTGCAACTAGTCTTTAGTAGATCATCTAGCTCAATTGTAAACATCTAGCACCACTATGAGCTTGCCTTGCCATCAATAGTGAGCAGGTCGAGCCTCACCATGCCACCCCATTGTCACCGGCCAGATAGCAGCCACCCTAGCCTTGCCCACCTTGTCTGGGAGGTAGCCAGCATCTCACCGTCGCCCACTGTCCCCTCCCCAATCCAGTGCAAGCGGTGGACCACCAGGAACGCCACGCGCCCAGTGCCACTGTGACATGCGGAGCTCGCCCCAGAGCGCCACACCCGGCACGCGTGCACACGCCACCCCTCAACCGCAGCCCATGCCCAACGCTTCACCATGATCCTAGGAACACGCCAGACACCCCCGTTTGCCGTCCCGTACCCCGTAGCCATCACTCGCCGCGGAGTTCGCCGCCTCTGCCTTCCAGAGCACCGCACGTTCCCGACCGATTGCCACCGTCCCTACGCACGCATTTAAGCTCTAGAGCATCGCCAAGAGACCGCCCGTCGATCGCCAACCTCAGCTATGCCGCTAGCAGCCCATAGCCATGTCGCCACCATCGCCTGCCCATCCCTCTCGGTCTCGCCGTCGAGCCTATAAAAGGAGGCCACCCCAAGCCATTTGAAGCACACCATCCCACTCCCCTCACCTCACTGATCGTTCCACCCTCGAGCCGGAGCACGAGGAGCAGCAGCTCGCCGGAATTGCGCCGGAGCAGGCCGCCTCTAGAGGAGAAGGGGTTGTTGATTTCGACCACCCCCGGAGCTGCCTCGACCGTCCCTGAGCTCGCCGTCGACCACTTGTTCGTTTGCCCGCCTCGCCGTTGTCGTTGGAGCCCTGGTATGCCCCTTGTGCACCCCCACCGAGCCACTAGGATTCGAGCTCACCGGTGACATGTTCATCGTCAACGACGACCCTCAGCCGTCGATCTCCCTTCTAATCCAACGAACCACACCGCCTCGTACCGCTTCGCACGTTATGAGCCACTGACTGGTGGAACCCCCCTGTCAGCTGCGCCCCGCGCTGCGGAGTGACACTGGGCCGGCCCATTAACCTCTCCCGCGCGACCCAACAGTTTAAATTTAGACTTTCTTTTTTAATTCAGACCCAGTTCTGTACCTAGTTTCAAAAATCAACCCAGCTCGATTTAATGAACCAAATTGCATGAAACCAATTTTGTTAGAAAGGTACTGAAAAGCTTAATCCAAGCACGTTCGATTCAAATCATTTGGATCTATAGATCAACCTTGGTAAAAATAACAAGTCAGAAGCGTTTCTGCATTCAAACATTTTTCAAATTTCAACCATAAGAGCTTTTGAGTTGATTCCAACTCTCAAAAATCACATTTGACCATACCTTTCATAATATATAAATACATATGGGTTTCACTATAGAAATAATGTCCAAGTAATAAAAGAATGCCACATAGGCATTTCTAGTCATTTTAATTTAATAAAAATAAAAAGGTTAAACCTTATTAAATTGTGACACCACTTTAAATCACATTCCCATATACTGAAATATGTGGTGATGACATGTGTCAACATGATCCCATGTTTGGTTTGGAGAATATTAAATCTTAATTAGATTTTCAATGAGTAGAAATTACTTTTCTCAAATTAAAATGAATAAGACAAATGCCTTAATCTTGTAATGTTAAGTGATGATGCTAGATCATCTATGGTACACCCTTGTGTGATGATTGAAAGTAGTTAAGTGTTGTTTGGTGATTGAGTACATCGTATTTATTTATAGACGCTAGTACCGACCAAGGATACGAGGAGGAAGGAGGATACTACGAGGAAGAATCCGAGGAGAACTTCAACCACTTTTCTGCACAAGGCAAGCTAACACTTGCAACTTAGCAATCTTATACTGATACTTATGCAAGCCTAATACCACGGGTTGATTTAGCAAGCTAATACTTGCAAGTTACCCTATCTATGCAAGCTATTAACTTAGCAATCTCATACCATTTGTTAAACCATCCTAGCATTTACTTGCAAGCTTTAAGCTTTATTTCTCTATCAAAGCTTTCTCTTAGAGTTTACATAGTGATCTGTAGATACTAGAAAGATATTGGAAGGTTGCATAAAGAGCATAAAATTTGGCCTAAGTTAGATAATTTTGATGTCATCCTAAGGCAGGATTTTGAACTTAGCAAATCCCCATTTGTTTACTACCCATCATTAGTACTTACCACCACTTGTAGATGCTAGTGCTAAGCATAAAACTTGATCAAACTTTAGATGGGAATACTTGGTGAAACTGGTTATGAAAACCTTAGAATGATGAGTCATTCTACTAAAATGTTTTGACATGTGTTCTCGAACACCAGATGATTTTGATGCTAAAAATGTTGAGGCATGAGCCTTAACCCTTTATAAAACTGATGGTTGTCTGGATGCGATACCATTCCAATTTTACCGTATAACCACAATACCCGAAAATTTGGGTAGGGCTTGACTGAAAACTTATATACTTTAGTATGGGTTCCCTCTCGGCCAAGGTCTGAGCTGCGGCTACCTTGTGAAGATTGTCCACCTGTGCAGTATCCAAGATGACAGTTGGTCATGGTTGGGAGGCCAAACTCACAGGAGAAGTGACTATACTAGGGCATGTAATAGAAAGGTTAGGATTGATTATCCGCATACTGAGTATGGTGAATTCAGGATTTGTTCCTGACGGATGTATCAAATGTTATGGTGAAAGTGTACAATCTCTGCAGAGTGTCAAACTATTCGAATAGCCGCGTCCGCTGTTATGGACAGTTGGAGTGGCCATACTGTTCCCCCGTCAGATGTTTTCCAAATGACTTGTGAAATGGATTGAGATTTTGACTTGACCACAACAGGGTTGTGATATGAAATTCAAGTTCCCACTTAGGTGTTATAAAACTTCAACTAGCTTTCTTTGCTTCTGAACTTAGTAGAGGTAAATCTGGCTTTTTGCAAAACAACCCTAGATCTTAGTGTCCTACTACAAAAACCCTCTTAACTGTTAGTATTAGTTTGCGAGTACTTAAAGAGTACTCATGGCTTTGTCCCTGGCTATTCCCGTGGCCAGACTATGAAGAGGAGTATCAGGATGATGGACCGTAGGAAGGTTACGACAACTAGGATCATCTCCCATCGTCAGCATTGCCTGTGACCCCGAAGATGGAGTTTCGCCTATGCTATCGTTATGATTACGTTATTCCGCTGCTTGAATTGTATTAAGAACTGGATCATGAGATCCTTATTTGTGTAAGACCTTAGGTATGGTTTGTAATGGATGATGTACTGTGATATCCAAATCTGTTATGTCTCGCAAAAATGGTAGTTCTGGGATTGCGATGTATGGCATATCAGGCATCTGGGATTAAAAATCCGGGTGTTGACACAATAAGACTCTAATTAAGCTTGTAAAGAAGAAAATTGAGGAGCATCCAAAAAGATGGCATGAGGTGCTTTCGGAAGCTTTATGGGCTCATCGGTTATCTAAGCATGGAGCGACTCAAGTGACACCGTATGAGTTAGTGTATGGACAGGAGGCGGTGTTGCCTGTAGAGGTTAATTTACAAGCTCTTCGAGTAGCCAGACAAAATAATTTGTCGGCTGTAGATTATAATAATTTGATGATAGATGGAGTAGACGATGTTCCAGAAGAAATATTAAGAGCCTTGCGAGAGATTGAAAAAGAAAAAGAGTAGCTAAGGCTTATAATAAAAAGGTAAAGGAAAAATCGTTTCAAATAGGAGAGTTAGTGTGGAAAACGATTTTACCTATTGGGACTAGAGATGGGAAATTCGGTAAATGGTCGCCGAGTTGGGAAGGACCATATACTGTTGTAGAGATCGTTCCTGGAAATTCATATTTTGTGCAATCTTTCAGGGAGTGAAATTGCCAAAGGCCCTCAATGGAAAATATTTGAAAAAGTATTATCCTAGTATGTGGCAAGAGGCCTAATGATGTCATGGCCGATATAGTATTTGGAGTATCGCCCTAAGAAGATTTTGGCCGATATGTTACTTGAAATATCGACCTAAGAAAAATGGCTGGTGAGTTATTTAAACATCATGAAAGCAAAAGTTTGGCCGACGTGTTCTTTAGACATCGCCCTAAGCAATCATATGTGGCCGATGAATTGATCAACATCGTCCTGAGGTAATAGTATAGTGTTTTTTGATAAATATTATTATACCAAAAATAGGGGGCATGTGTTAACTACAAAATTTGACTGCAAGAGATATATGGGCCAAATTAATATTCTATCAAGCTAATCAGTTGATTGATAAATTGTTTAAATTTTGCAGCAGATTTTTGCATAGACAAAGGACAAAATCTATTTACAGCTGGATCACGACAATGCTACCAAGTGCAAGTTCTGTACAGATTTTGGGATTGGTTGAGCCAACACGTAGCTATGGCGAGGACAAGCATCACCTGGCCTCGGATACCAAGCTGGAAGGATTTTACCCTAAAGAAAAGTGCGATGGTGAAAATTGCATCCACATGATATATATACGACCGGTTGTCATTAGCAGTATGGACACACTATTTTATTCATAAGCAAGAGTACTTGTATATGAATTTGGCTAAAGGTGTCACGTGATGTAGGTTAGCTAGCTAATTTAAAAGCCTACACATGATAACCAGTTGTGATGGCCAGATTATAGTCGGTATAGAGTTTGTTTCCTATACGCCAAGTCCAGCGTGCCGGGTATAAATACCAAGGCCGTGGCCGATTGAGAGGCCCTCAATCGATCTATTTACAAATAGCTTATTTTCTATGTACATCCTTTTTCTGTTCGTTCTTCTCCGTTCAGCTCTAGCCGCCTAGGGTTTGATCGGATCTTTGCCGTTTTGTCCTAAAAAACGGTCAGATCTCCTCCACGAAAGCGGGGAATTCTTTGTTGATTTGCTCAAAAATCATCCGTTCGTCGTCACGAAAGTACGACGGTTATCTCGTTGTTGCGCGGCAGATTTTTGCGGCAACGGTGAGTTTTGCAGAGAGTTTGAATCGGTGCATCATTTAATGTTTGACGGTATAGTAGCTAAACTTCTCTGGTCTGAGGTTTGTAAGGTTTTTAATGTCCCTATTTCAAATTTTGAATCCATTGCTAGTAAATGGTTATGTAATAAGAAGTTCTTGCACTTTAATGTAGTTTCTTCTACTGTTCTCTGGGGTTTATGGAACTCTAGAAATAGACTAGTTTTTAATAAGACTACCTGGATTAATATGAAACAAGTTTGGCATCTAGTGTTGTCTTATCTAAGGAATTGGAAGGTTCCCTTCAAAGATCTCGGAGAGGGGCTAACTTTCCAATTCGCGACCGCCTCCTACGAAAGCTCAAAAGACCATTGAGGCTGACTTCAAGATAACTTGCTCAGACTTTGGTTGGATATCATCTTGGAAGGACACTGCTACGAGGGAATCTCATGGAGAAAGGGCATCGATGGAGTATCTGCAGCTCCACCATGGTGAAGAAGAATCCATTCACATGGTGACCTGAGCGCGATGGTGGAGCGGCCCTCTTTTATATTTCCTTCCTCTGGTTCCTCTCTAGTTCTTAGTGTGGTGGTCTCTCTCTCTCTCTTGATGAGCTTTCATTTCTGGAAACTGTAATAACTTTAGCTTTTCTTTCCTGTTTCTTGTACGGAACTGGATGTTTTCTGTGACCTTGGTTTTGTTTCTTTTCTTTGAAAAGGAACAGGGGAAATAAAATCCCTTTTGATCTATAAAAAATTAACTATCCCTATCTTTCCATTCATGCATCTATCTTGCACTCACTTTTTCTTTCGAATTCATATGTTTTTTTATTCATTTTCCTTCGATTCCTCTGACAGGAAGAGACCCTAAAGAAGTGTGCTTTTAACCAAAAAAATGTATATCCACAGCCAACATATACATATAACAAGATATTACTCTGATAATATCATGTTACTACATAAAGATACCTAGAAAGAATATGAATCACAGGACATGACCCTCTAACTCACATACTATATTATGCAACACAACATGCCCCCCTTAATTTATTAATTATTACTTAGGTGTAGTTCATCATGTCATATACAACCACTGCCATTTTGTATAAAATGCATGTAATAAATTTCAACACACGTGCAAAGCATTAAATCCTACTCGACGTGAACATGGCTGGCTTTGCAAAACTTTCTGTGGGAACCAATAGATTAAAAATATATTATAAGTATTACATATAGTAATAGTTCCTAGAGTCTAAATGATTTTTCAGAGGGAATTATTGTTGTGTTAGAGATTTTATCCGTACATGTTAGATTGTCATCGCAAATGGAGGTGTAAATTATTTTGTACCAACCATTTACTGAAGCACCTAATAGATGGTCTTTCACGTGTATGCTCTTACATGCCCAATTATATTCCAACTATAGAATCACATATGTTTTACTACAACAAACTTATGAGAATGGTACAAAGACTTAAGAAGTTGCAACCTCTTGGCAAGTAATTTCTTCACTAATTCCTAATATATATTGTGTGTCTATATAGTATCTACTATTATTCTATTCATATCACAAATAGATATCATTTTTGACATTGACATGGTCTTTAAGATTGAGCTTTGACCACTACTTTAACTATCATATATGTATAGAACAATATTAATATACTTTTTGAAAAGAGTCTAACATAAGTTATCAATATAAATACCAAACATTATATGCAGTAAAAGTTTGAAACTTTCATTTAAGACATGTCCAAAACATTGTCTAACAAAAAAATTCTTTAAAGTTGTTTCATAATTTCAATTGGAGTTTTTTCTATAGCGACATCATAATATACAAAAGAATTATAAGTTACACCTTTGGAATTGTATGTATGTGTTAGGTAAACAGAAATAATAGGTATTTGCTAGTGATAAAATGAATAATAAGAACACTTAAAAATATTATCCTCACATCAAATAACAGCGCACGGGCACTAGGGAACACATGATGATCTAACGGGTTTGTGGCTTAATTTTATTGCTGTTCTGACAACTCCACACCTCAATATATAACCAGGTTATTGAAAAAATCAAAACCGTTAGATTTTTTTTTTGGAAATGTTCCATAATCTTATTTGGTTAGTTCTTTTTTTTGAGAATCTTATTTGGTTAGTTCTTAGTGGCATAAGAATATATACATAATAAATGTCACTCAAATATTTAAGAATGTAACGTTGTGTAAAATATCAGGTGTTTTGCAGCAAAGGAAAACTTGGAGGAAAAAACGTCCAACATGTTAGAGAAATTACCTAATGTTTAAGAGAAGCTAAACATGATGCCCTCGCATTGGCGAGGGTCACACTGCTACTCCCTCTGTTTAGAAATATAAGACGTTTTAGGTTTGTGAAAGAGATATATCTAGGCTAATTTTTTTTAAATAATACATTTTTTATTGAATTTCACAAATAATATATAAAACAGCCAAATTGCAAATATGTTGGTCAGTCGGCCGTTCAACAGACGAAACACTGCCTTCGTCCGTCCAACGGACGAAACACTGTCTTCGTCCGTTCAACGGACGACACGCCCTGGCATTATTGCAGCTTGGCATTGATTTGGTGGCGCAGGTATCGTCTGCTCAAAGGACGAACCCATCTGTCGTCCGTGCAACCAACGAAGGAGCACTGTCGTCCGTTGGACGGACGACGGACGGACAGAAATGAAAATTGCTAAATTTGCGTATTATTTGTGAAAATGAATAAAAAAATGTATTATTTAAAAAAAATTAGCTGTATCTAGACAACTTTTAGTATATAGGTTCAAATAAATCTAGACACTAAAATATGTCTAGATACATCTCATTCACAAACTTAAAACATCTTATATTTATCTTATATTTTCAAACGAAGGGAGTAGTTTGGTAAGAAGAAAGGCATTTACCGAGAGATAACGTGGTAATGCCTGTCGTCTTTGATCTCCACACATGCGCAGCCTTTTTCACGCGCAGTTTGTTGGCTGTAGAATTTATACGTACTAACTACCCGTCGCTGTAATAAAAAGACCGTTCCCAAGATGTACATGCAGACTCTTTCAAATGAGTGGGCTTGTTTAGAATAATTCATATGTGATTTACACTCGTGTGCTATAGCTAGTTCCACAAAATTACTACAATGAAAAAACAGTATACTATGCTTACTAACTAAGCTTATGTGTGTGGAAGCCTTCTGAATTCTGAACCACTCTATTCTTCAGTTCTTTGATTCACTCTTCAGCAGATGGGCAGTGGCTCACCGTTCCACTCCTTGAGGCACTCAAGCAGCGCGTCGATATGTTTGCCCTGGTTCATGGCAACAAACACCTTGTCCACCTCTTCCCCAGGAGACCTCGTCTTCTCTCCGGTCAAGTACTGGGTTCCGAGCTCCTCGCGCACGAAGTGGTAGAGCGGGTACGACCGGCACTCGGCGATGCGGTTCTGCTGCGCGGCGATGCCGTTCTCCACGGCGCGCCGTGCTGACTCGACCTCCCCTGGAAGCACCGCACGGAGCTCCTGCTCGAACGCGGCGAGCTTGGCGAACACCGACGTCTGCGCGTCCCGCTCGGCCTCACCGTTGGCCAGGGCGTGCTCCACGAGAACCGCGCGCATCTTCTGCATCAACGGGTAGTTGGCGCTGCAAGGGTCGTCCGCATAGGCGAACACCGCCTCGCGGTCGATCGTCAGGAGCAGGTCCTTCTCACAGAAGCGTGCGCTGTGGAGATGGCCTTTGTCGTTGGTGCTCAGGGTCTTCCTAGCCACCGTCTTCACGCAGTCCTTGACGGCATTTTTGACATTCTCCTCCAGGTGGCGGAGGTCGATAGCCTGGCACAGTGCGACCATGAACGTCGAGGACATGAGCTTCAGAATGTCGATGGCCTCGGCGGTCTTCCTGGCAGAGATGAGACCGAGCGAGTTGACGTCTTGGTTGTGCTGCTCAGCGCTCTGCACATGGTTTGTCACGGGGTTGCCCAAGAACTGGAGCTCGGAGCAGTACGAGGCCATGGCAATCTCAGCACCCTTGAAGCCATAGTCCAAGCTCGGGTTGCGCCCGCCGGAGAGATTGGATGGCAAGCCGTTGTTGTACAAGTCGTTTACTAGCTCTGAGAACTGGGCGAACATGAGCTTGCCGATCGCGGCAATGGCAAGCCTGGTGTTGTCCATGGACACGCCGATAGGCGTGCCCTGAAAGTTTCCACCGTGGACCGCCTTGCCTCGGGACACGTCAATGAGCGGGTTGTCGTTGACGGAGTTGATCTCGCGCTCGATGGACTTGGTGGCGGCACGGATGACCTCAATCTGAGGGCCAAGCCACTGCGGCGATGTCCGAAGGGCATACCTATCTTGCTTGGGTTTCATCAATGGGTCGAGCTCACCGAGCTTCTTGGCGAGCATCATGTAGGAGCTGCCTTCTAGAATGTGCTCCATGATAGCCGCGGCCTCGATCTGACCGGGATGGTGCTTCAGCTTGTGCGTGAGGTGGTCGGTGTACTCGGGCTTACCGTTCATGACCTCACAGAACACGGCCGAGAGAACCTCGGCGAGGACGCCGAGAACGTTAGCGTCGAAGAGCACCATGGACGCAAGTCCGGAGCCCACCGCGGTCCCGTTGACCATGGCGAGGCCTTCCTTGGGCTGCAGCTCAAAGAAACCATGCTGGATGCTGGCGATCCTGAACGCCTCCGCGGCGTTAACCTTGGTGCCATCCGGAGCGGTCGCCATGGAGTTGGGGCGACCGGTGACAAGGCCCGCGATGTAGGACAACGGAACGAGGTCACCGGAAGCGGTGATGGTGCCCCGGAGCGGCAGGCACGGCGTGACGTTGGTGTTGAGAAGCGTGGCGATGGTCTCGAGGATCTCGAAGCGGATGCCGGAGTAGCCCTGGAGCAGGGTGTTGACGCGGACGAGCATGGCGGCCCTGGTGGTCGCGGCGGGCAGGACGTGGCCGTCGCTGCCGGTTCCGAAGGCTCCCGCGTTGAGGAACCTGATGAGCTCCCTCTGGAGGGCGCCACCCTCCTTGGTCCTCCGGTGGGATGTGGCTCCGAAGCCGGTGGTGACGCCGTAGCTGTCGGTGCCGTTGGCCATGCTGTTCATGACCCAGTCGCTGCTTTCCTTGACGCGCCCGCGGGCGGACTCGTCGAGCTCCACCCTGGTCTCGGCGCCGGCGGCCACCGCGGCGACCATGGCGATGGTCAGGCTGGCGCCCTCCATGGTGACTACCGGCCTGCGGTACTCCTCCACCATCCGCTTCACGGCATCCAAGTGGCTCCCCGACAGCTCCTTCGCAGCTTTTCCCCAGTTGAGAGGGTCGGCCCGCGCCGGCTTCGCCACGCACAGGCCATCGCCGTTCGCGGTAAAGTTCTCGCACTCCATGGAGATTTGCAAATTAAGATCTAGTAAAGCAAGGGAGCTAGCTGGAGGATGCTAGGTGTGTATGTGTATCTGGATTGTGAAATTGTCGATCTTTGTCTCGACAATGGAACGGACTTGTGCTGCGTTGCTGAAGAGGAGCTCGAATTGCAGTGGCTCTTCTTGGAGCTGAATGGAGGCAGGGCAGGGATTAAATAGGCAGCGCAGCTGAGGCTGAGACTGAACAGGGTAGGTGTGGGGTTGGTGAGGACTGTGGACGTGGAAGGAAGGCTCCGGTGGCCACGAGCCTTGACTGCGCGCCTACGGACCGGGTGGAGGCTACGTAGATGTGCGCGTTGGCGTCTTCGTGGCAACCGGACTCGGCCTGCCGCCTGCCGGGTTGGTGCGCGGGGACGGGGACTTGGAGAGGCGGGGCGCTGCTGACTTGGTCGAATGCCAGGCGCTAGCTCGTCGTCTTAAGCAGGCAGATGCGCTGCTGTGCGTTCCTCATCCACACTAATCTAAGTTGCTCTTGGGTATTGGCAACAGTAGTATGAGATTAATCATCCATCGTCATATTCTCAGGGTTGCGAAAACAGGGAGTTAATCAAGTTTTCATTCCACTCCTTGCATCCAGGATTCCAAAGCACCTTAACCTTGGCTAGATAGATAAAACATGTTGGTGGAATGATAAGATCATCGTGCATTCTTATCCAGTCTGTACACCAGGGTGTACTCCAGAGTGACACGTCCCCTTTATTAGATACTCCCTCTGTTTCAAATTACTCCGCGCGCACTCTTATCTAGGTGGGCTAGTTCTTCCTCATTTTTTATCCAAAAAAATTCTAATTTTTTTGAACTAGATAGTATGAAATGTGTATTAGCTATTTCAAAAATCTCGGGAATTTTTTGAACGAAAAATAAGAGAATACTAGCCCATCTAAATAAGCGTACGTGCAGAGTAATTTGAAACAGAGGGAGTATATGATAAAAGGAGTGTTGCTGCATCATGGAAATGACTTTAATTAAGGATAGACGCCCAGAAAGAAGACTTTGTAACGTTAGACTTAGGCGTCCAGATTGAATTATCCTAGAAATATTTGGATTTAAGGATTTTGTGGAGATGACTATTGGGATTTTGTGCAATCATCCAAGCTGCTGAAAGAATGAGCCCATGGTTTACAAAGAGGTTTTGTGATAGGTTCCAAATATTTTGAATACCAAGCCAACCTTTCCTTTTAGGCACTCAAATATTTTTACAAACAGTGATACAGAGAGGTTTTGTGCTAGGTTCAGAGTTAGTACCAGACCACTGGAACTTCTTTATAATATATATATGTGATCTTAGCAATAAATTTCCTAGAAAAAATGATATTGGACATGTAGTAAACAGGGATGTAAGCAAATACTGAGTTAATTAACTCCACTCTAGCTGCATGAGAAAGAGAGTTTGATTTGCAAATGGAAAGCCTAGTTCTGAAATTGTCAAAAATAAAATTGAAGGCCTTAGTGTCCTAGTTGAGTGAAGGTTCATCAATATAATAGGAACATGGAAAATTGATCTAATTGCATTTGGATGGCTTGATCGACATACTTACTGAACGCAATACCTAATTTTGACTAGTTAGGTAATTGTCCTAAGGATTGATAGGAGTTGATGATTTGCTTCATATGTTGAGCCGGCCTCATGTGAAGTTGTTGAACCGCAAATGAGAAGATCACCTGCAGAAAGGAAAGAGTGAATTGGAGGGCATTTGGTCCAGCAAGTCATGGATTCCTGTAGGGATATGGATAACTCACTAATAGCTAGGACAAAAAGATAAGGAGATAAAGGAGATCCTTGTCTTATGGTGGGTTCGTTACATGGGAAAAAAATTCCTACGAGATATGCAGAAGAAAACCTAGAGATATGATCTAAGAGAAGCTAGTAGTGAGGGAGATCCGATCTACTTACCCTCGAAGCCATACGAGTGTTAACAATCAAAGATCGTGAATGATGTAGTCGTACACGACATCGTATCAAACCAATGAAGCAGCGCACGGGCAACACCTCCGCGGTATCCACACGCCCGGCTTGAGTTCGTCTCCTACTCCTTGATTCCGCAAGCAAGAGAGAAGATCTCCACGAGATTTCGGAAGCACAACGATGTTGCTTGTTTATGGTAGAGAGAGAGAGAGAGGGGGGGCTTCGCTCCACGTCTTTGCGGGGAGGAGGGAAAGTATCTCAGGAATAAGAGGGAGGCAGTGGCCAGAGCAAAGGGTGGTAGTGCCCCAGCCCCTACCCTCTCTAATATAGGCGTGGGGGCAGCCATTTGGCTTGCCCCCTCCAATATGGTGGGCGACGGCATCCAAAGAGGGAGGGGGAAACCCCCTTCCCTACACCTTAGGGTTTGCCTTCCCTATAGCCGCATGGGCCTAAGGAGGCCGTGGAGACCTGGCCCAATGAGGCCAGGGCACCCCCTCTTTAGGCCCATGTGGCCCCACATTGCAGGTGGACCCCTAGGAATCTTCTAGAACATTCTAGATAGACTCCAATATATTCTGAACCTTTTCCCGGAACCCTAAATAGACTTACCAAACCTAGACATCGGTCTTCCCAATATTCCATTTATGTATTTCCATAATTTATCATACCGAAAGTTGAAGGTAGAATGGGGGGGGGGGGGACCGGCCAACAGAAGTAGGCATCCCATGATAAAAATCGATGAGCACTTCACTTTGCACCTCCAACTTTCTCTTCACACATTCTTTCATCTGCTCATGGCAATGGTACCAAAGAAAACCGATGACTTCTCGAGATTTATTTTCTGACCAGAGCCTTCACAATAAATATGGAGAGTATTCCTAAGAGCATCCACACTCCCATCATCACCTCTTGCAATGAAGATGTTGTCATCTGCAAACAATAAATGGGATGTAGGGGCGAGTCTACCATTACGAATACCGTGGAGCTCACCTCGATCATCCTTTTGTTTTAGTAAATTTGACAAACCCTCAATGCAGAGAAGAAACAAATAAGGACTGATTGGATCGCCCTGGCGAATTCATTTGGATGGCACAACCAGTTCTGTAAAATCGCCATTGACACGAGCGACATAGCATACACAAGTAATACATCTCATCATCGATTGAATCCAAGAGGTATCATAACCAAGCTTGCACAGACAACCATGTAGATAACTCCATTCTAATCTATCATATGTTTTCAATAAATTTTCAGCGAAAAGAAGGGTTTTCTTGGCATTCTGGTTTCGAATCGTGTGCAAACACTCATAGGCAATCTAAGCATTTTCAGTGGTCAACCTCCCAGGCACAAAACCACCCTCTTAGTTGTTCATACATGCAAAACATCGTCTTAATAAAAGCGGTATACAATAATATCTCAATGCTTTGAACTTTTTGAGCAATGGAGACAGTTAACAAATTGATTTGGCAACGGTTGTTCTTGGTACTCATTGGACAAGTCAAACATCAATATTCTCATAAACCAAGTCAAATATCAATATTCTGGGCAAACAAGTCAAATATCAACACAAGTCAAGTCAAAATTAGCATGCCGATGTGTGCAAAACTGCTTTCGCTCATAGGTTGCCAGATCGTTAACCTCCGAGGCTGAATTTTTCTATAACTTTAGACTTGTAGCTGTGCTTTTCATGTTCACCCTAATTTAAGCGAACAACTGAAGCTTTCGAGTTAGCTAGCTTTCGGTTAACTGTAGTTAAGAAAAAACTAGCTATTCGGTTTTTCAATCAAGAAAAATATTAAGTTGTAGTAATTTTGATGAACTAACTATAGCACAGATGTAAATCACATCTGCACTAATCTAGACCGGCCCACTCAGCTAAAAAGAAACCACATGACTGTACGTATATCTTGAGACCATACACTATTTGTGCTTAAAGCGGTTCAAAGACTTTTAGAAATCGGTTTCGCACATAGTGTAGCATCGATTCATGGCTTCTGCGAAGCAACAAGTTGGTCCGATTCATACCGATAAACAACTATTGTTCTGCTGAAGCAAAGTGATAGAAAGATGGCTGCCCAAGTGAAGTGGTACAGAAGAAAATAATCATTTTTTTATGCTAGGCCCTGTCGATACAGTATGATGCGGTTCATACATAGTAGCAAAGGAGGGCGGAAAAACTCTCCTCCGCTCGCCCCCGTAGGCGGTGGGGCGACCTCCGTCCCTTTCCCATCCCGAGCCCCCTTCCTCTTTCCTACCCACCGCCATCGGTGAGTGCCACTGGGCCAAGCCTGCGCGGTTCTGGTGGCGGCCCTTTACCCACTCGCCCGGAGGTTCTACGCGGGGAGCATCTCCGGCGGCGGTGGTCGACTGCTTCAGGAATGGCGGTCAGCCGTCGGGGGGCGGCGGTTCCATGGAGGCGCGGGCCTCTTGGCCCAGATCTAGGCCCAACCGGGTCCAATCTGGGCCGTGCAGGGCGGACAGGACCGGGTCTCTACGCCCTCCCCATGCTTCGGTGGCTGGACGACGGTGTCATGACATGGCGCTTAACGGAGCGGAGGGCCAGCGTTGGCTGGGGGCAAGACGGCGCGGTGGCGCAGTTGCGGGCGGCGAGGCAGTGCGGAGCAGCGGCGGCAGACAGAGCTCATGGCTGGCTGCACCATGGCTGTCCAGATTGGGCCCCTTTGGGTCCATATCTAGGTAAGGCGGGACAACCGGTTCGTCTTTTGATGCTTTGCAGATCAGGGCGGGTAGGGTGGAGGGGATCCGCGGTGTCCTCGGCCGGCTTGTTGCAGCTTGATTGCGGACTTTACGGGCTTGTCGGCGCCCAGCCGGATCGCCATGGGACTGGTATGCCTTCACGGAGGCTTTACGGGTCCGCTAAGCCCGACCGGACCTATGGAGGACTGGTGTGTCTATGGTTGCGTCCAGTCGACTACCGCCTACGGCGGTGGAGGTTGTACCCTTGATACGTCGTAAACATATCTATAATTTTTGATGTTCCATGCTTGTTTAGTATCCACTTTGCTTTGCTTTGTCTACACTTTGACGTATTTTTATATGTTTTCTGAAACTAACCTATTAACAAGATGTCACAGTGCCAGTTGGATGTTTTCTGTTGTTTTTGGTTCCAAAAACGTCAAAAAATGAATATTCTCGGAATTGGACGGGACAAAATCCAAAGTCATTATTTTACCGAGGAGAACACAGAGCCAGAAGATGAGACAGAGGAGGGCCTCGAGGGGGCCACACACCCTGGCCGTGCGGCCTGGCCTGGCCCATGCCTGGGGGGTGCAGCCACCTTGGGCACCCCCTCGTCCTCCCTCTTCGTCTATAAGAAGCCCCCGATACCTAAACGCTAAGTACCCGATTAATCTTCCACGAAACAGTCTGTAGCCGCCGTCACCATCGTCCCTAGATCGGGGGGGATCTGAAGCTCTTTCTGACACCCTGTCAGAGGGGAGAGATCATCCTGGAGGCCTTCTTCATCACCATGCCAGCCTCCGGTATGATGCGTGAGTAGTTCCACCTTGGACTATGGGTCCATACAGTAGCTATATGGTAATTTCTCCTCCTTTGTGCTATCATGTTTAGATCTTGTGAGCTCCGTTCATAATCAAGATCATCTATATGTAATCATGCATGTTGTGTTTGCGGGGATCCGATGGATATTGAGATTACTATGTCAGATTGGTTAATGATTCTATCATGTCTGTGTTGTTTGAGATATTGCATGCTCTCCGTTTCTAGTAGCTATCTTGGCAAGTAGATGCTAGTGACTCCAAGAGGGAGTATTTATGCTCGATAGTGGGTTCATGCCTCTATTAAATCTGGGGAAGTGACAGAAATCTCTAAGGTTGTAGATGTGTTGTTGCTACTAGGGAGAAAACAACGATCTCTTGTTTATGGAACAAGTGTATTGTTTACTTTACACACTTTGCTTAAAGCAGTTATCCGTTGCTTGCAACTTAATACTAGAGGGGGTTCGGATGATAACCTAAAGGTAGATTACTAGTCATAGATGAAGTTGGATGACAGTCTATGTATCTTGTTGTATTGCCCAATCAAATTTTATAGGATCATGAATGTCTAGTATTGCATTGTTATGCCTTGCTCTGTCTTGTCAATTGCCCCGCTGTAATTTGTTTACCCAGCACGTTATGTTGTTTATCTTAAGGAGAACACCTCTAGTGAACTGTGGACCCCGATCCAATCTTTACCATTGATACATCTTCCACTGTTGTTGTTTACTTTCTGCAAGCCATCATCACCTTCCACACCATACAGTTAATCCTTTGTTTTCAGCAAACCGGTGAGATTGACAACCTCACTATTCGTTGGGGCAAAGTCTTGAGTTTGGGTTGTGCAGGTTTCCAAGTTGCTAGCAACACCTTTGAGTCGTTTCCTTCCGCCTACTGGTTCGATAACCCTGGTTTTTTATTGAGGGAAAAACTTATTGTTGTACTCATCATACCTTCCTTTTGGGGTCTCCCAACGAAGCTCTACAGTGATCTGAGCTGCAATCAAAGCTTTTTCTGGCGTCGTTGTCGGGGAGGCTAAGGACGGCTTCACAAGGGGAGTCCTTCACAACCTTTCCCTTTACTTTGTTTTTGTTTTGCTTAGTTTCTTTTGCCTTATTTAGTTTTCTTCTTCTTATAAAAAATTCCAAAAAATTAGTTTCGTTTGGTTTGCTTTTTCTTATCGAAAACACAAAAAATTAGTTCCTACTCTAGTTACTGTTGTTGGTTTGCTCTTTTTGCAAAAATGAATTATGCTGAGAACACCAAGTTGCGTGACTTCATTAGCACAAACAACAATGATTTGTTGAGTACGCCTATTGCTCCACCCACTCCTGATGCTACCTTTTATGAAATTAAGCCTGCTTTGTTAAATCTTGTGATGAAAGAGCAATTTTCTTGTGCTAGTTCTGATAATGCTGCCGCCCACCTCAATAACTTTGTTAAACTCTGTGAGATGCAAAAATATAAGGATGTAGATGGAGATATTATTAAGCTCAAATTGTTTCCTTTCTCCTTGAGAGGAAAAGCTAAAGAATGGTTGTTATCCTTGCCTAGAAATTGTATTGATTCTTGGATTAAGTGCAAAGATGCTTTTATTGGAAAATATTATCCTCCTGCTAAGATTATATCTATGAAAAGTGAAATAATAAAATTTAAACAACTTGATAATGAACATATTGCTCAAGCTTGGGAAAGAATGAAATCCTTGGTAAAGAATTGTCCTACTCATGGACTGAATACTTGGATGATTATCCAGAATTTTTATGCAGGTTTAAACTTCTCTTCAAGAAATCTGTTGGATTCAGCTGCTGGAGGTACCTTTATGACCATTACCTTGGGTGCTGCAACACAGCTCCTTGATAATATGATGGTCAACTATTCTGAATGGCACACAGAGAGAGCTCCACATGGTAAGAAGGTAAATTCTGTTGAAGAAGCCTCCTCTTTGAGGGATAAAATTGATGTTATCATGGCTATGCTTGTTAATGGAAAGCTCATATAGATGCAAATAATGTTCCTCTAGCCTCTTTGGTTGCTCAACAAGAGCTAGTTGATGTGAACTTCATTAGGAATAATAATTTTGGCAACAATACTTATGGTAATAACTATAGGCCTTATCCTCCTAATAATGGCAATACTTATCATGGTAGATCTGGAATGCCTAGTGAAGATAGGATTCTAGAAGTTGAAAGGTCTACTAAAAACTTCATGCAAATGCAATATGAGCAGAAGAAAATATTCACTAAAACTATGGAAGAACAATCTGTTATCTTGAAAAATATTAGTCATCAACTTGAGAATTTGAATAGGGAAATTCCTAGTTTACAGTCAAAAAATTTGAGTGCTGAGAAAGTATTTCCTCTTTGTCTGAAGCACAGTCCTCTTTGATTAATAAAATGGCTGATAAACCTGAAACCTTTGAAAATACCTTTGCTGCTACTCATGTCATACAAGTTACTATTGATGAAAATGTTAGACTATTAGCTCAACTACATGCTAAATGGGGAAGATAAGCCGAAATCGCTAGAAATAGTAGTGTGTGCACTAGTACCACCACCAATATGGATGCTACTAAACCACAAGAAGTCTCTATTCCTCCTACCACAATGTCTAAACCCAATGAGTCTACTACTAGTGATGCTAAGTTTGATTTTGATCTTGATGGTTGCAATATCACTTAAGTAATTATGTTCCTACAAAAGCTTGCTAGAAGTCCTGATGCTAGTGATATGATGTGGCTTTCACCAAACACATTACAAATGCTCTTATTAAAATTAAGGAAGAGAAGTTGAAACACAAAGCCTCTATTCCTAGGAAAGTAGAAGATAGTTGGGAACCCATTATTAATATGTAAGTAAATGACTTTGATCTCAAAGCTTCATGTGACCTTAGTTCTAGTGTCTCTATTATGCCTAGAAAGATTTATGAAATTCGTGATTTGCCACCTTTGGAAGATTGTTATTTGGATGTCCCACTTAATGATAATGCTAAGAAGAAACTCATGGGGAGTGTTAATGATGTTATTATTATGGTTAACAATGCTTATGTCCCTGTTGATTTATATGTTTTGGATGTTGAATACAATGCTTCTTGTCATATTACTTTGGGAAGACCTTTTCTTTGAATTGTTGGTGCCATTATTGATATGAAAGAAGGCACCATTAAATATCAATTTCCATTCAAGAAAGGTATTGAACACTTCCCTATGAGGAGAGAGAAGTTGCTTTTTGCTCCTCCTTTGAAAGAAAGGTTTGATGTTAATTCTTCTTCATTTGAAAATACTTGATTCTTGCTTGTTGTGCCTAACTTAAAGGCGTTAAAGAAAATTACTTATTGGGAGATAACCCAAAAGTTTTCTTGAGTCTTGGAAATTATTACTTTAGTAATGACCTATCCTTATCCTTTTTATTTGCTTTTTGTGCCAAGAATGACCTCTAATGAGAGGGAAGTAAAATTTGGGGAGTTGTTGTCCCGAAACAGATTTTTGAGCTCCACCGTAAAAATTCGTGAGAAATATATCTGTAAGTCAGATTGAGCTGATATTTTATGAATAAATCCCCCAGTATGTTAGATAACTTTCGTTATTTCAACACTTTTTGATTTGAGCAACAGAAGGTCTTCGAAAAAATCGGTTTCTACCAGCTGGTCTGTTTTGACAGATTTCTGACATTATTTGCATTTGCTTCTTATTGATTCCTTTTTGGGTTCTTTTTGGAAAATTGAACTTTTTGAGGGAATTGCTACAGTATCTTGTGTTTTTAGTGAAAGTTTTGCTGTTCTAAAGCTAAACCCAAGGGTCTATTATCTTTTGAATACACTAATGTTTTTAATGAAGATTGTGTGAAGTTTTGTATGAAGGAAAATTTTCAGGTGTAGAGAGAGAATGATGTAATGAGATGAAGAATAGACAAAAGCTCAAGCTTGGGGATTCCACCCCGTGTCACCCCAAGAAATATTCAAGAGGTACAAGCGTCAAAGCTTGGAGATGCCCAAGGCATCCCCTTCATCATCAATAAAAAGCTCAGGTCTTTCTAGACACTTCGTTTTTATTGTTTCATGCACAGTTGTGTTGTTCTTGGAGCATCTTAGTTTTTGTTTAGTTTGCTTGAATAAAGTAGTTTGGACCCCCCTTCTCGCTGTGCTGTTTCAAATAAGTTGATTGGTGTTGGAGAGGAGTAGAAAGTTTTTGCTTGAATAGTACAAGAGGAGCTTGCTTTGACTCTGACTTAGACTTTAGCATGTCATGCTAGATATTGTTTTGACTTTATGCTTAGTGATTATTGTTGTAGCATGACTTGTTCCAAACAATTGGGATTGTTTAGTGTGCCTTGAAGGAATCATGCGTTGTTTTAGCATACAAAAGCATAGTATTGTGGTATTCTCCTTTGATGCTTTGTTTGGGTTGACTTGGCACATGCTCACACCATGTTATGACTATGAAAAAGTCACCATAGCCTCTATGATCATTTAGTCTTTGACTTGTAGTACCACTTTATGCTTTGATTAGTAATGTTTTGTTGCTCTACATGATTATGGCCATTATTGCTCTCTTAGTTGATTGCTCCCAGTCTTTTGCTAGCCTCACTTATATGAGTACTCATGCATCCAACTCCCAAGAAACCAAGTTATTCCAAAGTGTCCACTATAAATTCCTATGCATGGTGTGTTACACCATTCCAAGTATATTCTTGTTTTCATCTATCTTCCAATTAAAAAGTATTTTGTTATGTAAAAACTGAATGACTAAAGCTCTCACAAACTTGATGGCACACTTTATTTTACTTTCCCCTAATAAACTTGAACTATTGTGTCATCTATGTTGTATATGCTTGCACTTATATGTTGGAATTAGCAGAACCATGTTATCAAGGAGAACGCTTTCAACATTGCACTTTTACTTTGTACACAGTTGATATCATGCTCTTTTGTCTATGGATGTCGTCGGTGTGAAATGAAAGGGGAGCTTGTAAGTCCATGGAGTTATGTATGTGTGTTAGAGAAATGCCTGGGCCGCTAGCCTAAGCCATGCCTAATCATGGTGGAAACTTGCAGCATCACCATAATGACATCTATGAAGCTTTCTTCTTATAAAAAAAGAGACATATTGAGAAAAGAGGAAAGAGAGAAAAAAAGCACCATTTTCCCATGGTAAATAAGAAGATTGCTGATATGCTCATTGTTTGCTTGCCTTGTCATTTGGATTATGGGATAGCTCATGTATCATGTGGAAGGGGTACCCCGTTGGCGGTTCTCTATGATACACATGTACTTACTATGACAAGAACTTACAGGTGACTAAAGTTGAGTAGCATGAGGATCGGCCCTTGTATTCAAGGGACATGAGATTGCCAACTTATACTTTGTCAAGAATATACTCCATAGTTTGTTCACTTTAACCTTAATCACTTCAAGATGCTTATGATAGGGGCAATGAGAGCTGAAAGCTAACAAGTACGATATTTTTTGGAAGCTCTTTATGAAACTTGAAATCCCTGCTTCCCTTATGAAGAGCCTTTCTTCCACTATTATATTTGTAGGGTTCGCAGCATAGAAACAAAAAAATTCCTATGATGGGAACTATGTACCAAGATCTATCTACTAGATACAAACAACGGGCGGATGTATATCCGTAGAGAACATACCCTTGAAGACCGACAAAGCTTAACGAGTTCAACTCGTGGTTGATGTAGACGATCTCTTGCCGATCTCAAGATCGAGAGGAAGTCCTAGCGCCGCAAAGCAGCAGTGCATCCGTGCTCGCACACACGTACAAGACACCGAGCAACCTCCACCTCCTCGCTCCAGCGATACAGCGGAAGCACAACCCTTTCTTGCCGAATAGCCACCGGGAACATGTATCTCGCTAGTCCGATACCATGGGGGATAAATTCTAGAGGGGGAGAGAGATCCTTCACGAGGAGGTGTGAGTGAGAAGTGAGGAGTGGGGTGCCTTTTATAGGAGAGGGGGAGGGAACCCCAAGGGGGTGGACGGCGCATGGGGGCTTCCCCCTTGCCCTCCCCTCTTCATGTGGGTGGACACTCCACTCACAAAAATCCATTCAAATCCCTCCACTCAAAATCCCACTCAAACTTGCTATTAAATTTTCACCAAATTTAATGCAAACTCTCATTAAATAAAACTCTTTTATTTTATTCAGAATTTTGTCAATTACTTTAATGACAAACATTCACAAATAACCCCTTGCTAGAATTCTATTTCACATGCATAACATCTTTATGCAATATCGCCCGAAAACCTGTTTCAGTATCTAGTGAAATAAATTCCTGTTCTTGTTTATTCTTTCGGCATGAAACATTTGCTCCAACTGGATGTCAGTTTCCCTTAAGTGTGTCACCCTACGGTTCACGAATAATGCGGACATGATCAAGACCCTTCTCCGATCAATAATCAGTAGCGGGACCTGGAGATCCATACTGACTCCCACACATTCAATGATGACTTTCCTGTGATCATCGAAACCCTTTACGCTTGTATCTTAATCCCTTTGTTTCACGATATATTACATGTCCTAGATTCGATCATCGGTATCTCCATACCTAGTTTGATCTCGTTACTGCCATGCACTCTTTTCTCGTTCCTGTGATATAACATTCTAGTGATTAAATCACTTGCTTGTAAGCTAACCAATGTGATATCACTGAGAGGGCCCAGAGTATATCTATCCGTCATCGGGATGAACAAATTCCACTCTTGATCCATGATTCTCAACATAACACTTTAGTAGCTTTGAAGCCATATTTTTAATCACCCAGTTATGGTGTGACGTTTGATGTCAACAAGAAACTCTTCCGGTGTTAGTGATTGGCATGATCTCATGGTCTAAGGATTAGGATTACTTCATAAGTTGTTTATAGCAATATAAACTCAATGACTTTGATAATAATGCTATACTTGGGATGAATGTTCATCACACCATTACACTAATGTTGTGATCTCGTTATTAACAACATCCAATGTCTATGATCAGGAAACTGTGATCATCTTGTTAATTAACGAACTAGTTTATGAGAGAGGCATAACTAGGAACTTTTTGTTTGTTTATTAAACACACATGTATTAACGTTTCTGTATTAATACAATTATAGCATGCAAAAATAAACATCTATCATATACTTGGAATACACATAATAAACACTTTATTATTGCCTCTCAGGACATATTCCCTTCAATATTGTGTCTCCACCTTCTATCCTTAGGTACCAGTTAAGAGAGCATATTTTCCATTCTTAGTTCTATGTGCATTTTCCCAAAACTTATTGATTGATGCATATTATTGATATTACTTGTTCTTGTGCTATTTGTATCTAATCACTCTTATGAACTTTGAAGGTGTCATGTGCATCTATTTGCTACTCCATGAGGGACAAGCTGAATGCCACTATGCTATATTTTCTGTATATGAACCAAACAAACGTTTTTCAATGCATGTTATTCATGATCTTTGTTTGTAGCCTTTCATGTTGCATGCATAGTTACTTTGTCTTACTGTTAGAACTCCATCTTGAATGCCCATGTTTAGAGTTCTTTGATCCCAGCTTTCATTGCTTGCAAATGGTTTGATCTTGATTTTGATGGTGAATGTCACCTCAAAAATTATTATTTTTATCACTTACCTACTCGAGGACAAGCAGGAGTTAAGCTTGGAGATGCTTGATACGTCAGAAACGTATCTATAATTTTTGATGTTCCATGCTTGCTTAGTATCAACTTTGCTTTGCTTTGTCTACACTTTGAGGTGTTTTTATATGTTTTCTGGTACTAACCTATTAACAAGATGCCATAGTGCCAGTTGTCTGTTTTCTTCCGTTTTTTGGTTCTAGAAAGGCAGAAAATCAATATTCTCGGAATTGGACGGGACAAAAGCCAAAGTCAATATTTTACCGTGGGGAACACGGAGCCATAATATGACACGGAGGGGAGGCACCAGGGGGCCACACCCCCTGGCGGCGCGGGCTAGCCCTAGTCGCGTTTGGGAGGGGGTGACCACCCTGGCCGCCCCCTGCCTCGCCTCTTCGCCTATAAAGACCCCCCGATGCAGAAACCCTAAGCACCTGATCAATATTCCACGAAACTGTTTGTAGCCGCCGCCATCATCGTCCCTAGATTGGGGGATCTGAAGCTCTTCTCGACACCCTTCTAGAGGGAAGATCATCCCAGAGGCCTTCTTCTTCATCATGCCAGCCTTCGGTATGAAGTGTGAGTAGTTCCACCTTGGACAAGGGGTGCATGTAGTAGCTAGATGGTTGTATCTCCTCCGTTGTGCTACCATGTTTAGATCTTGTGAGCTCCGTTCATGATCAACATCATCTATTTGTAATCATGCATGTTGTGTTTGCGGGGATACGATGGATATTGAGATTATGTCAGATTGATTAGTGGTTTTGTCTTATTGATTCTATCATATCTGTGTTGTTTGTGATCTTGCATGCTCTCCATTTCTAGTAGCTATCTTGGCCAAGTAGATGCTAGTGACTCCAAGAGGGGGTATTTATGCTTGATAGTGGGTTCATGCCTCTATTTAATCTAACGGAAGTGACCGAAATCTCTAAGGTTGTAGATGTGATGTTGCTACTAGGGAGAAAACAACGGTCTCTTGTTCATGGAACATGTGGAATGTTTACCTTACACACTTTGCTTAAAGCAGTTGTTTGTTGCTTGCAACTTAATACTGGAGGGTGTTCGGATGATAACCTGAAGGTAGACTTCTAGTCATAGATGCAGTTGGATGACGGTCTATGTATATTGTTGTATTGCCCAATCAACCTCATAGGATCTTTCTGGCTAGTAATTGCATTGTTATGCCTTACTCAGTCCTGTCAATTGCCCTCCTATAATTTGTTTACCCAGCATGCCATGTTTGTTTATATTAAGGAGAACAACTCTAGTGAACTATGGACCCCGGTCCAATCTTTACCATTGATACATCTTCCACTATTACTGTTTACTTTCTGCAAACCACCATTACTTTCCACACCATACAGATAATCCTTTGTTACAGCAACCGGTGAGATTGACAACCTCACTGTTCTTTGGGGCAAAGTCTTGAGTTTGTGTTGTGAAGGTCTCAAAGTTTCTAGCAACACCTTTATGTCGTTTCCTTCCTCCTACTGGTTCGATAACCTCGGTTTCTTACTGAGGGGAGACTTGCTGCTGTGCTCATCACACCTTGCTCTTGGGGTCTCCCAACGAAGTGCTGCCATGCGCCATCAGCCATCACTGATATGAAAGAAGGCACCATTAAATATCAATTTCTATTCAAGAAAGGTATTGAACACTTCCATATGAGGAGAGATAATTTTATTTTTACTCCTCCTTTGAAAGCAAGGTTTGATGTTAATCCTTCTTTGTTTGAAAATACTTGATTCTTGCTTCCTGTGCCTAACAAAAAGGCGTTAAAGAAAAGTACTTCTTTGGAGATAATCCAATAGTTTTCTTGAGTCTTGGAAGTTATTACTTCTGTAATAATCTCTCCTTATCCTTTTTATTTGATTTTTGTGCCAAGAATAACCTCTAATGAGAGAGAAGTAAGATTTGGAGAGTTGCTGTCCCGAAACAGATTTTTATGCTCCACTATAAAAACTCGTGTAAAATCTTTGTAAGTCGGATTGAGCTGTAATTTTTTGAATAAATCCCCCAGGTTGTTATCTAACTTTAGTTAGTTCAACACTTTTTAATTTGATCAACAGAAGGTCTTTAAAAAAATCGGTTTCTACCTGCTGGTCTGTTTTGATAGATTTCTGCCATTATTTGCATTTGTTCTTATTGATTCCTTTTTGGGTTCTTTTTGGGAAATTGAGCTTTTTAAGGGAATTACTACAGTAGCTTGTGTCTTTAGTGAAAGTTTTGTTGTTTTAAAACTAAACCCCAAAGGTCTATTATCTTTTGAATGCACTAATGTTGCTAATGAAGATTGTGTGAAGTTTTGTATGATGGAAAATTTTCAGGTGTAAAGGAAGAATGATATTGCTTGTTCTTGAACTATTTGTATCTAATCACTCTTATGAACTTTAAAGGTGTCCTATGCATTTATTTCTACTCCATGAGGGATAAGCTGAATGGCACTATGCTATGTTTTCTATATGTGAAACAAACAAACATCTTTCAATGCATTGTTATTCATGATCTTTGTTTGTATCCTTTCATGTTGCAGCATAGTTGCTTTGTCTTATTGTTAGAACTTCTTCTGTCATGCTCATGTTTAGAGTACTTTGATCCCATCTTTTAATGCTTGCAAATAGTTTGATCTTAATTTTGATGGTGCATGTCACCTAAAAAATTATTCTTTTTATCACTTACATACTCGAGGACGAGAAGGAGTTAACCTTGGGGATGCTTGATACGTCGTAAATGTATCTATAATTTTTGATGTCCCATGCATGTTTAGTATCCACTTTGCTTTGTTTTGTCTACACTTTGAGGTATTTTTATATGTTTTCTGGGACTAACCTATTAACAAGATGCCACAGTGCTATTTGCCCGTTTTCTGTTGTTTTTGGTTCCAGAAAAGTCAGAAAATGAATATTCTCGGAATTGGACGGGACAAAAGTCAAAGTCATTATTTTACCGAGGAAAACACGGAGCCAGAAGACGAGACGGAGGAGGGCCTCGAGGGGGCCACACCCCTGGCCGCGTGGCCTGGCCTAGCCCGCCCCTGGGGGTGCAGCCGCCTCGGGCACCCCCTGTGCCTCCCTCTTTGCCTATAAGAAGCCCCCGATACCTAAACCCTAAGTACCCAATCAATCTTCCACGAAACAGTCCATAGTCGTCGCCACCGTCGTCCCTAGATTAGGAGGGAGGTCTGAAGCTCTTCCCGGCACCCTGTCGGAGGGGAGAGATCATCTCGGAGGCCTTATTCATCACGATGCTAGCATCCGGTATGATGCGTAAGTAGTTTCATCTTGGACTACGGGTCTATGTAGTAGCTAGATGGTTGTTTCTCCTCCTTTGTGCTACCATGTTTATATCTTGTGAGCTTCGTTCATGATCAAGATCATCTATATGTAATCATGCATGTTGTGTTTGCGGGGATTCGATGGACATTGAGATTATTATGTCAGATTGGTTAATGATTCTATCATGTCTGTGTTGTTTGAGATCTTGCATGATCTCTGTTTCTAATAGCTATCTTGGCAAGTAGATGCTAGTGACTCCAAGAGGGAGTATTTATGCTCGACAGTGGGTTCATGCCTCTATTAAATCTGGGGAAGTGACAGAAATCTCTAAGGTTGTAGATGTGTTGTTGCTACTAGGGTATTGCTTGGTGCTTGACAAGTCGGGCTAGGAGCGGGGTGGAATTCTTCGGAGGGTGCAACGGTTGCGGTCTTCCTCGTTTAGTTAATCCGCCTCCGTTTCTATTTTTTTTTTGTTTTTTTTGTTTTTGTTCGGGTATGTGTGTGCTGTTGTCCCAGCATCTTACACTAGTGGAAACGAGGTCTTTTGTTGATCCCGAAAAAGGGCTTTAACACCAGTTCTTCTATGAACCGGTGTTAAAGGGGGGGCCGTACCAGCGTGGCCCCTGCGGCAAAAAAGGAGCCCCCCTTTAACACTGGTTCATGCCACGAACCGGTGTTAAAGGACCCTGCAACAGTGGCCCGCGCAGCCCCCCCTTTAACACCGGTTCGTGGCATGAACCGGTGTTAAAGGGGGGGCTATATAAGACACCACCCCAGCCCACACACACCCCACTCTTCCATTCTTTCACATTTTGGAGCCTAGCAAGAGGGTGTGAAGAGTGCTAGTTTTTTTTTCATATGCACAAGAGGTGTTCGGTGAAATGCCCGAGAGCTCAAAATAAGTTTTCTTGTTGCTCTTTCCGTCTCGGTCGAGGTCGGCAACTATCCTTTCATGTGTCATTGATGTACTATATATATAAATTGTCATCTCCCTATTATTTTTTGATATATACTACATATTAATGCAGATGAACCGGCAATGGATGTACGGTGACCGCCGCACTTCCGAGTACATTACGGGCCTCCAAAATTTCATCGTTGTGGATAATGAAAACCGTGGTCACAATGGTTTTATGTGTTGTCCGTGTGTTCACTGTCAGAACAAGAAAGACTACTCAAATACCAGAACCATTCACGCCCACCTGCTTCGATCCGGTTTCATGCCCAGCTATAATTGTTGGACCAAGCACGGAGAAAAAGGGGTTGTGATGGAAGACAACAAAGAAGAAGAGGATGATGACAACTATCATAATATGTATCCTGAATATGATGATAATGCAACGGGGGTAGATAATGAAGATCAAGAGGGAGCAGATGGGCCCGCTGATGACGATCTTGGTCGGGCCATTACTGATGCAAAGGAAGAATGTGAAATTGAAAAGGAGAAGCTGGAGCAGATGTTAAAGGATCACAAAACATTGTTGTATCCAACTTGCGAAGATGGCCACAAAAAGCTAGGTGCCACACTGGATTTGCTGCAATGGAAGGCAGAGAATGGTGTGACTGACAGCGCATTTTCAAAGTTGTTGGTAAAAATGAAGAATCTTCTTCCAAGAAATAATGAGTTGCCCGACAATACATACCAAGCAAAGAAGGTTGTCTGCCCTCTAGGATTAGACGTGCAGAAGATACATGCCTGCATTAATGACTGCATCCTCTACCACGGTGAGAAGTACGAGAATTTGGATGCATGCCTGATATGCACTGCACTACGGTATAAGATCAGACGAGACGATCCTGGCGATGTTGAGGGCGAGGCCCCTAGGAAGAAGGTTCCCGCCAAGGTTATGTGGTATGCTCCTATAATACCACGGTTAAAACGTCTCTTCAGAAATAAAGAGCATGCCAAGTTGTTGCGATGGCACATGGAAGACCGTAAGAAAGACACGATGTTGAGACACCCCGCTGATGGGTCACAGTGGAGAAAAGTCGAGCGAGAGTACCCGGACTTTGCACATGACGCAAGGAACTTAAGGTTTGGTCTAAGTACAGACGGCATGAATCCTTTTGGTGAGCAGAGCTGCAGTCACAGCACCTGGCCTGTGACCCTATGTATCTATAACCTTCCTCCTTGGTTGTGTATGAAGAGGAAGTTCATTATGATGCCAGTGCTCATCCAAGGCCCGAGGCAACCCGGCAACGACATTGATGTGTACCTAAGGCCATTAGTTGAAGAACTTTTACAGCTGTGGGCCAAACCAGGTGTACATATGTGGGATGAGCACAAAGGGGAGCCATTTGACCTACGAGCATTGTTTTTCGTAACCATCAATGATTGGCCTGCTCTTAGTAACATTTCAGGGCAGACAAACAAGGGATACAATGCATGCACACACTGTTTAGATGATACTGAAAGTGTATATTTGGATAAATGTAAGAAGGTTGTGTACCTAGGGTATCGCCGATTTCTTTCGAACCTGCATCCAGTAAGAAAGAAAGGCAAGCATTTCAAACGTCTGGCAGAACCCCGGAGGAAGCCTGTCCTCCGTACCGGTGAGGAGGTATTTGGTATGGTCAAGGACCTAGAAGTAATCTTTGGAAAAGGTCCTGGCAGTCTATCTGTTCCGAATGATGATGCCGGACACGCGCCCATGTGGAAGAAGCAATCTATATTTTGGGACCTACCCTATTAGAAAGTCTTAGAGGTCCGCTCTTCAATCGACGTGATGCACGTGATGAAGAATGTTTGCGTGAACCTGCTATGCTTTCTAGGAGTGTATGGGAAGACAAAAGATACACCGGAAGCACGGCAGGACCAGCAACGTCTGAAAGCCCCTGAAGAGCCTATGCATGCTGAGAACGAGAAGGGTAAACGATGCCACTTAACTCCTGGCAGCTATGCTCTTACCAAAGCAGAGAAGGAAATCTTTTTTGAATGTCTCAGCAGTATCAAGGTCCCGTCTGGATTCTTGTCGAATATAAAGGGAATAATAAATATGGCAGATAAAAAATTCCAAAACCTGAAGTCTCATGACTGCCACGTGATTATGACACAATTGCTTCCGATTGCATTGAGGGGGCTTCTACCTGAAAATGTTCGAGTACCCATTGTAAAGCTATGTGCATTCCTCAATGCAATATCTCAGAAGGTAATCGATCCAGAAAGCCTACCAGGGTTACAAACAGATGTGGCCCAATGTCTTGTCAGCTTTGAGTTGGTGTTCCCACCATCCTTCTTCAATATTATGACGCATCTCCTGGTTCACCTAGTAGAAGAGATTGCCATTCTCGGTCCTGTATTTCTACACAATATGTTCCCCTTTGAGAGGTACATGGGAGTCTTAAAGAAATATGTTCATAACCGTGCTAGGCCAGAAGGAAGCATCTCCAAGGGCTATGTAACAGAGGAGGTCATTGAGTTCTGTGTTGATTTTATTCCTGACCTTAAGGCGATTGGTGTTCCAGAATCACGACATGAGGGGAGACTGCGTGGAAAAGGCACCCTAGGATGTAAAGCAATGATATGTAGGGACGGGCATTCTCTCAATCAAGCACACTACACGGTTTTACAAAGATCTATCTTGGTTGCCCCGTATATCAATGAACACAAGAATTTAATACGCCTCAAACACCCGGGACAGTCTGATGAATGGATTATAAGTGAACACATGGCGAGTTTTGGCGGCTGGCTGCAAAGACTTCTCACGAATAACACCACTGTTGGGGATCAGCTGTACTTGTTGGCCAAGACACCATATTTGACTGTATGTACTTTCCAAGGGTACGAGATAAATGGGAATATATTTTACACGATAGGCCAAGATAAAAAGAGCACCAACCAAAACAGTGGTGTCCGCTTCGATGCAGCAGAAGACAATGGGCAAAAGACCACGTATTATGGGTTCATAGAGGAGATATGGGAACTTGACTATGGACCTAATTTTAAGGTCCCCTTGTTTCGATGCAAATGGGTCAAGCTAACAGGAGGAGGGGTTGAGGTAGACAAGAAGTACGGAATGACAACGGTGGATCTCAACAATCTTATGAAGGTAGACAAGAACTTAGACGAACCATTCGTCCTAGCCAATGATGTGGCTCAGGTTTTCTATGTGAAGGACATGTCCTCGAGACCAAAAAAATAAAAAATATGCAAACGAATACATCATATGATGAGCCAAAGCGTCACATAGTTCTTTCAGGGAAAAGAAACATCGTGGGAATCGAGGACAAGACAGACATGTCAGAAGATTATAATAAGTTTGATGAAATTCCGCCCTTCACAGTGAAAACTGACCCAAGCATTCCGTTAAGTAAAGAAGATGCTCCATGGTTACATCTGAAGCGATCATAAGGAAGGACATATGCCAAGAAGTTCATGCTCATATTATGTAACTCTAGTTCATGTTTTTAATATTAATACATGTCTTGAGTGTTAGTCATGTTTTGTGGATGGACCGGGACTATGAGAAGAAGTTGTCCCGATTCGTACTTACCATTAAGATCTGATCTCCAAACGCGCGCGGTCACATATTAGGGAGTGCCTCTATGACCAGTTTCTTGGAGATACCGGAGCACTAGGCTCCGTCGGCATCTCCCTGAAACTGGCCGTAGTGGTGTCCCTGCTCTCGAAAACCATCTTGCAGCTTTGTAACTTCTCTAACTAGATCAATACACCTGGGAGCTAACTAATTTCACATATTAGGGAGTGCCTCTATGACCAGTTTCTCGGAGATGCCGGAGGACTGGGCTCCGTCGGCATCTCCCTGAAACTGGCCGTAGTGGTGTCCCTGCTCTTGAAAGGAGGTAAGGCATAGCCTCAAACTGGCTGGAGGACTGGACTCACAAGGATGCCTATTTATAGTACAAGCAGCTCGACATAGTGTCGACACTTACGAAATAATGTCGACACTCACCCCTATTATTAGTGCTGACTCGTGTTTTGTCCCGGTTGGTGTCTCCAACCGGGACTAAAGGTTCATCTTTAGTCCCGGTTGGTGACACCATCCGGGACAAGGTACACGCCGCACGACATAATGTCGACACTCACCCCTATTATTAGTGCTGACTCGTGTTTTGTCCCGGTTGGTGTCTCCAACCGGGACTAAAGGTTCATCTTTAGTCCCGGTTGGTGTCTCCAACCGGAACTAAAGGTTCATCCCGCCATTTTTTCCCGCCATTTTTCTTCCCGCCATTTTTCTTCCCGCCAGTTCTTCTTCCCGCCATTTTTCTTCCCGCCAGTTCTTCCCTCCAGTCCCGGTTGGTGACACCATCCGGGACAAGGTACACGCCGCACGACATAATGTCGACACTCACCCCTATTATTAGTGTTGACTCGTGTTTTGTCCCGGTTGGTGTCTCCAACCGGGACTAAAGGTTCATCTTTAGTCCCGGTTGGTGTCTCCAACCGGGATTAAAGGTTCATCCCGCCATTTTTTCCCGCCATTTTTTTTCCGCCAGTTCTTCTTCCCGCCATTTTTCTTCCCGCCATTTTTCTTCCCTCCAGTTCTTCCCGCTAGTTCACTATATATATGTAGGGTTGGCCTCCATTGTCATTGCACATCTATAGACTCATATCTGCAACCTCATCACTCTTTCCCATGGCTTCCACCGTAGCACTAACCCCCAGGGAGGCGGAGGTGCTTTGCGCCTCGAACTACCCCTGCCCGCCAGGCTACTGTGTCCCCGTCGGCTGGATGCTGAGCGTCGGAGGCGTGCCGGTTCCTCCTGTCCCTCTAGGTGTGGCACGCCGGATGGCCATCACGAACCACTACTACTTCGAGCTCAAGCCGGAGCAGCGGAGGAATCCCAGATGGCATCCCGACTATTTCCCTGCTTGGGAAGCCTTCTTCGTGGATCGGCGTGAGAGGGCACTCGCCAGGCACGAGGAGGACGGCCCACCTCCTCCTAACTTCAACGAGGCCGGCCGTCGGCTATGGTGGCGCGGTCGGACTCTCCAGAGCGTCATGGCCTATGACACTGCCGCCGACTCTAACCCCCGTCTGCGCTACCCTCAAGTCCAGCCCACACGCTACCCTCAAGTCCAGCCCACGCGTACTCTCCAGAGGTTCAATTACGGCGACCCCGACGACGACAGCGATGACGGCGGCGGCGAGTACGACGACTACAGTGGCGAGTATTACAGGTGTAGGCAGGAGCATGACTGAATCACTCCAACATTCCGAAACAAGTTCGGCCGATTGTTACTTAATCTGGCCATGTATCTTAATTTTTAGTTCTTTTATGTATCTTAATTTTCAGTTCCAGTTCAGCTTTATGTAACTTACTATTAGTTGCATTCTCATTCGAGGTTGACAATATGCTATTTTATCAAAAAAACAATGCAAGTTGAGCGAGGCTTGGCCCCGAGCTAAGAATCATCATGCCCGTTGTTCGACAAAGTTTGTCGATAGTTTAAAACGGGGATAAAAAATAAAAAAAGATCGAAACAGTGCGAAACCTTCGCGTGGTGTTATATTATGTGACATAGTTAGAAGGAAAAATCTCAAACTTGGTATATTGATTATGTCTCGAAAAAACCTTCACAAAATGACCTATCTCATTCGAGGTTTCTTGGCTTTCGGGTCAAATGACCAATGTTATGGCTAGAATCAAGGCATAGTTTGTGATAATATGGCCATATTGTGCATACATGTGCATCATGGCATGGCAAACAATGTTGCAAGAAGAAGTTTTCCTTTTTATCGCACCAAAAAGGCATTTTCCATTTTCCGAGCATAAAAAACGGACGGTTTTATTAAGCAACCACCAAATGGCTAATTCAAAAAACCACCAACACATTTTACAAAAATACTAGACCACCTTATATGCACAATGTACCAACAGGGGGATCTGAAACCTTTCCGTCCACCTCTGGTGAAAAAGACAAATTCCTACCGAATCGGTAGGAAGTGGGTCAGATATGAACTACAGGTACATGATACGATGCTCATGATTTTTTACAAAAATCATTTTTAGGTTCACAATATGCTATTTTATCAAAAAACAATGCAAGTTGAGCGAGGCTTGGTGAGATTCAAGTGTATACAAAAGATGCGACATTTAAATATCCAATCAATTCAAAAATGTTAATACAAAAGATGCGGCATTAAAATATGATTTGATCTAATGAAATAGGGTTAGATTTATTTTTAGATGCTTAATATTTCTTATGTTCAAAGTTTTAGGATTTAACAATTTATTTTTGTTTGAATTGAATAATCAAAATTTATATGTAAGTGTTTTAATTATTTTGAAAATTTTCATGTAAAGTAAATATAAAATGATTTACATGAATGGATAGATATTATTTTTCTGAAAATTATGATATATTATTCATATTTTTCTGAGTTGAAATGAAAAAGATATGAATTTTCTAAATTCATATCATATTTTTTGAATTAAAAATGCCCCTTTAATGCATGAAATAAATGCCCCCCCCCTTTAACACCGGTTCCAGACACGAACCGGTGTTAAAGGGGGGGCGCATTTATTTCGTTTCGCGCGCGCACCCCCCCTTTAACACCGGTTCCTGGGGGGGGTAATAAATGCGCACGTGAAACGGAATCCCCCCCCTTTAACACCGGTTCCAGCCACGGACCGGTGTTAAAGGGGGGTATTAAATTCGCCTTACCCTTCCTTTCTTCCCCCCAGAGACAGATCGAACTGCCACCGCCACCGTACCGCCACCGCGCGCGCGCCATCGGAGCAGAGAGAAGCGCCGCCACCACCACCGCCCATCGGAGCAGAGAGAAGCCACTGTCGGCCGCCACCGCCCTCAGAGTGAGGGAGGAATAGTCCGTGGGTGCCCTGAATCATCGGCCCTGTCACCCACCTCTCTGTCCGCCGCTCGCCATCGACAACGCCGGCGTCCCCGACCTTCCTCGGCCTCGTCGACCCCACCATCGGCTTCCTGATGAGCCTCTGGTGCTCAGGCACATCTTCTCTTCCTCCCTCACGGTCTATATCGCCTCCGCATCGTTTAACCGCCGCCAACCGCCGCAGTTCCTCCTCATTCTCTGTTCTCCGATGACCAAAAAGGGGAGGCGCCGCCACTACTAGGTCCGCCTCGACCTCCTCTTTCCAACCAGCCCAACCACAAGTCCCCGCGTGTAGCAGATCGACGGGAGCAAGATCGACCTGAGAGGAGCTCCATTGCTGACGTCAGCGTGATGCAATATTCGTTTTCTTTTTCTTTTATTATTTCTGTAATTATTTCAGTGAAGAAAATACCTGACATGTGGGCCCTATCGGTAAGCGATAAAAACATTTCCATAAATGTTTTCTAATTAAGAAAATTGTTTATGTAAATTCCAAAAATGCAAATGGTTTTATAATATTCCAAAAAATAATTTAAAATGAAATAATTTAAAATGCAATTATTTTATAATGCATCCTCGCCGTCGGAGCCGCCGCCCTCGCCCTTGGAGCCTCCGCCCTCGCCCTCGTCGTCGAAGCCGCCGTCCACGCCTCTGCGTCCGGCAGTCGGCGGCGGCACAATGTGAACAATGTGTCAAAGCTGGCGGCACAATGTGAACAATGTGAACAATGTGTCAATGCGGCAGCCGTCCACGCCTCTGCGTCCGGCAGTCGTCCTCTGTGAACAATGTGGGGAATATGTGTGATGTATAAAAGATGTAGTCGTGTATTCATATTTGAGTAAAGTTTCTGATGTTGTAACATCGATAATATTGTTTACTTAGTGTTGGAGGGAAACTCGAAACTAAGATGGCATGTAATTATGGAGGGAGTAGTAGTATAGATAGGGTGTCAAGCGGGGCGGGTTCGCGGACAACATAGTTTCACCAGCTAATATAAATTGTACTACATGCATAGATTAAAACTTGTATACAAATTGGACCTTTGACTCATCCTGATTAGGGTTTCAACCCCTCGGAACTCGTTTAAAATGATCAAGCATCTTTAGGGTTTTAATTTCATTTGTGTATTTATTTGTGTATTTTTGTATGAATAATATGTATATTTGTGTATGAATCCAAGTCCACTTGAATGTTTACACTCTTACTCTAGATAATATTATTGTTTTAGAAACTATGGATCCACTTAGTAGAAACCTTGAAGAAGAAGAAATAATGGAGAACATTATTGATGAGGACACCTCACAATATCTGAACTTGGAGGGACATGATGACGACCGATCAAGTACTAGTCATGGAGAAGATGAAGACTCCGGTGAACGCAATTTAGTGGTTACAAAGTCCGGCGAGGTATATGCATTGATTAAGTCTCTGCTGACTTCCACCAACAATCTTCTTCCACATGTATTAATTAACGCTTCTTTCTTTTTTTAGCCCTCTGGATCGACCAGCCAGCAACCATTTTCTTCTACCAAAAATAGCAAGCGAGGCGCGAGCCAGCGGTTGAAAGATCGTGCAAAGTTCACGATCGAAGCAGTCCGTGTTGATGGCAGGCCGATGGAGCCCAAGAAGTCCGCAGACAAATTTGTACGTCAGGCTGGAGTTCTTGTTAGGGACCAAATCCCAATCATAATTGAAAATTGGAATAAGCCAAAGAAAGACGACGGTACCTTTGTCGATGACAGATCCAAAGAAACGCTTTGGAATTCGTTGTTGGTAAATTTCACCCTTTCGCCAGAGGAGGATGAAAACAACCCGGTTATAAAGGAAAAGGTCAAAGAGTGGACTCTAAAGAAGATGGCTGACACTTTCCGCAACTGGAAGACAAAATTGAACAAATTTGTCAAATCTGGCGAGACTCCAAATTTCGAAGACGCATATTATGCGAAGATAAGACCTCACTGGCCCGAATTTGAGACATATAAAAAAAGTTCTATAGCTAAAAAGAGGTCAGAAACCAATACGCTTAATGCCCTGAAGAAGGAATATCACCAGAGGACGGGGTCAGGTGGCTACATATCTCAGAGGCCTAAGTGAGAGGAAGCTGAGAATGCCCTGCGCGCTAGAGGGATCACACCCCAGACAGATGGGTGGGACCTACGTGCAAAGACTTGGTTCTACGGAATCGGGGCAAGGTTGGACCCAGAAACAAGATTGTGTATCTTCCCAACCCTCCTTGCCAAACCCGTCACTGAACTTATCACGGCATACGAGGAAACATCCGTCAGGACCTTCCATCCCGACAGAGAGAATGACCAGCTCACACGCTCCATCGATAAAAAAGAACACCCTGGACATGCACGAGGCACAGGGGGTATGACGTGGAAGGATGGGTTTGCCGACTGGAGCGACTCTTACAGATGGCGCGACAGAAAAGAAAAAGAGCGTACAGAGCGGATGACACAGATAGAACATGCACTTGCGGCGCTGCAGGCGCAAGTGAATGCACAATAGAGCCATCAAGCTACCGGCCCATCTCAGCGGCACGAAGAGCCTGCATTGGAAGCTGCCGGCGGCCCAGACTCTGCGCAGAAAAGCAGTGTGGCTTCCACGGAGAACGTGCAGCCCACGCTTGAAATGGCGGGTTCTCGATACCCCGTGGATGAGATCACGGAGAGCGAACACGCTGAGCTGCATGTGAGATTAATGGGCTTATCCATTAAGGTGGCTGTCGGCTATGCGTTACCTCCTGTAGCTGGTGGAACTTACCACTGCCGACCGATTCCAGATGGCTATGCTATTGTCAGGGTGGATGAGGTTGTGAAGGAATATGAGGAAGCACAGCTTGACCATGCTACAGGTGAAGGGGAAACTCAACTCAAATTTGCAGTGAAAACAACCATTCTTTGGAAGAAGGAACACATTGTGCTTCCAAATTGGAGGTCACTGGCACCCCCGCCGTCTCCGCAGCGTCAGCAGTCTGAGCCGCTTCAGCTATCTCCTGCGCGGCAGCCATCTCCGGCGCTTCAGCCATCTCCTGCGCGGCAGCCATCTCCGGCCCGTCAGCCATCTCCTCAGCGTAAGCGGAAGAGCACTGCCACAAAGAGCATCAGTAGCACTGCCACAAAGAAATCCGCAGGAAACCGTACGCCAAAGAGTTCAAACAACTACGTCCCGCAGCCTTCCGCCAAGCCATTGCCGGTTTTACCGTGGAATCGCAGCGACGGGGAGACCAATAGGATCTCGGAAGAACAGGTCAAGAAATTCTTTGCACCTAGACGGGCCGAGCCAAAGGAGAAAATATATCCGGCGGTGGTGGAGAAGTTTTACAAAAATCTTTTGAAACCTGAAACCCCACTTGTGCCGGACTACGAGCGCCAGATTTTGAAGGTGGATGCAAGGCGCCGTAGGGAGACTGAAAGTAGCAGTCGTGAGGCACCCCAGAAAACAGTTCCCATGCTCGGAGAGCAGGAAAACTAATCATGCGCCCCGCTCCAAATGTTCGACACACGGGACGCTCCTCCCGTAAATGATTACGAGGCAGAGCTACAAAGAAAGACCAATGAGATGGGGATGACTTACATTGCATACTTGAACGTCATGGGAGACAACTTGCCCAAATGCGATGCCAACCCCATACAGCCATAGAAGTATGGGAAGAATCTCGTCAAGAAAGAGGAGCTCAAGAATCTACCAACAAAGATGCGAAAATTGCACAAGTGGTACCTTGATTTCTGCAAGACGAGAAAAGAAGAATGGATCACGGCGCATATAAGAGATGAGATTTTCTTCTGCGGAGACGACGGGATCGACTTCAACATTCAAGACTTGCATTTTCTATTCAATCAGAAGGAACTCGACAAAGCTGCCATCAGCCTTTATTGTGTGTAAGTACTATTTCTGTAATTTATATCTCATCTCATTCACTTCATTAATTGCATGTATATATATATGCTCACCATATATGTATATACTATTATGCAGGAAAAAGGTTATGGAATGCAGGAAAGGAGGCCCTTTTGGCATTGGGTTCGTTGACCCAAATAGAGTTCATGAAGAAGTGGTAAGAACCAAACCCGGGCAAACAGAAGATTACTTGCTAAGGTCTTTACTGAGACAACAAACCAAAAGGGAAATACTATTGCCTTACAACTTCTCGTGAGTACTGTTACCCTCTCTCTTGTACACATTCTATTTCGTCTTACTTGATGTTAAGTGTAACTGATGATGAGTTATGCGTGCGTAGGTTCCACTTTATTCTGCTAGTCATTTACCCTCTCTCTTGTACACATTCTATTTCGGCTTACTTGATGTTAAGTGTAACTGATGATGAGTTATGCGTGCGTAGGTTCCACTTTATTCTGCTAGTCATTCAACCCGACTCAGGAAAAGTCCTTGTCATGGTCGTTACGAAAAGAAAAATAGATATGGGCAGACTTTAGAGAGATGCTCCAGAGGTAATTTCAATCATATTATCGCACTAGATCGGCAACTTTCGTGACAACAAGTAATTAATTACTCCTTTATCCATTTTCTTTGCCGGACAGGGTTTGGAAAAGGTTCACGGGCAGGGCCGTGGGTGAATGGTCAGAAGAACTAAAATTTGTAGATCAAAATGTAAGTAATACTAGCTAGCTAGGTCTGCGTATCTCTTTGATTCTGCTTCCAATTCCATTATATCATGCTTTATTGATTATTATTTTGATTGAACTCTCTATTCTCGTAAAGTGCGCGCATCAGGGACACGGCAATAACTTATGTGGGTACTATGTTTGCGAGTTCATTCGCAACACGATATGTGCGACGGGCCAAGCCGCACTAGAACAACTTAGAGTAAGTAAACAAAGTCCACAACATTATTTTATTACCATCAATTGTGTTGAGTTTTATTCTTATATATATATTGACGGCCCATTCTTCATATATATTCAGATCGAACGGATGCGGGACCAACTCCTACCATTTGAACGCATACGAGCCATTCAAGAGGAATTGGCGGGGTTCATACTTGATGAGGTCGTCACGCCTGGCGGAGAACTCTTTAGATATCCACCAAAATGAACGATGACGATGTATGTGCCGATGACGATGTATGTGCCGATGACGATGTTTGTGTATAATAATAGTTGCTTAATTATTCATGTACTCGTATGTACCGATGACGATTTATGTGTATACCGCTTCCGATCGATTCCCCCTCCCCCCCTCCCGCAGAAATACGCCCAGAACGGGGCAGAGGCAGAAGTCTACCGTGGCAGAGATTTAACACCGGGGCAGAGGCAGGAAAACGGCCTAAATCTCTGCCGCGGCAGAAGAACCTTTAACACCGATTCCAGCCCCGAACCGGTGTTAAAGGGGGGGGGGGCTGAGGCCTGCGGCAGCCCCACGTGCGCCACCCTTTAACACCAAGAACCGGTGTTAAAGGGGCCCCCCTCTAACACCGAACCCTCAACAGCGGTTGAGGAACCGCTGTTAGAGGGCCCTCCCAACCGGAGTTAAAGGGGGGCTCTGCACTAGTGTTATATCGTGTTGTGTCTTGTTTTTTGGACGTGTATTGTCTGACCTAGCAGCGATCTTACCTGGTTGATTTATTTATAAAACTAGGCGAAAGACTGTTTTAACGAGGAGGAGGAGGAGGAGGAGGAGGAGCAAAACAGTGTCGATTCATTACTTGACAAACTTTTGCATGGAACCGGCGACTCGTAATGCATGGTCTGGCGGTCTTTTTGTTAGAGCGACGGGTGGTATAAATTCTACAGCCAAGAAACTGCGGATGGAAAAGGCTGCGCATATGTGGAGATCAAAGACGGCAGGCATTAGCACGCTATCGCTCGGCAAGTGCCTTTGCACAAACTTGACTAGACGAAAAGGCCATGCAATTTCACCTTAAGAAAACTGCAACGCATTCGCACCGTAAATACTAATCGACATAGAGGTCACCACCAGCAATTTTTTTCCATCGGCCGAACCTCAATCGAAGAGTAAACTTCGTCTTCAGTCAGTCTCTCGCATGCGCGGTCTCATATAGTGTGCACGCGGATGACCGACGACCGGACGCAAGAGCAGAGACGATTGCATGCCCAGCTCCTTCCTCGTCTGGTTCCTCGTGTGGTGGAACTGGCAAAGTCGAAGGCCGAAGATACAACAGAACGGCGGACCGAACGCTGATGAGAAAGTCAAGTCCGTCAAGTCAAGTGTGCACTAAGAACACAACTTCACACACACACACACCGGCGGAAGTTTGCATCAGAATTGGCTTTAAACATTCAAACCGGAACATGCCTCGTCACTTGCTCATTTGCAGATGGAAACAGGCCAGACGAGACGACCAAGACCGGACGACACCAACAAAAGCGGGTCTCCAACTTTCCATCTGTCTTGAAATGAAGCTTCCAATGAACGCACTGTTGGTTGGTTTCTCGCCAATATCAGTGCTGCCAAGACCCCTCACTGACTGACTGCCTCACTGATCGATCGGTGGACGGACTCGTTTCTAAGCACAAGTGTTCGTGAAACACGACAGGACCGCTCTTGGCAGCAAAAAAAAATTGATACACGGATCAGTCAGTCAGGAAAGAGTCGTAATGCAATACTATATATATGAAAATTGCCAAGGTCACCATCGAGTTCAACTTTCACATGGCCCTATATGTGTGCTAGCTTAAAATCTAAACTCGCAGAGAATATATTGGGTTCTCAGGAAAACGGCCGTGTGCCGAGGGTCATCTGCCCTCTGCACAGCCGTAAATTGTCGTCGGCACAGGTTGTGTCGAGGGCAGCGCTCGGCGTAGCCTCTAATAATAACGCTTCGTTAGCACAGGCACTTTTGGCCGTCGGCATAGGCTACGCTAAAAAATTTTAAAAAAATCTATTTTTTTAATCTTTGAATTGTTTGACTCGTTAATCTCTCACTTGGAACATTTTAACACTAATTACACTTAATCTTTGATCAAATTACAGTCTTGGTAGAACTTTTCGGTCGATCGCTCATCCTCACACTACTCCATCCATAGCATGATTAACTTCTTTGTTCCTTCGAGATGAGTTTTCGCGAAGCAATTTATACCTTGTTATCAATACTATCATATTAATTAACTCTTATATCATTATATCACACGTTTTTATTTTTAAAATTACAAATAATTATTTAAGTAAACAATAATGAGTAAGTAATAATATTATTGAATTCAAATTAAAAATATAATATTTTTCTGTATTTTTCTATTTAACATGGAATAATTAATATCTTTAAATCCGTAAATCGGAATTCAACAAATAATATTGTCTAAATCAATCATAAAAATGAGAGGAATCCAAATATGATATCCATATCATCTTATCACAAACTATGCCATGATTTTAGGCATAATTTCTTATGGTCGTTTCAAACTATGATTAAAACGGCGGGTACGAAGGTTCTTAGCCCAGGGCTGAGCCTCGCTAAACTTGCAGTGGAGCTATGATGGAATAGCATATTGTGAACATAAAAATGATTTTTCCAAAAAATCATGAGCATTAAATCATGTACATGTAGTCAATAATTCTGACCGACTTCCTACTGATTCGGCGGGATTTTTTTATGAGGGATGGATAGAAAGGTTTAATATATCCTGGTTGGAAAATTGTCCATGTAAGGTGGTCTAGTATTTTTAAAAAATATGATAGTATCAATGTGAAACTTTTATTTGATGGTTACTTCACAAAACACCTCGTTTTTGGCACTCAGAAAATGGAAAATTGTTTTTTGGTGTGATAAAATTGAAAACTTCCTCCTGCAAGTTTGTAAGCCATCTCAAGATGCACATGTATGCATAATATGGACATATTATTATTGTAGGGTTCGCAGCATAGAAAACAAAAATTTTCCTACGATGGGAACTATGTACCAAGATCTATCTACTAGATACAAACAACGAGCGGATGTATATCCGTAGAGAACATACCCTTGAAGACCGACAAAGCTTAACGAGTTCAACTCGTGGTTGATTTAGACGATCTCTTGCCGATCTCAAGATCGAGAGGAAGTCCTAGCGCCGCAAAGCAGCAGCGCATCTGTGCTCGCACACACGTACAAGACACCGGGCAACCTCCGCCTCCTCACTCCAGCGATGCAGCAGAAGCACAACCCTTTCTTGCTGAATAGCCACCGGGAACATGTATCTCGCTAGTCCGAGACCATGGGGGATAAATTCTAGAGGGGGAGAGAGATCCTTCACGAGGAGGTGTGAGAGACAAGTGAGGAGGGAGGCTCCTTTTATAGGAGGAGGGGGGCACCCAATGGGGTGGCCGCCGGCTATGGGGGTTGCCCCCTCCCCTCCTTCATTCATGTGGGTGGACACTCCACTCACAAAATGGCCCTTCAATTTTCTCCACTCAAAAGTCCACTTAAATTCCCATTAAATTTCCACCAAATTTAATGCAAACTCTCATTAAATAAAACTCTTTTATTTTATTCAGAATTTTGTCAATTACTTTAATGACAAACATTCACAAATAACCACTTGCTAGAATTCCATTTCACATGCATAACCACTTTATGCAATTTCACCCGAAAACCTGTTTCAGTATCTAGTGAAATAAATTCCTGCGCTTGTTTATTCTTTCGGCATGAAACATTTGCTCCAACTGGATGCCAGTGTCCCTTAAGTGTGTCACCCTACGGTTCGCGAATAATGCGGACATGATCGAGACCCTTCTCCGATCAATAATCAGTAGCGGGACCTGGAGATCCATACTGACTCCCACACATTCAACGATGACTTTTCCTGTGATCGTCGGAACCTTTTACGCTTGTATCTTAATCCCTTTGTTTCACAATATATTACATGTCCGAGATTCGATCATCGGTATCTCCATACCTAGTTTAATCTCGTTACTGACATGCACTCTTTTCTCGTTCCCGTGATATAACATTCTAGTGATCAAATCACTTGCTTGCAAGCTAACCAATGTGATATCATCGAGAGGGCCCAGAGCATATCTATCCGTCATCGGGATGAACAAATTCCATTCTTGATCCATGATTCTCAACATAACACTTTAGTAGCTTTGGAGCCATATTTATAATCACCCAGTTACGGAGTGACGTTTGATGTCAACAAGAAACTCTTCCGGTGTTAGTGATTGGCATGATCTCATGGTCTAAGGATTAGGATTACTTCGTAGTTTGTTTATAGCAATATAAACTCAATGACTTTGATCGTAATGCTATACTTCGGATGAATGTTCATCACACCATTACACTAATGTTGTGATCTCGTTATTAATAACATCCAATGTCTATGATCAGGAAACCGTGATCATCTTGTTAATCAACGAACTAGTTTATGAGAGAGGCATAACTAGGAACTTTCTGTTTGTTTATTAAACACACATGTATTAACGTTTCTGTATTAATACAATTATAGCATGCAAAATAAACATCTATCATATACTTGGAATACACATAATAAACATTTTATTATTGCCTCTCAGGGCATATTCCCTTCAGTCTCCCACTTGCACTAGAGACAATAATCTAGTTACATTGTGATGTATCTAACACCCATGGAGTTCTGGTGTAGATCATGTTTTGCTCTAGGGAGAGTTTTAGTCAACGGATCTGCTACATTGAGATCCGTATGTACTTTACAAATCTTTATATCTCCATCCTTGACATGCTCGCTGATGGAGTGAAACCAGTGCTTAATATGCTTGGAATGCTTGTGAGACCTTGGCTCTTTGGCATTGGCAATGGCACCATTGTTTTCACAATAGATCACCATTGGGTCCAACGCGTTTGCAACCACACCTAGTTCGGATATGAACTCCTTCATCCAAACTGCTTCCTGAGCCTCTTCTGAAGCAGCAACATATTCGGCCTCCGTTGTTGATCCTGCCACCACAGGTTGTTTGGAGCTCCTCCAACTAACCGCTCTGCCATTCATGAGAAATACGTATCCGGATTGAGACTTAGAGTCATCCGGATCGGTGTCAAAGCTAGCGTCGACATAACACTTAGCGACGAGCTCTTCTTCAACTCTGTATACAAGAAACATATCCTTAGTTCTTCGCAAGTACTTAAGGATATTCTTGACCGCTTTCCAGTGTTCTGAACCTGGATCCGATTGGTACCTACTAGTCAAACTAATAGCATGTGCCACATCCGGTCTTGTACATAGCATGGCGTACATTATAGAGCCTATGGCTGAAGCATAGGGGACCTTGTCCATTATCTCTCTTTCTTCCGCCGAAGCCGGACTTTGAGTCTTACTCAATGTCGTGGCTTGTGTCATAGGTAAGAACCCCTTCTTACTATCCTCCATTTTAAACTTTTTTAAAATCTTATCAAGGTATGTACTTTGCGATAGCCCTATTAGGCGCCTAGATCTATCTCTATAGATCTTTATGCCTAATATGTATGACGCTTCACCTAGGTCCTTCATTGAAAATTTGCTGTTTAGATAACTTTTAACACTGTTTAAAAGTTCTATATCATTTCCGATCAATAATATGTCATCCACATATAATATCAGAAATGCCACATTGCTCCCACTCACTTTCTTGTAAATACAAGCTTCTCCATAAGTTTGGACAAATCCAAACTCTTTGATCACCTCATCAAAGCGGAGATTCCAACTTCGTGATGCTTGCTTCAATCCATAGATGGATCTCTGAATCTTGCACACCTTGTTAGCATCCTTAGGATCGACAAAACCCTTTGGTTGTATCATATACAACTCTTCCTCAATATTACCATTGAGAAACGCGGTTTTAACATCCATCTGCCATATCTCATAATCGAAATATGCAGCAATTGCTAACATAATCCTAACTGACTTTAGCATCGCTACGGGAGAGAATGTCTCATCGTGGTCAACTCCTTGAATTTGTCGAAACCCCTTTGCGACAAGTCGAGCTTTATAGACGGTCACATTACCATCAGCATCAGTTTTCCTTTTGAAAATCCATTTGTTCTCCACGGCCTTTCGGTCGTGAGGTAAGTCCACCAAGTTCCAAAATTGATTTTCATACATGGATTCCATCTCGGATTTTCATGGCTTCTAACCATTTGTTGGAATCCGGGCTCATCATTGCTTCTTCATATGTCGCGGGGTCATCATTTTCATCAACCATGAAATTCATGACAGGATTTCCGTATAGCTCGGGAGCTGCACGCGTCCTGCAAGACCTGCGAGGTTCGGTAGAACTCTCTTTCGGAGTTTCATGATCATTATCATTAGTTCCCTCTTAAACAGGTGGAGCCAACTCCGGAACAACTTCCGGCGCTGCGCTACTCGCCATACTTTGAAGAGAAGGTTCAATAACCTCTTCGAGTTCTACCTTCCGACTACTCACACCTTTCGCGAGAAACTCTTTCTCTAGAAAGGATCCATTCTTGGCAAAAAAAACCTTGCCCTCGGATCTGTGATAGAAGGAATACCCAATAGTTTCCTTAGGGTATCCAATGAAGACGCATTTTTCCGCTTTGGGTTCGAGTTTATCCGGTTGAAGTTTCTTCACATAAACATCGCATCCCCAAACTTTAAGAAATGACAGCTTAGGTTTGTTTCCAAACCACAATTCATACGGTGTCTTTTCAATGGATTTAGATGGTGCCCGATTTGAAGTGAATGCAGCAGTTTCTAGTGCATAACTCCAAAATGACAACGGCAAGTCCGTCAGAGACATCATAGATCGAACCATATCTAATAAAGTACGATTACGACGTTCCGACACACCATTTCTCTGTGGTGTTCCGGCAGGTGTGAGTTGTGAAACAATTCCACACTCTTTCATGTGAGTGCTAAACTCGTAACTTAGATACTTACCTCCACGGTCGGACCGTAGAAATTTGATCTTTCTATTATGATGATTTTTCACTTCATTCTGAAATTCCTTGAACTTTTCAAAGGTTTCAGACTTGTGTTTCATCAAGTAGATATAACCGTATCTACTCAAATCATCCGTGAAAGTAACAAAATAACGATATCCACCTCGCGCCGACACACTCATTGGACCACATACATCAGAATGTATGATTTCCAATAAATCTGTCGCCCGTTCCATTGAACCGGAAAACGGCGTTCTAGTCATCTTTCCCATAAGGCATGGCTCACATGTATCAAATGATTCATAATCAAGTGATTCCAAAAGTCCATCCTAATGGAGCTTCTTCATGCTTTAACGCCAATATGACCTAGACGGCAGTGCCACATATATGCGGATATATCATCATTTAGTTTAATCCTTTTAGCATCAACATTATGAATATGTGTAACATTATTATCGAGATCTAAAAGAAATAAACCATTCATCATCGGTGCATGACCATAAAAGATTTTATTCATATAAATGGAACAACCATTGTTCTCGGATTTAAATGAATAACCACTTCGCATCAAACACGATCCAGATACAATGTTCATGCTCAGTGCAGGCACCAGATAACAATTATTCAAGTTTATTACTAATCCCGACGGCAAGTGGAGAGGCAGCGTTCCGACGGCGATCACATCAACGCTTGATCCATTGCCGACACGCATCTTGACCTCACCCCTTGCTAGCGGTCGCTTGTTCTGCAGCCCCTGATTCGAGTTACAAATATTAGCAACTGAACCGGTATCAAATACCCAGGTGCTACTGCGAGCACTAGTCAAGTACACATCAATAACATGTATATCATATATACCTTTGTTTGCCTTGCCGGCTTTCTTGTCTGCCAAATACTTGGGGCAGTTGCGCTTCCAGTGGCCAGTCCCCTTACAATAGTAGCACTCGGTATCAGACTTAGGTCCAACTCGGGGTTTCTTTTCAGGCGCGGCAACCGTCTTGCCGCCCTTACTTCCCTTCCGTTTTCCCTTCTTGTCTTTCTTGAAACCAGTGTTCCTACTGATCATCAACACTTGATGTTCCTTTTTGATCTCCACTTCTGTAGTTTTAAGCATTGACAGAAGCTCGGGGAGAGACTTCTTCATGCCTTGCATATTATAGTTCATCACGAAGCTCTTATAGCTAGGTGGCAGAGACTGCAGAACACGATGGATGCCTAAGTCAATGGGAATCGATATTCCCAAAGACACAAGCTTATCGGCGTAACCCGACATCTTGAGTACATGTTGACTAGCGGAGTTGTGCTCTTCCATCATGCAGCTAAAGAACTTTTCTGAAGCATTGTAGCTCTCTACAGCAGCATGTGTGTCGAAAATCATTTTCAACTCACCCATTGTATCAAATGCATTGCCATTTTCGAAACGCTTTCGAAGTTCCGGCTCTAGCCCATACAATATGCCGCAATGAACTAAGTTGTGGTCCTCCTGACGAGTCTGATAGACATTCTTCTCCTCGTTAGGGGCATCATCAAGAGGTGGGGGGCCTAACGGCGCTTCTAGCACATATTGCTTTTGTGCAGCAGAGAGGAGAATCCTCAAATTCATGGCCCATTCGGTAAAGTTGCTACCGTTCGTTGCTAGTTTCTCTTTCTCCATGACCACATTGAAATTAAAAGCAGGTGGTGCCATCTACAATAGAATTTGTAAAGTTTAGACTAAGTGTATGATAGATTGAGTTCAACTAATCCATATTACGAATGAACTCCCACTCAAAAACGACATCCCTCGTGCCTTTTTAGTGATTACATGAACCAGATCCACTACACCAAGTCCGATCATCACGTGAGTCGGTGTAGCTTCAAAGGCGAGCATCAAATGGGCATCATATCAACTATATGACTCATGCTTAACCTTTCGGTCCGTGTTCCGAGGCCATGTCTGTACATTCTAGGCTCGCCAAGTTAGAACCTTAGTATTCGCGTGTGTAACTGTTTTACACCCGAAATATGGTCGTGGATCCAAGAACACCCGATCATCACGTGATGTCTTGGAGCGACGAAAACATAATCAGTGCATACTAAAGGAAGAACACATTCTTATCTTGATATTTAAAAAAGGGATCATCTTATTATGCTAACAAAGCGCTAAACAAATAATATAAGATGCTATCAAACATCACATGTTTATTAGTGAAATAATATGGTTCCCGCATATGATCTCTATCATGTGCACCGTGGTATGATCACTATCATACCTATATGTGTAAGTCCAAGGTCTATGGAGATTACACGTTATGTATGTTGTAAAAGTATCATCTTATACTTCTACTTACAACATCACCATATCATAACACTAGCCCAGCAATAATCTAAACTAGACGCCTCTAATTTATCGATTGCAAATTTTACGTGACTTAGGGCTTTCGAGATAGAACCGTTCTTACCTACGAACATGAACCACAACGAGGATAACCAAATTGTTGACAACTCGCTTGCAAAATAGATATTGACTATAGTAGGAGAGACAGACACCCGCTAGCCACTTATGCAAACTAGTTGCATGTCAAGCGTGGAACAGGTCTCATGTGCGAGGACATGTACAGTTTGTCCGGGCCGCTTCATCCCACTATGCCACCAATATCCAAAATTACAATAAAGGAGCAACAACATGATCATCATCGCCCACATACTCATATGTGTACTACCCGTGTAAAGTATCTACGCATAGATCCGACTCTGATACCACTGTAGGGTTCGCAGCATAGAAAACAAAAAATTTCCTATGATGGGAACTATGTATCAAGATCTATCTACTAGATACAAACAACGGGCGGATGTATATCCGTAGAGAACATATCCTTGAAGACCGACAAAGCTTAACGAGTTCAACTCGTGGTTGATGTAGACGATCTCTTGCCGATCTCAAGATCGAGAGGAAGTCCTAGCGCCGCAAAGCAGCAGCGCATCCGTGCTCGCACACACATACAAGACACCGGGCAACCTCCGCCTCCTCGCTCCAGCGATGCAGCGGAAGCACAACCCTTTCTTGCCGAATAGCCACCGGGAATATGTATCTCGCTAGTCCGAGACCATGGGGAATAAATTCTAGAGGGGGAGAGAGATCCTTCACGAGGAGGTGTGAGAGACAAGTGAGGAGGGGGGCTCCTTTTACAGGAGGAGGGGGGCACCCAAGGGGGTGGCCTCCGGCCATGGGGGCTGCCCCTCCCCTCCTTCATTCATGTGGGTGGACACTCCACTCACAAAATGGCCCTTCAATTTTCTCCACTCAAAAGTCTACTCAAATTCCCATTAAATTTCCACCAAATTTATTTTATTCAGAATTTTGTCAATTACTTTAATGACAAACATTCACAAATAACCCCTTGCTAGAATTCCATTTCACATGCATAACCACTTTATGCAATTTCACCCGAAAACCTGTTTCGGTATCTAGTGAAATAAATTCCTGCGCTTGTTTATTCTTTCGGCATGAAACATTTGCTCCAACTGAATGCCAGTGTCCCTTAAGTGTGTCACCCTACGGTTCGCGAATAATGCAGACATGATCGAGACCCTTCTCCGATCAATAATCAGTAGCGGGACCTGGAGATCCATACTGACTCCCACACATTCAACGATGACTTTTCCTGTGATCGTCGGAACCTTTTACGTTTGTATCTTAATCTCTTTGTTTCACGATATATTACATGTCCGAGATTCGATCATCGGTATCTCCATACCTAGTTTAATCTCGTTACTGACATGCACTCTTTTCTCGTTCCCGTGATATAACATTCTAGTGATCAAATCACTTGCTTGCAAGCTAACCAATGTGATATCATCGAGAGGGCCCAGAGCATATCTATCCGTCATCGGGATGAACAAATTCCATTCTTGATCCATGATTCTCAACATAACACTTTAGTAGCTTTGGAGCCATCTTTATAATCACCCAGTTACTTCGGATGAATGTTCATCACACCATTACACTAATGTTGTGATCTCGTTATTAACAACATCCAATGTCTATGATCAGGAAACCGTGAGTGTTAATCAATGAACTAGTTTATGAGAGAGGCATAACTAGAAACTTTCTGTTTGTTTATTAAACACACATGTATTAACGTTTCCGTATTAATACAATTATAGCATGTAAAATAAACATCTATCATATACTTGGAATACACATAATAAATATTTTATTATTGCCTCTCAGGGTAGATTCCCTTCAATTATAAACTATGCCGCTATTCTAGCTATAATATTGATCCTTTTGCTTTAAAGCCATGAAATCTCGAACATAATAGCTTATTTTTAAAAGATTTTGTTGTGATATTACAATATTCCAAATTTGATATTTTTTCTTGCAATTATATATATAATATGACATCATGCAAAAAAAAATATTATTTGGATCGTTTTTGAATTTCTTATGTTGGCTTCAAACTATGGTTAAAAAAGAACAATCTATTCGGTTTTTCAATCAAGGAAAATATCAAACTGTAGCAATTTTGACGAACTAACTATAGCACGGATGTAAATCACATCTGCAGTAATCTAGACCAGCCCACTCAACTGAAAGAAACCGATCGGACGCAAGAGGAGAGGATTCCCTAGCACCTTGCTCGTTTTCGCTCCCCATGTGGTGCTGTGCAAAGTCGAAAGCTGAAGATACAACAAAACGGCCGACCGATCACTGATGAGAAAGCAAGATGTTACATTTTCGCCCTCGGTTGTTGCTGCTACTTCGGTGCAGTGCAGCCGCACAGCTGAAACTCGAGAGATATGTGAGGAATTATCCTAGAATATATGCTCAACACGGTCAAGTCCGTCAAGTCAAGTGTTCACTGAGAACAAAACTAGGCACACACATCGGAGGAGTGGCAGGACCGGACCGGACCGGAAGTTTGCATCAGAATAATGGCTTTAAGCATTCAGACCGGAACATGGCTCGTCATTTACACATTTGCAGACGGAAATAGCACAGACGACCAAGACGGACGACGCCAACAAAATCGGGTCTCCAAGACTCCTATGGCTGAGGGCATCTCTATAGGGTTGACTCAACCCGCCGAGCGCCGTCCGAACCGCGTCTCATCGTGCGTGACATTTCAGTGGCACGATCCGAACAGACACGTCCAGCTTAACTTATCCGTGCATCAAATCTAGGCAACAGTTGCGTCGGCCTGGATGCGGACGGACCAACGACATGTCATGTTCATGCGTGCTACTGGCCCATCCGTAGCGCGGTATTGATTCAGACGCGCGCGACACTGTTTCAGACGCAACCGCAGCAGCGATTCAGATGCGCGGGTGGAAGGCTGAACGGCGGCATCCTGCGCCATCAATGGCGACGGGACGACATCCTCACTAACTGGACGCCGTCTGCGTTTCCGTGCCGGCATTAGGAGCAAGAACCTGCGTGCGTTCGCGGGCGAAGGGGCTATTTAACCCTGCGCCCGTCGGTGCCGCACTCCCCACCTCTCGCCATCTCAACCCTAGCAGCCGCCGCCGCTGCCGCCAACGATGAAGACGCCGACATGGCTCAAAAAGGGCAGGAACGACCACGAGGCGACCGGCTCCGGCTCTAGCAGCCAGCGCCCCCGCCTGCCGGCCTTTCTCCGCGGCACACCCTTGTCACCTTCGCCACGGCCAAAGGAGTTCAGGAACCGCCTCGTGGGAGACTACCTACCAGGACCGCCGCTACTTCCGCGTGGCGGAATGCGAGCGCCGATGGAGGGAGGGTGTGGACATCAACCAGCACGATGTCTCCTCCACCGGATGGCACCTCAACCATGACCGGGTTCCAGTGCCGCCCGTTCTCAAGAAGGGCAAAGGGATGGAGGAGGAGATCCGCTGCCGCATCAGCAACCTCCCGCCGGCAATGCGGTGGAATAGGGGCTACCAGAGAGAGGACATCTAGATAAAGTTTCTCGACTGGAAGCACAAGGCGCGGCGCGTGAGCTCCATCCGCGCCGTCCTGCAGCCGTGGTAGGTCTACAACGTCCCCACCATCGACTCGGAGGACGAGGGCGCTTTCAACCAATCCGACGACGAGCTCGGCAGCGACGACGTCGTCATCAAGCAGGAGGCGGTGTACCCAGTCGCGGTCGCCGTCGCGAACCTGTCCCCGGAGTACCGGGAGGTCCTAGAGCGGGGCTACAACGATGACACCTTCACCGAGTAGGCCATTGCGGCCAGCGCGCGAGACAAGAACATCTTGTGGAACAGCTACTAAGAGGTTGTCCAGCTCACCGGTCTGGTGGCGCAGGCGAATGTCCAGCTGCCTCCACCGCCTCCGCTGCTAGGTGGACGTCGCGCATCACTCAGGAGGTGGGTATGAAGCCGACGCACCTCCACCACCCCACGGGGCCGGCGGCGGCATGGCCTAGGCAGGTGATCGATCTGTTCGCGCCCGTTCGCACCCTGCCACCACCCAACCTCTGTACGCCGTCGGAGCACATCGACCTCGACCCCTAGATGGACGCTGCGGTGTTGGCACGCGAAGATCAGTAGCTAGGGTTAGAGCTAGTTTAATTTTGTTTTAAATTATAAATATATATTGCGGCAAATTTTACTAGTTTTTAGTACGATCTATCTATGTTTGAATTTGGAAAAAATGGTCTCCTGTTTTGCCAGGAGAGGACGAATGGATCGCGCCGTGCTAGCCGAACAGATCTGACCACATTCAAAAGCCATCACGGGTGGAGATGCCCTGCCTGCCTGCCTGCCTGCCTGCCTGCCTGCCTGGTCGCTGGACGGACTCGTTTTAAGCAGAAGTGCTGGTGAAACACGAGATGCCCGCTCTTAGCAGCAATGAAATTGATACACAGATCAGTCAGTCAGGAAAGACGTACTGCAATATATAGGAAAATAGCCAAGGTCACGATCGAGTTCAACTCCCACATGGCCCTATATGTGTGCTACCTAGCTTAATCTAAACTACTGTATAAACTAGTACTACAAAATATGTGGGGGGCAATTTAAATAAAAATAACCCATTTGTATAATAAATTTAAATAATAAACTTTCTATCAAACTATTTCACAACGTCTAACCCTTTTCTGCAACTCTCGCTCACACGGCGCTGCACACACAGGTGCAACTCCAACTTCCATGGCGCTGGACATTTGCCACGCTGGCAGCCTTGAGGACGTGTCACGAGTACGTGGGCCTAGACTTGAACGTGCAACGCTAAGGTGGACGGAGCTACATCAAAGCTTGCAGCGCCATGACGGACGGAGCCATACACTTTGCCAGCATGCAGAACTGGGTCCTAGTCCGGAAGTGCGGCGCCCCGTGGGCTGGAGCCGCTTCACAGCTTGCGACGTCGTGTGTGGTGGCGCCGCACGTTGGATGGCATTTGGCAGCGTGCGGCCTCCGAGATGGTAGTAATCGCGTGAGAAAATCCAACCATTAGGGTGCCTAATGTACGCATACTCCCTCTGTCCTAAAATACCCTACATTCTAGGTTTAGTCAAGGTCAAACTTTAAAGTTTGACCAAACATATTGAAAAATTTATATACACCTATAATACAACATAAGTACCATTAGAATCATCATAAGGTATATTTTTACGGTTTTGCTATTTTTCAGGCGTCTGAGAAATAGTTATTTCTCAGTCATCTTTGTTCACCGTTGGATTTTGGTTTCAAGATTCGATTGAGCCATCTAGTTGCAGTTTTTTGTTTGTAAACCATGCATGTTTCCATTCGATTGAGCCAGCCACGTCAGCCGACTGAGAAATACAGTCGCCTGAGACGTAGGCGTTCCCATATTTTTATAATATATACATTCGGTGCTATAGATGTTTATAGTTTTTTCTATATATTCTATCAAACTTTATAAAGTTTGACTTTGACTAAACCTAGAATGCAGGTATTTTAGGACAGAGGAGTATGAAGCTACTGCTAGTAGTATATACCTGGGCAATGATCTCTGGACGCCGCCGACCATGAACAACACCTTGCGGCCGTAGCGGTCGATGACGAGGGTGGAGAGCATGACGGCACCCAGTTTGGTGGCGCCGAACCCGACAGTGCGGAACACGAGCGGGGAGAAGGAGAGCACGATGACGCCGGTGAGCTGGAAGAACATGGGCACAACCACGACGAGCACCAGGTGAGAGCGGTACTCGCGCCTCGTGGCCATCCGCCGGAACGCGCCATCCTCGCTCTCGCGTGCCGACTCCACGGTGTGCGCGATGTCCTTGAGCTCGGCGTCCATGTCCATGTCGGCCCCGCGCACGGCGAGGAACGTGCCGCGGGCGTCCTCGTCCCTGCTGCGCATGACGAGGCTGTTGGGCGTGTCGGTGAGGAAGAGGGTGCCCAGGAAGATGAACACCGCGGGTGCGCCCGCGAGGCCGAGGGAGAGGCGCTAGCCCTAGGAGATGCGTGTTGTTGCGTAGTTGACGAGTTTGGCGATGAGCACGCCGAGGCCAAGGAAGAACTGGAAGCCCACGGTGAGGGAGCCGCGCCGCCACGACGAGGAACAGGGGAGCGGCCTGTTCAAAAGTGGACGCGAAATCATCATCTTTGATGTTTGATCAATGGTGCATATTGCGTTCTGACCTTTTTTTAGCGAAGAGATTCTGTCAAGCAGGAGTTCAGTTGCCGTGGGGTGATCTGATCACTAGACCTCGGCAGTGAGGTGTACTATAATCAAGCTCTCCTAATCGTTTTTCATCTAACTAACTTTTTTCTTGTTTTCGTGGCTAACAACCAGCTATGCCTAAGTCAGTGTCAAACCAGCCATTGATTTGCCCCAAGCTGGCGTGCCACTAAGCTGCGGCGCCCTTCACCTAGACGAAGTGTCAGGACCAAAAGTTCTCGCACCTAGCGCATGCAACGCCAAAATTTCAGACTGGGAGGCCGCACGCGGCCAAATGCCATCCAACGTGCGGCGCCACCACGCACGGCGTCGCAAGGTGTGAAGCGGCTCCAACCCACGGGGCACCGCACTTTCGGGCTAGGACTTAGTGTGGCAAAGTGTGTGGCGCCGCCTGCCATGGCGCTGCAAGCTTGGACGTAGCTCCGTCCACCTTGGCGCTGCACGTTCGAGTCTGTGTCCACGTCCTCGCGACACCTCAAGGTTGCCAGTGTGGCAAATGTGCGGCGCCGTGCGAGCTGGAGTTGCACCTGTGTGTGCGGCGCCATGCGAAATAGTTTGACAGAAGGTTTATTATTTAAATTTGTTATACAAATAGATTATTTTTATTTAAATTTCCTATGTGGGGTTCTTCACACCCCAAATAGAGTATGGAGCACTAGCAGAGATAACAACGACTCCGGTTGTCCATCCGTAGCAGGACCTGCCTGCTATGCTAGCTTTGGCTAGACAAACCCAGCTCCTTTTGCTTTTAAGATTTGTTTCTTGTAGGCTTGTGCATATGCATTCCCTCGCTTGTTTTAAATTCTTCATTCTCGACAAAAATGGACATTGTTACATTAGCATGGTTTGCACGTTCATAACTCCAAGTTCAGATATAATCAGGTAACGCCGCCTTCAGCAACACAGGTGGTATAGCAGAGACTTCTTCAAAGAACACACAAGACACATTGTTTTCTGTATTAAGATAGAAAGAACGAGTCCGACACAATACCATCAAATAACAACCACTCCACACACATCCTTTCAAGCCTCTCACCATGCCAAAAGGGCTTACAACACACTCCCAAACAACGAAGGCCTGCCTTACCCAACCTTCAGTCGCAAAAATGAAGAGACGAGGCACATAGACTAAAAAACTGTGTGACTGTCAAGACAGGCAGCCTCGTGACTCTAAACTAAGATGACACGGATAAATGTACCATCCACCCCTAAGCGCCAAGAAGAAGTCAGCGAGTGACCAGCAGAACCCGGCCAACTTGGAGGAAGGCATCGCCCAGTAACGCCAGCAAGGTGTACATTGCGCCCCCTAAGACCCATGCTCAAAGTAATGGCCACCATCGACTCTGCCTGCCCTTAGGGACTCCACGAGAAGTCCATGCAACGCCTCCAAGGAGGGAACGACACCATGGTGCCACAGCGACATGATCCAGAACGCCAAATCTAGGGTTTCCTTTAACGCTAGTGCCAGGGTAGCGTGATTGAAACCATGACAACACCTCCAAGGAGGAGACACGTACGCAATGTCACCGTTGTCAACAAAATGCGGAGCTTTTGCTCGGCCCAATCGCTAGCCGTTAACTCCATCGAATAGGGCGGAACCAAGAAGACAAGAGTATACCACTCTGAGAGGCCACCCATACGTCGTCGGCGAATGGGAAGGCGTTGGCCAACATCCCATCGTGATCACCACCAGTGATCTAGCTGTCGTAGGTCCATGCCAACTCCGCGCTATCGGCCGCTCCACTGCGGTGCCCAGCCTCCCTCCCGCTTGAAGTCAACTCCACTATGCAAATCGCCATGCCCAGATCCTCCGGCCTGCTAAAGCCCATCGACTCACTCACGGGCCCTATTGGCTCTGCCATCCCGAGCGCGACTGGGAACGCTGCATGCACCACCACCATCGCCGAGCCAGCAGCCGAGCACCACTCCTCGCCGCTGGTCATTGCTCCTCTCTCCATTGCTGGACCCCTCGTATCGCGTAGGCCTAGATCGGCCTCCACCGGAGCTATCCCTGCCGTCAGACGCCCACCATCAGCCCCCTGCCATCCTCGTGGCCCGAGCAGGCCGCCATTGATGTGCAGTAGTTCCCGATGCTGTCGCATTGGCTTAACCGTGCCATGGAGGAGAGCACGAAGCCCCTCCGCTCAAAGGCCCCGCTCGCGACCCTCTCCTTTTGGGAGAGGAGCCGTCGCCGCCGTGCCTCTGCTGAGGATAGTAGGGGGGTGGGGGACAAAGACCCGATGGCGAGGGTTGCGGGTTCTCCCGGGTCACCCCGTAGGAGCGACAAGGGAGTAAAGAGACTTTGGTATAGCATACACGATCGAGTGCATCCCATGCGATCGGTGTTGAACAACTAACCATCGTTTGATATATGATTAGTACTAGTAGAATGATTGTTAACAAACCTATATAAGCTTCTAAGAGTGTGTGTAGCTTTAAAAAAAATATGTTGTCTAAGAGAATCTTTTTGATTTTAGACCTATATATGTCTAAACATTGGAGGGGATGAATATAGCTAAGACTCTGTTTAAAACAAAGGAAAAGCGTGGGAAACTTGGAGGATTGGATTCCTGTAGGTAAAATTCCTATGGTGACGGAACAAAGGAATAGAAATCTTGAATTCGTTTGAAATTCCTATGAGGAGGGCTATTTCATAGGAATTTTGGAGGAAAATAAACATGGGGTCTCACCTCATTTTTTCATCTTCCCATGTCTGTAACTCCTGTGTTTTTCCTACGTCACATCTAAGCGATGTTTTTTTTTTGAAATTTTTATGTGGTATTGGTTCCTGTAGAAATCCAGCATACATGACATCTCAATTCCTGTATTTTCCTATTTTATGTTTTGAATTCCTGTGTTTCAAACATGGTCTAAATTTTTCCTAGACTCGAGTCTAGTACTAGTCTAAGTGAATCAAATGGCAGACGTTTGGCTTGTCAGTTTATGGTAAACACTTTTTATTGTTTCTTTTTATTTTTTATTTGGTGGGAATCTTACATGTTCTAAACGAACAGGTGTCATATCTTAGACCCGAGTCTAACAAATTTGTTAGAGTGAGTCTAGCAGTGTCCCATGCTGCAGCTGCACACGTCCAAAATATGATGATGCATGGTTAGTGTGGACGAGGATGAGGAACCCACAGCAGCGCCTCTTCGTCCTTAAGACAACGAGCGCCTGCCATTCGACCAAGTCAGCAGCGCCCTCGCCTCTCCAAGTCCCCGCGCACCGCACCAACCCCGGCAGGCCGAGTCCGGTTTCCACGAAGACGCCAACGCGCCCATCTACGTAGCCTCCACCCGGTCCGTAGGCGCCCAGTCATGGCTCGTGGTCAACCTCGCCTTCCTTTCAGGTCCACAGTCCTCACCAACCCCACACGCGCACCTACCCTGCTCAGTCTCAGCCTCAGCTGCGCTGCCTATTTAATCCCTGCCATGCCTCCATTCAGCTCCAAGAAGAGCCTCTGCAACTCGAGCTCCTCTTCAGCAACACAAGTCCACCCGTCCTCGAAGCAACGATCAATCCATCGACACTTTCACAATCCAGATACACATACACACCTAGCAGTTCCTAACTAGCTAGCTTGCTTGCTTTACCACTTCTTTGCAAATCTCCATGGAGTGCGAGAACTTTACCGCGAACGGCAATGGCCTGTGCGTGGCGCGGGCCGACCCTCTGAACTGGGGAAAAGCTGCCGAGGAGCTATCGGGGAGCCACTTGGACGCCGTCAAGAGGATGGTGGAGGAGTACCGCCGGCCCGTGGTGACCATGGAGGGCGCCAGCCTAACCATCGCCATGGTCGCCGCGGTGGCCGCCGGCGCCGACACCAGGGTGGAGCTCGACGAGTCCGCCCGCGGGCGCGTCAAGGAGAGCAGCGACTGGGTCATGAACAGCATGGCCAACGGCACCGACAGCTACGGCGTAACCACCGGCTTCGGCGCCACCTCACACCGCAGGACAAAGGAGGGCGGCGCCCTCCAGAGAGAGCTCATCCGGTTCCTCAACGCGGGAGCCTTCGGCACCGGCAGCGATGGCCATGTCTTGCCCGCCGCGACCACCAGGGCGGCTATGCTCGTCCGCGTCAACACCCTGCTCCAGGGCTACTCCGGCATCCGCTTCGAGATCCTCGAGACCATCGCCACGCTTCTCAACGCCAACGTCACTCCGTGCCTGCCGCTCCGGGGCACCATCACCGCGTCCGGCGACCTCGTCCCGCTCTCCTACATCGCCGGCCTTGTCACCGGTCGCCCCAACTCCGTGGCGACCGCTCCGGATGGCACCAAGGTTAACGCCGCAGAGGCGTTCAGGATCGCCGGCATCCAGCACGGTTTCTTTGAGCTGCAGCCCAAGGAAGGCCTCGCCATGGTCAACGGCACCGCGGTAGGCTCTGGACTGGCGTCCATGGTGCTCTTCGACGCTAACGTTCTTGGCGTCCTCGCCGAGGTTCTGTCGGCCGTGTTCTGTGAGGTCATGAACGGCAAACCCGAGTACACCGACCACCTCACGCATAAGCTGAAGCATCACCCCGGTCAGATCGAGGCTGCTGCTATCATGGAACACATCCTCGAAGGCAGCTCCTACATGATGCTCGCGAAGAAGCTCGGCGAGCTCGACCCACTGATGAAGCCCAAGCAAGACAGGTATGCCCTCCGGACATCGCCGCAGTGGCTTGGCCCTCAGATTGAGGTCATCCGTGCCGCCACCAAGTCCATCGAGCGCGAGATCAACTCCGTCAACGACAACCCGCTCATCGACGTGTCCCGGGGCAAGGCGGTCCACGGTGGCAACTTCCAGGGCACGCCCATCGGCGTGTCCATGGACAACACCAGGCTTGCCATTGCCGCGATCGGCAAGCTCATGTTCGCCCAGTTCTCGGAGCTAGTGAACGACTTGTACAACAACGGTCTGCCTTCCAATCTCTCCGGCGGGCGCAACCCGAGCTTGGACTATGGCTTCAAGGGTGCTGAGATTGCCATGGCCTCGTACTGCTCCGAGCTCCAGTTCTTGGGCAACCCCGTGACTAACCATGTGCAGAGCGCGGAGCAGCACAACCAAGACGTCAACTCGCTGGGTCTCATCTCTGCCAGGAAGACTGCCGAGGCCATCGACATCCTGAAGCTCATGTCCTCGACGTTCATGGTCGCGCTGTGCCAAGCTATCGACCTCCGCCACCTGGAAGAGAATGTCAAAAATGCCGTCAAGAACTGCGTGAAGACGGTGGCTAGAAAGACCCTGAGCACCAACGACAACAGCCATCTCCACAGCGCACGCTTCTGCGAGAAGGACCTGCTCCTGACGATCGACCGTGAGGCGGTGTTCGCGTACGCGGACGACCCTTGCAGCGCCAACTACCCGCTGATGCAGAAGATGCGCGCGGTTCTCGTGGAGCATGCCCTGGCCAACGGTGAAGCCGAGCGTGACGTGCAGACGTCGGTCTTCGCCAAGCTCGCCGCCTTCGAGCAGGAGCTCCGTGCGGTGCTTCCAGGGGAGGTCGAGTCAGCCCGGCGTGCTGTGGAGAATGGCACCGCCGCGCAGTAGAACCGCATCGCCGAGTGCCGGTCGTACCCGCTCTACCGCTTCGTGCGCAAGGAGCTCGGAACCCACTACTTGACCGGAGAGAAGACGAGGTCTCCCGGCGAAGAAGTGGACAAGGTGTTTGTTGCCATGAACCAGGGCAAGCACATCGACGCGCTGCTCGAGTGCCTCAAGGAGTGGAACGGCGAGCCACTGCCTCTCTGCTGAAGAGTGAATCAAATACTGAAGAATAGAGTGCTTCAGAATTCAGAAGGATAGTATACTGTTTTTTCATTGTATTTCCTGATGTTGGTATTTGTAACGTCCTTTCAGAGCTGCCGTGCCAGTTGCAAAGAACTGCAATTGCATGACTTGGTAGTGCCAAGTTGGTGCACGAGCAACCCCGATAATGTCTGAAGATAATTGTACTTGCTTTCTTCAGAATGTTTTAGCTGTCAATAAACTACAGATGCACACAAACTATGCACTTCATGAGATTCTGCAACAGCTTGATCTGAATATTTTTCTGTAGGTGATATTCTGTGCGTTGGGTGATCTATGTTATTTCTCTATGCAAATGAATCAGGTGGCATCATAACAGATGGAATGTTTCAATTGTGACCAAAACTATCCGAGTTAAGTAGCAGATTGATTGTATAGCTTACTTGAAGGGCCAATGTTGATGACATGGTAGACTATTCCCTGCAATCACAGAAGTATACATGCCATGTTTCAGTGATGCATCATAGTAGCAGTTTGCATTCTATACATGCCATGTTTCAGTGATGGTGTTGCAATCACAGAAGTAAACAATGTATTGCTACTTGAAAACTTCTGACATTTGCTAGTCTTCCTACTGATAGAGTTTTTTCAGTTTGAAATCTAGTTCATTTATCTGATTGTGTTAGCTGTTCGTAGTCTCTGCTTTCTCTGATGTGAGACTATCCAGTGTTTGCACTGGATGCCTCGATCAGTTTCGTTTCTGTACATAGTGGAAGTGAGATAAATTGGATATAGGAGTATATTGTCATGTTCAGAAACGTATATTTTGCTGGCATATGGTCCCTGTTTTCTCTGGTTTAGTTCTGCTAAAATCAAAAGAACCACATTCAGTCAAAAAATAAAAATAAAAACCTCTCTTGAATTCATTTGGTAGATCATTCAGATAACCATCAGTACTTGTTGGGTGAGAAAAACCTCTCTTGAATTCATTTGGTAGATCTCCTTAGGTAAGCTTTTGACTTACCTAGCAGTTTGTAAGCTCTCCGCCCATTGCAATGAAACACAGCAGCTCTCCTGTTGTTATTAAGAAAAAATCTATAAGCTTGGCCAAACACAGGCAGGTTTGCTTTAAGACAAAAGAGAGTGGCCTTGTACACCTGGATGGATTAATAAGGGTGATTTTTGAGGAAACGATTTTTGTTGTCAAGCGGATGTGTAAATTCTGTCTCATGGTCTACTAGCTAGCGAAGTCAAATAATTACTGAGAGGAAACATTTATCGAACTTTGAAAGACCAAGTGTCGATTGGTGATTTGTTTGTAGGAGTACTTAGCAAACAAACTTCTGAAAAACTAGAACACAGTACAGTGAGGCAAATTTGACATGTGTCGAGTCTGATCGAGGGTGATTGTAAAAACTTGTTTATCCTGCGGTAATACATCAACAAAAAAAAGTGAAGCGATTTGACCAATGGATCGAAAGTAAGCCGCGTCCAATGGATCGACAGAGGGCCATCAGCCCATCATATTATGCCATATAAACGGGCCGGGTAGCATATCAATCAGAATCTCATTTTAACTTCACGAAATCCCATTTTCCCGTCTCGTCCCTCCAAAACCCTCCTCCGCCCGTTCTATTAGCAGGTTGATTGTATAGCTAACTTGAAGGGCCAAATTTATCTACTCCAATGTTGATGACATGATAGACTGTTCCCTGCAGCTCAGTTTGCATTCTGTACATGCCATGTTTCAGTGATGGTGTTGCAATCACAGAAGTAAACGACATATTGGCCGTAGTGACCTATGTCTTGCTGCTTGAGAATTTATAAAATTTGCTAGCCTTCCTACCAATGGATTTTTTTCAGTTTGAAATCTAGTTCCTTTATCTGATTGTGTTAGTTGTTCATAGTCTCTGCTTTCTTTGATGTGAGACTATCCAGTTGTTTGCAGTGGATGCCTCGATCAGTTTCGTTTCTGTACATAGTGGCAGTGAGATAAAATATATGTAGGAGTATATGGTCATGTTCAGAAACGTATACTTTGCTGGCATATGGTCCCTGCTTCCTCTGATTTAGTTCTGCTAAAATCAAAAGAACCACGTTCAGTCAAAAATGAAAAAAAAAAAACTCTCTTGAATTCATTTGGTAGATCAATTCAGATAACCATCAGTACTTGTTGGTCGTTGTAGAAATCCAACACCAAATAAATGATTCTTGCATACTTGAATGTTTATTATCTTTTTGGTTGTCGTTGTATTGTGCCTTCCTGTCCTACTTGTAGCATTTTGAGTCCACCATGTTTGGAATCTTATGGCGAAGACATCAGAGAACTAATCTGCACAATAGGGGATAAACGTTTTATGCTGATTTTGGCCATGTTATATGAGTTCCTATTGATATGGGACATTGTTCTTCAGGTGTTTGTGATCTTTGTTCTGGATAAAGGCTCTCCAACATACCGATCTATGTGGATTGAATCTATAATAATTCTGACCTGATTTATACCAACATTTGAGAACCTGTATTTACTTTAACAATAGAGTAGAAGTTGCATATCCGGCAAAAATCAATGTAATAAAACATAACACTTGAAGCCAAATTTAGACTAATTGACTACAATATCCCTAAAAAAATCTACGCTACTAAAAGATTTATTAGATGTGTCTGGGATATTGATAAATTCATTTCTTCATTAAACTTGGTCAATGGTTGTAGAAAAGTGATACTTTGATGAAAATTGATAATTATGTTTCAGTTGTATTCATTTGCTGCAACCAGAGATCATTGAGTTATGTAACTGAACTAATATTCCTTTTCTTTTCTTATTGTGACCGAGTTGACTTGAGGAAACTCCACACGATCATCAACTTGTATATTGATTTCATATAACTAAATCACACAAACACCGCATCTAAGCCATTGTCACCCTTTATCCACGTATCTATCTTCCTTGCCTCCTCAACGACCAACTCTAGTTTCAGTGTCAAAATAATAATAATCACTCCATTCATTTCTACAAAGCCAATTAGTCTTGTCTTAGGTCGAACAAGTTTACGTTTGACCAAGATTATGTACTACCTCCGTCCCAAAATATAAGTCACCTAAGGACTGGTTAAAAGTCAAATCTTACTAATTTTGATCAAATATTTAGGAAAAAATATGTATATCTACATTATGGAATGGACACATTAAGAAAATATACTTGGTGATAAATCTATTGATATTGATTTAATATTATAAATATTTATATTTTTGTGTATAATCTTGATCAAAGTTAGAAAACGTTGACTTTTGACTAAACCTTAGGCGCCTTATATTTTGGGACAGGGAAAGTACACAGTTATCAACATACCATGTATCCATAATACATTCAACGGGGTATTGTAGATGTTGCCATCTTATTAAGCTTGGTCAAACACAACCAGGTTTGGTTTAAGACAAAAGAGAGTGGCCTTGTATACCTAAACGGAGTAATAAGGGTGATTCTTGAGGAAATGATTTTTGTTGTAAAACGGATGTGTATTTCTTTCTCGTGGTTTACTAGCTAGTGATGAAGTCAAATATTATTAAGCGGAAACATTAGGGAGCATTTATCGAATTTTGAAAGAGCAAGTATCGACCGGTGATTTGTTTGTAGGAGCACTTGTCAACCAAACTTGTGAAAAAAATAGAACATTAAGTACAGTGAAGCAAATTTGACCTGTGTCGAGTCTGGTCGAGGGTGATTGTTAGAAACTCTTGTAAGAACTTGTTTATCCTGAGGTATTAATACATCAGTACATCACTGCCTTGTCGAAAAAATTCTCAAAAACAAAAAACCTTGTCGAAAAAAAAGTGAAGCAATTTGACCCTCACCATTACCGAAAGTAAGCCGCGTCCAATGCATCGACACTCGACAGAGGGCCATCAGCCCATCATATTATGCCGTATAAACGGGCCGGGGTAGCATATCAATCAGAATCTCATTTTAACTTCACGAAATCCCATTTTCCCGTCTCGTCCCTCCAAAACCCTCCTCCGCCCGTTCTATCGGCAGATGCCCTCTCCCGTCAGCCGCCAGGCGGCGGCAGGAATGCCCACAGCTCACTGTCCGGCGGTGGCGGTGAAGCTCTCCTCTTCTTCGCGCGTGATGTCGCAGCCCCCTCCGGCGATTCATGCCGACGGCGGCGAGGGGCACCCGGATGAGTTCAAGGAATTCACCGATAAGCAACTGCAGTCGAAGATCACTCGCTTGCGCGCTCTCTATAACCATACACCCGACGGCGGCGAGAAATTGCGGAGAATGGTCTACCGGGTGGAGAAGGAACTTGATCGCCGCCGCGCTGCCGGGCTGACCAAGGTGAGCAAAATCTGGATTTTGCTGGTTTCCTTATTTGTGCACGCGAAGGTTGTCCGTAGTTGGATTGGGATCTGGGAAGTTAGGGATCTGTTGTTTTATATCATGGCCTCATGGGTTTCTTTCCCTAGATGGTTTTCTGGATCCAGTTTGAGGTTCAGGGTTAAGCAATGAATTTTAAGTTGCTTCCAGCTATTGAAACTGCACTGAATGGTTCACTAAAATGGAAATTGTGTTGAATAGGGTGAGGGGGACGCGGAGGAACTCAAGAATTCCACGGATAAGGATCTGTGGTTGCACGCTCTCAATGGGGGCAAGAAGTTGCGGAAATCCGTATGCCGGGTGGAGAAGGAGCTTGATTGCCAAGCTGCCGGGGTGAGCAAAATGCAGAATTTCCGCGCATCATTTTTAGAGGGTTTTTGGATATACCTTATGAGGGTTTAGGAAGAGGTTATGAGTTAAAAAAAAGTGGATATTCAGTTGCTTTCACTATTGAAATAGAACTGAATAAAAAAACTCTAGCCTTGGGGGAGGAAGGAGGATCTTTTTTAGGTCAAGAAAGGCCCACAAGACCAGCCCCACCAGCCACGGTGGGGCACTGGGCAGTGTGACACACACAGCTACAACACACAACAAGGAGTCACTTTTTTTATGAGAAAGGCGAGACGCTTTGGCCATTTCCTTAAGATCGAAAAAAATAAAAGAACATAACGGTTATTTACACGATGACCAAGAAGAAAAGAGTAAAAATAGGGAAAAGAAAAGATAACGATAACATCTTGTATACAAAAAGTCAACCGCCTTGGGACAATATCCTCATGGGCGAGATAAACCATCTCAAGAAACATAAATTCAGTTCCCATTGAATATCCGGCTGTTCTGCACCTTCCATACACTATATTGGCCTCTCCAAAATCCAAGCACTGCAACTTGTCATTGCCTTCCATGTTCAAAGTTCCACCAATCCTAATAAACGTTGACCCCCGGGAATGATCCCTCGCGTGCTATACGTTGTTAGGTAGATGAGACCTCTCCAGCAGCGGATTGTACGCGCTCGAATAAAACCCTGTTTAATTCGGTCCCCATGGGGACTTGAACCCGGGTGGGCTAGCTGCGCACTCACTAGCTTTGCCACCAAGCCAGCGCTTGGTTCTCACCACCAATCCTAATGGGGAAGTCATTAGCAAGACCGAGAGGAATAGAAGCCAACTCTAAATAATACCCCATACACCTCAAGGGGCCTTTTTTTGGTGATAACGGGGGTTGGAAACCTTGTCGGTAGCCACACTCCTGCAGGTCTTACCGTCACGCTAGACGCATTGAATAGTTCACCAAAAATGTAATCACATTTAATAGTGAATAAATAAGTTAATTTTGTTTGGAAGCGTACGACTTCCATGTTACATCATATATTCTAGAAATCCTGATCATAAAGCTGAGATGATTGGTAACCATTCTTACATGTTTCTTTGTAGATGTTTATGTTGAAAAGGATAAACTTGTGGGTGACCAAAGGGAGTATTTTAGAAGTTGACTTATCTTTTCTTGACAGGAAGTCTATTTTGTTTTCAGTAGGTGAATATCTAGCTACTAGTTTAACCTTAGGTGCTGCGGGTTTAGAATTTTCGATACAGGATTGGTTTCATGTTTAAGATATCTATTTGTGACAAGTAGTGCTCATGAATGACACTACCTGATGCGCTCTAGAGTCAGTGGCAGAACTGCACCATCATCATAGAAGAGGCCAAACTATTTGAAAGAGAGTTGATGCTAAACATATATTAGTATTGAGAAAATTTTCTTTGATTGGGGGGGGGGGGGGGGGGGAGGGGGCATGGGCCCCCTTGGCCCCAACTAATCTCTGCCACCGTCCAGATTCAATAGCCTTATTCTTTTCATTAAATCTAAATTCCTGGTTTACTATCTGAAGTGCCACTGCCAATAGCCTTATTATCTAGATTCATGGTTTACTATCTAAAGCGCCACCGTCAATAGCCTTATTATCATGATTAACTTCAGATTTATGCTCTCCCTTGGTATTAAGGAAAGTATATAATTCTGTTTGTTCATGGAAGTCCAGACTCCCAAGCTATTCTTATAGATCTGCAATCAATAACTAAGTTGGCAAATAAACAGCTTGTGCCAAACATTTATTTTCATGATGTTTCATTTATATCTGGAATGTGCTCGACGCATCAATTATTTCGTGCTGTGTTATGGACAGGTCATGGAGATACTTTGTCTCCACAATCAGGACAATTGACAAGAAAATAAATAATTTTCTAGAAAATTTTACTTTTAGTATGTTCTAGAATGTTATCACTGGGTCATCCTTATATACTTGTACTTGTCACCATATTTCGTCCATGTCCTGAATTAATGGTTTTTAATCATTTTAGGTTGAGACGGGTCGGAGACAGGCGGTGCAGATACCCAGTGTGGATGATCCCTATGCCTTCGGTAAGTTTTATGCATTTTTTTATGCAATGCACGTCATTAGTAATGTCACACACATATGTTTTTTTCTTGTACCTATCTGAATGCCAGATCAAACCAATAGGAATAACTGTCATGTAGAAGGATGCCAGAAGACATGGCTTGAAAGTAATACGGGCGTTGCAGGGGCTGTTAACTATAGGCTAGTTCGTTATTATTTCTCTATAGATAATAAATACCGTGCTATCCCATGTTCTTGAAAAGAATACATGCTATCCCTTGCATAGGAATTTCTTGATGTGATCTCTTGGAAATTATATCTATCTCTAAGGAATGCATCTCTAATACATGGACTATATCTTATTCTCAAACACATTTAAATGTGTGTCATTTGTATTAGAAGAATACCCAACATGACACAAAGTGTTACAGCCAAAGCCTATACTAAACAAAAAACGAAGCCACCAAAAAGAAGAAAAAGAACAAGCAGAAATAACAGTACAAAAAGAACGAGTTAATAAATGATACTCCCTCCATTCACTAATATGTCTTATATTAGTGAATGGAGGAAGTATTATTTTTAATTTATCTGTAACTCGGTAAATCTTGACAAAATGTTAATGTATTAATTCAGTTAGCTGCACTGATTGTTATGCATTTATAAAACCATAGAAAAGCATAACTGGATACACATATTCTAGTGGCACCAGCTGCCAACTGGGGTAACAAACTAACCACTGGGTGAAAGACCAAAGACGCGTGAGGGGGAAAGTGAGTCACCTATCAGATATGCCTAGGGTTGCGAGTAAGAGCCTGCATAAACCTGCGAATAGGTGTTCTAAAGGTCAACCTAGTGCAATTTTTATTTGAGATTAACACAAGTTTGACTTTTGATATACCTATATGCGGGTTGTCCGCTTCACAACCCTAGATATGCCCAAGCCTCAAGCATGAAAGTAGCTCAACTCTACTTTCTAGGAAAAAGGAAGTTCTTATACTGGATAGTGGTGGTCCTCTGGTCTAATTATCTTATATTCAACCCAAAACTCACTGTGGATCTCATATAAAATTTTCGCTACACAATATAACGATGTTTCCTTTTCTAGACAGTCTTGTGATGTTATATTCGAGATTTTTTAAGGAATTTTTCAAATTCACTTTGCACCGCAGTGCCGCAAGTGGAGAACACAAGTAACCATGCTCCGCTCGTTGACAGAGAGGCTACTGATGGTGGCTTAAACCCTTTTGCCTCTACTAATCTGGAGGGACAAGGGCCAACAAGTACTAACCTAGGGGATGGGAAGGTTGAACCCACAACATCCACATGCTCAGGACAGAAAGGAGAGGATGCTGGAAAAAAGGACAAGCAGAGTCAGACCATCGGGGCACTTGAGAACTTCCTGGAATTCAAGATGAATCAAATGCAAAAATTTGTGGGAGAAGTTAAGGAGAGGCCCAAGCAGGAGGATAGATTCACAATTGAGAAGTGTGTGGCTCTGTTGGAGGCAATTGAAGAGCTCACTGATATGGAGAAGGCGAAGGCGTTAAAACTCTTCAAATGTGGGCTGAACCGTGAAATTTTTATGACGACGAAGAGTGCAAGTGTCCGTCTCATATGGTTGAAAAGTGAAATTTATGCTTAGGTATGCTCTACTGAATCCTAATATAATTTTCATGCCTCCAAATTCATATCCAGTTGCAGATTTGTCATAATAATTGGGTCCCCAATAAAAGTATCTTCTTGGGGTTGTCATGGCAAATCAATGCAAAAAGTGAGCTGAACCACCCACTTTGGTAGTTCGGTATTTTAATTCAGCTCGTAATCTGCTTTTACTTCTACTGATCTCCTTTGGCAAGAAACTCATATTTGTTGCCCTGAATTTATTATGCACAATGCACATATGTTGGTGTAGATGCTATTTGCTAATCTGTTTTTGTTAGGACTGGGGAATAGTCGTTATAGTCTTGTAGATAATTCAGCTATTCATTTTTATAATTTGGAGCTTAAATAACTCAAATCAGGCTAGCTCATCGCATTTCAGCTCCACGTTACTTTTTTTTTTAGATCAACTTTGTGTTACTGTTATTGATATCTACTCGTATATGATTTATCATATTGTAAATATTTATAACACAATAAAGTCCAGGTTGTATCCTAGTACAATAATATAAATCTAGCTAATTATGCCCAACATTAATTATATATTGATCTATTGTACACATCATTTGTCCCTAGTACAATAAAGAATATCTAGCTAATTACGCCCAAAAAAAAAAGTATGCTCGTAGTCTTGTTGGGAGTATTTTTATTCTAATCTGCTAGTGCTTGAAAAGGCATGTACAGAAATAGTTTTAGCCTGAGGAATAGTTTACTAAAACTGTTGTAATCTGAAACGGTTGCTAAATTTCATCACTGTTTATTGTAATTCAGCCAACGTCTAGCTGCAGTACCAGATGCCAATGCGGGGTAGGGAAAGACCAGAGCATGAGTTCTGGATGAAGCCTTACAGCTCAGGAGGACCTCTTCAGAAGTGTCGCCGCTAAACTTGAAATATAGGTCCATGACAACCCGTCAGCTGATGTTGTATTTCTGCTTGCTAAACTTGACCCGTTCTGCTGACAAGAGGATCCCCATTTGCAGTTCTAAAATTCAGAACCTGTTTGAGCAGTGATGCAGGGACATAATAATAAGTTCTAATGACTACTCTTTTTCTGGTACATGAAAATGACTCAGGCCGCCACTTGATCTGGGGATCTATTTTTGACTACTTTATCGTTTCCAGATGCAATATTTTTTGACAGTAGTTAAATACCTGCGTGCTGCTACAAATTTTTTTCATTGATTAAGGTTGACATTCTAGCTCCTTACTGTGTCTTTTATGTGTGTGTGGTTTTTGGATGAGTCATTACACAAGTCAAAATCTTTCTTTCTGCTTCCTCTCTTTTCCAGGCATAAATCTGTATTATTTTCTAATGATGCGTGGATTAGTGGATACATCTATGATGTGGCTAGTCGCCCGTGATGATGGATGGTCGTATGAATAGCATGCTAATGATGCATGGATACATCTATAATACAGTATACTTGGTTTAGAAAAGAAGCAAGAAAACTGGTGATATTTGATGCTAATGAAAAGAGGAGGGTGTTTCAGCAGGACTCGGCTACACACCCCTATTTGTGTTTTCCAATCCTGCATCAACATCCGCGCTAGCTCACTATTTTCACTATGGAGCAATTTTTCTTTTTTGTTTCTCTCAAATGAAACAACATATGTACTTAAAACTTTGCAGGTCACTGAGACATTAAAAGTGAAGTTTGGAGAAAATAACTCAGATTTTTTTGATTCCATGTAAATATATATAATGATCTTTTTGAATAAAATAATTTGTTTCGTATTTAAATTGCACAAATTTTAACTGTATTTTTCGTAAATTGGAGTTCTGTTGTACTGTTCACCTACAAAGTTTGAACATTGTATACCTTTTAGTTTGGGAGAAATAAAAAAGACAAACTTTAAAAAGTGTGGGGGGGTGTAGGTGAGTAGGTGTTCACCTACAACTTTTCCTACTGAAAATTCATTGGTGTTTGTGGCTTTATTCATAGCACCCTTATGAGACTCAACTACATTTTCAGTATGATCATCTAATTGCTCAGAATTCTCGGTAGTGTCCCCTCTTCCCTGGATTCAATTAAGTTCTCTACTCGTTTACTCTTGTTTACTTTCTCACAAAGAAATAAATGCTTTTTAGGCAACATGTTTACACGAAAAGGACAGAGGACACTTGAACGTTGTAGAAAATTAGCAAAAATCAAAGCCTCTAAGGTCAATCTATCTGAATTACTGAATCTGACTATCTCCTCCAAGGTTATGTGAGTCATCAACAATGTCCCAGAATTTTCCCAATACATTGTTACGTGCAACAAGTTGCCATTTACTTGAAACCATATTTCCATTTCATTGAAAGCAAATCCCCTTTCTATAGTAGTCGAAAATGTTGTATTGTTGGTGGAAGCAAATTTCTATTCCATTGGCAACAATTATGAGTAATATTTGATATAAAGTTTGCTCAATTACATCGGACTAAAACTTTGTTACATTAGTTAGTTTTCTGAAAAAACAGGTTTTAGCTCAAGTGGAAAATTGTAGATTAAATAATGTGAAAAGTGCTAAGAGCAATGGTAGGGAAATTGGTAATCGTTAACTGCTTGGTTGGCTTGGGAGTAGCGACTAATCGGAATTCGGACGATTAACTGATTTAATCGGTCGGCTATTAATCGGTGCAGCCTACAAAAAATAGCACCTAAAACATGTATAAATCCTCTTGCACCTCAACCATCTATCCTATTAAAGGCAACCTTAAGCTCCTGGGTGAGATCCTAAAGCGCTCGAGCTCTTGTATCTAAGGTCTAGTCGGCAACTACGAGGAACTGGTCAACAACGACAATAAACTGGTTGGTGATGGCGGAAATCGAGCTCCTGGAGACAGAGATCGAGCGGGAGCTTCACAAAACCTACTTCATTGGGGCGGGCTAGCGGATGGATAGGCGATATGTGTTAATAATTTTGCAACTTTTTAGACCAAATGTAGTGGTTAATCGGGAACATACCTAGTAATCGAAGTGTCAGATCTATTAATCAGGCTAAACGATTAACACAAATGATTAGTGGTAATCGACACAGTCAGGTCCCTAGTAGCGATTAATCGGCCTATTAATCATTGATTCGGCCTATTTTTTAAACAGTGGCTAAGAGTTCCTAAAAATGCCAAGAGTTCCAAAAACATCAGTTGCATAATCTTGTTTCTTAATCTTCGAATCTAGGAGCATTCTACCGTCTAAGACGACCTTTCTTTCACAAAGATATGGCTTAGACTAATTCTACTCTATGAATATGCGCTTGTGTGAAAAAATGTGTATAACTTTTGAGAATGGATCCGATGATATTGATTTTGGTCATGAAGTAAACATTAGCCAATGCCTTTTCTTAGTGAAACAAATTGTATCTTGCATATTATAGTCTATGGCATATGAACATTTTATGTACAATTTGTATGATATGAAGATTATGTTTTGTTAAATGAAAAAGATGCCCAACCAAATGCTAACATCAGTAGACAAATTTAACATAGTTTCCTTACATATATCATCCTCCTTAGGGCATCTCCAACATCGACTCCCAAACGGAACGGACACGTCCGTTCCTGTCTGGCCAGAAAGAGGGACAAGGCCCAAAGGCTTACCGCAAACGAACCGTGTGCCCTGGACCAGTATGTTTTGGTACATCCCGCAAATTTGAGTTGGATTTGAGGTCCAATGGACATCGTCCGGAGTCTTGGCTCCTCTCGTATGACCTGGGCCCTCCCGCTGACCACACGGACCTCTCTCTCTCTCTTGTAGGGGTTCGTAGCATGGAAAACAAAAATTTTCTATCGCATACAAACAAACAAGCCAAGATCTATCTACTAGATTGCAGCAACGAGTCGATGGAATAACTCACCCTCGAAGATTCCAAAGTGTTTAACGAGAGCAGATTCTCGTGGGTGATGTAGTCGTACTCTTTCCGATCTCAAGATCGCGTAGACGATCCTTCCGGCGCCACGTTCCAGCAGCGCCCCCGCAGTCGGTCACACGTTCGGTACTCGACGAAGACCTTCCTCTCCCTTGTTCCAGCAGGCAGCGGAGGTTGTAGCACTCTCCTCGCGATTCCGGCAGCACAACGGCGTGGTACCGGAGGTAGAGGGGAGATCCCGCAGGGCTTCGCCTTAAGCCGGTGCGAGTATGGTGGAGCTTATGAGAGAGGCTATTAGTGGTCTAGTAATTAGACACACCAATTAGAGGGCTCTAAACCAATTAGAAGGCTCTAAACCAAAATAGCTCTAAACCGGGGTTTAGATCTAGGTTTAGTTTAGAGGGTAGGAACTTGTGTTGTGTCTAGAGGAGGAGGCCCTGCCCCTCCTTTTATAGGTGGGAGGGCCGGCGCCATGGGGAGGAGTTCCTCCCCAACTCGGCCTAGGGAGGTGCGCCGGCCTAGGGGAGGAACCCTCCTCCAACTCGGCCTCCACCTCTCCTCCTCTTTCTCCACTTTCCGAAACTGGCAGTTTGACCGAAAACTGGCAGTTTGACTTTTCCAATTAGGATTTGAATTAACCCTTTATTTCGGACAGCGAGAACACTTAGTACATGATGCAATCATTCCAACATGCAATGACACATTCATGTACCCCTTCCCCCCCCGGAGTGCCGGACATTCCGGGACCTTCTAGAATGTTCCCGATGAAAACACCGGAACCATTCCCCAACTCCGAAACGGGACTTTCCTTATATGAATCTTATTCTCCGGACCATTCCGGATCACCTCGTGATATCCCGGATCCAATCCGAGACTCCGAACAACATTCGGTCTCTTTCTCATAACACCATAACTACTCAAACAACGTCGAATCCTTAAGTGTGTCTCCCTACGGTTCGTGAATTATGCAGACATGATCGAGACACTTCTCCGAACAATAACCAATAGAGGAATCTGGAAATTCATATGGCTCCCACATATTTCTACGATTACTTTGCGATCGAATGAACCACTTACATACGATACCAATTTCCCTTTGTCTCACGATATGTTACTTATCCGAGGTTATGATCGTCGGTATCTCTGCATACCTAGTTCAACCTCGTTACTGATAAGTACTCTTTTCTCGTTCCCGTGATATGTGATCCCTTGTGACCCAGTCACATGCTTGCAAGCTAATTGGATGACATTTCACCGAGAGGGCCCAGAGAATATCTATCCGTCATATGGATGGACAAATCCCACTCTTGATCCATGTGTTTCAACCAATACTTTCCGAACACTCAATACCACCTTTATAGCCACCCTGTTACGGTGTGGTGTTTGATGACATCAAAGCATCCATCCAGTAAAGGTGATATGCATGATCTCATGGTCGAAGGAATTAGGTTACTATGTATCAGAAAGCATATAGCAATTGAACTATTGAAATGACTTGATCTTTATGCTACGCTTATCTATAGGAGTATGTCCACCATATCATTCTCCTAATGATATGATCTTGTTGTTAATAACATCTCAATGTTCATGATAGGGAAACCACAATCATCTATTAACCAACAAGCTAGTGAAGTATAGAGGCTATACTAGGGACTTCAATTTAAGTTTACAATTCACACAAGTATTAATGTTTCCTTGTTAATACTATTATAGCATGAATATAAACATTTATCATAAACACAAAGATATAATAATAACTATATTTATTATTGCCTCTAGTGCATATCTCCAACAGTCTCCCACTTGCACTAGAGTCATCTAATCTAGATTACATGGTAATATACCGAACACCCATGGCAGTTTGGTGTTGGTCATGTTTTGCCCTCGGGAGAGGTTTAGTCAACGGATCCGCCACATTCAGATCTGTGTGTACTTTGCAAATCTTTATATCCCCATCCTGGATATGTTCTCGAATAGCGTGAAAACGCAGCTTGATATGCTTCAGCTTCTTGTGTGACCTTGGTTCTTGCGCATTGGCTATGGCGCCCATGTTATCACAGTAGATAGACATTGGGTCCAGCGCACTAGGAACCACACCCAGCTCTATAATGAACTCTTTCATCCATATCGCTTCTTGTGAAGCCTCCGAAGCAGCCATGTATTCCGATTCAGTTGAAGATCTCGCCACAACGCTTTGCTTTGTACTCCTCCAGCTAACTGCTGCACCATTCAAAATAAATACGTATCCAGATTGTGATTTAGAATCATCCGGATCGGTGTTCCAACTAGCATCGGTGTAACCATTAACAACGAGCTGTTCATCACCTCCATAAGAAAGAACCATATCCTTAGTTCTTCTCAAGTACTTAAGGATGTTTTTGACCGCTGTCCAATGATCCACTCCTGGATCACTTTGATATCTGCTAGTTAAACTAACAGCATATGCGATGTCGGGTCTAGTACATAGCATGGCATACATTAGAGATCCTATGGCTGAGGCATAGGGAGTCTTACTCATCCTTTCTCTATCTTCTGCCGATGTCGGACTTTGAGTTTTACTCAAGGTCGTATTGGGCAACATGGGCAAGAACCCTTTCTTGCTATCTTCCATTCCAAACCTCTTTAGAACTTTGTCCAAATATGTACTTTGTGACAATGATATTTGGCGTTTCGATCTATCTCTATAAATCTTTATGCCTAATATGTAAGCTGCTTCGCCAAGATCCTTCATTGAAAAACTATTATTCAAATATTCTTTGACACTATTAAGAAGGTCTACATCATTCCCAATCAACAATATGTCATCCACATACAGTATTAAGAATGCTACAGAGCTCCCACTCACTTTCTTGTAAATACAAGCTTCTCCATAAGTTTGTACAAAACCAAAACTTTTGATTACCTTATCAAAACGTTGATTCCAACTTCGGGATGCTTGCTTCAATCCATAGATGGACCGTTGAAGTTTGCATACCTTGTTAGCATCTTTAGGATCGACAAAACCTTTGGGTTGTATCATATACAACTCTTCATCAATGTCTCCATTGAGGAATGCTGTTTTGACATCCATCTGCCATATCTCATAATCATAATATGCAGCGATTGCTAACATAATCCTCACAGACTTTAGCTTCGCTACCGGTGAGAAAGTCTCATCGTAGTCAACTCCTTGAATTTTTCGAAACCCTTTTGCGACAAGTCGAGCTTTATAGACAGTAACATTACCATCAGCATCTGTTTTCTTCTTGAAAATCCATTTGTTCTCGACAGCCTTCCGGCCATCCGGTAAGTCCACCAAAGTCCATACTTGGTTTTCGTACATGGATCCAATCTCGGATTTCATGGCTTCTTGCCATTTATTGGAATCTGGGCTCATCATCGCTTCCTCATATGTCTCGGGGTCATCGATGTTGTCCACCACCATGACATTCATAACGGAATCATACCAATCTGGAGTGGTACGAGTTCTCGTTGACCTCCGAGGCTCTGTAGCAACTTCAACCGAAGTTTCATGATCATCATCATTAGCTTCCCCTCTTATTGGTGCAGGCACCACAGGAACTTCTTCCGGTGCTGCGCTACTCGCAATTTCGAGAGAAGGTTCGACAACCTCGTCAAGTTCTACTTTCCTTCCAGTCACTTCTTTAGAGAGAAATTCCTTCTCTAGAAAGGATCCATTCTTGGCAACGAAGATTTTGCCTTCGGATCTATGATAGAAGGTATACCCAATAGTTTCCTTCGGGTATCCTATGAAGACGCATTTTTCCGCTTTGGGTTCAAGCTTGTCCAGCTGTAACTTCTTTACATAGGCTTCGCATCCCCAAACTTTAAGGAACGACAATTTAGGTTTCTTCCCAAACCATAATTCATACGGTGTCGTTTCAACGGATTTAGACGGTGCCCTATTTAAAGTGAATGCGGCTGTTTCTAATGCATAACCCCAAAATGATAGTGGTAAATCTGTAAGTGACATCATAGAACGAACCATATCTAAGAGAGTTCGATTACGACGTTCAGACACACCATTACGCTGTGGTGTTCCCGGCGGTGTCAATTGTGAAAGTATTCCGCATTTCTTCAAATGCTCGCCAAACTCGTAACTTAGATATTCACCTCCACGATCAGAACGTAGAAATTTAATCTTCTTGTTACGTTGATTCTCTACCTCACTTTGAAACTCCTTAAACTTCTCGAAAGTTTCGGACTTATGTTTCATGAAATAGATATACCCATATCTACTCAAATCATCTGTGAAGGTAAGAACATAACGATAACCACTGCGCGATGCTACACTCATTGGACCACACACATCGGTATGTATGATTTCCAATAAGTCTGTAGCTCGCTCCATCATACCAGAAAATGGGGTCTTAGTCATTTTACCCATCAGACATGCCTCGCATCTTTCAAGTGATTCAAAATCAAGTGATTCAAGAAGTCCATCGGAATGGAGTTTCTTCATACGCTTCACTCCAATGTGACCAAGACGACAGTGCCACATATAGGTCGAGTTATCGCTTGATTTCAAACGTTTAGCCTCAATGTTATTAATATGTGTATTTCTACTATCGAGATTCAATATGAATAGACCATCTATCAAAGGTGCATGTGCATGAAACATGTTACTCATATAAATCGAACAACCATTATTCTCGGATTTAAACAAGTAACCGTCTCGCAATAAACAAGATCCTGATATAATGTTCATGCTTAACGCAGGCACCAAATAACAATTATTTAAGTATAAAACTAATCCCGATGGTAGATGAAGAGGTAGCGTGCCGACCGCGATCACATCAACCTTTGATCCGTTTCCTACGCGCATCGTCACCTCGTTCTTCGCTAGCTTCCGTTTATTCTGCAGCTCCTGTTTCGAGTTACAAATATGAGCAACCGAACCAGTATCAAATACCCAGGCACTACTACGAATACTAGTGAGATACACATCAATAACATGTATATCAGATATACCTTTCTTCTTGATGTTGCCGTTCTTCAAATCTGCCAAGTACCTTGGGCAATTCCGCTTCCAGTGACCTTCTCCCTTGCAGTAAAAGCACTCAGTTTCAGGTTTAGGTCCAGCCTTGGTCTTCTTCGTCGGCGTGGTAACTTTCTTACCACCCTTCTTGAAGTGTCCCTTTTGCTTAGACTTGCCTTTCTTGAATTTGGTGGTCTTATTGACCATCAACACTTGGTGCTCTTTCTTGATCTCCACTTCTGCAGATTTTAACATAGCAAATAGTTCTGGCAACTCTTTGTTCATGTTCTGCATGTTGTAGTTCATCACAAAGTTCTTGTAACTTGGTGGTAGTGATTGGAGGATGCGGTAAACTCCCAAAGTATTAGGAATCACTATACCCAAACTTTGAAGTTTATTTGCGTGCCCAGACATCTTAAGCACATGCTCACTGACGGAGCTACCCTCTTCCATCTTGCAGTTAAAGAACTTTTCAGAAGCTTCATAACTTTCAATTGCCGCATGAGTCTCAAAGATTAATTTGAGATCCTTGACAATATCATATGGATCTGACTCTTCAAACCTTTTCTGAAGCTCCGATTCTAAACCATACAAGATAGCACACTGAACTATGGAGTACTGATTCTTCCGAGCGAGGTAAACATTCTTTACTTCATCGGTAGCATCAGCTGCAGGTGGGTCACCTAGCGGTGCATCCAGCACATAGGTCAAATTACCAGCTGTGAGGACAATCCTCAAATTGCGGAACCAATCCGCGAAGTTGCTTCCATTGTTTTTCAACTTTTCTTTCTCTAGGAACGCATTAAAATTGATGGTAGGGGCTGCCATTGATCTACAACATATTTGCAATAGTTTAGACTAAGTTTATGACAAATTGAGTTCAAATTAATTAATGAAATTAAACTAGGTGAACTCCCACTCAAAACAACATCCCTCACATTGTTTTAGTGATCACATGAACCAAATCCACTACATCAACACCGATCATCACGAGAGTTGATATAGTTTCAATGGCGAACAATCATCATGTTCATCATATCTACTATATGATTCATGCTTTACCTTTCGGCGATCCGTGTTCCTGAGGCCATGTCTGTACATGCTAGGCTCGTCAAGATCAAACCTTAGCTACCGCATAAGCAAATCTGGCTTGCTTACGTTGTATTCACCCGCGGAATCAAAGACACCCGATCATCACGTGGTGCTTCGAAGCAGCAAGCTTTGGCAACGGTGCATACTAAGGGTGAACACTTTAGAACTTGAAATTTTGTGCATGAGGGATCATCTTATAATGCTACCGTCGTCTACTAAGCAATACAAGATGCATAAAGGATTAACATCACATGCAATTCATAATATGTGATATGATATGGCCTTTCTTCTTTGTGCTTCCGATCTCCATCTTCAAGCACGAACATGATCTCCATCATCACCGGCATAGCATCAAGGTCAATGACGCTTCTTCATGGTTGTCGTCCACCAGCTTCAACTATTACAACTATTTTGAATAGACACGCAGGTCTTAACAGAAATTAAAGACAACCATATGGCTCCTGCCGGTTGCCAACTTACAATAAGGAACATTGCATACATCAAATATAATCACAATCATGGCCATATCACATCACTGCACACCCCTGCAAAACAAAGTTAGACGCTTCTACTTTCTTTGCATATTTTACGTGGTTTGGGGCTTTCATAAGTGTCGTTCTAACCTACGAACAAGAACCACAACATTGATACTAGCATTGTTGATTACCCGTTGTAAATTGGATCTTTACTATGCTAGGAGAAACAGGCACCCGCAAAGCCACTTATGCAATACGAGTTGCATGTTGAGCGTGGAGCAAGTCTCATGAACGATGTCATGTAAGGTTAGCCCGGGCCGCTTCATCCCAACATACCGCAAGATGCAAAGTACACAAAAAGCAATCTACAATAAAAGCATCAACGCCCACAATGACCATTGTGTTCTACTCGTGCAACAGATCTACATATAGACACGGCTCTGATACCACTGTAGGGGTTCGTAGCATGGAAAACAAAAATTTTCTATCGCATACAAACAAACAAGCCAAGATCTATCTACTAGATTGCAGCAACGAGTCGATGGAATAACTCACCCTCGAAGATTCCAAAGTGTTTAACGAGAGCAGATTCTCGTGGGTGATGTAGTCGTACTCTTTCCGATCTCAAGATCGCGTAGACGATCCTTCCGGCGCCACGTTCCAGCAGCGCCCCCGCAGTCGGTCACACGTTCGGTACTCGACGAAGACCTTCCTCTCCCTTGTTCCAGCAGGCAGCGGAGGTTGTAGCACTCTCCTCGCGATTCCGGCAGCACAACGGCGTGGTACCGGAGGTAGAGGGGAGATCCCGCAGGGCTTCGCCTTAAGCCGGTGCGAGTATGGTGGAGCTTATGAGAGAGGCTATTAGTGGTCTAGTAATTAGACACACCAATTAGAGGGCTCTAAACCAATTAGAAGGCTCTAAACCAAAATAGCTCTAAACCGGGGTTTAGATCTAGGTTTAGTTTAGAGGGTAGGAACTTGTGTTGTGTCTAGAGGAGGAGGCCCTGCCCCTCCTTTTATAGGTGGGAGGGCCGGCGCCATGGGGAGGAGTTCCTCCCCAACTCGGCCTAGGGAGGTGCGCCGGCCTAGGGGAGGAACCCTCCTCCAACTCGGCCTCCACCTCTCCTCCTCTTTCTCCACTTTCCGAAACTGGCAGTTTGACCGAAAACTGGCAGTTTGACTTTTCCAATTAGGATTTGAATTAACCCTTTATTTCGGACAGCGAGAACACTTAGTACATGATGCAATCATTCCAACATGCAATGACACATTCATGTACCCCTTCCCCCCCCGGAGTGCCGGACATTCCGGGACCTTCTAGAATGTTCCCGATGAAAACACCGGAACCATTCCCCAACTCCGAAACGGGACTTTCCTTATATGAATCTTATTCTCCGGACCATTCCGGATCACCTCGTGATATCCCGGATCCAATCCGAGACTCCGAACAACATTCGGTCTCTTTCTCATAACACCATAACTACTCAAACAACGTCGAATCCTTAAGTGTGTCTCCCTACGGTTCGTGAATTATGCAGACATGATCGAGACACTTCTCCGAACAATAACCAATAGAGGAATCTGGAAATTCATATGGCTCCCACATATTTCTACGATTACTTTGCGATCGAATGAACCACTTACATACGATACCAATTTCCCTTTGTCTCACGATATGTTACTTATCCGAGGTTATGATCGTCGGTATCTCTGCATACCTAGTTCAACCTCGTTACTGATAAGTACTCTTTTCTCGTTCCCGTGATATGTGATCCCTTGTGACCCAGTCACATGCTTGCAAGCTAATTGGATGACATTTCACCGAGAGGGCCCAGAGAATATCTATCCGTCATATGGATGGACAAATCCCACTCTTGATCCATGTGTTTCAACCAATACTTTCCGAACACTCAATACCACCTTTATAGCCACCCTGTTACGGTGTGGTGTTTGATGACATCAAAGCATCCATCCAGTAAAGGTGATATGCATGATCTCATGGTCGAAGGAATTAGGTTACTATGTATCAGAAAGCATATAGCAATTGAACTATTGAAATGACTTGATCTTTATGCTACGCTTATCTATAGGAGTATGTCCACCATATCATTCTCCTAATGATATGATCTTGTTGTTAATAACATCTCAATGTTCATGATAGGGAAACCACAATCATCTATTAACCAACAAGCTAGTGAAGTATAGAGGCTATACTAGGGACTTCAATTTAAGTTTACAATTCACACAAGTATTAATGTTTCCTTGTTAATACTATTATAGCATGAATATAAACATTTATCATAAACACAAAGATATAATAATAACTATATTTATTATTGCCTCTAGTGCATATCTCCAACATCTCTCTCTCTCTCTCTCTCTCTCTCTCTCTCTCTCTCTCTCTCTCTCTCTCTCTCTCTCTCTCTCTCTCTCTCTCTCTCTCCACCCGCACGCAATCGCCCAAGCCCTTCGTACCCCCGTCGTGGCGGCCCATGCCATGCCTCCAGGCATGCTCTCACAGTGTCCCGATGAAGCCGAAGAAGGAAATGACGCCGGAGCAGAGGGCATTGGAGACAAAGAAGCATGCCGGTCTGAGAGACGACGCCAATAACCGGCTAGCCGCTCCAAACCACCCAAGAAAGGGCCCTACCCCAAGAACACGCCTCTGCCATTCAGGCCAAGGCGAACGCCGAGGCCTTCGCCGCTAATGTTGTGTTCATGTTGAAGGAGCGAGAGTTGACCAATGCCCTAGTCGACATGGCAAGCTCTGGCTCATCCGCGAATAAACCACCTCAGGCCAAGACGGTAGTCTACGTGTTCTTGTCCGGTCATGCTCCGACGTCATCCTGGTTCTCTAGCTCACGCGACACCTCACCGAAGAATGGCGAGTCCTTCCTGACCGTGCCAATGGTTCCCATCCTTGACCTGAACGTCACACATGTGGTTGGTGGTTCCTCTTAAAATTGAAAGAGCCCACAAGTGATGCTCGTCGACAATATGCCCGCGCCCTGCAACTTGCACTATGAAATGCCACCCATGAAGCCATACAACGTAGTATGATTTCAAACTCCCACTCATCTATGTACTTGTATGTTAGCTATAAATTGTGTGAACATATGGAATTATTCATAGGCACCACTTCAACCCAAGGGACCGGAGGCACCGGAGTCATCGATCTTGATGCGGACACCCAAAGTGGGTGGGGGCTCTCGTGTTGTTCGGTTCAGGGAAGGACCAAATCCAAGCTAGATGCAGCGCGAGGCTTCGTCACTTTCATTGCAAGAGACTTTGAATAATTTGATATACGATAAGGATGTGTCAAGTGAGAATAGGGAAGAGAGGATGGACATTGCCAAGAGCTTCTATGAGATGCAAAACGAAAATCTCAAAATAAAAGAGATAAATGCATGGTCAAGTGCCAAGGAAATATATCTCAAACAAAAGGAGATAGAGGTTGCCATACTATCTGAGGAGGCCTGGATCATGACGGCCGTCGTGACCGATATGGACCCAATCCATAGGGCTTGGTTCCATAAAAAGAAGATGACCCATGATCGAGATGCATGATTACTCGATATTTATCTCAATTTGTTTATTTTTTTACGAACTATGTGTGTTATTTTGGCATTATTTTGGTACTTTGAGGTATGCTGGCGAGACTTTGTTCAACTACTACGAAGTGGTAATTAATTTGATACTATTTTCATTATTGTGTGACTATTTTTTGTGTTAAAATGTACAAAATGGTGCAAAATTTAAAAAGGCCCAGCCATAGACAAAAAGGGGAAGGGCTTCGTTGGGTGCTCTAGCCATGGTTGGCTAGACAAGGGTCGGTAGCCTGTCCTCCCTATCTTGAAACAGATCAAATTGGACACTTTATGTATCCAAAATGGGTGTCATCGTTAGAGTTGCCCTTAGACCTTATAGGTACCTTGCAAGCATGATTCGTTAGAGTGCCATCGTTTTTTCCACTCACCTATGGTTGCCATGTATAACACCTTTTATGCTACTCATCTACTTCTCCCAATCATAAAAATGTTGAATTGTAGTGTTGTACATTTATGCTTTCCCGCGTCACCCTGTGGTGTTAAATGTATGCTATTACTTACGTGTGTACTTAGTTGTTGTCACTTAGTTGTGACTCTTCCTTCCCTACCCACCCTTTTTCCTCCTGCAACATTCACCATCTATTAACCACATGGTGTAAGATGCATATCAAACAAAATCATGTGCGTAGTTCACAAAACACAACATGTGAGAACCGATTCTTCGTTGATTGGCTACAAAATCTATAAATCCCTTAAAAACTATGTCCATACTACTAAAAAAGCATAAGATATGTGTAGGGATACTAATCATCATATTTTGGAATGAAGTAAATATTTGATAACACTTGATAATTTTATCTTGATTATCATTATTGTAAATAAACCTAATTAAGCACTGCAATTAATACCACAAAATGATAAAAAATAATGTTTTGTGCTTTTATTTGATTTTATCTGCCAACATTAAGATCCCACAAACACTAACTTCATATCTTATGTTTCTCTCCATCGCCTCATGCCTTTTTCTTCCCCGTCCCCTCAAACGATTCTACTTCGGGGACACTAAGATACATAATAGTAGTAGTAATCAATCAATAAGGTAACCTTTGAGGATTATGTTATGTAAAACTATGCTATTCTCTTAATGTTTTTGTCGGTGGTGCATTGCATGTCAATGATCAATACATCAATACGACTCACTTGAATGAAAAATCAAATGACTTCTTTGCAAAACATTTGTAAACATTACCGAGTTTTGAAAGAATAAGACTCTACCAGTAATTAGTTATGAGGTAAAACCGCAAACTTGTCAATTTGATCAACTAACAGTGTTATAAGATGATCAAATAACTGTGTTTTTTTAACATTATAGTAGGAAACTAGCCCGATTTTTCTGTCGACGTGGCATGCTGACTCGGCACAACGGTTAAGCGCGAAGTGCTTTGGCTCCGTTTCGCGCCAAAATAGTCCATAAAGGACTTAGAAATTTACAAAGATGACCCTCATTTGTTTTCCACTTGGAAAGAGTAATCTTGTGAGAAAACTAGAACATTTTTTTACGAACCATAGAAAACTAGAACAATGAAAACATTAATCGGACTTAGAAATTTACAAAGATGACCCTCATTTGTTTTCCACTTGGCAACAGTAATCTTGTGAGAAAACTAGAACAATTTTTTACGAACCATAGAAAACTAGAACAATGAAAACATTAATCGACCAAAATATTTTGTCAAAAGCCAAGTTTGATGGACAGAGGAGATATCATGTGCAAAAATTGAGCAGGCGCCAGGGAGGTACCACTAATTACTGCATTGGATTGGAATTGAAGCGGCAGCGTATATATCAATCCGAAATTCCTTTTAGCTTTTCGAAATCTCATTTTCCCCTTTCCTCACCCGGTCGCCCCGCACCCGCTTGTCTGTCCCGTCATAAAACCCTTCCTCCGCCCGTTCGATTGGCGGAGCCCCCACCCCCGTCCGTCCGCCGCCTGGCGGCGGCACTGACCATGGCGCACACTCCGATAGCCATCGACCGGGCACAAATGTCCCTCGGCTCTCCGCCGGCGGAGTTGGAGATCATATCCTCCTCCTCCTCTTCGCGCGTGACGCCGCGGCCACCTGCGCGAATACAGGCGGACGGCGATGACGCCTCCGACGGCGGTGAGGGGGACCCGGACGAGTTCAAGAGATTCACCGATAAGGAACTCCATGCGAAGATCGCGCGCTTGCGCAGTCTCTATGGTAAAGCACCTGACGGCGGCGAGAAGTTGCGGAAGTTGGTCCGCCGGGTGGAGAAGGAGCTTGATCGCCGCCGCTCTGCCGGACCGAGTAAGGTGAGCAAAATGTACTTTGTGCGCAATCGATTTTGGGGGAAGTTCTTGGAACTGCGTGCTTTCCCCCAATCTGGATTCGTCCTTGCGAGGATTATGGACAGTTGGATTGGGAAGTTGGGGTGTTAAGGGTTTGTTGTCTTTTGTCATTGTTTTTAGAGGGGTTTCTGGCTTTGCCTTTTGGGTTTATAGTGTGGGCAGCTGGGTAAAACATGATAGATCTTCAGTCGCTTTCAACTTTCGAAATTACAATTAATAGTTCCATAAAAAATGAAATTGAACTGAATGGTGGGTAGATATGTTTTTTGTTTGTTTGGAAGCGTGCGACTTCCATGCTACAACATATTATAGATCTCCTTATCATAAGCTCAAATGATTGCTAAGCATTGTGCCACGCGTCCTTTGTAGATGTTTTTTTTTCTGAAAAGGATAACATTGCAGGTGACCAAAAGGTGAATCTTAGCAGACAGCCATATTCTATCTTTTGTCGACATGGAGCTTATTTTGTTTTCAGTAATGAATTTGTAGCCACTGGCTAGTAGTTTAGCCTTTAGGTGTTGTGATTTAGAATGCCTGGTAGCCATTCAGGTCACATAGGTTCAGTCAAAGATATGAATGACATCGGGATTGATGGGTTGGTACAGGGTTGTCAAATTCAGGCTCGTGGTTTACTACTTGGCGCTCCACTGCCAATAGCCTTCTTCTTTTTTACAAGGATGCACACTCACACACACCGCATTCGCGCAGCCACACCCACTCACACGTGTCTGCGTCCTAACCTAAACACATGCTAGGTCTGGATCGGAGGTCCCTCCGATGTCTACGATTTTCTCCTATAATCATGGATCACGGGGCACACACTTTACCACTGAAAGCGCACATGTGCAATAGTGTGATGCATGGACGCTCAATCCATGGGTTCGACCAGGGTGAACAGGCTGCACCGCCTTGAGCCTTACCAACAGGCCACCACTCACTTTGTCACTATCAGTGACCTCATTTTCTTGATTAAACTTGCAATCAAGTTGCCACATAAGAAGCAAACATCTCCCTTTCCATGATGTTTGATTTGGAATGTCGGATCGCGATTCAGGTGCATGTAATTTCATGTCAAACATATTCATTTGTTTCCCGTTAGTGCTCATGAATGACATTAGGATCGGTAATTTGGTACAAGTTTTCAAATCTAGGTTCATGGTTAACTACTTGGCGCTCCACTGTCAGTAACCTTGTTCTCTTGATTAACTGCAGATTCATGCTCCTCCCTTTTGTATTCAGTTACAAAAAGCATATATTTTCTTTGTTCCTGACAATGAGATATTGTAAGTTCCAAGTCATGATCATAAACTTGTAATTGAATGATTAAGTTGGCACATAAGCAGCCAAATATTTGTCTTTACATGCATCGTTTCGTTTTTGGTGTTATGGACAGGTGAATGAGATATCTTTTCTCCACAATCATTACAACTAAATAATTTTTCAGAACAATTTACTTTTGCTATGTTCTAGTTGTATCATTGGGAAATTCAAATATATTCCTATTTTTCAGCATATTTTTTCTTTCGAACAATTTGTCAGCATATTTCATCCATGAAGTGAGTTAATGTTTTCCATTAATTATTGTAGATTGACACGGGTCGGAGACTGGCGGTGAACACACCCAGTAGGGTTGATCCCTTCGCCTTCAGTAAGCTTCATGCATGATGTTGTTATTTATCCAATGCACATCGCTAGTAATGTCAGATACATATGCTGTTTTTTTCTTGTACCCATCTGATGGCTAGCTGAAACCCATAGCAATAATTTCCATGTCGAAGAAGGTCAGATGCATGGCTTGAGGGTGATTAAGTAAACGCAACTAATAAAGAAACTAATTATTATCTCTACTTTCCAACTAATGTTATAACGGCCTAGCGCATGAGTGCAGTACCACTAGTCCACTACAAAATACTGTCAAATAGTTTGAAACTTGATTGTTGCTGAATGGCTCATGGCCTCAAAACCTTGAATGCAAAAATATTGTAGCCAGCATATAGCTTCAATTTGAATTTGATTTAGACTTTTTGCACAAAGTTCTATTTAGAGTCATAGTGAGCTAAATAGTAGTATTAATTTTGAACTGTATGTAACTTGATACATTTTGACATCCGAAAAGCAGGAATTATTATGTATTGATATTTAACATAGTGAGCTAAATGTATTACCTACGAATTACTATCTGTAACTTCTTAAATTTTGACATCTGAAAAGAATGAATTATTATGTATTGTTATAATTATATACTGATGATTATGCAATTAAATAACCATACAAAAGTGTAATTGAACACCCGTTCTTCTCGTGGCATAAGCTGCCAACAGGGATAACAAAGTGATCAGTGGGTGAATCAGGGTGTTCACAACCGGTTTGAGTTGAAACCATGAACACCTTAGGTCCAATTTTTATTAGTTTTGCCAGGGTGATTAGAGCTAACGAAGAAAACCGAACTATATAAAACCAGGTTCACTGTTTGTATCCAAACCAGGTTTGAACACCCCTAGGGTGAATGACTGAAGATGCATGAGAGAAAAAGCAAGTCACCTACCAGATATGCCCAAGCTCAACAGAAAAGTAGCTGAACCCTACTTTTGTAGGAAAAAGGAAGTTTTTATACTGGATAGTGGTGGTCATTTGATCTCATTATCTTATATACTACCCAAGAGTCATTGTTTAGCTCATGTAAAATTTGGCTTCACAACATATGTATGTTTCCCTTTTCAGTGGAGAGTATAGATATTTCAGACTCTAGACAGTCAGTTATACAAGGTCAATAGGACCACAGTTTTTCAGCAGAATCATTTTTTATTATCGATATTAAGTATAAGCTCCACATCCTTTAAAAAATAATATTTTCTCCATAGTAATGCATCTGATCTGTACGAATTAGGGTTCATTAACTAGGTCTTTTGGTGGTTTTCATGGAAGGCGTTTCCATGCTGGCTGCTCTAACACCTTCTGTTTCTTGCCTTCAACTGTCTAAAGGATGTAATGTATATTCTACCAGTCACCAACGTATCATGCATTTTTCTTGCAGATAATGATGATGAGCTTGAGCACAACTGCAGCAACCTTGGTGGCAAAGGCCATCTGGAATCATATTATGCTCCACATACAAAGAATGGCAAGGTGTGTACTTTAGTGTTCTCACTCCTAATTTTATATGATAGATTTTATCACAATACACTTGTTTTGACAACTTTCCTTATTATATGTAGGTTGATAGAACTGCATTCTCTGATGAGCTAGGCTATTTTAAACTTGGAGGAACAGCAAGAAAACAAGTGAATCATGAAACAAAAAGTCGTACAGTTTTTCAAAATACTACTAATAAATTTCCAGATATGGATCGTAAGAGGCCAGGTTTGAAGATCTGTACCAAAAATCGACAGAAAAATAACAATGTTGGGTCAATGGGTATGTCCAATAAACGACATACGGAGGATGATGCTTTTGAGATTAATTCCAAGAGGTATTCCCTCCTATTTGCTGACCCAATTCATTTAGTGTTTTACTTCTGGTAGTTCTATTAAGCTGGGCTATGCTATCTCTTCTTTAGCAGTTCACCTGTTTCACGTATATACATCCCAGACTTTTCACTCTGTCCTTGCTGTCACCATTTGTTGACCATTTCTCTCTTGTAACTGTGGTGTTTCACTTTTCATCTAGTAGTAATTACTGACAGTGTTTGCAGCACTGTTATTCTTATTAACTACCTTGCTATGTCTTACAACCGTATCAAATTCAGTTCCATGGTCATGTTTTATGTTCTGATTTTGTAGATGCCTATACCTTTGTCATTGTCACTAGGGACTTCAAAGACTATACAGTTCTTGTTATTGCACCTATGGGTGTGCTAAGTACATTATCTTCAGTGCTATACTTTCGTGAACCATTGGGCTTATAACTTGCATATACGACTCAAGTGACCTCATGGCCACCTATTTGGATGAACCTGATGAAAGCTCCATGTTGGAATAAGCTCATCCTATCTTTTCCAATTTACAGGAGTAACATAGTTTCATCTTAATAGTTCTTGCTAGTAATATCTGTCTTTAAAACCACTTTTTGTGGTATGAACTGTGAATCCTGAGGATAGATTGTAGTTGTGCTCGATGGAGGCCAGGTCTTGTAGCGGCAACTCCCCAGAGCGTGGGTGTTAGAGCAGGGCAATAGAATGGGCAAATATATTATATAGTTGATTCATCGTACAGGACTCCTCGGTGGAAGCATCACCTTAGTGGGCTTAGCCGACCTAACAACTTGGAATAGATCTAACCTCGTGAAGGGAAGTAGCAAACCCAAACGTAACCAATTAGAGGTTGCTGTCTTTCCCAATGTTGCTGCAGCCGCACTTCCTGTGGGTTTGGGCTTGTGTTGGTATTTGCCCATGTGGTCATTATGTTTTGCTGATAAATAAATCTGATGTGCAGGAGGGGAAATTCTAAGAATCAGACCTCCCAATACGAGATGTTAAATAAAAGAAACGGAAAGAAGGTGAATATGTTGACAACTATTTCACCTTTTTCTTACATTGTTCTGTGATATTTTTTCCTTTTCACTCTTGTGAAACTGAAATCTGTTGTCAAAGCTAAAATTGCTCTGTGCATCTAGCATCATTACTTACCATGGTGTAACATTATGGGTACAAGTACAAAAGTTTCCTTTTTGTTATTTTGTTTATAATAAAACAAAATGAAAGCCTAGATCTGCCAAAAATTGGGTATCAATCATGCATGGTGTTTGTATTTACTGAGTATCAATCATGTATGATGTTTGTATTTGATTCACTGAGAAGATCGTCATTGATGCTTTCATACTTCACTATTATTGCCATTGATCTTAGCAGCAAACATTTGACATCAATAAGACTTCTTCATATGTATTCCAATCATGCTCTTATATTTTTCAGGAAGTAGTTCTCTTGGATGACGAAGATACAGAATCTGCTAAATTAGTTGATGTTGAGATGGCTAATAAATGGTAATTTCATAACACAATAGAGATAATGTGTCTGTTGGTTTATATTTCATCACTGTATATTGTAAAATCAGTTACCAATCGTAGATGTTTCAGTAATCAAATCTCACTTCTGTAGGGACAAAAAGTCTTCTTCTGGATCCTAAATTCATAAAACAATAAAATAAATAAATGATTTTTTTTTTGTTTTTTGCTAAAGTTGCATTGAATTTTAATTCACATCGAGTAGACCCTGTTATTGTGAGAATTCTTAATTCAAGAGTTGCAGGGAGGGACTTATGTCACCACAAACAGAAACTAAAGCAAGTGTTGGATTAGAGATCTACTATCCATCAAGGTGAGAATCATGTAAAGTTACCGAGGTATTGACCGAGAGAATCTCCTCTGAAACTAATGTCTACTACTCTCTACAGAACTGATCTGGACAGTGTTGGGCTCACATATTCTGACATAGAATGTCTTAAACCCGCAGAATTTTTAAAATCACCTGTTATAAATTTCTATATCCAGTAAGTACTCTATTCTCTTTTCATCTTCCTCTTTCTTCTGTTAGTAAGTTCAACGTTCAAGTGCTTGCATATGCAGCTGTTAGAAAGTCTTGATGGGTATATGACTGAACTCTGAACTGCATTTAGTCTATATGTGTTTGTCCAGCTATTTTTATTTGTAGTAATTTAGATGACTACCAAATGTTATGTTGAAATAGAAAAGTAGGTCTCCTAGTCACTTTATCACTGAGCTACTACAGGGAATAATCAGTACCTACAAAGTACAAACTATTTAATGAATGCCATGTTTGAAAGACATATTTGATGTGTATAAACGACTAAACATCTCTCATATTTACTGTAATGTGTTCCCTTCAAGATGGAAATGTCAGCTCTATTTTTTCTCTCGTTTGGACGATTTAGCTGAATAAACATCAAATTAAACAATATGTGTCTAGTTTTTCTATGCTGCCTGTCCGTTCTGACTATGACCATGTCAGGTACCTAAAACAATCCCGGCCTTCTGACGACTTGTACATCTTCAATACATATTTCTATAGCAAACTTGAAGAGGCATTATCCGGGATGGTATGCTCTTGATCCTTCTGTGTTATATTTAATAATTTACAACATTTAAAATCACTTGCAATTCCATGGTTTGAAGTTATGCTCTAGTTAGTGGATTAGTTGGCTTGATGTGGAAGGTTCATTGTTCCCATATGGCGATGCCATAGAAAACACTAGTGACAATTTTCCTACAGTGGGGTGTGTTCCTAAATTGCATACTTAACAACACCCTTGTGTGCTTGTGTCATTCAATTCAATTAAATCATACTATTGATCTTTCAGAGCTTTGTTTTAGTTTAGATCACCTTGTTGATGCAATTAGTAAAAAATATGGAGCTGTGTATGCATGTAAATGGAAAATTCTACTTCTCTGCTCTTCTCCTTGAGACACAGTTTTCCAAATTGCAAAAGGATATTCCGACTTTAAGTTCCAGGAAACTTTATAAAACCTTTGCGGCCTTTGTTTGTTTAATGCATAAAATGCAAATATTGCATGGTTATTCGGTTTTGAACATGATATGTTCCAAAATGCCGGTGCATATCTTTTCCTCTGGAAAATAATACTTCATCATTACTCTTTTTTTTTGCATGTTGGGATTATCTGTTCGCCACCCTCAAAGCTAATTTTGAGAACTGCTGATTGACTTGTTCATTCTTTGTAGGGTAATTGCGACTCACAGTTTTGCAAGTTAAGGAAATGGTGGAGAAATGTAGATATTTTTAAGACACCATATGTCCTTTTGCCTATACATGGAGAGTAAGTTTTTTCGTCTCTGGATAACACTCAAGATGAAATCTCAGACATGTTTATGTGCTCCTTGAAGCATGTACTCACGTCTCGAAATAGATGTTGGAGATTTGTCTAATGCGTCTAGATACATACGAATCTAGACAAGTCTCCGACATCTATTTCGAGACGGAGGGAGTATATGATTAGTTTGGTAATATTTGGCACGAGGGTGTGTTTGATGGCTGGCAGATAACTTTCTAGAGTATCTTGTTATCATATACATATAATATGGTGATCACCTCATGTCTTATAAATTAGGATGCACTGGAGCTTGGTTATTATCTCCATGCCCGCAAAAGAGAAAGAATCAGGGCCAACAGTGTTTCACTTGGACTCCCTGGGAGTGCATTCCAGTGACAAGATTTTTGGTGTGATTGAGAGGTATGTTTCGTGATATACGCGAATATTTGCTCTTGATCCCAAGCATTTACAATCCAGTACTAGAGGGCTATGTGCCCCTGTAGGATAACTTGTCATTCTGAAAAACCTACCTTTAATCTACTTTAGTCGTGTCCATCAATATGAAAATTGTTGTTGCAGCTACCTCAGAGAAGAATGGAGCTATCTACAGAAGGACACTTCTTATGGTATTCCCTTTTCAGGCACGATATGGAGACGCCTTTCAAGATATATACGCAAGGAAAAAGTTGAGGTAAGAACCTTAGTGTTCTAATGGTAGTTCTCAAGAGTCAAGAGGTTGTTATGGCGTTACAGTAACTCTTCCTTTATCATTTTTTGTGCCAATTTTCTTAAGCTACCTTTCATTTCCACTTGCAAGGTGCCTCGCCAGCAAAATGATTATGACTGTGGTATCTTTATGCTTTACTACATTGAGAAGTTTATTCAAGAGGCACCAGACAGAATGACAAGAGAGCGCCTTTGCAAGGTATGAATCAATTTGCTACATTATTTTTCAGTAACAATCAGGAGTCTTGACTATCATGCTCTTGCTGGTGTTGTAGTTTGGACGCAAATGGTTCAATCCTGAAGAAACTTCGGGCCTGCGGGAACGAATGCGAGCTCTTCTATTTGATGTATTTAAGAACACTCTGCTCAATGATCGGAATTAAGAGTCAGTGTCACATCCCGGTGATGACTCTGGAAATGATGACAAGGATGAGGTTAGAACTGTGACTATTATCTCTTAAATGTAAAAATGGATGAACGGTGTCATGCAACACAAAGATCATGCTGCAGTTTTGCATATGAGGATAACCACCAGCATCGCCCCTTAAGGCTGCATGTTTGTGTTGGGCGATGGTATAGCCAAGACTAAAGGTCACAGTGTTGTGTTGGGGATGATGAACCTGGGAGACATTTGTGAATGATCCTTGTATGGTGACTAAAGGGTGCTGCAGTGCTGAGCAGATGATCCTTGTTGCACATATAGCTCAGCGTAAATTTATTTTGACTGAATGTTACAGCAACCAGACCTCTAAATATATGGTACTCCGTAGTGCCGAGCAGCTGATCCTTGTTGCACATATAGCTCAGTGTAAATTTAGTTTCACTGAATGTTACAGCAACCAGACTTTTAAATATATATTGTGCTCCGTATTATTATTATGTTCTCTATGGTGTCTGTCTGTATGATTCAAGCGCTAGTACAACAGATTTTTCTACCAAAAAAATATTGATTTCAAATCAAATTAAGATGTCTGTTTTGTCTGTACAATTTCTGTACTTAGTGGGAAATAGATCCCTGGTTGTTGAAACACAGCTTGTATCTGTTCCTGTAATCACTTTGCATAGCAGCTATGCAGATGACGTTCTCGGCATCCTTGCCGATGATCGAAGCTGGCCAATGCACGGGTGCTCATGCGACGAGGTTACCTCAGTTGGTGCTTTATTGCCATGGAGCCTGCTACATATGGTGGCCTTCGCTGGTAGGTTGGCGGGCCAACCGGGTTCTAGACTGTTGCGAAGTCGTCGGCAACAAGATCTTTTGGGTCTCGGAGGTTGCGCTGATGCGTGGGTGGTGATCGTGTCGCTCCGGGCGAAAGCTATGCCCAACCTTTGTTGGTGCCGATGATGACGGCGCCCTGGGGCGTCGTCACCCTCTTGGGGACGTTGTCGAGGAGCATTGATTCACCCTATCCCTTGTGGCTCAATTCCCCTTGTGAAAACCTAGATCTGGCTTGCCGGATCGGATGACTACGATGTCGCTCCCTCTTTGGAGGCGTTGTTCTTGGTGGTATGGCCTTGGGTGACAGGCATGGTGTTGGTACATGCTTTGACTCTGGCGAGCAGATCCTTGGAGCTTCGAGGTCACACCAGTTCGGCTATCCTTCTGGCAAGGATTGTGGACCGATAAGGATCCTTTGTTGCAGTGTTTTAGTCGCATGGTTTCACTCGATAGGGGTGGTTGACGGCTGCTGGCTTATGTCTCAACGACGACGGAGGATGCGGTAGTGGGCGGTGGTGCTACTTCCTGAACATCTGCTCCAAAGCAGGGGTGGCCCAACTTTACCCTTTTTTGCGGATTGGATTCTCCCTCCTGTGGCGTGGCTCGTGTTTAGTGTGCACATCTAGGCTAAGGTTTGTTTGGTGGTGACGTCGGTTGTAATGTTCGCCTAGCGGTCTCGGCCATGTACTGTCTTGAGTGTGTCAGGTGTGTGCCCTTTGGTGCCTGTGTATACTTTATACAAAACTCTTTTTTTTCTATCAATGAATCGAAATGTAAGGCTTTTGCATTTTCATGAAAAAAAAGGTTTTATGCTAATTCCGTGACATCACAAAATTCTGTCAAATTAATGGAAACAGGCATCACAAATCAAGGTTACTTAAAACTTCCCATGAATTCACTGGACAATAAGATTACTGGCACAACAAGATCTTAAGTTTTAAGCAGCGAAACTACAGTTTCCACCAGAAAAAAGGGAAGGCTAAATTGAAGACGAAGACTCTTGTATGGTGACTGAAACCCCATTCTTGTTAGAGGTGTTGCGAATCCTGGAGTTGCAAACAAGAAAAAACAATAGGTCAGAACAAAAACAATGCGACATAACAAAGAGCACGTGAAAGCACCACTATCACATTACAGAAGGCCAACCAACTACCAAAGGAGTAAAGTGGTTAATGCTGGTGTTTAAAGAAAGGTATTGACTTGTGTACACGCGCATAAAGATTCATAAATCTCTAGGAAGCAAAGATAGGAGTATCGAGATGCCCCATATAATTATATGATCAATAGAATATGACAGGCTTAATTACCAATGTAGTACATCCATTTGGTAAGGGAAGAAATTCATCAAATGATCCAGTAATCCAACAACATAAGCAACAGGCAACACTTGTGAAAGACCGACAAATTAACTGCTACTTCGTACTTTGGTAGTATTTCGTATTGCATACACATTGGCTTCAACTCCTTGGTTTTATATGCGCTATGTTGACCGTCTTTTGGGATCCTCAGTGTGTATGAAGTATATGGCCTACAACTATGTGCCTTCTCATGGTACTGTAAAGAACATTACTGGATGATAAACCTATTTTACAAGATCCGAGTTTTCAGAAAAGCTGAACTCAGCAAGGAAGAGGTAGAAATGGGAGAATACATAGCAGTTGTTCGAAAAGAGAAGGCAGTTAACAAAATGCTCGCAAACCGAAGATGGACAAGCAATATTTTAGTTCTGCTAATCTGCTTGCTAAGAGGAAGGCACTTCAGTAAAGAACATAACAATTAGAGAATTTCAAGGTTTGTACCTATAATTAAATGCCCAACACAAACAAACAAAATGCAGTTGAAGGTAATATACATTTGCTCAGCCTAAGGGTCTGTTTGGTTGGGCTTAAATCTAGCTTTTGAAGTTTGGCTTATAAGTCACAAAAGCACCGAAGTAGGTGTTTTTGGCTTTGGCTTTTGGCTTTTAACTAGACATAGTAGTATAATGATATAAACCAAAAGCTAAAATAAAAATCACATATTTAGGTGCTTTTGTGGTTTATAAGTCAAAACCAAAAAGGCATAAATAAGCACAACCAGTCTGGACTATCATGCTCTTATTGGTGTTTTAGTTTGGACGCAAATGGTTCAATCCTGAAGAAAGTTCGGGCCTGCGGGAACTAATGTGAGCTCTTCTATTTGATGTATTTCAGAACACTCCCAAGTCAATGATTGGAATTCAGAGTCAGTGTCACATCCCGGTTATCACTCTGGGAATGATGACAAGGATGAGGTTAGAACCGTGACTATTATCTCTTATAAATGTAAAAATGGATCACCCCTTAAGGCTTGCATGTTGGGAGAAATTTGTGAATGATCCTTGTATGGTGACTAAAGGGTGCTGTAGTGCTGAGCAGATGATCCTTGTTGCACATATAGCTCAGTGTATATTTATTTTGACTAAATGTTACAGCAACCAGACTTTTAATACGGTACTCTGTAGTGCTGAGCAGATGATCCTTGTTGCACATATAGCTCAGTGTAAATTTATTTTGACTGAATGTTACATCAACCAGACTTATACATGGTACTCCGTATTATTAATATATTACGCTTCTATGGTGTCTGCCTGTATGATTCAAGAGATGGTACACCAGATTTTTCTACCAAAAAATATCGATTTCAAATCACATTAGAAAGTGTGTTTTGCCTGTACCATTTCTATACTTAGGCCTTGTTTACTTCTAGGGTACTTTAGGAATGGGAGGGAATTATTTTGTATCCTAAAATTTTCCAATAGGTCGTTTACTAGGCCAGGTTTTGAATATTCCCATAAATCCCCTCCACACTAGTGTATTTTTTACTAGATTAAAAACTCTCCATCATAATAGAGTATTTTTTGGTGAAGGCTATTTGAGAGGATTTGAGGGCGAACACCAAATCCCCGCATATCCCTGCGTCTTTTGGGGATAAAAATACCAGAGAAGTATACAAGGCCTTACTGGGAAATAGAACCCTAGTTGTTGAAACGCAGTCCGTATCTGTTCCTGTAATCACTTTGCATAGCAGCTATCTGGTGCATAGCAGTTTAATGATAATTCCGTGACACACTCTGGGATGAAGAATTCCATCAAATTAACGGAAACAGGTAACACAAAATATGGTTACTTAAAATTTGCCATGAAAACTTTCACTGGGCAATAAGATAAGTGGCACAAGATCATAAATTTTAAGCAGTGAAACTACAGATTCCACCAGCAAAATTTCAAGGGTACAGTCCACAGGCCATGTAGCTAGTGTTATTGCGATCTGCCAAGGGAAGGCTAAACTGAAGATGAAGACTCTTGTATGGTGACTGAAACCCCATTCTTGTTATAGAGGTGTTGCAAACCCTGGAGGTGCAAACAAGAAAAAACAATAGGTCAGAACAAAAACAATATGACAAAACAAAGAGGACGTGAAAGTACCACTATCACATTACAGAAGGCCACCAAGGCAGGTGCCAACCAACTACTAAAGGAGTACAGTGGTTAATAATGGTGTTTGATGGAAGGTATTGAGTTGTGTACATACACATAAAGATTCATAAATCCCTAGGCAGCAGAGATAGTATCGAGATGCACCATATCATAACATGATCAATACAATATGCCAGGCTTAATTACCACAATGCAGTACTCCCTCCGATGTAAATTAATTGTCACAGATTTAGGCAACATATTGCCAAAAATCTGTCTAGGTTCAATGAACCTGCGACAGCTAATTTGGATCAGAGGTAGTAGATCTATTTGGTAAGGGAAGAAATTCATCAAGTGACCCAGTAATCCAACAATATATGTGACAGTCTGAGAAATTAACAGCTATTTTGGTGTTTAGTACTGCATACACCTTGGCTTCAACTCCTTGGTTTAACATGCCCTATGTTGATCGTCTTTCGGGATCTCAGTGTGTATAAAGTATAAGCCCTGTAACTACGTGCTTTGTCATGGTACTACAGTAAAGAACATTAACGGTTGATCAACCTACTTTGCCAGATCTGAGTTTTCAGAAAAGCTGAAATCAGCAAGGAAAAGGTAGAAATGGGAGAATACATAGCAGTTACTCGAAAAGAGAAGGCACTGACAGTTAACGAAATGCTCATAGACAGAAAACCGACAAGCAATATTTAAGTTCTGCTAATCTGATTGCTAAAAGGAAATTACTCGAGTAAAGAACATAACAATTAGGCTTCGTTTGGATGTTTGCATTGAGAGGCTAGACATTATATTGGGATGAATACCCAATACCTAGGATATTGATATTGCCCCGAAATGACAATATTTCTGTTTGGATGTGCTAGATATTTGGAAGAGAACTAAATATTGAGATCAAATGCCAAATGTTGTTTGGATGGTCAAAAGTGTGACATTGCAGGTGTATGACACTTCGATCATTAAATTGTTCTATACGTGTAAAAATTGTATTGTACACAGCAGCCACAACATTGTAGTACCCGCAACATCAATATTTGATGAAGTACCAAAAATTCATATAATTAAATATAAATTAGGGCAGCTCATGCCTATGACACGTGGGTCCCATGAGAGGTAAAATACTTGTGGAAGAGTATATATATATATGATATTGGACTCATTTACAGAGTTCATTATCTGCATTACAATGGTGCAAACAGCTTACAATTTTGATAAAATATTTGTAAGATATGATTTTCCAAAGGCTTGAAAGGTGTACGTGTAAATGAGCTTGCTAGCTAGTTTTCATTGCACACAACATTGATCAGCTGCATGCATGCAGTCTGTAATATTCGATGGCGTCGAGCCGAACAGACGAGAGCCATACCCTTTGTACGAACACACGGAAATGTCGAGCTCCAGGGGTAAACATTCGGGACCAGGCCGTGAGGCAAAAGATTGGAACCTCAATATTCAGCTCAAATACACAGACCGAATACCTAGACCAACCAAACAGCCTCAATTGTGGAATTCGGGGCTCACACCACCCGAATACCCAATGCCAAGGCCCAAAGCAAACATCCAAACACAGCCTTATAGAATTTCAAGGTCCGTACCTAATTAAATGTCCAACACAAACAATGCCCAATGATGTTAAAGTAGCAAATGTCCAACAGAAACAATAAAATTCAGTTGAAGGTAATATGCATTTGCTCAGCCTAATTTTACTAGCATAGAGGCATGCATTATGGACGACTTTGATTATCCTAATCCAGAAAGCTAGCCAGCAACAATGTTAAAGTAGTGAATGTGATCCATTCAACTAAAAGGAGGAGAAACTAAACCCAAATCAGATTGAAACTCTCCAGCAAATCAAACACTTAGATGTAAAGTTCTACCTATTGAGCACACTATCCACTGACTTCCTACCACAATCATTCTACCTAGACTTCCCAACTTTTAGCATTTCCACAAGCGTAAATCGATGGCACGTAGATGAGACATACCAAGTTAAGTTTGTTTACCTTCCGAGAGCCAACCCCAGGACCCGGGTTTAAGCCCGAGCATGGAGGTGAGCAGCGCCGACGCCGTCGCGCTGTGCAGCGGCATCAGACCCTGCACGCCGCCTAGCGCCGCCACCGGGACCCTGCACACGACGAAAACCCCCCGAATCTGAGCAAACCATACTGTCCAAACACGACCAATTGGAGGAAAAGAAACAGCGTGGTTACCTCGAGATCGCGAGGCGCCGGCGCGAGGCGGCGCGGGGCAGAGCGGAGGTTGCCGCCCCCGGAGACTGAGCCACCGCTGGCCGGGAAAACGCTCTGGAGAGAGTAGATGGGGAAGCGGAGCGCAGCCCCGCGAGGGCTCGCCGCGCGCCGCCAGCCGCCGTCGCCATGGCTGATGTGGATGGGCTCTAAAACCCTCACCCTTGCCCTCTCTGGGCTTCTTTTACAGTTTGGACTTTGGACGCCAAGGGCGGCCTGTGAGACCCGAGTGACCGAGGGCTCGGCTTCGGTGGACGCGGTCTATGCGACTTGGCAAGAAATGGTGTGTAACGTACGGTGGACGTGGACCATGTCTATATGAATTCTCCATTTGGACATGCGTCAAAGCGAAATAGATTAGAGCCGATTTTTGGAATCAATTTTTTTTGAAATTCCATAGATCTATTTAAAATCATCAAATGATCAATTTGCCTTAGAAATGACTTTACACCGGGGCCAAGTTTTAAAACTTAGAATATAAAATAGGGAGTAACATCAAGAGTGCGTCAATATGGAGCTCGTCCTCCATGGAGGACTTTTTTGAAAAATCAAAAATTTCTAAAAAAAACTCTTTGGTGTAGATAATGATGACTTCTACCTGCATGCAATGCTAGATATTCCATATTTTAGTCTGTGTAAAAATGACAAATTTCTAGATCTGAGACGGTGAACGGTGCCAAATTTGGAAGTTTTTAGGTTTTTCAGAATTTTTCATTTTTGTGTAGGCCGGGATACAAAGAATTTTGCGCTGAAGTTTTGCATGGCCATAGAAAAAGTCATTTTCAACATCAACAAATTTTTTTTTGCAATTTTTTGAAACTTTAAAATATTAATTTGAACGAAATTCAAAAAGGGCTCCATGGAGCCTGTCCTCCAAACTCAATTTCCGGTACCTACAAACCATGATATTAATAATGGAATAGAGAGAGTATATATTTTTATTTTTACAAGTTTTACCCTGGTTGGGGATTTAAGGCCGCGCACCCGTCCGCCCAGCCGTGCTCTTCATCAGCTCTATGGCTGGGCTCACCCTGCCGCCTCGCAAGTAGACTGTTCAGACGAGTTACCTTGTTCCAGATGATCCAAATGAAGCTACGTAGAAAATATGCCGTGTTTGCATTGCTGCATCTGATTTTCGTTTTCTTTCAGTATCTTGACTGTCCATGTAAATGGGAAGAGCATGTAAGCTGGAGCTGTACTGTATGCATTTGGTAGATCTTGCAGGGAAGTGAGAGGGTTGACAAGTCAAAAGTCAAGGGTGGCAGATTGGAGGAGGCTCGGAATATTAACAAGTCACTTTCTTACCTAGGAGATGCCATCACTGCCTTAGCTTAGAAGGATTCTCACATCCCTTACAGAAATAGCAAATGTATCCAACTGCTGCAGTTCATTAGGCATATGACTGAATCTGTGAACATGTTCACCACATGCACTTGTATTGTATAGATATGGAAATTAACACTTCTGATCAGCCAATTGATCGGTCATTCTTGATGTATATATAGCTCATCTTGAAGTATCTTGCACATGATTAGCATCATAGTGTAAGTTCATGCAATAACACCGGTAATAAATCCTTGTTTTTGTTGGACTATAATAATAAAGTAAAAATAAATAAGTATACTAACAACTGCTCAGGTGTCTCGTCGGTCGTGCAGCGCGGCCGCCAATGGCAACCAACAGTTGCTGATTACAGTATACTTGACACAATATACTATGCTACAGATGCAGTAATGCAGCATGAGAGAATATATGTCAAAACAAAGTGTTGTCAAATCTGGCACCAGAAACACAGTAGGGAGCAACCAGAGACAACCCAGATGAAATCATTTTTGTTGCAATATCATCAAATTTCACATCTCAGACTCTCAAGCCAATATGTCAGTGTGCAAGTTAACATTGTAAGTGGCTAGATTCAGTAAAGCACCACAGGGGTGAGAACAGTTTATGCTATTTCATGATGTGATCCCAAACTCTCGTGTACGGTTTCAAAAACAAAGGTACATTCCTATTACAAAACAGACAAGGTAACGGATCCATCGTGTGTTTGCGGACTACGACTAGAGACTGCCTCAGTTCAGCTTCTTGATTAGTTCATTGATCCCCATGGTTGCATGTGTGGCCGCCCACCTTGATGGGCTTCTTCTTGATCTGCAGCCTCCTGTCTGGACACTTGAGCTTGAGTGGCATGAGGAAGCTTGACGTTTCTTTCATGGTAAATGGGAAGGGATCCTTGTCACACAAAAAAAACCTCAACCCTCTTGTAAATAAGGTCCTTCACATTCTTCAAAAACCACAGCTCGGACAAAATCTTTCTGATATCCAGGTGCACATCCTTAGTGCTGCAAATCACACACATATAAAAAGCCAATATTAACCGCGAGCTACCATCACCAGCCAAAGAAAGCAAGTTTACTACTCGTAGAACATTTTGTTGCCAGCACTATGTGAAACCAAGCAATCTATAGATCCTTTGTGTGCTCACCCTGAATAACCTGTGATAAAAACAAAGTATGACCTGAACACAAGAATGAAGACATTCTACAGCATTGCAGTTGTGCACATTTGACTCGTTACAGTTTGGAGTTTATCAAGCTTATTACTTGTGCTTGGAAGAGCTGAACATCAAAATGGCAGTGTCAATGAAAGTTGCGTGTATAACTGCAGCATGAAACTGAAGGTAAGTCCAAGTTTTTTTTCTTGCCCAAGTTAAGTAAGTCTGATTTTTTTTCTTGCCTAAGTTAAGTAAGTCTGAGTTTTTTCTTGCCTAAGCTTAAGTAAGTCCAAGGTTTTTCCCTAAGCCAAGTAAGCCAACCATCTACTCCCTCCGTTTTAAAATATAAGATGTTTTAGGTTTGTGAAGAAGATGAATCTAGACTTGTTTTAGTATGTAGGTTCACTCAACTTTGGGATGAATCTACACACTAAAAAAAGTCTAGATTCATTTTCTTCACAAACCTAAAACATCTTATATTTTGAAACGGAGGGAGTAAATTTGACCAGAACTGCTTTAAAATCTTTAGACCCTACACTAGACTGTTCAAATGCAAGAGATAACACCATCTATAAGCCAATCAGAGAAGACCAAATATTAATTGACATAAACAACACGTTGTCATTAGTATGTATGCAGCGTAGGACATTTTAGACCAAGCTAATGTTAGCATACTGAAAAAGTACTTGTAAGAAATTACATAATCCCAAGAGTCATCTCAGATTCTGTCTTTATTTTCGAACATTAAAAAGATTTTAGTCTTGACTTCAAAAGGCTCATATCCTGATTACAGACAGTGATGTGCAAGACTGCAATTTCTAAGACAAAAAACAGAGGCAACCCTAGCAACATAGGTATAGCCTAATGCTTCCAAATCCACACCGCAATACAGGAAAAAGGGGATGAGATAGCTAGCAAAACAACACGTGCATCAAATCAACACACACATACTAGTCTTTCCTCATAAAGTGTACAAAACACACATAGGATGGGGAGTGCAATTCTATCAATCAAACGATGAACGTGAACTGGATCTCGTGACAGTTGTACACTAGAAACACCAAAATGCAAGTTCTTTAGTTGTATCACACAAGAAAGTCAGTAATTTTCTTTAAGAATTAGGTGAATGCAACAGTTGCGACATACACAAGAAAATTTTCCTCGAGGCATTTTTTGGCTAGGTCTAGCTTCGTAAAGGGGCATCATCTGGCAAAGAATGCTCCAATCTTAAATTCCAGAGTAGAATACTAAGAAAAAGGGTTACATAGAAGAAAGGATACAAAATGTCCTTGACATGAAACTTGTTGTCAACTACAAGTTTCATAGGCTACAGCATACCTTCAGGATTTACACAAGCTACTGTGGTTTTGTACCTATTAAATTCGATATAAATGTAGACTTGTTGCATTCCGTTCACCAATAGTCTTTGCAAGAGCACACGCCATTTTCAAAATGGTGGAACCTCTTTGCGTCCCTTGCAATGATCTGACGGCCAACAAGCTTAGAGATTATCTTCAAAGCCGTGTGACAATCTCCACAGGAGCGAAGATTCTTTATGACCCGAATAGGCGCACGTGCAGCGCTAGTTATAAGACCGTAGCTAACAGCTAGTCTCTCACTATGAGCTAGCAAGGCATCCTCTTTAGTTTCTGGATCAACATCATGAAGCACAAATCGTGTATCTGCAACATAGCCTGCTTCCTTCATATGAGCAGCCAAGTACCTCAGCTCTTCATAGATCTTCAAGGTATCAGGATGGGTTCGATCCCCTGCTCTGTATTCATGAACTTTGCTTCTAGCTTCAACAGAATTAGCCTTTTTCCTTTCTTTCTCCTTTGCAAGGTCTGAAGCATTTACAGGGAAAAGACCCATTTTAGACTGCTCATTCAGCCTTGAAGGATCCAGGCGTTCTATAATCTGAGCACAATGATCCCCCAGCTCCAAAGATCCGTTAAGTCGACACATATTCATCAAACTTTCCCACACATCAATGCTCGGTTCCATTGGCATCCGTTCAACAAATTCACGAGCTTCATCAAGATAGCCAGACTGGCCAAGCATATTAACAATGCTGACATAATGATCCATGGCAGGAGTTATACCAAAATCCCTCTGCATTGATTCAAAATGCAACATGCCCTCATCGACAGATCCTAAAATTCCACAGGCCAAGAAAACATGCGTGAACATGCCAGGATCTGGTTTTCCTCCAGTCTGCTTAAACTGATCAAAAAAATCAGTTGCCTCTTCACCAAGACCATTGCGCACAAACCCTGAGATCATAGTGCTCCAAGATGTCAAATCACGCTGAGCCATAGTACTGAACAGTTTCTTTGCATCTTCCATCGAGGCACATTTAGCATACATGTCCAAAATTTTGTTGTTAACATCTGTATCAGCAGCTAGATCTGATTGAGATATTTGATGATGTATTTCTCTAGCCTCTGCAAGAGCAGACGCATCAGCACATGCTTGCATCAATTTAAAGTATTGAGGAGCATGCAGTATAATGCCTTTTTGTTGCAGCACTGGTAAAACTTCCAGAGCTTCTTTTACTTTCCCATCTTCACATAACTTATCCAGTTCTTCAATAGTGCCTTTGGGTATGCCACTGGTTTCATCAGATACTTCAGAAGGTGATCCATCATTTGCCTGGCTGCCAGGTAGTGAATGCTGGTACATGCTATCTTGATATGGTGTACTGCTCAAGTTGTTCTCAGCTAGTGTGACAGGTCGAACATCCAAATGTTTTTCTTGATAAATTCCATTAGGGTTGCGCTGCACATCTGGGTTTACATTCATGTAATGCCCTGGATGATTTCTATGTATGTCAACTCTGTTAGTGGTATAAGGACTCTGATAGGCTTGTGAAGCATGGCTTTGCTGAACTCCTGCAATGTGCTCCTTATGGAAACTGCTAGGATTTGTATACTGTGAGGCAGAATTTCCAGGCCTATTTGTATAATGACTACTTTGATCATCATTCTGTTGCTGAAAGACTCGCTGAACATTTCCAGCTGAGTTTTGATATGATTGTCCTGAAGGACCGTATCCATTCTGCCTACTAGCATAGCTATGCTGGTTACCTTGGATGTTGTAACCTACACTCTGTGTGCCATATCCAGTGCCATCATGCTGTTGATGAGTATTTGGTGGACCGCCCCTAGGACTTTGGTGATTATATGCGCTACTGGCCTGATCAGGTTGCCTGGTACTATATGCAAAATCACCATTTCGACCTTGTTGATATCCGGCAACGTGCTCCTTATAGGAACTGCTTGGGTTTGGATACTGCGAGGCAGAATCGCCAGGTCTATTTGTGTAGTTACCACCAGATGTTTGATCAACTTTCTGTTGCTGAAAGACTTGATGAACATTCTCAGTTGAGTTCTGATATGCTGATGGACCGTATCCATACTGCCCACCAGTATACCTCTGCTGGTTACTTTGGGTGTTGTATCCATAGTTGTATGTGTCATATCCAGTACGATCGCGATTCATTTGGCCGTTACCATCTGCAGAAAGGCCATTATTAGCTTTTGTGCCATTGTGCTGCTGATGAGCACTTGGATGATTGCCACTGGGATTATGGTAACTGTATGCGCTACTGTCCCCATACGGTTGCCTGATACTATATCCAGGTGTCTCATTATTCACTCTTCCACCAGAATATGGCTGGCGACTATTTGGTAAGCCATATGATCCCCCACTTTGGTAATGCTGCTCAGAATTGCGTCCATAATGTGAACTGACAGAGCCACCAACATGCACACCTTCATTTCTGTCAGCACCTTCTGAAGAATGAGCTGAAGAGGGATCCCTCTGCAGGGGGCGGCTGAGATGATCAGCTGCGTGATTCGAGCGGGATTCTCTGTAGTTTCCTCTGTTCTGCACTCCCCACTCGCGGTTGTAGTCCCCATCAACTTGTTCGGATGCCATACTGCCAGCGCCTCGACATGGAGCCAAAAAGCGCATACATCCTCCTCTAGCTGGAAGACTGAAACAGAATAGCAAACGAAACGAAGCACGTGAATATCCAGGCAAGAAACATATATATTCGGGATTGAAGTGGCAAGCTAGTTTCAGGAACTGCAGAGGTTCCTCTAAGGTTTCATGGGTGGGCGTCTGTGTTTCGTAATATTGGCCATTTCAAGGTCCAACTGGAACCATGAGCCTGTAACACATGTGGTTTTATTTCAACAAATCGCGAAGTTCACGGAGAGGACTAAACCACTGGATGGATGAAATCATACGAACGCCACAAACTAAACTTAGATTGGTAAGGCGGAGAAAGACTCGTCGTGGGACTTGAGGAGTTACCACTTACCAGAGGGGCGGGCGGTACCTGGGCAACGAATCGACGCACCGGGCGGGAGAGACGAGCGCGGCCGCGAGCTCGCCTCGAGGGGAGTAGCGGGCGGCGAAGAGAGCCCTGCGCGCTCCGACCATGGCAGCCATCCCCCTCAACCTCTCAGAGCGGCGTGCTTCCTCCCTCCTGCTGCTGCTGTTCCGTGTGCCACTAAAACCCTCGCGAAGGCGGAGAGCCCCGGCCGCCGAGCGGAAAGAGATTCTGCCCTACGGTGCGGCGGCGGCGGCGGTGGCGCGGCCGTGTGTGTGCGCGGTGCGGTGGTGGGAATGATTCGCTCGGGCCCGGGCCGGACAGGTATAGCATGGCCTCGCCAGGGAAGATGGCCCGGTCCATTGGGTCTCACTGCATATTGGGCTGGGCTTTTTTACTTCCACTTCTTTATTTATTGGCATTGATTGAAGCTGTACTCCTGTCCTGTGCGGAGTCAAAAAAGAAAAACCGAGGGCAAAGCTCACACACATGGTTCGCCTTTCGCTGAGATCCGCGCGGCCGCAAAGATACAGAGCTCGCAGCCGCGGCACGCAGCCAAGAGGCATCACTCTTGCTCCCCCTCCGCCTGCGCCCGCCGCCCCTATGGAATCTTCGTCGTCGCCGGCGCCGCCGCCGCCTCCCACCGGGGGCGACCCGTCGGAGGACGGCGCGGCCTCTGAGCTGCCCCGGCTCACCGTGACGCAGGTGGAGCAGATGAAGGTGGAGGCGCGGGTAGGCGACATCTACCGCGTCTTCTTCGACGCCCCGCCCAGCACCAAGTCCGTCATGTAAGGGACCTCGAGCACGCTTGTTATTTGCTTCTCTTCAGTTGCTGGCCCGCTATTCGCAGTGTTTGGGAGTGCTGTTTTTCGCGCGAGAGATGGGCTTGGTTGGTGCGGATATCAGATGATATTGCTTGCCTTCTGCTCGGAATTGGAAGTTCACTGATAAAATTCACCTATTTAGCAGATGGTGGGGAAGGATTGCTTGATTTTGGTACAAACAATTATCCTCATAGAAGCTTTAGTGCCGCCAATTAGGTGTTGTAGGACAGTAGGAGTGTGCCTTTGAGCTTTTGCAACACTGACTTGAGGTTATGATGTTCTCCACCTGCTTATACCGAGCTTTGATCGTGTGTTTTTTTCTTCTTCTGCTGCTGCAGGCTAGAGCTGTGGCGTGACCAACATGTCGAGTATTTGACGAAAGGACTAAGACATCTTGCACCTAGCTTCCATGTGCTTGATGCCAAGTAATGATTCTTCTCCAGTGTTAAATTAACTTGCAAGCCGTCCCTGCTTTATATTTTGCCCATAAAATTGTCTTCTGGTTGTTCCAGCCGACCTTGGTTGTGCTATTGGATGGTTCATGGACTTGCATTGCTGGACGAAACGCTTGATGATGACCTCGAGAACGATATTGTGGACTTCTTATCTCGATGCCAGGTTTGGATCTGCTATGATATAGTTGTTTCATACGTCGGTAAAGTTTTCTGTTCATTTTCTGAATTTATATGCTTAAAGATGTATTTATCGATAACTTCATAAGCAGAATGATTATCACACTTTCGCTCTCCTTTGATTACATAAGAACAAGATTGAATGGCCAAACAGCCTTGCTTAACTTCTTAAGATGGCGGCGCTAGATGAATATATCTCTCAATCCACGTGGATTTTTGCGTGCACATACTGAACACTAATAAACAAATTACGAGGTAATAGATTCTGTTTGCACATAACACTAAATCTTTAAATCTAATAAACTATATAGCATCATGCTTCAGTTGAATAATGTTTCTTCCAAAGAAGGATGGTACAGGATAAATATGCTTTAATTTATTTTGTGCTGCTTGGTTACTTCATGTTGACCCTTAAAAGTTTTTCAAACAATATGAATTTGTTTATTTTTACTGAGGAAAACTGATATTTATTATACATAACTATGAAGGCACTTATTTGCACATACAGTGATTTCTGAATATTTCATTGCCATTTGGCTCTTATGCTGGCTTTGTATTATAATTGTTTCAGGACAAACATGGTGGATATGGTGGTGGACCTGGGCAGGTTCGCTCTAATCTCAAACTATTTTAAGTTACGTACATTTAGCTTCGGTGATAGCTTTGGATTGGTTAATCTTTTCCATTTATTCTTGAAATGCAATTTTAGGCAACCATGGAACCTGGAACAGGTCATGTGAATGCTAGGGTGTAGAGATACTGAGCCTGACATTTACATTAAATGTTTGGTTCAAAATGAGGGCTTAGACCGTTCTAGGCTACTTGACATGTTCACACGAATATACAAAATAGCTTCGACCAATCAGTTAAGCATGATCAAAACTTGGGAGATCTGTTCTATATGAAATGCATACCTATTTGTTTGGTATTCAATGACCTATTGTGTTCGTATAACTGAAGGCCTGCTGTAGTTGGAAAGCTAGCTTTTGTAGTAGTTTTGTTTCCCCAACCTTTTGAAAGTTCAGAGACAGCTTTAATCTTGTTTGTTAATTGATGTACCGATTTTGAATTCATGCTACCATACTCATTTAAGATGAAAATTTCTACTAGCCAGTTTTGAACTTCATCCTTTTGCTCGCCTTTTCCTTGGCAGTTACCTCATCTTGCTACATCGTATGCTGCTGTAAATACGCTTGTAACCATAGGGAGTGAAAGAGCACTATCATCTATAAAAAGGTAACTCTGTGTCTGCTCTTAGAGAAAGATGTGATTTACACCTGAATCATTTTGTTAACGGTTCTTTGTTTTTAATCAGGGATAATCTCTACAAGTTTATGCTTCAAATGAAGGACAAATCAGGTGCTTTCAGGTGTGCATTTTCTCGATAGTACATAGGGCAAGGAAAATACTCTTTCCGTACCAAGTTCCTTCCACCTAACGTCTATTACTCCATTGACTATCCTTCAACCAGAATGCACAATGGTGGTGAAATTGATGTTCGTGCTTGCTATACTGCAATATCGGTGAGTTTCTTTCAGGTCTTAACTTTTTGTTGCCATTATCTAATATTTCGTTTGTTGAGATTAGGTTGCCAGCCTTTTGAACATTCTTGATGCTGATCTGGCAAAAGGTGTTGGAGACTACATAGCAAGGTTTGCTTTGGTTAATGTGATTGTCAATTTTGCATTTGCAAAATACTCTGCTAGTTTGTTCAGGTCTCCTTTTTCTATGGAACGATTGGCTAATTCATAAACTGTATACCCCCAGTTGTCAAACTTATGAAGGTGGGATTGCGGGGGAACCTTATGCTGAAGCTCATGGTGGGTACGTTTCTAAGGATGACATGTGATAATTTTCTGGATGTATCTGTTGAGAACTTTAAATAAAAGTCGCTTTGATAAGGTACACTTATTGTGGGCTGGCTGCAATGGTCTTGCTTAATGAAGTGGAGAAACTCGATTTGCCTAGCTTGATTGTAAGTCAGCCCCTATTACTTTATTCACTTTTCCTTCTGTTAGAGTGTGTTGGTGCTATTTCTGGCTTTTTATTTATTTCAGTGACTGGCACCCTTATATTCATAGCTTACTCCCTCCGTTCCTTGATATAAGGTGTATAGTTTTCTTGCACGAATATTAACGCATAGGATACTTCTAGATGTTAGTACATGTAGGTGACCGATGTGAAAATAGAGGAAAATAGGGAAATCTCGGTATCTCATCTCTCTAAATCAGTTTGACTCCTAAATTATGTAAAAAAAATCCCACGATCCCACCATATACCTTATATTCTGGAATTTTTTATAGAAAACTATACACCTTATATCAAGGAACGGAGGGAGTATTTAGCTTTTGTTCAATTAGTTGAACTTGTACTCTGGTGTTCAATTATATGAGTGCAGAAATGTATCAGATATTTATTTAATATCTACTGCTATAGTTATTGTTAGGAAATAGAAAAAGGTCCACTTCTCAACCTTTGACTCTAAAACTGTCCAAGTTGCAACCTCTAGTGTCCTAAATTCGTCCACTTCACAACGTTGTGTGGTTTTGCAAGTGTTTTTTGCCTGGCTTGGGTGCCATGTGTTCACCATATCATTACCATGTCATCGGACAGACCAGCAGAGGGTGGAGAGAGAGAGAGAGAGAGAGAGAGAGAGAGAGAGAGAGAGAGAGAGAGAGAGAGAGAGAGAGAGAGAGAGAACAAAGTGAAGACACAGTGAGATACGGCATGACCAGTAGTGAGAGCCCAGTGTGGTTTAGCTGAAACCTTACCCATGTAATCAACATAAACTAGTTTGTTTGAGAATGCGTCAACTGGCATATGATATCGATGTCACCCGAAACCACTTGTGAAACCAGCCAAGGTTTGTAAAGCAGCCGGTTTGATTATTTCATGGTTACTACTCAGATTGTTTTAGAGTTCAAAGTTGAAAAGTTGACTTTTGTGGTAGTTTAGAGTTGGAAGTGGAGTTTTGCAGAAGTTCCAGATTGAAAAGTGGACATTTTGCTCGGAAATATATGAAGTCTTACTTTGCAGCCACATATGTAATTTATCATCACAGCATTGTTTGTTGCAACACTAACAAGGGCTCTCCACTTAGGGTTGGGTGGCATTTCGTCAAGGAGTGGAATGCGGATTCCAAGGACGGACTAATAAATTGGTTGATGGTTGCTACTCCTTTTGGCAGGTAAATACTGCTACTATATTTGCTTTTCTTAGCCACATGTTCTGCTCCATATATGACAGATGTCTTGCGTATGTCCAGGGAGCTGCTATTGCTCTAGCACAAAAGCTGATGACAGTTGTTGATGAACAATCTAAACCATCATATTCCAGCAAATTACCTTCAGTAGATGATGCTTGTGGGACCAGCTCATCTGCGTTGGCTTCAGAAAAATCTTCTAGTGGTCAGTATTTTCTTATGGAAAATCATCTTCTGGGGCAAGTGTGCTTTTCTCTATCAAATCATATTTCTGCTTCAAATATCTAGTGAAATAAATATTCGACCGAGATTCCTTGTTATATGTACATTAAATACCATGCTTATATGTCTTGTTTGGTGGGTTTGTAAGCTATAAAGTAACACATTGAAGGAAGCTGTTGTGTTTCTCTTTTGGAATTGTGTTAATCTGGGGTTTGGCAATTCGATATGCCATAGTTAATGTTGTTCTCGAGTTTTGCAGTTTTAGTCCATCAGGACCATTATTAACGTGTATAACTGCACTACTGTCATCTCGTTTCCTTGATGTCTACCTTTGACACAATTTGCTAACTTTAAACAAAATTTCCAGTACTTCATTAACCTATGTTACATACTAGTGTTGACTGCTTTCAGATATAAGGTATTGGGTCTGATATTAAGTTACACCATTGTTTTTTACTTTGTTCTGAAGCAGTGTACTATGCGAAGTTTGGATTTGATTTCGTGAAGCAGAGCAACCAAATAGGCCCACTGTTCCACAACATTGCCCTGCAGCAATACATCCTGCTTTGTGCACAGGTGAAAAAAACATCTTACTCTTGCATATATGGATATCTTGAGTTCCTATTTTCAGAACTTAAAATTTCTGGACATTCATTTTGTGACGAGCTATAATTCTCTAGATGTGAAATTTCATACGGTATCTGAAACTACACTACTGCTGTAACACAGGTGCTGGAGGGCGGATTGAGGGATAAACCTGGAAAGAACAGAGATCACTACCACTCATGCTACTGCCTCAGTGGACTCTCGGTTAGTCAGCACAGCGCAATGACCGGTTCCGACTCATGCCCCTTGCCTCAGCACATGCTTGGCCCATACTCGAACTTGCTAGAGCCGATTCACCCACTCTACAATGTTGTACTAGACAAATACGATGATGCCCATGAGTTCTTTTCAGGAGAATGATGAAATGTAGACATTTACAATCACAGTTACAGATAGCTAGGGCAGTCTATGGCACTTCTCCTGTTTGCACGGGTAAGGGCTTTTGTAAAAGACTACAAATATTTTTGCAATGCATGTGTCCGTTTGCTGTATCATTGTATGCTAGCAGGCATTTGAACCACATAAATGTGTATGACTTTTTATCTGGAACAACATAAATGTGTATGACTGATTCAGAATGGGTACGTGCACGATGAGAGCCTGGTTGGCTGGAGTTTCTCTCGTCCTCTGGATGTTGGATAGGAAAGCTACGAAGACGCTAGAATAATGTTACTCTTTTCCAAAGATTAGGATTTTTCTATTCCCAGAAAGAAACCCTAGCTGCCGTCTCCTCCAGAAACTCCATCCATCGGTCTTGGGAGGGACGGGAGACCTGATCTATGAGTGGAGGTTTTCAATAAAATTAGTTTTTTCAGAAGATTAGTTTCGAGCTTGGTGGTCTTCTTCTTGGCCACCGTGTCGATGGAGAAGGCAACATGTTCAATAAGAGCTTCGTCCCGACGTCCAATGATAGTATTGGAAGATAAAATTTCATGATGGTTGCTGTGAGGAGGTTTGTGTTCGCAGTATCTATTCCTGACTATTGCATCCTCAATAATGGTGATTCGTAGTCTCGGTAGCTCCCAGCAATATCAACCTCACTGTTCGGTTCATCTCTCCTGAAATAAAGGTGATGTACTCTTGCCGACATTGGTTGACTATTTTTTTTAAACTAGGCAAAAGACTTATCATTTTTATTAATTAAGGAGAAGTTCATAGGTAGCAAACAAACCACACCTTGGTCCCAAAAAAAGGCCAAGACAAAACACGACAAAAGCGATAGCCCTACTCTCATGGCATTAGATTACAAAACGTTTTGGTGCCAGCGATGCTCCATAGAGTCACCTCGCCTTTGATTTTCTTGATCACCATGATGGATGTTGAGGCTTGGTTGCAAAAGACATCGTGCGTCCCTCTCCTTCCATATCTCCCGTGAGTCTAACATGATGAGGGAGTCCATTACTTTCCTAGACTGGCCGTTTTTGTGGATCTCCTCCTTCCACCATTCCTTGATGGTGTGCATATCTTGTCAATCCATTGGGTCAACATCGGGGAGGCTAAACCAATTCTTTACACACATCATAAAGCGACATTGAAAAAGGAGATGAACGGACGACTCTTGGACATTGTTGCAAAGCTTGCATAGTCCACAATTTTGCCACCCTTTTCGCTCTAATCTATCCGCCGTCCAAACTCTATTCTGTAGAACCAAACAGGCAAAAGTTTTGCATCTCTTGTTTGCACGGGTAATGGCTTGTGTAGAAGACTACAAATTTTTTTGCAATGCATGTTGTCCGTTTGTTGTATTATTGTATGCTAGTACTACTAGAGGCGTTATTTTTTTATTTTTAGACGTGTCTAGCGAGCGCCCGGGCGCCAAACGAACGAGTTGGGCGTGCCAGGTTTGCCAGCTGGGCAACTCCATTTTTGGAAAGTTCCCCTGGTCCGCTTTTGACTGCTTTTCATCGGTTCCTGCGAGGGGGTGCGCTCGTTTAACTTTATTTGGCGCCCCCCCCCCCCACTGCGCCCAGCCCGTGATCCCTCGTGTCCCGCGCCAGCCTGTCCATCCTTCTATCCTCTCTCTAACCCTACCGCCCCCAGATCTCATCCACTAGATCGTCTTCTTCCCCCAGCCCTAGCCGCCATTGCTTCCTCTTTTCTGGCTCCATGAGCCACCAAAACATGACAACCTCCCGATACTCAACCATACGAACATGTTTCATGCGGAGAGCAGCTTGAGGAACGCACCTGCATCTGGAATTGCTCTCTCAGATTCAACACAGGAACTCATCCATCTTTTTCTCTCTGCTATTTCTCTTGTTGATTTCTTTTTTGTTGGAGTTAACTTTGTTCCAAACACAAGCAACTTGGCTATGCTCCTTAATAACTTTCCCATCTCCTAGACAACCTATGTTGCCATGTCCTTCTGTTTCTTGCAATTCAGATGAAAGTTGCAACTTTTGTGATGTTTTTAGCAACTTTTCCCTGTTTTGTAGCAACTTCTATCATATCCCAGGCAATTTCTTTTCGTAGATTGCAGTTCAGATGGAGAAAATTGCAACTTTTCATGTTTTTACGTAGCAACTTTTATGAGGTTGGGGGCAAATTTTTCATGTTTCTTAGCAACTATTTCTAATGGTGGATGCAATTTTTTCCTGTTTCGTAGCAACTTTCAATTAGTTCCTATTTTCTAGCAACTTCTATCACATCGCAGGCAACTTTGCAACTTTAGTTTCTGAGGCAAATTTTGCAACTTGCATTTTAGTTGAGCCAACTTTTGTGTCTGAGGCAACTTTTATTCATGGCAACTATATAGAGTACCAACATGTAAAAAATATGCTCATTTTTTAATGCACAGAATCATCATGTGAACAGAGAGTACCAACATTAATTTTTGAATTCATAGAACCATCATGTGAACAGTAGGCAACTAATTGACATAAGTAGACAACTTGGTAGCATCTATAGGCAACTTTCTTACATAAGTAGGAAACTTAGTTTCGCACAATTGTCATACAACTTGGTATCATCAAACAGTAGATACTTGCACCAAAAAAACAGAAGACTATAACAGAGTTTGCAACATACTAATCCCAATTACAACACATGTAACACATGACTTGAAATATTTTTTGCCATCATTTCTTTGCATATGGTCATCGCTTCCTCTTTTCCCACATGAAGAAGCTCTTGTCTAGTACCTACATGTCAAAAATAGCAATAAAAATGTGAGAATTTGTGAGGCTAAAAATAGAATTAAAAGTACTATTTAGCCAACAATGCATATTTTGTTTCCTATATATACTTTGAAAGTTGCCTTTTTCCCTTGTTTGTTTTTTGATTCATTTTTGTTGTGCAGCCAATGGGTATCCTTGACCTCAATGAGGAGTCGTTTGACCTCAATGAGTAGGCTGGTGTACTATCGCCTAATTACTTCACGCATCTTGTGATGGAAGAAGCTATTGACGAGACTCCATAGTTGCAAGTTGACACTGGCGCCCTCGCTTTTGATGTACATACAGTACCAACTGACAATGAAACTAGAGCGTTTGTTGCTGGTACAAACACAACATCGCTTGCCCAAGACGATGCAGACGATAACGAGGCTTCATCTCAGCCAGTGGACCCATATATTGGAATGCGTTATGACACGCTGCAGGGTGCTAAGGAACACTACAACGCATATGCTGCTAGGAATGGATTTTCAATCAAGGTCAATAGGAACAGAAGGTTAGCACCATCCTTAGAATCATCGGATGAGGAGGACCGGCAGAACGCATAACTTGCATCTGTTGTTGCTGGGATTGCTAAGCAAAAAGGGCAAAAAAAGAATCCTAAGAAGCGGAAAAGGGAGACAATAATACCAACTAATTGCAAGGCGGAGATGGTGGTGAAGCTAAAGGATGGTAGATGGGAAGTTATTGCTTTTACAACGGAGCATAATCATCCTCTTGTGCACAAGCCATCACTAAACAAGTATCTTAGGTCACACCAAGGTATACCGGCAGAGGAAAAAGATTTCGTGAAGAATTTGCACAGCACAAACCTAACTGCTGGTATGTTACTATATCTATTCCTATGTTTTTTAGCTGTACCCATAGTTGCTGGAAGACCAGATGAAGTTGCTAGTTGCAGTGTACATAGTTGCTGGTGTAAAAGATTAAGTTGCTAGTACTGTATGATTATTTGCGAGTGCTAACTATCTTATGGTTTGAAGGAAACAAAAAGTTGCTTGGTAGTGATAACTAGTTGTATGTTAGTGCATTACTAGGTGTAGGGGTTCGTAGCATGGAAAACAAAAATTTTCTATCGCATACAAACAAACAAGCCAAGATCTATCTACTAGATTGTAGCAACGAGTCGATGGAATAACTCACCCTCGAAGATTCCAAAGTGTTTAACGAGAGCAGATTCTCGTGGGTGATGTAGTCGTACTCTTTCCGATCTCAAGATCGCGTAGACGATCCTTCCGGCGCCGCGTTCCCGCAGCGCTCCCGCAGTCGGTCACACGTTCGGTACTCGACGAAGACCTTCCTCTCCCTTGTTCCAGCAGGCAGCGGAGGTTGTAGCACTCTCCTCGCGATTCCGGCAGCACAACGGCGTGGTACCGGAGGTAGAGGGGAGATCCCGCAGGGCTTCGCCTTAAGCCGGTGCGAGTATGGTGGAGCTTATGAGAGAGGCTATTAGTGGTCTAGTAATTAGACACACCAATTAGAGGGCTCTAAACCAATTAGAAGGCTCTAAACCGAAACAGCTCTAAACCGGGGTCTAGGTCTAGTTTCTAGTTTAGAGGATAGGAACTTGTGTGTGTTGGGAGGGGAGCCCTGCCCCTCCCTTTATAGGTGGGAGGGCTGGCGCGCTAGGGGAGGGAGGGAGTCCCTCCCCAACTCGGCCTAGGGCTGGCCGCCGGCTTGGGGACTCCTTCCCCAAGTCGGTCTCCTCTTCTCCTCCTCTTCCCACTTTCCAAAACTGGCAGTTTGACTTTCAAACTAGCCGTTTGACTTTTCCAATTTAGGAATTAAATAAACCCTTTATTTTGGACAGCGAGAACACTTAGTACATGATGCAATCATTCCATCTTGCAATGACACATTCATGTACCCCTTCCCCCCCGGAGTGCCGGACATTCCGGGACCTTCTAGAATGTTCCCGATGAAAACACCGGAACCATTCCCCAACTCCGAAATGGGACTTTCCTTATATGAATCTTATTCTCCGGACCATTCCGGATCACCTCGTGATATCCCGGATCCCATCCGAGACTCCGAACAACATTCGGTCTCTTTCTCATAATACCATAACTACTCAAACAACGTCGAATCCTTAAGTGTGTCTCCCTACGGTTCGTGAATTATGCGGACATGATCGAGACACTTCTCCGAACAATAACCAATAGAGGAATCTGGAAATTCATATGGCTCCCACATATTTCTACGATTACTTTGCGATCGAATGAACCACTTACATACGATACCAATTTCCCTTTGTCTCACGATATGTTACTTATCCGAGGTCATGATCGTCGGTATCTCTGCATACCTAGTTCAACCTCGTTACTGATAAGTACTCTTTTCTCGTTCCCGTGATATGTGATCCCTTGTGACCAAGTCACATGCTTGCAAGCTAATTGGATGACATTTCACCGAGAGGGCCCAGAGAATATCTATCCGTCATGTGGATGGACAAATCCCACTCTTGATCCATGTGTTTCAACCAATACTTTCCGAACACCCAATGCCACTTTTATAGCCACCCTGTTACGGTGTGGTGTTTGATGACATCAAAGCATCCATCCAGTAAAGGCAATATGCATGATCTCATGGTCGAAGGAATTAGGTTACTATGTATCAGAAAGCATATAGCAATTGAACTATTGAAATGACTTGATCTTTATGCTACGCTTGTCTATAGGAGTATGTCCACCATATCATTCTCCTAACGATATGATCTTGTTGTTGATAACATCTCAATGTTCATGACAAAGAAACCACATCATCAATCAACCAACAAGCTAGTGAAGTATAGAGGCCATACTAGGGACTTCAAATTAAGTTTACAAATCACACAAGTATTAATGGTTTCCTTGTTAATACTATTATAGCATGAATGTAAACATTTATCATAAACACAAAGATATATAATAATAACTACATTTATTATTACCTCTAGGGCATATCTCCAACAGTCTCCCACTTGCACTAGAGTCATCTAATCTAGATTACATGGTAATATACCGAACACCATGGCAGTTTGGTGTTGGTCATGTTTTGCCCTCGGGAGAGGTTTAGTCAACGGATCCGCCACATTCAGATCTGTGTGTACTTTGCAAATCTTTATATCCCCATCCTGGATATGTTCTCGAATAGCGTGGAAACGCAGCTTGATATGCTTCAGCTTCTTGTGTGACCTTGGTTCTTGCGCATTGGCTATGGCGCCCATGTTATCACAGTAGATAGACATTGGGTCCAGCGCACTTGGAACCACACCCAGCTCTGTAATGAACTCTTTCATCCATATCGCTTCTTGTGAAGCCTCCGAAGCAGCCATGTATTCCGATTCAGTTGAAGATCTCGCCACAACGCTTTGCTTTGCACTCCTCCAGCTAACTGCTGCACCATTCAAAATAAATACGTATCCAGATTGTGATTTAGAATCATCCGGATCGGTGTTCCAACTAGCATCGGTGTAACCATTAACAACGAGCTGTTCATCACCTCCATAAGAAAGAACCATATCCTTAGTTCTTCTAAAGTACTTAAGGATGTTTTTGACCGCTGTCCAATGATCCACTCCTGGATCACTTTGATATCTGCTAGTTAGACTAACAGCATATGCGATGTCGGGTCTAGTACATAGCATGGCATACATTAGAGATCCTATGGCTGAGGCATAGGGAGTCTTACTCATCTTTTCTCTATCTTCTGCCGATGTCGGACTTTGAGTTTTACTCAAGGTCGTATTGGGCAACATGGGCAAGAACCCTTTCTTGCTATCTTCCATTCCAAACCTCTTTAGAACTTTGTCCAAATATGTACTTTGTGACAATGATATTTGGCGTTTCGATCTATCTCTATAAATCTTTATGCCTAATATGTAAGCTGCTTCGCCAAGATCCTTCATTGAAAAACTATTATTCAAATATTCCTTGACACTATTAAGAAGGTCTACATCATTCCCAATCAACAATATGTCATCCACATACAGTATTAAGAATGCTACAGAGCTCCCACTCACTTTCTTGTAAATACAAGCTTCTCCATAAGTTTGTATAAAACCAAAACTTTTGATTACCTTATCAAAACGTTGATTCCAACTTCGGGATGCTTGCTTCAATCCATAGATGGACCGTTGAAGCTTGCATACCTTGTTAGCATCTTTAGGATCGACAAAACCTTTGGGTTGTATCATATACAACTCTTCATCAATGTCTCCATTGAGGAATGCTGTTTTGACATCCATCTGCCATATCTCATAATCATAATATGCAGCGATTGCTAACATAATCCTCACAGACTTTAGCTTCGCTACCGGTGAGAAAGTCTCATCGTAGTCAACTCCTTGAATTTGTCGAAACCCTTTTGCGACAAGTCGAGCTTTATAGACAGTAACATTACCATCAGCATCTGTTTTCTTCTTGAAAATCCATTTGTTCTCGACAGCCTTCCGGCCATCCGGTAAGTCCACCAAAGTCCATACTTGGTTTTCGTACATGGATCCAATCTCGGATTTCATGGCTTCTTGCCATTTATTGGAATCTGGGCTCATCATCGCTTCCTCATATGTCTCGGGGTTATCGGTGTTGTCCACCAACATGACATTCATAACGGAATCATACCAATCTGGAGTGGTACGAGTTCTCGTTGACCTCCGAGGCTCTGTAGTAACTTCAACCGAAGTTTCATGATCACCATCATTAGCTTCCTCTCTTATTGGTGCAGGCACCACAGGAACTTCTTCCGGTGCTGCGCTACTCGCAATTTCGAGAGAAGGTTCGACAACCTCGTCGAGTTCTACTTTCCTTCCAGTCACTTCTTTCGAGAGAAATTCCTTCTCTAGAAAGGATCCATTCTTAGCAACGAAGATTTTGCCTTCGGATCTATGATAGAAGGTATACCCAACAGTTTCCTTCGGGTATCCTATGAAGACGCATTTTTCCGCTTTGGGTTCAAGCTTGTCCGGCTGTAACTTCTTTACATAGGCTTCGCATCCCCAAACTTTAAGGAACGACAATTTAGGTTTCTTCCCAAACCATAATTCATACGGTGTCGTTTCAACGGATTTAGACGGTGCCCTATTTAAAGTGAATGCGGCTGTTTCTAATGCATAACCCCAAAATGATAGTGGCAAATCTGTAAGTGACATCATAGAACGAACCATATCTAAGAGAGTTCGATTACGACGTTCAGACACACCATTACGCTGTGGTGTTCCCGGCGGTGTCAACTGCGAAAGTATTCCACATTTCTTCAAATGCTCGCCAAACTCGTAACTTAGATATTCACCTCCACGATCAGATCGTAGAAATTTAATCTTCTTGTTACGTTGATTCTCTACCTCACTTTGAAACTCCTTTAAACTTCTCGAAAGTTTCGGACTTATGTTTCATAAAATAGATATACCCATATCTACTCAAGTCATCCGTGAAGGTAAGAACATAACGATAACCACTGCGCGATGCTACACTCATTGGACCACACACATCGGTATGTATGATTTCCAATAAGTCTGTAGCTCGCTCCATCATACCAGAAAATGGAGTCTTAGTCATTTTACCCATCAGACATGCTTCGCATCTTTCAAGTGATTCAAAATCAAGTGATTCAAGAAGTCCATCGGAATGGAGTTTCTTCATACGCTTCACTCCAATGTGACCAAGACGACAGTGCCACATATAGGTCAAATTATCGCTTGATTTCAAACGTTTAGCCTCAATGTTATTAATATGTGTATTTCTACTATCGAGATTCAATATGAATAGACCATCTATCAAAGGTGCATGTGCATAAAACATATTACTCATATAAATCGAACAACCATTATTCTCGGATTTAAACAAGTAACCGTCTCGCAATAAACAAGATCCCGATATAATGTTCATGCTCAACGCAGGCACCAAATAACAATTATTTAAGTATAAAACTAATCCCGATGGTAGATGAAGAGGTAGTGTGCCGACCGCGATCACATCAACCTTTGATCCGTTTCCCACGCGCATCGTCACCTCGTTCTTCACTAGCTTCCGTTTATTCTGCAGCTCCTGTTTCGAGTTACAAATATGAGCAACCGAACCAGTATCAAATACCCAGGCACTACTACGAGTACTAGTGAGATACACATCAATAACATGTATATCAGATATACCTTTCTTCTTGATGTTGCCGTTCTTCAAATCCGCCAAGTACCTTGGGCAATTCCGCTTCCAGTGACCTTCTCCCTTGCAGTAAAAGCACTCAGTATCAGGCTTAGGTCCAGCCTTGGTCCTCTTCGTCGGCGTGGTAACTTTCTTACCACCCTTCTTGAAGTGTCCCTTCTGCTTAGACTTGCCTTTCTTGAATTTGGTGGTCTTATTGACCATCAACACTTGGTGCTCTTTCTTGATCTCCACTTCTGCAGATTTTAACATAGCAAATAGTTCTGGCAACTCTTTGTTCATGTTCTGCATGTTGTAGTTCATCACAAAGTTCTTGTAACTTGGTGGTAGTGATTGGAGGATGCGGTAAACTCCCAAAGTATTAGGAATCACTATACCCAAACTTTGAAGTTTATTTGCGTGCCCAGACATTTTAAGCACATGCTCACTGACGGAGCTACCCTCTTCCATCTTGCAGTTAAAGAACTTTTCAGAAGCTTCATAACTTTCAATTGCCGCATGAGTCTCAAAGATTAATTTGAGATCCTCGACAATATCATATGGATCTGACTCTTCAAACCTTTTCTGAAGCTCCGATTCTAAACCATACAAGATAGCACACTGAACTATGGAGTACTGATTCTTCCGAGCGAGGTAAACATTCTTTACTTCATCGGTAGCATCAGCTGCAGGTGGGTCACCTAGCGGTGCATCCAGCACATAGGTCAAATTACCAGCTGTGAGGACAATCCTCAAATTGCGGAACCAATCCGCGAAGTTGCTTCCATTGTTTTTCAACTTTTCTTTCTCTAGGAACGCATTAAAATTGATGGTAGGGGCTGCCATTGATCTACAACATATTTGCAATAGTTTAGACTAAGTTTATGACAAATTGAGTTCAAATTAATTAATGAAATTAAACTAGGTGAACTCCCACTCAAAACAACATCCCTCACATTGTTTTAGTGATCACACGAACCAAATCCACTACATCAACACCGATCATCACGAGAGCTGATATAGTTTTAATGGCGAACAATCATCATGTTCATCATATCTACTATATGATTCATGCTTTGCCTTTCGGCGATCCGTGTTCCTGAGGCCATGTCTGTACATGCTAGGCTCGTCAAGATCAAACCTTAGCTTCCGCATAAGCAAATCTGGCTTGCTTACGTTGTAGTCACCCGCGGAATCAAAGACACCCGATCATCACGTGGTGCTTCGAAGCAGCAAGCTTTGGCAACGGTGCATACTAAGGGTGAACACTTTTAGAACTTGAAATTTATGTGCATGAGGGATCATCTTATAATGCTACCGTCGTCTACTAAGCAATACAAGATGCATAAAGGATTAACATCACATGCAATTCATAATATGTGATATGATATGGCCTTTCTTCTTTGTGCTTCCGATCTCCATCTTCAAGCACGAACATGATCTCCATCATCACCGGCATAGCATCAAGGTCAATGACGCTTCTTCATGGTTGTCGTCCGCCAACTTCAACTATTACAACTATTTTGAATAGACACGCAGGCCTTAACAGAAATTAAAGACAACCATATGGCTCCTGCCGGTTGCCAACTTACAATAAGGATCATTGCATACATCAAATATAATCACAATCATGGCCATATCACATCACTGCACACCCCTGCAAAACAAAGTTAGACGCTTCTACTTTCTTTGCATATTTTACGTGGTTTGGGGCTTTCCATAAGTGTCGTTCTAACTTACGAACAAGAACCACAACATTGATACTAGCATTGTTGATCACCCGTTGTAAATTGGATCTTTACTATGCTAGGAGAAACAGGCACCCGCAAAGCCACTTATGCAAAACGAGTTGCATGTCAAGCGTGGAGCAAGTCTCATGAACGATGTCATGTAAGGTTAGCCCGGGCCGCTTCATCCCAACATACCGCAAGATGCAAAGTACACAAAAAGCAATCTACAATAAAAGCATCAACGCCCACAATGACCATTGTGTTCTACTCGTGCAACAGATCTACATATAGACACGGCTCTGATACCACTGTAGGGGTTCGTAGCATGGAAAACAAAAATTTTCTATCGCATACAAACAAACAAGCCAAGATCTATCTACTAGATTGTAGCAACGAGTCGATGGAATAACTCACCCTCGAAGATTCCAAAGTGTTTAACGAGAGCAGATTCTCGTGGGTGATGTAGTCGTACTCTTTCCGATCTCAAGATCGCGTAGACGATCCTTCCGGCGCCGCGTTCCCGCAGCGCTCCCGCAGTCGGTCACACGTTCGGTACTCGACGAAGACCTTCCTCTCCCTTGTTCCAGCAGGCAGCGGAGGTTGTAGCACTCTCCTCGCGATTCCGGCAGCACAACGGCGTGGTACCGGAGGTAGAGGGGAGATCCCGCAGGGCTTCGCCTTAAGCCGGTGCGAGTATGGTGGAGCTTATGAGAGAGGCTATTAGTGGTCTAGTAATTAGACACACCAATTAGAGGGCTCTAAACCAATTAGAAGGCTCTAAACCGAAACAGCTCTAAACCGGGGTCTAGGTCTAGTTTCTAGTTTAGAGGATAGGAACTTGTGTGTGTTGGGAGGGGAGCCCTGCCCCTCCCTTTATAGGTGGGAGGGCTGGCGCGCTAGGGGAGGGAGGGAGTCCCTCCCCAACTCGGCCTAGGGCTGGCCGCCGGCTTGGGGACTCCTTCCCCAAGTCGGTCTCCTCTTCTCCTCCTCTTCCCACTTTCCAAAACTGGCAGTTTGACTTTCAAACTAGCCGTTTGACTTTTCCAATTTAGGAATTAAATAAACCCTTTATTTTGGACAGCGAGAACACTTAGTACATGATGCAATCATTCCATCTTGCAATGACACATTCATGTACCCCTTCCCCCCCGGAGTGCCGGACATTCCGGGACCTTCTAGAATGTTCCCGATGAAAACACCGGAACCATTCCCCAACTCCGAAATGGGACTTTCCTTATATGAATCTTATTCTCCGGACCATTCCGGATCACCTCGTGATATCCCGGATCCCATCCGAGACTCCGAACAACATTCGGTCTCTTTCTCATAATACCATAACTACTCAAACAACGTCGAATCCTTAAGTGTGTCTCCCTACGGTTCGTGAATTATGCGGACATGATCGAGACACTTCTCCGAACAATAACCAATAGAGGAATCTGGAAATTCATATGGCTCCCACATATTTCTACGATTACTTTGCGATCGAATGAACCACTTACATACGATACCAATTTCCCTTTGTCTCACGATATGTTACTTATCCGAGGTCATGATCGTCGGTATCTCTGCATACCTAGTTCAACCTCGTTACTGATAAGTACTCTTTTCTCGTTCCCGTGATATGTGATCCCTTGTGACCAAGTCACATGCTTGCAAGCTAATTGGATGACATTTCACCGAGAGGGCCCAGAGAATATCTATCCGTCATGTGGATGGACAAATCCCACTCTTGATCCATGTGTTTCAACCAATACTTTCCGAACACCCAATGCCACTTTTATAGCCACCCTGTTACGGTGTGGTGTTTGATGACATCAAAGCATCCATCCAGTAAAGGCAATATGCATGATCTCATGGTCGAAGGAATTAGGTTACTATGTATCAGAAAGCATATAGCAATTGAACTATTGAAATGACTTGATCTTTATGCTACGCTTGTCTATAGGAGTATGTCCACCATATCATTCTCCTAACGATATGATCTTGTTGTTGATAACATCTCAATGTTCATGACAAAGAAACCACATCATCAATCAACCAACAAGCTAGTGAAGTATAGAGGCCATACTAGGGACTTCAAATTAAGTTTACAAATCACACAAGTATTAATGGTTTCCTTGTTAATACTATTATAGCATGAATGTAAACATTTATCATAAACACAAAGATATATAATAATAACTACATTTATTATTACCTCTAGGGCATATCTCCAACACTAGGTGCCTCCTTAAAGTTGCTGTATTTTTAAAAAATTAATCAGGGAAAAGTTGCCAGAACAGTATGTATTAGTTGCTAGCTAGTAATATAAACCTTGGAAGAAATCAGTATGTTAGTTGCTAGTAGCTACTATAAAAATAAAGTTCTCCTCACTCGTTTGCTTTCTATAATTTCTTTTTTTGTAGAGAGGATGATGGATATAATGTCAGAGTTCTATGGCTCAGAGTTGCTAGCCCCATACATTGCCAAAACTATCACCAACTACTGTGCAACTTTGACTGCAGAAGAAACAAAAGATGGTGACATGACCGAAGTGATCAACCATTTTCAAGAGCAAAAAGAGAAGGATTCTGATTTTTACTTCAGATTAGATTGTGATGAGGAGGACAAGGTGAAAAACATCTTTTGGGTTGATGAGTCTGCTAGGAGAGCATATGCTGAGGCTTACAATGACTGCATATCCTTTGACAGCACGTACTTGACGAACAAGTACAATATGCCCTTTGCACCGTTCATCAGGATCAACAAGCATGGGCAATCTATCATGTTGGGCTGTGGGTTTGTGAGGAAAGAGTTGGCAACCAGCTTTGATTGGTTGTTTGAGAGTTTCCTTATCGCGATGAATGGTCGAGCACCGGACAACATGATCACTAACCAAGACGTTGCTATGAAGATGTCAATTGACAGGATTTTCCTAGCAACTATCCACCATTTTCGCCGCTGGCACATCATGCAGAAAGCACATACTAAGTATGGTATTGTTATGGGCAGAAACCCTGGTCTAGCAGAAGATTTCAACGCCTGCATAGACTTCACCTTTTCCCCAGAGGAGTTTGAAGAGAAATGGGCTATGTTTTTAGGCAAGTGGCCTGCTACTGCTGGACACTCGCACTTTAGGGAGCTGTATGGCATTAGGAACAAGTGGGTTCCTTGCTACTTCCTGCACCGGTTTTTCCCTTTCCTCCAGTCCACGCAACGCAGTGAGGGGTTTAATGCGGTGCTGAAACACTATGTGAACCCACACAAGTCACTATTAAACTTTGTGAAACGGTATGATAAGATCCAGGTGCATGTGCTTGTGAAGGAGGGTGGCAACGACTACCGTACAGAATTTCTTGAGGTCCAGAGATGGTCGCCATATCCTATTGAGGAACAGGCGTTCAATGTGTACTGCAGAGACATATATTTGAAGTTTCGGCATGAGTTTGAGCTTATTGCAAGGTACAATGTGGGTCACTTTGGTGGTTTGTACTACAGGCTTGAGCCAAATAGGACATGGTGTGCCAAGTATGGGTCGAGGACCTACATGGTTACAACTAACAAGGATGAAGGCATCTACTCATGCGAGTGTTCAAAGTTTGATAGGGATGGCATGCTTTGTTGCCACATATTGAAGGTTTTCACCCACATTTGGTGTTGACGTGATACCCGATAGGTACATCCTAAAAAGGTGGATGCCACAAGCAGGGTGGACAGGAAGCCGAAGTTGTGGAGCAGCCAGATGTGATGCCACCAGAGTCACAACAGCAAGTGCGACATGCAAACCTGAACATGTTGTTTCAGAAACTTGCTCGTGTGGCTTGCACAACGGATGAAGCTACTGGGATTGTGAATAAACACATGCGTGTTACAGCAACGGAAATCACTCAACTGAACAAGTCACGAAATAAAAAGAAGAAACCTGCTACTGTTGAACCGTCGGCAAGCGCCCCTGTTGATCCTACTATTCATAGGGACCCACCAAAGTCAACTACGAAAGGGCGAACGAAGGCACATTAGACAAAATCTGCCCTTGAACTTCATCCAAAACAGAAAAACTAGTGCAGGACGTGTGGTTCGTTTGAGCACAGTTCTGCAACATGTGCAGAGAGGCTGGTGTAGGCAGGAACACATTTTTTAGGCTAGGCAACTTTTATTAGTTCTGTGGCAACTTTGTCTTGTCATCTTCTTTATCTTTTTATTGTAGTTCTGGCAACTAGTACCATTATTCCTAGCAAGTTTTATTAGATAAGCAACTTCTTTTTCTCTGGCAACTCTGTGACTATGAAAAGCAACTTTCAGCATTTGAAGTGCAACTAGGTACTGTTAAATCCACATAAACAAAAACAATCAAGCAAAAAAGATCAAAAAAGGAAACAATTTGTATGTAATCTTGAGCAACTATAGACATTTGATATGAACAATAAAAAGATAAATGGAGATCAGAGTTTGTGCAGGCCATGCCTTCATTGCTTAAAGCTTGAGGACTTTCTTCCAGTCCGCTTTGTTGTCCTCCGATGTCACCCACCCGTTTGTCATTATCTTCCTGATGTCTGGGATATCCTTTGCTAAGTAGTTCTGAGATGCTCTACCATCCCAATTGATGTTCATTAAGGTGAAAACCCCGCAGTCATCGCTATAAAACACAAGAAAAAATTCAGTATGGCTGTATTCTAACAAACATAGGCAACAAACATGTTGGGCAAACCAACTACTTATGCATGTAACTTCTAGTGTTGTGTAGGCAACAAAATGTCAAGTCCCAGAATTAATAAATGCTAGTCAAAAGCAACTTTCAGTCAAAAACAGCATGACAGGGTAAACAAAATCCTAGTGTCAAAAAACTCCTGGTGCGAGGGGTAACTAACAGGCTGGTTTGAGCAACTAACATTATCAGACAAGCAACTAACATGTTGGTTTAGCAACTAATAGTGTGAGGCAAGCAACTAATAGGTTGAGCAACTAACATTGAATAGGAAAAAAGTATGCATGTGGGAAAGTTGCTCGCTGAGATTGCTTACTTGTTTTTCTGCTTTGGAACTTGGGTTTCTTGAACACGAAAATTGTCAAGTTTGACTTTGGATGCACCATAGTTATTATCCTAGTGAATGCGTAGAGATGTGATGATGGCTTGGTAACATTACTGCAGAAGCTTATCCTCAATTGTCCTCCACGAGTCAAGGATCTAAAATTGCTTGTCTTTGATGTTTAAGTTGAACAACCAATAATGGTTGACAACATCCTTTGCTTTTGGGTTGAGGGCTTGGATAATTGGGAACATAACCTATGTAGTTAGGCAATTAGTTATCTGCAGGGAAGCAACTATTTACATTGTGCAGGAAACTAGTGAGCTTGATGAAGCAACTAGAAAATAGACCGACATAGATAGTATTCCTTATTTTTTTGTAGGAAAAAAGCTACAGCTAGACAAGTTGTGGTATAGTCAGAAGCAAGTACTAACATATATAAAGCAACTACTGAGATAGTGGGAGTAAATTTTCAAATGCTACACAGTAAAAAACTCGTTGAGGCAACTTTTATTTTTGGTTAGGCAACTAGTGTCATAGTGAAAGGGTAATTTCCCCTATGTGTGGTTTTGGTGATTAATGACAATCCCTATGGACTGATGTTTTCACTGAGTTTTATATGAAGGTATATTCCATAGGTCATGCTTGTAGTCCATGTGTTGGATTCAAGTATGGATGCCATGAAGATAAAGATATACCTTGAGTATTGGCATCAAAATCATCGAGTTGAAGAGAAGAATATGATATGATCAAGATCTTGAGAGTGTGATCTCAATAGAAGAATTCAAGATATGGCTCTAAGTCAGTGTCATGATAGCCTCATTAGTTGAGCTATGGTTGACTAAGATTTAGAGAATGTAATCAAATGAAGAATTCCTTATGTACCTCAAGATATTAAGATGGAGCACGGGAAGATACTTGGTTGGCCAATACAAAGAGTGAAGAGTGATTTCAAGTTGGTCAACACATGAAGCATAAAGAATATACCACATGGTATTGTGGTATGGTAAGCCTTGTCAATTATGCATCATGAACTAACCCATTATATATTTTCCTTTGTGTTTTCTATATGGGACAGGTACCTTTCCATGTGCATGCTTCAAAATGAAGATATTATATAGACCATGAGAGGATGACATCAAGTGGTGATCGTCATCAAGGTTGAGAAGGGCAAGTTCAAGATAAGCATCTTGATAAGATCATTTTCTTGAAGCTTGCCGTCCATATTGGTGATAATGTACATGTGAAGACATGTATTAATGAAGCTATCCCACAGTGGTGTACGGGGAGCAAATTAGGAGTCTTCACAAAGCAACAATGATCAAGTGTTGCATTCCGGCTTGGGTGGATCTTGAAGCGTTGTCATCAAGATCAAGCGGTATGCGCAAGGCAAAGGTATGGCCTTGCTAGGTTTTCCTTTTACCGGTCTCAAGGTGGTTGTTGGGAGACCGGGTTATAGGATAGATAGCCGCACTATCAAGAGGGGCTTTCGGTTGTGTAACTTGATCACATCGTCATAGGGAGCTCAATCCTTTGCATCTTCCTATTTTGTTGCTTCTTGGTGTTTCTCCATGTGAGGTTCTTGATCTTGTTGCTAGCTCTTCAACAAGCCCAAGTTCATCGAAAACGGAATTCGTATGCATCTTCTATGGCGTTTTTGAGTTTGAAGGTTTTATCGGTTCTTATTTAGGGAGGCTTCTTACCTTTATTCATTTGGTTCTATCCTCCTTTGTTGGGCTATGATGTTTCTCTGCACAATCTTGTAAAGCTTGTTGTCCTTGTCAAAACAAGCCCAAGATCATCGAAATCGGAGTCCGGATGCAAAAGTTATTGTGTTTTCCGTGAAGTCAGTTTCATCCCGGTTGTGGATCCGGTTCAACTGGCTCCCAGACCGGGTGGTCCGGTGCCAGCACCGGAAAACCGAGATTCAACCGGGTTTCAACCGAGATGCAACCGGGATTTTCGGTTTTTCTATACCGAGTCTATCCGAGACTGTGTACTGACCCTTATCCCGGTTGAGATCCGGTTTTCCGGTCCAGGAACCGAACCATCCGGTTCTGGAGCCGGTCCAACCGAACTTTCAACCGGATTCGCACAGTTTTCTCCCAACAGCCATATTTGCTTTCCACTATAAAAGGGGGTTCTTCTCCCAACGTTTTAGAGTGTTCTTGACCATGAAATTGACCTCCATTGTTGTACCTCTTGAGCTTGCTTCCTCCCCCTTCCCTCCTATGATTCTTGCATCTTTTTGAGGGCTTTGGAAGAGGAGATCTAGATCTACAATCCCCACCAATCAATTCCTCCTATAAGTGAGGGGAACCCATTGGATCTAGATCTTGGAGTCATTGATTGACTTCCACCATTGTTCTTCCTCTCTAATTCCTCCCTAGCACTTGTTGCTTTGGTGGGATTTGAGAGTGAAGGATTTGAGCACCCTTGGTGGTCTTGCTTTGCATTCTTGCATAAGTGTTGATCTCTCCATTACAATTTGTTCGAGTGAGAGATCGTGAGCTTGTTACTCTTGGAGGGTGACCTCCTAGTTGGCTTGGCGGTTGGTGCCGCGGTGTTCTCTTCGTGGAAGATTCTGAAGAGACCCGGGATTCTCCTTCGTGGAGCTTGTGAAGTGGTTGTGGAGCTTGCCATCTTTGGAGTGGAGGAAAAGCTAGCCATAAGGAAAGGGCCTATTCCTTCGTGGGATAGACTCGGAGAAGAAGGTGAGCCTTTGTGGCGCGTGAGGAATCCTTCGTGGAACCTCACACCTCTCCAACATGACATAGCCCCCTTCCCAAAGGTGGTGAACACGGGAATACATCTTTGTCTCCGCGTGCCTCGGTTATCTCTATATCCGAGCTTACTTTCCTTGTGATAGCCATCGATCTTGAAGTACTTATATCTTGCTTATCACTTGTGGTATATTTGTCTTGTGCTATCTTGCTTAGCTTAATTTGTTGTTGGTGCACTTAGTTGAGCCTAGTGTATTTAGGTTTTGTGCTTGTAAAATAAACGTTAGTTTAATTCCGCATTCTATCAAGCCAAAACCGTAATAGTTTTGAAATTGCCTATTCACCCCTCCCCCTCTGGGCGACATCTCTATCCTTTCAATTGGTATCAGAGCAAGGTCTCTCCTTGTTTAGGCTTCACCGCCTAGAGTGTAAAGATGTCGGCTAGTAGTATAGTGCATAATGACACAATTATCTTTGATGGCACAAATTATGCTTTGTGGAGAAATTGCTTGCTTTGTAATCTTCGGACCTTGTGTCCAAATATTGAGTGATTTCTAGATGTAGGTTTTTCTCCTCCTATGGATCCTCAAAATCTATCTTTAGAGGATGAGAAAAATTTACATCTTGAATGTAACATCCCAAAAATATCAAACTTAGATCATCAAAACACTAATCATCAAGTTTAGGGTTAACAAAAACTTTTCTAACTGAATTCATGAATGCATGTATATGTGTATGCATGAATTTTGAATTTCTTTAAAAACCACCTTGTTTGTGTGAACCATTGCTTGTAAAATGTTTCTTAGGTGAAAATAACATCATCTAAAACATTCCCCACACTTTTCCTAAAGACAAGTAAATCAAAACAAATATATTAAGTGAATGGTCATTTTGGCCAATTTAACTCACATGCCTACTTTGGCTATCTCAAACTTTCAAAACCTAACAGAAACTTTTCTGGATCTTTGCACCCCTTGAATGTACTCATAACAGAGTATCAAGGCCCACTTTGTGATCATCCAGAAACTTTCAAATGCATAGTTTAAATGACAATTCAAAATTGAATCTTCTTCATATGGGAAGATCCCACTTTTTCAAAACCCACTCAAACAAGCTCAACTTTCAAAACCCAAGCATCTGCAGACTCACCAGAACCAATCTAGCAAACTCACCAAAATTCATTTCAAAATTCAAAACTTGAGTTCATGCGGCCATTTCATCAAACAGGTTGTAGACACAAATCAAACAAAACCACAAACACTATAGTGTGCAGTGTTTTGAGCCTAACTTGTTCCCTAGTTAGCTCACACACAACCCAGTAGATCATCTAGAAAGATTAGCCCAACACTAGCACCCCTGTGAGCTTGCCATTGCCATTAATGGTGAACAGCCGAGCACCCCCATGTCACCCCATTGTGGACAGCAAGCTAGGAGCAGCAGCAAGCCTAGCCAGCATGTCTGGGAGGCAGCCCACCGTCCACCGCCACTGCCTGTCCCAGCCGCGAGCGTTGCCAAGCCCTAGACCACGCGCACGAGACACGCCTAGACCATGCCGAGCGTGCGCCAGAGCGCCACCCGCGACCAACGTCCACAGAGCGCGCGCCGCCCTCACCGCGCGCACACACGATCACCACCGACCCAGGACACCGCCAGACACCCCCGTTTGCCGCCCCGTGCCATACAGCCACCGCCCGCCGTCGAAGACGCCGCCTCTGCCGCGCAGAGCGCCGCCCGTTCCAGACCAAACCACACCGCCCCATGCCTCGCGATCATGTCGTTGAGCATCGCCAGGAGACACAGCACCGTCCCTTACCCTTGCCCATGCCATTAGCTGCCTGTAACGTCGCCCCCGACGAGCTCACCTTGCGCCCCGACGGTCCCCTCGCTCGACTATAAATAGAGGCCACCCCCGCATGAATTCTTCACACCATCTCACTCCCCTCTCCCCACTGACCGTGCCACACCATTCTTAGAGCAAGGCGAGCACCACCTCGCCGGAATTTCACCGGAGCCTGCCGCCTCTGGAGAAGAAGGGAGCTAGCGATTGGAGCCGCCCCAGGAGAAGCCACCGGTACCAGGAGGATCGCCGTCGCCGACTTCGTCGTTCGCCCGCCTCGCCGACCCTCGCCCGTACCCCGGTGAGCCCCCAGCACCACCCATTGGCCGCGCTAGGTTTTGTTCTCGCCGGAGCTGTCTCGCGTCGACGATGACCCTCAGCCGTTGGATTAGAACTAGATCGAACGACCCACGTTGCCCCATACCACTTCGCCCAGCCCCGTGTCACTGACGAGTGGGGACACCCACTTACGCAGCCCGCGGGAGCACTGCTCTTAGCAGGCCGGCCCGTTAGAATTTCCCGCGTAGCCCAGCAATTCAAATTAAACCTTTTCTTTTTAAATTCAAACACACTTCTGTACCCAACTTCAAAAATCAACCCAGATCGATTCAGTGCACCAAATTGGATGAAACCAATTTTGTTGGAAAGGTCTGTGAATGCTTAATCCAAGCCCGTTGGATTCAAGTCATTTGGATCTGTAGATCACCCTTAGTAAAAATAACAAGGTATAAGCTTTTCTGCATTCAAACATTTTTCAAATTTAAACCATAAAAGCTTTTGAGTTGATTACAACTCTCAAAAATCACATTTAACCATACCTTTCAGAATATATAAAAATATATAGGTTTACTTGCAGAAATATTGTTCAAGGAATAAAAGAATGCTACATAAGAATTTCTAGCCACTTTAATCAATTAAAATAAAAGGGTAAAACCTTATTAAATTGTGACACCACTTTAAATCACATTCCCATGGACTATAATATGTGGTGATGACATGTGTCAACATGATCCCATGTTTAGTTTGGAGAATATTAAATCTTAAGTAGTTTTTCAATGAGTAGAAATTACTTTTCTAAAATAAAAGGGTTTAAACCAATCCTTAACCTTGTAATGTTAGAGATGATGCTAGATCATCTATAGGACCCTTGTGTGTAATGATTGCAAGTAGTTAAGTATTGTTTGGTGATTGTGTACCTCGTATTTATTCATAGACGCTAGTACCGACCAAGGATACTACGAGGAGGAAGGAGGATACTACGAAGAGGAAGCCGAGGAGAACTTCAACCACTGCTCTGCACAAGGCAAGCTTTACTAATCAAGTTTACCAATGCAAGCTACCACTTGCAAGATACCATATTGTTGCCACAAGCCCATACTTGTGATATGAATACTATATGCCTTAAGCATATGTGATCATACCTACTTGCTAAACCAATCCTAGTTTTATGGCAAGCTTCTTTTTTTTTCTTTATCAAAGCTTACTTAGAGTCAACCTAAGAGTTTGGTAGATATTAGACAGTTGTGCTCAAGGTTGCCTAAAGAGCATAAAATTTGGCCTAAGCTAGAGCCCTGATCTCAGCCTAAGGTATAAGGTTAGACTTAGTGAAACTCCACTAGTACCACCCCTCATCATTATTACCCCCACCTGTAGATGCTAGTGCTAAGCATAAAACTTGATCAACCTTAGATGGGAATACTTGGTGGAAAAATGGTTATGAAAACCTTGGAATGATGGATCATTCTATTGAAATGTTTTGGACATGTGTTTCCAAACACTTAATGATTTTGGTGATGAAAATGTTGAGGCATGAGCCTTAGCCCTTTATAAAACTGATGGTTGTCTGGATGCGATACCATTCCAATTTTATCGTACAACCACAATACCCGAATATTGGGTAGGGCTTGACTGGAAACTTATATACCTTAGTATTAGTTCCCTCACGGCCAAGGTCTGAGCTGAGGCTACCTTGTGAAGATTGTCCACCTGTGCAGTACCCAAGATGACAGTGGTCATGGTTGGGAGGCCAAACTCACAGGAGAGGTGCTGATACTAGGGAGTGTAATTGAAAGGTTAGGATTGATTATCTGCATACTGAGTATGGTGAATTCAGGATTTGTTCCTGACGGATGTATCGAATGTTGTGGTGAAAGTGTACAATCTCTGCAGAGTGTCAAACTATTCGAATAGCCTGACGGATGTTGTGGTGAAAGTGTACAATCTCTGCAAAGTGTACAATCTCTGCAGAATGTTCCTGACGGATGTATCGAATGGAAGATGGACCCTAGGAAGGTTACGACAACTAGGATCATCTCCCATTGTCAGCATTGCCTGTGACCCCGAAGATGGAGCTTCGCCTACGCTACCGTTATTATTACGTATTCCGCTTCTTGATGTTGTATTAAGAACTGGATCATGAGATCCCTATTTGTGTAAGAACTTATGTATCGTTGTAATGGATGAAGTACTATGGTATCCAATTCTGTTATGTCTCGCAAAAATGGTAATCCTGGGATTGCGATGCATGGCATAACAGGCATCTAGGATTGAAAAATCCGGGTGTTGACAAGTTGGTATCAGAGCCATCCTGACCATAGGAGACCCTAGTTAGGTTGGACGTTGAACAAAAAAAAACTTAGTTTCAAAAACCAAAGCAAACAAATATTTACAAAAACCTATTCTCATTCTTATCTCTTTAATTCTTTCATAAAACCTCATGTTCCTCAAACACTCTTGCAAAATAGATAAAATTTTGACCCACTTGATCACTCTGCTAATCTACTCATCCTCTATTTTTATAGATGGACGTGAAGTACAACAAGTTTTATCAACTAGGAAATGGGGGAGACCTTATCTTTGAGAGGGATCTGGATCAGCTTTCGGAACTTCTGGAACGTCCACACCCCGAGTTCTTCGGAGCTCAGCTCAATGATCAAGGAGGAGAAGATTTGCAGTGGCTAATTGTTGCAAGTCTCCGAGGAAAGATTGAACCTCCCACAGCGGAGGGAATTCAGTTTACCTTGAGGGAAAACAACTGGCTCGATGGACTTGCCAGAGCAATGCAGGAATCTCTTTCCCGTCTGTGTGGGCAGAGCATCAATCATATCAAGGGTACTCGCTTTGAGTTTTTCCCAAGACGTGATGCAAATGGACAACCACTGGAAGCACCATACCACCCCGAGCTGAAGACTCAATTGGACCACCTCAGCTTCATGATGTATGACCGTCAGCAGGAGTTGGACAACTGCCGTGACTATTGCAACCACAAGTCTGCCATCATCAAGACGAAGGATCAGACCATAGCCATGCTAGCAAAGGATCACAAGTCTCGTCGCCGTCAACTCGACAAGAAGGAGCGCATTATTGCCCGTCTTCGCCACCGCATCTCATCTCTGGAAGAGACCATCCACGAGAGAGACATGCAGTTGGAGGAAAGGGAGAATGCCGGAGAAGATCTTCGTGGAGACCCTTACTCCTATCTCAGCGATGACGATGATTTTCTGGAGGATCAGGCCATGGACTTCTTCACCGATGAGGATGATTTCGCCTTCATCGATGATCCTAAAGATGATGAAGCCACAGACTCCGAGGAGTAGTAGCACTGAGCACTAGCGTAGTGAGTAGTAGTCGGTCCCACTGTATCGTAGATTCCAGAATGGTTCTTAAAACCATCTGTTTTTCCTTGTTGTGGTGTGTGTTGTACTGTGTGCTATGAGTGATTGAATGAAAAAGCCAGTTGCTAGAAAACTTGAGTCAAACTCCAAAAAAACTTTTCAAAAACCCAAACCCTTAGCAATTTCCCTCTTTTCTCATGATCTATCTAAATCTTCAGATGCCACGTGGAGGAAGTGGTTCAGCCCCGGACCCGATGTTGCAGATCCTGCAAATGTTGACTTCTGACCGCGAAGCTGAAAGAGCGGAACGTCAAGCCAACCTAGCCACTCTGCAACAGATAGACCAGCTAGCCCATAACAACCAAGGCCATGGAAATCAGGACAACCACGGATCTAAGCTCAAGAATTTCCAGAATACCAACCCACCCGTTTTCACCAAGTCGGAAGAACCCCTAGACGCCGATGATTGGCTGCAAACCATGGAAAATAACTTAGAAGTAGCCGGAGTGGAAGCCAACGAGAAAGTCTTGTTCGCCACCCATTATCTAGTCGGAGATGCCAGGGCATGGTGGAACAGTGTTCGTGCAATGACCGGAGGCCAGATGATGACCTGGGAGGAATTCAAGGTCAAGTTTAGCAGAACCCATGTGCCACCAGGTTTAATCAAGAGAATGAGAGACGAGTTCAGAGAGTTGAAGCAAGGAAGGATGACTGTAGTGGAATACCGTGACAAATTTTTGTCATTAGCTAGGTATGCCCCGGACGAGATAGACACCGAAGCCAAGAAGAAAGAAAGATTCCTGAATGGTCTGCATGACGAGATGCAGACGGTGTTAGTCAATATCCCCTTTGTGGATATTGAAGCCCTTGTCGACTCTGCTATCCAAATGGAAGGAAAGATCAACCAAGCCAATGAGAACCGCAAGCGTCGCATGATGCATCAACCAGGAACCCATCAGACCCCAAAGTATCGCCCCAACCCATCTCCAGGATTTGCCCCAAGAACCAACAGACCCCCTATGACCCGTCCGACCTATCCCAACCGTGGAAACCCTAGACCCGGAGGAAATCACAACAACCCCGGCAACTCTAGAAATTTCACCCGTGCCCCACCCAAGTTCAACACCAACAATACTACCACCAACCCCAACACTGCCCCAAGGACTGGAAGCAATGTTGTGCCTATCGCAGCCAAGGACAAGTCACAAGTGACCTGTTATGACTGTGGAAATAAAGGCCACTATTCCAATGAGTGCCCCAACAAGAAGAGTGCCACAGCCCCCAACGCCAATGTCCCAGCTCAGCAGCAGCGTCGTGTCCAGCCAGGGAGAAGATTTGCCCCAGGGAATTCACTCAACCGCAATGGCCGTCTTTTTCTCATGCATGCTGAAGAAGCTCAGGAAGCGCCAGACGTCGTGCTGGGTATGTTTTCTGTTAATTCAGTACTTGCAAGAGTGTTATTTGATTCTGGTGCATCGCATTCATTTGTCACCGAAGAATTTGCCTGCACCAGTAAAATTCAACCAACCAAATTGAAGCATGTGATGATTGTGCAAATTCCCGGATCAACCACCAAGGCTAGGCAAATTTGCAAAGCCGTCCCTATCCGAATCCATGGCATAGATTTTTATGCTAATCTAATAGTACTCGGAACTAAAGGTTTGGAAGTAGTACTAGGAATGGATTGGATGTCCAAACATAAAGGATTGATTGACTGTGCCAAGAAATCCATTACCATGACCAGTACCACCGGAATATCAGTCGAACATATATCTGAAACCTTACCTCGTCAATTCAAATGTAACAAGAGTCTAGCCCAACCTACCATTGACCAAGTTCGGATAGTCTACGAATACCCCGATGTATTTCCAGATGTTTTGCCCGGTATGCCCCCAGATCGGGATATCGAGTTTATCATCGAACTAATCCCCGGAACAGGACCCATAGCCCAGAGACCCTATAGTATGAACCCGTCAGAACTAGAAGAACTGAAGAAGCAACTGGATTCCATGTTGGAAATCGGATTGATTCAACCAAGTGCGTCCCCATGGAGATCACCTGTCTTGTTTGTGGACAAGAAGGATGGAGGTAACCGTTTATGTACGGATTATCGGAAGTTGAATGATGTCACCATCAAGAACAAGTACCCTTTGCCCAAGATAGAAGATTTGTTTGATCAGTTGACCGGTGCCCAGGTGTTTTCTAAGATTGATCTTAGAACCGGCTATCATCAACTCAAAATTCGTGCAGAGGATATCCCAAAGACTGCTTTCACCACCAGATATGGATTGTATGAGTATACAGTCATGTCTTTTGGATTAACCAATGCCCCCGCTTATTTCATGAATCTCATGAATAAGATTTTTATGGACTTCCTGGATAAGTTTGTCGTTGTTTTCATCGATGACATTCTGATTTATTCCAAATCAGAATAAGAACATGAGCTACACCTAAGGACCATTCTTGGAACCCTTAGAGAGCATCAGCTGTATGCAAAGTTTAGCAAATGTGAATTCTGGTTACAGGAAGTAGGATTCCTCGGTCACATTGTATCAGCCGAAGGAATTGCCGTTGACCCTGCCAAAGTGAAAGATGTAGAAGATTGGCAAGCCCCAACCACTCAAACCCAAGTTCGTGCTTTTCTCGGATTGGCGGGATATTACCGCAAATTCGTAGAAGGATTCTCGAGTATAGCCCGACCCATGACCCAATTGCTGAAGAAGGACAAGAAGTTTGAATGGACAGACAAGTGCGAAGCGAGTTTTCAAGAACTCAAGAGGAGATTGATTTCAGCCCCAATCTTGATCATGCTGGATATCACGAAGCCCTTCGATGTGTATTGTGACGCATCCAAGATTGGTCTCGGATGTGTGCTAATGCAAGAAGGCAAAGTTATATCTTATCTATCGCGACAATTGAAGCAACATGAACAAAATTACCCAACCCATGACCTCGAACTCGCAGCCGTAGTTCTAGCCCTAAAGACATGGAGACATTACCTGATGGGAAACCGTTGTGAGATTTATTCGGATCACAAGAGCCTAAAGTATATATTCACTCAGAAGGAGCTGAATATGAGGCAGATAAGATGGATTGAGCTAATCAAGGATTACGACCTGGACATTCACTATCACCCTGGAAAAGCCAATGTGGTAGCCGATGCCCTTAGCAGATTGCCGTGCCGCTTGAACTCCATGATTTTAAAGGAGCAACCAAGTTTGCACAAAGAGATGGAAGATTTTCGAATGGAATTAGTAAGTGAAGGATTTTTGGCTAGCATCGAACTTCAGCCCACTTTGATCAGTCAGATTAAAGAGGCGCAGAAGGAAAATGCCAGTATCGACGGAATCAAGCGTCATATCGGTACAGGCAAAGTACCCGGATTCACCGAGGACGAAGGAGTTTTGTGGTACAAAGGACGCCTTTGTGTACCATCAGATTCGGAATTGAAAGAAGTTATCTTGAAGGAGGCTCATGATACTCTTTATTCTATCCATCCCGGAGGAACTAAGATGTATCAAGATTTGAAAGAGCAATTTTGGTGGCATAAGATGAAGAGAGAAATCGGAAGCTATATCGCCAAGTGTGACATATGTCAGCGAGTCAAAGCAGGACATCAAAGACCCGCTGGATTGTTGCAACCTTTGCAAATTCCGGAATGGAAATGGGATTCTGTAGGAATGGACTTTATCACTGGACTACCTACTTCTAGTAGGGGAAATGACTCTATTTGGGTCATAGTGGACAGATTGTCCAAAGTCGCCCATTTCTTGCCCGTCAAAACCACCTATCAGAGTTTGAAGCTAGCGGAATTATACATCGCTAGGATCGTTAGTTTGCACGGAGTCCCCAAGAACATAGTCTCGGATCGAGGAACTCAGTTTACCTCGAGATTCTGGAAGAAAGTCCAAGAAGGTTTAGGAACCCGCCTAGATTTCAGTACCGCGTAACACCCTCAGACCGATGGAAAAACGGAGCGAGTAAACCAAATACTCGAAGATATGCTTAGAGCATGTGTGTTAGAATATGGATCCAAATGGGAAGACTGTCTGCCGTTTGCAGAATTTTCATACAACAATAGTTACCAAGCCAGTTTGCAAATGACCCCATTTGAATTTATGTACGGAAGAAAGTGCCACACCCCTTTGAACTGGTCGGAAGTAGGAGAGAGTCAGATTTTCGGACCCGACATCCTACGAGAAGCAGAAGAGAAGGTTCACAAGATTCGTGAACACCTCAAGACAGCCCAATCCCGACAAAAGAGTTACGCCGACAAGAGACGTCGAGATCTCGCCTTCAACATCGGAGATTTTGTTTATCTGAAAGTGTCGCCAAGGGAATGCAACGTTTCCAACTCAAAGGAAAGTTAGCCCCCAGATATATCGGACCTTTCCAAATTTTGAACCGTCGAGGAGAAGTATCGTATCAACTGGAACTACCTGAAGAGATGTCAGTTGTGCACAATGTGTTCCATATCTCGTTACTTCGCAAGTGTCTCGAAGTCCCCGAGAAGACCGAAGTGTTCAAGAATATCGATCACCGGACCATAGAGATCAACGATGACCTAACCTATTCCGAAGTACCCATCCGTATATTGGAGGAAGCCTTTCGAACCACCAGAACCCGTAGCATCAAGTTTCTCAAGATTCAGTGGAGCAACCACAACGAAGAGGAGGCTACCTGGGAACGCGAAGATCACATCAGAACGGAGTTTCCATATCTCTTCAAATCCTAGGTAATCTTTTCGTCCTTTTTCAAATCTCGGGACGAGATTTTGTTTAAGGGGGGAAGGTTTGTAACATCCCAAAAATATCAAACTTAGATCATCAAAACACTAATCATCAAGTTTAGGGTTAACAAAAACTTTTCTAAATGAATTCATGAATGCATGTATATGTGTATGCATGAATTTTGAATTTCTTTAAAAACCACCTTGTTTGTGTGAACCATTGCTTGTAAAATGTTTCTTAGGTGAAAATAACATCATCTAAAACATTCCCCACAGGCGGGCGAACGACGAAGTCGACGACGGCGATCCTCCTGGTACCGGTGGCTTCTCCTGGGGCGGCTCCAATCGCTGGCTCCCTTCTTCTCCAGAGGCGGCGGGCTCCGGTGAAATTCCGGCGAGGTGGTGCTCGCCTTGCTCTGAGAATGGTGTGGCACGGTCATTGGGGAGAGGGGAGTGAGATGGTGTGAAGAATTCGTGCGGGGGTGGCCTCTATTTATAGTCGAGCGAGGGGACCATCGGGGCGCAAGGTGAGCTCATCGAGGGCGATGTTACAGGCAGCTAATGGCATGGGCAAGGGTAGGGGACGGTGCTGTGTCTCCTGGCGATGCTCAACGACATGATCGCGAGGCATGGGGCGGTGTGGTTTGGTCTGGAACGGGCGGCGCTCTGCACGGTAGAGGCGGCGTCTTCGACGACGGGCGGTGGCTGTATGGCACGGGGCGGCAAACGGGGGTGTCTGGCGGTGTCCTGGGTCGGTGGTGATCGTGTGTGCGCGCGGTGAGGGCGGAGCGCGGTCTGTGGACGTTGGTCGCGGGTGGCGCTCTGGCGCACGCTCGGCATGGTCTGGGCGTGTCTCGTGCGCGTGGTCCAGGGCTTGGCAACGCTCGTGGCTGGGACAGGCAGTGGCGGTGGACGATGGGCTGCCTCCCAGACATGCTGGCTAGGCTTGCTGCTGCTCCTAGCTTGCTGTCCACAATGGGGTGACATGGGGGTGCTCGGCTGTTCACCATTAATGGCAATGGCAAGCTCACAGGGGTGCTAGTGTTGGGCTAATCTTTCTAGATGATCTACTGGGTTGTGTGTGAGCTAACTAGGGAACAAGTTAGGCTCAAAACACTGCACACTATAGTGTTTGTGGTTTTGTTTGATTTGTGTCTGCAACCTATTTGATGAAATGGCCGCATGAACTCAAGTTTTGAATTTTGAAATGAATTTTGGTGAGTTTGCTAGATTGGTTCTGGTGAGTCTGCAGATGCTTGGGTTTTGAAAGTTGAGCTTGTTTGAGTGGGTTTTGAAAAAGTGGGATCTTCCCATATGAAGAAGATTCAATTTTGAATTGTCATTTAAACTATGCATTTGAAAGTTTCTGGATGATCACAAAGTGGGCCTTGATACTCTGTTATGAGTACATTCAAGGGGTGCAAAGATCCAGAAAAGTTTCCGTTAGGTTTTGAAAGTTTGAGACAGCCAAAGTAGGCATGTGAGTTAAATTGGCCAAAATGACCATTCACTTAATATATTTGTTTTGATTTACTTGTCTTTAGGAAAAGCTCGCCGACCCTCGCCCGTACCCCGGTGAGCCCCCAGCACCCCCCATTGGCCGCGCTAGGTTTTGTTCTCGCCGGAGCTGTCTCGCGTCGACGATGACCCTCAGCCGTTGGATTAGAACTAGATCGAACGACCCACGTTGCCCCATATCGCTTTGCCCAGCCCCGTGTCACTGACGAGTGGGGACACCCACTTACGCAGCCCGCGGGAGCACTGCGCTTAGCAGGCCGGCCCGTTAGAATTTCCCGCGCAGCCCAGCAATTCAAATTAAACCTTTTCTTTTTAAATTCAAACACACTTCTGTACCCAACTTCAAAAATCAACCCAGATCGATTCAGTGCACCAAATTGGATGAAACCAATTTTGTTGGAAAGGTCTGTGAATGCTTAATCCAAGCCCGTTGGATTCAAGTCATTTGGATCTGTAGATCACCCTTAGTAAAAATAACAAGGCAGAAGCTTTTCTGCATTCAAACATTTTTCAAATTTAAACCATAAAAGCTTTTGAGTTGATTACAACTCTCAAAAATCACATTTAACCATACCTTTCAGAATATATAAAATATATAGGTTTACTTGCAGAAATATTATTCAAGGAATAAAAGAATGCTACATAAGAATTTCTAGCCACTTTAATCAATTAAAATAAAAGGGTAAAACCTTATTAAATTGTGACACCACTTTAAATCACATTCCCATGGACTATAATATGTGGTGATGACATGTGTCAACATGATCCCATGTTTAGTTTGGAGAATATTAAATCTTAAGTAGTTTTTCAATGAGTAGAAATTACTTTTCTAAAATAAAAGGGTTTAAACCAATCCTTAACCTTGTAATGTTAGAGATGATGCTAGATCATCTATAGGACCCTTGTGTGTAATGATTGCAAGTAGTTAAGTATTGTTTGGTGATTGTGTACCTCGTATTTATTCATAGACGCTAGTACCGACCAAGGATACTACGAGGAGGAAGGAGGATACTACGAAGAGGAAGCCGAGGAGAACTTCAACCACTGCTCTGCACAAGGCAAGCTTTACTAATCAAGTTGACCAATGCAAGCTACCACTTGCAAGATACCATATTGTTGCCGCAAACCCATACTTGTGATATGAATACTATATGCCTTAAGCATATGTGATCATACCTACTTGCTAAACCAATCCTAGTTTTATGGCAAGCTTCTTTTTTTTTCTTTATCAAAGCTTACTTAGAGTCAACCTAAGAGTTTGGTAGATATTAGACAGTTGTGCTCAAGGTTGCCTAAAGAGCATAAAATTTGGCCTAAGCTAGAGCCCTGATCTCAGCCTAAGGTATAAGGTTAGACTTAGTGAAACTCCACTAGTACCACCCCTCATCATTATTACCCCCACCTGTAGATGCTAGTGCTAAGCATAAAACTTGATCAACCTTAGATGGGAATACTTGGTGGAAAAATGGTTATGAAAACCTTGGAATGATGGATCATTCTATTGAAATGTTTTGGACATGTGTTTCCAAACACTTAATGATTTTGGTGATGAAAATGTTGAGGCATGAGCCTTAGCCCTTTATAAAACTGATGGTTGTCTGGATGCGATACCATTCCAATTTTATCGTACAACCACAATACCCGAATATTGGGTAGGGCTTGACTGGAAACTTATATACCTTAGTATTAGTTCCCTCACGGCCAAGGTCTGAGCTGAGGCTACCTTGTGAAGATTGTCCACCCGTGCAGTACCCAAGATGACAGTGGTCATGGTTGGGAGGCCAAACTCACAGGAGAGGTGCTGATACTAGGGAGTGTAATTGAAAGGTTAGGATTGATTATCCGCATACTGAGTATGGTGAATTCAAGATTTGTTCCTCACGGATGTATCGAATGTTGTGGTGAAAGTGTACAATCTCTGCAGAGTGTCAAACTGTTCAAATAGCCGCGTCCGCGGTTATGGACAGTTGTAGTGGCCATACTGTTCCCCCGTCAGACTTTTCAAAATGACTTGTGATCTGAAGTGAGACTTTGACTTGACCACGACAGAGTTGTGACCTGAATTACAAGATCCCACTTAGGAGTTATAAAATTTGTGACTAGCTTTGGAACTTAGTAGAGATAAACCTGGCTTTTTGCAAAACAACCCTAGAGCCTAGAGTCCTATTCTCCAAAAAACCCTTACTTGCTAGTATTAGTTTGCGAGTACTTAAAGAGTACTCATGGCTTTGTCCCTGGCTATTCCCATGGCCAGACTATGAAGAGGAGTACCTGGAAGATGGACCCCAGGAAGGTTACGACAACTAGGATCATCTCCCATCGTCAGCATTGCCTGTGACCCCGAAGATGGAGCTTCGCCTACGCTACCGTTATTATTACGTATTTCGCTGCTTGATGTTGTATTAAGAACTGGATCATGAGATCCCTATTTGTGTAAGAACTTATGTATCGTTGTAATGGATGAAGTACTATGGTATCCAATTCTGTTATGTCTCGCAAAAATGGTAATCCTGGGATTGCGATGTATGGCATAACAGGCATCTAGGATTGAAAAATCCGGGTGTTGACATTGAAGCTCAAGTATCCAATGAGCTTATTTTCTCTTTGAGCCCCACAGTTAATTTGTTCTTGACGATTGTAAAGCGCAAGTCGTCTCATGAGAAGTGGACCAAGCTTAAAGAAATATTTGGTGGTTCCATTTCTAATATTTTCGGTGGTTTCTCCGAGGAGATCTCTTTTCCTTCACATCATGAAGAGCTCCAAGTTGCTTCCACCTCCGGCCGCGATGAGTTCTCATCTTCACCCACTTCACCAATGTGTTGCAAGACACAAGGTAAAGATATGGTGAGTGGTGTTGGGAATTGCAATGTTGATATTGTGCTCGCTAATGATGATCCTTCATATCTATCCCATTGCAATGTTTCTTCTTTGGACTTAAGCACTTCTTGCAACAATAATGCTATATCCCCTTGTGTTGCTAGTCCTTGTATATCATCTAGAAATTATTTGAGTACTAGTGTAGATGATACGCTTGATTTGCCTTGTTACCATGAACAAAATGCTTCTATTTCCTCTAGTTGTTTATCTAACAATGTAGAGGAAATCAAACATTCTATGAAGCAAGACATGATCATGAATGAAGATTCAAGAATATCCTCATCTTCATTCTCCCATGCTCACATGTGCCTTATGGCAAGAGGATCAAAGGTATCTCCTACTTTGGATCCCAATATATCTTGTAAAGATAATAGCAATGATAATGATGATAGTGATGATGACATTGATGAGGATACTAGTGCTCTCTTGCTTGAGTTGACTTTTTTGTGTACCTCTCTTCGTGGTAATAATAAGGACGTTACTTGTCTCAAACACGTTATGGACACCATAACTAAACAAACGGGAACCATAGAGGAGTTGGATTTCCAACTTGATGATGTGAGTCAGAGATTCAATCTCCTTAAGCAAGAGCTTGCCGAGGAGAAGCACACTAATTGTCTCCTCACACAAAAAATTGAATCTTATGAGCATGAAAAGGAAAATTCCATTAATGATGCTTGTGCTACTAACTCTACTTCTTGTGAAGCATCTATCCTAAAGGAGAATGTTGAGCTAAGGGCTCAACTTGAGTTGCTAACTAACAAGTATAGGAAATTGGAAGAAAGTCACGAAAAGCTCTCGGGCTCTCATAATGATCTTCTAATATCTTATGATGGGATAAAGTTAGCTCATGAGGCAAGTATTACTAAGGTAACATCTTGTGAGCCTCTTTTGGACATTAGCACAAATTCTACTCAAAATGCTATTTTGCCATGTGCTAGTCCTAGTAATTCATCTAGCCATACTATTGATAAACCTTGTGTTGGATTAATTGCTTTGCCTTGTTGCTCTAACAATGAAGCTTATACTTCCTCTAGTACTTGTATTTATACTAACCATGTAGAGGAAATCAAAGAGCTCAAGGCTCAAGTCACTTCCTTGAGGAATGACTTGGAAAAGAGTCATGAAGGGAAATCCACACTCGATAATATCTTGAGTGTGCAAAAATCCCCTAATGATAAAAGTGGACTTGGATTCAACTCCAATAACAAGAACAAGTCCAATATAAACAAGAAGAAGGGCCAAAACCAAGTCAAGAATTCGGCCAAGATTATTTGCTTCAAGTGCAAGGTTGAAGGACATCATGTAAGATCTTGTCCATTGAAGAAAAAACACTTGAGTGAGAAGCAACAAGGTAAGCGGCCACAAGTTCATGTTCAAGCCCAAGTTGAAGTTAGGACACTTCCAAAGAAAAATCAGGATAATGCTCCCCAAGCCAAGAAATCAATGAAGAAGAGAAAGGGGAGCACTTGTTGCTACATATGTCGTGTGAAGGGGCACTTTGCCTCTTCATGTTCAAACGGTACCTTATCTAACCCTATCATTGTTGATGATGATTATTATCTTAGGAAGGATAAGGATGGCAATGTGTTTGCCAAGTTTGTTGGAACTCAAAGTGGTGTCAAGAAAAGAACCATTTGGGTTGCCAAGCCTATTGTGACTAACCTCTTAGGACCCAACTTGGTTGGGTACCAACTAGCTCAAACTTGATCAATAGGTGTTTATGGAGGGCATTGGAGACTTGGCTAACTCTTGAAGAATTAAGGGATCTTCATATATTATATTTGATCAAGCCAAGTTATAAGGATTATTATTTTCCTATCTTATATCCAATGTGCCTCTTCGCGGTAACTTATACTTAACTCATTTATATTGTAAGTTACTTGACCCTTTACATGTTTTGGTTTTGTACCAAGTATGTGTTTGTATTTGGTGTGCCTCATGCTTGATTATTTTGTGTATTCAAGTATGTCTAGGTGATTGGCACATCATTTACTCGTGTGTTTTTTGAGCCTCTAATGCATCTTGATGATATCTTATTTGGCTCTTTTAGAGTGGTTAATGGAACATACCATTTTGGGGAAGTGACATGCCTCGCGCATCTCTCAAACCTTAAAATATGTGTACATGAGTACTACCACTTAGTATTGATATTGCAAGCTTATCTAGTCACTATGTGGTGTATCATACTCATGAGAAATTCAAATTCTAAATGTCCATTAATTATCTCTAGTTGAGATTGTTTTGCCTCTTATAAAAAAATGAATATCACATTATGGGGGAGTGATATGCTTCTTTTGCATATCACAATCCTAGGAAATGTGAACATATGATGTAGTGCCACTTAGGGTCGATATAGTTGATTATCTTGTTTCTAGGTGGAATGTTGGCTCAAACATGGTCCTATTTTTGTTAGAAACTTTTGTTGCTCGTCTTTTCGGTCTTTGTTTGAGTAAGAAATTCTTGGTGCGGTCTTTCTCAAATACATATCTCTATATCTTATTTGGGATACCATTTGCTTCAAGTTATTCTAATCATTGTTTTGCATGATTGTGTGACTAGTTGAAGCTATCAAGAATCTCTATCTTTGCATAGTGCTTAATCTTTTTATTTCTATCCTATGCCTTTTATTGTGAAGATTTATCTTTAATATCCGTGCATTATACCACCGAAAATCTATTCCAATACAATCATTGTCTTCGACAATTGATATACTTGTGTGTGGTAGCATTTGTGGATCATCTTCCCTTTGGAGTTAACCTCTTATTGCCTTACTTTATTTCCAAAAAAAAGTTGTGTGGCTCCCATTGTCTTCCTTGGCTTTTGAACATATCTCTGATGATGTTTTTGATTATTATCAAATGTGTTTTAGTGGAAGACAAACCTTTTCTTCTCGGAACCTTGTGCCATTGTGAAAATTGTTAAAGGTTTGGTTTATTTGTTGAAACCTTGCTCTGGGAGTTTGCTATCTCATTCTTTATTCTCTATTTTATTTTATTGAATGAGATAAATCTTTGAGCATTTGTGTTTTTAATTCATCTTTCATGCTTAATAGTTTTTGCTCGGTTCATTTGTTGAACTTTATTGAACAAATCTTGTGTTGATTTGATTCTTTGATATAGTTTGGACAACAAATGTGTTTTGTCACACCTTGTATGCCTTCTTGAATATTTTTGGTGATTTGTCCAAAGTATATCTTTGTTGGATCTTGAAATTCTCGCGCATGCATGTTTAATAAATGTATATCTTATGTCATGTTTTGCTTTCTTTGATCCAATATATAGGGTATACTCCATCAAATCCTTAAACGGCTAAGATGTGCATGAAATTCAAATTTCATCTCTAAATATGCACATATTTTTATGGAGTGTATCCTATGTGTTGTGGTTATTCTAACCACTTTGGACCCAATAAGTTTGGGGACCAAGATGTACTTGAATGCTGTTTTAGGTACACTGAAGATGCAATGGATGCTTGTCTCGTCTATAAAGAAAGTTTTCACCACATGATAATTGGAGCCAAGCTAGGATGATCTAAAAATTCTTATCTACTACATCATACCATTACTATCTTGGTAACAAGTATCTTATTCATGCATACTATTCTTCCATCCAATCTCTTGTAGGTTGCATCTTGGCATGAATTTATTTGGTTGTAAATGTTCGATTCTTGCAATTATCTTTGAAAGACTTCTGTATCCTTATTGCTTATGTGAGTAATTTGAGATGATGCATATAATGGGGAGTATATAAAATCATGTTCATGATTCACCAATTCCAAATATGCCTTCTAGCAATTTATTGCATATCAACTCCTCAAGGTACTCTCATGCACAATATTGTTGAAATTGCATTGAATCATTCCTTTTGATACTTGTTGCCTTTCTCAAAGTATCCCAACTAGCATTAATTCCCTTAGTGTTAGTTGTGATGGTTTTGAGATTTTTTGTTAATTCTTTGGTGAAGTTCATTGATATACCATAAGATAAAATAGAGCCATGGGCTATATATGCACTTAAGCAAAGTATACTTTTTGGTATATCTCATGAATTCTGCTTGGATATCATGTATTATTTTTATTAACCTCTTATGTGTGGATGTTTCTTTGTGGATTATTCTCATGTTTTTTTCCCTTGTTTGTCATTGGTTATGTGCATGTGATTTCACTCATATTACGAGTAATGCACACCTTGTGTAGGAACTCATACTATATTGTCCTTCTAACCTTGTTATCCATTTTGGCACTTGTTGTCAATGGGGGAGAAGTTTAGAGGGTTTTAAGGGAAATGGTTTTCTACTTAAGATTGGTTTGTTCTTAAGTGTTTTGCTTTCATGCATCTCATCTTTATTATGTTTTGCATGGTTGTATATATAGTGGAAACTCTCTTAAAGGTTATACTTGACAATGTATGCAATGAAATTCAAGATCATCACACGTGCATATATTGTGGGGGAGTTTGCTCTATATATGTTGGTTCTACTCACATTTCCTGCATTAGTTGTAGTTTATGTGAGTAGAATCGGTTTTGATATGGGCTAGTATCTTTGTGTTACTTAACCATATCAAATACAACCTCTTGTATACAACTTATTCTTGGATAAGTTGCGTACTTGTTTCTAATATTCATTATATAAACCCTCTTGTTGTGATTGTCATCAATTACCAAAATGGGGGAGATTGAAAGGGTAATTGCCCCTATGTGTGGTTTTGGTGATTAATGACAATCCCTATGGACTGATGTTTTCACTGAGTTTTATATGAAGGTATATTCCATAGGTCATGCTTGTAGTCCATGTGTTGGATTCAAGTATGGATGCCATGAAGATAAAGATATACCTTGAGTATTGGCATCAAAATCATCGAGTTGAAGAGAAGAATATGATATGATCAAGATCTTGAGAGTGTGATCTCAATAGAAGAATTCAAGATATGGCTCTAAGTCAGTGTCATGATAGCCTCATTAGTTGAGCTATGGTTGACTAAGATTTAGAGAATGTAATCAAATGAAGAATTCCTTATGTACCTCAAGATATTAAGATGGAGCACGGGAAGATACTTTGTTGGCCAATACAAAGAGTGAAGAGTGATTTCAAGTTGGTCAACACATGAAGCATAAAGAATATACCACATGGTATTGTGGTATGGTAAGCCTTGTCAATTATGCATCATGAACTAACCCATTATATATTTTCCTTTGTGTTTTCTATATGGGACAGGTACCTTTCCATGTGCATGCTTCAAAATGAAGATATTATATAGACCATGAGAGGATGACATCAAGTGGTGATCGTCATCAAGGTTGAGAAGGGCAAGTTCAAGATAAGCATCTTGATAAGATCATTTTCTTGAAGCTTGCCGTCCATATTGGTGATAATGTACATGTGAATACATGTATTAATGAAGCTATCCCACAGTGGTGTACGGGGAGCAAATTAGGAGTCTTCACAAAGCAACAATGATCAAGTGTTGCATTCCGGCTTGGGTGGATCTTGAAGCGTTGTCATCAAGATCAAGCGGTATGCGCAAGGCAAAGGTATGGCCTTGCTAGGTTTTCCTTTTACCGGTCTCAAGGTGGTTGTTGGGAGACCGGGTTATAGGATAGATAGCCGCACTATCAAGAGGGGCTTTCGGTTGTGTAACTTGATCACATCGTCATAGGGATCTCAATCCTTTGCATCTTCCTATTTTGTTGCTTCTTGGTGTTTCTCCATGTGAGGTTCTTGATCTTGTTGCTAGCTCTTCAACAAGCCCAAGTTCATCGAAAACGGAATTCGTATGCATCTTCTATGGCGTTTTTGAGTTTGAAGGTTTTATCGGTTCTTATTTAGGGAGGCTTCTTACCTTTATTCATTTGGTTCTATCCTCCTTTGTTGGGCTATGATGTTTCTCTGCACAATCTTGTAAAGCTTGCTGTCCTTGTCAAAACAAGCCCAAGATCATCGAAATCGGAGTCCGGATGCAAAAGTTATTGTGTTTTCCGTGAAGTCAGTTTCATCCCGGTTGTGGATCCGGTTCAACCGGCTCCCAGACCGGGTGGTCCGGTGCCAGCACCAGAAAACCGAGATTCAACCGGGTTTCAACCGAGATTCAACCGGGATTTTCGGTTTTTCTATACCGAGTCTATCCGAGACTGTGTACTGACCCTTATCCCGGTTGAGATCCGGTTTTCCGGTCCAGGAACCGAACCATCCGGTTCTGGAGCCGGTCCAACCGAACTTTCAACCGAATTCGCACAGTTTTCTCCCAACAGCCATATTTGCTTTCCACTATAAAAGGGGGTTCTTCTCCCAACGTTTTAGAGTGTTCTTGACAACGAAATTGACCTCCATTGTTGAACCTCTTGAGCTTGCTTCCTCCCCCTTCCCTCCTATGATTCTTGCATCTTTTTGAGGGCTTTGGAAGAGGAGATCTAGATCTACAATCCCCACCAGTCAATTCCTCCTCTAAGTGAGGGGAACCCATTGGATCTAGATCTTGGAGTCATTGATTGACTTCCACCATTGTTCTTCCTCTCTAATTCCTCCCTAGCACTTGTTGCTTTGGTGGGATTTGAGAGTGAAGGATTTGAGCACCCTTGGTGGTCTTGCTTTGCATTCTTGCATAAGTGTTGATCTCTCCATTACGATTTGTTCGAGTGAGAGACCGTGAGCTTGTTACTCTTGGAGGGTGACCTCCTAGTTGGCTTGGCGGTTGGTGCCGCGGTGTTCTCTTCGTGGAAGATTCTGAAGAGACCCGGGATTCTCCTTCGTGGAGCTTGTGAAGTGGTTGTGGAGCTTGCCATCTTCGGAGTGGAGGAAAAGCTAGCCATAAGGAAAGGGCCTATTCCTTCATGGGATAGACTCGGAGAAGAAGGTGAGCCTTTGTGGCGCGTGAGGAATCCTTCGTGGAACCTCACACCTCTCCAACGTGACGTATCCCCCTTCCCAAAGGTGGTGAACACGGGAATACATCTTCGTCTCCGTGTGCCTCGGTTATCTCTATATCCGAGCTTACTTTGCTTGTGATAGCCATCGAGCTTGAAGTACTTATATCTTGCTTATCACTTGTGGTATATTTATCTTGTGATATCTTGCTTAGCTTAATTTGTTGTTGGTGCACTTAGTTGAGTCTAGTGTATTTAGGTTTTGTGCTTGTAAAATAAGCGTTAGTTTAATTCCGCATTCTATCAAGCCAAAACTGTAATAGTTTTTAGATTGCCTATTCACCCCCCCTCTAGGCGACATCTCTATCCTTTCATATAGTGAAAAGCAACAAGTAAGATGAACTAAGCAACTAGAGGCTTAAAAAAAGAAAGCAAGTAGTAAGCAGCGGTGTGGGGGTGTTGGGTGTTCTGTTCATGTGGGAAAGTGTACGTACCATATCTTGCGATCCAAACACCTTGAATTGCTGAACAGTACCTTCAGTTCTTTCCAATAAAACTCTAAATCCTGCAGCCACGTCTTTGGAAAAAATAGCAAAAAAGTAGTGATTGTGATTAACGAAACAAGTTTGGTTCAAAAAAAGTAAACAAGGTTGGTTCGATCCATGATTTCACTTACAGATATCCTCAAAGGCATAACTATCTTCTTTGCAGATTTAGGAATGTTTTTCGCAATCGCCATGATTCCAATTTCCATGACCGAAGTGTGGAGCCATCCTCCTGGTTTCATAAAAGTTGCAAGCTCCCATGTTGTAACATGGTAGGTGCCAGATTTGACGACTACCGGGCCGCACAAAGTAGTTTTCATGAGACACATAGTCATGTTGGCAACAAAACACATGTATTCTAACAACTTTTTGTTGGAGATATGCCTAAGAGGCAATAATAAAGTGGTTACTATCATATCTTCATGCGTATGATAAATGTTTACATACCATGCTATAATTGTATTAATCAAAAACATTGATACTTGTGTGATTTGTAAACATAAAAGATTCCCTAGTAAAGTCTCTTGTTAAACTAGCTTGTTGGTTAATATATGATCATGGTTTCCTGATCATGAACATAGAGATGTTATTAACAACAGGGTCATATCATTAGGAGAATGATGTGATGGACATACTCCTATATTTAAGCGTAGCATAAAGATCAAGTCATTTAATATAGTTCATTTGCTATAAGCTTTCTGATACATAGTAACCTAATTCCTTTGATCATGAGGTCATGCTAATCACCATCACCGGATGGATGCTTTGATGACATCAAACACCACTTTGTAATTGGGTGGTTATAAAGGTGGCATTGAGTGTTCGGAAGGTATGTGTTGAGGCACATGGATCAAGAGTGCGATTTGTCCATCCATATGACGGATAGATATACTCTGGGCCCTCTCGGTGGAATGTCATCCAATTAGCCTGCAAGCATGTGACTGGCTCACAAGGGATCACATATCATGGGAACGAGAAAAGAGTACTTATTGGTAACGAGGTTGAACTAGGTATGCAGAGATACCGACGATCAAACCTCGGATAAGTAAAGTATTGTGAGACAAAGAGAAATTGGTATCGTATGTAAATGGTTCATTCGATCACAAAGTAATCATAGAAAATGTGGGAGCCATATGAATTTCCAGATTCCTCTATTGGTTATTGATCGGAGAAGAGTCTCGATCATGTATGCATAATTCACGAACCGTAGGGAGACACACTTAAGGATTCGATGTTATTTAGTAGATATGGAAAGTGAGTAAAGAGACCAAATGTTGTTCGGAGTCTCGGATGGGATCAAGGATATCACGAGGAGATTCGGAATGATCCGGAGAATAAGATTCATATAAGGAAAGTCCAAATCCAGAGTTCGGGAATGGTTCCGGTGTTTTCATCGGAATGTTCTAGAAGGGTCTAGAAGGTTCACCGATCCGGAAGGGGAAAGGTACATGGATGTTTCATGACAAAGTGGAATGGTTGCATCATGTCCTAGGTCACTTGTCCGGACACTTGGAAGAGAGAAATCAAACTCTAGTTTGAAAGTAAAAAGTCCCGTTTGAAAAAGTCAAACCGGGACATTAGTTTCCAAGTGGAGGAAGAGAAGGAAACCTGGGGAGAGAAGGTTTCCCTTCCCTCCTCCAAACCGCCGGCCAACAAGGGAGTTGGGGGAGGACTCGGCTAGCCCTAGCCGCCCCTCCCACCTATAAAAGAAAGGGAGGGGGCGCCCCCTCTCCCTACACCTTGCCCCTTAGCCGGCGCCCCCCAGCTAAACCCTAGGCCAGCCGCTGCCCCCCTTCTAGATGCAGTTGCCCTAGATCTCCTCTAAACCGTCGTCTAGCTAAACCCTAGCTGCCGGTTGCTCTAAACCCCTCGGCCCTCTAAACCCTAGATCGCTGAGGCCCTCTCTCTACTCCACCATACTCGCTCCGGCTTAGGCAAAGCCCTGCGGGACCTCCCCTCTACTTCCGACACCACGCCGGCGTGCTGCCGGAATTGCGAGGAGAGAGCTACAACCTCCGCTGCCTGCTGGAACAAGGGAGAGGAAGGTCTTCATCGAGTACCGTACATGTGACCGACTGCGGGAACGCTGCCGGAACGCGGCGCCGGAAGGATCGTCTACGCAATCTTGAGATCGGCAAGTGAACGACTACATCACCCACGAGAATATGCTCTCGTTAACCACTTTGGATATTTGAGGGTTAGTACTCTATCAACTTGTTGCACCGATCTAGTAGATAGATCTTGGCTTGATCATAGATTAGATCTTGATTGTGTGTTCATGCAGTAGAATTTTTTTGTTTTCCATGCTATGAACCCCTACAGTGGTATCAGAGCCGTGTCTATATGTAGATCTGTTGCACGAGTAGAACACGATGGTCATTGTGGGCGGTGGTGCTTTTATTATCAATTGCTTCTTGTGTACTTTGCATCTTGCGGTATGGTGGGATGAAGCGGCCCGGGCTAACCTTACATGACATCGTTCATGAGACTTGCTCAACGTTCGACATGCAACTTGTATTGCATAAGTGGCTTTGCGGGTGTCTGTCTCTCCCATCATAGTAAAGGTTCAATTTACAACGGGCACTTGATAGTTCAAGCATCAACGTTGTGGTTCTTGTTCATAAGTTAGAACGACACTTATTGAAAGCCCCAAACCACGTAAAACATGCAAAGAAAATTAGAGGCGTCTAACTTTGTTTTGCAGGGGTGTGCAGTGATGTGATATGGCCATAATTGTGATTATATATGATGTATGCAATGTTCCTTATTGTAAGTCGGCAACCGACAGGAGTCATATGGTTGTCTTTTAAAATTCCGTGTCTATTATTCAAAGTAGTTGTAATAGTTGATGCTGGTGGACGACAACCATGAAGCGACGCCATTGACCTTGACGCCATGCCGGTGATGATGGAGATCATGTTCGTGCTTGAAGATGGAGATCGGAAGCACAAGAAGAAAGGCCATATCATATCACATATTTTGAATTGCATGTGATGTTAATCATTTTATGCATCTTGTATTGCTTATTTCGCGACGGTAGCATTATAAGATGATCCCTCTAGCACAAAATTTCAAGTTATAAAGTGTTCATCCTTAGTAAGCACCGTTGCTAAAACTCGTTGTTTTGAAGCACCACGTGATGATCGGGTGTGTTAGATTCTGCGAGTGTATACAACGGGAGCAAGCCAGATTTTCTCATGCGGAAGCTAAGGTTTGATCTTGATGAGCCTAGCATGTACAGACATGGTCTCAGAACACGAAATACCGAAAGGTAAAGCATGAGTCATATATATGATATGATGAACATGATGATTGTTCGCCTTTGAAACTATATCATGTCATGTGATGATCGGACTTGGTGTAGTGAATTTGGTTTGTGTGATCACTAAAACAATGTGAGGGATATTGTTTGGAGTGGGAGTTCAATAGCAATATGATTAAAAGTTGAACACTATTTATCATAAATTAAATCAAAGTAAATTTGCATAGTTGTTGTAGTCATTGGCATCCGTTTACCACCTTGCGCTTAGTTATAGTTGAGATAATAGAACTATAGAATTCTGGTTAGTTACTTTATGAACTGGTATCGTATTGTTTTGAAGTGTTAATCTAAAGTTTAAAAGTCCTATTGCAAACTTTCAGTAAGTTCCGGTTACTCCATGAAGTTTAATAATTGGTATTAAATCAAGAGTGACAATTCCAGTGTTAGTATATAAGTATATCATGTTTGTCTCCATGATTCTTGATATTCAAAAGATTGTTTTAATATCAAGGTTATCTAGGATCTGAAAGAGTTGTTTCAGAAACCATGATGTGTGGAAGATATTGTGATATCTGAAATAATGTTTTGGTTGCAACATGAGAGAGTATAATATGGCAAAGTTTATGTTCTCATATTTGATGAGAATTTTAAAAAGGTTGGAGACGCTTGTCTTCCTAATCCTCCAAAAGGTTTTGGAGAGCAACATTATACTCGTAATTCACCGTTATAAGCTAAAGTAGCTTGATCATGAATAGTTCCATGATAAGGATGAATATTTAATGTAGCTAAAATGTTTACTACACTAAAAGATTACTAAAGAATGGAATTTGAAAGAACACCAAACATTTGATTATGGTGATCTACTTCAAAGTGCAAGTCCAAAGACATTGGTATTTAACTATACATGTTTTGGACTATGTGTCATAAGTATGGTGCCACGGTTGATGTTGATAGATTCTTTTGAAAGGAAAAAGAAATACTGAAAGAGAAATCTAAGAAATATTTGGCAGAAGAGAAAAGACTAGAATTGTTCATCTTAGATATATAGAGGATATACATGTTATGGTTGTATTCTTTGCTTGTTAAACAATGTAGTTCTTGAGTATTGGATACTGAATTTGTTGCTGTGAATCGTCATACGGAACAACACAATTCATGAACTACAATGGACTAAAGTAACTAGCAAAAGAATATGTGATGATGCTCATCGAGAACAAATAAAGGGTTGTTGTGTTGCTCGTTGAAATCAAAACTTACCTTGAAGATTTGTTTTCAATAATTGTTATTTCGATCATGTATTATGAGAACAAAAGGGTTGTTCAAATAATTGTCGTAATCCATAAAAGATGGATGATTTACAAATATCGTTGGAGAAATCACATCCATAAAACTAGTGCTAAAAATGTCTAAAGACAAATTGATTAAAAGATCACTTAGGAAGTGACATCGCTATTTAAATTATATTGGAAAGAAAGCATGAAGAAACTCCATGTGGATGGAATTTTGGAGTCTTTTGATTTTTGATCAAATGACGCTTGCGAAACTTTCCTAGAGATAATTAAAACTCCGTTCATAGGCCAAAAGTGAACGAATGACTAGCTTATTGAAATTGTACATAGAGATGTATAAAGCCCATTATGTGTAATCAAGAGCGATGGATTTCAACTTCATATGCTTTCTTCAAAAATTTGAGTGAATATATGAATATTTACTTAATAAGGATGAAGTGTGAAACATTAGAAAAGTTTGAAGACTTTCAAGATGAAGTGCAAAATCAATGTAACAAGAAAATAAAGAATTTATGATAGGATCATAAAGGGAGATATTTGAGTTACAAGTTTAGCATAACACCTAAGATTTGAGAAATCGTTCCATGGATTTGCATTTCCCGAAACACCATATGAGTATGGAATAATCGAGATATGCAATGAAACCTTGTTTGACATGGTAAGATCAAAGGTGTAATTCATAAAACTGCCATTATATTTTAAAGATTAAAAGCTTTAGAGACTATCGCTTTTTCACTAAAAGAGCTCCATCATGATCCATTGAAATGACACCATATAAAGTTATGGTTTGGGATAAAACCCAAGTTGTCCTTTCTTGAAACATTGGTATGCTATGCATAAGAAAGATGTTTGCAACCAAAATCGGATGAACATATCTTTGTATGTAATTTTGAATAATAGTTGAGTATTTCTCCATAACACCAAAGACAAAAATGTTTGTCACTTAGAACGTCAAGTTTCTTAGAGAAAGGAATTTTTCGTGAAAAGTTAAGTGGGAGGACAATAGAACTTTGATAAGGTTAAAAGAACCTTAGCTATATGTGCAAAGTTGCGCAGCACCGAAAAGTGTTCTGGAGGAAGCAACAATGCTCATGCCTCACGTGCCTCAAAGGTTGTGCTCATGGAGGTCTAAGTTCCTATTGAACCAAGTAGGTCGGGTAAACAATCAAATACCAAGATTTGAGAGTTAAATCATTATTTGACAATAATGATCCGACTACATGCAAAGAAGCGATGATGGGCCCTGACTCTGTCAAATGGTTTTAAGCCATAAAATCCGTGATAGTTCCATATACGAGAGATCAAGCTTTGAACTTGAAAGACCCTCTGAAAAGGTGCAAGACCCTACAGTCGTATTTGGATCTATAAAGAAATAGACATGGATGTTTCACATCTATGAAATTATCGACATGTCGGGAAAGAGTTCACGACAATATTCAAATAGTTGACTATGACAAGATCTAATCTTTCATTAAGCGATATTTAGTCTAGACGGATTAATGTAGCAACCACTACATATAATTTTTGTTATGTGGTAGTTGAATAAACAAAACAAGTTCTTCTAATAGAATGGTTACCTAAGACGTGTGCATGACACGGTCCAAAGGGTTTTGTTAATTCAAAGGATGCTAAAAGCATATGCAAACTTCAATGGTTGAAGTAAGCATCGCGGAGTTGGAATCTTCACTATGATGAAACTGTTAGAAGAGTTTAATTTCATCGGAGACGATGAAGATGCTTGCATTGCAAGAAATTAAGTGGGAGCGCTAAGACATGTTTCTAATACATTATGTGGAAGACATATTGTTGATTGGAAATGATGTATCTTTTTATTGACACAGGTTAAGAATTTCATCTCGATGAAAGGCTTAGGCAGAACCCGAATATTTGGCATCAATGTCTATATGGATAAATTGTGACGACAATATGGTTGTGCCAGAAGTACATAGATGAGATATTGAATGAGTTCAATATAGAAACTACAAGAAAGGTTCTTGTTGCACAGGAAGGATTGAATAAAGATTTAAGTATTTTTGATACTTGATAGATAAAATCACAAAGAGTATTTTATCAATCATGTTGTGATATGTACAAATCCAGATATGTCCTATGCTCTAAATGTTATGAGCGTATACCAGAATGATTCATAAGATGATTATTTAACGATAGTAAAGATATTCTTATGATCTGTTAGAATAACTAAGAATATATTATTTTGTAGATGTGACAAATAGATGGTTAGTTCATTGTAAAAGTATTACATTGATACTAGTTTTGTCACAAAGTACACATTAAGTTTATCTCAATTAAACTAAGGGTGGCACAATATGATGGAAAGTAAGTTCCATAATGGATTTGGATGAGTTCCAAAGTTAAGACATTGTGACAGATACTACAACAAAAGGCTAAGTATATGACTGCTATTATAGCAGCAAAAGAGGGCATTTATGTCAAGTAGTTTGTTATCAAACTTGGTGTAGTTCACAGAGGGATAGTACTATGAAGATATATTGTACGACAATATTATCAACATGTTTTAACCCCAAGGAACTAAAGTTCTCACCAAAGGACCAAATTTGTACAAAGCCATCTCATTAGAGAATGAGTGATGCGTAGAGACGCAAAGACATGAAATTACACACAGACCTGAAAGTGTCGGATCCGTAGATCAGTTGACCACTAGCAATCGTGTAAATACAACACTGGAAAGCCATAGGTGTTGAATGCACAAAGGTTTGAAACTAGATTATTGACTCTAGTGCAAGTGGGAGACTGTTGGAGATATGCCCAAGAGGCAATAATAAAGTGGTTATTATCATATCTTCATGCTTATGATAAATGTTTACATACTATGCTATAATTGTATTAATCGGAAACATTGATACTTGTGTGATTTGTAAACATAAAAGAGTCCCTAGTAAAGCCTCTTGTTAAACTAGCTTGTTGGTTAATATATGATCATGGTTTCCTGATCATGAACATAGAAATGTTATTAACAACAGGGTCATATCATTAGGAGAATGATGTGATGGACATAATCCTATGGTTAAGAGTAGCATAAAGATCAAGTCATTTAAGATAGTTCATTTGCTATAAGCTTTCTGATACATAGTAACCTAATTCCTTCGACCATGAGGTCATGCTAATCACCATCACCGGATGGATGCTTTGATGACATCAAACACCACTTCGTAACTGGGTGGTTATAAAGGTGGCATTGAGTGTTCGGAAGGTATGTGTTGAGGCACATGGATCAAGAGTGGGATTTGTCCATCCATATGACGGATAGATATACTCTGGGCCCTCTCGGTGGAATGTCATCCAATTAGCTTGCAAGCATGTGACTGGCTCACAAGGGATCACATATCACGGGAACAAGAAAAGAGTACTTATTGGTAACGAGGTTGAACTAGGTATGCAGAGATACCGACGATCAAACCTCGGATAAGTAAAGTATCGTGAGACAAAGGGAAATTGGTATCGTATGTAAATGGTTCATTCGATCATGAAATAATCATAGAAATATGTGGGAGCCATATGAATTTCCAGATTCCTCTATTGGTTATTGATCGGAGAAGAGTCTCGATCATGTATGCATAATTCACAAACCGTAGGGAGACACACTTAAGGATTCGATGTTGTTTAGTAGATATGGAAAGTGAGTAAAGAGACCGAATGTTGTTCGGAGTCTCGGATGGGATCCGGGATATCACGAGGAAATCCGGAATAATCTGGAGAATAAGATTCATATAAGGAAAGTCCAAATTCGGAGTTCGGGAATGGTTCCGGTGTTTTCATCGAAATGTTCTAGAAGGGTCTAGAAGGTTCACATGGATGTGTCATGACAAAGTGGAATGGTTGCATCATGTCCTAGGTCACTTGGCTGGACACTTGGAAGAGAGAAATCAAACTCTAGTTTGAAAGTAAAAAAGTCCAGTTTGAAAAAGTCAAACCGGGACATTAGTTTCCAAGTGGAGGAAGAGAGGGAAACCTGGGGAGAGAAGGTTTCCCTTCCCTCCTCCAAACCGCCAGCCAGCAAGGGAGTTGGGGGAGGACTCGGCTAGCCCTAGCCGCCCCTCCCACCTATAAAAGAAAGGGAGGGGGTGCCCCCTCTCCCTACACCTTGCCCCTTAGCCAGCGTCCCCCAGCTAAACCCTAGGCCAGCCGCCGCCGCCCCCCTTCTAGATGCGGCTGCCCTAGATCTCCTCTAAACCGCCGTCTAGCTAAACCATAGCTGCCGGTTGCTCTAAACCCCTCGGACCTCTAAACCCTAGATCGTCGAGGCCCTCTCTCTACTCCACCATACTCGCTCCGGCTTAGGCGAAGCCCTGCGGGATCTTCCCTCTACTTTCGACACCACGTCGTCATGCTGCCGGAATTGCGAGGAGAGAGATACAACCTCCGCTGCCTGCTGGAACAAGGGAGATGAAGGTCTTCATCGAGTACCGTACGTGTAACCGACTGCGGGAGCGCTCCCGGAACGTGGCGCCGGAAGGATCGTCTACGTGATCTTGAGATCGGTAAGTGAACGACTACATCACCCACGCGAATATGCTCTCGTTAACCGCTTTGGATCTTCGAGGGTTAGTACTCTATCAACTTGTTGCACCGATCTAGTAGATAGATCTTGGCTTGATCATAGATTAGATCTTGATTGTGTGTTCATGCGGTAGAAATTTTTTGTTTTCCATGCTACGAACCCCTACACTTTTTCTATCAGTAAGAAACTATGCATACTGTATAAGCAACTTGTACTATAACTAAAAAGCGATGAATAGAAGTTTGTAAAAAAATAGTGGAAAAAAAGAAAGACCACCTTTCGTTAATTTTCTGCTGGTTTGTTCTGATGCTTCCTCCGTGTTGAATTACTTTTGCGTATAGCTTGTTAGCACTTTCCGTGCTTGTGAAATGTTTCTTGCTGTCTACATTGACGTACAACGATAGTTGGCAAGGGGGAGGCTTGATTAACCTTCTCACATACTGTTGAGGAGTTGTGGAGCTGCCTGAACCATCAGTGCCTGCATCTGGTGTTGCGGGGGTAGGGGCTTTGTCGGGCGTTTGCAGCACGCCATGTGATTCTTCATTGTCTCCAATGTTTGATGCCTGAGCCACTGCCCTCCAAGAGATTTCTGCTTCAACACACACTCTCTCAATCTCTTCAGGATCGATGTTCGCTAAAACATCAAGCTCAACAGATTCAACAGCTCGAACTTTCTGAGCAACTTCATCATCATCATCATCAACTTCTATACCATCGTCATCATCAAAATCTGGACCTAGGCTGAAAGATGGGCAATCCATATCGATAGCAGACCTGGCCCTTGGAAGCGACATCTTGTATGTGTGATATTCCTGCACTTGGGGATCGGGCAACTTGTTTGCTTTTTCCCTCGTATGGGTGATGGTGGCGGGCAAGTTTGTCTATTTGGTGGTGGGCTAAAGTGCACTCTTTTTTGTTATTGCTGGGCTGTTCAGCGGTTGTTTTCCCTGTGCTGTTGCCTTTGGGTGCACTGTAGTTGCCTTGGTCTGTACACTAGTTGTCTGTATAGCTAGAGAAGTTGCCTGTAGAGCTGGAGAACTTGCCTGCAGAACAGCAGAAGTTGCTTGCTTATTCTCTGAAGTTGCTTGTTTCACAAGAATTCTCTCTGGTTGGATATGCACTCTAGTTGCTTGAGGCAAAGAAGTTGTCTGTTCATGTGCAGAAGTTGCCTAAGGAACCCCTGAACTTGCTGGTTCCTTCAATTTCGCAGGCTTCCCTTTGCTGGATTGCATATTCGTCTTCTTTTCCATGTCAACTGAATAAAGATACCCCTTGAAAGTCCCTGGACTATATTGTACGCCACCATCAATCCATTCCAAACTAGTGTCTCGTGAGTCACCTGATTTTTTCATCTCTTCTTGCAAAATAGGCTTCAACTCACTTTGTGAATTCATTTCAAAGATGGCGGGTTCTTCGATGAGATGAATTTCTGGCAACTTCTTCTTCCCAACGTTCATCTTGCACAAATCCAACAAAGTCATTTTTGCATAGTCTTGTTCTTGGCTGTTCCTAGCATCGCCATGCTGTCCAGGAGTAACTTCCTCTCTATCCTGAGCAACTATCTTAGTGTCTTCGCTGGACTGTGCATCAGATCCAACTATCTTAGTGTTCTGCTCAATATCCTGAGCAACGGCGCCTCCTAAAGCGCCTCCAAGTGCATCAGGACCAGTTTTTGAAGTATCCAAAATAGTGGTGCCAAACATAACTAATGGGATGCCAGCGGGGCAAGACAATTTTCCATCGCGAGCCACCAATTTAGCCTTCTTGATAATTGTGACTTCTCTAGTTGGTATTTGCTGCTGGGCAGGTTGTCCATATTTTTCCATGTCCTGAGCAACTTTACTACTGGTCTCAACAACTTTACCTTTAGACTCAGTAACTTTCTCCCTGGTCTCCTGTTGTACAAAATTTTTCATGGTCTGTGGTACACTTTTCTGCATTGTCTGTTGGACAAAATCAATCTTGCTTTGCTGAACTACTTCTTGCACGGTAGGGGCAACTTCTTCCCTGGGTTGTGAATTTTGATCCATGCTTTTCTGTTCAACAACCTTTTGTTGGAGATATGCCCTAGAGGCAATAATAAATATAGTTATTATTATATCTTTGTGTTTATGATAAATGTTTGCATTCATGCTATAATAGTATTAACAAGGAAACCATTAATACTTGTGTGAATTGTAAACTTAAATTTGAAGTCCCTAGTATAGCCTCTATACTTCACTAGCTTGTTGGTTGATTGATGATGTGGTTTCTTTGTCATGAACATTGAGATGTTATCAACAACAAGATCATATCGTTAGGAGAATGATATGGTGGACATACTCCTATAGATAAGCGTAGCATAAAGATCAAGTCATTTCAATAGTTCAATTGCTATATGCTTTCTGATACATAGTAACCTAATTCCTTCGACCATGAGATCATGCATATCACCTTTACTGGATGGATGCTTTGATGTCATCAAACACCACACCGTAACAGGGTGGCTATAAAGGTGGTATTGAGTGTTCGGAAAGTATTGGTTGAAACACATGGATCAAGAGTGGGATTTGTCCATCCACATGACGGATAGATATTCTCTGGGCCCTCTCGGTGAAATGTCATCCAATTAGCTTGCAAGCATGTGACTGGGTCACAAGGGATCACATATCACGGGAACGAGAAAAGAGTACTTATCAGTAACGAGGTTGAACTAGGTATGCAGAGATACCGAAGATCATAACCTCGGATAAGTAACATATCGTGAGACAAAGGGAAATTGGTATCGTATGTAAGTGGTTCATTCGATCGCAAAGTAATCGTAGAAATATGTGGGAGCCATATGAATTTCCAGATTCCTCTATTGGTTATTGTTCGGAGAAGTGTCTCGATCATGTCTGCATAATTCACGAACCGTAGGGAGACACACTTAAGGATTCGACGTTGTTTGAGTAGTTATGGTATTATGAGAAAGAGACCGAATGTTGTTCGGAGTCTCGGATGGGATCCGGGATATCACGAGGTGATCCGGAATGGTCCGGAGAATAAGATTCATATAAGGAAAGTCCCGTTTCGGAATTCGGGAATGATTCCGGTGTTTTCATCGGGAACATTCTAGAAGGTCCCGGAATGTCCGGCACTCCGGGGGGGAAGGGGTACATGAATGTATCATTGCATGTTGGAATGATTGCATCATGTACTAAGTGTTCTCGCTGTCCGAAATAAAGGGTTAATTCAAATCCTAATTGAAAAAGTCAAACTGCCAGTTTTCGGTCAAACTGCCAGTTTTCGGAAAGAGGAGAAAGAGGAGGAGAGGTGGAGGCCGAGTTGGAGGAGGGTTCCTCCCCTTGGCCGGCGCACCTCCCAAGGCCGAGTTGGGGAGGAACTCCTCCCCTTGGCCGCCGGCCCTCCCACCTATAAAGGGAGGGGCAGGGCTCCCCTCTCTACAACACTACTAGTTCCTACCCTCTAAACTAAACCCTAGATCTAAACCCCGGTTTAGAGCTATTTTGGTTTAGAGCCTTCTAATTGGTTTAGAGCCCTCTAATTGGTGTGTCTAATTACTAGACCACTAATAGCCTCTCTCATAAGCTCCACCATACTCGCACCGGCTTAAGGCGAAGCCCTGCGGGATCTCCCCTCTACTTCCGGTACCACGCCGTTGTGCTGCCGGAATCGCGAGGAGAGTGCTACAACCTCCGCTGCCTGCTGGAACAAGGGAGAGGAAGGTCTTCGTCGAGTACCGAACGTGTGACCGACTGCGGGGGCGCTGCTGGAACGTGGCGCCGGAAGGATCGTCTACACGATCTTGAGATCGGGAAGAGTACGACTACATCACCCACGAGAATCTGCTCTCGTTAAACACTTTGGAATCTTCGAGGGTGAGTTATTCCATCGACTCGTTGCTACAATCTAGTAGATAGATCTTGGCTTGTTTGTTTGTATGCGATAGAAAATTTTGTTTTCCATGCTACGAACCCCTACAGTGGTATCAGAGCCGTGTCTATATGTAGATCTGTTGCACGAGTAGAACACAATGGTCATTGTGGGCGTTGATGCTTTTATTGTAGATTGCTTTTTGTGTACTTTGCATCTTGCGGTATGTTGGGATGAAGCGGCCCGGGCTAACCTTACATGACATCGTTCATGAGACTTGCTCCACGCTTAACATGCAACTTGTATTGCATAAGTGGCTTTGCGGGTGCCTGTTTCTCCTAGCATAGTAAAGATCCAATTTACAACGGGTAATCAACAATGCTAGTATCAATGTTGTGGTTCTTGTTCGTAGGTTAGAACGACACTTATGGAAAGCCCCAAACCACGTAAAATATGCAAAGAAAGTAGAAGCGTCTAACTTTGTTTTGCAGGGGTGTGCAGTGATGTGATATGGCCATGATTGTGATTATATTTGATGTATGCAATGTTCCTTATTGTAAGTTGGCAACCGGCAGGAGCCATATGGTTGTCTTTAATTTCTGTTAAGACCTGCGTGTCTATTCAAAATAGTTGTAATAGTTGAAGCTGGTGGACGACAACCATGAAGAAGCGTCATTGACCTTGATGCTATGCCGGTGATGATGGAGATCATATTCGTGCTTGAAGATGGAGATCGGAAGCACAAAGAAGAAAGGCCATATCATATCACATATTATGAATTGCATGTGATGTTAATCCTTTATGCATCTTGTATTGCTTAGTAGACGACGGTAGCATTATAAGATGATCCCTCATGCACATAAATTTCAAGTTCTGAAGTGTTCACCCTTAGTATGCACCGTTGCCAAAGCTTGTTGCTTCGAAGCACCACGTGATGATCGGGTGTCTTTGATTCCGCGGGTGAATACAACGTAAGCAAGCCAGATTTGCTTATGCGGTAACTAAGGTTTGATCTTGACGAGCCTAGCATGTACAGACATGGCCTCAGGAACACGGATCGCCGAAAGGCAAAGCATGAATCATATAGTAGATATGATGAACATGATGATTGTTCGCCATTAAAACTATATCGGCTCTCGTGATGATCGGTGTTGATATAGTAGTTTTGGTTCGTGTGATCACTAAAACAATGTGAGGGATGTTGTTTTGAGTGGGAGTTCACCTAGTTTAATTTCATTAATTAATTTGAACTCAATTTGTCATAAACTTAGTCTAAACTATTGCAAATATGTTGTAGATCAATGGCAGCCCCTACCATCAATTTTAATGCGTTCCTAGAGAAAGAAAAGTTGAAAAACAATGGAAGCAACTTCGCGGATTGGTTCCGCAATTTGAGGATTGTCCTCACAGCTGGTAATTTGACCTATGTGCTGGATGCACCGCTAGGTGACCCACCTGCAGCTGATGCTACCGATGAAGTAAAGAATGTTTACCTCGCTCGGAAGAATCAGTACTCCATAGTTCAGTGTGCTATCTTGTATGGTTTAGAATCGGAGCTTCAGAAAAGGTTTGAAGAGTCAGATCCATATGATATTGTCGAGGATCTCAAATTAATTTTTGAGACTCATGCGGCAATTGAAAGTTATGAAGCTTCTGAAAAGTTCTTTAACTGCAAGATGGAAGAGGGTAGCTCCGTCAGTGAGCATGTGCTTAAGATGTCTGGGCACGCAAATAAACTTCAAAGTTTGGGTATAGTGATTCCTAATACTTTGGGAGTTTACCGCATCCTCCAATCACTACCACCAAGTTACAAGAACTTTGTGATGAACTACAACATGCAGAACATGAACAAAGAGTTGCCAGAACTATTTGCTATGTTAAAATCTGCAGAAGTGGAGATCAAGAAAGAGCACCAAGTGTTGATGGTCAATAAGACCACCAAATTCAAGAAAGGCAAGTCTAAGCAAAAGGGACACTTCAAGAAGGGTGGTAAGAAAGTTACCATGCCAACGAAGAAGACCAAGGCTGGACCTAAGCCTGAAACTGAGTGCTTTTACTGCAAGGGAGAAGGTCACTGGAAGCGGAATTGCCCAAAGTACTTGGCGGATTTGAAGAACGGCAACATCAAGAAGAAAGGTATATTTGATATACATGTTATTGATGTGTATCTCACTAGTATTCGTAGTAGTGCCTGGGTATTTGATACTGGTTCGGTTGCTCATATTTGTAACTCGAAACAGGAGCTGCAGAATAAACGGAAGCTAGCGAAGAACGAGGTGTCGATGCGTGTGGGAAACGGATCAAAGGTTGATGTGATCGCGGTCGGCACGCTACCTCTTCATCTACCATCGGGATTAGTTTTATACTTAAATAATTGTTATTTGGTGCCTGCGTTGAGCATGAACATTATATCGGGATCTTGTTTATTGCGAGACGGTTACTTGTTTAAATCAGAGAATAATGGTTGTTCGATTTATATGAGTAATATGTTTTACGCACATGCACCTTTGATAGATGGTCTATTCTTATTGAATCTCGATAGTAGAAATACACATCTTAATAACATTGAAGCTAAACGTTTGAAATCAAGCGATAATTCGACCTATATGTGGCACTGTCGTCTTGGTCACATTGGAGTGAAACGTATGAAGAAACTCCATTCCGATGGACTTCTTGAATCACTTGATTTTGAATCACTTGAAAGATGCGAAGCATGTCTGATGGGTAAAATGACTAAGACTCCATTTTCTGGTATAATGGAGCGAGCTACGGACTTATTGGAAATCATACATACCGATGTGTGTGGTCCAATGAGTGTAGCATCGCGCGGTGGTTATCGTTATGTTCTTACCTTCACGGATGATTTGAGTAGATATGGGTATATCTATTTCATGAAACATAAGTCCGAAACTTTCGAGAAGTTTAAGGAGTTTCAAAGTGAGGTAGAGAATCAACGTAACAAGAAGATTAAATTTCTACGTTCTGATCGTGGAGGTGAATATCTAAGTTACGAGTTTGGCGAGCATTTAAAGAAGTGCGGAATACTTTCACAATTGACACCGCCGGGAACACCACAGCGTAATGGTGTGTCCGAACGTCGTAATCGAACTCTCTTAGATATGGTTCGTTCTATGATGTCACTTACAGATTTACCGCTATCATTTTGGGGTTATGCATTAGAAACAGCCGCATTCACTTTAAATAGGGCACCATCTAAATCCGTTGAAACGACACCGTATGAATTATGGTTTGGGAAGAAACCTAAATTGTCGTTCCTTAAAGTTTGGGGATGCGAAGCCTATGTAAAGAAGTTACAGCCGGACAAGCTTGAACCCAAAGCGGAAAAATGCGTCTTCATAGGATACCCAAAGGAAACTATTGGGTATACCTTCTATCATAGATCCGAAGGCAAAATCTTCGTTGCCAAGAATGGATCCTTTCTAGAGAAGGAATTTCTCTCGAAAGAAGTGACTGGAAGGAAAGTAGAACTCGACGAGGTTGTCGAACCTTCTCTCGAAATTGCGAGTAGCGCAGCACCGGAAGAAGTTCCTGTGGTGCCTGCACCAATAAGAGAGGAAGCTAATGATGATGATCATGAAACTTCGGTTGAAGTTGCTACAGAGCCTCGGAGGTCAACGAGAACTCGTACCACTCCAGATTGGTATGATTCCGTTATGAATGTCATGTTGGTGGACAACACCGATGACCCCGAGACATATGAGGAAGCGATGATGAGCCCAGATTCCAATAAATGGCAAGAAGCCATGAAATCCGAGATTGGATCCATGTACGAAAACCAAGTATGGACTTTGGTGGACTTACCGGATGGCCGGAAGGCTGTCGAGAACAAATGGATTTTCAAGAAGAAAACAGATGCTGATGGTAATGTTACTGTCTATAAAGCTCGACTTGTCGCAAAAGGGTTTCGACAAATTCAAGGAGTTGACTACGATGAGACTTTCTCACCAGTAGCGAAGCTAAAGTCTGTGAGGATTATGTTAGCAATCGCTGCATATTATGATTATGAGATATGGCAGATGGATGTCAAAACAGCATTCCTCAATGGAGACATTGATGAAGAGTTGTATATGATGCAACCCAAAGGTTTTGTCGATCCTAAAGATGCTAACAAGGTATGCAAGCTTCAACGGTCCATCTATGGATTGAAGCAAGCATCCCGAAGTTGGAATCAACGTTTTGATAAGGTAATCAAAAGTTTTGGTTTTATACAAACTTATGGAGAAGCTTGTATTTACAAGAAAGTGAGTGGGAGCTCTGTAGCATTCTTAATACTGTATGTGGATGACATATTGTTGATTGGGAATGATGTAGACCTTCTTAATAGTGTCAAGGAATATTTGAATAATAGTTTTTCAATGAAGGATCTTGGCGAAGCAGCTTACATATTAGGCATAAAGATTTATAGAGATAGATCGAAACGCCAAATATCATTGTCACAAAGTACATATTTGGACAAAGTTCTAAAGAGGTTTGGAATGGAAGATAGCAAGAAAGGGTTCTTGCCCATGTTGCCCAATACGACCTTGAGTAAAACTCAAAGTCCGACATCGGCAGAAGATAGAGAAAGGATGAGTAAGACTCCCTATGCCTCAGCCATAGGATCTCTAATGTATGCCATGCTATGTACTAGACCCGACATTGCATATGCTGTTAGTTTAACTAGCAGATATCAAAGTGATCCAGGAGTGGATCATTGGACAGCGGTCAAAAACATCCTTAAGTACTTGAGAAGAACTAAGGATATGGTTCTTTCTTATGGAGGTGATGAACAGCTCGTTGTTAATGGTTACACCGATGCTAGTTGGAACACTGATCCGGATGATTCTAAATCACAATCTGGATACGTATTTATTTTGAATGGTGCAGCAGTTAGCTGGAGGAGTGCAAAGCAAAGCGTTGTGGCGAGATCTTCAACTGAATCGGAATACATGGCTGCTTCGGAGGCTTCACAAGAAGCGATATGGATGAAAGAGTTCATTACAGAGCTGGGTGTGGTTCCTAGTGCGCTGGACCCAATGTCTATCTACTGTGATAACATGGGCGCCATAGCCAATGCGCAAGAACCAAGGTCACACAAGAAGCTGAAGCATATCAAGCTACGTTTTCACGCTATTCGAGAACATATCCAGGATGGGGATATAAAGATTTGCAAAGTACACACAGATCTGAATGTGGCGGATCCGTTGACTAAACCTCTCCCGAGGGCAAAACATGACCAACACCAAACTGCCATGGGTGTTCGGTATATTACCATGTAATCTAGATTAGATGACTCTAGTGCAAGTGGGAGACTGTTGGAGATATGCCCTAGAGGCAATAATAAATATAGTTATTATTATATCTTTGTGTTTATGATAAATGTTTGCATTCATGCTATAATAGTATTAACAAGGAAACCATTAATACTTGTGTGAATTGTAAACTTAAATTTGAAGTCCCTAGTATAGCCTCTATACTTCACTAGCTTGTTGGTTGATTGATGATGTGGTTTCTTTGTCATGAACATTGAGATGTTATCAACAACAAGATCATATCGTTAGGAGAATGATATGGTGGACATACTCCTATAGATAAGCGTAGCATAAAGATCAAGTCATTTCAATAGTTCAATTGCTATATGCTTTCTGATACATAGTAACCTAATTCCTTCGACCATGAGATCATGCATATCACCTTTACTGGATGGATGCTTTGATGTCATCAAACACCACACCGTAACAGGGTGGCTATAAAGGTGGTATTGAGTGTTCGGAAAGTATTGGTTGAAACACATGGATCAAGAGTGGGATTTGTCCATCCACATGACGGATAGATATTCTCTGGGCCCTCTCGGTGAAATGTCATCCAATTAGCTTGCAAGCATGTGACTGGGTCACAAGGGATCACATATCACGGGAACGAGAAAAGAGTACTTATCAGTAACGAGGTTGAACTAGGTATGCAGAGATACCGAAGATCATAACCTCGGATAAGTAACATATCGTGAGACAAAGGGAAATTGGTATCGTATGTAAGTGGTTCATTCGATCGCAAAGTAATCGTAGAAATATGTGGGAGCCATATGAATTTCCAGATTCCTCTATTGGTTATTGTTCGGAGAAGTGTCTCGATCATGTCTGCATAATTCACGAACCGTAGGGAGACACACTTAAGGATTCGACGTTGTTTGAGTAGTTATGGTATTATGAGAAAGAGACCGAATGTTGTTCGGAGTCTCGGATGGGATCCGGGATATCACGAGGTGATCCGGAATGGTCCGGAGAATAAGATTCATATAAGGAAAGTCCCGTTTCGGAATTCGGGAATGATTCCGGTGTTTTCATCGGGAACATTCTAGAAGGTCCCGGAATGTCCGGCACTCCGGGGGGGAAGGGGTACATGAATGTATCATTGCATGTTGGAATGATTGCATCATGTACTAAGTGTTCTCGCTGTCCGAAATAAAGGGTTAATTCAAATCCTAATTGAAAAAGTCAAACTGCCAGTTTTCGGTCAAACTGCCAGTTTTCGGAAAGAGGAGAAAGAGGAGGAGAGGTGGAGGCCGAGTTGGAGGAGGGTTCCTCCCCTTGGCCGGCGCACCTCCCAAGGCCGAGTTGGGGAGGAACTCCTCCCCTTGGCCGCCGGCCCTCCCACCTATAAAGGGAGGGGCAGGGCTCCCCTCTCTACAACACTACTAGTTCCTACCCTCTAAACTAAACCCTAGATCTAAACCCCGGTTTAGAGCTATTTTGGTTTAGAGCCTTCTAATTGGTTTAGAGCCCTCTAATTGGTGTGTCTAATTACTAGACCACTAATAGCCTCTCTCATAAGCTCCACCATACTCGCACCGGCTTAAGGCGAAGCCCTGCGGGATCTCCCCTCTACTTCCGGTACCACGCCGTTGTGCTGCCGGAATCGCGAGGAGAGTGCTACAACCTCCGCTGCCTGCTGGAACAAGGGAGAGGAAGGTCTTCGTCGAGTACCGAACGTGTGACCGACTGCGGGGGCGCTGCTGGAACGTGGCGCCGGAAGGATCGTCTACACGATCTTGAGATCGGGAAGAGTACGACTACATCACCCACGAGAATCTGCTCTCGTTAAACACTTTGGAATCTTCGAGGGTGAGTTATTCCATCGACTCGTTGCTACAATCTAGTAGATAGATCTTGGCTTGTTTGTTTGTATGCGATAGAAAATTTTGTTTTCCATGCTACGAACCCCTACACCTTTGTGGGTTGTCTGACAGTTTTATCCCTAGTTTCAGTAGTTCTCTGGATACTTTCAGCAACTTCCTTCCTGGTATAAACAACTTTCTCCCTGGTATTAGCAATTTTCTCCCTGGTTTGTTGCACAGATTCCTCCCGGGTTTCAGCAACTTTTGTACTGGTATGGGCAACTTGCTCCCTGGTACTAGAAACTTGCCCCTTGGCTATTGAGGAACTACCTCAATTGTTTTCCCAGCAAAATCCTTGTTGACCTGATGAGCAACTTCCTTGCTGGTCTGAATAACTTCCTTGCTGGTCTGAGCAACTTGCTTACTTGTCTGAGCAACTTCAACCCTGCTCCGCTCTCTTCGACTGTAGCCTGGGCAAGTTCTTCCTGAGTCTATACAACATCGCCTTCGACTGCCCTCTTCCTTTTTGCCCCTGACCTTGCGGCGGACCTTGTTTCCATGTCTTCAACATAGTACTAATCTGTGCAACTATCATCCATGCTCTTGTCATTGTCGCTGCCATCATCTCCATCTGCTCCTCCGCCAGATCCTATGTTCTCAGCGTCGCCATCGTCATCATCACCATCGTTGCGGCTGCCGTCATCCCTTTCCTCGTCATCCTCATCAATTTTTCGCTGGTCGGACTCGTCATCGTTGTCGATGTATTCTTTGTTGTGTACAACAAAAATGGCCAAAAAAGTAAAAGTAAGGTAGTGGTAAAAAATTAATTGCAATAAACAATGACAAACTACAGCGATAAACCACATGATCGTAGTCTTGCCTGCTGTTTTCCTCATCAGAGTTGTCAGAGTCCTCATCAGGCAACACCGGTTCTTTGTCTTTCTTATTGTTTCTTCGTCTCTTTATAGGTCTTGGTTGACCTCTGCCAGTTATAATAGTTTCTTCTATTTCGCCAATGCCATTGACAAACTTTGCCATAATATCTTCAAAATCTAAGCATGCTACATGGACCAAAGCACAAAGTTTCCTTTTCCTCTGCAAGTTTGTTACTCCCTCCGTTCCATGATGTAAGGTGTATAGTTTTTTGTGAACAATTTCGAAATATAAGGTTTATTGTTACGCTGGACAGATTTATCTCTTCCCTGGATGGAGTCGTGAGCTGAACTTTCTCTAGTTTGTTTGATCGGTAATCATCTCCCGCCCAACTACTGCCTCCTGGGTTTGTTAGAAAAAAATAGCGATTCCTCTTCCCGACAACTGCCTAGGATCGCTAAAAAAGGCGCGCACGTACGCACTTCAATCTGCCGTGAGGCCTTACAATCTCTCAGAAACAAAAAAATCCCAACCTCTTTTCGTTTTAGAGATGTGGCTACGTACGTACTCTCTCGGGAAACAAAAAACAGGCGCGGTCGAGCGAGGGGATAAGTACCGACGAGAGTCCATAAGAGAGAAGCAAGGGATTTGTTACGGTAAATTAGGAAGTGATCAGATCGAAAGAGAGAGGATGCCATATTTTTCTATTTTCTCTCTAGTCTAACGTGTTTACTAGGGGTATTGACATCCAAAAACAACGAATTTTTCTCTCCAAGTCGGTGCGTTAATTTTCGTGCACCAAAACTATACACCTTACTTAGAGGAACGGAGGGAGTATTAAGAATGAATAAGAACACAAGTTAGTTGTCATGCTGAGCAACTAATAGTATAAGACAAGCAACTTATATTGTCATGCAGGCAACAAACTTGTCAAGTTGAGCAACTAAAAAATGAGGTACTCACACACTGGTCGTAATTTGGTGGCAAATTTGCGGTGACGAACTGTTCAGCCTTTAGTAATTCGCCGAAAAGTCCTCCATGTTGTGTGTCTCTATATTTTTCGTTGAGCTGTTTTTTGACAAAGTAGGTTACTCAAACTAGATTGATATAGGAACGTAGGCATAGAAGGAGAGTAAAATATAAAAAAACAAACACATCACGCTTACTTGCAGTTTCCCAAAACCCCCTGGTTTGATCATGTCTTTCTTCTTGACCTTATTTATCAAGGCGATGTCGCAAGCGTCTACTCGAGGGTAACACTGACTGATGAGTTCGTCAACCTCTACGAAATCTAGGTACAGTAACTGAGTGACAGGAAAAAACAGGGAAATAAATATGAATTAAATGCAAAACATATTTTATAAGGGGCTGCAATGAAAACATGGTTATTAGCAATTCATGGTATCATATATGCAACTAACATGATGGTTTGAGCAACTTTGTGTTTAGCTAGAAACTTCTAGTTACATATATGCAACAAAAGCAGGTTTGTTTTAAGCAAAACTTAATATGACAGTAAAAAAGAACTACACAAAAGAGATAAACATGCTTCAGAGGTGCTACAAAGAACATGTTCTAGTAACTTTTATTTGTATATAAGCAACAAATAGCCTGTGTTGAGCAACTAGATGAGTCATAAAAGCAACTACATAGAACATCTGTCTATGATTAAAAACAAAACTGTGCACTTACCATCAAGTGATAAACACAACAACACACAGACTTCTTGTTTTTCAGTAAACTAAAAGCAAGCCTGATCTGGTCGACAACAAACTAACAGATGTTCGTGCAGGGAATTAGGTCAACGTCATATACAGTAGGATAACAACGTGGACTAACTTTTAGACCAGTTGTGGGAGCTAAAAAGTTGTAGGTCATTACATCCCAAACTCGAACAAACATATTGTCTGATTTCCCGCCCATCTCCTCAATCATCTTGCACCAGCTGGTAAGATCGGGATTGCCATTTGGCGGGAAACCGTAATCCTCCATCATTTATCGCGTAATATCAGCATTCATCTCGTAGCACACTTTTAAGCCTGAGTTGGGCAGCCCCCAGATCCTGTGTGCACTTTCTGCATCGACCAGTATTTTTCCGCGGTCAGGTATGATCAAATGATAGGTGTCGAGGTCATAGCACTTCATAACCCACTGACTGATTTCAAGAGGCATGGTGCATGCCTCGATGTTCAACATGCCACCAAACTTCTTCTCGATCAGTGCAATCTTCTGTGCACCTGTCAGTTGTTTGTTTAGTGCGACAAAACACGAAGGCGATGACCTGGTTCTGATTTCCCCAATTTTCCGAGCCTATAATTCAAGCATGCAAAAAAGATGTATTAGATGGTTTTCATATAGGCTTAAAATATGGCAGAAAAATAGCAACTATCCACTATAGGGAAGCAACTTCATACTGAAATTAAACAACTACCTAGTGCAGAGTAGAAACTTTATACTGCAGAGAAGCAGCTACCTACTGTAGAGAAGCAACTACCTACTGCAGAGAAGCAACTACCTACTGTAGAAAAGCAACTACCTACTAAAAGATAAAAAATGACAAGTAATAAGATTTAGCATGAGTACAATGTAGATAGCATGGGTAGAACTTACATCAGAGTTGTCCGCTGTTTTTCTGGTTGCAACCTTTTTCCCCTTATTTTTTGGATTCTCTGCCATTTCAACAATATCACCAACAGGTTTCTTTGCAATTGTCTTTTTAGACTGCTTTGTAGGAGGCGGTCCATGATTAGCCAGAGCCTTTATTTTCTTTTGCTTAGTAGGTTCATTTGTAGGTGGAACCTTAGTTTGTTGGCTCCCTGAAGATGAGCCCCCACCTGCTGATGGATCAGACCCATCCATCATGCAAACCTGCTTAACCAATAGCATGGAAACACATAAAAAGTTTTAAAACTTTAACTAGCAACTTCTTCTTGGATGTATGAAACAAACATGTTGTCTTTAGCAACTACTTATGTTAAATAAGAAAACAGACAGGTCTGGTTGAGCAAAACTGCTCATGACATGAAAAACGGTACTTATAGGCACCATGGTAATAAAAACCGTGCAACTGCTAGTCCAATATAGGTAACAAACATGTTTGGCAAACCGACTATTTGTGTCGTAGCACCTACTAAATGGCTGGCAACCAACTTTTATTGCCATGCAGGCAACAAATAATGTCAGGTTCAGCAACTAATAAAATGTCAGACACAAACTGTCAGATTGAGCAACTAATAGTGTGAGACAAACAACTAATAGTGTGAGACAAGCAACTTCTATTATCATGTAGCCAACAAACTTGCCAGGTTGAGCAACTAAAAAGTGTGAGACAAACAACTTCTATTATCACAAACTAAATCATGATCCTTGTCACAGACTACAAAACAACAACTTATACTAGCAACTAGTACTTTCATGTATGAAACAAACGATGTTTGAACTGACAACTTATTTGTCAACAAAAAAAATTAATCAACAGAAAAAACAACTACTCAACTACTAAATCAACTAGTAGTGTGAGCAACTAATAGTGTGAGATAAGCAACTTCTATTATCATCTAGCCAACAAACATTACAGGTTGAGCAACTAATAGTGTGAGACAAGCAACTTCTATTATCATCTAGCCAACAAACATTACAGGTTGAGCAACTAATAGTATGAGACAAGCAACTTCTATTATCATCTAGCCAATAAACATTACAGGTTGAGCAACTAATAGAGTGAGACAAGCAACTTCTATTATCATCTAGCCAACAAACATTACAGGTTGAGCAACTAATAGTGTAAGACAAGCAACTTGTATTATCACAGACTTAATCATGATCCTTATCACAGACTACGAAATAACAACTTCTACTAGCAACTAATATTGTCATGTATGAAACAAACGATGTTTGTACCGGAAACTTTTTTGAAAACAAAAGCAACTAATCAAACAAAAAAGCAAACTAATCGCCCAAAATCATATCCTATTCCTCTGGTAACAGTGCGCATCACCCCCCAGATCCCCTTGCTTAATGCGCTAATCCACCCCCTACAAAAGCATGAATGCGCTTCATATAACCCTTACAGAGCAATCCACCATGAAAATCGAAACCATAGAGAACCACGCAACATCACAGGCGAACCCCCTGGCGCCAATCCACCCTGAGAGAACCACACAAATCGCGTGAAAAAAACACATAGAGGAGACAAAAATCACGGGGATTCATGGAATCAGAAGGTACCTAATCTGTCGTGGTGCTCGAAATGTGCCGAAAATGTGCTCGCCCAACGTCAATCGTCAGATTCCGCCGAGAATCACCGAGAAAATCAACGCCTCCACCGCCTTCACTCGCTGATGTAGACCTCCCCTGGCTGCGGCCAGTTCCCCCTCGCCGGAACGGCTCCACCACCGCCTCCAATCACCGAAGAGACGGGAGGGAACCGCCCCCGCACTGCGGTTTGGAGCGAGGAAGCGAGAGAGAGCAGGTCGAGCACGAGAGAGACAGAAGGGAGTTAATGCGCGTGATGCACGGAGTGGGGAAGAAATATACAAAAAATAACCTGGGCCCGTTACCCTAGTTGCCACGCTGGACGACGTCCGTTACAACCGCGTGTGCGACGTGCGCTGCCCCACCGTTTCCGTAGCGCGCCGAGCTCGTCGAACGAGCGCCCGCGCGCCGTCAAGTAATTAGGTTTATTTTTTTTGAAATGGAAGAGGGGTCTCGAAGGACCCCGATACTGCATTCATAACATCGTCCGTGGAGCACCAATTACAAGAAGGACCTCTAATGAAAAATAAAATACAACATGGCCCAAAATTTTTGCACTGAAGACCCTAGAGCAAATTTTGAAAACGCGATCAAGCCCAGGTTCTCTTCCAGCTCCATTTCCACCGAAACCTTGACGAATCTTCAGAGCATGGTCGACCACAGCGCCGCCGGGGACATGGCCACTTGGGGAGCTACAGCAGGAGCACACCGCAACGAAGACGAAGGGCCTCCATAAAGTCATAAGAGCCAGGAGGTTGAACAACACCTTGCACCGGCGAACAGAGGTCAGATGACGCTCACCATATGCCGGCAACCAAGACGGGAGTAGCCGCCTTTCGGCCATCAGAGTCAACGCTTGAAGCAGAGCAGCCGATGAATCACTCCCAAGATTGATGTGGAGCGGCTGCCTCACCGGCCTAGAATCACAGCAGTGAATAGCTGTCGCGCAAGAACTCCACCTTGCAGCAAACACCTGTAGAAAGAACCTTGTCATCTTCCTGTTGCAGAGCGAGACACATACGTCCGCCTCCTTCCCTCGCCACCGAGGCTGGCCAGAGGATGCTTACCGGCGTCCCAACTCCACTTCAAGTCATGGCAACAGACCACGGCCTTATTAAAGGGAACGGTGCCTCTCCCGTCTACCTCCAGCTCCAACCATAGAAGCAAGAAGGCAAAGAGGAAAAAACCTAAAGCTCCAGATCTAACCAGGGAAATCTGGCATAAGGCCTAAATCCGGCATGTAGCCAAGACATCTACTGCTACTAAGAACAAGCCGAGCATTCCATCCTTCTCTCCTCCAAACGGCAGCGCCACCGGATTTGAGTTGGAGGAGAGATCGGTAGAGAAAAGCGACTCTCAAGGGGATAGGTACTGTAGCAACGAGAGAGAAAGGAAAAGTGAGAATGCTCTGGTCTCGCTACTAGAGCGTTATGGGTAGAAAAAAAAGAGTATGAAGAAAATGAATCTAGACTTATTTTAGTATGTAAGTTCATTCAACTTTGACATAAATCTACACACTAAAAGAAGTCTAGATTTATTATTTTCACAAAACTAAAACATCTTATATTTTGAAATGGAGGGAGTACTAGAGGTGTGGTAATCGCCGTCAAAAAGCCTCCGGCCGACCTCGAAGGACGCGAAGGCGTCGGCGCAGGCATACCTGCAGCTGTTCCAACGACAGGCACGGCGTGTCCCAGGCGCTGACCTGCACGTGGTGCGGCTTCCCCGGCCACACGCCCATCACCTGCCACACAACCCCAGGACCCCTGCAGAGCACATCCGCGGTGGTCCTCCGCAGCGTCGGCTTCCCAGCACATCCGCGGCGAGGTACCACAGGTCCACAGCGTTCGCCACCTCTATGCCTTAACGCACGCTGAGCCTCCGCGAACCCCGACGCCAACGAAACGACCGTTGGCGAAGAAGTCAAATAGGGAGTCCGGGGAGTAGTCGGCGCGGAGGATCTGGAAGGCGAGGCAGCGGCAGCCGACGCAGACCTGCAGCAGCATGATAGGGCCCGGCAGCGTGTACAGGGAAGAGCGCCACTCGACGTCAAGGCGGTCCACAAAGCTGCAACAATTTAGACACAAAGCTATGCTAGCGGCAACAGTGTTCTGTGCAACGGATGCCACAAAGCATGGTGTTGCCTGCAATTTTCTCCGTTGATTCAAATCCCAACAGTTCACCGGTGTGGCATTGATTCAGTCCCAACTGTAAGACACCGATCCTCGGTGGCAAACAGGGAGACGTCTATTGCTCACTCAGAAGCCAGTGAATGTCTCGGTAGTCCGGACTATACTACTTAGGACTGTAAAACCATTGACAGCACAATATTTTAAGATAGAACGGCTGCAAACAGTGCATTCAGGAATACTCTGGGGAATTTGAACAATCTTTGTGCTAGAGCTAGATTTCCATGTCAGAATAACTGTGCCGAGCACTATTCTTAGTTTCCGGACACGAGACACCAACCTAGGGTAATTGGTAAACCATCTTATTTTCACAATGAACCCCTAGGGACCAAAGAACTCTTCAGGAACATGAAACTTCAGACCGATGGCCTACAATAGAAAAATAACAGAACGTCAGAACTGGGGAATCAGACAATATATATAGCAATTAAAATTTCACCAGTTAGCATTATCGATGAAGTAACATAGCGAACAAAAACATAAAGAAGTTGACAGCTTTTGATGGGACAAATAATATAGGGTAGCGAGACAAGGTTACCACACAGAAGTACATAAACCTGATGGGTAGAATTTGAGATAGCCCAGTTTTCTTTGGACATTTTTTTTAACGTAACTAAATTATTTTAGATGGAGACAGCATTCTTCACACTCAAATGAAGTTCAACTATGGTCTATTACATTTGTGATTAGTAAAATGGCTACCAAAATGGGTATCTGAGATTTTCTTGTATCACTATAAAATGCTGCCTCAGCAAGCGAGTAGGGTCTTAAAACCATGCAAGGAAAATGCCGCGTGAAGTAGTCAAAATGGTGATTAAACTAGAACAGGTATCATCACTAAACAAAAGGCAATTCTAAAACCTACTTCAATCTGCACCTGTTACCAGCCATGCCCAGCAAATGTAATCTCTACTTCTTAGGAGGGCCTTGTAGGCTTGTAGCAAACTGTCTATCTTTTCAATGAAAATGAAACACAAAGGTCCTTCGCGTTTTCTCGGGAAAAAATTGCAAGCGCACGGAGTTCTATATGATTGGCTTTTTATTATCATGAAAGGACGTTTAAATAGTTGATTCACATAGACTCGGCAAATTTCAGAGTAAATCCTTCAGACCTCGGCTTAGAGATATCCAACTCACATGTTCTCCTAACACACAAAGATGGGCTGACAAATCCATAGTTATATCATGGATTCTAAGGCGTTAAAACTGATGGTTCCTATTAGAAGCAGTGTTAAATTAAGCACTACTAAGCGCACGCTTAAGCGCGCAGAGGAAAAACGCCTAGCGTTTAATTGCGCTTAGCGTTTTAATCCTCCAGAAAAGGAAAAGGCGGAGGCGAAACACTCACTCAGCGGACGCTAAAAGATCTATATTGTATCTAACTATTAACTATTGTCATTTTTCCTAATAGAAAAAACGTTGCCAACGGGGGAATGATCCCTCCCTTGGTTATACATTGTTAGGTATGTGAGACACCCGGTTTATTCGAGCATGCCTCAGCTGGGACTTGAACCCGGGCGGGCTGGTCTCCACACCCGGAGTATCAGCCACCAGGCCAGTGCCTGGTCCTCTCATTTTTCCTAATAGCATCTCCTTAATCGGTTGCATAGCTAGCTAAAGGCTGGGATGCTACTTGCTAAACTGTCCATGAATCAGTTGAAAAGCAAATTCATGACAATAATTTCCAAATGGATACCACAAGTTCAAATGCTGCTGTATGGTGTGCTCACTTATCGGATTCTAAGTAAATATATATCAGTAAACCAGGTTGTTGGTATTTCTATAAATGACAAGTGAAACTGTAAGGGGCATTTCGAGTTGCTGAATGTTTTAATTGAAATAGAGAAATGCTAGTGCACTGTAGCTCAAGGGATAGATGCTTGCCATACCTTAGCAAATTCTAAATCTGCATCACTGTGATCGTTCTCTCTCCCAGCAGCATCACCAACATAGAAAGATCTGAAAAATCATGGCAAATCTCAGAAGGGGAGCCTGTTGTATGAACAGATCTTAAGGGGGAAAGATGGGGTATTTGTTCATCCATCAACATACTGAACTGGCCCAAAAACTTAAGCTATAAGGACACGGTGGGCAATATTAGTTACTGCAGAACAGCACAACTCATTTTTAAGCTTGATCAACCCTGATATCAGTTATGCACACAGTGATGTGGATCCCTTATTCTTTGTTTGGATTTAGCAGCAACTAAGAACAACAGGCACTATAATCAGGAACTCCATGTGCCAATCAGTCGGCCAAAGATAGGATAGGTGGTCAATTTTACAAATATAACAACAGTACCTTCATATGTATCATCACAAGACAGTCTTGTGAGTGCTATTAACAGATATTCCCTCCGTTCCTTCTTATAAGGTGTATAAGTTTTTGACAAAGTCAAACTACGCTAAATTTGACGAAGCTTTTTAAAAAAAAACTAGCAGCCTCTACAATAATATATTGGTATCATTAGATTCCTCATAAAAAATATTTTCATATTGTACTTGTTTAGTACTCCCTCCTTTCCAAAATATAAGATGGTTTAGCTTTTTTCTGAACACATATATCTAGACACCTTTTAGTGTGTAGGTTCAGTGGTTCACTCAATTTGCTCCAATCCTACACAATAAAAGACATCTAGATACATGCATTATAGAAAAAGGCTAAAACATCTTATAATTTGGAACAGAGGGAGTATTAATGAGGTTGATAGTTTTTTCCAGGAACTTGGTCAAAGTTAGCGTAGTTTGACTTTTCAAAAAACTAATACAGCTTATAAGAAGGAACAGAGGGAGTATACAAGTCATCAACAGGGAGATTGGTAAGAAGCAATGGTCCTGAATGAATGCATGCCTTAAAGCAGGGGCAATACAAATATTGCAAAACAAATGAAGTATGTCACCTGCTTGCCCATAAAACCATACATGCACAGAGATAATAAACTATAATGAAGAAAATGAGTTTAGCTTAAGTCATTATGAAACTAATCAATTTGAAATGGTGATCGAAAAACAAAGTCTGGAATAGAATGATTACTGATCCATGTCGATGGCAATTCCAGAATTGAAATGCTCTGCCATCAACCACCACATTCCCGAATTTGGTTTGCGAAATTGATCGTCTGGTGTTGCTTTTCCTTTACCTATACCACATGCAATGAAAACCTGCAGGAAAACACAAGCCATGTGCTTCTGACTATTAACTTACTGACTAGTACAAGAAATAACTAGGTGATGTTCAGTAAGCAAGATGTGATGTTCTGAATGTCATGAACAGTAGCAGACTGGAAAAAAAATCTGGTTGATCAGGCAATAGACTGATAATAACTACTTGCTCTGTTCAATATGAGACAAACAAATAAGTGCTAAAGTTCTATTATTATGAATATTCAGGGGATCGATCAGAAACTCAGCAGATAATTATTAACAAAAATATTAGAGAAAAGAAGATAGGTTTGCAAAATACCTGAATAGGGACTTTAACACACTCAATAAAATTGTCAAGGCGTCCAACTTTCGAGTCCACAGCTTGTTGCCGCTTATTCTTCCAACGCTGAATGTTTGACTCGTTGGTGAATATGACCTGTCAACACCATACAACATGATTTTGTATAAACATACCATGTGTATACTTATCTTGAAACAAAGTGCATAGATCCAAGAGAAGAGTACAGTGATGGGAACAAAACAAGAACATAACTAACCAACTTGTAACCATCATTGTACAGGCTTTGCAACTTGTCAGGAATTGATTTATGCTGCAAAGACCATTTGTCTGCACCAGTGCTGCATTTGCAGTAGGTCAAAAGTTATTTACTGTCTTTTAAGTATAGCAACAGCACTTAGAAGAGAAGCATTAAACTCCATTTGTAACATAGCATAATCTTAGGAGAGCACTAAAAACTATACTCACGACCATCAAAAGGACAAGCAAATTTTTTTTCACAACTCTAGTTGATCTAGATACCAAATATTTTTCTTAGGAGATGGTTAGCTGAGACAACTATTTGTAAAAAGAAACAACTGTTTGTAAAAAAGGATACTGCTTGGGTCAAGGACGCTAAGGCAGAAGGATGGTTAATGATGATAAGTTGTGATTTCCTAGGTTTCAAGACTCGTTAAGATTAGCATATCATAGTCTACAGGTTCTAACCAATATACGATATTGAGCACCCTAAGTACAGCCCACATCATGCATGCATGAATTAAACTTTTTCTAATTAATTCTCCATATTAGAGCAATAAGCCATTTGGATTTTCATAGACATGTCATTTTTCGCTTTGCCTCTAGTTATAACAGGATGTAGGACATGATGGCCAACAGTTATACATATAATTTACATTATATGACTGCCCAACCAGAGCAACATTGCCTATAGTATTCAACTGTATGCAAATCTTTCCTTTAGCAAGTTAACTAAAATGTGTCCACATTATAAATTGATGAATACGTACTCACAGAAGAAGCATGTCAAACACTTGCATGAAATGATATTACGTAACATACTTTAAAGGGAATTAATATAATATAATACATCTTCACTGAGGTTTTGGCAAGGCACCCGTCGAAATCGAAAGCAGCAATCTTAGCTGAAGCATGAAGGCCATCATCCTGAGCATAAGAATTGCAAAAGGTTACCTCCTGACAATTTTACATGACGTCATGTTGCAAAAATTGCTAGAATGAAGTATTGAAGTATAGAATAATCCTCGAGGGTTGTTATTCTTTTTTCAACAGACCTGCTCACGGAAAATAACTGTCTCAAAAGCTTTCCAGTGAGCGGGAAGGATGGCATCCTGCATCAAAGACAAGAAGGTGTGCATAGTAATTCAGTACAATAAAATGCTTATCAACAGCACAAATTCAGAAACACCGTAGTGAGAATTGCTAGAATTACAAAACCTCGTATTTTTTCTTGACATGAGAAGCTGAAAAGGATATTACAGTACCAACTCCTTTGTTTCCTGGGGACGACTGTTATGAGAAACAGAACAAGCATTATGAATCAAATTAATAACCATGCAGTTGAGCCTAAGATGAAGTTAAGAAAAGGAAAAAACAATGAGGTGGATACAGCACAAACAGTGACTCGGTAGTTCTCTCAACATTTTGCCACCTCATAACCTTGCTTATGTATTCGATTCAGTGAAGGGTAGGAATTTTCTTCGCAAATGTATAAGATACAAAGGCATATATTATAGTCATTCCTTAGGAAGCTATTATGACCGGTTTGCACTATAACCGGAAGAGGTCCACTAGTGGGCCGGTTTAGGGCCTAGACCAATTTATATACGGTTTCGAGTAGTTGAACTATTATATAAACTCATGTAATCTCTCCATATCAATTAAGCAATAAAACATATTTGTTGCCGTCTCCCTCAGGAGACGGAATCCCTAACCCTAGCCACCGCCTCCAGCCGAGCCGCTGCCTTCCCTCTTCCTTGCGGCCACGGCGCCGACACGCCGGCAGCCGCGCCTCCAGCCTTGCCACCCTTCCTTTCACCCCTACAACCTGCGCCCTAGGCCTGGTAGGACCGTAGCTCCTATCAATTTGGTATCAGATTGCTCAAGATCGACGATGTCTTCTTGCCTTCCCATCACCTCAGTCGCCGACACCACCGGCGCGCTAGCCGCCACCACGGGGGCACCGCCGATCACCTCGGGACCGGCCACCTCCATCACCTTGGCGCCGGCACTCGACCCGGACCCCGTCCTCTCTCCGGCGGAGATGTCGACGGCTATCCGCGATCTGACCCTAGCGGTCTCGAACCTCCGGACCTTCCTCCAGGGACCCTGCGTGCCGCCACCGCCGAGCCAGGGGCCCGCCGCGTCGTCATCACCAGTGCCGGCCGCGGCCTTCGCACCGTCAACGCCGGCCACCGCCTCTCACCAGGGGATCCCGATCACCAAGATCAGGTTCCCGCCCTCGCCGTCCCCGCTACCGGCGTGGCTCGACGCGCCCGTCTTCACGACGGCGCCCGCCCAGCCGACGTTGCTGCAGCCGTCCGCGTCGCCTTCGACCGCCGCCTTCGGTGGATTCGGCGGGTACGCCGACGCTTACGCCAGGGGGTCCCTGGTGCCACACAGCTCGCCCCCCGCCGCGATGGGCCGTCACGAGGGAGCCTACACCGCCGCTCCGCACATCCAGCAGCCGCCCCGCTTCACCAAACTGGAGTTCGCCACCTACGACGGCACCGTCGACCCCCTGAACTGGCTCAACCAGTGCGAACAGTTTTTCAGGGGGCAGCGGACACTGGCATCCGACCGCACGTGGATCGCCTCCTACCACCTCCGCGGCACCGCCCAGACGTGGTACTACGCCCTCGAGCAGGACGAGGGCGGGATGCCTCCGTGGGAGTGCTTCCGCGACCTTTGCCTCCTTCGATTCGGCCCCCGATACGCGGGAGCCGGCTGGCTGAGCTCGGTCGCCTCCCCTTCACCTCCTCGGTGCAAGACTTCGCCGACTGCTTCCAGACGTTAGCGTGCCATGCGCCGGGCATCATGGCTCGCCAGCGCGCCGAGCTCTTCGTCGGCGGCCTGCCCGACCACATCCGCGTCGACGTGGATATGCACGACCCACAGGACCTGCAGACGGCCATGTACTACGCACGTGCTTATGAGCAGCGCGCCCTAGCCATGCAGCAGTCCTTCCAGGGCCGAGGCGCGCGACCCCGCCCTGCCGGCCGCACCCGCGGCCCCGCCGGCGCCGACGCGTCCCTTCCGTCGCCTAACCTCGGCCGAGCAGCTTGAGCGGCGCCACAGGGGTCCGTGCTTCAACTGCGACGAGACATATGCGCCGGGTCACGTGTGCGCCCGCCTCTTCTACTTGGAGACCGTCGATGACGGGAAGGTGGAGGCCCTCACCGCCGAGCTCGACGCCACGACACTCTCCGAGGCCGGCGTCACGACCTACGGGGCGGTCGACGCGACCGCCTTCGTCGTCTCCCTACACGCGATGGCGGGCATCAAGACGGCAAAGACCATGCTGTTAGGAAAATAAACCGTGACGCGTGTGTGCGTGTCAGAGGTCTGGTTTAGGTTCGACACCGGTACGTGGCCGCGTTCTGAGTTGTTAGCGAGTTTAGGGGGTTCATCGTGTTTCAGTTAGTTGATGACCGCGTCCTGTGCGCGTAGGAGCACGCAGAGCGAGCGGATCGTGGGCTGGGATGTGTGCGTACGCTAGCAAGGTGGGGAAGTGCGTACGTGCGTCTGTGCCTTGCCTGTGTATATAACCCCTACAGATCGTTGATGTAAACTGAGCACGGCTGAAACAAAAAAGAGATTAGGGTGTTGGTGCGCCCGCGGCGGCGTTCGTGCGCCGGCCCGGAAAAATCTGCTGTCTCCACTTCTTCTTCTACCTTAAGTCCATGAGCTGCAAGAGGCAGGGAAGAAGAGGGTGGAGTTAACCTTGTTATATAGGTCTAGTTCCATGTTTATTTCTTGTTACATACTTTTAGTTTCAAGTGGTCGGCTTAGTTCTGGCTAGGTACATGCAAGGCGTCGTGGCACAGAGATAAAATCGGTAAAGAGACTCGCACAGAGAGATAGCGTTGTGCTGAGAAGCGGTCCGATCGGCAGCCATAAGTTGAGTGCGTGCATGTATATTTTGCTAGGAATTAGTTTAGAGAATTAGTGGTTTACATGCACGTGTGGTGTGGATTAGCAAAGCCAAGTCAGCTAGCAGATGCAGTGTGGAGCTAGAAGTACGGATGCACGTTGTGGACTAACTACTCATCTGCTAACTTGGCGGCGACTCAAAGTGTGTGCGTGTGTAGTGGAGCGTAGTATACGGATCAGCTGGTTATGGCTTGACCGTGCCTGCTCTTTTCCTTTTAAATGTCCCTTATGTAATCAGTTTGTTAAGAGAAAAGAGAGAACAGAAGAACGGCAGACGTGTGTTGCCAGAAAAGCTCTCGTATTCATACTTGTATCCACTGCGTTTGTCGCCGGAGGGCTGGTTCGGCGTGTGTCGCCGAGGCCAGCCCCAACATGTGGTATCAGAGCCTCATGGTTCGGAGTCGTGGCAAGCGGTGAGTCCGCGGCGAGCGCGGTGGATGCAGAGGTGCGGCGACGACATGGCTAGGAAGGTCGTGTCCGAGTGCGGCCGGAACGTCTGGCGTGGTCGCTGGCGGAGGAGCTCGGCGTTTGTCGTCCGAGGTGAAGGAGGACCGGCGTGTGTGCGCCAGGTCGAGTCCATGACGGTGGTGACCGGCGTATGTGCGCCAGGTCGAGTCCGTGGCGGCGTCGTACGTGCGACGAGCATGAAGGCCGCGCAGGCGATGCGCGGCGGCGAGGCGAGGAGGCCGTGGAGGACCTGCGTGGTGGCCAGCTGTGTTGTCGTACGTGCGATGAGCACGGAGGCCATGGAGGAGCGGCATGGCGCAGCGGCTGGGGAACGGCGTTCATCGCCGAGGAGCTCGACGTGTGTCGCCGGGAAAGAAGTGGCGTTCCCCACATCGACGAGGAGCCGGTGTCCTGTACGTCAGGATGGGCGGCGAGGTCACGGTTTAGGGGGAGAATGTTAGGAAAATAAACCGTGACGCGTGTGTGTGCGTGTCAGAGGTCTGGTTTAGGTTCAACACCGGTACGTGGCCGCGTTCTGAGTTGTTAGCGAGTTTAGGGGGTTCATCGTGTTTCAGTTAGTTGATGACCGCGTCCTGTGCGCGTAGGAGCGCGCAGAGCGAGCTGATCGTGGGCTGGGATGTGTGCGTACGCTAGCAAGGTGGGCAAGTGCGTACGTGCGTATGTGCCTTGCCTGTGTATATAACCCCTAATGATCGTTGATGTAAACTGAGCACGGCTGAAACAAAAAAGAGATTAGGGTGTTGGTGCGCCCGCGGCGGCGTTCGTGCACCGGCCCAGAAAAATCTGCTGTCTCCACTTCTTCTACCTTCGTCTGTGCGAGAGAGAGAGAGGACAGCGGCGTTTGTCGCCGGAGGGCTGGTTCGGCGTGTGTCGCCGAGGCCAGCCCCAACACATGCTGCTTCCGGTGACGATCAACGGTGAGCGCCTCACCGCGCTCGTGGACACGGGCTCGACGCACAACTTCCTGTCCGGGGACACCATGCGTCGTCTAGCACTGCAGTCGTCGGGAGCCGAACAGTTCAGCGTCACCGTCGCCAACGGGGACCGCCTTGCTTGCCAAGGCGTGGCTTGGCAGGTTCCCATCCTCATCGGCGACGAGCACTTCTCCATCAACTGCGTCGGCATCAACTTGGGCTGCTACGACTTCATCCTCGGCGTCGGCTTCCTGTCCACACTAGGCCCCATCCTTTGGGACTTCGCCGTGTTGTCCCTCATCTTCTGGCGCGAGGGAGGTCGCCGTGTCCAGTGGACGGGCATCGGCGCTTCAGGGCCCGCGAACCCTCAGCTTCAGCTGATGGCGGCCACGCTCGACGAGGCGCACCCCTCCTGGCCGACCTCCTGCAGCAGCACAACGACATCTTCGACGAGCCACAGGGCCTCCCGTCGGCGCGACCCTGTGACCACCACATCCACCTGCTACCGGATACGGCGCCTGTCGCCGTACGGCCGTACCGCTACCCCCAGCTGCAGAAGGACGAGCTCGATCGCCAGGTGGCGGTCATGCTCGCGCAGGGCATCATCCGGATTTCAACATCACCGTTCTCTGCGCCGGTGCTTCTGGTGCGCAAGGCCGACGGCACGTGGTGCTTCTGCATCGACTATCGCGCCCTTAAAGCCGTGACGTCCAAGGACAAATTCCCCATCCCCGTCGTGGACGAGCTCTTGGATGAGCTACATGGGGCGCGCTTCTTCACCAAGCTCGACCTGCGCTCCGGCTATCATCAGGTGCGGATGCATCCGGATGACATCGCGAAGACGGCATTCCAGACACATCACGGCCACTTCGAGTTCTTGGTCATGCCAACCTGCGCCCTAGGCCTGGTAGGACCGTAGCTCCTATCAGAAGCACTCCCAAAATAAAAGGGCCCACATTCACCACCTCGCAGCATTGGTATAAGAACATAAAATTTTGCAATAAAGTGCAAATTATCATAGGCTAACATTTGATGCTACGTCTGGCTTATTAATACAGCCTATCAGGAAGGTTCCAGGAAAACTTGGAACTGTAAATGCCAAACGACTATTGCCTCCAAATAGTATGATAGACAAGTAGAGGGATTTGAAAGTAGGCTTAACAAATTACCTCTACACAAGGTAACATTAACTCTATTTGTTCAATGAAAATAAATGCAAAGTCTCTGCGTTTTCTCGAGAAAAAAAACTCTACACGTGGTGAATCAAACTAACATCCAAACTAAACAAATGATCATACAAGAAATGACATGCCACACCTTCTGAAGAAGATCATAACTGCGCCAGTTATTAATATGCAGAAAGATCCAAGTAGCGACAGTGGCACTCTGTTTAAACTAGCTCTATGAGTGGCCAAACTGTTAATTTCCTGATTCTGTAATTCTGTAAATCCCACCAAATAAAAAACCAAACAATTGCAATAAACTAAACCTAACATTTTTAAGAATCAAAACCTCAAAGTTTTCTGCAGTAAATACTCGGCATGGTAAAACACATTTGCCTTTTCAGCCAGCGCATTTGTTTTGTTTGCACATGACACTTCCAGTGGACCGACTGCAACCTGGTCTCTCTTAGTATTGTGAAAAGTGAGTAAATTTTATGGACCTACACATACTTCTACAAACTATTGCAAACTTTTGAAATTTAGTGGTCAGAAATATTCAGGGTATGGTAGCAGAAACACCACCAAGCATAATAGGCATTTCAACAAGTGGGTAATGTGTTACCTTTTCTGCCACCTCCACTTCAGGCATAGATATATAGGCATTTGCCTTGTTTGGACTTGGCTCTTCCAGTGGACCGACTGCAGCCTCGTCACCCTTATTATTCTGAAAATGAGTAAATTTTATGGACTTGCACGTAATTCTACAGAATTATTACAAAATTTGGAATTTGGAATATTCAGCGTAGGGTAGCAGAAACATCACAAAGCAGAATAGGCAATTCAACAAAGTGGGGAATGTATGTGTTACCTTCTCTAGCTCCTGTAACTCCACGCGATCGTCATCCTGAAGGCCCTCACAAAGTCTAGAGTTTAGCCCCCAGGGAAAAAACAGAGCAACACTAAATATGAATGAAATGAAGCCTCACAGAGCCCAAACCTTAATGGAGTCGAAGCCGTCGAGCTTCTCAACAGGACCCAGCGGATGTGACGAGATGGGGAAGCAGGCGACATGGTACCACTTGGTGCTGTCCCAGCCACGGGGGTCGTGGGCTTCGACACCGAGGCGAAGTGCGCCCTTCGCGATGCTTACGTTGCAACCCTTGCAGGTGGAGCGGGCAGACTTGGCGTATTGAACAGAGACAGTTCCCTTTTCTGCCACCTCCGATAGATCAGCCTTTGCTTTCTTCGGACTCGGCTCTTCCGATGGACCGAGTGCACTCGGGTCTCTCTTATTATTCTGAAAAATGGTGGATTTCTCAATGTCATAGAACTGTACATAATCTTTCAAGGAGCAAAGCTTCATTTTATAAGGAATATCCAGTATTCATTTGCTCGTCATAAACTCTATTTTATTCTATTGAAAGCTAGCCAAACATTGGAAACTTGTCAATTTTGCAATATCATTCCACATTACTGAAAAGTGACATCTAGTAGGCAGAAATGTTCAGCAGAGGGGTAGCAGGAACGCTACTAAAAGAACAGGCATTCGCATTTCAACAAGTGAGTAATGTGCTGAAGACCTTCTCAAGCTCTCGCAACTCCTCGCGTTCGTCGTCCTGCACACACCCAATAAACCCGGAGTTCAGCGGCGCCTCAAAGGACGGACGAAACAAGACACTGAAACAGAATAGAACGAAATACAAGTGGAACAAAAACCACCCAAACCCCCACAAACCTTAAGCGAATCGAAGCCCGGGACCTTCTCGACGGGGCCAAGTGGGTGTGAGGAGGCGGGGAAGCAGGCGACGTGGTACCACTTGGTGCTGTCCCAACCACGGGGGTCGTGGGCATGGGCGCCGAGGCGGACCGCTCCCTTCGCGATGGCCGCGCTGCAGCCCTTGCAGGAGGCACGAGCGGACTTGGCGTACTCGACGGTGACGGTCGACTTGGCGGCGGACGCCGCCGGCGAGGCCGACATTGTAGCGCGGGCGATGCGAAGGGCAGCGGGGAGGAACACGAGGCTGGGGTTTCGGGAGAAGAGGGGGCGGAGGAGCATGCGAGGTGGGGATGGACTGGAGGAGAGGAGAGGGTGGGGTTGGGATGGGGCGGTGGCTAGGGTTTTGTGCAGGCGGTCGGCGCTGGAATCACGCCGTGGGGAGAGAGAGGCGAGGGCGGGAAGAAAGAGGAAGGTGGGGCAGCGAGCGAGCCCTGCTGTTCTGGGCCTCTGAGGGGTGAGGGCGTGGTCTCCGACGACCGCTGCTGCCGTCGTTGTTGCCTTTTTTTTTTTTTTTTTTTTGAGAGGGGCGTTGTTGCCTGCTGGTCACACTGGTTGAAAATGGAACGTAAACGTGAAATCGGAGATGAACGTGATTTTCGTTTACTCATGTGTCATCCGAATCAGAAATAAAACGGAAAATTACGGAAACAAATATGAAATCAAAAATCATCTAAGAAGAATATGAAACAGATACGACGGAACGGATATGATACGGAAACGTCTGGTATATATCAAAATAAACATATGGTAGCAGACAAAAAATAGCTTACAACTTCGACAAGCAACAATTAAACATAAAGTAACACACAATTTAACAATTTGACAAGCACATAAATTTATATAAATAATTTCACATGTCCTTGATTAATATGTAGACTGGACTGGTCGACGGTCGTATATATTATATAGACCCCGTATATATATTCTATAACCCAACAACAAGAGTAAGGAAAATCATTATCGTGAAGTACTATTTCGTACATTGGGGGTCTAGTTGGTTATATTTTCGAAAACTTTCTGTATTTGTTTAACCAGTATTTTTTTATCATTTCTGTTTCGCTGGAAATGGCTCTCTCGTTTCCTTTTTCGTTTTTGTTAGAATATTCTATTTGCGTTATTTTTCTGTAAAATGCCGGTTTTATTTCTTTTTTACTCTCTATTTATTTTTTTTCTTTGAAAACGGATTTTACCATTTTCAGCCCTCGGGTCACATGTTGCGGGGTCGGCTGCTCCAGCGATTCCTGCTTGCCCGTTCGAGGTACCCTGCTCCTTGTTGGACCCGGCCCACTAAGAGCAAATCCAACCCAGAGGCAACTGGCTAGGAATTTGACGCCCCTCAAAAAACAAATTTGATGTTTTGGCAACAAAAAAAAAAAGAGCGTCCAACCTAGTCACCAACGGACAAGACGAAACGCCAGGCGGTTTGGCATGCTCCAAGGAAGACGATATACTCCACTTTGCAAAGCCCCCGCTCGACATACGCACGTTTGTGGAAAATTTCATTCGGGATTTTTTGATTCGGGACATTTTGATATCGGTGAAAAATGCCCATAGTAAGTTCAAAGACCATCACCACTCACCACTGCCCGCTGGCGCCGAAGTACACGCCGTGGTGCTTCTGCTGCCGTTGTAAGAGATGCTGAAGACTCCCCTCCAGGGCTCCAGGGACATTTGGATATCGCCATTACCAATCCTTGTGTTGATCGACAGTCCTGCATAACACACGACCGATATGAATCTGCTGAGTTATGTTGCTCGATGTCCAGGGAGAACTGATGATCGCGGGATCTGGCCCTGTAGATCGAACCACAGTGAATGTCTGCCGAAGTAGCTCCGCCGAGTTTTTGCCATGTCCCGACGGTTTCGCATTGGTGCCTGGCTGAAACTTAGCCATCAAGTTGTTATCTCCATGTTTCCGCCATACTCAGCAAGAAATTCTACTATGTAAGCAAATTGACATCAAACTGAACAGGCTACAAGATACACATAACATGATGACCAAATTGTAGGCACCGGGTATGCTGTTTGGCATGCTCTGCACAAGTCCAGAAGGTAGCCTACCTTTGCCCACCAAAAAAGTGTGCTTAGTTCATGCCCAGGCTACCATAGCAAAGTTGGACAAGAATTGGCTTTGCCAATCTTTTGGTCAAGGAATTCCCTGCTCTCACCTAGGAGAGGAGTGTGTGGACACGCATTGGCAACCATTAATTAATTTGGTAACAAAACAAACAAAGTCGAAAAGCTGAAGGGCTTGCAAATATCTTGCTACTGTAGGTAAAATTTAGGCACAAAGCGAACACACCGATTATTCTGAAATGTCCAAACAGTTTTCAGAAGCTAACACAGCACCGTTGAACAACATCTTCAACCAATTGACCAGCATTGCATAACATTTAGCATGCTTCTTGTTCTCATGATTCTACCCTACAGAAGAAAGTCTCATTTAAGAAATGAACAGATAATCGAAAAGGCAGGTTTCAGAGAAGAGCAGTCATAGTGAAGCAGATGAACAGAGACGATGCTGAACTCAACTGTCAAAGAAGACACGATACTGAACTCAGATTACAAAAATGCAATTTTTCAGCCACATCATATAGAGACATAGGATGTTCATAGTGACCACGCAGATAACAGAACAGATCAACTTCAACTCACAAGCTCAGATAAAAGCAAAAGAAAATGGTCAGGACAATGACGTCTATAAAGTCTGCAACCTAGGCATACCAAAATATATTAGTGTTCCATAGGCATATCCAAATAGATTAGTGTTTCAGATACAATAAGTAACATTATAAGGACCTGGGAGATGCAATTAATAAGTATAGTACATGAATTCATCTAAGCTTAATCCATTTACAAACTTGACTTGACTGGTGAGATAATGTTCGACCATTGTAAACTAGCCATGGATTGAAATGCTAAGACAACATATAATCTTTGTGCAGGACGACTAACACATTTGTGAAGCTTAGAACTTTAGAGAGCGTCCACAATAGAGGACACCACTGCTGAAATTACTTTTGCGTCCACAAGTTTTTGGTACAAATGTATCAAGTTTGTCATATTTGTGGTAACCAAATGAAACACTATCAATGCCCATGAAAGAGATATATGAGAACTCAGCTAGCATCAACAGTGGATTAACCACTAGGCAATACTATCACAAAGTTCACTAGGCACTAGAGCAATGATAAATTGATAATACCATAATATTTGTGGCTCAAAGGAAAGAGTAGCAATGCTGAAAGTTGGAAAATAAATAAAAATTAAGATCAACAGTTTTCAGCTGGCATGGCTCCACTTCCTAAAAAGATCAGCACACCGCAGCTACATGTACTACAGAGTATAACTAGAGACGGGCACAATAAAATAGAACCATCCTTCAAAATGGAGGTGACAAGTTGAGATTCACAAAGATGGCAACTCGCTGCAGGGTATGATCCATTGCTTATTGTTCTTCAGAGGAACCTTTGGGATCTTAGACAGGTACTTCAGATGACATGACTTGCCTTTTCGGCCACTGACACTTCAGGCAAAGATATATGGGCATTTGCTTTCTTTGGACTTGACACTTCCAGTGGACCGGTTGCAGCTTGGTCTCTCTTATTATTCTGAAAAGTGAGTAAATTTTATGGACATACACTTACTTCTAGAAAACTAGCAAAATTTGGAATTTAGTAGTCAAAAATATTCAGCATGCGGATTTACAACACCAAGCAGAATAGGCGATTCAACAAGTGGGGAATGTGTTACCTTCTCTAGCTCCTGTAACTCCACGCGATCGTCATCCTGAAGGCCCTCACAAAGTCAGGAGTTTAGCCCCCAAAGGAAAACACAGAATAACACTAAGGTCAACACTAAATATGAATTAAATGAAGCCTCACAGAGCCCAAACCTTAATGGAGTCGAACCCGTTGAGCTTCTCAACAGGACCCAGCGGATGTGATGAGGTGGGGAAGCAGGCGACATGGTACCACTTGGTGCTGTCCCAGCCACGGGGGTCGTGGGCTGATATACCGAGTCGAAGTGTGCCCTTCTCGATGCTTACGTTGCAGCCCTTGCAGGTGGAACGGGCAGACTTGGCATACTGAACAGAGACTGTTTCCTTTTCTGCCACCTCTGCTTCAGGCGAAGATAGATCTGCCTTTGCTTTCTTCGGACTCGGCTCCTCCAATGGAACCGCTGCAGTCCGGTCTCTCTTAGTGTTGTTCTGAAAATAGTGGATTTTTCAGTTTCATGGAACTGTACATATCTTTTACGGAGCAAAACTACAATATATTGGGGGAAACAAAGCTATATCAAGTATTCATTTGCTCGTCATAAAATTTATCATTTCTACTGAATGATACACAAACTTTCCAGCTTGCAATGTAACGTCGTTCTACATTACTCGAAATTTCCATCTAGTAGGCAGAAATATTCAATACATGGTATAGCAGGAACACAACTAATAGAACAAGCATTTCAACAAGTGATGAGTGCGTTACCTTCTCAAGCCCTCGCAACTCCTCACGGTCGTCATCCTGCAGACACCCCCAAAACCTGGGAGTTTATATCCCCAAAGGACAAAACAGAACAGAACAGAACGAAATACGATGGAACAAAACCCCCCAAACCTTAATGGTGTCGAACCCCTGGACATCCTCGACGGGGCCAAGCGAGTGCGAGGAGGTGGGGAAGCAGGCGATGTGGTACCACTTGGTGCTGTCGAAGCCACGGGGGTCGTGGGCATGGGTGCCGAGGCGGAGCGCTCCCTTCGCGATGGTGACGCTGCAGCCCTTGCAGACGGAGCGAGCGGACTTGGCGTACTCGACGGAGACGGTCTCCTTGGCGGCGGACGCCGTCGGCGAGGTCGACATTGTAGCGCGGACGATGCGAAGAGCGCCGGGGAGGAGCACGAGGCTGCGGTTTCGGGAGAAGAGGGAGCGGACGAGCATGCAAGGTGGGGAAGGAGAAGGACTGGAGGGTGTGGGTGGGGATATGGGGCGGTGGCTAGGGTTTTGTGCAGCAGGTCGGCGCTGGAATCACGCCATTGGGGGAGGCAAGGGACAAGGGCGGGAAGAAAGAGGAAGGTGGGGCAGCGAGCCGTGGTGTTGGCCGGTGAGGGCGTGTTCTCCGCTGACCTCTGCTGCTGTCGTGTTTTTTTTTAAAAAAAACGGGCAAAGCCCCGAAGGGCCGAGACTCTGCATTCCATTAAACGGCAAGGGGTGTACAAATTACAACCCAACTGCTAAAAAGTACACGAGGGCTCGTTTGCTTCTCGGAGCCATCGATTTTCGTCCGTTCGATTGGGTTGTGACGAACGTGAAACGACTCGATTTTTCCGACACCGGAGGAAACAGACAGTGCGCTGGCCTCATCCATCTCCCTCCCGAGCTCTCCCCGGTCCAAATGCCACCACCAGTCCCTCCGCCACCAGCCTCGACCTGCGCCGCCGATGCCTCCTCTTCCCCAACTCCGGCGCGTACACCACCCCACCCCTCCCCTCCCCTCAGACCCTCCCTCCCTCCTGCATCCCCCAGTCTTAGGCGACCTCTCTCCCCGATGCCTCCCTCACACCCACCCACCCGCAGCTGATCCCCTTTCTTTTCCCCTCGATCTCGTCCGTCCCCTAGCTGACAAGCCCCTCCACCGTCGGAAGTCCTCGACCCCCTCCGCCAGGCCCTCCTCCCCTCCATCACCCCTTGTTAGTGAACCCCTAGAATGAGGTGAAGAGCAACAGGAGGGGATTCGAAGCCCTAACAAGTAGCGCGTGGGCGAGGGCATGTGGTGCTCAGCGCAGAACAACGGGAGATGCTTGCAACGGAGAGCGACGCGCACGTACGAGGTATGGTCCTACAATTTCTCCCAGCACGCTTGATTTGATTTTCCTGTTCTATTTTTTGTATGGTAGGTTCATGTCAAGCTCTACCTCTCTAGAGTGATTCCTAGGTTCAGTTTCATTAGAGAATATGACATCGTCAACTGAAACCATAGAAAAGTATGTAAAGTCCATACAAATCGCTGATTGTGTCCTGCCGGCCACCATTACTTGGGTTATTGTGGTCCGCTTCTTGCGTACCGGACGCTCTCGCGTATGTGCCGCTCGTCTGGCTCACTGCTGTCTGCTATCGCTCATGCAATCATTCAGGGTCCGCTGTCCGTCGACTGCATCGCGGCTTCCTAGCAAGTGGATCTAGCAACCAGGCCAGCCAGCAACCACGGCTCTATGATTAACACCAACGCGCTATGACATGGAAGAACAAGAAATGTACTTCTTGTCGAGAGTGTGTACGTGTGTCTATTTGTTACTCAGGGAAATTTTGAATTCCTCTCGTATGTCATCTTCCACCGTACCACATAGCTAGATAGTTGAGCCAAGACCATCTGTTTGCTCTCTGCTGTACGCCCGCGATATGCTGCTCTTGCACACACAACCATGCTAAGACTATCTATCTACAAGACTACATTGAGTTATTTTTACAGGGAGACTACAAAGAGGTACAGTAATGTTATATCTTAGTGAAACCGAGTTTTCTCTGTTGCACTGGAAGTGTCATCACTCTGTCGGGCAAATTCATGTGGTGTGGATCCTCATGGTGCCCATCTGCTGGTGAATTAATCTTGTGGTGCCCTTAGTCCTCTGATTTCCTCGTACATGTCACTCACACATTTTCTCATAATGTCACTCACACTTGTGTGCAACACGCTTCTGGTACCATTGTGCTACACCAGATCTTATTTTTGGGTGATTCTCCCTTTTTTAGGGTTATAGGTACCATGGGCAATTTATTTTTCGTTTTCACTATGATCCTTACTCATATATGCAGTTAGACAGATATCAGGGGGTAGTTGTTTACGTTGCATAATTCCCTGAATTAAGTTGGTTTATCTCATGGCCAATCATCACATTGTGCTCATTTTTCATGATCCTAAAATGTTACTCACCACTATCCTAGCAGTACTTGTTGTAATCGGCATCTAGTCACATATAGGGGGGATATATAGTTATTTATGTTTCTTAATGCCCTGAATAATGGTTAAGTTGTTACTGATTTCATTAAGTTGTTTGTTCAATATGGCTAAGTTGGTTACTGAATCAACTTATTTGCTTTTTCCCCTCGTGTTTTAGTTCCTTGTTATCTGCTAATTAAATTAACTTTTTAGCACCATGATTAAGCTGTACACTGATTTTATTAAGTTGTTTGTTCAACATGGATAAGTTGCTTACTGAATTAAACTTAGTTGTTTTCTTTCAAAAATTGCCTTGCTTAGCATGCCTTTTTTAGGTTATTTAGTTGCTTTGAATTCAACTAGTTTTAGTTTGATGTTTCAATACCGTGATTAAGTTGTCTTTCGAATTTGATTGAGTTGTTTGTTCGACTAAAGTTAAGTTGTGTATTGAATATGCCTAAGTTGCATATCCCGTGAATCAAATTGGTTAGACACATTAGGTTAAATTGCAGTAGCTAAAATGTTTAGTTGCATCTATTTTTCAACTTAGTTGTAGTTGGAACAAGCACAGTTGTATTTCTATCCTTATTAAGTTTGTTTTCTTGAAACATACATGGACGTGGGATGCTTTTTCTTGATTTTCAGCTTTTTGAGTGTGCTATTATGCAACTTGATTAGTTGCTTTATGAAATAAACCAAGTTGTTTATACACATTATGTTAAGTTATAGCTACTACAGGGTTTAGATGCATCCATTTCCAACTTAGTTGTAGATGTAACAGGCACATAGTTGCATTTTTATCCCTATTAAGTTTGTTTTCATGGAATACACATGGATGTGGGATGGGTTTTTATTGATTTTTCACACTTTTGTGACTGTGCAATTATGCAACTTGATTAGTTTCTTCATCCCAAATCAAGTTGTTTACGCATATTTTAGGTATGGTTATAGAAGCTACAGGGTTAAGTTGTCGCAGTCGATGGGTATGTATGACCGCATACTTGGATGCATGTTTAATAGAAAGCCCCCACTTCAGAGCGTAAGCGTTATGCACTCACGCTCCAGCAACCGATTCGAATCTCATCCCCAAAAACGGTTTCTATGGACTGGACACAACTTCTTCATTCACGCCAACTCCATTGGTAGCACGTTCTTGTGCAAGCATGTGATGACGTAGAATAGTATTGTAGGTGTGCCAGGGTTAGCCGCAGGGATGGTGCTCCATTGTTTTTCTTTCTCTTGCATGAGGTTGCAGCTCGTTGCTGACATGAACAACTAATCCCATGCACACCAGCAACTTAGTGTTTGCTAGGAAGCAAATTTTATTTTATTGCTACTAATATTTCTCATTTTGCCTTTTCTTGCAGGATGTTACAGCTCGTACAAAAATGAAGGGGCACTTTGTGGAAACTCCTACAATATGATCTTATATGACATGTACTTTTGTGAAGATGACAGTCCACTTTTGTCATTTTCATTGTAAATTTATTGCTTTTATGTGTCTCTTTAATATATACAGGAAACACTAGTGCTTAGTTGCATTATTTGATGTCAACGTTGTCTTTTGATTTTCTAGATTCTTGTATTGTCTTTTTTGGAGGTTTTATAACTGCAGTGATATTATGAATGCTTGTTTTGGGGTTTTGGAACCATGTGCTTTTTGGCGTATATGTCATATGTGAGAACACGATGGGGGACCAGATTAGCCAGCATCACTGGGATTGCCACGCCGGGACAACCTGGTCTGAATTGCTTTCCAAAATGGGATTACTCGGGATGAGGACTTGCCATTTTGGGGTGATGGCTCGTTTAGACTAGGGAGCCACCGATTGCTCCCTAGATCTGTCCAATTACAAAGGGGATCCTCGAGAATAAGAAAAAAACACCATGGTCCAAGACTTTTACACCTAACACCCAACAATCGACCACAGAAACGTGATCGAGTCCAAGAACGCCGCTGAAGGCTCGCCTCTGGATCCGGCCACCACTGCAAGCACCGAGGACGGCACCACTTGGGCCTGCAGCAGCGACGAACGCCGAACAGAGGGAGAGAAAAGGCCTCCCATGCTGGAGGTTGAAGAAACTCTGGCCAACATGGCCATCGAGCCCAGCTTGGCCTAAGATAGCAGATATCCATCTAGGGCTCCGGCCGGCGAGGCCGCTAGAGCAGGAAGGGGGAAGGAGCCGGGAAGCACAGAAGAGCTCTTAGAAGTTGCCTCGTGTTTCATGCGGGAAGGGGCGAGCCCCATGCATATATTCCTAGTATTGCTTTCCTGCTGTTATCGTGTTGGTCACAGGTTGGGGTTCAGCTGGCGACAAAGTGAATGCCGCAAAAGGGGTGGGTGGACATGCATTGGTAACCAGAAATTTGTTAATACTCTGGAATGTCCAAACAATTTTCCAGAGTCGAACAACAACTTTAGCATGTTTCAAGTTCTCATGAGGCTAGTCATAGTGGGAGTAACTTAGCTAGTAACATGCATGTACATGCAATGCCAACTAGGCAAATTGGTGACATGGCATGATAATTAATGAAGAAAGAGAGGGAGGCGGTAACTTAGCTAGTTACCATAACATCACACATACCAAGACCATATGAGTCTACAACCTAATTAATTAGGTCTTGCATGACACCATACACATGTTATCACCCACTATGAAGGTAGTAACATCAACCAGTAACATGTGAAAGTTACTAGTCTTAGTTACTCAACACTATGACCAGCCTGATGCTACTATCATGAAGGAGGTTGGACTCGTAGACCAATGTGGCATGCAAAAAATCTGGAGTTTCTCGTTTTTGTCCTAGAACCCGCATAGTTCATGATTGTTCTTGGGTAACTCATATGAGTAGTGCGAGGGCCCTCAGTGATCCTACTCCGGTGAATCCATTGCTGGAATTGACAACTCCGGTGGCCGTTGACTCTATCACAGTTGCCCTTCAGTTTGGATCCTTTGATCCGGTTATTGCGCGTTCTGATGCCGCTATTCCCGTGCCTTCCCCCGCTAGGGCGGCCTCGTGGTAGGTTCAAATTCTAGGGCCGATAGAAATAATAGGCGGAATTAGCCCAGTCAGACAATTGATATGCAGACAGAGAACGATGGCCTTGATGGGCTTACAGGCCTGGTTAACAGGTGGGCTTTTACAATGTGTAAGTGCAGACGCTGCTTGAGTATGGTACATGATACATCAAATTTCACCAATGATATCAGGTGTCGATCCTGCTTCCGTTATGGACTCCTGGTTAACAGGTGGGCTTTTACAATGTGTAAGTGCAGACGCTTCTTGAGTATGGTACATGATACATCAAATTTCACCAATGATATCAGGTGCCGATCCTGCTTCCGTTATGGACATTTTGAGGGGTTGTTTTAATCGGTCGGTTCCTAGAGGTAAAAGGTGGTTTCTGAAATTAAAGGGATCTATACCAATTGTGGAGGTTGATAACATTACCAGGGTCTCCTCATTTTCCTCCCCTGAAGAACCTGCTTGGTCTGCTCCGCCCCAATCGCCATCTACGCCGCCACCGCAATCTCCACCTCCTCCTGACAGCACAATGGCAATGTTCCCTTTGACACAATGCCCTGGGTCCCTGATGGCTTCCGGGTCATTGATGGTGGTGCACATCGTCTGCCTCGCACCTTCGTCACTCCCTCTACTCCAATGGTTGATGCATGATGGCTCAGATATGTAGAGCTCGTTGGGAACCCCAAGAGAAAGGTATGATGAGCACAGCAGCAAGTTTCCCTCAGTTATGAAACCAAGGTTATCGAATCAGTAGGAGTAAGGAAACAACTCCAAGGTGTTGCTAGCAACTTGGAACCTGCACAACACAAACCATGGTACTTTTCCCCAACTTACATTGAGGTTGTCAATCTCACCAATTTGCTGAAAACAAAGGATTAAACGTATAGTATGGAAGATAGTAATTGCTTGCAGAAAGTAAACAGTAAACGGTAAACAGTAGATGGTAAATCAATAATAAGGAATGGATCAGGGTCCACAGTTCACTAGAGGTGTTCTCCATAAGATAAATAACATGATAGGTGAACAAATTACAGCGAGGTAATGGACATATTGAAAATGCATAACAATGCATATACTAGACATCTTGATCTCTACGTGATTTGTTTGGGCATTACAACATGATACATAGACCGTAATCCAACTGCATGTATGACTAAGAATCCACCTTCAGGTTATCATCTGAACCCCTTCCAGTATTAAGTTGCAAGCAACAGATAATTGCATTAAACAAAGTGTGTAAAGTGAACAATACAATTGCCATTGGACAAAGGATTGTTGTTCTATCCCTAGTAGCAACAGCATATCTACAACCTTAGAGATTTATGTCACTTCCCCGGATTACTAGAGGCATGAACCTACTATCGAGCATAAATACTCCCTCTTGGAGTTACAAGCATTTACTTGGCCAAAGTATCTACTAGCAACGGAGAGCATGCAAGATTACAAATAACATAGACATGATAGAATCAATAATCAATCTGACATAGTACTCAATATCCATCGGATCCCCGCAAATACAACATGTAGCATTACAAATAGATGATCTTGATCATGAACGGAGCTCACAAGATCTAAACATGCTAGCACAAAAGAGGAGAAACAACCATCTAGCTACTATATGGACCCATAGTCCAAGGGTGAACTACTCACGCATCACTCCGGAGTCTGGCATGGTGATGAAGAAGGCCTCCGGGATGATCTCTCTCCTCCGGCAGGGTGCCGAGAAGAGCTTCAGATCCCCTGGTCTAGGGACGATGGTGGCGGCATCTACGGACTCTTTCGTGGATTTATGATCGGGTGCTTAGAGTTTCTGCCTGATTGCATGGTGTAGGCGCTTCGTTGGAAGACCCCAAGAGCAAGGTGTGATGAGCACAGTAGCAAGTTTTCCCTCAGTAGGATACCGAGGTTATCGAACCAATAGGAGGAAGGAAATGACTCAAAGGTGTTGCTAGCAACTTGGAGACCTTCACAACACAAACTCAAGACTTTGTCCCAACAAACAGTGAGGTTGTCAAGCTCACCGGTTTGTTGTAACAATGGATTAACTGTATGGTGTGGAAGGAAATAGTAGCTTGGCAGAAAGTAAATAGTAACAGTGGAAGATGTATCAATGGTAAAGATTGGACCGGGGTCCATAGTTCACTAGAGGTGTTCTCCTTAGATAAACAAACATGGCATGCTGGGTAATAAAATTACAGCAGGGCAATTGACAGGACTAAGCAAGGCATAACAATGCAATACTAGACATCAAAATCCTATGAGATTCGATTGGGCAATACAACAAGATACATAGACCGCCATCCAACTGCATCTATGACTAGAAGTCCACCTTTGGGTTAGCATCTGAACCCCCTCCAGTATTAAGTTGCAAGCAACAGACAACTGCTTTAAGCAAAGTGTGTAAGGTAAACAATCCACTTGTTCCATGAACAAGATACCGTTGTTTTCCCCCTAGTGGCAACAACACATCTACTACCTTAGAGATTTCTGTCACTTCCCTTAGATTAAATAGAGGCATGAACCCACTATCGAGCATAAATACCCCCTCTTGGAGTCACTAGAAACTACTCGGCCAAGATAGCTACTAACAACGGATAGCATGCAAGATCACAAACAACACAGACATGATAGAATCAGTAAGACAAAACCATTAATCAATCTGACATAGTAATCTCAATATCCATCGGATCCCCGCAAACACAACATGCATGATTACAAATAGATGAGATCTTGATGATGAACGGAGCTCACATTATCTAGACATGAAAGCACAAAGTAGGATATACAACCATATAGCTACTACATGGACCCGTAGTCCAAGGTGGAACTACTCACGCTTCATACCGGAGGCTGGCATAATGAAGAAGAAGGCCTCTGGGATGATCTCCCCTCCGGCAGGGTGCCGGGAATAGCTTCAGATCCCCCCGATCTAGGGACTATGGTGGCGGCGGCTACAGAAGGTTTCATGGAATATTGATCGGGTACTTAGGGTTTAGGCATTTGGGGCTTCTTATAGGCGAAGAGGCGAGGCAGGGAGGCGGCCAGGGGGCCCACACTCTACACAGGCGCGGCCCAGTGTGGGCCCACGCCTGGAGGGTGTAGCCGCCCTGTGGCTCCCCTCTGTCTCTCCTATGGACTCCGTGTTCTCCTCGGTGAAATATTGACTTTGGTTTTTGTCCCGTCCAATTCCGAGAATATTTCCTTACTAACTTTTCTGGAACTAAAAACAGAAGAAAAAAAGCAACTGGCACCGTGGCATCTTGTTAATAGGTTAGTACCAGAAAACATATAAAAACACCTCAAAGTGTAGAAAAAGCAAAGCAAAATAGATACTAAACAAGCATGGAACATAAAAAATTATAGATACGTTTACGACGTATCAAGCATCCCCAAGCTTAACTCCTGCTCGTCCTCGAGTAGGTAAGTGATAAAAAGAATAATTTTTGAGGTGACATGCACCATCAAAACCAAGATCAAACCATTTGCAAGCATTGAAAGCTGGGATCAAAGAACTCTAAACATGTGCATGAAAGATGGAGTTCTAACAGTAAGACAAAGTAACTATGCATGCAACATGAAAGGCTACAAATAAAGATCATGAATAACATGCATTGAAAAACGTTTGTTTGTTTCACATATAGAAAACATAGCATAGTGGCATTTAGCTTGTCCCTCATGGAGTAGCAAAACATAAATGCATAGGACACCTTCAAAGTTCATAAGAGTGACTAGATACAAATAGCACAAGAACAAGTAATATCAACAATATGAATCAATCAGTAAGTCTTGGGACAATGCACATAGAACTAAGAATGACAACTATGCTCTCATAATCGGTGCCTAAAGGTAGAAGGTGGAGACTCAATATAATAGTGGAATAGAGGACCTTCATAAAGGGAAGCAGGGATTTCAAGTTTCAAAAAGAGCTTCCAAAAATTATGGTACTTGTTAGCTTTCAGCCCTCATTGCCCCTATCATAAGCATCTTGAAGTGATTAAGGTTAAAGTGAACAAACTATGGAGTATATGCTTGACAAAGTATAAGTTGGCAATCTCATGTCCCTTGAGTACGAGGGCCGCTCCTCATGCTACTCAACTTTAGTTACTTGCAAGTTCTTGTCATAGTAAGTATATGCGTATCATAGAGAATCGCCAACGGGATACCCCTTGCACATGCTACAGGATCTTTCCCATAACAAAATGACAAGGCAAGCAGACAATGAGCATCTCAGCAATATTCTTATTTACCATGGAAATATGGTGCTTTTTTCTCTCTTTCCCTTTTTTCTAAATCTCATGTCTTTTTTATAAGAAGAATGCTTCATAGATGTCATTATGGTGATACTGCAAGTTTACACCATGATTATGCATGACTTAGGCTTGCAGCCCATGCGTTTCTATAACACAAAATACATAACTCCATGGACTTACAAACTCCCCTTTTATTTCACACCGACGACATCCGCAAATAAAAGAGCATGATATCAACTGGGTAGATATTTACAGGTGTTGAAAGCGTTCCCCATGACAGCATGGTTATGCTAATCCCCACGTATAAGTGCAAGCATATACAACGTATATGACACAATGGTTCAAGTTTATTAGGGGTCAAGAAAAATAAAGTGTGTCATCAAGTTCGTGAGAGCTTTAATCACTAAGTTTTCACATAACAAAAACCTTTTTAATTGGAAGATAGCTGAAAACAAGAATATACTTGGAATGGTGTAACACACCATGCATAGGAGTTTATAGTGGACACTTTGGAATAACTTGGTTTCTTGGAAGTTGGAAGCATGAGTAGAGCTTACTCATACAAGTGGAGGCTAGCAAAAGACTGGGAGCGACCAACTAAGAGAGCAATAATGGCCATAATCATGCAGAGCGATAAAACATTACTAATCAAAGCATAAAGTGGTACCACAAGTCAAGGACTAAATGATCATAGAGGCTATGGTGACTTGTTAGAGTCATAACATGGTGTGAGCATGTGCCAAGTCAACCCAAATAAATCATCAAAGGAGAATACCACAATACTATGCTTTTGTATGCTAAAACATCGCATGATTCTTTCAAGGTACACTAAGCAATCTCAATGACTTGGAGCAATTCATGCTATAGCAATAATCACAAATCATATGGTCAAAACAACATCTAGCATGACAAGATAAATCCTAAGACATAGTCAAAGCAAGCTCACTTGCACTATTCAAGCAAGAACTTTCTACTCCTTTCCAACACAAATCAACTTATTTGAAACAACACAGCGAGAACGGGGGTCCAAACTACTTTATTCAAGCAAACTAAAAAAACTAAGCAAAGCAAACGAAAACTAATATGCTCCAAGAATAACACAACAGTGCATGAAACAATAAAAACAAAGTGTCTAGAAAGACCTGAGCTTTTTATTGATGAAGAAGGGGATGTCTTGGGCATCCCCAAGCTTTGACGCTTTTACCTCTTGGATATTTCTTGGGGTGACACCGGGGTGGCATCCCCAAGCTTGAACTTTTGTCCATTCTTCATCTCATTACATCATTCTCTCTCTACACCTGAAATTTTCCTCCATACAAAACTTCACACAATCTTCATTAGCAATATTAGTGTATTCAAAAGATAATAGACCTTTAGGTTTAGCTTTGGAACAGAAAAACTTTCACTAAAAACACAAGATACTTTAGCAACTTCCTTTTAAAATCTCAATTCCTGAAAAGATAACTCAAAAAGAAATCAATAAGAAGCAAATGCAAATAATGGAAGAAATCTGTCAAAACAGACCAGCAGGTAGAAGCCGATTTTTGCGAAGATCTTATGTTGCTCAAATCAAAAAGTGTTGAACTAATGAAAGTTAGCTAACATACTGGGGGATTTATTAGGAAAATATCAGATCAATCCGACTTACAGAGATTTTACACGAATTTGTACGGTGGAGCACAAAAATCTGTTTCGGGGCAGCAACTCCCCGAATCTTACTTCCCCCTCATTAGAGGTCTTTTTTGGCACAAAAAGCAAACAAAAAGGATAAGGAGAGGTCATTACTGAAGTAATAACTTCCAAGACTCAAGATAACTCTTGGGTTATCTCCCAACAAGTACTTTTATTTAACACCTTTAAGTTAGGCACAATAAGCAAGAAATCAAATATTTTCAAATGAAGAAGCATTAACATCAATACTTGCAAACTCTTCAACTATGAAGGGTATCTCATCCAAATGAGTTCTGTAGGATCCCTTCTCATCTCTCTCTGGTTCACTACTTTCATCAAAAGGATTTTCAGGAACAATCCAATCAAAATTCTTTTCAAAGGCTTCATGCATCCCAACAAGCTTAAAGTGTATGGGTATCTTAATTTCCTCTCTAGGTTTACCTGAAGTACCCACAACATCTACACATGAGCCTAGCATATTAAAACGCTCAAATACTTTTTTGGCTTCCTTAGCAACATCATGGAACTCTTTTAGTAAAGTTTCAAGGATAAATTGTCTCTTTTCAGCATTCTTTTCTTCTTTTAGTTTAAGGAACAAAATTTGCATCATGGGGTTAAGGCTAACAAACCTAGCCTCCAACATATGAACTAAAGAAGATGCAGTAATTTCATAATTAGGAGCAAGTTCTGCTATAGATCTATCCTCAATATCCTCATGCTTGCTAACATGATTAAAGAACTCTTCAATATTTTCTTTCCTAATTATGGAGCCACTACCTATCGAAAGGTCCTTCAGGGTGAACTTGGGGAACAACATGGTGAGCTAGAGCAAGCGACAACTAGAGTGGGAACTATTTTTTTGTGTTTTTGATAAAAGAAAGCAAACCAAACTAAACTATTTTTTTTGGAGTTTTTGATAAAAAGAGGCAACAAAACCAAGCAAAATAAACTAAGGAAACCAAAAACAAAGTAAAGAGAAAGGTTATGAAGGACTCCCCTCGTGAAGACGTCCTTAGCCTCCCCGGCAACGGCGCCAGAAATCTTGTTGATTGCGCGGTGTAGGCGCTTCGTTGGAAGACCCCAAGAGCAAGGTGTTATGAGCATATCAGCAAGTTTTCCCTCAGTAAGAGACCGAGGTTATCGAACCAGTAGGAGCAAGGAAACGACTCAAAGGTGTTGCTAGAAACTTGGAGACCTGCACAACACAAACTCAAGACTTTTTACCAACGAACAATGAGGTTGTAAATCTCACCGGTTTGCTGTAACAAAGGATTACCTCTATGGTGTGGAAGGAAATAGTAGCCTGGCAGAAAGTAAATAGTAACCGTGGAAGATGTATCAATGGTAAAGATTGGACCGGGTCCATAGTTCACTAGAGGTGTTCTCCTTAGATAAACAAACATGACATGTTGGCTAAACAAATTACAGCAGGGCAATTGACAGGACTGAGCAAGGCATAATAATGCAATACTATACATCAAGATCCTATGAGATTCAATTGGGCAATACAACAAGATACATAAACCGCCATCCAACTACATGTATGACTAGAATTCCACCTTTGGGTTATCATCCGAACCCCCTCCAGTATTAAGTTGCAAGCAATAGACAACTGCTTTAAGCAAAGTGTGTAAGGTAAACAATCCACTTCTTCCATGAACAAGAGACCGTTGTTTTCCCCCTAGTGGCAAAAACACATCTACTACCTTAGAGATTTATGTCACTTCCCTTAGATTAAATAGAGGCATGAACCCACTATCGAGCATAAATACCCCCTCTTGGAGTCACTAGCAACTACTCGGCCAAGATAGCTACTAACAACGAAGGGCATGCAAGATCACAAACAACACAGACATGATAGAATCAATAAGACAAAACCATTAATCAATCTGACATAGTAATCTAAATATCCATCGGATCCCCGCAAATACAACATGCATGATTACAAATAGATGAGATATTGATCAAGAACGGAGCTCACAAGATCTAGACATGAAAGCACAAAGGAGGAGATACAACCGCCTAGCTACTACATGGACCCGTAGTCCAAGGTGGAACTACTCACGCTTCATGCCGAAGGCTGGCATGATGAAGAAGGCCTCCGGGATGATCTCCCCTCTGGCAGGGTGCAGGGAAGAGCTTCAGATCCCCCGATCTAGGGACAATGGTGGCGGCGGCTACAGACGGTTTCGTGGAATATTGATCGGGTACTTAGGGTTTAGGCATCGAGGGCTTCTTATAGGCGAAGAGGCGAGGCAGGGAGGCGGCCAGGAGGGCCCACACCCTGCCGAGGCGCGGCCCAGGGTGAGCTTGCACCTGGGGGGTGCAGCCGCCCTGTGGCTCCCCTCCGTCTCTCCTCTGGACTCTGTGTTCTCCTCGGTGAAATATTGACTTTGGCATTTGTCCCGTCCAATTCCGAGAATATTTCCTTACTAGCTTTTCTGGAACCAAAAACAGAAGAAAACAGGCAACTGGCACCATGGCATCTTGTTAATAGGTTAATACCAGAAAACATATAAAACACCTCAAAGTGTAGACAAAGTAAAGCAAAAGTAGATACTAAACAAGCATGGAACATCAAAATTATAGATACATTTACAACATATCACTGCCTCGGGGTGTTTATATAGGCGAAGGGGCGAGGTCGGTTGAGGGCAGGGGGCCCACACCATGCCCTGACGCGGCCTAGGGTGGGCCCGCACCAGGGGATGGTGTGGCCGCCCTGTGCCGCCTCTTCGTTCCTCCTCTGGACTCCATCTTCGCTCCGGTAAAATATTGACTTTCGCTTTTGTTCAGTCCAATTCCGAGAATATTTACTTACTAGCTTTTTTGAAACCAAAAACAGCAGAAAACAGGCAACTGGCACTATGGCATCTTGTCAATAGATTAGTTCTAGAAAATGTATAAAAATACCTTAAAGTGTAGACAAAACATTAGAAAGTTGATACAAAACAAGCATGGAGCATCAAAAATTATAGATACGTTTATGACGTATCAAGCATCCCCAAGCTTAACTCCTGCTCGTCCTCGAGTAGGTAAGTGATAAAAAGAATATTTTTTAGGTGACATGCACAATCATAATCTTGATCAAAATATTGTAAAGCATTGATAGCTGGGATCATAGTACTCTAAACATGAGCATGAAAGATATAGTTCTAACAATAAGACATAGCAACTAAGTTGTAACATGAAAAGGTACAAACAAAAGATCATGAATAATAATGCATTAAAAGACATTTGTTTGTTTCACATATAGAAAACATAACATGAGATGTATTCAGATTGTCCCTCATGGAATAGCAAAACATAAATGCATAGGACACCTTCAAAGTTTATAAGGGTGACTGGATACAAAAAAATTACAAATAAGCAATACCATGATTATGAATCAATCAATAAGTTTTGGGACAATGCGCAATGAACTAAGAATGACAACTATGCTCTCTTAATTGGTGCATAAAGATAGAAAGTGGAGACTCAACATAAAAGTAAAAAAGAAAGGCTCTTCATAGAGGGAAGCAGGGATTTCAAGTTTCATAAAGAGCTTCAAAAAATTATGGTACTTATTAGCTTTCAGCTCTCATTGCCCTTATCATTGGCATCTTGAAGTGATTAAGGTTAAAGTGAGATAAATATGAAGTATATGTTTGACATATCATAAGTTGAAAATCTCATGTCCCTTGAGTACGAGGGTCGTTCCTCATGCTACTCAACTTTAGTCACGAGCAAGTTCTTATCATTGTAAGTATATGTGTATCAGAGAGAACCTCCAACGGGGTACCCCTTGCCCCATGACATAGGAGCTATCCCATATCAAAATGACAAGGCAACAAACAATGAGCATCTCAGCGATCTTTTTATTTACCATGAGCATGGTGCTTTTTTTCTCTTTTTTCTTTTCTCTTTTTTTTGTATATTTTATTTGAAGATGCTTCATAGATTGCTCACTATGGTTATGCTGCAAGTTTCCACCATGATTAGGCATGGCTTAGGCTAGCTACCCAGGCGTTTCTCTAACACATATACAATACTCCATGGACTTACAAGCTCTCCTTTTATTTGACACCGCCGACATCCATAAACAAAAGATCATGATATCAAATGGATAGATATTTACAAGTGTTGAAAGCGTTCCCCATGACAACATGGTTCTGCTAACTCCCAACTTATAATTTGCAAGCATATAAGCAACATAGATGGGCACAATGGTTCAATTTTATTAGGTGCATGAAAGTAAAGTGTGCCATCAAGTTTGTGAGAGCTTTAATCACTAATTTTTACATAACAAGTTTAATTTGGAAGATAAATAAACACATGAATATACTTGGAATGGTGTAACACACCATACATAGGAATTTATAGTGGAATCTTTAGAATAACTTGGTTTGTTGGGACTTGGATGCATGAGTAGAGCTCATACTCAGTAAAGTGGAGGCTGGCAAAAGGCCGAGAGCGACCAACTAAGAGACCAATAATAGCCATAATCATGCAAAGCGACAAAACTTTATTAATTAAAGCATAAAGTGATATCCCAAGTCAAAAACTAAATGACCATAGAGGCTAACGTGACTGTATAATAGTCTTAACATGGTGTAAGCATGTGCCAAGTCAACCCAAATAAAGCATCAAAGGAGAATACCACAATATTATGCTTTTGTATGCTAAAACAACGCATGATTCTCTCAAGGCACATTAAGCAATCTCAATTGTTTGGAAAAATTCATGCTACAACAATAATCACTAAGCATATGGTCAAATCAACATCTAACATGACATGTTAAAGTCTAAGCCACAGTCAAAACAAGCTTCCTTTTGTACCACTATAAGCATGAAACTTTCTACTCTTTTCCAACACCAATCAACTTATTTGAAACAACATAAGAATGCGGGGGGTACAACTAATTTATTGCAGCAAACCAAACAAAATAAAACTAAAATAAAAAACAAAGACGCTCCAAGAACAACACAATAGTGCATGAAGCAATAAAAATAAAGTGTCTAGAAAGAAGACCTGAGATTTTTCTTGATAAAGAAGGGGATGCCTTGGGTATTTCCAAGCTTTGACTTTTGTACCTCTTGATTATTTATTGGGTTGACATGGGTGGCATCCCCAATCTTGAGCTTTTGTCCATACTTCATCTCATCACATCGTTCTTTCCCACACTTGAAAATTTCCTTCATACAAAACTTCACACAATCTTCATTAGCAACATTAGTGTATTCAAGATAATAAGCCTTTGGGTTTAGTTTCAACACAAGTAAAACTCCCATTAAAACACAAGATACTGTATAAATTCCTTTTAAAAAGCTCAAGTGATCAAAGAGAACTAAAAAAACAATTAAGAGGCAAATGCAAATAGTGGCAGAAATCTGTCAAAACAGACTAGTAGGTAAATACCTTCTGTTGCTCAAATATAAAAGTGCTAAACTAACAAAAGTTAGATAATAACTTGGGGCATATGCACAGAAAATTACAGCTCAATCCGACGTATCGGGATGTTTCACGATTTTTTATAATGAAGCACAAAAATCTGTTTCGGGACAACAACTTCCCCAAATCTTACTTCTCTCTCATTAGAGGTTATTCTTGGCACAAAAACCACACAAAAAGGATAAGGAGAGGTTATTACAGAGGAATAACTTCCAAGACTCAACAAAAGAAAAACTTACCGAAATAAAAATAATTTGGGTTATCTCCCAATAGTGCTTTTCTTTAACGCCCTTCAGCTAGGCATACAAAGCAAGAATCAAGTATTTTCGAATGAAGAAGCATTAAGATCAATACCAGAAATTTCTTCAATGAGGCAAGGTATATCATACAAATAAGTTCTAGAGGATCCTCTCTTAGTACTCTTGGGTTCACTATTTTCATTAAACGGGTTTTCAGGAATAATCCAATCAAAATTCTTTTCTAAGGCTTCATGCATTCCTACAAGTTTAAAAGGTATTGGTATTTTAATTTCCTCTCCATTTTTGGATTTGGTTTGTCCATCTTTTCTAGTGTGCCCATAACATCTACACATGAGCCTAGCATATTAAAACGATCAAAGACCTTTCTAGCTTCTTTAGCAACATCATTGAATTCTTTAAGTAAAGTTATCGTCATGCTTGCTAACATGATTAAAGAATTCTCTAATATTATCTTTTCCAATTATAGAGCCACTACCTATTGGAAGGTCTTTCAGGGTGAACTTAGGGATCAACATGGTGAGCTAAGAACAAGGTATCAACTAAAGAAATAACTAATTTTTTGTGTGTTTTTGATAAAAACACTACTAGAAAAAGGGCTATAGGTAATCCGCACATCCCTGTCTCACATGGTTGAAGTGCCCCATGGGTAAAATAGGCGTGGTCACCTGTGGACAGTGCCCTACTAGTAACTAGAACAACTGTGACGCACATGGGGTATGTGTGCCATAGATATGTGTGGGCCAGGGGCCTACCAGCCACATGCCACATACCCGTAGCGCACATGGGGTATGTGCGCTACGGTTGTGGCAAGTTCTGTGGCGCACTATGCCATGTGCGCCACAAATGTGTAAACTTAGCCGTAGGGCACCTTGCCCTAGTGCCCTACGGCTAACTACCCTGCACCAACTCCAACCCCCCCTGTGGATCGCCTTTTAGGCTTTGCAAAAAATAAAAGAAAATGATAAACAATTCAAAAAATAAAATACTTTCATATTTAGGTAGATAATATGGTATAGTTTCTATGAAAATTAACAAACATGAGTTTCCACTTTTTTTGCAAAAAAAGTCATGCCACGGTAAAATGGCCGTAACTTTTGCATACGATGTCGAAAAAATCGTATAATATACCAAAATGACGAGAACAAGATTTCGCATCCGCTCGCAACCACCTCTGGTCGTTTAGCGATTATTTAGATTTTCAAAATTAGAAAAGAGTAAAATGTTACGTTCAAAAGACCGTTTTTTCTTGCAGAAAAAAATAGACGAAACTTACCCGTAGCGCACCACCACCTAGTGCGCCACGGATAAGCTTGGGAGGAATTCAAATTTGAATCACCACCCCGCCCACCTACCCCTCTCCTTTTCCTTCTCATTCTCCCTTTTCCTTCTCATTTTCCTTCTCCCTTTTCCTTCTCCCTTCTCCTTCTCCCTTCTCCCTTCTCCCTTCTCCCTTCTCCTTCTCCCTTTTCCTTCTCCTCCTTCCCTTTCTCCTCTCTCTGGCCACCTTGCTCCGGCTCCTTACTCCAACATCCTTTCTCCTTGGAGTGACGACAGCGCGAAAGCGGCCTTCTCCTCCTCTCGTAGTTATGATGACCGACGGCGGCATCCTTCTCCTCACCGACCTCCCTTCCTCCCTCTCTCCCTCTCTTCCTCCATATCTTCCTACCTCCCTCTCTTTCTACCTCCCTTTCTCCAACCGACGGCGACCAGGACTAGAGCGGCCACGACCTCCCGCACCTCTCTGCGGTGGTAGGCCATGGCCACGGCATGCTCCGGTGAGGCGACACAACAGCGACGGCTATGCACGGACCAGATTGCTTTTGCAATTCAAAATGAGGGTGTTTTTTTGCATTTTTTTTAAAACACATCCGTGGTGCACCCTGTACCCCTACATGTGGCGCACCTGGTAGTGCGCTACGCCTATCCCCATATAACTGTAGCGCACCAGGCAGTGCGCTACGGGTAAGAGATAGCCGCAGCGCGAGGCTAGTGGCGCACCACTAGTGCGCCACGGATGCCCTTTTCAGGTGCGCCATGAATGACCCTTTTCCTAGTAGTGAAAAAACAAAGCTGTACAACTATTTTTTTTTTGTATTTTTGATAAAACAAACAAGCAAAACAAAGCAAAATAAACTAAGAAAAACAAAACAAAGTAAAGAGATTGGTTGTGAGAGACTCCCCTTGCAAGAATCTTCTTTCTCCCTGAAAAGTGATTGACGAGGAAGAGATTGAAGCTGTCCTTATCTCCCCGGCAACGGAGCCAGAAAAGTGCTTGATGGCTCAGATATGTAGAGCTCGTTGGGAACCCCAAGAGGAAGGTATGATGAGCATAGCAGCAAGTTTCCCTCAGTTATGAAACCAAGGTTATCAAACCAGTAGGAGTAAGGAAACAACTCTAAGGTGTTGCTAGCAACTTGGAACCTGCACAACACAAACCACAGTACTTTTCCCCAACTTATAGTGAGGTTGTCAATCTCACCGGTTTGCTGAAAATAAAGGATTAATCGTATAGTGTGGAAGATAGTAATTGCTTACAAAAAGTAAACAGTAAATGGTAAACAGTAGATGGTAAATCAATGATAAGTAATGGACTGGGGTCCACAGTTCACTAGAGGTGTTCTCCATAAGATAAATAACATGCTGGGTGAACAAATTACAGCGAGGCAATTGAAAGATTAAAAATGCATAATAATGCATATACTAGACATCTTGATCTCTACGAGATTTGCTTGGGCATTACAGCATGATACATAGACCGTAATCCAACTGCATCTATGACTAATAATCCACCTTCAGGTTATCATCTGAACCCCTTCCAGTATTAAGTTGCAAGCAACAAATAATTGCATTAAACAAAGTGTGTAAAGTGAACAATACAATTGCCATTGGACAAAGGATTGTTGTTTTATCCCTAGTAGCAACAGCACATCTACAACCTTAGAGATTTATGTCACTTCCCCGGATTACTAGAGGCATGAACCTACTATCTAGCATAAATACTCCCTCTTGGAGTTACAAGCATTTACTTGGCCAAAGTATCTACTAGCAACGGAGAGCATGCAAGATCACAAATAACATAGACATGATAGAATCAATAATCAATCTGACATAGTACTCAATATCCATCGGATCCCCACAAACAAAACATGTAGCATTACAAATAGATGATCTTGATCATGAACAGAGCTCACAAGATCTAAACAGGATAGCACAAAAGAGGAGAAATAACCATCTAGCTACTGTATGGACCCATAGTCCAAGGGTGAACTACTCACGCATCACTCCGGAGGCTAGCATGGTGATGAAGAAGGCCTCCGAGATGATCTCTCCCCTCCGGTAGGGTGTCGGGAAGAGCTTCAGATCCCCTCGATCTAGGGACGATGGTGGTGGCTACAAACTCTTTCGTGGATTTCTGATCGGGTGTTTAGGGTTCTGCCTCAGGGTGTTTATATAGGCGAAGGGGCGAGGTCAGTTGAGGGCCAGGGGGCCCACACCATGCCCTGGCGCGACCTAGGGTGGGACCGCGCCAGGGGTGTCCCTCCTCTGGACTCCGTCTTTGCTCCGGTAAAATATTGACTTTGGATTTTGTTCCATCCAATTCTGAGAATATTTCCATACTAGCTTTTCTGAAACCAAAAACAACAGAAAACAGGCAACTGGCACTGCTGCATCTAAAAAATAAATTTATAAAAATACCTCAAAGTGTAGACAAAACATAATAAAGTTGGTACAAAATAAGCATGGAGTATCAAAAATTATAGATACGTTTACAACGTATCAATGCACATGAAAGTTGGGTGATCGCCAGGATGAACCCTCAGCCTAACATTGATGATCTTCCCATAGCTATGGACCAGGTTCGGAACTTTCTTTTTCATCAGGGAGTAGGGGTGGTCAATCCGCTGCCTTGGCACTTTGGTGTTGCTGCTATTTAGTTCCAAAACCATGTGATTAGATCTACTATGGTTTAGTAAGGTCTGTGGCCAGTGGGTAATGTGATGTTGGATTTTATTAATCATGATTGAGGTTTAGGGATTAAGTCCCATCATGGAGCTAGAAACGGGTGGCTTATGTTCATTGGTATCCCCATGGATTTTCATAATACTGAATGTATTACAGAAGAAGTTAACACTTTTGGCGAGTTCCACTATTGGAAGCACAGGGACGTGCAGAAGTGTAGAGTTATGGTCTATGCCACTTTCCCTTCACCATCTACTGTCCCTCGAGACATGGTGTTTCATCATCCTAGGGTAGGTAGACACTCTGGTCTGTGACTCCTGGACTTCTCCTTGCTACATACTGTCAGGTGACTTTGCGGATGAACACCTGATGGCCCAAAAGTATAGGGGGTGTATCGCAGTACTTTCGATAAATAGGAGTGTCGATCCCAACAAGGAGCAGAAGGTGTTGACTAGTGGTGTGGAGCATGAAATCTCTGTAAATACTTAGCAAACGGATTTTTAGTGGTTTTCTGATAAAGCAACAAAACAAAGTGCTAGTAATAAAGACAACAAGCAAACGCAACAAGTGGCCCAATCCTTTCTTAGCAAAGGACAACCGGTGGAAATACTTATAAGGACCAAACGTTCTCAAGGACACATGGGAATTATGTCAAGTGCTTTCACTTCAAATAGCTGAGTACTCTTCTTTGGTATTGTAAGTGTTGTGTGGGTGAACCTGTGCTGACATACCGACCTTACTTGGACTAATACATACTTGTGATTAAACCCCCTGCAAGCATCCGCAACTACAGGAAAGTAATTAAGATATAAATCTAACCACAACCTTAAACTCTGAGATCCTACACTCCCTTGTGCAAAGGTGTCCTGACGGGGGTTCATGTTTCTGTCACTCCGGCAACCCCACAATTAGTAGCCAAATACACAATGCATTCCCCTAGGCCCATAAATGTTGAAGTATCATGTAGTCGATGTTCACATGACACCACTAGAAGAATAGCACCACAACTTAAATACTAAACCATTGAATAATAACTCAACACAAATCCACTACTAACAACATGACTTCTCCCATGTCCTCAAGAACTAAACGAACTACTCACAAGACGTCATATGGATCAAGATCAAAGATGATATGGTAATGGATAACAATCTGAACATAAACAATAATCCAATGGTTCCACTCACAAGCATCAACTACAATAGTAATCAACACCGGGAATGTTTCCCCTAAGAACTATGCAAGTATTCAACACGATTGTTAAAGCAGGATGGAGTGGTGATGATGGTGTTGGTGGAGATGATGGTGTGGATGTTTATGATGATGATCCCGATGAAGCCTAGCTTGATGACGGTGTTGATGGTGACGATCTCCCCTCTTCGGGAAGGAATTTCCGTGGCAAAAATCTGTCTGCCGGAGAGCTCTTTCTCTCTCGGTGTTTTCTGCCCCGCAGAGGCGGCGAAAATCTTTCTGTGGTCGCTCCCCGAGTATTAGGGTTCCGAGAGGAAGTTATAGGCGAGAGGGAAGAGTCGGAGGCCGGCCAGGTGGGCCACACCTGCCCTAGGCGCGGGTCCCCCCTGGGCCTAGGGGGTGTGGGCCCTTGTGGCCCAGCTACGCCTCCCCTTCTGGCTTCCTTCGTCTTCTGGGAAAATATAATTTTCCAATATTTTTCTGGTATTTTTCTGATCTTCGCGAAATTGCATCAAAACACCTCTTTTTCCATCAGAATCCCGACTCCGGCAGTTCATCCTCCAAGAATCATCCAACATGCAAAAATAGATGAAAAGACATAAGTAAGACCTCATAATAAGACATATATCAATGAATATAGGCTAATTATGCTATAGAATGGTGATGCAAATTGGACGTATCAACTCCCCTAAGCTTAGAACTTCGCTTGTCCCCAAGCGAAAACTGAGCTCAGTAAACATGTCCACAGGTTTATGGAGTGAAGTGTCGATAAAAGAATACGGACAAGAAGCATCACCCTAACCATTACACAACTCATATAAGAAAGCAACTCACCATTATATAACTTAGCTTCCAACAAGTACATGAGTCACAATAAAGATGCATAAAGATAAATCATAATTGGAATTGGCAAACTTTGTTCTTGGTCAGAGAACACCTGGCAAATAGTTGCTCAAAAAGCTTTTTGTAGAAGTCTTCAAAACAGGGGCACTCTTTGCTCAAAAAGGTTTTTCACAATGAAGGCTTTCAAAGTAATACTCAATAGATAAGAGTTTTGTGCAAACAAGGAAGATAAAGAACATGTTTGAATAAATCACCCTAGGAATGCTTGAAACACAACAACTCAAATGCTTGCTGGAGATAGAGAGGAAGTAGGTTTACTGACTCAACTTGGAAGTAGAAGAAAGGTCCCAAAATATTATGGTACTTACTAGCTTTGAGACCTCATTGCCCCTATCATAGGCATCTTGAGATGATTAAGGTTAAAGTGAACAAAGATGGAGTATATGCTTGATGAAATATAAGTTGGCAATCTCATGTCCCTTGAATATGAGGGCCACACCTCATGCTACTCAACTTCAGTCACCTGTAAGTTCTTGTCGTTGTAAGTACATGCGTATCATAGAGAACCGCCAACGGGGTACCCCTTGCACATGGTACAAGAGCTTTCCCATAACCAAAATGACAAGACAAGCAGACAATGAGCATCTCAGCGATCTTTTTATTTACTATGTGTATAGCTTTTTATTGAGGATGCTTCACAGAATGCTCACTGTAGTGATGCTACAAGTTTCCACCATGATTAGGCATGGCTTAGGCTAGCGGCCCAGGCGTTTCTCTAACACAAAATACATACTCCATGGACTTACAAGCTCCCTTTTTATTTCACACCGGTGACATCCACAGACAAAAGAGCACGATATCAACTGTGTACAAAGTACAAGTGCAATGTTGAAAATGTTCCCCATGACAACATGGTTCTGCCAATTCCAATGTATAGATGCAAGCATATACAACTTCGATGACACAATGGTTCAAGTCTATTAGGGGCAAGAAAATAAGGTGTTCCATCAAGTTCGTGAGAGCTTTACTAACTAGTTTTCACATAACAAAATACTTTTTAATTCGAAAGATAGATGAAGCTTGAGAATTTGCTTGGAATAGCAATAATGCTAATAGGTAGATATGTTGGACACAAGTGGCACATGTTTGGTTCAAAGGGAATGGAAACATGAGAAGTATGCCTTCTCAAAATAGGTTTTTGGCTAGCAAGGCTGGGTAGCAAGCAAAGGATTTGAAAGAAACAAGCAAACATACAAGTGATAAATCCAAACATGCAATCTTCCTTGAATACACAAAAGATCTTAAATAAAGAATACTAAGCTTATGAGCCAATCAAGAAAGAAAATAAATGATACAAAATACCTATAAGCTTTTTCTGTTTTCCTTTCAAACCTCAAAAAGTGTTGCTACTGACCAGAGCTTGGTTTGCCAAAACCAATTTAGATTTACTTGATGCTCCCAAAGTGATACCAATACCGATCAACAAGATCAATCATATACTAGAGATTGCAAACTAAAATAAGAAGTGCAAAAAGAAAAAGATGAGACTTCTCATTAATATTCAAAAATAGGCACTCACACCAAGGGATACATAGATAACCAACTAAAGGAGAGATACTTCCACATGCAAACCAATCTATAATATAACTTATCTACCAAAGATATGAATCCACTAGAAAGGTAAAAGATAAAAGATAATGATGGTGATACCGCGGAACTCCCCCAAGCTTGGAACAAGCCAAGGGGATGCCAAACCTGATGATGAATTACTCCTTCGGTGGTGGTGGTGTTCCCTTGTTTAGGGTCAGAAAATCCCCCAGCATCTTACGAATCCTATTATTCTCCTCTTGAAGCATATCCACCTTCATCCTCAAAGCATGGTACTTATCACAAAAATCGTTGGTGGTTTGAAGGGCTTCCATTGCCTCAGGGCAGGATCTGAAGTCTGGAATGGAGGCTATGATCCCCTGCATGTTACGAGAAAAGGCACGTCTAGTGTTAATTGCTCCTACAAAAGTAGGTTTTCTTGCCCTTGTCCCTGCGGCGGTCTGTTCCTCCAACTTTATTTCCTCCACGGGCTTCTTGCCTTTGTCATTGGCAAAGACCATGGTGCTCTAAACTTGAGAATATTTCCTGACAGAAACAAATCAAAACGAGAACATGACGAGAACACGATACACGAACCTCGTTATACATTACGAAGTTTCAATGCATAAGGCAGGTGCTGGTACGAAAACAAGGCGGAGACGGAGCTCAGGGGGCTCAAACCCCCTCCAGGCGCGGCCAGCTGGGGCCCGCGCCTGGGGTGGGTTTGGCCACCCCGGCCTCCGTTTCCTCATTTGTTCCGTCTCGTAACCTTCCGTATTCATTAAAAACATCAAAAATATAAAAATATTGGATTTTCACGAACCTTCTGTTTTCACCACTTTTACCTAATCAAAGACGAACTCTGTAGATTCCTTTTCTCCTTCTCTTGGGAATTTCCTTCATACAAGATCTCACACAAACCTCAATGGCGATATTAGTTTAAGCAAAAACAATAAACCTTTAGGTTCACACTTCAACTGAAAACCCATCAAAACAAAAGCTATTGTAGCAACTCCTTTCCAAAAACCCAAAATAAACTGGAAGGGAATCAATATAAGAGGCAAATGCAAATGACGGCAGAAATCTGTCAAAATAGACCAGCAGGTAAATATTGATTTTTTCAAAATTCTTCTGTTACTCAAATCAAAAAGTGCAAAAATAATGAAAGTTGGGTAACAACTTGGAGAACAAACATAGAAAAATACAGCTCCATCCGATGTACTGAGCTTCTTCACGAATTTTTACAATGCAGCACAAAAATCTGTCCCAGGACAACCACTTTTCACAACTCCTCTACTTCTCAAAAGTAGTTGAACTTGACACAAAAACCAAAACAAAAAGGATAAGGAGCGGTTATTACTGAAGTAATAACTTCCAAGACTCGAGAAAACTCGTGGATTATCTCCCAACAAGTACTTTTCTTTAATGCCTTTAAGTTAGGCTTGAAAATTTCAAAGATGCTCACATAGGAGATAAATATTTGAAGTGAAAGAGAGAATCAAGAAGCAAATAACCAACACATTTGAGTCTAACCCTCTTCCTATGCATGGGAGTATCATGAGAAAACGAATTGCTGAAACAAAAAGCCACTAGCATAGGAAGACAAAATAAATGCAACTTCAAAGATTTCAACATAAAACGAGGAAACTTAACATTATTGAGATGCATAAAACCATGTTTCCCTCTCTCATAATAAATTTCAGTAGCACTTTGAATAAAGTTGACAATATAACTATCACTGGCAACAACTTTATCATCAGAATGAGCATACTTATAGTCATCAAAAAGAGGTCCAAGGTCATACACTGGGTCAATAGAGGCAAGTTGTTCCATCCTGAAATCTTTATTAGGCAAGCTATTTTCACAAGGAGCTTTAGCAAATTTGGAAAATTTAAACTCATAAGAATCTCCATCAAACTTAGTTAAAACTTTCTCCTTCTTACAATATATAATAGCTCCACAAGTGTTCAAGAAAGGTTTACCAAAAATGATAGGACATGTTTTGCTAGATGCTGAATTAAGCACTAGAAAATCAGCATGATACTTAATCTTAACGCAGAGAACTTCCACATATCTTACAATACCAATAGGGAAAATAGTCTCCTTATTAGCAAGGTGAATAACCACATCAGTGTCCTCAAGATCACAAGGAACAATTTCATGCATAATTTCCCTGCAAAGCTCATAAGGTATAACACTAGAACTAGCACCAATATCACATAAACCATAGTAGCAATGATCACCAATTTTAACAGAAAGCACAGGAACACTAGCTTTTCTAGCTTTACTAGGATGAGAGATAATATTAGAAGCATCTTTACAGAAGACAATGTGCTCATCCTCTTTATTTCTAGTGACAGTGTCTTTCACAATAGCTACTACAGGTTCATTATTCATTTGCTCATCAAGCTCCTCAATTTTATTAGTACCTTTGTTATTTGCACTAATCATCATAGAATACTCCTTTATCTTAGCTGGGAAAGGTATTTTCTCAACATAAGGTTCAGGAACAATATGATCAATAGTACAAACTTTAGTGCTTCTAACAGGAACATGACTAACAACATCTTTATAAGGTACATGGTACTTATTCCACTTCTTCTTGGGAATTTATATGTAGGAGGCAAAGGCCTTAAAACAATTGGAAATACTTTGGGAATCAAGACCAAACTCATTGCTAATATCATGGAAGCCATCAGTCCCCATAAAAGATTCAATGCATTCATAATCATAGTTTATACCTGACGTTCTTCCTTTGTCATTCTCCCAAGCTTCAGTGTTCTCTTGAATACGGTCTAGGAGATCCCATTTATCTTCTTCCTTCATACGTGTGAATGATCCAGCACAGGAAGCATCTAGTAAATCTTTATCATGAAGAGAAAGCCTAGCATAAAAGTTATTGATAATAATATTGTTAGGGAGTTCATGAATAGGACATTTAAGCATTAGTAACTTCAATCTCCCCCAAGCTTGAGCTGTACTCTCTCCATCACGAGGCCAAAAGTTATATATCAGATTTCTATCCTTATGAATTTCACTAGGAGGATAAAATTTAGAGTAAAAAAGGGATGCAATTTCCTCCCTTTCCATGGATTGCCCATTCTTCAGCAGCTTATACCATTCTTCAGCTCTCCCTATCAAGGATATGGAGAGTAACTTCTTATTCACCTGTTTATTTGTGATACCAGCACACTTAAACAACTTGCACAATTCATGTATAAAAAGCAAGTGATCACCAGGGTGGACAGTTCCATCCCCTGAATAATAATTATCCGTAACACGATCAACAATACTTGTAGGTATCTTAAAAGGATCTATCTCAACAGGTGGTGGTTCATCTACTACCCTAATTGTGGTAGTAGTTTTCCCAAACAGAAAACCAAGTGGGTTATCCATATTGGAAACAAAGCAACAAACCGAAACAAAAGCAATAATTGTAGGGTTCGCAGCATAAAAACAAAAAATTCCTATGATGGGAACAACTATGTACCAAGATCTATCTACTAGATACAATCAACGAGCGGATGTATATCCATAGAGAACATACCCTTGAAGACCGACAAAGCTTAACAAGTCCGAACTCGTGGTTGATGTAGACGATCTCTTGCCGATCTCAAGATCGAGAGGAAGTCCTAGCACCACAAATCAACGGCGCATCCGTGCTCGCACACACGTTCGAGGCACTGAGCAACTAACGCCTCCTCGCTCCAGCGATGCAGCGGAAGCACAACTCTTTCTTGCCGAATAGCCACCGGGAACATGTATCTCGCTAGTCCGAGACCATGGGGGATAAATACTAGAGGGGGAGAGAGATCCTTCACGAGGAGGTGTGAGTGAGAGAGAGAGGAGAGGGGGCTCCTTTTATAGGAGGAGGGGGCACCCAAGGGGGTGGCCACCGGCCATGGGGGCTGCCCCCTCCCCTCCTTCATTCATGTGGGTGGACACTCCACTCACACAAATGTCTTTCAATTCCCTCCACTCCAATTCCCATTAAATTTCCACCAAATTTAATGCAAACTCTCATTAAATAAAACTCCTTTTATTATTCAGAATATTGTCATTTACTTAATGACAAACATTCGCATATAACCCCTTGCTAGTATTTCATTTCACATGCAAAAACACTTTCTGCAATTTCACCTGAAAACCCGTTTCGGTATCTAGTGAAATAGATTCCTGCGCTTGTTATTCTTTTCGGCATGAAACTTTTGCTCCAAATGGATATCGGTGTCTCTTAAGTGTGTCACCCTGCGGTTTGCGGATAATGTGGACATGATCGAGACCCCTCTCGGATCAATAATCAGAAGCAGGACCTCGAGGTCCATACTAACTCCCACACATTTAGCGATGACTTTCTTGTGATCACGAGAACCTTTTAGGCTAGTATATTAATCCCTTTTGTTTCGCGATATATTACATGTTCGAGATTCGATCATCGGTATCTCCATACCTAGTTTGATCTTGTTACTGACATGCACTCTTTTCTCGTTCCCGTGATATAACATTCTAGTGATCAAATCACTTGCTTGCAAGCTAATCAATGTGATATCACCGAGAGGGCCTAGAGTATATCTATCCATCATCGGGATGAAAAAATTCCACTCTCGATCCATGGGCCTCAACATAACACTTTAGTAGTACCTAACCCATCTTTATAATCACCCTTTTACGGTGTGACGTTTGACGTTATCAAGATACTCTTCTGGTGTTAGTGATTAACATGATCTCATGGTCTAAGGATTAGGATCACTTTGTATGATGTTATAGCAATATAAACTCAATGACTTTGATCGTAATGCTATACTTCGGATGAATGTTTATCACATCATTACACTAATGTTGTGACCTCGTTATTAACAACATCCAATGTCCATGATTAGGAAACCTTGATCATCTTGTTAATCAACGAGCTAGTTTATGAGAGAGGCATAGCTAGGAACTTTTTGTTTGTTTATTAAACACACATGTATTAATGTTTCCGTATTAATACAATTATAGCATGCAAAATAAACATCTATCATATACTTGGAATATACATAATAAACACTTTATTATTGCCTCTCATGGAATATTCCCATCAGTCTCCCACTTGCACTAGAGACAATAATCTAGTTACATAGTGATAAATATAACACCCATGGAGTTCTGGTGTTGATCATGTTTTGCTCTAGGGAGAGTTTTAGTCAACGGATCTGCTACATTGAGATCTGTATGTACTTTACAAATCTTTATATCTCCATCCTTGACATGCTCGCGGATGGAGTGAAATCGGCGCTTAATATGCTTGGAATTCTTATGAGACCTTGGTTCTTTGGCATTGGCTATGGCACCATTGTTGTCACAATAGATCACCATTGGGTCCAACGCACTCTCAACCACACCTAGTTCGGATATGAACTCCTTCATCCAAACTACTTCCTGAGCCGCTTCCAAAGCAGCAACATATCCGGCCTCCGTTGTTGATCCCGCCACCACGGGCTGTTTGGAATTCCTCCAACTAACCGCTGATGACCCACAAGTATAGGGGTGTATCATAGTACTTTCGATAAATAGGAGTGTCGATCCCAACGAGGAGCAGAAGGTGTTGAACAGTGGTATGGAGCAGGAAATCCCTGTGAATACTTAGCAACAGATTTTTAGTGGTTTTCTGACAAAGCAACAAAGCAAGGAGTAAGTAACAAAAGTAACGAACAAACGGAGCAAGTGGCCCAATCCTTTCTTAGCAAAGGACAAGCCGGTGGAAATACTTATAAGGACCAAATGTTCTCGAGGACACATGGAAATTCTGTCAAGTGCTTTCGCTTCAAATAGTTGTGTACTCTTCTCTGGTGTTGTAAGTGTTGTGTGGGTGAACCTATGCTAACATACCGCCCTTCCTAGGACTAATACATACTTGTGATTAAACCCCCTGCAAACATTTGTAACTACAGGAAAGTAATTAAGATATAAATCTAACCACAACCTTAAAATCTGAGATCCTGTGCTCCCTTGTGCAAAGGTGTCCTAACAGGGGTTCAGGTTTCTGTCACTCCGCCAACCCCACAAATGGATTCCCCTAGGCCCATAAATGGTGAAGTATCATGTAGTCGACATTCACATGACACCACTAGAAGAATAGCACCACAACTTAAATACTAAACCATTGAATAATAACTCATCACAGATTCACTACTAACAACATGACTTCTCCCATGTCCTCAAGAACTAAACGAACTACTCACAAGACATCATATGGATCAATATCAAAGATGATATGGTAATGGATAACAATCTGAACATAAACAATAATCCAATGGTTCCACTCACAAGCATCAACTACAATAGTAATCAACACTGGGAAAGTTTCCCCTAAGAACTAAAGCAATATCCAACACAATTGTTACAGCGGGACGGAGTGGTGATGATGGTGCTGGTGGAGATGATGGTGTGGATGATGATGATGATCCCAATGAAGCCTAGCTTGGTGATGGTGTTGATGGCGACGGTCTCCCCTCTCCGGGAAGGAATTCCCCCGACAGAAATCTGTCTACCGGAGAGATCTTTCTCTCTCGGTGTTTTCCGCCCCCAGAGGCGGCGGAAATCTATCTGTGGTCGCTCCCTCAACCTTAGGGTTTCGTAGGGAAGATATAGCAAAGTGGCGGAGTCAAAGGCCGGACAGGTGGGCCACACATGTCCTAGGCGCGGGGTCAGGTAGGCCCGCGCCTAGGGGGTGTGTGGGCCCCCTGAGGCCCCTCTTCGTCCCTCCTTCTGGCTTCCTTCATTTTCTGGTAAAATAATATGTTTCCATATTTTCTGGTATTTTTCTGATCTTTGCAAAATTGCACCAAAACGCCTTATTTTCCATCAGAATCCAGAATCCGGCAGTCATCCTCCAAGAATCATCCAACATGCATAAACATATGAAAAGCCATAAATAATACCTCATAATAAGACAAATATCAATGGATAGAGGTAAATTATGATATAGAATGGTGATGCAAATTGGGCGTATCAACTCCCCCAAGCTTAGAATTCGCTTGTCCCCAAGCAAAAACTGAGCTTAGTAAACATGTCCACAGGTTTATGGAGTGAAGTTTCGATAAAAGAATACGAACAAGAAGCATAAAACTTACCGTTGCACAGCTCATAGAAGAAAGCAACTCACCATTATATAACTTAGCTTTCAACCAAGTACAACAGTCACAATAAGATGCATAAAGATAAATCATAATTGGAATTGGCAAACTTTGTTCTTGGTCAGAGAACACCTGGCAAACAGTTGCTCAAAAAGCTTTTTGTAGAAGTCTTCAAAACAGGGGCACTCTTTGCTCAAAAAGGTTTTTCACAATGAAGGCTTTCAAAGTAATACTCAATGGATAAGAGTTTTGTGCAAACAAGGAAGATAAAGAACATGTTTGAATAAATCACCCTAGGAATGCTTGAAACACAACAACTCAAAAGCTTGCTGGAGATAGAGAGGAAGTAGGTTTACTGACTCAACTGGGAAGTGGGAGAAAGGTCCCTTCTTAGAGGGTAGCAGGGATTACAAGTCATAAAGAGCTTCCAAAAGATTATGGTACTTACTAGCTTTGAGCCCTCATTGCCCCTATCATAAGCATCTTGAGATGATTAAGGTTAAAGTGAACAAAGATGGAGTATATGCTTGATGAAATATAAGTTGGCAATCTCATGTCCCTTGAATATGAGGGCCACTCCTCATGCTACTCAACTTTGTTCACAGGTAAGTTCTTGTCATTGTAAGTATTTGCATATCATTGAGAACCGCCAACGGGGTACCCCTTGCACATGGTACATGAGCTTTCCCATAACCAAAATGACAAGGCAAGCAGACAATGAGCATCTTAGCGATCTTTTTATTTACTATGTGCATAGCTTTTTATTGAATGCTTCATAGATGACTCACTATGGCGATGCTGCAATTTTCCACCATGATTAAGCATGGCTTAGGCTAGCGGCTCAGGCGTTTATCTAACACAAGATACAAACTCTATGGACTTACAAGTTCCCTCTTTATTTCACACCGTTGACATCCATAAACAGAAGAGCACGATATCAACTATGTACAGAGTACAAGTGCAATGTTGAAAACGTTCCCCGTGACAGCACGGTTCTGCTAATTCCAACGTATAGATGCAAGCATATACAACTTCGATGTTCACAATGGTTCAAGTCTATTAGGGGCAAGAAATAAAGTGTGCCATCAAGTTCGTGAGAGCTTTACTAACTAGTTTTCACATAACAAAATACTTTTTAATTTGAAAGGTAGATGAAGCTTGAGAATTTGCTTGGAATAGCAAAAGCTACTAGGTAGATATGGTGGACACAAGTGGCAAAATGTAGAGGTCCCAACCTGATAAGGTAGAGATCCCTATGTTTACAATGCTAGTCCCTGGATCAATAGCTAGCATCCACAGTTTAAGATGTAATATCAAGAAACAAAGGTCATAATACAACTTTATAACCAGGAGTAAAATAATTCATTACATCTTACATATCTCATTTGGCTATCTCATTACAATGTAGCAGAAATAACTATATAGCATGGAGTCCTTCATCTTCAAAGTGCCACAGGCAATCATGTTGGTTGTAGACTTGTAATCCTATTCAACACAACTCACTAACATCAAACAAACCTGCAACATAATAAGTTACAGCCACAAGGGTCAATACATTTGAATTGTATTGGCAAGTGATACTATGGTAGAATAGTGGTATCTATCATCTATATGCATTTGGCTAAGTGGAGCTCAGGCTTGCTTTGCTCAAATAAGGTTTTCCTTATAAGTTGAAAACAGTAAGTTTTTGTTTGTCAAAAATCACCCAAGGAACAACCAATAGTAATTGGTTAACCATTAACCCTTGTTCAACCACAAGCTTTTAACTTAGAAATTAGGATGAGGAGATCCTTGATAGCTTCTATGTCTTGATGCTCAAATTTTCCATTGCCGGGGACACGTCTAAGTACTTAGATTTTACTCTCTTGAGAGGTGGTGCACTTTTCCCACAAGACTCGACATGCATCGAGACAAGATATTTTAGAAGCCTTCCCTCAGACCAAATGGACGCGCTCCATCCTATCACCCCTACCACCTTCTGTCCATCTGGCTAAGTTATTGCAACCTATATGATCCAGGCAGAGCCCATATTGCCATGTGGCTGCACTAGAAGCTTCTCAACATTTGACATCTCAAATCTCTTTATTCCTGGGTGGCTTTCCACAAGTGAGATACACAAGTTTTTGCTAGTTTACTGGCCCTGTGTAACCACTCAACATAAATCCATTCCACCCAGGTGATTCATTCACTTAGTTGTTTTATTAAACAAAACACAAGTCATAGACTTAGAAATATTTCATAGCATGAATATAATCCACCCTTGTTTTCTACTAGCTAGGCTAAGAATGATAGTACCAAGAATCTTAACTTAGATAAAATCTACTAGGGCATCATCTACTAGGATTTCCCAAGGCATGGTATACTTAGTAAAAATTCCATGCAAGTCCCACTCAAAATATCACTAATGCATAGTAAAAATATTAGGACAAAATGTATGAAGCACCACTTGCCTTTTTAGTAGATAATATAGGTTCACTCCTTGATCTTGCAATGGTCACACTCTTCAAAGTTCACTAAAATTCAATCAAGCAAGCACATATTCAAACTAGCATTCAAACAATTCATCACATAAAACAATAAAAGCAAAACAATGCATGCAAGCATGAAAAATATTGTTTTATTTGGAAAAGTGGTTTATAATAATATATAAACAATTTAAAACACCTATTGGTCATTTATAAAAGTGGCAAAGTCTTTTGAAAACAAGTTAGTGAAAATGGCCATTTAAATCCTTTTTGTTTTGCTAGAAATGATTTTATTCAAAGAATAATTTATAGTGTTAGCCAAATATGTTTTCAAACACCAATGTTAATGTTTATGGTCAAAGTGTTTAAAACAAATCCATTTACAAAAGGTTTCACCAAGAAAATCATTTTTATATCAAAGCAACATTTTGTTTTATTAGAAATACCTTTAATCAAAGTAATAATTTTCTAGGGTATCAAATACATTTTTAAATCCAAAACTTAGTGTTTAGGGTCAGAGAGTTTAAATCAAACCATTTGCAAAAGGTTTTACTCAAAAGTCAATTTTAGAATGATTTTTATACTCAAAATAGGCCTAGATAAGTTTTTGCAAAAACACTTAAGTTTCCAGAAGCAAAATACTAAAATAAGGGCATGGTTGTAAAGTTCACATTTTTTTGAATCCATTGATATAAAATTTGCAACATTTGGCCAAGCAGAACAGAAGTTATGGAATTTACAAATTCAAACAACTAATAGAAAAGTTTCTGTTTTTAAAACAAAAGACATGCCACGTGGCATGATCTAACTGGCTCATACCGGTTCGGCAGGATCATGCATCGTGGACCGCAGGATTTAAAGTGATCTATGTGGCTCGGATGGAACATACCGATTCGCTTAAGTTATCTATTCCTAGCCATGCGATCAAGATCTAACGGCTGTTGTGCACTGGCCAAAGTCTGGCGGCGCAAATTGGCGACGAGCGGCAGCGCGGCTCTATCAGTGGTGGTTCGGCGCAACCAGGAAGCTAGGGAGAGGGAGGAGGGCATTACCAGGTTCGCAGAGCATTGCTGATACTTGACGTGGTCGTCGCAGGGTAGGAGGCGCACGGAGTTGGCGATAATCGCTCGCCGGAGTTCCTGCTACCGTCGGGTGCGCTCGGGTCTTGTCGGAGACGAAGCTACAAGCCACGGGATGACCAATTGAGGGTGGCATTAGACGCGCAAGATAGAGGTGAAGGCGCCAGCATCAAAGAGAGGGGGAGGCGCGGTCAGAAACTACCAGGGGAGGTCGTCGGAGTTGAAGCCGAAGACGATGGCGCTCAGGAGTTGTCGTTTCCGAGGCTATGGGGCACGCATAGGCGAGCTGAGGCTACTGGAAGGTGTGGAAGGCGATGAGGGTCAAGCTCGTTTGATCTAGGGGCAGTGGGGTGGCTGGGTTGGTCGGAATTGTCGCCGGAGTGTTGTCGGAATAGTAGCGGAGCAAGGAAGAATTGGAGCAGCCTAGGGGCAGAGAGGTGCGAGCGAGTGAGGGGAAATAAGGAGGAGAGGAGGGCGCTTAAGTAGGGCGTGGTCGCGGACGAATTACTGGCATGATTGATGCGAATTGACGAGGTTTAACCATGGGCAGAAACGGCAGCGGGAATTTGGGGACGGGGTCAGCGCGAGGTTGATGACGATGACCTGGCTGAAGTGGGGTCGCAGAGTCAGTGAGTGGGTGAGTTTGATTCACGCGTGAGAAAAGAAAACAAGCAGGGTGAGGGAGTGCCGGGTGGGATGGGGATTGGGCCTGCTGGGCTAGGTTTCGTGGGCTGGTTGGGTTGTTTCTGTTTTCTATTTTTTTCTTTCTGGTTTCTTTTTCCTTTTCTATTTTTTGTTTTGATTTTATTCTATTATGGTTTATTATTTATTTAAATTTGACATTTGTCTTTATTTAAATAAGATTTAAATATGTTTCCAATCCATATTATTCTATTTAATTACTCCTTTATTCTTTTTAAGTTAATTAGATAATTTTTAATCCATTTTGGCTGTTTCCATTATTATTTTCTCATAATTTAATTAATCATTTATAATAGGTATTTTGTCCTTATTCAATTTAAGTAAGGTTCAAATCCATATAAGTTTTTATTCAAATAACCTTTATTACTTTATTTAATTTGGATTATCTTTATTCCATTTGCTTATAGATTTAATTCAAGTTTTAAATTGTCTTCTAAATAATTTTCTTGGGATTTATTATTTAGTTTAGGCAATTTGTCTTTATTTAAATAAAATTGAGTATGGTTTAATCCATATTATTTTAAAATAATCTTTTACTCATTTTTACTATTCAATAAACTTTCATTTGTTTATGGATTTGGCCTAGATTTAATTTGGCTTTTAAATATTCCTTATTTCTTTCTTTCTTTATTTGTCTTATAAAATCCATATCTTTTTATTTATAGCTCCAAAATTGGTGATTCCAATTTGCATAATTTTATTTAGTATTTTTTTATCATTTTAAATGCTTTTAAGATTATTTTGCTCATAATTTGGTATGGATTTTAGCTAGGAGCTTTATTAGCTTTGGAATTTATTTTCTTTTATCTTATTAAATTCATAAGTTTTTATCCATGGCTCCAAATTAAATGAAACCAATTTCTATGGTTTTAAGATATTTTTTTTATCAATTTTGATCATTTATAAATGTTTGTTGCTGAATTTTTATATGGATCAAATCCATAGTCCTTGAGAGATCTTGGAAATGATTTCTTTCATTTGAGTTTTAGGGTTTTGGTTTATTTTTCCAAGTGTTTAGATTTCATGATACATTCATTGATGAATGCATTTCACTTGATTGAATTTTTTGTTTGATTCCCTTTTCATTCAAATTTGTTCACGAAGGGTTTTGATGTTTCATTTAGAAGAAAAAGTTTATTTTCACCCTAAATTTCAACAATTAATTCTTTTGTTTATTTATTTTTCACATTTCAAAATTTGGAAAATTTTGGGATGTGACATAAAAGTTTTGGGTTCAAAGGATTTTGTAAACATGAGAAGTATGCCTTCTCAAAACAGGTTTTTGGCTAGCAAGGCTGGGTAGCAAGCAAGAGAGTTGAAAGAAACAAGAAAACATACAAGTAATAAAGCCAAACATGCAATCTTCCTTGAAGACACAAAAGAGTCTTAAATAAAGAATACTAAGCTTATGAGCCAACAAGAAAGAAAACAAATGATACCAAATACCTGTAAGCTTTTTCTTTATTTCTTTTCTTTCAAACTAATGCCACTGACCAGAACTCGGTTTGCCAAAACCAATTTAGATCCACTTGATGATCCCAAAGTGGTGCCAATACTGATCAACAAGATCCATCATATAATAGAGATTGCAAACTAAAATAAGAAGTGCAAAAAGTAAAAGATGAGACTTCTCATTAATATTCCAATAAAGTCCCTCACACCAAGGGATACATAAATAATCAACTAAAGGAGAGATACTTCCACATGCAAACCAAACTATAAGATAACCTCTATACCACAGATATGAATCCACTAAAAATATAAAAGATAAAAGATAATGGTGGTGATACCGCGACACTCCCCCAAGCTTGGAACAAGCCAAGGGGATGCCAAACCTAATGAAGAATTACTCCTTCGGTGATGGTGGTGTTCTCTTGATAAGCTCTTCAATAAGTTTCTTTAAATCCTCCATATCGAAGGTTAGAGTATGAATTAACTCCGAATTATGCTCAATGCAGCCCATGATCAACTCAGATCGAGGATCCCAGTCCTTGTTATTCTTTCTCCATTCTTCCAAATTAGAGCGTTTCTTCCCTGCATGGTTAGAACAAGGGGTACTAGGAGGAAGTGTGCACAGAGCGAGAATATGACGCGGAGTTCTCCCTCCTGTAGACATCTGTGCTGTCCTCCTAAGCTGGGTAGGTTGTGCGACCAAACCAATACTTGCGACGGTAGCGCGAGTGTCTGGTTGCTTGTCCTCCTCCATGTCACCTTCATACCCTACTGAAATCTCCTCCTTGAGGACTTGAGGTTCTTCTTCCTCGGGCTTCTTGACTTTGTCGTTGGCGGAGGCCATGGTGCTCGAAACTTGAGAAGATTTCCTGACAGAAACGGATTGAAACAAAAACACGACGAGAACACGATGCACGAACCTCGGGGGATCCGGGGGGTTATATATTATGAAGTTTCAATGCATAAGGAAGGTTTTGACATGGAAACGAGGCGGAGATGGAGTTCGAGGGGGGAACACCCCCTCAGGCGCGGCCAGGCTGGGCCTGTGCCTGGGGTGGGTTTGTCCACCCCGGGCTCCGTTTCCTCTTCAGTTTCGTCTTGTAACTTCCCTTATGTATTAAAAACATCAAAAATATAAAAAGATTGGGGTTTCACGAACCTTCTGTTTTCACCACTTTTACCTATTCAAAGACGAACTCTGCAGATTCCTTCTCTCTTTCTCCTGAGAATTTCCTTTTTACAAAACCCTTGCACAAAATCAAAGACAACATTAGTGTAAGCAAAAGCAATAAACCTTTGGTACACACTTCAACTGAAACCCATCAAAACAAAAGCTTCTGTAAGAGGCAAATGCAAATGATGGCAGAAATCTATCAAAACAGACCAGCAGGTAAAGATTGATTTTTCTGAAGACCTTCTATTGCTCAAATCAAAAAGTGCAGAACTGATGAAAGTTGGGTAACAACTTGGAGAACAAGCTCGGAAAAATTCAGCTCCATCTGAAGTACTGAGCTTCCTCACGTATTTTTACAATGCAGCACAAAAATCTGTCCCAGGATAACCACTTTTCACAACTCCTCTACTTCACAAAAGTAGTTGAACTTGACACAAAAACCAAAACAAAAAGGATAAGGAGCAGTTATTACAGGTAATAACTTCCAATACTCGACCGAACTCTTGGGTTATCTCCCAACAAGTACTTTTCTTTAATGCCTTTAAGTTAGGCTTGAAACTTCCAAAGATGCTCACAAAGGAGATATATATCTGAAATGAAAGAGAGCATCAAGAAGCAAATAACCAACACACTTGAGCCTAACCCACTTCCTATGCATGGGGGTATCATGATAAAACGAATTGTTGAAACAAAAAGCCACTAGCATAGGAATACAAAACAGATGCAACTTTAAAGCTTTCAACATACAACGGGGAACTTAACATCATTGAGATGCATAAAACCATGTTTCCCTCTCTCAAAATAACTTTCAGTAGCACTTTGAATAAAGTTGACAATATAACTATCACTGGAAACAACATTATCACCAGAATAAGCATACTTACAGTCACCAAAAAGAGGTCCAAGGTCATAGACTGGATCAATAGAAGCAACTTGTTCCATCCTAAAATCTTTATTAGGCGAGCTATTTTCACAAGGAGCTTTAGCAAATTTGGAAAAGTTAAGCTCATAAGAATCTCCATCAAACTTAGTTAAAACTTTTTCCTTCTTACAATCAATAATAGCTCCACAAGTGTTCAAGAAAGGTATACCAAAAATGATAGGACAAGTTTTGCTAGCTGCTGAATAAAGCACTAGAAAATCAGCAGGATACTTAATCTTACCACCGAGAACCTCCACATCTCTTACAATGCCAATGGGGCAAATGGTCTCCGTGTTAGCAAGGTGAATAACCACATCAATGTCCTCAATCTCACAAGGACCAATCTCATGCATAATTTCCCTGTAAAGCTCATAAGGAATAGCACTAGAACTAGCACCAATATCACATAAACCATAGTAGCAACGATCACCAATTTTAACAGAAAGCACAGGAACACTAGCTTTTCTAGCCTTACTAGGATGTGAGATAATATTAGAAGCATATTCATAGAAGACAATGTGCTCATCCTCTCTATTTCTGGTGACAGTGTCTTTCACAATAGCTATCACAGGTTCATCATTCAAATGCTTACCAGGCTCCACAGTTTTCATTGTACCTTTGTTATTTGCACTAATAATCATAGAATACTCCTTTACCTTAGCTGGGAAAGGCATTTTCTCAACATGAGGTTCAGGCACAATATGATTAGTAGTAAAATCTTGAGTACTTCTAACGAGAGCATGATTAACAACATCTTTATATGGAGCATGGTACTTATTCCACTTCTTCTTGGGAATTTCTATGTAAGAGGAAAAAGCCTTAAAACAGTTGGCAATACTTTGGGAATCAAGACCAAACTCGTTGCTAATATCATGGAAGTTATCAGTTCCCATAAAAGATTTAATGCATTCATAATCATAGTTTATACCTGACTTTCTTCCTTTGTCATTCTCCCAAGCTTCAGTGTTCTCTTGAATACGGTCTAGAAGATCCCATTTAGCTTCTTCCTTCATACATGTGAATGATCCAGCATAAGAAGCATCTAGTAAATCTTTATCATGAATAGAAAGCCTAGCATAAAAGTTATTGAGAATAATATTGTTGGGGAGTTCATGAATAGGACATTTAAGCATTAGTAACTTGAATCTCCTCCAAGCTTGAGCTGTACTCTCTCCATCAAGAGGCCAAAAGTTATATATAAGATTTCTATGCTTATGAATCTCACTGGGAGGATAAAATTTAGAGTAAAAGAGAGATGCCATCTCCTCATATTCCATGGATTGTCCATTCTTCAACAACTTATACCATTCTTCAGCTCTCCCTTTCAACGATATGGAGAGTAACTTCTTCTTCACCTGTTTAGTTGTGATACCTGCACACTTAAACAACCTGCATAATTCATGGATAAAAAGCAAGTGATCACCAGGATGGATAGTTCCATCCACAAAATAATAATTATCCATAACACGATTAACAATACTTGTAGGTATCTTAAAAGGATCTATCTCAATAGGTGGTGGTTCATCTATTACCCTAGTAGTGGTAGTAGTTTAACCAAGTGGGTTATCCATATTAGAAACAAAGTAACAAACAGTAACAAGAGCAATACTCACAGTGAAAGTTTCCCTTACCAGTTCCACTCTTCAATAGCGCTTCACCCACCCCCGGCAATGGCGCCAGAAACTAACCGCTGATGACCCACAAGTATAGGGGGTGTATCGTAGTACTTTTGATAAATAGGAGTGTCGATCCCTTGCTTGCAAGCTAATCATTGTGATATCATCGAGAGGGGCCAGAGTATATCTATCCGTCATCGGGATGAACAAATTCCACTCCCGATCCATGGGCCTCAACATAACACTTTAGTAGTACCGAACCCATCTTTATAATCACCCTTTTACGGTGTGACGCTTGATGTTATCAAGATACTCTTCTGGTGTTAGTGATTGACATGATCTCATGGTCTAAGGATTAGGATCACTTCGTATGATGTTATAGCAATATAAACTCAATGACTTTGATCGTAATGCTATACTTCGTATGAATGTTCATCACATCATTAAACTAATGTTGTGACCTCGTTATTAACAACATCCAATGTCCATGATCAGGAAAGCTTGATCATCTTGTTAATCAACGAGCTAGTTTATGAGAGAGGCATAACTAGGAACTTTCTGTTTGTTTATTAAACACACATGTATTAATGTTTCCGTATTAATACAGTTATAGCATGCAAAATAAGCATCTATCATATACTTGGAATATACATAATAAACACTTTATTATTGCCTCTCAGGGCATATTCCCTTCAGTCTCCCACTTGCACTAGAGACAATAATCTAGTTACATAGTGATAAATCTAACACCCATGGAGTTCTGGTGTTGATCATGTTTTGCTCTAGGGAGAGTTTTAGTCAACGGATCTGCTACATTGAGATCTGTATGTACTTTACAAATCTTTATATCTCCATCCTTGATATGCTCGCGGATGGAGTGAAACCGGCGCTTAATATGCTTGGAATTCTTGTGAGACCTTGGTGCTTTGGAATTGGCTATGGCACCATTGTTGTAACAATAGATCACCCTTGGGTCCAACGCGCTCGTAACCACACCTAGTTCGGATATGAACTCATTCATCCAAACTGCTTCTTGAGCCGCTTCCGAAGCAGCAACATATTCGGCCTCCGTTATTGATCCCGCCACCACGGGTTGTTTGGAACTCCTCCAACTAACCGCTGATGACCCACAAGTATAGTGGGTGTATTGTAGTACTTTCGATAAATAGGAGTGTCGATCCCAATGAGGAGCAGAAGGTGTTGAATAGTGATATGGAGCAGGAAATCCCTATGAATACTTAGCAACGGATTTTTAGTGGTTTTCTAACAAAGCAACAAAGCAAGGAGCAAGTAACAAAAGTAACAAACAAACGGAGCAAGTTGCCCAATCCTTTCTTAGCAAAGGACAAACCGGTGGAAATACTTATAAGGACCAAACGTTCTCGAGGACACATGGGAATTCTGTCAAGTGCTTTCGCTTCAAATAGCTGAGTACTCTTTTCTGGTGTTGTAAGTGTTGTGTGGGTGAACCTGTGCTAACATACCGCCCTTCCTAGGACTAATACATACTTGTGATTAAACCCCCTACAAACATCCGTAACTACAGGAAAGTATTTAAGATATAAATCTAACCACGGCCTTAAACTCTGAGGTCCTGCGCTCCGTTGTGCAAAGGTGTCCTAACGGGGGTTCGGGTTTCTGTCACTCCGGCAACCCCATAATTAGTAGCCAAATACATAATGCATTCCCCTAGGCCCATAAATGGTGAAGTATCATGTAGTCGACGTTCACATGACACCACTAGAAGAATAGCACCACAACTTAAATATTAAATCATTGAATAATAACTCATCACAGATTCACTACTAACAACATGACTTCTCCCATGTCCTCAAGAACTAAATGAACTACTCACAAGAAATCATATGGATCAAGATCAAAGATGATATGGTAATGGATAACAATCTGAACATAAAAAATAATCCAATGGTTCCACTCACAAACATCAACTACAATAGTAATCAACACCAGGAAAGTTTCCCCTAAGAACTAAAGCAATATCCAACACTATTGTTACAGCGGGACAGAGTGGTGATGATGGTGCTGGTGGAGATGATGGTGTGGATGATGATGATGATCCCGATGAAGCCTAGCTTGATGACGGTGTTTATGGCGACGGTCTCCCCTCTTCGGGAAGGAATTCCCCCGACAGAAATCTGTCTGTCGAAGAGATCTTTCTCTCTCGGTTTTTCCGCCCCTAGAGGCGACAGAGATCTATCTGTGGTCACTCCCCCAACCTTAGGGTTTCATAGGGAAGATATAGGTGAATGGGCGGAGTCGGAGGCCGGGCAGGTGGGCCACACCTACCCTAGGCACGGGGTCAGGTGGGCCCACGCCAAGGGGGTGTGGGCCCTGAGGACCCTCTTCGTCCCTCCTTCTGGCTTCCTTCATCTTTTGGTAAAATAATATGTTTCCATAGTTTTCTGGTATTTTTCTGATCTTTGCAAAATTGCACCGAAACGCCTTCTTTTCCATCAGAATCCAGACTCCGGCAGTCCATCCTCCAAGAATCATCCAACATGCATAAAAAATGAAAAGCCATAAGTAATACCTCATAATAAGCCAAATATCAATGAATAGAGGTAAATTATGATATATAATGGTGATGTAAATTGGGCGTATCAACCGCTCCACCATTCATGAGAAATACGTATCCGGATTGAGACTTAGAGTCATCCGGATCGGTGTCAAATCTAGCGTCGACATAACACTTAGCGACGAGCTCTTCTTCACCTTCGTACACGAGAAACATATCCTTAGTTCTTCGCAAGTACTTAAGGATATTCTTGACCACTATCTAGTGTTTCGAACCTGGATCAGATTGGTACCTATTAGTCAAACTAATATCATGTGCCACATCCGGTCTTGTACATAGCATGGCGTACATTATAGAGCCTATGGATGAAGTATAGGGGACTTTGTCCATTATCTCTCTTTGTTCCGCTGTAGCCGGACTTTGAGTCTTAATCAATGTCTTTCCTTGCAACATAGGTAAGAACCCCTTCTTACTTTCGTCCATTTTAAACTTCTTTAAAATCTTATCAAGGTATGTACTTTGCGATAGCCCTATTAGGCGCCTAGATCTATCTCTATAGATCTTTATCCCTAATATGTATGACGCTTCACTAGGTCCTTCATTGAAAATTTGCTGTTTAGATAACTTTTAACAATGTTTAAAAGATCTATATCATTTTCGATCAATAATATGTCATCCACATATAATATCAGAAATGCCACATTGCTCCCACTCACTTTCTTGTAAATACAAGCCTCTCCATAAGTTTGGACAAATCCAAACTCTTTGATCACCTCATCAAAGCGGAGATTCCAACTCTGGGATGCTTCCTTCAGTCCATAGATGGATCGCTGAAGCTTGCACACCTTGTTAGCATCCTTAGGATCGATAAAACCCTTTGGTCGTATCATATACAACTCTTCTTCAATATTGCCATTGAGGAACACAGTTTTGACATCCGTCTGCCATATCTCATAGTCGAAATATGTAGCAATTGCTAACGTAATCCTAACTGACTTTAGCATCGCTATGGGAGAGAATGTCTCATCGTAGTCAACTCCTTGAATTTGTCAAAACCCCTTTGCGACAAGTCGAGCTTTATAGACGGTTACATTACCATCATCATCAGTTTTCCTTTTGAAAATCCATTTATTCTCCATGGCCTTTCGGTCGTGAGGTAAGTCCACTGTTGGGGATATGATATATGGGTATCCTCATAGCATGTCTCTTATCCGGATAACCCGGGTGGCCCACAGTTGGTAACATGGCCCATGGCCTGCTGGGCGGCCCAGTTAGATGGATCCAGAAGGGAGGCCCATGCCGGATAAAGGAAGGCTACAGTGGAGTCACCAGCGTACCCGGAGCCTTGGAGTGCAAGACAAGCTAGACTAGTTATAGTCAGTGTAGGACTTTGTAACCTGTCCGGCTAGGACTTTTCCCTGTAACCCTAGGACCTGGCGACTATATAAGTCGGGCCTATGGGAGCCTTTAGGGCACAACTTCATAACCTCGCACAGCGAACCTATCTCTGTAACTCGGTGTATTGCCATTATAGTGATTTATAGCAGGAGTAGGATTCCGCCACTGTCGTGGGATCTAAACCCGGGTAAGCTGTATTACCCCGTACCCGTCAACCGTCTGCCTTCCCCCACGTCTCTAAACACGCACTATGAAGACCCCTCCATGGCGTACTCGTCGGCAATACCACGACAGTTGGCGCCCACCGTGGGGCAAGAGGCGCTTCAGGCTCTTCAGCGGGCGAGGACCAAGATCTTCGCGGGAATTGGCGAAACCGTAGCCATCGGTCGTGTTCTCTTCTCCGACAACATTCCGATCGTCCCTCCCGACGAGTCTGGATCCCGGCAAAGACGAACCCTACGCGGTGTTGGATCGTTCCTATCGGAGACATCCACCTATTCATCGGCGAAACTGACTCGGGCACTAGTTCCCTGGGAGTCGGAGGAGCATCAAGACCCGCACGGACCGCCTACGGGTAGGATACGTTCGCGGAAGGATCGATGTCAGATCTCTCTTCGGAGTTTGCCGACAAAGATCGGAAAAATTCAAGGCCCACCCAAACCGCCCCTGTGCAGGATATAACGGTGGAAGACCACTGCAAATCCGCCGGCTTCGCCCGTGCGTCTGGACAGCAGGGATCCAAGTTTGTCGGCGTGGTTACCATCTTCGATCTGGCGTGTTGTGTTCAGAGAGAGGGCAAAAAACCCCGCGACTACCTTGCCATGTGGCTCCGTATACGAGCCGATCTGGCACACTACCCCAATGATGATGCTATGTATCACTTTGTGGAAGGACTGGACCAGCCCAATGATCACGCAACGGTCATGCCCCCTCCATCTAACCTAGTGCAACAGCCACAAGAACTCGGCATCGGCCCGAGCAACAACAACACCGCAAACCTGCCACCTCCGGCATCTACGTCTGCTGCTGCCCAAGTTACTCCAGATGATAGAGTGATGTACGGCAATCTCCTCGTCGATCCACTTACCGTAGCTCATATCTGGAACGTGACCTAGCTTGACGAGAAGCGCCATCAGCTGCTAGAGGAAGCGCAGGCCATCACGGAGCAAGGCGCTAAACTAGATCGAGATCTGGTCAACGCGTGGAAATCCATAGAGAAATCTAGAGCAATGGAGGCCGAGTACAAGACTCTGCTGCAGCAGCAGAAGGCCAAGAAAGCTCCGGCTCACGTCATCAACGATCCTGGTGTACGGCGAAACCTAGGATGGGCTCCCCCAAAGCCGGCACAAGCCAAGCCATAAATTGATAGTGAAGGTAGGCAGGTGATGCCCACTCCTCTCCTCAACCTCGCCGTCACCAAGACCCTTCTGGAGCAGGATAGATTGACTGAGGCAGTGGACCAGGTCTATGACCTAGTAGCCAAGGCGGTGAAGCAGTAGGAAAAGGCCACCTCTCAGAGGCTTGAGTCTGACCCAGCGTTTTGCCAGTCTAGCCAACATAAGTCACCAAGGGACAGATCTCCTCTTAATGTCGGGTCCCAGACGAGTTCATCAGAATGAAGACGGAGGGATGCATGCAACAGGAAGGATGCTATCCTTATATCCTCCGACCATGGAGGCAAGGCCCATCCTCGTCGCCCATCGCCACCGCCCCGCTCCCCCCGACATCGCGAAGACCCCAAGGTTCGCCGCTGTACGGATATGCCCCTGCCAAGGCAGAGCGGCATCGTCATCCGCGACAATGCGGAGCAGACCCGTCATGACGGAGAGCACAACCAAGGACAAAAGAGCTGGTCATGCCATGACCCTCCGCGTCCGACAAGCAACCGCGGCAAGCATGAGGCGTCGCAGGAGGGTAACAACAAGAAGGCTAACCCACCGCCACCTCCGCCTCCGTAACCACCTAGAAGTCACCATGGCGGAGGAGGCCCGCGTCGTTCACGCAGGCCCTCCCCTGTTGACAAGAAGAAAAGAAACTTCGACTCTGACTCCCCCAATCCAGTCGTTGCTTTTCTTTCTGTTACTTCGTTGAGACAAAGAAAAGAGTAAAGTTAAGATGAGGCATGGGCAGCGAGTGAGGGAGACGCCTACCAATTCAAGAGACCCTTGTCCGCACGTTCGTGGATAGATAAGATCCACGAGGCCCGGGAAGGACCATACCTGGGACCATGTTGTTTTGGACCTGTGATACGGTCCACAACTTACCCCAAAGGTTTCCGGATTGACAATACCATCAAGCCCTATGACGGCACCGCCAAGCCAGCTACATGGTTGCAGGATTACGGCAACACGGTGGAGATCGCCGGGGGTAACCCCAATGTCGCCGTCAAGTACCTCCCACTAATGTTGGCAGGCACAGCCTGTCAATGGATTAATGACTTGCCGGACAAATACATCTGCAATTGGTTGGACATGCAAAAATTGTTCACCAAGAACTTCGAGGGTACATACAAACGTCCCTGCACTGTTGGCGATCTACAGCGGTGCATGCAAGATAAATATGAGACATCTCGCGCCTACCTCTCCCGCTGGCTGGATATGAAAAACTCCTGCGCAGGAGTGCACGCTCAGACCGCCATGGCTGCCTTTATTGATGGGTTGGAAAGTGGCACGTTTCTCCGACATAAGCTAAAGCGCTTGCAGGACAATCACCAGCTTGACTTGAACTAGATGATTCAGTTGGCTAGTGAGTTCGCAGCTGCCGACGACGACGCTCGCGACTCTCTGCCGGCAACGACCGTTCTAACTCAGGCTCGGAGGAACAGCAACACAAAGCGGAAAACCGCTCCAGAATAAAAGCAAACTCCCGACATGGTCGCTATGACCTTTGCAGGACGAGGTGATGGCGGGCAACATGGCCGAGGAAGGGGAGATGGTCGTGGGCAGCAGCAAGGAAGTGAAACTACCTCGGCAGCACTCCGCGTTCCCCAAACCTACGAAGAGTACCGCGATATGCCGTGCCTCATACACCTTGATGCCAACGGCAAGGCCACCCATACCAATCGACACTGCAAGTTCGTCAACGACCGCAAGGAGGACCCGGAGTCCGGCTACAAGCAAAGTCGGAAGAACAGACCGCGAGGCAAGGGCAAGGGGAAGAAGGAGGAGGAGGAGTCCAAGGATTCAAGTGACATGGACGAGGATGTTGACCCCAAGCACACCGCCAAGAGCGATGGCAAGGGCAAGAACCTCTTCGAGAAGAAGGCGCCAGTTTACCACACTTTCCTTGGCACCCCCACCGTCCGACAATAGAAGACCTCTATGAGGATACTGATGGCTACTCTACCCCCAGTTCCCCAGTACCTACGCTGGTCGGAGGTTCCAATTGCTTGGGACAGGAAGGTCACCCAGACCTTATCCCTACGGAAAACCAATACGCCATGGTCATCAACCCCTTGATTGACGGCACTGAGTTCACCAAGTGTAGTGGAAGCAGCATCAACATTATGTACATGGATACACTTCAGAAGATGAACTTGACGGAGGCAAACCTAAGGTGGACCAACACCATCTTCCACGGCATAGTTCCTGGTCGGGAGGCTCGGTCCCTTGGGTGCATCACATTTCAGGTTGCCTTTAGCGATGTTAATAATTACCGCCAAGAGCGCATGACCTTTGAGGTGGTCCCCTTCAAGAGCGTGTACCACGTCATATTCGGCCACGACATATTCCACACCTTCATGGCCAAGCCATGCTTCGTCTCCAACAAACTCAAGATACCCGGACCAAACAGTGTCATCATCGTATCCGGAAGTTTTACCAAAGCAAGGGACTGCGAGATTAATGAAGCAGCCTACGCGGAAGTTGTCCTCTACAGCGAAGAATTCAAAGAGATCCAGAGCAAGGTCGATGAATCAGAGATGCCCGCGTCGAAGAAACAGATCTCTTACCCTGCTTCAGCATTCAAGGCCGCCATCGAGACCAAGCCGATGGAACTTGTGATAGGCTATGCCTCCAAGATCACCGCCATTGGGACGAACCTGGACCCCAAATAGGAAAGCGCGCTCTTCGAGTTCCTCCATGAGAACAGGGACATCTTTGCCTGGCAACCTGCCGACATGAAAGGTGTACCTAGGGAACTTGCCGAGCACAGCTTAAACATTGATCCAAAATGCAAACTAGTGAAGCAACCTCTACGACGCTTTGGAGATGAGAAGAGACGCGCCATAGGCAAAGAGATAGCTAGGTTACTTAAGGCTAGTTTTATCTGAGAAGTCCTTCACACCCAATGGGTGGCCAATCCTGTACTTGTCCCCAAAAAGGGAACCGAAGAATTAAGAATGTGCGTTGATTACACCGGCTTGAACAAAGCATGCCCCAAAGATCCGTTTGCTTTGCCTCCCATTGACCAAGTCATTGACTCGACGACTGGCTCGAAACTTTTGTGTTTTCTCGATGCATACTCAGGATACCACCTGATCAAGATGAGGAAGTCGGACCAATTGGCCACTTCGTTCACTACTCCATACGACACATTTTGAAATGTTATGATGCCCTTTGGGCTGAAAAACCCAGGTGCTACGTACCAGCGGACAATGCAACATTGCCTACACGATCAAATTGGTCGGAACATTCACACCTATGTGGACGATATAGTGGTGATGTCTAAAAAGTCAAATGACTTAATCTCCGACTTAACAGAAACCTTTGATAATCTCCGGAAATACAACATGATGCTTAACCCTAAGAAGTGCGTCTTCGGGGTTCCAGCCGGCAAATTGTTGGGCTTCATCGTTTCCCATCGTGGAATCAAGGTCAACCCGGAGAAAATCAAGGCCATCTTAAACATAAACCGTCTGACATGCCTAAAGGACATTCAACGACTAACAGGTTGTGTTGCAGCAGTTAGTCGGTTCGTCAGCCGACTTGGAGAGAAGGCCTTGTCGCTGTACAAGTTGCTGAAGAAGGCGGACAAATTCACGTGGATGGACGAAGCAGATGCAACATTGAAGCAGCTCAAGGAGATCCTTTCCTCAGCGCCCATCCTTGCAGCACCCGAGCCTAGAGAGCCCATGTTAATTTACATGGCGGCAACCAACCGGGTAATCAGCATCGTTGTCGTGGTAGAGCAGAAGGAACCAGGCTATGAACACGGAGTTCAACGACCAGTTTACTATGTAAGCGAGGTCTTGACGGAGTCCAAGCAGCGTTACCCGCACTACCAGAAGATAGCTTATGGAGTATTCCTTGCTTCTCGGAAGCTGAGGCATTACTTTCAGGAGCACCCAATTACAGTGGTGAGCAAGACTCCACTGTCCGACATTATCAACAACAGCGATGCCACGGGAAGGGTCACGAATTGGGGCATTGAACTTGCCGCCTTCGAGATCACCTACAAGAGACGCGACGCTATCAAGTCACAAGCTTTGGCGGATTTTATTGCAGATTGGACGGAGATGCCAGATGCTACTCCGTTGCCGGAACCAGAGTACTGGGTGATGCACTTTGACGGATCAAAGCTTCTCAAAGGCTCGAGGGCTGGTGTACTGCTACAGTCACCAACGGGTGACAAGCTACACTACGTTCTACAGATCCACTTCGAGGCTACGAACAACATGGCGGAGTATGAAGCACTCATTCACGGATTACGCGTAGCCAAGGATATTGGCATCAAGCACATAGTTTGCTGTGGAGATTCCGACTTGGTTGCCCAGCAGGTGGCTGGCACCTGGAATGCGCGGAACCCTATGATGGCGGCATATCGAGACAAAGTGGACGAGATAGCCAAGATCTTCTTGGGCTAAGAGGTCAAGTATGTACCTAGGGAGCAAAACGAGGCGGCTGATCTGCTGTCTAAGCTTGGATCAGGGTGCAAACGAATTCCGCCAGGAGTTTTCCTAGAGCATCTACGGACACCATCTGTGAAGGGAGCAGACATCGACAACCCGGATAGAGTTGACTCTTTCGTCCACATGGTAGCAAAGGTCCCTCCGGCTTGGACAAAACCGTTCATGGAATATCTCGAACACGGAACTTTGCCCGACGACGAAGTCGAAAGATGGCAAATAGTACGTCGAGCGAAGGGCTATACCATAATCAATGGACATCTCTACAAAAGGAGCACTACTGGTGTATACCTTAAGTGTGTTTCCTAGCTAGAAGGTATTGAAATCCTACATGAAATCTGTAAGATCCCATCTTTTTTAAGGTAAAGATCCCTGTGATTGCAATGCTAGTCCCTGGATCAATTGCTAGCATCCATAGTTTTAGATGAAGTACACAGAAACAAAGGTCATTATTACATCGTCATTCCAGAGATAACATAGTCTTTTACAACTCCATAGCCATAGGCTAGTACAAGAGTTTAACTTGTTCTTGATAGTCACCTCATTGAGTGAGCGATAATCTATGCATAACCTTTGACTTCTATCTTTCTTTTCCACAAACAAGACTGGTTCTCCCCAAGATGAAGAACTTGGTTGAATAAATCCTTTCTACAACTGCTCTCCAAGTTGTTTCTTGAGTTCTTTCAACTCATCCACTGACATCTTGTAAGGTCTCTTAGCTATTGGTCCTGATCCTGGCAGCAAGTCAATCAGAAACTCCACATCTCTATCTGATGGCATTCCTGGCAATTCTTCCGAAAACACATCTGGATATTCACTCACAATTGGTACACTGTTTATGCTAACCCCCTTAAGAGAATTGAGCTTACTCCCTTTTGATTCAAAGTTAGACTTGAATCTAATCCGTTTCTTTTCCGGGGTTGTGAGTGCGACAGTACGATTGGCACAATCTAGTACTCCTTCATACTTGGTCATCCAGTCCATTCCCAAAATTACATCCAGTCCTTGGGAATCTAGGATTATCAGACTCACTGCAAACTTATGCTTTCCAAACTCTATCACTAGATCACGACGTCCAAGACTTACTATCATATCTCCACCGGGAGAACTTACTTTTATGGGACACCCAATATTTTCAGTTGGAAACCCATTTCTATCAACAAATGCTTTTGATATGAATGAATGTGATGCACCAGTATAAAAAAGAACAAGTGCTGGAATAGAATTGAGTTTGAACTTACCAGCCACAGCATCGGACTCCTCATAAATCTCTTCCACATTGATGTGGTTCACTTGTCCCTTCTGGAAAGGGTTGGGCTTGTTGGTTCCTTCAAATTTATTTTCTGGGCATTCATTTGCATAATGCCCCAGCTTCTTACACTTAAAACATTCAACCTGACTGATATCTCTCTTTGCAGGCTGACTGCCACTTCCACTTCCACCTCCACTAGGGTGACTCTTGTGTCCACTCTTGTGGTTTTTGTACTTGTCATTATCATGACTGTGGTGATGCTTGTTGTCATGATGGCGGTTGTGGTTGTGGTGGCTGTTGTACTTTCCATGTTTGTGGGATCCAGAACTCCCACTATCATCATGATGGGAACGCTTGTGAGACGATCCCGAGCTATGCTTGTCAGAGTTATGCTTCCTCTTTCTGCTTTCAACCTGTTTCATCTTGTTCTCCAAGATGGTAGCCTTGTCACAAAGTGATTGGTAGGTTGGGACATAGGCAATAGATAGCTGTAGATTCAGTTCATCATTCAGTCCTTCGAGGAATTTCTCCTTCCTCTTGGCATCGGTATCAACTTCATCCGATGCATAACGCGCCAGATTGTTGAACTCCTCAATATATTCAGCCACACTTCGCTGACGCTGCTTCAGATTATGGAACTCCTTCTTCTTCAAACTCATCACCCCGGATGAGATGTGAGCTGTACGGAATCCATCTTCAAAGATAGCCCATGTCACATCCTCAATGGGAGTGGTGATCTGGAAGTTATCCCACCAAGTTGCTGCTGGTCCTTCCAACAGTTGTGTTGCAAACCTGACTTTCTCCTCGTCGGTGCAGCCGGCAGTTACCAAATCCTTGTTCATCGAACGTAACCAATCATTGGCCACCATTGGGTCAATGGTTCTTGAGAACTTTGCAGGCCTCAGTCTTAGGAATCTGGTGAGCATGTCAAATCCTGGTGGATTGTTCGGGTTGTTGTTGTTGTTGTTTTTGTTGTTGTTGTTGTTGTTATTGTTGTTGTTGTTGTTGTTGTTATTCTGATTCTGCATAAAAGTGGTCATCATCTGCATCAGTTGTGCCTGTGCTGTCATCAGCTGTTGCATCTCGGGGGTGACATTGTTGTTGTTTGGGTTGGGGTTGGCACGTCGAGGAGGCATCTGTGGTTTTCATAAGGATAAGAATGAGATACCCATAAATGCTTATCATGCACAATAAATCACATAGACAATCACCAAAACAAGCATCAAAATAACATAAAGTTCAACGACATAAACAACAAGTTTGAAAAAGCAAAACACACCATAGCAAGCCATCCACATGTTGGATGGTCATTGCGACTCAAAAATCAAAAGTACAGTAAATGAAAGATAAATGAGTAGTCATCACTACTCCTCCGCATCAACCTCCTCATCAACAAGTGTAAGACCTGCATTCTCCATAGCGGTCTTGTACTCCTCAACACTAGTAGTCAAGGCCTCTATCTTGGCCTTAAGAGCCCTCTTATGTGAACGAAGCCTCTCGATCACTCCCTGTTGATGCTCGAGCTCGAATTCCTTGGTCTCTAGCTCTTCCTTCATCTCCCGGATCTTCTTGTTCCGGTCTTGGACTCTCTTCTCCTGGCTCTTGAACTTCTTGTCCTAGCTTTCAAACTTGGCCTCCATTTCCTTGACTATCTCGTCTTGCTCCACGAAGAGCTTGTCCTTCTCTCGGAGCTGAACCTGGAGCTCGTCATTGCTAAGCATGACGTTGGTCCTATCAGTATCTAGGTGCCTAATAAGAACCTCTAGGTCCTGAAGGTACAGAGAATCGGCTCCACCGTCTCTCTAGCAGCATCCTCGAACTCAATAGCCTCACCATCCTTGTCGTGTCTCCCGAAGGGGTGAAATTAAAGACCTCTAAGATCCCTGGAGTGCCCCCTACTAGACGCCCAAGTAAGTACTACATGACTACATCTAAGCCTCTCTCCTTGTCGTCATGCATTAGCTTGAAAGTGATAGCCTCCGTGGTTGGCTCAGTCTGGCGTCCTGGCTGAGTAACTTTAAAGCCCCAAAGGTCCTTCCTCTCAAACTTGGTGAGGGGAAGCGTCATGATAATAGGAAGTGGAAGGTTGAGCACACTAGTGAGCTCGATGAGACGAGTACCAAAACGAGTTCCCTTGAACTCTTTAGCCGTGCTGATAGTAACATTAGGCATCTATTTTATAAGATAGAGAAAAGTTAGATTCAACATCAATAAAGAAAAATCACAAGATAGAACATCACAAGCATATCATTGCAACAAACACACAAGTCATGGCATACATGAGTCCACTACAAGCATCAAAGGTTCAACATAACTTAAGACAATTTTTTTGGAAATAAAATGATAGATGTGGTGGTCCAACTAACGAAGTACATTACAATCCCATCTCACTTGCCAAGTTGGCTAACAAGGCATCCCTAGAGGCAATCTGTCGATCCTGATCACATGACTCCATTGCTAAGTCTATGATGTCTTCTCTTAAATGTTGGTTGGTAGCCTCTAACTCTTGGGTATGCTTCTTTTCTTCCCTAAGGTCATTTGGGTGTTAAGCATTCAACACTTGAGTCTATCACCAAGCTCCTTGATGGCCTTCCAAGCTGCATTTCTTGCAGAGTCAAAGAATGTGGTGTGCATTACTGAGTTGGGGACCATGCAGAATCCTGATTCCTTGTGGTTGTCTTCCTTGTTTTTGTAGAAGTGAAGTTGCACCCACCAGTACTCTACTCCTTCATCCATCACGGGTAATCCTTTGTACACAGCTGCACCATGTATCCCCATGGCAACCATGAGGTCCTTGAGGGCCTTGGGGAATTCAGTCTCACACTCCAAGGTCATGGTCATGAGTGGTCCCTTCCTCACGGCTTCGTTGATGGAGTTCATCTACAAATAGAGATGAGAAAGAAGATTAGAAAAGTTTACGAGAAGAAAAAGACAAGTGTGGAGATTGTTGAATTTTTTTTCCTTAGTGGTTTCTAATCCAATCCTAGGGTTATAATCCTACATGCAACACAGTGCTTTGATACCATTTGTAAGATCCCACCTTTATAAAGGTAAAGATCCCTGTGATTGCAATGCTAGTCCATGGATCAATTGCTAGCATCCACAGTTTAAGATGAAGTACACAGAAACAAAGGTCATTATTACATCGTCATTCCAGAGATAACATAGTATTTTACAACTCCATAGCCATAGGCTAGTACAAGAGTTTAACTTTAACAATATAAAAAATAGAAGTCTTCATCTTCATGTGCCACAGGCGAGCATGTTGAGTGTAGACTCATAACCCCTAATCATCATCAGAGTAACCTGCAACATCACAAGTTACAGCCACAGTGGGTTAATACATTGGAATAGTATTGGCAAGTGATACCTTAGTAGAATATTAGCATCTAGTTACTACATGAATTTGGCTAAGTGTAGCTTAGGCTTCCTTTGCTCAAAATAGGTTTTACCTATTAGTTGAAAACACTAAGTTTTTGTTTGGTAAAAACTTTCCCAAGGAACCACCAATAGAAATTGGTGAACCTTCACCCTTGTTCAACCACAAGTTTTAACTTAGAAAATTGGGATGAGGAGATTCTTGATAGCTTCCATGTCTTGATGCTCAAGTTGTCCATTACCGGGGACACGGCTAAGTACTTAGTTTCTTCCATCTGCAGAGATTGTGCACTTTCCCCACAAGACTTGATTTTCACCAAGACAGGACCTTTCAGAAGCCTTCCCTTAGACCAAAATGGACGCGCTCCAAACCTATCAATCCCCTACCACCAACTGTCCATTTGGCTAAGTTATTGCAACCTATATGATCCAGGCAGAGCCCATAATGCCATGTGGCTGCACTAGAAGCTTCTTAACATTTGGCATCTCAAATCCCTTTGTTCTTGGGTGGCAATCCACAAGTGAGATACACAAGGTAAACCATAGAAATGGGCCTTGTGTAACCACTCAACCAAAAACCACCAAGCAATTACCATTCCACCCAGGTGTTTCATTTACTTAGTTGTTTTATTAAGCAAAACCATAAGTCAAAGACTTAGCAATATTTTTACATAACATGTATATATTCCACCCTTGGTTTCTACTAGCTAGGCTAATCACGGCAATAGCAAGTATCTTAACTTAGAGAAAATTCTAACAATTCTGCAACTACTAGGATTTCCCAAGCATAGCATATAGATACTTAGCAAAAATACTCATGCAAGCCCTATACAAGATTATTATAATGCATAGTCAAAATATTGGGACAAAAATATGAAGCACCACTTTCCTTGGTAGTTGGGTGAGTAGCAACAATCTTCACAACCACAATCACTATTAGCACCAAAATCTACACATAAAATGATAGCACCAAATTCACATATCAAAAATATACAAGCAAAAGTATATGAATGCATGCAAATGCCATGTGATGATTTTTATAAATCAAACAAGACAAGTGAAACAGTACTGAATCATAAACAAAACAATTATACACTAAATAAAATTAATTTGGCCCCTAGAACATTTTCCATACAATTTTTATATACAAAATAAGCTTAGAAATGTCTATGCAAAAAACAACCCATTTTACAGATGCAATTTATTAAACAAAGTGCATAATTGGGTAGAATTCTTTCTCCTGATTCCAATGATATAAAATTTGTAAAATTTGAGCGTGTGGATCAAAAGTTATGAATTTTGCAAGTTTGAACAACTAATAGATCTATTTCCAGATTTTAAATTTAAACTCTAGTCACGCAGAGCTTTCTGATTTGCTGGTATCGGTTCGCACTGGATCACGCTCGCGGGCCGTTGGATCTAACTAACTAAGCACGGCCCAGATTTGGATCTAATCGCATCCGCTGGATCCAGATCCAGCGGACCACGTTGCTCTGACCAACAGCGGGCGGCGCAAATGGCTAACGCGGCGGTTGCGCGTCTGCCGATGATGTTCCAGCGAGACCAGAGGTCCAGGGCGAGGGGGCTGGTGCTTACCGAGGTCGCGGAGACACGACAAAGCTCAACGTGCAGCTGGATAAGGTCGGGGCGCACGGACACGGTGGGGATTCCTCGTCGGAGTGAAGCCTGTCGTCGGGTGCTCACGGTCGTCGTCGAAGGCGTCGCTCTGGTGCGAGATAAAGCAAACAGTGAACGTCAGGAGATGCACAAGGTAATAACGGACAAGCTTGCATGAACCAAAGAGCGAGGCGCGCACGGGGCTTACCACAATCGGTCGCCGGAGTTTGTCGGGACATCGGCGTTGTGGAGAAAAAAGCGAGCAGCCTGGCGGCGTTCAGAGGGAATTGGTTGGGGGGAAACGGAGCGGGGACTGTGGGGTTTAAGTAGCCGGAGCTGGGCGAGGAGTTACTCGGTGAATCAACGGCAATAACTCGCTCATTCATCGGCAGCGACGGGGAAGGAAACGGTCGGAGCTGGTCGCGGGCGCGTGATTTCGGGGAAGATGATGACTTGGCGTGTGGGGCCAGCGTGTTAGCGACTGTGGGTAGAGCTACGCGCGTGAGAGAGAGGGGGAAAGGGGAAATGGCCGGGTGGGCTTCGCGGGCTGCATCTGCTGATGGGTTGGAAGAGTGGCGCCGGCCCTTTTCCTATTCTTTTATCTTTTTCTATTTCTTATTTGATTTTCTGAAATCATTTTCAAATGCTTTTTGAATGAGTTTGAATTCAAACTCCCTCTGTATTTTTGTAGAGTGATTCCAGCATATATTTGTGTATAAAATATTGTTGTTTGATCACAAACACTTTGGTCCATTAAAATAGAATTAAAACCATGCCTTAAATGATAATTTGTAATAGGCATACAAATGGTTTTAAACTTTTGATTCTTGTTTGAAACTTTGAACAAGATTTAGAAAATATCAATAAATCTTAGGATCAATTATCTACTGATCAAAACAAGGTTTTCCTTCTTATAAGATAGCAATAAGGCTAATGCCTTGCTTTACATAAAATAATAGACATTCAAATGCTTCTGTTTTTGAAATAACTTTGAAAATGATCCTAAAATGATTATGAATGCATGGATGATATGCACACTTTGAAATCATGATTTTTGGGATGTTACAAAATCCATCTCGGATATTGCGGGCATCACGCCGCTCCTCGATCGTTGGTCGCGAAAGACTTCCGGCAAGGATTCTACTGGCTGGCTGCGAAGGCGGACGCCGACAAGCTGGTTGAGACATGCATGGGATGCCAGTATTATGTCCGACAACCACATGTTCCTGCTGAAGAATTGCGAACAATACCAATAACTTGACCGTTTGCAGTCTGGGGGCTAGACATGGTGGGACCGTTACAGATGGCGCCATGTGGGTTTACGCATATGCTAGTAGCAGTTGATAAATTCACTAAATGTATAGAAGCTAAACCCATTAGAAAGCTTGATGGGTCAACTGCCCTTAGGTTTGTCTGAGATCTAGTGGTGAGATTTGGTATCCCACATAGCATTATCACCGACAACGGCAACAACTTGTCACTCGGAGAAGTGGAAGCTTATTGTTGAGAGAAGGGCATTCGACTTGATCTTGCATTTGTGGCACACCCACAGTCCAATGGTCAGGTTAAGCAAATCAATGGATTAATTCTGCAGGGAATCAAGCCACATCTTGAGGCACCGCTACATAGAGCAGCTGGAGCCTGGGCGGAAGAATTGCCATCTGTACTGTGGAGTTTACGGACTACACCCAACAGATCCACCGGCTACACCCCTTATTTCATGGTATATGGAGCAAAAGTCATCCTACCTTTAGACATCCTTCACGATGCACCAAGAGTTGCCGCCTACGACGAAGATAACGCTGAAGAATCTAGACGCCTAGATGTGGACCTTCTCGAGGAGGAGCGCGTTTTGGCATGCCAAAGATCCGCCATCTACCAGCAGGAGCTACGCAGCTACCATAGTCGTCACGTTCGGCATCGCTCATTTAAAGAGGGGGATTTGGTGCTCCGACTTAAGCAGAAGAAGTCACACAAATTATCCCCGCCATGGGAATGACCGTTCATCATAAGCAAGGCGCTACTCAATGGGTCTTACTACCTCGTTGACAATCTTGAACTGAAGGATAGACCCAACAAGGATCATAAGCGTAAGCGATGTGACCCGGATGATGAATACCCGGAGCTTGATCGGCCATGGAACATAGCACAGCTACGTCCTTTTTACACTTAGCATTTTTTTTATCTAATTGTGTACCTCTTATATGATCAATGAAATAAAGCTCTTTGGTTCACTCATATTTCTGAGTCTTTTACCTCCTTTAGTGTTCATCTTTAGATCGTATAAAACCTTTATTCACAAGCTTTGCAATTGCACTTGTGAAAATTCCGCCTACTTGCGTTAGCTTAAGTTTTCTAGTCTACACGTTCTTTGTTGTTTTTATGTGGATTCTGGAGTAGTGACTTTTGGCACTTATTGTCGGCGATTTTGTGCTTAGGTTATTGACAGTGCCATTGGGCATCATCACCTGAGTGCATGGTTCCGACAACGGTTCTTCCGACTCATGAAAAGTCAAGCATAAAAACCAAAGTAATGGATAAGCTAGCACTTGCTTAAAAAATATATACATGCTGGAAATAGTTCTTAAGCAGCAGGACATACACCATTGTTTTCCGCCTTAAGTTAACACATAGTTTTTCCGCATAACATGTTACACAAGAAACAAATATTACAAATTGTTTTTTATTCCTCTCGCGCATGCGACTTGGAAGCAAAATCATCGGCAGCAGGAGAGTCACCCTCGAAGTCGGCAGTGTTGAGGGACTCGGAGGAGCTATGGTTGCCGTCATCGATGATATTCATTGGCACGAAGACGTTAACATCGACCAACTCGGCAACTCTGGTGTCATAACCCGCGAGTGACGCCAAGATAGATTCGTGGTTTATCTTTTGGCCTTCATCATCTATGTCGTGGATACCAGAGGTTACCGTGTCAATGTTGGCATTCTCGTAGTGTGCCTTGACCATGGCAGCGCCATACTTGCACCAGCCCGTGCACATGAAGCTTTCCAGCTTGTGATACGCTCGGGGGCTCGGCGCAGAATCTTCGAGAACTTCGCCATAGAGTCCGATGCCTTGATATTGATCTGGAGAGGCATGGCAATCTCTTTGGCCTACGCGATGGCGGTGTTGATGAAGTTGCCGGCAAGTACCATGCATTCCTTTGGCAGAGAGGCGACCGGGTTAAACCCATAGGAGCTGTGAATTGCCGACAAAGGAGCGCATGAGTTCAAAAAATCAAAGTATCTAGACTACAGAAATCCAAGACGGAGAATGACTTACTGAAGATGCTGGCCTCAGCTTTCCAGAGGGTATCTGCCATGGAGTCCCGTTCTTGTTGGAGGATCTTATACGCTTCATTATGGCGTTGATTCTGCTCATCGACAACTTTTTTCTGATATTTTAAATTCGCAATCTCCTCCTTCAAGCGGTTCATCTCCTCGGTGGCGGAGTCCTGCAGGGCTTTCATTGATTCTTCATGCATTGTAAGGTTCCCAACCTTTAATAAGGTAGAGATCCCTGTGTTCACAATGCTAGTCCCTGGATCAATAGCTATCATCCACAGTTAAGCTATAATATCAAGAAACAAAGGTCATAATACAACTTTATAACCAGGAATAAAATAATTCATTACATCTTACATAGCTCATTTGGCTATCACATTACATTGCAGCAGAATATCTATAAGCATGGGGTCCTTCATCTTCAAAGTGCCACAGGCAAACATGTTGGTTGCAGACTTGTAATCCTAATCAACACACTTAACATCAAACAAACCTGCAACATAATAAGTTGCAGCCACAAGGGTCAATAGATTTGAATTGTATTGGCAAGTTTCACTACTAAGTAGAAATATGTGGATCCTATCATTACATGCATATTTGGCTAAGTGGGGTTTAGGCTCATTTGCAGAAAGCAATATAGTTTTATCCTATCTTTTCAAAATAGTTTTTGATCTTTGTCAAATCTTTTGAACTTCTTGGAAAACTCCAAGTGCTTCAAAATCCCTTGTTGTCACCCTCAAGTTTTAACTTTGAGAAATTGGAATGTCGAGATCTTCCATAGCTTCAGGCCTTAGTTGCTCAGTGTTGTCCATAACCGGGGACACGGCTAAGTACTTAGAATTTGATCTTCTGCAGAAGTTGTACACTTTACCCACATGACACAATCTCATCTTCATGCCACCAGTGGCCGCTGGATTAGTACTCACCAAGATGGAGTACTGGCAGATGGAGAATGTGACAAAGTCTTTCCATAGGAGTTCTCCCAATACACAATGCTAGCTTGTCATCCAGGCACCAATGTAGGGTTTCAAGTTCCCTTACACAATCCTAGTTAACCTGAAGATGCCAATGCATGGGTCTTCCACTATGTAGTTGACTAAGCCAGAGCCCATTTAGCATGTGGCTGTACTCGGAAGCCACTGTACGAGAAACATGTTCAATCTCTAAGTCCCTGGGTGGTTTTCTTTTAGTGCACATACAAAAAGAGATAGCCATATAAACATGGTTCCTTTTGTTGCCACCTTGTCCAACCTTGAGTATCCTTGTCCACCCAGGTGGTTCATTGAGTACTTGTTTTATTATATAAAACATATATCTTTTCAATACTTCATATAATCATAACATGTATCCCATCCCAATATATAGCAGGGCTAAGCATACTACAACTACATTGTTTCCACTAAGGAATATATAAGGGTATCCTATTAGGATTTTAGCATAGCATAAAATATAGTAAACTTTATCATGCATGTTTCAAAAATCCACTAAGTATAATGAAAATAGTAGGACTTAGATGATAGTGTCACTTGCCTTTTTAGTAGAGAATGTTGGTTCACTTCTTGATCTTGCAAATATCACACTCTTCTAATTCCACTACAATACAATCAAGCAAACACATATTCAACACAACATTCAAACAACTTAACACACATAAAATAACAAAAACAAGGTCGTGCATGCAAGCATGCAAAAGATAGTTTTATTTGCAAAAATGGTTTCTACTAGGCTCTAAACATTATAAAGTTCAAATGTGGTTATTTACTAAAGTGGTAAAACCATTTGCAAAAGGTTTTATCTATAAACCATTTTTAAATCAAATCATTATTTTATGTGGTTGAAAATGCTTTTATCAAAGCAATAATTTTATATTGTTCATCAAATAAGTTGTTAATTCACAAAACTTGGTGCTTAGGGTCAGAAGGTTTGAATCCAGTCATTTCCCAAAGGTTTTACTCAAAAATTATTTCTAAACCATAAACATTATTTTTATTTGACTAGAAATGAGTTAATTCAAATATTTATTCCTAAACTTCACAAAATACATTTTTAAATCCATAAGTTGGTTCCTAGGGTCAGTAAATTCACAACAAACCATTTTTCAAAGATTTCATATTAAAATTATATCTAGAATAATTTTTATATTCAAAATAAGCCTACACATGTTTCTGCAATTTCAACCAATTTTACAGAAGCAAAACATTAAACAAATTGCATGGTTACAAAGTACTTGTTCTACTGATTCCATTGATATAAAATTTGAAAAATTTGGACGTGTAGAATTAAAGTTATGATTTTTACAAGTTTGCATATCAATCAGATTCAAAATTCTGTTTTAAACATAACCAGTGCCACGCGGCGCAATTCTATTGGTCGGTACCATTTCGTGCGGATCGGCCTCTCCGGATCGTTGGATCTAAATGAGATCGTGTGGCGCAGATGCACACATACCCCTTCGTCTAAGTTCTATTCTCATCCACTGGATTAACATCTAACGGTGTAAAACCACTTGACCTAATTCGAGCGGCGCTGACGGCGGCGCTCTGGCGACAGCGCTCAGACATGGTCGTCGCCGGTGATACATGACGCAAGAGAGGTAGCGGGGTGCTCACCGTGCTCGCAGAGATGTGCTGAAGCTCAAGGTGGTCGCGAGGAGGCAAGGGGCGCACGGGGGCGGGAGTAATCGCTCGTCGGAGTTGCTGCGGGCGGCGGTGCTCTCGAGTTGTCGTCGCTGGTGTCGTTTAGGACCGCGCTAAGGCAAAGGAGAGGCACGGTTAGGTGCACACGAGGGTCGCGAGTAAGGGAGCATCACTGAGAGGTGCTGGGGCGGTCTGAGCTTACCAGGGAGAGGTCGCCGGAGAAGGGACAGACGCGGCGGCGTGTTGAGCTTGTCCTTGCCGACGCTCTGGGGCAAGCGCGGGTGAACGGAGCACACGGGCAGGTGCGCCTGGAGGTGGAGAACAGGCTCGTGAGTAGTGGGAGGCGAGGGGCAGCGAGGTGTGGACGGAATCGACAGAGAACCTCGTCGGAGACAGAGCTGCTCGAGCTCGAAATTTACCCAGCCTGGGGGCAGAGAGGGAGAGGCGAGTGAGGGGAAAGGTAAAGGAGACAGGGGCGTTTATCTTCGCGTGATCACTGGAGGAATTAACGCAGGCCTTTACGCGAATTCAACGCCGAAATTACTCGGCTGCAACGGCAGGGGACTTGGTCGCGGGTGGAAACGAAGAACAGGCGATGTGGGGTCCATCTGACAGTGAGGGAGAGGAAGAGGGAGATGGGTCCACTGCTCAGCGTCTCTGCGTGTTCTTTTCCTGGTGCGAAACGTTTCGCTGCGGGTGAGTTAGTTGGGCTGGCTATTGGGCTGCTGGGCCAGATGGGTTGGGCTGCTGTTTCATTTTTTATACAGAATCTTTTTCCTTTTCCTTTTTGAATTTCTGATTTGATTTTATTCAAGCAATTCAAACACCCAAATGAATTCAAAACCTTGCCAAACTTTGTGTAAGTTTTAATTCTGTTTAACAACACAAACCAAAGTCAAACAAAATATTTTTTTTTTAGGATCCATTTAATAATTAAATAAATAGTCCTTAGTTATTAATTCAAAATAGGATTTGATTTATTTTAAAATTCTATTTGAAATATAAATTAATACCAAAATCAATTCAGTAGGTTTTATTTGAAAATATAAAACACTTGGAAATCTTATTTAAAATAAATTAACAAGTTTTAGTGTTTATTTAAAATAGAAAAACCTTTACTTTAATAAAATTGGATAATAATAAATCCTCATTATTTTATTTAATTAAACCTTTACTCTTTTTATCAAATAGTAATATTTCATTTCAAAAGCTTGGCCATGATTTAATTTGGCTCAATAAAATAATCTTTATTTATAATTCTACCTTTTCTTTTGAAAACCAAATCTTTTTATTAGAAGATCCAAAAATAGTAATTCCAACTATTATAACTTTATTTATTATTTGTTTATCTTTTTAAATCCCTTTAGGATTTTATTTGATCATAATATGTTTTGATATTTCCAATTGGAATCAAAAAGTTTCTTCTTACCCTGAATTTCAACAAAATTTTATTTTGTTTATTTATTTTTCACATTTCAAAATTTTGGAAAATTTTGGGATGTGACATGCATTTTCAGCATCTCCTCCCTCTCCTTCTTAAGGATCTTATTCTCGCTATCCAGCTCCTGAATATGCTTGGATTGCTTGACAATGTTCTTAGACTTGGCGATGGTTTCTGCAAGTCGGAGAAAGCAAATTACACAGTGAGTACTTGGAGAATACACAAGACCAAGCCGGAGTACGGAAAAAGAAAGGAAAAACAGACGCTTGCTCTTGATGATCTGTTCCTTCAAGAAGGCAGTTTTACCCTTTTTGGCTTCCAAGTTCGCGCGCATCTTCTGGTACTTGCCGTTGGCCATGCCCCTCCGAGCATTCTCGTTCTATGGAAAAAATAAATTTAAACGTTGTTTGGTCTATTTGGAGCATCTATCCAGAAAAATTCCACCTAGACGCTCGGGGGCTACAGCGAGAGTTTTTAACTTAGCAATATGCTTAGTCATTATTTAAGCATCTAGTCGGAACTAATTTAGTTTTCGATTAGAATCTTGGGAGCTACAGTATAAAGTTTTTAACTCGAATGTATGCTTGGCTTCTCTTTAAGCATCTAGTTGGAACTAATTCAGTTACAACTAGAAGCTTGGGGGCTACAGTATCAAAATTTATAAACACTGCGTATGCTACTCTTAAAGCATCTAGTCGAAATAATTCATTCCACCTATATGCTTGGGGGCTACAGTGAGAAGTTTTATAGCTTAGTCACTCTTAGAGCATTTAGACGCAAAGACCTATGGTTTTCCGTCTAAATCCTCAGGGGCTACAGTGGGATATTCATATGAAATGCAAAAAGGCAAATATAACTTACAAGTGCAATGATCTTGAGGTTGGTAGCACTCTCAGCCAGCAGCTTGCCGAAGGATACACTGTTTCCTTGCAAGATTTCTGCTTGTCGGAGAAGCTCCTCGAGACTGCATGTTGGATATGTCGGCGCCGCACCAGGAATCAAAGAGGTGCTACTCGGCGTAAGTGCCGGGTAGACTATCTTCGGAAATTCTATGGTCTTCCTGGGGGCGAGGGCGCCGCCTTCGGCAAAAGTACCACCTTCCACCACCGCCTTACCGCTACCGATGGCATCCTTAGCCGGAGATTCAGCCATTTGGTGTGCGGCACTTTCGTGCGTCGCCTGTTCTCCGACAACAGCAAGCTCGGTGGAGGCACCTAAATCCACTTCCATGGCGGAATAGCCGGCTGCTTCTTTGGCTTGGGAGCTTGTCGGGGTGGACGAAGGCTTGGCGATGGGAGTGATGGGGGCGATGGCAGGATATGCGTCGCGATGCAGCATATCCTTGATGGTTTTAGAAGCCCCCGAAGTTTTGGAGGTCTTCTTCAAGCTAGTCGTGGCTTTCTTTCTGAAACATACAAAATGCATAAGTATAGGAATACGACAGAAAAATGGACTATGTCAGAGGGAAGGAAGCTTACACAAGAGGGGGTGCTTTGGCAAAAGGAATCCCTGTAATCTTTCTTTTCTCCGCCTCCAGGGCGGCGGTAGTCTTTTTGGAGGCTCCACCCTTCATCTTCTTCTTCTTGCCTCCGTCGGCAGCGTCAGAGGTGGAGCTCTTCCGCTTTCGCGCCAATGGAGCATCATCGTCGGACACGATGGTGACTTCCTTCATATTTGGATCATAGATTTGAGGAGCCATGTTGTCCTCATCTATGTCGCTAAGCTGTTAAGTGAAGAACCACCGTGTTAGATGAGATGGTAATGGCTACACGGAAGAACTGGAGTATATGTCATACACGGAAAATAAACAGTTACCTTTGGGCACTTGCTCTCTACGAACATGTCGTAGGTGATGGAGAAGCCACGCTTCTTGTCCTTCACCTTGATGATGTCCTTGAGGCGAAGCTTGACGGAGTCGCTCGAGAAATTGTCCTCGGAGATGCGGAGGCTATCACTTCTATCGTTGGTATACTCGTGCATCAACTTCAAGTGGTGCTGTAGAGGCTGGATCCGCTTGACGAACCAGCACATGGCTAGGTCCAGTCCGGTTAAACCCATCTCTACGAGCCACTCTATCCGCCTTATAGCGCGAGAAGCATCGATGTCAGAGGGAAGGGAGGCCTGGGATCTCCATGTCAAGGTTTCAGCGGCAGCTCCATCGACAAAGTCCGGGTACGTTACTTTTCGGCCGACCAGAGGGATATCTGGGCCATAGAAGTAAGTACGCTACCAGTTCTTGCAGGACTCATGGCCGACGATGTCGGGTAAATGCCGGCCAGGCCGGATCTTGAAGCTAATGGTTCCACAATTCCTAAGCTCGTCCTTGCCGGCTCCGGCTTCACTCTTGACGGTGAAGAAGTATATGAAGAGATATATCCTAGGCCTAATCCCTAAGTAACCCTCGCAAAGCGCCGCGTAGTTACTAAGCGCTAGGATACTATTGGGGGATAGGTTCTGAGGCTATACTCGGTAATGGTTGAGGACAGCAAGGAAGAAGTTGGAGATGGGTAGGGAGACGCCGCGTACCAGTTGTGCTTTGAGGTACACCTTTTCTCCGGTTTGGGGAGAAGGTGTGACCTCGCCGGCCGGCGCCGCCCGCCAGGCGAGCCCCTCCGCTGCGGGGAGGTAGCCCTTATTAATCAGCTCCTTGATATCACGGTCGGTGATATCCGAGCCGCATCAATCGCCTTTGTGGGAATCATATTCCTCTTCCAGCAGCTCTAGCGCCGCTGAGTTTTGGTCGCCGCCGGTGGTCTCGACCACCACAGACATGGGGATGACCAGGCCCTCTGGGGGCACGATGACGGATCTCGTCGGCTTTGCCGCGGCTTCGCCTGACGCCGCCATCGAAAGGGAGGAGCTGCTGCTGGCCATTGGGTGTGTTTGGATGTGACTGGTGAGATTGGGAGTTAGGTTTTTTTGCACGTTGCGCGAAGAGCTCGAGGAGGCGCTTGCTGGAGGAAGAAGATGATGCAGGGGAGAATAAGGTGAAAAGTAAATTTTCCACCGCGGTTACTATTTATGATCTCCGGCATCAAGATTCGTGCAGCTTGATCGAACGGTTGTCGCGTAGACGACGTGTGCGGGGACGTGTGCGAAAATTTCGCCACGTACCAACCATCGCCGCCAACGGTTTATATCGCTCGCACGGGAAAAGTGGACATGATTGCATTCTCTGCATGTGTGAGTTACGAGGCATTGCTGACCTATGTCTACGTCGCCCTAGCTGTCATAGGAAGATGAACCATCACATCGGAAGATTCCGGCATAGACGGATCCAATCCGGCTACGGAAGAGTACGATAGAAGATTCAGTAATTCTCTGACTTACAAGTTGAAGACGGAGAAAACCTTTTAGGGTTCTTTGGGAGGACTACAAGATATTGCTTGATGATTTGCCGACATCCATCTAGACGGAGCATTCAATGTGAAGAGGCAAGACGACGCAAGATCTCGGAGTTCTCCGGGGGCTACTATTGGAGATATGCTATATGGGTATCCTCATAGCATGTCTCTTATCCGGATAACCCGGGTGGCCCACAGTTGGTAGCATGGCCCATGGCCTGCTGGGCGGCCCAGTTAGATGAATCCAGAAGGGAGGCCCATGCCGGATAAAGGAAGTCTACAGTGGAGTCACCAGCGTACCTGGAGCCTTGGAGTGCAAGACAAGATAGACTAGTTATAATCAGTATAGGACTCTGTAACCTGTCCGGCTAGGAATTTTACCTGTAACCCTAGGACCAGGCGACTATATAAGTCGGGCCTATGGGAGCCTTTAGGGCACAACTTTACATAACCTCGCACAACGAACCTATCTCTATAACTCGGCATATTGCCATTATAGTGATTTATAGCAGGAGTAGGATTCCGCCACCATCGTGGGATCTGAACCTGGGTAAGCTGTGTTACCTCGTACCCGTCAACCGTCCGCCTTCCCCCACGTCTCTAAACACGCACTGTGAGGACCCCTCCATGGCGTACGCGTCAACAATACTACGACATCCACCAAGTTGCAAACTTGGTTTTCGTACATGGATTCCATCTCGGATTTCATGGCTTCTAACCATTTATTGGAATTCGGGCTCATCATCGCTTCTTCATACGTCGCGAGGTCATCAATTTCATCAACCATGAAATTCATAATAGGGTTTCCGTACAGCTGGGGAGTTGCACGCGACATGCTAGACCTGCGAGGTTTGGTAGTATTCTCTTTCGGAGCTTCATGATCATTATCATTAGTTCCCTCTTCAATTGGTGAAGCCAACTCCGGAACGACTTTCGGCGCTGCGCTACTCACCATACTATGAAGAGAAGGTTCTACAACCTCTTCGAGTTCTACCTTCCAACTACTCACACCTTTTGTGAGAAACTCTTTCTCTAGAAAGGATCCATTCTTGGCAACAAAAACCTTGCCCTTGGATCTATGATAGAAGGAATACCCAATAGTTTCCTTAGGGTATCCTATGAAGACGCATTTTTCCGCTATGGGTTCGAGTTTATCCGGTTGAAGTTTCTTCACATAAACATCACATCCCCAAACTTTAATAAATGACAGCTTAGGTTTGTTTCCAAACCACAATTCATATGGTGTCTTTTCAACGGATTTAGATGGTGCCCGATTTAAAGTGAATGCAACAGTTTCTAGTGCATAACCCCAAAATGACAGTGGCAAATCTGTCAGAGACATCATAGATCGAACCATATCCAATAAAGTACGACTACGACGTTCCGACACACCATATCGATGTGGTGTTCCAGCAGGTGTGAGTTGTGAAACAATTCCACACTCTTTCATATGAGTGCTAAACTCGTAACTTAGATACTCTCCTCCATGGTCGGACCGTAGAAATTTGATCTTTCTATTACGATGATTTTCATCAAGTAGATATAACCGTATCTACTCAAATCATCCGTGAAAGTTACAAAATAACGATATCCACCTCGCTCCGACACACTCATTGGATCACACACATTAGAATGTATGATTTCTAATAAATCTGTCGCCCGTTCCATTGAACTGGAAAACGGCGTTCTAGTCATCTTGCCCATAAGGCATGGCTCACATGTATCAAATGATTCAAAATCAAGCGATTCCAAAAGTCCATCCGAATGGAGCTTATTCATGCGTTTAACGCCAATATGACCTAGACGGCAGTGCCACATATATGCGGATATATCATCATTAAGTTTAATCCTTTTAGCATCAACATTATGAATATGTGTAACACTATTATCGAGATCCAATAGAAATAAACCATTCATCATTGGTGCATGACCATAAAAGATATCATTCATATAAATTGAACAACCATTGTTCTCAGATTTAAATGAATAACCACTGCGCATCAAACACGATCTGGATACAATGTTCATGCTCAGTGCTGGCACCAGATAACAATTATTCAAGTTTATAACTAATCCCGATGGTAAGTGGAGAGGTAGCATTCTGACGGCGATCACATCAACACTTGATCCATTGCCAACACGCATATTGACCTCACCCCTTGGTAGCGGTCGCTTGTTCCGCAGCCCCTGATTCGAGTTACAAATATTAGCAACTGAACCGGTATCTAATACCCAGGTGCTACTGCGAGTACTAGTCAAGTACACATCAATAACATGTATATCATATATACCTTTATTTGCCTTGTCGGCTTTCTTGTCTGCCAAATACTTGGGGCAGTTGCGCTTCCAGTGGCCAGTCCTCTTACAATAGTAGCACTCGGTATCAGACTTAGGTCCAACTCGGGGTTTCTTTTCAGGCACGGCAACCGGCTTGCCGAACTTACTTCCCTTCCATTTTCCCTTCTTGTCTTTCTTGAAACCAGTGTTCCTATTGATCATCAACACTTGAGGTTCCTTTTTGATCTCCACTTCTGCAGTTTTAAGCATTGACAGAAGCTCGGGGAGAGACTTCTTCATGCCTTGCATATTATAGTTCATCACAAAGCTCTTATAGCTAGGTGGCAGAGACTGCAGAACACGATGGATGCCTAAGTCAATGGGAATCGTTATTCCCAAGGACACAAGCTTATCAGCGTAACCCGACATCTTGAGTACATGCTCACTTACAGAGTTGTTCTCTTCCATCATGCAGCTAAAGAACTTTTCTGAAGCATTGTAGCTCTCTACAGCAGCATGAGTGTCGAAAATCATTTTCAACTCACCCATTGTATCAAATGCATTGCTGTTTTCGAAACTCTTTCGAAGTTCTGGCTCTAGCCCATACAATATGCCGCAATGAACTAAGTTGTGGTCCTCCTAACGAGTCTGATAGACATTCTTCTCCTCGTCAGGGGCATTATCGAATGGTGGGGGAACTAGCGGCGCTTCTAGCACATATTGCTTTTGTGCAAGAGAGAGGAGAATCCTCAAATTCATGGCCCATTCGGTAAAGTTGCTACCGTTCATTGCAAGTTTCTCTTTCTCCATGAACACATTGAAATTAAAAGCAGGTGGTGTCATCTACAACAGAATTTATAAAGTTTATACTAAGTTTATGATATATTGAGTTCAACTAATCCGAATTAAGAATGAACTCCCACTCAAAAATGACATCCCTCGTGCCTTTTTGGTGATTACATGAACCAAATCCACTGCACCAAGTCCGATCATCACGTGAGTCAGTGTAGCTTCAAAGGCGAGCATCAAATGGGCATCATATCTTCCATATGACTCATGCTTAACCTTTCGGTCCGTGTTCCGAAGCCATGTCCGTACATGCTAGGCTCACCAAGTAAGAACCTTAGTATTCGCGTGTGTAACTGTCTTACACCCGAAATATGGTCGTGGATCCAAGAACACCCAATCATCACGTGATGTCTTGGAGCGACGAAACATAATCGGTGCATACTTAAGGAAGAACACATTTTTATCTTGATATCTAAATGAGGGATCATCTCATTATGCTAATAAAACGCCAAACAAGCATTATAAGATGCAATCAAACATCACATGTTAATAAGTGAAATGATATGGTTCTTGCACTTGATCTCCATCATGATCACTATCATACCTCTATGTGTAAGGCCAAGGTCTATGGAACTTACACGTTATGTGTGTTGTAAGAGTATCGACTTATACTTCTACTTACAACATCACCATATCATGACACTAGCCCAGCAACAATCTAAACTAGACGCCTCTAATTTATCCATTGCAACTTTTATGTGGCTTAGGGCTTTCGAAGATAGAACCGTTCTTACCTACAAACATGAACCACAACGAGGATAACCAAATTGTTGACAACTCGTTGCAAATTAGATATTGACTATAGTAGGAGATACAAACACCCGCAATCCACTTATGCAAAACTAGTTGCATGTCAAGCGTGGAACATGTCTCATGTGCGAGGACATATAAGTTTGTCCGGGTTGCTTCATCCCACTATGCCACCAATATCCAAAGTACAACCAAGAAGCAATAACATGATCATCATCGCCCACATATACATATGTGTACTACCCGTGCAAAGCATCTATGCATAGATCAGGCTCTGATACCACTGTAGGGTTCGCAACATACAAAACAAAAAATTTCCTACGATGGGAACAACTATGTACCAAGATCTATGTGTAAGGCCAAGGTCTATGAAACTTACGCGTTGTGTGTGTTGTAAGAGTATCGACTTATACTTTTACTCACAACATCACCATATCATGAAACTAGCCCAACAACAATCTAAACTAGACGCTTCTAATTTATCCATTGCAAGTTTTATGTGGCTTAGGACTTTCGAAGATAGAACTGTTCTTACCTACGAACATGGAACCACAATAAGGATAAACAAATTATCAACAACTCGTTGTAAATTAGATATTGACTATAGTAGGAGAGACAGACACCCGCTATCCACTTATGCAAAACTAGTTGCATGTCAAGCGTAGAACAAGTCTCATGTGCGAGGACATGTAAAGTTTGTCCGGGCCTCTTCATCCCACTATGCCACCAATATCCAAAGTACAACTAAGAAGTAATAACATGATCATCATCACCCACATACTCATATGTGTATTACCCGTGAAAGCATCTACGCATATATCCGGCTCTGATACCACTATAGTGTTCGCAGCATAGAAAACAAAAAATTCCTATGATAGGAACACCTATGTACCAAGATCTATCTACTAGATATAAGCAACGGGCGGATATACATCCGTAGAGAACATACCCTTGAAGACCGACAAAGCTTAACGAGTCTGAACTCGTGGTTGATGTAGACGATCTCTTGCCGATCTCAAGATCGAGAGGAAGTCCTAGCACCGCAAATCAGCAGCGCATCCGTGCTCGCACACACGTTCGAGGCACCGAGCAACCTCTGCCTCCTCGCTCTAGCGATGCAGTGGAATCACAACTCTTTCTTGGCGAATAGCCACCGGGAATATGTATCTCGCTAGTCTGAGACCATGGGGGATAAATACTAGAGGGAGAGAGAGATCCTTCACGAGGAGGTGTGAGTGAGAGAGAGGAGAGGGAGCTCCTTTTATAGGAGGATGGGGGAACCCAAGGGGGTGGCCGCCGGCCATGGGGGTTGCCCCCTCCACTCCTTCATTCATGTGGGTGGACACTCCACTCACACAAATGTCTTTCAATTCCCTCCACTCAAATTCCCATTAAATTTTCACCAATTTAATGCAAACTCTCATTAAATAAAACTCCTTTTATTTATTCAGAATATTGTCAATTACTTTAATGACAAACATTCACGTATAACCCCTTGCTAGTATTTCATTTCACATGCAAAAACACTTTCTGCAATTTCACCCGAAAACCCAGTTCGGTATCTAGTGAAATAGATTCCTGCGCTTGTTATTCTTTCCGGCATGAAACTTTTTCTCCAAATAGATGTTGGTATCTCTTAAGTGTGTCACCTTACGATTCGCGAATAATGCGGACATGATCGAGACCCCTCTCGAATCAATAATCAGAAGCGGGACCTGAAGATCCATACTGACTCCCACACATTCAGCGATGACTTTCTTGTGATCATGAGAACCTTTTACGCTAGTATCTTAATCCCTTTGTTTCGCGATATATTACATGTCCGAGATTCGGTCATCGGTATCTCCATACCTAGTTTGAACTCGTTACTGACATGCACTCTTTTATCGTTCTTGTGATATAACATTCTAGTGATCAAATCACTTGCTTGCAAGCTAATCAATGTGATATCACCGAGAGGGCCTAGAGTATATCTATCCGTCATCGGGATGAACAAATTCCACTCTCGATCCATGGGCCTCAACATAAAAATTTATTAATACTGAACCCATCTTTATAATCACCCTGTTACGGTGTGACGTTTGATGTTATCAAGATACTCTTCCGATGTTAGTGATTGACATGATCTCATGGTCTAAGGATTAGGATCACTTCGTATGATGTTATAGCAATATAAACTCAATGACTTTGATCGTAATGCTATACTTCGGATGAATGTTCATCACATCATTACACTAATGTTGTGACCTCGTTATTAACAACATCCAATGTCCATGATCAGGAAACCTTAATCATCTTGTTAATCAACGAGCTAGTTTTTGAGAGAGGCATAACTAGGAACTTTCTGTTTGTTTATTAAACACGCATGTATTAATGTTTCCGTATTAATACAATTATAGCATGCAAAATAAACATCTATCATATAGTTGCAATATACATAATAAACACTTTATTATTGCCTCTCAGGGCATATTCCCTTCAATACTCACAGTAGAAGTTTCCTTTTCGAGTTCCACTCTTCAATAGCGCTTCACTCCCCGGCAACGGCGCCCGAAAATAGTCTTGATGACCCACAAGTATAGGGGGTGTATCGCAGTACTTTCGATAAATAGGAGTGTCGATCCCAACAAGGAGCAGAAGGTGTTGACTAGTGGTGTGGAGCAGGAAATCTCTGTAAATACTTAGCAAACGGATTTTTAGTGGTTTTTTGATAAAGCAACAAAACAAAGTGCAAGTAATAAAGACAACGAGCAAACGCAGCAAGTGGCCCAATCCTTTCTTAGCAAAGGACAAGACGGTGGAAATACTTATAAGGAACAAACGTTCTCGAGGACACATGGAAATTATGTCAAGTGCTTTCGCTTTAAATAGCTGAGTACTCTTCTTTGGTGTTTTAAGTATTGTGTGGGTGAACCTGTGCTAACATACCGACCTTACTTGGACTAATACATACTTGTGATTAAACCCCCTGCAAGCATCTGCAACTACAGGAAAGTAATTAAGATATAAATCTAACCACACCCTTAAACTCTGAGATCCTACACTCCCTTGTGCAAAGGTGTCCTAATGTGGGTTCAGGTTTCTGTCACTCCGGCAAACCCACAATTAGTAGCCAAATACACAATGCATTCCCTTAGGCCCATAAATGGTGAAGTATCATGTAGTCGACGTTCACATGACACCACTAGAAGAATAGAACCACAATTTAAATACTAAACCATTGAATAATAACTCAACACAAATCCACTACTAACAACATGACTTCTCTCATGTCCTCAAGAACTAAACGAACTACTCACAAGACATCATATGGATCAAGATCAAAGATGATATTGTAATGGATAACAATCTGAACATAAACAATAATCCAATGGTTCCACTCACAAGCATCAACTACAATAGTAATCAACACCGGGAAAGTTTCCCCTAAGAACTATGCAAGTATTCTACACGATTGTTACAACGGGATGGAGTGGTGATGATGGTGCTGGTGGAGATGATGGTGTGGATGGTGATGATGATCCCGATGAAGCCTAGCTTGATGATGGTGTTGATGGCGATGATCTCCCCTCTCCGGGAAGGAATTTGCCCGGCAGAAATCTGTCTGCCGGAGCGCTCTTTCTCTCTCAGTGTTTTCCGCCCCACAGAGGCGGTGGAAATCTTTCTACGGTCGCTCCCCGAGTATTAGGGTTCCGAGAGGAAGTTATAGGCGAGAGGGCGGAGTCGGAGGCCGGCCAGGTGGGCCACACCTGCCCTAGGCGCGGTCCAGGGGGACCCGCGCCTAGGGGGGTGTGGGCCCCGTATGGCCCAGCTATGCCTTCCTTTCTGGATTCCTTCGTCTTCTAGGAAAATATATTTTTCCAATATTTTTCTTGTATTTTTTGATCTTCACGAAATTGCATCAAAACACCTCTTTTTCATCAGAATTCTGACTCTGACAGTTCATCCTCCAAGAATCATCCAACATGCAAAAACAGATGAAAAGACATAAGTAACACATCATAATAAGACATATATCAATAAATAGAGGCAAATTATGATATAGAATGGTGATGTAAATTGGACGTATCAACACCCTGAAGATGAGGACCCAATGCCGATCAATGATAACCCACACCCTCTTCCAGGGCAAATGATACATGATGATAACATGTTTGTTCTTCCTGAGTATCCTAAGATTGGTTGGAGCATGCCACCTCCCCTCCGTTTCATGCAGAGCAACACCAACAGCAACCTCATCAGCAGCTTGCCCAACCGCCACATGACTCTTTTTCTGATCTAGAGCATTCTATGATGTCCTCTGCTTCTGTGGAGAAGCAGGTACCAGTTCAGGATGATCTGCAAGATATTGTGGGAGAAGTTGAGCCAATCCTGGAGGATCTTGTTGTACCAGCAGCTGTTGTGGAGGGACAAAACCTTGAAGATAATGATCACCATGCAGAACCAATTCTGGAGGAGATACCGATCCCTGAAGTGGCTGTGGTTATGGAACATCCTGCAGCTAATGTTATTACGGATGGCGATGAGGTGGATGATAACACTGGAATAAACATTGATGGGATTGTTGGTAATGAGGGTGGAAATGCTGAAGTGGTTGATGCTCAACTTGGAGTGCCTATGGTCCAACCTCTTTCCCAACTTGTTACTGTTGTGAATACTGTTCCTCCAGTACAAGATGAGGGGAGAGATGTGGTTACAGATATCAGGCCAGGGGAAGGGAACAAGGTTCAGGAGGCCAGAAGGTCTGACAATGATTATGGCAAAGCTATTGTCCCCTATGCTGCACCAGTTATTATGCTGCAAAAGAGGCCTTGGAGTGCTGCATTCGTTACTTCCTTCTCCCCTACTGGTTCATCAGAGGGATCTGTTGGTCGTAGGAAAGTTGTGCTCTCAAGTGAGAAGATATTGTCTGACAAGGGGACCGCTCCCATTGCATCCATTCCAGTCATGGAGTTTCAAGCCCAGGGCAACGTTTCACCTGTTAAAAGGAGAGGCAGAGGCAAGAAAATTGCCACCCCAGTGGTCAACCTTACTCAGAGGATGTGTACTCGTAGTCATACACAGCTGGGTGGCTATAAAGCTCCACTGGTGCCAGGCACCGAGACAAGGACAAAGAAAAATGTAAGAAAGCCTCGGCTCATATTGGCAATGTTGATATTATTGAAAAAGCAATGGAGGACTCAAGGAGTAAGAATGGTGCACCCTCTGTCACACCTCCAACACCTGTGCCAGTGCTGCAAACGATTAGTGAAATTCTTGGCATAGACCCAAAGGAGATAACTGCTGCGAAGCTTACAGATCCTCAGAAGACTTCTACTACCAGCAACATTTCCAATGATGAATAAGAAGAACATGCCTTATTTGAGCTGGAGTGTTTATCTTCATGCTATATTTTTATCTCTGTTTAGTTCCTTGGCTGGCAAAAAACTTATGCGTCTGTGTCAAAGTCTGTTATTTTGTCCGAGTCTTCTGGGTTGTGTTAGTCTGAACCTTTTGTTGGTCTGTCTATGTCTGGATTTGGTCTATGGTCGCCTGCTTTATATTGGTATGTCTATGTCTGAATTCTGTGTCAGGTTATGCCTGGGACACCGTGTCCCGAATCTTAAAGATTTTAAATGGATTATCATGTTGATTATATGGTATGGAAGGTGTTATGCTAGAAGATAAGAGGGTTAAATGCTCAAAGTAAGCAGCTAGCTTTGTTTAATAAAATAGATGAAAGTGGATGTGCTATGGCCTGTATTCAGGAAACTAAAAACAAAGAATTCGACAGGGCTTTCATCCGGAAATGCTGCCCAAGATCTTTTGATAATTTCGCTTTCTCTCCTTCTAGGGGGCTTCAGGGGGTATTCTTGTGGTGTGGAATTCCAGTGTTTTTCAGGGGACTCTGATCCAAACTCAGAGTTTTGGGATTATTATATCATTCACATCTGTTCATACAAATCCGAAATGGAACCTGGTGGTAGTATATGGACCTTGTGAAGGGGAGCAAAGAGATAGATTTGCTCAATGGTTGTATGATTTAGTGATACCTGATGATGAGTTGTGGTTATTTATGGGTGACTTTAACTTCATAAGATCTCAATAAAACAGAAGCAATCCTAGGGGGAATATTAATGATATGTTTATTTTTAATAATATCATAGACCATCTTGGCTTACTTGAACTACCTCTTAAGGGAAGAGCTTATACGTGGTCAAATATGCAGCAATCCCCTCTACTAGAGCAATTAGACTGGTTCTTCTCCTCACCTTCATGGACTACAGCTTACCCAAACACTGTTGTCACTGCTTTGGCAAGGCCCACCTCTGATCATGTTCCTTGCCTAGTTAGTATTGACACGGTCATACCAAAGCGAAACTATTCCATTTTGAAAACTTCTGGGTCAATCAGTCAGGCTTTATGGATCGTGTCCCACAAATGCTTTCTCTACTGCTAGCACTTTGGCAACAAAGTTTAAAAATATCAGAGGAGATCTAAAGAAATGGAAACTAAGCCTCTCTAACATCAACTTGTTAATAACTCAGTGCAACCTGGTCATTCTATTTCTTGATGAGTTGGAAGAGGAAATGAACCTCTTCATTCAGGAGGAATACTTCAGAAGAATTGTAAAACTTCATCATGAGGACCTGCTGAAAATACAGTTCCAATATTGGAGGAAAAGATGCAATATGAGATGGATTAAACATAAAATACAAAGTACTTTCGTGCCATGGCAACAGAGAAATATAGGAGAAATACAATTTCTAGTTTACAGCTCCCTGATGGACTTGTGGTCTCTGATTATGATCAGATGGCTACTATTGCTTGGTCAAGTTTTAAATAAAGAATGGGAACCAAACAAGGCATCCAAATGATGTTTGATATCCAAGCTCTGATCCCAGGTGTTGACAATCTGTCAGAGTTAACTGGGCAGTTCACCAAAGAGGAAATGGATAATGTCATTAAGAGAATGCCTGCTCACAAGGCATCTGGCCCCGATGGCTTTAATGGTCTGTTTATGAAGAAATGTTGGGATGTCATTAAGGAGGATTTCTATGCTCTAGCTCAGGACTTCCATGATAATAAACTATCTCTGAAAAACATAAATTCTTCTTTTATCACTCTAGTTCCAAAAAAATCCCACCCTTGAAATGATTAGTGACTACAGACCAATTTCTTTGACTAATGTTTGTCTCAAGTTTCTGTCCAAACTGGTGGCTGACAGACTGCAAGGAAAAATCCTATAATGTATTCATACAAATCAGTATGAATTTATTAAAGGGAAATCAATACATGATTGCATTGCTTGGTCCTTTGAGTATATACACCAATGTCAGGCCTCAAAGAAACCAATTGTCATCTTAAAGCGTGACTTTGAGAAAGCATTTGATTCAATTGAACATGAAGTTATTTATATCATGTTAAGACAATTTGGTTCTATGAGACTTTCATTGCATGGGTCAAAGAATTCCTGGAATCTGGAACTTCTTCAGTGCTATTGAATGGTGTGCCTGGTAGATATTTCAGATGTAGAAGGGGAGTGAGGCAAGGAGATCCACTGTCCCCTTTATTATTTGTTCTTAGTGTAGAATTATTGCAATATGTGATCAATGACCTGAAAAATAGGGGTTTGATTAATTTGCCAATTATGGGAGGATCAAGTGATTATCCTGTGGTACAGTATGCAGATGACACAAATCTGGTCCTTGAGGCCAATTCCACTCAACTGGGTGTTCTAAAACAGGCTTTACAGGACTTCAGCATGCCCACTGGTTTGCAGATAAATTTTCACAAGTCATGTATGTTGCCTTTAAATGTGTCAGCTGAGGAAGTCAAATCATTGGCAGATGAATTTGGCTCTGCTGTTGGCTCTTTTCCCTTCACCTATCTTGGGTTACCAATGGGCACAACTAAGCCAAAAATCAGTGACCTAATGCCTCTGGTGGATAGTGTGGAAAGGAGGCTCACTGCTAGTTCAACTTTTCTGGCCTATGGGGGAAGGTTACAGGTTATTGTTTCTTGCCTCTCTTCTATGTCAATTTATTTCTTAAGTTCTCTGGATATCCCCCAAGGAATTTTGAATGAAATATATAGGATCATCAGGCAGTGTTTGTGGAGGGGAAATAATCCAGAATCGAAGAAACAGTCCTTAGCAGCTTGGGACATGATTTGTAAGACAATAAAGTGTGGTGGCCTTGGAATCATGGACTTGAGAAAATAGAATGAAGGCCTCCTGATAAAACACCTGCATACGTTTTTCAACAAGGAAAACATTCCTTAGGTTAATTTGGTTTGGAAATATTATCTTGATGGTGTCCCACATGTTGCTAATCTTTGTGGTTCATTTTGGTGGAAGGACATCATGAAACTTGCTCCAACTTATAACAAAGTATGTACTGTATCCATAGGAGATGGAGACACAGCTCTGTTTTGGTCTGATTACTGGGGTGGCAAGGTATTGCAGGAGGCATTTTCTAGACTTTTTTCATTTGTAGTTGACAAGAACCTTTCTGTCAAGGATGTCATAAATACAGAAAACAGAACACAACTTTTTGACCTGCCATTATCCACCCAAGCATATGATGAGCCGCTTAGGCTACACTCTAAATTATCATAAGTAACACTGGATCCTGGGATTAAAGATTCTTGGACAACCATTTGGAAGGATGGACATTATTCATCCCACGCATATTATCAGCATTGTTTCAAAGGTATGACTGCCAGTAAGATATATGAATGCATTTGGTCTTCCAAGATCATGCTACGAATCAAAGTGTTTGCTTGGCTGCTGGTGAGTGACAGATTGAATACAAGAGATATGCTAAGAAGAAGGCACTGAAATGTCACTAATGATCTTCATTGTGTGTTGTGCCCAACCCACATGACTGAGGACTGGATTCACCTATGCAACTGCAGTGCTGGAATTTGGAGCTACTTGCGAATTCAGTGGGAGCAAGCAAGCAATTTTGAGGAGGTATTTCTTATAGCCAAGAGAAAATTAATAAACCATTCTTCACTGAGGTGGTTGTTCTAGCCTCATGGCATATGTGGAAGTAGAGAAATGAAGCCATATTTCAGGAAGTTATGCCCACTTTTAGATCTTGGAGGAGTAGATTTATTCATGAGGTCACCATGCATGTGCATAGGACGAAGGCGAAGCCATATTTCAGGGAGTTATGCCCACTTTTAAATCTTGAAGGAGTAGATTTATTTATGAGGTCACCATGCATGTGCATAGGACGAAGGCTAATCATGCTAACAGCTTGTCACAATGGATAGATAGCCTAGTGTAACAAGAGGGAAGCGGGGTATTCTTCTCTACACATATTTGTAAATATTCTGGACATTGTCTTTTTCTTTATTTAATAAAATGTTGTGGGGCTTAAGCCTTACAGTTTAGGTTTAAAAAAAAGGCAGGTATCAGATAAGAGCGGTTTCAGGATCGTTACCAACCACGCAGATAACAGAAAGTAATTTAGGTATAGCATAACCAGATAGATTAGTGATCACTTTTGCTTCTATGTCTTCCTTCCTTTTGAACTTTGACAAATAAAATTGATACCGATTTGTTTCGAAGACCCTACAAACCTATCCGAAGGACATATGGTCCTCTTGAAGGTATACTCATCGTACACGTATACTCGCTGGAGACGAAAATCAGGAGGTGTGTAGCAGCAACAACAAAATTTCAAAACGTGGTATAGAAAGGCATAAATCACGATAAGAAAAGGTAAGATCAGCTGGTGGGAATGTGGAGTACAGCCAGCTCGACCGAGTCCATGTATACATGGGCTAGGTAAGGACCTGGGAAGTTCACTTGACTGGTGAGATACTGTTCCACCATTGTAATATATTCATGCATTGAATGTAATGAAAATGAACAACATTTAATCTTTGTGCAGGACAACTAATCTTTGCCCATCATAGAGGAATACTCTGCTGAAATCACTTTTTCTACAAATGTATCAAGTTCGTCACATTTGTTTCAACTGAATGAAACCTTATTAATGACCATGAGAGAGGTATAGCAGAACTTGCTAGCACAAACACTGGATAAAGCACTAGGCAATACTATCAAAGTTCACTGGGCACTAGAGCAATGATAAATTGATAATGCCATAATATTTCTGGCTCCCAGATAAGAGTAGCCATGCTGAAAGTTGAAAAAAACGAATAAAAATAAAGATCAACAGTTTTCAGCTGGCATGACTCCACTTCACAAAAAGATCAGCACACCGAAAGCTATATGTACTACCAAGTATTAACTAAGACAGGCACAATAGCACAGAACCATCCTTCAAAATGGGAGGTGACAAGTTGAGATTCACGCAGATGGCAATTTGCTGCAGGGTATGATCTATTGCTTCTTGTTCTTCAGAGGACCCTTGGGGATCTTGGAAAGGTACTTCTCGTCAACAATGGCATAATACTTCTTCAGTTCGATCATGGCCTTCTCACCAAAAGCATCAACCTTGTCATCATACTTCTCATACAGAACAGGCACTGTGTAGAGCACCACAAAGACTGCACTCCGAAAAACAACAGATGTCAAATTACAACTTGCATGGACAATTGTTGAGTAGTGATGAATTTAAGTCGTGCAGAACAGGCGATAATTACCGATATATGACAATGTCAAAAAGTTGCAGCAGCTCCCAAGAACAGAAAGAACCCAGAGACCCGCAACCACCTGAGCATACAAAGAGCATATCACATGTTAGTGAGCAGGCTAAAGAAAGCGCCCAACATTAAGCATTGCCAAACTGAAGAGACGAGACACATACAATGAGGAATTTCTTCAGATCACGACCCTGACCGATGTCCCTCAAAGTAGAGAAGCCCCGGTTGATCTCATATCTCAGTGAGCGCGCAATGTTCACAATCGTGTCCTCTGGAATCTTCACCTCAGGAATGTTTGGAGGAGACCTAATACATATCATAAATACAACATAATGACAATCAGCGAATCAAACAACAAGCTGGCACCACAATCAACAGCAAAGTTCAATCAATTTCATTTATTAACGAGGAAGAAAAGCTCTACTTGTTGATGAAGGTGCAGGCATTGGACCAGAGGAAGAGGGTGGCCAGGGAGAGGATGAGACAGTGGCCCAACAAGGTGAGCAGATGGTACTCCATGACCTCGAAGAGGAGCCAGATGGCCGTAGCGCCAGCGAGCACCCCTCCAGAGATCTTCTTGTTCCTCCATAGGACGAGATCGGCAGCTGCAAGCAAGGCAAAAAAGAATTGTAAGCAGCTCGCGTCACGCCAAACGCCGAATAAACATTTTCACATGGTTGAGCATCCCAGATCTTCTCCACCACGGCCCCCCGATCGGAAGGAGCATACTAGGGTTTTAGAGCCACGACAAACTGCGCCGCCGTCTAACCGTCGCCATTAATTAATCGAATTAAACAAGCACAGCTTGAGCTCAGTGCGTGAGAACGAATTCTAAACCCTCCAAGCGAAGCTCCAGTCCTATCATATCTCTCATCTAGCCTAAATCTAGCTAGTAGCAGTAGCTACCAGCGAAGCAGTAACAGCCAGCAGTTCGCAGTAAAGCAAGCGAAGACGAAACGAGATCAGATCGAATCGGATCTACACCAGAACTTCCGAATCTGGACTATAAGTTGGGGTGGCTTACGCTTTCCGCCGCCGAGGACGGCGTGGACGGGCTTCTCGCGGCCGAAGAGGCGGTAGATCTTGGCCTTGGCGGCGGCCGCCGCCGACGACGAGGACGACCCCTTCTTCTTGTCGTCGTCCGAGTCCGAGGACGAAGACGAGGAGTCCCCGTGCAGCTTGTCGGAGATCTTGTCCATCATCGACTCCAGCACCGACTCCTGCTGCTCCTCCTTGTGCTCCGCCATGCCTCCCGCTCACGCTCTGCGCGCCCCTTCCTTCTTCTCCGATGCTTCGGCTCGAAGAAATCCCCAACAGAGCTTTTTCGGTTGATTTTTTCTCGCTTGGTCACACAAAGATCTCCGGGTGCACGTAGCCAGCCGGGGGAGGACGCTTTATATGACGCGTGACGCGATCCTGGCCGTCCGTTTGGATGCCCAGGGGAGGAGGGCGAGGATGCAGTTTGAACACCGGGTTTGGCTTTGTCCGCAAGGTGGCTGGCAGATGCGGAGCCCCCCGGAAATTGAATTCGCTTCACCCGCTCGCTTGATGGCGAATTAAAACCGCGGGTACGGGTCGGGCCCCAGCGGACAGTGAGAGGTCGGGGTGCGTGTGCGGGTAGGCGGAGGAGGGTTGTCCTTCGGGGTTAAGTTTAAAGACGTCGACAGGGAGGCGTCATCGTCGCAGGCACGTCCTTGGGGCCCACGAGGGAGTACAGCCGGTGGAGATCGCGAGGATGGCCGGAGGGAGTCTGGACACGTGGCGCGCGAGAGACATCCGTCGGCGGAGAGCAGTGGAGGGGCGGTACCTGAGCCAAGAGGTTAAACTACAAAAAGGTGGACTTGTCGTCTAGTCTAGGAAAGTTCTAGAGCCAGCACGCGACCAAGGAAAGTACAGTATATTGGGACGACTTCCACGAGCACATAACTTGGTGGCGAAGGTGCCACGTCACATATTATTAACGGACTAATTCACCCGCACGTATGCCCCGTTTGGGAAAAATGGAAACACGCAACAGAATGATAGGATTATCTACGAAAACCTGCTCGCGGTATCGTCTTCTGAGACAAGGTAACAAAACCTTACAGATTCTTTTGATTTTCTTTTTGAATATATTCCAATAGATATAGCACACGCAATCACTACTCCACGCTATGCTTAGCTGATCCCACAGCGTTTTGGAAAATCTTAGTTTCTATAATTTATGTGTATTTTTTGTGTGACATGCAAACAATTTTTTTAAAAGTTCTGTGCGGTTTTGATTCCTAGAGAAATTCATAATGCATGACACTCAATTCGTGTGTTCTTTTTCTTATTTCTATGTTATTAGGTTCCTGTATTCCATATTGGGTCATAGTTTTGTCCAAAGGACAATAGGAGGGCTCCGATGTTTATTTACAACAAGAAATGATACAAAATGTCAATAAAATACTATTAGATAAAACTTAGACAAATGGTCAAAACCATCAATCTGAGTACATCAACCAGCAAAGGCCAACAAAGCAACACATGAATAGAAAAGAAATCTATGTCGACAAAAGCGTCATGGTCACAGCCAATCACACTCGCGACCTAAAGACTTTGACTTTGGCACAACTAGTGTGCCCTCCTTGTTTCATGCATGAGAAAAAACCAACCAATGGCACATCTGCCAACCTCGAGGGGAAGATATACATGGTTTCCCAACGCCCACATGTCGAAGGTGCCACCGGAAGTCGCATGGACTTCAGCTGGACCCAAGCCAGACACCCCTAACATCAGATACTCCCTCCGTTCCAAATTACTTGTCCTAAATTACTCTGCGTTTTAGATTTAGTCAAAGTCAAACTGTTAAAACTTGACTAAACACCTTCAACGGAATGCTAATATTTCTATGTTATTAGGCTCCTGCATTCCATATTGGGTCATAGTTAATACTACGTCGACAAAACTTAGACAAGCGGTCAAACCACCAATCTGAGTATATCAACCAGCAAAGGCCAACAAAGCAACACATGAATATAAAAAAATCTATGTCGACAAAAGCGTCATGGTCATCGCCAATCACACTCACGACCTAAAGACTGACTTTGGCACAACTAGTGTGTGCTCTTTGTTTCATGCATGGGAAAAAACAACCAATGGCACATCTACCAACCTTGAGGGGAAGATATACATGGTTTCCCAACACCCACATGTCGAAGGTGCCACCTGAAGTCGCATGGACTTCAGCTGGACCCAAGCCAGACACCCCCAACAACAGCTATGTGCGCCATTGAACAACTCTAGTGTGATGCTTCAAGAAGGGAGTGACATGGAGGATATCGTCACACGGATTTGACAAAACAAGATATAGGACATTCACTCATAGAGCACATAACCAAAACGGAGAGAAGTAAGTGACAAACTTCTCGACGACGCCTCCAAGGAGGAGATCGCTGCCCGACATGTCCTAGCAGCCAATGTATACATGTATCTATTTCATTTCTTTGAAGTGGTCATTTTCTCATAAAAATATATTCGTAGAAAGGGATGTTACGTAGTTAAATCATACATGAAAGTACTACCAAATTGCAAGATATTTTGCAACAACAAATATAGACTCGCAACAATCGATTTTTCCATAACTAAAAGAAACTTTAGGTAATGGGTATGTCTGTGTATTGCTTTTTTTAAAGAATGGAACAACGAGGTTTATAATGAAGATCATCAACCAAATGTGCCAACACCACGGTCAAGGTCTCAACCAAATCATCAAGCTTCGGTAGTTCAGTTACTGACAACTGTCGAACGTGCACTAGATAATTTCCTACATACTGATACTAGTGCCTCTTTAGGGGAAAGAATAAACAGATACTTTATTTTCTGCGAAGTAACCTACACATTGATTTTTGTTTCTGAGAACTTGATATATTTCATATGGGCCTTGAAGTTCAAAGTGGACGTGGTGCACCCTTTAGGCCTTTTATAGTACATATACACCTGAACTAATCCACTCTAGTACTAGGGCCTTGCTGTGTCAGACCCGGTTCATTGCGAATTTTAAACTTGAGAAGAAGGAAATATTTGCTCACTCAAAAAAAAGAATATATTTGCTCCATGACACTTTTGCTAGCCAATTTTTTTAATGCACCTTACTCTGCATATTTGACTGAAATTTCTCTCTTTAATCTTGAAGCAAGTCACCAATCTAGAAAAAGGGAACCAGGTTTGGTGAAGGCATCTAGAGCTCGCCAATCTAGAAAAAGGCACTCGAATTCTACTTCCCCTAGTCTCAGTAAACGAGAGTCTTAAAACGGAGTCGAACTGAGCAGCACAGATCACTGAAACTTCTACCGTACAAACTTAAACCAAAGCAAAGGGGAGCGCTAAATTACAGAAATTAACTTTAAGTTAAAGTCTTTAACAAAACAGAAGTCAAGGACAGGAAGTCCGTTCAAAAAAGAAACTACGAGTAAAGAGCAAGGAACAACCGAACGGGGGACACCAGGTTACTCACAGGTCGCAAGTGAAGGCAACAATCGGGAGGGGGGGCTACTTGGAGTTGAAGGTGCCTCGGAAAGTCGGAAGGCTGCGGATCTGCCATGGAGTGGAGAAGAAACTAGTGGTTCGAGGAGTGGAGTAACTGAACATAGGGAGATGGAAGCTGGGATAGTGATCCAGTAGTAAAGCCAAGACTGGGAGCTGGGAATATGCTGCTGTGATGTGCGGATGCTCAACGGATGATTGTGAGGACAAGTTTGGTACCCTGAATATACTCTAACTATTACTGATTAATATCGCAGATAATTTTAAAGGACATCGAAGTCGTTGTAGTATAGTGGTAAGTATTCCCGCCTGTCACGCGGGTGACCCGGGTTCGATCCCCGGCAACGGCGATTTTTTGTTTAGTTTTTTTTTCCGTAAACCTTTTCTCAAGCAATCTGCAGCAGAAAGCTCAGAATCCTCCTGTACTCCGTGTGATGACCAAACATGCACATCTCCGGAAACAAGCTGCTGCTTCAAGGTTTCGAGCGCGGCACATCGGAGGATATATAGCACTTCAAGAACAACACAAACTCCTCCATGTCATCGACAATCATCTCAAGACTGGATGGCATTTTCCTCAGCTCGTTGAGCCCCTTGCCGCCGAAAACCATGTTCTTTGGCGTTCTGGCAGAGCACCTCGCCTTCAGCAATGGCGTGGCCTGTGCACGTAAAGGCGTCGAGCATGTAGTAGCCTCCACGCCTCAGCGTCTCCAGCTGCCGGAGCATCGCTTGGTCCGTGACGTCCCGTCTCTCGGACTCCCTGAACTGGCAAAAATGGTGCTTTGTTAAGCTCTAGTGTTGGTTTTCAGGTCATACATATCTTTAGACTCTGGCGACTGTCAGGTTCAGTTTGTGTAATCACTGGAGACACTATGCTTTAGTAGAAGCCAAAAATACTCATGAAATATCAACTAAGGTTATTCCCTTCCTCCACAAAACAAACTTTCGTGCTCACTCAACTCTCCAAACCAATTAACAAAAAATGCAAAACAATAGAACTTAATTTTTACGAAAACTAGACAGGATGATGGCATTGCTTTCTTTTGATAAATGGCTGTGGTAATACAAATTGGTTCTCAATACGAGCTACCTCCAAACCATTCATCACAAACTTTCACCAGTAGAAAACAGACCTTTGTTCCAGAGCATTAGTCTCGGTTAATGTCCTGGTACCAACGGCTAGAAACGGTCGCAGGGCCCATAAAACATTAGCCCAGTTCGTATGGAAACTTTAGTCCCGGTTCGTTTAATAAACCGGAGGCTAAAGGGTCTGGCGCTAGAAAAGAGCAGATGCGTGGACTTAGTCCCGGTTTGTTTTTCAAACCGGGACTAAAGTTTCCGACTATATCTTCTTCCTCTTCCCAGTCCGAGCCATTTCAAGCTCACACAAGCATCTCTCTCAAATTTCTCCCCTCAAGCTCGAGTTCTTCCCAATTTTTCTCAAGATTTGTGAAGATTTTTTGGTTCCACATCTATCAAGGGTCCTAAGAGGTTAGCAACTTCATCATTTCATTTCTCGTTGCTTGTTTTAGCTCATTTCATGCTCTAGAAATGGATAGATTTTGTGTGGATTCTATCTTTATATATCTGGTTAATTTGCACATATAGTTTTCGAAATTCATTTGATTCATCGAAGCACATAGATACATGAGTTCATCCTATCTACGTATCTTGGTTTGACATGTTGTCTTGAAATCCAGACGGTTCACAGTGCATATCATGTCACCGTCGAGCAACAAAATATTCTTCTTTCTTCTACCTGTCGTCACAAAATCCATTGAAACAAAAATAAGTACCAAAACTATGAAGGCACACATATATATAGTGGCGTCCTAGTATTTTAGTTAATCATCGGCCAGTTAAGCAAGAAAGAACAAAAACATAAACACGCCAAGGAGCTACCAAACTAAATTAGGGAGTGCCTCTATGGCTAGCTCCTCGAAGATGTCTGAGGACGAGGCATCCTAAGAAATCTTCGAGAAGCTCTGCCATAGTGGTGTCCCTGCTCTCACACACCGTTTTTAAGTTCATATCTTTTCTAGCTAAATCAGTATGTTGGTGGAGCTAACTAATATCACATATTAGGGAGTGCCTCTACGGCGAGCTCCTCGAAGATGTCTGAGGATGAGGTCCTAAGACATATTCGAGAAGCTCCGCCGTAGTGGTGTCCCTGGTCTCGCACGCGATCTTCCTTGTAGTTGATAGTTCACAAGGAAGCCTATTTATAGATTAAGCAGCACAACATAGTATCGATACTCACGACATAATGTCGACACTCACCCTTGTCATAGTGTCGCCACCCACTGAAACAGTGTCGCCACTCATAGGCATAGTGTCCACTCACGACATATAGTGTCGTCACCCACTTTTACTCCCGATTGGAGTGTTCTTTAGTTCCGGTTGGAGACACCATTCGGGACTAAACGGGCTCATGTCGGCCCCAGCCTGCCGCAACCCCTTTAGTCCCGGTTGGTGTGTCTAACCGGGACTAAAGATGTAGTAGAAAGTTTTTAAATCAGTGCATGTTTGATGTATACGATGTGTTCTTTTATTTTTAGACTAGTACTACTCTTAGCATCGTGATTTTGTTTGATGAACTTATAAAATGCAGATGAGACGACAATGGATGTACGCTGACCGAATCTCTGGCGAGTTCATTAAAGGCGTGCGTTCTTTTATCATTGTGGCAGATGCAAACAAGCGGAATGGTTTTATGTGTTGTCTATGTGGTGAGTGTCGGAATCAGAAGGAATACTCTTCCTCAAGAATCCTTCATGGCCATTTGTTTCGGTCCGGTTTCATGTCTGTCTATAATTGTTGGACCAAGCATGGAGAAAAAGGGGTTATGATGGAAAACAACGAAGATGAAGAGAATGATGACAGCTATCTATGTCCCCTGAATACGGTGGTACTATAATGAAAGACAATGATGAAGAAGAAGCAGAAGAACGTGCATCATATGAGCCAGATGATGATCATGGTTGGGCCATTGCCGATGCAAAGGGAGAATGTGATAGCAAAAGGGAGAGGTTGAAATTTGAGCAGATGTTAAAGGATCACAACAAATTGTTGTACCCGAATTGCGAAGATGGCCACAAAAAGCTAGGTAGCACACTGGAATTGCTGCAATGGAAGGCATAGGTCGGTGTGCCTGACAAGGGATTTGAAAAGTTGTTGAAGATAATAAAGAAGCTGCTTCCAAAGGATAACAAACTGCCCGCCAGTACTTACAAAGCAAAGAAGGTTGTCAGCCCTCTAGGATTAGAGGTACAGAAGATACATGCATGCATTAATGACTGCATCCTCTACCGCGGTGAGCAGCATGAGAATTTGGATGCATGCCCGGTATGCACTACATTGCGGTATAAGATCCAACGAGATGACCCTGGTGATGTTGAGGGGGAGCGCCCGAGGAAGAGGGTTCCCACCAAGGTGATGTGGTATGCTCCTATAATACCACGGCTGAAATGTTTGTTCAAAAACGAAGAGCATGCCAAATTATTGCGATGACACAAAGAAGACCGTAAGAAAGACGAGATGTTGAGACACCCCGCTGATGGGTCGCAGTGGAGAAAAATTGAGAGGAAGTACCCGGAATTTGCAGGTGACGCGAGAAACTTATGGTTTGGTCTAAGTACGGATGGCATGAATCCCTTTGAGAAGCAGAGCTGCAGTCATAGCACATGGCCTGTGACTTTGTGTATCTATAACCTTTATCATTGGTTGTGCATGAAGCGGAAGTTCATTATGATGCCCGTGATCATCCAAGGCCCGAAGCAACCTGGCAACGACTTTGATGTGTACCTAAGGCCATTAGTTGAAGAACTTTTACAGTTGTGGCACGGACAAGGTGTATGTGTGTGTGATGAGCACAAACGTGAGGAATTTAACCTACGAGCATTGTTTGTGTGTTGAATTGCGGCATAGTTTGTGATATGGTGCCCATATTGTGCATGCATATGTATATTGGGATGGAGAACAATGTTTCAGAAGAAAGTTTTCCTTTCGTTGCTCGGAAAAGCCATTTTCCATTTTCTGAGCGCAAAAAGACGGGTCGTTTTGTGAAGCAGCCACCAAAATACAGTTACAGAATGCTACCATCGTATTTTTCTAAAATACTAGACCACCTTACATGAACTATATCCCAACCGGGGGATCTCAAACCTTTTTGTCCTTCCTGGGTGAAAAAGACAAATGTCTGCCGAAGCGATAGAAAGTGGGTCCGGTTTGAACTACATGTAGATGATCTAACGTCCGTAATTTTTAAAAAAAATTATTTTTAGACTCACAATATGTTGTTTTTACAAAGAACCAATGCAAGTTCTAACATTCTCATCCTATATCTTCACGCACGCTGTTTTGACCTAAGTTTGAAACGACAAAAAATTCAAAACGGGCATAAAAAATTCAAAAAATGTCCGAACAATGTAAATCCTTAGCGTGGTGTGATATTATGTGACATAGTTACAAGAAAAAATATCAAACTTGGTATAATGATTATGTCTCGAAAAAACCTTCACAAAATGCCTATCATGTTCGAGGTTTCATGGCTTTCGGTCTAAGAGACGGATGTTATATGTTGAATTGGGGCATAGTTTGTGATACATTGCCCATATTGTGCATGCATGTTTATATTGGGATGGAGAACAATATTGCAGGAGAAAGTTTTCCTTTTCGTCGCTCGGAAAAGCCATTTTCTATTTTTCGAGCGCAAAAAGACGGGTCGTTTTGTGAAGCAGCCACCAAAATGCAGTTACAGAATGCTACCATCATATTTTCTAAAATAGTAGACCACCTTATATGAACTATATCTCAACCGAAGGATCTCAAACCTTTCTGTCCTTTCCGGGTAAAAAAGACAAATGTCTGCCGAAGCGGTAGAATGGGTCCGGTTTGAACTACAGGTATATGATCTAACGTTCGTGATTTTTTAAAAAAAATCATTTTTAGACTCACAATATGTTGTTTTTTTAGACATCCAATGCAAGTTCTAACATTCTCATCCCCTATCTTCACGCACGCCGTTTTGACCTAAGTTCGAAACGGCAAAAAATTCAAAATGTCCGAACAATTTAAATCTTGGGAACAATTATTTTATTCACACATATATATAACAGAGTAGATGTAAATTTTATTTCTGCAAATTTTGATATAGAATAATTAATTTTAAAAAGATTTTAAAAAAGGTTTTTTATTTTTAAAAAGGTTTTAAAAAAGACCTTTAGTCCTAGTTTGTAGTACAAACCGGGGCTAAAGGGGTGCGGGGCTGCGCGCGAAACGCGGCGCGCCGAAAACCCTTTAGCCCTGGTTTGTAAAACAAACCGGGACTAAATGTCCTCCTTTAGTCCCGGTTTGTATTACAAACCGGGGCTAAAGGGTGGTGGGTATAAATACCCACCCCGCGCGCCCCGGTTCGTGCACCGAACCAGAGCACACAGATCCCCGCGTCGCCGTCTTCCTCCTCGCGCAGAGCCACCACGCCGCCGCACCGTCAACCACCGCGCCGCGCCCGCACTCCTCCTCGTGCCGCCCTTCCTCGCGCCGACCCTCCCAGCGCCGCCCGAGCCCGTGCCGCCCATCTCCCGCGCCGCCCCGCGCCTCTCTCCGACCGTCGCGCCGCCCCTCTCCGGCCAGGTGAGCCTTCCCCCCCGCACCCGTGCGCCCCCTCCCGGCCACGTAGCTTAGTTAGGGTTAATTAGTGCAATTTTAGTTATAATTAGTGTAAATAATTTATTTAGTGCAATTTGTTAGTGTAATTAGTTGTTAATATAGTGCTATTAGTGTTAATATATATAGTTTTAGTTAGTGTAATGTTGTTAGTACTATTAGTGTTAATATAGTTTAATTAGTTAGTGTAATTTTGATAGTGTAATTTAGTTAGTGTTTAATATAGTTTATTTTAGTGGATACTATTTATTTTCATCATGGTTAAAGTATATAGGTTTAATTTTAGTGTTTAGGAATATGTTGATTCCTCATCCTCGTTCACTCGACATGAACAACGGAGCGCTACTAGACAGTGTCGCCGGGCATCCACGGGGCTGGGCTCCGCCGGGCTGGCACTGGGAGGTGCTACCAGCTGGGGGACGTCGTCTGGTGAGGAATCCGGATGTCGTCGTCGATCCGGATCTTCTGTGGTGGCGGTCGAGTGGTCCAGTGCGATGCAGAGGGAGCCGCCCCCCCGATGAGGTGGTATATCGTCGTGTCAGGGAGGAGGACGAGCACGTCTGACGCTACATGTATATTTTAGAAATCCGGGTCGCCAATACCTGACAGCTTCTTCAGGCACCTTACCCGAGATATTCTCTGGTGATGGTTTCTACACTTTGGGTGCACACCTCCCGCGGCTCAGTAGTCGGGGCTCGACGTCTTCGCTGAGCTAGCTAGATGTGTAATAGGGTACCATCTTGTATTTGAGATGTATTGTTGTTTAATTGATACTTTATTGTTGTACTAGCTGGATTATTCGAGATGTAGTGTTGTTTAATTGGTACTTTATCTTTCTTTATCATATTGTTTAAGCTGGATTACTTTATCTTACTTTATTTTATTGCATTAAGCAAAATAGTTTTATCTTTTTTCTGTATTAGTTAAGTTATGGACGGTAGAGACAACGAAGAGAACATCATGTACAACATGATAGATGAGGGTACATGAGGTTATCATTACGATGGAGCATACGACGATGGAGATGATGATGGCTCCCAATACCTCAACTTGGATGAAGCCGACAGAAGAGACAACTATGATGAATTTTTTGGTGGAGACGACGGTGGAACTGACGGTGGAGACACCATAGAAAAGACCGGCGAGGTATATAAAGCTCTGCTGATCACGAGCTAGTAGATGTATTAGTTGATTCATATATATATATATATACTAACGACTGTTTCTTATCTTAGACCTCCGCATCGGGCGAATCTTCTGCAAGGAAACGAGGTCCGACCAAAAAGTTGGCCGATGGTGCGCATTTCACTATTGATTTAGTGTCTGAGTTTGCGAACCTTTGGAGCCGAAAGAGGCCGCAAGTGTATTTGTATACCAATGCGGAGCGATAGTCAGGGACATCATCTCAATCACCACTCAGAAGTGGAATAAGCCAGGAAAGAAAAGTGACCGAGTTGAAGAAACTTTTGTCGATGACAGAGCCAAAGATGGTCTTTGCAATTCACTCATGGCACACTTCTCTCTGCCTGAATTGGACACTCCTGAACTCAATGAGGCATTGAGGTTACAAGTCAGAAAGTGGGCCCTTAAGAAGATGGGCGGACAGTTTAAGGACTGGAAGAAAAGATTGTACAACAACTTTGCCAAGAAGGGGCTGACTCCGCCATTCACTGGCCCGCTGGAGAAGCAGCGGGATAACTGGGCCCTATTTATGACATACAAGAAATCAGAAGCAGCTACTGTTGGAGATATGCCCTAGAGGTAATAATAAATGTAGTTATTATTATATATCTTTGTGTTTATGATAAATGTTTACATTCATGCTATAATAGTATTAACAAGGAAACCATTAATACTTGTGTGATTTGTAAACTTAATTTGAAGTCCCTAGTATGGCCTCTATACTTCACTAGCTTGTTGGTTGATTGATGATGTGGTTTCTTTGTCATGAACATTGAGATGTTATCAACAACAAGATCATATCGTTAGGAGAATGATATGGTGGACATACTCCTATAGACAAGCGTAGCATAAAGATCAAGTCATTTCAATAGTTCAATTGCTATATGCTTTCTGATACATAGTAACCTAATTCCTTCGACCATGAGATCATGCATATTGCCTTTACTGGATGGATGCTTTGATGTCATCAAACACCACACCGTAACAGGGTGGCTATAAAAGTGGCATTGGGTGTTCGGAAAGTATTGGTTGAAACACATGGATCAAGAGTGGGATTTGTCCATCCACATGACGGATAGATATTCTCTGGGCCCTCTCGGTGAAATGTCATCCAATTAGCTTGCAAGCATGTGACTTGGTCACAAGGGATCACATATCACGGGAACGAGAAAAGAGTACTTATCAGTAACGAGGTTGAACTAGGTATGCAGAGATACCGACGATCATGACCTCGGATAAGTAACATATCATGAGACAAAGGGAAATTGGTATCGTATGTAAGTGGTTCATTCGATCGCAAAGTAATCGTAGAAATATGTGGGAGCCATATGAATTTCCAGATTCCTCTATTGGTTATTGTTCGGAGAAGTGTCTCGATCATGTCCGCATAATTCACGAACCGTAGGGAGACACACTTAAGGATTCGACGTTGTTTGAGTAGTTATGGTATTATGAGAAAGAGACCGAATGTTGTTCGGAGTCTCGGATGGGATCCGGGATATCACGAGGTGATCCGGAATGGTCCGGAGAATAAGATTCATATAAGGAAAGTCCCATTTCGGAGTTGGGGAATGGTTCCGGTGTTTTCATCGGGAACATTCTAGAAGGTCCCGGAATGTCCGGCACTCCGGGGGGGAAGGGGTACATGAATGTGTCATTGCAAGATGGAATGATTGCATCATGTACTAAGTGTTCTCGCTGTCCAAAATAAAGGGTTTATTTAATTCCTAAATTGGAAAAGTCAAACGGCTAGTTTGAAAGTCAAACTGCCAGTTTTGGAAAGTGGGAAGAGGAGGAGAAGAGGAGACCGACTTGGGGAAGGAGTCCCCAAGCCGGCGGCCAGCCCTAGGCCGAGTTGGGGAGGGACTCCCTCCCTCCCCTAGCGCGCCAGCCCTCCCACCTATAAAGGGAGGGGCAGGGCTCCCCTCCCAACACACACAAGTTCCTATCCTCTAAACTAGAAACTAGACCTAGACCCCGGTTTAGAGCTGTTTCGGTTTAGAGCCTTCTAATTGGTTTAGAGCCCTCTAATTGGTGTGTCTAATTACTAGACCACTAATAGCCTCTCTCATAAGCTCCACCATACTCGCACCGGCTTAAGGCGAAGCCCTGCGGGATCTCCCCTCTACCTCCGGTACCACGCCGTTGTGCTGCCGGAATCGCGAGGAGAGTGCTACAACCTCCGCTGCCTGCTGGAACAAGGGAGAGGAAGGTCTTCGTCGAGTACCGAACGTGTGACCGACTGCGGGAGCGCTGCGGGAACGCGGCGCCGGAAGGATCGTCTACGCGATCTTGAGATCGGAAAGAGTACGACTACATCACCCACGAGAATCTGCTCTCGTTAAACACTTTGGAATCTTCGAGGGTGAGTTATTCCATCGACTCGTTGCTACAATCTAGTAGATAGATCTTGGCTTGTTTGTTTGTATGCGATAGAAAATTTTTGTTTTCCATGCTACGAACCCCTACAGTGGTATCAGAGCCGTGTCTATATGTAGATCTGTTGCACGAGTAGAACACAATGGTCATTGTGGGCGTTGATGCTTTTATTGTAGATTGCTTTTTGTGTACTTTGCATCTTGCGGTATGTTGGGATGAAGCGGCCCGGGCTAACCTTACATGACATCGTTCATGAGACTTGCTCCACGCTTGACATGCAACTCGTTTTGCATAAGTGGCTTTGCGGGTGCCTGTTTCTCCTAGCATAGTAAAGATCCAATTTACAACGGGTGATCAACAATGCTAGTATCAATGTTGTGGTTCTTGTTCGTAAGTTAGAACGACACTTATGGAAAGCCCCAAACCACGTAAAATATGCAAAGAAAGTAGAAGCGTCTAACTTTGTTTTGCAGGGGTGTGCAGTGATGTGATATGGCCATGATTGTGATTATATTTGATGTATGCAATGATCCTTATTGTAAGTTGGCAACCGGCAGGAGCCATATGGTTGTCTTTAATTTCTGTTAAGGCCTGCGTGTCTATTCAAAATAGTTGTAATAGTTGAAGTTGGCGGACGACAACCATGAAGAAGCGTCATTGACCTTGATGCTATGCCGGTGATGATGGAGATCATGTTCGTGCTTGAAGATGGAGATCGGAAGCACAAAGAAGAAAGGCCATATCATATCACATATTATGAATTGCATGTGATGTTAATCCTTTATGCATCTTGTATTGCTTAGTAGACGACGGTAGCATTATAAGATGATCCCTCATGCACATAAATTTCAAGTTCTAAAAGTGTTCACCCTTAGTATGCACCGTTGCCAAAGCTTGCTGCTTCGAAGCACCACGTGATGATCGGGTGTCTTTGATTCCGCGGGTGACTACAACGTAAGCAAGCCAGATTTGCTTATGCGGAAGCTAAGGTTTGATCTTGACGAGCCTAGCATGTACAGACATGGCCTCAGGAACACGGATCGCCGAAAGGCAAAGCATGAATCATATAGTAGATATGATGAACATGATGATTGTTCGCCATTAAAACTATATCAGCTCTCGTGATGATCGGTGTTGATGTAGTGGATTTGGTTCGTGTGATCACTAAAACAATGTGAGGGATGTTGTTTTGAGTGGGAGTTCACCTAGTTTAATTTCATTAATTAATTTGAACTCAATTTGTCATAAACTTAGTCTAAACTATTGCAAATATGTTGTAGATCAATGGCAGCCCCTACCATCAATTTTAATGCGTTCCTAGAGAAAGAAAAGTTGAAAAACAATGGAAGCAACTTCGCGGATTGGTTCCGCAATTTGAGGATTGTCCTCACAGCTGGTAATTTGACCTATGTGCTGGATGCACCGCTAGGTGACCCACCTGCAGCTGATGCTACCGATGAAGTAAAGAATGTTTACCTCGCTCGGAAGAATCAGTACTCCATAGTTCAGTGTGCTATCTTGTATGGTTTAGAATCGGAGCTTCAGAAAAGGTTTGAAGAGTCAGATCCATATGATATTGTCGAGGATCTCAAATTAATCTTTGAGACTCATGCGGCAATTGAAAGTTATGAAGCTTCTGAAAAGTTCTTTAACTGCAAGATGGAAGAGGGTAGCTCCGTCAGTGAGCATGTGCTTAAAATGTCTGGGCACGCAAATAAACTTCAAAGTTTGGGTATAGTGATTCCTAATACTTTGGGAGTTTACCGCATCCTCCAATCACTACCACCAAGTTACAAGAACTTTGTGATGAACTACAACATGCAGAACATGAACAAAGAGTTGCCAGAACTATTTGCTATGTTAAAATCTGCAGAAGTGGAGATCAAGAAAGAGCACCAAGTGTTGATGGTCAATAAGACCACCAAATTCAAGAAAGGCAAGTCTAAGCAGAAGGGACACTTCAAGAAGGGTGGTAAGAAAGTTACCACGCCGACGAAGAGGACCAAGGCTGGACCCAAGCCTGATACTGAGTGCTTTTACTGCAAGGGAGAAGGTCACTGGAAGCGGAATTGCCCAAGGTACTTGGCGGATTTGAAGAACGGCAACATCAAGAAGAAAGGTATATCTGATATACATGTTATTGATGTGTATCTCACTAGTACTCGTAGTAGTGCCTGGGTATTTGATACTGGTTCGGTTGCTCATATTTGTAACTCGAAACAGGAGCTGCAGAATAAACGGAAGCTAGTGAAGAACGAGGTGACGATGCGCGTGGGAAACGGATCAAAGGTTGATGTGATCGCGGTCGGCACACTACCTCTTCATCTACCATCGGGATTAGTTTTATACTTAAATAATTGTTATTTGGTGCCTGCGTTGAGCATGAACATTATATCGGGATCTTGTTTATTGCGAGACGGTTACTTGTTTAAATCCGAGAATAATGGTTGTTCGATTTATATGAGTAATATGTTTTATGCACATGCACCTTTGATAGATGGTCTATTCATATTGAATCTCGATAGTAGAAATACACATATTAATAACATTGAGGCTAAACGTTTGAAATCAAGCGATAATTTGACCTATATGTGGCACTGTCGTCTTGGTCACATTGGAGTGAAGCGTATGAAGAAACTCCATTCCGATGGACTTCTTGAATCACTTGATTTTGAATCACTTGAAAGATGCGAAGCATGTCTGATGGGTAAAATGACTAAGACTCCATTTTCTGGTATGATGGAGCGAGCTACAGACTTATTGGAAATCATACATACCGATGTGTGTGGTCCAATGAGTGTAGCATCGCGCAGTGGTTATCGTTATGTTCTTACCTTCACGGATGACTTGAGTAGATATGGGTATATCTATTTTATGAAACATAAGTCCGAAACTTTCGAGAAGTTTAAGGAGTTTCAAAGTGAGGTAGAGAATCAACGTAACAAGAAGATTAAATTTCTACGATCTGATCGTGGAGGTGAATATCTAAGTTACGAGTTTGGCGAGCATTTGAAGAAATGTGGAATACTTTCGCAGTTGACACCGCCGGGAACACCACAGCGTAATGGTGTGTCTGAACGTCGTAATCGAACTCTCTTAGATATGGTTCGTTCTATGATGTCACTTACAGATTTGCCACTATCATTTTGGGGTTATGCATTAGAAACAGCCGCATTCACTTTAAATAGGGCACCGTCTAAATCCGTTGAAACGACACCGTATGAATTATGGTTTGGGAAGAAACCTAAATTGTCGTTCCTTAAAGTTTGGGGATGCGAAGCCTATGTAAAGAAGTTACAGCCGGACAAGCTTGAACCCAAAGCGGAAAAATGCGTCTTCATAGGATACCCGAAGGAAACTGTTGGGTATACCTTCTATCATAGATCCGAAGGCAAAATCTTCGTTGCTAAGAATGGATCCTTTCTAGAGAAGGAATTTCTCTCGAAAGAAGTGACTGGAAGGAAAGTAGAACTCGACGAGGTTGTCGAACCTTCTCTCGAAATTGCGAGTAGCGCAGCACCGGAAGAAGTTCCTGTGGTGCCTGCACCAATAAGAGAGGAAGCTAATGATGGTGATCATGAAACTTCGGTTGAAGTTACTACAGAGCCTCGGAGGTCAACGAGAACTCGTACCACTCCAGATTGGTATGATTCCGTTATGAATGTCATGTTGGTGGACAACACCGATAACCCCGAGACATATGAGGAAGCGATGATGAGCCCAGATTCCAATAAATGGCAAGAAGCCATGAAATCCGAGATTGGATCCATGTACGAAAACCAAGTATGGACTTTGGTGGACTTACCGGATGGCCGGAAGGCTGTCGAGAACAAATGGATTTTCAAGAAGAAAACAGATGCTGATGGTAATGTTACTGTCTATAAAGCTCGACTTGTCGCAAAAGGGTTTCGACAAATTCAAGGAGTTGACTACGATGAGACTTTCTCACCGGTAGCGAAGCTAAAGTCTGTGAGGATTATGTTAGCAATCGCTGCATATTATGATTATGAGATATGGCAGATGGATGTCAAAACAGCATTCCTCAATGGAGACATTGATGAAGAGTTGTATATGATACAACCCAAAGGTTTTGTCGATCCTAAAGATGCTAACAAGGTATGCAAGCTTCAACGGTCCATCTATGGATTGAAGCAAGCATCCCGAAGTTGGAATCAACGTTTTGATAAGGTAATCAAAAGTTTTGGTTTTATACAAACTTATGGAGAAGCTTGTATTTACAAGAAAGTGAGTGGGAGCTCTGTAGCATTCTTAATACTGTATGTGGATGACATATTGTTGATTGGGAATGATGTAGACCTTCTTAATAGTGTCAAGGAATATTTGAATAATAGTTTTTCAATGAAGGATCTTGGCGAAGCAGCTTACATATTAGGCATAAAGATTTATAGAGATAGATCGAAACGCCAAATATCATTGTCACAAAGTACATATTTGGACAAAGTTCTAAAGAGGTTTGGAATGGAAGATAGCAAGAAAGGGTTCTTGCCCATGTTGCCCAATACGACCTTGAGTAAAACTCAAAGTCCGACATCGGCAGAAGATAGAGAAAAGATGAGTAAGACTCCCTATGCCTCAGCCATAGGATCTCTAATGTATGCCATGCTATGTACTAGACCCGACATCGCATATGCTGTTAGTCTAACTAGCAGATATCAAAGTGATCCAGGAGTGGATCATTGGATAGCGGTCAAAAACATCCTTAAGTACTTGAGAAGCAACTAAGGATATGGTTCTTTCTTATGGAGGTGATGAACAGCTCGTTGTTAATGGTTACACCGATGCTAGTTGGAACACCGATCCGGATGATTCTAAATCACAATCTGGATACGTATTTATTTTGAATGGTGCAGCAGTTAGCTGGAGGAGTGCAAAGCAAAGCGTTGTGGCGAGATCTTCAACTGAATCGGAATACATGGCTGCTTCGGAGGCTTCACAAGAAGCGATATGGATGAAAGAGTTCATTACAGAGCTGGGTGTGGTTCCAAGTGCGCTGGACCCAATGTCTATCTACTGTGATAACATGGGCGCCATAGCCAATGCGCAAGAACCAAGGTCACACAAGAAGCTGAAGCATATCAAGCTGCGTTTCCACGCTATTCGAGAACATATCCAGGATGGGGATATAAAGATTTGCAAAGTACACACAGATCTGAATGTGGCGGATCCGTTGACTAAACCTCTCCCGAGGGCAAAACATGACCAACACCAAACTGCCATGGGTGTTCGGTATATTACCATGTAATCTAGATTAGATGACTCTAGTGCAAGTGGGAGACTGTTGGAGATATGCCCTAGAGGTAATAATAAATGTAGTTATTATTATATATCTTTGTGTTTATGATAAATGTTTACATTCATGCTATAATAGTATTAACAAGGAAACCATTAATACTTGTGTGATTTGTAAACTTAATTTGAAGTCCCTAGTATGGCCTCTATACTTCACTAGCTTGTTGGTTGATTGATGATGTGGTTTCTTTGTCATGAACATTGAGATGTTATCAACAACAAGATCATATCGTTAGGAGAATGATATGGTGGACATACTCCTATAGACAAGCGTAGCATAAAGATCAAGTCATTTCAATAGTTCAATTGCTATATGCTTTCTGATACATAGTAACCTAATTCCTTCGACCATGAGATCATGCATATTGCCTTTACTGGATGGATGCTTTGATGTCATCAAACACCACACCGTAACAGGGTGGCTATAAAAGTGGCATTGGGTGTTCGGAAAGTATTGGTTGAAACACATGGATCAAGAGTGGGATTTGTCCATCCACATGACGGATAGATATTCTCTGGGCCCTCTCGGTGAAATGTCATCCAATTAGCTTGCAAGCATGTGACTTGGTCACAAGGGATCACATATCACGGGAACGAGAAAAGAGTACTTATCAGTAACGAGGTTGAACTAGGTATGCAGAGATACCGACGATCATGACCTCGGATAAGTAACATATCATGAGACAAAGGGAAATTGGTATCGTATGTAAGTGGTTCATTCGATCGCAAAGTAATCGTAGAAATATGTGGGAGCCATATGAATTTCCAGATTCCTCTATTGGTTATTGTTCGGAGAAGTGTCTCGATCATGTCCGCATAATTCACGAACCGTAGGGAGACACACTTAAGGATTCGACGTTGTTTGAGTAGTTATGGTATTATGAGAAAGAGACCGAATGTTGTTCGGAGTCTCGGATGGGATCCGGGATATCACGAGGTGATCCGGAATGGTCCGGAGAATAAGATTCATATAAGGAAAGTCCCATTTCGGAGTTGGGGAATGGTTCCGGTGTTTTCATCGGGAACATTCTAGAAGGTCCCGGAATGTCCGGCACTCCGGGGGGGAAGGGGTACATGAATGTGTCATTGCAAGATGGAATGATTGCATCATGTACTAAGTGTTCTCGCTGTCCAAAATAAAGGGTTTATTTAATTCCTAAATTGGAAAAGTCAAACGGCTAGTTTGAAAGTCAAACTGCCAGTTTTGGAAAGTGGGAAGAGGAGGAGAAGAGGAGACCGACTTGGGGAAGGAGTCCCCAAGCCGGCGGCCAGCCCTAGGCCGAGTTGGGGAGGGACTCCCTCCCTCCCCTAGCGCGCCAGCCCTCCCACCTATAAAGGGAGGGGCAGGGCTCCCCTCCCAACACACACAAGTTCCTATCCTCTAAACTAGAAACTAGACCTAGACCCCGGTTTAGAGCTGTTTCGGTTTAGAGCCTTCTAATTGGTTTAGAGCCCTCTAATTGGTGTGTCTAATTACTAGACCACTAATAGCCTCTCTCATAAGCTCCACCATACTCGCACCGGCTTAAGGCGAAGCCCTGCGGGATCTCCCCTCTACCTCCGGTACCACGCCGTTGTGCTGCCGGAATCGCGAGGAGAGTGCTACAACCTCCGCTGCCTGCTGGAACAAGGGAGAGGAAGGTCTTCGTCGAGTACCGAACGTGTGACCGACTGCGGGAGCGCTGCGGGAACGCGGCGCCGGAAGGATCGTCTACGCGATCTTGAGATCGGAAAGAGTACGACTACATCACCCACGAGAATCTGCTCTCGTTAAACACTTTGGAATCTTCGAGGGTGAGTTATTCCATCGACTCGTTGCTACAATCTAGTAGATAGATCTTGGCTTGTTTGTTTGTATGCGATAGAAAATTTTTGTTTTCCATGCTACGAACCCCTACAGCTACGACCAAGTCAAAAAATAATAAGTTAAATGCGGCCAAAAAGAAATATCACCATACTATGGGGATAGGTGGCTACCAGACGGTCGCGCCGAAGTGGGAAAAAACTGAGAAAGAAATGCGTCAAAAAGGGGTCACGCCAGCTACAAATCAGTGGCCCGTGAGGTCAAAAAATTGGCTCCTTGGGCATGGGGGGTCGTATGACACTAAAATCAAGGAGATTATTGTTACAAAGAAGGCTATTACTAAACCCAAATATGAACTTGTTAAAGTGATACAACTGAGAAAAGATGGAAAGTTCATTCCTGACAGAGAGAACGATGAGCTGACATATGCCCTTAGGAATCCTGAAAAAGTCGAACGAACACAAGGCTTTGGCCCATCTGTTCCATGGAAGACAGGGTTTCCCGCTGACATCGACACTTATAGAAGCCGATCCAGAAAAACGAACCGGCAGAAGGCGGAGGAGGCAGCGCGGTTGGAGGCGGTTGAAAAAAGGAATGAGGAATTTCAAGCCATGTTCAAGCTACAGCAGGAGCAGATTAATGAACTTAGAGTACTGGCCCGACAGCAAGATCCTGCATTAGATTGTCAGGTGGGCCCATCTCAGCGGAGAAGCAGCGTGGCTTCCACGGAGGTATAAGCTAATAATCTAATGCTGATGGAGAATAATGCACCGGTGGTAGATGATACGCCTGGTGCAACGATGGTTCGCTACCCCGTGGATAAAGTCGAGGCAAGGACAACTTGTGAGCTACATGTCACAGTGAAGAACATTTCTATGAAGGTGGCGCTCGGCTTTGCTTTACCTTGTCCACCGGAAGCGACCTACCATGAAAGTCAGATTCTAGCTGGCTATGCTCGTGTCGGTGTGGATGAAGTTGAACCGACATGTCGATCACTTGAGCTTGACATCCCTGCAGGCGAAGGGGAGAAAACACTTGGAGAAGTGGAGGGTAGGATCGTTCTTTGGAAAAAAACAGCACATCGTGTTTCCAGGCTGGGCGTCAAGGCAATCTTCTCCTCCGAGAAGCAATCCATCACCTCCAAGGCCACCATCACCTCCGAGTCCACCGTCTCCACCAAGAAACAGTAGTCCACCCCTTCCTGAGAGGGATCACATCGCGACTGCATCTCCATCTCTGGCGCCTTCGCCTCCGCCCACTGAATCAAAGGGAAGAAAGCGAAAGAATAACACCGCTACGTCGAGGGAGACCCGACACCGAAAACGACAAGATCCCCTCCCAAGAGTACCGTCGTCTCCTCCCAAGTTAGCTTATCACCGGACTGATGAGGAAAGCGCGATGATATCCCGGGCCGAAGTGAAGGCCCATTTTGCACCAAAACAACCCGAGCCACAGGTGCTAGTTGATCCAAAAGTCAAGAAGCACTTCAAGGCATTCCTTAAGTAACCACCCCAACATGTGATAAATAGGAAAGATGACTATACACGCTGTCTTATGAAGACACTAAAAGAGAAGTATCAAGCAGTACTACAAGCGGGAGAAAATCAAAAAAAGTTGCCCAGCTCGGCAAACAGGCAAAACAATCCATCGCCCCGCTCAAGGTGTTACCTCAGCCCAGACAAGGTGGAATAGATATGGAATTAGCTATTAAATTAGCCAAGGAGTGTAACGTGTCCCTCGAAGCACTTCTAGCCGGCGGAGATAATGTCGCCAAGGGACCACTAGCACGAAAATTTGTCTACGGGGAGCCTCTGGTCAGCGATGAGGTATTCGATGATCTGCCAACACATATGCAACTGTTGCATATCTGGTACTTGAAAGTCACAAAGGAAGGGAGACAATTTATCGTATGTAAATTTGGAGAGGAGTACTTCTGTCTAGACAAGATCTCCATTGAACTTTGTAAACTATTTCAGTTATTCAACCTAGACGCCCTCGACAAGTCCCTCCTCAGCTGCTATTGTTTGTAAGTAATTAAGTCACTAACTCAGCTCGTTCAATTCATTTCCTGTCATTATCCTCACTATATCTCCTTCTGTATGCTAGTATATATGCAAAATGAAGATTCAAGAATGTAGAAGAAAGTCAATCTACAGAATTGGGTTCGTTGACCCAAACAAAGTTAACGGACATACAGTAATAAATAACCTTGATAACTTGCTAATGTTTTTAATGGAGCAACATTACCAGACACAAATTCTATTTCCTTACAACTATGGGTAAGAGTCTTACTGTCTTGTACACATTTAATTTTTCTTTACTAGATGTTAAGTGTATATAAATGTGCGCAACTATCACTGGATTGTTCTAAACATTGACGTTGACCGTGCAAAAGTGGAAATCTCGGACTCGTTAAAGAAGCCGATAGAAGACTACCGCAGCATAATTGATTGCCTTCAAAAGTAATTTCAATCATTATCGCACTATATATGTCTCTTTCGTTCATTCTCTGAGATGTAAACTAATTAATAACTCATTCATTTCTTTTTTGCCGGACCGGGTTTGAAAAAAGTTCACGAAGGAGGTTCGGGGTGAATGGCGTGAGGAGCTCACTTTTCATACGGTCCCGGTAAGTAGTACAAGAGCTAGGGGACTAATTTATGTGAATATTACAATTATCATTCATACAATTATCATGCTTGATTATTATTTGATTGAATTATATTCTCGATCAAAAAGTGTGCGACGCAGCCACATGGGACTAATTTATGTGAATATTACGTATGCGAGTTCATTCGTGGGTGTATGGAGCAGGGCACAGACTTTCTTCAAGTACGTAAACAATATATTCGCAATTTATTCTATACCATAGTTTTTGTTGAGTTCCATTCATAATGATCTACTTCTTTATATATAGTTGGATGCGATGCGGGATAAGTTCCTATCACATAAACGCCTACTAGCAATTCAGGAGGAGTTGTCGGGATTTTTGCTCAGGAACATCATAAACACAAAAGAAGAGTACAACGTGGATAGACCTTGTATAATCGTGGATAGACACAAAAGGACTCCGTTGTAATGATCTTCGTGAAAATCAATTAGACGAGCTCTAGTCTCGGTTGTGTATATATCTATATGTCTTTATGTAATCGTGAGAGAAATTATATTATATATACATCAATGCATACAACATGTAGTAGCGTAGAATAATATGTATATGAAAACACAAAATGAAAAATAATCAAACACAAAAAAAAAACCCTAAAACCCTAAAACCCCACCTCCTGCCGCGGCAGCAGCAGCGCGCGCAGCGGGGCCACGTGGAGACAATCTAGTCCCGGTTTGTAACAGAACCGGGACTAAAGGCCTAACCTTTAGTCCCGATATGTTTAATACCGGAGTAATCTGAGACTAAAGCCTCTTACAAACCGGAACTAGTGTCCTGTTTTCTATTAGTGTTTATTCTGGCGACCTATCTTAGCTAAAACATGGCTGCTTTATTAGCAGAATTCTGCATCGCATGCACCAAGTGATCACCGAAACCATTGAGCAGAATTTTTGTTTACTCGACCGGAGGTCCATGAATAGACTGGTCTTGTTTTTCCTGCGTAGTTTTGGCAGCCCTCTCAATACTATCTGTCTCCAACACCAGCTTCTGCACCTGAATGTCCTGCACCAAGAACAACCCCTATAGCACGCCAACAACTCTGCATGCTCAACATTTGCAACATGGGAAAAAAATGGTTTTGCTCCGCCACCGAAGACATCTAAAGTTGTAATTGGTGAGGGTCCTGGGGCTTACCACAACGATTTCAACCTCTCAGCCGTCGGATTGACCATCCGGTAAATCTCAGGCGTTTAACTTATTTCACCGCGTCATATAAAAGCCCAGCCCAAAACGAGATGAAACCCTAGCCTCCCTCGTTCCCCACTCCCAGCCCCCGTCGCCCCTCCCTCGCAGCACGCGCGCCCCTCCCTGCTCGTCCTCCCGCTCCCAGCCCTCGTCGCCCCTCCCTCTCAACACACGCGCCCTCTCCCTGCTCGCTCTCCTCCTCCTCCCTCGCACTCTCGCATGTTCGCTTCCTGCCGCTGCCACTCCCTCGCTCTCCAGGCCAAGCTCTCACCCTATTCTCCTTCACTGATGTTCTCCATGGCTGGAGCTGGGAGAGGCAACGGGAACCATGCGCCATGGATGAGGAGGCGGAGCTCGATGTGGAGGAGCACACTGGTCAGGGTGTCCCAGCAGCGCCCCATGGAGGGGGTCCTCACCATCTTCGCACCATCCCAACATGGAGCATTCATTTTTACCTTGGCTTCCCATCCCCTTCCTCCTCCTTATTTGCTCCTCTATTGCCAGGTTGCAGGTGTGCGTGTAAGGTGTTTGTGTAAATGCCTAAGGGCAAAGACTGCTTTGGGAAGATGGTGCTTTATGTTCATATGGACAAATACATGTTGTGGTAAGCCGTGTGTGGGCATTTTACTAATATTTCTAGAAATTTCTCATTATATCTTAATTAGATATTGTGTGTCATGTTCTAAAGGAATATTATCGGATCAGATCCATACGTGACCCGGATGCAATTTTTTATGGACGATTTGTCCATTTGAATTATTTAAAAAACTTGCTAGATGTCTTTGTTATTTGGTGCCATAGATGCACGATGTCCTCTTATAAATGAAATTAATTTTTCAGGCTTCAGGAAGCTTTCAGGAAGTTGATTGGGCTAATTTTCAGATTTATGAAAGCTTGCCATCCCTAACTATATCATGTTCCATTTCATATGCACCTCTTGAAACCGTGTATGTGCCTGCAGGTATGTATCCAATGATCCAAGGGTAGACCCATGGTTGATGTTACCTCAAATATGCGTGTTGGTGCTAAAAATTTTGTATACCTGAAAGAAAGAATGGAACTTTATGTATCCCGAGTGCCTCCACACTCTCTGGATTAATGTGAAACTTATTTCTTCATGTTGTATTTATTTTCTTCCGATGGAGAGCTCCTCCATGTGAGAGCTGGCCTCAAATAGTTCATTGTTTGAGGATTTTTTTCAAAGGCAGCATACATGGGCGTGGGCCGCCACCTCAATTGATGCTCAGTGGTGGTTGGATTTTAAGGTTCGTACAAACCCTTTGGATCCTCTTTTAGTCAACTTTCTATCATTTCCTATTGTGATCTGCTGTTCATTTGTATATAGTGGCATTGTTGTCGCACTGAATCCATGGTTGTTTTTTCTCACGGTTATATTTGTATATAGCTGTACTTCTCACGGATTTATCTCATGTTTAATTTTGCTGACAGGGGACACTATATGAAAGTTGAGTTTCAGTTGGTCATAGAAGCTTCCAAAACGAGTTTGGTAAATTAGTTAGAAAAGAAGAATAGTATTACAAGCTGGCAATCAGATGTTGAACACAAGCCTGGTCAGTGTTAAGTATTTATTCAAGTAAAACTTGCTTTTCAACGAAGCTGGCTACATGGTGATTTTGCTGTATAATATGCACACTTTGGTGTAGGGCACCCGATGAAGGAAATGATAATGCCCTCGGTAGCTAGATGCCGGATTAGTAGAAAGAGACAATGGCCACTTGCTGATTCATGGATGTCTTTTTTTTTCTCGCAGGTTTCTGTTTTCTTTGTCGGTGTTATTATTTGCTAAATTTAGCAAATAATTTAGGATGATTTGGATGTATTTTCATATGCTTTGGATGTATTTTCAGGCTCAGCTTCCCCCCTATGTTTGGTGGAGAGACGGTCGAGCGGTCAAGCCAATGCTATTTTCTGCTATGAACCTTTTCATTGGTGAGTACAACTATAGTTTGTATTTGTTATGATTCCCAATGAATTTAAAGCAATCCCCATGCAAATACAAAAGGATGTTGAATGAATATGGGAAGAAAATAAAAAACCAATCTCTTCAATCCACCCTCCGAATAAGGATTATACTCACAATTATTTTGTATGATATATTTGTCTCACTAGAAGGAATATTATCCCGGCTGATCAGTTTTAGTTGCGATAATTAAGAGTGGTTTATAATTGGTGCCTCATTGTTATGGCATCTGGTGTGGGCAACTTCTCGCCGGCCTCTTCACCCTTCTCCTGACCTCCTCCCATGTTGTCGCCATGAGAGATTTCATATGTGTCGCTTGCAATGATGCTCCGTTCAAATGCAGTTCAAGTGCTCTAATGCGGCCTCATTTGTTTATATGTTCGCAGATATATTTTAGATGTGGTGATCAGGTGTTTTCCAAACGTCGGGTCTAATAAGATTTGAGATGTGGTGGTAGGCGTGTTAGATTTTCTTTTATTCCTAAGTACGCTGGGCAATCTAAAGTTTTCCGTAACAATGAAACTGTCGAACTAAGGAGTGTGGTGTCCTATGCGTATGTATTAGTGATAATTTCTCACCATGATACATGTCAGATCGTACATCCATAAGAACCATGGTTCTTAGTAAACTCATTGAACCAATACTTCTCTATGATGTAGTAGAAACCAGGCAATACTTCCTGTTGTTATTTCCTTTGAAGAATCAAGCAAACAATGTTTCTTGATACGAAGCCGTAGATTTGTACTTGTAAATAAACCATATTTTTATACTTCTTTTCTATTATCTTGCATTTTCTATCATTTTCTTAGTGTGGTTATATTTTGCAGGTTCAGATAAATATACCCATCCAATGACATTAAGGACTTCCAGGTTTAATGATCAGGTGCGCCCCAAAATCAGACTAGCAGTTCTACCTCCTCTTGCTTGCGTAGAATGATTAACTTCTCACTTTGCTTTTGGTATGAGATGGATTCAGCGTCAGGATAGAAGTAGTATATAGAGCATATCTTTTAGTTTTAGTTATAGGTTATGTGCATTTGACTTTTTGTTTAATTATCCTATTTGATCATGCCATGGTTGTTGTTTGTAGCTAGCATCCTTCTCCTAGATTCCATGCTAAATTTGACTCTTGTTCTTTCCAGGACCTTTTTGCTATAGCGCTAGGTATGAGCTCTTCGTTCAATTACTTTTTGTACCTTTAAATAGCAAAATAAATTGGGTCCTTTCAGTGTGTGAGGCGTTGCTCAGTTTTTTAACCAATCTGACAAATACATGATGCAGTATTAGCTGCACTTTGTTATGTTTTTTTAAACAAAAATATGTAGCAAATCGTGTTCAGGTATTATTTCGTCACTTGCTTTCAGAAACTCAATCTATGTTATTTATTCCATATATTACAATAAAATATGGCACTCCTGAACATCACAATTCAGATTCAAGTACAGAATATCAATGCTTTTATTTGATTCAAGTTAGTTGGTTTCTTATCTGTCTCTCATTTAGTTACAAATATCCAATTATCGATTGCCAAAATGAAGGTCGTGAAACTGTTGCAGCACAACCAAATAGGAGGCTTTAAGAATTGGACCATCTGTATCTCAATGAGTTACAGATATACATGCAGCACAAAAACAGTTTTGACCAGGCATATCTTAGTGACGTTTCTTTTTATTAGGTACATAGATACTATACTGTACTGAAGTTAGTTGGTTAATATACACAGAAAACTGTTGGCAAGCACAAGTATTCCTAGCTTTTTGAACAAAAGTATTTCTAAACTTTGATGCTAAAATAGTTCTACTAAAAGTATAATTTTCTATCTTTTTATGTACCTGCAGATTATAAATCCTTATACATAATTCTTTGCATACTGGAACATATTTAGTCAGGCATCTCTTAGTGAATTTATACTCTATTAAATTTAGTGCAAATAGGTATATGGAAAATACACTATACTAAATTTAAATGCTCAATATACTGAAATTATATGGCCAATATACAGAAAATGGTGCTAATGTGTTATGGTTTCTACATTAGTCCACCCTTTGTGATCTGCACATTAAGAGCATTTAAATCCCAGAGAAGTACCGTGCGTGTGAAGCGAATGATGTTGGGTAGTGCGAGTAGGGCGAGGTTGCTGCAGGTTCTGAAAAGTGTGGGTTCTTCTTGGTACATGGGGTTGAGGTGAAGATTACTGTCACGTGAGTCTATATTTTGGGGGTGTTTATGTGATAGATTTGTGTTCTTGATTAGAATTTTGTTTCATAGGTTGCCCCTTATGCTGATTGATGCCATGGTGGATATGTGTTCCTCTGATTAGTGTTTTGTTAAAGGTGCAGTTGATTGGCTATGTAGCAAGTAAGGATGTACTATTCCTGATTTATGAGTACTCTGAAAAGGTTCACTTAAAAATCATCTTCATGATCCTCAAGGTAAAGGTGATCTATGGCCAGAAATCTGCTCCTTTTTTCTTAGTCTGTTGATGGCCAGATAATTTTGATGGTATGATGTTAATTATTAAAACTATTTTCTAATAATTATTGAAAATCAAGTCATGCGATCCACTCTTATTCATGCCATTATTTTTTGTGCAGTATCTTAGCAGAGGAGTTCTTTTGTGACACCTCTCATATATTTGGCAGTGTCGTTAGTCGGTTTGAGCCACCAAGGTTTGTTTCATGTCATGTCAGATCTTAGTGCATATACTACATGCTTATAATGATGTAATACCCCAGAACAAGGTACTCAACACTACCGTTTAATTGCATGACCAAATCTTCTAAAATCGTAGAATCATAACATTCAGTTGATGTTGTGGTCAACGCGGGGTTTAAAATCTCAAGGTATTTCTTTACTTTAACATCAATTGTTGTAACTTCCTTTTTGTATATTGGATAGTCTCCTTAGTTGCTTATGTATTTCCATTTGTGAGGAGAATGCAATTCATTATAGCTACATATTCGGTTCAGGAGATGTCCGTGTTAATTGTCTCATTGGTTACAAAAGGCGGAGCTACCCTCAAGGCTGGAGATGTTTATGTCTGTGGGGTGGGGAGATCAAAGGTAAAATGGCGACGGCTGTAGCGCCTGGTTTAGGCAAGTTTTTCTGTATCTTTTCTTTGCTTTCTCGGTGTTTAACACTCTAGCTGTGGCCAAATAAGGATGCCAGGGATGTGGTGATGATCATCTTGCTACCGGCTTCGTTAATGGTTGCCCCTTCATGTCCTTATGCTTGTGCTTTTGGTGCTAATTGGGCTGCAGCTGATCACCTCCCGTTAGTAAATTTTTAGAGTTTTGGTGCATGTAAAATTTATGTGATTCTGCTATAGTTAGCCATTTGGATGATCTCGATGCAGTTGTGTTGTACTATTACATAAATAGTATCCATGTGTTCAAATCAATTGTGCATAATTGTTGATGATCTTGGTGAGAAGCTAATGGAAGATAAATGATCGACGTGTAATGAAAAAATAATATAATTCATGCCCGAATAAGAATGATTGAGTAGAGAAGTTGTATATATGCCGTTAGTTCATTGCAATAAGCATACTTGCTATTATGAATGAATATTTTGAAAATAAGTTCTAGATTAGCTACTTTTTTAATGTCATTTGGTCTGCTTAGTTCTAAGTTGTTCTTTTTTCTGGTACCAATTCTTTAATTAACTCTAATGTATTCCTTTGATGTTTGTTCAGCTGTCTATTTGTTCTTTTTGTACGTACTATATTTTCCCTCTATCTTGGCACTGCTTTTATGTTTTGAACTCTTGTTGGGCTTCACAACTTCAGAATGATGATCCATTCGCTCTCTATTACCCCTACAATTCCTTAGCAAAGAGTAACTCCTTTTTACTTTCATTGTTTTGTTGTGACCTTTTGAATGTCCGTTACTACAGGATAGCACCTAGATAGAATCTTTGCCTTTACTTATTAGCTACCGTCTTTGCAGAGAATATTTTAAAGCATTCCCTACATCTAAACTCACCCACAGCTCTTTCGCGAAGTAATCTCTGTTTTCTTTGTAGGCGCCTCTCTCCTTGAAGTGAGCACCACGTGAGATACCATTTTATGTATATATATCTAAATTCTATTTCTACTCACTTTAGAGTCTGACCACCCATAGAACTATCAATTTTTGTTTATTCATTTTTTTATTTTCATGATTGTATTGTAAAACACATGTCTGTCACCGTGTAGTTGTTTACAAGTTAAAGAGGTGGGGTCGTGAAACAAGGCTCCTACCGAAATCTGAATTCATAAAGATTATGTAGACGTTGCTTTTGTTGTTCCTTCCTTCTGTACTTTTTTGATGGAACAAAATTTAGTAAGATATATGTGTAAAAACTAAAAAATGTATTATTTTTTCGCTTGCTTATAATCGCTAATTTAGCTCAAATTCAACGGGATCGTGCGCTAAGGCGCACACCTAAATCTAGTCATGATGGTTTTCTCAACATCTACTTCAACGCTCGATCATGCGGACCTTGACAAGGAGAATTTTCTCGCGGCTAATCGACTCGCTGCGGGAATCGAAAATCGTGTGAGCGGTTCATGGGACTCTATCACATATCTTTGCGACTTGATAAGTATCGTTGTAGGTTTTGCCTCACGTCTTGATCAATCTCGTTATTGAAAAACTTTCGCTAGTTCGATCTACGAGGGTGTGATCCAAGAATTCTGCACCGCGCGCACCAAGTGATCACCAAAACCATTGAGCAGAATTTTTATTTACTCGGCCGGAGGTCGATGAATAGACTGGTCTTGTTCTTTCCACGTAGTTGGGCAGCCACCTCAATACTGTCTGTCTCCAACACCATCTTCTGCACCTGAATGTCCTGCTGCGAGATCAGCCCCTACGGCAAGCCAACAACTCTGCATGCTCAACATTTGCAACATGGGGAAAATGGTTTGCTCCGCTACCGAAGACATCATGATAGTTTCCTCACCATCTACTTCAACGCTAGATTGTGCGGACCTTTAGAAAGATAATCTTTTTACGGCTAATCGACTAGTTACGGGAATCGACAATTATGTCAGCGGTTCATGGGACTTCAACACATATACTAGCGACTTGATAATTATTGTTGCGGTGTTTGACTCACGTCTACATCAACCTCGTTAGTGGCCAAGGACGCACTAAATTTTTGGTGTGGCGGTGTCTCAAAAATAAAATCCTTAATACCTTTGGAGTCAACATTATTGCCCTCCTCTTCGTGAACCATCATGGAAGTTCATCCTTAATCTGTTTATCTTCCTCTTGTCTTCAACTTGCTCTTCAGTTTGTTCCACTCCTTCCTCTTCTTGTTCTTTTATCCCATCGTTTCTGCTTGTGATGCCAGTACTTGGAGTCGCTTCGCTGCTGCTTGGTACGACTCGATAATAAATTTTTAGACCTAACAATTTACACAATCATAAATAAAATATCACAATTCAGACACTCAGGAATTATTTAATACATAGTTTCACATCTAATTGTTCTAATAACAGTACCTTTTAATTTTGAGATTTGGCCTACGCTTAGGCGGTGCCATCTCTCGTTTCCGAGAGTTCACGCGTGGCGAGTCATTCGTCGGGCGGACGAAATGTCTTGGCCAGCTCTTGCCCATTTGATCTCCCCGCAAGCCTCGGTCAGCACCGGTCTAGTGCCCTAATCGTCTCGCCAGTTACCGCAACCGCCGCCTCTCCTTTCAGGTCTTTTGATTGATTAATTTTTTTTGAGGGATTTTTGATCGATCAATTGATCCAGCAATATGAGTCCTTTGGTCGCACGTACAAGTACAGGTACGCATACGTGGTCACGGTCTAGTTTAAGGCTAAAAAAATTAGTAGGCATACAGGCTCAAGTATTTCTTAATCATATCAGTGTCTTCATTAATCTCTAATTATGTAATTAGAGGGGCAGATAACTTAGTGCCGTACCGATTCAACCATTGCAGCTAGTTAGATATTGCATACTATTAGGTGTACCGACCTGACTTAGGTCAGGCGGTCGCCATGGTACACGCTATGGGCTCCTCTGCCACTGAACCTTGTCATCAATAAACTTCCGCTAGTTCGATCTACGAGGATGTGATCCGTTACCTCTCACATTACATATTATTGTAATAGTGTCGAATATGTATATAGGCTATAGTTGGACTTGGACTGTGCGGTAGGGTTAGGTGTTTGAGTCGGACACTTGTAACATGGCCTATTATATAAAGGCACCGGGAGTAGCCAAAATAGATGAGACGCAAGACAGGTTAGATACAAGACCGAGTTTCGGGACGGTCCGGTGCCCGTGGCAGGCGCGCCGAACCGGCGTGCCGTTTTGTAGATCTGATGTGTCTGTACACCGTGACGGGCTTGTTGTCGACGGTACTCTGATTATAGTACCAGGGAAGGAGCGCCCGTAAAGCATGCCCCGCAGATATAGGCTTTACCGAACTGCGTTACCAAACGTCGTCTTCTCCGTCTACTTTGTACAATGATCTAATCGTGTATATTTGCTAACACATATGATATTGGTTATGCACTATTTTTTGTTTGTTCTGCATAGCACGTTCCTAACAGAAACCCTATCCCAACTAGAAGTCAACATGAAGAAAGTATGACAATTGCTTTACTTGCCATACTGAACGACATTGAGAGGAGTCGTGTACTCGAACACAACACACGTAAGAGGAGGGAGAGAGAGAATCGTGTGTGCATACTGTGTACCGTCTACCAATAGGCATGTCTCCCTTTGTTAGACCTCTACCCGTGACTAACCCATTTTGATTTCATGGATCACTCGATTAATAGTTAAATAATTTAGTAAATAACTTGTACTCTACATGACATGTGCACGCTATAAATATGTGATGTAGATGTGTCACATACATAATTTGAGCCTAACCCTCGAATTGTAATACATTAATGGTTGTTGTATTCATAAATGTTTGAGTTTATTTTCTACTATAGTATGAGATACATTATATACATTTTTCTTTGAGGAGTATGACCCTGGCCTCTACATTGTTTCATGCACACAACCATATAGTATCATTTTTTTCATCAAATACCGAACAAATCGAAGCATTGATGTCAAACATGGCAATAAAAATAATGAAAACCGATATGGTCCAGAAAAGATTAGCAACACGATAACATCTTCACAAATCTATCTTAAACCAAACAATGACCGATCAACGGTCAACATATGATACCCGCAAAAAAAAGGCTCAACATAGGATGCACCACTTCTGGACAAAGCGTTTTAAGGCGGTTATCCAACATAAAATGGCCATGGACATTGTACTCGTGGACATCCTCATAGGTAAATACGAACTTGATATTCTCGATGTCCATGGATAAATTTATTTCTATCTTTGTCTTAAATCAATGGTTATAAAGTTTGACTACTTCATCTGAAAATGTAGCTTTTAGATGGGGTTTCATAATATACCGATTTGATTTCATATAGTATATTGCTACTCTTTAAACAAAGTTAACAAAAAATAATTGATTTAGAATAAATCTAGAAATATACTTATTTGAGTACGGAATGAGTATTTGTGCAAAACCCGACCCAATCTCTATCTTCGGTCCACCAACGACAGGATATCTACCAAGAAATTGACACCCGATCTGACTATCACTGCTCATCAGCAGAGCGCTCCAAAGGTCAAACGAGTGACATCCAACCCCGCCAGCTGCGACTGCGAGCACAAGCAAAGAGTTTTCCTCTCAGGCTGCCATGCCACTCCACTCCCCAAGTGGCAGGTTCTCTCTCTCATAGTCCCAACAGGCCACCACCACCGTCACGCCCCCGCAGCCGAGCCGAGCAGAGAATCTCCATCCGCCGCCATTACTCCTCGGCCCGTGCCACTTCTCCGGCAATAAATGCGGCCGCTGGCGCCGCCCACCCACCACCAGCAGATCTAGCCCCGCTGCAACGGGACGAGAACGAACGAAAGCAGGGAGAAAATTCACCACGCACGCCACCATCCACATTTACTCCCCCACCAGGCCTCGACTCTACTACTCGCTCGACCGACCCCCCGCACGCGCACACCGCCGATGCCATTCCACAACTTCCCCACTGGAAAACCGTCTCGGCCGCCGCCGCCGCCACGTTCGCCATGTCTTCCTCGTCCCTCCTCACCTCGCTCGCCACGCTCGGCCTCGGCTACTCCATCGCCATCGCGCTCGGCTTCCTCGTCCTGCTCGCCTCCGTCCTCCTCGCGTCCTACTTCTGCTTCCGGCACGGCGACGTCGGCGGGGGAGGCCACTTCGCCAGCGCCATCACGCCCAGCACGTCCAGCTCCAGCCACCTCTCCATCACCGTCCCGCGCGTGCTCTTCGTCGCCGAGGGATCCGAGTCCCCCGAGGCCTACTCCTCGGCGGCCGCGGCCGCCTCGTCGCCCGTCGGCCTCGACGCCGCCGCCATCGCGTCGTACCCAAAGGCGCCCTTCTCCAGGGCCGCGGCCGGCGACTCCATGTGCTCGATCTGCCTCTGCGAGTACGTGGACGGCGAGACGCTACGGCTGATGCCGGACTGCAGGCACCGGTTCCACGTCATGTGCCTCGACGCCTGGCTGCGCAGGAGCGGGTCCTGCCCCGTGTGCAGGTCCTCGCCGATCCCCACGCCCGTCGCCACGCCGCTCGCCACGCCGCTCTCCGAGCTCGTCCCGCTCTCGCAGTACGCCGCTGACCGAAGACGCAGCAGGTGACGGATATATTGATGGGTGCTCTTCATTGTCGCTCCTTTTAGTAGTTTCATTTTTTTACGTTGTTGAAGGGTTGATGTAAATTTGTGGATTGTTTGATTGGTGAAGGATACACGAAGTGGGCTAGTTGTTCGACTGGTGGTGCGTGTAGGATATTTATTTTGAAGAGTTGCTTGATTCCTATTGCTGTTACTTCCATATACAATTTTGTAACGTAGGAGCAGATATGTTGGAGTAAGGCATATAGTTGTAAATACTACTACAATGTTGCTAGGGTTTCCATTGCAGAGTGCCTTATTTTGAACATAATAATAATGGTACAATTAGTATTTGCCACAATATGATAGGATGATCGCTCAAAATTTAGAGATTTGTCGAACACAACTTGGCACTGCATTTTGTTTATTGTCATCATGAGGTAGTTGCCGAATTGTATCTAATGTGTTTTTTGTCTCACTGAAATGTTTACGTTTGTGTTCTTATTTACGCTTGCTGTGGAGGGGAGTTCGAGGGTAGGGTGTCAAGTGAGATCCTATCAAAGTCTTACTTCTAGTTCATTTTGAATTTCTAGTACAAAATTTTGTTACAATTTTATACTAAAATTCTTAGAATGAATAAAAGTGAGATTTTGGTAGGTTTGACACCCTATTCGAGGGTAGTGTTCCGGTTAGGCTGGGGTGTCCACTGTCCATGGAGGAGCAGGGTTTTGAGAAGGGTGGCCATGTCCGACGAAGGCGATAGTCGCCAGAATCAAGAAAAAGAGTTTCGATGGCTAGAGGTTAAAACATAGACGAAATCGTTTGATGTAGTCCATCGGAGGATTTGGATCTACTGCGATTTTTAGAAGAAAGAAGACGAATGTTGGACAGCGATCGGTCCACGTCAACCTGCATTCCGTGTTTACAGATGATACAATCGCATCACTACAAAAGCCAGCTAATTAAGCGGCAGCATTCCTCATTAAAGCCCTTTGTCAATATGGGAGTAGGAACTTTCTTGCTCCATGAGACTTTTTTCGCATGGGATGGTTGATGAGTTGGACGTTGCATGGATGCTAAATGGTAACCTTTGTGGCTGCATGATTATGTGTTATGGTTACTAGTACTAACCACGTGAGCCTCTGAACTTGAATGCTCTAGTGAAATTAAGTGCCTAATGGAGGGATGATTTGGATGACCTACCTATCTAACAATGTAATGTACGTTCAACTATAGTAAGCATATGGGGAAAAAACAACCATTTTGGCGTAAATGTTAGCCTACTTTTTCATATGTTTTCCCCGATGTCATAATAACGCCATATTGATATTTTTGGTACACTTTGACTTGCTCTCTTGCTATTCCCATTGTACAGGCTGTTGGCAAGTCATCTTATCTTAGTGTCATTTGAAGTTACTTATGTACTACTCCTTGAAATTGCCCCAAATGACCCCATATATTTTGCATAAAGAAAATATGTATTATATTTTTTGGAAACGGGAAAAGATGTAATATATATGGGGCTAAGCACATTGAAACTATTTATGATAAGATGCACTTTAAACATCAATCCATGTCATGCATAGCATGCATACATGTTAATTTATGTCACAAAGAGTTTTGGTCCTTTTCTTATCTAGCTTGTTAGCAATGAGCCAGTTTTTCGAAAGAATGACTACGTTAGGTATAGGAATTGACTTAACATACCATACCCATTTCCTGGTATTTCTAGTTGAAATGGTTTTCCAATCCTGTGATAGCCAAACACTTTTGGTATGGAATATCGATCGAATTCCACGACTCTGACATGAAATGAGCTCTTAGAGTTTCACAGGACGAGATGATGTGATCCCATGTGTCACGTACTTCCAGTAATCCCAAATGTAAAAACTTATATGACCCCCCCCCCCCAAAAAAACATAACAACATAGATACAAGCGCTTTATCCTTTGTGCTTCTCCTCTTGCCCCTCTTCTCACCCTCGCAAGGAGACGAGAGGGGGAAACCGTAATCGCCATCCTCTACCCCTCCCCCTCCCCACCTCTCCCCTTGCCGCCCCATGGTGTAGCCAGGCAAAAACTAGCCATCACTGGCGACGGTGGAGGCCTCCTCGGTCCCTTGCATGAAGGATCAACGCATCCATCTTCTCTGAGCCAGGGTGTGGTGTGACTTCGAACCATGGCGTGGTGGATCTTCCGACACATCTGGAGCAGTTGATGCGCGACAAATTAGCGTGGTGGTCTATGCTATGGAGGCACGACGGATCAGCGCGGTGGTCCATTCCACACTATTCTTGATCTTTCTTTCTTTCTCTCTGTCTCTCTCACACACACACACACTCCATTGTTGAAACACCAAAACTTGAGGATCTTCCTTCTACCCAACCAAAGCCAAATCCCTCCAGTAGAAAGCAAGAGGAGGTCTCGATCTACGTTTCCACCAAGCCATATTTCATTCCCCATTGAGTTCATCGAGTTTGCTTATTACTCTTGGGTTCGTGGGAAACCCTAGGTGGCTAGGGTCACTCGAAGTCATTCGGCTTGTGATTTGCCTCGTGAAAAGTTTGCGACGGTTTGAAGATTATCTTAAAGTTTACCATAAGTGAGTGAGCTATTCCTTCGTGGATAGGCTTGGAGAAGAAGCGGTCCTTTTTGGTGTTGGGAAATCCTTTGTGGGACCCCACACCTCTCCAACTTGACGTACTTTCCCCCAAGGAAGGGAACACAAGAATACATCTTTGGCGTTGCGTGCTTCGGTTATTTGTAACTTAGCTCTATACTTGTGTTGTTTACTTTTGTGATAGTCTTCGAGTTTGAAGTATCTTGTATCATCATCCAGGTTGCCTCACCTAGTTGCGTATTCGGCTCACTTATATACCACAAAGCCTAATCTTGAAAAAGAATTTTTTGTAGAAACTATTCACCCTCTAAGTTAACCATCTCTATCCTTTCAATTGGTATGAGACCAAGGTCTCTTTCTAAGGGATTTAACGCCTTAAGAGCGAGATGGGTTTCTCCGATGACGAGGAGGAAGACTTATTTTGTCAAAGATATTAAAGAAATTCTTGCCCGTGACACCCCTAGAAAGGGTAAGGAAGATTCAGATCTCAATGACCGGATTAGTCACCTAGAAAGATATTCTAAGGGTCTTGGTGATGGGACTACTCTTGGTGATCCTTTGGTCACCTACTTCGGGTGACTGGTGGGTCCCAGCGAGGAAGTTTATTTGGACCCCGCTCTAGAGATTGGCCCCTCAAAACTTCTGGAGTCTCGTAATAAATTTCCTTTTACATATTCTAAGCCTAACTTTGTTATGCCTCATATTAACAACTCAGAGCCTTCTCCCCATTTTGATGGAACTCACTTTTCCTATCGAAAACTAATGACTCACAAGTATAGGGGGTGTATCGTAGTACTTTCGATAAATAGGAGTGTCGATCCCAACAAGGAACAGAAGGTGCTGAACAGTGGTATGGAGCAGGAAATCCCTGTGAATACTTAGCAAACGGATTTTTAGTGGTTTTCTAACAAGGCAACAAAACAAGGAGCAAGTAACAAAGGTAACGAACAAACGGAGCAAGTGGCCCAATCATTTCTTAACAAAGGACAAGCCGGTGGAAATACTTATAAGGACCAAACATTCTCGAGGACACATGTGAATTCTGTCAAGTGCTTTCGCTTCAAATAGCTGAGTACTCTTCTTTGGTGTTTGTAAGTGTTGTGTGGATGAACTTGTGCTAACATACCGCCCTTCCTAGGACTAATACATACTTATGATTAAACCCCCTGCAAACATCCGTAACTACATGAAATTAATTAAGATATAAATCTAACCACAGCCTTAAACTCTGAGATCCTACACTCCCTTGTGCAAAGGAGTCCTAACGGGGGTTCAGGTTTATGTCACTCTGGCAACCCCACGATTAGTAGCCAAATACATAATGCATCCCCCTAGTCCCATAAATGGTGAAGTGTCATGTAGTCGATGTTCACATGACACCACTAGAAGAATAGCACCACAACTTAAATACTAAACCATTGAATAATAACTCATCATAGATTCACTACTAACAACATGACTTTTCCCACGTCCTCAAGAACTAGACGAACTACTCACAAGACATCATATGGATCAAGATCAAAGATGATATGATAATGGATAACAATCTGAACATAAACAATAATCCAATGGTTCCACTCACAAGCATCAACTACAATAGTAATCAACACTGGGAAAGTTTCTCCTAAGAACTAAAGCAATATCCAACACAATTGTTATAGCGTGACGGAGTGGTGATGATGGTGCTGGTGGAGATGATGGTGTGGATGATGATGATGATGATCCCGATGAAGCCTAGCTTGATGACGGTGTTGATGGCGACAATCTCCCCTCTACGGGAAGGAATTTCCCCGGTAGAAATCTGTCTGCCGAAGAGATCTTTCTCTCTCGATGTTTTCCGCCCCCCAGAGGCGGCGGAAATCTATCTGTGGTCGCCCTCCTGGTATTAGGGTTCCATAGGTAAGATATAGGAGAAGGGCGGAGTCGGAGGCCGGGCAGGTGGGACACACCTGCCCTAGGCACGGGGTCAGGTGGGCCCGCGCCTAGGAGGGTGTGGTCCCCATGAGGCCCCACTTCGTCCCTCCTTCTGGCTTCCTTCGTCTTCTGGTAAAATAATATGTTTCCATACTTTTCTGGTATTTTTCTGATCTTTACAAAATTGCACCGAAACGCCTTCTTTTCCATCAGAATCCAGACTCCGGCAGTCCATCCTCCAAGAATCATCCAACATGCATAAAGAGATGAAAAATCCATAAGTAATACCTCATAATAAGACAAACATCAATGAATAGAGGTAAATTATGATATAGAAAGGTGATGCAAACTGGGAGTATCAACTCCCCCAAGCTTAGACTTCGCTTGTACCCAAGCGAATATTGAGCTTAGTAAACATGTCCACATGTTTATGGAGTGAAGTGTCGATAAAAGAATACGAACAAGAAGCATCACAGTTACCATTGCACAACTCATAGAAGAAAACAACTCACCATTATATAACTTAGCTTGCAACCAAGTACAGTAGTCACAATAGAGATGCATAAAGATAAATCATAATTGGAATTGGCAAACTTGTTCTTGGTCAGAGAACACCTGGCAAACAGTTTCACAAAAGCTTTTTGTAGAAGTTTCAAAACAGGAGCACTCTTTTCTCAAAAAGGTTTTTTCACAAGTGAAGGCTTTCAAAGTAATACTCAATAGATAAGAGTTTTTTGCAAACAAGGAAGATAAAGAACATGATTGAATAAATCACCATATGAATGCTTGAAACACAACAACTCAAGTGCTTGCTGGAGATAGAGAGGAAGTAGGTTTACTGACTCAACTGGTAACTAGGAGAAAGGTCCCTTTATAGAGGGTAGCAGGGATTACAAGTCATAAAGAGCTTCCAAAATATTATGGTACTTACTAGCTTTGAGCCCTCATTTCCCCTATCATAAGCATCTTGAGATGTTTAAGGTTAAAGTGAACAAAGATGGAGTATATGCTTGATGAAATATAAGTTGGAAATCTCATCTCCCTTGAATATGAGGGCCACTCCTCATGCATACTCAACTTTGGGCCTAGGTAAGTTCTTGTCATTGTAAGTATTTTCATATCATTGAGAACCTCCAACAGGGTACCCCTTGCACATGGCACAGGAGCTTTCCCATAACCAAAATGACAAGGCAAGCAGACAATGAGCATCTCATCAATCTTTTCATTTACCATATGCATAGCTTTTTATTGAGGATGCTTCATAGATGACTCACTATGGTGATGCTGCAAGTTTCCACCATGATTAAGCATGGCTTAGGCTAGTGGCCCAGGCGTTTCTCTAACACAGAATACAAACTCCATGGACTTACAAGTTCCCTCTTTATTTCACACCGTTAACATCTATAGAAAAAAGAGCACGATATCAACTGTGTATAGAGTACAAGTGCAATGTTGAAAACATTCCCCGTGACAGCACGGTTCTACTAATTCCAACGTATATATGCAAGCATATACAACTTCGATGTTCACAATGGTTCAAGTTTATTAGGGGCAAAGAAATAAAGTGTGCCATCAAGTTCGTGAGAGATTTACTAACTAGTTTTCACATAACAAAATACTCTTAAATTCGAAAGGTAAATGAAGCTTGAGAATTTTCTAGGAATAGCAACAACTATTAGGTAGATATAGTGGAAACAAGTGGCAGAGGTTTTTGGTTCAAAGCGTTTTGGAAACATGAGAAGTATGCCTTCTCAAAACAGGTTTTTGGCTAGCAAGGCTGGGTAGCAAGCAAGAGAGTTGAAAGAAACAAGCAAACATACAAGTAATAAAGCCAAACATGCAATATTCCTTGAAGGCACAAAAGAATCTTAAATAAAGAATACTAAGCTTATGAGCCAACAAGAAAGAAAACAAATGATACAAAATACATGTAAGCTTTTTCTTTCCTTTTCTCTTTCATAGTAATGGTACTGACCAGAACTCGGTTTGCCAAAACCAATTTAGATCCACTTGATGATCCCAAAGTGGTGCCAATACTCATCAACAAGATCCATCATATAATAGAGATTGCAAACTAAAATAAGAAGTGCAAAAAGTAAAAGATGAGACTTCTCATTAATATTCCAATAAAGGCACTCACACCAAGGGATACATAGATAATCAACTAAAGGAGAGATACTTCCACATGAAAACCAAACTATAAGATAACCCCTCTACCACAGATATGAATCCACTAAAAAGGTAAAAGATAAAAGATAATGGTGGTGATACCGCGGCACTCCCCCAAGCTTGGAACAAGCCAAGGGGATGCCAAACCTGATGACAAATTACTCCTTTGGTGGTGGTGGTGTTGCTTTGTCATCATCAAACTTCCAAGGCAATGGTTCCCCATCCAAAAAGGATGTCCTTGTCTCCGCAATCCTGAAACTAGCAGCAGAGCTTATGTGATCAAATCTAGCCTCATACTCACAGTTTTGGTTCTGTATGTCATAGAGCGTTGCTTGCAATTGGTTGGTGGTCTAACAGAGTGAAAAGATCTCCTCTTGGAGATCAGCTACTTCTCCCTCGTGCTTGGTGATGAGTTCTGAACTTATCTTGTGAATAACATCCACTTCGCGTTCTGCCATCTTCTTGTACCTAAAAACTTCCTGTTCCAATGCTTCCATCATGTCTTCCAGACCGCCTTCTCCTTTAGGGCCTTGAACTTCTTTCATCTGTACCTTCCCCTCCTTGAGGATCAAATCTTTGGGATGAATCCTCAACTCATACATGTATGGGTTGAGGGGGTCCGTAGAGAAACCCTCCATGGGTGATCCAGAGGAAGACACTGAGGCTCCAAATCTGAGAATTTTCCTGACAGAAACAGATCAAAACGAGAACACGACGAGAACACGGTGCAAGAACCTCGGGGAACCTGAGGGGGTATATATTACGAAGTTTCAATGCATAAGGAAGGTTTTGACACGGAAACGAGGCGGAGACGGAGTTCGAGGGTGTCAAACCCCCTCCAGGCGCGGCCAGGCTAGGCCCGCGCCTGGGGTGGGTTTTGTAGGGGTTCGTAGCATGGAAAACAAAAATTTTCTATCGCATACAAACAAACAAGCCAAGATCTATCTACTAGATTGTAGCAACGAGTCGATGGAATAACTCACCCTCGAAGATTCCAAAGTGTTTAACGAGAGCAGATTCTCGTGGGTGATGTAGTCGTACTCTTTCCGATCTCAAGATCGTGTAGACGATCCTTCCGGCGCCACGTTCCAGCAGCGCCCCCGCAGTCGGTCACACGTTCGGTACTCGACGAAGACCTTCCTCTCCCTTGTTCCAGCAGGCAGCGGAGGTTGTAGCACTCTCCTCGCGATTCCGGCAGCACAACGGCGTGGTACCGGAAGTAGAGGGGAGATCCCGCAGGGCTTCGCCTTAAGCCGGTGCGAGTATGGTGGAGCTTATGAGAGAGGCTATTAGTGGTCTAGTAATTAGACACACCAATTAGAGGGCTCTAAACCAATTAGAAGGCTCTAAACCAAAATAGCTCTAAACCGGGGTTTAGATCTAGGGTTTAGTTTAGAGGGTAGGAACTAGTAGTGTTTAGAGAGGGGAGCCCTGCCCCTCCCTTTATAGGTGGGAGGGCCGGCGGCCAAGGGGAGGAGTTCCTCCCCAACTCGGCCTTGGGAGGTGCGCCGGCCAAGGGGAGGAACCCTCCTCCAACTCGGCCTCCACCTCTCCTCCTCTTTCTCCTCTTTCCGAAAACTGGCAGTTTGACCGAAAACTGGCAGTTTGACTTTTTCAATTAGGATTTGAATTAACCCTTTATTTCGGACAGCGAGAACACTTAGTACATGATGCAATCATTCCAACATGCAATGACACATTCATGTACCCCTTCCCCCCCGGAGTGCCGGACATTCCGGGACCTTCTAGAATGTTCCCGATGAAAACACCGGAATCATTCCCGAACTCCGAAACGGGACTTTCCTTATATGAATCTTATTCTCCGGACCATTCCGGATCACCTCGTGATATCCCGGATCCCATCCGAGACTCCGAACAACATTCGGTCTCTTTCTCATAATACCATAACTACTCAAACAACGTCGAATCCTTAAGTGTGTCTCCCTACGGTTCGTGAATTATGCAGACATGATCGAGACACTTCTCCGAACAATAACCAATAGAGGAATCTGGAAATTCATATGGCTCCCACATATTTCTACGATTACTTTGCGATCGAATGAACCACTTACATACGATACCAATTTCCCTTTGTCTCACGATATGTTACTTATCCGAGGTTATGATCTTCGGTATCTCTGCATACCTAGTTCAACCTCGTTACTGATAAGTACTCTTTTCTCGTTCCCGTGATATGTGATCCCTTGTGACCCAGTCACATGCTTGCAAGCTAATTGGATGACATTTCACCGAGAGGGCCCAGAGAATATCTATCCGTCATGTGGATGGACAAATCCCACTCTTGATCCATGTGTTTCAACCAATACTTTCCGAACACTCAATACCACCTTTATAGCCACCCTGTTACGGTGTGGTGTTTGATGACATCAAAGCATCCATCCAGTAAAGGTGATATGCATGATCTCATGGTCGAAGGAATTAGGTTACTATGTATCAGAAAGCATATAGCAATTGAACTATTGAAATGACTTGATCTTTATGCTACGCTTATCTATAGGAGTATGTCCACCATATCATTCTCCTAACGATATGATCTTGTTGTTGATAACATCTCAATGTTCATGACAAAGAAACCACATCATCAATCAACCAACAAGCTAGTGAAGTATAGAGGCTATACTAGGGACTTCAAATTAAGTTTACAATTCACACAAGTATTAATGGTTTCCTTGTTAATACTATTATAGCATGAATGCAAACATTTATCATAAACACAAAGATATAATAATAACTATATTTATTATTGCCTCTAGGGCATATCTCCAACAGTCTCCCACTTGCACTAGAGTCATCTAATCTAGATTACATGGTAATATACCGAACACCCATGGCAGTTTGGTGTTGGTCATGTTTTGCCCTCGGGAGAGGTTTAGTCAACGGATCCGCCACATTCAGATCTGTGTGTACTTTGCAAATCTTTATATCCCCATCCTGGATATGTTCTCGAATAGCGTGAAAACGTAGCTTGATATGCTTCAGCTTCTTGTGTGACCTTGGTTCTTGCGCATTGGCTATGGCGCCCATGTTATCACAGTAGATAGACATTGGGTCCAGCGCACTAGGAACCACACCCAGCTCTGTAATGAACTCTTTCATCCATATCGCTTCTTGTGAAGCCTCCGAAGCAGCCATGTATTCCGATTCAGTTGAAGATCTCGCCACAACGCTTTGCTTTGCACTCCTCCAGCTAACTGCTGCACCATTCAAAATAAATACGTATCCAGATTGTGATTTAGAATCATCCGGATCAGTGTTCCAACTAGCATCGGTGTAACCATTAACAACGAGCTGTTCATCACCTCCATAAGAAAGAACCATATCCTTAGTTCTTCTCAAGTACTTAAGGATGTTTTTGACCGCTGTCCAATGATCCACTCCTGGATCACTTTGATATCTGCTAGTTAAACTAACAGCATATGCAATGTCGGGTCTAGTACATAGCATGGCATACATTAGAGATCCTATGGCTGAGGCATAGGGAGTCTTACTCATCCTTTCTCTATCTTCTGCCGATGTCGGACTTTGAGTTTTACTCAAGGTCGTATTGGGCAACATGGGCAAGAACCCTTTCTTGCTATCTTCCATTCCAAACCTCTTTAGAACTTTGTCCAAATATGTACTTTGTGACAATGATATTTGGCGTTTCGATCTATCTCTATAAATCTTTATGCCTAATATGTAAGCTGCTTCGCCAAGATCCTTCATTGAAAAACTATTATTCAAATATTCCTTGACACTATTAAGAAGGTCTACATCATTCCCAATCAACAATATGTCATCCACATACAGTATTAAGAATGCTACAGAGCTCCCACTCACTTTCTTGTAAATACAAGCTTCTCCATAAGTTTGTATAAAACCAAAACTTTTGATTACCTTATCAAAACGTTGATTCCAACTTCGGGATGCTTGCTTCAATCCATAGATGGACCGTTGAAGCTTGCATACCTTGTTAGCATCTTTAGGATCGACAAAACCTTTGGGTTGCATCATATACAACTCTTCATCAATGTCTCCATTGAGGAATGCTGTTTTGACATCCATCTGCCATATCTCATAATCATAATATGCAGCGATTGCTAACATAATCCTCACAGACTTTAGCTTCGCTACTGGTGAGAAAGTCTCATCGTAGTCAACTCCTTGAATTTGTCGAAACCCTTTTGCGACAAGTCGAGCTTTATAGACAGTAACATTACCATCAGCATCTGTTTTCTTCTTGAAAATCCATTTGTTCTCGACAGCCTTCCGGCCATCCGGTAAGTCCACCAAAGTCCATACTTGGTTTTCGTACATGGATCCAATCTCGGATTTCATGGCTTCTTGCCATTTATTGGAATCTGGGCTCATCATCGCTTCCTCATATGTCTCGGGGTCATCGGTGTTGTCCACCAACATGACATTCATAACGGAATCATACCAATCTGGAGTGGTACGAGTTCTCGTTGACCTCCGAGGCTCTGTAGCAACTTCAACCGAAGTTTCATGATCATCATCATTAGCTTTCTCTCTTATTGGTGCAGGCACCACAGGAACTTCTTCCGGTGCTGCGTTACTCGCAATTTCGAGAGAAGGTTCGACAACCTCGTCGAGTTCTACTTTCCTTCCAGTCACTTCTTTCGAGAGAAATTCCTTCTCTAGAAAGGATCCATTCTTGGCAACGAAGATTTTGCCTTCGGATCTATGATAGAAGGTATACCCAATAGTTTCCTTTGGGTATCCTATGAAGACGCATTTTTCCGCTTTGGGTTCAAGCTTGTCCGGCTGTAACTTCTTTACATAGGCTTCGCATCCCCAAACTTTAAGGAACGACAATTTAGGTTTCTTCCCAAACCATAATTCATACGGTGTCGTTTCAACGGATTTAGATGGTGCCCTATTTAAAGTGAATGCGGCTGTTTCTAATGCATAACCCCAAAATGATAGCGGTAAATCTGTAAGTGACATCATAGAACGAACCATATCTAAGAGAGTTCGATTACGACGTTCGGACACACCATTACGCTGTGGTGTTCCCGGCGGTGTCAATTGTGAAAGTATTCCGCACTTCTTTAAATGCTCGCCAAACTCGTAACTTAGATATTCACCTCCACGATCAGAACGTAGAAATTTAATCTTCTTGTTACGTTGATTCTCTACCTCACTTTGAAACTCCTTAAACTTCTCGAAAGTTTCGGACTTATGTTTCATGAAATAGATATACCCATATCTACTCAAATCATCCGTGAAGGTAAGAACATAACGATAACCACCGCGCGATGCTACACTCATTGGACCACACACATCGGTATGTATGATTTCCAATAAGTCCGTAGCTCGCTCCATTATACCAGAAAATGGAGTCTTAGTCATTTTACCCATCAGACATGCTTCGCATCTTTCAAGTGATTCAAAATCAAGTGATTCAAGAAGTCCATCGGAATGGAGTTTCTTCATACGTTTCACTCCAATGTGACCAAGACGACAGTGCCACATATAGGTCGAATTATCGCTTGATTTCAAACGTTTAGCTTCAATGTTATTAAGATGTGTATTTCTACTATCGAGATTCAATAAGAATAGACCATCTATCAAAGGTGCATGTGCGTAAAACATATTACTCATATAAATCGAACAACCATTATTCTCTGATTTAAACAAGTAACCGTCTCGCAATAAACAAGATCCCGATATAATGTTCATGCTCAACGCAGGCACCAAATAACAATTATTTAAGTATAAAACTAATCCCGATGGTAGATGAAGAGGTAGCGTGCCGACCGCGATCACATCAACCTTTGATCCGTTTCCCACACGCATCGACACCTCGTTCTTCGCTAGCTTCCGTTTATTCTGCAGCTCCTGTTTCGAGTTACAAATATGAGCAACCGAACCAGTATCAAATACCCAGGCACTACTACGAATACTAGTGAGATACACATCAATAACATGTATATCAAATATACCTTTCTTCTTGATGTTGCCGTTCTTCAAATCCGCCAAGTACTTTGGGCAATTCCGCTTCCAGTGACCTTCTCCCTTGCAGTAAAAGCACTCAGTTTCAGGCTTAGGTCCAGCCTTGGTCTTCTTCGTTGGCATGGTAACTTTCTTACCACCCTTCTTGAAGTGTCCCTTTTGCTTAGACTTGCCTTTCTTGAATTTGGTGGTCTTATTGACCATCAACACTTGGTGCTCTTTCTTGATCTCCACTTCTGCAGATTTTAACATAGCAAATAGTTCTGGCAACTCTTTGTTCATGTTCTGCATGTTGTAGTTCATCACAAAGTTCTTGTAACTTGGTGGTAGTGATTGGAGGATGCGGTAAACTCCCAAAGTATTAGGAATCACTATACCCAAACTTTGAAGTTTATTTGCGTGCCCAGACATCTTAAGCACATGCTCACTGACGGAGCTACCCTCTTCCATCTTGCAGTTAAAGAACTTTTCAGAAGCTTCATAACTTTCAATTGCCGCATGAGTCTCAAAAATTAATTTGAGATCCTCGACAATATCATATGGATCTGACTCTTCAAACCTTTTCTGAAGCTCCGATTCTAAACCATACAAGATAGCACACTGAACTATGGAGTACTGATTCTTCCGAGCGAGGTAAACATTCTTTACTTCATCGGTAGCATCAGCTGCAGGTGGGTCACCTAGCGGTGCATCCAGCACATAGGTCAAATTACCAGCTGTGAGGACAATCCTCAAATTGCGGAACCAATCCGCGAAGTTGCTTCCATTGTTTTTCAACTTTTCTTTCTCTAGGAACGCATTAAAATTGATGGTAGGGGCTGCCATTGATCTACAACATATTTGCAATAGTTTAGACTAAGTTTATGACAAATTGAGTTCAAATTAATTAATGAAATTAAACTAGGTGAACTCCCACTCAAAACAACATCCCTCACATTGTTTTAGTGATCACACGAACCAAAACTACTATATCAACACCGATCATCACGAGAGCCGATATAGTTTTAATGGCGAACAATCATCATGTTCATCATATCTACTATATGATTCATGCTTTGCCTTTCGGCGATCCGTGTTCCTGAGGCCATGTCTGTACATGCTAGGCTCGTCAAGATCAAACCTTAGTTACCGCATAAGCAAATCTGGCTTGCTTACGTTGTATTCACCCGCGGAATCAAAGACACCCGATCATCACGTGGTGCTTCGAAGCAACAAGCTTTGGCAACGGTGCATACTAAGGGTGAACACTTCAGAACTTGAAATTTATGTGCATGAGGGATCATCTTATAATGCTACCGTCGTCTACTAAGCAATACAAGATGCATAAAGGATTAACATCACATGCAATTCATAATATGTGATATGATATGGCCTTTCTTCTTTGTGCTTCCGATCTCCATCTTCAAGCACGAATATGATCTCCATCATCACCGGCATAGCATCAAGGTCAATGACGCTTCTTCATGGTTGTCGTCCACCAGCTTCAACTATTACAACTATTTTGAATAGACACGCAGGTCTTAACAGAAATTAAAGACAACCATATGGCTCCTGCCGGTTGCCAACTTACAATAAGGAACATTGCATACATCAAATATAATCACAATCATGGCCATATCACATCACTGCACACCCCTGCAAAACAAAGTTAGACGCTTCTACTTTCTTTGCATATTTTACGTGGTTTGGGGCTTTCCATAAGTGTCGTTCTAACCTACGAACAAGAACCACAACATTGATACTAGCATTGTTGATTACCCGTTGTAAATTGGATCTTTACTATGCTAGGAGAAACAGGCACCCGCAAAGCCACTTATGCAATACAAGTTGCATGTTAAGCGTGGAGCAAGTCTCATGAACGATGTCATGTAAGGTTAGCCCGGGCCGCTTCATCCCAACATACCGCAAGATGCAAAGTACACAAAAAGCAATCTACAATAAAAGCATCAACGCCCACAATGACCATTGTGTTCTACTCGTGCAACAGATCTACATATAGACACGGCTCTGATACCACTGTAGGGGTTCGTAGCATGGAAAACAAAAATTTTCTATCGCATACAAACAAACAAGCCAAGATCTATCTACTAGATTGTAGCAACGAGTCGATGGAATAACTCACCCTCGAAGATTCCAAAGTGTTTAACGAGAGCAGATTCTCGTGGGTGATGTAGTCGTACTCTTTCCGATCTCAAGATCGTGTAGACGATCCTTCCGGCGCCACGTTCCAGCAGCGCCCCCGCAGTCGGTCACACGTTCGGTACTCGACGAAGACCTTCCTCTCCCTTGTTCCAGCAGGCAGCGGAGGTTGTAGCACTCTCCTCGCGATTCCGGCAGCACAACGGCGTGGTACCGGAAGTAGAGGGGAGATCCCGCAGGGCTTCGCCTTAAGCCGGTGCGAGTATGGTGGAGCTTATGAGAGAGGCTATTAGTGGTCTAGTAATTAGACACACCAATTAGAGGGCTCTAAACCAATTAGAAGGCTCTAAACCAAAATAGCTCTAAACCGGGGTTTAGATCTAGGGTTTAGTTTAGAGGGTAGGAACTAGTAGTGTTTAGAGAGGGGAGCCCTGCCCCTCCCTTTATAGGTGGGAGGGCCGGCGGCCAAGGGGAGGAGTTCCTCCCCAACTCGGCCTTGGGAGGTGCGCCGGCCAAGGGGAGGAACCCTCCTCCAACTCGGCCTCCACCTCTCCTCCTCTTTCTCCTCTTTCCGAAAACTGGCAGTTTGACCGAAAACTGGCAGTTTGACTTTTTCAATTAGGATTTGAATTAACCCTTTATTTCGGACAGCGAGAACACTTAGTACATGATGCAATCATTCCAACATGCAATGACACATTCATGTACCCCTTCCCCCCCGGAGTGCCGGACATTCCGGGACCTTCTAGAATGTTCCCGATGAAAACACCGGAATCATTCCCGAACTCCGAAACGGGACTTTCCTTATATGAATCTTATTCTCCGGACCATTCCGGATCACCTCGTGATATCCCGGATCCCATCCGAGACTCCGAACAACATTCGGTCTCTTTCTCATAATACCATAACTACTCAAACAACGTCGAATCCTTAAGTGTGTCTCCCTACGGTTCGTGAATTATGCAGACATGATCGAGACACTTCTCCGAACAATAACCAATAGAGGAATCTGGAAATTCATATGGCTCCCACATATTTCTACGATTACTTTGCGATCGAATGAACCACTTACATACGATACCAATTTCCCTTTGTCTCACGATATGTTACTTATCCGAGGTTATGATCTTCGGTATCTCTGCATACCTAGTTCAACCTCGTTACTGATAAGTACTCTTTTCTCGTTCCCGTGATATGTGATCCCTTGTGACCCAGTCACATGCTTGCAAGCTAATTGGATGACATTTCACCGAGAGGGCCCAGAGAATATCTATCCGTCATGTGGATGGACAAATCCCACTCTTGATCCATGTGTTTCAACCAATACTTTCCGAACACTCAATACCACCTTTATAGCCACCCTGTTACGGTGTGGTGTTTGATGACATCAAAGCATCCATCCAGTAAAGGTGATATGCATGATCTCATGGTCGAAGGAATTAGGTTACTATGTATCAGAAAGCATATAGCAATTGAACTATTGAAATGACTTGATCTTTATGCTACGCTTATCTATAGGAGTATGTCCACCATATCATTCTCCTAACGATATGATCTTGTTGTTGATAACATCTCAATGTTCATGACAAAGAAACCACATCATCAATCAACCAACAAGCTAGTGAAGTATAGAGGCTATACTAGGGACTTCAAATTAAGTTTACAATTCACACAAGTATTAATGGTTTCCTTGTTAATACTATTATAGCATGAATGCAAACATTTATCATAAACACAAAGATATAATAATAACTATATTTATTATTGCCTCTAGGGCATATCTCCAACAGGTTTGTCCACCCCCGGACTCCGGTTTGTTTCACGAACCTTTTGTTTTCACCACTTTTACCTATTCAAAGGCGAACTCTGCTGTTTCTGGTGTTTGGTTTTTGATAAATTCTTCTGGAGTCACCATTTGAATAACATCCACATCTTCATTATAAGAATCTCTAGAAATATAATGTTTTAATCTTTGACCATTAACCACCTGTGTTGTGTCATCCTTCAGAGAAGAAATTTTGATGGCACATGAATGGTACACTTCCTTGATAACAAAAGGTCCTTCCCATTTGGAGAGTAGTTTCCCTGCAAAAAATCTGAGACGATACCTATACAAAAGAACTTTCTCACCAACATGGAACTCCCTTTTGACAATTCTCCTATCATGCCATATTTTTACTTTTTCCTTAAAGTGCCTAGCATTTTCGTAAGCTTCCCCTCTCCACTCATCTAGATTACTCAAATTGAGAAGTCTTTTCTCACCAGCAAGTCTAAAATCTCTATTCAACTCTTTCACTGCCCAATAAGCTTTGTGTTCTAATTCTAAAGCCAAGTGACAAGCTTTCCCATAGACCATTTTGTAAGGAGACATCCCCATAGGATTTTTATAAGCAGTTCTATAAGCCCACAAAGCGTCATTCAACTTTTTAGCCCAATTTTTCCTAGATCTATTGACAGTTTTCTGCAGGATAGATTTAATTTCCCTATTGGAAAGTTCTACTTGCCCACTAGTTTGGGGGTGATAAGCTGAAGCAATTCTATGGTTTACATCATACTTAGCGAGAGTTTTTCTAAAACCCCCATGAATAAAATGGGAGCCTCCATTAGTCATGAGATATCTAGGCACACCAAGCCTAGGAAAAATGACATCTTTAAGCATTTTCAAAGAGGTCTTACCATCAACACTGTTTGTAGGTATGGCTTCCACCCATTTTGTAACATAGTCAACAGCAACAAGAATATGAGTATACCCTTTTGAAGGAGGAAAAGACCCCATAAAGTCAAATCCCCAACAATCAAAAGGTTCAATAACAAGAGAATAATTCATAGGCATTTCATTGCGTCTAGAGATGTCACCTACTCGTTGGCATTCATCACATGATAAGACAAACTTCCTTGCATCTTTAAAAAGAGTAGGCCAATAAAATCCAGATTGTAAAACCTTTTGTGCAGTCTTATCCCTAGCATGATGTCCTCCATAAGCACTGCCATGACATTTTCTCAATATCTCTTGTTGTTCAAATTCTGGAACACATCTTCGCATAATGCCATCTACTCCTTCTTTATATAAGTGTGGGTCATCCCAAAAGTAATGCCTTAGATCATAAAAGAATTTCCTTCTTTGCCAAGCTGTAAAGATTGGAGGAAAATACTTGGAAACAATAAAGTTAGCATAATCAGCATACCAATGATTCTCATGTGGACTTACCCTTATTGCATCTAACTTCTCATTTGTAAAAATATCATTAACAGGCAAAGGGTCAAAAGAAATATTTTCCAAACGAGATAAATTAGCAGCAACAGGATTATCAGCACCTTTCCTATCCATAATATGCAGATCAAACTCTTGCAAAAGCAACACCCACCTTATAATCCTAGGTTTAGCGTCCTTCTTTGTCATAAGGTACTTAATAGATACATGATCAGTATGAATAGTAACCTTAGAGTCAACAATATAAGGCCTAAACTTATCACAAGCAAAGCTAAGAACTCTTTTTCAGTAGTAGCATAATTCTTTTGAGCAGCATCCAGAGTCTTGCTAGCATAATGAATAACATTCAGCTTCTTGTCAACATGTTATCCAAGGACAACACCCACAACAAAGTCACTAGCATCACACATGATTTCAAAAGGTAAACTCCAATCAGGTGGTTGGACTATAGGAGCAGTTGTTAAAGCCTTCTTCAAAGTTTCAAAAGCTTCCTTACAATCATCATCAAAAACAAAAGGTACATCTTTTTGAAGAAGATTAGTAAGGGGCTTTGAAATTTTGGAGAAATCTTTAATAAACCTCCTATAGAAACCAGCATGACCAAGAATACTACGAATACCTTTGATATCTCTAGGACAAGGCATCTTCTCAATTGCTTCAATTTTGGCTCTGTCAACTCAATGTCTCTTTAAGAGATCTTGTGTCCAAGAACAATCCCTTGATTAACCATGAAATGGCATTTCTCCCAGTTAAGAACAAGGTTGGTTTCTTCACATCTATGCAAAACTTTATCAAGGTTGTGCAAACAGTTATCAAAAAAAGTTCCATAGACGGAAAAATCGTCCATGAAAACCTCCACAATTTCTTCACAAAAACCATGAAAGATAGCAGACATACATCTCTGAAAGGTAGCAGGAGCATTACATAAGCCAAAAGGCATACGCCTATAAGCATAAGTACCATAAGGACAAGTGAAAGTGGTTTTCTCCTGGTCCTGTGCTTTCACAGCAATTTGAGAAAACCCAGAATAACCATCAAGAAAGCAAAAATGTGTCTTTTTGGACAACCTCTCAAGCATTTGATCAATAAAGGGCAAAGGATAATGATCTTTCTTAGTAACTTTATTAATCTTTCTAAAATCAATGCACATTCTATACCCAACCACTACTCTTTGGGGTATAAGCTCATTATCCTCATTAGGCACAACAGTTATTCCCCCTTTCTTGGGAACACAATGAACAGGGCTAACCCATTGATTATCAGCAATAGGATAAATAATACCAGCATCAAGGAGTTTTAATACCTCATTTCTTACCACATACTTCATCTTAGGATTTAGACGGCGTTGGTGCTCAACAACTGGTTTTGCATCAGGCTCAATATTAATAGCATGCTGACATATAGTAGGAGAAATTCCTTTTAAATCATCAAGAGTATAACCCATAGCTCATCAGTTCTTCTTCAATACCTCCAATAACCTTTCTTCTTCCTTCCCTAAAAGTTTAGAACTAATAATAACAAGATATATCTTCTTATCATCAATATAAGCATATTTAAGATCATCAGGTAACGGTTTTAATTCGAAAACAGATCCCCTTTAGGTGGTAGTGTGGTACCCAAATCTTCCACATGTAGATTATGCTTAAGCTGTTCCGGCTGACGAAGGAAAACTTCGTCAATCTCATTTATTTCCTTCATGAATACATCACTTTCATGGTCTTCCATGAACTGCTGCAAAGCATTGTTAGGAGCAAGAGAAATAGCAGACAGTTGTTCAACCCTGAAATCCTCATCAGGTAATTCATTTTCATAAGGAGTTTTGGCAAATTTGGAAAAATTAAACTCATAAGATTCTCCAGCAAACTTAGTCAAAACTTTTTCCTTCCTACAATCTATGATATCCCCACAAGTATTAAGGAAGGGTCTACCAAAGATGATAGGATAGGTTTTACTAGCTTCTTTACCAAGTACTAGAAAATCAGCAGGATATTTAATCTTACCACAAAGGACCTCCACATCTCTTACAATACCAATGGGGAAAACTTGCTCTCTATTAGCAAGGTGAATAACCACATCAATGTCCTCAAGCTCACAAGGACCAATCTCATGCATAATTTCCCTGTAAAGCTCATAAGAAATAACACTAGAACTAGCACCAATATCACATAAACCATAATAGCTGTGACTACCAATTCTAACAGAAAGCATAGGAACACTAGGTTTTCTAACTTTCTTAGGATGAGAAACAATATTAGTAGCGTCTTCACAGAAGACAATATGCTCATCCTCTATATTTCTAGTGACAAGATCTTTCACAATAGCTACCATAGGCTCAATATCAATAAGCTCATCGAACCCTACAGTTTTCTCTGCGCTTTTGCTAACCATAGTAGCCATAATAGAATGCTCTCTCACCTTGGAAGGAAAAGGAGTTTTCTCAATATAAGGTTCAGGAAAAATAGGATCAACAGTACAAACCTCTGTACTAGCAGGAACATGGGTGACAGTGTCTTTATAAGGAGCGTGGTACTTGTCCTACTCTTTCTTGGGAAGTTCAATATAAGAGGCAAAGGCATTAAAACATTTTGCAAGAACTTGGGGATAAAGGCCAAACTCATTGCTAATATCACGGAATTTATCAGTACCCAGAAAAGATTTAATGCATTCATAATCATAGTTTATACCTAACTTTCTTCCTTTGTCATTCTCCCAAGCCTCAGTGTTATCTTGAATACGGTCTAAGAGATCCCATTTAGCTTCTTCCTTCATACGTGTGAATGATCCAGCACAAGAAGCATCTAGTAAATGTTTATCATGAAGAGAAAGCCTAGCATAAAAGTTATTGAGAATAATATTATTAGGGAGTTCATGAATAGAACATTTAAGCATGAGTAACTTCAATCTCCCCCAAGCTTGAGCTGTACTCTCTCCATCAAGAGAACAAAAGTTATATATAAGATTTCTATCCTTATGGATTTCACTGGGAGGATAAAATTTAGAGTAAAAGAGAGATGACATCTCCTCCCATTCCATGGATTGTCCATTCTTCAGCAGCTTATACCATTCTTCAGCTCTCCCTTTCAAGGATATGGAGAGTAATTTCTTCTTCACCTGTTCAGTTGTGATACCTGCACACTTAAACAACCCGCATAATTCATGGATAAAAAGCAAGTGATCACCGGGATGGACAGTTCCATCCCCAAAATAATAATTATCCATAACACGATTAACAATACTTGTAGGTATCTTAAAAACATCTATTTCCATAGGAGGTGGTTCATCTACTACCCTAGCAGCGGTAGTAGTTTTCCCAAACAGAAAACCAAGTGGGTTATCCATATTGGAAACAAAGTAACAAGCAGTAACAAAATCAATACTCATAGTAAAAGTTTCCCTTACTAGTTCCACTCTTCAATAGCGCTTCACTCCCCGGCAACGACGCCAGAAAATAGTCTTGATGACCCACAAGTATAGGGGGTGTATCGTAGTACTTTCGATAAATAGGAGTGTCGATCCCAACGAGGAGCAGAAGGTGTCGAACAGTGGTGTGGAGCAGGAATCCCTATGAATACGTAGCAAACAGATTTTTAGTGGTTTTCTGACAAGGCAACAAAACAAGGAGCAAGTAACAAAGGTAACAAAAAAATGGAGCAAGTGGCCCAATCTTTTCTTAGCAAAGGACAAGCCGGTGGAAATACTTATAAGGACCAAACGTTCTCGAGGACACATGGGAATTCTTTCAAGTGCTTTCGCTTCAAATAGCTGAGTACTCTTCTTTGGTGTTTGTAAGTGTTGTGTGGGTGAACTTGTGCTAACATACCGCCCTTCCTAGTACTAATACACACTTGTGATTAAACCCCCTACAAATATCCGTAACTACAGGAAAGTAATTAAGATATAAATCTAACCACAGCCTTAAACTCTGAGATCCTACACTCCCTTGTGCAAAGGTGTCCTAACGGGGGTTTAGGTTTCTGTCACTCCGGCAACCCCACGATTAGTATCCAAATACACAATGCATCCCCCTAGGCCCATAAATGGTGAAGTGTCATGTAGTCGATGTTCACATGACACCACTAGAAGAATAGCACCACAACTTAAATACTAAACCATTGAATAATAACTCATCACAGATTCAGTACTAACAACATGACTTCTCCCATGTCCTCAAGAACTAGACGAACTACTCACAAGACATCATATGGATCAAGATCAAAGATGATATGATAATGGATAAGAATTTGAACATAAACAATAATCTAATGGTTCCACTCGCAAGCATCAACTACAATAGTAATCAACACTGGGAAAGTTTCCCCTAAGAACTAAAGCAATATCCAACACAATTGTTACAGCAGGACGGAGTGGTGATGATGGTGCTGGTGGAGATGATGGTGTGGATGATGATGATGATGATCCCGATGAAGCCTAGCTTGATGACGGTTTTGATGGCGACGGTCTCCCCTCTCCGGGAAGGAATTTCCCCGGCAGAAATCTGTTAGCCAGAGAGATCTTTCTCTCTCGATGTTTTCCGCCCCCCAGAGGCAGTGGAAATCTATCTGTGGTCGCCCTCCTGGTATTAGGGTTCTGTAGGGAAGATATAGGCAAAGGGGCAGAGTCGGAGGCCGGGCAGGTGGGCCACACCTGCCCTAGGCGCAGGGTCAGGTGGGCCATGCCTAGGGGGTGTGGGCCCCCTAAGGCCCCACTTCCTCCCTCCTTCTGGCTTCCTTCGTCTTCTGGTAAAATAATATGTTTCCATATTTTTCTGGTATTTTTATGATCTTTACGAAATTGCACCGAAACGCCTTCTTTTCCATCAGAATCCAGCCTCCGGCAATCCATCCTCCAAGAATCATCCAACATGCATAAACAAATGAAAAAGCCATAAGTAATACCTCATAATAAGACAAACATCAACGAATAGAGGTAAATTAGGATATAGAAAGGTGATGCAAATTGGGCGTATCAAAAACTTCCATAGAATCTCATCTTTGCAGTTGCAGTGTGGAGCTTTGGGAAGTTGTGGCCAATGGTTTCAATCCACATGATCCTACCAACCTTACTCCACGAGAGTACTATGATCAGCAACTTAATGCCACAACCCATGATAAGATTCGTAGCGCCGTTCATGGCGCTCTCCTTGCCCAAGTTAGTGACATTGATTTTGCCAAGGATCTTTGGGATAGAATTGTTGTCTGTCAATAAGAAACCTCTCTTATCCAAAAATCCAAGTACGAAGCTGTGAAGTCGAAGATGAATTTGTCCATGATCAATGATGGAGAGAGCCTGTTCATATAACCGGACACCGAACCAGCATCCACACGCAAACATAAGGCAAAGAAGTCTATAACGCCACCAACCCATTGATAGCGCCAAAATCTACATGACCGGAGGTTTTAAGCACAAACTAAAACATAATTAAGGACAACACTTGGAGCTACCAAATAGAGCGAAGACATTGACGATTTTGTGGCTTGGCATTTTGACCCAAAAGGTATTTTTTCAGTCAAATCGGCCTACAAAGTGCATGTTGACACTGTGAATATGGCGAGTGTGACACAACCTGGTGAAGGATCTGCTATGGAATCGGTTAAATCTGAAGTGTTTTGCAAGCTTTGGAAGGTTCATTGCCTGCCAAAGGTACATCACTTTCTATGGAGATTTGCTCACAACAGTCATCCTCTGTATATGAATATCTCTCGCAGAGGTGTGGACCTGGATACCAGGTGTGCGGTATGCCAAAAATATTTTGAAGATGGAGGCCACTTGTTTCTAAACTGTAAATTCGCTAAACAGCTGTGGCGCGGCCTGATGTTGGAGGATGTTAGATTGAAACTGTTGCCCTGCCGTTCTGCACTGGAGGTGCTACAAAAAGTTTTAAACCTTCCATTTGAGGAACATGTAATTGTAGTGGTTTTTCTTTAAAGTTGGTGGTCTGAACGTAACAAAGAAAATCATGATGAACAGAGACAGTCTATCAATCAGTTCCAACACTGCATCCGCATGTACATTGATGATTGGAAGTCCCTGATAAAAAACAGCCTATACTGAGCGTTGCGGTTGAAAGAAAATGGGTACCACCTCCGACAGATTTTGTCAAGATAAATGTTGACGCCGTGTTCCGTGTCCAATCCAGAAGTGACGGATGGGGAGTTATATGCAGAGACAGTGACACTGTCATCCACTTTGCTGCGGCTGGTCCAATTGAATTTGCCTCGGATGCTCTTCATGCTGAAGCCCACATTTTGTCGATCGCAGTTCAGTTAGCTGAGCAACAAGGTGTAGGACGAGTCCTGTTCGAGACTGACTGCAGTAATCTTTAGCGCGTGATCTCCTCTTCAGATTATGATCTTGCTCCTATTGGTACCATTATTGGTGACTTGAAATTTAGGCTGCAGATGAACTTTATTGAGGCTAGTGTTGTCAGCATTTATCGCAACTGTAATAAACCTGCTCATGAGTTAGCGGCTTTGGGTATAGGTGTAGCTCATGGAGAACATAATTTCTGGACATCGAGCTATCCTATTTCTGTAACCCGTCAGGTGACCAGCGACTCTGCCGTGTCTTAATAGAATACGAGTGTTCCATGTAAAAAAAGAAAAATAGAGCGAGTTCGGTCATCATGATCATAAAACCAATCAAATCTAGCAATGGTAAAAAGATTATTAAGAGTCAAGAATCTTGAGCGTTAATTCTTTCCTTTTTTTGTAGCTAGAGCATTATTTATCCAGTAACAACGGAGTGGCTGCCTGATTAATTTAATAAAATATTTAGTATTTCAGGCTACTTAGAGATAACAAATCGCAACCAGAGAACACGTGAAAGGACTATGCAAAACATGTTTTTACTACTTCTCCAGCCGCTTAGAAACATCAAAACAGGGTTGTTGGCCTACTAGATCTCTCTAGAAAACGAATTTGTAGGTAAGCTCTTGTCCCGTCGAAGTACTAGCCTAGATTAAAAAAAAGATCCTGAGCAATACTCTAAACCTAAATTTATAGCCTTTGATAAAGTTGAACACCGCGATACAATTATATGGCAATTACCTCAAAACAGTAATAGTTACATGATGGTACATAGCTCAAAGAAAATGGACTATCCATCTCAAAAGAGAGGATCCTGAGGACAAAAGGTAGTAATAGAAGTATGTACCCTAGTGATCACCTGACCTCATCAACCAAAAAAAGAAAAGAAGACAAGTGCTCACTTCACGTTTGCAGCACAGTCCATAGATTTACTGTGCACCGAGCTAAACGCGCTGACCTCCAAGGTGACGGAACAGTTCACCTTGATGTTAAGGTCCCTCCTGAAGATCCCCAGCAAGCTCACTCTCCCGTTGATCTCCGTGTAGCTGGTTAGGTTGTAGTCCTGGCCGAAGATGACGTCGGTGACGTTGACGATGGAGGAGATCCGGTCGGCGAGCGCGGTGAGCGTGACGTTCATCCGGACGGTCCGGTCGGCGCCGACCTCGCCGTCGGGCGCGTACGCCACGCCGACCGTCTCCCCGTTGTAGTAGAGGTCCGTCTCGCTGCGGTCGTAGCGGAAGGAGGCCGCGTTCGGGTTCTTGATGGAGACGTCGGCGTCGAGCGTGGGCGTTCACGGACACCGGGCGCGACCCGCCCATGCCCAGGTAGTCGCCGTCGACGTGCGCCAGGGTGACGCGGTTCATGGTGAAGACGGGGTCCTTGACCTTGAACACGGTGAGCGCGAGCGCGAGGACGAGGGTCCCGGCGGCGACCACGGAGGCGACGCAGCACCCGCAGCAGCAGAGCGCGCGCCGGCTCTTGGCGGTGGACGTCGCGGGGGCCTCCTGGACCTCGATGTCGTCGTCGTTGGTCGCCGGGTGGACGGACGAGGACGGGTGGGAGAGCGGCCTCGTCGGCCCGTTCTTCTCGTCTGCCGTGGTGGCGTTTGTACGGCCCGACGGTCGCCATATATGGCGAGCGTTGAAGAAATATGGATGGGCAGAAAAAGCTCCGAGATTTCTTTTTTTCCTTTTTTCAGTACCAGACGAACAATGCAATTCTGTCAGTAGATGGCGTGGTCGTGTTATAGTATGTTGGGTTTGGCACAAGTCGTGTTGGGCGGGCCGCGGCACGTACGTTCGTGTTGACGTTCTGTGACTGAGCGGAGCTAAAACGCCCGGTGGACTTCGCCAATCGCCATGGCTTGCTGCCGCGAAGCGCCCCGTTGATAAATGATGCATGCCGGCCTCCGTTGATACAAGTTGACTCTATCTGGCATTGTAATGAAAAAGCCGGCCATAATGTTTACGTGGCCAGCAAACTGAGGTCGATCTCACCTCGCAGAATGCACAAGCTGGATTTGAAACTGTAAGAGTGTGTTTGGTAGGTTGGGCGACGTCTAACCAAACTCCATGGTAACCAAACTAGGTTAATTAGCCTGCACGATGATTAAAACATCTCAAGTCAGACCCGCTAGAAACTGCCGAATCAGCCATTTTCACGGAGCCACGTTGCTGCCAAAATGGGGAACACGATGTACCCGCATATACGACAATCAAAGATGGTGGGAGGACGTGTGAGTTCATGCGTAGAGAGAAATTGCGACGGGCGATGATCAAAGTTGTCACGCCGCAATTTTGCTCGCCGCCCGCCTAAAATCATCCCCTATTTAGATGTTGTTGTGCCACCGCCAAAATCAAATCCTCCATTTCTCCCCTTTCAAGCTCCCCACTCCCAGGATTTCCATGGCCATGGAAGGATCTTGGACCTCGAGCGTGGCGATGGAGGGCATCAACCGACTGTTGGATTCCCTGTCCTCCCTGACATGTGTGCTAGATGTTGTTCCGCTTGCTGTAAGGATTTCGAACCCTAGCTTAGATCTATATGAATGTGCTAGATGTGGCTACATGTATGGATCTGCAACCATAGTTGATGTCCGGCATGCTCGGCTATATGTCATTCCGCCATCTCTCTCGAGCACGGAGACAGTGGTCCTATCGGCTTCACGCTCGAGCACGACGACCGTGGTCCTACCGTCTTCCCCGTCCTCCCCAGCCTCTGTGCTCATACTCCTGTCGCTGTCAGAAAATCCTCTACCCCTTCATGTTGTAGTTCTAATGTGTGTTCGTTCTTCATTTGTAACCGATAGCCATTGTATCATGATTAGGATTATTGTTCGTTGGTCAGAAAGGTTCTTACAATTGTTCCCATTTGTACCATGCTTAACCGGCTATAGAACATCGGGGGTAGTAGATCATCTGACTTGTCTGCTCCCTCCGTGGAAAATTTTGACATGAGCTGGATGGAGCCTACCAAATGCCAGTTAAGTGCGCCCCTAAACCTGCAATGGTTTGGGAACCTGCTTTATCAGAGTTCGTCCTGAATAGGATGGTTGAGCTCGTGAACAGCGGGGCAAACTATGCCAATGGGTTCAGAGAGAGGGGCATGCAAAAGGTTGCCAATGATGTTCTTGACTTCACTGGGATGCTACTGACCACTCATCATCTGTACAACCACATGAGAAAGTGGAGAACCAAATGGAACCTCATAGTTAAGCTTAGACACTGGGAGGGCGTCAGATGGTGTGCGGATAGCATGGTGTTTATGATCGATGACATGCTAAGGAAATGCTCGTGGTAAGATGTATGGCACTACCTTATGTTTCATGTGTTTGTAACCTACAAATTGATGTGCAATAACACACTCTTTTTTGAATCGTAGGCCTGCCCGAAACTCCTTAAGTTTGTGCACATGACCATAACGAACTATGCTCATATGAATATGATCTTCACGCACAAGTTTGTGGACCATAGACAACTATGGGATCCAAAGTTAATGGTGCGGGCCATAAACTTCTTTGTGGACAACAAAGTTTTAGGAGTCATCTATCCTAACATAGGTCTAGGTGAGAGGAAGGTTTGACTTAGGACCTAGCTACGCAGTGTTGGGGATATGCTATATGGGTATCCTCATAGCATGTCTCTTATCCGGCTAACCCGGGTGGCCCACAGTTGGTAGCATGGCCTTTGGCCTGCTGGGCGGCCCAATTAGATGGATCCAGAAGGAAGGCCCATGCCGGATAAAGGAAGGCTACGGAGGAATCACCGACATACCCGGAGCCTTGGAGTACAAGACACTTTAGACTAGTTGTAAGCAGTGTAGGACTCTGTAACCTGTCCGGCAAGGACTTTGCCTGTAACCCTAGGTCCTGGCGACTATATAAGTCGGGCCTATGGGAGCCATTAGGAGACGATAACCTTGGCTCTCTAGTCATACCTCGCACAGCGAACCTATCTCTGTAACTCGGCGTATTGCCATTATAGTGATTTATAGCAGGAGTAGGATTCTGCCACTGTTGTGGGATCTGAACCTGGGTAAGCAGTGTTACCTCGTACCCGTCAACCGTCCGCCTTCCCCCAGGTCTCTAAACACGCACTGTGAGGACCCCTCCATGGTGTACTCGTCGGTAATACCACGACAGTTGGCGCCCACCATGGGGCAAGAGGCGCTTCAGGCTCTTCAGCGGGCGAGGACCAAGATCTTCGCAGGAATCGGCAAAACCGTAGCCATCGGTCACGTTCTTTTCTCCGACAACGTTCCGATCGTCCCTCCCGACGAGTTCTGGATCCCGGCGAAAACAAACCCTACACGGTGCTCGATCGTCCCTGTCAGAGATATCCACCTCTTCATCGGCGAAACCGACTTGGGCACTAGTTCCCTGGGAGTCGGAGGAGCATCAAGACCCGCACGGACCGCCTACGGGCAGGATACGTTCGCAGAAGGATCGATGTCGGATCTCTCCTCGGAGTTTGCCGACAAAGATCAGAAAAATTCAAGGCCCACCCAAACCGCCCCTGTGCAGGATATAAAGGTAGAAGATCGCTGCAAGTCCGCCGGCTTCGTCCGCGCGTCTGGACATCAGAGATCCAAGTTCGTCGGAGTGGTAACCATCTTTGATCTAGCGTGTTGCATTCAGAGAGAGGGCAAAAACCCTCGTGATCACCTCGCCAGGTGGCTCCGTATACGGGCCGATCTATCTCATTACCCCAATGATGATGCCATGTATCACTTTGTGGAAGGACTGGACCAAGGTACGCTTCTCAGGCATACGCTAAGGCGACAGCAGGCCGCGGGACGCCTCACCTTTGAGAGCATGGTGAACACTGTTAATAGCTACACAGAGGCCGAGGTGGCACCCCACGCAGCGCCCGCGCTCATTAGCGGCGCACCCCCGCCTCAGCAACCACCACCACCTCCTCCAGCGGTCGTCGCCGCGCCACCGCCACCGCCTCCAGTCATTATCGCTGCAGCGGCACCACCACCTCCAGTCATCATTGCCGTCGCCGCCCCGCCATCACCCATTGTTGATGAAGCCCCGAAACCCTCCGACTCTGTGCTCGACACACTCTACGCTAACATCAGCGCTTACTCGGAGGAGATAGACTTTAGCCCGGATGAGCTAGACTCAGCTATGCATGAGATGGAGGAGGATTTTCAGCGCGACGAGCAAGCTAACAAAGTCATCACGTCCCGAGTGGTGTTTGTCGCCATTGGGGCTGTGATGGAAGAAGACCAACTCGGACGAGCTCCGCCTACAGCGCTGGACAAAGGGAAGGGACCACCTGTTGCTGCCGACAAGGATCGTGCAAATGTCATGCTCCCTCCGCCTAATCCAGTGCAACAGCCACAGGAACTTGGCACCGGCCCGAGCAACAACAACACCGTAAACCTGGCACCTTCGGTATCCACATCTGCTGTTGCTCAAATCACTCTAGATGATAGAGTGATGTACGACAATCTCCTCGTCGATCCCTTGACCGTAGCTCATATCCGAAACGTAACCCAGCTTGATGAGAAGCGCCAGCAACTGCTTGAGGAAGCGCAGGCCATCGCGGAGCAAGGTGCTAAGCTAGATCGAGATCTGGCCAACGCGCAGAAGTCAATAGAGAAAGCTAGAGCCATGAAAGCCGAGTACAAGACTCTACTCCAGCAGCAGAAGGCTAAGAAAGCTCTAGCTCGCGTTGTCAACGATCCTGGTGTATGGAGAAACTTAGGATGGGCCCCCTCGAAGCCGCCACAAGCAAAGCCATACATTGACAATGAAGGCAGGCAGGTGATGCCCACTCCCCTTCTTAATCTTGCCGTCCCCAAGACCCTTTTGGAGCAGGATAGATCACCCGAAGCAGTGGAGCAGGTCTATGACCTCGTGGCCAAGGCGGTGAAATAGCAGGAAAAGGCCATCTCCCAGAGGCTTGAGTCTGACCCAGCGTTCTGCCAATCCAGCCAGCATAAACCGCCAAGGGATAGATCTCCTCAGGATGTCGGATCCCAGACGGGCTCGTCAGAACGAAGACGGAGGGATGCGCGCAATAGGAACGACGCTATCCCCATATCCTCCAACCACGGAGGCAAAACTCACCCTCGTCGCCCATCTCCATCGCCCCGGTCTCCTCGGCATCGCGAAGACCCCAAGGCTCACCATCGCACGGACATGCCTCCGCCAAAGCAACACGGCATCGTCATCCGCGACAACGCGGAGTAGGTTCTTCATGATGGATAGCACAACCAAGGACACAAGAGCAGGTCACGTCATGACCCTCCACATCCGACAAGCAACCATGGCAAGCGCGAGGCATCGCAGGAGGGCAATAGCAAGAAAGCTAACCCACCGCCACCTCCGCCTCCATCACCACCTACCAACCACCATGGCTGAGGGGGCCTATGTCGTTCACGCAGCCCATCCCCTGATGGCAAAAAGAAGAAAAGAACCCCGGAGCCATACGACGCACGATCACGTCTAGACAAGATCCATGAGGCCCGGGATGGAGCATACCTAGGACCACGCTGCTTTGGACCTATGATATGGACCGCAGCTTACCCCAAGGGTTTCCGGATTGACAAGACCATCAAACCCTATGACGGCACCGCCAAGCCAGCTACATGGTTGCAGGACTACGGTAACACAATGGAGATCGCTGGGGAAACCCAAATGTCGCTGTCAAGTACCTCCCATTGATGCTGGCGGGCACGGCCCAACAATGGATCGATGACTTGCCGGAGAAATCTGTCTGCAACTGGTTGGACATGAAAGAAGCGTTCACCAAAAATTTCGAGGGTATGTACAAGCGTCCCTGTATTGTTGGCGACTTATAGCGGTGCATACAGGAGAAAGAAGAGTCATCTCGCGCCTACCTCTCCTGATGGCTAGACATGAAGAATTCCTGCGCATGCGTGCACACCCAGACCGCCATGTCCGCCTTCATCGACGGGTTGGAAAGAGGTACGTTGCTCCGACATACGTTAAAGCGCCTGCAGGACAACCACCAGATCGACCTCAATCAGATGATCCAGCTGGCTAGTGAGTTCGCGGCTGCCGCCGCCGACGCTCGCGGATTGTTGCCGGCAATAGCAATTCCAACCCAAGCTAAGAAGAACAGCAGCACAAAGCGGAAGAACCCGCCAGAAGAAAAGCAAGCCTCCGACATGGTCACCATGACTTTTGTAGGACGAGGTGATGGCGGACGGCGTGGCCGAGGACGGGGGGCTAGTCGTGGGCAGCAGCGAGGAAGTGAAACTACCTCGGTAGCGCTCCGCGTTCCCCAGACCTACGAGGAGTACCGCGATATGCCGTGCCTCGTGCACTTCGATGCCAATGACAAAGCCACACACACCAATCGCCATTGCAAGTTCGTTAATGATCTCAAGGAGGACCCGGGGTCCGGTTACAAGCGAAGCCAGAAAAACAGACCGCGAGGCAAGGGCAAGGGAAAAAGAAGGAGGAGGAGTCCAAGGATTCAAGTGACATGGACGAGGACATTGAACCCAAGCACGCCACCAAGAGCGACGCCAAGGGCAAGAATCCCTTCGAAAAGAAGGCGGCGGTTTTCCACACTTTCCTTGGCACTCCCACCATCCGACAACAGAAGACCTCCATGAGGATACTAATGTCCACTTTGCCCCCAGTACCCCAATACCTGCGCTGGTCGGATATTCCAATCACTTGGGACAGGAAGGATCACCCAGACCTTATCCCTATAGAGAACCAATACGCCATGGTCATCAACCCCCCGATTGACGGCAATGAGTTCACCAAATGTATGGTAGATAGCGGCAGCAACATCAACATCATGTACCTGGATACATTGCACAAAATGAACTTGATGGAGGCAAACCTAAGGCGGACCAGCACCATCTTCCACGAGGTAGTTCCTAGTCGGGAGGCTCGGTCCCTTGGGTGCATCACACTTCAGGTCGCGTTCGGTGATGTTAATAATTACCACCAAGAACACATGACCTTTGAGGTGGTCCCCTTCAAGAGCGTGTACCACATCATATTCGGCCCCGGCATTTTCCACACCTTCATGGCCAAGGCATGCTTCGTCTACAACAAGCTCAAGATACCCGGACCAAACAGTGTCATCACCATAGCCGGAAGCTTTACCAAGGCAAGGGACTGCGAAATTGGAGAAGCAGCCTTTGCGGAAGCTGTCCTCTACAGCAAAGAATTCAAGGAGATCCAGAGCAAGGTCGATGCCTCGGAGATGCCCGTGTTGAAGAAACAAATCTCCGACTCAGCCCCAACATTCAAGGCCGCCATCGAGACCAAGCTGGTGGAACTTGTGGTAGGCGATGCCTCCAAGACCACCGCCATTGGTACGAACCTGGACCCCAAATAGGAAAGCATGCTTGTCGAGTTCCTCCGTGAGAATAAGGACATCTTTGCCTGGCAACCTACCGACATTAAAGGTGTACCTAGGGAACTTGCCGAGCACAGCTTGAGTATTGATCCAAAATGTAAACTAGTGAAACAACCTCTACGACGCTTCGGAGACGCGCCATATGCAAAGAGATAGCAAGGTTACTTAAGGCTAGATTTATCTGAGAAGTCCTTCACACCCGATGGGTGGCCAATCCTGTACTTGTCCCCAAAAAGGGAACCAAAGAATTAAGAATGTGCGTTGAGTACACCGGCTTGAACAAAGCGTGTCCCAAAGATCCGTTTGCCTTGCCTCGCATTGACCAAGTCATTGACTCAACGACTGGCTCGAAGCTTTTGTGTTTTCTCGATGCATACTCAGGATACCACCAGATCAAAATGAGGAAGTCAGACCAATTGGCCACTTCGTTCACTACACCTTACGGCACGTTTTGCTATGTCACGATGCCCTTTGGGCTGAAAAACGCAGGTGTTACCTACCAGCGGACAATGCAGCGTTGCCTGCACGATCAAATTGGTCAGAAGGTTCACGCCTATGTGGACAATATAGCGGTGATGTCTAAAAAGTCAAACGACTTAATCTCCGACTTAAAAGAAACCTTTGATAATCTCCGTAAATACAACATGATCCTTAACCCTAAGAAGTGCGTCTTCGGGGTTCCTGCCGGCAAATTGTTGGGCTTTATCGTTTCCCAGCATGGAATCGAGGTCAACCCAGAGATAATCAAGGCCATCTTAAACATAAACCATCCAACATGCCTAAAGGACATACAACGGCTAACAGGTTGCGTTGCGGCAGTTAGACGGTTCGTCAGCCGACTTGGAGAGAAGGCTCTGCCACTATACAAGTTGCTGAAAAAGGCAGACAAATTCACATGGACGGACGAGGTAGATGCAACATTGAAGCAGCTCAAGGAGATACTTTCCTCAGCGCCTATCCTTGCAGCACCCGAGCCTGGGGAGCCTATGTTAGTTTACATGGCGGCCACCAACCGAGTAATCAGCATCGTTGTTGTGGTAGAGCGGAAAGAACCAGGGCATGAGTACGGAGTTCAACGACCAGTTTACTATGTAAGCGAGGTCTTGACGGAGTCCAAGCAGGATTACCCGCACTACCATAAGTTAGCTTATGGAGTGTTCCTTACTTCTGGGAAGCTAAGGCACTACTTCCAGGAGCACCCCATCACGGTTGTGAGCAAGGCTCCACTGTTCGACATCATAAACAACAACGACGCTACAGGAAGAGTCGCGAAGTGGGGCATTGAACTAGCCGCCTTCGAGATCACTTACAAGAGACGTGACACTATCAAGTCACAAGCCTTGGTGGACTTCATCGCAGACTGGACGGAGATTCCTGATGCTACCCCTATACCAGAGCCAGAATACTGGGTAATGCACTTTGACGGATCAAAGCTACTAAATGGCTTGGGGGCTGGTGTACTGCTACAGTCACCAACCGGGGAAAATCTACACTACGTTCTGTAGATCCACTTTGAGGATACGAATAACATGGCGGAGTATGAAGCACTCATTCACGTACTATGTGTAGCCAAGGATATTGACATCAAGCGCATAGTTTGCTGTGGAGATTCCGACCTGGTTGCCCAGCAGGTGGCTGGCACCTGGAACGCGCGGAACCCTATGATGACGGCATATCGATACGAAGTGGACGAGATAGCCAAGAGATTCTTGGGCTACGAGGTCAAATATGTACCTGGGGAGAAAAACGAGGCGGCTGATCTGCTGTCTAAGCTCGGATCAGGGCGCAACCAAATTCCGCCTGGCGTTTTCTTGGAGCATCTGCGGACACCATCCGTGAAGGGCGCAGATATAGACAACCCGAACAGAGTTGACTCTTTCGTTCACACAGTGAAAAAGGTCCCTCCGGCTTGGACAAAACCGTTCATGGAATATCTCGTACACGAAACTTTGCCCGACGACAAAGTCGAAAGACAACAAATAGTACGTCGAGCAAAGGGATATACCATAATCAATGGACAACTCTACAAAAGAAGCACCACTGGTGTATACCTTAAATGTGTTTCCCAGCAAGAAGGTATTGAAATCCTCCGTGAAATCCATCTCGGAGATTGCAGGCATCACGCTGCTCCCCGATCGTTGGTTGCTAAAGCTTTCCGGCAAGGATTCTACTGGCTGACCACGAAGTCGGACGCCGACAAGCTGGTTGAGACATGCATGGGATGCCAGTATTATGCCCGGCAACCGCATGTTCCAGCTGAAGAATTGCAAACAATACCAATAACTTGGCCGTTTGCAGTCTGGGGGCTGGACATGGTTGGTCCGTTGCAGACAACACCATGTGGGTTTACGCATTTGCTAGTAGCATGTCGTGGTGGTGGCACGGCAGATGCCATGGGTAGGCTAAAGCATGGGGCCAATGGATGCTAGAGGGATCTGGGGAGGGAAGATGTAGTTGATTCTACACACAGAAGACTAAGGTAAAGATCTTTATTTCTCCTTCCTTGGGATACAAGTGCTCCTTGAGCTGTTTACAAGTAGAGAGGAAGAACTTTACCAGCCTAACGGTACTAAATGAGCCGATGCCCTTCTCAGGGTCCAAGCCTCCCCTTATAAAGGAGAGCCTTGGGTTCCTCTAGGGCTGACGTGGCAAGCATATTCGAGGAATATGCTTGTCCCATTATAGTAACTCGGCGGCCTCCTTTCCGTGTCGCCCTTCTAATGACGGCAAGGTTCTAGAGGGCCCCTCCTGTGTGCCTCAGGCTTCAGGACTGTCACCTCCGTGACCTCCTTCTGCCCCTCTGTTGCTCTGTGCCTTTGTCCTTTGTGCTTAGCTCTGCTCAGATTCTCCCTAGCCTGTGACTAGAGTTTGACTTTAGGCTTCTCCTTCTCCTGCAAGCTTCGTATCATTTGGCCCTGCCTCGCATAACTCGGCTCGTCCTTCACCTGCATTAAGACTACTCGGGCTAACTCAGCCGACTTACGCAGTACTTTGGCCGGGTAATGCCTTGCTATTATCATAAGGGTCCTACTCTTTCATATCTCGGCCGACCTCTACAGGATTCGGCCGACTTAGACTGTAACTCGGAAACTAGACGGGGAACGTCCTTTCGTCTTTCCCCGTCTTTACCCTATCCGAGGTCACCTCCCCAACATTAGTCCCCGAAGCTGGTATGGCCCCGCCAATAACTTCGGCCAGGCTGTATCAGTTTCATGATATTCGTTTCCCATTGTTTCCGAGTTATCTTTTTCTCGTTCGAGGTATCAGCATATCTTCTCGCGTACGCCTCGTCCTACGTGTCATACTCAGCATTGTTTCTCTAGTTTTTTGTTCCTCTACAGTATTTACTGACAGGCTACAGTTATTATTGCGCCTGTCGCGTCGGCGCTGCGACGCCTCGCGTACCGTTTCCGTCAGGGATCTTGGCCTTCTCTTTCATCATGTGGTCGTTGGTGCGGTTCCACTTAGCGGCGTGCGGTCGTGCCGCGTACACGATCTACACAGATAACCGCCACACCCACGATCCCACTACCTCTCAGGCAGCGCGGTTATAAAGAGGGGCGCGGGGCTAGGGGATTCACTTTCCCCCTTCGCTTACCTGCGCCCTTCTCCTTCCTCTCGCCTCTGCGCCCATTCGTGCTTCCGCCGCCGTGCGCTCATCTGGGTCTTCGATGGCAGGGATCCCACCGCACTGCTCTATCGAACTCGTCCCTGTTCGCTTGCTCCGGCGTCGTCGCCGGTGAGTTCATCCTGTCCTATCGCCTAGGCTCTCCTCTAGACACCTCTTCTTTTCTTTTGTTCTCGCGCGGTAGTTCCTTCTCTGCTCCGCCGCCGTTTTCGCATAGAATCACGACGGGGCCTTGCAGTTCTAGGTTTTCCTCCGCCGCTATTTCTTCCTCCGTAAGTTTCTCCGGTGACCCCATGTCGAGCTCCGTCAGCGGTGCGCTCATTGAGGATGATGATGCTACGTCTGGGCCCGAGCGGGGCTCGTGGCAGGGCTCTTCCGTCACCCGACGAGACCGAGGTAGCTTGTCGCTTACCCGACAGTGAATCCTCTCTAGTTCTTAGGGAGGGCGAGTATGTAGTCTTCATGTCACATTTTGCTCGCGGGTTTGGTCTCCCTCTCAGCGATTTCGCTAGGGAGTTCCTTGATTACTTCGGCCTTCAGCCGCATCATCTTCCTGTTAACGCCATTGCCTCTCTTTCTGCCTTCATCTCTGCCTCAGAAGGATACTTCGGCCTATGGCCGTCTGTGCATGTTTGGTCAAAGTTTTTCCAGATTCGATCCAACGTCGTCCCAGACAAATCTCTTCAACCCTCCGAGAAGCTGCTTACCCAATGTGGTGCCGCGTCAATCACACCTCAGAGGAAATCCGAATTTCCTCGCGTTGCAGGTTTAGAATCATGCAAGAAGTGGTATAAGTCGTTCTTTTATGTCAAGAACTCTGGGAATGAGGATAGGATTCGGCTCCCTGCTTTTACCATTGGCCCTCCTTCCAAGAAGAACTGGACCTATAATCCTAGGAAGAGTCATGCTTTGGCCGAAGCTTTTGAGATTCGACTGAAGGAACTGATCCGCTACGGGCTACGCGGCGAGGATCTGATGACTACCTTCGTTAGCAGGCGGGTCTGCCCATTTCAGAAACGCACACACAAGCCACATGAGCGGTCCTCTTGATCCCAACCGAGTCTCGACGGTGGAGCTGGACAATTACCTTATCTTCAAGCGCGTCCGGGCTATCTTTAAGACGGAGATGCCGGAGGACTGGTCCTGGGGATTGAAGCCGTTCACCCGCGAGAACCCCCCTCCCAGAGTAAGCTCTCGCAGTCATGTTTTATCTTTTAATCGCATCCGTGTTTTCTCTTGTTAATTTTTCTCTTTCTTGTCCTGCAGAGGTTTGAGGAGCAGAAGGTTGAGGATGCCGAGGTTTTGTCCCTCCCATGGCCCGCGGACCGGAACACGCCGGACAGCGGGGAGCCGGACTCGGAGGAGTTCGTCCCCAAGTCGGATCTTGCTCCGGCTCACGCCCGCGACAAGACCACGGCCCACGAGGAGGAAGGTGATTCAGACGAGGTCCAAGTTCTAGAGGTAGTTCCCGCAATGCCAATTTCTTATGCATTTCCGGCTTCTACTTTTTGACCTCCGAAGCGCAAAACTATGCTCGGGGTTACTGGGTGAGTTGCTTTTGTTTGTATTTCTTGTTTTTCTCTTTCTGCTTTTTGACCTGATCTTCTTGTCTTTGCAGGGCTCCTCTTTCTGTTAAGCCCAGCGGTCCTATCATGACGAGTCGTATGACTCGGCCGCCTTCTCCTCCGCCATCTGAGGATACCAGAGTTCCGAGTCCTGCTCGTGCTGGTTCTCCTCCTGCTCCGAATCAAACGCCACCTCGCCAGGATGCGCCTGAGATTCTTGCTGTTGATGCTGATATAACTCGGCCAGTAGTTATTTCTACTGAGCCTGCTGCCTCCTCCGTGAACCCTGAAGTTTCGCCTGAGGTCCCTTTGACCCCCACAACCCTTGCTGTGACTCCGATTTCAGCCGAGGATACCAATATCTCGGCGCCCTCAAACACCGTAATCCCTCTGGCCCCTAAAGACGTCATTCCAAGTGCCGAGGTAATGGCTCCTGCCGATGCCTCTCCTAAGGCAAGAAAGATCGTTGTTACCAAGCCTCCGTCCTCTCAGAAAGGACTTGCCAGCTCATCTTAGCCTACAATTGCTGATGCGCTGCGCAAGGGGGTTTCCTCTACCAAGAGCACTGTTACCCCGGCTGCTGATACACAGCTTGCTCTTCACAAGAGTCCCGCAGCGGCGGTGGCTACCCAACATGTCCGAGGTAAAGTTCTGACTCGCACGGAAAGTGGGAACAACCTCGGCTCGTTGGTCGAGTATGCCAACAATTGGAACGCTGCCGATCAGCTCGAGGGTAATCCAAGCAGCCAACCATTTCAACTCTCCGACATCAGCAGCCGCCTACATCTGGCTGCCAAGATCGTTCTTGACAGTGACAAGATGAATGAGGTAATTGTTTTCATGGAGTTTTGATTAGTCCTCCGGATGCTATTATATATACTCTAGTCTCCGAAGCTTGCAACCGAATAACTTGTTATTCGTTTGGAAGTTTTATAATGCTTTACTTAGTTCAGTTTTTCGTTAGTGTTTGAATATCCAGCCACTTAGATCCGAATTGAGGTTTGCTTGATTCGGATCTGCCTGAGGTCCAAATATCCAGCCACCTAGGTCCGAATTGAGCTTTGCTTGATTTGGATCTGCCTGAGGTTCGAATATCCAGCCACCTAGATCCGAATTGAGCTTTGCTTGATTCGGATCTGTCTGAGCTTTGAATATCCAGCCACCTAGATCCGAATTAAGCTTTGCTTGATTCGGATCTACTGAGTTTTGAATATCCAGCCACCTAGATCCAAATTAAGCTTTGCTTGATTAGGATCTGTCTTATGTTCGAATATCTTATTGCTATCTGTTTTGTTGCTTAGGTTGCGCATGATCGGCGTACCGCCGAATTCCAAAGGCTGCTCTTTGCTCATAAAAAGTTGCAAGATAAGTACGAGAAGGTCATTCCCGTGGTGAAGAAAGCTGGTAAGTTAACGAGCTTTCACATTATTCCTAAATTCTTATTGCTTTGGAAGTGAGGTGTTAGCTGACTTTGCTGGTGAATAGGTAATTTCAACAATCTTAATATCCGTCTTGAAAAGAAAGTCAAGGCCCTGGAAGGTTAGTTACTCTTTTTTCTTTTACGCATATTTATGTGAAATATGCACCGGGTTTCTCTTAACCCATCTGGCTTTGGTATATCTGAGTTACAAACTTTTGCAGCGTCACACCAAGAATGCATACCCATGCTTGATATGATGCTGCATTTTTTAGAACAAGCCGCCACTCACTCGGCGCAGCTGAAAGATAAAGATGACGAGATAACTCGCTTGCGCGCCGAGGTGGAGTCCCTCAAGCTTTCTCAGGAGGCTGAGTTAGAAAAAGTCGACCAGGAGTTCTCCGAGGAGAAGAATCGGCTAGCTCCGCAATTGCAGAAAAATAAAGAGCTCCTCGAGGCTGCCGAACTGAAGACACGGGGGATGAGCGAGGAGATCACTCGCTTTGAGAAAAGCAAGAGTGACTGGGCTAAAGATCTTCAGATAATGCTGAGCTATATTCACCGTAAGCTTCTGACCGTGGCCGAGTTATCTTTTCCCTTGCCTACTGTTGACCTATGCACTTTTGTTTTGCACAGACCATTTTCCAGAAGCTAATCCCGTGAGCTCTAAAGTGGTGATTAATGCTCGTGTGCGCCGAGGCGTTCCTGCTGATGCGAACTCAGAGTACTCGATGGAAGATTTCTTGGTTGCTTTTGGCGCTGATGTTGGTCCGATGAAGATTATGGGCAGGGATTTGGTGTAGGCAGCTATCCGGGCCTACCATGTTCTCTGGCTGAATACTTCTGGGACTCCTGATATTGATGAGGTCAAAGTATTGGTGGAAAGATTAATGGCATCTGAGAGACAGCTAAGTCTTTGGAGGGAATCCGCCGGACGAGCCGGTGCTGATATGGCTCTCACAGTCATCATGTCATGGTATGAGGATATTTCCCTTGATACCTTGATAAATTTGCGCACTGGTTCCCATTGGGTCGAGGACCCAGAATTTGTCGCTCTCCGGCAAGCTCGTGCCTTCCAGCTTGTTGAGTATGCAGACGTGCATAACTGGAATGAAGGGCCGAGTTTTCTTCCTGACCCGGCAGACGAGGTCGAAGTTGAGGATGCCTCTGATGATATCTCAGCCGAACAGGGCGAAGATGAGGGCGACTCGGCTACTTCCGGTGATTCCAGCTCGAGCTCAGGTGGAAATGGCGACGCGCGATCCTCCTCCAAAGGTACCGGGCATTCCACGGCTCAAGCTGACGTTTCTCAACAGCCTAGGGTTTCCTCCGAAGTCGCTCCTGGGTCTGTGGAGGGCGAGGCAACTTCGGACGAAGTACCACCTACCTCGGAGTGCCCAGCTCCTGATCAAGTTGCTGCCTCTCCAGTTAAAAAACTCTAAGTCATTTCTTATCCCCGGTATGCCGGGCGTATGATGTGTGTCAAACATTTGTCCGTCTTTTTGTGCGGTATGAACCTCTTTTGCTTGTCGCCACTGAGGCGCACGTGGTTGTAATTGTTATCATTTTGTTTAGACTAATCCTTGTTTGTCCGAATCTTTGCTTTCATAGTCTTCGATCTCTTGAGTTTGGAGTGTATGTTTGCCTTTGCCCTACCGTGGTTCGGCGTCCAATATTGCCTGACTTTGATAAACTTCACAACTTGACCACTGTGGTTTGGACTGTTAATCTGGGCACAAACCTCGAAGGCCGTATTTGGGGAGAACGAAATAATATCACTCTGGGTGCCGAAGTTTGATACCCACTCTTGTAACAAGGGATAACCCATACTTAGAAATAATATAGGGTAGTCCCCGAGCCACTGATCAAGGCAACGAGGTTTAATACATAAACCAAACTTAGAAACAATATAGGACAGTCCCCGAGTGACTGCTCAAGGTGCCGAGGTTTAATACATAACACAAAATCAAAAACAATATATGGCAGTCCACGAGCCACTGCTCTGGCGCCGAGGTTCAATACATAAACCAAACTTAGAAACAATATGGGGCAGTCCCCGAGTCACTGCTCAAGGTGCCGAGGTTTAATACATAAACCAAACTTAGAAACAATATAGGGCAGTCCCCGAGCCACTTCTCAAGGTGCCGAGGTTTGATACATAACATGAAATTAAAAACAACATATGGCAGTCCTCGAGTCACTGCTCTAGACGCCGAGGTTCAATACATAAACCAAACTTAGAAACAATATGGGGCAGTCCCCGAGTCACTGCTCAAGGTGCCGAGGTTTAATACATAGCTGATGCTCCGTCCTGAAGCGTCACTTTACGATGTGTCGTAGATGACCCCTATGAGTAGAATGGACGAAGCAAAGCTACGTTCCATGGTCTTTTCGACTCTTCGCCGGCTTTGTCTGCCTTGTTCTTTCCTGGTGACTAAGCATCGATTAGGTAATACGCATCATTGTGCAATGCTTTGCTCACGATGAATGGTCCTTCCCATGGGGGAGACAGTTTGTGCATGCCGGCCGTGTGTTGCACCAGTCGGAGAACTAAATCACCTTCTTTAAACACTCTTGGATTTACCTTCTTGCTGTGATATCATCGCAAGTCCTGCTGATAAATAGCTGATCTTGATAGCGCCAGCTCCCTGGCTTCTTCTAGCAGATCGACATCATCCTGCCGAGCTACTTCATTTACCTCAGCGGTTGTATATTGGTTAACCCTTGGCGAGTCATGTATTATGTCGACTGGAAGCACAGCTTCTGCCCCATATACCAGAAAAAATAGTGTATAGCCTGTTGATCTGTTTAGGGTAGTCTTGAGGCTCCATAATACTGCTGGTAGTTCCTCGATCCAACATCCTGCCGACCTTTGCAGTGGTTCGACGAGTCGTGGTTTTATTCCGGACAATACTAGTCCATTAGATCTTTCTACTTGCCCATTAGATGTTGGGTGAGCCACTGATGCGACATCTAGTCTTATGTGCTTCTCTTGACAGAATCTAGCGAAAGCTCCTTTGGCAAAGTTTGTACCGTTGTCTGTAATAACACTATGTGGGTAACCATATCTTAAGATAATATCTTTGAGGAATTTCACTGTTGTGGTCCCATCACATTTCTTTATTGGTTTTACCTCAATCCATTTTGTGAATTTGTCCACCATGACTAAGATGTGGGTCATCCCGCCTCGGGCCGGCTTAAATGGTCCTACCATATCTAAGCACCATACAGAAAATGGCCAAGTAATTGGTATCGTTTTTAACTCGGACGATGGCATATGTATCTTGCTGGCATATCTCTGGCAACCATTACATTTTTCTACCAGTTCTTTGGCCTCTTTCAACGCCGTTGGCCAATAAAACCCATGCCTGAATGCTTTGGCCACTAAAGCTCTGGACGAGGCGTGATGACCACATTCTCCTTGATGTATATCTAGGAGGATCTCCTGGACTTCCGCCGAGCTCACACATCTTTGCAACACGCTTGTGATGCTCCTTTTATACAGCTCATTGTTTATGATTGTTTAAGCTTTAGCTCTTCTCACTGTCTGTCTTGCCAATATCTCGTTATTCGGCAAAATCACATCTTTAAGGAAAGAGAATATGGGTTGTGCCCATGTTGGTGTGATTTTTTCTGGTGTAATCTCACTATCTATTTCCATATTTTCTGCCGACATAACTACCTCGGAGTTCTCCATATTCATCCTTGCATCAGCTGGCTTCATTTTCGGAAATTTCGGGTTACATTCCTTGTCAACTTCCATCGGCACATTATCTTCTCTTGATTTTTCCAGAATAAAGATGGATTCGGACTCTGGAGATGGTGTTATTGATGGCTTCCTCAGGTTCTCTAGGGCGATACCTGGGGGAATTGACTGTCTGGTTGGCCCGAGTTTTGACAATGTGTCTGCGGCGTCGTTTTATGCCCGAGGTATATGATGAAATTCACATCCATCGAAGTATCCACTGAGTTTTTGCACATGAAACCTATACAAGGCCATATTGTCATCTAATGCATCCCAATTGCCTAATACTTGCTGTACTACTAGATCTGAATCTCCGTAGCACAAGATTCGGCGTATGCCAATCTCTTTCGCCACCTTCAATATATGGACGAGTGCTTCATATTTGGCTACATTGTTTGATGCGGCAAAATGTATTTGCAACACATATCTCAACTGATCTCTTTTTGGCGAGGTTAACACTATCCCTTCCCCCAAACCATTTCTTAGTTTGGAACCGTCAAAGTGCATCGTCCAATAATTCGGATCTGGCAATGGTGGCTCATATTGTACCTCGGTCCAATCTACGAAGAAGTCGGCCACAGCCTGAGATTTGATTGCATCTCGCCTATCGAATTGCGGAGCATAAGGTGACAATTCAATTGCCCATTTTGCTATTCGGCCACTTGCATCTTTGTTGCTCAATATGTCGGCTATGGGTGCTTCACAAATCACCTTGATGGGGTGCTCTTCGAAGTAATGTTTAAGTTTCTTTGCTGACATGTACACCCCATATGCCATCTTCTGATAATGTGGGTAATTTTGTTTTGAGGCTGATAGTACCTCGCTTAGGTAATACACCGACCTTTGTACTGATTTATCATCTTCAATTCGTTCCACCACGATCACAGCGCTCACTACTCTGTTCGTGGCTGCTATGTAAAGTAACATAGGCTCTTTCAAAAATGGAGAAGCCAAGACTGGCGCTGTGACCAACATCTTTTTCAATTCATGGAATGCATTGTCTGCTTGTGGTGTCCAAATGAACTTATCAGATTTTTTCATCAACTGATAAAGTGGTAGTGCTTTCTCTCCCAGCCGACACACAAATCGGCTGAGCAAGGCTAAGCAACCTGTGAACTTTCGTACGTCATTTAGACATCTTGGCAATTCCATCCTTTCCACTGCTTTTATCTTAGTTGGGTTGGCCTCTATACCTCGGCTAGATACGAGAAAACCGAGCAGTTTTCCCGCAGGCACACCGAATGTGCATTTTTCCGGGTTAAGCTTCATTCGGAACCTTCTCAGGTTCGCGAAAGTCTGCCGGATATCATCCAGTAGCGTTTTGCTTTATTTGGTTTTGATAACCACATCATCTACATATACTTGTACATTTTTTCCTATCTGGTCATGTAGACATTTTTGCATACATCTCTGATACGTTGCTCCTACGTTACGTAGGCCGAATGTCATGGTGCGATAGCAATATGCCCCGTACGGGGTAATAAACGCAGTCTTTATCTGATCGGCCAGATTTAACGGTATCTGGTGAAAACCAGAATACGCGTCTACAAATGATAATAGTTCACAACCAGCGGTCGAATCAATGACTTGGTCTATTCTAGGTAAAGGAAAAGGATCTTTTGGACACGCCTTGTTCAGGTTCATGTAATCGATACACATTCGCCATACAATGGCTACATTTGGATCATCCTTCTTCTTTTCCACTAGCACCGGGTTCGATAGCCAATCCGGATACAGGACCTCCATGATGAACCCGGCCGCAAGGAGCCGAGCTATTTCATCCCCTATTATTTTTCTCCTGTCTTCGGCGAAACGGCGGAGAGGTTGCTTCACCGGCCTTGCTCCTGGCCTTACATTCAGAGAGTGCTCAGCCAACTCCCTCGGCACACCTTGCAGATCCTGAGTTGACCATGCAAAGATATCCCGATTCTCACGGAGGAAGTTGGTGAGCTCGCTTTCCTATTTAGCATCTAGGCCGGCACCAATGGTGACGGTGCGCTCTGGGAACTGCTCATCTATCTGGAACTTTTTTGTTTCTTTAGTCGGCTGAAAAGAGACACTTCCATGCGGGTTGGATAATGCCGGCATATTCAATTGTGCCGACTGAGCGAGGGCCGCTACCTCCTGAATCCTTATTTTTTTCTCTTGCTATTACCAATGACTCGGCCAGATTTGATCCGGCTGAAGCACATTCCATTGACTTCCTGTAATCCCCTGCTACTGTTATCACCCCTTGTGGTCTGGGTAACTTCATTTTTAGGTAAGTTATGTGGCAGCTGCCCATGAATTTGGCCAATGCTGGCCGTCCGAGTAGAGCATGATAGCAACTCTCTAGATCCACCACTTCAAACTCTAAATTCTCTGCTCTGCAGTTATCTCTTGTGCCGAATAACACATCCACCCGAACCTTTCCAATGGGTTCACATGAAAGCCCTGGTACTATCCCATGGAATGTGGTCCTCGTGGATTGCAGCATGTTCTGCGATATTCCGAGTTTATGCATTGTATCTTTGTACATGATATTGATACTGCTCCCATTGTCAATGAGTACCTTTGAAAATTTCACATTAATGCTTGGTCAGACAAATGTCGGATCTAACACGAGTGCATACGACCCCGGACTCGGCATTATCTTGGGGTGATCCTTTATGCTCCAAGTTATTTCTTGATCCGACCAAGGCACATATCTTGGTACTGCCGGCATAACTGCATTTACTTCCATATGCCGGCGCTGTACACTCTGCTTGTCTTGCTGTTCTGTTGTGAACACACAATATGATTGATGATGTTCTCTGTAATCATTGCGTCCATTACTTCCTGGATTTGTCCTTCCATCCGGACCTTGGTTTATCACTTGATGCACCGCATCTCTTCGGTCTGAGTTTTCATACCTCGGGGGAGGAGGCGGTAACATCAGTTGCTGTGCATTTGCTCCAGTCAACTGTGGTTGATGCTGCTGATGTGCCTGGAGAGGCGCTGCCTGCATGCCTGCGGGGTTACCCATTGCATTTTTCATCCATGCACATTGGCGGGTTGTATGGTTAGCCGGCCTGGCCTGGTTTGACGTGTGAAATTTACACGGCTGATCTAACATAGACTCAAACGTGTACTTTGGCCTCTCCTGCCATTGCTTCTTTTGCTCTGGTGTCCACTGTCTTTTCCCTTCATTCCTTGGTGTCCATTGCTGAGGACCATTCTTTTGCCGCTGACTATTTCCGTGACTCGGCTGATCTTGCACTACTGCTGCCACCTGAGTTGAACCATATCTATAATCCGGTCTTTCTTCTCTTCTTCTTCCTCTGAAGTCATTGCGCCTGGATGACCCGGCCACATCTCTTGCATATTGATCATGATGTTCCCGATGATCTGCCGACATTTATTCTGGTTGCCTCGGATCTCCCAATGCATAGGAATCCGCTATCCTGATGGTTTCTGCCAATGTGGTTGGCATATCTCTTTGCAGTCGCTGCCATAATACACTGGCATAGCGGCATCCTTGGGCGAACCAAGCTATTGCCTGTGATTCTATAACTCCCTCGCGCGAATTTCTCAGGTTACACCACCGAGTTAAGAATTCTCTATCTGTCTCATTCGGCCTCTGCTTGCACATGGCTAACTGCTGCGGCCTATTTGGCCTTTTGTAAGTACTGGTGAAGTTGCTAACAAACATTTCTTCAAAGTCCAACCAACAATTGATGCTGCCTGCCGGCAGGTTATTCAACCATACTCTAGTCGGTCCTTCCAACATTTGCGGGACATATCGTACTGCCCATTGTAAGTTTCCACCTGCTATTTTTACAGCAGTGGCATAATCGATCAACCAATCTTGTGGTTTGGTGCTCCCATTATATGTTTTTGTGCCTCTTGCCAACTGAAAGTTCGGCATAGGCGGTTCGCCCATGATCCGTGGTCCGAAGCATGTCGGACCCGGTGGACCCTGTTCTTCTAGCAACTCGGACCGGTGTAGCCGGTCTAGCTTTATTCTGGCATCACTTGATGGCAAATCTCTGTACAGAATTCTCTCCTGCATTCCATAGTGGTTATTTCCACCATGAATCGCATATTCCATCTCGGAATAACCATCATTGTACCTTTCATTTACCTGATTGTGGCGAGCTGGTCTCGCTTCTCTTTCCTGCCGAGGTTCATGTCTCGGCTGCGGGTTGGGTGGCGGTTATTTCCTTCCTTCGACCGGGATATTGTTCTCGTGATTCCCTCTTCCGAGTTCTCCTCTTCTGAGGTCTCCATTGCCTCGGCTTCCGCTGCCTTCCTCAGCATGGCCAGGGTTTCTCTCGCCACTGTTACCTCGGCTTCCATTGCCTCTGTTCTCATTTGCTTTTCTGGCTATCGCCGGATCATATGGAACAATTTGCTTATTTCTCTTTCCCGAAGTTACCGCTCTGTCCTTTCGTGCATTGTTTCCGGGTGAACATGCTGCTGCCACAGATAAGGCAGGTGCTGCACCAGCCGAGTGAACCATTCGTGAGGCACCTGGCCTCGCCAGGTCTGCTCTGAGCATTTCTTCATTCTGCTGGTTCGCAATGCGCACCAGCTCATTCACTCTTTCTTGCTGTTTCTGCCGGGCTTCGCCGGTCAATCCTTCTAACTCTAATGCTGCGGCATTTGCCGCTCTCAGGTTCTTTGCCGGGGTACTACCTCGGCAAGCCTGGATCAACTGATTCTGCCTTATGAGCATCATGCTCCTTGTTGATATCATCTATGAGGTTTTTTCCTCTTAATCTCAACTCATCAACCCGCTCGGGGGCGACGTCAAGCTTGTTTGCCCTGGCATATTCTCGCAGGGTCCTGTTTAAGGACTCCCACAAGGCCGACATCTTTTTTGCCTCTACCAGCACTTTCTTCCTGGTCTCTTCCAACTCTGCCTGAGCATTAGCCGGATCAAGTATAGGCGCTACAAGTGTAGTCAGATTATCTATAGTTGCCTGAAGAATGTTTTCTGGTCTTTCTAGAGGTGGCCCTCTTACCCTAGGTGCCTTTGGGGTTGTCTCCTGCACCTCGGCCTGGTTGGCCACTGAAGGAATTACCTCGATGGGTGGTGGAGCTATCTGCCTGGGCGCCACCTGCACACCTGTCGTCGGATCTCTGCTTGATCCGGCGCCCGCTGCTCCCGCCTGCACTCCGGCTGCGACCATCACCTCGACGCTGCTGACAGTGCACGCTCCGCATGGACTGCTTGCGACACTAAGGGGAGGTTCTCCTGCAATAACAACCTGGTGAGGATAAACGTCGGAGATGTCGATGCCGACGTAGATCTGGTGCATGCCCAAGTTGATGAAGACGCCGTTGCGCGGAGGAGCTCTTCCCTTGAAGCTGCCTGCGTTGTCGCTGACGTAGTCACAGAGATCGAGTCTCCGGACTAAGCCAGAGACAATGCGCTCGCCAGTGTTGATGAAGTTTCCCGTCCGGATCATGACTCCAGCTAGCACCACTACTGGCCCCACGGTGGGCACCAACTGTCGTGGTGGTGGCACGGCAGATGCCATGGGTAGGCTAAAGTATGGGGCCAATGGATGCTAGAGGGATCTGGGGAGGGAAGATGTAGTTGATTCTACACATAGAAGACTAAGGTAAAGATCTTTATTTCTCCTTCCTTGGGCTACAAGTTCTCCTTGAGCTGTTTACAAGTAGAGAGGAAGAACTTTACCAGCCTAACGGTACTAAATGAGCCGATGCCCTTCTCAGGGTCCAAGCCTCCCCTTATAAAGGAGAGCCTTGGGTTCCTCTAGGGCTGACATGGCGAGCATATTCGAGGAATATGCTAGTCCCAATATAGTAACTCGGCGGCCTCCTTTCCGTGTCGCCCTTCTAATGACGGCAAGGTTCCAAAGGGCCCCTCCTGTGTGCCTCGGGCTTCAGGACTGTCACCTCCGTGACCTCCTTCTGCCCCTCTGTCGCTCTGCGCCTTTGTCCTTTGTGGTTGGCTCTGCTCAGATTCTCCCTAGCCTGTGACTAGAGTTTGACTTTAGGCTTCTCCTTCTCCCGCAAGCTTCGTATCATTCGGCCCTGCCTCGCATAACTCGGCTCGTCCTTCACCTGCATTAGGACTACTCGGGCTAACTCAGCCGACTTACGTAGTACTTTGGCCGGGTAATGCCTTGCTATTATCATAAGGGTCCTGCTCTTTCATATCTCGGCCGACCTCTACAGGATTCGACCGACTTAGACTGTAACTCGAAAACTGGACGGGGAACGTCCTTTCGTCTTTCCCCGTCTTTACCCTATCCGAGGTCACCTCCCCAACATAGCAGTTGATAAATTCACCAAATGGATAGAAGCTAAACCCATTAGAAAGCTTGATGGGGCAACTGCCCTTAGGTTTGTTCGAGATCTAGTGGTGAGATTTGGTCTCCCACATAGCATTATCACCGACAACGGAAACAACTTATCACTCGGAGAAGTGAAAGCTTATTGTTGGGAGAAGGGCATTCAACTTGACCTTGCATCCGTGGCACATCCACAGTCCAATGGTTAGGTTGAGCGAGCCAATGGATTAATTCTGCAGGGAATCAAGCCACGTATGGAAGCACCGCTACATAGAGCAGTTGGAGCTTGGGCGGAAGAATTGCCATTTGTGCTATGGAGTTTACGAACAACACCCAACAGATCCACCGGCTACACCCCTTACTTCATGGTATATGGAGCAGAAGCCATCCTGCCTTCTGACATTCTTCACGATTCACCAAGAGTTGCCGCCTACGACGAAGATGACACTGAGGAATCCAGACACCTAGATGTGGGCCTTCTCGAGTAGGAACGCGTATTGGCATGCCAAAGATCCGCCATTGTCACATCCCAAAATTTTCCAAATTTTGAAATGTGAAAAATAAATAAACAAAATAAATAATTGTTGAAATTTAGGGTGAAAAGAAACTTTTTTCTTCTAAATGGACACATCAAAACCCTTCTTGAACAAAATTTAAATGAAAAGGGAATCCAACAAATTTCAATCAAGTGAAATGCATTCATCAATGAATGTATCTTGAAATTTAAACACTTGGAAAAGTAAACCAAAACTCTAAAACCCTAATGGAAAGAAATCATTTCCAAGATCTCTCTAAGACTATGGATTTGATCCATATAAGAATTTAGCAAAAAACATTTATAAATGATCAAGAATGATAAATAAAAATATTATAAAACCATAGAAATTGGTTTCATTTAATTTGGAGCCATTAATAAAAACTTATGAATTTAATAAGATAAAAGGAAATAATTTCCAAGGCTAATAAAATCTCTTAGCTAAAATCCATACCAAATTGTGAGAAAAATAATCTTAAAAGGATTTAAAAGGATAAACAAATATTAAATAAAATCATACAAATTGGAATCACCAATTTTGGAACTATAAATAAAAAGATATGGTTTTATAAGACAAAGACAGAAATAAATAATTAAGGAATGTTTAAAAGCCAAATTAAATATTGGCCAAATCCATAAACAAATGGAAGTTATTGAATAATAAAAATAAATAAAAATATTATTTAAATAAAACTATATGGGCTTTGAACCATATTCAATTTTATTTAAATAAAGACAAATTGCCTAAACTAAATAATAAATTCCAAGGAAATTATTGAGAAGACAATTTATTCCTTGAATTAAATCCATAAGCAAATGGAATAAAGATAATTGAAATAAAAAATAAAGATTATTGGATTAAAATTTATATGGACAACCATATTTGATTTTATGTGAATAAAAACAAATGCCCAATTTAAATGAACATTAAATCATATTAAAATATTTTAAATAATTCAAAGTGAATTATTTGCACTAATGAATAAATAAAACCTAATGAAAAAGGTTTGGTAAAAATTGGAATTCAAATAGAAGTTTGAAAATATATTTAAAATCTTATTTAAATAAAGACAAGTGTCTATTTTAAATAGATAATAAACCATAAAAGAATATAAGAAAATATTCAAAAATGGATTCTAAAATACATTGTTACAACAAAATTAAAACATACTAAAAGTTGGGAAAAGTTTGAATTCAAACAAGTGTTTGAATCTTTTAAATAAATTCAAAACAGAAATCACAAATGGAAAAAGAAAAAGAAAACAGAAGAAGGAAAAAATAAAAAGAAGCAGCCGAACCCAGCTAGCCCAACAGGCCCAGCGCAGCCCACTCCCTCCCCCTCCCCAAACCGTTATTTCTCACTCGTGAAATGACCCATGCACTCGCTGAAGCTTGGACCCCACCGAACCCTCCTCTCGTTCCCTGACAACGTAACCCCACCTGTCGGCCCATCGTCTTCAACCCGCGACCAATTCCTTCCCCCTCTCTCGCCCGTTTCTGCTTTGATTCCACAGATTAAATTCGTCTTAACGCCACGTTGATTCCTCCCTGATACCTTGCACATTTAACCGCCTCCCTCTTCCCTTCCTTTCCCCTCCGACCTCACACTACTGGAGCCACCAGGCTGCTCCAATTTCCCCTGCAAACGTCGCTACTCCGACGACCTTCCCTGGCCGATTCCGGCGACACCCGGCCTCCCCTTTCTCCCTGGAACCTACGAGGCTGCTCCCCATCTCCTTACGCATCCGCCAGCACCCACAGCTCGCCTGTGCATGCCCCCTAGCGTCGAAAAGGACAAACACCTGAATGCCACTGTCTCCTGCATCCTCTTCGGCGACCTCTCCAGGTGAACCCTGACCTCCCCTCTCCCTCGCGATGATGCTCAGATATTCCCTGTTCTCACGCGCTTCTAACGCCCCCTTCCATTTGCCTTCTTGTGGTCTGTAGCCTCGCCCCCGACGACAAACAGAAGCGCCCGGCCCCGACGACAACTACGGTGAGCAATCGCCAGCAGCACTGTGCGCCCCTGTCACTGCAACGACAACGTCGAGCTTCTCCACGTCACTGCGATCACTATGAGCCTCTCCTATTCCTTCCTCGCTTCCTATCTTCACCAGAACACGTCTGCCCGAGAGCGCCGCCGCCGTCCACCGTCGTAGCGCCGCCAGATCGTGGTCACTTGACTCCAGCCGGTTAGATCTTAATCACGTGGTTCAGATTAGATCTAATCGAATCGGTATCGTGCGCTGTCGTGAGATTTAAGTCAGATCCAACGCACTGCATCGCTTGATCCACGCGAACCGGTACCAGCGAATAGAAAACACACACGTGGCCTGTGTTTTGATTTTAAAATAGAAACATTTCTATTAGATGTTTAGATTTGAAAAATTCATAACTTTTAATCTACACGTCCAAATTTTGCAAATTTTATATCAATGGAATCAGCAAAAATAAACCTTTGCAACCATGCCCTTAGTTTGGCATTTTTCTCCTGTAAAATTGGTTGTTTATGCAGAAACATTTCTAGGCTTATTTAGAGTATAAAAATTATTCTAAAAATATTTTTAGGGTAAAATATTTTGCAAATGGTTTGTTTTGAACCTACTGACCATAAAAAACAACATTTGGATTTAAAAGTATATTTTGTGACAATAAGGAATTATTCCTTGAATAAAGGCATTTCTAGTAAAATAAAAGTGTTCCTATTATTTAAAAATGGTTTTTGAGTGAAACCTTTTTGAAAATGTATTTGATTTAAACACTTTGACCATAAACACTAACATTTGTGTTTAAAAATATATTTGGCTAACACTACAAAATATTACTTTGATTTAAATCATTTCTAACAAAACAAAAATGATTTAAATGGCCATTTTCACTAACTTGATTTTAAATGGGGTTTTCCACTTTTATAAATGACCAATAGGTGTTTTAAAATGTTTATAACCTATTATAAACCACCTTTCCAAATAAAACAATCTTTTTGCATGCTTGCATGCATTGCCTTGTTTTTATTATTTTGTGTGATGAATTGTTTGAATGCTAGTTTGAATTTGTGCCTTGCTTGATTGATTTGTAGTGAACCTTGAAGAGTGTGACAATTGAAAGATTAAGGAGTGAATATATATTCTATACTAAAAATTCAAGTGGTACTTCATACATTTTGTCCTAATATTTTGACTATGCATTAGTGATATTTTGAGTATGACTTGCATGGAATTTTCTAAGTGTAAACTATGCCTTGGGAAATCCTAGTAGATGATTCCTTAGTAGAATTTTCCCTAAGTTAAGATTCCTACTACTATCATGCTTAGCCTAGATAGTAGCAAACAAGGGTGGTTTATATACATGCTATGGAAATTTTGCTAAGTCTTTTGACTTATGTTTTTGCTTAATAAAACTACTAAGTGAATGAATCACCTGGGTGGAATGGAATGAAAGGTTTGTGTTGAGTGGTTACACAAGTCCAGTATGCTGGGGAAAAACTTGTGTATCACAAGTCCACTATACTGGGGAAAAACTTGATATCGCACTTGTGAAAAGCCACCCAGGAACAAAGAGATTTGATATGTCAAATGTTGAAAAGCTTCAAGTGCAACCACATGGTATATGGGCTCTGCCAGGATCATATAGGTTGCAATAACTTAGCCAGATGGACAGAAGGTGGTAGGGGGTGATAGGTTTGTAACGCGTCCATTTTGGTCTACGGGAAGGCTTCTGAAAGATCTTGTCTCGATGCATGTCGAGTCTTGTGGGGAAAGTGCACCACCTCTCGAGAGAGTAAACTCTAAGTACTTATCCGTGTCCCCGACAATGGACAATTTGAGCATCAAGACATGCAAGCTATCAAGGATCTCCTCATCCCAATTTCTAAGTTAAAAACTTGTGGGTGAACAAGGGTTAAAGGATCTTCAAATCTTTGATTGGTAGATGCCTTGGGTGATTTTGACAAACAAAAATTTAGTGTTTTCAAATGATAAGGAAAATCTATTTTGAGCAAAGCAAGCCTAAGCTCCACTTAGCCAAATGCATATAGATGATAGATACCACTACTCTACCATAGTATCACTTGCCAATACAATTCAAATGTATTGACCCTTGTGGCTATAACTTATTATGTTGCAGGTTTGTTTGATGTTAGTTAAGTGTGTTGAATAGGATTACAAGTCTACAACCAACATGATTGCATGTGGCACTTTGAAGATGAAGGACTCCATGCTTTATAGATATTTCTGCTGCATTGTAATGAGATAGCCAAATGAGCTATGTAAGATGTAATGAATTATTTTATTCCTGGTTATAAAGTTGTATTATGACCTTTTTTTCTTGATATTATATCTTAAACTGTGGATGCTAGCTATTGATCGAGGGACTAGCATTGTAAACACAGGGATCTCTACCTTATCAGGTTGGGACCTCTACAACCATCTACCAGCAGAAGCTACGCAGCTACCATAGTCGCCGCGTTCGGCATCGCTCGTTTAAAGAGGGGGACCTGGTGCTCCGGCTTAAGCAGAAGATGTCACACAAATTATCCCTGCCATGGTAAGGACCATTCATCATAAGCAAGGCGTTACTCAATGGGTCTTACTACCTCGTTGATAATCGTGAACTAGAGGATAGGCCCAACGAGGATCATAAGCGTAAGTGACGTGACCCAGATGATGACTACCCAAAGCTTGATCGGCCATGGAACATAGCACAGCTACGTCCTTTCTACACTTAGCATTTTTTATCTATTGTGTACCTCTTATATGATCAATGAAATAAAGCTCTCTGGTTCACTCACATTTCTGAGTCTTTTACCTCCTTTAGTGTTCATTTTTGGATCATATAAAATCTTAATGCACAAGTTTTGCATTTGCACTTGTGAAAATTCCGCCTACGGGCGTCAACTTAAGTTTTCTGGTCTACACGTTCTTTGTCGTTTTTATGTGGATTCTGGAGTAGTGACTTTCGGCACTTATTGTCGGTGATTTTGTGCTTAGGTTATTGATGGTGCCATTGGGCATCATCGCTTAAAGCGCATAGTTCCGACAACGAGTCTTCCGACTCACGAAAAGTCAAGCATAAAAACCAGAGTAATGGATAAGCCAGCACTTGCTTAAAAAAATATATACATGCTGGAACCAGTTCTTGAGTAGCAGGACATAACAACCATTGTTTTCCGCCTTAAGCTAACAAATATTTTTTCCGCATACAACTTCCAGAGGAAACTAATATTACATATTGTCTTTCATTCCTCTGAAGCAGGCGACTTGGACGTAGCATCATCCACAGCAGGAGAGTCATCTTCCTCGAAGTCGGCGGTGTTGAGGGGCTCGGAGGAGCTTTGGCTGCCACCGTCAATGGTTTTCATGGGCACAAAGACGTTTTGGTTGACCAACTCGGCGACTCTGGTGTCAAAACCCGCGAGTGACATCAAGATGGACTCATGATCTATCTTTTGGCCATCATCGTCCACGTCGGGGATACCGGAGGTCACCACGTCGATGTCGGCAGTTTCGTAGTGTGCCTTGACCATTGACAACACCATCCTTGCGCCAGCCTGGGTACATGAAGATTTCCAGCTTACAATACGCTCGGGGGATCGACGCAAGGTCTCCGAGAACTTTGCCACGGAATCCACCGCCTTGATGTTGATCTGGAGGTGTTTGGCTATCTCATTGGCATGCGTGATGGCGGTCTTTGATAAAGTTGCCAGCGAGGATCATGCATTATTTTGGCGGAGGAGGCGACTGGGTTAAGCCAATAGGAGCTGCAAATTTCTGACAAGAGAATGCATGGGTTCAATCAAACAAAAAGTTCAGAGTATTCAACTTACAGAAGTACAAGACGGAGAATCACTTACTGAAAATGCTGATTTTGGCTTGCTGGAGAGTTTCCGCCATAGAATCCCGTTCTTGTCGGAGGATCTTGTATGCTTCAAGATTGCGCTCATTTTTCTCATCGACAACTTTCTTCTGCTCTTTTAGCATCTCGATCTCCTTCTTCAAGCGGTTCATCTCTTCGTTGGTAGAATCCTTCAGGACTTTCATGGAGTCTTCATGCATCTTCAGCATATCCTTCCTCTCCTGCTTAAGGATCTTATTTTCGCTATCCAGCTGATCAATATGCTTGGACTGCTCAACAATATCCTTAGCTTTGGCAATGGTTTCTGCAAGTTTGACAAAGAACAGTACACATTGAGTACTCGGAGAATGATTGGTACAAAGACCAAGTCGGAATACGAAAAAGAAAGAAAAAATAGATGCTTGCTCTTGATGATTTGTTCCTTCAAGAAGGCAGTTTTACCCTTTTCAGCTTCCAAGTACGCGCGCATCTTCTGGTACTTCTCGTTGGCCACGCCTCTCCGAGCATTCTCATTCCGTGGAAAGGAAATTTAACGCTGTTTAGTCTACTTGGAGCATCTAGCCGGATAAATATCCACCTAGAGGCTTGAGGGCTACAGTGAGAGTTTTTAACTTGGCAATATTCTTGGTCTTTCTTTAAGCATCTAGCCGGAACTAATTCAGTTTTCCACTAGAAGCTTGGGGGCTACAGTATAAAGTTTTTTAACTCAGTCATATGCTTAATCTTTCTTTAAGCGTCTAGTCAGAACTAATTCAGTTTTCAACTAGAAGATTGGGGGCTATAGTATCAAAATTTACAAACACTACATATGCTACTCTGAAAGCATCTAGTCGGAATAATTCATTCAAACTATATGCTTGGGGGCTACAGTGAGAGATTTTCCAGCTTAGTCACTCTTAGAGCATTCAGATGCAAAGACCTATGGTTTTCCGTCTAAATCCTCAGGGGCTACAGTGGGATACTCATATGAAATGCAAAAGGCAGATAAAACTTACAAGTGCGATGATCTTGAGGTTTGTAGCGCTCTCAACAAGCAACTTGCCGAAGGAAAGGCTGTTTCCTCACAAGATGTCTGCTTGTCAGAGAAGCTCCTCAAGACCGCATGTCGGAGATGTCAGCGTTGCACCAGGAGCCAAGGCAGAGCTACTCGGCATAAGTGTCGGGTAGACTATCTTCGAGAACTCTATGGTTGTCTTGGGTGAAGAGGCGCCGCCTTCAGCAGAAGTACCACTCTCCACCACCACCTTACCACTATCGATGGCATCCTTTGACGGAGCTTCGGCCATATAAGTGGCGGCACTCTCCTGTGTTGCCTGTTCGCCGACAACAGCATGCTCCGCAGAGGCACTTGAGTCCACTTCCATGGCGGAAGGGCCAGATGCATCTTTGTCCTGTGAGTTTGTCGGATCTAGCACGGGATGGACACTGGGAGTGATAGGGGCGATGGCGGGAGATGCATGGTGGGACACGTCACGATGCAGCATATCTTTGATATTTCTAGAAGCCCCCAAAGGTTTGGAGGTCTTCTTCAAACTGGTGGTGGCCTTCTTCCTAAAACGTGCAAAAAGTATAAGTACAGGAACAAAACAAGCGATGGACAATGTCAGAGAGAAAGAAACTTACACAACAGGGGGTGCTTTGGCAAAGGGGATCCCGATAATCTTTCTTTTCTCCGCCTCCAGGGCGGCAGTGGACTTCTTGGAGGCTCCACCCTCCGTCTTCTTCTTCTTCTTGCCTCCGTCGGCAGCGTCAAAGGTGGAGCTCTTCCGCTTTCGCGCCAGCGGGACATCATCGTCGGACACGACGGTGACTTCCTTCATATTTGGGTCATAGATTTGGACAGCCATGCTATCCTCCTCTAGACTGCTAAGATATTAAAGAGAAATCCCACTAGTGTTAGATGAAGATGGTAATGGTTAGACGGAACAACTGGAGTATATGCCATACACGGAAAATAAACATCATACCTTTGGGCACTTGCCTTCCTCGAACATGTCGTAGGTGATGGTGAAGCCACATGTCCTATCCTTCACCTTGACAATGTCCTTGAGGCGGAGCTTGATGGAGTCGCTGGAGAAGTTGTCCTCAGAGATACAAAGGCTATCCCTTCTCTCCTTGGTATACTCATGCATCAACTTCGAGCGGTGCTGTAGAGGTTGGATCCTCCTGAGGAACCAGCACATGGCCAGGTCCAATCCGGTCAAACCCGTCTCTACGAACCACTCTATCCGCCTTATAGCGCGGGAAGCATCGAGGTAGGAGGGGAGGGAGGCTTGGGATCTCCATGTGGAGGCTTCGGCGGCAGCTCCGTCGACGAAGTCCGGGTACGTTGCTTCTCGGCCAGCCAGAGGGATATATGGGCCGTAGAAGTATGTCTGTTGCTAGTTTTTACATGACTCATGGCCGACGATGTCGGGGAACCGCCGACCAGGCCGGATCTTAAAGCTAATAGTACCACAGTTCCTGAGCTCGTCCTTGCCGGCTCCGGCTTCCCGCTTGAGGGTGAAAAAATATATAAAGAGATCTAGCCTAGTCCTAATCCGTAAGGGTAACACCCTCAGAATCGGCCCTATGCAAGTTTAGCGCTTCCCTCCAAACCCGCATAGAAACGATTCAAAGGTGCCCACCAGGCACTTGTGTGCGGGTGGAAAACAAAGTAATATCATTACACAATAGTCCTCGATGGAACCTACAAAACATATATATACAACAGCGACTCAAAGAGTCAAGAATACAGATATACAGTACAAAGATCCAAATCACCTTGAAAACAATACAGCGCCCGAGTACGGACAAGATGCAAATTGAGCTAAGAGCCCTGAAGAATAACCAATTGCGTCCATAACCCTGCCCAGGCCAAGCCGTAAGGGTAACCCTGCTAACAATGTCGATCTCAAACCTGCTTAAACAAAAGGAGTGCCGACAAAGGGCAAAGGAAAAAAAAGAGCGGTCAGTACTAAGGCCAGTACACGACGAGACTAGAATTCGGCGGTCCTCGCCTACATAGGTATGGTGGACTGAAGCGGCAGCGCAGCATGCACTAAACAACCTATAGAGACTCAATACAGCTGGCGGCTATCAGATAGGGATAAGAAATACCTATTCGGATCCAACCTAAAACTATCACCAAGCATACCCATCCTGGTGTGTCCCCCTCGAGACCAAACGAGGAAGTCAACCGAGGAACTCACACAGTTGGCAGTTTTATTCATTCCGTTATAGTTGCGGCAATTACTAGTCAGATATAGATAGCATGAGTCATCCTGATATAATAAGCAGTGGGCAGTTTTAGTTAACCAATCCGTTGTAGTTGTAGTTGTAGCACTTACTAGTCAGATACATATAGGTGAGGCATCACAAAACCCAACAGTTGTTGGTACTTTTATTTAGCCATTCCGTTGTAGTTGCAATACTGACTAGTCAGATACAATGGTAACAGGTGACAACCCAAACCAGCAATTGTTGGAACTTTTATTTAGACATTCCATTATAGTGAAGCTGATTACTAGTCATTATAAAGTCAAATTTATAACACTACTTTAGTTATAGTTGTCTATGATCGAGATGTTGTGCTCCAAGTCGTCCATAAGCGCGAACACGGCTTTCAGAAAGTTTTACCCTGCAGGGGGGCACAAATAGCAACACACGCACGATCGACCTCGAGGAAAACCAAATGAAAACCCAACGAGGCATCACGACAGAGCAATTGCAAGATTCATATAAATTTTAGGGGGCCACCCCACCAAGCTACCCGCGACGAAGTTGGCCGGCTCCGAGACGGACCCAGAGGTTTGTGACGACGGCTGTAAACGACTGGGAACCCGAAAGTGTGACTGTTCTTGTCGATACCGCGAAAACGTGGCACGGGGTTCCAAAACAGTACAGGCGCTCCACGCGCAATCATAAATAAAGCAGTAAAGCATGGCATAAGTACATGATAGTAATAAAGCCCCAAACTACTTGTGGCCCCAAGAAATAAGATATGACTCAAGCTCTGGCTAGGGGGATTCATGGTCCCACATGCAGATAGTGCGAATATTCAAAGAACAGGTATCAAGTACTCGGGGTCCTACGGGACACAAGTGGACGGTTAAAAACCAAATAACATCTATTGCCCACCTGTGCCTCTGCATTATTTACCTACTTCAATTTTAGTTATTAAACGGCATTTAAAGTTATAATCATCTCCAACATTAAACATAAGGCATTACTCCAACAACTGTGGAACATCGACGGCGCGACGCAACACCTGCGCGAGCAACTACGACTCGCAAGGCTGACTATCTACCAAACAAAAGGTAATAGGATGTGTCCAAGGCAATTTAATGGCTGCAAGGAATATCACGGGTACGAAAACTAGAGCATCGCATCACAGATAGCAATAGATCAATAGGAGGAAATAAAGACTATAAAAGTAAGATAGGTAGAAAGGGGGAGGATGCTCGCCTGAAAACATTGCTGAAGGTTCATCCGAAGATCGGTCCGACACTCGCATCAACTCATCGGCCTAATCCGTGAAGAAGCAAAGCACTAGAAGAAACACCAGATGCAATATTTAATACTACGGCAGAAGATCAGGCATGATGCATGTATGATGTATGACATGGCAAAGATACGATGCAACTAGGCAATATTAGGCGGAACCGGGATCCCGACAATTATTTAGAAGGTTCATATTGTTTAGATACCCCGCAATTTAAATGTTGCATTAACAAGGCAAAAAGATAGCACCGGTTCGCTACACAAATTTAAATGAGGCCAATATAAGACTAGATTTGCCCGCATATGGCCTCCATATTTAATTTAGGTGAATCTTCCAAATAGCCCCAAACTCCCACAAACATGTATGCATGCATGACCAATTTAAAATGCAACAAGTATATATTATATATTATAAAAGTATTGGTCTCGGAAAAGGGGTCAGACATTGGTCGGCGGAGATCTTGGCTCCGAAGGGGTTCGAGTTCGGTCTCGGCGAGATCGGTCTTTGGAGCTTGGGGATCGGGCTTCGGGAAGGTATTCGGGATCGGTCTTCGGTCCGCGAAGGAGATCTTGTCGCCATCCATGGCACAACATCGAACCAGTGGAGATCTTGTCGGAGGGGAAACTTGGAGACACACAGGTCCTCGGCTCCTGACTTGGACCGCATCGTTCCTTGGAGCGAGACAGAGACACAGATCAACGCCGCGAGATACACATGGCATGACAAGAATCTAGATGTGTGGCCGTAGGGCAAAACCTCCCTGGCATCTTATACCAGATGTACACGGGCAGTGACAGGCTCGACGCTGGTGACACTCGCGAGCAGGAGGACCCGTAGCGTGGCAGGAGGTGCTCGACTACAGCAGGGAGGCAAACAACAACGGCACGGGGAGGCCAAGGACGCGACGGCCGGTGGCCGGACCACCGGGAAGGGCGGTGGTCACACAGAGGGCACCATGGCTAGGGTCGGCGGTGGCTGGCAGCGCCTAGGACACGCGCAACAGCAGACAGGAACCGCACGACCATCTGCGGGCGCGCGACTGGTGCAGGCAGAGGACGCGACACGGCGGCGGCTGGTGAAGACGAGGGGCTGCAGTGGTGGCACGGCTTCATGGGGAGGAGGCCGGCTGGCGGAGGCGAGCTCGGCGACAGGGCCACGGCCGGGTGGCGGCGGGTGTAGGAGGAGCCGGTGGCTCCACGGGCAGAGGAAGGAGCGGCCAGAGCGCGTCGGGCCGGGCTCGACGGTGGAGGGCCTTGGCGGTCGGCGGTGCAGGGAGGGAGTGGCGCTGGGAGAAGGCCGCCAAGGCAAGGGCCCTCCGCGGAGCAGAGGTGAGGACAGCGGCGGCCGGTTGCAGAGGAAGGCGGCGACGCGCGTGCTGCATGACGCTCGGGAAGGGCAGCATGCCGACAGGCGTCGGCGTCTCGCGGGGGCACGACAGTTGACGAGGCCAGCCATGACCCTGGGGACGGCCGGCGGCGGGAGAAAGGTTGGTGAGGGATCGCGAGCGAGCGAGGGCTTGGGGACGGGAATTGCGGCATGAGGGACGGGGTCCACGGGGTGGGCTCACGAGGTGGGGTCTAGCGGGTGGGGAGGGCGGTCGGTGTGCGTGGGTAGATGGGGATCAATCGGGAAGTGGAGTTTGTGCATGTACCGGCGTGTGTGGTGTGCGTGGTTGGATCGGGTGATCCCGAGGTGGGGATCGATTGGGGATGTGCATGGTCGGTGTGGCTGAGTGAGTGGGTCCAGGGGCGCTGGGCAGTGTGTGGGTGGGGTGGCGACGGCTGGGTGGGGGGAGTGGTGGAGGCAGGGGTTGGTCTAGGTATTAGGGTTAGGGTTTGTAGGTGGGTTGTAGGTAGCCTTTGACTGGGCCTTGGGCCTAGTCATCTGGCTGCCTCCCCACAAAATTATTTATTTATTTTAAAAACACCTTCGTAAATTGTTTTTAGACAAATAAAAGATTTGGTCGGACCGAGGGTTTGATTTGAAATAGAAGGAGGGCTAGTTTAGAAAACAACATAGTCTTTTGCAACATAGTTTTATGCAAAAATAATATGCATGATGATGTCATGATGATGCATAGAGATAACGACATGCGATTTCTAGTAGTGGTTTTGCCCGGGGTGCTACAGTAAGTAACCCTCGCAAAGCGCCGCGTAGTTGCTAAGCGCGAGGATGCTATTGGGGGAGAGGTTCTGAGGCTGTACTCGGTAATGGTTGATGACAGCTAGGAAGAAATTGGAGATGGGCAGGGAGACGCCGCGTACCAGTTGTGCTTTGAGGTACACCTTCTCTCCAGCTTGGGGAGAAGGCATGACCTCGCCGGCGGGCGCCGCCCGCTAGACGAGCCCCTCCGTCGCAGGGAGGTAGCCCTTGGCGAGTAGTTCCTTGATGTCGCGGTCCATGATATCCGAACCACGCCAGTCCCCCTTGTGGGAGTCATTTTCCTCCTCCAGCAGCTCCAACGCCGCTGGATTGTGGTCGCCGCCGATGGTTTCGGCCACCGCAGATTTGGGGATCACCAGACCTTCTGGAGGCACGATGATGGTGCTCGCCGGCTTCACCACGGCATCGTCGGACGCCGCCATAGAGGGAGTGGAGCCGCTGCTAGCCATTGGGAGATTGGGTTATGACTGGGAGGATTGAGGAGCTAGGGTTTTACGCGAAACATGTGGAGAGCTCGAGGAGGCGCTCGCTAGAGGAAGAAGATGATGCAGGAGGAGAATGAGGTGAAAAGTAAAAATTCCACCGCAGTCACAAATTATAATCTCCAGCATCAAGATTCGTGCAAGACGATCGAATTGTTGACGCGTGGGCGACGTGTGCGGGTGCGTGCGCGGAAATTTTGCCACTTTTCCAACCGTCACCGCCAACGGTTCATATCGCTCACGCGGGAAAATTGTACATGATTGTGTTCTCTGCATGTGTGAGTTACGAGGCATTACTGACCTACGTCTACGTCTCCCTAGCTGTCACTAGCAGATAAACCATCACATAGGAACATTCTAGCATAGACGGATCCCGTCCGGCTACGAAAAGAGTACGATGAAAGATTCGGCAGTTCTCTGGCTTACAAGTGGAAGACGGAGAAACCTTGCAGGGTTCTTGGGAGGACTACAAGATATTGCTTGACGATTTGCCGACATCCATCTAGATGGAGCATTCAAACTGAAGAGGCAAGACAGGGCAAGATCTCGGAGTTCTCCGGGGGCTACTGTTGGGGATATGCTATATGGGTATCCTCATAGCATGTCTCTTATCTGGCTAACCCAGGTGGCCCACAGTTGGTAGCATGGCCTTTGGCCTGCTGGGTGGCCCAGTTAGATGGATCCAGAAGGGAGGCCCATGCCGGATAAAGGAAGGCTATGGAGGAATCACCAACGTACCCGGAGCCTTGGAGTACAAGACACACTAGACTAGTTGTAAGCAGTGTAGGACTTTGTAACCTGTCCGGCAAGGACTTTGCCTGTAACCCTAGGACCTAACGACTATATAAGTCGGGCCTATGGAAGCCTTTAGGAGACGATAACATTGGCTCTCTAGTCATACCTCGCACAGCGAACCGATCTCTGTAACTCGGCGTATTTCCATTATAGTGATTTATAGCAGGAGTAGGATTCCACCACCGTTGTGGGATTTGAACCTGGGTAAGCAGTGTTACCTCATATCCTTCAACCGTCCGCCTTCCCCCACGTCTCTAAACACGCATTGTGAGGACCCCTCCATGGCGTACTCGTCGGCAATACCACGACACGCAGGCACTTCGATTAGAGCTATTGCTTTGTTGTTTTCTATGACGCTCATGATTTTTTGATGCGGTCATGGATATTTTGAGAGGTCGTCTTATATCCCTATGTTAGATAGGACTTAATGAAAACTGAACCCTGGTTTGTAATATTATGGGAGGTGGCATAATTAACCCCTCCGATGATGAACTTGTGATGCATCACGAGCTATTGTTTTTTCTGTTTAGATCATGGTGCATCAACTATTCTAGTAACTTTTGTTGAAGTGATTAGATAATATCCTCATCTCTCTTTGAAGTGATTATCTACTAAAGAGTGCATGATAACGTCACCACACATGAGAAGAGGTTACGTAGTAGTTCTTTTGGAGACAACCAAATACTAGCTATCTGTTTTTGGCTTGTTCCCTAGGCTGGAAGGCATGCATCCAAACATCCACCACACATATCTACCCAGGGCCAAAAAATGAATGTGCGGCGAAGTGCCTAAGATGGCCCATAGGATGTTTTCATGGAACATGCCCGCCGAGTGCCTAGCAAGAACGAGCCCTAGCTTGGGGCATGTTTGGTTACTCGGACCAATATTTCTCGTTTTTGCTACTTGGCCTGCTTGGTGCTGCATGCGGCCATATTTAACTTGGTCCGAGTTTGGCACTTTGTTTGGTTTCCCACATTAGTTTTGGTGCAATTTTGGCCGGTTATTTGGTTGGCAACAAAACAGATTATGGTCGGTTGGATGCAAAATCAGCTTGTTTGGTTGCACATGTGCTAGTGTTGTGGGCAACACTTCTTAGAGTTGGTGATCTTACCACACACTTTGTAAGCAATAGGTAGCAAATTAAACTAACAAGCAACATCAAATTAACATCGTTGTAAACTCTACCTATTAGCAAATGAGAGTTTATCACAATGTTACCTTGCTACTAGCAAATGATAGTTCACTGCGATATTACCTATCTACTATGAATTAAAGTTATACACCCAAATTGGCGGTTCTTCACAGAAGAAGACGACGTTGCAGGGTTCGTAGCATAGAAAACATAAAAATTCTTCTGTGAGAATGAATAAAACCAAGATCCAATCTATAGAAAAGCCAAGATCTAATCTACAAGATAGGTGCAACGAGATAGATGAGAACTAACCCTCAAAGATCCAATGCCTTAACGAGATCTAATATCGTGGTTGATGAAGACAATCCTTCAGGCACTATGATCCAGCAACACTTCCGCACTCGGTCACATGTACGGATTCGATGAAGACCTTCCTCTCCCTGTTCTAGTGGACAACGAAGGTAGTTGATGTCTACGCACTTCTATTCTTGTAGACAGTTGTTGGGCCTCCAAGTGCAGGGGTTTGTAGAACAGCAACAAGTTTCCCTTAAGTGGATTACCCAAGGTTTATCGAACTCAGGGAGGAAGTGGTCAAAGGTATCCCTCTCAAGCAACCCTGCAATCAAGATACAAGAAGTCTCTTGTGTCCCCAACACACCCAATAAACTTGTCAGGTGTATAGGTGCACTAGTTCGGCGAAGAGATAGTAAAATACAAGTAGTATGGATGATTATAAGTGGTAACGGTGCCAGAAAATACTTTGATGGCGTGGAAGAGACTAAAGGCAATCTGAAATGAAGATGGAAGCAAGCAAACATGCAACATATCTAGTTGTAAACGGTGTTTCAATGCTTAGAAACAAGGCCTAGGGATCATACTTTCACTAGTGAACTGATGTCTACGCACTTCTATTCTTATAGACAGTTGTTGGGCCTCCAAGTGCAGAGGTTTGTAGAACAGCAGCAAGTTTCCCTTAAGTGGATCACCCAAGGTTTATCGAACTCAGGGTGGAAGTGGTCAAAGGTACTCCCTCTCAAGCAATCCTGCAATCAAGATACAAGAAGTCTCTTGTGTCCCCAACACACCCAATACACTTGTCAGGTGTATAGGTGCACTAGTTCGGCGAAGAGATAGTGAAATACAAGTGGTAACGGTGCTAGAAAATAGCTTCTGACTTGTTGTTGACGTGGGGTAACGGTGCCAGAAAATACTTTGATGGAACTTGACGGTGAGGAAAGGTAACCTCCCTGAAAGGATCGTATGGGCACCTAGAGGGGGGTGTGAATAGGTGCTACTTCAAATTTTCTTCTTTTTCAAATTAAGGTTTGACAATAAGGTAAATTCTCTAGATAATGCAACTAAGGTGAATTTACCTATATGACAAATATGCACTAGCTAACATAATGCTTAAGAAAGAGCAAGTAAATAAAGTGCGGTAAAGGATAGAAGTAACCAAAGTGGTGGACACGGAGACACAAGGATTTGTTTCCTGTAGTTCCTTCCTTTTGAGGGGAAGTACGTCTACGTTTGGAGAGGGGGTGGTATCAAACCACCTACGCCACGAAAGGCCTCCCTTGTTCTCCGATGAACCTCACCCCAACGGGATCGATCCACCTTCCACTATATCAACAACCTTCAAGGTGGAAGCCTACACCTTTAGAAGTTTGGGGCAAACATCCACAACTCAACTGGAGGCTCCCAAATACAAGCAAGTTGTCAAGACAATCAAAGACAAGCTTGTAAGAACCAAATCTAGAACTAGAGTTTCCAAGAAAACACTAGAGCAAGGGGCCCTCAAGTGAATGAGGGGGAAATGAAGATCTCTTTTGGTGAAGTAGTAGATCAAGGCCTCCTCCATCGATTCCCCAAAGATCAAGGACTTTGGGTGGTGGATTGAAGAGATCTTAGAGATTTGGTGGCTCTAATGGAGGTAGTAGTCTTCAATGCAAATGAGCAACTTGTCCCAAGGTAGGTGGAGGGGTATTTATATCCCTTGGATAAATCTGGCCGTTGGAGGAATAAATGCACCGGTACTACCGGTACTCAAGCGCTAGTACCGCTTGTAAGCGGTACTACCGGTCAAGTACCAGACCAGGTATCGGAGGAGCTTCACTTGGTCGAGTCAGCGCCAGACTTGTCCGAGATAGCCCAGCGGTAGTACCCCCTTGTGATAGACCGGTGAGTAGACGCGGTACTACCGGTGAGGGCGGTAGTACCGGTCCCAAGTACTGGTTGGTACTGAGCAAGAGGGGAGGGGCTGGACCTTCCTCAGGGCTGCCCGGTACTGCCGAGCGGTACTACTATGTCCAAGCGGTAGTATCGCTTGCCTCAAGCGGTACTACCGGTTGGAGCGGTAGTACCGCTCCGCGGTACCGGGTGGTACTGAGATGGGGCTAGACCTTCCCACCTTGTTCAGATGCAACCGGTACAAGGGGCGGTAGTACCGGTACTACCGGTTGGCACAGAGACTTTTGGCAAGGACAATTTGGGCAAGGAAATATTTGTGCCATAATCGAGAAATCATGTAATACACTTAATGCACGATTAAACCGATAAGTGTGTTGTTATCAAACATCAAAATCACAAGGATAGAAGATGCTCTTTCAATCTCCCCCTTTTTGGTGTTTGATCACAACACACCTTTGCAAGATGATTTAATCAAGATACTCATGGCATTTGTAAAATAGAGACGGGGATCCCCCTGGATGAGTAGAATCAAAACTCCCCCTCTATTTTACTATAAGATCCCTCCTTTGTAAAGGAAAAGGATCCCTGTGATTGCAATGCTAGTCCCTGGATCATTGCTAGCATCCACTGTTTAAGAAGAAGTACACAGATACAAAGGTCATTTATTACATTCATTCCAGAGATAAAACATAGTCTTTTACAACTCAGGGCCATAGGCCTAATACAAGAGTTTTTGGAATAAGTAAATAAACATAAGTCTTCATCTTCATGTGCCACAGGCAAGCATGTTGAGTGTAGACTCATGACTCCTAATCATCATCGGAGTAACCTGCAACATCACAAGTTACAGCCACAGTGGGTCAATACTTTGGAATAGTATTGGCAAGTGATACCTTAGTAAATTTTAAGTGGACTATTTTACTATATGCATTTTGGCTAAGTGTAGCTTGGCTTGCTTTGCTCAAAATAGGTTTTTCCTATTAGTTGAAAACACTAAGTTTTTCTTTGTCAAAAACTTCCCAAGAAACCTCCAATAGACATTGGGGTCCTTTACCCTTGTTCACCCACAAGTTTTACTTAGAAGTTGGAGTGATGAGATTCTTGTAGCTTCCATGTCTTGATGCTCAAGTTGTCCATTGCCATGGACTTGGCTAAGTACTTAGATTTTCCATCTGCAGAGGTTGTGCACTTTCCCCACCAGACTTGGTTTCCCAAGACAGGACTTTTCAGAAGCCTTTCCTTAGTCAAATGGACGCGCTCCAACCTATCATTCCCACTACCACCAACTGTCCAAGTGACTAAGTTCTAGCAACCTATATGATCATGGCAGAGCCCATATTGCCAAGTGGTTGCACTATAAGCTTCTCAACACTTGGCCTCCAAATCCCTTTGTGCCTGGGTGGCATACCACAAGTGAGATACACAAGCCATATCCATGGCCTTGTGTAACCACTCAACCAAAAACCACCATTCAAGTCCCATTCCACCCAGGAGGTTCATTGACTTAGTTGTTTTATTAAGAAAAGCATAAGTCCAAAAGACTTAGAATTATTTTCATCATAGCATGTACATACTTTTACCCACCCTTGTTTACTACTTAGCTAGGCTAAGCATGGCATAGTAACTTAACTTAGGAAATTCCCTAGCAATTCTACAATTCTACAACTACTTAGGATTTCCCAACATAGCATTTGGCAAAAAGTAACATGCAAGACTTAGCAAAAAAATAATTCCAATGCTTATTCAAAAATAAAGGGATGAAAATATCATGAAGTATCACTTGCCTTGGTAATGGGGAGAGTAGCACTCTTCACAATCACAGTCACTAGCAAAATCTACACAAACATTTGTAGCACAAAATTACATACAATTCATATACAAACAAAAATATGAATGCATGCATGCAAGAAAATGCTAAGTGATTATTTATTTTTTTGAAAACTCCACCAAGCAAGTGCATGATACAGAAACAAAACCAAGTCAAAAGTTTGCTAACTAAACTTATTTAGCACTAAAACAATTTACTAAACAATTTCTATACTCAAAAAGGTCCTAAATAAGTTTCTGCATAAAAAGTCATTTTAACAGAAACTTTTTGTTAAACACATTGCAGATTCAGAAAGTGCTTGACTCACTGATTCCAACGGTATAAAATTTGCAAAAAGCTAACGTGGGAATCAAAAGTTATAGCCATTTGAAATTTGGATCTAAATCTGATTTGAATTCTAATTTTGAATCTAACCCTACCCACGCGTCACGATTTTACTGGCGCGTACCGATTCGCTCCGGATCACCCTTCCGCGCCGTTGGATCTATCTATCGCTGCACGGCTCAGATCTATCCATACCCCTTCGGCTAGGATCTATCGCGTCCACTGGATCTAAATCGAACGACCCTAAGCAACAGACCAACGAGTGGCGGCGCTAGCGGCGGCGACAGGCGGCGGCGCGCTCAGTCAGTGGCGGAGCCGGCGAACTAGGTCGCGCGGGGAGGTGGGAGGAGGCTCACCGGAATCGCCACGACGAGGAGATGCTCAACGTGTGCTCGGTTGGCGAAGGGGCGCTCGGAGTCGTCGCTGATTGCTCGTCGGAGTAGTCCCTGGCGACGGATGCTTCTGTTCGTCGATGTTGGCGAGGGTGCAGATCATGCCAAGGCAAAAGGAGCGGTGGGTCAGATGCGCAAGACGACGCTAGTCACGTGGGTGTCAACGAGAGGAAAAGGGGCGGTCGGAGATTACCACTGGAGATCGTCGGAGTTGAAGCCGAAGACGGTGGCGCTCAGTCGCTTGTGTTGCCGATGTTCTGGGTCACGCGCGGGCGAGCTAGTGGTACTGGGAGATGCGCAAGGTGAAGTGGAGCCTGCTCGTGTGAACCAGGAGCAGAGGGGTGGTCGGGGTTGGCCGGAATTGTGGTTGCGGTTCGTCGGAGCAGCGAGGTCGCGGTGAGGGATTCTCGCAGCCTGGGGGCGCTCTGTGCTTGGGGTTTGGGGGAGAATGGAGAGGGGGCAGAGGGGGTTTTAGTAGCATGGATGCGGGCTAGATTTACTCGAGCATTGATGCGAATTGAAGCTGCGAATTCAAATAGGAAACGCCCGGCATAATTTTGGGGAAGAACCAGTCGCGGGGGTGGAGACGACGATGGTCGTGTGGGCCGTGACTATCAGCGAGAGAGGAGGAGAAGGAGTGGGTCCTGCCTGTCAACGAGCTAGTGGGTGCGGGGGCGAGTGAAAGAAAATGTTTCGCGGGAAGGGACAGCTGGGCTAGCTGGGCCGAGTTGGGCTGGGTTGGCCAGATTGGCTGTTTGCTTATTTTTTTTTCCTCTTTACTCCTTTTCTTTTTCTGTTTGATTTTCTAGAAATGGTTTTCAAACTCTATTTCAAATAAGTTTTAATTTAAACCTTTTCTATCCTTTTGTATAGTGTACCTTGCACTCAACTATGTGTCAAACACTTCTGTTCACTCAAACCTTCTTGGGTCATTTGAAAATAAAATAAAACCAAGCCTTTAGGAGATATAATAATAGGCATAAATTTGGTTTTATTCCATACTTTGTTTTGAAACTTTGCTCAAGCTTTTGAAATCACTTAAGTTTGAACTCAAAACATTTCTGAATAAATAATAGTACCTTTCTCATTAGCAAGTAGCACAAAGGCTAGAGTATTCATACATCAAATAATGAGCAACATATGCTCCTGTTTTTGAAATGATTTTGAGATGAAACCCTAAATGATGATGGATGCATGGATGATATGCATGAGTTTTGAAACATGATTTTAGGGATGTTGCATTTACAAACCCAACACAAGTGCACAAATATAGATACTAGTATTTGAAGCCATACCTTTGCATAATAACTTGTGATGAGCAATACATGGACAATGAATAACGCATATCATCACAAGATGGATCTATGACATAACCCACATAGTCTTAGCAAACTTAGCACAAGTGGTTCCTAAATAGTTAGTACATAGAGTTCACACATAAAATAGAAGTTCACACATAAAATAGGAGGGAAATCAAAGTTCACAAGCAGTAAAAATATCAAAGTAAGAACGAGCTTGTGACTTCCCATGCAACACCCGTGCCTAAGGTGCAAATTCTCCCCCTTTGGCATCAAGACGCCAAAAAGGGACAAGTGCAAGACTACGTCCCGACAGTCAATCCTCCTCCTCATCATCAAAGTCCTCCTCATAGGGGGGTGGAGTGCGGTGCGAGGAAGAGACATCATCATCCCAATGACTGTGCTGGGAGATCCATTGGTCTTCCGGGGTGATGTTGTTCTCGGACCCCTCGGAAACGGTCAGTCCTTGAGCTGCCATCATGTCCTTCTACCGAGCACTAGATTTCTTTGCATACACATGAGCCTCATACATGCGCTTTTGGTTGTCAACTTGGAAGCAGAAGATCTTCTTGAGCTTGACCTCCATCCTCTTGGCCCAAGAGGGCTCGGCATCCTTGCGACAGGAGAAAACATAGTATGTGTCACGACCACTGTCAGCATCCTCAGAGTCATCCGCTTCATCCTCCTCATGCACAATGCAGGGCTTAGCATGCTTCTTGATCTTGAGTGCCTTGGACCGGTGCACAATGAGAGGACGAGTGGATAGGGTCCTAGCAATGGGAGGGAACTTGGAAACAATAAGAGCCATGATGTAGGGGGCAAATGGCGGAACTCCGAGAGTGAGAAGCGGCAACCATCTCACTCCATATATAATCTGCCACATCAAGAGCGGAGCCTGAGTCACGGTTGAGGAAGGTGTTGAACAACAAGTCAACATAAAAACCATGTATCTCATCCTTGTTGCCCGCACGAGGAGCAACAGTCTCACGGAAGATGCGGTGGAGAATATCATATGTGGGGAGAAGATCCTTGAACTTGCCAGCAACCCCGCGGCCCTGGATATACAGAGGTGTGAGAACATCCTTCTTGGAGGGGTGATCCCGTAAGTGGCAACGGAAACCACAAGGAGTGTCACGGCCACGATCTCCATACCCTAGGATTGCTCCAAACTCAGCAAGTATGGCTTCCTTGATTGCACCTTGAGTCATCCAAGTGATCTTCCGAGAGGTGCCAGTGTGGAAATAAGCAGTGGCATAAAGCTATGCAATGAGGAGTGGCTCATAGTCATACTGAACTCCATGATAGGGAAGAAGCCAAGGTTAGAGCAGATTTCCTTAGCTTCAGCAAAATAGTCAAGGTTCTTGTTGATGTGTTCCATGGCAATCCACAGTTGAGGCACCACCATCTAAATATTTGTCATAAGAACCTCATGATAGACGCGTTCTTGGAAATCATTGTAAAACAGTCTGTCTTCCCTGTCCTCATCACGGTTGCGGGCATATGAATTGTCAATCCTCATAGCCCGAAACTCAGTCTCTGAAATGTCAGACAGTTTCCTTGGCCCTGAAGGCCCTGAGCTGTAACTCTTGGTGCGCCCCAAGGAAGGGGCGAGAAGGGGGAGCGCTGCCACATCCAGCAGAGCGCTTGGTGACCCCCTCACGACCCCCACGACCACCTCGAGTAGCAGGCAACTTCGAACAGCGTCTAGGCTCTGGCATCACTTCATCCTCGGACTTCGTCTCTTCCTCAACAATCTCACGGTTTGCTTTGGAGCGCTTACGCGCACCCCGAGAACCACCCGCATCTGTGAAAGCAAGAGGGAGAATAGCAGGGGGATAAGGGCACAAGAATCAACAAGGAACAACGAAGAATCCATGATTTAGGAGACATGTTGAGGACAGTTGGGACCGGTACTACCGGACCTAGCAACCGGTAGTACCGCTTGCGAGCGGTAGTACCGGAATTTTTTTCCGGTACTACTGGTCGAGCGATTCAGGCACAGCAACGGTAGATCGCGGTCCAAAATGGCCTCAACAATCAACAAAACAAAGATTCTACCATGTAACTATGAATGTATGGCGGTACAACCCCAAATCATGCTACTTTATTCAAGAATCTAAACAAAAACCTAGATCCAATGAAGAAAACAAGAGTGAGAGAGATGGGGGCGGTTGTACCGGGATCCATGGCGATGGAGAAGGGGAAGGAGCTCGCGAGGAATCCGAATCCAAAGAGGATCCGGGGAGGAACAAACGCGGCAAGGCTCCGGCGGCGTCACTGGTTCCGGCGACGGCGGTGGTTTGTGTGGAGGGCGTGGGGAAGAATAGGGCACTGAAGGGTGCCTCCCCACGCGCAAACAATATATACCAGAAAACATCGTCCGGTAGTACCGGTTATGGAAGCGGTAGTACCGCTTGAAAGCGGTAGTACCGGTTCAACAACTGGTAGGACCGGTGACCGGTAGTACCGGGCATGTGGGCGGTAGTACCGCTCTTGGAGCAGTTTCTAGGAATTGACCTGGGAACCACCTAGGTCCGGTAGTACCGCACATATAACCGGTAGTACCGGTCCCACCAGATTCCATAGCCAGGGAAAAATGAGGGATTCTTGTGAGGATTGGAAGAGGGTTTTTTGAGGTAGTAGAAAGGCTTGGGTTAAGATAGTCGCACCGTGAAGCACATGCACTCTAAAAATCGAGATAAAGATGTCAAAAACCAAAGTAGAGTGAATGAGACTAAGATCAACAAAAAAACTCAAAGGATGATAAACACGAGTAAGCACATCAACCTCTCGAGTGAGAGAGGGCGGTGGCCTAGGCCACCATATTTGAGTATACTCGGCTTGGCACCACGAAGATATATCTTGGGTACATTACCGAAACTCATCATTTAAGCTCACATATCACAAAATGGTATTAAGAGGAAAGATTTTGATTGCTTTGGGCATAATGGGGGGAGGGATAGTCCAATCAATTAGGACCGCACTCCCCCTATATCCATGCCTACACCTAAACCAAATATGGGTCAAATCGTAGGTGAGAATGCAAGATAATCAAGTCAAGCTCCTTGAATCTACGATATTTAGTTCATTCCTCAAATAGCAACACCTTGCTTCATCAAGTGGCTTCGTGAAGATATCGGCAAGTTGATCTTTGGTTGACACATATGATAGATCAATATCACCTCGAGCAACATGATCTCTAATGAAGTGATGACGAATCTCAATATGCTTTGTCCTTGTGTGATCCACTAGGTTGTAGGCAATCTTGATGGCACTTTCATTGTCACATAGAAGAGGCACTTTGTCACAAGTGACACTGTATTCCTTTAAAGTTTGCCTCATCCATAGAAATTGGGTGCAAGCACTAGCAGCTGCCACATACTCGGCTTCGGCGGTGGAGAGAGAGATATACAATTTTGCTTCTTAGAAGACCAACATACCAAGGACCTACCAAGGAATTGGCAAGCCCCGGATGTTGATTTCCTATCATCCTTATCACCCGCCCAATCCGAATCCGTGTATCCACAAAGAGCAAATGTTGAGCCTCGAGGATACCAAAGACCATAAAATGGGGTATGAACTAAATATCGAAAGACTCTTGACCGCCATTAAATGGCTTTCTTTAGGAGCCTCTTGATATCTTGCACATACACCTACACTTAACACAATATCGGGTCTAGATGCACAAAGGTAAAGCAAAGAACCAATCATAGACCGGTATACCTTTTGATCCACATCTTTACCATTTGGATTTTGTTCTAGATGAGTCTTTGTAGCCATGGGAGTAGGAGCTCCATTTAAATCTTGTATTTTGAATTTCTTGAGCATATCTTGAGTATACTTGGCTTGATTGAAGAAGGTCCCTCCTCTAACTTGCTTGATCTCAAAGCCAAGAAATACTCTCAACTCCCCCATCAAAGACATCCAGAACCTACTAGTCATAAGCTTTGAGAATTCATCATTAAAAGCTTTGTTAGATGAGCCAAAGATAATATCATCGACATATATTTGGCATACAAAAATCTCCCCATTGACTTTCTTAGTAAAAAGAGTGGGATCGATTTTCCCAACCTCAAATCCACGGTCAAACAATAACTCGCTAAGGTGCTCATACCACGTGCGTGGGGCTTGATTGAGCCCATAGAGTGCCTTATCAGGTTTGTATACATGGTTTGGGAGGTTGGGGTACTCAAATCCCGGGGGTTGCTTAACATATACCAACTCATTTAATGGACCATAAAGAAATGCACTTTCTACATCCATTTGTTGTAACTTGAAGTTATGATGTGACGCATAAGCAAGAAGGATACAGATGGACTCAAGGCGAGCCACAGGTGCATAAGTCTCTCCATAGTCAATGCCTTCAATTTGAGAATAGCCTTGTGCAACCAATCTAGCCTTGTTACTTACTATAATTCCATGCTCATCTTGCTTGTTCTTGAATATCCACTTTGTTCCAATAACATTGCGGCAATCCTTTGGCTTCTCAACTAACTTCCATACTTTGTTTCTTTCAAAGTTGTTGAGATCTTGGTGCATAGCTTCTAACCACGAATCTTCAAGAGCTTCCCACACTTTCTTAGGTTCAATCATGGAGATGTGTGCTTGGTGTTCACTGAACCTCTTCAATTGTGCTCTTGTGGAAATGCCTTTCCTTAGGTCACCAACTACATTTTGTAGAGAGTGGTCTCTTAATTCCAACATTCTCTCCTTTCTAGCTTCGGGACGAGAGTGGATCTTCGTGTTGTTTCTTGGGGGACCCTCTTCATCATTTTGGTCCTCGTCTTGACCATGAACTTGACCTTGATCATCATCGATATAATTCTCTTCATTAAGAGGCAAAGATTGTGTTGGAATTATGCCCTAGAGGCAATAATAAAGATGTTATTATTATAATTCTTGTTCATGATAAAGTTTATATTCCATGCTAGAATTGTATTAAGCGGAAACTTTAATACTTGTGTGGTTTGTGAACAACACTGTGTCCCTAGTATGCCTCTATGTACTAGCTCATTGATCAATGATGGTTAAGGTTTCCTAACCATAGACATGAGTTGTCTATTGATAATGAGATCATATCATTAGGGGAATGATATGATGGACAGACCCAAACTAAGCAGAGCAATTAGATCGTGTCATCGTGTTCATCTTTGCGAAGCTTTTCTTATGTCAAATATTGTATTCCTTAGACCATGAGATAATACAACTCCCTGGTATCGGAAGAAAGCTTTGAGGTCATCAAACGTCATCCTATGAGAGGGTGATCATAAAGGTGTCTCTCAGGTGATCGGAAAGTACCTGTTGGGTTGTATGTATCGAGATGGGATTTGTCCCTCCCAAATCGGAGAGATATACTTCGGGCCCACTCGGTAATCGATATCAACACCGCTTGCAAGCATGTGGTTAAGGAGTTAATCACAAAGTGATATCGTATTACGGAACGAGTAAAGTACTTGCCGTGAACGAGATTGAACTAGGTATGACGGTACCGACGATCGAATCGCGGGCAAGTAAAATATCGCGAGACGAAGGGAATATATATGGGATTGATTGAATCCTGGCATCGTGGTTCATCCGATATGATACTCGATGAATGTGTGGGAGTCAATATGGGTTTCCAGACCCCGCTATTGATTATTGATATAAGATCATGTCTGCATATTCTCGAACCCGAAGGGTCACACACTTAACGTGTCTCGACGCTAGGATAGATTGGATAATTGGTTTATGAGTTTTTGTTCGGAGTCCCGGATGGGATCATGGACATCACGAGAGGTTCCGGAATGGTCCGGAGAATAAGATTCATATAAGGCAGTGCAGTTTTTGGAGTTCGGAATTGTTCCGGGTTAATCGGTATTGTACCAGAAGCTTCTAGAACCTTCCGGAGGGGGACCAACGTGGTCCCACCTGTCGGGAGGGGGCATGGGCCTATGAGGGAGTGCCCTGGCCGCATTGGGCCAGGGGAACAAGGCCCCATAGGGCCCAGCCGGCCAAACAAGGGGAAACCCTAGTTTGGAGCTTCTAGAAGGGGGGGATTACTTGCCCCCCACTCCTCCCTCCTTGGCCGCCGGCCTAGGGCTTGGGGGAGGGGTTAGGGCAGGCGCCCACCCCTCTATATATAGAGGGCTGGGGCGCACCCCCCCCACACACACCTTCCCCTCAAGCCTAGCCGCCCTGCTGCCCTCCTCTCTCTCTCTCCCTCCTGACTGCGTGTAGGCGAAGCCCTGCTGCAGAAACTCTCCACCACTTGCACCGCGCCGTCGCGTTGTAGATCCAATCCGTCTCTCCACCATACTTGCTGGACCGAGGAAGGAGGAGACGTCGAGGTGCTTCACGTGTGCATCTCCCGGAGGCATCGCCACTTGCGGTGTTAGATCGGATCGGATCGCGAGGAGGAGAAGCGAGTACAACTACATCACCCACGTTCCGACGAACGTTCCGCTGTGCGAATCTTCAAGGGTATGAAGATCTCATCTAACCCCTCTCATTGTTTGCATCTCCTAGATTAGATCTTGGCTTCCCTCTGTTCGCATCCGTAGAAAATTTTGATTTACTATGCCGCGAAACCCTTCAGTGGTATCAGAGCTAGATCTATGCGTAGATGTGTTTCACGAGTAGAACGCAACATGGTTGTTGCGGGCATTGATGTTTTCTGTTGCAAGCCTCTTGTTTGTGTTCTTCTTATGACGCGGGATAGTGAGATTGAAGCGGTCTAGGCCAACCTTACGCGACGTCGTTCGCGAGACCGGCTCCGCACTTGACGTGTGGCTTGTTCCACACATGCGGCTGGTGGATGCCTGTTTCTCTCACTATAGTTGTCATGGGATTAACACCGGAGTTTGGCAACCATAATATCACCATTGTGGCTTTCCGTAGGTAAGAATCGTTCTTAGCTTGCTACTCCCATAAGCCACGTAAAACATGCAACAACAAAGTAGAGGCGTATAACTTGTTTTTGCAGGGAGTGTTTTCTGTGATATGGTATGGCCCAAGATGTGATGTATATAATGTATACGATGATCATGTTTTGTAATGTTTCACGACTTGCATGTCGATGAGTACACAACCGGCAGGAGCCATATGGTTGTCTTTATAATTGTGTATGACCTGTGTGTCAACTTCTTATACGCCATGTAATAGTTTCACTTTATCGCTAAGTAGTTAGCAATAGTTGTAGTTGCTATTCGTGGTGGAGGCAATCATGGTGGAGTGATGGAGATCATGCCGGCACGCACAAGATGGAGATCATTGCGCGAAGATTGGCTATACCATGTCACATGAAGTTATATGCATGTGATGTTTATCCTTTTATGTATCTTGTTATGCTTAGATCGCGACGGTAGCATTATAAGATGATTCCTCACTTAAAGATCAATATAAAAACTGTGTTCTCCCCATGTATGCACCGTTGCGAAAGTTCGTCGTGTCCAAGCATCACGTGATGATCGGGTGCTATAGACTCTACGCTCACATACAACGGGTGCAAGCCAGTTTTGCACACGCGGAAATACTTGGGTTTGACTTGACGAGCCTAGCATGTACAGACATGGCCTCGGAACACAAGAACCGAAAGGTTAAGCATGAGTCATATGAATGATATGATCGACACGTCGTTGTCCACCATTTAAGCCACATCTCTTCTCGTGAAGATCGGATTAGGTGTGGTGAATTTGGATCGTGTTCACTAAACAACTTGAGGGATGTTGAATTTAGTGGGAGTTCATCTAGTAATTTGATTAAAAGTTGAACTAGTTATCATGAACATAGTCTAATTTGTACTTACAAATATTGTAGATCACATGGCTAAGTCCAACTTCAACTTCCACGTTTTTGCTGAGAAAGAAAAGCTTAAGAACAATGGGTCTAACTTCACCAACTGGTTCCGCAATCTGAGAATCATTCTCTCTGGCGGTCAAAAGGACTATGTCCTTGAAAGTGCGCTAGGTGACGCCCCTGCTCTAAATGCGCCGGCTGATGAGAAAGTTGTCTATCAGTCGCGCAAAGATGATTATGGTGTGATTAAGAGCACCATGTTGTTTGCTATGGAATCGGACCTTCAAAATCGTTTTGAAGACTATCCCAGGCCCTTTGAGATTCTTGAGGAGCTGAAAACCATGTTTCAGACTCAGCCCATTCTGAGAGATATGAGATCTCTGAGAAGTTCTTTAACTGCAAGATGGAGGAAGGGAGTTCCGTTAGTGAGCACGCCATAAAGATGTCGGGCTACACTCAATGCCTTGAGCAACTGGACTGCAAGATTCCAGAGGAGCTCAAGATTGACAGGGTTCTGCAATCACTCCGTCCCAGCTACAAAAGTTTTGTAGTGACTCATAATCAGATTGGTTCCACTGATACGATCACCGAGCTCTTCGCAAAGCTGAAGGCTGCGGAGGTGGACATCAAAAAGGATAATCATGTGTTGATGGTCAACAAGCCCACCTTAAAGAAAGGTAAGGGTGCAAAGAAGCCCTTCAAGAAAGGCGGTGGCAAACGCGTTGCCCCTGCTGAGAAGAAGCTCAAGTCTGGACCCAAGCCGGTCACTGAGTGCTTCTATTGCAAGGACAAGGGTCACTGGAAGCGCAACTGTCCGAAGTACTTAGCGGACAAGAAGGCTGGCACCATCAAAGGCATATTTGATATACATGTTATTGATGTTTTCCTTACTAGCCCTCGTTGTAGTGCCTGGGTATTTGATACTGGTTCAGTTGCTAATATTTTTAACTCGAAACAGGAGCTACAGAATAGACGGCGACTTGCGAGGGATGAGGTGATGATGCGCGTTGGCAACGGATCAAGAGTTGATGTGATGGCCGTCGGCACGCTCTCCTTAGTTTTACCTTCGGGATTAGTTTTAAACCTTAATAAATGTTATTATATGTCTGCGTTGAGCATGAACATTATTTCTGGATCGTGTTTATTGCAAGACGGTTATTCATTTAAATCGGAGAATAATTGTTGTTCCATTTATATGAGTAACATCTTTTATGGTCATGCACCTACTATGAATGGTTTATTTCTTCTAAATCTCGAAAGGGATGAAACACACATCCATAACATTGAGGCTAAGAGATGCAAAGTAGATAGTGATAATACTACTTATTTGTGGCACTGTCGTCTAGGTCATATTGGTGTAAAGCGCATGAAGAAACTCCATTCTGATGGACTTTTGGAGTCTCTTGATTTTGAATCATTTGACACATGCGAACCATGCCTCATGGGCAAGATGATCAAAACCCCGTTCTCCGGAATGATGGAGCGAGCAACGGACTTGTTGGAAATCATACATACCGATGTGTGCGGACCGATGAGTGTTTCGACGCGCGGTGGATATCGCTATTTTCTCACTTTTACCGATGACTTAAGTAGATATGGGTATATCTATTTAATGAAACATAAATCTGAAATATTTGAAAAGTTCAAGGAATTTCAGAATGAAGTGGAGAACCATCATAATAGAAAGATTAAGTTTCTACGATCCGATCGTGGGGGTGAATATTTGAGTTATGATTTTCTCACGCATCTTAAAGCAAGCAGAATCGTTTCGCAACTCACGCCACCCGGAACACCACAGCGCAATGGTGTGTCTGAACGCCGGAATCGAACTCTATTAGATATGGTCCGATAAATGATGTGTCTTACTGATTTGCCGTTATCATTTTGGGGTTATGCATTATAAACCGCTGCATTCACTTTAAATAGGGCACCATCTAAATCCGTTGAGACGACACCGTATGAACTGTGGTTTGGCGCTAAACCTAAATTGTCATTTCTTAAAGTTTGGGGATGCGAAGCTTACGTCAAGAAGTTGATTCCGGACAAGCTCGAACCCAAAGCGGAGAAATGCGTCTTCATAGGATACCCTAAGGAAACTATTGGGTATACCTTCTATCACAGAACCGAAGGCAAAGTGTTTGTCGCAAAGAACGGTTCCTTTCTTGAGAAGGAGTTTCTCTCGAAAGAAGTGAGTGGGAGGAAAGTAGAGCTAGACGAGGTTGTTGAACCTTCTCTTGAATTGGAGAGTAGCGCAACACCTGAAATTGTTCCAGTGCCGCCTGCACCAATAATAAAGGAAGCTAATGATAAGGATCATGAAGCTTCAGACGATGCTGCTACTGAACATCGCAGGTCGACAAGGTCGCGTGCCCCTCCTGAGTGGTACGGCAACCCTGTCTTAACTGTCTTGTTAGTAGATGATAGTGAGCCTACAAACTATGAGGAAGCGATGATGAGCCTAGACTCTGAGAAATGGCTAGAAGCCATGAAATCCAAATTGGGATCCATGAGTGAAACCAAGTATGGACTTTCGTGGACCCTCCTAGCGACCGAAAGGCCGTTGAGTGCAAATGGATTTTCAAGAAGAAAACGGACGCGGATGGTAATGTTACCGTCTATAAAGCACGGCTTGTCGCGAAAGGTTTTCGACAAGTTCAAGGTGTTGACTACGATGAGACTTTCTCTCCCGTAGCGATGTTTAAGTCCATTCAGATTTTATTAGCAATTGCTGCGTTTCATGATTATGAAATTTGGCAGATGGATGTCAAGACTGCGTTCCTCAATGGCAACATTGATGAAGAGTTGTATATGATGCAACCTGAAGGTTTTGTCGATCCTAAGGATGCTGATAAAGTATGCAAGCTTGAGCGTTCCATTTATGGACTGAAGCAAGCATCTTGGAGTGGGAACCTTCGTTTTGATCAAGTGATCAAGAGCTTTGGATTGTTCCAAATTGCTATGAAGCTTGTATCTACAAGAAAGTGAGTGGGAGCTCGGTGACATTTCTGGTACTATATGTGGATGACATATTGATTATTGGAAATGACATTAACATGCTTAACGATGTGAAGAGTTATTTGAACAAGTGTTTTTCAATGAAAGACCTAGGTGAAGCTGCTTATATATTGGGCATCAAAATCTATAGAGATAGACAAAGACGCCTGATAGCTTTAAGCCAGAGTACATACCTAGACAAAGTTCTGAAAAGGTTCAGGATGGATAAGGCAAAGAAAGGTTCAGTGCCTATGTTGTCAGGTAAGATATTGAGCCGGGCTCAGTGTCCAGCTACGGTAAATGATAGATAAGCTATGAGCAAAGTGCCTTATGCCTCGGCCATAGGTTCTATCATGTATGCCATGCTGTGTACTAGACCGGATGTGTCCAATGCTCTTAGTTTGACGATCAGGTACCAAAGTGATCCAGGAGTGGAACACTGGACAGCCGTGAAGAACATCCTAAAGTACCTAAATAGGACTAAAGAAATGTTCTTAGTCTATGGAGGTGATGAACAGCTTGTCGTAAAAGGTTACGTCGACGCTAGTTTCGACACCGACAAGGATGATTCTAAATCTCAGACAGGATACGTTTATATTTTGAATGGAGGAGCTGTGAGCTGGAGAAGCAGCAAGCAAAGCGTGATCGCGGGATCTACAGTAGAAGCGGAATACATGGCTGCTGCAGAAGCGTCAAGTGAAGGAGTTTGGATCATGAACTTTATCACTGAGCTTGGGGTGGTTCCAAGTGCATTGGACCCACTGGAGATATTGTGTGACAACACTGGCGCCATAGCACTCGCTAAGGAACCAAGATATCATCCAAAGACCAAGCATATCAACCGCAAGTTTCATATAATCCGAGATTATATAGCAGATGGAGATCTGAAGATTAGCAAAGTACATATAGATCTGAATGTCGCAGATCCATTGACTAGACCTCTTCCACGTGTAAAACATGATCAGCACCTTAGTGCCATGGGTGTGAGATTGTTGCCAAATGTAAACTAGATTATTGACTCTAGTGCAAGTGGGAGACTGTTGGAATTATGCCCTAGAGGCAATAATAAAGATGTTATTATTATAATTCTTGTTCATGATAAAGTTTATATTCCATGCTAGAATTGTATTAAGCGGAAACTTTAATACTTGTGTGGTTTGTGAACAACACCGTGTCCCTAGTATGCCTCTATGGACTAGCTCATTGATCAATGATGGTTAAGGTTTCCTAACCATAGACATGAGTTGTCGATTGATAATGAGATCATATCATTAGGGGAATGATATGATGGACAGACCCAAACTAAGCAGAGCAATTAGATCGTGTCATCGTGTTCATCTTTGCGAAGCTTTTCTTATGTCAAATATTGTATTCCTTAGACCATGAGATAATACAACTCCCTGGTATCGGAAGAAAGCTTTGAGGTCATCAAACGTCATCCTATGAGAGGGTGATCATAAAGGTGTCTCTCAGGTGATCGGAAATTACCTGTTGGGTTGTATGTATCGAGATGGGATTTGTCCCTCCCAAGTCGGAGAGATATACTTCGGGCCCACTCGGTAATCGATATCAACACCGCTTGCAAGCATGTGGTTAAGGAGTTAATCACAAAGTGATATCGGATTACGGAACGAGTAAAGTACTTGCCGTGAACGAGATATGACGGTACCGACGATCGAATCTCGGGCAAGTAAAATATCGCGAGACGAAGGGAATATATATATGGGATTGATTGAATCCTAGCATTGTGGTTCATCCGATATGATCATCGATGAATGTGTGGGAGTCAATATGGGTTTCCAGACCCCGCTATTGATTATTGATATAAGATCATGTATGCATATTCTCGAACCCGAAGGGTCACACACTTAACGTGTCTCGACGCTAGGATAGATTGGATAATTGGTTTATGAGTTTTTGTTTGGAGTCTCGGATGGGATCCGGGACATCACGAGAGGTTCCGAAATGGTCCGTAGAATAAGATTCATATAAGGCAGTGCAGTTTTTGGAGTTCGGAATTGTTCCGGGTTAATCGGTATTGTACCGGAAGCTTCTAGAACCTTCCGGAGGGGTACCAACGTGGTCCCACCTGTCGGGAGGGGGCATGGGCCTATGAGGGAGTGCCCTGGCCGCATTGGGCCAGGGTACCAAGGCCCCATAGGGCCCAGCCGGCCAAACAAGGGGAAACCCTAGTTTGGAGCTTCTAGAAGGGGGGGATTACTTGCCCCCCACTCCTCCCTCCTTGGCCGCCGGCCTAGGGCTTGGGGGAGGGGTTAGGGCAGGCGCCCACCCCTATATATATAGAGGGCTGGGGCGCACCACCCCCCCACACCTTCCCCTCAAGCCTAGCCGCCCTGCTGCCCTCCTCTCTCTCTCCCTCCTGACTGCGTGTAGGCGAAGCCCTGCTGCAGAAACTCTCCACCACTTGCACCACGCCGTCGCGTTGTAGATCCAATCCGTCTCTCCACCATACTTGCTGGACCGAGGAAGGAGGAGACATCGAGGTGCTGCACGTGTGCATCTCCCGGAGGCATCGCCACTTGCGGTATTAGATCAGATCGGATCGCGAGGAGGAGAAGCGAGTACGACTACATCACCCACGTTCCGACGAACGTTCCGCTGTGCGAATCTTAAAGGGTATGAAGATCCCATCTAATCCCTCTCGTTGTTTGCATCTCCTATATTAGATCTTGGCTTCCCTCTGTTCGCATCCGTAGAAAATTTTGATTTACTATGCCGCGAAACCCTTCAGATTGACCTTGGTCTTGATCAAGAGCTCTTCTAGCATCGATTTGAGCTTGTCTCAAGGGAGTTTGTACGGATCTTCCTTGAGTGATTGCCTTGGGACCGCTTGACATCCTGGATAATGAATCAAGCTTCCCTTGACTAGAGTTTTCACTTTGATCACCATGTTGAGGGTCCACATCTTGTCTTTGGCTTGAGTAATTGCCTTCCTCGATGGATGGAGCTTGTTGATGTTGTGAAGATGAGGGCTCCACTTGAGTGGAGCATAGTTCTTCTCGATCCGCCATAAGGGGTTCCTCAACGGGGCGGATATATCCCACACCCATTCTTCCTATGGCATCCTGTGGCATTTCATCATATGCATCACAAGCATCAACATGCCCCCCTTGGGGACCATCATATTCTTCGAAGGTCACACTACAAGATTCTATGACGGCTCTGGAGAGCTTATCATAGATTCTATAAGTGTGAGATTCGAGACCATAGCCAACAAAAATACCCTCTAATGCTTTAGACTCGAATTTGGACAAATGAACAACTTTTATGAGATAGAAACACTTACAACCGAACACCCGGAAGTAAGGTATGTTGGGCTTGTTACCGGTAAGTATTTCATATGGAGTCTTGTTGATTTCTTTGCGGAGGTAGATCCGGTTTGATGCATGACAAGCGGTGGAGATGGCTTCGGCCCAAAAGTTGTATGGATATTTAAACTCCGCCAACATGGTCCTAGCCATCTCAATAAGAGTCTGGTTCTTCCTCTCGGCTACACCATTTTGTTGAGGGGTATATGCAGCGGAATATTGGTGTTTTATCCCCTCATCACTAAGGAAATCATTCAAGGTTTAGTTCTTAAAATCGGTGCCGTTGTCACTTCTTATAATCATCACGGGAACATTGTATTGCCGTTGAACCAAGTTGATGAAGGTCTCTTGGGTCTCACTTTTCAACTTGAAGAAATAAACCCAAGAGTATCTTGAAAAGTCATCAACAATCACCAAGCAATATTTCTTCCCACCAAGACTTGCATGAGATGGAGGACCAAAGAGGTCCACATGGAGGAGATCCAAGATCTTGGTTGACTTGATGCGATTCTTAGGCTTGTGAGGTGCATCATGCATCTTCCCTAGAACACATGCCCTGCAAACACGATCTTTGGCAAAGGAAACATTTTATTTTAGTCCAACAATATGGCCCTCCTTGTGGAGACTTTGCAAAGTTCTCATATTGACATGGGCTAGTCGGCGATGCCATAACCAACCCACATCATACTTTCCGAATAAGCACATCGCACTTGTAGTGGCTTGCCCTGAAAAGTCCACCACATACAAGTCATGTTCGACGTACCCAACGAAAGCGACCTTGAGAGACTTGCTCCACATGAGGACCACAATATCATCATCTATAAAGATGGAAAAGCCCATCTTTCCAAGAGCACAGACTCAAAGTAAATTGTAACCAAGGGTCTCAACAAGCATGACGTTCACGAGTGTAATGTCGTGATCAACCACTACATTCCCGAAACCCGTTACCTTAGACTTTGACTTGTCGGCATATGTCACGGTGATTTGATCATCATTTGGCTTTAAGTCCTTGACAATAGACAAGCTTCCGGTCATATGACTCGTGCAACCACTATCAAGCACCCACTTTGACCCTCCGGAAGCATAAGTCTACAAAAGATCAAGCTAATTTTTTAGGTACCCATTTTTCAATGGGTCCTCTTTTGTTAGCAACAAGGGTCTTGGGAACCCAAATTGACCAAGCAATATAACCATCATATGGGCCAACATATTTTGCATACACATCACCATAATAATCACGCATTAGAACATAGTGAGGGTTAGCACTTCCCGCAAAGTCATCATGAGACATAGTTTTACCATTTGTGGTCTTACTATCCACAATGGCCTTGTTGGTCTCTTGTGCGGGCTTGGCCTTCTTCTTCTTGTTGTTCTTCTTCTTCTTAGTTTTGGAGACAAAATCAATGCCCCCTTTATCACCACTAGGCCTTTGCTTACTCAAAAGATCATCAATGGACTTGTTACCTTGTGGGAATGTGGCCTTGGCTAGCTCCCCCTTCAACCTAGCATTTTCTTCAAGAATAGTTGTACTACTAGATGAAATGAAGTTACTAGGTGAAGGAATATTTGCCAATTGACTTTGAAGCGTTTCATGGGACTTTGTGAGTGACAAGAATTCACTTTCCAAAGCCTTGTGAGCCTTGTCAAGCAAACTAAAGTCCTCGACGTTTTTCATGAACCAAACCAAACTCAATCTTGTCCATTTTAGCCCTTTTGTATTTAGCAATAGCATGATCACGTTCTTTGATGAGTTTATTAACAATAATGTCATTGGCCTCATCAAGCCCTTCAAGTTTTAATTCAAGTGACATCCTAGTCTCGTGTTCTTCTTCTAGAGCATTATTTAAAGCCTCTAGCTCAACCATGTGTTCATGACCAAGTTTACATCTTACATCTAGGAGCTCTTGTGTATGGGAAAGTTGATCTTGTTTCCAAAATGTATCTTAGCATCCCCTTGTAGGTTAGTCATAAACTCATCGATAGCAATTAATTCCCTTTTAACCTCAAGAGACATCTCATCATCAATTTCAACATTAGATAAGGGAGTGGAGTGAGATGATGAGGATACCTCAGTTCCTCTTGCCATAAGGCAAGTGACGTTCTTGATGGGGGGATTCTCATTTGGAGAATCGAAGAGTGAGAATGTCGGAGTAGAAGTAGTGGCTAGAGCCACCACAACATTAGAGGTTTCCTCTTCCTCATATTCATCATATTCATTGTCGGAGGAGTATTCTTCATGAGTGATCAAGACAATTTCTCCCGACTTCTTGTTGATGGTATTCTTCTTGATGAAGGGTTTCTTGTAAGGGGCTTTGGAGGCTATCTTTGGCACTAGGTTTCCACCATGATCTTCTCTTCTCTCATAGGGACAACTAGCCAAGAAGTGATTTCTGTCGCCACAATTGTAGCAAGTTCTCAATCTTGGCATATTGCCTCTTAGTCCTTTGGGGTTGATTTTTCGTTTCATTTCCATCTTGGCCTTCGCGGGGTTCTTCCAGAAGTTGTTTGCATAGAAAGCCATATATTGACCATGAAACTTCTTGACATCTTCTGGGTTGCTCATGCATAGGCCATCATCACTGTCATCACCATCCACATGTTCAACAACTTTGGCCTTTAATGCAACGTTGACAACATTGCTCATACCAAGGGCACCAACACGGGCATCTTTGGCATTCTTGGAGGCAACTTTGAAAGCGGCCATCTCTTGCATAACTTCATTGGAGGTCATGAGATGGTAGTTGTGTCTTCCTTGTAGGCTCTTCAAGTCAGTGGGCTCAAAGGGCATGAGTGCACTCACATATTTCCTTTTTATCCATGCATCATCCACATGTGAGGCACCCACATTTCTAAAAGCGGTGGCAGTGGTCTTGAGCCTTCGGTACATGTCTTCATGATCTTCACCTTCCATCATGTAGAAGCCTTCGGCTTCATTGCTTAGTGCATCATACCGGTTCCTCCTCATGCTCTCATTTCCAACAAACAATACCGTGAGAGCATCCCAAGCTTCCTTGGCAATGCTAAAGTGCTCAATGTGTGGGTAATACTTTGTACACAATCCTTGTTGAATCATGTGCAAGGCAGTGGCATTGAGTTGACTATTGACAACCTCTCTTCTTGTCAAGTTGTTTGGATCCCCAATAAAGAGTCCATTCTTGATGATGTTCCATAGTTCAATGCAAGAGCTATGCATATGAGTTCTCATTAGAGATTGCCATTGAGCAAAAGTAACAGATTCTTCAAGCTTAGGTGGGTCACCTCTATTGTATACATGAGGGTGAGGGATTGGAGGGTCGGGAGAGTACCATGAATCACAGTGCTCTCCCTTCCCACCATCGTTTTGTGTGGAGGAATTAGGGTTGTCTTGTTTGCCCCCCACCATCATACTCTCGGGGGATACCGAAGTATTCCCTTTAGGTAAAACGGATGGAGGATCCTCTTGAGGAGAAGGGGATGATGAGCCATCTTTATCTTTAAGAAGTTGCTCAAGCATCTTCTTGACTTCGTTGACCAAGGAAGAGCTCAATCTTGTTTCCAAGTTTTTGAGATCTTCCATGGTCACCGTGGTGGGCTCACCATCCCCTTCGCGGATACCCATATTCTCTTAGGCGGTAAAGCCCAAATAAAGAGCCGAGGCTCTGATACCAATTGAAAGGATCGTATGGGCACCTAGAGGAGGGTGAATAGGTGCTACTTCAAATTTTCTTCCTTTTCAAATTAAGGTTTGACAATAAGGTAAATTCTCTAGATAATGCAACTAAGGTGAATTTACCTATATGACAAATATGCACTAGCTAACACAATGCTTAAGCAAGAGCAAGTAAGTAAAGTGCGGTAAAGGATAGAAGTAACCAAAGTGGTGGATGCGGAGACACAAGTCTTTGTTTCCTGTAGTTCCTTCCTTTTGAGGGAAAGTACGTCTACATTTGGAGAGGGGGTGGTATCAAACCACCTACGCCACGAAAGGCCTCCCTTGTTCTCTGATGAACCTCACCCCAACGGGATCGATCCACCTTCCACTATATCGGTAACCTTCAAGGTGGAAGTCGTCACCTTTACAAGTTTGGGGCACACATCCACAACTCAATTGGAGGCTCCCAAATACAAGCAAACTGTCAAGACAATCAAAGACAAGCTTGTAAGAACCAAATCTAGAACTAGAGTTTCCAAGAAAACACTAGAGCAAGGGGCCCTCAAGTGAATGAGGGGGAAATTAAGATCTCTTTTGGTGAAGTAGTAGATCAAGGCCTCCTCCGTCAATTCCCCAAAGATCAAGGACTTTGGGTGGTGGATTGAAGAGATCTTGGAGATTTGGTGGCTCTAATGGAGGTAGTAGTCTTCAATGCAAATGAGCAACTTGTCCCAAGGTAGGTGGAGGGGTATTTATATCCCTTGGAGAAATCTGGCCGTTGGAGCAATAAATGCACTGGTACTACCGGTACTCAAGCGGTAGTACCGCTTGCAAGTGGTACTACCGGTCAAGTACCAGACCAGGTACCGGAGGATCTTCACTTGGTCGAGTCAGCGCCAGACTTGTCCGGTATAGCCCAGCGGTAGTACCCCCTTGCGGTAGTACTGGTGAGTAGACGCGGTACTACCGGTCAGGGCGATAGTACCGGTCCCAAGTACCGGTTGGTACTGAGCAAGAGGGGAGGGGTTAGACCTTCCTCAAGGCTGCCCGGTACTGCCGAGCGGTACTACCATGTCCAAGCGGTAGTACCACTTGCCTCAAGCGGTACTACCGGTTGGAGAGGTAGTACCGCTCCGCGGTATCGGGTGGTACTGAGATGGGGCCAAACCTTCCCACCTTGTTCAGATGCAACCGGTACAAGGGGCGGTAGTACCAGTCATTTGTCCGGTACTACCGGTTGGCACAGAGACTTTTGGCAAGGACAATTTGGGCAAGGCAATATTTGTGCCATAATCGAGAAATCCTGTAATACACTTAATGCACGATTAAACTGATAAGTGTGTTGTTATCAAACATCAAAATCACAAGGATAGAAGATGCTCTTTCAATCCCCGACAAACGGAATAAAGATGGAAGCAAGCAAACATGCAACAGATCTAGAAGCAAACGGTGTTTCAATGTTTAGAAACAAGGCCTAGGGATCATATTTTCACTAGTTAACACTCTCTCATATAAATATCCTCTCTTCATGATACTACTCGTAACTACTCTCCGGTTGAACACTCTAATCATTGGTAGGGCTATAACAGCACACCTCAAAGTCCGCCTTCCCCAATCTAGATAACATCACACTGTCACCTTGAGTGCTAGATGGTTCCAAAAAACACCAGAATTTCATAGAGACATCCAACTCCAAGTATAACTCATAAAAAATATTCAATCTAGCCAAAGTGCCACACACGGTATGCACGCTGTCACTTTCACACACGTGGGGAAAAGCATAGATCTATTAAAGCACAAAGAGTATTTATGTAGACTCAAGCCTAAGTGCCACCATGTCATGCAGGCTGTCACTTTCACACACATGGGGAGAGCATAGATCTAATGAAGCACTTGAGTAGCAAGGTAGATCTACTTGATTACAAATCTCATGACCACAACAAGATCATGCATAGAGAGAGATGAACACATAGCTACCGGTAGAGCCCTTAGCCCTGAGGAAGAACTACTCCCTCCTTATCATGGGAATCAGCAATGGTGATGAAGATGGCGATGGAGATCGACGAAAATGGCTCCAGGGGCACTTCCCCGTCCCGCCAGGGTGCCGTAACAAAGACTTTCTATCCCCCGAATCTCCCCTTCGGTAGCGGCGGCGCAGTGGAACATTTTCTAGAAGTATGATTGACGATCTAGGGTTTTCTCATTGGAGGCTTCTTATAGGCGAAGGGGGAGGCCAAGGAGGCGGCCAGAGGGCCCACACCCTCCCCAGGTGCGGGCCAGGCTTGGCCGCGCCGAGGAGGGTCTGGCCACCCTCTGGTGCCTCTCCGTCCCTCCTTCTATATTCGTGTCCCTCACGGAAAGTTATTGACTTTGGCTTTTGTCCTGTCCAATTCCGAGAATATTGATTTTCTGCCTTTCTGGAACCAAAAACAGAAGAAAACAGGCAACTGGCACTATGGCATCTTGTCAATAGGTTAGTTCCAGAAAAGATATAAAAACACCTCAAAGTGTAGACAAAACATAAGACAAATGATATAAAACAAGGATGGAGCATCGAAAATTATAGATATGTTTTCAACGTATCAAGCATCCCCAAGCTTAACTCCTGCTCGTCCTCGAGTAGGTAAGTGATAAAAAAGAATAATTTTTTAGGTGACATGTACCATCAAAACCAAGATCAAACCATTTGCCAGCATTGAAAGCTGGGATCAAAGAACTCTAAACATGAGCAAGAAAGATGGAGTTCTAACAATAGGACATAGTAACTATGCATGCAACATGAAAGGCTACAAACAAAGATCATGAATAACATGCATTGAAAAACGTTTGTTTGTTTCACATACAGAAAACATAGTATAGTGGCAATCAGCTTGTCCATCATAGAGTAGCAATCTAGATGTATAGGACACCTTCAAAGTTCACAAGGGTGACTAGAAACAAATAACACAAGAACAAGTAATATCACAATATGCATCAATCAATAAGCTTTGGAACACTGCACACAAAATGACAACTATGCTCTCTTAATGGTGCCTAAAGGTAGAAGGTGGAGACTCAATAATGGTGGAATAAAGACCTTTTTTGTAAAGGAAGCAGGGATTACAAGTTTCAAAAAGATCTTCCAAAAATTATGGTACTTGTTAGCTTTCATCCCTCATTTCCCCTATCATAAGCATCTTGAAGTGGTTAAGGTTAAAGTGGCAAAGATGGAGTATATGCTTGACAAAGTATAAGTTGGCAATCTCAAGTCCCTTGAATATGAGGGCTACACCTCATGGATACTCAACTTAGGGCCCAGGCAAGTTCTTGTCACTCTAAGTATTTGCATATCATTGAGAACCGCCAACGGGGTACCCCTTGCACATGGTACAGGAGCTTTCCCATAACCAAAATGAAAAGGCAAGCAGACAATGAGCATCTCAGCAATCTTTTTATTTACCATATGCATAGCTTTTTATTGAGGATGCTTCATAGATAGCTCACTATGGTGATGCTGCAAGTTTCCACCATGATTAGGCATGGCTTAGGCTAGCGTCCCAGGCGTTTATCTAACACAGAATACAAACTCCATGGACTTACAAGTTCCCACTTCATTTCACACCGGTAACATCCATAGACAAAAGAGCATGATATCAACTGAGTACAAAAGTACAAGTGCAATGTTGAAAACGTTCCCCACGACAGCACGGTTCTGCTAACTCCAACTTATAAGTGCAAGCATATACAACAAAGTTGTCCCAATGGTTCAAGTTTATTAGGGGCAAAGAATATAAAGTGTGCCATCAAGTTCGTGAGGGCTTTAATCACTAAGTTTTCACATAACAAAATAGTTTTTAATTGGAAGATAGTTGAAAACAAGAATATACTTGGAATGGTGTAACACACCATGCATAGGAGTTTATAGTGTACACTTTGGAATAACTTGGTTTCTTGGGAGTTGGAAGCATGAGTAGATCTTACTCATACAAGTGGAGGCTAGCAAAAGACTGGGAGCAACCAACTAAGAGAGCATAATGGCCAAAAGCATGCAATGCAACAAAGCAAACTAATCAAAGCAAAGAGTGGTACTACAAGTCAAGGACTAAATGATCATAGAGGCTAATGGTGACTTGTGAGAGTCATAACATGGTGTAAGCATGTGCCAATTCAACCCAAGCAAAACATCAAAGGAGAATACCACAATACTATGCTTTTGCATGCTAAAACAACGCATAATTTCTTCAAGGCACACTAAGCAATCCCAATTGTTTGGAACAAGACATGCTACAGCAATAATCACTAAGCATAAGGTCAAAACAACATCTAGCATGACATGATAAAGTCTAAGTCACAGTCAAAGCAAGCTCCCTTTTGTACCACTTAAGCAAGAACTTTCTACTCCTCTCCAACACCAATCAACTTATTTGAAACAACTCACAAAGATAATAATCAACAAATATCAGTGAGATTGTTTCACAAATCCAGAAAGAAGAACTAAAAAGTTCTAAGCTGAAAGCACAAGAAAACTAAGGCTAAACACAGTGCTAGCAAAAGAGAACACTCACAAGACAATAAGAATGAAAACTAGAGTGTTCTAGGCAATGAAAACAGAGTGTGTCTCTCTCCAAAAGAAGTGCGTCGTGACCAACCAACTTACTCAAGCAAACTAAAAACAAAAATGAAAACTAAGACACTCCAAGAACAACACAACAATGCATGAAACAATAAAAACGAAGTGTCTAGAAAGACCTGAGATTTTTATTGATGAAGAAGGGGATGCCTTGGGCATCCCCAAGCTTTGACGCTTGTACCTCTTCAATATTTCTTGGGGTGACACGGAGTGGCATCCCCAAGCTTGAGATTTTTTCCATTATTCATCTCATTACATCATTCTTTCTCTACACCTACAAATTTTCCTTCATACAATACTTCACACAATCTTCATTAGCAACATTAGTGTATTCAAAAGATAATAGACCCTTGGGTTTAGTTGCAAAACAGAAAAACTTTCACTAAAGACACAAGCTACTGTAGCAAATCCTTAAAAAAGCTCAATTTCCCAAAAAGAACCCAAAAAGGAATCAATAAGAAGCAAATGCAAATAATGGCAGAAATCTATCAAAACAAACCAGCAGGTAGAAACCGATATTTTTGAAGACCTTCTGTTGCTCAAATAAAAAAGTATTGAACTAACGAAAGTTAGCTAACATAATGGGGGATTTATTCATAAATTGTGAGCTCAATCCGAGTTACAGAGACTCCTCACAGATTTTTATGGTGGAGGACAGAAATCTGTTTCAGGACAGCAACTCCCCAAATCTTACTTCCCTCTCATTAGAGGTCATTCTTGGCACAAAAAGCAAACAAAAAGGATAAGGAGAGGTCATTACTAAAGTAGTAACTTCCAAGACTCAATAAAACTCTTGGGTTATCTCCCAACAAGTACTTTTCTTTACCGCCTTTAAGTTAGGCTTGATAGTCTGAGAAGATGCTCACATAAGAAATATCAATTGGAGTAAAAGAGAGCATCAAGAAGCAAATTCAGAACACATTTAAGTCTAACCCACTTCCTATGCATAATAATCTTGTAAAGAAACAAGTCATGAAAGCACAAAGCAACAAGCATAGGAAAGCAAAACAAGTGCAGCTTCAAAATTTTCAACATAAAGAGGGAAAACTTAATATTGTTGAGATGCATAAAACCGTGTTTCCCTCTCTCATAATAACTTTCAGTAGCATCATGAATAAAATTAACAATATAACCATCACATAAAATATTCTTATCATGAGCACGTGCATAAAATGATTATTACTCTCCATATAAGCATAGTCATTCTTATTAATCATAGTGGGAGCAAATTCAACAAAATATCTATCACTACTATTCTCATCACCATAATCATCAAATATAGGAGGCGTATTGTAATCACAATCAATTTTCTCCTCAATAGTAGGTGGACTGAAAATATCATAATCATCATATATTGGAGGTTTGGTATTATCATAAGCAATAGAATAGCTATCTTCCAAAGCTAGGGAACTAAAAAGATCACCTTCATAAGAACTAGCTTCCCCAAGCTTAGACGTTTCCATAGCATTAACAATAATGGTGTCCAAAGAATTCATACTAATAACATTGCTATTAGCATGCAAGTAAAGTTCCATAGGTTTTTTAATTTTCTCTTCAAACACCTCATGTCCTAGCTCAAGATAGACACTATAAAGCTCTCTAATTTTGTTGTTGTTTTCCATTAAGCCTAACTAGTAAAAACAAGAAACAAAAAGACAAAAATGCAGAATCTAAAGGAAATAACTTTGAGCACTCACACAGGAGGATGTGAGTACCTTTTACCTTACCTCCTCGGCAACAGCGCCACAAAAGAGCTTGATGTCTACGCACTTCTATTCTTGTAAACAGTTGTTGGACCTCCAAGTGCATAGGTTTGTAGAACAGCAACAAGTTTCCCTTAAGTGGATCACCCAAGGTTTATCGAACTTAGGGAGGAAGTGGTCAAAGGTATTCCCTCTCAAGTAACCCTGCAATCAAGATACAAGAAGTCTCTTGTGTCCCCAACACACCCAATACACTTGTCAGGTGTATAGGCGCACTAGTTCGGCGAAGAGATAGTGAAATACAAGTGGTAACGGTGCCAGAAAATAGCTTCTGACTTGTTGTTGACGTGGGGTAACGGTGCCAGAAAATACTTTGATGGAACTTTACGGTGAGGAAAGGTAACCTCCTCGGCAAACGAAATAAAGATGGAATCAAAAAACATGCAACAGATCTAGAAGCAAACAGTGTTTCAATATTTAGAAACAAGGCCTAGGGATCATACTTTCACTAGTGAACACTCTCTCATATAAATATCCTCTCTTCATGATACTACTCTTAACTACTCTATGGTTGAACACTCTAATCATTGGTAGGGCTATAACAACACACCTCAAAGTCCACCTTCCCCAATCTAGATAACCCCACACTGTCACCTTGAGCGCTAGATGGTTCCAACAAACACCACAATTTCATAGAGACATCCAACTCCAAATATAACTCATAACAAATATTCAATCTAGCCAAAGTGCCACACATGGTATGCACGCTGTCACTTTCACACACGTGGGGAAAAGCATAGATCTATTAAAGCACAAAGAGTATTTATGTAGACTCAAGCCTAAGTGCCACCAAGGCATGCACGCTGTCACTTTCACACACATGGGGAGAGCATAGATCTAATGAAGCACTTGAGTAGTAAGGTAGATCTACTTGATTACAAAGATCATGACAACAAGATCATGCATAGAGAGAGAGATGAACACATAGCTACCGGTAGAGCCCTTAGCCCCGAGGAAGAACTACTCCCTCCTCATCATGGGAATCAGCAAGGGTGATGAAGATGGCGATGGAGATCGATGGAGATGGCTCCGGGGGTACTTCCCCGTCTCGGAAGGGTGCCGGAACAGAGATCTCCCCTTCGGTGTCAGCGGCATAGCGGAACTTTTTCTGGAAGTATGATTGACGATATAGGGTTTTCTCATTAGGGGCTTCTTATAGGCAAAGGGGGAGGCCGAGGAGGTGGCCAGAGGGCCCACACACTCCCCAGGCGCGGGCCAGGCTTGGTCACGCCCAGGGGGTCTGTCCACCCTCTGGTGCCTCTCCGTCCCTCCTTCTGGATTCGTTTCCCTCACGAAAAGTTATTGACTTTGGCTTTTGTCCCGTCCAATTCCGAGAATATTGATTTTCTACCTTTCTGGAACCAAAAACAGAAGAAAACAGGTAACTGGCACTGTGGCATCTTGACAATAGGTTAGTTCCATAAAAGATATAAAAACATCTCAAATTGTAGACAAAACATAAGACAAACGTATAAAACAAGCATGGAGCATCAAAAATTATAGATACGTTTTCAACGTACCGTGAACACTCCCATATAAATATCTTCTCTTCATGATACTACTCTGAACTACTCTTCGGGTGGACACTCTAATCCACGGTAGGGCTACAAAAGCACTCCTTAAAGTTTGCAATCCCCATCTAGATAACCCCACACTGTCACCTTGAGCGCTAGATGGTTCCGACAAACACCACAATTTCATAGAGACAACCAACTCAAAATATACTTATGACAAGTATTTTTGTAATCTATAGCCTAAGTGCCACACGGTGTGCATGCTGTCACTTTCACACACGTGGGGAGTGCCGAGATCTATTAAAGCACTTGAGTAGAAGAGTAGATCTACTTGATTACAAATATCATGATCACAATAAGATCACGCATAGAGAGAGAGATGAACACATAGCTAACGGTAGAGCCCTTAGACTCGAGGAAGAACTACTCCCTCCTCATCATGGGAATCAGCAAAGGCGATGGATATGGTGGTGGAGATCGATGGAGATGGCTCCGGGGGCGCTTCCCCGTCCCGAAAGGGTGCCGGAACAGAGAATTATGTCCCTCGAATCTCCCCTTCGGTGGCGGCGGCGCAGCGGAACTTTTTGTGGATGTATGCCGATTGATTTAGGGTTTTTTCCTCGGGGGCTTCTTATAGGCGAAAGGGCAAGGTTTATGGAGGGACAGGAGGCCCACACCCCCTGGTGGCGCCACCAGGGGCTACCCGCACCACCATAGGGTGTGGCCGCCCTGGTGTCCCCCTCCGTCTCTGCTTCGTGTTTCCGTATTGCTCAGGAAAAAAATAGGCAGATTAGCTTTTGTCCCGTCCAATTCTTAGAATATTCATTTTTTAGCTCTTCTGAAACCAAAAACAGCAGAAAACAGGCAACTGGCACTGCGGCATCTTGTCAATAGGTTAGTTCCAGAAAGTGTATAAAAATACCTCAAAGTGTAGACAAAGCATAAGACAAATGATATAAAACAAGCATGGAGCATAAAAAAGTATAGATACGTTTACGACGTATCAGTAGTAGATACCCTCGGAATCCCAGCTACAGGACGGCGTGGTGGCGGCTAGGGTTAGAGGAAGGGCAAAGGGGCGCCCACCCCTCCCCTCTATTTATAGAGGGAGGGTGCGGCTAGGGTTCCCCCTTGGCCTACCTCCTTTTAGGGCCGGCGCAAGGGAGAGGGGGGAGGAACCCCCCCCCCCCCAAGTCTCCCCCCTATTATCTACGGATTTGATCTTATCCTCCTAGAACCTTCCAGAAGCTCCGATTAAAACACCGGTGACCCTCTAGAACCTTCTAGATTCTCTGGTTAAAATACCGAAACTTTTCTGAACCCCGGAAGATGACTTCCATTATATGAATCTTATTCTTCAGACCATTTCAGACCTCCTCGTGATGTCCTAGATCTAATCGAGAATCCGAACAACATTCGGTCTCCAACTCACATTCCATATCTACTTAAACAACATCGAATCTTAAGTGTGTCACCCTACGATTCGCAAACTATGTAGACATAATAGAGACACATCTCCAATCAATAACCAATAGCGGGACCTGGAGATCCATAACGGCTCCCACATATTCAATAATGACTTTGTGATTGAAAGAACCATTAACATACGATATCGGTTCCTTTTGCCGCGCGATACTTTATCATTCGAGGTTTGATCATCGGTATCTCAATACCTAGTTCAACCTCGTTACTGATAAGTACTCTTTACTCGTCCTATGATATGACATCCCTTGTGACCTAGTCACATGCTTGCAAGCAAATTGGATGACACTCCACCGAGAGGGCCTAGAGTACATCTATCCTCATTTGGATGGACAAATCCCATTCTTGATCCATGCGCTTCAACCTATACTTTCAGAATACTCAATGCCACTTTTATAACCACCAAGTTATGAAGTGGTGTTTGATGCTATCAATGCATTCATCCGATGTTGGTGATTAACATGATCTCATGGTCGAAGGATTAGGTTACTATGTATTTGAAAGCTTGTAGCAAAACGAACTTAATGACTTGATTTTATGCTATGCTTACTATGGGTGTGTGTCCATCACATCATTGTCCTAATGATATGATCTTGATCAGGAAACCATGATCATCTATTAATCAACAAGCTAGTTTAACAAGAGGCTTACTAGGGACTCTTTTATGTTACAAAACACACAAGTATTAATGTTTCCTGTTAATACAATTATATCATGGGATGCAAACATTTATCATAAACAAAAATATATAATAATAACCACTTTATTATTGCCTCTTGGGCATATATCCAATAGTCTCCCACTAGCACTAGAGCCAATAATATAGATTACATGGTAATATACCTAACACCCATGGCGTTCCGGTGTTGGTCATGTTTTGATCTAGGGAAAGGTTTAGTCAATGGATCTGCCACATTCTGATCTGTGTGTACTTTGCAAATCTTTATGTCACCATCTTGGACATACTCGCGAATAGAATGAAAACATAGCTTGATATGCTTCAGGTTCTTGTGTGTCCTTGGATCCTGTGCATTAGATATGGTACCCAAGTTGTCACAATAGATGGCCATCGGGTCCAACGCACTAGGAACCACACCAAGCAGTAATGAACTCCTTCATCCATATCGCTTCTTGTGAAGCCCCCGAAGCAGCTAAGTATTCTAATTATGTTGAAGATTTCGCCACAACGCTTTGCTTGGCACTCCTCCAGCTCACTATTGCGCCATTCAAAATAAATATGTATCCAGACTATGACTTTGACTCATCTGGACTAGTGTTCCAACTAGCATCGGTGTAACCATTTACAACGAGCTCTTCGTCACCTCCATAAGAAAGAACCATATCCTTAGTCCTCTTCAAGTACTTCAGGATATTTTTGACCGATGTCCAGTGTTCCATTCCAGGATCACTTTGATATCTGCTGGTCAGACTAATAGCATGTGCGATATCCGGTCTTGTACACAGCATGGCATACATGATAGAACCTATGGCCGAGGCATAGGGGTTTTTGTTCATCCTTTCTCTTTCTTCTGTCGTAGCTAGACTTTGAGTCTTACTCAAGGTCTTACCTAGCAACATGGAACCCTTTCTTGCTTTCTTCCATTCTACACCTCTTTAGAACCCTGTCCATGTATGTACTCTGTCAAAGCCCTATTAAGGGTCTTGATCTATCTCTATAAATCTTGATGCCTAAAATGTATGCTGCTTCACCAAGATCCTTCATTGAAAAACTATTATTCAAATAGCCTTTGACACTTTCAAGAAGTTCTATATCATTCCCAATAAACAATATGTCATCCACATATAGTACCAAGAATGCAATAGAGCTCCCACTCACTTTCTTGTAAATACAAGCTTCTCCAAAAGTTTGTATAAATCCAAAGTTTTTTATCACCTTATCAAAACGTTGATTCCAACTACGGGATGCTTACTTTAGTCCATAAATGGAGCGCTGAATTTTGCATACCTTGTCAGCATCTTTAGGAACGACAAAACCCTTGGGTTGTACCATATACAACTCTTCCTCAATATCACCATTAAGGAACATAGTTTTCACATCCATCTGGTGAATCTCATAATTGAAAAATGTAGTGATTGATAAGAAAATCCTCACAGACTATAGCTTCGCTATCGGTGACAAAGTCTCATCATAGTCAACTCCTTGAATTTGTCGGAACCCTTTCGCGACAAGTCAAGCTTTATAGATAGTAATATTACCATCAGCATCCATTTTCCTTTTGAAAATCCATTTGTTCTCGACAGCCTTGCGGACATCTGGTAGGTCCACCAAAGTCCACACTTGGTTACATGGATCCAATTTCGTATTTCATGGTTTCTTGACATTTGTTGGAATCTGGGATCATCATTTATTCCTCATACATCGCAGGGTCGTCAGTGTTGTCCACCAACATGACATTCAAGACAGGGTCATACCAATCAGGAGTGGTACGAACCCTCATCGACCTGCGAGGTTCAACAACAACTTCGTTCGAAGTTTCATGATCATCATCGTTAGCTTCCTCTCTTATTGTTGCAGGCGGCACAGAAACATCTTCCGGTGTTGCGCTACTCTCAAATCCGAGAGAAGGTTCAAAAACCTCGTCGAGTTCTACTTTCCTTCCAGTCACTTCTTTCGGGAGAAACTCCTTTTTAAGAAAGGATCCATTCTTTTCAACGAAAACTTTGCCTTCGGATCTATGATAGAAGGTATACCCAATTGTTTACTTAGGGTATCCTATGAAGACACATTTTTCTGCTTTGGGCTCAAGCTTGTCAGGTTGTAACTTCTTTACATATGCTTCACAGCCCCAAACTTTAAGGAACGATGATACGTCGTAAACGTATCTATAATTTTTGATGTTCCATGCTTGTTTAGTATCCACTTTGCTATAATTTGTCTACACTTTGAGGTATTTTTATAGGTTTTCTAGAACTAACCTATTAACAAGATGCCACAATGTCAGTTGCATGTTTTCTACTGTTTTTAGTTTCAGAAAAGCTAGTAAGGAAATATTCTCGGAATTGGACAGGACAAAAGCCAAAGTCAATATTTCACCAAGACAAACACAGAGACAGAAGGGCGACCGTAGGGGAGCCACAGGGTGCCCCCCCACGCGCGGGCCCACCCTGGGTCGCGCCTGGGCAGGGTGTGGGCCCCCTGTCCGCCCTCCTGCCTCGCCTCTTCGCCTATATAATCCCCCCGATGCCAAAACCCTAAGGACCCGATCAGATCTCCACGAAATAGTCTGTAGCTACCGCCACCATCGTCCCTATATCAAGGGGGATCTGAATCTCTTCCCGACACCCTACCGGAGGGGATAGATCATCCTAGAGGCCTTCTTCATCACCATGCCAGCCTCCGATATGATGCGTGAGTAGTTCCACCTTGGACTATGGATCCATACAGTAGCTAGATGGTTGTTTATCCTCCTTTGTGCTACCATGTTTAGATCTTGTGAGCTATGTTCATGATCAAGATCATCTATTTGTAATCATGCATGTTGTGTTTGTGGGGATCCGATGGATATTGAGATTACTATGTCAGATTGATTAATGATTCTATCTTGTTAATTCTATCATGTATTTGTTGTTTGATATCTTGCATGCTCTCCATTTCTAGTAGCTATCTTGGCTAAGTAGATGCTAGTGACTCCAAGAGGGAATATTTATGCTCGATAGTGGGTTCATGCCTCTATTGAATCTGGGGAAGTGACAGAAATCTCTAAGGTTGTAGATATGCTATTTCTACTAGGGAGAAAACAACAATCTCTTGTTCATGGAACAATTATATTGTTTACTTTACACACATTTCTTAAAGCAGTTATCCGTTGCTTGCAACTTAATACTAGAGGGGTTTCGGATGATAACCTGAAGGTGTATTACTAGTCATAGATGTAGTTGGATAGCGATCTATGTATATTGTTGTAATGCCCAATCAAATCTCATAGGATCATGAATGTCTAGTATTGCATTGTTATGCCTTGCTCTGTCCTGTCAATTGCCCCGCTATAATTTGTTTACCTAGCATGTTATGTTATTTATCTTAAGGAGAACACCTCTAGTGAAATGTGGACCCTGGTCCAATATTTACCGTTGATACTTCATCCACTGTTACTATTTACTTTCTGCAAGCAACCATTACCTTCCACACCATACGGTTAATCCTTTGTTTTCAGCAAACCGATGAGATTTACAACCTCATTGTTCGTTGGGGCAAAGTATTGAGTTTGTGTTGTGTAGGTTCCAAGTTGTTAACAACACCTTTGATTCGTTTCCTTCCTCCTACTGGTTCGATAACCTTGGTTTTATACTGAGGGAAGACTTACTGATGTGCTCACCATACCTTCCTCTTGGGGTTTCCCAACGAAGCTCTACAGTGATCTGAGCCGCATAAAACGACAAGTTAGGTTTCTTACTAAACCATAATTCATATGGTGTCATTTCAACGGATTTAGATGGTGCCCTATTTAAAGTGAATGCGGTTGTATATAATGCATAACCCCAAAACGATAATGGTAAATCTATAAGAGACATCATAGACCAAACCATATCTAAGAGAGTTTGATTACGATGTTCGGACACACCATTACACTGTGGTGTTCCCGACGGTGCAAACTGCGAAAGTATTTCTCTTTTCTTTAAATGCATGCCAAACTCGTAACTCAGATATTCACCTCCGTGATCAGAACGCAAAAACTTAATATTCTTGTTATGTTGATTTTCTACTTCACTTTGGAATTCCTAAAACTTCTAGAAAGTTTCGGATTTATGTTTCATAAAGTAGATATACCCATATCTACTCAAGTCATCCGTAAAAGTAAGAACATAACGATATCCACCGCACGATGCTACACTCATTGGACCGCACATATCGGTATATATTATTTCCAATAAGTTTGTAGCTCGCTCCATTATCCTAGAGAATGGAGTCCTAGTCATTTTTCCCATTAGACATGCTTCGCATCTTTCAAGTGATTCTAGAAGTTGATCGGAATGGAGTTTCTTCATGCGCTTCACTCCAATGTGACCAAGACGATAATGCCACATGTATGTGGGGTCATTCAAATTTATTCGTGTAGCATATATATTATGAACATGTGTATCACTACTATCGAGATTCAATAAGAATAAACCATTCATCTCAGGTGCATGACCATAAAAGATATTACTCATATAAATCGAACTACCATTATTCTCAGACTTGAATGAATAACCGTCTCGCAATAAACAAGATTCAGATATAATGTTCATGCTTAACGCAGGCACCAAATAACAACTATTCAAATTTAAAACTAATCCCGAAGGTAGATGAAGAGGGAGCGTGCCTACGGCGATCACATCAACCTTGGATCCATTTCCAACACGCATCGTCACCTCGTCTCTCGCTAGTCTTTGTTTATTCTGCAGTTCCTGTTTCGAGTTACAAATATGAGCAACTGAACCAGTATCAAATACTCATGATCTACTATGATTACTAGTAAGATACACATCAATAACATATATATCAAATATACCTTTCTTCTTGATGTTATCGTTCTTCAGATCTACCAGGTACTTATGGGGCAATTGCGCTTCTGATACGTCGGAAACGTATCTATAATTTTTGATGCTCCATGCTTGTTTTGTATCTACTTTTCTTTGCTTTGTCTACACTTTGAGGTCTTTTTATATCTTTTCTGGAACTAACCTATTAACAAGTTGCCACAGTACCAGTTACCTGTTTTCTTCTGTTTTTGGTTCCAGAAAGGCAGAAAATCTATATTCTCGAAATTGGGCGGGACAAAAGCCAATGTCATTATTTTCCCAGAGCAACATGGAACCACGAAGCAAAGCCGGAGGGGGGCCACAGGGTGGCCGCACCCTCCCTAGGCGCGGGAAAGCCCTAGAGGCGCCCACAGGGGGTGTGGGCCCCCACCGACCTTGACTCATGCGCCTATAAGAAGCCTCTAACCCAAAAACCCTAGGGCATCCATAATAAATCCACGAAAACCTCTGCTGCGCCTCCGCCACCGAAGGGGAGATTCAGGGGAGAGTAAGTCTCTATTCCGGCACCCTGCCGGGACGGGGAAGTGCCCCCGGATCCATCTCCATCGATCTCCCACCACCATATCCATCATCGTTGCTGATTCCCATGATGAGGAGGGAGTAGTTCTTCCTCGAGGCTAAGGGCTCTACCGGTATCTATGTGTTCATATCTCTCTCTCTATGCATGATATTGTTGTGGTCATGAGCTTTCTAATCAAGTAGATCAACCTTGCTACTCAAGTGCTTCATTAGATCTCTGCTCTCCCCATGTGTGTGAAAGTGACAGCGTGCACACCATGGTGGCACTTAGACTTGAGTCTATATAAATACTCTTTGTGCTTTAATAGATCTATGCTTTTCCCCACGTGTGTGAAAGTGACAGCGGGCATACCGTGTGTGTCACTTTGGCTAGATTGAATATTTGTTATGAGTTATATTTGGAGTTGGATGTCTCTATGAAATTGTGGTGTTTGTTGGAACCATCTAGCGCTCAAGTTGATAGTGTGGGGTTATCTAGATTGGGGAAGGCGGACTTTGAGGAGTGCTATTATAGCCCTACCATGGATTAGAGTGTCCAACCGAAGATTAGTTAAGAGTAGTATCATGAAGAGAGGATATTTATATGAGAGAGTGTTCACTAGTGAAAGTATGATCCCTAGGCCTTGTTTCTAAGCATTGAAACACCGTTTTCTACTAGATATGTTGCATGTTTGCTTGCTGTAGTCTTTACCTCACCGTCAAGCTCTTTTCTGGCATTGTTACTACTTGTATTTCACTTTACTTCGCCGAACTAGTGCACCTATATTGGGTGTGTTGGGGACACACGAGACTTCTTGTATATTGATTGCAGGGTTGCTTGAGAGGTAATATCTTTGACCACTTCCTCCCTGAGTTCGATAAACCTTGGGTAATCCACTTAAGGGAAACTTGCTGCTTTTATACAAACCTCTGCACTTGGAGGCCCAACAACTGTCTACAAGAATATAAGTGCGTAGACATCAAGCTATTTTGTAGCGCCGTTGCCGGGTAGGTAAGGTAAAAGGTACTCACATCCTCCAGTGTGAGTGCTCGAAGTTATTTCCTTTAGATTCTGCAATTTTGTCTTTTTGTTTCTTCTTTTCACTAGTTAGGCTTAATGTAAAACAACAACAAAATTAGAGAGCTTTATAGTGTTTATATTGAGTTAGGACATGAAGTGTTTGAAGAGAAAATTAAAAAACCTATGGAGCTTTATTTGCATGCTAATAGCAATGTTATTAGTATGAATACTTTGAACACCATTGTTGCTAATGCGATATAAACGTCTAATCTTGGGGAAGCTAGTTTTTATGAAAATGATCTTTTTAGTCCCCTAGCTTCGGAAGATAGCTATTCTATTGCTTATGATGATACCAAACCTCCAATATATGATGACTACAATGATGAATATGATATTTTCATTCCACCTACTATTAAGGAGAAAATTGATTGTGATTACAATATGCCTCCTATATTTGATGATTATAGTGATGAGAATAACAATGACAGCTATTTTGTTGAATTTGCTCCCACTACAATTAATAAGAATGACTATGCTTATGTGGAGAGTAATAATTATTTTATGCATGTAGCTCATGATAAGAATGTTTTATGTGATAGTTATATTGTTAATTTGTTCATGTTGCTACTGAAAGTTATTATGAGAGAGGAAAACATGGTTTTATGCATCTCAATAATATTAAGTTTCCCCTCTTTATGTTGAAGTCTTGAAGTTGCACTTGTTTTGCTTTCATATGCTTGCTGCTTTGTGCTTTCATGACTTGTTTCTTTACAAGATTCCTATGCATAGTAAGTGGGTTAGACTTAAATGTGTTTTGAATTTGGTTCTTGATGCTCTCTTTTACTTCAATTCATATTTCTTATGTGAGCATCTTCTCAAACTATCAAGCCTAACTTAAAGGCGTTAAAGAAAAGTAATTATTGGGAGATAACCCAAGAGTTTTCTTGAGTCTTGGAAGTTATTCTTCAGTAATGACCTCTCCTTATCCTTTTTATTTGCTTTTTGTGCCAAGAATGACCTCTAATGAGAGGGAAGTAAGATTTGGGGAGTTGCTGTCCCAAAACAGATTTATGTCCTCCACCATAAAAATTCGTGAGGAGTCTATGTAACTCGGATTGAGATGAAAATTTACAAATAAATCCCCCAGTATGTTAGCTAACTTTCGTTAGTTCAACACTTTTTGATTTGAGCAACATAAGGTCTTCGAAAAAATCAGTTTCTACCTGCTGGTCTGTTTTAACAGATTTCTGTCATTATTTGCATTTGCTTCTTATTGATTCCTTTTTGAGTTCTCTTTAGGGGAATTGAGCTTTCTGAAGGAGTTGCTATAGTAGCATGTGTTTTTAGTGAAAAGTCTTGCTGTTCCAAAGCTTTGCCTAAGGGTATATTATCTTTTGAATACACTAATGTTGCTAATGAAGATTGTGTGAAGTTTTGTATGAAGGAAAATTTGCAGGTGTAGAGAAAGAATGATGTAATGAGATGAAGAATGGACAAAATCTCAAGCTTGGGGATGCCACCCCGTGTCACCCCAAGAAATATTCAAGAGGTACAAGCGTCAAAGCTTGGGGATGCCCAAGGCATCCCCTTCTTCATCAATAAAAATCTCAGGTCTTTCTAGACACTTCATTTTTATTATTTTATGCATTGTTGTGTTGTTCTTGGAGCGTCTTACTTTTTGTTTTTGTTTTCATTTGCTTAGTTTTCTTGAGTAAGTTGGTTGGTTACACCAAACTTCTTTTGGAGAGAGACACACTTTATTTCCATTGCCTAGAACACTCTAGTTTTCACTCTTATTGTTTTGTGAGTGTTCACTTTTGCTAGCACAGCGTTTAGCCTTAGTTTTGTTGTGCTTTCAGCTTAGAACTTTTTAGTTCTTATTTGTGGATTTATGAGACAAGCTCACTGATATTTATTGATTATTATCTTTGTGATTTGTTTCAAATACGTTGCTTGGTGTTGGAAAGGAGTAGTAAGTTCTTGCTTGTAAGTGCAGGAGGAGCTTGCATTGACTGTGACTTAGACTTTAGCATGACATGATAGGTATTGTTTTGACTTTATGCTTAGTGATTATTTCTATAGCATGTCCTGTTCCAAACAATTGGGATTGCTTAGTGTGCCTTGAAGAAATTATGCGTTGTTTTAGCATGCAAAAGCATAGTATTGTGGTATTCTCCTTTAATGTTATGTTGGTTTGACTTGGCACATGCTCACACCATGTTATGACTATGAACAAGTCACCATAGCCTCTATAATCATTTAGTCCTTGACTTGTAGTACCACTCTATGCTTTGATTAGTAATGCTTTGTTGCACTGCATGATTATGGCCATTATTGCTCTCTTATTTGGTTGCTCCCAGTCTTTTGCTAGCCTCCACTTGTATGAGTAAGCTCTACTCATGCTTCCAACTCCCAAGAAACCAAGTTATTCCAAAGTGTCCACTATAAACTCCTATGCATGGTGTGTTACACCATTCCAAGTATATTCTTGTTTTCAGCTATCTTCCAATTAAAAACTATTTTGTTATGTGAAAACTTAGTGATTAAAGCCCTCACGAACTTGACGGCACATTTTATATTTCTTTGCCCCTAATAAAGTTGAACCATTGTGTCATCTATGTTGTATATGCTTGCACTTATACGTTGGAATTAGCAGACCCGTGCTATCACGGGGAACATTTTCAACATTGCACTTTTACTTTGTACTCAGTTGCTATCATGCTCTTTTGTCTATGGATGTCACCGGTATGAAATAAAGAGGGAACTTGTAAGTCCATGGAGTTTGTATCCTGTGTTAGAGAAACTCCTAGGCCGCTAGGCTAAGCCATGCCTAATCATGGTGGAAACTTGCAGCATCACCATAGTGACATCTATGAAGCATTCTTCTTATAAAAAAGAGACACATTGAGAAAAGAGGAAACATATAAAAAATCACCATATTACCATGGTAAATAAGAAGATTGCTGAGATGCTCATTGTCTGCTTGCCTTGTCATTTTGGTTATGGGATAGCTCATGTACCATGTGCAAGGGGTACCCCGTTGGCGGTTCTCAATGATATGCAAATACTTACAATGACAAGAACTTACAGGTGAATAAAGTTGAGTAGCATGAGGTGTGGCCCTTGTATTCAAGGGACTTGAGATTGCCAATTTATACTTCGTCAAGCATATACTCCATCTTTGTTCACTTTAACCTTAATCACTTCAATATGCTTATGATAGGGGCAATGAGGGCTGAAAGCTAACAAGTACCATAATTTTTGGAAGCTCTTTTTGAAACTTGAAATCCCTGCTTCCTTTACAAAAAGGCCTTTCTCCCACCATTATTTGAGTCTCCACCTTCTACCTTTAGGCACCATTAAGAGAGCATAGTTGTCATTCTGTGTGCACTGTTCCAAAGCTTATTGATTGATGCATATTGTGATATTACTTGTTCTTGTGCTATTTGTTTCTAGTCACCCTTGTGAACTTTGAAGGTGTCCTATGCATCTATTTGCTACTCTATGAGGGACAACCTGATCGCCACTATGCTATGTTTTCTGTATGTGAAACAAACAAACATTTTTCAATGCATGTTATTCATGATCTTTGTTTGTAGCCTTTCATATTGCATGCATAGTTACTATGTCCTATTGTTAGAACTCCATCTTTCATGCACATGTTTAGAGTTCTTTGATCCTAGCTTTCAATGCTTGCAAATGGTTGGATATTTATTGTGAGGGTGCATGTCACCTCAAAAATTATTCTTTTTATCACTTACCTACTCGAGGACGAGCAGGAGTTAAGCTTGGGGATGCTTGATACGTCGGAAATGTATCTATAATTTTTGATGCTTCATGCTTGTTTTGTATCTACTTTTCTTTGCTTTGTCTATACTTTGAGGTGTTTTTATATCTTTTCTGGAACTAACCTATTAACAAGTTGCCACAGTGCCAGTTGCTTGTTTTCTTCTGTTTTTGGTTCCAGAAAGGCAGAAAATCAATATTCTCGGAATTGGACAGGACAAAATCCAAAGTCATTATTTTCTCGGAGCAACACGGAACCACGAAGCAGAGGTGGAGGGGGCCATAGGGTAGCCGCACTCCCTAGGCGCAGACAAGCCTTGTAGGCACCCACGGGGGGTGTGGGCCCATGGACCCCCACCGACCTTGACTCCTGCACCTATAAGAAGCCTCCGACCCAAAAACCCTAGGGCATCCAGAAGAAATCCACGAAAACCTCTGCTGCGCTACCGCCACCGAAGGGGAGATTCAGGGGACAGAGAGTCTCTGTTCCGACACCCTCCTAGGACGGGGAAGTGCCCCCGGAGCCATCTCCATCGATATCCACCACCATCTCCATCACCGTTGCTGATTCCCATGATAAGGAGGGAGTAGTTCTTCCTCGAGGTTAAGGGCTCTACCGGTAGCTATGTGTTCATCTCTCTCTATGCATGATCTTGTTGTGGTCATGAGCTTTGTAATAAAGTAGATCTACCTTGCTACTCAAGTGCTTCATTAGATCTCTGCTCTCCCCATGTGTGACAGCGTGCACACCATGGTGGCACTTAAGCTTGAGTCTACATAAATACTCTTTGTGCTTTAATAGATCTATGCTTTTCCCCACGTGTGTGAAAGTGACAGCGGGCATACCGTGTGTGACACTTTGGCTAGATTGAATATTTCTTATGAGTTATATTTGGAGTTGGATGTCTCTATGAAATTGTGGTGTTTGTTGGAACCATCTAGCGCTCAAGGTGACAGTGTGGGGTTATCTAGATTGGGGAAGGCGGACTTTGAGGAGTGTTGTTATAGCCCTACCATGGATTAGAGTGTCCAGCCGGAGAGTTGTTAAGAGTAGTATCATGAAGAGAGGATATTTATATGAGAGAGTGTTCACTAGTGAAAGTATGATCCCTAGGCCTTGTTTCTAAGCATTGAAACACCGTTTGCTACTAGATCTGTTGCATGTTTGCTTGTTGTAGTCTTTACCTCACCGTCAAGCTCTTTTCTGGCATGGTTACCACTTGTATTTCACTATCTCTTGGCCGAACTAGTGCACCTATATTGGGTGTGTTGGGGACACAAGAGACTTCTTGTATCTTGATTGCAGGGTTGCTTGATAGGGAATACCTTTGACCACTTTCTCCCTGAGTTCGATAAACCTTGGGTAATCCACTTAAGGGAAACTTGCTGCTGTTCTACAAACCTCTGCACTTGGAGGTCCAACAATTTTTTATAAGAATAGAAGTGCGTAGACATCAACTTCTAGTGCCCATCACCCTTTTGCAGTAAAATCACTCAGTATCAGGCTAAGGGCCAGCCTTGGGCTTCTTAGGAGGCACGACAGCTTTCTTTCCACCCTTCTTGAAGTTTACCTTGTTCTTAGGCTTGCCCTGCTTCTTGAAATTGGTGGTCTTATTGACCATCAACACTTGGTGCTCTTTCTTAATTTCCACTTTAGCAGTTTTTAGCGTTGAGAAGAGTTCAAGCAATGTCTTATTCATGCACTGCATGTTGTAGTTCATCACAAAGTTCTTGTAACTAGGTGGCAGTGATTAGAGGACATGATGAATCCCCAACGCATTAGGAATCGTTATTCCCAAATCTTGGAGTTTGTTCGCGTGCCTAGAAATTTTAAGCACGTTCTCTCTAACGGAGCTGCCCTCTTCCATCTTACAGTTAAATAACTTCTCAGAGGATTCATAGCTTTCCACAGCCGCATGATTTTCAAATATCATTTTGAGCTCATTGATAATATCACAAGGGTCGCGGTTCTCAAAGCGCTTATGAAGCTCTGATTCTAAACCGTACTGGATGGCACACTGAAATGTGGAGCAATGATTCTTCCGATTATGGTAAAAAAAATACCTCCTCGGTAGCATCCTCTGCAGGTGGGTCACCTAGCAGTGCATCGAGCACATAGGTCAAATGACCAGCATTGAGGACAATCCTCATGTTACGGAACTAGTCCGTAAAGTTGCTTCCATTATTTTCCAGCTTTTCTTTCTCTAGGAACACATTAAAGTTGATGGTAGGGGCCGTCATGATCTACAACATATTTGCAAAGAATTTAGACTAAGTTTACGGTAAATTAAGTTCAAATTTAATTCTTAAATTAACTAGGTGAACTCCCACTCAAAACAACATCCCTCATGTTGCCTTATTGATTATACGAACCAAATCCACTACACCAAGTACGATCTTCACGAGAGAAGATGTAGCTTCAAAGACGAACAATCAACAAGTTAATCATATCATTCATATGACTCATACTTTACCTTTCGGTATTCTATGTTCCGAGACCATGTTTGTACATGCTAGGCTTGTCAAGGTTAACCTTAGTATCCACATGTGAAAATATGGCGTGCACCCATTGTATGCACACCTAGAATATATAACACCTGATCATCACATGATGTTTCGAAACGACGAGTCTTAGCAATGGTGCCTAGTAAGGACGAACACTTTATTACTTGATATTTAGTGAGAGGGAGCATCTTATAGTGCTACCGTCATGATCTAAGCAATATAAGATGCATAAAGGATTAACATCACATGCAATTCATAATATGTAATATGATATGTGCTTTCTTCTTGTGCCTTTGATCTCCATCTCCAAAGCACGGACATGATCTCCATCATCACCAGTGTGGCGTCAAGGTCAGTGGTGTCTCTTCATGGTTGTCCATCACTGACAGCAACTATTACAACTACTTGGAATAAAGCTATTACATGATGAATAGACACGCGGGTCTTAACAAATTTAAAGACAACCATTAGGCTCCTGTTGGTTGCCATAATACAATAATGATCATCTCATACATCAAATATAATCACACAATCTCATCATGGCCATACCACATCACATTCCCCTGCAAAAACAAGTTAGACACCTCTAATTTTCTTTGCATATTTTACGTGGCTTGGGGCTTTCGAATAAGAACCGTTCTTACCTATAAACAAGAACCATAACACTGATACAAGTGTTGTCAGATGCAAATTGTAAATTGGATCTTAAATATGGTGGGATAGCCAGACACCCGTAAATCCACTTGTGCAATGCAAGTTGCACGTCAAGCGTGGAGCAAGTTTCATGTGCGAGGACATGTAAGGTTAGCCCGAGCAGCTTCATCCCACCATCCCGCAAGATGCAAAGTACAAAAAAAGCAAACGACAACAAGAGCATCAACGCCCACAAAACCATTGTCTTCTACTCGTGCAACAAATCTACACATAGATGCGGCTCTGATACCACTGCAGGGTTTGTAGCATAGAAAACAGAAAATTTCTACCGCAAGAACGAACAAAACCAAGATCCAATCTATAGAAAATCCAAGATCTAATCTACGAGATAGGTGCAAAGAGATAGATAAAAACTAACCCTCGAAGATCCAAAGACTTAATGATATCTAATCTCGTGGTTGATGAAGACGATCCTTCCGGCGCTGCGATCCGACAGTGCATCCGCACTCGGTCACACGTACGGAGTCGATGAAGACCTTCCTCTCCTTGTTCCAGCGGGCAGCGGAGGTAGTAGATTCCCTCGGAATCCCAGTAGCACGACGGCATGGTGGTGGTGGTGGAGGAGAATTCCTGCAGGGCTTCGCCTAAGCCGACACAGTAAGAAGGAGGAGGGAGGAGAGGTGGCAGCTAGGGTTAGAGGAAGGGGCAAAGGGGGCGTCCACCCCTCCTCTCTATTTATATAGGGAGGGTGCGGATAGGGTTCCCCCCTTGGCCCACCTCCTCCTAGGGCCGGCGCAAGGGAGAGGGGGAGGAAAAATCCCCCCAAGTTTCCCCCTTATTTTCTAGGGATTTGATCTTATCCTCCTAGAACCTTCTAGAAGCTCCGGTTAAAATACCGAAACTATTTCGAACCTCAGAAGATGACTTCCATTATATGAATCTTATTCTCCAGACCTCCTCGTGATGTCCTAGATCCAATTCGAGACTCCGAACAACATTTGGTCTTCAACTCACATTCCATATCTACTTAAGCAACATCGAACCTTAAGTGTGTCACACTACGGTTCGCAAACTATGCAGACATAATCGAGACACCTCTCCGATAAATAACCAATAGCGGAACCTGGAGATCCATAATGGATCCCACATATTCAACAATGACTTCGTGATCGAAAGAACCATTAACATACGATATCGGTTCGTTTTTGTCGTGTGATACTTTACTTATCCAAGGTTTGATCATCGGTATCTCCATACCTAGTGATACGTCGGAAACGTATCTATAATTTTTTATGCTCCATGCTTGTTTAGTATCTACTTTGCTTTGCTTTGTCTACACTTTGAGGTGCTTTTTACATGATTTCTGGTACTAACCTATTAACAAGTTGCCATAGTGCCAGTTGCCTGTTTTCTGTTGTTTTTGGTTTCAGAAAAGTTAGTAAAGAAATATTCTCGGAATTGGACGGGACAAACGTCAAAGTCAATTACTTTCCGTGGACAAGAAGTCTAGAGGGGAGACGGAGAAGCAGGCCAGGGCAGCCAGACCCCCTAGCACGGCCAGGGGTGGGCCCGTGCCTGGGAGGGGTGTGGCCCCTCTGGCCGCCTCCTCGGCCTCCCCCTTTGCCTATAAGAAGCACCCGATGCAGAAACCCTAAGCACCCGATAAAATCTCCACGAAACCTTCTATAGCCGCCGCCAATGTCGTCCCTAGATCGGGGGGATCTGAAGTTCTTCCTGGCACCCTGCCGGAGGGGAGATCATCCCGGAGGCCTTCTCTCCGGTATGATGCGTGAGTAATTCCACCTTGGACTATGGGTCCATGTAGTAGCTATATGGTTGTATCTCATCCTTTATGCTTTCATGTATAGATCTCGTGAGCTCCGTTCATGATCAAGATCTAATCTATTTGTAATCATGCATGTTGTGTTTGCGGGGATCCGATGGATATTGAGATTATTATGTTGGTTTGATTAATGGTTTTGTATTTATGATTCTATCATGTCTGTGTTGTTTGTGATCTTGCATGCTCTTCGTTGTTAGTAGCTATCTTGGCCAAGTAGTTGCTAGTGACTCCAAGAGGGAGTATTTATGCTCGATAGTGGGTTCATGCCTCTAGTTTCCAAGGGAAGTGACAGAAATCTCTTTGGTTGTAGATGTGTTATTGCTACTAGGGAGAAAACAACAGTCTCTTGTTCATGGAACATGTGGACTGTTTACCTTACACACTTTGCTTAAAGCAGTTGTTTGTTGCTTGCAACTTAATATTGGAGGGGGTTCGGATGATAACCTGAAGGTGGACTTCTAGTCATAGATGCAGTTGGATGGTGGTCTATGTATATTGTTCTATTTCCCAATCGAATCTCATAGGATCTTTCTGACTAGTAATTGCATTGTTATGCCTTGCTCAGTTCCTGTCAATTGCCCTGCTGTAATTTGTTTACCCTTCATGCCATGTTGTTTATCTAAGGAGAGCACCTCTAGTGAACTATGGACCCCGGTCCAATCTTTACCATTGATACATCTTCCATTGTTACTTGTTTACTTGCTGAAAACCATTACCTTTCACACCATACGTTTAATACTTTGTCACAGCAAACCGGTGAGCTTGACAACCTCACTGTTCGTTGGGGAAAAGTCTTGAGTTTGTGTTGTGCAGGTCTCCGCGTTTCTTGCAACACCTGTGTGACGTTTCCTTCCTCCTTCTGGTTCGATAACCTCGATCTCTACTGAGGGAAAACTTGCTGTTGTGCTGCTTCACACCTTGCTCTTGGGGTTCCCAACAAGACTCCACATCAAGCACCAAGTTCTCCAGCGCCACCAAGGAGTCATCAACAAGTTTTCTGGCGCCGTTGCCGAGGACTGAAGAAGAAGAAGCTCCCACGTCAACCACATGCCAACAAGTTTTCTGACACCGTTGCCGGGGAGGCTAAGGACGTCTTCACTAGGGGAGTCCTCCACTTCCTTTATCTTTACTTTGTTTTTAGTTTGCTTTGTTTCTTTTGCTTGGTTTTGTTTGCCTCTTTAAAAAAACAAAAAAAATTGTCTAGTTTGGTTTGCTTGCTTTATTCAAAAACACAAAAAAATTAGTTCCTGCTCTAGCTGCTGCTGTTTTTGGCTTGCCCACCTTTGCCAAAATGAACTCTGCTGAGAACACCAAGTTGTGTGACTTCACTAGCACCAACAACAATGATTTCCTTAGCACACCTATTGCTCCACCTGCTCCTGATGCTACCTTTTATGAAATTAAGCCTGCTTTGTTGAATCTTGAGATGAGAGAGCAATTTTCTGGTGCTGGTTCTGATGATACTGCTGCCCATCTTAATAGCTTTGTTGAACTTTGTGAGATGCAAAAATATAAGGATGTAGATGGAGATATTATTAAGCTCAAGCTTTTTCCTTTCTGCTTGAGAGGAAAAGCTAAAGAATGGTTACTATCCTTGCCTAAAAATAGTATTGATTCTTGGACTAAGTGCAAAGATGCTTTTATTGGAAAGTACTATCCTCCTGCTAAGATTATATCTATGAGAAGTGATATTATGAAATTTAAACAACTTGATAGTGAACATGTTTCCCTAGCTTGGGAAAGAATGAAGTCTTTGGTTAAGAATTGCCCCACTCATGGACTTGCTACTTGGATGATTATCCAGACTTTTTATGCAGGTTTGAACTTCTCCTCAAGAAATTTGTTGGATTCAGCTGCTGGAGGTACCTTCATGGGCCTCACTTTGGGTGCTGCAACAAGGCTCCTTGATAATATGATGGTTAACTACTCTGAATGGCATGTTGAGAGAGCTCCGCATGGTAAGAAGGTAAATTCTATTGAGGAAGCTTCCTCTTTGAGTGAAAAGATTGATGTTATTATGGCTATGCTTGTTAATGGGAAAGCTCCTTTAGATCCTAATAGTGTTCCTTTAGCCTCTTTGGTTACTCAAGAAGAGCAAGTTGATGTGAACTTCATTAGAAACAACAATTTCAACAATAATTCCTATAGGGATAATTTTGGTAGCAACAACAATTATAGGCCTTATCCTCCTAGTGGAAATGCTTATCAGGGTAGATCTGGAATGCCTAGTGAAGAGAGGATTCTAGAAGTTGAGAGATCCACTAAAAACTTTATGCAAATGCAATACGAGCAAAACAAGATTTTCACTAAAACTATGGAGGAACAATCTATCATTTTGAAAAATATTAGTCATCAGCTTGAGAATCTGAATAGAGAAATTCCTAGTTTACAGTCAAAAAATTTGAGTGCTGAGAAAAATATATCCTCTTTGTCTAAAGCTCAAACTTCCTTGGTTAATAAAATGGCTGCTAAACCTGAAACTATGGAAAATACCTTTTCTACTGCTCATGCCATACAAGTTACTATTGATGAAAATGTTAGGCTGTTAGCTCAACTCCATGCTAAGTGGGAAAGGGAAGCTGAAATTGATAGAAACAATAGTGTGTGCACCATCACCACTAAACCACAAGTAGCCCCTATTCCTCCTCCTACTATGCCTAAGCCTATTGATCCTACTACTAGTGATGCTAAGTTTGACTTTGATATTGATGGTTGCAATATTTCTGAAGTGATTATGTTCCTACAAAAGCTTGCTAGAAGTCCTGATGCAAGTGATATGCATGTTGCTTTCACCAAACACATTACAGATGCTCTTGTTAAGATTAAGGAAGAGAAGCTAAAACACAAAGCTTCTATTCCTAGGAAAGTAGAAGATAGTTAGGAACCCATTATTAATATGCAAGTGAATGACTTTGATCTCAAAGCTTCATGTGATCTTGGTTCTAGTGTCTCTATTATGCCTAGGAAGATTTATGAAATGCTAGATTTGCCACCTTTGGAAGATTGTTATTTGGATGTCCCACTCAATGATAATGCTAAGAAGAAACTCATGGGGAATATTAATGATGTTCTCATTATGGTTAACAATTCTTATGTCCCTATTGATTTCTATGTTTTGGATGTTGAATACAATGCTTCTTGTCCTATTACTTTGGGAAGACCTTTTCTTAGAACAGTTGGTGTCATCATTGATATGAAAGAAGGCACCATTAAATATCATTTTCCATTCGAGAAAGGTATCGAACACTTCCCTATGAGAAGAGAGAATTTTCTTTTTGCTCCTCCTTTGAAAGCAAGGTTTGATGTTAATGCTTCTTCATTTGAAAATACTTGATTCTTCTTGCTTCTTGTGCCTAACTTAAAGGCGTTAAAGAAAAGTACTTGTTGGGAGATAACCCAAGAGTTTCATTGAGTATTGGAAGTTATTACTTCAGTAATGACCTCTCATTATCATTTTTGTTTGCTTTTTGTGCCAAAAATAATCTCTAATGACAGGGAAGTAAGATTTGGGGAGTTGCTGTCCCGAAACAGATTTCTGTCCTCCACCAAAATAATCCGTGAGGAGTCTCTGTAACTCTGATTGAGCTCAAAATTTATGAATAAATCCCACAGTATGTTAGCTAACTTTAGTTAGTTAAACACTTTTTTATTTGGTCAACAAAATATGTTCGAAAAAATCGGTTTCTACCTGCTGGTCTGTTTTGACAGATTTCTGTCATTATTTGCATTTGCTTCTTATTGATTCCTTTTTGGGTTCTTTTTGGGAAATTGAGCTTTTTGAAGGAGTTACTACAATAGCTTATGTTTTTAGTGAAAAGACTTGATGTTTCAAAGCTTTGCCAGAGGTCTAATATCTTTTGAATACACTAATGTAGCTAATAAAGATTGTGTGAAGTTTTATATGAAGGAAAAATTTCAGGTGTAGAGAGAGAATGATGCAATGAGATGAATAATGGACAAAAGCTCAAGCTTGGGGATGACACCATGGTGTCACCCCAATAAATATCCAATAGGTACAAGCGTCAAAGCTTGGGGATGCCCAAGGCATCCCCTTCTTCATCAATAAAAAGCTAAGGTCTGTCTAGACACTTCGTTTTTATTGTTTTATGCACAAGTTGTGTTGTTCTTGGAGCGTCTTAGTTTTAGTTTGCTTTGATTAGGTTGTTTAGTTTGCTTGAGTAGTTATGGACCCCCGTTCTTGTTGTGTTGTTTTGCAAATAAGTTGCTTGGTGTTGGAAAGGAGTATTAAGTTCTTTCTTGTAAGTGCAAGAGGAGCTTGCATTGACTGTGACTTAGACTTTAGCATGACATGTTAGGTGTTGTTTTGACCTTATGCTTAGTGATTATTGTTGTAGCATGTCTTGTTCCAAACAATTGGGATTTCTTAGTGTTCCTTGAAGAAATTATGCGTTGTTTTATCATGCAAAAGCATAGTATTGTGGTATTATCCTTTGATGCTTTGCTTAGGTTGACTTGGCACATGCTCACACCATGTTATGAATATGAACAAGTCACCATAGCCTCTATGATCATTTAGTCCTTGACTTGTAGTACCACTCTATGCTTTGATTAGTAATGCTTTGTTGCTCTGCATGATTATGGCCATTATGCTCTCTTAGTTGGTTGCTCCCAGTCTTTTGCTAGTCTCCACTTGTATGGGTAAGTTCTACTCATGCTTCCAACTCCCAAGAAACCAAGTTTTTCCAAAGTGTCCGCTATAAACTCCTATGCATGGTGTGTTACATCATTCCAAGTATATTCTTGTTTTTAGCTATCTTCCAATTAAAAACTATATTGTTATGTGAAAACTTAGTGATTAAAGCCCTCACAAACTTGATGGCACACTTTATATTCTTTCCCCCTAATAAACTTGAACCATTGTGTCATTTATGTTGTATATGATTTGCACTTATACGTTGGAATTAGCAGAACCGTGCTGTCACGGGGAACGTTTTCAACATTGCACTTGTACTTTGTACTCAGTTGATATCATGCTCTTTTGTCTATGGATGTCACCGGTGTGAAATAAAGAGGGAACTTGTAATTCCATGGAGTTTGTATCCTGTGTTAGAGAAACGTCTGGGCCGCTAGCCTAAGCCATGCCTAATCATGGTGGAAACTTGCAGCATCACCATAGTGACATCTATGAAGCATTCTTCTTATAAAAAAAGAGAGACATTGAGAAAAGAGGAAAGGGAGAAAAAAGCACCATATTCCCATGGTACATAAGAAGATTGCTGAGATGCTCATTGTCTGCTTGCCTTTTCATTTTGGTTATGGGAAAGCTCCTGTACCATGTGCAAGGGGTACCCCGTTGGCGGTTCTCAATGATATGCAAATACTTACAATGACAAGAACTTACCTGTGACCAAAGTTGAGTATGCATGAGATGTGTCCCTCGTATTCAAGGGACTTGAGATTGCCAACTTATACTTCGTCAAGCATATACTCCATCTTTGCCACTTTAACCTTAATCACTTCAAGATGCTTAGGATAGGGCAATGAGGGTTGAAAGCTAACAAGTACCATAATTTTTGGAAGCTCTTTTTGAAACTTGAAATTCCTGCTTCCTTTACAAAAAGGCCTTTCTCCCACCTTTATTTGAGTCTCCACCTTCTACCTTTAGGCACCATTAAGAGAGCATAGTTGTCATTTTGTGTGCACTGTTCCAAAGCTTATTGATTGATGCATATTGCGATATTACTTGTTCTTGTGCTATTTGTTTCTAGTCACCCTTGTGAACTTTGAAGGTGTCCTATGCATCTATTTGCTACTCTATGAGGGACAAGCTGAATGCCACTATGCTATGTTTTCTGTATGTGAAACAAACAAACGTTTTTCAATGCATGTTATTCATGATCTTTGTTTGTAGCCTTTCATGTTGCATGCACTGTTACTATGTCCTATTGTCAGAACTCCATCTTTCATGCACATGTTTAGAGTTCTTTGATCCCAGCTTTCAATGCTTGCAAATGGTTAGATCTTTATTGTGAGGGTGCATGTCACCTCAAAAATTATTCTTTTATCACTTACCTACTCAAGGACGAGCAGGAGTTAAGCTTGGGGATGCTTGATGCGTCGGAAATATATCTATAATTTTTTATGCTCCATGCTTGTTTAGTACCTACTTTGCTTTGCTTTGTCTACACTTTGAGGTGCTTTTTACATGTTTTCTGGTACTAACCTATTAACAAGTTGCCAGAGTGCTAGTTGCCTGTTTTCTGCTGTTTTTGGTTCCAGAAAAGTTAGTAAAGAAATATTCTCGGAATTGGACGGGACAAACGTCAAAGTCAATTACTTTCCGTGGGGAACAAGAAGTCTAGAGGGGAGACGGAGAAGCGGGCCAGGGCAGCCAGACCCCCCTAGGCGTGGCCAGGGGTGATCCCACGCCTAGGAGGGGTGTGGCCCCTCTGGCCGCCTCCTCGGCCTCCCCCTTCTCCTATAAGAAGCTCCCGATGCAGAAACCCTAAGCACCCGATCAAATCAACACGAAACCTTCTGTAGCCGCCGCCACCGTCGTCCCTAGATCGGGGGGATCTGAAGTTCTTCCCGGCACCCTGCCAGAGGGGAGATCATCCCGGAGGCCTTCTCTCCGGTATGATGCATGAGTAGTTCCACCTTGGACTATGGGTCCATGTAGTAGCTAGATGGTTGTATCTCCTCCTTTGTGCTTTCATGTATAGATCTTGTGAGCTCCGTTCATGATCAAGATCTAATCTATTTGTAATCATGCATGTTGTGTTTGCGGGGATCCGATGGATATTGAGATTATTATGTTGGTTTGATTAATGGTTTTGTCTTTATGATTCTATCATGTCTGTGTTGTTTGTGATCTTGCATGCTCTCGGTTGTTAGTAGCTATCTTGGCCAAGTAGTTGCTAGTGACTCCAAAAGGGAGTATTTATGCTCGATAGTGGGTTCATGCCTCTAGTTTCCAAGGGAAGTGACAGAAATCTCTTTGATTGTAGATGTGTTGTTGCTACTAGGGAGAAAACAACGGTCTCTTGTTCATGGAACATGTGGACTGTTTACCTTACACACTTTGCTTAAAGCAGTTGTCTGTTGCTTGCAAATTAATACTAGAGGGGGTTCAGATGATAACCTTAAGGTGGACTTCTAGTCATAGATGTAGTTGGATGGCGGTCTATGTATATGGTTGTATTGCCCAATCGAATCTCATAGGATCTTTCTAACTAGTAATTGCATTGTTATGCCTTGCTTAGTTCTTGTCAATTGTCCTGCTGTAATTTGTTTACCCTTCATGCCATGTTGTTTATCTAAGGAGAGCACCTCTAGTGAACTATGGACCCCGGTCCAATCTTTACCATTGATACATCTTCCACTATTACTTGTTTACTTGCTGCAAACCATTACCTTTCACACTATACATTTAATCCTTTGTTACGGCAAACCGGTGAGCTTGACAACCTTACTGTTCGTTGGGGCAAAGTCTTGAGTTTGTGTTGTGCAGGTCTTCGTGTTGCTTGCAACACCTATGTGACGTTTCCTTCCTCCTTCTGGTTCGATAACCTCGGTCTCTACTGAGGGAAAACTTGTTGATGTGTTGCTTCACACCTTGCTCTTGGGGTTCCCAACAAGACTCCACATCAAGAACCAAGTTCTCTAGCGCCACCAAGGAGTCATCACCTAGTTCAACCTTGTTACCGATAAGTACTCTTTACTCGTATTGTGATATGACATACCTTGTGACCTAATCACATGCTTGCAAGCCAATTGGATGACACTCCACCTAGAGGGCCCAGAGTATATCTATCCGTCATTTGGATGGACAAATCCCATTCTTGATCCATGCGCTTCAACCCATACTTTCAGAATACCCAATGCCACCTTTATAACCACCCAGTTACGATGTGGCGTTTGATGTCATCATAGCATTCATCCGGTGTTGGTGATTAACATGATCTCATGGTCGAAGGATTATGTTACTATGTATTTGAAAGCTTGTAGCAAAATAAACTTAATGACATGATCTTATGATATGCTTACTATGGTTGCATGTCCATCACATCATTCTCCTAATGATATGATCGTGTTATTAATAACATCCAATGTTCATGATCAGGAAATGATGATCATCTATTAATCAACAAGCTAGTTTAACAATAGGCTTACTAGGGATTCTTTTATGTTTACAAAACACACAAGTATTAATGTTTCCTGTTAACACAATTATAGCATGGGATGCAAACATTTATCATAAACACAAATATATAATAATAACCACTTTATTATTGCCTCTTAGGCATATCTCCAACAGACATCAGTTCAACATGTATTCATCTTTTTGCATCTTGTGCTTCACTTCTTCCTCTTTAGACTTGGTGTTGCATCTTACCGCCCAATGTCATCTGTCCACTTCTGTCTTTTTTTCTTCCAAGCACGACAATCATGTAACGTGACACCAAGGCCACATCATCGTTGTCAGGCGTCACATCTTCCTCTTCTGGGAAGAATTCAATCGGGCCAAATTGCATGATCGAGTTATGCAAAATGCAACAGGCGAGAACAAGCTTAACTTGGGTCAAGGAAAGAATGGAATGGCTTCTGATCAAGGATCTTAAATCCGTTCTTCAGAGCAGCAGAAACCCTTTCAACCATGACTCTTAGGCTAGATTGTCTGAGATTGAAAAGTTCCTCTAATGTTCTAGGATAGTCCCTAGCAGAGAACTCATTGAGGTGATAACTTTTTTACCTGAAGGGTGGAAAAATTCTAGGCCAACAAGCATATTCTGCATCTTCTAGGTAGAACTTACCTTTAGGGATCTTCATGCCATCATATCTCTCATGGCCATCATTGAGAACTGTGGCATCATGGGATGATCATTCCCATCCGGCAAGCACATATGTGAACTTTATGTCAAAATCAACAGCGACAAGCACATTCTGGATGGTGAAGTGCTTTCTCACATATATGCATCTGCTTCATCTTTCGTCACTCTAGCAATCACAAGAGTACCATCAATTTCTCCAATACAATCATGTCATGAATAAAATGTTAAGCCTCAGTGTAATACAATCCTCCCATGGAGTACAAGTACAATTGCTCACCTTAAAATATGGGAACCATCGGAAGTTGTCTTCTATCTTAGCTAGAGTTTGAGTTAATGGTGGCTTGATCATCTCTCATCCGATCTCTCCAATAACATACGACACTTGATGGAAATACCGGAAAATTGTCTCCATGGATATCCTCCATGTGTTGTGAATCACTTGAAATCTCTGGTTATGTCCTAGAACATGAAGGAACCATGTCACTTGCTCTTCGGTATAGGTTTGGATGTTGTCCTTAATTAAACTGCTTACCTTTAATGTGTGCACAGGTAGGTTACAAGGGGCTCTTCTCATCTAGAGCATGGCAATAGCCTCTACATCGTTATTGTTGTAGATGTAGTTCAAATTTGCTATCCTCTCTCTGCCGCGATGTACCATGGGAGCATATTTCATCGACGGACTGTTAGTCCTAGCATCCACTCTTCTGTGGATCAAAAGCATCCATGCCTAAATCACGGCCACTAGGGTAGCTTCCTGGATGATAACCTTCAACTATTGGTCCTAATCAAATTGATGTTGCATAAGCACCCGACAAAAGGCCTATAATGTCTAGCAAACTAGCTAGGGAGCTAACATTGGGGACGGGGCATGCAGGCGGTGCTTACATTCATGGTTGAAGACAACGACATCCTGCTAGAGCCAGAGAAGACGGTGACCGACACGAAGAGGACAAGCCAATGTCGTAGATGTGCGAGACCGTAGCAGCCGATGCCAAAGAAGACGAAGTGAATGACCAGGTGTCGGAGATGTGCGTACACACCAATAGGTGGTGGCACAGATCTAAATCTCCACCGCCGCCGCCAAAGCTGTCGCGTAAGAGGGAAATGAGGATGAATTTGTTTCCCGCGGGTGGTGCCAGACTAAGAGGGAGGTGAGGCTACTTTTCACGTCATACCGTGCATCCATGTTTTCGCCTCCAGCCATCTCTGCTTGGCTCCTCGCGCACTCTTTTCCTCTCCTTGCGCTCGCCACGTCCCTATGGAAATGCTCGATTGGACGTTCCTCCAGAGCCCCGTGGCAGTCAAGTTCGCAGAATGCCACGGCTAACCAAACGGGCGGTTTGCGTACCATTGGATGCCTGGATGTGACAAACGCCTTCTCGGGCAACCAAACACGCCCTTAGTGAAGTATGCAGCTGTATGAGACTGGGAGAAACGACTTAGCGGGCAACCAAACACGCTTTAGTGAAAGTATGCAGCTGTATGAGACGGTAACTGACGCAGTGGAAACAGAAGAACACCGTTGCAAAATCGTCTCTGGATTCTGGATTTGGTTAGCCATTGAGATCTTTGTACGGCGAAGGGCTTGGAGGCTCCTCCTCCAAATATGACAGCGACGCGTTACACAAAGTAAATCAGACGATTTGGTCGTAGATGAGATGCACCCATTAATCCAGAATATCTCGCTCGCGAGAATGCTTAATAAGTTGGGATGAGTAGTCAAATGTGACCCTCAAAAGTGCCAGACTTGGTGCACTGTGATTGGCTACTGAGTGTCTTTTTGGCCATCTTATTCATCATAACATAGTCACAGACCATTTAGACTTCAGTGACAATGTAGACGGGAAGTGTGATCTTCAAAGTGCAACTTTTGAAAAGTTCACTAGCAATTCATTGATCAAAATTAATTAAAGCACAATTGAGTAAAAAGTAGCCTTACATACAGGACGTTGCCTACATGGGGCCTTCCGCGTATTGATCAGCGGGAATAACACAGGCGCTTCTGAGCTCATCTGGATATTACAAACAACACCCGGGCGATTGTCTATTCTCTTGGTTAAAATTCTGCCTGTAACACACAAGATCATTGTTTCAATCAGTCAAATTCGTCATGGCGCCTTGTTTTGGTCTGCCACACTGCCACACCTGAAAAGAACTCCAGAGAGGCCCTGCGAGTTGGCGAGGCGCTCTAAATCGCTAAGCTTAAGCTTCAAAGTCTCGATTTCTGCAGCCAGCTGATCCTCTTTCTGTCTCAGTTCCTTCAAGTTAAAAAGCAATTATACATCATCATGCGGGTGTAGAAATTATTGATACTAACCGGCAGCCAATGTAAATTCAAAAATTCCTACTGGGCTCGGCAGCATCTGCTGCTGGCTTAAAAGAGACCACTGAATTATGATTTTCTTAAGCAGAACGGAGTTGGAAATGCAATTCGGAAACACATCGACAAGGGCCAATGGAAAACCATACAATGAGTACATCATACATCAGAAGCTTTTGGTCACTACGGATCATTGGCAGTGCTGACACTAGCTAGATTATCACGGCTCACGACCATTTGGTTCAACACATAAGATGTCAAGGTGTCAGCATGCAGAAAACACCCTTCCCCATGACTGGGCCCAATCTTTTTGACAGGGTTATATCTTACTCTACACTTTGCACACAAAGAACCGCTCAAGGAGCTTTGTACTGACTGATTGCTTGAATTTCATTTGGTTGATTCATTTCTCTAGAATACTGCATTATAAAATTGGTAGTTCTCTTAATTAATCCCTGTTTTGACAAAGGGTAAAGTGATTTTCTGGGGACATTCATTTTCGAAATTACTCATATTTACAGGTGAATAGACTCAGTTTGCTGAAATATGTCAATGTCAGAGATTCAACAGACACTACAATATTTAGTAGTGGCATAAACGAGTTATTACCTCAACTTCCTTTTTACGAGCCTCCTCTTTCCGATTCTCTGACCTTGCACTTCTTTGCACCTCAAAGACCACAACAGCCCCAGCAACCTACTATACAATATTTACCAAACTATAATGAATGGCCACCAAAGATAATCACCAAACCATGTACGAGTACAAGTGCAGAGAAAGTCATGATCAAGGTTTGAAACAGTGGGTACTGGCCTATGGGGTCCATATCAGTTTGGCTTCGGTATAACATATATCAGGTGGTATAGCAGACGATATGTAGTTGTATTTGACAAACAATGATCGCATTTTTTTAGTTAGTTTTGTTCATATAATGCATTTTTAACACAAATAAAATGTATAATAAAAAAATTCTCAAGCATAACAAGTGTACGATTCAAAGTTTTTGGTCCTTTAGTTAAGAAATACGTACACAAACATTTACTGAAGTCGTAAGGCAACATACAGAAGTACATTCTGCGTGAATCATATGTTGGAAATATGCCCTATAGGCAATCATAGAGATGATTATATTTCATTGCATCAATGATGTATTGAATGGTCTTTGAATACTGTCTTTGTATTGATTGGCAAGTACATGCCTTGTTTGTGAAATTTTTTACTCCTTAGTCGGAGTACATGTGAGGACACATGAATATTAGACTAGCACATGTATTGGTTGATGACTGTGTTTCAAAAGTCATATACATGAAGATGTCAAACAATTAATGTGCACACATGTAATGAACATGGGGTTGGACCGACCGAACTCGAGACATAGCAAATTAGCAATAATGTTGTAGTTCTCCCTACACAGTGTGTATGCTTTGTCCTTATACCCGAGATTGTCGCATGAGATGTGAATCGACCTACTTAGTGGCTACCAAATGCTACTACGTAACTGGGTAGTTATAAAGAGAGCCTTTTTGGTTTGTCTTGAATCATGCCGTGAGGCATGGTTAGCCGAGATGGGATTTGCCCCTCTCTACTTTTGAAAGATATATATAGCCCCTCGAGTGATTGGATTCAGAAATGCATGGCCGTGCTACTTAAGGTTAAAGAGTTAACCTACTAAGAGATTCCAAATCGCGGGATGGGATCGAGAAAGAGTGGCCAGCTTGGAGCTTGACAAAATATCATGAGACAAAGGGAATGACACGTATATAAACATTGTGAAGGTTTTGTCTGGTATAATCTTTATGTGCGTTTAGGAGTTGGCACGTCTTGCTAGAGGCTGCTACCAACTATTGACCGAGTAGAAGTACTCGCGTGGGTGAACACCACCAATATATGGTTTATGCCATATATGATTTTTTCATCCATAGCATATCATGCATTGTGCATTTAACTAGTTTATGTAAAATGAGCTAATGCATTTTAAACAAAAATAAAATAATTCTTGGTACCAAAGTTATTTCACCTATATTTTACCGGTTTCTAATACTACGGGGAAACAAGTGTTCACATGAAAACTCCTGCTCTAAGAGAATCATTACCATAAATTTCAGGAAGAATTTTATCAAAATTCGCAAGTTGAAACAGTATGTTACACAGAGAAAACATGCAAGTACAGTAATACAGTAAGTTTCATAAAGTATATTCATTTATGACTTTAGTAAATACCGAGAATACAAAGAGCTCCCCGATAAGATCGGCAGCAGCTTGAACAGCTTTCTCTTCATTCAACGGTCGAACCTCAACTTGAGTTGAATGTCCATATATTCTTCTTTGGATGTTTGTGGAAATGCGATGATTTGCCTACAAAAGGGGTACATTAGCCAAAAAGGTCACTTAAGACAGTGAAACAAATAAGTAGCAGCAAAAGAGAGATTGAAATGATATTTTGATGTGAAGAGTATGTGTTCCTAAACCAAGAATTTTTAATACTCACTCTGATTAGCGACGCTTATTATTGATCGGAGAGAGTATTACTTTGGCATCTACCATTAGTTCACAAGATGCACACAGAATTTTTAATACTCGCTCTGATTAGCGACACTTATTATGGATTGGAGAGAGTATTACTTTGGCATCTACCATTAGTTCACAAGATGCACACAGAATATTAAAGCAAGATAAGCATGATATCTAAAGCACTGTATCAAGCATAAGGCAAGTCAAAAATGGGTAAGGCGCCACTTTTGTCACCAGAAGAGGTGGAGGACAATTTATTCCTCTTAATCTCTTATTAAGCTCATGTCTGTGTCCTCTACAACATAGACCTCCATAATCTATGATGCATGACACATTGTTTACCAAGTCAGCTGACCCAAACACTGAAGAGGAAGTTTCATACCAAGTTTTTTTTTGTTTCGCGGGGCATCTATGATAGCTTCATAGTCTAGTGGATCTCCCCCCACCCCCAGCCCTAGGCTACACTACCCAATGGATTGCCGGCAGATCTTGCCTTGAGATACAGTCCACAGCTGTACATGCAGATTATATTACTGTAGATCATGTAACAGTTGTTGCCTTGTTGGTAATCAACACAAGACTGACACAGTGGGCGGTCTGGTTACTATTGAATGATGGACTTGTGAGTTTGCTTACACGAGGAGAGAAGAATGGCAGCCCATGTCCTACAATCTATGACGATGCTTTGCTTTTTGGTGCCAGGAGAAAGGCAAGGCATTATATAGTTAGCAACAGCCAGCTTGAATGCTCGATGTTGTGTGACAGCACACATGAAAAACCAGTTCGCTACAAAACATAACCGCAAGCTTAGCACCAAAAATAAAATAAAACATTTGCACATATTTGAGTTGCTGAAATAAGCAAAAAGAAAATCTACATGAAGGGTGGGTATATGCTTGAGTTTTGATGCACAGATTTAATTTGTTTAGAATTTGTGAAGATGCACAAGTAGGAAAATCTAAACTCAAGCATCCACCCACATATTTTTTTTTGGAGCAACCGGAAGGAGCTCTGCCTTTTCATAAAGTACTCCCTCGGTTTCAAAATATAAGATGTTTTAGGTTTGTGAAGAAAATGTATCTAGACTTTTTTTTAGTGTGTAGATTCACTCCAAAGCTGAGTGAACCTACATACTAAAAGTAGTCTAGATACATTTGCTTCACAAAGCTAAAACATCTTATATTTTGAAAGGGAGGGAATGGAATAGAATTGGACAGTTTATAAGGAAAACTGGCCAAAAACTGATACAAACGCAACACAAACGTGTCCGATTTATAAGGAAAATCGGACAGAAAACCACACGGCACAATTTTCTGGAAAAACTGGCAAAACCACACACAGCCATCAACCCTGTCACCCAAGTGACCAGGGCAAACACCCATGACACAATATTTAGAATCTACTCTCTACAAATAAACCTAGTTAAATAATAAGTCTTCTTTTACAGTTAGTTACATAATAAGCAAAATGATCTAATAGTAACAATTCTGGAATAGGGGAGAATGCTTAGAGTATCTAGCTTACTTAAGTTGCTGGAAACTGCAAGCTAGATTGGTCCCTAGTCCCTACAACTAACCTATTCATATCTGACACAAAAAGCACCAAAATTAAAATAGCCATTATGACTTATGAGAGATGGCATACACACCGACTGCCAAAACTCTGGTGAACAGTGGATTCAGTACACTATGCCAGCCCTAATGCCTAAATTGTTGCCGATTAGACTATCAAAGTATCAATTTACTATCATATTTCATTTAATTTACCTACAAACAGTACAGTACATGCATCCAACATATCTGAATCTCATAGAATAAACCAACGGTGGATGAACTTGGATAGCCAACCAAGGGTAGCAACATATTATCCATATTCTTTACCTACCTGTGAACATGGACACGCGGATATAGGGATAGAAACACCAGGGAGATCTTTTTTGTAAATGAAGTTTAGTTATCAACTACAAACTATGGACTACTGGTAATGTGAATACAAGCAGATTTCACGTACCAACTATCAATGCATAAATATAAATTTGTTACTTACAGGACATCCAAATAAATTGCCCATCAGCATATCAAAGTACAGAATCAGGTTACTTTTCTATTCATAACTTTCATATCTTACACACTAAGTACGTGTGTGCCTTATATTGTTCACAGGTGCACAGTTATGCAGCTTACATCTCAAGTGTTTAAACATTGAAGGTTATGGTGCATGGAAATTGGAATGCAGTTTTCTCCTCTAACTGCGTCTGGTTTTAGACTTTTAGTCACTGGCTTCTTGGACCTATGAACCAAGCAGTGGATCAACGTAGAAGCATTGTGCCTGCTAAAACCTAGTTGGTATTCTATTTTAGGTCGCCCAACCTATGAATATACCTATGTAGTGGGTAATTGTTACTAAGTGACAACAGTAGCGTAAACTGCAGTTGTGATTGCAACACAGATGCCTTTACTATAATCAAAACGGCAGAAACAAAAGCGCAAGCATTATTCATTTGATCAGATAGAACACATTGTTTAGACATATACTCTTTGTTCAATAATATCACTGATTCTACTCATGATATGACCTACATGGCTACATATAATAGGTGTGGAGCTACACACACCACGGTAAAAAATATATACTTATCTTAGCAATTTTGACAAAAAAAATCAGCCCATGAACCACCGTAGACTATGTAAAGTGCATACTGGTCAATTATCATGAAAAGTTTGAGAATGAAATTTTCTGATTTGCTAACATGGCTAGAAACCTGGAGCGGACTGCCACACGATGGCGCGTCATTGTGGTTATCATGAGATTGGAAATTAACCATGGGAAGCTGATGTACATGGTTTTGGTGTATGTTATCTCGTTAGATCATTAACTATTGGCGCTACTTTTTATAAAAAAAAAGATGGAAATGTTCTGTTCATTTTAAGAAACACATACATATTTTGGCCAATTGTGTATTTTGAGCTAAGAACACCGGAACCGACGAAATGGTCACTATCATCCGTAGAGAACAAGTGTACTTTGCATATGACATATCCTAACCAGCAGGCTAAGAAGACAACTGTGGTAAGACATGCGAACGGGCCAAATGCAAGCCAGCGAAGATGAACTGAATCAACGCCACAGAACCAACTCCAACAGTGTCAGGACGCATTCATTCAGCAGATAAACCCCAAATCATAGGCTATGTAACTAAGGAATGGGTAATTAGTGGACTGCACAGCCCAACATAAACCCTACACGGCCAGATTCTACATGAATTTCGAGTCTGCGATGACGAGTCTCCTCTAAAAAGGTTCTCGGTGACTGGATGAGCTGAACAGGGACATCAAAGCGGGTAAGAAGAGGAGGGGAAATGACCAGCACGGCACCTGGGCGAGGTTGATGATGAGCTGACGGAACTTGGGGTGGCGGCTGGCCTCTGTCTTGAGCCTGATCGCGACAGGCTTTGCCATCATCTTCAGCGTCAGCGTCCCGAGCTTCGCCAGTGGGAGGATCATCTTCTCCGACGACGACGAGTTCCCGACCCCTTTCTTTGACGAATTAGAGCCACCGGGATCTTGGTAGCGGGGTGGTGCGGCGGCGGCGGAGGACTTGGGTACCCCGAGGACTTACCGGCGTTGAGATCGGGAGCCCGATTTGGGAGATTCCTACCACGAGCAGGGCCGGTCCTAGGGAGGGACCGGAGGGGCAGCCGCCTCGGGCCCAAAAAAATTGGAGGCCCTTCCCAAATATTTGTTCTATACTAGAATAGTATAGATTCCAGAAAAAAATAAAACGTCATGTCTTCCTTTGGACCAAATTGGCCCCTTTTCTTTTTCTAGACCCACCTAGCGCTTCTAATTAGGAAATATGAATAGCGATCAGATCGAGATTAGCGATCTCTTTCACGCATAGGGCCAGCTCGTGAGTCCCGTTCCCGTTTGACCCGATTGTGGGCATGCCCTGACGCACGACATGACTCCCGCTCCGTGGGCCTATGACACCGTCGCTTGTCGCCTGTCGTTCCTTGCTCATCGCCCATCTCATTTGTGCTGCCCCTACTCTCGTCTCGCTCGCAAGGACAGACGTCATACAAACATCGGAAGACATCAATTCTCAAACATTGCAAGGATGGACTGCCCTAATTCTATTTCTAAATATTAGTTCTTCTCATTTTTAGCTAGCATGGTTAATTTCCTATGGCGCATACGAGAGCGGAGGACAACATTGGCATTAACGTGGATAATTATAATGTGAGTAATCATGAGTACGTATCTAATTCATCTCCTTCAAAATCTGCTAGTGTTGATGAGGATAGTGTGGATATTTATGATCCGCTAAATTGGACTAGTCTTGATAACAAATCAAGGGATAAGTTAGTGAAAAAAGGGCCTACCAGAGAAGAAAATATTACTGTTGCATCAGCCGAAAGAAACTTCTCAAAATTGAAATTATTGAGGAACTATTTGAGATCTATGATATCTCAAGAGCGGTTAAATGGTTTGACAACTCGATGTATCGAGAAGACGTTATTAGACGAGATCGATATTGATTTCATTGTCAATGATTTTTCTTCTAGGAATTCCTGGAGAAAGTTTTAAGGTAATATATCATATTATTATTTTTATATGAATATTGCAATTGGGTATACTTTAATTATTTATTTTTGATCCTTATATATATAATACCAGAGGGTCCTAAATTTTAGTTTCGCCCCGGGCCTTCGAAATCTCAGGACCGGCCCTGATCACGAGTCTCACTTCTGGAGTCGTTTCTTCACTAAAGGGCCCGTGAGTTTAACGAAATTTCATCAAGATCTCAAAACTCGCGTGTAGCGAGTGGTGTTTCTCTTGTCGGAAAATGTGTTGTACATGTCCTGCCTGTCAGACAACCTTGTTCGGATTTTCGCCAACAATGCAGACTCTGCTTCTCGCTTTGTGGTGGATGGATGGCCACCACCGGCCGATTGAATGTTATAGCCGCGTTTGTTAGAGCATCTCCACTCGCCTATCCACTAGGCTGATTCGGACGTCGAATTTTGGTCCGGACGCCAAAAATCGGCCCAGTCGCATATCCAAGGACCTGTTTTCGTCCGGATTTCGGTATATTTTGGTTCGGCCTATCCAGGCCGTACCCAGGATCCCGGGTACGCCCTGAAAACGTCGGACTCAGCGAAAACGGACATGGGCCAGCTCTGTCGGCGAGAGAAGGCACCACTCCCACCAATTCGCCGAGCTCCCCGCCCTTTTCTTCCTCCCTCCCGCCTTTATTCCCCATTCCCCCACCCCTGAAGCTCCGCCGATCACCGTGCCCGACATGCCTCCCAAGAGTTTCGTCCAACCCAGATCGATCCTCGGCGAGGGTCCGGCAGAGAAGAAGGCGAGGAAGCCGAGAGCGTCGCCGACCAAGCCGGAGGGCATGTCCTCGACGGAGTGGGAGAAAAGGGAGCACACCAGGCAGATCTCGTCGGCCAAGCGGAAGGACAGGAAGGAGAGGGCGAAGCTCCGGCAGCAGCAAGTGGAGGAGGAGAAGGCGATGGTGAAGGCGACGGCGGAAGATCAGGCGATGGTGAAGGCGAAGCAGGCTGCGGCGACGCGTTCGGCGTTGATGGCCGCGCCGTACCCACCACACTAGGGGAGCCAGGCTAGCGTCGGCTAGCCCGCCGGCTTCTCGCCGATCTCTCCGGCCAACTTCCAGGAGAGCCAGGCGGCTGCTCGCCGATAAGAAGGCCAACTACGCCGCCAAGAAGCGCCACACGGACCTCAATTTCCTCATGGGCGGCGAGGACACGTCGAAGATGAGCTCGCCGGAAGGCCTGGTACATGGCACAACGTCAGGCCATCCTGGAGGGCATGACCATGGCTTCCCCTTCCCCTTCTTATGCGTCGAATGTGCCAACACCGAACGCTCCCACGCCAAGCTCTGCTTCGACTTCCTCCAACCCGGGGGCCTTCACCGGCGAGATGGACGACAACGCCGCGTCGTACACACCGTAGGAGCCCATCCCCATCGATGACTGATCGTTGTTTTCCTATTATGTAATAAAAATATGTCGCCGAACATGTAGGCGCATCTGTCGAACACCTTGTGGCCGAGCACTCGCCGGCGGGAACTATGCAGATTCAAAATATATAGTCGTTTTGTGTCCGCCTGGGTACTCGGCCTGGGTAGCTATAACATCCCAAAAATACTAAACTTGGATCACCAAACTCTAATCATCAAATTTAGGGTTAACAAAAACTTTGCTAAATAAAAATATGAAAGCATGCATGTGAGTATGCATTTCATTTTGAATTCTTTTGAACCAACTTGTTTGTGTGTTCCTTTGCTTGTAAATGGATGCTTAGGTGAAATAAACATCATCTAAACAATTTCCAAACTTTTCTCAACGACAAGTAAATCAAAACAAATAAAATAAGGGAATGGTCATTTTGACCAATTTAACTCTCATGCCTACTTTGGCTGTCTCAAACTTTCAGAACTTAACAGAAACTTTTCTGGATCTTTGCACCCCTTGATTGTACTCATAACAAAGTATCAAGGCCCACTTTGTGATCATCCAGAATCATTCAAATGCATAGTTTAAAAGACAGTTCAAAATTGAATCTTTATCATATGGGAAGATCCCACTTTTTCAAAAACCACTCAAACAAGCTCAACTTTCAAAACCCAAGCATCTGCAGACTCACCAGCACCAACCTAGCACACCCACCAAAAATCTTTTCAAAATTCAAAACTCTAATTCTTGCGGCCATTTCATCAAACATATTGCAGACACAAATCATCAAAATCTTAAACACTATTGTGAGCAGTGATTGAAGCCTAACTTGTTCCCTCTCTAGCTCACAACCATCTCAGTAGATCATCTAGCAAGTTAAACCAAGTACTAGATTCATTGTAAGCTGGGCAATGACATCAATGGTGAACAGCCGAAGCTCACCATGCCACCCCAGTGGAGACAGCAAGCTAGGAGGAGATTTAGCCGTGCCAACCTTGTCTAGGAGGCAGCCCACCGTCCACCGCCACTCCCTATCCCAGCCGCGAGTGTTGCTAAACCCTGGACCACACGCACGAACCGCGCCCAGCTCGTAGGCAACCATGCCGAGCATAGACATTTCTAGCCACTTTAATTAATTAAAATAAAAGAGAAAAACCTTATTAAATTGTGACACCACTTTAAATCACATTCCCATGGACTAAAATATGTGGTGATGACATGTGTCAACATGATCCCATGTTTGGTTTGGAGAATATTAAATCTTAAGTAGTTTTTCAATGAGTAGAAATTACTTTTCTAAAAATAAAAGGAATTAAACCAAGCTTTAATCTTGTAATGTTAGTGATGATGCTAGATCATCTATAGGACCCTTTTGTGTGATGATTGCAAGTAGTTAAGTATTGTTTGGTGATTGTGTACATCGTATTTATTTATAGAAGCTAGTACCGACCAAGGATACGAGGAAGAAGGAGGATTCTACGAAGAAGATGAAGGGTTTCGCGGCATAGTAAATCAAAATTTTCTACGGATGCGAACAGAGGGAAAGCCAAGATCTAATCTAGGAGATGCAAACAACGAGAGAGATTGGATTAGATCTTCATACCCTTGAAGATTCGCACAGCGGAACGTTCGTCGGAACGTGGGTGATGTAGTCGTACTCGCTTCTCCTCCTCGCGATCCGATCTGATCTAGCACCACAAGTGGCGGTGCCTCCGTGAGATGCACACGTGCAGCACCTCGACGTCTCCTCCTTCCTCGGACCAACAAGTATGGTGGAGAGACGGATTGGATCTACAACACGACGGCGTGGTGTATATGGTGGAGAATTTCTGCAGCAGGGCTTCGCCTACAAACAGTCGGGAGGGAGAGAGGAAGGGCAGCATGGCGGCTAGGATTGGAGGGGAAGGTGTGGGGCGTGGTGCGCCCCCAGCCCTCTTTATATAGAGGGGTGGGGCGGCAACCCTATCCCCCTCCCCCGAGCCAAGGCCAGCGGCCAAGAAGGAGGAGTGGGGGGCAAGGAAACCCCCCCTTCTAGAAGCTCTATCTAGAGTTTAAACCCCTCTTGGCCGGCTGGGCCCTATGGGTCCTTGTGCCCCTGGCCCAATGCGGCCAGGGCACTCCCTCATAGGCCCAGGCCCCCTCCCGGAAGGCGGGGCCACGTTGGTCCCCTTCCGGAAGGTTCTAGAAGCTTCCGGTACAATACCGATTAACCCGGAACAATTCCGAACTCCAAAAACTGCACTGCCTTATATGAATCTTATTCTCCGAACCACTCCGGAACCTCTCGTGATGTCCCGGATCCCATCCGAGACTCCGAAAAAAAACTCATAAACCAATTATCCAATCTATCCTAGCGTCGAGACACGTTAAGTGTGTGACCCTGCGGGTTCGAGAATATGCAGACATGATCTTCTATCAATAATCAACAGCGAGGTCTGGAAACCCATATTAAATCCCACACATTCATCGATGATCATATCGGATGAACCACGATGTCAGGATTCAATCAATCCCATATATATATATTCCCTTCGTCTCGCGATATTTTACTTGCCCAAGATTCGATCGTCGGTACCGTCATACCTAGTTCAATCTCGTTCACAGCAAGTATTTTACTCGTTCTGTAATCCGATATCACTTTGTGATTAACTCCTTAACCACATGCTTGCAAGCGGTGTTGATATTGATTACCGAGTGGGCCCGAAGTATATCTCTCCGACTTGGGAGGGACAAATCCCATCTCGATACATACAACCCAATAGATACTTTCTGATCACCTGAGAGACACCTTTATGATCACCCTCTCATAGGATGACGTTTGATGACCTCAAAGCTTTCTTCCGATACCAGGGAGTTGTATTATCTCATGGTCTAAGGAATACAATATTTGACATAAGAAAAGCTTCGCAAAGACGAACACGATGACATGATCTAATTGCTTCGCTTAGTTTGGGTCTGTCCACCATATCATTCTCCCAATGATATGATCTCATTATTAATCGACAACTCATGTCCATGGCTAGGAAACCTTAACCATCATTAATCAATGAGCTAGTCCATAGAGGCATACTAGGGACACGGTGTTGTTCACAAAACACACAAGTATTAAAGTTTCCGCTTAATACAATTCTAGCATGGAATATAAACATTATCATGAACAAGAATTATAATAATAACATCTTTATTATTGCCTCTAGGGCATAATTCCAACAGAAGAAGCCGAGGAGAACTTCAACCACTGCTCTGCACAAGGCAAGCTAACACTTGCAAGATACTCTACTTTAGCAAGCCTAATACTACTAGTTGAATGTGCAAGCAAACACTTGCAATTTAGCAAGATTATACTGATATTGATGCAAGCCAATACTCATGCCCACTATATGCCTTAAGCATAGATGATCCTACCCACTTGATAAACCAATCCTAGTTTTTTTACTTACAAGCTTATTACTTTATTTCTTTATCAAAGCTATTACTTAGAGTTTACTTCAGTGAATTGTAGATACTAGAAAGATATTTGAAGGTTGCATAAAGAGCATAAAATTTGGCCTAAGCTAGATAATCTTGATGTCATCCTAAGGCATGAGATTGAACTTAATTGAAACTCCACTAGTTTACCACCCCTCATTAGTACTTACCCCCACTTGTAGATGCTAGTGCTAAGCATAAAACTTGATCAACTTTAGATGGGAATACTTGGTAAAAGTGGTTATGAAAACCTTAGAATGATGAGTCATTCTACTGAGATGTTTTGACATGTGTTTCCAAACACCAGATGATTTTGGTGATGAAAATGTTGAGGCATGAGCCTTAGCCCTTTATAAAACTGATGGTTGTCTGGATGCGATACCATTCCAATTTTTACCGTACAACCACAATACCCGAAGATTGGGTAGGGCTTTACTGGAAACTTATATACCTTAGTATTAGTTCCCTCATGGCCAAGGTCTGAGCTGAGGCTACCTTGTGAAGATTGTCCACCTGTGCAGTACCCAAGATGATAGTTGGTCATGGTTGGGAGGCCAAACTCACAGGAGAGGTGCTTATACTAGGGTGTGTAATTGAAAGGTTAGGATTGATTATCCGCATACTGAGTATGGTGAATTCTGGATTTGTTCCTGATGGATGTATTGAATGTTGTGGTGAAAGTGTACAATCTCTGTAGAGTGTCAAACTATTCGAATAGCCGCGTCCGCGGTTATGGACAGTTGGAGTGGCCATACTGTTCCCCTGTCAGACTTTTTAAAATGATTTGTGAAAGGAAGTGAGACTTTGACTTGACCACAATAGAGTTGTGACATGAGTTACAAGATCCCATTTAAGTGTTATAAAATTGTTACTAGCTTCTCTTGCTTCTGAACTTAGTAGAGATAAATCTGGCTTCTTGCAAAACAACCCTAGAGCCTAGTGTCCTATTATCAAAAACACCTTCCACTTATTAGTATTAGTTTGCAAGTACTTAAAGAGTACTCATGGCTTTGTCCCTGGCTATTCCCATGGCCAGACTATGAAGAGGAGTACCCGGAGGATGGACCCAGGAAGGTTACGACAACTAGGATCATCTCCCATCGTCAGCATTGCCTGTGACCCCGAAGATGGAGCTTCGCCTACGCTACCGTTATTATTATGTATTCCGCTGCTTGAAGTTGTATTAAGAACTGGATCATGAGATCCCTATTTGTGTAAGAACTTATGTACGGTTTGTAATGGATGATGTACTATGGTATCCAATTCTGTTATGTCTCGCAAAACTCTTGTGTAAGAATTGGATGTACTATGGTATCCAATTGTGTAAGAACTTTGATTCTTTTATGAAAATTCATGTTCCTCAAAAACTCTTGCAAAATACATAAAATTTGACACACTTGATCACTCTACTAACTTACTCATCCTATATTCTTATAGATGGACGTGAAGTACAACAAGTTTTATCAGTTGGGGAATGGAGGAGACCTTATCTTTGAGAGGGATTTGGACCAGCTTTCGGAACTTCTGGAGCATCCGCACCCTGAGTTCTTCGGAGCTCAGCTCAATGATCAAGGAGGAGAAGATCTGCAGTGGCTAATTGTTGCAAGTCTCCGAGGAAAGATTAAACCTCCCACTGCTGAGGGAATTCAGTTTACCTTAAGAGAGAACAACTGGCTCGACGGACTTGCCAGGGCCATGCAGGAAGCTCTTTACCGTTTGTGTGGGCAAAGTATCAACCAGATCAAGGGTACTCGCTTTGAGTTTTGCCCAAGGCATGATGCTAATGGACAACCACTGGAAACCCCATACCACCACGAGCTGAAGACCCAATTGGACCACCTCAGCTTCATGATGTACGATCGTCAGCAGGAGTTGGATAACTGCCGTGACTACTCCAACCACAAGTCTGCCATCATCAAGACGAAGGACCAAACCATCGCCATGCTGGCAAAAGGATCGCAAGTCTCGCCGTCGTCAGCTCGACAAGAAGGAGCGCATTATTGCCCGTCTTCGCCACCGTATCTCATCTTTGGAGGAGACCATCCACGAGAGAGAAATGCAGTTGGAGGAAAGGGAGAATGCCGGAGAGGATCTTCGTGGAGACCCCTACTCCTATCTCAGCAATGATGATGATTTTCTGGAGGATCAGGCTATGGACTTCTTCACCGATGAGGATGATTTCACCTTCATCAACGATGATGAGGATGATGAAGCCACAGATTCCAAGGAGTAGTACCACTTGAGCACTAGCGTAGTGAGTAGTATTCGGTCCCACTGTATCGTAGTTTTCAGAATGGTTCTTAAAACCATCTGTTTTTCTTTGTTGTGGTGTGTGTTGTACCGTGTGCTATGAATGAATGAATGAAAAGCAAGTTACTAGAAAATCTGAGTCAAACTTTGAAAGCTTTTCAAAATCCCAGAACCTTAGAAATTTCCCTCTTTTCTCATGATCCATCTTAATCTTCAGATGCCACACGGAGGAAGTGGTTCATTCCCAAACCCGATGTTGCAGATCCTGCAAATGTTGACTTCTGACCGCGAAGCTGAAAGAGCGGAACGTCAAGCCAACCTAGCCAACCTGCAACAGATAGCTCAGCTAGCCCACAACAACCAAGGCCACGGAAATCAGGACAACCATGGATCTAAGCTCAAGAATTTCCAGAATACCAACCCACCTGTTTTCACTAAGTTAGAAGAACCCCTAGACGTCGATGATTGGCTGCAGACCATGGAAAATAACCTAGAAGTCGCTGGAGTGGAAGCTAACGAGAAAGTTCTGTTCGCCACCGACTATCTAGTCGGAGATGCCAGGGCATGGTGGAACAGTGTTCGCGCAATGACCGGAGGCCAGATGATGACCTGGGAGGAATTCAAGGTCAAGTTCAGCAGAACCCATGTGCCACCGGGTTTGATCAAGAGGATGAGAGACGAGTTCAGAGAACTGAAGCAAGGAAGGATGACCGTAGTGGAATACCGTGACAAATTTTTGTCATTAGCTAGGTATGCCCTGGATGAGATCGACACCGAAGCCAAGAAGAAAGAAAGATTCCTGAATGGTCTGCATGATGAGATGCAGACAGTGTTAGTCAATATCCCCTTTGCTGATATTGAAGCCCTTGTCGACTCTGCCATCCAGATGGAAGGAAAGATCAACCAAGCCAATGAGAACCGCAGGCGTCGCATGATGCACCAGCCAGGAACCCATCAGACCCCAAAGTATCACCCTAACCCATCTCCAGGATTTGCCCCAAGAACCAACAGACCCCCGATGAACTGTCCGACCTATCCCAACCGTGGAAACCCTAGACCCGGAGGAAATAACAACAACCCCAGCAACTCTAGCAATTTCAATCGTGCCCCACCCGAGTTCAACAACAACAATGCTGCCACCAACACCAACACTGCCCCGAGGACTGGAAGCAATGTTGTGCCTGTAGCAACAAAGGACAAGTCGCAGGTAACTTGTTATGACTGTGGAAGTAAGGGTCACTACTCCAACGAGTGCCCCAACAAGAAGAATGCCGCAACACCCAATGCCAATGCCCTAGCTTAGCAGCAGCGTCGTGTTCATCCAGGAAGAAGGTTTGCCCCAGGGAATTCGCTCAACCGCAATGGCCGTCTTTTTCTCATGCATGCTGAAGAAGCTCAGGAAGCGCCAGACGTCGTGCTGGGTATGTTTTCTGTTAATCAGTACTTGCACGAGTGTTGTTTGATTCTGGTGCATCGCACTCATTTGTCACCGAATAATTTGCATGCACTAGTAAAATTCAACCAACCAAACTGAAGCATGTTATGATTGTTCAAATTCCCGGATCAACCACCAAGGCTAGGCAAATTTGCAAAGCCATCCCTATCCGAATCCATGGCATAGATTTTTATGCAAATCTGATAGTACTCGGAACTAAAGGTTTGGAAGTAGTACTAGGAATGAATTGGATGTCCAAACATAAAGGATTGATTGACTGTGCCAAGAAAGCCATAACCATGACCAGTACAGCTGGAATCTCAGTCGAGCATATATCTGAGACCTTACCTTGTCAATTCAAGTGCAACAAGAGTATAGCCCAACCTACCATTGACCAAGTCCGGATAGTCTGTGAATACCCCGATGTATTTCCAGATGTTTTGCCCGGTATGCCCCTAGATCGGGATATCGAGTTTATCATCGAACTAATCCCCGGAACCGGACCCATAGCTCAGAGACCCTATAGTATGAACCCGTCGGAGCTAGCAGAACTGAAGAAGCAACTAGATGCCATGCTGGAAATTGGATTGATTTAACCAAGTGCGTCACCATGGAGATCACCTGTCTTGTTTGTGGACAAGAAAGATGGAGGTAACCATTTGTGTACGGATTATTGGAAGTTGAATGATGTCACCATCAAGAACAAATACCCCTTGCCCAAGATAGAAGATTTGTTTGATCAGTTGACCGATGCCAAAGTGTTTTCTAAGATTGATCGTAGAACTGGCTATCATCAACTCAAGATTCACGCAGAGGATATTCCAAAGGCTGCCTTTACCACCAGATATGGATTGTATGAGTATACAGTCATGTCTTTTGGATTAACCAATGCCCCCGCTTATTTCATGAATCTCATGAATAAGATTTTTATGGACTTCCTGGATAAGTTTGTCGTTGTTTTCATCGACGACATTATGATTTATTCCAAATCGGAAGAAGAACATGAGCTACACCTAAGGACCATTCTTGGAACCCTTAGAGAGCATCAGCTATATGCAAAGTTTAGAAAATGTGAATTCTGGTTACAGGAGGTAGGATTCCTCGGTCACATTGTATCAGCCGGAGGAATTGCCGTTGACCCTGCCAAAGTGAAATATGTAGAGGATTGGCAAGCCCCAACCACTCAAACCCAAGTTTGTGCATTTCTCGGATTGGCGGGATATTACCGCAAATTCGTAGAAGGATTCTCGAGTATCGCCAGAACCATGACCCAATTGCTGAAGAAGGACAAGAAGTTTGAATGGACCGACAAATGTGAAGCGAGTTTTCAAGAACTCAAGAGGAGATTGATTCCAACCCCAATCTTGATCATGCCGGATATCACGAAGCCCTTCGATGTGTATTGTGACGCATCCAAGATCGGTCTCGGATGTGTGCTAATGCAAGAAGGCAAAGTTATATCTTATCTATCTCGACAACTGAAGCAACATGAGCAAAATTACCCAACCCATGACCTCGAACTCGCAGCCGTAGTTCTAGCCCTGAAGACATGGAGGCATTACCTGATGGGAAACCGTTGTGAGATTTATTCGGATCACAAGAGCCTGAAGTATATATTCACTCAAAAGGAGCTGAATATGAGACAGAGAAGGTGGATTGAGCTAATAAAGGATTACGACCTGGACATTCACTATCACCCTGGTAAAGACAATGTGGTAGCCGATGCCCTTAGCAGATTGCCGTGCCGCTTGAACTCCATGATTTTAAAGGAGCAACCAAGCTTGCACAAAGAGATGGAAGATTTTCGAATAGAATTAGTGAGTGAAGAATTTTTGGCTAGCATAGAACTCCAGCCCACTTTGATCAGTCATATTAAAGAGGTGTAGAAGGGGAATGCTAGTATCGACGGAATCAAGCATCGTATTGGTACAGGCAAAGTACCCGGATTCACCGAAGACGAAGAAGGAGTTTTGTGGTACAAAGGACGCCTTTGTGTACCATCAGATTCTGAGTTGAAAGAAGTTATTTTGAAGGAGGCTCATGATACTCTTTATTCTATCCATCCCGGAGGAACTAAGATGTATCAAGATTTGAAAGAGCAATTTTGGTGGCATAAGATGAAGAGAGAAATCGGAAGTTATATCGCCAAGTGTGATATATGTCAGCGAGTCAAGGCAGGACATCAAAGACCCGCTGGATTGTTGCAACCCTTGCAGATTTCAGAATGGAAATGGGATTCCGTTGGAATGGACTTTATCACCGGATTGCCTACCTCTAGTAGGGGAAATGACTCTATCTAGGTCATAGTGGACCGATTGTCCAAATTCGCCCATTTCTTGCCCGTCAAGACCACATATCAGAGTTCGAAGCTAGCAGAGTTGTACATCGCTAGAATAGTTAGTTTGCATGGAGTCCCCAAGAACATCGTATCGGATCGAGGAACTTAGTTTACCTCGAGATTCTGGAAAAATTCCAAGAAGGTTTAGGAACCCGCCTAGATTTCAGCACCGCGTATCACCCTCAGACCGATGGACAAACGGAGCGAGTAAATCAAATACTCGAAGATATGCTGAGAGCATGTGTGCTAAAATATGGATCCAAGTGGGAAGACTGTCTGCCATTTGCAGAATTATCATACAATAACAGTTATCAAGCCAGTTTTCAAATGGCCCCATTTGAATTCATGTATGGAAGAAAGTGTCGCACCCCTTTGAACTGGTCGGAAGTAGGAGAGAGTCAGATTTTCGGACGCGACATCCTACGATAAGCAGAAGAGAAGGTTCACAAGATTCGTGAGCACCTCAAGACCGCCCAGTCCAGACAGAAGAGTTACACCGACAAGAGACGTCGAGACCTCGCCTTCAACATAGGAGATTTTGTGTATCTAAAGGTGTCGCCATTGAAGGGAATGCAGCGTTTCCAACTCAAGGGAAAGTTAGCCCCCAGATATATCGGACCCTTCAAGATTCTGAACCGTTGAGGAGAAGTGTCATATCAATTGGAACTACCCGAAGAGATGTCAGCTGTGCACAATGTGTTCCATATCTCATTACTTCGCAAGTGTCTCGAAGTCCTAGAGAAGACCGAAGTGTTCAAGAATATCGATCACCGGACCATAGAGATCAAAGATGACCTTACCTATCCCGAAGTACCCATCCGTATTTTGGAAGAAGCTTTCAGAACTACACGAACCCGAAGCATCAAGTTTTTCAAGATTCAGTGGAGCAACAACACAGAAGAGGAAGCTACCTAGGAGCGCGAAGATCACATCAGGACGGAGTTTCCCGATCTCTTCAAATCCTAGGTAATCTTTTTTGTCCTTTTTCAAATCTCGGGACGAGATTTTGTTTAAGGGGGGAAGGTTTGTAACATCCCAAAAATACTAAACTTGGATCATCAAACTCTAATCATCAAATTTAGGGTTAACAAAAACTTTGCTAAATAAAAATATGAAAGCATGCATGTGAGTATGCATTTCATTTTGAATTCTTTTGAACCAACTTGTTTGTGTGTTCCTTTGCTTGTAAATGGATGCTTAGGTGAAATAAACATCATCTAAACAATTCCCAAACTTTTCTCAAAGACAAGTAAATCAAAACAAATAAAATAAGGGGATGGTCATTTTGACCAATTTAACTCCCATGTCTACTTTGGTTGTCTCAAACTTTCAGAACTTAACAGAAACTTTTCTAGATCTTTGCACCCCTTGATTGTACTCATAACAAAGTATCAAGGCCCACTTTGTGATCATCCAGAAACATTCAAATGCATAGTTTAAAGGACGGTTCAAAATTGAAACTTTATCATATGGGAAGATCCCACTTTTTCAAAAACCACTCAAACAAGCTCAACTTTCAAAACCCAAGCATCTGCAGACTCACCAGCACCAACCTAGCACACCCACCGAAAATCTTTTTAAAATTCAAAACTTGAATTCTTGCGGCCATTTCATCAAACACATTGCAGACACAAATCATCAAAATCTTAAACACTATTGTGAGCAGTGATTGAAGCCTAACTTGTTCCCTCTCTATCTCACAACCATCTCAATAGATCATCTAGCAAGTTAAACCAAGTACTAGATCATCAAGCAATGACATCAATGGTGAACAGCCGAAGCTCACCATGCAACCCCAGTGGAGACAGCAAGCTAGGAGGAGATTTAGCCATGCCAACCTTGTCTAGGAGGCAGCCCACCGTCCACCGCCACTCCCTATCCCAGCCGCGAGCGTTGCCAAACCCTGGACCACACGCACGAACCGCGCCCAGCTCGCAGGCAACCATGCCGAGCATGCGCCAGAGCGCCACACTCGACCGACGCCCACAGACCACGCGCCGCCCTCGCCATGTGCATACATGATCGCCACCGACCCAGGAGACCGCCAGACATCACCGTTCGCCGCCCCATGACGCACAGCCACCGCTCACCGTCGAAGACGCCGCCTCTGCCGTGCAGAGCATCGCGCGTTCCAGACCAAACCGCACCGCCCCTACGCGCGCATTAAAGCCGTAGAGCATCGCCAGGAGACCACCAAGCGATCGCCACCGCCGACCATGCCTCTAGCCGCCCGTAGCCATGTCGCCACCGTCGCCTGCCCATCCCGTTCGGTCTCGTCGTCGCGACTATAAATAGAGGCCACCCCCAGCCGAATTGAGCACACCATCTCACTCCCCTCTCCTCACTGATCGTGCCACCCCGTTCCCGGAGCAAGGCGAGCAGCACTTTGCTGGAATTTCACCGGAGTCTGCCGCTGCTGGAGAAGAAGGGGGCCAGCGATTGTAGCCGCCCCAGGAGAAGCTGTCGGTACCAGGAGGTTCGCCGTCGTCGACTTCGTCGTTCGCCCGCCTCGCTGACCCTCGCCTGAACCTCGGTGAGCCCCCAACGACCCCCACTGGCCGCGCTAGGTTTTTGTCTCGCCGGCGTTGCCCAACGTCGACGATGACCCTCAGCCGTTGGATTAGAACCAGATCGAATGCACCACATCGCCCCATACCGCTTCGCACCCCCTCGTCTCACTGACGCGTGGGGACAGCGACTTAACTAGCCCGCGTAAGCGCTATGCTTAGCAGGCCGGCCCAGTATCAATTCCCGCGCAGCCCAGTTATTTGAATTTAACCTTTTCCATTTTATTTCAAACACACTTCTGTACCCAGTTTCAAAAATAAACCCAGGTCGATTCATTGAACCAAATTGAATTAAACCAATTTTGTTAGAAAGGTCTGGGAATGCTGAATCCAAGCCCGTTGGATTCAAGTCATTTGGATCTGTAGATCATCCTTGGTAAAAATAACAAGGCAGAAGCTTTTCTGCATTCAAACATTTTTCAAATAAAAAACATAATAGCTTTTGAGTTGATTCCAACTCTCAAAAATCACATTTAACCATACCTTTCAGAATATAAAAAATATATAGGTTTACTTACAGAAATAATGTTCAAGTAATAAAAGAATGCTACATAATCATTTCTAGCCACTTTAATTAATTAAAAAAAAGATAAAAACCTTATTAAATTGTGACACCACTTTAAATCACATTCCCATGGACTAAAATATGTGGTGATGACATGTGTCAACATGATCCCATGTTTGGTTTGGAGAATATTAAATCTTAAGTAGTTTTTCAATGAGTAGAAATTACTTTTCTAAAAATAAAAGGAATTAAACCAAGCTTTAATCCTGTAATGTTAGTGATGATGCTAGATCATCTATAGGACCCTTTTGTGTGATGATTGCAAGTAGTTAAGTATTGTTTGGTGATTGTGTACATCGTATTTATTTATAGACGCTAGTACCAACCAAGGATACGAGAAAGAAGGAGGATTCTACGAAGAAGAAGCCGAGGAGAACTTCAACCACTGCTCTGCACAAGGCAAGCTAACACTTGCAAGACACTCTACTTTAGCAAGCCTAATACTACTAGTTGAATGTGCAAGCCAACACTAGCAATTTAGCAAGCTTATATTGATATTGATGCAAGCCAATACTTGCTTGCTACCATGCCCACTATATGCCTTAAGCATAGATGATCCTACCCACTTGATAAACCAATCCTAGTTTTTTTACTTACAAGCTTATTACTTTATTTCTTTATCAAAGCTATTACTTAGAGTTTACTTCAGTGAATTGTAGATACTAGAAAGATATTTGAAGGTTGCATAAAGAGCATAAAATTTGGCCTAATCTAGATAATCTTGATGTCATCCTAAGGCATGAGATTGAACTTAATTGAAACTCCACTAGTTTACCACCCCTCATTAGTACTTACCCCCACTTGTAGATGCTAGTGCTAAGCATAAAACTTGATCAACTTTAGATGGGAATACTTGGTAAAAGTGGTTATGAAAACCTTAGAATGATGAGTCATTCTACTGAGATGTTTTGACATGTGTTTCCAAACACCATATGATTTTGGTGATGAAAATGTTGAGGCATGAGCCTTAGCCCTTTATAAAACTGATGGTTGTCTGGATGCGATACCATTCCAATTTTTACCGTACAACCACAATACCCGAAGATTGGGTAGGGCTTGACTAGAAACTTATATACCTTAGTATTAGTTCCCTCACGGCCAAGGTCTGAGCTGAGGCTATCTTGTGAAGATTGTCCACCTGTGCAGTACCCAAGATGACAGTTGGTCATGGTTGGGAGGCCAAACTCACAGGAGAGGTGCTTATACTAGGGCGTGTAATTGAAAGGTTAGGATTGATTATCCGCATACTGAGTATGGTGAATTCTGGATTTGTTCCTGACGGATGTATCGAATGTTGTGGTGAAAGTGTATAATCTCCGCAGAGTGTCAAACTATTCGAATTGCCACGTCCGCGGTTATGGACAGTTGGAGTGGCCATACTGTTCCCCCGTCAGACTTTTCAAAATGATTTGTGAAAGTAAGTGAGACTTTGACTTGACCACAATAGAGTTGTGACATGAGTTACAAGATCGCATTTAAGTGTTATAAAATTGTGACTGGCTTCTCTTGCTTCTGAACTTAGTAGAGATAAATCTGGCTTCTTGCAAAACAACCCTAGAGCCTAGTGTCCTATTATCAAAAACACCTTCCACTTATTAGTATTAGTTTGCGAGTACTTAAATAGTACTCATGGCTTTGTCCCTGGCTATTCCCATGGCCAGACTATGAAGAGGAGTACCCGGAGGATGGACCCAGGAAGGTTACGACAACTAGGATCATCTCCCATCGTCAGCATTGCCTGTGACCCCGAAGATGGAGCTTCGCCTACGCTACCGTTATTATTACGTATTCCGCTGCTTGAAGTTGTATTAAGAACTGGATCATGAGATCCTTATTTGTGTAAGAACTTATGTACGGTTTGTAATGGATGATGTACTATGGTATCCAATTCTGTTATGTCTCGCAAAAATGGTAATCCTGGGATTGCGATGTATGGCATAACAGGCATCTGGGATTAAAAATCCGGGTGTTGATAGTAGCCGAGTGGGAAACTGGGCGTACCCAGGCCGAAAACTTGCACCGTCCGGCCGAAAAAAGGTCCGGATTTTGGCCTAGGTTCGGCCAACAAGTGGAGATGCTCTTAGCCTGCATACACCCAGGACAGACCCGCTTGCGACGAAAACAGGTCGGCCCGCTTGCCTGCAACATCCCATGTTGTGGCCCGCACGCATCTTAAAGCAGGCTAGATCAAGTGGCAACACTTGATCCAATCGTTTTTCTAGGGCCTGGCTCGGGCCAGCAAAAATGAGCCAACGCGGTGTACTTGTGGGAGACAGGGAGGGAGACGCCGCGTCGCTTCCAGGGCAACCGCCCTAAATCCTCTCATTGCCCACTCTTCTCGCTCACTCTATTCTCTACGCGATGGTCACTCTCCTTCCCCCCACTCGACGATGTTGTTCCTGGTGATGAATAATTCGCACACCATCATCACCGGCGGTGAAGGGCTTAGAGGGAGGAGGGCTCCAACGTCAAGGTTGTCGCTCACCATCGGAGGCGGCGGTCTTAGTACGAGAAACAATGGCGAATCCAAACCACGGCGGTAAGCTTTCCCTCCTTTTCCCCTAGCCATCTAGACGATAGATCTGCTTGTAGAAGGTCATGCTTAGGGTTCTAGATGTCATGCGTTAACGTTGTAGATCTTCACAGATATCCCCTGCTCAAGGTTTTTTTATCTGCAGGGATTTGCCGATGATTACAATGGCTAAGGGCACTTTCAGAACGAGGTGATTGAACCAGGATGAGTGTTCAATGGTTTGTGCATTCTGCCACATTCACTCACCCCGTCCCTGAATCTGATGTTCGTCCATTGTCACATGCAGTAGTACTGATAAGCACAAGTCAGGCCCTATATGAGGAACTTTCCACCTCTACGAACTACATGATTAGGATAGTTTCACATACAACAACTTTATATAGATGGGTTTTAGTACCTAGTATTTTTTTTCCTAAAGAGGAAATTTGTGCATGGTCCTTGTACGCCGATGATTGTTCTGGTCTTATGTCCCTGCTATATGTGCTACGCCGATGATTAGAATTGTCACACAATGTATCTTCAGGGACGTCTAGTCGAACCTTATTATATGTACAAAGCGTGTATTTGTGCATCTAACTTGATTCACTGATGTCATCCCCGAAGGTGACATGTATTTACCACATTATGTGTGCAACATTGGCAAATATACGGCAACAAATTTCGAACTCATTGGTTTGATTTTTGTTTATTGTTTTGCTTGGTCTACACTGCTTTGCCTTTTGATCATTGCTTAACTTTCTTAGTCATTGCAGGTTGTCAACATCGGTGGCCTAGGAAAGAAGTCTGCCGATGGCTAAAAAACAGGAATGCCTCCCAATGTTGACACATGGTTCATAGATGCATGCTTCCTTAATGTTCACAGATGCATGCATGCAACCAAACAATCATAGTTCTGATTTTCGTGGATACAAAGAAAGGTATTGCAGGCTATCAAACGGGTGCCATGCATAACCCAAGGCCTGTATCACCGTTGGGCCAAAAAAAAGGAAAATGATACGGTGCCCCCAGGGATCGCGACGCTAGCGTCCCCCGGCTCCTCCTCGTGACACGCGTCTCCCCTGGGAGGCAGCGGTGGGTGGACCAAACTCTCGTTCTTATCCCCTCGTTCTGTCTTGTAATCTTCTCTTCCCATCAGCCAAACCTCCATAGCTTGACCTCACACCTGCCACCGGCCTACATTTCCGGCAGCTCGCCCTGCGTATCCCACGCGCGACCTCCTCCCCTTGGCCTTCACCTCGGTGTGCTTGCCTCGCCGTCGGCCCACATCTCGCAAGCACATCTACGCCGCCCCACGTGAGACATGCCCACTCAACTCCACCTCCATGAGCTCGCCGCGCCGCCACCCTGCATCCTCGTCAACAGTCTTGCATGAGTGTCGCCACCTTCCACCTCCATGAGCTCCTACCCTCGGCCTCCTCCCGACTTTCTCCCGCAGCGCCACCTCCTCGCTTCGTTCTAGCGCCGCCTCCTCGCCTCGTTCTAGCCATCGCCGCCACAGCCTCGCCTCGCCTCGCTGTAGCCTCGCCTCGTTGTACCGCGCTGGCCGCCGCAACCTCGCCTCGCTGTAGCCGCGCCGGCCGCCACGGCCTCGCTGCAGCGGCGCCGCCGCAGTCGCGGTGATCGAGCACGAGTTGGAGGCAGCTCTCGGCGACGACTCCAACTTCCCCTATCTACGCACGTACTCAGCCATGGGCACGAGCTTTGGCCGCCGACGAGTTGTGCTGCTCGCGCTGGTGGTGGCTTGTGCGCCGGTTTCCGGTGGCAGGTGTTGCCGGCGTCGGTGGTGGTGCTGACCCCGTGTCTATGGCGGTGCTACTCCTTTCTGTTCGGCACGATGCTACACAGGCAGGACGACGATGCTACTGGAGGTGGTTGTCGTTGCTACAATCGAAGGGTCACGATGCTACCGACCATATGATGTGTGTTGAGATTTTACTACAGGGCGATGCTACAATAGTAGCATTTTTTGCTATTTCTGTTCTATATTTTGCTATAATAGTACAAAGTATTTGCTACGATATTTTCGACGAAAGTGCTTAGAAAAATCGGTTTTTCTACGGCAGCCACCGGCGATATCTTCGGCGAGTCATTCTTTTTGCTACATTAGCACATTTTTTTGCTACCACCGTTTTATGATTTTGCTACACTAGCGCAAAGTTTTTGCTACAAGGTCTCTGGCGAGGTCTACGATGAAAGGCTCCGGTGAGGTCGGATTTGCTATATTAGCACAACTTTTTTGCTACACGGTCGACGGCGAGGTCTCCGGCGAAATCTCCGGCAAGGTCCATTCTAATTTTCTAATTTTTAGGCTGAACCATTTTCTGCTACATGTAGCAAAAACATGACTAGTTGTAGCAAAAACAAGACTTTATGTAGCAAAAACGAAATTTTGATCAAAAAGAGAACACGTGGTTGGTTGGAGACCCGGAAGATAAAAAGCACAAATCGCCTAGGGAAGTGCGTAGGGCTGCCCATATAAAGCATACGGTGTACCAAACGCGACCCATCAGTGTCAACCTCCATCTGCGAGCAAACATATGACTTCAGCCTCATTAAACTTGTGACTTCCACATCACTTCTACTATCCCAAATGCTCGTGGTGACGCATCCCAAGTCTTGACCTCACAAGCATCGAACGGTCGAAACAAAAATACGTCCACGTCATACTGCATATGTGGTTGCATTTATTTTCCCTTTCGACGAGGTACGGTACATTCACGTCACAGAAACACCGCATATAGCATCGTCCACGCGAATTGATCATGGTGCTCAAGGGGAAGAAAACGGAAACAAACAACCGGTGTGCTTCTCCTCCAGTAGATGTGTAGTATATCTGCCGGCCACGGCCCAGGGCTCGTGCCTGAGAAGATTACTGGTTAGGTGTGACGTGCGGCTCCCACAGACCCGACTGCATGCACAAATATCACTGCTTCAATCGCCGGAAGCAGCACGGCGTAGTCAGAGCAGTCAGGCAGGCCGAGCACAACTCGTGCTGGCAGAGCCTGCATCGTGCCTCCCACTTCCTCAGAATGACGGTCCAAAACAGTAGCCACGACGACAACCCGAAGAAGCTGGTGGTCATCTACGCCCCGCCGGGCATGGCGGGCCACTTGGTCCCCACGGCCGAGCTCGGCAACCTGCTCGTAGCGCAGGGCCTCCAGGTGACCGTCGTCACAGCGGGGGAAGCCGACCAGGGCGCCGCCGGCGGATCCTTCCTCGCGGGCATCGCGGCCACCAACCCGTCGCTGTCCTTCCACCGCCTCCCAGCCGCCACGCTCCCCTCCGACGCGCCGGCCGGCATCACTTTCGAGGTGAAGGTCTTCGAGCTCGCGCGCGCCTCCAACCCGGACCTCCGCGCCTTCCTCCGCTCCGCCTCCCCGGCCGCCCTCGTCGTCGACTTCTTCTGCAGCAGCGCCCTCCGCGTCGGCGCCGAGCTCCGCGTCCCGACCTACTTCTTCCTCACCACCTGCGTCGCCAGCGTCGCCCTCTTACTCTACCAGCCCGTCATCCACGAGCGGACCGCTCTCAGCTTCCGCGACCTCGGCGGCGGCCTCGTGCGCGTCCCGGGACTGCCGCCCATACCGGCGGACCACCTCGCCGCGGCTGTCCTCGACCGTGACAGCCTGAGCAACAGGCTGTTTCTGGACTTATCCGAACAGCTGTGCGGCTCCCAGGGCGTCATTGTCAACAGCTGCCGCTCCTTGGAGCCACGCGCAGCAGACGCGATCGTCTCCGGCCTCTGCACGTTCCCCGGACGCCGAACGCCGCCGCTCTACTGCGTGGGGCCACTGGTGAAGCCCGAGGAAGACGCTGGCGCAAAGCAGCGCCACGCGTGCCTCGCGTGGCTCGACGGCCAGCCGGAGGCCAGCGTGGCGTTCCTCTGTTTTGGCAGCTTGGGCCGGTTCGGCGCGAAGCAGACAAAGCAGATCGCGGCGGGGCTGGAGGCTAGCGGGCAACGCTTCCTGTGGGCCGTGAGGCGTCCGCAAGGCGACGAGGACCAGCTGGACGAGGACGACGACCTCGACGCGCTCTTTCCCGAAGGCTTCCTGCAGCGGACCAGGGACAGGGGGCTGGTGGTCATGTCGTGGGCGCCGCAGAGGGAGGTGCTGGCGCACGGCGCGGTGGGCGGGTTCGTGACGCACTGCGGGTGGAACTCGGTGCTGGAAGCGGTCATGGCGGGGGTGCCGATGCTGGCCTGGCCTCTGTACGCGGAGCAGCGCATGAACAAGGTGTTCTTGGTCGAGGAGATGCGGCTGACCGTGGCCATGGCAGGGTATGACAAAGAAATGGTGGAAGCGGGAGAGGTGGCAGCGAAGCTCACGTGGCTGATTGATTCCGACGGAGGGAGGGAGCTCCGGCAGCGGACACAGGCGGCCATGCAGCGGGCAAAGGAGGCGCTGAGCGACGACGGAGAGTCGAAAGCAGCGTTAATGAATCTCGCGAGACAATGGAAAAGGACCAACGACTGTACGGAGTAGCTACTACTTCAGTTTTCTTTGGTGGACCTATTCATAATTGTTTTCTAGAAGTTGGACTCGGGTACTAATGTCAGTAGAACATCATCACTTCATTGATTAAGTAAAGATAATTGTTTTCAAAGGCATACATTGTCTATATTTTCACGTTAGAGCATCCCAGCGGCCCGGAGGCAAATCGAACACAAGGGATTGTTTGATAGTCTGTATCGATTTATTTTTTCTCCGTTGGGCAGTGCCCCGGCCACCCTTATCCGACCTTTGAATTATCTTTTATATCTTGTTTGATAGTTTGTACGAAATTTTTTCATCGAGAACAACAACAAATGCATGTTGTTTGGTTGGCTGCAGCAAATTGTATGTCACACTAATACGCATTCCTAAATAGTCATTAGCAGTTCTTATTTTTCGTATTCGTACTGCATCCCGACGACAGAGAGCAGTCAGACAACTGTTGCTGCTGCGCCAGTAATGGAAGGTAGTAAGACAACTGTTGTAGCTGTGCCGGCGACGGAGGTTGGCAGGACACCTCCTGTGCCTGTGCCGGCAACGAAAGCCGACAGGACACCTGACGCTGCATCTAGGAACTATGAGCTCGAATAGATGGATTAGACCATTTGAAACATGTATGCAACGAAGGGGAGCTACACGTGGTGACGACCTCCTTAGCGTTTCTCTACCTGCCCGACTTGACTGTCGAGTAGACAATCTTCGTCTATCTCATCTTCAATCTCACACACAAGCTAAGAAGTTCATCCTCGTACGTACATCTACAGTCACAGTTAAATTTCTACATCTCCACCAGAACGAAAAACTTCAAACACTAGAGTTGTGGAGAACATCGTGATCAAGCTACACCTTAAAGGACCACTCGAACGGTTGAACCTGTGCGATAAATCTGACAAAATTCACCCAAAAAACTACAAGTTTGACCATAAATCTGAGAAGATACATAGCAAAAAACTCGGTGCCAATGGCTGGAATGGAACCTCATCGTCGATGCTCATCATTTTCATGTGGAACTTGTCTTGAATCCAAGCATAATTGTTGATTACAAGTGGATATGTGAGCATGTTTGAGGATGGAGAGAGAAACCCTTCATCCTCCTCACTTACAAGCTACAAGTTACAAAGAACAAGTCAGCGGGAATATGAGAGTTGTAGGAAACAACAAGATCAAGCTACACCTCAAAGGACCCTCCGAAAGATTTATTCTGTACGACGGATCTAAAGAAATTCCTCCCAAAAAGCTCGAACTTTGACTATGAATATGAGATGATATAGAGCACGAACCTCGGTGCCGATGGTCAGAATGGAACCCTACCGTCAATGTGCCTCTTTTTCATGTAGAGCTTGAGTTGATTTGGAGCATATTTGTGCTAATCCCAAGTGGTTGGGATGAACATAGTTTAGGAGAGGAGAGAGGAAAAACTATCAGACGATTGGGTACAAGAATTGCATCGATGGGTGTTTTAATATCCGTGCTCGGGGCTGGCTCCACGAAAACAGTCGATCTGAGCGTTGTCTCTAGTCCTGGTTCTGAGATGCTTTGAGAATCGTGTTAGCACAACCCAAACTCGCATGCAAACAACCAAACGGGACGATTTCGTCTCCCCAGAGGTGCCCGACCCTCATGCAGGCTACCAAACATGCTCCTAAAGTCCGTTCGTGGTGCGCCCGTAACCGCAGTCCGGTCCAGTTCGCATGCGCCCCCCAACGGGGAAAATCATTTTCCCCCAAATTTCATTAAAATTAAACATAATGTATATATAGCCAAACATGCTAAAACTTAGAAAAAAGCGTTAAACTAAGTAGGCCACTATGGCCTACTCGTCGTCCTCCGTTAGGTTGATCCACACTGATTGTGGGGTGTGACGGCGGTGGTAGGGCTAGAGGGACATCTGCTGAGGCGCGTACTGGGGCAGCGGCGTCCTAGGACTCCATCGTGGACACGTGGGGGTCCTGGAATGTCCTGTCCAAGAGCCTCTCCTCCGTGAGTGCCACCTCTTCCCCCGACTCGCGCATGACACAAAAGAGGGCCTCCTCCAGGTCGAGGGTGAGCATCATGATTTTCGCCACCACCTCCTCCGGGACCAGCGGTGGCTCGTCATGCTTCACCTCCTCCTTGTCCTCTTCCAAATCGTAGCCGGAGAAGGAGTCGTTGGCGCTGCAGCTGCCGACGTCTGACAGATCCTTGGGCGTGACCTCCAAGTGGATGCCATGGAAGGTGTTGCACCAGCTGAGGTTGTGCTCCCATGATACGTCCAAAACGTATCTACTTTCTCGAACACTTTTCTATTGTTTCTTCTCTAAACTTGTGTGATTTGGATACAACTAACACGGACTGACGCTGTTTTCAGCAGAATTACCTTGGTGTCTTGTTTTTGTGCAGAAAATGAACTATCAGGAAAAAAATCCAGAAAATATGCCAAAAATTATTTCTCACTAGAAGATCCACGGAGCCAGAAGGGGACACAGAGAGGAGGCCTGGGGGGCCAGACCCACCCTAGGCGCGGGCCCACCTGACCCTGCGCCTAAAGGGGGTTTGGCCACCCAGGCAGCTCCTTGGCCTCCCTCCGCACCTATAAGTTGCCTTCTGACCTAAAAACTCAGGAGGGGTCGATAGTTTTCTAGAAAGAGTTCCGCTCCGCCGCCGCCACCAGAAACTCCGTTCTGGCACCCTGCCGAGACGAGGAATATGGAGAGGATCATCGCCATCATCATCACCAGCCGCATCTCCATCAACCACCGATGTTTCCCTCATCCATGAGTGAGTAATCCCCCGCTGTAGGCTTGGGGATGGTAGGGATTGGATGAGTTCTATCATGTAATTGAATAAGACCTGTTAGGGCATAGTGCATAGTATCTCTTGTGCTCTTTGAATTTGTTGCAACTTGTTGTGCTTAATGCTTGTCACTAGGGCCCGAGTGCCATGATCTCAGATCTGAACTTATTATTGAATTATTATGATAGTATTGTCTATGATCTTATCTGTAAGTTGTGTACACACCAAAGGCCCCAAAGTGACAATAATTGGGACAACCGGAGGGGATGGCTGTGGTGTGAGGATCACATGTGTTCACAGAGTGTTAATGCTTTGCCCCGATGCTCTATTAAAAGGAGCACCTTAATTGCCAGTAGTTCCCTAGAGGCCCCGCTGCCACGGGCTGGCTGGACAGAAGATGTTGTGCAAGTTCTCATTGCGAGCACGTATGACTATATTTGGAGCACATGCCTAGGATTGTTTAGTACTTGGATGCTTGTTATTATTTATCTGCAATGCCCTAGTTATTGAAGTTACATGTTTAGACTCGTCCATGCAATGTCCGTCCATCCATCCCTATGCCTACCACACTCGAATCCTACTGTTACCATTATTGTTACTGTTGCTCCCGTTTCACTGTTGCTGTTACTACTGATGTTGCTTTGCTGTTGCTACTACAAACTGTTACTACTGATAAACTTCTGTGAGCAAGAACTATTTCCAGGTGCAGCTGAACTGACAAATCAGTTATTAAGGCTTACAAGTATTCTTTGGCTCCCCTTGTGTCGAATCGATAAATTGGGTAATACTACCCGCGAAGACTGTTGCGATCCTCTATACTTGTGGGTCATCAAGACTATTTTCTGGCGCTGTTGCCGGGGAGCATAGCTTTATTTGTAAGTTCACTTGGATCTATTATTGTTCACTGCTACTCCTTTCATTATAGGGAAGTCTCGTGATGGAAAGTTCCCTATTTTACATCCACTACAAGAAGAGGTACAGTCCTAAACACCTCTGCTGCTCTTGTTTCACCGTCTGTTATAAGTAAGCTTGTCACACCACCACCACATACACATGCTACACACACTGCTACTACTACTGAGTCTGAAACTGCTTTTGATACTCATGATATTACTTCTACTATGTTTGATGCGAGTGGTTCATTAGGTCCTTTTTCTAGATGCTACTATGGCTAGTCTAGGAAAAAACGAAACTCCTAGTGAATACACTGTTACACCTGTTAGCTCACCTGAGGCTAGTGAGAGTTGTGATATTAATCATGGTTACATTGAGTTCACTGATGATTTTATTGAAGAGTGCCGAAACACACATGGTACTAGTACTATGAAGAGTCTCCTTGCTAGACGTACTATTATACCTAAGATGTCCTCTGATCCTAAGTTTGCCACTTCTCCCATAGATATTAAAGATGAAGATTATGATTTCTCTCTTGATTTATCTTATTTAGATATTATTGAGAAAGAAGCTTTTTGTGGGACTGAAAATGAGTGTTGTGGCTCATATGAATGAACTTTCTACTATGAGTGCTTTGTTCTCTGATGATTTTAAGATGCGCAAGTACTTTATTGCTAGGACCTTTCCCTTTTCACTAAAAGGAGAAGCTAGGGATTGCATTAATAGATTACCTCCTGGTTCCATTGATAGCCCTGATTGCTTGATTGCTTATTTCTTCCATAAATGTTTTCCTCCTAGTGCTAGACATGCTGCTTTGTAGAGACTTTTTGATTCTAAACATGGAGAAAAAGAGAAATTACCCGAGTCATGGAAAAGATTATGTGCCTTGATTCATGCACATCCTGGATCTCCATTACCTAAAAATGAGCTTCTTGATCTTTATTATAATGGACTAACTGATGATTCTAGGACCTACCTAGATAGCTTTGCTGATTGTGTTTTCAGGAAAAGGACTCCTACAGATGCTGAAGAATTAATGACCAAGATAATCAAGAATTATGATGATTGGACTTCAACTGAGCTGAATACACCTGAGCCTATTACTCCTAAACCAGTTGTTCCTGAACCAGTTCCAACACCAACACCAAAGAAGATGGGAGTTATTGCATTAAATGATGAAGTGATGAAAGAAGCTAAGAAGTATCTAAAGGAGAAAGGTATTAGAGCTGAAGATGTGAAGAATCTACCTCCTATAGAATAATTATATAAGCCAATTCCCCACTCATATACTATTGAGGTACACTCTCTCCAACACTATGATGAAGGTTATATTCCTTATGGTAAGCCTCCTGATCAATGTTTAGAGGAACTTGACACCTTTATTGTTAAGCAATGGTATTTTAATAAACAAGTTCAGAATCATTTATTGGAAAACTCTAGAGCTATCCATGAGTTGAAAGATATTGTGGAAAGAACTTTTAATGATATTAAAATGCTTTCTAAACACTTTCAAATGGTCCAAACCCAACTTGATCAACTTGCTAAGGTACAAAATGATATGCTAGTTAATGCTTCAGGAAATAAGCATGCTTATGGAATTAGAACTAGGAGTGGTGCAGCTACTCAAGATCCTTTATATCCTGAAGAACACCCTAAAAGAATAGATCAGGATTCTCAACAAGGTGAGGATAGTGGTAGTCCCCGTAAGATAAAGAAAAGAAACATAAGATAGTTGAGGAACCCCTTAAACCTGTTGTAGATCCTAATAGTATATCTGTCTCTGATGCTGAAACTGAGAGTGGTAATGATAAAAATGATTCTCCTGATAAGTAGGAAGGTGAGGATGAACCTGAGAAGCACACTAAGAACACTAGGTACACAAAGGAAGATTTTATTGCTAATAAACATGGTAAATAGAGATAACCTTGGGGTGTAGAAACCTATGCCTTTTCCAGGTAAGAAACACAAGTCAAAGGAGGAAGAACACTACAAAAAAATTTGTGAGTGGATGAAACCTTTATTCTTGCAAATTCCTTTGACTGATGCTATTAAGTTGCCTCCTTATTCAAAGTATATGAAGGATATTGTCTCTAATAAAAGGAAGATTCCTAATGAGGAGATTTCTACTCTACTTGCTAATTATTCCTTCAATGGTAAGGTTCCAAAGAAATTTAGTGATCCAGGTATACCAACTATTCCTTGCTCCATTAAGAATAATTATGTTAGAACTGCTTTATATGATTTGGGAGCTGGAGTTAGTGTTATGCCTTTTTCTCTCTATAAGAGACTCCAGCTAGAAAAGTTGATACCAACTGATATTTCTTTGCAAATGGCTGATAAGTCAACTACTATTCCTATTGGTATATGTGAGGATGTTCCTGTTCAAGTTGCTCATAATTGCATGGTTCTAACTGATTTTGTTGTGCTTGAAATGCCTGAAGACGATAATATGTCTATTATTATTGGGAGACCTTTTCTTAACAATGCAGGTGCTGTCATAAATTGCAACCAAGGAAAATTAACATTCAATATTAATGACAAAGAGCACACTGTTTATTTCCCCAAGAAGGTTGTTAAGAGCTATTGCCTGAATTCCATTGAAAATATTAAGGGCATCAAGGTTGGAGAAATATATTGTCCCATTCCACAAGAAAATTTTGAAACTATTATGACTGGGACCATTGCTATCAAGTATGAGGTAACATAATCACCTTGTGGAATGCAAAGTTTTGTTTCATATAAGATTGTTTTGGTAACAAGACTTGATCAACCTTGTTAACAAAAGGATTTTAATGAACAAAATAATGTTTCCACTATGGTTATACTTGCTTTGTTTTTCCTTTCTCCTTCCTAGTCTTTGCCTTAGTTTTAGTTTTGCTAGTTGTTTGATTGTTTGAGCTTCTTAGAGCTCCTGTAGTTTGGCTTTTGGTTTGCTTTTGCTTCTTCTGAAAAACTGTTTCTGCGAGAAAATCAATTTTCATACCCTGAATATTGGCCAAAAATAAAGTTTCCCGAAAAATCCCAAAAAATTCAAAATAATTTTTTCCTCGAAAAAGGGGCAGAGAGGCACCAGAGGTGACCCAGGGAGCCACCCCGGGCCACCACACTTGTGGTAGGCGCGGGCCTACCACTGGTGGCGCCTAGGGGGGTTTGGCCCACCTGGGCCCCTCCAGCCTGCCTCCTCAAAACCACTTTTTTATCTCTCCCAAAAAACACCGGAAAACTTGCTCAAGCTCGAGTTCTTGCTGTTCTTGCTCGCGATTTTTGATCTCCTTGTTCAGCCCATCTCAAGTGCTGATTTTTGGAGGGTTTGCTCCTTGGTATGTGCCTCCTCCACTTGTCCAATTAGATTTGTGATTGGTAGATTGTATCTTGAGTATTTTGCTGCTATAGGTGACAGGTTGTTTGAGCTTGCATGATTTTTATATGCTTAGAAACTCTGTTTTGATGCATGTGTAGTCCTCTAGCAAGTTCCTATAGTAGTTGCTCATCATTTATCAACTTAGAAATCACTTGGTTTGATGGTTGTCTAAAAATTTCAGCAAGGAAGATGAGTGCTTGTCCACTGAATCAATATGACTTGATGGTGCATGAGCCAATGAAGGTTCATTGTGAGGAGGCAGTTTTCCCTTCCATATCCATGTCATGAATTTATGAGAGCTGCGGGGATCCTCCAAGATTTCCAAACTTTGGTTACAAATGCAGGGTTGGGGCACTTTGTTGAAGGTGAACCAATCCAATATGTTAAGCTAACCATGGATTTTGTGCAGGACTTCTGGTTCACTTGGTCTACTTCTAATGCCATGGTCCATTACAAAATATATAATATACCTGTCGACCTGCCTTTTGTTGATTTTTGTGCAGCAATCAGAGTACCTCAGTGGGGGTCTTGTGAGAAGATCAAGGAGAGGCCTAAGTCACTTGTGGATTTGTATACTGAGATTTGCCAAGGTTTCGACTTATCAAAGGAAAGTGGTAAAATTCGGAACATTCAGCTCCCAGCTATTAGATACTTTGCCTATTTCATTACCAAGTGTGTTCTTGCTAGAAAGACTGCTAGAAAGTTGTCTACTTTTGATCTAGCTTTTATTGCAGCTGCTCTGAATAGGAATAGTTCTTATAGTTTGGGTGCTTTGATAGCTCACCATCTCACCACCAACCGTGAGAAGGGTGGAATTTGTGGAGGTCTCATTGCTTCTAGGTTGCTAGCTTTCTATGGTTCATTATTCAGATTTCAGTTCCCCATAGAGAGGCTCGATATTGAATCCACGATTCAGCATGGTTTTGTTTCCTTGGGGGCTAATGTGAGAAGTTTACCATATGAAATATCTTTTGCCCAGCAAGGTCGGAGAAAGGGTAGGACTGAGAAAATATTTTATTTGCTTGCACCTGCTTTGTTTAACTTTGATAACATGCAAGGATGGTCACTTACGGAGGAGGAGGTTGACACTTATGTGGGGGAACTCTCCTAGCAAGAGGAGAATGTTGAAGACGATGCCGAAGATAATTCGTTTCAGCCCTCCAACTTGGGAGAGTCTTCATACCAGCAGCCCTCATTTGATTGGGGCGTGTATTCTTCTTCATCGCAGGTGCCTGACTATGATCATTCCTATGATGACCCACCAGCATTGGGGTACTATCCGCGTTATTGAGCCCCACTTAGGCCAAAATCCTAAGCTTGGGGGAGGTACACCGACATCACACTCATCTATATATCATGTTCAGTCGGTTCTTTGTAAATCCATTGTTTCGCTTTATTTTTTTGGTTCTTTGTTGCTTCTTTCTAAAAACCCAAAAATATTTTCGTTGTTTCTCTTGGTTTGTTTCTTTGTTTCTTTGCTTTGGTTTGCCTTAAAAGAAAAATCCAAAAAGATTTTGCTTTGTTTGGTTTGCTTTGTTTTTGTTTGGTTTTTCTTTGTTTGCTTGTTTCTAAAAATCGAAAACACCAAAAATATTTGTTGTTCTTCTTTGGTTTTGTGAGTTCTTTGCAGGGTTCAGCCGTCCTCCGTGGATTTTGGTTTCATGTTAATTATTCAAGTCACATAAGTGAAGGGCAATAATGAAGATTAAGACAACTCGAGGTGTGGTAAGAGGCTGGTAACAAACTCTATTTGTTTCATTTTTGTACATATACTCATCATTGTGAGCATGCTTAGCCTGTTTGTGTAACGTGTATGTCATTATGGATGCTTAGTAGTTCTTGCTTGTCTATGATTAGCTCCAGCTTGCTAATAGTTTGTAGCATGTCATATGAATGTTTGCTTGCATTGTTTTATTCATATTTTGGTATGATATTATGGTATCCTCCTATGACTGTTTATGTGAATCGACTTGGCACATGCTCACGCATGCATATGACTAATCAATAGTCAGTAAGCCTTGATGATTTATTTTGCCTCAGAGTTCTTGTATCACTTTCATGCCATAGTTAGTCCTGTTTTGTTGCAAGCATGATTATGACAGCTATTGCTCTCTCGTTTGTCGCTCTCTCTCTATTGCTAGCCTTCACTTGCACTGAATACATGCTCTACCTGTGTTTCCAACTCCCCAAAAACCAATATTGCCAGGTGTGTCCACCATACCTACCTATTAGCATCATTTTCTATTTCAGTGCATATTCCATATGCCGTGTTTTCTTCCAAAATAAAATGTTTGTCTGTTTTGAGAAAGTTAGTTAGTAAAGCTCTCACAAACTTGATGGCACACTTTATTCTTTGCGCTTAATAATTCTGAACCATTGTGACTACTCCATGAAAGTTATATGCTTGCTAATTATATATTGGGAGTCAGCAGAACCGTGCTGTCACGGGGAACGTTTTTAACACTTTTTGGATATCCCATCCAGTTGATTCCTTGCTCTTTTGTTTACGGATGTCGACGATGTGAAATAAAAGGGGAGGTTGTGAGTTCATGGAGTTTATACATTGTGTTAGAGAAACGCCTGGGCTGCTAGCCTAAGCCATGCCTAATCATGGTGGAAACTTGTAGCATCACTATAATGAGCATCTATGAAGCGTCCTCAATAAAAAGCTATGCATATGGTAAATAAAAAGATTGTTGAGATGCTCATTGTCTGCTTGCCTTGTCATTTTTGTTATGGGAAAGCTCCTGTACCATGTGCAACGGGTACCTCGTTGGCGGTTCTCGATGATATGCATGTATTTACAATGACAAGAACTTTCAGGTGACCAAAGTTGAGTAGCATGCAGAGCGGCCCTCGTACTCAAGGGACATGCGATTTCCAGTCTATGGTCTATCAAGCATATGATTTAGAGTGGACCTCACTTTCACCTAAACCACATGAAGATGCCTATGATAGGGGCAATGAGAGCTCAAAGCTAACGAGTACCTTCCTTTCAGCATTGGGAAGCCTTTCAAACCTTCACAAAACCGTTTTCACAACCTTGTTGAGTCACCACTTATTCTATGAGCACCTTCTTGAGAGCATAGTTGTCATTTTTGTGTTTGTTCCAAAATTTGGTTAACTATGTCATGACTTTGATGCTTGTATCTCTGATATCTTTACTTCTAGTCTTCATGTGAACTTCAGAGGTGCCTTGACATTTATTGTGCTCTTCAAACAAAGGCAAGTGAGATACCACTCTATCATACCTTATTATGAGCATTGCAATGTTGCTTATGTTTATGTTTCATGCTACTTATTATTATTGAGTTGGTTTCTCTTCATAGCTTGCAATGACTATTGAGTAGACTTAGTTGCATACTCCTTATTATGAATTGTCTAAGCATCTACTCCTGTGCTGAGAATATTTACATCATATGAAGCAAAGTGTTCGTGAAAGTTCTTTTATCGCACTTAGTTTTCAACTAAATTGCTTGAGGACAAGCAATAAGCTAAGCTTGGGGGCAGTTGATACGTCCAAAACGTATCTACTTTCTCGAACACTTTGCTATTGTTTCTTCTCTAAACTTGTGTGATTTGGATACAAATAACACGGACTGAAGCTGTTTTCAGCAGAATTACCTTGGTGTCTTGTTTTTGTGCAGAAAATGAACTATCAGGAAAAATCCCGGAAAATATGCCAAAAACTATTTCTCACCAGAAGATCCACGGAGCCAGAAGGGGAGACAGAGAGGAGGACTGGGGGACCTAGACCCACCCTAGGCGCAGACCCACCTGACCCCGCGCCTGGAGGGGGTTTGGCCACCCCAGACAGCTCCTCGGCCTCCGTCCGTGCCTATAAGTTGCCTTCTGACCTAAAAACTCAGGGGGGTTTGATAGTTTTCCAGAAAGAGTTCCGCTCCGCCGCTGCCACCAGAAGCCAAGATTCGGATCCACAAACTCCGTTTTGGCACCCTCTCGGGACAGGGAATTTGGAGAGGATCATCGCCATCGTCATCACCAACACATCTCCATAAACCACCGATGTTTCCCTCATCCATGAGTGAGTAATCCCCCGCTGTAGGCTTGGGGATGGTAGGGATTGGATGAATTCTATCATGTAATCGAATAAGATCTGTTAGGGCATAGTGCCTAGTATCTCTTGTGCTATTTGACTTTGTTGCAACTTGTTGTGCTTAATGCTTGTCATTAGGGCCCGAGTGCCATGATCTCAGATCTGAACTTATTATTGAATCATTATGATAGTATTGTTTGTGATCTTATCTGCAAGTTGTGTACACATATCATTGTCCGGATCCAAATGCCCCAAAGTGAAAATAATTGGGACAACCGGAGGGGATGGCTGTGGTGTGAGGATCATATGTGTTCACAGAGTGTTAATGCTTTGCTCCGGTGCTCTATTAAAAGGAGCACCTTAATTGCCAGTAGTTACCTAGAGGCCCCGCTGCCACGGGCTGGCTGGACAGAAGATGTTGTGCAAGTTCTCATTGCGAGCACGTATGACTATATTTGGAGCACATGTCTATGATTGTTTAGTACTTGGATGCTTGTTATTATTTATCTGCAATGCCCTAGTTCTTGAAGTTACATGTTTAGACTCGTCCATGCAACGCCCGTCCATCCATCCCTATGCCTACCGCACTCGAATCCTACTGTTACTGTTATTGTTACTATTGCTCCTGTTTCACTGTTGCTGTTACTACTGCTGTTGCTTTGTTGTTGCTACTACAAACTGCTACTACTGATAAACTTCTGTGAGCAAGAACTATTTCCAGGTGCAGCTGAACTGATAACTCAATTGTTAAGGCTTGCAAGTATTCTTTGGCTCCCCTTGTGTCGAATCAATAAATTGGGTAATACTACCCACGGAGACTGTTGCGATCCCCTATACTTGTGGGTCATCATCCCACTAGAGGAACTCCACCCAGAAGGCGACCTCTTAGTGGTACGCGGGGTCTCAGCGGCGGCCCGGCGGTAGCATCCACAAGTGGTGCCCAATCTCATCGTCTAGGAACGGCCCTTCTGGTGAGACTGGCGGCACCGGAGGGCGCATCCGCCACCAGGACGTAGTGGCGGTTGCGTGGCTCGTTGCGGGGAGCCCGACGTCTCCCGCATGACTACGCTGGCACCAGTGGCGCAATAAAACTATGGGCGCACGATGGAGGTGGGAGGCGGTTGCGAGTGAATGCACGTGGTGGTGAAGACACACGACGGCGACGACCCGAAGAGGAGCCAGCCTCGTGGTCATAGCGTCCTTTCATCCAAGGCCATATGGCGGGGGGGACTCAGGGGGCGCAAGGGGAGGGCGGTGGCTGTGGTGGTGGTATTCGTGGTGGCCATGCGTGCCTATTTGAAAGACATCCACACGGCCATTAAATGGCATCAGCGGCGCCACAGTCTAATGTGACCAACGGGGGAGCGGAAGCGGCGACAACATTCAACATGGTCAGCGAGGAAGCGGCGGCAATGTGCAGCATGCTCAGCGAGGAGACTGGGCAGGCGGCCAGCAGGCGCGGCTGCTCATCACACGATTAATTGGCAGCGTAGGTGTGGGTCGCTTCCATGTGGTTCCGGGTGAATAGAGAGAGGACGCTCGCGCTGTCCGCGTGGACACGAGCCACAGATTTGCGTCCCAAATTTGTGCCGCCTCTCCAGGGGTTTGTGGACCGTTTGCGCCTTTCCGCGCCGATGGATGCTCTTAGGGCAGCTCCACCGGCATAAGCCAACACGTCTGAACGCATCCGCGTGAATGTGCGGGACGTGCGTGGCCTCTCCAGCGGCACGACCCATCTGGACCGACGCGTCTGGTCTGACCCATTAGCACACAAAACTTGGGCAGCGGTTGCATCGGTGAAGTGCAAAGGATGTCGCCTAGAGGGGGTGAATAGGCTTTTTAAAAATATTACGGTTTAGGCTCAAATAAATGCGGAATAAAACTAACGTTTAATTTGTTAATCACAAAACCTAACCACTAGGTTCACCTAAGTGCACCAACAACCTATGCTAAGCAATACAAGCAACAAGGTGATACCAAGATAAATACTTCAAGCACGATGGCTATCACAAAGTAAAGTGCATAAGTAAAGGGCTCGGTTGAGAGATAATTGATGGACGCGGAGACGAAGATTTGTTTCTCGAAGTTCACTTCCAAAGAAGCTACGTCTCCATTGGAGAGGTGCGATGGCGCAATGCTCTCCGAACGCCACAAATGGCTCACCTCGAGGTGTGGTGGCTCGATGCTCACCCAACGCCACACAAGGCCTCACCCCGGATGCAAAAGCACGCAACTCACCGACGCCACAAAAGGCTCCCCCTATTCTCCCGAGTGCGCACCACAAAATGAGGGCACTCGCTCCACTATGGGCCACTTGAGGGCGGTCATCGAACCCGTACAAGATTGGGGCTATCTCCACAACTCAATTAGAGGCTCCCAACAATAAAGCCACAAAACGCTATAACACCACAAAAGGCCAACAAAGCCACAAAAGGCTACAAGACCACAAAAGGTCAACAGGACCACAAAAGGTCAACAAGACCATAAAAGATCAACAATCCAACCACACAACCGTCTAGGGTTCCAAAAACCCAAGAGAAACAAGCCCTCAAGCTTGAACTCACTGAATCTCCGAGGAGAACTCAAACCTATGCAACAAATGCAAGGGAATGTCCTTATCTCCCAAATTCCAACAAAGCTACAAAATCTATTGGGGGAATAAGGGAGGAAGAACATAAGAGAAGAACACAAAACTCTGCAAGATCTAGATCCCAATGATTCCTTCACAAAGAAGGGATTTAGCTTGGGGATTGTAGATCTAGATATCCTCTCTCAAATACCTCAAAAAGATGCAAGAATCATAGGAAGGGAAAGGGGAGAGGGAAAGGTCTTCAAGGTCAACAATAGAGGAGAGAGATAGAGAAAGCCAAGAACCAAGAAAATAGCTAGTGCCCATGAAGGGTAAGAGGAGCCCCTTTTAAAGGGCTCCCAGATCTGCCCATTATGGGCAATCGCGACCCTGGCAGGAACTTCCGGTGGCACATAGCCAACGGTCAGAAACTGTGATGCGAAAGACTGAAAACACGAGCCTGGACGGAACTTCCGCCAGTTCACCGGAACTTTCGATGGGAGCGGAAATACCGGTAGAAATTCCGACCGAAGTTCCGTCAAATAGAGTACTCAAAAATAGAGAGGTTACTGAACATGAGCGGAACGAGAGCCGGATATTCAACCGGAACTTCCGGCGGCAACTAGGCCCGAGCAGAATTTCCGGTGGAACTTCCGGTCCAAATTCCGTCAAATAGAGACTCAAAAACAGAGAGGTTACTGAACATGAGCGGAAGAAGAATCGGAACTTCCACCCGAACTTCTGGCTGCAAAATGCCCTAGCGGAACTTCTGATGGGTAGCCGAAACTTCTGGTCAGGGAAATTCCAGAAACCAAAACTGCAATAACTTTCGCGTCTGAACTCCAAACGAGATGAAACCATTGTTGGAAACATAACGACGAATAGAAACCAATTTTGTTGGAAAGATAACTCGAAATATTGGTTATCACCTAGGGAGAAAATACCATGAATATATATGTGATGTATCTCCCAAGGTGTGGAACCGGAAAACTCGCAAGATCAAAAACCGCAATAAGATATGCAAGTGAAATCCTTAGATGAAGAACTGAGCTTGTTATGATGATAACCACAAGCTCTAGATCCTCTCATGGGAAAGAACCAACTAACAAAAAGAAATATGATGCTATGAATGCAAATGTTTGAGCTCTCTCCGAATGATGCGATCGAGACACCCGCTTGAGATCCCCTCTTGATAGAACGGCTATCTATCCTAAACCTGGTCTCCCAACTAACAACACGAGACCGGAAAAAGAGAAGCCCTATCAAGATCATAATTTTGCCTTGAGCATTCCACTTGAACTTGATGTAGACCGTCTTGTTCTTCTCAAGTGGGAACACCTTTCTTGATTGCTCTTGCTTGCTCTTGCTTGATGAAGATGAAGACTTGCAAATTGCTCCCCCATACTCCATGGGGAAACCTCTTCTTCAAACTTGTCTTCATCACTCCATGATCATGAGGTTGGCAAGCTTCAATCATGAGGTCTTCTAGAGAAGGCGCATCTTGAGCTTGCCCTTCTTCAATCATACTTGAGGTTGATCCATCTTGATGTAATCCTTTGCACTTGTCTTGATCAACCATCAAGCTCCTTCTTTCTTTATGATTCCAATAGGCACAAATCCCTTTGATATTTCTTCATATTTCAACCCTGAGACCAACACATGGCCCAAGCTATGCCAATGGACAAACCTACAAGAGAAACTCAATTTACACATTAGTTCATAGAGATTGTCATTAATTACCAAAACCATACATGGAGACATACATGCCCTTTCAATCGGCCCGGACAGCACGCGGACCGCGCGGGTGTTCGCTGGTCGGCCGCTCGGGCCCATATGTAAGTGAAACATTAGTACTAAAACTTGTTTTCCATTAGATCTGACCCTACCCAATACAAAAGGCACATTTGAACAGGATAAAAAAGAGGACTACTAGTACTGTTGGAGGGGGTCGTTCCTATGGCTACTCGTCGTCGTTGCCGCAGTCGCTGTTGTCGCGACCACCATTGTCGTTGCCGAAGGCCTTGTCTATCGCATCCCTTGCCACCCATATGGTGTGCTGCTGGAGGCATTCACGGTAAAGGTCGCACGCTCGGCCACGATCCACCGCCTGGCTCGCCGCCTTCTGGCGGTACGCCTCCCGGTTGGCCAGGGCCCTCTCCATATCGGCCACCCAGTGGTACCTTGCCTCCTGGTCGGCCCGAGCCGCCTCCATCTCCGTTGCCGCCCTCGCTGCCTAAGACTCCGCCTGGCGAGCGTGTTATGCTTCCCTGCACTGCAACCTCTCCATCGGGGTCACCCTCACCGGATCCCAGTTGGGGCCGAGGCCCAGTGCCTACGCGATCTGCAGCGGGACATCGAACGCCTCCTCCTCCCACGCCTCCCCCTGCGCCTAATCCTCTTCCTCCTCCTCCTCCTCCTCACCTCTGTCTCATCCTAGTCGATGAGAGACCGCGCGGACACCACCTCGGTGGCATTGTCCACGGGCTCCTCCTCCTTCAATGCGTCGGCGGCATGTTTGTGTTGCGCCATTCCGCCGCGCTGCGCATGGTGGCGGCATGGCGAAGGTCGCGCACGACGACCTTGGCGACTTACCTGGCCACCCCCTCCAGCGTGCGGATCTCGCGGAGGGCCGCTTATGCGGCTTATCTGGCCACTATCTCCTTGGCGGCGATGTGGCGAATCTCGTGCACCGTCTATTGGGCGGCCACCTTTGAAGCCGCCTCCACCACCTGCTACTGTGCCTTCTCGGCCACACGGCCTTCATCCTCGAAGGCGTCCACCTCCTCCTCGGCCATGCGCTGGGCCAGCAATGTGGCTTGAAGCTCGACAACATCTTCGGAGGCCTGCGGGAAGTGGCTACAACACAACCCCCCTGATCCTAGTCTAGTTGGCGATCTTGCGGCGAGGCATGGCTATCGTTGGTTGGCACTTCTTTTAGCAGTGTGTGCTCTTGCTTGGGCTTGTTATCTCTACCGTGTCAACCCGTTATTTATAGACCGCGAGGAGGCGGGAAACAGCTGGTTAGGCGCGGGAAGTTTTCTGGCTACGGGCGGGAAGGCGCGTGCAGGAAACGAAACCCAACAATGGCGGGAAACGTCGGCCACGCGGGAAGCCGGCGGCGCTGATAGCCTACATAGCGTCACCATTAACGTCCCTTCGCCGAGGGCGTCAAGCAGTGACAGTGGGGAGACAGATAAGATGCGATGGTACACTATGCGCGATTGGCTGGGCATGCCGGATCACGATACAAATCCCCCCGCGGCCCGACCTAAATGGACAAAAACACACGTTTTGGGTCGCCTGTTAGGGTCGGCCTGATGGAGAAGCCCTTAGAGCATCTCTAGCAGACACCTTCTCCGTTCACCCCTTATAACGTGTTTAAGGGCCAAGAAAAGTGTGATTTTCCGGGGCGGAACATACCCCCAATATGCGAACCTCAAAAAAGAATATTCCTTTTGCCATTTGCATATACGGTGTCTATTCCGCTGAATCACGACGAATAACCAACACATAGAAATATGACAGTTAAGCAAGTTTAAACATAGTTTCTCGCGACTGTCGCACATGACCCCTCGCCGTCTCCCTCCTCCTCTCTAGGATGTTCCTCCATACCTCATCATGCAACTCCTTCGTGATGCCGTCCATGATACTTCGGTCCATGGCCATGATCTTATTTTCCTCGGCAAGGAGCTTGGCCAACGCCTTGGTTTCCTCAGCAGCTGCTCTCCTCTCCTCCACGGCCACCTTGCGCAAGCCATCCTCGCAGAGTGCTTCCCACCTTGCATGCTTCTCGGCAGTCCTCTTGTCTGGCATGATCTTCTTTGCTTCCAATGTCTTGGTCACCATCAACTCGATGGAGTGCACCATGTGATCAATCTTCTCTCTCAAACTAGCATTCTTGGCTTGCTTCTTCAATTTTTCCTTGGTCATCTTGGTCCCATCGGGCTTGCCCTTGTTTCTTCCTCCCGGAGTTTATTCTTCTTCACCATCATCCAATTTGATGAGTGAGCCTCTTTTAGGTGGAGCCTCTTGCTCCCTCAACTTCCATTTCTCACTATTTTGGAGCAATTACTAAAATGCTCAAGGGCGAATGACTTTCCCTTGGAAGCTTCCATGTCAACGTACCTCTCTTTTGCAAGAGTCTCCAATAGAGCAAAGACTATATGAATTGCAAAAAAAAAATACAATTGGACAATGCACCGAGATCAGCACCGAGCCATGTCGCCGCTCCTGCATGGACCCGATGGGGTTGCCTCCGCCGGCAGCAACCAGATCCGACGGAGGGCGTGCAGGGGTCGCCTCCGCCAACACGACCTCGTTGGAGGTCACCAATGTATGGATATCGTCCATGGCATCGGAAAACTGGCAAGCGGAGGCTGATATCGTCGAGAGGAGGGAGATCAGCGACGACGCGGAAGGGAGGGCTGAAACTTCCGTCACGCCAAGAAAACTAGGGATACGGGGCGCCTTCGGGTAGGCTTGTATGCGTGGTCGAAACCCGTGTATGTAAGGGCTGAGGGTATGTTTTTGATGGGCCCCTTAAAAAAATTTAAGGATCGGTCTCGTTTGAGGTGTCTATTTTGGCCAGCTTTCTCGTCTAAAATCGTATAGTGGCAGTTATTTTTAAGGATCCGGCCATATAAAGGGTCTGCTAGACATGTTCTTAGCACCGCAGACAGAAATGAGTCAGCCTGTCATATGCGTTGGCCTTGTTTGCATGAATAAGAGCTTCTTTGGTGGCTTGTCTAGTAGTTTACATCTTTACATAGATAATGGTGTAAAAAGATTTCCATTTACACTATCTTGGTTTTTCAGTGGATAGTCTAAATCTAATAGTCTATATATCCATCCACATACAAATAGTCAATATACACGGTAACTTAGTACATCAAATGTTTCAATTTGATGCAGGAGCGAGCTCAGTAACTTAGTACATTAAATGTTCTAATTTGGCGTGGGAGCGAGCTCTACCAGTTTTGCTTTAGACGTTTTGGCTTGGCAACGAGTAACTATTTTGGAGGATATCTAAATTTAAAACCATTGAAGATATATTTTTATCCATGGTTGTTTATATTTGACTTAGACTATCGGATACACTAGTCATTGAAGGCTCTAACTTATGCGCGGGCCACCGCAAACTACAATTTATTTTGAGTTAAATCTATGGTTAGTCATTGTACTTGCTTAGCAAGTTCAATACGGTAACTATAGAATGGAAATACAAGTTTACAATCACTAAAGACGCATCAAAGCTTTACTCGCGGTCACTGGACGATTTGTAGAGATGTATTTGATGACGTGGCAAGCTGAGAAACCACAGTCAGACTACTTAACATATAGATAAAAAATAACCACATATATAAGGTTTTTTTTTGCAAAATCATCATCTTCTTAATGTCTGGATCTCTCCTCTAATCCCCACCGCTGACGAGATCAAGGGGAACCAAACAATTACTCCTGAACAATTAATCCTCTACTACCTAACGAGATCAAGGGAAACCAAACAGCTTGCAGCAACGTGTGAACCTAAGCAACCACCAAATCCTACCACCGGCGATTCCTCATCAAACCTTTCCTCTGAAAAAAAAACCGAGGTGTTTGATCGGAACGATCGCCAGGATCTGATCCAGGGCAGGCTTGCACACACTTGTCTGCAGGCGGGGCTTGCGGCCGGGCCGAGACAGGTGGAGACGGAGGGAAAGGAGCCCGCGCACGCCTGTTGGCCGGCGGGGCTTGCGCCCGGAACTAGAGAGACCGCACGCGCCTGACTGCCAGCGGGGCTTCCGCTCGTGCCTGGACGCTGGAGAAGATGAACGAGCCAGGGCCAAAACCGAAGCGGGAGCCGGCGGCTCCTCGCCGCGCTTTAGGATCCGGAGCACCACCTGCGGCTTGGGCGCCTCCTTGGTAGGGGAAGGCTGCTTGCGGGCAGGCTTCGCCGGCGGGGACCGTCGGCCCGCCGCAGCCGCCTTGGGAGGCGACGTCGCTACGGGTGCCTGCTTCGGGGGCGCCGAAGAAGTAACTGCCGGAACCGCCACCTTGGGCGGCGGCGAGGCGGGCTTGGGGTGGCGTCGGCAGCGTGCCTTGACAGGGGAGGCGGCGAAGGCGTCGAGATGCATCATGTTGGCGAGCGCGTCGTGGGATCTGAGCACTGCGTAGCCAATAGGAAAAAGATGATTTTTGCAAAAAACCTCTCATATACGATGGTTATTTTTTATCTATATGTTAAGTAACCTCACAGTGGGTCCCCAGCTCGCCACGTCATCAAATACATCTCTACAACTCATCCAGTGACCACGAGTGAATCTTCGACGTGTATTTAGTGACCGTAAACTCGTATTCCAGTTGTACAGTTACCATATTATACTTACTAAGCAAGTATAATGACTAACCATGAATTTAACTCATTTATTTTCGGGAACGGGGACACTGCTGGCAGGGCCGGTCCTGAGTTTTCTAGGGCCCAGGGCGAAACCTGCACATGGGGCCCTTACTACCAATATCCTAACTATTATGAGTATATGTATATATAAAATATTATTGTGGCATTGAAAATGCATCTAAAATCACTATTACGATTTAAACAATTTATACATTTTTTGTTAAAAACTTCTAACATACCTAGGTACAAACCGCACTGATGAGCGTATATCAATATCATTCTTAGATTATGATATCAGCCTTGGCTAAAATTCTGAATTATCTGATGAGGATAAGCGAAAACTACGGGAGCCTGGCTCCCGGGCACCTAATTTATAGGAACTCAAAATTTTCATATTATTTTTCACTTAGAAAATCTGAAAGAAAATGTACATATTCAGATTGATGTCCAGTGTGTACAAATAAATTTTCATCAAATTATGTTTTAATCTTTGACCTAGACAAGAAAGACAAATGTGATGACCAAAAGTGATTTTTTTTCAAAAAAAAAATGCTACTCTCTCCTTTTCAAAATAGAAGATGTTTTAGCTTTTGTAAAAAAAAGTTATCTAGACGTACTTTAGTGTGTAGATTTACTCCGAACCTACACACGAAAATGCGTCTAGGCTTATCCCTTTCACAAAAGCTAAAACATTTTATATTTTAAACAGAGGGGGTACATTTTAACAAAACTTTCCATTAGTAGAAATTAAATCTATGCAGTTGTGTAAAAATCCTTTCATGGTGTTCCAAAAATTATGTTTACGCATATGTGTAAGATATCACTTAGGAGTATTCCACCTTTGACAACAATTCGATGTAAACTATTCCTAGACCCTAGGATGGTTATGTCGCCATGGTCGCACGATCACACTAAATACCTATTTTAGTTTTTTTATAGGAAAAGTACCTATTTAAGATTTATCCCATAACTTGACTCTTACTAGATATCCAAAGGACAAAAGGGCCCAAGCTTAAGGAAAACAAGGCCACGTTCTAGCCCACCTGGAAGCAGTACATGACCCTTCATCCCTTCGTCCTGCTGAACCGCACGAGGGAAACCTCTCCACATGCTCTAATGGCGGCACAACAGCTCCTCCCTCGCCCATGTACTAGGTACCTAGCTGGGGCCCCCTTGGCATCGGGGGCCCGGGGCAGCCGCCCCTCTAGACCCCCCTCAGGGCCGGCGCTGACTGCTGGAGTTGCCGCGGGTTCATTCCATCCAACTATGGTAGTACACGTGATTAGGAGTTAGCAAGGGGAACCGGTGTTTCTGTTGCAAGTACTAAATGAGATGAGTTGTGGTAGGTACAGGTTGTGGCCGGAAATGAAGCGTATAGGCATAGCAGATATTTGTACTCACGTTTGATCCAGAATTATCCCATTCCACCAGCAGCAGCAGCCACAATGGGAGCGTCAAACAAAGGAAACTGCGACGGAGACTCGTCGGAGGATGGTCGTTGTTAGCTGAATAATCCTGTCTGTCGTCCATCAGTAGTCTAGGTTGTTTTTTTTGAATTTCAGTTTCAGTAGACAGACTCGAGCCTGTTGCACCAGGACTCAGTCTTAGCGTTTTTGTAGCATCGTGATCGTTCCCGATCGGTTTCGTGGGATGGCACGAGATGCCCGGATCGTGGCGTAGGGGTAGGAGCACTACCAGGTCACGTCTTTGTTCTTTCTGTTGACAATAAAAGGGGAAGAAGAAACAGAAAAGCCGTACGTTGTACGCGGCACCAAATCCACCTGAGTCAATAGTTCTTCACTTGTATCCACGAGCGAGATCGAGAGATAGAGCTGTCATCTGGTATCAGAGCCACGTTCGGGCTTTGAAGGGACCATGGCTACTCAAGGAGGTGGTGGCGGCTCGGCGCCGCCGGCTGCAGGCAGGACGCTTGCGACGGCGCCTCGACGATCACAGACGCCGCCACGTGAGGCGAGCCGCGGCAGGAGTCGGTCTCGGCGACACGGCAAGGACATCGTCGTGCGAGAGCCCGCGATCCAGGAGCGGCCGATGATGCAGGCCGGAGTGCTGGTATGGCCGATGCTAACCTCCACAAACTACGTCGAGTGGGCACTCCTCATGTAGATCAATCTGGAAGCCTGCGTCCTGTGGGATGCAGTGGAGGGCCATCCCCCAAGCGTGCCGGCGGACAAGGCCGCCCTTGCAGCGATCCTACGGGCGGTGCCACCGGACCTGCAGGCGACGCTTGTGGTCAAACGCACGGCGAAGGAGGCGTGGGATGCCGTGCGGATGATGCGGGTCGGCGTAGATCGTGTCAAGCAGGCCACAGCGCAGCGCCTGCGCAAGGAGTTCGAAGCCCTGGCGTTCCGCGAGAACGAGTCACTGGACTCGTTTGCAATGCAGATCTCGACCGTCGTCAACAATCTGCGCTCCCTCGGCGACCAGGTCGACGAGGTCAGGATTGTGGAGAAGATCCTGCGCGAGGTGCCAGAGCGGTACGCGCAGATGGCGTGCTCCATCGAGACCCTACTCGATCTGAGCACAATCTCGGTCGAGGAACTCCTCGGTCGTCTACGGGCGTCCGACGGGCGCGGCGGCGGCTCCTCTTCGTCGGCAACGAACAACGGTGGCAACCTACTCCTTACTGAGGAGGAGTGGGACGCGAACAAGGACAAGGCTCTGCAAATGGCCGAAACGGCAACGGCGGCAAGAAAGGCAAGGGCAAGACCAAGACCGGCAACGGCCGCAACGGTGGCGGCAACACCGACAACGGTGAACGGGACATGTCCCAGGTAAAATGTTACAATTTCAATAACATGGGGCATTTTTCAAAACAATGTCCAGAGCCGCAACGCGAGCGAAAGGGGCGAGCGAATCTTGCCCAAGAACAGAAGGAGGAAGAGGCCCTCCTGATGGCGCGCATCGGCGAGGTCCTGCTGGCCACGCCGGACGAGCGCGGTGGCGAGGTTGTTCTCCTCAACGAGAAACGCTCCTAGGCCACAGCCACAGAGGCTAAAGGCCACTGCGACACTTCGTGGTTCCTGGACTCGGGTGCCAGTAATCACATGTGCGGGCGGCGCGAGTTCTTCTCCGAGCTCGACACGAGCGTGCATGGCTTCGTCAAGCTTGGCGATGACTGTTGGAATTATGCCCTAGAGGCAATAATAAAGATGTTATTATTATAATTCTTGTTCATGATAAAGTTTATATTCCATGCTACCGTGTCCCTAGTACGCCTCTATGGACTAGGTCATTGATCAATGATGGTTAAGGTTTCCTAACCATAGACATGAGTTGTCAATTGATAATGAGATCATATCATTGGGAGAATGATATGGTGGACAGACCTAAACTAAGCAAAGCTATTAGATCGTTTCATCGTGTTCGTCTTTGTGAAGCTTTTCTCATGTCAAATATTGTATTCCTTAGACCATGAGATAATACAACTCCCTGGTATCGGAAGAAAGCTTTGAGGTCATCAAACGTCATCCTATGAGAGGGTGATCATAAAGGTGTCTCTCAGGTGATCGGAAAGTATCTGTTGGGTTGTATGTATCGAGATGGGATTTGTCCCTCCCAAGTCGGAGAGATATGCTTCGGGCCCACTCGGTAATCGATATCAACACCGCTTGCAAGCATGTGGTTAAAGAGTTAATCACAAAGTGATATCGGATTACGGAACGAGTAAAGTACTTGCTGTGAACGAGATTGAACTAGGTATGACGATACCAACGATCGAATCTCGGGCAAGTAAAATATCGCGAGACGAAGGGAATATATATATGGGATTGATTGAATCCTGGCATCGTGGTTCATCCGATATGATCATCGATGAATGTGTGGGAGTCAATATGGGTGCCCAGACCCCGCTGTTGATTATTGATAGAAGATCATGTCTGCATATTCTCGAACCCGCAGGGTCACACACTTAACGTGTCTCGACGCTAGGATAGATTGGATAATTGGTTTATGAATTTTTGTTCGGAGTCTCGGATGGGATCCGGGATATCACGAGAGGTTCCGGAATGGTCCGGAGAATAAGATTCATATAAGGCAGTGCAGTTTTTGGAGTTCGGAATAGTTCCGGGTTAATCGGTATTGTACCGGAAGCTTCTAGAACCTTCCGGAAGGGGACCAACGTGGCCCCACCTTCCGGGAGGGGGCATGGGCCTATGAGGGAGTGTCCTGGCCGCATTGGGCCAGGGGCACAAGGCCCCATAGGGCCCAGCCGATCCTAGATAAGTTTAAATCGTTTAAACTAGAGATAAGATAGGGTTTCTAGAAGGGAGAGTTTAAATCGTTTAAACTATAGATAGGCTTGGAGGATGGGCAAGGGCTGGCCGCACCCCCCCTCTATATATAGAGGGCTGGTGCGCCCCCTTCCCCCCACACACACCTCCCTCCAAGCCCTAGTAGCCCTGCTGCCTTCCTCTCTCCCTCCCGACTGTTTGTAGGCGAAGCCCTGCTGCAGAAATTCTCCACCATATACACCACGCCGCCGTGTTGTAGATCCAATCTATCTCTCCACCCTACTTGCTGGTCCGAGGAAGGAGGAGACGTCGAGGTGCTGCACGTGTGCATCTCACGGAGGCACCGCCACTTGTGGTGCTAGATCGGATCGGATCGCGAGGAGGAGAAGCGAGTACGACTACATCACCCACGTTCCGACGAACGTTCCGCTGCGCGAATCTTCAAGGGTATGAAGATCTAATCCAATCTCTCTCGTTGTTTGCATCTCATCGATTAGATCTTGGCTTTCCCTCTGTTCGCTTCCGTAGAAAAAATTGATTTACTATGCCGCGAAACCCTTCAGTGGTATCAGAGCTAGATCTATGCGTAGATGTGTTTCACGAGTAGAACGCAACATGGTTGTTGCGGGCGTTGATGTTTTATGTTGCAAGCCTCTTGTTTGTGTTCTTCTTATGACGCGGGATAGTGAGATTGAAGCGGTCCAGGCCAACCTTACGCGGCGTCGTTCGCGAGACCGGCTCCGCACTTGACGTGTGGCTTGTACCACACATGCGGCTGGTGGATGTCAGTTTCTCTCACTATAGTTGTCATGGGATTAACACCGGAGTTTGGAAACCATAATATCACCGTTGTGGCTTTCCGTAGGTAAGAATCGTTCTTAGCATCTACTCCCATAAGCCACGTAAAACATGCAACAACAAAGTAGAGGCGTCTCACTTGTTTTTGCAGGGAGTGTTTTCTGTGATATGGTATGGCCCAAGATGTGATGTGTATATTGTATGCGATGATCATGTTTTGTAATGTTTCACGACTTGCATGTCGATGAGTACACAACCGGCAGGAGCCATATGGTTGTCTTTATAATTGTGTATGACCTGCGAGTCAACTTCTTATACGCCATGTAATAGCTTTACTTTATCGCTAAGTAGTTAGCAATAGTTGTAGTTGCTATTCGTGGTGGAGGCAATCATGGTGGAGTGATGGAGATCATGCCGGAACGCACAAGATGGAGATCATTGCGCAAAGATTGGCTATACAATGTCACATAAAGTTATATGCATGTGATGTTTATCCTTTTATGTATCTTATTATGCTTAGATCGCGACGGTAGCATTATAAGATGATTCCTCACTTAAAGATCAAGATAAAAACTGTGTTCTCCCCAAGTATGCACCGTTGTGAAAGTTCGTCATGTCCAAGCATCACGTGATGATCGGGTGCTATAGACTCTACGCTCACATACAACGGGGGCAAGCCAGTTTTGCACACGCGGAAATACTTGGGTCTAACTTGACGAGCCTAGCATGTACAGACATGGCCTCGGAACACAAGAACCGAAAGGTTAAGCATGAGTCATATGAATGATATGATCGACACATCGTTGTCCACCATTGAAACCACATCTCTTCTCGTGATGATCGGATTAGGTGTGGTGAATTTGGATCGTGTTCACTAAACAACTTGAGGGATGTTGAATTTAGTGGGAGTTCATCTAGTAATTTGATTAAGTTGAACTATTTATCATGAACATAGTCTAAATTGTACTTGCAAATACTGTAGATCACATGGCCAAGTCCAACTTCAACTTCAACGTTTTTGCTGAGAAAGAAAAGCTTAGAAACAATGGGTCTAACTTCACCAACTGGTTCCGCAATCTAAGAATTATTCTGTCTGGCGGACAAAAGGACTATGTCCTTGGGAAGGCGTTAGGTGACCCCCCTGCTGCAACTACGTCGGCTGATGAGAAAGCTGTCTATCAGTCGCGCAAAGATGATTATGGTGTGATTAAGAGCACCATGTTGTTTGCTATGGAACCGGAACTTCAAAATCGTTTTGAAAACTATCCCGGGCCCTTTGAGATTCTCGAGGAGCTGAAAACCATGTTTCAGACTCAGGCCCGTTCTGAGAGATATGAGATCTCCGAGAAGTTCTTTAACTGCAAGATGGAGGAAGGGAGTTCCGTTAGTGAGCACGCCATTAAGATGTCGGGCTACACTCAACGCCTTGAGCAACTGGACTGCAAGATTCCAGAGGAGCTCAAGATTGACAGGGTTCTGCAATCACTCCCTCCCAGCTACAAAAGTTTTGTAGTGACTCATAATCAGATTGGTTCCACTGATACGATCACCGAGCTCTTCGCAAAGCTGAAGGCTGCGGAGGTGGACATCAAGAAGGATAATCATGTGTTGATGGTCAACAAGCCCTCCTTTAAGAAAGGTAAAGGTGCAAACAAGCCCTTCAAGAAAAGCGGCGGCAAGCGCGTTGCCCCTGCTGAGAAGAAGCTCAAGTCTGGACCTAAGCCGGACACTGAGTGCTTCTATTGCAAGGACAAGGGTCACTGGAAGCGCAACTGTCCGAAGTACTTAGCGGACAAGAAGGCTGGCACCATCAAAGGTATATTTGATATACATGTTATTGATGTTTTCCTTACTAGCCCTCGTTGTAGTGCCTGGGTATTTGATACTGGTTCAGTTGCTAATATTTGTAACTCGAAACAGGAGCTACGGAATAGACGACGGCTTGCGAGGGATGAGTTGACGATGCGCGTTGGCAACGGATCAAGAGTTGATGTGATGGCCGTCGGCACGCTCTCCTTAATTTTACCTTCGGGATTAGTTTTAAACCTTAATAAATGTTATTATGTGCCTGCGTTGAGCATGAACATTATTTCTGGATCGTGTTTATTGCAAGACGGTTATTCATTTAAATCAGAGAATAATGGTTGTTCTATTTATATGAGTAACATCTTTTATGGTCATGCACCCCTTGTAAATGGTTTATTTCTTCTAAATCTCGAAAGGGATGAAACACACATCCATAACATTGAGGCTAAGAGATGCAGAGTAGATAGTGATAATACTACTTATTTGTGGCACTGTCGTCTAGGTCATATTGGTGTAAAGCGCATGAAGAAACTCCATTCTGATGGACTTTTGGAGTCTCTTGATTTTGAATCATTTGACACATGCGAACCATGACTCATGGGCAAGATGATCAAAACCCCGTTCTCCGGTATGATGGAGCGAGCAACGGACTTGTTGGAAATCATACATACCGATGTATGCGGACCGATGAGTGTTTCGACGCGCGGTGGATATCGCTATTTTCTCACTTTTACCGATGACTTAAGTAGATATGGGTATATCTATTTAATGAAACATAAATCTGAAACGTTTGAAAAGTTCAAAGAATTTCAGAATGAAGTGGAGAACCATCGTAACAGAAAGATTAAGTTTCTACGATCCGATCGTGGGGGCGAATATTTGAGTTATGATTTTCTCACGCATCTCAAGGCAAGTGGAATCGTTTCACAACTCACGCCACCCGGAACACCACAGCGCAATGGTGTGTCTGAACGCCGGAATCGAACCCTATTAGATATGGTCCGATCGATGATGTCTCTTACTGATTTGCCGTTATCGTTTTGGGGTTATGCATTAGAAACCGCTGCATTCACTTTAAATAGGGCTCCATCTAAATCCGTTGAGACGACATCGTATGAACTGTGGTTTGGTGCTAAACCTAAGTTGTCGTTTCTTAAGGTTTGGGGATGCGAAGCTTACGTCAAGAAGTTGATGCCGGACAAGCTCGAACCCAAAGCGGAGAAATGCGTCTTCATAGGATACCCTAAGGAAACTATTGGGTATACCTTCTATCACAGAAACGAAGGCAAAGTGTTTGTCGCAAAGAACGGTTCCTTTCTTGAGAAGGAGTTTCTCTCGAAAGAAGTGAGTGGGAGGAAAGTAGAGCTAGACGAGGTTGTTGAACCTTCTCTTGAATTGGAGAGTAGCGCAGCACCTGAAATTGTTCCAGTGCCGCCTGCACCAACAATAGAGGAAGCTAATGACAAGGATCATGAAGCTTTGGACGATGCTGCTACTGAACGTCGCAGGTCAACAAGGTCGCGTGCCCCTCCTGAGTGGTACGGCAACCCTGTCTTGACAGTCTTGTTAGTAGAAGATAGTGAACCTACGAACTATGAGGAAGCGATGATGAGCCCAGACTTTGAGAAATGGCTAGAAGCCATGAAATCCGAATTGGGATCCATGAGCGAAAACCAAGTATGGACTTTGGTGGACCCTCCTAGCGACCGAAAGGCCGTTGAGTGCAAATGGATCTTCAAGAAGAAAACGGACGCAGATGGTAATGTTACCGTCTATAAAGCACGGCTTGTCGCGAAAGGTTTTCGACAAGTTCAAGGTGTTGACTACGATGAGACTTTCTCTCCCGTAGCGATGTTTAAGTCTATTCGGATTTTATTAGCAATTGCTGCGTTTCATGATTATGAAATATGGCAGATGGATGTCAAGACTGCGTTCCTCAATGGCAACATTGATGAAGAGTTGTATATGATGCAACCCGAAGGTTTTGTCGATCCTAAGGATGCTGATAAAGTATGCAAGCTTCAGCGTTCCATTTATGGACTGAAGCAAGCATCTCGGAGTTGGAACCTTCGTTTTGATCAAGTGATCAAGAGCTTTGGATTTGTTCCAAATTGCTACGAAGCTTGCATCTACAAGAAAGTGAGTGGGAGCTCGGTGACGTTTCTGGTACTATATGTGGATGACATATTGATTATTGGAAATGACATCAACATGCTTAACGATGTGAAGAGTTATTTGAACAAGTGTTTTTCAATGAAAGACCTAGGTGAAGCTGCTTATATATTGGGCATCAAGATCTATAGAGATAGACAAAGACGCCTGATAGCTTTAAGCCAGAGTACATACCTAGACAAAGTTCTGAAAAGGTTCAGAATGGATAAGGCATTGAAAGGTTCAGTGCCTATGTTGTCAGGGAAGATATTGAGCAAGGCTCAGTGTCCAGCTACGGTAAATGATAGGGAAGCTATGAGCAAAGTGCCTTATGCCTCGGCCATAGGTTCCATCATGTATGCCATGCTGTGTACTAGACCGGATGTGTCCAATGCTCTTAGTTTGACGAGCAGATATCAAAGTGATCCAGGAGTGGAACACTGGACAGCCGTGAAGAACATCCTAAGGTACCTAAATAGGACTAAAGAAATGTTCTTAGTCTATGGGGGTGATGAACAGCTCGTCGTAAAAGGTTACGTCGATGCTAGTTTCGACACCGACAAGGATGATTGTAAATCTCAGACAGGATACGTGTATATTTTGAATGGAGGAGCTGTGAGCTGGAGAAGCTGCAAGCAAAGCGTGATCGCGGGATCTACAGTAGAAGCGGAATACATGGCTGCTGCAGAAGCGTCAAGTGAAGGAGTTTGGATCAGGAACTTCATCACTGAGCTTGGCGTGGTTCCAAGTGCATTGGACCCACTGGAGATATTGTGTGACAACACTGGCGCCATAGCACTCGCTAAGGAACCAAGATATCATCCAAAGACCAAGCATATCAACCGCAAGTTTCATATAATCCGAGATTATATAGCAGATGGAGATCTGAAGATCAGCAAAGTACATACAGATCTGAATGTCGCAGATCCATTGACTAAACCTCTTCCACGTGTAAAACATGATCAGCACCTCAGTGCCATGGGTGTGAGATTGTTGCCAAATGTAAACTAGATTATTGACTCTAGTGCAAGTGGGAGACTGTTGGAATTATGCCCTAGAGGCAATAATAAAGATGTTATTATTATAATTCTTGTTCATGATAAAGTTTATATTCCATGCTAGAATTGTATTAAGCGGAAACTTTAATACTTGTGTGGTTTGTGAACAACACCGTGTCCCTAGTACGCCTCTATGGACTAGCTCATTGATCAATGATGGTTAAGGTTTCCTAACCATAGACATGAGTTGTCAATTGATAATGAGATCATATCATTGGGAGAATGATATGGTGGACAGACCTAAACTAAGCAAAGCTATTAGATCGTTTCATCGTGTTCGTCTTTGCGAAGCTTTTCTCATGTCAAATATTGTATTCCTTAGACCATGAGATAATACAACTCCCTGGTATCGGAAGAAAGCTTTGAGGTCATCAAACGTCATCCTATGAGAGGGTGATCATAAAGGTGTCTCTCAGGTGATCGGAAAGTATCTGTTGGGTTGTATGTATCGAGATGGGATTTGTCCCTCCCAAGTCGGAGAGATATGCTTCGGGCCCACTCGGTAATCGATATCAACACCGCTTGCAAGCATGTGGTTAAGGAGTTAATCACAAAGTGATATCAGATTACGGAACGAGTAAAGTACTTGCTGTGAACGAGATTGAACTAGGTATGACGATACCAACGATCGAATCTCGGGCAAGTAAAATATCGCGAGACGAAGGGAATATATATATGGGATTGATTGAATCCTGGCATCGTGGTTCATCCGATATGATCATCGATGAATGTGTGGGAGTCAATATGGGTGCCCAGACCCCGCTGTTGATTATTGATAGAAGATCATGTCTGCATATTCTCGAACCCGCAGGGTCACACACTTAACGTGTCTTGACGCTAGGATAGATTGGATAATTGGTTTATGAATTTTTGTTCGGAGTCTCGGATGGGATCCGGGATATCATGAGAGGTTCCGGAATGGTCCGGAGAATAAGATTCATATAAGGCAGTGCAGTTTTTGGAGTTCGGAATAGTTCCGGGTTAATCGGTATTGTACCGGAAGCTTCTAGAACCTTCCGGAAGGGGACCAACGTGGCCCCACCTTCCGGGAGGGGGCATGGGCCTATGAGGGAGTGTCCTGACCGCATTGGGCCAGGGGCACAAGGCCCCATAGGGCCCAGCCGATCCTAGATAAGTTTAAATCGTTTAAACTAGAGATAAGATAGGGTTTCTAGAAGGGAGAGTTTAAATCATTTAAACTAGAGATAGGCTTGGAGGATGGGCAAGGGCTGGCCGCACCCCCCCTCTATATATAGAGGGCTGGTGCGCCCCCTTCCCCCCACACACACCTCCCTCCAAGCCCTAGTAGCCCTGCTGCCTTCCTCTCTCCCTCCCGACTGTTTGTAGGCGAAGCCCTGCTGCAGAAATTCTCCACCATATACACCACGCCGTCGTGTTGTAGATCCAATCTATCTCTCCACCCTACTTGCTGGTCCGAGGAAGGAGGAGACGTCAAGGTGCTGCACGTGTGCATCTCACGGAGGCACCGCCACTTGTGGTGCTAGATCGGATCGGATCGCGAGGAGGAGAAGCGAGTACGACTACATCACCCACGTTCCGACGAACGTTCCGCTGCGCGAATCTTCAAGGGTATGAAGATCTAATCCAATCTCTCTCGTTGTTTGCATCTCATAGATTAGATCTTGGCTTTCCCTCTGTTCGCTTCCGTAGAAAAAATTTGATTTATTATGCTGCGAAACCCTTCAATGACACCTCCGTGGAGATCGAGGGCCGCGGCACGATCCTCTTCGCCTGCAAGAACGGGGAGCACCTGACCCTGTCCGAGGTCTACTATATCCCTAAGCTTTGCAGCAGCATTGTCTCTTTGGGGCAACTCGACGAGGTCGGGTACGACACCCACATACGCCACGGCTGGCTGCAGCTGAGGGACCCCGACGGCCGGCTGCTTGCACGTGTGCCACGGAACCGCGGCAGGCTCTACGTCCTCCACCTCAGGCTGGCCCGACCAGTGTGCCTCACGGCACACGGTGGCGAGGACGCGTGGCGCTGGCACGCGAGGTATGGACACATGCACTTCGACGCTCTCCGCCGTCTTGCTCGCGGAGACATGGTGCACGGGCTGCCCCTGCTCGACGAACTGGAGCGCCTCTGTGATGCCTGCCTCGCCGGGAAACACAAGCGTGCCGCGTTTCCTCGCCAGGCAGTCAATCGTGCAGACAAGCAACTTGGCCTTGTCCATGCCGATCTGTGTGACCCCATCGATCCGCCAACGCCAGGAGGAAAACGATATTTCCTTCTCCTGGTGGACGACAGCAGCCGCTACATGTGGCTGTATCTGCTCGCCACGAAGGACCAAGCATCCCCGGCAATCAAGAAGTTCCAAGCCGCGGCTGAGCTCGAGAGCGGGCAGAGGTTGAAGATGCTGCGCACGGACAGGGGCAGGGAGTTTAACTCCAAGGAGCTGGGGGAATACTTCTCCGATCAAGGGGTTCAGAGGCAGCTGACGGCGGCCTACACTCCACAGCAGAACGGGGTGGTCGAGCGTCGGAATCAGACCGTCGTTGGCATGGCCAGGTGCTTGCTCAAGGCCAGGAATGTTCCAGCACGCTTCTGGGGCGAAGCTGTCATGATGGTGGTGTATCTCCTGAACCGCAACACGACGAAGAGTGTCGCGGGCAAAACGCCATACGAGGCCTGGCACGGCCGTCGTCCAAGCGTGCAGCATCTGCGCGTGTTCGGCTGCATAGCCCACGTCAAGGTCACGCGGCCGAACCTGAAGAAGCTGGAGGACAGGAGCGTCCCCATGGTGCTGCTCGGTTACGAGCCGGGCTCCGCCGCGTACCGTGTCTACGACCCCGCCACGGACAAGGTGCACGTGTCTCGTGACGTCGTGTTCGATGAGGACACGGCTTGGGACTGGTCCAACAAGGAGAAGGGACAGGGAGAAGCTGCGGACACGTTCATCGTCGAGCACTTCATTGTCCCTGTTTCAGGTGCTAACACGAGCTGGACCGTGACGAGCTCTGAACGCACGCCAGACCCGCCATATGTGAACGGGGCGGGCTCACCGGGCGCCCTCGACATCGACGGGCGTGCCCCTGATCAGGGAACGGGGAGCGCACTCTCACCCGCTCCACCAGCCACTCCTGCAATGCCGCCATCGCCTGTGGTGGAGTTCGCCAGCCCACCGTCGAACGCGTCGCAGCCCTCTCCCGGCGAGGAGGCGCCTCGCCGCTACCGCCTGTTGGAGGATCTGTACGACGCCACCGAGGAAGCAGACCTGGCATACAGTGATGTCTGTCTGCTTGCTGCAGACGAGCCGGCAAGTTTCTCTGAGGCGGAGAAAGACAAGGAGTGGCGCGCGGCGATGATGGAAGAGATGGCCAGCATCGAGACGAACAACACATGGCGGCTAACTCGGCTGCCGCCGAGGCACCGTGCTATCGGTCTCAAATGGGTCTTCAAGCTCAAGAAAGATTCCAGTGGCAACGTGGTGAAACACAAGGCTCGACTGGTGGCGAAGGGCTACGTGCAGCGACAGGGGGTGGATTTCCATGAAGTTTTCGCCCCTGTTGCGAGGATGGAAAGCGTGCGCCTGCTGATCGCCCTCGCCGCTCACCACGGCTGGCCCATCCATCACATGGACGTGAAGACGGCGTTCCTAAACGGTGAGCTGCTCGAGGAGGTGTACGTGGAGCAACCCCCTGGTTTCGTCGTCGACGGAGAAGAACACAAGGTGCTGAAGCTGGAAAAGGCGCTTTACGGGCTCCGTCAGGCGCCGAGAGCGTGGAATGCTAAGCTTGATGCCAGCCTCCACTCACTCGGTTTTGTGCGCAGCCAGACGGAGCACGTTGTGTACAGACGCGGAGGTAGCAAGGGACTGCTGCTCGTGGGAGTGTACGTCGATGACCTTGTCATCACTGGGACGTCGATCGAGGAGGTGACAAGATTCAAGCAGGAGATGACTAACCTGTTCAGGATGAGTGATCTGGGTGAGCTCAGCTTCTACCTCGGCATCGCAGTACGGCAGCAGGACGGTCTAATCACACTTCAGCAGGCCGCATATGCAAAGAAGCTGCTGGAGCGCGCGGGCATGGACGGTTGCAACCCGTGCGCTGTGCCGATGGAGGCTCGTCTGAAGCTGAGCAGGACCGGCGCAGGCAAGCTGGTCGATGCCACTCACTATCGCAGCATCGTGGGCGGGCTCAGGTACCTCGTGCACACAAGGCCTGACATCTCCTACGCCGTCGGCTACGTCAGCCGCTTCATGGAGGCACCCACCTCTGAGCATCTCGCAGCGGTGAAACATCTACTGCGGTACGTCGCTGGAACCCTGTCCTTCGGCGTTACTTACAGGCGCGGACAGGGAAAGCAAGAGCTACTTGGCTACAGCGACGCTGATCTGGCTGGGGACGTCGAGATCGGAAGAGTACGACCGGCATGGTCTTCTTCCTTGGATGGAGCCCGATCAGCTGGCACTCTCAGAAGCAACGTGTGGTGGCCGTATCGTCATGCGAGTCTGAGTACATTGCAGCTGGCACCACTGCCTGCCAGGGCGTCTGGCTCAGCAGGCTCATCGGTGAACTGATGAACGAAGTGCCGAGGGCGCCAAAACTGTTGGTCGACAACAAATCGGCGATCTCCCTCGTCAAGAACCCCGTGTTCCATGATCGTAGCAAGCACATCGACACCCGCTACCATCTGATTCGTGATTACGTGGAGAAGGGAGTCCTTGAGGTTGACTACGTCAACACGGAGGCTCAGCTCGCTGATGTTTTGACCAAGGCACTTGGACGCACCAGGTTCCAGGAGCTGAGGAGCAGAATCAGCATGGCTGAAATAAGCTAGACGACGACATGATTAAGGGGTGATCTGTTAGCTGAATAATCCTGTCTGTCGTCCATCAGTAGTCTAGGTTGTTTTTTCTGAATTTCAGTTTCAGTAGACAGACTCGAGCCTGTTGCACCAGGACTCAGTCTTAGCGTTTTTGTAGCATCGTGATCGTTCACCATCGGTTTCGTGGGATGGCACGAGATGCCCGGATCGTGGCGTAGGGGTAGGAGCACTACCAGGTCACGTCTTTGTTCTTTCTGTCGACAATAAAAGGGGAAGAAGAAACAGAAAAGCCGTACGTTGTACGCGGCACCAAATCCACCTGAGTCAATAGTTCTTCACTTGTATCCACGAGCGAGATCGAGAGATAGAGCTGTCAGTCGTCATGTACCCTGCGCCGGGCCCTGGCCATTTGATCCCCGTGGTGGAGCTCGGCCGGCTGCTCGTGTCCCATGGACTCGCGGTCACCATCGTTCAGCGTGGTCTGCCCACCGACAACGCCACGGCCCCAGCTTCCTCCCTGCGCGGCGACGCTTCAGCCAGCCCCTTCCTCTCGTTCCACTACATATCGGAACCGCCACTCCCGGCCGGCGTGCCGGAGGGGGACCACGTGGCCAAAGTTTTCGAGCTCACCCGCGCCTCCAACCCTGAACTCCATGATTTCCTCCGCGTCGTCTCCCCGGCGGCGCTCCTCCTCGACTTCTTCTGCTACAGCGCCGCCGACGTCGGCGCAGAGGTCGGCATCCCGACGTACTTCTTCTTCCTGAGTTGCACCGCCAGCCTTGCGGTACTGCTCCACCTGCCCGTCCTCCACGCGCAGAACGCTGTGAGCATCGGTGACATCGGCGGCGAGCCCGTCCACGTGCCGGGCGTCCCTCCGATACCGGCGAACGACCTCCCCGCTCCTTTCCTCGACCGGACGAGCCTGAGCTACCAGCACTTCTTCGCCTTGTCCGAAAAGCTGTGCGAGTCCCGTGGTGTCATCGTGAACAGCTGCCGCTCCCTGGAGCCGCGCGCCGCCGACGCCGTCATCGCCGGCCTCTGCACGCCCCCGAGGCGCACGACCCCGCCCGTATTTTGCGTCGGCCCTCTGGTTAAGTCCGAGGAGGTGGCCGACATGCACGGAGGGGAGTGCCTTGCGTGGCTAGACACGCAGCCGAAGGCCAGCGTGCTGTTCCTCTGCTTCGGCAGTATGGGCCGGTTCAGCGCCGAGCAGATCAAGGAGCTGGCGTCGGGGCTGGAGACGAGCGGCAACGTTTCCTCTGGGTCGTGCGCAGCCCGCGGGGCAGCGACGAGCTGGATCTGGACACGCTCCTTCCGAACGGCTTCGTGGACCGGACCAAGGACAGAGGGCTGGTGGTCATGTCGTGGGCGCCGCAGCGGGAAGTGCTGGAACACGGCGCGGTGGGCGGCTTCGTGACCCACTGCGGGTGGAACTCGGTGCTGGAGGCCGTCATGGCGGGCGTGCCGATGCTGGGGTGGACGCTGTACGCGGAGCAGCGGATGAACAGGGTGTTCTTGGTCGAGGAGATGCAGCTGGCCGTGGCGGTGGAAGCCGGTGAAAATGGCGTCGTGACGGCCGAGGAGATCGAGGGGAAGGTCAGCTGGCTGATGGATTCTGATGGCGGGAGCGAGCTCCGGCAGCGGACATTGGCGGCCATGAGGGAGGCTAGGGAGGCGCTGAGCGACGCCGGGGACTCCAGGGCGACAATGCTGCACCTCGTACAACAGTGGATCATGTGACAGGGACTTGCTGCGCAACCGCGGGTTCATGTGATTGACACACTGGGACTGTTTGATTGCCTATAAATGATATACTTCCTCCTTCTGATAATTTGTTAGGTCTAAGTCGTGAACATTATTCTACTATTTGTGCTAATTTTTAGTTACAACCTAGTTACAGCTGATATAATTGTACTAATTCTCGGTTGCAACATAGTTGTAGCTTATTAAAATTCCAGTTATAACCTAATTGCAACTCATGTGAAAGTACCACTTTCCACGAATCGCGAGGTAAATCCAATAGCGAGAGAGGTGACCGAGAACTATGAAGTTCTCAGACGTCTGAGAATTAGCAAATCCGTATTAAAATATGTCTAAATACATATAAATTTACTTATCCTGAAATGAGTTTAATAAACGCCTTGGTTGGCCTTCTGTTTAGCTTGGTTGCTGCGCTGCTCCTACTAGTATTGAAATGCTTTGCGTTTTCACCTTCACTCTTGTTGGTCTGAAATCTGAAAGTTGTAACTTTACAGAAATCAAAACATCGTAGATGTGCTTCACACTTTCCACTCTTGTTTGGATGGTGTAGTCTGTTTGCGTGGCTAATAAAACCATTTTCACACTTGTTCGCATGTTTTCTAAAACATGATTATACTCTTCTTTTTGACAGGAGAAGGGTCCAGCGGCAGAAGCTTCATTCACTTCGGTGGGTAGCAACTTGCCTCAAAAACATTCAGAAATGCAACAACGCCCTCACAAAGTACAAAAAACACCTCTCAAAGCCCGGGCGGTGCCGGCCTTCCTTTCCCTGGTGTGAGGTGATCCCGACGGGGATGGTGAGATCCTGGATGCGCGGTGCAGCTCGGCGGACGTCGGCGAGCCCCGGCGTGGCGGCGGCCAGCGAGCGGCGTTGGGGGCAACTTCCTGCATCGGGCGGTGGTTCTAGCGGTTGCTGCGGCCCGTGGCGGCGGCAGGGACCTAAAGCCTGTCCCTGCAGATCTCGGCGGCGACGATGGGTTGAGGTGACAGCGTCGGTGATGCAGAGGTGGTCCGGAATGGTGGTCGGACGTACCAGGTGGAGCTGGCCAGGATGGCGGCGCCTGCCATCGGCCCAGATTAGGCCCATTCGGACCTAATTTGGGTTGGGCGGGTCCTGCTGTCCGGATGGTTTTAGGGGCTCCTAGCAGGCCTGGGAGCCCACCCCTCGGTCCTGGTGTGACTGAGGTGCTGGATCCGGGCGGCTGGGCCTACATCCGATGACTGCCTGGCAGCTCTCCGAGTTGCGGAGTTGACTTGAGGGGCTTGTCATTCTGATCTGTCCATGAACTGTTTGTCTAGACTACCCTTGCTCGCTTGTTCCGAAGAAGATGTCGTGGTGGTATCTACCCCACAGGTTCTGTGAGATCACGGATGCCGGGGCGGCGGCCCCGGGAGGTGGACCGCACGGGCGTTTCGGCAAGCGACATGGCGGTGGTGATGACCTTGCTCTTTGGTGATGAGGATGGCGAGGAGATGGTGGCGGGATATCCTAGTGTTCGCGTCGCTTCGGCAAAGGCGGATCCCAGATCGTGTTTTGAAGGCCCGACTTCGGGATAGTGGATAATCCGTATACTGGATGTGGTTTCGAGGGTTTTTTGAGCGAAAGAAAGCCCAGCGCTCCTGCGCCATCAACGGCGACGTCTGCGGGTGTCGTTACCCTCTTGGGGGCGCAAGTGTGGGCACCTTCTCCACATATGAACTCCAGGCGAAAGCCTTTGGTCGTTTTATCTCGCTGCCGGTGACACGTTGTGTCGTTACCTTCTTAGGGGCGGCGGCGTGGAGCTCCGGTTCATCGATCTTATTTCGGTGTCCCTGGTGACAAGTCAAGATTCTTCTTGTAACTTTTTGTTTTTATCTTTAATCTGTTGTATAAAAGAATCTCCTCATCACTTTATATTCGTTCAACCGAGCGTAGCTTTATTTATAAAACGGATCTAAAGGCTAAAAGATAGTAGCCGTACACCTCGTCATCGCGGGGACTTCTGTCGTCGAAGCTTCGCCGTCTTCTCCGACGAGGCTAGATCCCGCCTCCCCACATCTGCATGTCACCATAAATATGAGGAGGGCACCCGCCTCCTGGATTATTTAGGAGAGGAACGGAAGAGACGCCACCGTCCATTGTCGTCTCTGACCTCCAGAGCACAATAGCCAACCGCAACCACCTCAGTACCTCACCCACCATCGATGGCTGGCTGCTAAAAAGCGTGAGTATACCACTATTTGAAACGAGTTCCGTAAATGCCATGGTAGGCCTTCCTTGCGTTTTGTCACTTCTCCTTTATTGATGAATGAATCATTGCTGTTGGTCTGAAGTCTGAACATTGTATCTCTACAGAAAATCAAAACGGTGACATATGGTTCACGTTTGGGGTTCACGTCTGAGACTGTCACATTTTTTTAGCGAGGGTTAACATTGGAGCTCAACATTGGGAAATGCAATACCTCATAAGTTGGCTCCCTTGTACCATCTCTGTTCTTAATTTGTTGAAGATCCGTGCTACTCATTTTATAGAACAACCATTTCATCTCACTTCTTGAACCCCTTACAGTTTTGCTTCTTAGTTCCTAGTGTTTTTAAGTTTTATACATATTTCGTCGATGTTTGCCTCCCCACTTGTTACACAAAGAAAATATTATTTTGTTTTTATTTAATTAGCCAGTTTTATGTACAATCTAATTTCAAAAATACATATAAAAGTAGTAGTTTAAAGAAATCATATTAATTCTGTCAATGGAAGTTTCATTAAGAATTTTGCAACTTTTAAATTCATGGACGTTTCATTCAGAATTGAAGCAATTCTCATACAAATTTAAAAGAATTTTTTATCATACTATTTATTTAACAATATATATTTTCATAATATTTATTTTAAAAGTACATTTTTCAATAAAAACAATATGCATCATATTTTTTATTCATGTTTCATCCCACATCGAAAGTTTTCATACACGATTCATAAGTTTTATTCATGCTTCATGTTTCTGCAAGGAAATATACATAATGCATATTTTTGGAAGACCATCAAATCCTATATATTTCAGTGAAGTTCTAAAACAAATTCTTACAAGATCTGTAAATTATTTTTATCATACATACAAGATTCATACAAGTTCCATATACATGACGATCTGGAAAGAAGAAATTGCATGTTTCATTGAACAAACAAATCGACAAGATGTAGAAAAGAACGTTCCCCTCAGATTCTTTACCCAAATCATTTTCTTTTTCCTTCCTTGTATGATTTTTAAACGATGACTCGTGATTAAAACTTAAATCCCGAAATATTGATACTTCAAGCAGTTTGCACAGTTCCAAACCAATTCCAACTCAGATTCTTAGAAGAAACACATGATTTATACAAGTTTCTTACCAAAATGGTTAAGATAGTCAGTATTATACAAGAAACAAAAATACAACGTTTTCATACATGTGTCAACAAAGTCTCGTAGAGAGCAAATTCATATCTCATTTATAGACAACAAAGTTTTAACCAAAATTATTTACGAAGATAAAGACGTGATGGATGTTTTATCCAAATTTCATTCATTATTTATGGACGTTCATATAGAATACAAGTATGTTTCATTCATGTTTAGCCAAGATTCTTGCAAATTCACTTAGATCCATACCAAATACACATTAATTTAATATAGATCCATATGAGATTCAAACACAACTCTATGCAACATCAACATAACTAGTCCTAACTACAAATCTAGTGTATTATCCAAGAATCGTAAGAGATCAAGCAGATCTATACAAGAAGATGATCCATGAACAAAAAAATCTGGACAAATCAAAACCTTCACGAATCAAAAAAAATTCACAAGATACATGAAAGAAAAATCAAGAAAAAAAAAGAAGAAACGAAGGGAGGCCGTATCCATGGAGAGGTGGGAGTGGAGCTCAAGGAGAGGTGTGCCATGCCTCGGCCTAGCGTTGGATCGTGGATGCGGGGCGGTTGCGCGTGGTCGGCGGGGTAGTTGCACGTGGTCGATGGGGCGGTCGCCATGGATGGCGCGTGGGGCCTACGGGGTGTCTACCACTCATGGTCTCGAATGCACACTCCCGCAGGTCGCGCTGGCTGTTAGCGAGGCGGGACGGAGTCGAGCAGGGCTTCTGAAAGGTCCAACTTTGGTCGACTAGAGGGGGTAAATAGGAGACTACCAATTTTATCCTTTTAATTAAGTTTAGGCTTTGCAAGGGATAAGGTTCTCTAGATATGCAACTAGATGAGCAGTCCTATATGCAAGAGAACAACAACAAGTAACAAAGCGGTAAAGGACAAGAAGTAAAGGTCCGGAGCGAGTAAACCAGAGAGGAGACGCGGATATGTAATTCCCGTACTTCACTTCCATAGAAGATATGTCTATGTTGGAGAGGTGTCAAGGACAAACAAGGTCACCCGAGTGCCACAAAGGCCTCGCCTTATTCTCCGGTGATCACCACCACAAAGGAGGCTACGGTGACCCAGCATACCACTGCATGTGTAGTACACTATAGTCGTTGACATGACATTCAAATAACACCGTTCCGTAAATATCACATCCCTCAGAGTGGTACAACAGAAACATTGCGGGTCCATATTACAAACATACACACTTTATTATTATTACAATACCAAAAGTTCAAGACTTCAAAAAGATTCAACTTACAAACCAAAATATAAAGTGTTTTAGCGGAATTTAAAAGTAACAACTCCAACTAAGAGTTGAGCTCAACAGCTTATTCTATAGGGTTCATGCTGTTCGGCTTCGTCGGTTACTACTAACTAGAGCACTAGTTTGACTCGTTGCCATCTACTCCATAGCGGATTTCGTAATCCACTCCTTCAACACCTCCTGACAGGTCAGGCTCCTCGTAGAACACATCTTCTTGGCATTCGGCTGTATACATAGGGGTGTCTTCGGGATCTTCAGAGTCTAAGCAAGGGACCAAAGGAAAGGGTGAGTAACAGCGTTACCCATCAAGTTCATTATATGCAAGATGGGAAGTTTGATGCTCTATCTACCACCTCAGACTATAAGTCCTTGGCACTATGCAGTTTTTTTTGTAAATCTTTCTTCAAAGATTGATTTTATTATGAAAATCTATGACCATCAGCCTTCACAGGTTAACCAGAACTTTCATGGAGTTCCTTTCCTGCCGCGTTCGTAGCTCCTTCCCAGAACAGGGAGTAACAAGTTACAGTTCTTACACTCTGCAGAGGTGCGTTACTTTACCCATAAGAGACCAACTCCTTGTTGCACAACCGAGCGTACTTTCCCGTCTACAATTCCATGATGTGGGGCCCAGTAGGTGATCCAAGCCAATCACTGCCCCCTTCGCGACCTCGCATGCCTCCTTGGTGTACACCATGCCCACACATTGAATTACGGCAATAGTTTGCACAAACCGTTAGATGCCAGAACTATCGTGGGACGTTGAGGGTTCCCACCCATATGCTGCATATTCTCTACGAATTACCAATTAATATGCATGCTATGAGTGATAACAGCCACGACCTGTAGGGGTTTGTAGCATGGTGACGAGGTTTCGACTCGTCAATGCCCATTGTTATGGACTTGGGTTTTGGAGAAGATGGGGATGCTGGAGATCGTGGAACGGTTAACAGACAAGCAACCAGGGGACACGAGATTTACCCAGGTTCAGGCCCCCGGAGGGAAAACCCTACTCCTGCTTGTCTGCTCTTGATTACGGTGGAACCGGAAGTTACAGGGGTGCGCAGATTCGATCTAGCGTGGAGGTGCGTATGCGAAAGTATGAGTCGAGCAATCTAGGTCGTGCCCTCCTGGCCTTTATATAGACTCCGGCAGGTCCCGGGCATAGTCCTAGTCGGTTACAAGTTCTAGGGTTTTACCCCTTTGAATTTCCTATCTACTCTAGTCTTGCTCTCCAAGGATACGTAGGCGTCATGGGCCTTAGCCACCCGAAAATCTTCATGGGCCAGCGTACATCCGCTGTGGGCCTTCCTTGGGCTGGACCAGGTATGCTGAGGTCACGTACCCGTAGGGTATAACCATGTCACATGGAAAACAAAAAAATTCTACCGCATGCACACAAACAAGCCAAGATCTATCTATTAGATTGTAGCAACGAGTCGATAGAGGAACGCACCCTCGAAGATTCCAAAGTGGTTAACGAGAGCAGATTATCGTGGGTGATGTAGTCATACTCTTGCCGATCTCAAGATCACGTAGACGATCCTTCTGGCGCTGTGTTCCGGCAGCGCTTCTGCAGTCGGTCACACGTTCGGTACTCGATGAAGACCTTCCTCTCCCTTGTTCCAGCAGGCAGCGGAGGTTGTAGCACTCCCCTCGTGATTCCGGCAGCACGACGGCGTGGTGTCGGAAGTAGAGGGAAGATCTCGCAGGGCTTCACCTTAAGCCGGAGCGAGTATGGTGGAGCAAGAGAGGAGACTTGGTGATCTAGGGTTTAGAGTCACCAAGGGGGGTTAGTGTAGCTGGTGGCTAGGGCTTGGGGAAGCCCCAACTCGGCGACTTGGGAGGAACCCTAGGCGGCGACAACAACACTTGGAGGTGGTGGTGCGCAGGAGCTAGGGTTTTTGGTGTGAGGGGTAGGGGGCGCCCTACCCCTCCTTATATAGGTGGGATGGAGGCGGTTTGGGAGGAGGGAGTCCTCCTCCAACTCCTCCTCATGGCCAGTGGGTGGAGGGAGTAGGACTTCCACCCTAGGTAGGTATCCTACTCTCCCTCCACCAAGCAAACTTCGGATTTGACTTTTTTCAAATTGGCGTTTGACTTTCAAACTTGGATTTGATTTCTCTCTCCATATTGCCCAACCAAGTGACCTAGTACATGATGCAATCATTCCACATTGTCATGACACATCCATGTACCCTTCCCCTCCGGAGTGTCGGACCTTCCAGACCCTTCTAGAACATTCCTAGTGAAAACACCGAAATCATTCCCGAACTCCGAAACAGGACTTTCCTTATATGAATCTTATTCTCCGGACCATTCCGGATCTCCTCGTGATATCCCGGATCCCATCCGAGACTCCGAACAACATTCGGTCTCTTACTCATCATTCCATAACTACACAACAACATCGAATCCTTAAGTGTGTCTCCCTACGGTTCATGAATTATGCGGACATGACCGAGACACTTCTTCGATCAATAACCAATAGAGGAATCTGGAAATACATATGGCTCCCACATATTTCTACGATTACATTGCGATCGAATGAACCACTTACATACGATACCAATTTCCCTTTGTCTCACGATAGCTTACTTATCCGAGGTTTTGATCGTCGGTATCTCTGCATACCTAGTTCAACCTCGTTACTGACAAGTACTCTTTTTCTTGTTCCCGTGATATGTGATCCCTTGTGAGCCATTCACATGCTTGCAAGCTAATTGGATGACATTCCACCGAGAGGGCCCAGAGTATATCTATCTGTCATATGGATGGACAAATCCCACTCTTGATCCATGTGCCTCAACCCATACTTTCCGAACACTCAATGCCACCTTTATAACCACCCAGTTACGGTGTGGTGTTTGATGTCATCAAAGCATCCTTCCGGTGATGGTGATTAGCATGATCTCATGGTCGAAGGAATTAGGTTACTATGTATCAGAAAGCTTATAGCAAACGAACTATTAAAATGACTTGATCTTTATGCTATGCTTATCTATAGGAGTATGTCCATCATACCATTATCCTAATGATATGATCTCGTTGTTAATAACATCTCAATGTTCATGATCGAGAAACCACGATCATCTATTAACCAACAAGCTAGTATTATTAAAGAGGCTTTACTAGGGACTCTAATTTAGTTTACAAATCACACAAGTATTAATGTTTCCGGTTAATACTATTATAGCATGAATGTAAACATTTATCATAAACACAAAGATATAATAATAACTACATTTATTATTGCCTCTAGGGCATATCTCCAATAGTCTCCCACTTGCACTAGAGTCAACTAATCTAGATTACATGGTAATATACCGAACACCCATGACAGTTTGGTGTTGGTCATGTTTTTCCCTCGGGAGAGGTTTAGTCGACGGATCCGCCACATTCAGATCTGTGTGTACTTTGCAAATCTGTATGTCACCATCTTGGACATGTTCTCGAATAGCGTGAAAACATAGCTTGATATGCTTCAGCTTCTTGTGTGACCTTGGTTCTTGCGCATTGGCTATGGTTCCCATGTTATCACAGTAGATAGACATTGGGTCTAGCGCACTTGGAACCACACCGAGCTCTGTAATGAACTCCTTCATCCATATCGCTTCTTGTGAAGCCTCTGAAGCAGCTATGTATTCCGATTCAGTTGAAGATCTCGCCACAACGCTTTGCTTTGCACTCCTCCAGCTAACTGCTGCACCATTCAAAGTAAATACGTATCCAGATTGAGATTTAGAATCATCCGGATCGATGTTCCAACTAGCATCGGTGTAACCATTAACAACGAGATGTTCATCACCTCCATAAGAAAGAACCATATCCTTAGTTCTTCTCAAGTACTTAAGGATGTTTTTGACCGTTGTCCAATGATCCACTCCTGGATCACTTTGATATCTGCTAGTCAAACTAACAGCATATGCAATGTCAGGTCTAGTACATAGCATGGCATACATACATAAGAGATCCTAAGGCTGAGGAATAGGGAGTTTTACTCATCCTTTCTCTATATTCTGCCATTGCAGAACTTTGAGTTTTACTCAAGGTCGTATTGGGAAACATGGGAAAGAACCCTTTCTTGCTATCTTCCATTCCAAACCTCTTTAGAACTTTGTCCAAATATGTACTCTGTGATAATGACATTAGGCGTATCGATATATCTCTATAAATCTTTATGCCTAATATGTAAGTTGCTTTGCCAAGATCTTTCATTGAAAAACTATTATTCAAATAATCCTTGACACTATTAAGAAGGTCTACATCATTCCCAATCGACAATATGTCATCTACATATAGTATTAAGAATGCTATAGAGCTCCCACCCACTTTCTTGTAAATACAAGCTTCTCCATAAGTTTGTATAAAACCAAGTTTTTGATTACCTTATCAAAACGTTGATTCCAACTTCGTGATGCTTGCTTCAATCCATAAATGGACCGTTGAAGTTTGCATACCTTGTTAGCATATTTAGGATCGACAAAACCTTTGGGTTGCATCATATACAACTCTTCATCAATGTCTCCATTGAGGAATGCTGTTTTGACATCCATCTGTCATATCTCATAATCATAATATGCATCGATTGCTAATAAAATCCTCACAGACTTTAGCTTCGCTACCAGTGAGAAAGTCTCATCGTAGTCAACACCTTGAATTTGCCGAAACCCTTTTGCGGCAAGTCAAGCTTTATAGACAGTAACATTACCATCAACATCTATTTTCTTCTTGAAAATCCATTTGTTCTCGACAGCCTTCTGGCCATCCGGCAAGTCCACCAAAGTCCGTACTTGGTTTTTGTACTGGATCCAATCTCAGATTTCATGGATTCTTGCCATTTATTGGAATCTAGGCTCATCATCGCTTCCTCATATGTCGCAGGGTCATCGGTGTTATCCACCAACATGACACTCATAACGGGATCATACCAATCAGGAGTGGTACGAGTTCTCGTTGACCTGCGAGGTTCCGTAGTAACTTCATCCGAAGTTTCATGATCAACATCATTAGCTTCCTCTCTTATTGGTGTAGGCGCCACATGAACTACTTCCGGTGTTGCGCTACTCGCAAGTTCGAGAGAAGGTTCAACAACCTCGTCGAGTTCTACTTTCCTTCCAGTCACTTCTTTCGAGAGAAATTCTTTCTCTAGAAAGGATCCATTCTTGGCAACGAAGATTTTTCCTTCGGATCTATGATAGAAGGTATACCCAATAATTTCCTTCGGGTATCCTATGAAGACGCATTTTTCCGCTTTGGGTTCAGGCTTGTCCGGCTGTAACTTCTTTACATAAGCTTCACAACCCCAAACTTTAAGGAACGACAATTTAGGTTTCTTCCCAAACCACAATTCATACGGTGTCGTTTCAACGGATTTAGATGGTGCCCTATTTAAAGTGAATGCGGCTGTTTCTAATGCATAACCCAAAAACGATAGTGGTAAATCTGTAAGTGACATCGTAGAACGAACCATATCTAAGAGAGTTTGATTACGACGTTCGGACACACCATTACGCTGTGGTGTTCCCGGCGGTGTCAATTGTGAAAGTATTCCACATTTCTTCAAATGCTCGCCAAACTCGTAACTTAGATATTCACCTCCACGATTAGATCGTAGAAATTTAATCTTCTTGTTACGTTGATTCTCTACTTCACTTTGAAATTCCTTAAACTTCTCGAAAGTTTCGGACTTATGTTTCATGAAATAGATATACCCATATCTACTCAAGTCATCCGTGAAGGTAAGAACATAACGATAACCACCGCGCGATGCTACACTCATTGGACCACACACATCGGTATGTATGATTTCCAATAAGTCCGTAGCTCGCTCCATCATACCAGAAAATGGAGTCTTAGTCATTTTACCCATCAGACATGCTTCGCATCTATCAAGTGATTCGAAATCAAGTGATTCGAGAAGTCCATCGGAATGGAGTTTCTTCATACGCTTCACTCCAATGTGACCAAGACGACAGTGCCACATATAGGTCGAGTTATCGCTCGATTTCAAACGTTTAGCCTCAATGTTATTAATATGTGTATTTCCACTATCGAGATTCAATAAGAATAGACCATCTATCAAAGGTGCATGTGCATAAAACATATTACTCATATAAATCGAGATATAATGGTCATGCTCAACGCAGGCACCAAATAACAATTATTTAAGTATAAAACTAATCCCGATGGTAGATGAAGAGGTAGCGTGCCGACCGCGATCACATCAACCTTTGATCCATTTCCAACGCGCATTGTCACCTTGTTCTTCGCTAGCTTCCATTTATTCTGCAGCACCTGTTTCGAGTTACAAATATGAGCAACCGAACCAGTATCAAATACCCAGGCACTACTACGAGTACTAGTGAGATACACATCAATAACATGTATATCGGATATACCTTTCTTCTTGATGTTGCCGTTCTTCAAATCCGCCAAGTACTTTGGCAATTCCGCTTCCAGTGACCTTCTCCCTTGTAGTAAAAGCACTCAGTATCTGGCTTAGGCCCAGCCTTGGTCTTCTTCGCCGGCGTGGCAACTTTCTTACCGCCCTTCTTGAAGTTTCCCTTTTGTTTATACTTGCCTTGCTTCTTGAATTTGGTGGTCTTATTGACCAACAACACTTGGTGCTCTTTCTTTGATCTCCACTTCTGCAGATTTCAACATGGAGAAGAGTTCTGGCAACGTCTTGTCCATGTTTTGCATATTGTAGTTCATCACAAAGTTCTTGTAACTTGGTGGTAGTGATTGGAGGACACGGTGAATCCCCAAAGAATTAGGAATCACTATACCCAAGCTTTGGAGTTTGTTTGCGTGCCCAGACACCTTAAGCACATGCGCACTGACGGAGCTGCCCTCTTCCATCTTGCAGTTAAAGAACTTTTCAGAAGCCTCATAACTCTCAACTGCCGCGTGAGCCTCAAATATCATTTTGAGTTGACGGACAATATCATGTGGGTCATGGTTCTCAAACCTTTTCTGAAGCTCTAATTCCAAACCATACAAGATAGCACACTGAACTATGGAGTACTGATTCTTCCGAGTGATGTAAACATTCTTTACTTCATCGGTAGCAGTAGCTGCAGGCGGGTCACCCAGCGGTGCATCCAGCACATAGGTCAAATTACCAGCATTGAGGACAATCCTCAAATTGCGGAACCAATCCGTGAAGTTTCTTCCATTGTTTTTCAACTTTTCTTTCTCTAGGAACGCATTAAAATTGATGGTAGGGGCCGCCATTGATTTACAACATATTTGCAATAGTTTAGACTAAGTCTATGACAAATTGAGTTCTAATTAATAGTTAAATTAATCTAGGTGAACTCCCACTCAAAAAAATATCCCTCACATTGTTTTAGTGATCACACGAACCAAATCCACCACATCAAAACCGATCATCACGAGAGTTGATGTAGCTTCAATGGCGAACAATCAACATGTTCATCATATCTACTATATGACTCATGCTTTACCTTTTGGTGATCCGTGCTCCGAGACCATGTCTGTACATGCTAGGCTCGTCAAGATCAAACCTTAGCTTCCGCATGAGCAAATCTGGCTTGCTCACGTTGTATACACTCATAGAATCTAGCACACCCGATCATCACGTGGTGCTTCGAAACAACGAGCTTTAGCAACGGTGCTTACTAAGGATGAACACTTTAAATCTTGAAATTTATGTGCTTGAGGGATCATCTTATAATGCTACCGTCATGAACTAAGCAATACAAGATGCATAAAAGGACTAACATCACATGCAATTCATAATATGTGATATGATATGGCCTTTCTTCTTGTGCTTCTGATCTCCATCTTCAAGCACAAATATGATTTCCATCATCACCGGTATGGCGTCAAGGTCAATGGCGCCATTTCATGGCTGTCGTCCACCAGCTTCAACTATTACAACTACTTTGAATAGACACGCAGGTCTTAAGGGAATTTAAAAACAACCATATGGCTCCTGCCGGTTGTCAACTTATAATAAGGAACATTGCATACATCAAATATAATCATAATCATGGCCATATCACATCACAGCACACCCCTGCAAAACAAAGTTAGACGCCTCTAATTTTATTTGCATATTTTACGTGGTTTGGGGCTTTCAATAAGTGTCGTTCTAACTTACGAACAAGAACCACAACGTTGATGCTTGAACTATCAAGTGCCCGTTGTAAATTGAATCTATACTATGATGGGAGAGACAGACACCCGCAAAGCCACTTATGCAATACAAGTTGCATGTTGAGCGTGGAGCAAGTCTCATGAACGATGTCATGTAAGGTTAGCCCGGGCCGCTTCATCCCATCATATCGCAAGATGCAAAGTACACAAAAAGAAAAGCACCACCGCCCACAATGACAATTGTGCTCTACTCGTGCAATAGATCTACATATAGACACGGCTCTGATACCACTGTAGGGGTTCGTAGCATGGAAAACAAAAAAATTCTACCGCATGCACACAAACAAGCTAAGATCTATCTACTAGATTGTAGCAACGAGTCGATAGAGGAACTCACCCTCGAAGATTCCAAAGCGGTTAACGAGAGCAGATTCTCGTGGGTGATGTAGTCGTACTCTTGCCGATCTCAAGATCGCGTAGACGATCCTTCCGGCGCTGCGTTCCGGCAGCGCTTACGCAGTCGGTCACACGCTCGGTACTCGATGAAGACCTTCCTCTCCCTTGTTCCAGCAGGCAGCAGAGGTTGTAGCACTCCCCTCGCGATTCCGGCAGCATGAATGTAAAAATTTATCATAAACACAAAGATATAATAATAACTACATTTATTATTGCCTCTAGGGCATATCTCCAACACGATCTGCACATCCGGCTACATGCGAGAGGAAGAAGATACAGCTGACTTCTCTGTCCCATTCCAAATCCCATGGTTAACGCGTGATATAAGGCGCTAGAATCACTCATGTCATGGGTTATTAAGTCCCTAAATGATCATCATTGTTTCAAATAGAAACCTAAGTTCTATTGCTCCATTATATCATCACTGAGGATGATACCTAAGATTTATTTATTTGAGAAAATAATATTTTCTTTCCTTGGAGTATACTCCCTCCATTTCAAAATATAAGATGTTTTAGGTTTGTGAAGAAAATAAACCTAGACTTTAGTATGTAGGTTCACTCAACTTTGGGATGAATCTACGTACTAAAAGAAGTCTAGATTCATTTTCTTCACAAACCTAAAACATATTATATTTTGAAACGGAGGGAGTAGATGATAACACACAATTTGCAAATACTTTGATAAAGACTCTTCAAAGGACATGAGCAAGTGATGAACTTGCCTTGTGATTGCAAGGTAGTGAAGTCAGAATTTCTTTTTATGATATTAAATATTTATTTAATATTTTTCTAAAATACTACCATATTAATATGTAATAAAAGTGTTTTTTATTTATTTTTATCTTCTTTTTTTAATTTTATAAAATTCCATAAGGAATACATATATTATAAAATTCTTGATAAATATTATATGCATAAAAATTTATTTATTAATTTGTTTAGATAGATTGGATTATTGTGAATCTAAAAATATTTTATTTATAATGTTTAGATTTTTATTTTATTTTCGAGAATTAATTTATGTTTAGGGGTATTTTGGTCTTTTCCTAATTATTAAAACTTTTTTAGGTTGTTGGGCTGGCTTTGTTGGGCTTATTGGGCCGTTTTTGGCCCAAGTGGCCATGACCAAAAGGATCCTCGAAGGGGTCCTGGCCCTCTCAGCCCACTCCCTCTGTCTCTTTCTCGTCCTCATCTCCTCTCTCCCTTGACCCCGTGGGCTGCTGGCGCCGCCGCCGATCGATGCTCGCCGCCGTGGCCCTCCTTGGCCGCTGTCGTGGTGCAGGGCGAGGTTGTCGACTATGATGGTTCATCTCCTCCGCCTAGATTTGACTTTGGAGCTCTCCTGTGGCCATGCTAGCTCCGTTCTCGAACCCTAGGGTTTGGAGTTGGGTGCTGCCACCGCTGCTGCTGATCCTTCTATGGTGGTGTGCGGTGTTGTGCGCCACTGTGGCTACCGCCGTGGCTGCCGCTGTGGCTGGTGCGGGTTGCAATGCCCTCTGGGTGCTCCCTGTGCCGCCACGACCTCGTCGGTCCCTCTGCTTCCTCTTCGATTCGTCAGCGAAGACCCCGGGTGAGTTGTGCCTCTGTGGATTCTAGTTCATCTTGTTACCTCGAATCCCTCTGTGTGTATCTAGTGGCCAGTCTTAGTTTTGTGCTTGTGTTGCTACTAGGGTTCATATTTGGTGCTTGTAAGATGCTCCTATGGTCTGGTCATGATGTTTAGTGAGGATTTGTGTGCTTTGTACCTCAGTGCCTGTGGTCATCCTTTGATTATGTGGTGCTGTTGTTGGTCTAAAGCTAATACTGGATCAAATGCTAGGGTTTGATAGTATTGCCTCAGGTTGGTACTATGGTGGCTTAATGTGTTTATCTGTTGTCAGTATCCTGATACTGACAGTGACCCTGTTAGTGATGATTCACTGTCTTAGTGTTGGTTGGCTTGCCTATTTATGTTTAGTCTAAATTTTATTCAATAGAATCGAATGATTCTTTCAAAATGAATAGATAGATATGTTATGATCTTTGTGTCTAGTCTCAGGGAAATTATTTGATAGTTGATTTGTGTAGATTGGACTATTTGATTGTCTTAGTGATAAGATTAGTGCTTATGAAACCTTCTTAGAATGGTACATAAGTAGATCTTGTTGCTGACTTTACTTATGGTCATTTCTGGAATTTGGTAGATGTTGATAAATAAGTTGGGAAGCTTATTGTTTGATCAAACCTATGAGGCTCTAGGATCTAGGTCCTAGTTGGTTAAGTAAATGGTTTGTTTGTAACTTATAAGATCAGAGGTGCTACACCCTATTGGAGATGTGCCCTGATCTGGTAAGAACAATTGAGGGATTTTTTAAGTTGCATGTGTTAACACCAACTCTATGAGACTGGTCTGATAAATTGGTGCTTTTGGCTAAGTTTGATTTCTGATCTTTATACTCAAAATCTCTAGGATAGATTCACCTCACCAGGGTGATTATTGAGAGATTGTTTCATAAAACAACACATGCTTCTGTCTAGATAATATGAATAGATCATGTGATGGTTTTATGATACTCACCACAAAACTGATGATTGTTGTGTTTGGTGGTGATGTTGATCTTGCTGATTGGATCCTGTCCTTCACCTCTGATGTTGTTCTTGTTTTGCTGAGTTCCTGTGCTTGGCCTTGATCTAGCGAGCTCCTCCTATCTCCTGCGGCTTGGCCTTGCTGTCCACCTGATTCTCCCCCTCCTTATGTCACCATATGGTGATGTTTGGTTGATCTTTGGTGGTGCTTTGGTTTGCTGTGGCTAGACTGCTGATGCCTGTGGTGTATGTGCAAGGAAATGGTACTGTGGTGCTTGCCCACGGCTGTGTTGAGCTGTTTTGTTTGTGTGGGCAGTTATGGCTGTGTTTGACAGCACACACCATGCATTTAGGTGTGTAAGCTGCATGTGTGCCTCCTGCATCCTTATGGATATGCTCAGGGAATGATCTACCTTTTTATCTGATTACATTTATCTACCTCGTGAAACTTGCCCCTCTTACTAATTGGACTCATTTGAAATGTGGCTTATTTATTATGAAAGATTTATTTCTTTCATATTGGTGAAACTTGCCCCTAAAGATTTATTCAATGATGATAAGTGCAACAGTGCATCTCACTGTTCACTACTGAGAGTAAAAATAACTTAATCTTTATTTTCTTTATTTTTGTTTGTTCTTTGTTTTGCAGGTACAAGACTTGAAGATTCAAGATTAGAGTAGGTATTCTTTTTATAGAATAGTTCCTTACTAATCTTGATTTTATTCTTTTGTAAGCTTTATTTTATTCTTTTGTAATAAAGATGTATTAGTTAAATAATAATATACTTTCCTCTTCTTGTAGTTTTACTCTTAATGAAATGATTATATGAAATAAATATTTATTTATTTAATTGTCAATCTTACATAGAGTTTCTGGTTACTATTATTGTTTCTTTATCAACTTCATAAGTTACATTTTGTAACTTATTCATTGAATAAATATATGAATAAATATTCATTTACTTGATTGTGTTCTGCTATTTAAAGTTTGAGTTACTAAATATTATTTCTTGATTAAATAATATTACTCAAACATAATCTTAATCTTTCAAAAGATATAAATCCAACTCTCAAGTTTGAATTCAAATTCCTTTCCCCAAAACACACTAATCCATAAAGATCATCTCAAAGTTTATAACTATCATTCTCCAAAGCTATTCCTAACTTAAAGAATGAAAGAAACTTTGATCACTTTAATTTTTTTATTTGGCGAAAATTTTACGCACATTTTTACAGATGAATGCATGCAATTGCACAAATTCCTAAATCTACCCTTCGTTGGTTCCTAAATGCTGGGATGTTACAGACTCCCCCCCTTAAATTAAACTTTGTCCCGAAGTTTGTTGAAGTGTACCTGAATAGTTCTGGATAGGACTTTCTTAAATCATCTTCTTTCTCCCAAGTGGCTTCTCTTTTGGGGTGATGTTCCCATTGTACCTTGCAGTACTTGATTGCACTATTCCTCAACCTTTTCCAGTTTTCTTCCAAAATTTTACAGGGTTTTTCAACATAGGTTAAGTCTGCTTGTAATTCTATCTCTTGATGTCTGATTGCATCATCAGGAACTTTCAGACATTTCCGGAGTTGTGACACATGGAAACATTATGAACTTGAGCCAATCTTGCGGGTAACTCTAAAGCATAAGCTATAGTCCTGTTTTGACTCAGTATTTTGAATGGCCCAATATATCTTGGACTCAATTTTCCTTTAACTCCAAACCTTTTAACTCCTTTCATTGGACTTACTTTCAGATATACCATGTCTCCCACTTCAGGATGTCATGATCTTCTACTTTGATCAGCATAACTTTTCTGCCTACTTTGAGCTATTTTCAATCTGTCCTTGATTATATCAATTATATCTTGTCTTTCTTTGATATAATTCGGCGCAAATTCTTTGCTATATCCAGGCTCATACCAACATATTGGTGATCTACACTTCCTTCCATACAATACTTGATATGGAGCTGCCTTTAGACTACTCTGATAGCTATTATTGTAAGAAAATTCTGCCAACGGTAGATGATCTTCCCATGAACCTCCAAAATCAAATGCACAAGCCCTTAGCATGTCTTCCAGTATTTGATTGGTTCTTTCCGTTTGACCCCCTATCTCTGGATGATAAGTTGTGCTAAAATCTAACTTTGAACCAAGTGCTTCATGTAATTGCTTCTAAAATGCCGAAGTGAACACTGATCCCCTATCAGTTACGATCTTCCCGGGCACCCCGTGCTTACTTACTATCTCTTTGATGTAAATTTCCACTAAATTCTCGGCATTATCCTTCTGATTTACCGGAATAAAATGTGCACTTTTAGTGAGTCTATCAACAATTACCCATATCATATCCTTCCATTTAGGTGTCATGGGCAATCCTGTGATGAAATCCATACCAATTTCTTCCCACTTCCATTCAGAAATTTCCAAAGGTTGCAATGGCTCTGCTGTACTTTGTTGTTCAGCCTTTACCCTTTGGCAGGTATGGCATTATGACACATATTTTGCAATGTCTCTTTTCATGTTATTCCACCAGAATAATTCTTTCAGATCCATGTACATCTTAGTACTTCCTGGATGTATAGAATATGGTGTTTCATGTGCTTCTCGGAGTATGACTTCACGAATCTCAGTCACATCTGGAACACAAAGACGGTCTTGAAACCACAAAGACTCATAATCTCCTAGGCAAAAAACTGATGTTTGCCCTTGAGATACCCTCGAAATTTCTTCAGCAATGAAAGGATCTTCTGCTTGATGTCTAAAAATCTCGTGTTTAAGATCACTATCTTGTTCTGCAACTACCTGCATAGTAGCTAATCCTCCAAGTGTCTTTGTTTTAATAAATTGAAGCTCTAGTCTTTCCAAGTCCATTTGTAACTCTTTTGGTAGCTCCCGATTACTAGGCTGAATATCTGCACTTTTATGACTTAAAGAATCTGCTACAACATTTGCTATTCCCGGGGTATAATTGATTGTTAAATCATAATCTTTGATTAGTTCCAACCAACGCTTTTGTCTCATATTCAATTCCTTTTGGGTAAAGAAATATTTGAGACTTTTATGGTCAATGTATAACTCACATCTGGCTCCATAAAGAAAATGCCTCCATCCCTTCAGAGCAAAGACTACTACTGCTAACTCTAAATCATGAGTTGGATAGTTGACTTCATGTGGTTTCAGTTGTCTTGAACCATAAGCAATCACTTTTCGATCTTGCATTAACACACAACCTAAACCTTCTTTAGATGCATCACAGTATACTATAAAGTCTTTCCCTGTTTTTGGAACTGCTAGAATTGGAGCGATAGTTAACCCGGTCTTTAACGCCTGAAAACTTGCTTCACACTTCTCATCCCAATTGAATGGTGCATTCTTTCTTAACAATTTTGTCATTGGTCCAGCTATTTTGGAGAAACCTTCAATGAATCTCCGATAATAACCAGCCATCCCCAAGAAACCTCGAATTTGTTTCACATTGGTGGGTGCAGTCCATTCTAGTACTGATTGAACTTTGGATGGATTTACATCAATTGCATCTTTGCTGATCACATGACCGAGGAATTCTACCTCATCTAACCAGAATTCACACTTACTGAACTTAGCATAAAGTTTATGTTCTTTTAGGGTTTGCAATGCTATTCTCAAATGATCAGCATGCTCTTCCTTATCCTTGGAATATATCAGAATATCATCTATGAAGACTATGACGAACTTATCCAAATATGGCATGAAGATTTTGTTCATCAGGTTCATGAATATTGCTGGTGCATTGGTTAAACCAAATGGTACTACCAGATACTCATGGTGTCCATATCTTAAGACAAATGCTATCTTTGGAACATCCTCTGGTTTGATTTTTATCTGATGGTATCCAGATCTTAAATCAATCTTAGAAAATACTCCAACTCCTTTCACTTGGTCAAACAGATCTTCAATTCTTGGTAAGGGATACTTATTCTTTATGGTAACATTGTTCAGATTTCTGTAGTCCCCACACATCCTTCTTCCACCATCCCTTTTATCCACAAAGATTACCGGTGTTCCCCCATGGGGATACACTTTCTTGAATAAATCCTTTTCTGGCTAACTCATCAATTTGCTCCTTGTTCTTTTAATTATTTTGGTCCCATCTTGTATGGTGCTTGAGCTATTGGTGCTGTACCTGGAATTAGATCAATAGTGAACTCTATTTCCTGATCTGGTGGCATTCCAGGTAGCTCAGCGGGAAAAACATCTTGAAACTCATTTACTACAGGAATATCTTCCAACTTGACCTCCTTCATTGAGTTCAACTAAAGATCCACCATGATATGACTGTGCCTATCTGCTTGATAAACTATTCTTGCTCCACTTGGAGTTTTGATTCAGACAGTTTTCTCCTCACAATTTATCTGAGCCCCATGTTCAGTCATCCAGTCCATCCCCAGCACTACTGTAATTCCCTTCAAAAGAATCACATAAAGGTCCGCAAAGTATGTACAACCACAGATCAAAATAACCTGATCTTTTTTAATGTGGCGTACAATCACATTACCCCCTGTGTAACTACGGTCATCGGGTTTTCTAACATTGCCCTTCTAATCCTCAATTTATCACATAATTCTTCATAAATGAATGAAGTAGTTGCACCAGTATCAAATAGAACTTTGCCGGGATTGGTAAGGATATTGAGCGTACCTATCACTGCTTGCTCCGAGTTATCCACCTTCTCCAGGGTTGCGCAATTCAACTTACCGATAGGTCTATTCCTCTTGCCATTGTTGTTCTTGACATTATTTCCTCCTCGATTTGGCTGTCCATTTCCTCCACTGGCTTGTCCTACACCCTTGGTAGGTCAACCACCTGGTGGTTTACTCGGACAGTCGGGCTTAATATGACCCTTCTGGCCACAACCTTAACAGATAACTACTTGCTTTTTGCATTCTCTCTGGAAATGTCCTAGAATTCCACAATTGTTATAGATAACATTCCTCCTGGGATTGGATTGATTTCCACCACTGCCCTTGTGATTGTTATTGTTGCTATAGGCTTTGTTCCGAGGTTTGAACTCCAGATTGGGTTTAGGTTTACTTGTCTGAATCCTCTTAGTTTCCTTCTTGGCTCTCTTCCTCCTATCCTCTTGGACATTCTTGTAGTCGTCTTCGAAAGTGATAGCTGCATTCAGCAACTGCTGATAAGTTTGCTTATTAGCCAACCTTAACTGCATCCTCACAAATGGATTTAACCCTCGTAGGAAACACTTCTTCCTCTTTTCTTTCGTGTTAACTTCTTCCTCAGCATAACGAGACAGTTGGCTAAACTCCCGAATATACTTCATGACATGTAAGATCCCTCCTTTGTAAAGTAAAAGGATCCCTGTGTTTACAATGCTAGTCCCTGGATCAATAGCTAGCATCCACAGTTAAGATGTAATATCAAGAAACAAAGGTCATATTACAACTTTATAACCAGGAATAAAGTAATTTATTACATCTTACATAGCTCATTTGGCTATTACATTACATTGCAGCAGAATATCTATAAAGCATGGGGTCCTTCATCTTCAAAGTGCCACAGGCAGACATGTTGGTTGTAGACTTGTAATCCTAACCATTAAACTTCACTAATATCAAACAAACCTGCAACATAACAAGTTACAGCCACAAGGGTCAATACATTTGAATTGTATTGGCAAGTGATACTATGGCAGTATTAGTGGAGTCTATCATCTATATGCATTTGGCAAGTGGAGTTGAGGCTTGCTTTGCTCAAAATATATTTTTCCTTATCATTTGAAAACACTAAGTTTTTGTTTGGCAAAAATCACCCAAGGCATCTACCAATCAAAGATTGAAGATCCTTTAACCCTTGTTCAACCACAAGTTTTTAACTTAGAAATTTGGATGATGAGATTCTTGATAGCTTCCATGTCTTGATGCTCAAATTGTCCTTTGCCAGGGACATGGCTAAGTACTTAGATTTTACACTCTGCAGAGGTGGTGCACTTTCCCCACAAGACTTGGTTTCACCAAGACAAGATCTTTTAGAAGCCTTCCCTTAGACCAAATGGACGCGCTCCAACCTATCAAACCCTACCACCAACTGTCCATTTGGATAAGTTATTGCAACCTATATGATCCAGGCAGAGCCCATAATGCCAAGTGGCTGCACTTGAAGCTTCTCAACATTTGACATCTCAAATCTCTTTGTTCCTGGGTGGCAATCCACAAGTGTGATACACAAGGTAAACCATAGCCATGGGCCTTGTGTAACCACTCAACCAAAAACCACCAAGCAATTACCACTCCACCCAGGTGATTCATTAACTTAGTTGTTTTTATTAAACAAAAACACAAGTCCTCAGACTTAGAAATTTTTCCATAGTATGAATGTATATTCCACCCTTGTTTTCTATTAGCTAAGCTAAGCTTGATAGTAGTAGGAATCTTAACTTAGGAAAATTTCTACTAAGGTTTCCTCTACTAGGTTTTCCCATAGCATGGTTTATACTTAGCAAAAATTCCATGCAAGTTTTACTTAGAAAAATCACTAATGCATAGTGAAAGTAATGGGACAAAAGTATGAAGCATCACTTGCCTTTTTGGTAGAGTATAAGTTCACTCCTTGTCCTTGCTACAATCACACTCTTCAAGTCACTACAATTCAATCAAGCAAGGCACAAGTTCAATCTACCATTCAAGCAATTCATCACATAAAATCATATAAACAAGATAATTCATGCAAGCATGCCAAGCTTTGTTTTATTTGAAAAAGTGGTTCCTAATGGGTCATAAACATTTGAAAACACCTATTGGTCATTTTATAAAGTGGCAAAAGTCATTTGCAAGAGATTTCACTTCATAAACCATTTTCAAAACAAGGTATCATTTTATGTGGTGTAGAAATGTTTTTACTAAGGCATTAATCTATAGGGTTCACAAAATACATTTTCAAATCATAAAACTTGGTGTTTGGGTCAGAGAGTTTTAAAACAAAACATTTCCCAAAGGTTTTCTTCCAAAATCATTTTTTAATAAATACACCATATTTTTATTTGACTAGAATTGGTTTTAAATCCAAGTTTCATTCTTTTGCATCTCCAAATACATTTTTGAAACCACAAAGTGATTCCTAAGGTCAGTAGGTTCAAAACACACCATTTGCCAAAGATTTTATCCTCAAAACCATTTTGGAATAATTTTTATAATCTAAACAAGCATACACAAGTTTCTGCAAAAACAAACATTTTACCAGAATCTTTTTACTAAACCAAGTGCATGGTTGGCTAGGGCTTGTCTTTATGATTCCAATGATAGAAAGTTTGCAAAATTTGGACGTGTGGTTTGAAAGTTATGGATTTTACAAAATGGAGCAACTAATAGAAAGTTTCTATTTTTAAAACAAAGTCTGAGCCACGTGTCGCGTTTTTATTCGTCAGTACCGTTTCGCGTGGATCAAGCGATGCAGGCCGTTGGATTTAACTACATCGCACGGCGCTGAGATGCTACTTACCCCTTCGCTTATTTCTAATTTTATCCGTCAGATCGAGATCCAATGGACCTTATTGCCTTGACCATTTGGCAGCGGCGCTGACGCGGCGGCGACTGGCGACACGATCAGACGTGGACAGTGCCGGTGATTTAAGAAGCGAGGGAGGAGGTGAGGGTGCTTACAGTGATCGCGGTGACGCTCTGATGCTCAAGGTGCGGTCAGCTCGTCGAGGGGCGCTCTGGTTCCAGCGGGATTTCTCGCCGGAGTTGGTGGCGGCGTCGAGCTTGCTCAGTTGTTGACGGGGACGGAGTTTGTGAACGTGCTAAGGCAAATGGAGCACATGGTTAGACATGTACGACACTAGGGATCACGGGAGCATCCACGGAAAGGCTCGGGGCGGTCGGTGCTTACCAGGGAAACTCGCCGGAAAAACGGCAGAAGACGGTGGCGCTCTGTCGTGTTTGCTGTCGGTGTTCTAGAGCACGCGCGGACGAGTGGTTGGTGCTGGGAGATGCGTAGGGAGATGGGGATCACGCTCGTGTGGTCGAGGGGGCAAGGCGGTGGCTAGGCTCGCCGGAATCGCCGCGGTTGTTCGTCGGAGACAGGGAGGTTGTCGCAAGCAATGCGAGCAGCCTAAGGGCAGAGAGGGTCGGGCGAGAGAGGGGAAAGAGAGAGGAGTTGCTGGCGATTAAGAGTGCGTGGTTGCAGGGAGAATTAAGCCTGACATCAACGCGAATTTAATCGAATTCAATCGCGGCAGAGCGACGTTGAGGGAGGAGGAAACGGCCGCCGCGCGGGGTTGAAGATGACCGCATGGCAGTGGGGTCCTATGGCAGCGAGAGAGGGAGAGAGGGAATAGGGTCCACCAGTCATTGGATCTGCGGGTTTCTTTCGCGGTGCGAAGCGTTTTCTCGCGGGGAGAGAGGGAGTGGGATAGGTCGGGCTTAGTGGGCTGGGCTGGTTGGGTCGAGTCCGTTTCATATTTTTTCTGTTCTGATTGTTTTTCTATTTCTCTTTCTTTTATTCTGTTTTGATTTTAAACAACCAATTCAAACACCTGTTTGAATTCAAACCTTTGCCAAAATTTGAGTAGGTTCAAATACTGATTAGTAGCACAACCAAATGTCAAAGTTTGAATAAAAACTTTATTCTTTTTGGGTCTTTTATTTATTCAAAAATAGGCTTAGTTTTAAATTAGATAGGATTTAATAATAACTTTAACCTCCATTTAAATTATTTAAACTTCCCAATTTCTTTTCAGTAGGTTTTTATTTGTTTAGTTGGTTCAAATAATTCATCTTGAATTATTTTGGAAAGTATTTTTAATATGATTTATTAATCATTTAAGATTGGGTATTTGTTTTAATTCCAATGGAATTTAATATAGTTTTAATTCCCAAATTTTATTTGGAGGTTTTATTTTATTTAAGTTGATTAAACAACTTTTATTCCACTTGGGTGAATTCCAAATATCATTTTCTCATGTATTCTTATTTAGAGGTTTGTCTTTAATAAGATAGGGATAGAATGGTTATTGCCATTTTATTTTATTTGGAATATTCTTTATCCTTTTATTTTATTTGGATTGGGATTATAATCATTCCTCCTGCTTAATAGATTTGACCAAGATTTGATTTGATCTTTGAATATCCTTTAATTAATATTTTCTTTCTTCATCTTATAAAATCCATATCATTTTATTTAGAGATCCAAACTTGGTGATTCCAACTTGTGAATTCTTATTTGATATTTCTTTATCCTTTTAAAGATCTTTGGGATCCTTTGCTCACCACTTGGTATGGATTTTAGATAAGGGCTTTATTGGCTTTGGAAATTCAATTCCTTTATTAAATCCATAAGATTTTATTTATGGTTCCAAATTAAGTGAAACCAATTTATATGGCTTTATAATATTTCTATTTGTCTTTCTGGATCATTTGTGAATATTTGTTGATCAATTTTTATATGGATCAAATCCATGGATTTGGAGATAACTTGGAAATGATTTTATTCCAATAGGGTTTAGGGTTTTGGATTTATTTTTTTCCAAGTGTTTAAATTTCCAGATACATTCATTGAGGAATGCAGTTCCCTTGATTTGGATTTTTGTTGGATTCAAACTTTTACCAAAGTTTGTTCAAGATGGAATTTTAAGTTTCCTTTTAGAAACAAAAGTTTCTTTTCACCCTGATTTTTAACAAAAATTTATTTTGTTTATTTATTTTTCACATTACAAGATTTGGAAAATCTTGGGATGTGACATGACACCAGTATATCCCTACTAAGGTTTAAATGATTCTGAGTCATTATATATCTAGCTTAGAATATCTCATACCAAAGTAAAATATAAAAATGTAATTGGTCATGATATATAACAATTGTAGCATTATTAATTAGATTTTTTCATAAGTATAATTAAAGATGAAATCTTATGGTTATGGAACTTTGTTTTAAAGATTTAAATTTAGCATGTGTAAAATTGGTAAGTCATACTGTGAGATGTTTCTTTATAAAGAAAAATAGGTGGATTTTATTCTAATTTATTTAGTGAATCACAAGTTTGTGAAATATGATTATTTATGAATTGTTAAATATTTGCAAATAATAACTTGGTAAATCCTTGACTTATAGTTAGTTAAGGATTTTTAAAAGATTATTATAAAGTTAATTGTTGCCACCAAGATTTTATATTAAATTATAATTATGGTTTAGACTACTTAGAGTTAAAAGATTATGTTTTAAATAAGATCATTTCTTACTTAGGAAAGAAATTTAAATAATTAACGAAGTAGCTATATTGTTTTAATAATTTAGATAATTGAAGTTATATGATTTAGGAACTTTAAAATGTTTTTATAATATTATACTTAGTATTTTTCTAGTAAATATACTTGCTCGAAATCTTAAAAATGAATTTTATTTATTTTTAGGTATTATTGTTATTATTTTATAAAATTTCTTAATTAATTAATGTCTTTAAATATTTGTTTTATATTTTACTTGTAAAAATTTTAAGTTATTATTTTTATGAGATAAGAGATTTCTTTTTATTCCTAAAAATGATTTTTATTTATTTTTAGGATTTTTTATAAATTTATTAAATTTCATTTAGATGTTTAAGGGTGTTAATATTTATTTGTATTTTATTAAACTTAAATAAATATGATTATATTTTCTTAAGTGAATATTATTTTAATAAAGATTTTGATATATTAAATATATTTTTAGCATTTTTTCTACATTTTTTTCTAGAGGTTAAAAATGTGTAGAGGGTATTTTAACAATTTCCATTTTTGTTATTATATAAAGTAGGCCTAGTTCTTGGGCCCATCTAGCCCAAAACCCAGCCCAGTCCACCTGGTTGGACTGATCCACATAGCCCAACCGACCGAGTCGGTAAACTCGACCCTTTCTTCTCCATGCTGGCTCGTTCCTCACCTTCTCCCTCTCTGGCGACGTGGTGTCGCCGCCATCGCCGTGCAACCATGGCCAGCCCCGGCCTCCTTGTCCGCCGCCATCGGTCGTCCTAGACGCGCTCCCCTCTGCTACTCCTTCCTATCTAATTCGATCTGTCATTTGATCCCTCTTTCGCTCGCCCCCACTTCATTCTTGTTGCTAGGGTTTCGGCTTCGATGTGCTCTGGTGACCCCTGGATGGTGACGGTGGCGAGGTGATGGTGCGGTTATGGTGATTTGATGATGGGTTTGTTGCTGGTGCTGCCTCTTCTATGCACAGGCATCCACGGGTGCGGCTCGATGCGGGTTGAGTACTACGGTGGTCCTCGTGTTGCCGCGTCATGGTGATGATGTTGGTGCACGGTGAAGTCCTCCCCGAGTGTGCACTGCTACGGTCGCGCGAGCCCTGCCTCGCCACACCGCTATGGTTGTGCCTCGGGCGCCAGGTACACGCCCAGATGCTCACTTTCCTCACCCCTCTTCCTTTCTCTCAAATATCTCTCACAATACATTGTTCTAGCAGTTGCCGTTCAGTATGATTAGTTGATGTGCTACAACTTTGATTTGGATCTCCTTTAAGGACACTAAGAGGATGTTCACCATGTTCTGATGATTGTTAGTTTAGATGGAACTAATATAACACAATGCTCATACTGAAATTAATACAATGGAAATGTTTGGATTCAAACACATGGTTTGGATCAAATTTTCATGGGATTATAAAGTACCATGCAAACTTGATGTTTTGATTCTTAACTTACTGAAGCTTTGCTTCAGGAAGTAGTTTTTCTGTAACTTTATACCTGTTAGATATAACAACAAAATGGGTATATGTCTCTGGTTAAAATGATGATATATATTAATCTTATTGCCTGTCCAGATCGTCAGAGAGATCATAATTTAAAGAATGATTCCTAGAAATTTTTATCTAGGAAGATGATAAATGTTGTATGGATGTGCCTTGTAAGCATAGCTTACATGTTTCCTTTAACACTGTTGTCATGACAGTCTGAATGGTTGCAATGATTCCTAGCTTGCTAAGATGGGGAGATGGTAGATTATATTTGGAGGGCTTTTACTTAATGGTTATTTAGTTATAAAAGCATCTGGTGGTTGTTTCTATGTTGTGTTCTACTGTGGTGCCTTCTTTTAGATTGATCACCGTGGTAACAATATAGCAGCCATTTAGGAGGCTTGACTGCCTTGCAAAGAATCTAAATTGAGCTTATATAAGTAAGTGGCTATTTATTCTGTCAAGATGAGAGTAAGAATTTATATGATTTCTAGCTGTTGTAAGCTAGGAAAATGATTATGTGGTGATGATTCTTGTACTGTGTAGATTCAATAGTGGAATGACACTATGATGCCTCCTTTAGCATGGAACACAACGAGTTTCCACTAATGGATCTGCTAGACTTGCCAAGTAGGTGTGGAAAAATGATATCCTCTAATCTAGATGATCTAGATGTAAAATCTTAATATGTGATCTTGGTCAATGATGTATAAAGCCGAGACTTAGATCTTTCAATGGATGAAATGATTCCTGGTGACCCTCACTTAGGAAAATGATTTAGATTGCTTAAGATTTTATAAAGTTGATGCTTTGATTTATTGGCTATTTCCTATATGCAAGATTTGTAGCCTTTATAGATGATCTAGCTGTTGTGGTACCTCTTTGGAGGATGCACAGTTGTCTAGATCAACTATATGATCTACTAAAATATACTTGACTAGGATTTAGTCCAATCCTTGCCTATGATGTGGTTCTGAGGCCAGATGTAAAATAAGAACAAATACTTGTTGGCTATTAACAGCTCTGGGATGAACTTAGTGTAGCACTTCTACACTATACTAAGAGCTCTCTCTTACCCAAAATCCATCTTGGGAAAAGAAAATAGGAGAATAATTGATATTAAACATTTTAGCTGTCTTAGAGAGGAATAGAAACCTGATGTTGAGCAGTATATGCGGATGCTTGGTATGTCTTAAATTGAGCTTGAGTAGCTCTTCCTGATGTTGTGGTTTTGATCTTGTTGACCTTCTCCTCCCTGATCTGCTACTAGCCTCCTTCTTGATATTCTCCTCCTCCTCCTTATCTTGTTTGATCCTGACCTACATCTGGATGGATCATTGAAGCAACCAGATTACTAGGAGTACATGATTGAAACTAGGTTGCTAGTGAGGTGGTTTGATCTGTGTGTTATTGGGAACATCTAATAGGAACATGTGATGTTTTTTGTGGTGCTCTAGAGCTAGTGAAGGAACTTTGGGCTGGTGGTGTGTGTGGGATGGATATGCTAGCAGCCCTGCTACGGCTGGTGCTGCCTCTCCATGTGTTGCTCTCTTGTGGTGTTGACAGCACACATAGTTGCATGTGTGTGTGAGTTGTGTGGTTGCTTGATGTGATGTTATGGATCAGATCAAGTTAAAATATCTTGATATTTGCTGATGGTTCTACTATTTGACTTTTACCTTCCCTTGGTGAAACTTGCCCAATCTCGGTCAATGATGTTGTGCTGAGACAAGTTTGATAAGAACAGATTTACACTTGACTTGTTTTCTTCTCTAAAACTCAACGATGTGGCAGGCAATGCATCACATTGCATTACTGAGAGTAATTCTCCCCCCAAACTTCTTTATACTATATTTTGTTTACTTCACGCTTTTACAGGAACAAGATCAGGAAATGAGAAGATGTGAATATGAAGATTAGTTCTAGGATTTTTCTTTTATCCCATTTTTTTGTAATTTCCTTTTCTGTCAAGAATTAATGTAAAAACATTGTAATACATTAATTTATCTTATTATTGTAACTATTCTTATTATTCCTTTATTGTAAAAGAATAATGTAACATATATTCTTTTAATAAAGAATTCTTCTATTTGTTTAATTATTGTAATTCATTTTCCATTTCTTTATTCACTTATTTGTTTCATTGTAATATTCATTTATTCTTTTATTGTAAAAGAACATTGGAATGTTGGATTTTAATAATCTTTATACTTTTATTTTTTAATACTTGTATTTGTATTATTGTGAATAATTATTTATAAATCAAATTTCTTCCCTCATAACTCCAGAAAACAATAGAGGTCATGTCAAAATTCATCTCACTCCCCTTCTGATGACACTAAACCTAATTCATCAGAGTGAGAATTCTGATCACTCTAGTCTTTTAATTTGGCGAAAAATTTACCCGGATTTTCATATGCATGCATGCAGATGCACAAAATCCTAAATCTACCCTTCGTTTAGTCCTAAATGCTGGGATGTTACAGACTTCCCCTCTTAAATTAAACTTCATCCCGAAGTTTGTGGTTTCTTGTTCAAGAAGGTTTCCGATAGTCTCGTCCTGAGTTTTCTTCTTTCCTCCTAGTTTCTTGTGTTTCCAAAGTAATCTTTTTAATAAACTCAGCACTCCTTGAGTTTACTCTCAACCTTGATTCGGGTATTGTTAATGCCTAATGCTAATTTATACTTCCTCCTAAAGCTTCATGAGATTACTTTTAAACCTGAACAATTTTATTGACGAAGGACTACTGATACTAAACATACCTGTCGTAGCCTCGTCAACGTGGTTCCATCCAAAGTTTCCACCCCTTGATGGTGGTTTTACTTCTCGAGTAACCAACTTGTTGGGACATTCAGATCTCCTATGTCCTTCCAGACCACACCTATAGCACACCTTTCCGGTCTTCCAACAATCCCTCCGTATATGACCTAATGCTCCACACTTACCGCATATGATTTGTTTCTTTCCTTTTGATGCCTCATACTTTGATGTATGATTTGTGGATATGAATCTAGGTATGAAACTTAAGTTTGATGTTGACTTAGTAAATTGAAACTTCTTCGGTTCCCTTTTTGCTCTCTTCTTGGCTAATTTCTTCCTCTCTTCCAATAACATCTTGTAATCATCCTCGAAAGTAATTGCTACATCAACTAGCTCTTGGAAAAGTCTTTTTGCAGCCCTTTCGTATTTTCATCTTCATATAAGGGTTTAGTCCTTCCAAGAACCTTTTCTTCCTCTTCTCCTCCGTATTTACCTCATCAACTGCATAACGAGATAATTGACTAAACTTGCTAATATATTTTATCACGGTTTCATCATTTTGCTGCAAGTCCATGAATTCTATCCTTTTAAATTCCATAATACTTTCTTGAACATGATACTCACGAAACTTCTGCTTGAATTCTTCCCAGGTGAATATCTCTTCTGGTGTGTGCATAGCTAATTGATTCTCCCACCAATTTGTGGCAGATCCGGATAGAAGAAATGTTGCATATCATAACTTCTCCTCCTCATTGCATCCTACTGTTTTAAGTTTCCTTTCTGTATCCATCAGCCAATCCTCTGCATCCATAGGTTCTGATGCAGATGCAAAAGGAATTGGTTTGGCATTTTGAAAATCAGAAAGACTTACTTTGATATCTTTGTTTTCCTCTTCGGGTCCAATTCGTTTGAGTATTTCCTGCATGAACTTATTCTGGTACTCTTGCATCAACTGCATGTATTGCATGAAATTCTCCTCTGTCAACGGAAGAGTTGATGGTCCAATTGCAATTACATCCATATTGCTTTCCCTCTGCTTAGCTTCTTGCTCCAAACGGGTAACATCCCAAAAATACTAAACTTGGATCATCAAACTCTAATAATCAAAATTAGGGTTAACAAAAACTTTTCTAAATAAAATTATGGAAGCATGCATGTGAGTATGCATTTCATTTTGAATTCTTTTGAACCACCTTGCTTGTAAATGGATGCTTAGGTGAAATAAACATCATCTAAACATTTCCCACACTTTTCCCAAAGACAAGTAAATCAAAACAAATAACATAAGGGAATGGTCATTTTGACCAATTTAACTCCCATGCCTACTTTGGCTGTCTCAAACTTTCAGAACCTAATAGAAACTTTTCTGGATCGTTGCACCCCTTGATTGTACTCATAACAAGTTATCAAGGCCCACCGTGTGATCATCCAGAAACTTTCAAATGCATAGTTTAAATGACAATTCAAAATTGAATCTTTATCATATGGGAAGATCCCACTTTTTCAAAAACCACTCAAACCAGCTCAACTTTCAAAACCCAAGCATCTGCAGACTCACCAGCACCAACCTAGCACACCCACCAAAAATGTTTTCAAAATTCAAAACTTGAGTTCTTGCGGCCATTTCATCAAACACCTTGCAGATTCAAATCAAACAAAATCCAAACACTATTGTGAGCAGTGATTGAAGCCTAACTTGTTCCCTCTCTGGTTGCAACTAGGCTTTAGTAGATCATCTAGCTCAATTGCAAACCTCTAGCATCACTGTAAGCTTGGCAATGCCATCAATGGTGAGCAAGCCGAGTGCACCCTTGTCACCCCCATGTCGACAGCAAGCTAGGAGAATAAACAAGCCTAGCCAGCATGTCTGGGAGCAAGCCAACACCCCACCGCCACTCCCTGTCCAGCGCTCGAACGTTGCCAGCCACTGGACCACACGCACGGACCGCGCCCAGCTCGCCAGCAACCATGCCGAGAGCACGCCCCGTGCGCCACGCTCGACCGACGCCCACAGACCGCGCGCCGCCCTCGCCGCATGCATACGTGATCACCACCGTCCCAACAACCCCGCAGGCACGCTCGTTCGCCGCCGTGCGGACCACACGCGCTGTGCGCCATTAAATTCTCCGTCGGGCACGCGCAGAGCACCGTCGCGTTCTGACCAAACCGCACCGCCCCACGTATCGCCACCGTATCATTGAGCATCGCCAGGGAGCACCGCACCGCCCCTACCGTCGCCCATGCCGATAGCCCTCTGTACCGTCGACCACGACGAGCTCACCGTGCGCCCCGTCGGTCCCCTCTCGCCACTATCAATAGAGGCCACCCCCAGCCGAATTGAGCACACCATGTCACTCCCCTCTCCTCACTGATCATTCCACCCCGTTCCCGGAGCAAGGCGAGCAGCGCAACGCCGGAATTTCACCGGAGCCCGCCGCTGTTGGCGAAGAAGGGCGCCAGCGATTGGAGCCGCCCCAGGAGAAGCTGCCGGTACCAGGAGGTTCGCCGTCGTCGACGTCGTCGTTCGCCCGCCTAGCCGACCCTCTCCTGAACCCCGGTGAGCTCCCAACGACCCCCACTGGCCGCGCTAGGTTTCTGTCTCGCCGGCGTTGCCCAACGTCGACGATGACCATCAGCCGTTGGATTAGAACCAGATCGAACGCACCACATCGCCCCATACCGTTTCGCACCCCCTGTCTCACTGACGCATGGGGACATCCACTTAAAACGCCCGCGGAAGCACTGTGCTTAGGAGGCCGGCCCAGTATTGCTTCCCGCGCAGCCCAGTTATTTGAATTTAACCTTTTCCATTTTATTTCAAACACACTTCTTTACCCAGTTTCAAAAATCAACCCAGGTCGATTTAGTGAACCAAATTGAATGAAACCAATTTTGTTAGAAAGGTCTGGGAATTCTGAATCCAAGCCCGTTGGATTCAAGTCATTTGGATCTGTAGATCATCCTTGGTAAAAATAACAAGGCAGAAGCTTTTCTCCATTCAAACATTTTTCAAATTTAAACCATAATAGCTTTTGAGTTGATTTCAACTCTCAAAAATCACATTTAACCATACCTTTCAGAATATATAAAAATATATAGGTTTACTTACAGAAATAATGACCAAGTAATAAAAGAATGCCACATAGGCATTTCTAGCCACTTTAATTAATTAAAATAAAAGGGTAAAACATTATTAAATTGTGACACCACTTTAAATCACATTCCCATGGACTAAAATATGTGGTGATGACATGTGTCAACATGATCCCATGTATGGTTTGGAGAATAGTAAATATTAAGTAGTTTTTCAATGAGTAGAAATTACTTTTCTAAAAATAAAAGGAATTAAACCAAGCTTTAATCTTGTAATGTTAGTGATGATGCTAGATCATCTATAGGACCCTTTTGTGTGATGATTGCAAGTAGTTAAGTATTGTTTGGTGATTGTGTACATCGTATTTATTTATAGAAGCTAATACCGACCAAGGATACGAGGAGGAAGGAGGATACTACGAAGAAGAAGTCAAGGAGAACTTCAACCACTACTCTGCACAAGGCAAGCCTAATACTACTAGTGAATGTGCAAGCTAACACTTGCAAGATACTCTACTTTAGCAAGCCTTACAAATCAAGTTGACCCATGCAAGCTTATACTTGCAATTGTGCAAGCTAATACTTGCTTGTTACCATGCCAACTATATGCCTTAAGCATATGTGATCATACCCACTTGATAACCCAATCCTAGTTTTATTTGCAAGCTTTATATTTTATTTCTTTATCGAAGCTTTAACTTAGAGTTGACTTAAGTGACTTATAGATTCTAGAAAGATATATTTGAAGGTTGCATAAAGAGCATAAAATTTGGCCTAAGTTAGAAACCTTGATATCATCCTAAGATATAAGGTTGTACTTAGTTGAAACTCCACTAGTTTACCCCCCCTCATTAGTGCTACCCCCACTTGTAGATGCTAGTGCTAAGCATAAAACTTGATCAACTTTAGATGGGAATACTTGGTAAAAATGGTTATGAAAACCTTAGAATGATGGATCATTCTACTGAGATGTTTTGACATGTGTTTCCGAACACCAGATGATTTTGGTGATGAAAATGTTGAGGCATGAGCCTTAGCCCTTTATAAAACTGATGGTTGTCTGGATGCGATACCATTCCAATTTTATCGTACAACCACAATACCCGAAGATTGGGTAGGGCTTGACTAGAAACTTGTATACCTTAGTATTAGTTCCCTCACGTCCAAGGTATGAGCTGAGGCTACCTTGTGAAGATTGTCCACCTGTGCAGTACCTAAGATGACAATTGGTCATGGTTGGGAGGCCAAACTCACAGGAGAGGTGCTTATACTAGGGCGTGTAATTGAAAGGTTAGGATTGATTATCCGCATACTGAGTATGGTGAATTCAGGATTTGTTCCTGACGGATGTATCGAATGTTGTGGTGAAAGTGTACAATCTCTGTAGAGTGTCAAACTATTCGAATAGCCGCGTCCGCGGTTATGGACAGTTGGAGTGGCCATACTGTTCCCCCGTCAGATGTTTTCAAAATGACTTGTGAAATGAATTGAGACTTTGACTTGACCACAACAGAGTTGTGACATGAGTTACAAGATCCCACTTAGGAGTTATAAAATTGTGACTAGCTTCTCTTGCTTCTGAACTAGTAGAGATAAACCTGGCTTTTTGAAAAACAACCCTAGAGCCTAGTGTCCTATTATCCAAAACCCCTTTTTCCTTGTTAGTATTAGTTTGCGAGTACTTAAAGAGTACTCATGGCTTTGTCCCTGGCTATTCCCGTGGCCAGACTATGAAGAGGAGTACTTGGAGGATGGACCCCAGGAAGGTTACGACAACTAGGATCATCTCCCATCGTCAGCATTGCTTGTGACCCCTAAGATGGAGCTTCGCCTACGCTACCGTTACTATTACGTATTCCGCTACTTGAAGTTGTATTAAGAACTGGATCATGAGATCCTTATTTGTGTAAGACCTTATGTATGGTTTGTAATGGATGATGTACTATGGTATCCAATTCTGTTATGTCTCGCAAAAATGGTAATCCTAGGATTGCGATGTATGGCATAACAGGCATCTGGGATTAAAAATCCGGGTGTTGACAAGTTGGTATCAGAGCCATCCTGACCATAGGAGACCCTAGTTATACTGGACGTTTGAATCAAAAACTTAGTTTCAAAACCAAAGGAAGCAAATATTTACAAAAACTTATTCTCATTCTTATCCCTTTGATTCTTTCAGGAAAATCCATGTTCCTCAAAAATTCTTACAAAATACATAAAAATTGACACACTTGATCACTCTACTAACTTACTCATCCTATATTCTTCTAGATGGACGTGAAGTACATCAAGTTTTATCAGTTGGGGAATGGAGGAGACCTTATCTTTGAGAGGGATTTGGACCAGCTTTCGGAACTTCTGGAGCGTCCGCACCCCGAGTTCTTCGGAGCTCAGCTCAATGATCAAGGAGGAGAAGATCTGTAGTGGCTAATTGTTGCAAGTCTCCGAGGAAAGATTGAACCTCCCACTGCTGAGGGAATTCAGTTTACCTTAAGAGAGAACAACTGGCTCGATGGACTTGCCAGGGCCATGCAGGAAGCTCTTTCCCATCTGTGTGGGCAGAGTATCAATCAGATCAAGGGAACCCGCTTTGAGTTTTGCCCAAGGCGTGATGCTAATGGACAACCACTGTAAGCCCCATACCACCCCGCGATGAAGACTCAATTGGACCACCTTAGCTTCATGATGTACGATCGTCAGCAGGAATTGGATAACTGCCGTGACTACTCCAACCACAAGTCTGCCATCATTAAGACGAAGGATCAAACCATCGCCATGCTAGAAAAGGATCGCAAGTCTCGCCGCCGTCAGCTCAACAAGAAGGAGCGCATCATTGCCCGTCTTCGCCACCGCATCTCATCTTTGGAGGAGACCATCCACGAGAGAGACATGCAATTGGAAGAAAGGGAGAATGCCGGAGAGGATCTTTGTGGAGACCCTTACTCCTACCTCAGCGATGATGATGATTTTCTGGAGGATCAGGCTATGGACTTCTTCACCGATGAGGATGATTTCGCCTTCATCGATGATGATGAAGATGACGAAGCCACCGATTCCGAGGAGTGCTAGCACTTGAGCACTAGCGTAGTGAGTAGTATTCGGTCCCACTGTATCGTATTTTTCAGAATGGTTCTTAAAACCATCTATTTTTCTTTGTTGTCGTGTGTGTTGTATCGTGTGAATAAATGAATGAAAAGCAAGTTGCTAGAAAAATCTGAGTCAAACTTTAAAAACTTTTCAAAATCCCAGAACCTTAGAAATTTCCCTCTTTTCTCATGATCTATCTCAATCTTTAGATGCCACGCGGAGGAAGTGGTTCATCCCCGGACCCGATGTTGCAGATCCTGCAAATGTTGACTTCTGACCGTGAAGCTGAAAGAGCGGAACGTCAAGCCAACCTAGCCACCCTGCAATAGATAGCTCAGCTAGCCCACAACAACCAAGGCCACGGAAATCAGGACAACCATGGATCTAAGCTCAAGAATTTCCAAAATACCAACCCACCTATTTTCACTAAGTCAGAAGAGCCCCTAGACACCGATGATTGGTTGCAAACCATGGAAAATAACCTAGAAGTCGCCGGAGTGGAAGCCAATGAGAAAGTTTTGTTCGCCACCCACTATCTAGCCAGAGATGCCAGAGCATGGTGGAATAGTGTTCGCGCAATGACCGGAGGCCAGATGATGACCTGGGAGGAATTCAACGTCAAGTTCAGCAGAACCCATGTGCCATCGGGTTTGATCAAGAGGATGAGAGACGAGTTCAGAGAGCTGAAGCAAGGAAGGATGACTGTAGTGGAATACCGTGACAAATTTTTGTCATTAGCTAGGTATGCCCCGGATGAGATTGACACCGAAGCCAAGAAGAAAGAAAGATTCCTGAATGGTATGCATGATTTGATGCAAACAGTGTTAGTCAATATCCCTTTTGCTGATATTGAAGCCCTTGTCGACTCTGCTATCCAGATGGAAGGAAATATCAACCAAGCCAATGAGAACCGCAAGCGTCGCATGATGCATCAACCAAGAACCCATCAGACCCCAAAGTATCGCCCCAACCCATCTCCAGGATTTTCCCCAAGAACCAACAGACCCCCGATGAACCGTCCGACTTATCCCAACCGTGGAAACCCTGGACCCGGAGGAAATCACAACAACCCGGCAACTCTAGCAATTTCAATCGTGCCCCACCCAAGTTCAACAACAACAATGCTGCCACCAACACCAACACTGCCCCGAGGACTGGAAGCAATGCAGTGCCTGTAGCAGCAAAGGATAAGTCGCAAGTGACTTGTTATGACTGTGGAAATAAAGGTCACTACTCCAACGAGTGCCCCAACAAGAAGAATGCTATAGCCCCCAATACCAACGCCCCAGCTCAGCAGCAGCGTCGTGTTCAGCCAGGAAGAAGATTTGCCCCAGGGAATTCGCTCAACCGCAATGGCCGTCTTTTTATCATGCATGCTGAAGAAGCTCAGGAAGCGCCAGCCGTCGTGCTGGGTATGTTTTCTGTTAATTCAGTACTTGCAAGAGTGTTGTTTGATTCTGGTGCATCGCATTCATTTGTCACCGAATAATTTGCATGCACTAGTAAAATTCAACCTACCAAATTGAAGCATGTGATGATTGTTCAAATTCCCGGATCAACCACCAAGGCTAGGCAAATTTGCAAAGCCGTCCCTATACGAATCCATGGCATAGATTTTTATGCTAATATGATAGTACTCGGAACTAAAGGTTTGGAAGTAGTACTAGGAATGGATTGGATGTCCAAACATAAAGGATTGATTGACTGTGCCAAGAAAGCCATAACCATGACCAGTACAGCCGGAATATCTGTCGAGCATATATCTGAAACCTTACCTCGTCAATTCAAGTGCAACAAGAGTATAGCCCAACCTACCATTGACCAAGTCCGGATAGTCTGTGAATACCCCGATGTATTTCAAGATGTTTTGCCTGGTATGCCCCCAGATCAGGATATCGAGTTTATCATCGAACTAATCCCCGGAACTGGACCCATAGCCCAGAGACCCTATAGTATGAACCCGTCGGAGCTAGCAGAACTGAAGAAGCAACTAGATGCCATGCTGGAAATTGGATTGATTCAACCAAGTGCGTCACCATAGAGATCACTTGTCTTGTTTGTGGACAAGAAGGATGGAGGTAACCGTTTGTGTACGGATTATCGGAAGTTGAATGATGTCACCATCAAGAACAAGTACCCCTTGCCCAAGATAGAAGATTTGTTTGATCAGTTGACCGGTGCCAAAGTGTTTTCTAAGATTGATCTTAGGACTGGCTATCATCAACTCAAAATTCGTGCAGAGGATATTCCAAAGACTGCCTTTACCACCAGATATGGATTATACGAGTATACAGTCATGTCTTTTGGATTAACCAATGCCCCCGCTTATTTCATGAATATCATGAATAAGATTTGTATGGACTTCCTGGATAAGTTTGTCGTTGTTTTCATCGATGGCATCCTGATTTATTCCAAATCATAAGAAGAACATGAGCTACACCTAAGGACCATTCTTGGAACCCTTAGAGAGCATCAATTGTATGCCAAGTTTAGCAGATGTGAATTCTGGTTACAGGAGGTAGGATTCCTCGGTCACATTGTATCCGCCAGAGGAATTGCCGTTGACCCTGCCAAAGTGAAAGATGTAGAAGATTGGCAAGCCCCAACCACTCAAACCCAAGTTCGTGCATTTCTCGGATTGGCGGGATACTACCGCAAATTCGTAGAAGGATTCTCGAGTATCGCCAGACCTATGACCCAATTACTGAAGAAGGACAGGAAGTTTGAATGGACAGAAAAATGTGAAGCGAGTTTTCAAGAACTCAAGAGAAGATTGATTTCAGCCCCAATCTTGATCATGCCGGATATTACGAAGCCCTTCAATGTGTATTGTGACGCATCCAAAATCGGTCTCAGATGTGTGCTAATGCAAGAAGGCAAAGTTATATCTTATCTATCTCGACAATTGAAGCAACATGAGCAAAATTACCCAACCCATGACCTCGAGCTCGCAGCCGTAGTTCTAGCCCTGAAGACATGGAGACATTACCTCATGGGAAACCGTTGTGAGATTTATTCGGATCACAAGAGCCTGAAGTATATATTCACTCAGAAGGAGTTGAATATGAGGCAGAGAAGATGGATTGAGCTAATCAAGGATTAAGATCTGTACATTCACTATCACCCTGGTAAAGCCAATGTGGTAGCAGATGCCCTTAGCAGATTGCCATGCCGCTTGAACTCCATGATCTTGAAGGAGCAACCAAGTTTGCACAAAGAGATGGAAGATTTTCGAATAGAATTAGTAAGTGAAGGATTTTTGGCTAGCATAGAACTCCAGCCCACTTTGATTAGTCAGATCAAAGAGGCGTAGAAGGGAAATGCTAGTATCGACGGAAGCAAGCGTCGCATTGGTACAGGCAAAGTACCCGGATTCACCGAAGACGAAGAAGGAATTCTGTGGTACAAAGGAAGCCTTCGTGTACCAGCAGATTCTGAGTTGAAAGAAGTTATTCTGAAGGAAGATCATGATACTCTTTATTCTATCCACCCCGGAGGAACTAAGATGTATCAGGATTTGAAAGAGCAATTTTGGTGGCATAAGATGAAGAGAGAAATCGGAAGCTATATCGCCAAGTGTGATATATGTCAGCGAGTCAAGGCAGGACATCAAAGACCCGCTAGATTGTTGCAACCATTGCAGATTACTGAATGGAAATGGGATTCCGTTGGAATGGACTTTATCACCGGACTGCCTACTTCTAGTAGGGGAAATGACTCTATCTGGGTCATAGTGGACCGATTGTCCAAAGTCGCCCATTTCTTGCCCATCAAGACCACATATCAGAGTTCGAAGCTAGCGGAGTTGTACATCGCTAGAATAGTTAGTTTTCATGGAGTCCCCAAGAACATCGTATCTGATCGAGGAACTCAGTTTACCTCGAGATTCTGGAAGAAAGTCCAAGAAGGTTTAGGAACCCGCCTAGATTTCAGTACCGCGTATCACCCTCAGACAGATGGACAAACGGAGCGAGTAAATCAAATACTCGAAGATATGCTGAGAGCATGTGTGTTAGAATATGGATCCAAGTGGGAAGACTGTCTGCCGTTTGCAGAATTTTCATACAACAACAGTTATCAAGCCAGTTTGCAAATGTCCCTATTTGAATTTATGTACGGAAGGAAGTGTCGCACCCCTTTGAACTGGTCGGAAGTAGGAGAGAGTCAGATCTTCAGACCCGACATCCTACGAGAAGCAGAAGAGAAGGTTCACAAGATTCGTGAGCACCTCAAGACAGTCTAGTCCAGATAGAAGAGTTACACCGACGAGAGACATCGAGACCTCGCCTTCAACATAGGAGATTTTGTTTATCTGAAAGTGTCGCCATTGAAGGGAATGCTGCGTTTCCAACTCAAAGGAAAGTTAGCCCCTAGATATATCGGACCTTTAAAGATTCTAAACCGTCGAGGAGAAGTGTCGTATCAATTGGAACTACCCGAAGAGATGTCAGCAGTGCACAATGTGTTCCATATCTCGTTACTTCGCAAGTGTCTCGAAGTTCCAGAGAATACGGAAGTGTTCAAGAATATCGATCACCAGACCATAGAGATCAACGATGACCTAACCTATCCCGAAGTACCCATCCGTATTTTGGAAGAAGCCTTTAGAACTATCCGAACCCGAAGCATCAAGTTTCTCAAGATCCAGTGGAGCAACCACACAGAAGAGGAAGCTACCTGGGAGCGCGAAGATCACATCAGGACTGAGTTTCCCGATCTCTTCAAATCCTAGGTATTCTTTTTGTCCTTTTTCAAAACTCGGGACGAGATTTTGTTTAAGGGGGAAGGTTTGTAACATCCCAAAAATACTAAACTTGGATCATCAAACTCTAATCATCAAAATTAGGGTTAACAAAAACTTTTCTAAATAAAATTATGGAAGCATGCATGTGAGTATTAATTTCATTTTGAATTCTTTTGAACCACCTTGTTTGTGTGTTCCATTGCTTGTAAATGGATGCTTAGGTGAAATAAACATCATCTAAACATTTCCCACACTTTTCCCAAAGACAAGTAAATCAAAACAAATAACATAAGGGAATGGTCATTTTGACCAATTTAACTCCCATGCCTACTTTTGCTGTCTCAAACTTTTAGAACCTAACATAAACTTTTCTGGATCTTTGCTCCCCTTGATTGTACTCATAACAAGTTATCAAGACCCACCTTGTGATCATCCAGAAACTTTCAAATGCATAGTTTAAATGACAATTCAAAATTGAATCTTTATCATATGGGAAGATCCCACTTTTTCAAAAACCACTCAAATCAGCTCAACTTTCAAAATCCAAGCATCTGCAGACTCACCAGCACCAACCTAGCACACCCACCAAAAATCTTTTCAAAATTCAAAACTTGAGTTCTTGTGGCCATTTCATCAAACACCTTGCAGATTCAAATCAAACAAAATCCAAACACTATTGTGAGCAGTGATTGAAGCCTAACTTGTTCCCTCTCTGGTTGCAACTAGGCTTTAGTAGATCATCTAGCTCAATTGCAAACCTCTAGCATCACTGTAAGCTTGGCAATGCCATCAATGGTGAGCAGGCCGAGTGCACCCTTGTCACCCCCATGTTGACAGCAAGCTAGGAGAATAAACAAGCCTAGCCAGCATGTCTGGGAGCAAGCCAACACCTCACCGCCACTCCCTGTCCAGCGCTCGAACGTTGCCAGCCACTAGACCACACGCACGGACCGCGCCCAGCTCGCCAGCAACCATGCCGAGAGCACGCCCCTTGCGCCACGCTCGACCGACGCCCACAGACCGCGCGTCGCCCTCGCCGCGTGCATACGTGATCACCACCGTCCCAGCAACCCCGCAGACACGCACGGACCATGCGCGCTGTGCGCCATTAAATTCTCCGTCGGGCACATGGAGAGCACCGTCACGTTCCGACCAAACCGCACCGCCCCACGTCTCGCCACCGTGTCATTGAGCATCGCCAGGGAGCACCGCACCGCCCCTACCATCGCCCATGCCGATAGCCCTCTATACCGTCGACCACGACGAGGTCACCGTGCGCCCCGTCGGTCCCCTCTTGCCACTATAAATAGAGGCCACCCCCAGCCAAATTGAGCACACCATCTCACTCCCCTCTCCTCACTGATCATTCCACCCCGTTCCCGGAGCAAGGCGAGCAGCGCAGCGCCGGAATTTCACCGGAGCCCGCAGCTGCTGGAGAAGAAGGGCGCCAGCGATTGGAGCTGCCCCAGGAGAAGGTGCTGGTACCAGGAGGTTCGTTGTCGTCAACATCGTCGTTCGCCCGCCTCCCCGACCCTCGCCTGAACCCCGTCCAATGACCCCACTGGCCGTTCTAGGTTTCTGTCTCGCCGGCATTGCCCAACATCGACGATGACCCTCAGCCGTTGGATTAGAACAAGATCGAACGCACCACATCGCCCCATACCGTTTCGCACCCCCTGTCTCACTGACGCATGGGGACGGCCACTTAAACCGCCCGCGGAAGCACTGTGCTTAGCAGGCTGGCCCAGTATCGCTTCCCGCGCAGCCCAGTTATTTGAATTTAACCTTTTCCTTTTATTTCAAACACACTTCTGTACCTAGTTTCAAAAATCAACCCAGGTCGATTCAGTGAACCAAATTGAATGAAACCAATTTTGTTAGAAAGGTCTGGGAATGCTGAATCCAAGCCCATTGGATTCAAGTCATTTGGATCAGTAGATCATCCTTGGTAAAAATAACAAGGCAGAAGCTTTTCTGCATTCAAACATTTTTCAAGTTAAAACCATAATAGCTTTTGAGTTGATTTCAACTCTCAAAAATCACATTTAACCATACCTTTCAGAATATATAAAAATATATAGGTTTACTTACAGAAATAATGACCAAGTAATAAAAGAATGCCACATAGGCATTTCTGGCCACTTTAATTAATTAGAATAAAAGGGTAAAACCTTATTAAATTGTGACACCACTTTAAATCACATTCCCATGCACTAAAATATGTGGTGATGACATGTGTCAACATGATCCCATGTTTGGTTTGGAGAATAGTAAATCTTAAGTAGTTTTTCAATGAGTAGAAATTACTTTTCTAAAAATAAAAGGAATTAAACCAAGCTTTAATCTTGTAATGTTAGTGATGATGCTAGATCATCTATAGGACACTTTTGTGTGATGATTGCAAGTAGTTAAGTATTGTTTGGTGATTGTGTACATCGTATTTATTTATAGACGCTAGTACCGACCAAGGATACGAGGAGGAAGGAGGATACTACAAAGAAGAAGCCAAGGAGAACTTCAACCACTGCTCTGCACAAGGAAAGCCTAATACTACTAGTGAATGTGCAATCTAACACTTGCAAGATACTCTACTTTAGCAAGCCTTACTAATCAAGTTGACCCATGCAAGCTTATACTTGCAATTGTGCAAGCTAATACTTGCTTGTTACCATGCCAACTATATGCCTTAAGCATATGTGATCATACCCACTTGATAACCCAATCCTAGTTTTATTTGCAAGCTTTCTATTTTATTTCTTTATCGAAGCTTTAACTTAGAGTTGACTTAAGTGACTTATAGATTCTAGAAAGATATATTTGAAGGTTGCATAAAGAGCATAAAATTTGGCCTAAGTTAGAAACCTTGATATCATCCTAAGATATAAGGTTGTACTTAGTTGAAACTCCACTAGTTTACCCCCCCTCATTAGTGATACCCCCACTTGTAGATGCTAGTGCTAAGCATAAAACTTGATCAACTTTAGATGGGAATACTTGGTAAAAATGGTTATGAAAACCTTAGAATGATGGATCATTCTACTGAGATGTTTTGACATGTGTTTCCAAACACCAGATGATTTTGGTGATGAAAATGTTGAGGCATGAGCCTTAGCCCTTTATAAAACTGATGGTTGTCTGGATGCGATACCATTCCAATTTTGTCGTACAACCACAATACCCGAAGATTGGGTAGGGCTTGACTAGAAACTTGTATACCTTAGTATTAGTTCCCTCACGGCCAAGGTATGAGCTGAGGCTACCTTGTGAAGATTGTCCACCTGTGCAGTACCCAAGATGACAGTTGGTCATGGTTGGGAGGCCAAACTCACAGGAGAGGTGCTTATACTAGGGCGTGTAATTGAAAGGTTAGGATTGATTATCCGCATACTGAGTATGGTGAATTCTGGATTTGTTCCTGACGGATGTATCGAATGTTGTGGTGAAAGTGTACAATCTCTGCAGAGTGTCAAACTATTCGAATAGCCGCGTCCGCGGTTATGGACAGTTGGAGTGGCCATACTGTTCCCCCGTCAGATGTTTTCAAAATGACTTGTGAAATGAATTGAGACTTTGACTTGACCACAACAGAGTTGTGACATGAGTTACAAGATCCCACTTAGGAGTTATAAAATTGTGACTAGCTTCTCTTGCTTCTGAACTAGTAGAGATAAATCTAGCTTTTTGCAAAACAACCCTAGAGCCTAGTGTCCTATTATCCAAAACCCCTTTTTCCTTGTTAGTATTAGTTTGCGAGTACTTAAAGAGTACTCATGGCTTTGTCCCTGGCTATTCCCGTGGCCAGACTATGAAGAGGAGTACCTGGAGGATGGACCCCAGGAAGGTTACGACAACTAGGATCATCTCCCATCGTCAGCATTGCCTGTGACCCCGAAGATAGAGCTTCGTCTACGCTACCGTTACTATTACGTATTCCGCTGCTTGAAGTTGTATTAAGAATTGGATCATGAGATGCTTATTTGTGTAAGACCTTATGTATGGTTTGTAATGGATGATGTACTATGGTATCCAATTCTGTTATGTCTCACAAAAATGGTAATACTGGGATTGCGATGTATGGCATAACAGGCATCTGGGATTAAAAATCCGGGTGTTGACAAAACGTTGTCCTTCAAACCCAGCTTCTACTCCCGTATCCATACCCTCTCTAGTCTTGATACATAAAACGAATACTCATACTTACATCATGCATATGTTTTCTGAGCTCAACTCTATGCACAGTGGTAGTCACACAAGGAAATCAAGAACCAAATCTAAATAACAACCAAACCTATACCATGTATTATACATGGTTTTATAAACTATTACAAACAATCCTCACATCTATGGTTTGACTCTCACTTGGTACATTACTTGTATGTTACAAGGACTTGCTTGCTCGTATGAGCATGATCTCACTTCTTAGGTCATGCCTCTCAAACACTACGATGCACATTATTGGTTATGTACATCATTTAAGCCCTTTACTTCTATGGGTTGTTTCTTCTTACTTTTCTCTCTCTTTCTAGTACTTCCTAGAATTCCATCCATGATGACGTGAAGTCTAATAACTACCTTCTAAAGTATATAAACATCCAAAGGGACTCTTGATTATAAGTACTTAGATTGATATTAGCCATTGAAAAATGACTAGAAAATACGTGATCTTCTGTGGAATTCTCATGTCCACCCTCAATCGCATTTTCAAAGTAAGATGTATTCTCTACTTTTTCCTTGATTCAGTCATACCTATAGAGGTAATAACTGCTAGTGCCTTCTTCCAGGTCAATAGGATTGGTACTACCCCCATATGGTTCATAGATTCCATGCTAATCTAACTGGTTTCTACTCCTTTATTAGGATCACAGGGCATAGGATTATCCCTGGTTCCAATGTAAGATTCTACTCCCCATCCGTCGGGATTCCAAACTAGAATACTTGGATTGGATGTTTCCTAAGTTTCCTATTTTGTTTTATACTTGTTAATGACCTACATGTTTCTAAGGCCCATTCTAATAATAGGCATAGGTTTCAGACTATGGTCCTTCAAACTCATTCTCTTCATACAACTCTTTTGAGAAGACTGTTCTACAATGCCTAGCTTCTCTATCTAACTCCTTTTTGCATTCAATTTCTTTAGTAGGATCAACATACTCCTCAAGGTTGTATCCAACTCCTAGACTAGAACCTTAATGTGTGTCATGATAGGCATTGAGTAATGTCCTATTGTGACCTATGTATTCGGCAGCTCAAGTAGATTCAATCTGCACGAATGCAGCATGATCCAACTTAAGTTCCGCATTTATGGAATCTTGAGGTATAGTAGTAAGAGTACTACCTACCAATTTCCTTGGATTCTTGCTTTCGAAGCCTGATTATTGCTTATAAAACTACAATTTGATACGCCGCCGCCATGTATCTTCTCTTCCCTGATGACATTACTTCTCTTATCCCCAACTCTTTTGGTAAGATAAGCACTATACAGTACTAGACTAACACTTTCCCGTGTTGGAAACTATAAACCTTGACAAAAAGTCGAGATTTGTAATTCCATATTCCATAAAAGTTGTCTCAAAAGTTCTGTCCAATCACCTACATGGTCCAATATATCACTTGAACATTTCGGTTTGAGTTCCGAGATGTTATTCCTCATTGTAGATATGAGATTATAATTGGTCCTACTAGGTTATAACTTATTATTATTACCCCAATTTGCATCATAATAAAGAATTATCGCACTAGAAACATGACAATGTAATTCTCAAGTGAATACTCATCATATTTCTAGAGAACTCTTTATCGTTGCTAACATACTTCCTACAAGTTCTACCCCATTTAACAGGTTTCCAACCTAAGGTCAAAGCTTTTGCTCTGATACCAGCTACGGTGACCCAGCATACCACTGCATGTTGTAGTATACTATAGTCGTGGACATAACACTCATGGAGTACCATTCCGCAAATATTACATCCTCATAGTGGTACAACAGAAACAAAGCGGGTCCATAACATACATTATCATTATTACAACCAGAAATTACATGACGACTTTGAGATCCCCCTAGGTCCATAGAGGTATCCCAATGAATCAGGCTAAATTATAATAACTCGAAGAACAGAATAAATAAGCAACTAAGGTTTATACGAGATTTAGTTATAGATAGAGGATAGAAATCTATGCTACTGGACTAGATCACTAGATATGCTACATCTACCCTTCAGATACGTCGGTATCCATTCCATAGATGTTTTCATAATTGTTCCCTTCGACGCTTCTGGATACTTCTGGTTCTTCATAGCGGAATTCTTGGTCTTCAATTGGATATAGTATTTCCTCTTCCTAACCATTATTGTCTTCAGAATCTAGCAAGGGTTAATAAGATACGTTGAGTACGAGCATACTCAGCAAGTTCACTAAAAGGAGTGTTTGATGCACTATATCTGCATCCATAGACCATAGGTCATATGCAATGCAGATTTTCGTAAACATTTCTTCAAAGGTTGCTTTTATTCTGAAAAGCTATGTCCGTCAGCCTTCACAGGTTCACCAGAACTTTCATGGAGTTCCTCTCCTGCAACGTTCGTAGCTCCTTCCCGGAACAGGGAGTAACAAGTTACAGTTCTTACACTCTGCAGAGGTGCGTCACTTTACCCATGAGAGATCAAATCCTTGATGCACAACCGGGCGAATCTTTCCTGTCCACACTTCCTATGATGTGGGGCCTAGTAGATGATCCAAGCCAATCACTGTCCTTCTCCGCGACCCCGCATACACCGCAATTGTTGTATGCCCAAACTCAAGGTAGACCTTTCCCCGTATAAAACGGCTATACCTTAGTTGGATACACACAACAACCATTAACACTAGTAATCTGTCTTTTGTAAGCCCAGATCCACGGTAGACCTTTCCCCGTATAAAACGGCTGTACCCACGATCTGTAACTTACAAATAACTAGAACAGTGTCCACTACATGCGAAAGGGAGCCGATCCAGCTGACTTCTCCGTCCCATTCCAAATCTCATGGTTAACGAGACGCAAGAATCACTAGCGACATTGGTTGTTAAGTTCTAGATATTATGTTCCTTTACCACCAGAACTTTCATAGTAGGTTATTACCTCATGGTAAATAACCTATAGTCGTATTATTATGAAAATAGTGTTTTGTGACCTTTTTGAAATGCAGGTGATGAAAACACTGGATTTGCAAAATACTTTACAGAAAATAATCAAAGGACATGAGAAAGTGTGAACTTGCCTTGATATAGCGAAATATTGTAGTCGAATGTCTCGACTTGACCCTAGACCTCGGGTTCTACAAAAAATATCATCATTGCCTAGTAAGGACAATGTTTAAAGAAGCAATATGCTATTATGCATAAGTAATGAGATGCATAATGCAAAATCCCAAGTAATTCCTCAATTATTACCAGTGAGATATATTTAGATAATTTATTTAAGATTTGCTTTAGTTTAAGTTTACTTTATAAGAAGGGTAAACATATAAAATATGAAGAGTAAGGTACAATCATAATATAATTTTAAGGTTCCATGATATTATGTAATTATTACAAAGTTCATGTTTTAAGTTGTTATGTGTTTAAAGAAATGGTACAATGTTTCTTTTGAAGTGGTAAAAAGAATAACATTTGAAGAAAATATTATTTATGCTAAATTATTCGACTCTAGAGATTAATAGGATTGAAGCTATGGTTTTGTAATAAGGTTTAAATGATTCCGAGTCATTATATATCTAGCTTAGAATAACTCAGACCAAAGTAAAATATAAAAATGTAATTGGTCATGAGATATAACAATTGTAGCATTATTAATTAGAGTTTTTCATAAGTATAATTAAAGATGAAATCTTATGGTTATGGAACTTTGTTTTAAAGATTTAAATTTAGCATGTGTAAGATTGGTAAGTCATACTATGAGATGTTTCTTTATAAAGAAAAATAGGTGGATTTTATTATAATTTATTTAGTGAATCACAAGTTTGTGAAATATGATTATTTATGAATTGTTAAAGATTTGCAAAGAATAACTTGGTAAATCCTTGACTTATAGTTAGTTAAGGATTTTTAAAAGATTATTAAAAATTTAATTGTTTACACCTAGATTTTATATTAAATTATAATTATGGTTTAGACTACTTAGAGTTAAAAAATTATGTTTTAAATAAGATCATTTCTTACTTAGGAAATAATTTTAAATAATTAACGAAGTAGCTATATTGTTTTAATAATTTAGATAATTGAAGTTATATGATTTAGGAACTTTAAAATGTTTTATAATATTATACTTAGTATTTTTATAGTAAATATACTTGCTTGAAATCTTAAAAATGAATTTTATTTATTTTTAGGTATTATTATTATTTATAAAATTTCTTAACTAATTAATGTCTTTAAATATTTTTTTTATAAAAATTTTAAGTTATTATTTTTATGAGATAAGAGATTTCTTTTTATTCCTAAAAATGATTTTCATTTATTTTTAGGAACTGTTTCTAAATTTATTAAATTTCATTTAGATGTTTAAGGGTGTTAATATTTATTTGTATTTTATTAAACTTAAATAAATATAATTATATTTTTCTTAAGTGAATATTATTTTAATAAATATTTTGATATATTAAATATATTTTTAGGATTTTTCTACATTTTTTTGTAGAGCTTAAAAATGTGTAGAGGGTATTTTAATAATTTCCATTTTTGTTATTATATAAACTGGGCCTAGTTCTTGGGCCCATCTAGCCCAAAACCCAGCCCAGTGCACCTGGTTGGACTGAGCCACATAGCCCAACCAATCGAGTCGGTCAACTCGACCCTTTCTTCTCCACGCTGGCTCGTTCCTCACCTTCTCCCTCTATGGCGACATGGTGTCGCCGCCGTCGCCGTGCAACCATGGCTGGCCCCTGCCTCCTTGGCCGCCACCATCGGTCGTCCTCGACGCGCTCCCCTCCGCTACTCCTTCCTATCCAATTCGATCTATCATTTGATCCCTCTTTCGCTCGCCCCCACTACATTCTTGGTGCTAGGGTTTCGGCTTCGATGTGCTCTGGTGACCCCTGGATGGTGACGGTGGCGAGGTGATGGTGCGGTTATGGTGATCTGATGATGGGTTGGTTGCTGGTGTTGCCTCTTCTATGCACAGGCATCCACGGGTGCGGCTCGATGCGGGTTGAGTACTACGGTGCTCCTCGTGCCGCCGCGTCATGGTGATGATGTTGGTGCACGATGAAGTCCTCCCCGTGTGTGCACTGCTGCGGTCGCGTGAGCCCTGCCTCGCCACGCCGATGTGGTTGTGCCTCGGGCGCCAGGTACACGCCCAGATGCTCACTTTCCTCACCCCTCTTCCTTTCTCTCAAATCTCTCTCACAATGCATTGTTCTAGCAGTTGTCGTTGAGTATGATTAGTTGATGTGCTACAACTTTGATTTGGATCTCCTTTAAGGACACTGAGAAGATGTTCACCATGTTCTGATGATTGTTAGTTTAGATGGAACTAATATAACAGAATGCTCATACTAAAATTAATACAATGGAAATGTTTGGATTCAAACACATGGTTTGGATCAAATTTTCATGGGATTCTAAAGTACCATGCAAACTTGATGTTTTGATTCTTAACTTACTGAAGCTTTGCTTCAGGAAGTAGTTTTTGTGTAACTTTGCTCAAACATGATGGGAGGGGTCCTAACTACGCCATGCGTTCAATACAAAAAAGGCTCTGGGAAGCAGCGGGGATTACAAAAAGAGGGTTCTTTCCTGTGTTGCCCTGAAAAAAGGACAAAGGAGAAGACACTCTTCGACTTTCTTTCTTCCTCTCGCGCCCGCCTAAGCCCGGCCCGCGTGAGAGGGGAAGATTAGCAAAGCAAAAAAAGACAGAGGGAGGGGGAGATGCATCTTATTCTCTTCGTGAGAACTTCAGGATCGGAGAAGCATTCGGAAGGGGCGAGGCCTTCATTTCGTTGGCAAAAGCAGAAACGATTCAATCCATTCGGGGCTTCGGGGAACCCAAAAACGAACTTTGTTTACTTTTTTCATAGATAGATGATATATATAGGAATAATATATACATCCCTTTAATTTATATGTCTATGTATCTCTTTTTTAATCGGCACTTGTAGCTTCGATAGGATTTCTTATAATTTGGATCTGCTATTTTGGTATCAATCTATTAGGAATAGGTTTGCATAGTTATGGTTCGTTTACATTCACACCTAAATGATTACATAAACTAAAACCTTCATGAAATGCACGTTTTTACTTTTTTGTTTTATTTGAGAACCCTTTGAACGCCCTCTTAAAGGGTTCTCAAATAAAACAAAAAATATCTAATTAGACTTTTTACTTTTTTCTGCATTAATAGTAATAGAGCGGACTAATTAAAAAAACCTATTTAGGATAATAATTGGATAAGAGAGCCTCTACCCTGTCAACGGATAGGGAGAGAACCTGTTAGATATAACAGCAAAATGGGTATATGTCTCTGGTTAAAATGATGATATGTATTAATCTTATTGCATGTCCAGATCGTCAGAGAGATCATAATTTAAAGAATGATTCCTAGAAATTTTTATCTAGGAAGATGATAAATATTGTATGGATGTGCCTTGTAAGCATAGCTTACATGTTTCCTTTAACACTGTTGTCATGACAGTCTGAATGGTTGCAATGATTCCTAGCTTGCTAAGATGGGGATATGATAGATTATATTTGGAGGGCTTTTACTAAATGGTTATTTAGTTATAAAAGCATCTAGTGGTTGTTTCTATGTTGTGTGCCACTGTGGTGCCTTCTTCTAGATTGAGCACCATGGTAACAATATAGCAGCCATTTAGGAGGCTTGACTGCCTTGCAAAGAATCTAAATTGAGCATATATATAAGTAAGTGGCTAGTTATTCTGTCATGATGACAGTAAGATTTTATATGATTTCTAGCTGTTGTAAGCTAGGAAAATGATTATGTGGTGATGATTCTTGTACTGTGTAGATTCAATAGTGGAATGCCACTGTGATGCCTCCTTTATGATGGAACACAGTGAGTTTCCACTAATGGATCTGCTAGACTTTCCAAGTAGGTGTGGAAAAATGATATCCTCTAATCTGGATGATCTAGGTGTAAAATCTTAATATGTGATCTTGGTCAATGATGTATAAAGCTGAGACTTAGATCTTTGAATGGATGAAATGATTCCTGGTGACCCTCACTTAGGAAAATGAATTAGATTGCTTAAGATTTTATAAAGTTGATGCTTTGATTTATTGGCTATGTCCTATATGTAAGATTTGTAGCCTTTATAGAAGATCTAGCTGTTGTGGTACCTCTCTAGAGGATGCACAGTTGTCTAGATCAACTATATGATCTACTAAAATATACTTGACTAGGATTTAGTCCAATCCTTGCCTATGATGTGGTTCTGAGGCCAGATGTAAAATAAGAACAAATACTTGTTGGCTTTTAACAGCTCTGGGATGAACTTAGTGTAGCACTTCTACACTATACTGAGAGCTCTCTCTTACCCAAAATCCATCTTGGGAAAAGAAAATAGGAGAACAATTGATATTAAACATTTTGGCTGTCTTAGAGAGGAATAGCAACTTGATGTTGAGCAGTATATGCTGATGCTTGGTATGTCTTAAATTGAGCTTGAGTAGCTCTTCCTGATGCTGTGGTTTTGATCTTGTTGACCTTCTCCTCCCTGATCTGCTACTAGCCTCCTTCTTGATATTCTCCTCCTCCTCCTTATCTTGTTTGATCCTGACCTACATCTGGATGGCTCATTGGAGAAACCAGATTGCTAGGAGTACAAGATTGAAACTAGGTTGCTAGTGAGGTGGTTTGATCTCTGTGTTATTGGGAATATCTAATAAGAACATGTGATGTTCCTTGAGGTGCTCTAGATCTAGTGAAGGAACTATGGGCTGGTGGTGTGTGTGGGATGGATATGCTAGCAGCCCTGCTACGGCTGGTGCTGCCTCTCCATGTGCTGCTCTCTTGTGGTGCTGATAGCACACATAGTTGCATGTGTGTCTGAGCTGTGTGGTTGCTTGTTGTGATGTTATGGATCAGATCAAGTTAAAATATCTTGATATTTGTTGATGGTTCTACTATTTGACTTTTACCTTCCCTTGGTGAAACTTGACCAATCTCTGTCAATGATGTTGTGCTGAGACAAATTTGATAAGAACATATTTACACTTGACTTGTTTTCTTCTCTAAAACTCAATGATGTGGCAAGCAATGCATCACATTGCATTACTAAGATTAATTATAACCCCCCAAACTTCTTTATACTATATTTTGTTTACTTCATGATTTTACAGGAACAAGATCAGGAAATGAGAAGATGTGAAGATGAAGATTAGTTCTAGGATTTTTCTTTTATCCCATTTTTTTTGTAATTTCCTTTTCTGTCAAGAATTAATATAAAAACATTGTAATACAAATTTATCATACTATTGTAACTATTCTTATTATTCCTTTATTGTAAAATAATAATGTAATATATATTCTTTTAATAAAGATTCTTCTATTTGTTTAATTATTGTAATTCATTTTCCATTTTCTTTATTCACTTATTTGTTTCATTGTAATATTCCTTTATTCTTTTATTGTAAAAGAACATTGGAATGTTGGATTTTAATAATCTTTATACTTTTATTTTTTTAATACTTGTACTTGTATTATTGTGAATAATTATTTATAAATCAAATTTCTTCCCTCATAACTCCAGAAAACAATAGAGGTCATGTCAAAATTCATCTCACTCCCCTTCTGATGACACTAAACCTAATTCTTCGGAGTGAGAATTCTGATCACTGCAATCTTTTAATTTGGCGAAAAATTTACCCGGATTTTCAGATGCATGCATGCAGATGCACAAAATCCTAAATCTACCCTTCATTTAGTCCTAAATGCTCGGATGTTACACACTCTCTCCTCAGGATCTTCTTCTTCATCCTGATTATCTATGGATACGGTATTTCTACTACTATTACTAGGGTTAATTCTTGCACCCATCCAGCTAGATTGTCCAACATTTCTGTCAAAACCATCTATGGACATCTGGTGTCCCTGGGATCCTTCGGATGATCCCATTCTCCAACCATCAAAATTCTCCATAGGAAGTTCTGAATCAGAACCCTCCTCTGAACCCTATGGTACTACATACCTCATATCTAAAGTAGGATCATATATAGGTTCAGGCCTTGGTGAATAAGGATATGGTGTAAAAGATTCAGGATCTATAAGTATATCCTTAAAGTTGGCTTTTGTACTACTGCTTGCTTCCTTGTCCAATTGGAATGCTAACTGCTTCCTCCTTTCAGGATCTGTTAGATCCTCTAACATGTCATTTTTATCTTCGACAATAACTTGATGTGTCTTATAAAAACACGCAACAAGTGTTCGATATCTGTCCATAAACTTGGAAGCTAACTTAGGATGCTTCTTAACCAAAGTAAGATGTTCCGGTACAGGCTCCGAGTCTATAGAATCATGAGGGATCACAGAAAATGTACTACCTTCTAGTTCCTTGGCTTTATGCTCCCGGATATTAGCTATCGCCTCCACAACAGCAACATGATATGCTGCTAAGTGACTCCTACCTTCACCTATAGGTAGATCGTGATATAATCCAAGATCCTTTGGGAGTTGGATACTCACAAGATACTTGGATAACATCCGACCATCATAATAGGTTATGGTATTCACCGGAATTCTAGTTGGACAACTAAAAATCTTTAAGAGTTGATGAAGTTGGTCCATGAATGATCCTTGGTAATCATCGAGAGTCTCCTCTTTCCTTACCAAAGTCTGTTTTGGAAACTTTGGTGCCATAACTCTGTATGTAAAAAAAATATTTTATTAGTAAGCAATAATATATTGCCTCATAACAAAGAATTATCGCACTAAAACATATAACGGAATATTCTCATTCGAATACCCATTATATTCTTTTAGAGAATTCTTTATCGTTGCTACACACTCCTACAGGTAACACCCTTTACTAGGTTTCCAACCTAAGGTCAAAGCAAGTTGCTCTGATACCAACTGCGGTGACCCAGCATACCACTACATGTGTAGTACACTGTAGTCGTTGACATGACATTCACAGAACACCGTTCCGTAAATATCACATCCCTCAGAGTGGTACAACAGAAACATTGCGGGTCCATATTACAAACATACACACATTATTATTACAATACCAGAAGTTCAATACTTTGAAAAGATTTAACTTACAAACCAAAATATAAAGTGTTTCAGCGGAATTTAAAAGTAACAACTCCAACTAAGAGTTGAGCTCAACAACTTATTCTATAGGGTTCATGTTATTCGGCTCCGTCGGTTACTACTAACTAGAGCACTAGTTTGACTTGTTGCCATCTACTCCATAGCGGATTTCGTAATCCACTCCTTCAACACCTCCTGACAGGTTAGGCTCCTCGTAGAACACATATTCTTGGCATTCAGCTGCATACATAGGGGTGTCTTCGGGATCTTCAGAGTCTAAGCAAGGGATCAAAGGAAAGGGTGAGTAACAGCGTTACCCAGCAAGTTCATTATATGCAAGGTGGGAAGTTTGATTCTCTATCTACCACCTCAGACTATAAGTCCTTGGCACTATGCAGTTTTTATGTAAATCTTTCTTCAAAGATTGATTTTATTATGAAAATCTATGACCATCAGCCTTCACAGGTTGACCAGAACTTTTATGGAGTTCCTTTCCTGCCGTGTTCGTAGCTCCTTCCCGGAACAGGGAGTAACAAGTTACAGTTCTTACACTCTGCAGAGGTGCGTTACTTTACCCATGAGAGATCAACTCCTTGTTGCACAACCGGGCGTACTTTCCCATCCACAAATCCATTATGTGGGTCCCAGTAGGTGATCCAAGCCAATCACTGCCCCCTTCGCGACCTCGCGTGCCTCCTTGGTGTACACCATGCCCACACATTGAATTACGGCAATGGTTTGTACAGACCTTAGATGCCAGAACTATCGTGGGACGTTCAGGGTTCCCACCCATATGTTGCATATACTCTATGAATTACCAATTAATAAGCATGCTATGAGTGATAACAGCCACGACCTGCACATCCACCTACATGCGAGAGGAAGAAGATACAGTTGACTTCTCTATCCCATTACAAATCTCATGGTTAACGGGTGATATACGGCGCTAGAATCACTGATGTCATGGGTTATTAAGTCCCTAATTGATCATCATTGTTGCAAATAGAAACCTAAGTTCTATTGCTCCATTATATCATCACTGAGGATGATACCTAAGATTTATTTATTTGAGAAAATAATATTTTCTTTCCTTGGAGTATAGATGATAACACACAATTTGCAAATACTTTGGTAAAGACTCTTCAAAGGACATGAGCAAGTGATGAACTTGCCTTGTGATTGCAAGGTAGTGAAGTCGGATGCTTGCACTGGACCTTGAGCTTCTATGTCTACAAAACATCATTATTGCCCGGTAAGGACAATATTTAAAGAGGCAAAATGATTATGCAAAGTAATGTAATGCATTATTTATTTTTGTGTGTTCTACCCATTATTTTAGTTTCAAAAATTCCTTTAAGTAGTAAAGGATTTATAAATATTATTTTCTAATATTTATTGAATATTGTATTTTTATTTTTATTTTATTTTATTTATTTAATAATTCTTTTAAGAATTATCATTTAAATACAAGAATTTCTTTTTATGATATTAAATATTTATTTAATATTTTTTAAAATACTACCATATTAATATATAATAAAAGTGATTTTTATTTATTTTTATCTTCTTTCTTTAATTTTATAAAATTCCATAAGGAATACATATATTATAAAATTCTTGATAAAAATTATATGCATAAAAATTTATTTATTTTGTTTAGATAGATTGGATTATTGTGAATCTAAAAATATTTTATTTATAATTTTTAGATTTTATTTTATTTTCTAGAATTAATTTATGTTCAGGGGTATTTTGGTCTTTTCCTAATTATTAAAATTTTCTTTAGGTTGTTGGGCTAGCTTTGTTGGGCTTATTGGGCCGTTTTTGGCCCAAGTGGCCATGACCAAAAGGCTCCCTGAAGGGGTCCTGGCCCTCTCAGCCCACTCCCTTTGTCTCTTTCTCGTCCTCATCTCCTCTCTCCCTTGACCCCGTGGGGTGCTGGCGCCGCCACCGAGCGATGCTCGCCGCCGTGGCCCTCCCTGGCCGCTACCGTGGTGCAGGGCGAGGTTGTTGACTATGATGGTTCATCTTCTCCACCTCGATTTGACTTTGGAGCTCTCATGTGGCCATGATAGCTTCGTTCCCGAACCTTAGGGTTTGGAGTTGGGTGCTGCCACCACTGCTGCTGATCCTCCTATGGTGGTGTGCAGTGCTATGCGCCACTGTGGCCGCCGCCGTGGCTGGTGCGGGTTGCAGCGCCCTCTGGGTGCTCCCCGTGCCGCCACGAGCTCGTCGGCCCCTCTGCTTCCTCTTCAATTCGTCAGCGAGGACCCCGGGTGAGTTGTGCCTCTATGGATTCTAGTTCATCTTGTTACCTCAAATCCCTCTGTGTGTATCTAGTGTCCAGTCTTAGTTTTGTGCTTGTGTTGCTACTAGGATTCATCTTTGGTGCTTGTAAGATGCTCCTATGGTCTGGTCATGATGTTTAGTGAGGATTTGTGTGCTCTGCACCTCAGTGCCTGTGGTCATCCTTTGATTATGTGGTGCTGTTGTTGGTCTGAAGCTAATACTGGATCAAATGCTAGGGTTTCATAGTATTGCCTCATGTTGGAACTATGGTGGCTTAATGTGTTTATCTGTTGTAAGTATCCTGATACTGATAGTGACCCTGTCAGTGGTGATTCACTGTCTTAGTGTTGGTTGGCTTGCCTATTTATGTTTAATCTGAATTTTATTCAATAGAATCGAATGATTCTTTGAAAATGAATAGATAGATATGGTATGATCTCTGTGTCTGGTCTTAGGGAAATGATTTGATAGTTGATTTGTGTAGATTGGACTATTTGATTGTCTTAGTGATAAGATCAATGCTTATGAAACATTCTTAGAATGGTATATAAGTAGATCTTGTTGCTGACTTTACTTATGGTCATTTCTGGAATTTGGTAGATGCTGATAAATAAGTTGGGAAGCTTATTGTTTGATCAAGCCTATGATGCTGGTCTGAGGCTCTAGGATCTAGGTCCTAGTTGGTTAAGTAAATGGTTTGTTTGTAACTTATAAGATCAGAGGTGCTACTCCCTCTGGGAGATGTGCCCTGATCTGGTAAGAACAATTGAGGGATTTTTAAGTTGCATGTGTTAACACCAACTCTGTGAGACTGGTCTGAGAAATTGGTGCTTTTGCCTAGGTTTGATTTCTGATCTTTATACTCAAAATCTCTAGGATAGATTCACCTCACCAGGGTGATTATTGAGAGATTGTTTCATAAAAAACACATGCTTCTGTCTAGATAATATGAATAGATCATGTGATGGTTTTATGATACTCACCACAAAACTGATGATTGTTGTGTTTGATGGTGATGTTGATCTTGCTGATTGGATCCTGTCCTTCACCTCTGATGTTGTTCTTCTTTTGCTAAGTTCCTGTGCTTGGCCTTGATCTAGCCTGCTCCTCCTAGCTCCTGTGGCTTGGCCTTGCTATCCACCTGATTCTTCCCCCTCCTTATGTCACCATCTGGTGATGTTTGGTTGATCTTTGGTGGTGCTTTGGTTTGTTGTGGTAGACTGTTGATGCTTGTGGTGTATGTGCAAGGAAATGGTACTGTGGTGCTTGCCCACGACTGTGTTGAGCTGTTTTGGTTGTGTGGGCAGCTGTGGTTGTGTTTGACAGCACACACCATGCATTTAGGTGTGTAAGTTGCATGTGTGCCTGCTGCATCCTTATGGATATGCTCAGGAAATGATCTACCTTTTTATCTGATTACATTTATCTGCCTAGTGAAACTTGCCCCTCTTACTAATTGGAATCATTTCACTTGTGGCTTATTTATTATGAAATATTTATTTCTTTCATATTGGTGAAACTTGCCCCTAAAGATTTACTCAATGATGATAAGTGGAACAGTGCATCTCATTGTTCACTACTGAGAGTAAAAATAACTTAATCTTTATTTTCTTTCTTTTTGTTTGTTCTTTGTTTTGCAGGTACAAGACTTGAAGATTCAAGATTATAATATGTTTTCTTTTTATAGAATAGTTCCTTTGTAATCTTGATTTTATTCTTTTGTAATCTTTATTTTATTCTTTTGTAATAAAGATGTATTAGTTAAATAATAATATACTTTCCTCTTCTTGTAATTTTACTCTTGTAAAGATTCTTTATTAATTTTGTAAGTTACATTTTGTAACTTAATGATGAAATGATTATATGAAATAAATATTCATTTATTTAATTGTCAATCCTACATAGAGTTTCTGGTTACTATTATTGTTTCTTTATCAACTTCATCAGTTACATTTTGTAACTTATTCATTGAATAAATATATGGAATAAATATTCATTTACTTGATTATGTTCTGCTATTTAAAGTTTGAGTTACTAAATATTATTTCTTGATTAAATAATATTACTCAAACATAATCTTAATCTTTCAAAAGATATAAATCCAACTCTCAAGTTTGAATTCAAATTCCTTTCCCCAAAACACACTAATCCATAAAGATCATGTCAAAGTTTATAACGATCATTCTCCAAAGCTATTCCTAACTTAAAGAATGAAAGAAACTTTGATCACTTTAATTTTTCTTATTTGGCGAAAAATTTACCCACATTTTTACAGATGAATGTATGCAATTGCACAAATTCCTAAATCTACCCTTTGTTGGTTCCTAAATGCTGGGATGTTACAGCGGCCTCACAATCCACTAACCGGTGACCTTGAAGGCGCCAACCGGAAGCTTTACAAAGAGGTCGAGGAGGAAGCTCCGCAACACAATTGGAGGTCCTCAACGACACCACGGAGCTTCACAACGCATTCCCTTAGCTCCGAGGATGTCCTACACAGTCTAGGGTTTCAAGAACCCAAGAGTAACAAGATCCACAAATTATGTGTGGGGGAATCAAGATTCCTTCGGAGGAAGTGTAGATCAAGGTCACCTCTCCCACTCCTCAAAAGATCAAGAGGTTTGAGTGGCTGGGGAGAGAGATCTAGAAATACTGAGCTCTGGTATTAATGGAGGAGAGAGAAATTGAAGAGTTAGGTGGGAAGTAGATAGAAGGGTGCCTTAAATAGGCCCCCTTCAAAATGGACCGTTGCTCCCGTGACACCATCGGAACTTTCGATGGGCTGCCGGAATTTCTGGTCAGCTTTCTCCCAACAGCTCGAAAGCTAAGGGAGAGGCTCCGTAGCACAACCAGAACTTCTGGCCAAGCTTGAGCGGAATTTCTGACAGTACTACCGGTGCTAGTTTCGGTGCAAGTTCCGCCAAATAGGACATTTCAAAATAGAAACTTACTAAGCCTAGGCGGAACTTGAACTGGAACTTGGCCCAGAAATTCTAGGTCGCGGAACCTCCTGGCCGAAACTTCCGGTGGTTGGGCGGAAGTACCTCTCAAGGTTACCAACGGAAGTGTCCACGTAGTGCCGGTCACAGGTTTCAAGCAGGGTTGACCAAAACTGATGATCGGAACTACCGAACCAACTTCCGGTGCTAATTCCGGCAATTAGTACACTTCCATACAGAAGTATACTGACGTTGACCGGAACTAGCGCCGATACTTGAGTCGGAACTTTTGCCTAGGCCAGCCCCGCAGAAGATTGCGGTCGGAACTTCCGACCAGGGCAGAAACAACCCAAACACCTCCAAAGGACACTCTCTCGCTGAACAATAGGAGGGCTATGGCAGTGCAAGTATGGTTTGTGCATAAAAACATGATTCCCCACAACCTTCCGGGGTGGACCCCCTCTTGATAGTACGGTGCCCTAAAGCAACAACAAAAGAGAATAACAAAAACAAAGGGCGCTGTCTTCACGAGTCTTCAAGAGAATGGTCCACACAACACATTGCCAACGGATAAACCTGAAACTTAGGCACACAATTAAACCACAAGTGCGATTGTCATCAACACCAAAATACTTAGAGAAAACGAGGTCCTTTCAGCTCCAGTTGTAGAGATCTAAGTCGCGCTGCTCCCTTCACCGACGAGGTGGAGAGGACACTTCTGCTGCTACGATCCACAAGGGGAGAGGGGGTCCAGGAGGAGACGATATGGTGATGAGGTTGGGTCCAGGAGATGGCGAGGAACGGTCGAGGTGGCGCAAGGAGGAGAAAATGGGCTAGGGTTTCTGATGTGGTGCGCGGTGGCTAGGGGTGCTGATGGATAAGGATGCTTAAGGGTGCGGGTTGATTTCAACATTAGGGAAGGGTGAAATTGCAAAACATGCCGAGACTTTAACTGAGAGACTTTTGCACGAATTTTCAACTAATATGTGGCAGAGATGATGCTGAGGGCCCACTTACACGTGGTAAATCCGCGTTGCTCAACATTTGCACAAAGTAAGAAGATTAAACTAATTTTCTTGATAATTACCATCAACATTTGCACATTTGATGGTAAATCCTCCATATCATCCACCAATCCTCATTCTTCTATTTTCTTGATAATTGATAAAGACTTGTAAAAGAAGAGAGGAAACTAATTTGTCTAGTGCTTTCTAGACGTATGCTTATTTACAGACAGAGGGAGTAGACGATGCCAAGAGCCTATAAATCCGCGTTGCTCAACATTTGCACAAAGTAAGAAGATTAAACTGTCGCTTACATTACTCCATTCGACCATTCCACACACTACTCCGTAGTACTACATAAGAAAAAGGCAATGAACAGCAGCAGCACTCTCATTAGAGCTGCTGTTTGTCATGGCCCTTGGCCGATTCAGTGGTGCGTCGAAATGCTCAAACTGTTGAGGAAATCAACAAGCGCTTCCGTTGACGATCCACCGGCCTCCAGCGCATCGGCGGCCATCTGTTTCGCCAGCCTCGTCCTCTCCCTGATCTCCTTCCCTTGTTCGGTCTCCATGAGCAGCCTCACTTTCGCCTCCACCTCCCCAGCCTTCACAATCACCTCGTCGTAGCCGTCCATGGCCACCCCAAGCTTCATGTCCTCCACCACGAACACCTTGTTCATCCTGTGCTCCGCGTACATGGGCCAGCACAGCATCGGCACCCCCGATCTGACCGCCTCCATGGTCGAGTTCCACCCGCAGTGCGTCACGAACGCGCCGGTCGCCGGGTGCCGGAGCACCTCCACCTGCGGCGCCCAGGACGACACCACCATCCCGCGCCCTCGTGTCCTGTCCACGAACCCCTCCGGCAGCAGCGCCTCCACCGTCCCCTCCTCCCGCCCCTCGAACCGCTTCGTGGAGTCGGCGTCCGGCGCGACGGGCGCGCGCACGGCCCAGAGGAACGCGTGCCCGCTCCTCTCCAGCCCCACGGCGATCTCGCTTAGCTGCTCCGCCGGCACCGAGCTCGCGCTCCCGAAACAGAGGAAGACCACGCTCCCGGCCGGCTGCCTGTCCAGCCAGCCTAGGCATTCATGCTCCGCCGCGTTGCTTCCCCTCTCCTCGCCGACCAACGGACCGACGCAGAACAGTTTCGGCACCGACTCGCCGGGGCGAGGAGTCCCGGCTTTTATGGCCTGCACCGCACGGGGCTCCAGCCAGTCGAACGTGTTGGACAGTATGCCCGTCGCTCTGGGCAGCTGCTCGAAGAGACCAAGAATGGTACTGTACTGCCTGTTGTCTCGATCGAGCAGGGCTTCTGGCAAGTCCGACGCCGGAATCGGGTGGACTCCCGGGAAGTGCAGCAAGGAGCGCCCCATCTCCCCGAAGGAGACGGCGGAGTGCATGACGGGGATGTGCAGGAAGGTGGCAAGAGCCGACGCGCAAAGGCTGAAGAACACGTATGCCGGGACGCCGTGCTCTGCGGCGGCGTCAAGCCCGTACGCGCAGAAGAAGTCGGCGACGAGAGCCCTGACGGACGGGAGAGACCTCAGGAAGGCGAGGAGGGCGGCGTTCGTGGCGCGGAGGTCGGCGATGAGGGTGATGAAAGGGTCGGCGTTGGGGTCGGCCGCGTCCGTGGGACGGGCTGCTGCCGGCGGAAGCAGGTGGAAGGACACGGAAGGGTAGGAGGCAGAGAGGCGAGCGATGGTTCGCGAGGAGTCACCTGTAGACGGGACATCGGCGACGGCGACGGTGACGGGAACGCCATGTCCGGCGAGCTGGTTCGCGAGCTGCGTCATGGGGTGGAGGTGACCCCTGACCATCCATGTGTATAGCACGACGCTGCTCCCCATTGCTCTGCGTGGTTGTGTGTGTTCTCTGTATTTGTCCTTCTGCTTTCCTGCTCCGTGTCATGAAACTGAAGGAGAGTGTTTATATGGTGGGTTGGAGGATAAAGATATGATTGTCGATCACATGGGATATGTAGTGGCAGCCAAAACAACAATGTCAAAAAAGGTATGCTTATCGTGGTGTCACGTAGTCGTCGGCTAAAAACAGCAGGCCAAGCACTTAATTGATGTTGACTCATCAGAGGCGGCTACGACCAAAATTAAAGCATGGAAAATGATATGGTTCACCCGAGGATCGCGCGAACCCCCGGCTCCTTGCCCTGACGCGTGTCCCGGCTCGCTCGGAGACGATGGACATGAGGTCCACCAACAACCTTATCTTTACGTTTCAGGAGTCTCTCTTCCTCTTCGTCTGTCAAGGAAAAATCTACGACGCCGTTGCAAAAATCCATGGCGCCGACCCTGCTCGACCCCTCGCGCGCCGCCCCTGCTCCTACCCTCGCACCGCCTGCTCCTCCCCTACCACGCGCCCATCAAGCTGCCTGAAATCGCATGTTGCCTATTCAAACGACCAATCTGCTACGCGTGCTCCATGGCGACGGCGGCAACGGCTACACACGGGGCGGTGGAATTCTCTGTCACAGGAGGTGGCGCGGCGGCTGCTACATGAGGCCATCGTTGACCTCGCCCATGCTACCATATGCTCACGGTCGCCAGTCTCATCCACGGCGCCGCCTTGTGCGTTGGGGTGCCTGCCGACCTCGAGCACGCGGCCTATGGGATCGCCCTCTCGCTGATCTCGCCCATGTGAGCACGCATCAGCGCGTGTAGCCGCCGGAGGGGAGGGGAGGGATCACCAGCGCCTGATGTCAAGATCGTCGGTCGGCAGGCAAGTGCATGGGGACCTCGAGCACGCAACTGCCAGGGACAACAGCTTCCTGTGATTTTTTATAAAGGATTTTGCTACAATGGTTGTGCATATTTGTGATATAGATGAAATTGTTTTGCTACTTATATTTTGGGGGACTTGTAATATGAACTAATTTTTGCTATAACGAAGAAAGTTGTGGCTACAATTGTTCTTTTATTTTTGCTATATTTTTTTTTTGCTATGACGTCTTGGGGAAAGAGTCTCTGCCGATGCCTTCGACGAAATTGATTTTTTTGCTACAATAGTAAAATTTAGTTTTGCTACACATGGCGGCAAAGCATGCTACAATGGCGACTTCGCTTTGCTACAACAAGCAGCATCGTTTGCTACCATAGGTTCTGCTACAACAGCATAAATTTTCTGCTATGATGTCTCCGACGAGGTTAGTTTTTGCTACATTAGCATATACTTCTTGCGACCACTCTTTTGTGGTTCTGCTACAACAGCATAATTTTTGGTTACGATATCTCCGGCGAGGTTTCTCGGTGAAAGTCTCCGGCGAAGTCGTTTTTGCTATATTAGAATAAATTTTTTGCTACAAAGTGTCCGACGAGGTGAGGGCCGGTCCTGAGATTTCGGGGACCCGGGGCGAAACTAAAATTTTGGGCCTTTATTATAATTTTTTTGCATATATGAGATGATGAAAAATTAATATTATACGTATACTCCAACTATAATATTCATACAGAATAAAAAATTTACATGATACCTTAAAATTTCCACCGAACATTTCTAGAAGCGAAGTCAGAAAATTACAACGGAAATTAAATGGGAAAAAGTTTTAAAAAATGAGAAAAAATAAATCCAAAGAAAAGGTAAAAAAAATTTGAAACATGATAAAATAAAATTGAAAGGTATAAAAATATAAATCAAATTTAAACATGATAAAAGGTAAAAAAATAAAATTGAAAGGAAAATGCGTGAAAGAAATATACCAAAGAAAAAAATAGAAAAAATGATGAAAGGGAATGAAACAGAAAGAAAATACGTAATGGAACTTATGTAAGAAAAATAAAAAAAGTAAAGGAAAGAGACATGCCTTGATATGTTGAAAAGATCCCGTCTCGTATGTCTCTAATCAGTACTCCCTTCTAGCTTTTAACTAAGTTAAACTTTATCAAATTTGACCAATTTTATAGATAAATATAGCAACATATATTACATCAAATTAATATATTTTAAAACTAAATTTTAAAACATTTCTATTGGTACAAATTTAGTGTCATAAATGTTTTTATATTTTGGTATAAAGTTGGTCAAACTTTACTAACTTTGACTTAGGACAAAACTAAAAATACACTTATTTGCGAACGCATGGAGTATGTCGATACCTTTTTGAGTGGATACGGGAATCAATAGTCCGACAACACCCGAAGCTACATGCTCTAAACAGGCCCAACCCACTACCGATTTTTTTAGCGAAACCGTACTAGAAAATGCTTGCGCGCGACTCGGGAAGCGAACGGGGCGATCGATAAATCAATCAATGTCTGGGACTGTCCACCGGGAGTCGAGTGATGCCCACAAGCCCATAAAAAAATCTATTTTATATGTATAGCTTATAATTTTTTGGGCCCCTAATTTTTTTGGGCCCGGGGCGGCTGCCCCGCCGGTCCCTCCCAAGGGCCGGCCCTGGACGAGGTTTCCGGTGAAATCTGTCTTTTTATTTTTTGTCTCGCGGGCGAACAATTTTGCTATATGTAGCAAAAGCAAGACAATATATAGCAAAAACAGATAATTCTATAGCAAAAGCGGGATTGGGGTTCTTTTTCTGAGACACGTGTCGGCCTGTCCACCCGGGGGATCAGAAACTTTTATCCCCCGGGGACGCGTAGTAGGCTCCTTAAAGCATTTAGGTCTGTTTGACACCCCTGTTTTTTCTTTGTATTTGCAAGAACCATATAGTACTTCGACGACCCAAATTAGATATAATAGAATCTAGACATTTAAATCAACTAATTTGGGTCAGAGGTTACTATAGTTTCCAAAACTTTGAGCCTGTTTGACCACCGTAAAATACCAAAGTTCTAACATAGTATTCCATAACTGAAGTTTTTTTTGCACGATTAAAGAAAGAGGTTTGGATCTCTTTTTTCAGATATTTTGGTTTTATGCAAACTATAGTATTGCTATTGATATACCATGGTTTTAAAATACTTTGGTTCGACAGAAGCCAAGTAGCCAAACGGAGTGATGCAGTTGTAGCAGGTGTTTCACTGTCTTCAGGCAACCAAGTTCCATTGTAGCGAGTTCAGGGCGCAATTGGTTGTCATCCTCTGCAAAAATGGGGTGTTCCGTTCCGTCGAACTGGTGGCATCTACGCTATGCATGCCCGGATTTAGCATGTCCGATCATTGTTTGTGACACATGTTGTGCAGAACGTGCGGAGTAGACAGATGCAGGTCATAATACCAAATGACTCGTTCTCTGGCGAAGCATACAGGATTGGACCAACCACATATAGAATTTCGTGATTGTTTGTCCTTTTTTTATTGGAATATTTGTACACAAGAAATTGATCCTCCTTCCATAAACGCACATCTCCTTTGCCCGTGTCTTCAATGCGTCACCCCCCCCCTCCCCCCGACAGTGAAGTTTTCAGTCCCCCCCCCCCCCCCCCCCCCCCCCCCCCACCCCCATGGAATCTTGCCAAGCTCCGCCAGTGTACATGAGCGTAGGTTGAGTAGATGGATATGCACAGTTGAAGAGGTGTGGTTTAGTGACATAACACGAGAATATGGCGAGCGACATGACGCCTATATTCCAATTCTTGAAGTCTCGGTCCTTGTTGATAGATCAGGATGTCATGTGTATTGTTGATGGATCAGGATATTTTCAATGTATCGGAATATTTGGTTTCCATATAACTAGTTGCTGGTTTCAAAGTTCATCTCCTGTTGTAGCATTATAGTAAGTAAATCATTTGGATTCAATGAACTTATGACTTTATTAGTATTAATAGAAGTATCAACTGTTGAATAACGATCAACTGTTGGATGGATAGAAATTTCGAAAACATAACCACAAGCTGGTCAAGTTCCGCCATCCAAATATATGCCTCGTTCTCTTTACTTTTTTTGACAGCTCACTCTCCTTCACTCTTAGTTTCTAATAACCGATTAACTTTGTGAATTGTTAAAGCCAAGTTCCACCATATGAATTATGATTAGTTATTATGCCCCCTTTCATATTTCTACTTTATTCAAGAGAACAACGAAACAAGAAAAACAGTAATTTTGGGGAAAAAGACATGATACCCACACGAGACTCACTCTAGAAGTCTAGAAAATAAGGTCCATTCGAGACTCACTCTAAAATGTTGGGTAGCATTTATGTCTCACTTCTTGAGACCATCCCAATCTGGCTTTAATCCCATTCTATTTTATTTCTTTTTTCCGACCATGATCTCTTCTCTTATTGGTTTCCTCATTTTTTTTGTCATGGCCTTCGCGAATGAGATCATAGCTCGCCCGATGTGTATAAGCTGGAGTGCACCCTAGACCACAAGCGCTTCATAACAGTGTGCAGACCATCTGACCATGGTGCCAAGCGGCGGGTGACTAGCCGTTGTCTCTATTCCTGTCCAAGTTGCCTCTTTCTTGCCAAATTTCATGCCTTCGTCTACATTCTCCCTTAGATCCTTGCACCGCCGTGCAGTCATGACTTATGCCCTAGGCACTATTTCGGCTTGCACGCAAGACCGTTCTATGCAAATTATTGACTTAGTGGTGAATCAAAATAAATATATTTATTTATACTAATCTTATATAATTGTTTATAACTCATTTCTTGTCGATTCATGGTCACCTTTTTTATAATAGAAGTTACATTAGTTTTTAATACATTGTGCCTAAGAAATATGTCAACCACCTTATGTCAAATGTGAGAAGAAAAGGCAAAACCATATGTGGTCTCTGGATGAATTTGGGTCACATGTATGATATAGTGTATATACATGTGTGTATCCTTATCTCTCATGGTAGGGATCTCTAAACGGTGTGCCATAAGAATAAGATTAAATAGGTTTCTTGTTTATAATTAGGTATACTTAAATAGAAAAATCTAGAGTATATATGTTGCTAAAGAGGATATTGTTACCAAACCATAAGCATGTCACTGCTATTTTTAGTCAAACATGTCTTATATATAGCAACGGGTTCAATAATCTGTCGACGACGTGCCTCTTATTTCTACTTGGTATCAAAATAGCATTTTTCTAATTAAAAATGGTCTTTACTCTAATTTGTAGGCAATTAACAAAAGAGAGACTCACAATCTAAGTGAACAAACTGTCGCTCCTAAGATGGTTATATAAATCTCTTTTATGTAATTCATACTATCAATTTGTGATATGGACTTACTCTTATAAATTGGTTTTCTACATAATCAATAGCTCTTGGGAATTATAAATACTACGTGAAAAAGCGAGCTTCGTCATGACGCGTACATTATTTTGGCATTGCAGTGGTAGGCGAACAAGGATTTTCTAAATTTAACATGTAAAGTAGTGCTGACGTCAGCCACGTGCTGTCCAGAAAAACTAAAATATTTATAAAACTTTTGAAACTTATGAAACATTATTGTTGAAACAATGAAACATTTTTGTACTATTTACAGACTATTTCAATAAAATGTTTCTATATTTTAATAAAATATTTTAATGTTTCAGCATGTTTCAATAAGTGACGTCAGCATGACGTTATCTATGTGTGGACTAAAAAAAAACTAGACAGGCACACCAATCTCAAAGAAAAGGAGATAATAGATAGAACTCCTTCGTATGAAGTTAACTTTAAAAATGACTTTCCGCGTGATAGGCGTGGTGGACTTAAGAACTACTCCCTCCGTTCAGAAATATAAAATATTTTAACTTTATAAAATGACGCCTTTTGATATATAGGTTATACAAAAAACATCTAGATATATTTATTTTATAAAACTAAAATGTCTTATATTTCTGAACGAAGGGAGAGTACCTGGTTCTGAGACTTACCTAGTTCTGAGACACAACTAACAAGACCGTTAAAGAAGATGGCAAAGCGGACAAGGAGACCAAAGCACAACACACCCTCACTCCACCCTGATGGGCACATCGCCATATTCCGCACTCCACCGCTGATTGCCACTTAAATTTGTCCATACAGATTACCGAAAATGGCCAGGCCCAGTTTCAGAATTCAAATCCAGTCACACGATTTGAATAAACGCGAACCCCCAAAAGGTTAAAATAACAGAATCAAGATTCAACCATGCATCTAAATCTTGAGATCATCAAGCAAGTCAAGGAATGCTGCCGCTGACGATCCACCGATCTCCAGCGCATGGGCAGCCATCTCTCGCGCCGTCGCCATCCTCTCGTGGATCTCCTTCCCTTGCTCTGACTCCATAACCAGCCTCACCTTCGCCTCCACCTCGTCCGCTTTCACCATTCCCTCGTCGTAGCCGTTCATGGCCACCCCAAGTTTCATCTCCTCCACGATGAACACCTTGTTCATCCTCTGCTCGGCGTACATCGGCCAGCAAACCATCGGCACCCCAGCCACGACAGCCTCCAGCGTCGAGTTTCAGCCGCAGTGCGTCACGAACGCGCCGGTCGCTGGGTGCCGGAGCACCTCCACCTGCGGCGCCCAGGACGACACCACCATGCCGCGTCCCCTCGTCCTGTCCAAGAACCCCTCCGGCAGCAGCACCTCCACCGCCGCGTCGCCCCGCCCCTCGAACCGCTTCGTGGAGTCAGCGTCCGGTGCGACGGGCGCACGCACGGCCCAGAGGAACGCGTGACCGCTCCTCTCCAGCCCCGCGGCGATCTCCTTTAGCTGCTCCGCGGGCACCGAGCTCGCGCTCCCGAAGCAGAGGAATACTACGCTCCGCGCAGGCTGGCTGTCCAGCCACCTTAGGCATTCGTGCTCCGCCGCGTTGCTTTCCCTCTCCACACCGACCAACGGACCGACGCAGAACAACGCCGGTACTGATTCGCCGGGGCGGGCTGTCCCGTCTTTTATCGCCTTCACGGAGCGGGGCTCCAGCCACTCGAAGGTGTTCGACAGAATGCCCTTCGCACTCGGCAGCTGCTCAAGGAGGCCAAGAAATGTCTTGTACTGGTTGTTGTCGCGGTCGAGCAGCACTTCCGGCAAGTCGGACGCCGGGATCGGGTGAACTCCAGGGAAGCGAAGCAAGTTGCGCCCCATGTCCCCGAAGGATACGGCGGAGCGCATCATGGGGATGTGAAGGTAGGCCGCAAGCACCGACGCGCCTGAGGCGAAGAACAGGTACGCCGGGACGCCGAGCTCTGCGGCGGCGTCAAACCCGTACGCGCAGAAGAAGTCGGCCACGAGAGCCTTGACGGATCCGATGGATCTCAGGAAGGCGAGGAGGGCAGGGTTGGTGGCGCGGAGGTCGCCAATGAGGGCGATGAAAGGATCGGCGTCGGGGTCAGCCGCGTCCGCGGCACGGGTCGTTGCCGGCGGGAGTAGGTGGAAGGAGACGGAAGGATAGGACAAGGCGAGACGGGCAATGGTGTCAGAGGAGTTGCCTGTAGACGGAACGTCGGCGACAGCGACGGTAACAGGAAGGCCATGTCCGGCGAGATGGTGGGCGAGCTGCGTCATGGGGTGGAGGTGGCCCCTGACCATCCATGTGTAGAGCACGATGGTGCTCTGCATATTTGCTTCTCTGGCTGTGTTCTGCTTGGGGCGGTGAACTCTGAAGGAGAGAGGACAGGCAAGCAGTAGATCGGGTGAGTTTATATGGTGCTGTTTCGAGTCAGTCGTCGGCGGCTACGAGAGCTGTAAAGTTGGACATATATATTCCTAGTTTCCCATTACGCCATGCTTACATAATCGTCAGGCCACTTCGCCAAAATTAAAACATTGTTGGATGACCATTATTCCATTTTACAGCCATGTTCTATAGTATGTTTTTGTTGACTAGTGTTGTTCCTAACGTGATGATATTTTAGTTTTTTTTTTCCTTTTTTTCATAAGACTTCAAACAAAAAAAGGCCACGGTTCTTATCAAAACAATAACGGAACAACGGAGAAATATCGAGGTTGAAAATAAAGAATATAATAGCTACTACTAAAACGTTTTATATTTTTTTTGTATAGGGCACACGTTCTCTAAAAATTCCACGCTATAACCAAAAAAGTGAAACTAGTAAACGAAATTGCAGATCTAGTAGTTCATGCCAACCCTCATGGTGCCAACTTCCTCCATTTTGCTCTTCTTCTTCGGAGATGGTTCTTGAGATTGGGGAAGATCCAGCAGCGTGAGAGTACCGAGAGTGACCATCTTTTTGCTCCCGGCAAAGGAAAGGTTCTTGGAGGAGTATGCCCACAGAGAGGATGAGCATCTCTGCTCAGTATATCTGCTAGACACCAGGGTGGAAACCATCAGGTAGAACTCGTCCACTCTGATTTGAGCTTGATCCTTCAGTAGACATCTCCAGTTTTTTTTAGGGTTGACAGAATCATCCACCATATCTGTTTAACATCGGACCTTGGTCAACTATCAAATATTATACTCCCTCCCACCCATATTTGTTGACTCAACTTTATCAAAATTTGGATGAATCTAGACATTATTTAGTATATAGGTTTATCCAAATTTGGACAAATCCAAGTCAACTAATATAGGTCGTAGGGAGTACTATTTCTAAATTTATAAATGCACCAAATAACAAATACACAAATGGAATTTACAGCTGAATGCTTTTTCTAGGAGACTTAGAATTTAGCGATAGATTCAAAATGTAAAGAGAGAGAGGTCTGCCTCCACACAGCCCATGCGACCACACAGTCAAAGAAGACATGTGTGATAGTTTTTTTCATTGAAAAACACACATTCCTTAGGTTTCTCAATTTTCCTTTTCTTCAAACTATCATTTTTCATTAGCTTATTGTGAGAAAGCAAACAAGAAAAAATTTGAATTCTAGGGGGATTTGAGTCAACCAAATGGAAGGGATATAAATGGGTTTGACACCCTTGAAATTAATAATATTCTGGAATTGTATAGAGATAGGGGAAGTACCAAACTAGGCATCCTCCTAGAACCCGATCTTCTTCCCATCCCCTACATTCCAACTATACCACATTTTAATTGCCTTAGATGCCCACATTACTCCCTTCCAAAATCTGGAGGGAGTTTTTGGGTTGCTTGCACAAATAATGGGGGAATCCTTAACATATTGGGTGGCGGTAGATCTGGTCGAGGCGTGGTCATTGCAGAGGAACCAGTGGGACAGTTTCTCATGGAGTAATCAAAGGAGGAGGGCGAGATTGGAAAAGGTACCGCTCGCATTCGTCGGTTCATAGACAGAGAGAGGTGGATGGGTTCAACGGTGGTGTCGCTCGCGTTGTCGCCTCTCCTCTCCATCGCGCAAGAGAGTCGAGGTTTCCCCCATGTCCTCTTGAGGTGTGGAACTCTCTCCCTAGGAAAGCGGTGGAAAGGATAGGGATACTACCCGCTCGCGGGCTTCCAAACTCCACGATAGGTTCCATATTATGGTTATATGTTGTTGTTTACGAATATTTTTTCTTAATTTGATTTGTTGTAAACGTCAGATAGTTTTACCCACGGGTACCCATTTACCTTGGTGGGTGACGGGTATGGGAAAACTTATACCCACTGACGGATATGAGTACAGGCGACGGGTATGAGATGACTCCGCCCTTACCCATATATTGCGGGCGCACAATGTTGGAAGGGGCTGGTGGTCAGCTTCGCGACTTGCGAGTAGGCTTTGTGCTTTGTACTTTATCTAGGAATCAACTTTTCCATTGGGTTGAAGAAAAACAGAAAAGAGCAATACACTCTTGAGGACAACACCCGCAACGCCCGAAGAATGTACATGGCTCATTTGATTCGGTCTGACCGATAGGGGCAAGGCCCAATGACACACTACAAACATACAAGAGGCCACGCCGCGTCTGCTAGGTCCCATTTTCATACCAAACATACGTGGGGTATGCGCAAGGGCCGACTGACCACTTGTCTTCCCTGAGCCCACGAGTAACCGACCCGCAATGCCTTTTCTCCTTCCACACGATCCTTTCTAGTAGGGACCGCCGCCCCGTCCCATACTCATTCCCACCAATCCATCCCCACTCCCCACTGGCCACTGCACCACCACCCCGTCGCCCAAACCCTCGGCACCTCGATCTCCATGTTGGTGGGTAGTGGAGGAAGCTGACCAACCAAGACCACGAGGTTGAGACCTCCTCCAACAAGCGCAAGCAGCGACACCGCAAGATCGTCTCTTGCTGGACATGCATGCCCGGCGGGTAGCATTTGAGATAGGAACGCATCATGATGTTGGCCATCCCTACATCCTGATGAGTGCATATTTGCATTATATTTTAGATTATTATTTTGCACTTTAGTGGTAGGATCTTGGTATTTTCGGCGTTCGCACGCATCTTTTATGTCTATTTTCACCAGGATTAGGACAGATGATGGATATGATGGACACAATTCTTGGACCAGTTGAACTAGAGCGAAAAAGAGTCAAAAACAACTTAAATTGCTAAATTGAGAAATATCAATAACACCCGAAGAAAACCCGCGGCGATCGCAGTAGGCAGAAGCTTTAACGAGCAACTATACGGTGGGAACCCGTCGTATAGTTGCCGCCGCCACCGCCTCCTCAAATAGTTCTGCCCCGTGCAATCGGATGGGAGATACGACGTATAGAACGACCATAGATCACAGAAACCTCACCTCCGAAAAGGATTTGGAGGGAGAACTCATCCACCGGGGATCTATCTTCACCCTACGCAGATCCGGGAGGCCAAGGCATCAATCTTCATCATCAACCGCTGCATCACCACCATCTCCATCCATCCCATCTACATATTGTCTAGATCTTGTTATAATTTCCGTACTCGTTGTGGATTTATACAAGTACTATTCATCTATGATAGATTCTATTATCTTTGCCATGATGTTGATTGCCTCCATGTCTGAGTAGATCATTAGTTCTTGGGGAGATAAAGAAAGCCTAGCATGAGAATGAAATAAGATAAAGTTTATTATGATATTCATCGTTGTGACCATGTGTTAGATTGCCTTCATCTTGATGTTGGGAGAAGTCGACCTCTCAATATTTGCCTCTTGTGGGGACTTGATGGAGGGAACTATTTGTTCGTAGATGGAGGTGTGCTAGCATTTATGGTGACTATAAAGCTATTGGCACCCCTTACGTATCAACTTGGGAACCGAGGAAACTCACGGAACATTGTCCATGCCATGTGATATATCCTACGGGATAAAGTCCCTTAATAGCACAGTAATTCGATTGCTTGTCTGCTGTGGTTATGAGGATGATGTGAGCAGTGGTTACTGCCTATTCATCCAATTACAGAGTTCCTCCCACATATACATAAATGTGATTATCTGTGACGCACATTCTATGACGATACGGTAAAAAAACGTCATATGTTATGAAAAAACGTCACAGTTTAGATGAATCCGTGACATTTTTTACTGCATCATCATAGAATGTGCGTCATATATTATCACATTTGTTGTAGCAGTTGAGAATGTTCATGATAATAATCTTTACCTTAAACCCTTTATAATGCTAGAGGTGTATTCGCTACTCTCTGAGAACACTTTTTCCCATTACAGTTTCATATCTCTTTTACATACACGATACTTACTTTCTACATTCAATTTGTTTTACTTTACTTATTATTCTCTTATACAAAAACCCAAAAATACATTTTTACATAAAACTCGCATTTTATCTTGTTACTTAGAATGTTATTTAGCATTACTATTTTAGTATTTAATTCAAGGGTTATTAGACTTCAGAACTCCCGCTCCCTCTGGGATCGATATCTTTATTTCGAAACTAGCTACAAACGATATGTGTACTCGCAATCATCAAGCTATTTTCTAGCGTCGTTGCCGGGGAGCTAAGCATTGTAGGTCTTTTAGTTTTTTCTTATTTATTTTAGTTTTGCTAAGTTTTGTTTTGAGTTACAGGGTCCCACCAACATGATGGAGTTTGAGCATTTGTCTAGTGCTAACCCACTTAGCCACTTTGGGAAGCCCTATGATATTCTATTAATAAAAGAGACAACTCGAATGAGAAGACAAGAGGGATTGAAATAAATCCTCTACTACTCAGTATTTTACACAAGAAGTAATTTACTGGAGATGAAGAAAATCCTGATCCATATGAGCACATTGCATGCTTTAAGGATATATGTGGCACTTTCTAATCACCGGGGTATACTGCTAATGAGGTAAGGCTAAAACTCTTTAGTCAGACTTTGACTAGGGCAGCTCTCTCATGGTATAGATCTTTACCCCCCAGAAGCCACTACTACCTCGGATAATTTAGCCTGTGAGTTTCTAGCTAAGTATTATCCTTTATCAAAATCTTTTGTAATCAGGCGTCTTATAATGACTTGGAGGAACCGTCCTAATGAAGGACTAGTAAGAGCTTATATGAGATTTAAAGATTTACTTAATCAATGTCCTCATCATGATTTTCCTAAATGGTATTTATTGCATTTTTTATGGCGGTTTAATTGAACCTAATAAATTGGAACTAGACTCTTGCGCGAGAGCAGCTTTTATGAATCTTCCCATAACTAAATCTTGGGGTTTACTTAATAGAATTCATAATCATAGAGTTTCTTAGAATTTTGGTCTAGGAAGCGAAGGAGGAATAGAAATAGATTATGATTGTATTCATGACTATGATAAAAAAGGGGAATGTTAATGAATTGTCTAAAGAACTTTATTTGGATTCAGATCTTGTGTTGCATGTTGTTAAAGCTTTTACAGAACATATCAAAGCTCCAAAAGAGGGTTGGGTCAAGTATGATCCACCACCTGAACCTGAGAAGAAAAGAAAAGTTAAAGAAACACTAGCCTTCCTAGAAACAATGAATGAGATACCTTTTCCTAACACTGCGCATAAACATATTTTGGAATATGAACAGGTTAAAGAAGTACAACAGAAGAAAGAAGAGGAAGTGCCAGAAGTTGAAGAACTTTTGGATGAAACCAAAGATGAAGATGTAACCAAGGAAGCAATTATGGCTATGTATGCACATGGCAACATAGTTAAACTTGATGAAAAGACTTCTGTACTGGTTGAAGGTAAAATTAAGGTAAAATATGTGGGAAAGCCTATTCTTCCCTTCATATTTAAAGAAACCTCACATTATGGTTTATGTGATCTTGGCACGGCTGTTAATGTTATATCTTATGATTTTTATTTAGAAATAAAAGAAGAGACAGTACCGGCTAAAATAGAGAATACTGATATGACAATCATGTTAGCCAATAAATCTCTTAGAGTTCCAATTGGAGTAGTAGAAAATGCAACTATCACAATTGGCAATAACAATTTTCCTATTGATTTTGTAGTTGTTGATATGCCAGTTGGCACTCTTTGCCCAATTATATTTGGAAGAAACTTTTTGAATGATTTAGGTGCCAAAGTTGATTTCAAAAAGGAGATTGTGACTCTTAAGCTTGGGGAAGCAGAAAAAGAATTCCACTTTTCCTAATTAAATGACAGGCCTCTACAAATACAATAAGAAGAGAAAGGAAAAACTATTGAGGAAATAGCAGATCTCTTCTTTAGTAATCAAGTAGAAGAAGCAGATGAAGACTCAAATTATGGAGGACAAATCCCTAGAAGAATTAGAAAGTGAATTCGATTCACTTCCCATTTTAGGGCCTCCAACTGATGAGGCTTTTGAAGAGCCAGAAAAGAGAGGGGACGAGGAATTACTGCCCCCAGAATTGAAGAATTTACCAGATAATCTTAAATATAGATTTTTGGATAATACAAATAAATTCCCTGTTATTATTAGTGCTAAGCTTTCAGGGGATGAAGAAGAAGAACTCATGAAAGTACTTAAGGAACATCGCAAGGCCTTCGGATACTCGATGGATGATTTGAAGGGCATTAGTCCCATGATAGCCGTCCATCGAATATTCATGGAGGAAGGTGCTAAACCAATTGCAGAATTCAATAGACGGCTGAAGCCCGAAATGAAGGAAGTGGTAAGAAAAGAAATAGTATGCCTACTAGATGCAGGTATAAACTATCTTGTGAAATAAAGTGAATGGGTAAGTCATGTTCATTGTGTTCCTAAGAAGGGTGGTTTTACTGTTGTTCCTAATGAAAACAATGAATTGATACCTACTAGAACTATTGTTGGACATAGGATGTGTATAGATTTCAGGAAATTTAATAAAGAAACCAGGAAAGATCACTATCCTTTACCGTTCATAGATCAAACTTTAGAGAGGTTAGCAAACCACACTCATTTTTGCTACTTGGACGGATACTCTGGTTTTTCCCAAATAGTTGTACATATTGATGACCAATTTAAAACAACTTTCATTTGTCCTTATGGTTTATATGCTTACCAACGCATGCCTTTTGGTTTATGTAATGCTCCAACTACTTTTCAAATATGCATGACTGCTATTTTTGCAGATTTTATAGAATTGATAATGGAAGTATTTATAGATGACTTCTCTGTCTATGGAACTTCATTTACTAGTTGCTTGGATAATCTCAAAAGGGTTTTGCAACATTGTGAAGAAATCAATCTTGTTCTAATTGGGAGAAGTGCCATTTTATGGTCAAATAAGGTATAGTCCTTGGACATAAGGTATCAGGTAAGGATACTGAAGTAGGCAGAGCTAAGGTTGAAGCAATAGAGAGAATGCCATAACCTAGGGATATAAAAGGTATAAGAAGTTTTCTTGGTCATGTGGGTTTTTAGAAAAGGTTCATTAGGAATTTCTCTGGAATTTCTAAACCTTTGACTAACCTTTTGCAAAAGGGAGTAAGATTTAATTTTTATGATAAATGCCTTATTGCCTTTGATAAACTTAAATATGATTTATCCCATGATCCTATCATTAAACCACCTATATGGGAGTAGAACTCTTAATAGTGCTCAAAAGAATTATCCTAAGGAAGAAAGAGATCTTTTTGCTGTATTTTTCTCTTGCGATAAATTTTTTGTTCTTACATAATGGATTCAAAAGTAAGAGTTCATACAGATCGTGATGGTTTAAAAGAACTCCTTGAGAGGAAAGATCATAAGCCAAGGTTGATTCGTTGGATCCTTTTACTTCAAGAATTTGAGTTACAGATTATGCAGAGACAAGAAATAAAGATATTGGATGCACTATCCATATTTGCCCAACAAGGCACCAATCTTATTGAGAGGAACTTTGGTCCTGGTGATTTCCATTTACGAGAATTATTATATGAACTAAAGTCAATTCCTCCAAAAGAGAAGAAGTCCTTGCTATTGGAGGAGCTTTTCACCCCCCACTAAATAAACGGTAAGTACAAGGTAAACTTTCTTCCTCTAAATAAGTGATTTGTTTTCACATTTTTTACTCCTGAAATTTTTTACCTTTAAATTCCTCATGTTTTTCTGAAGTTTCCGAGGGTTTTACCAACTATACGGCCAGAGAAAATGCTCCCGCTGTATAGTTGGTCGTTAAACCTTCGGTATTCCCTCCACGAAATTTTTCGATGTCTGGAAACTATACGACCAAAACTATACAGCTAGAAAATTTGTTCCCGCCGTATAGTTGGTCGTTAAACCTTTTGGCTGCTCCGTTCTTTTTCACATAGAAAAATATATATGCCGGTTCCAAGTCAGTAACCTAACCGACCTAGACTCGAGACATTTTGGAAATATCTGCTCGAGAACAACTATATGGTCGAAACTATACGGGCCGCGCCCGTATAGTTGGTCATTACGCAGCTGGAGTTTTCCAAATCCATGATTTATTTCCCTATTTCGTTAAGATTCTTTTCTTGGGCGTAACTTTGGTGTTTCTCGCAAGTTTTACCGACCTCTGACCCCCTTATATACTTCCATTATGTTTCTGTCTAATCATAATCACCAAGAACCAATCTAGCCATGCTCTATCCCGTCTCAGGCCATGGAAAACCCATTTTTCTCATTGATCCTTCCAGGGACCGCTCTCGCAGCCTGTCCATGGAGGACGGCTACGGGGAGGTGGAGAGATTTATCCCAAGGTACAAGGAGTACATCGAGCCAAGCTTCTACAACAACGATGCCCATGAAGATTGGAGTGAAATTTACATCAACTGTGATGTCTATAATCCCCTAGAGATCAACTGGGCGGCAATGAAGAGAGCTCAACAAGAGAGAGAAGGTCACAAGCCGCATGGAAAAGGACGTGTGGAGACGGTCAAGTTCATCACCACGGACCCAGGCCTCTCAAGGGTAGGAATTACCTAATATTGGTGCAGGTGCTAGCAAGGAAGCAACGGTGCCACTCTCGAAGCCTACCATTGGTGCTCGTATAAGGGTGAAGCCTCAAGAAGAGTGGAGGGACGGTTTCTACTTCCCCGATCCATCAATTATGGTTGAGGAAGAAGAATTTGTTCTCAGAACCAAAGACCGCATGCGAACACTGGAGATATATCAGAAGCAGGAGCTACTCTATCGCGTTGAAATCCGTCACCATATCAAGGAGATAGAGAAGAAGGATGACCTTCTCCCACTGATGACTAAACTTGCAGATAAAGTGGACAATTTGCAATCTGATTTGCGCAGGTGCTACAGCCGCATCACTGTCCTGGAGGATACCAACAAGAAGCTGCGCACCGCGGTGTTACATGCCATGACGCCACAATGATCTACAATAATCATGTTATCAAATAATCACGAGGGATTATGTGATCCCGCCTGGCTTGATTCCAAGCTTGGGGAGATCTTTAAGACCTTGTAATCTATCTTATAAGTTTTATATTACTATTTTAGCTTTTCATTAGTTTGAGCTTAGAAATAAAGTTTGCATCATTAGAATTCCCTTCAGAAATAGTCGATCCCTTTTATAAAATTCTGAGTTTATTATCATATATAGAGCATTATTGAGTTTTTGCTTGTCTTATTAGATATATGAATGGATTGAGTATAATTTTACTTGCACTTGATGATAGCAATAGGATTCTTCCACACCATTGGTATTAATGGAACATACAAAGATAATTTGGTCAATACATTGTAAGTTCATGGTTTGATTTACAAAGGGAAAAATTATCTAATCAGTTAAGTTGAGAAAGAAACCTTGAACAAATGAAAATTAAAAATGCTATCAAATTAGAGTGAGAACATGACGAGGTAGATATTCAAGCTATAAAGATGCTTCATATACAAGTGGAATTTGGTAATTGAGATCATTAAACTTTGAATTCCTATATGAAGTGGAATGTATGGCTAGCTACTTTGCACAACACTTAAACAAAAGTGTGAGCATAAAACAAAATGAGAAAATAAAATATGCAAAGAGAAAATAGGCATACGCCACTATCTTGTGGTGAGACAACGGAACGTTTGAGATTTTAAATCCCAAGTGAATATGTTAAATCCTAAAACGCTTGTGACTACCTCGCTAACTCATTTGGTCGAACTAAACACTTTTACATCATATTAAGAGTAATATTTTGTGAACTATTAAATGCTAAGGTATGGAAGCCTGCTAATATTATTCGGATGGTTCGAGTAAGGTATTATTCATGAACTTATTCCTATGTATCATATTTGATAAACACATGCTGCAACTGCCTCATTTATTTTATCGACTCAGCTTCATGAATATGAGGATCATATCCATTAAGCTAACTTTGATCGGGACGAGCAAGCGTCTAAGCTTGGGGAAGTTGATAAGTGTATATTTGCATCATGTTTTAAATTATTATTTTGCACTACAGTGGAAGGATCTTGGTATTTTACGGTGTTCACGCGCATCTTTTATGTCTATTTTCACCAGGATCAGGACAGATCATGGATACGATGGACACAATTCTTGGACCAGTTGTACTGGAGTGAAAAAGGAGTAAAAAACAGCGTAAATCGCTAAATTGGGAAATATCAATAACACCAGAAGAAAACCTATGGCAATCACAGCAGGCAGAAGCTTTAACGAGCAACTATACGGCGGGAATAATTTTTCCGGCCGTATAGTTCCCGCCACATAGTTGCCGCCGCCACCGCCTCCTCAAATAGTTTTGCCCCGTGCAACCGGATGGGAGAGACGACATATAGAACGACCAGAAATCACAGAAACCTCACCTCTGGAAGGGATCTGGAGGGGGAACTCATCCACCGGGGATCCATCTTCACCCTACGCAGATCCGAGAGGCTAAGGCATCAATCTTCATCATCAACCGCTGCATCACCACCATGTCCATCCATCTCATCTACATATTGTCTAGATCTTGTTGTAATTTTCATACTCATTGTGGATTTATACAAGTACTATTCATCTATGATAGATTCCATTGTCTTTGACATGATGTTGATTGCCTCCATGTCTGATTAGATCATTAGTTCTTGGGGAGATGGAGAAACCTTAGCATGAGATTGAAATAACATAAAGTTTATTATGATATTCATCGCTGTGATCATGTGTTAGATTGTCTTCATCTTGATGTTGTGAGAAGTTGACCTCTCAATATTTGCCTCTTGTGGGGACTTGGAGGAAACTATTTGTTAGTAGACGGAGGTGTGATAGCACTTACGGTGACTATACAGATGTTGGCACCCCTTACATATCAACTTAGGAACCGAGAAAACTCACGAAACATTATCCATGCCATGGGATACATGCTATGGGACAAAATCCTTTAATAGCACAGTAATTTGATTGATGTCGATTGCTTGTCTGTTGTGGTTATGAGGATGTGAGCAGTGGTTGATGTCTATTCGTACAATTACGGAGTTCCTCCCATACATACATAGTTGAGAATATTCATGATAATAATCTTTACCTTAAACCCTTTATAATGCTAGAGGTGTATCCGCTACTCCCTGAGAACACTTTTCCCTATTGCAGTTTCATATTTCTTTTACATACGCGATACTTACTTTCTGTATTCAGTTTGTTTTACTTTACTTATTGTTCTCTTATAAAAAACCAAAAATATCTTTTTATATAAAACTCGCATTTTATCTTGTTATTTAGAACGTTATTTAGCATTACTATTTCAGTATTTAATTCAAGGGTTATTAGACTTCAGAACTCCCGCTCCCGGGGGGATCGATATCTTTATTTCGAAACTAGCTACAAACGATTTGTGCACTTGCAGTCAACACATCCAGGTAGCGACACGGGGCGTTCCTACCCGGATATGATAAAAAAACAGACATACGATGAGTCGTCTCCGCTTGGTATGACTAGTTCTTCATGGAGCAGGATGTGTGTCGTGCGTCTTTTGTCGCATCCTGGGCGCGACGACCATCAGACTCAGTGGAGTAAGACAACGGAGCAGGAGGACGAGCCGACCATCCCCATCCACATGACAGAGGAGGAGGAGGTCGTGCTCCAAACGACCATCGAGGAGAGAAACCTAGATCAAGCGCTAAACGAGTTCGCCATGGCGACACGCACACTAGCACCTGTAGCTCCACGGACCCCGGTTGCTCCATCATCCGTCGAGAACGAGGAGCTATGGGAGAACTAGACGGAAGCGGCACGACATCGACACCAGTAGCTCCACCTACGCATGCATGGACACTGGTGGGTTGCCTGGCACCTCACCTAGGTTGTCGCCCGTCGTCATGAAGATCGAGGACGATGACTAGGCACGAGCACGCCGACTAGCAGTGATAGCCTAGTAGTCTAGGTTGGTTTTATTAAGATTTTTATTTTGATTGTGGAATTATGTCCTTTAATGTTTATGTATAATTACTTTTCGTACTATCATTTTTTAATGCAGTGACCTGTTGGGTGCAGTCTACACTGCAAAAGAACACTTTTGTAGATGATTTAATTTGTGGTGGCCCGTTAGAGTTGCTAATGGAGTAGCTTGTAAAATTGCACAACGTGCACATGCATTTGAGGCTAATTAGCTCAGCATTCTATAGAGTGATTTGTTTAGTACTATCAAGCAAATAAAAGAACGCGGAAGCTGAGGAGGAAGCCATGGATGCCGTAACACTTCAATAGTTGCAAAATATAACTTTGTTCCACAATATCATGAATCGATAAGGAGAAAATACCAATAGTATCACGTGCATCAAACATAATAACTGACATGGATATACCCTATGGGTGCACAACATTGGTATACCAGGTCCAGCCCAAGGAAGGCCCACGCTAGGACACGCACCCATGAAGATTTCGGGTGGCCCAAGCCCGTGGCGGTTTCGACTCCTTGGAGGACAAGTCTAGATTAGATAGAATTTCAAAGGTTATCAACCCTAATCTGTAACTGACTCGACCTACCCGAGAGCTGGCATGTCTATATAAAGGCCAGGAGGGCATGGCGAGAAGGACAATCACCCCCATACACACACCTCACGCCAGATTACATCTGCGCACCCCTGTAATCTTCGGTTCCGCCGTAATCAAGAGCAGACAAGAAGGAGTAGGTTTTTCCCTCCGGGGGCTTGAGCCTGGGTAAATCTCGTGTCCCTGTGTTGCTTGTCTGTTAACCGTTTCGCGACTTCCAGCATCCCCATATTCTCTAAAACCCAAGTCCATAACAATGGGCATTGACGAGATCGAACCTCATCAATTGGCGTCGTCTGTGGGAAGCGGAGACGCTGATCGTGCGGTCGTGACGGTTCCATCCGGAGCGATCTACGATTCATCGGCAACAGAGAGTCACCTCCTCTTCAACGCCTTCGACTTCACCGCCCACTCGCCGGCCACCCTGAAGGATTTCGAGTTCATCGGCGACGGGCTCGAGATGCTGTTCGGGAGCTTCTGCTTCCAGGTGGGGCAGACCGGCACCCTCCGCCTCCCAGAGCGGGTACCACCACCATCCATCAGGCCCGCTTCATGGGTCCCACCCATCAGTGTGTTGCATGCGTCGATACTGACAGGCGATTCAGATGATAGCAGCAGCTGCAACTCCGATTTGTGGCCCCCTTCGGATGAAGGAACCTACGGTATCGGATCTAAAAGTTGCGGCAGCAACAACCCACTCCGCGAGCGCTACCTATGCACCGCCATCAACAACGGAGCGTATCCACCACTAGGTTCGAGCGCCAATCCACCATCTAATCCCCCTCCCAACCCGCAGGCTGAGAACGGGGGAAACCCGGCTAACAGAGCCAACGAAGGCGGCAATCGCGGCTATGAACAGATCAACCTCAACAAGGAAGGCTGGCGCCAAGCACGTGAAGCCATGGCAGGCAACAAAATCCTACATGTTGATGCCTCCAGAGATCTGCTGATGGCCTACCACCTCCTTCTAATCGATGAGCACAATCTGCAGGTGAAGCTGATGGAGGAGCTCGAAAAGCGTAGGCAGACAGCTGCGGAGTCCAGCGCGCAGCGAGTTGCGCTCTCTACCACTGGAGGCCCCACTTCACATGGCAACAACGCAAACAAGTATCGCTCCCGCATGGAGTGCATGGACCCCGCTGCACGTTGCGAGGTTACCAGGGCTCTCAACACGTCCTTCATGACGATGGACTCGCACGACAACGTCATGCCGAAAACACCACATGCTGCGATCATGGCAGCCACCACCTATATCGCTTCCAACCCGCCTCCAGCGGGCGACCTGAAGAACGCAATGCATAAGTAGCAGGCCTCGGACTCGTCAGAGTTGCGCTCCACGACGAAACTCCTATGGAGCCGAAGAAAAAAGCTGCGGTCAAATTCACTCGAATCCGCACACCCTCATCTGAGGAGGAGGAGCACGATCTGCCCCGGCGCCGCCGGAGTCCACGGAGCCGCATCAGCAACTACGACGCTCCCAACGAGCTCACCCAACACAAGATCGAAAAATCACGTGCTAAGCGCGCGTGCTCAACTGAGTCTGAAGAGGACGACGACGAAGAACTGTGTGGAGCCAGATGCTTCAGCAGATTCGTTCGGCAAACGCGGATGCCAAAAAATTTCAAACTCCCTTCAGATAATCCAAAGTTCGACGGCACGCAAGAGCCAAAGGCTTGGCTCAATGATCACCTGTTGTCGGTCAAGCTCCACGGTAGAAACAAGAACACTGCCTTACAATGCCTTTAGCTACAGCTGACAGGCGCGACCAGGGTCTGGCTCAGTAGCCTATCCTCCGGCTCCATCCGAAGCTAGGAAGAGCTAGCGTATAGCTTCATCCGCAACTTAATTGGGACCAGCAAGAGGCCAGCTTCAATAGAAGAGCTACGGGCCTGCACCCAGCGGACCAACGAGTCCATCCGCTTGTACATACTATGTTCGTCCCACATCAAGAACTCCACCGCGCACATCTCTGAACAAAGAGCAATCGACGCCTTCCAGGACGGTGCCAAACGCCCTGATTTCGGGCGCGTCAAGCCCAAAACATTTGACCACCTCATGGACATCACCAACCGATGGGCGAATGGTGAGGATTCCATCAACCGAGCGCATTCGGATGACGAGGATGATTACGGCCACAGGCGCGAATGCCGTAGCAAAAGAAGATCGCGCTTCTACTATGATCGCGACGGAGTCGACATGGTTGTGGCTGGATATGCCGATCGATGCGATGACGGCAACCGCAACAGCGGATACCGCAGCAACAACTATTGTGACGACGGACGACCCACGCAAACGTGGCAACGTCGTAACCACGACGACGAGCCTTCGGCATACGACAAGCTTTTTGGTCCCTGCACCATCCACTTCTACATCGACAAAAAAGATGGTAAGAAGAAGGCCAACCACATGCTCAATGATTGCTGAGAATTCCAGAAGCTCAGCGAGGGCCTCACCCAAATGCGGCGTTAGACCGTGAACCCTGGATTCGTACCCGCACCAGTGCCATCGCACACGGAGCCCCTCCACACCACCTGTCGGACCATTGCAGACGTCGATCGCACCAGCACCAAATAACGGCGCGGATGGGTACCCCCCACCAAAAGGGTCCCTAATGATCCAGAAGGGGCGCCCAACCAACAGGGTGGAGAAAAAGATCACACGCCAAGTCAGCCTGGCCGTGACCTCTCCACCAGCCATACCTGAGTACCTCAGCGGCTCGGAGTCCTGCATCACGTTCGATCGTTTGGATCACCCATGCCAGATACCTCGCCCAGGTCACGCTACCCTAGTGTTCGAGGCTCAAATCGGAGGATTCAAAATGAGTCGCGTCTTCATGGACTGCGGCAGCGGCATCAGCCTGATGTTCGCCAACACACTCGCAACGATGCGGATCCCGCTGTGCAGCCTGGAATAGTTAGACACGATGTTCCACGACATAGTCCCAGGGAAAGGCATATACCCCGTGGGCAAGATATGGCTCGACGTCATCTTCGGCCAACCCGAAAACTTCAGACACGAGCGGCTAGAGTTTGAAGTGGTGGACTGGCCATCACAATACCACGCCATCGTCGGGTGCGTGGAATTCGCAAGATTCTTGGCAGTACCACACTATGCATACCTGCTACTGAAGATGCCAGGACCTAAGGGCGTCATCATCGTCCAAGGAAGCTTCACCATGTCAGACAGCTGTGACAGAGACTTCAACAGAATCTCTCAGTTGTTTGGCATGCAGGAGGAGCTCACGAGACTCTGAGAGGTGACAGACAATGGGGCACCCCCAGTCGCCAGGAAAAATGCACCTGACATGTCATTCGACTCCACAATCAACACAAAGAAGGTGCAGGTTCACCCGACGGATGCCTCCAAGACAGCGTTGATCGCCAACGACCTGAGTCCCGCATAGGAAAGCGCGCTCATCGAATTCCTCCGTGAGCGCTGGGAAATCTTCGTCTAGTGTCCTAGAGACATGCCAGGAGTTCCCAGGGAATTCGCTGAGCACGCACTTAATGTGTTCCCAGATGCAAAGCCAGTCAAGCAGTCGATGCGTCGACTGTCTGAGCCAAGAGCCGAGGCCGTTGGAATCGAAGTCAACAGACTGCTCGATGCCAACTTCATCAGGGAAATCAAAGAAAGCGAGTGTCTAGCCAACACCGTGCTGGTCCCCAAAAAGGAAATGGACATCCTTCGGATGTGTGTGGACTTCACATCGCTCAATAAGCACTGTCCCAAGGACCACTTCCCTTTACCAAGGATCGATAAAATCATCGACTCCACTGCAGGTTGCGAGAAGCTCTCCTTCCTCGACGCCTACTCAGGCTACAACCAAATTCGGATGAAGGTCGAAGATTAGGATAAAATAGCGTTCATTACGCCATTCGGGGTATTCTGCTACAACACCATGCCCTTCGGGCTGAAGAACGCAGGTGCCACATACCAGAGGTGCATGCAAGCATGTCTGAAGGACCAGATCAGCCGCAACATCCAGGTCTATGTCAATGACATAGTAATCAAGACCAGGGAGGCCAGGACCCTAATTGACGATCTCCACGAGACGTTCGATAACCTTGATTGCTACAAGATCAAGAGAACCCAGACAAGTGCGCTTTCGGCATCCCGTCTGGTCGATTACTCAGGTACTTCATCTCCCAACGGGGCATCGAGGCGAACCCGAAGAAAATCAGGGACATAGTGGCCATGGAGAAGCCAAAGAATCTCAAGGGCGTCCATTAGCTAGCTGGGAGAATCGCGGCGCTGAGAAGATTCATCAGCCGAATGGGTGAGAAGTCCCTCCCCTTTTTTCAGTTGCTGCGCAAGACGGACAAATTCGAGTGGACACCTGAAGCAGACGATGCGTTCGAGGACCTTAAGCGGATACTCTCCACATCGCCTGTCCTGGTCATGCTGAAGGAATGGAACCTTTGCTGCTATACATCGCAGCCACACATCAGGTGGTCATCACCGTACTCGTGGTCGAGCGACCTAAAGATGGCAAGACCCACGGGGTCCAACACCCAATCTACTAGCTCAGCGAGGTACTAACCCCGACAAAGCAGAGGTACCCTCACTACCAGAAGCTCGCCTACAGCGTATTCATGATGGCGCGTCGGCTGAGGCACTACTTCCAGGAGCACCAGATCATGGTCGTCAACGACGCCCCGCTGTTGAACATCCTAAACAATCCCAAAGCCAAGGGGTGTGTAGCCTTATGGGGCATCGAGTTGTCTCCTCGAGACATAATCTACAAGCAGCGCACCGCCATCAAGTCCTAGGTCCTCCCTGACTTCCTCGTCCACTGGATGGAGATCTAGCTGCCGGATACTCCGGACATGTCGCAGTCCTGGAAAATGCACTTCGACGGCTCCAAGCGGGAGGCTGCAGCAGGGGCCAGCGTCATACTGACGTCCCCTCAAGGCGACAAGATTAAGTACATCCTTCGGATGAAATTTCACGCCTCCAACAACGAGGCCGAATACGAATCCCTCATCCACGGCATGAGGATGGCCAAGGTATGCGGCGCAACGCTCCTTGTCATCTACGACAACTCGAACCTTGTCATGAAGTAGAAAATTAATGAGTGCGACGCCCATAGTGCCAACATGATCGCGGCATGCTCTACAACTCAGTCGAAGGGGACTTTGATGGCTGCGAGCTTCTGCACGTCGACAGGGAAAGCAACGAAGAGGCTGACAGACTCACCAACATTGGCTCCACCTGCGCACGGGTGCCACCAGGAGTTTTCCTTGAACAGATCTATGTACCCTCCATCAAGAGGAAATTCCCAAAAGTCTCAGCCGAAGAAGCAGAGCACTCGAGGGATGCACTACCTAAAGTCCAAGAAGGACCTGACAAGCTCGACATGGAGGTTGAATTGGTCAACCTGATGCAGGTCATGGCGATCGAAGAAACATGGACGCAACCATACCTTCGCTACCTGATAAACAATCAGCTGCCTAAGGACCCGACAGATGCCCGGCGCGTATCTCGCCGGTCAAAAGCCTTCACCATCATCAATGGCGAGTTGTACAAGCGCAGCAATTCGGGTGTGCTCCAACGATGCGTCACCATCGGTGACGGAAAAAGCATCCTCCAAGACATCCATGAGGGTATCTGCGACCATCATGCAGGCAGCCGCGTGATGGAGCCTAGAAGCGCTTCGTTGGTAACCCCAAGAGAAAGGTGTGATGAGCACAGCAGCAAGTCTTTCCTCAGTAAGAAACCGAGGTTATCGAACCAATAGGAGGAAGGAAACGTCTCAAAGGTGTTGCAAGCAACTTGGAAACCTGCATAACACAAACTCAAGACTTTGCCCCAACGAATAGTGAGTTTGCCAATCTCACCGTTGCTGTAACAAAGGATTAACTGTATGGTGTGGAAGGTGATAGCGGTTTGCAGAAAGTAAATAGGAACAATCTAGAAAGACCTGAGCTTTTTATTGATGCAGAAGGGGATGCCTTGGGCATCCCCAAGCTTTGACGCTTGTACCTCTTGAATATTTCTTGGGGTGACACGGGGTGGCATCCCCAAGCTTGAGCTTTTGTCCATTTTTCATCTCATTACATCATTCTCTCTCTACACCTGAAAATTTTCCTACATACAAACTTCACACAATCTTCATTAGCAACATTAGTGTATTCAAAAGATAATAGACCCTTGGGTTTAGCTTTAGAATAGAAAAACTTTCACTAAAAACACAAGATACTGTAGCAATTCCCTCAAAAATCTCAATTTCCCAAAAAGAATCCAAAAAGGAATCAATAAGAAGCAAATATACGTAATGTCGGAAATCTGTCAAAACAGACCAGCAGGTAGAAACCGATTTTTTAGAAGACCTTTTGTTACTCAAATCAAAAAGTGTTGAACTAATGAAAGTTATCTAACATACTGGGGGATTTATTCACAAAATATCAGCTCAATCCTACTTACAGAGATTCCTCACGAAGTTTTACGGTGGAGCACAAAAATCTGTTTCGGGACAGCAACTCCCCAAATCTTACTTCCCTCTCATTAGAGGTCATTATTGGCACAAAAAGCAAACAAAAAGGATAAGAAGAGGTCATTACTGAAGTAATAACTTACAAGACTCAAGAAAACTCTTGGGTTATCTCCCAACAAGTACTTTTCTTTAACGCCTTTAAGTTAGGCACAAGAAGTAAGAATCAAGTATTTTCAAATGAAGAAGCATTAACATCAACTCTCTTGCTCCTACATTTCTTACCTTTCTTCTTATCTTTAGGGAATATGTGATTGCTTATTTGAGAATAAAAATATATAATGCCTTTTCCCACATCTATTATTTCTCCAAGGTGTTTCAGCAGGGATCTTCCAAGCGTAATTTGTCCTTTCCCTACACAATCAATAACAAGATAATCAATAGACACCATTTCTCCTGAGATTTTTGTAAACACACCAGCAGCTATTCCAATAGGTAATAAAGTTGCATTATTGGTAATATATATTTCTTCTCCTCCTTTAGAAAGTCCCCAAAGACTCAAAGACTCGTAGATATCTTTAGGCATAAGGAAAAATTCAGACATGATATCACAGCGAGCATCAAAAGTTTTACTATTTATAGAAACTTTTATTGTAGGAAACCATTTTGAACGCTCAGAGTTTATTGGAACATAACCATGGTTCTCTCTAAGTGTGTGGTAACAATTGTTCAAAGCAGCTATACTGGACTCAAGAGTGTTCAACCTAGCATAAATGTCTATAAAAGAAGAATCAGACTTGCTAGGCATATTATAAATTATAATCAACTTCTTTATGGCATCCAAATCTTCATCCTCATTACATCGAAAAATATATTTCTCAGCTACAACATCTAAAGCATATCTATAACAAAGAGCAATACCGCTGTAGAAACTATTAATAACCAAGCTAAGACTCATCTTAAGCTCAGTTTCCCTTTGTAAGGCAGAGATTCTAGACCAAGCTTCTTTGAAACTCTCTTCACTTCCTTGTTGGAAAGTAAAGATCCTTTCCATAGGTGACACAGGGATTGGACCAAAACCAGACATGGTAGCAACTAGAGCATGAACTAATTTTTTTGTGTTTTTGATAAAAGAAAGCAAACCAAACTAAACTATTTTTTTTTGGAGTTTTTGATAAAAAGAGGCAAACAAAACCAAGCAAAATAAACTAAGCAAAACAAAAACAAAGTAAAGAGAAAGGTTGACAAAGACTCCCTTTGTGAAGACATCCTTACACTCGTCGGCAACGACGCCAAAAAACTTGTTGATGGCGCCTGGAAGCGCTTCATTGGGAACCCCAAGAGCAAGGTGTGATGAGCACAACAGCAAATCTTCCCTCGGTAAGAAACCAAGGTTATCGAACCAGTAGGAGGAAGGAAACGTCTCAAAGGTGTTGCAAGCAACTTGGAAACCTGCACAACACAAACTCAAGACTTTGCCCCAACGAACAGTGAGGTTGTCAATCTCACCGATTGCTGCAACAAAGGATTAACTGTATAGTGTGGAAGGTGATAGCGGTTTGCAGAAAGTAAACAGGAACAGTGGAAGATGTATCAATGGTAAAGATTGTACCGGGGTCCATAGTTCACTAGATATGTTCTCCTTAGATAAACAAACATGGCATGCTGGGTAAACAAATTACAGCAGGGCAATTGATAGGACTGAGCAAGGCATAACAATGCAATACTAGACATTCATGATCCTATGAGATTCGATTGGGCAATACAACAAGATACATAGACCGCCATCCAACTACATCTATGACTAGAAATCTACCTTTGGGTTATCATCTGAACCCCCTCCAGTATAAAGTTGCAAGCAACAGATAACTGCTTTAAGCAAAGTGTGTAAGGTAAACAATCCACTTGTTCCATGAACAAGAGACCGTTGTTTTCTCCCTAGTAGCAACAATACATCTACAACCTTAGAGATTTTTGTCACTTCCCTTAGATTAAATAGAGGCATGAACCCACTATCTAGCGTAAATACCCCCTCTTGGAGTCACTAGCATCTACTTGGCCAAGATAGCTACTAGAAACGGAGAGCATGCAAGATCTCAAACAACACAGACATGATAGAATCAATAAGACAAAACCATTAATCAATCTGACATAGTAATCTCAGTATCCATCGGATCCCCACAAACACAACATGCATGATTACAAATAGATGATCTTGATCATGAACGGAGCTCACAAGATCTAAACATGGTAGCACAAAGGAGGAGATACAACCATATAGCTACTACATGGACCCGTAGTCCAAGGTGGAACTACTCACACTTCATACCGGAGGCTGGCATGATGAAGAAGAAGGCCTTTGGGATGATCTCCCCTCCGACAGGGTGTCGGGAAGAGCTTCGGATCTCCCTGATCTAGGGATGATAGTGGCGGCGGCTACAGACGGTTTCGTGGAATATTGATCGGGTACTTAGGGTTTCTGCATCGGGGGGTCTTTATAGGCGAAGAGGCGAGGCAGGGGGCGGCCAGGGTGGTCACACCCCCCAGGCACGGCTAACCCTAGCCCGCGCCGCCAGGGGGTGTGTCTCCCTGGTGCCTCCCCTCCGTCTCGTACTCTGGCTCCGTGTTCCCCACGGTAAAATATCGACTTTGGCTTTTGTCCCGTCCAATTCCGAGAATATTGATTTTCTGCCTTTCTGGAACCAAAAACAGAAGAAAACAGACAAATGGCACTGTGGCATATTGTTAATAGGTTAGTACCAGAAAACATATAAAAACACCTCAAAGTGTATACAAAGCAAAGCAAAGTAGATACTAAACAAGCATGGAACATCAAAAAACTGTCGTCAAGTTTTTCGAGTTCATTGTCTACAGGTCCAGTGTGCCCCACGACATCATAACGGATAATGGTTCGAATTTCATCTCGTAGGAATTCCGAGACTTCTGCGGGAACCTCAGAATCAACATATCATACGCCTCTGTGGTGCACCCACAGACCAACGGGTAGGTCGAAAAGGCCAATGGCCTCATAGGTAATGGCATCAAGAAGCGCCTACTTTGCCCATTGGAAAGGCTTGCGGGAGCCTGGGAAGATGATCTACGCTTCGTCCTCTGGATCCTGCGCACAACGCCAAACAGCTCAACTGGCTATACGCCCTTCTTCATGGTGCATGAAGCCGAAGCCGTGCTACCAGCTGAGGTACGCCACCAGGCCCCATGGGTTGTCGCTTACAGCGAGACCGAATCATCGGCCGCACTCGAAGATGCCGTCAGCACACTCGACGAGGCACGTGATATCGCTGTAGCCCGCTCAGCGGTATACCAGCAGAGCCTCCGCAACTACCACAGCCGCCGGCTGCGCCCAAGGTCCTTCGTCGAGGGAGACCTCGTACTATGACTCAAGCAAGAAGGGCACAAGAAGCTCGAGTCACCCTGGGAAGGACCTTACATCGTCACCGAAGTCATCCCAGGTGGCGCCTACCGCCTCATGGACGTCGCGTCAGGAGTCGAATACTCCAACCCCTAGAACATCGCACGTTTGCGACGCTTCTACCCTTAGTTACCCTTTATTTTCAATAAGGCTATTCAGCCAGGATACTAATCCAAACAATATACCTCCTCATTTACAATGAATAAAATCTAAGTTCCGAATATATTTTCTCCTTACATTATTTATCGCTAAACACGCTCGGGGGCTGCGCCTCACCTTACAAATTCGTCGATTGAAAACAATGCATACAACCTGAGTAGCTGACCATGTCAGGCTAACGAAAAGGACATGCACATTACAAGCGCACCACGTGCCAATACATACAAACTTTACAAAGGGCATTACAAGCCCACTCGAATAATACAAATTTTACATTATCTCGTTTTGTTTACAAGACCTAATTGTTCTGGAGCATAACATTCGTTTGCTCCTCAAACAAATCTACAATCTCTTCGGCATACTGCGCCACAACTGCGTAATGAGGGCACATATCCCATAGATTGCCACCTGGAGGAGGAGGTGGCCCAGCCGTTATCGCTCCAAGATTGACATCGGGACAATGCAGTCGAACGAAAGACAAAGCTGCCTTCACCCCAGCAACTAGCTGATGGCGCACGAACTTCTTGACGTGGCCTACATTCTTAAACTTCCCAAGAAGACCCAAAAAGCTGGAGGGTGCAGCATCTAGAGGAAACATGACGGACCAAACGGCCGCAAGTGACGACCTCGCCTGCTTCAGCACACGAAGGACCTAGTGTACCCGGTCTTGCACCGTCGCAAGGACGATTGCTCGATCACGATCCATCCAAAAGAAGCCACCGACCTCTAGCTCTTGTTGCGTCAGGCAATTCATCTGAATTGCGACGCGCTCCTTCTCTTCCCTTGGAATGAGATTCACAACTTCACAACCATGGGGTGAGCCAGCATAAAAATAAGGCGCACTCAGAAGAGCATCGGTTCACGATGACTCACATTGGAGTTGCTCACCCATCTGCCGAAATTCCCCAAGCAAGAACTCCTCCCTAGCAGTGGCTCGCTCAGCTTTCAACTTTCCACACATCCGCATGACCTCGGATGCTGAGGATGTCTTTTTCCAGACTACGAACGCGATCACGCAGGAAGGTCAACTGTGATGCCTCATCCAATGATGGACGAAGATCAGGCGCGGGATGAGTGATCACTGGAGCCTCACCCGAAGGACCCTAGGGGTAAACAGGCAAATATTAATATCACAAACACTTTTGAAAACAGTTAAAATACATACTCATATACATAAATAAATCCACCTCGTGGCAAAGTGAGACTTGTTCATTCACAAGATGTTACAAAAGATAGCAAAAGAAGAAATCTATACTAGCTGCAATGCAAGGGACTAAGCGCCAGCACTCGGAGCAGCTTCGGAGCCATATTGCCTACTCTGGCCTCCCGTTGCTGCTTTGCCGCATAATCGGCCACGAGGTCGATGAGCTTAGGCCCGTAATGCTTACAGCGGGAAGCAAAAGGGGCGAAAGCTACCTCGGAGCCATTCGCCGCCGTCAGCATCCTGGACATGACCTGGGCCAAGTCCAGCTCGGCTCTGGACGCCATCGCCATGGCCAGCCCCATGGAGGCACCGATGCCCTCCTGCTTACGTTTGTACTCTGCCGGAGCATCCCCCGAAAAAGCATCCGCTGAAGGGATACGGGTAGGCTACACTAGTGCAAATCAAAAAAAATCTACCGCGTATACCAGGACAACTGTTGTCATAGATCACGGGATTACCACTAGACGCGCATTGCGGAATTGATGAAGCGCGTCGAGGCAGTGCAGATGTTCCACGTCTCCTCCTTGTCTTCGTCCTACGAGAAGCTCCCCTTGCGCGGCTCGTCCAAGCGCTACAGATGCAGCGCCTCCGAGGTATCCACACGTATAGGGTGGAAGCGTCAGACGCCGGACCGCTAGGTCCGCGCGCGCGACACAGGCGTGAGGAGTGGCGGCTGGGTGGAATGATCTGAGGTCTAACCCTGGCCAGCTTGCCCCACCCTCTCTTATATAGGCGTCCCTAGTGGGCTTCTACATTAGTAGCCCATTAGTAGCCTAAGCCTGGTCTAATTCGGATCCAATCCTCATTAGGCTTCCAGCCCCTTAAGTGTGTGACCCTATAGGTTCATATACGTATAGACATGACATGAATACACTTATTCTGTCAATAGTTGGTAGCGGCCTCTAGCAAGACGTGCCAACTCCTAAACGCATAGAAAGATCATATCACACAAACCATCACAAGGTTTAGTACATGTCTTTCCTTTTGCCTCATGATATTTGGTCTAGCTCCAAGCTGACCTCCCTTTCTCGATACCGTGATTCGGAATCCATTTACTAGGTTAACTCTTAACCATATGTAGCACGACCATGCATTTCTGGATCCGATCACTCGAGGGGCCGAGAGATATCTCTCTCAAGTAGAGTGGGGAAAATCCCATCTTGATTGACCATGCCTTGCAGCATGCTTCAGGACAAACCCGAAAGCTACCTTTATAACTACCCTGTTACGGTGCAGCGTTTGATAGCCCCAAAGTAGGTCGATCCACATCTCAAGTACATGCGACAATCTCAGGTCTAAGGACAAAACGTACACGATGTGTAGAGAGAGAGAGCTGCAACTAATTGCCAGTCTCAAGTTGGGTCAGTCCAACCCCATGTTCATAACATGTGTCCACATCATTGGTTTGACATCTTCATGTCTATGACTTGCGAAACATAGTCATCAACCAATCGATGTGCTAGTCTAATATTCACGTGTGTCCTCACATGAACTCCGACTAGGGACAACTATTAAATAACCATACAAGTAATGAGTTTCACAAACAATTCACATAATTGCCGATCAATACAAGTTGCCTGATATGGATATTCAAGGAACATTACAATAACTCATGGATACATATGAAATATAATCATCTCTATGATTGCCTCTAGGGCATATTTCCTTCATCCGCAAGCGAGTCGATGTCCTCGAGGGCAATGCCCTTGGGGTTGACCTCCTTATAGAAGCACGCGAGCACCTTCTTGGCCTTGTCCAGGGAGCTCACGGCAGAAGAGCAGCGATCCTCGATCGTTGTGGCAGCATCTGCCAAGGAATCCCCATGCTCCAGCATGCCGTGGTCAAACGCGACGCTAGAAGCATCTGGAATAAATAGCAGAAGAAGAAATTCGAGTGAGGAAAAGCAAAAAGGACACCAAGATACGAAAGACACAAAAAGGGGATAAGATCAGCTTACCAGAGATAGCCTTGGCAGCAGCCATGAGCTTGTCATCCATTGCCTTCTCCCGAGCAGTTGCAACGGCCGAGAGCTGTCACTCACGGTCTTCGGCCTCCTTCTGCTGGCGCTCCTTGGACTCCGCCGCATCCGCTGCCTTCTTATCCGCCTGGCCGAGGCTCTTTTTGAGAGCGTTCAGCCTATGGAGAGCAGCATTGGTCTCATCTGCAGCATGAAGAAACAATGGATAAACAGGAAAACAAGCTTGTTGCACTCGAAAAATAAACAAGATGAAAGCTACGCACCTTGGAGCTGCTTGATCTCACCCTCCAGCGACAGATGCTGCTGGATGAGGAGGTTGGCGCCGCAGACAAAAGGCTACAAAAAGAAGCAAACAAACCCGATGAATGAAGGGCTCGGGGGCTCCCCCCACAAAGAGAAAGACCAACATGTCAGATAAATAAAGGCCTCGGGGGCTCCCCCCACGCCGTAAAAGAACAACACTTACATGGTCAGGTGTGGACTCCAAAGGTTTGCATATCGTTTTCCAAGTGACGAGTGCATGAGCCTCCCACTTCTCGGAGCTCCAACCCTCGACCTCGGAGTTGGCCACCACCTGGGGAAACGAAGCTGTCGGTTTCGATTCCGCGATCATCTCTTCGGTGTCCTTGCCAGGGGACTCCTCCGAAGGATTACTTCCAACACTTATCATATCAACAATAGGCTAAAACTACAAACATGAACATGGTAACAAGACTCAAGAAAAATGACTTACGATTCGATGTCCGACAAATTGAAGACATGAGCCGCCTTCTCCTTCTCATTCTTCTTGGCCGGCGGCTGCGGGGCCACCGCCCGAATGGGCACAGCAGGAAAGGTGCAGATGACGCACCCTCGTCCTCACCATGCTGCTCGAGGAAGGACGGACCCTTTGGCGTTGGTGGGGTCTCCCCATCCGAAGATTGACTCTGGGAGCGTTTTTGGGTCCGCCCTTCGCTCAGCTCGGGGTTCTACGGTAGGAGACTGCACCGAGGGAAGATCGGATTCGGACTCCGCCACTTCATTATCCGGCGCAACTAGGAAATTTTCAGGTAGAGGGGGCGTCATCCCCACTATCTTGAAACGCTGCAAATCAAAGAAAATAAGATGAAAAATTGTCAGTACAAATAGCAAACAGTTAGCACTCAAAATAGCGCTACGCACTCCAGGAGGGGGTATTTATGCTCGATAGTGGGTTCATGCCTCTAGTTTCCAAGGGAAGTGACAGAAATCTCTTTGGTTGTCGATGTGTTGTTGCTACTAGGGAGAAAACAACGGTCTCTTGTTCATAGAACAAGTGGATTGTTTACCTTACACACTTTGCTTAAAGCAGTTGTCTGTTGCTTGCAACTTAATACAGGAGAGGGTTCGAATGATAACCTGAAGGTGGACTTCTAGTCATAGATGCAGTTGGATGGCGGTCTATGTATATTGTTGTATTGCCCAATCGAATCTCATAGGATCTTTTTGTCTGGTATTGCATTGTTATGCCTTGCTCAGTTCCTGTCAATTGCCCTGCTGCAATTTGTTTACCCTTCATGCCATGTTGTTTATCTAAGGAGATCACCTCTAGTGAACTATGGACCCCGGTCCAATCTTTACCATTGATACATCTTCCATTGTTACTTGTTTACTTGCTGCAAACCATTACCTTCCAAACCATACGTTTAATCCTTTGTTACAGCAAACCGGTGAGTTTGACAACCTCACTGATTCGTTGGGGCAAAGTCTTGAGTTTGTGTTGTGCAGGTTTCCGCTTTGCTTGCAACACCTGTGTGACGTTTCCTTCCTCCTACTGGTTCGATAACCTTGGTTTGTTACTGAGGGAAAACTTGCTGCTGTGCTGCATCACACCTTGATCTTGGGGTTTCGCGATGAAGCACTGCAAGTTGACGCAGTGCCATCACAAGGTCACCTGATGACAACTCCTCAGGTGAAACCCTTGTCGGATCGCTGTGGCCAGCATATAGGAACATCGGGTGCGCCCTCGCTTGGAGCGGATGCACCCGACGCTTGAGTAAGGTGCGGATGATGTCGACACCATTGACCTCCTTGCCGGCCACCAGCTGGAGTGCCTCCACCCGCTTGTAGAGCTTCTCCACCTCCGCCGTTTCACCCTCTAAGACGTTGTTCTTCCACGACCTCTTTCGGGTGATCTTCTGGGCAGATTCGAAAGGTGGGAGACGAAAATGCTGCCCGTCCAACTTGTCATCGCGGATACAGAACCACTTTCGGCGCCAGTGTTGGACGGAATCGCAAATAGATAAGGAGAATAATTCGACAGAGGAGCGAATGGAGATGATGCATCCACCGACGCCGGACTGCCTCTTCACGGAATAGAGTTTCCGGAAGAGGCCAAAGTGCGGCTCAATACCGAGCCAGCACTCGCATAAAGTGATAAAACAAGCAATATGAAGAAGAAAGCTGGGAGACATATGATGCAACTGTCCCGTAGAAAAAAGGAGTGGAATTCTTGGACGGGAAGAGAAAGACCCCGGACGATGAAAGCGTAAAACATCACCTGAAACCCTTCGGGTGGGCGAGGAATTACCTCTTGGCCGAGGAGGATGACATCGTCCTTCTCCTTGGAGACAAGTCCGGAATCATACAGCTTGCACAAATCCGCCTCGCGCATCTCTGTGCGCTTCTACCCGCCGTCGGTGGTGCGGGCCGTAGCGGGGACCTTCTTGCCGGAGCCGGCGGCGCTCGATCCTGCTCCAGCAGTCGTCGTCTTCTTTGGCTTGCCCATCTTGGAGCGATGGGTGCGGCGATGCGAGCGGAGGGTGCGGCGATACGAGCGGAGGAATGCGGAAGGAAAGGTGCGGAGAATGTCTAGTGCGCGAAGACAAGCAGAAAGCTTAAGGAAATGGTGCCAATGGAGATGAGCAAGAGAAAATGGCGAAGGGTAAAAACACCATTTTCTCCCGCGATATATAAGGACGAGGAAGATGCACTGGAACCGTCGATTGAGAAGCCCTAGCGTGTAACTCAGATCTAACCGTACATGTGTCAGCACCAAAACGAACCGTCGCCAACACGCCGTCCACTACGCACAGAAACCGAGGAGAAGCCGTAATTTTCTCCACGCCTACGCGTTACAAGTCAACATCAATTCAGACAGTGGGACCCACGATCATCTCGTTGTATCATCTCCGCTGCCGCAGACAGTTGAGATCACCAATCGTCAGCACTGGCGTCATCAAAGCAAAGCCAGCAATGGCTCGCAGATTTTGACTGATCATACAAGTACCTACTCAAATCTATGATTCGAGAAACTACGCAGGGGATACTCCTATCAGGAGCGCTGGCTGCGCACCTGAGAAACTGCAAAGGTAACGTCACCTCGAAATTATCTTTGAGTCCTACGTCGAGTCTGCGACTCTAGTACGGACTCGGGGGCTACTACCATAGGGAGCACTGGTTGTGCATCCGAAAAAATTGTGTCCTTTGGACTTACACTGAAAACGAATGGACTAAAGTCTCTGCTCGAGTCTACGACTCGAACAGACACTCGAGGGCTACTCCCATAGGGAGCTCTGGTCACGCATCCTATGAATTATTCGACTGTGATCCTTCGGATCAAATACGACAAAATCTTTTTGGCAACTCTGCCCAAACCAATGCTAAGTGAGACACAGTCTCCTTGGCCACCCGAAACACCTCCGCAGTGATAAAACTTTGGATCATGTGTCTATGATGCAAACATAAGCCCTACAGATATCATCTGATGGCCTGGTAACGCACCTGACTGTGTTCTGCCAGTAAACTTCCATGACAACGGACATGATGAAAGTCCCGATGGACGTGTTGGGTACATCACTTGAAAATCACTGGGATTCGACTCCTGTAAGACCACAACGGCCTGAGTAGAATCACACCAGCAATCGTTCTAAATTCGAGTCCGGGGACTCGAGTTTGATGAAGATCGTATTGTTTTGTCCTATGACAGTTAACCGGCCCTGATCTATCGGGTGAGCCAGGTACATGCATCAACAATCCCTATGGACTAAACATTTCTCCTTAAACATGCTCAACTACAAAGCATCCGAAAGATTGAAGAGTCTCCAGCCGAATCTACGATTCGACTGAACTCTCGGGGCTACTGACATGGATATACCCTACGGATGCACAACGGTGGTATACCCGGTCCAGCCCAAGGAAGGCCCACACAAGGACACGTAGCCCATGAAGATTTCGGGTGGCCCAAGCCTGTGGCTGTTTCGACTCCTTGGAGGACAAGTCTAGATTAGATAAAATTTCAAAGGGTATCAACCCTAATCTATAACCAACTCAACCTACCCCGAGACCTGGCTTGTCTATATAAAGGCCAGGAGGGCACGACGAGAAGGATAATTACCCCCATACACACACCTCACGCCAGATTGCATCTGTGCACCCCTGTAATCTTTGGTTCCGCCGTAATCAAGAGCATACAAGCAGGAGTAGGGTTTTCCCTCCGGGGGCCTGAACCTAGGTAAATATCGTGTCCCTGTGTTGCTTGTCTGTTAACCGTTCCACGACTTCCAGCATCCCCATCTTCTCCAAAACCCAAGTCCATAACAATGGGGATTGACGAGATCGAACCTCGTCACTAACAATTCAAATACAAGAAACACAACACTTAAACAATAGACATACATATAGTTCACCGAACCACCACTATATCGATCAAGGTCACCCAAAAATAAACATATCGACCTTGTTTAATCCAAACATAACTCAAGCATCGTCATCATTGAAGAAATCATCTCCACCTCCACCTCCTTGGCAAACACCAACACCATCACCTCCATGCTCACCACCATCACCATCTCTATCATGACCACCTCCACCTCCTCGTCCAACTCCAACACCACCATCACCACCTCCCTAACCTTTAAGTATCTTTTGTCTAATGAGCTCCCAATACTTCCTAGCCGTGGCATCCATGGTGGCTGGGTCCATGAAAATGATAACACGTTCATCAGCCTCATGCAACTTTGTTATCCTCTTCTCCTCGAGTGCAAGCCTACACTCCTCGGCCATGGCCTTCCTATTTTTGGTGGCCATCTTCTTCCTCCACTTCTCCTCCATGGCCTTGAGATTGGCCCACCTTGCCGCCTTCTCTTCTTTCCTCTCGACCGCGAAGGCTTTCTTGGTCTCAAGCATAGCACAAAGGTCAACTTTATAAGATCCTTGGCCTCCTATATTCTTCCTCTCTTTTGCAATATTTCCCCTCACGGTCCCCTTGTGTAGGTCCACATCTTCCTCATCATCTGCCTCAACGGAGATGCTAACCCTTGACCAAATTGTTACATGAATTTGGCCACCTCAGACTCCAACGCACTACAAACAATCCACACAACATCACTGACAGCAAACCATCACCGAATGAGATGCCAAGAGCAAAAAAAATCACCTTTGTCGGAGATTCATTGAGCACTTGGTGGCCATGGAGGTTCTTGGCGGAAGTGGCGACCACACAAGGGGGCCGGCCTCGCGGGAGAGGACTTGCGAGTTAGTGTTGCCTTCGGAATGGTTGCGCGGCCTTCTTCCTCTTCTTGGTAGCCGCCGCCTTAGCGAGCGCCTGTTTTGCCGGTGTCGGCTTGCTTTGCTTCCTACCGGTCACCGGAGCAAGCAGAGGACGAGGAGCCATCTTCGAAGCCGCTACGATTTTGCCACGGGCCTTGTTGGAGGTCTTCACTATCATGCCGATGGCCCAGACGATGTTGTTTGTCCCCAACCTCTTCCTTTCCTTTGGGAGCGGCCGAGATGCTCAATTGCGGTGGCGGCGAGCCATCAGAGCTGTCGTGGATGGCCAACGAGGGTGCGGAAGCGAGATGCGCGTCGATTTTGGCCGGAGTCGGGGACAACGGCGCGGCGGGAAGGTGGACGGGCAGGAACGACGGTGGCGGAAACCATCATGCGGGAGATGAGAGGGAGCCAAAATTATTCTATGGCGCAATCGAGGTAGCTTATATTTACTCCTCTGCGACGGTTTTTAGGGACCAGCTCTTATAATTTTTACTCGTGTAGCCTCGTTTAGGTGCAACTCTCTTATATTTTTACTCCTATAACCTTTTTTTTAGATCTGTTAGAGATGAGAAGGGATTTGGTGCACATGACACTGGTCCTCCCTTCACTTTTAGATTTTTAAAAATTTGAAAACCTCACACTTTCATGTCTCCAAAATTATGATGTTAAATATATAGATGGATATACGCAGGAGCATATAAAAAATCCCGTTAAAAATACATTGTATTTTGGGAAGTATAAAAGGACAAAAATATTTATCTATATATTCAACGCAATAATTTTTGGAGATATAGAAGTGTGAGGTTTTAAAATTTTCAAAAATATGAAAATAAAGGAAGCACCGATACCCATATGCCAAAGACATTTTCCTCACACACATCTGCAAACTTGTTTATGCAGGCGCTCCATCGTTGCCTAGGCTGCATGACAAATCTTGAAGAAGAGCTAAATACTAATTTATAAGATGTTTTAAATTTATAAAAAAAATATCTAGACTATTTTTAATGTATAGATTTACTTTAAACTTAAGTGAACCTATATATTAAAAGAAAATCAAGATACAATTGCTTCATAAAATTAAAACATCTTATATTTTAAAACGAAGGTACTCCATTGCACGGGGTTTAAGCTGCACAATGCAAAAGATTCACGCACCGTCCAAATGTTGCGAAACGGGTAACCGCGAGCATCACACGTTACGTTAGAATTCCTGATAAGCCACCGCAACTGCCATCTTTCGGAGTGACGGTCTCCATGACCTTCCATTTGAAAGGAAAGGACCTCCACCGCCCGGAGTTTTATCTCCTACGGATTGTCTGATCTCCTGATTTGTCCTTGCTCGAGCTTCCTCATCTCCAAATGCTTCAGGAACGCGTAAAATGCCACGTCAGACGACCCGCCATCCTTGACGGCGTCCGCCGCCATCTCCTTCGCCATGGCCACCCTGTCTCTAAGCTTCTTCCCTTCCTCCGACTGCATCACCAGCCTCACCTTGGCTTCCACCTCCTCGGCCTTCACCAGCTCCTCCTCGTAGCCCTCCACCACCACCCCGATCCTCATCTCCTCCACCAGGTGCACCTTGTTCAGCCTCTGCTCCGCGTACAGCGGCCAGCAGATCATCGGCACCCCCGCCATGATGGCCTCCAGCGCCGAGTTCCACCCGCAGTGCGTCACGAACGCTCCCACGGCCTCGTGCTGCACCACCTCTGCCTGCGGCGCCCAGTTCTTCAACACCAAGCCCCTGCCCCCGGTTCTCTGCAAGAACCCGTCAGGAAGGAACGCCTCCAGGTCCGGCTCGGCGAACCTGCTCCGCTCCTCCTCGCGCGGGCTGCGCACTGTCCACAGGAACCTCTGCCCGGATTCCTCTAGCCCACGCGCCGTCTCTCTCAGCTGCGCCGCCGAGAAAACTCCCCTGCTCCCGAAGCAGAGGAACACCACGCTCTGCTTTGGCTGACCGTCCAGCCACTCGAGGCACGCGTGCCTCTCGCCGCTCTCCCCGTTCACGCCCGCGCCGCCGTCGACCAGTGGGCCGACGCAGTATATCTCCGGCGTGGAGCGGCCGGCGGGCACGCAGAGCCCATCCCGGAGCGCTTTCAGGGCCCTCGGCTCCAGCTCCTCGAAGCTGTTCACCAGAATGCCTCTCGCTTCCGGCATCCGCGCGAGCTGCCGCACCCGTCTCCTGCACAGCTCGCTCTCCCGGTCCAACATGGTGTCCGGCATGTCCAGAGCGCGGACCGGCGGCACGCCGGAGAAGCGCAGCGCCGTCTGGCCCATGTCCTTGAACGAGGAAGGCGCCGCGCGGCAGAGGTCAGGAACCTGGAGGTAGATCGCCAGGTCGCCGGCCGCGGACGGGTAGAAGATGTAGGCGGGGACGGCGAGCTCGGCGGCGACGTCGAGCGCGTCGATGCAGAACATGTCGACCACGAGGGCGTCGACGGCGGGGAGCGAGCCGAGGAACTCCCGGAGCACCGGGCTCGCGAGGCGGAGCTCGTCCAGCATGCGCATGGCGGGGTGGGAGTAGGGCTTGTCGGCGCGGGCGGGCGGGATGGGGAGGAGGCGGACTGTCATGGAGGGGCAAGCGGAGGCGAGGCGGGCGACTGCGGCTTCCAGCACGGGGTCCTTCCCCGGCGGATCGACGACGGCGATGGTGACGGCCACGCCGCGCCGGAGAAAGGCCTTAGCCAGCTGCACCATGGGGTTCAGATGTCCCACGCCGAGTGTGGGGTAGAGGACCACCGTCTTCTCCGTCATGGCCGGCGGCTCACAAGAGGAGTGAGTAGAGACTGGCTGATCCAGCACAGGAATAAATGGAGAAATCAGGCGCGGTTTGCAAGAGTGAGCGGTGAGCCGGCATGCCACGGAGCTAGCACTTGGCCACAGGCCACAGGCCATAATATATCAGCCTGTAGTAGTGGTGTACTGCACCAGCAATCAGCCGGAAGTGGTACATCCAGAGCCAGAGGACAAGGAGGCAAGGAAAGCCACGAACCTGTCCCAGGGTAGGCTGTGCCAAGGAGGCAAGGACGCTTGCAATACGTGTGACAAAAGTATTGCAAACAACAGGATTACTTTGTCGGGCACACAATTGTCCAAATGGTGTCGTGTGTATGACACGAATCAACGAGTAATTTAATAAATTAAGTATAGTAAAATCTGAAAAACAGCGTCATACTCCTCCATCCAAATTAATTAACTTAGATTTTTAGATACTTATGCATCTAAATATATTTTTAATGCTAGATACATTCATATCAAACAAAGTTAAGTCAATTAATTTGGATTGAAGAGAATGTTGGATCTTTTATAGAAAGATCACCATATACCTTTTCCGCTCTTTTGAATTCTCATGCCACAACAGATTTTTTTTGTACGATCCAGAAATTTATCTATGCTACTCCCTCCATTCCAAAATAGATGTCTCAAAATTTGAATAAATCTAGACACTATTTAGTATATAGATTCATCCAAAATTTGAAAAATCTAAGACTTCTATTTTTGGACGGAGGGAGTATTAAAGATTTTTCATATGACCCAAAAATTAATTATTGTTATTTACCAAAAAAAAATACTTATATGGTATGAAATTGCTTACATGATTTACACATACACGGATAAAATTATTGAGAAGAGGTCATCATAGACATTTGGATCTGGAGCATTTACTGTTAAGATTTCCTTGAAAAACAAATCTTATTGCACAAGAAAAGGCCGATTGGTTCAACAAAATATCACAAAAATGAACCGTATGAACAAGAAATTTCTATAGCATCAATAAATCCTGCATATTAATAAAGAACAATAGCAGAAAATTTTGGGGATCCAAGATCCATGAACACGGCAGGGTAAAAACAAGATATAACATAATCCATTATCCATTGGAGGGAACAGATAACACACCGGATGCTTGTGGTTCTTCCCCAACCTCATTGAGGCAAGTTCTGGATGATTATTGTGCAAGTTTAGGACAGATGATAAGTGAAGCCAAATATATCTTATTTTTTAACCCAATTGTTAATGTGGAGGAGAAGACTCAAGTATGTAACGCGGTCCACTACTGTTACATTTGTGATAGTGCCGCACATCCTACCTTAAGATGTCCAGTGCTGAAGCAGCCGCGCATGACTCCGTATATGGCTGGTTGTAAGATCTCACCAAATAAGTTAGAGATCCCTGTGATTGCAATACTAGTCCCTGGATCGAATTGCTGGCATCCACAGTGTAAGATGAAGTACACAGATACAAAGGTCATTTATTACATCGTAATATCCAGAGATACATAGTCCTTATAACTCAATAGCCCAAGGCTAATACATAGAGTTCACAATACTTAACAAAATAAATAAAGTCTTCATCTTTATGTGCCACAGGCAAACATGTTGAGTGTAGACTCATAACCCTAGTCTCCATCAGAGTAACCTACAACATCATAAGTTACAGTCACAGTGGGTCAATACATTTGGAATTGTATTGACAAGTGATACCATAGTAGAATAGTAGTATCTAACATCTATATGAATTTGGCTAGTGTAGCTTAGGCTGGCTTTGCTCAAAATAAGATTTTGTCTTATTAGTTGAAAACACTAAGTTTTTGTTTGACAAAAACACCCAAGGAACCACCAATAGACATTGGTGTCGTGGTATTGCCGACGAGTACGCCATGGAAGGGTCCTCACAGTGCGTGTTTAGAGACGTGGGGTAAGGCGGACGGTTGACGGGTACGAGGTAACACAGCTTACCCAGATTCAGATCCCACAACGGTGGCGGAATCCTACTCCTGCTATAAATCACTATAAGGGCAATACGCCGAGTTACAGAGATAGGTTCGCTGTGCGAGGTTGTGTGTGTCGATCTATGATCGTATGAGATTGTGCCCTAAAGGCTCCCATAGGCCCGACTTATATAGTCGCCAGGTCCTAGGGTTACAGGGAAAAGTCCTAGCCGGACAGGTTACCGAGTCCTACACCGTCTATCACTAGTCTTGTGTATCTTGCACTCCAAGGCTCCGGGTACGCTAGTAACTCCACCGTAGCCTTTCTTTATCCGGCATGGGCCTCCCTTCTGGATCCACCTAACTGGGCCGCCCAGCAGGCCATAGGCCATGCTACCGACTATGGGCCACCCGGGTTAGCCGGATAAGAGACATGCTACAAGGATACTCATATAGCATATCCCCAACAGTAGCCCCCGGAGAACTCCGAGATCTTGCGCCGTCTTGCCTCTTCACGTGGAATGCTCCGTCTAGATGGATGTCGGCAAATCGTCAAGCAATATCTTGTAGTCCTTCCAAAGAACCCTGCAAGGTTTTCTCCGTCTTTGATTTGTAAGTCGGAGAAATGCTGAATCTTCCATTGTACTCTTTCGTAGTCGGATTAAATCCGTCCATGCCGGAATCTTCGATGTGACGGCTCATCTACCCGTGTCAGCTAGGACGACGTAGGCTTGGGTCAGCGACGCCTCGTAACTCACACATGCCGAGAACGCAATCATATCCGATTTTCCCGCGCGAGCGATACGAACCGTTGGCGGTGGCGGTTGGAGACATTGCAAAATTTCCGCGCATGTTCGCGAACACGTCGTCTACGCGGCCACCGTCCGATTAATCTGCACGAATCTTGACGCCGAAGATGATAAATAGTAACCGTGGGGCATCTTCCACTTTTTACCTCATTCTCCTCGCGTCATCATCTTCCTCCAGCCGTGCGCCTCCTCGAGCTCTCCGCGAGAAACCTCGAGAAAACCCTAGCCTCCATCTGCACCAATCGCATCCAACCTTCACTCAATGGCGAGCAGCAGCACATCCCCATCCATGGCGGTGTCGAGAAAAGCCGCGGCGAAGCCGGCGAGCTCCGTCGTCGTGCCCCCGGAGGGCTTGGTCATCCCCGCATCGGCGGTGATCGAGTCCACCAGCGGTGACCAAAACTTGGCGGCGCTAGAGCCACTGGAGGAGGAACCAGATTCGCATAAGGGCGACTGGTGCGGCTCGGACATCACCGACCGCGACATCCAGGAGATGGTCGCCGAAGGCTACCTCCCCGCGACGGAGGGGCTCGCCTGGCGGGCGGTGCCGGCCGACGAGGTGACACCTTCTCCCCAAGTCAGAGAAAAGGTGTACCTTAAGGCTCAGCTGGTACGCGGCGTTTCTCTGCCCATCTCCCACTTCTTCCTCTCCGTCTTAAACCACTACAATGTCCAGCCCCATAACCTCTCCCCCAATAGCATCCTAGTGCTTAGCAACTTCGCGGCACTTTGCGAGGGTTATCTAGGGATAAGGCCTAGGTTAGACTTGTTCATGTACTTCTTCACCGTCAAACGTGAAGCCGGACATAGTAAGGAGGAGCTTAGGAATTATGGCACCATAAGCTTCAAGATTCGACCTGGCCGGCGGTTCCCCGACATTGACGGCCACGAGTCCTGCAAGAATTGGCAGTGGACGTACTTCTACGGCCCCGACATTCCTCTGGCGGGCCGAGAAGTGACGTACCCGGTCTTCGCGGATGGAGCCGCCGCTGAAGTTTCCGCATGGAGATCCCAAGCCTCCCTTCCTTCCGACATCGAAGCTTCCCGCGCTATAAGGCGGATCGAATGGTTCGTAGAGACGGGTTTGACCGGCTTGGACCTAGCCATGTGCTGGTTCATCAGGCGAATCCAACCTCTGCAGCACCGCGCGAAGTATATGCACGAGTATACCAGTGATCAAAGGGATAGCCTCCGGATCTCCGTGGATAACTTCTCGAGCGACTCCATCAAGCTCCGCCTTAAGGACATCGTCAAGGTGAAGGCTAAGAAGCGTGGCTTCACCATCACCTACGACATGTTCGTAGACGGCAAGTGCCCAAAGGTAGGTATTTATTTTCCGTGTACGACATATGCTCCAGTTCTTCCGTCTTGCGAACACCATTTTGTCTAACACGGTGATTTATCACTTAACAGCTTAGCGATCTAGATGAGGACAACCTGGCTGCCCAAATCTACGATCCAAAGATGAAGGAAGTCATGGTCGTGTCCGACGATGATGTCCCGTTGGCGCGAAAGCAGAAGAGATCCACCTCTGACGCTGCTGATGGAGGCAAGAAGAAGAGGACGGAGGGTGGAGCCTCCAAAAAGACTACCGCCGCCCTGGAGGCGGAAAAGAGAAAAGCCACCGGGATTTTTTCCAAAGCACCCCCCCTAGTGTAAGCTTCTCATTCTCCGACATTGTCTATCTGTCTGTCTTGTTCCTGTACTTATGCATTTGCACGTTTCAGAAAGAAAGCCACGACCAGCCTCAAGAAGACCTCCAAAACTTTGGGGGCTTCTCGAAATATCAAGGATATGGTGCATCGCGCCGCCTCCCCCGCCATCGCCCCTGCTACTCTTGCCGTCAAGCCCTCGTCCGCCCCAACAAGCTCACAAGCTAAGGAGGCACCAGGCCCTTCCATCATGGAAGTGGATTCTGGCGCCTCTACTGAACTCGCTGTTGTCGGCGAGCAGGCGACGCAGGAGAGCACCGCTCAACAAATGGCTGAAGCTCCGGCTAAGGATTGCCATCGTTGGCGGCAAGGCGGTGGTGGAAGCTGGTACTTCTGCCGAAGGCGGCGCCCTTGCTCCCCAAGAAACCCTTTGAGTTCCCAAAGATAGTTTACCCGGCGCTTACGCCGAGTAACACAACTCTGGTTCCTAGAGGAGTACCGTCATATCCGACATGCGGTCTTGAGGAGCTCCTCCGGCAAACAGAAATATTGCAAGGAAACAACGTTTCCTTTGGCAAGCTGCTAGCCGAGAGCGCTATAAACCTCAAGATCATCGCACTTGTAAGTTTTACTTTGCCTTTTGCATTTCATATGAGTATCCCACTGTAGCCCCCGAGAATGTAGACGGGAAACCATAGGTTTTGCATCTATATGCTCTAAGAGTGACTAAGTTAGAAAAAACTCTCACTGTAGCCCCCAAGCATTTAGATGGAACAAACTATTCCGACTAGATGCTTTAAGAGTAGCATACGCAGTGTTTATAATTTTCAATACTGTAGCCCCCAAGCCTCTAGTTGTAACTGAATTAGTTCCGACTAGATGCTTAAAGAAAAGCTAAGCATTTTCCAAGTTAAAAACTTTATATTGTAGCCCCCAAGCTTCTAATCGAGAACTGAATTAGCTCCGACTAGATGCTTAAAGAAAAGCTAAGCATACTGCTAAATAAAAAACTCTCGCTGTAGCCCCCGAGCATCTAGGTGGAAAGCTTCCGACTAGATGCTCCAAGTATACTAAACAACGGTTTTCCTTTTTTCCATAGAACGAGAATGCTCGGAGGGGCATGGCCAATGACAAGTACCAGAAGATGCGCGCAGATCTTGAAGCCGAAAAGGGTAAAACTGCCATCTTGAAGGAACGGATCATCAAAAACAAGAGTCTGTTTTCTTTTTTGCGCATTCCGTCTTGGTTTTGTGCCTTCATTCTCCGAGTACTTACTGTGTACTTTGTCTTCTCCGACTTTGCAGAACATGTGCCAAGGCCAAGGACATTGTCGAGCAGTCCAAGCACATCCATCAGCTGGACAACGAGAACAAGATCCTTAAAAAGGAGAGGGAAGACATGCTGAAAATGCATGAAGAATCAGTGAAGGCCTTGCAGGACTCCACCGCCGAGGAAATCAACCGCTTGAAGGAGGAGATCGCGATCTTGAAAGATCAAAAGCGTGCTGCCGATGAGCAGAATCACCGCCATGGCGAGGCGTACAAGCTCCTCCAACAAGAGAAACAATCCTTGGCGGACACCCTCTGGCAAGCTGAGGCCAGCATCTTCAGTAAGTTTCCTCTGCCTTGTATTTCTGTAGTCTGGATACTTTGAATTGTTGAACTCATGCGATCCTTGTCGGAATTTGCAGCTCCTATGGGTTTAACCAGATCGCCTCCTCCAGCTAAGGAATGCATGGTTCTTGCCGACAACTTCATCAACACCATCATCACCCAAGCCAAAGAGATTGCCAAGCCCCTCCATACACATCAAGGCCTCGGACTCCGTGGCAAAGTACTCGGAGATTCTGCGCCGAGCCCCCGAGCGTATCACAAGCTGGAAAGCTTCATGTGCACGGGCTGGCGCAAGGATGGCGTTGTCTATGGTGAAGGCACACTACGAAGATGCCGACATCGACACGGTGACCTCTGGTATCCCCGACGTTGATGATGACGACAAAGAGATTGATCACGAAGCCATCTTGTCGTCACTCGCGGGTTATGACACCAGGGTTGCCGAGTTGGTGGAAATCTACGTCTTCGTGCCCATGAATACCATCGACAGCGTCAACCAAGACTCCTCCGAGTCCCACCATAGTGCCGACGTTGAGGGTGATTCTCCGGCTGGTGACGATGCTGCTTCCAAGTCTCCTGCGCCAAAGGAATGAAAAACAACTTTGTAATATTTGTTTCATCTTTGGTGTATGCGCGGGAAAAACTTGATGATGTAACTTAAGGCGGAAAACAATAGTTGCTATTTCCTGCTACTTAAGAACTAGTTTCCAGCATGTATATATTTTTTTAAGCAAGTGCTGGCTTATCCATTACTTTGGTTCTTATGCTTGACCTTTCGTGAGTCGGAAGACTCATTGTTGGAACCATGCGCTTAGGTGATGATGCCCAATGGCACCGTCAATAACTTGAGCACAAAATCGCTGACAATAAGTGCCGAAAGTCACTACTCCAGAATCCACATAAAAACAACAAATAACGTGTAGACCAAAAAACTTAAGCTAACGCCCGTAGGCGGAATTTTCACAAGTGCAAATGCAAAGCTTGTGCATAAAGGTTTTACATGATCCAAAAATGAACAATAAAGGAGGTAAAAGACTCAGAAATATGAGTGAGCCAGAGAGCTTTATTTCATTGATCATATAAGAGGTACACAATTAGATAAAAAATGCTAAGTGTAAAAAGGACGTAGCTGTGCAATGTTCCATGGCCGATCAAGCTCCGGGTAGTCATTATCCGGGTCACGTCGCTTACGCTTATGATCCTCGTTGGGTCTATCCTTTAATTCACGATTGTCAACAAGGTAGTAAGACCCATTGAGCAGTGCCTTGCTTATGATGAACAGTCCTTCCCATGACGGGGATAATTTGTGTGACTTCTTCTACTTAAGTCGGAGCACCAAATCCCCCTCTTTAAACGAGCGATGCCGAACGCGGCGACTATGGTAGCTGCATAGCTTCTACTGGTAGATGGCGGATCTTTGTCATGCCAAAACGCGCTCCTCCTCGAGAAGGTCCACATCCAGGCGTCTGGATTCTTCAGCGTCATCCTCGTCGTAGGCGGAAACTCTTGGTGCATCGTGGAGGATGTCGGAAGGCAGGATGGCTTATGCTCCATATACCATGAAATAAGGGGTGTAGCCGGTGGATCTGTTGGGTGTAGTTTGTAAACTCCACATCACAGATGGCTCTATGTAGCGGTGCCTCAAGACGTGGCTTGATTCCCTGCAGAATTAATCCATTGGCTCACTCAACCTGACCATTGGATTATGGGTGTGCCACAAATGCAAGGTTAAATCGGATGCCTTTCTCCCAGCAATATGCCTCCACTTCTCTGAGTGATAAATTGTTGCCGTTGTTGGTGATAATGCTATGTGGGAGACCAAATCTCACCACTAGATCTCGGACGAATCTGAGGGCAGTTGCCCCATCAAGCTTTCTAATGGGTTTAGCTTCTATCCATTTAGTGAATTTGTCAACTGCTACAAGCAGATGCGTAAACCCACAAGGTGCCGTCTGTAACGGTCCCACCATGTCCAGCCCCCAACCGCAAACGGCCAAGTTATTGGTATTGTTCGCAGTTCTTCAGGAGGAACATGTGGTTGTCGGGCATAATACTGGCATCCCATGCATGTCTCTGTTGGAGATATGCCCTAGAGGCAATAATAAATATAGTTATTATTATATCTTTGTGTTTATGATAAATGTTTACATTCATGCTATAATAGTATTAACAAGGAAACATTAATACTTGTGTGATTTGTAAACTTAATTTGAAGTCCCTAGTAAAGCCTCTATATAATACTAGTTTGTTGGTTAATAGATGATTGTGGTTTTCCTATCATGAACATTGAGATGTTATTAACAACAAGATCATATCGTTAGGAGAATGATATGATGGACATACTCCTATATATAAGCGTAGCATAAAGATCAAGTCATTTTAATAGTTCAATTGCTATATGCTTTCTGATACATAGTAATCTGATTCCCTCGACCATGAGATCATGCATATCACCTTTGCCGGATGGATGCTTTGATGACATCAAACACCACACCGTAACCGGGTGGCTATAAAGGTGGCATTGAGTGTTCGGAAAGTATTGGTTGAAACACATGGATCAAGAGTGGGATTTGTCCATCCATATGACGGATAGATATACTCTGGGCCCTCTCGGTGAAATGTCATCCAATTAGCTTGCAAGCATGTGACTGGTTCACAAGGGATCACATATCACGGGAACGAGAAAAGAGTACTTATTGGTAACGAGGTTGAACTAGGTATGCAGAGATACCAACGATCATAACCTCGGATAAGTAAACTATCGTGAGACAAAGGGAAATTGATATCGTATGTAAGTGGTTCATTCGATCGCAAAGTAATCGTAGAAATATGTGGGAGCCATATGAATTTCCAGATTCCTCTATTGGTTATTGTTCGGAGAAGTGTCTCGATCATGTCTGCATAATTCACGAACCGTAGGGAGACACACTTAAGGATTCGACATTGTTTTTGAGTAGTTATGGAATGATGAGAAAGAGACCGAATGTTGTTCGGAGTCCCGAATGGGATCCGGGATATCACGAGGAGATCCGGAATGGTCCGGAGAATAAGATTCATATAAGGAAAGTCCCGTTTCGGAGTTGGGGAATGGTTCCGGTGTTTTCATCGGGAATGTTCTAGAATGTTCCGGAATGTCCGGCACTCCAGAGGGGAAGGGTACATGAATGTGTTGTATCAAGTTGGTATGATTGCATCATGTACTAAGTGTCATCGCTGAACCAAATAAAGGATTAATTCAAATCCTAGTTTGAAAAGTCAAATAGCTAGTTTGAAAAGTCAAACGGCTAAATTTGGAAAGAGGAAAAGAGGAGGAAGGGGAAACCGAGTTGGGGAGGAGTTCCCTCCTCCAACCGGCGGAGCCCACCCAAGCCGAGTTGGGGAGGGACTCCTCTCCCTCCCCTTGGCCGGCCGGCCCCTCCACCTATATAAGGAGGGGCAGGGCTCCCTCCTAGACACACACAAGATCCTCTCCTCCAAACCCTAGTACCAAGCCGCCGCCGCCTCCAAGCCGCCGTCGGCCCTAGGGCACTCGCCGCCGCCGCCTAGGTGAAACCCTAGCCGCCGGCACTAGCCCCTCCTCGGCATGTCTAAACCCTAGATCGTCGAGGACTCTCTCATACTCCACCATACTCGCTCCGGCTTAAGGCGAAGCCCTGCGAGATCTCCCCTCTACTTCCGGTACCACGCCGTTGTGCTGCCGGAATCGCGAGGAGAGTGCTACAACCTCCGCTGCCTGCTGGAACAAGGGAGAGGAAGGTCTTCGTCGAGTACCGAACGTGTGACCGACTGCGGGAGCGCTGCCGGAACGCAGCGCCGGAAGGATCGTCTACGCGATCTTGTGATCGGAAAGAGTACGACTACATCACCCACAAGAATCCGCTCTCGTTAAACACTTTGGAATCTTCGAGGGTGAGCTATTCTATCGACTCGTTGCTACAATCTAGTAGATAGATCTTGGCTTGTTTGTTTGTATGCGGTAGAAATTTTTTGTTTTCCATGCTACGAAACCCTACAGTGGTATCAGAGCCAAGTTTATATGTAGATCTGTTGCACGAGTAGAACACAATGGTCATTGTGGGCGTTGATGCTTTTATTGTCGATTGCTTCTTGTGTACTTTGCATCTTGCGGGATGTTGGGATGAAGCGGCCCGGGCTAACCTTACATGACATCGTTCATGAGACTTGCTCCACGCTTGACATGCAACTTGTATTGCATAAGTGGCTTTGCGGGTGCCTGTTTCTCCTAGCATAGTTAAGATCCAATTTACAACGGGTGATTAACAATACTAGTATCAATGTTGTGGTTCTCGTTCGTAAGTTAGAACGACACTTATTGAAAGCCCCAAACCACGTAAAACATGCAAAGAAAGTAGAGGCGTCTAACTTTGTTTTGCAGGGGTGTGTTGTGATGTGATATGGCCATGATTGTGATTATATTTGATGTATGCAATGTTCCTTATTGTAAGTTGGCAACCGGCAGGAGCCATATGGTTGTCTTTAATTTATGTTAAGACCCATGTGTCTATTCAAAGTAGTTGTAATAGTTGAAGCCGGTGGACGACAACCATGGAGAAGCGTCATTGACCTTGATGCAATGCCGATGATGATGGAGATCATGTTCGTGCTAGAAGATGGAGATCGGAAGCACAAAGAAGAAAGGCCATGTCATATCACATATTATGAATTGCATGTGATGTTAATCCTTTATGCATCTTGTATTGCTTAGTAGACAACGGTAGCATTATAAGATGATCCCTCATGCACATGAATTTCAAGTCATAAAGTGTTCACCCTTAGTTAGCACCGTTGCTAAAACTTGTTGTTTCGAAACACCACGTGATGATCGGGTGTGTTAGATTCTGCAAGTGCATACAACGTGAGCAAGCCAGATTTGCTCATGCGGAAACTAAGGTTTGATCTTGACGAGCCTAGCATGTACAGACATGGTCTCGGAACACGGATCACCAAAAGGTAAAGCATGAATCATATAGTAGATATGATGAACATGTCGATTGTTCGCCATTGAAACTATATCAACTCTCGTGATGATCGGTGTTGATGTGGTGGATTTGGTTCGTGGACAATGTGAGGGATATTGTTTTGAGTGGGAGTTCACCTAGATCAAATTTATTAATTTGAACTCAATTTGTCATAAACTTAGTCTAAACTATTGCAAATATGTTGTAGATCAATGGCAGCCCCTACCATCAATTTTAATGCGTTCCTAGAGAAAGAAAAGTTGAAAAACAATGGAAGCAACTTTGCGGATTGGTTCCGCAATTTGAGGATTGTCCTCACAGCTGGTAATTTGACCTATGTGCTGGATGCACCACTGGGTGACCCACCTGCAGCTGATGCTGCCGATGAAGTAAAGAATGTTTACCTCACTCGGAAGACTCAGTACTCCACAGTTCAGTGTGCTATATTGTATGGTTTAGAATCGGAGCTTCAGAAAAGGTTTGAGAATTCAGACCCATATGATATTGTCGAGGATCTCAAATTGATCTTTGAGACTCATGCGGCAATTGAAAGCTATGAGGCTTCTGAAAAGTTCTTTAACTGCAAGATGGAAGAGGGCAGCTCCATCAGCGAGCATGTGCTTAAGATGTCTGGCACGCAAACAAACTTCAAAGCTTGGGTATAGTGATTCCCAATGCTTTGGGGATTTTTCGTGTCCTCTAATCACTACCACCAAGTTACAAGAACTTTGTGATAAACTACAACATGCAAAACATGAACAAGACGTTGCCAGAACTCTTTGCCATGTTGAAGTCTGCAGAAGTGGAGATCAAGAAAGAGCACCAAGTGTTGTTGGTCAATAAGACCACCAAATTAAAGAAAGGCAAGTCTAAGCAGAAGGGACACTTCAAGAAGGGTGGTAAGAAAGTTGCCACGCCTACGAAGAAGACCAAGGCTGGACCTAAGCCTGATACTGAGTGCTTTTACTGCAAGGGAGAAGGTCACTGGAAGCGGAATTGCCCAAAGTACTTGGCGGATTTGAAGAACGGCAACATCAAGAAGAAAGGTATATCTGATATACATGTTATTGATGTGTATCTCACTAGTACTCGTAGTAGTGCCTGGGTATTTGATACTGGTTCGGTTGCTCATATTTGTAACTCGAAACAGGTGCTGCAGAATAAACGGAAGCTAGCGAAGAACGAGGTGACGATGCGCGTTGGAAACGGATCAAAGGTTGATGTGATCGCGGTCGGCACGCTACCCCTTCATCTACCATCGGGATTAGTTTTATACTTAAATAATTGTTATTTGGTGCCTGCGTTAAGCATGAACATTATATCGGGATCTTGTTTATTGCGAGATGGTTACTTGTTTAAATCCGAGAATAATGGTTGTTCGATTTATATGAGTAATATGTTTTATGCACGTGCACCTTTGATAGATGGTCTATTCTTATTGAATCTCGATAGTGGAAATACACATATTAATAACATTGAGGCTAAACGTTTGAAATCGAGCGATAACTCGACCTATATGTGGCACTGTCGTCTTGGTCACATTGGAGTGAAGCGTGTGAAGAAACTCCATTCCGATGGACTTCTTGAATCACTTGATTTCGAATCACTTGATAGATGCGAAGCATGTCTGATGGGTAAAATGACTAAGACTCCATTTTCTGGTATGATGGAGCGAGCTACGGACTTATTGGAAATCATACATACCGATGTGTGTGGTCCAATGAGTGTAGCATCGCGCGGTGGTTATCGTTATGTTCTTACCTTCACGGATGACTTGAGTAGATATGGGTATATCTATTTCATGAAACATAAGTCCGAAACTTTCGAGAAGTTTAAGGAATTTCAAAGTGAGGTAAAGAATCAACGTAACAAGAAGATTAAATTTCTACGTTCTGATCGTGGAGGTGAATATCTAAGTTACGAGTTTGGCGAGCATTTGAAGAAATGCGGAATACTTTCGTAGTTGACACCGCCGGGAACACCACAGCGTAATGGTGTGTCCGAACGTCGTAATCGAACTCTCTTAGATATGGTTCGTTCTATGATGTCACTTACAGATTTACCGCTATCATTTTGGGGTTATGCATTAGAAACAGCCGCATTCACTTTAAATAGGGCACCGTCTAAATCCGTTGAAACGACACCGTATGAATTATGGTTTGGGAAGAAACCTAGATTGTCGTTCCTTAAAGTTTGGGGGTGCGAAGCCTATGTAAAGAAGTTACAGCCGGACAAGCTTGAACCCAAAGCGGAAAAATGCGTCTTCATAGGATACCGAAGGAAACTATTGGGTATACCTTCTATCATAGATCCGAAGGCAAAATCTTCGTTGCCAAGAATGGATCCTTTCTAGAGAAGGAATTTCTCTCGAAAGAAGTGACTGGAAGGAAAGTAGAACTTGACGAGGTTGTTGAACCTTCTCTCGAAATTGCGAGTAGCGCAGCACCGGAAGAAGTTCCTGTGGTGCCTGCACCAATAAGAGAGGAAGCTAATGATGATGATCATGAAACTTCGGTTAAAGTTGCTACAGAGCCTCGCAGGTCAACGAGAACTCGTACCACTCCAGATTGGTATGATCCCGTTATGAGTGTCATGTTGGTGGACAACACCGATGACCCTGAGACATATGAGGAAGCGATGATGAGCCCAGATTCCAATAAATGGCAAGAAGCCATGAAATCCGAGATTGGATCCATGTACGAAAACCAAGTATGGACTTTGGTGGACTTACCGGATGGCCGGAAGGCTATCGAGAACAAATGGATCTTCAAGAAGAAAACAGATGCTGATGGTAATGTTACTGTCTATAAAGCTCGACTTGTCGCAAAAGGGTTTCGACAAATTCAAGGAGTTGACTACGATGAGACTTTCTCACCAGTAGCGAAGCTAAAGTCTGTGAGGATTATGTTAGCAATCGCTGCATATTACGATTATGAGATATGGCAGATGGATGCCAAAACAGCATTTCTCAATGGAGACATTGATGAAGAGTTGTATATGATGCAACCCAAAGGTTTTGTTGATCCTAAAGATGCTAACAAGGTATGCAAACTTCAACGGTCCATCTATGGATTGAAGCAAGCATCCCGAAGTTGGAATCAACGTTTTGATAAGGTGATCAAAAGTTTTGGTTTTATACAAACTTATGGAGAAGCTTGTATTTACAAGAAAGTGAGTGGGAGCACTGTAACATTCTTAATACTATATGTGGATGACATATTATTGATTGGGAATGATGTAGACCTTCTTAATAGTGTCAAGGAATATTTGAATAATAGTTTTTCAATGAAGGATCTTGGCGAAGCAGCTTACATATTAGGCATAAAGATTTATAGAGATAGATCGAAACGCCAAATATCATTGTCACAAAGTACATATTTGGACAAAGTTCTAAAGAGGTTTGGAATGGAAGATAGCAAGAAAGGGTTCTTGCCCATGTTGCCCAATACGACCTTGAGTAAAACTCAAAGTCCGACATCAGCAGAAGATAGAGAAAGGATGAGTAAGACTCCCTATGCCTTAGCCATAGGATCTCTAATGTATGCTATGCTATGTACTAGACCCGACATTGCATATGCTGTTAGTTTAACTAGCAGATATCAAAGTGATCCAGGAGTGGATCATTGGACAGCGGTCAAAAACATCCTTAAGTACTTGAGAAGAACTAAGGATATGGTTCTTTCTTATGGAGGTGATGAACAACTCGTTGTTAATGGTTACACCGATGCTAGTTGGAACACCGATCCGTATGATTCTAAATCACAATCTGGATACGTATTTATTTTGAATGGTGTAGCAGTTAGCTAGAGGAGTGCAAAGCAAAGCATTGTGGCGAGATCTTCAACTGAATCGGAATACATGGCTGCTTCGGAGGCTTCACAAGAAGCGATATGGATGAAAGAGTTCATTACAGAGCTAGGTGTGGTTCCTAGTGCGATGGACCCAATGTCTATCTACTGTGATAACATGGGCGCCATAGCCAATGCGCAAGAACCAAGGTCACACAAGAAGCTGAAGCATATCAAGCTACGTTTTCATGCTATTCGAGAACATATCCAAGATGGGGATATAAAGATTTGCAAAGTACACACAGATCTGAATGTGGCGGATCCGTTGACTAAACCTCTCCCGAGGGCAAAACATGACCAGCACCAAACTGCCATGGGTGTTCGCTATATTACCATGTAATCTAGATTAGATGACTCTAGTGCAAGTGGGAGACTATTGGAGATATGCCCTAGAGGCAATAATAAATATAGTTATTATTATATCTTTGTGTTTATGATAAATGTTTACATTCATGCTATAATAGTATTAACAAGGAAACATTAATACTTGTGTGATTTGTAAACTTAATTTGAAGTCCCTAGTAAAGCCTCTATATAATACTAGCTTGTTGGTTAATAGATGATTGTGGTTTCCCTATCATGAACATTGAGATGTTATTAACAACAAGATCATATCGTTAGGAGAATGATATGATGGACATACTCCTATAGATAAGCGTAGCATAAAGATCAAGTCATTTTAATAGTTCAATTGCTATATGCTTTCTGATACATAGTAATTTGATTCCTTCGACCATGAGATCATGCATATCACCTTTGCCGGATGGATGCTTTGATGACATCAAACACCACACTGTAACTGGGTGGCTATAAAGGTGGCATTGAGTGTTCGGAAAGTATTGGTTGAAACACATGGATCAAGAGTGGGATTTGTCCATCCATATGACGGATAGATATACTCTGGGCCCTCTCGGTGAAATGTCATCCAATTAGCTTGCAAGCATGTGACTGGTTCACAAGGGATCACATATCACGGGAACGAGAAAAGAGTACTTATCGGTAACGAGGTTGAACTAGGAATGCAGAGATACCAACGATCATAACCTCGGATAAGTAAACTATCGTGAGACAAAGGGAAATTGATATCGTATGTAAGTGGTTCATTCGATCGCAAAGTAATCATAGAAATATGTGGGAGCCATATGAATTTCCAGATTCCTCTATTGGTTATTGTTCGGAGAAGTGTCTCGATCATGTCTGCATAATTCACGAACCGTAGGGAGACACACTTAAGGATTCGACGTTGTTTTTGAGTAGTTATGGAATGATGAGAAAGAGACCGAATGTTGTTCGGAGTCCCGAATGGGATCCGGGATATCACGAGGAGATCCGGAATGGTCCAGAGAATAAGATTCATATAAGGAAAGTCCCGTTTCGGAGTTGGGGAATGGTTCCGGTGTTTTCATCGGGAATGTTCTAGAATGTTCCGGAATGTCCGGCACTTCGGAGGGGAAGGGTACATGAATGTGTTGTATCAAGTTGGTATGATTGCATCATGTACTAAGTGTCATTGCTGAACCAAATAAAGGATTAATTCAAATCCTAGTTTGAAAAGTCAAATTGCTAGTTTGAAAAGTCAAGCGGCTAAATTTGGAAAGAGGAAAAGAGGAGGAAGGGGAAACCGAGTTGGGGAGGAGTTCCCTTCTCCAACCGGCGGCGCCCACCCAAGCCGAGTTGGGGAGGGACTCCTCTCCCTCCCCTTGGCCGGCCGGCCCCTCCACCTATATAAGGAGGGGCAGGGCTCCCTCCTAGACACACACAAGATCCTCTCCTCCAAACCCTAGTACCAAGCCGCCGCCGCCTCCAAGCCGCCGCCGGCCCTAGGGCACTCGCCGCCGCCTAGGTGAAACCCTAGCCGCCGGCACTAGACCCTCCTCGGCGTGTCTAAACCCTAGATCGTCGAGGACTCTCTCATACTCCACCATACTCGCTCCGGCTTAAGGCGAAGCCCTGCGAGATCTCCCCTCTACTTCCGGTACCACGCCGTTGTGCTGCCGGAATCGCGAGGAGAGTGCTACAACCTCCGCTGCCTACTGGAACAAGGGAGAGGAAGGTCTTCGTCGAGTATCGAACGTGTGACCGACTACGGGAGCGCTGCCGGAACGCAGCGCCGGAAGGATCGTCTACGCGATCTTGAGATCGGAAAGAGTACGACTACATCACCCACGAGAATCCGCTCTCGTTAAACACTGGAATCTTCGAGGGTGAGCTATTCTATCGACTCGTTGCTACAATCTAGTAGATAGATCTTGGCTTGTTTGTTTGTATGCGGTAGAAATTTTTTGTTTTCCATGCTACGAAACCCTACAGTCTCAACCAGCTTGTCGGCGTCCGCCTTCGCGGTCAGCCAGTAGAATCCTTGCCGGAAGGCTTTCGCGACCAACGATCGAGGAGCGGCGTGATGCCCGCAATTTCCGAGATGGATTTGGCGTAGGATTTCCATACCTTCTAGCTAGGAAACACAGTTTAGGTATACACCAGTAGTGATCCTTTTGTAGAGTTGTCCATTGATTATGGTATAACCCTTTGCTCGTCGTACTATTTGCTGTCTTTCGACTTTGTCGTCGGGCAAAGTTCCGTGTTCGAGGTATTCCATGAACGGTTTTGTCCAAGCCGGAGGGACCTTAGTCACTATGTTGACGAAAGAGTCAGCTCTATCCGGGTTGTCGATGTCGGCTCCCTTCACGGATGGTGTGTGCAGGTGCTCTAGGAAAACTCCTGGCGGAATTCGCTTGCGCCCTGATCCTAGCTTAGAGAGCAGATCAGCCGCCTCGTTTTGTTCCCTAGGCACATACTTGACTTCGTAGCCCAAGAAGCTCTTGGCTATCTCGTCCACTTCGTCTCGATATGCCGCCATCATAGGGTTCCGCGCATTCTAGGTGCCATCCACCTGCTGGGCAACCAAGTCGGAATCTCCACAGCAAACTATGCGCTTGATGCCAATATCCTTGGCTACACGTAGTCCGTGAATGAGTGCTTCATACTCCGTCATGTTGTTTGTAGCCTCGAAGTGGATCTGTAGAACGTAGTGTAGCTTGTCTCCTGTTGGTGACTGTAGCAATACACCAGCCCCCGAGCCGTTGAGCAGCTTTGATCCGTCAAAGTGCATCACCCACTACTCTGGTTCTGGCAGCGGAGTAGCATCTGGCATCTCCGTCCAATCTGCAACAAAATCCGCCATGGCTTGTGACCTGATAGCGCCGCGTCTCTTGTAAGTGATCTCGAAGGCGGCGAGTTCAATGCCCCACTTCACGACCCTTCCTGTAGCGTCGCTGTTATTGATGATGTCGGACAGTGGAGGGTGCTTCTGAAAGTAATGCCTCAGCTTCCGTCAAGACCTCGCTCACATAGTAAACTGGTCATTGAACTCCGTGCTCATAGCCTGGTTCCTTCCGCTCTACCACGACGATGATGCTGATAACCCGGTTGGTTGCCTCCATGTAAATTAACTGGGGCTCACCAGGCTCGGGTGCTGCAAGGATGGGCGCTGAGGAAAGAATCTCCTTGAGCTGCTTCAATGCTGCGTCTTCTTCGTTCGTCCATGTGAATTTGTCCGCCTTCTTCAGCAACTTGTACAGCGGTAGAGCCTTCTCTCCAAGTCGGCTGACGAACCGACTATCTGCTGCAACACAACCTGTTAGTCGTTGAATGTCCTTTAGGCATGTCAGACGGTTTATGTTCAAGATGGCCTTGATTTTCTCCGGGTTGACCGCGATTCCACGCTGGGAAACGATGAAGCCCAACAATTTGCCGGCTGGAACCCCGAAGACGCACTTCTTAGGGTTAAGCATCATGTTGTATTTCCGGAGATTATCAAAGGTTTCTTTTAAGTCAGAGATTAAGTCGTTTGAATTTTTAGACATCACCGCAATATCGTCCATGTAGGCGTGAGCGTTCTAACCAATTTGGTCGTGAAGGCAACGTTGCATTGTCCGCTGGTAGGTAGCACCTGTGTTTTTCAGCCCAAAGGGCATCATGACATAGCAAAGCGTGCCATATGGGGTAGTGAACGAAGTGGCCAATTGGTCCGACTTCCTCATCTTGATCTGGTGGTATCCTGAGTATGCATCAAGAAAACACAAAATTTCTGAGCCAGCCGTCGAGTCAATGACTTAGTCAATGCGAGGCAAAGCAAACGGATCTTTGGGACATGCTTTGTTCAAGCCGGTGTAATCAACAGACATTCTTAATTCATTGGTTCCCTTTTTGGGGACAAGTACAGGATTGGCCACCCATTGGGTGTGAAGGACTTCTCGGATAAATCTAGCTTTAAGTAACCTAGCTATCTCTTTGCCAATGGCGCGTCTCTTCTCATCTCCAAAGCGTCGTAGAGGTTGTCTCACTGGTTTGCATTTCGGATCAATGTTTAAGCTGTGCTCGGCAAGTTCCCTAGGTACACCTTTCATGTCGGCAGGTTGCCAAGCAAAGATGTCCCTATTCTCATGGAGGAACTCGACGAGCGCGCTTTCCTATTTGGGATCCAGGTTCGTCCCAATGGCAACGGTCTTGGAGGAATCGCCTACCACAAGTTCCACCGGCTTGGTTTCGATGGCGGCCTTGAACGCAGGAGCGGAGTCGGAGATCTGCTTCTTCGACGCGGGCATCTCTGAGTCATTAACCTTGCTCTGGATCTCTTTGAATTCTTCGCTGTAGAGGATAGCTTCTGCAACGACTGCTTCATTGATCTCGCAGTCCCTTGCCTTGGTAAAGCTTCCGGATACGGTGATGACACCGTTTGGTCCGGGTATCTTGAGTTTTTTGTAGACGAAGCATGGCTTGGCCATGAACGTGTGGAATATGTCGCGGCCGAATATGACGTGGTACACGCTCTTGAAGGGGACTACCTCGAAGGTCATGCGCTCTTGGCGGTAATTATTAACATCGCCAAAGGCAACCTGAAGTGTAATGCACCCAAGGGACCGAGCCTCCCGACTAGGAACTTCGTCGTGGAAGATGGTGTTGGTCCGCCTTAGGTTTGCCTCCGTCAAGTTTATCTTATGCAGTGTATCCAGGTACATGATGTTGATGCTGCTTCCACTATCCACCATGCACTTGGTGAACTCCACGCCGTCAATCAAGGGGTTGATGACCATGGCGTACTGGTTCTCCGTGGGCACAAGGTTTGGGTGGTCCGTCCTGTCCCAAATTATTGGAACTTTCGACCAGCGCAGGTACTGGGGGACTGGAGGGAGAGTGGCCATCAGGATCCTCAGAGAGGTCTTCTGTTGTCGGACGGTGGGGGTGCCAAGGAAAGTGTGGTAGACTGGAGCCTTCTTTGCGAAGGGGTTCTTGCCCTTGTCGTCGCTCTTGGCGACGTGCTTGGGGTCAACGTCTTCGTCCATGTCACTTGAATCCTTGGACTCCTCCTCCTTCTTCTTCCCTTTGCCCTTGCCTTGCGGTCTGTTCTTCCGACTTTGCTTGTAGCCGGACTCCGGGTCTTCCTTGAGGCCGTTGACGAACTTGCAGTGTCGATTGGTATGGGTGGCATTGCTGTTGGCATCGAGGTGTAGGAGGCACGGCATATCACGGTACTCCTCGTAAGTTTGGGGAACGCGGAGAGGCGCCGAAGTGGTTTCACTTCCTTGTTGTTGCCCACGACCAACTCCCCTTCCTCGGCCACGTTGTCCGCCTTCTTCTCGTCCTGCAAAAGTCATAGCGACCATGTCGGTAGATTGCTTTTCTTCTGGAGCGGTTTTCCGCTTTGTACTGCTGTTCCTCCGAGCTTGGGTTGGAACGGCCGTTGCCGGCAAAGAGCCACGAGCATCGTCGTCGGCAGCTGCGAACTCACTAGCTAACTGAATCATCTGATTCAAGTCAAGATGGTGATTGTCCTGCAAGCGCTTCATCTTATGTCGGAGCAACGTGCCCCTTTCCAACCCATCGATGAAGGCGGCCATGGCGGTCTGAGCGTGCACTCCTGCGCAGGAATTCTTCATATCCAGCCATCGGGAGAGGTAGGCGCGAGATGTCTCGTCTTTTTCTTGCATGCACCGCTGTAGATCGCCCACAGTGCAGGGACGCTTGTATGTACCCTCAACATTCTTGGTGAATGCTTCTTGCATGTCCAGCCAGTTGTAGATAGATTTCTCCGGCAAGTCATTGATCCATTGACGGGCCGTGCCTGCCAACATTAACGGGAGGTACTTGACGGCGACGTTGGGGTTGCCTCCGGCAATCTCCACCGCGTTGCCGTAGTCCTGCAACCATGTGGCTGGCTTGGCGGTGCCGTCATAGGGTTTGATGGTCTTGTCAATCCGGAAACCTTTGGGGTAAGTTGCGGACCATATTGCGGGTCCAAAGCAACGTGGTCCCAGGTATGGTCCCTCCCGGGCCTCGTGGATCTTATCGATCCGCGAACGTGCATCGTATGGCTCCGGGGTCTTCTTCTTTTTATCAACAGGGGATGGGCTGCGTGAACGACGCGGGCCTCCTTCGCCATGGTGACTGCTTGGTGGTGATGGAGGCGGAGGTGGCGGTGGGTTAGCCTTCTTGCTGTTACCCTCCTGCGATGCCTCACGCCTGTCACGGTTGCTTGTCGGACGCGGAGGGTCATAGCATGACCTGCTCTTGTGTCCTTGGTTGCGCTCTCCGTCATGACGGGTCTGCTCCGCGTTGTCGTGGATGATGATGTCGCACTGCTTTGGTGGGGGCATATCCGTACAATGGCGAGCCTTGTAATCTTCGCGATGTCGGGGAGATCGGGGCGGTGGCGATGGGCGACGAGGTCGGGCCTTTTATCCGTGGTTGGAGGATATGGGGATAGCATCCTTCCTGTTGCGTGCATCCCTCCGTCTTCGTTCTGATGAACCCGTCTGGGACCCGACATCAAGAGGAGATCTGTCCCTTGGCGGCTTGTACTGGCTAGATTGGCAGAGCGCTGGGTCAGACTCAAGCCTCTGAGAGGTGACCTTTTCCTGCTGCTTCACCGCCTTGGCCACTAGGTCATAGACCTGTTCCACTGCCTCAGGCGATCTATCCTGCTCCAGAAGGGTCTTGGTGATGGCGAGGTTAAGGAGTGGGGTGGGCATCACCTGCTTGCCTTCACTGTCAATGTATGGTTTGGCCTGTCCGGCTTCGAGGGATCCCATCCTAGGTTGCGCCGTACACCAGGATCGTTGATTATGCGAGCCGGATCTTTCTTAGCCTTCTGCTGCTGCAGCAAGGTCTTGTACTCGTCCTCCATTGCTCTAGCTTTCTCTATGGACTTCTGCGCGTTGACCAGATATCCATCTAGTTTAGCGCCTTGCTCCGCGATGGCCTGTGCTTCCTCCAGCAGCTGCTGGCGCTTCTCGTCAAGCTGGGTCACGTTCTGGATATGAGCAACAGTTAGTGGCTCGACGAGGAGATTGTCGTACATCACTCTATCAGCTGGAGTAACTTGGGCTGCTGCAGACGTAGATGCTGGAGGCGGAAAGTTTGCGGTGTTGTTGTTGCTCGGGACGGTGCTGAGTTCCTGCAGCTGCTGCATTGGGTTAGGCGGAGGAGGCATGACTTTTGCGTGATCATCGTCAGCAGCAATAAGTGGCCCTTTCCCCTTTTCCAGCGCTGTAGGCGGAGCTCCGGGTTGATCTTCATCCATCACCGTCCCAATGGTGATGAACACCCCTCGGGACGTGACGGTGTTGTTGGCTTGCTCGTCGCGTGAGTACTCCTCCTCCATCTCTTGCAAAGAGGAGTCTAGCTCTTCTGGACTAAAGTCTATCTCCTCTGAATCTGCACTGAAATCAGCATAAAGAGCATCAATGACAAAGTCGGAGGGTTCCAGGACTTCCTCGATGACGGGAGGTGGAGGTGCAACGGCCTCGACGATGACTGGGGGTGGTGCTGCTGCTGCGACGATAGCGGCCGGAGGCGGTGGTGGCGGTGGCTGAATCGGAGGGGCTCCGTCAATGAGCGCAAGCGCTGTCTGAGCTGCCGCTTCGGCCTCCGCGTAGTTGTTGACGGTGTTCACCATGCCTTCGAAGGTAAGGCATCCTGACGCCTTCTGTCATCTTAGAGAATGTCGGAGAAGCGTGCCATGGTCCAGTCCTTCCACAAAGTGATACATAGCATCATCATTGGGGTAGTGGGCCAGATCGGCTCGTATGCGGAGCCACCTGGCGAGGTAATCGCCGGGGTTTTTGCCCTCTCTCTGAACGCAGCGCGCCAGATCGAAGATGGTAACCATGCCGACAAACTTGGATTTCTGCTGTCCAGACGCTCGGACGAAGCCGGCGGATTTGCAGTGATCTTCCACCTTTATATCCTGCATAGGGGCGATTTGGGTGGGCCCTGAATTTTTCTGATCTTTGCCGGCAAACTCCGAAGAGAGATCCGACATTGATCCTTCCGCGAACGTATCCTGCCCGTAGGCGGTCCGTGCGGGCCTTGGTTCTTTCCGATCTTTGCCAGCAAACTTCGAAGAGAAATCCGACATCGATCCTTCCGCGAACGTATCCTGCCCGTAGGCGGTCCGTGCGGGTCTTGATGCTCCTCCGACTCCCAGGGAACTAGTGCCCGAGTCGGTTTCGCCGATGAAGAGGTGGATGTCTCCGATAGGAACGATTGAACACCACGTAGGGTTCGTCTTCGCCGGGATCCAGAACTCGTCGGGAGGGACGATCCGAACATTGCCGGAGAAGAGAATGCGACTGATGGCTACGGTTTCGCCGATTCCCGCGAAGATCTTGGTCCTCGCCCGCTGAAGAGCCTAGAGCGCCTCTTGCCCCACGGTGGGCGCCAACTGTCGTGGTATTGCCGACGAGTACGCCATGGAGGGGTCCTCATAGTGCGTGTTTAGAGACGTGGGGTAAGGCGGACGGTTGACGGGTACGAGGTAACACAGCTTACCCAGGTTCAGATCCCACAACGGTGGCGGAATCCTACTCCTGCTATAAATCACTATAAGGGCAATACGCCGAGTTACAGAGATAGGTTCGCTGTGCGAGGTTGTGTGTGTCGATCTATGATCGTATGATATTGTGCCCTAAAGGCTCCCATAGGCCCGACTTATATAGTCGCCAGGTCCTAGGGTTACAGGGAAAAGTCCTAGCCGGACAGGTTACAGAGTCCTACACCGTCTATCACTAGTCTTGTGTATCTTGCACTCCAAGGCTCCGGGTACGCTGGTAACTCCACCGTAGCCTTCCTTTATCTGGCATGGGCCTCCCTTCTGGATCCACCTAACTGGGCCGCCCAGCAGTCCATAGGCCATGCTACCGACTATGGGCCACCCGGGTTAGCCGGATAAGAGACATGCTACAAGGATACCCATATAGCATATCCCCAACAATTGGTGAACCTTTACCCTTGTTCAACCACAAGTTTTTAACTTAGAGAAATTGAGATGAGGAGATCTTTGATTGCTTCAATGTATTTGATGCTCAAATTGTCCGTTACCGTGGACACGACTAAGTACTTAGGTTTTACCCTCTCGAGAGGTGGTGCACTTTCCCCACAAGACTCGACATGCATCAAAACGTGACTTTTCAGAAGCATTCCCTTATACCACCATGGACGCATTCCATCCTATCAACCCTACCACCAATTGTCCATCTGGCTAAGTTCTTGCAACATATTTGGTCAAGACAGAGCCCATATGCCATGTGGTTGCACTAGAAGCTTCTCAACACTAAACATTTCAAATATCTTTGTTCCTGGGTGGCCATCCACAAGTGTGATACACAAGGTAAACCATAGACACGGGCCTTGTGTAACCACTCAACATAAACCAATCTTCCCATTCCACCCAGGTGATTTATTCACATAGTTGTTTTATTAATCAAAAACATAGTCATAGACTTTGCATAATTTCATAGCATGAATAATCCACCCTTGTTTTCTACTAGCTAGGCTAAGCATGCTAACATAACAAGTCTCCTAACTTAGGATAATTCTACTAAGACAACATATATAGGATTTCCCATGGCATAGCTTATACATAGAAAAATCTCCATGCAAATCCTACTCAAAATATCACTAGTGCATAGTTAAAATAGTTGCACAAAATATGAAGCATCACTTGCCTTGGTATTTGGGGGAGTAGGAACAATCCTCACAATCACAATCACCACAATCACCAAAATCTACACATAAAATCATAACACCAAATTCACATTCAATAATCAAACAAAAATACATATGAATGCATGCAAATGCAATGAAATGATTTTACACACTAAACAAGGCAAACTAAACAGTACTGAACACAAAGTAAACTTTCTAAAGTCTAAATAAACTAAAATTTACTTTAAAATAATTTTCTAAACATTTTATATAGTCAAAATAAGCCTACAAATGCTTCTGCAATAAATCCTAACTTTTCAGAAGCAAATGACCAAATGAAGGCCATAGATGTGTAGGGATTTATATTTTGAATCCATTGATATATAATTTGTAATTTTTGGACAAACAGATCAAAAGTTATTGAATTTACAAGTTTGAATATCTAATAGATCAAAATTCAGATTTTAAATCTAATCTAGTGACACGCGGCGCTTCCTGATTGGTGCGTACCGGTTCGTGCTGGATCACGTTTCTGTGCTGTTAGATCTAAAGTGAATCCTGCGGCTCAGATCAAAACTTACCCCTTCGCTCTAAATCTAATCCTGACCGCTAGATCTAGATCAAAAGGGCCAGATCTAATTGACCATACGCAGGCGGCGCAAATGGCACTGGCGGTGGCGCTACTGCCAGTGACACGCCAGCGAGGCTAGAGGGTTAGGAGGGGCGTGCGGATGCTTAACACGATCGCGAGAAGATGGTGAAGCTCAACGTGGTCGTGGCTTGGGCAGGGGTGCACGGACGCGGCCGGAAAAACTCGACGGGGTTCTCACTAGCGTCGGGTGTTTGCTGGCGGAGAAGAAGGCAACAACATAGGTCACCAAAAGGCAAACGCTGGGCATTAGCAGGTGCACAAGGTCACGTCGAACGTGATGGTGTGAAGCAGGGGGCAAGGGGCTCTTATAATTTACCTAGATTGCTCGACGGAGACGAACGGTGCCTCGGGCGCTTGCAGGGGTTGACGGGGCTGATGACCTAGGGCGAATTGGGACAAACCAGAGGCATGGTTAGACAAGCAAGAGCAAGGGTATCAAGGTCGGGCGAACGAGAGGCAGAGGGGCATGATGTTCTTACCAGAATGGCTCACCAGAGAGGCTCAGTGTTGTGGCGGTGTGAGCGAAAATTGCAAGAGCCTGGCGGCGCTTAGTACTGGCTAGATGAGGGGAAATGGCCGCAGAGGGGTGGGGGTTAAGTAGCCAGAGTAGGGACAGGGATGGCGCACGAAATCAATGGTATTTAACAAATTAACGTGGCAGTCACTACGGAGAAGAAACAGTGGAGAGCCTGGTCGCGGGCGCGGGGTTTGGGGACGACGGCCTGACATGGCAACATGGCCCAGTGGCAGTGGAAGAGAGGGTGCGTGCGCGGATGAGAGAGAGAGGGGAGGGGGAAACCTGGATGGGCTTGCTGGGCTGAGAGTGGGGTTGGGCCAGATAGGTGGCGCATGCTTTTATTTTTTATTTCTGCCTTTACTTTTCTGATTTGATTTTCCAATAGGATTTGAATGCTCATTACAAATCTATTTGAATTTAAACTTTCACCAAGTTTTTGTAATGTGATCCTAGTGTCAAAAGTGTGCCAAACACATCTAAACACTCAAAAACATTTTGAGGTTATAAAATTAAATAGAAACCATGCCCCATACATAAATAATAAATGGTTATAAAAATGGTTCTATTAGGTTTTAAACTTTGAAATTTTTTATGCAAGATCAAAATGCCATGATGTTATGAATGCAATAATATGATTTTGCATTTGATGAAATTTGGGATGTTAAAAATCTAACCCCCTTAAGATGAATCTCACCCTCGAGATTCAGATTGGCTAGCAAATATGTGTGAGTGATCTTTCCGAAGGTCATCTTCTCTTTCCCAAGTTGCTTCTTCCTCGGTATGATGACTCCACTATACTTTGTAGAATTTGATAGTCTTAGTACGAGTGACTCTTTCTGCTGTCTCAAGAATCTTGATAGGTTTCTCCTCGTAAGTGAGATCACTCTCCAACTATACCTCTTCCAATGGTATAGTGTCCTTTAATGAAGTTTCTTCCATCTCCGGATGACACTTATTCAACTGACTCACATGAAACACATTGTGAACTGCAGACAGTGATTCAGGCAATTCTATATCATAAGCCACTTCTCCTTTGCGGCTCAAAATCTTGACTGGTCCAACATATCGAGGTGCCAATTTTCCTTTGACCCCAAATCTCTTCACACCATGAAGTGGAGAGACTCTAAGATAAGCTCTATCATCTACCTCATAGGTGACTTCTCTATGCTTTGGGTCTGCATAGCTCTTTTGTCGGGGCTAGGCTATCTTCAATCTGTCCTTCACCATTCTGACTTTCTCTTCAGCTTCCTTGATCAGTTCTGGTTCGAATAAATTCCTTTCTCCTAATCCACTCCATAGTAATGGAGTAGTACATTTCCTTCCATAAAGGAATTCAAATGGAGCCATCTCTATGCTTGATTGATAGCTGTTATTGTAAGAGAATTCCGTGTAAGGCAGACTTTCATCCCAACTAGAACCATAGTCTAGTGCACAAGCTCTCAACATGTCTTCCAAAATCTGATTGGTCCTTTCAGTTTGTCCATCCGTCTGAGGATGAAAAGCTGTGCTAAACTCTAGCCTTGTTCCAAATGACTCATGCAATTGTCACCAAAAATGCGAAGTAAACTGAGTTCCTCTATCAGATACAATACTCTTAGGTACTCCATGTAGACATACAATTCTATTCATATAGATTTTGGCTAACTTAGCACTTGTATAGGTTGTCTTCACGGGTATGAAATAAGGTAGAGATCCCTCACCGAGGAGATTGCCTTCAAGTTAATGCGTGATGACAAGGAGAAGGGACTCGATGTTCATATGAAATAAGGAGATTACCTTTGCTCTGATACCATATGTAAGATCTCACTCAAAAGATAATTCTATGATATCTTCCCTTAGATGTTTTATGGCGGTCTCTAAGTCTTGGGTATACTTCTCCTCTCTAAGGTCATTTTGGGTGTTGAGCATTCTGATATGTCGAAAACATATCTATAATTTTTGATGCTCCATGCTTGTTTAGTATCTACTTTGCTTTACTTGTCTACACTTTGAGGTGCTTTTTACATGTTTTCTGGTAGTAACCTATTAACAAGTTGCAACAGTGCGAGATTCCTATTTTATGCTGTTTTTGGTTTTAGAAAAGTTAGTAAAGAAATATTCTCGGAATTGGACGGGACAAACGTCAAAGTCAATTACTTTCCGTGGGGAACAAGAAGTCCAGAGGGGAGCCGGAGAGGCCGACCAGGGCAGCCAAACCCTCCCAGGCGCGGCTAGGGGTGGGCCCGTGCCTAGCTAGGGTTTGGCCCCCCTGGTTGCCTCCTCGGCCTCCCCCTTCGCCTATAAGAAGCCCTCGATGCAGAAACCCTAAGCACCGGATCAAATATCCATGAAACCGTCTGTAGCCGCCACCATCGTCCCTAGATCGGGGGGGGGGGGGGTCTGAAGTTCTTCCCGGCACCCTGTCAGAGGGGACATCATCCCGGAGGCCTTCTCTCTGGTATGATGTGTGCGTAGTTCCACCTTGGACTATGGGTCCATGTAGTATCTAGATGGTTGTATCTCCTCCTTGTGCTTTCATGTATAGATCTTGTGAGCTCCGTTCATGATCAAGATCTAATCTATTTATAATCATGCATGTTGTGTTTGCGGGGATCTGATGGATATTGAGATTATTATGTTGGTTTGATTAATGGTTTTGTGTTTATGATTCTATCATGTCTGTGTTGTTTGGGATCTTGCATGCTCTCCGTTGTTAGTAGATATCTTGGCCAAGTAGTTTCTAGTGACTCCAAGAGGGAGTATTTATGATCGATAGTGGGTTCATGCCTCTAGTTTCCAAGGGAAGTGACAATAATCTCTTCGGTTGTAGATGTGCTGTTGCTACTAGGGAGAAAACAACGGTCTCTTGTTCATGGACCATGTCGACTGTTTACCTTACACACTTTCCTTAAAGAAGTTATCTGTTGCTTGCAACTTAATACTGGAGGGGGTTCAGATGATAACCTGAAGATGGACTTCTAGTCATAGATGCAGTTGGATAGCGGTCTATGTATCTTGTTATATTGCCCAATCGAATATCGTTGGATCTTTCTGACTAATAATTGCATTGTTATGCCTTGCTTAGTTCCTGTCAATTGCCCTGCTGTAATTTGTTTACCCTTCATGCCATGTTGTTTATCTAAGGAGAGCACCTCTAGTGAACTATGGACCCCGGTCCAATCTTTACCATTGATACATCCTCCACTGTTACTTGTTTACTTGCTGCAAACCATTACCTTCCACACCATACGTTTAATCCTTTGTTACAGCAAACCGGTGAGCTTGACAACCTCACTGATTCGTTGGGGGAAAAGTCTTGAGTTTGTGTTGTGCAGGTCTCCATGTTGCCAGCAACACCTGTGTGACATTTCCTTCCTCCTACTGGTTCGATAACCTCGGTTCCTTACTGAGGGAAACTTGCTGTTGTGCTGCTTCATAACTTGCTCTTGGGGGTTTCCAACGAAGCGTCCCACGAGAAGTGGTGGGCGCCATCAAGCTATTTTCTGGCGCCGTTGCTGGGGAGGCCAAGGACGTCTTCACAAGGGGAGTCCTTCACTTCCTTTCTCTTTACTTTGTTTTTAGTTTGCTTTGTTTTTTTTGCTTGGTTTTGTTTGCCTCTTTCCAAAAAACCCAAAAAATTAGTCTAGTTTGGTTTGCTTTCTTTATTCAAAAACACAAAAAAATTAATTCCTACTCTGGTTGCTACCATGTCTGGTTTTGGACCAACCTTTATTCCCCCTATGGTAGAAATCTCCACTTTTAAGCAAAAAAGTGAAGAAAGTTTTAAGGAAGCTTGGTCTAGAATTTATGCTTTTTAGAGGGAAACTGAGCCTGAGGTAAGCCTCAGCTTGGTTATTGATGGTTTCTACCGCGGTATTGCTCTTTGTTATAGATATGCTTTGGATGCTGTGGCTGATAAAGATTTTTTGCTATGTACTGAGGATGAATCTTTTTATGCCATAATAAAATTAATCATGATTTATGGTACACCTGGCAAGTATGATTCCTCTTTCACAAATATTTTTGCTAGGTTGAACACTCTTGAGACCGGTATTGCTGCTATGAATAGTTTCTATCACACACTTAGGGCTTACCATGATTGTGTTCCCATAAACTCTGAGCCTTCAAAGTGGTTTCCCACAATCAAAGTCTCAATAAACACTACACTTTTTGATGCTCGCTGTGATATCATGTTTAAATTTTGTCTCATGCCTAAAGATATTTATGATTCCTTGAGTCTTTGGGGGATTATTGAAGGAGGAGAGGAAATCTATCTTACCAACAATACCACTATATTACCCATTGGAATAGCTGAAGGTGTGTTTACAAAAATCTTAGGAAAAATGGTGACTACTGATTATCTTGTTATTGAATGTGTAGGCAAGAGACATATCACACTTGGAAGGTCTCTACTGAAACACCTTGGGGTAGTGGTAGATGTGGGAAAAGGTATCATGCATTTTTATCCTCTGATAAGAAATCATATCTTCTCTAAGGAAAAGAAGAAAGGTAAGAAAGGAAAGAACAAGAAGGTTGCTTCTTCATTTAAAAATACTTGATTCTTCTTGCTTCTTGTGCCTAACTTAAAGGCGTTAAAGAAAAGTACTTGTTGGGAGATAACCCAAGAGTTTCCTTGAGTCTTGGAAGTTATTACTTCAGTAATAACCTCTCCTTATCCTTTTTGTTTGCTTTTTGTGCCAAGAATGACCTCTAATGAGAGGGAAGTAAGATTTGGGGAGTTGCTGTCCCAAAACAGATTTATGTCCTCCACCAAAAAAAATCGTGAGGAGTCTTTGTAACTCGGATTGAGCTCAAAATTTACAAATAAATCCCCCAGTATGTTAGCTAAGCTTTGTTAGTTCAACAATTTTTGATTTGATCAACAGAAGATGTTCGACAAAATCGGTTTCTACCTGCTGGTCTGTTTTGACAGATTTCTGCCATTATTTGCATTTGCTTCTTATTGATTCCTTTTTAGTTCTTTTTGGGAAATAGATCTTTTTGAAGGATTTACTTCATTATATTGTGTTTTTAGTGAAAATACTTGTTGTTCCAAAGCTTTACCAGTGGTCTAATATCTTTTGAATAAGCTAATGTTGCTAATGAAGATTGTGTGAAGTTTTGTTTGAAGGAAAAATTTCAGGTGTAAAGAGAGAATGATGCAATGAGATGAAGAATGGACAAAAGATAAAGCTTGGGGATGCCACCATGGTGTCACCGCAAGAAATATCCAAGAGGTACAAGAGTCGAAGCTTGGGGATGCCCAAGGCATCCCCTTCTTCATCAATAAAAAGCTCAGGTCTGTCTAGACACTTCGTTTTTATTGTTTCATGCACAGTTGTGTTGTTCTTGGAGTGTCTTAGTTTTCGTTTTCTTTGCTTAGGTTGTTTAGTTTGCTTTAATAAAGTAAGTTTGGACCCCCGTTCTCGCTGTGTTATTTTGCAAATAAGTTTGCATGGTGTTGGAAAGGAGTAGTAAGTTCTTGCTTGAAGTGCAAGAGGAGCTTGCATTAACTGTGACTTAGAATTTAACATGACATGCTAGGTGTTGATTTAGCATTATGATTAGTGATTATTGCGGTAGCATGTCTTGTTCCAAACAATTGGGATTGCTTAGTATGCCTTGAAGAAATTATGCGTTGTTTTAGCATGCAAAAACATAGTATTGTGGTATTCTCCTTTGATGCTTTGCTTGGGTTGACTTGGCACATGCTTACACCATGTTATGACTCTCACAAGTCACCATAGACTCTATGATCATTTAGTCCTTGACTTGTAGTACCACTCTTTGCTTTGATTAGTATGCTTTGTTGCTCTGCATGATTATGGCCATTATGCTCTCTTAGTTGGTTGCTCCTAGTCTTTTGCTAGCCTCCACTTGTATGAGTAAGTTCTACTCATGCTTCCAACTCCCAAGAAACCAAGTTATTCCAAAGTGTCCACTATAAACTCCTATGCATGGTGTGTTATGCCATTCCAAGTATATTCTTGTTTTTAGCTACCTTCCAATTAAAAACTATTTTGTTATGTGAAAACTTAGTGATTAAAGCCCTCACGAACTTGATGGCACACTTTATTCTTTGCCCCTAATAAACTTGAACCATTGTGACAACTTTGTTGTATATGCTTGCACTTATAAGTTGGAATTAGCAGAACCGTGTTGTCACGGGGAACGTTTTCAACATTGCACTTGTACTTTGTACTTAGTTGATATCATGCTCTTTTGTCTATGGATGTCACCGGTGTGAAATAAAGAGGGAACTTGTAAGTCCATGGAGTTTATATTCTGTGTTAGAGAAACGCCTGGGCCGCTAGCCTAAGCCATGCCTAATCATGGTGGAAACTTGCAACATCACCATAGTGAGCTATCTATAAAGCATCCTCAATAAAAAGCTATGCATATGGTAAATAAAAAGATTGCTGAGATGCTCATTGTCTGCTTGCCTTGTCATTTTGGTTATGGGAAAGCTCCTGTACCATGTGCAAGGGGTACCCCGTTGGCGGTTCTCAATGATATGCAAATACTTACAATGACAAGAACTTGCCTGGGACCAAAGTCGAGTATGCATGAGGTGTGGCCCTTGTATTCAAGGGACTTGCGATTGCCAACTTATACTTCGTCAAGCATATACTCTATCTTTGCCACTTTAACCTTAACCACTTCAAGATGCTTATGATAGGGGCAATGAGGGCTGAAAGCTAACAAGTACCATAATTTTTGGAATCTCTTTTTGAAGTAATCCCTGCTTCCTTTACAAAAGGGCCTTTCTTCCACCATTATTGAGTCTCCACCTTCTACCTTTAGGCACCATTAAGAGAGCATAGTTGTTATTCTGTGTGCAGTGTTCCGAAGCTTATTAATTGATGCATATTGTGATATTACTTGTTCTTGTGCTACTTGTTTCTAGTCATCCTTGTGAACTTTGAAGGTGTCCTATGCATCTATTTGCTACTCTATGAGGGACAAGCTGATTGCCACTATGCCATGTTTTTTGTATGTGAAACAAACAAATGTTTTTTAATGCATGTTATTCATGATCTTTGTTTGTAGCCTTTCATGGTGCATCCATAGTTACTATGTCCTATTGTTAGAACTCCATCCTTTCATGGACATGTTTAGAGTTCTTTGATCCCAGTTTTCAATGCTTGCAAATGGTTGGATCTTTATTGTGAGGATGCATGTTCACCTAAAAAATTATTCTGTTTATCACTTACCTACTCGAGGACGAGCGGGAGTTAAGCTTGGGGATGTTGATACGTCAGAAACGTATCTATAATTTTTGATGATCCATGCTTGTTTAGTATGTACTTTGATTTACTTGTCTACACTTTGAGGTGCTTTTTACATGTTTTCTGGTACTAACCTATTAACAAGTTGCAACAGTGCCAGATGCCTGTTTTCTGCTGTTTTTGGTTTTAGAAAAGTTAGTAAAGAAATATTCTCGGAATTGGACGGGACAAACGTCAAAGTCAATTACTTTCCGTGGGGAACAAGAAGACCAGAGGTGAGCCGGGGAGGTGAGCCAGGGGGGGCACACCCCCCAGGCGCGGCCACAAGTGGGCATGCACTTGGCTAGGGTGTGGGGTCCCTGGCCACCGCCTCAACCTCCCCCTTCGCCTATAAGAAGCCCCCGATGCAGAAACCCTAAGAACCCGATCAAATATCCATGAAACCGTTTGTAGCCGCCGCCACCATCGTCCCTAGATTGGGGGGATCTGAAGTTCTTCCCGGCACCCTGCCGGAGGGGAGATCATCCCGGAGGCCTTCTCTCCGGTATGATGCGTGAGTAGTTCCACCTTGGACTATGGGTCCATGTAGTAGCTAGATGGTTGTATCTCCTCCTTTGTGCTTTCATGTATAGATCTTGTGAGCTCCATTCATGATTAAGATCTAATCTATTTGTAATCATGCATGTTGTGTTTGCGGGGATCCAATGGATATTGAGATTATTATGTTGGTTTGATTAAAGGTTTTGTCTTTATGTTTATATCATGTCTGTGTTGTTTGTGATCTTGCATGCTCTCCGTTGTTAGTAGCTATCTTGGCCAAGTAGTTGCTAGTGACTCCAAGAGGGAGTATTTATGCTCGATAGTGGGTTCATGCTGTAGGGTTTGCAGCATATAAAACAAAAAAATTCCTATGATGGGAACAACTATGTACCAAGATCTATCTATTAGATACAAACAACGGGCGGATGTATATCCGTAGAGAACATACCCTTGAAGATCGACAAAGCTTAACGAGTCTGAACTCGTGGTTGATGTAGACATTCTCTTGCCGATCTCAAGATCGAGAGGAAGTCCTTAGCACCGCAACTTAGCGGCACATCCGTGCTCGCACACACGTTCGAGGAACCGAGCAACCTCCGCCTCCTCGCTCCAGCGATGCAGCGGAAGCACGACTCTTTCTTGCCGAATATCCACCGGGAACATGTATCTCGCTAGTCCGAGACCATGGGGGATAAATTCTAGAGGGGGAGAGAGATCCTTCACGAGGAGGTGTGAGTGAGAGAGAGGGAGAGGGGTGCCTTTTATAGGAGGAGGGGGGCACCCAATGGGTGGCCGCCGGACATGGGGGCTGCCCCTCCCCTCCTTCATTCATGTGGGTGGACACTCCACTCACAAAAATCTCTTCAATTCCCTCCACCCAAAATCCCACTCAAAATTGCCATTAAATGTCCACCAATTTAATGCAAACTCTCATAAATTAAAATCCTTTTATTTATTCAGAATTTTGTCAATTACTTTAATGACAAACATTCACATATAACCCCTTGCTAGTATTCCATTTCACATGCAAAAACACTTTCTGCAATTTCACCCGAAAACCTGTTGCGGTATCTAGTGAAATAAATTTCTGCGCTTGTTATTCTTTCCGGCAGGAAACTTTTGCTCAAATTGGATGTCGGTGTCTCTTAAGTGTGTCACCCTACGGTTCGCAAATAATGTGGAAATGATCGAGACTCCTCTCGGATCAATAATCAGAAGCGGGATCTGGAGACCCATACTGACTCCCACACATTCAACGATGACTTTCTTGTGATCGTCAGAACCTTTTACGCTAGTATCTAAATCCCTTTGTTTCGTGATATATTACATGTCCAAGATTCGATCACCGGTATCTCCATACCTAGTTTGATCTCGTTACTGACATGCACTCTTTTCTTGTTCTCGTGATATAACATTCTAGTGATTAAATCACTTGCTTGCAAGCTAACCAATGTGATATCACCGAGAAGGCCCAGAGTATATCTATCCGTCATCGGGATGAACAAATTCCAATCTCGATCCATGGGCCTCAACATAACACTTTATTAGTTCTGAACCCATCTTTATAATCACCCTGTTACAGTGTGACGTTTGATGTTATCAAGAAACTCTTCCGGTGTTAGTGATTGACATGATCTCATGGTCTAAGGATTAGGATCACTTCGTAAGTTGTTATAGCAATATAAACTCAATGACTTTGATCGTAATGCTATACTTCGGATGTATGTTCATCACATCATTACATTAATGTTGTGACCTCATTATTAACAACATCCAATGTCCATCATCAGGAAACTTTGATCATCTTGTTAATCAACGAGCTAGTTTATCAGAGAGGCATAACTAGGAACTTTCTGTTTGTTTATTAAACACACATGTATTAACGTTTCTGTATTAATACAATTATAGCATGAAAAATAAACATCTATCATATATTTGGAATACACATAATAAACACTTTATTATTGCCTCTCAGGGCATATTCCCTTCAGTCTCCCACTTGCACTAGAGACAATAATCTAGTTGCATAGTGATGAATCTAACACCCATGGAGTTCTGGTGTTGATCATGTTTTGCTCTAGGGAGAGTTTTAGTCAATGGATCTGATACATTGAGATCCGTGTGTACTTTACAAATCTTTATATCTCCATCCTTGACATGCTCGCGGATGGAGTGAAACCGGCGCTTAATATGCTTGGAATTCTTGTGAGACCTTGGTTCTTTAGCATTGGCAATGGAACCATTGTTTTCACAATAGATCACCATTGGGTCCAACGCGCTTGCAACTACACCTAGTTTAGATATGAACTCCTTCATCCAAACCGCTTCCTGAGCCGCTTCCGAAGCAGCAACAAATTCGGCCTCCGTTGTTGATCCCGCCACCACAGGTTGTTTGGAACTCCTCCAACTAAACGCTCCGCCATTCATGAGAAATACGTATCTAGATTGAGACTTAGAGTCATCCGGATCAGTGTCAAAGCTAGCGTCGACATAACACTTAGCGACGAGCTCTTCTTAACCTCCGTACACAAGAAACATATCCTTAGTTCTTCGCAAGTACTTAAGGATATTCTTGACCGCTATCCAGTGTTCCGAACCTGGATCCGATTGGTACCTACTAGTCAAACTAATAGCATGTGCCACATCCGGTCTTGTACATAGCATGGCGTACATTATAGATCCTATGGCTCAAGCATAGGGGACTTTGTCTATTATCTCTCTTTCTTCCGCCGTAGCCGGACTTTGAGTCTTATCAATGTCTTTCCTTGCAACATAGGTAAGAACCCCTTCTTACTTCCGTCCATTTTAAACTTGTCGTGGGAATGGTCACGGCAGATGCTGCAATCGGCAGCGAGTAGTAGAACAAAGGGCAAGGGCGGCCAGCCATCTGCGGTGCGAGATGAGGGCGGAGACACAGGGTTTTACCCAGGTTCGGCCCCCCGGAGGGTAAAGACCTACTCCTGCTAGATTGTATTATGATGGAGGTACAATGGGGCGAGCTCGACGGCTAGGCGACGAGTCGCTTGGGTGTATGATGGAACGTATCTCTACACGCCCTGTAGGGAGGTTTATATAGACTAACCTCCCCCTAGGGTTTAGATATCTCAACCGAACCAGTTAAGGCTTCGGTACTCGTTTAACCTAATCCGACTAGGACTATCTACTCGCCTGGGCCTTTAGCTTCCAGTCGCTTGGATCCACACCGGGCCTTGATCCAGTCGCCGTCTTGCAGGCCCACTCGCCAGTTCTTGGGCCAGTCGGAAACGTCCTGCTGGGCATACCCCGGTAGGCATATCCCCATCAGTAGTCCCCGAGGCCGTCGTCGATTGGACGCGGGTGGTCGCTGGCAGTCGGAGCATACAGGTTCAACGCGGACGCCCAGTCGAATCGGTGGCGGGCTCCTGAACAAAGGAGTGAACTAGTCATTCTGGTCGCAGCTTTGGTGATCGGGTCGGCGAAATATTTAGTCACTGTTGTAGTGATCGGGTCGGCGAGCCGAGTGGCTGAAGTTGGACCGTCCAATGCAGTTAAACTAGCCGTTGGGGTAACCCAACGGTAACTTTTGGTGTAATCACCGCGTAGTAACGACTTCCTGATTTGGCGGGTAACAACCGCTATATAAAGGGAATAGTAGGCGATCAGAAAACCACCCCCTCGTCATCTCCTCCGATTGCGCGCACCTCCGTTCTCCTCTGCATCTCGATCCAGCCGATCCCAAATCCTCCGACCTCCACGAACCTTGTCGCCAATGGCTCCCTCCACCGAACCATGGGGCAGGTCCAAGTGCACGAGAGCGCAACTGGCGTCCTTCGAGGAGGCCGGGATCCTGCGCGCCGGCAGGTGGCGCATCCCTGCGGCCGGAGAGGTGACTCCGGACCCGCGCGAGGGAGAGTTCGTCTGCTTCACCAGCCACCTAGAGCGGGGGCTGGGATTCCCCACATCTCTTTTCTTCCGGCGCTTCTGCGCCTTCTACGGGATCCAGCCGTCGGACCTGGGCCCGCACAACATCGAGCAGCTCGCCATTTTCGTGGCGTTCTGCGAGTGCTACCTGGGCTGCAGGCCCTACTTCCCCCTGTGGCAAGATCTGTTCCACGGGAGGATCAGTCGCGAAGAAGCGGGCGGCCCAATGCTTGCTGCGGGCGGCCTGACATTTCAATTGAAGTCGAAGGCTTCCTTTTTTGATCTGATGCTACCCGCCAAGGCGGCGAGCGAGTGGAAGAAGTCTTGGTTTTACGTCACCGAGGCGACTCCGGAGGGCGAGGTGGCGATCCCAAGATACTCCGCCGACCGGCCCGAACCGCGTCGACTCCAAGTCGGCAAGCTCCCCACAGACCAGCGGATGGTCGTGGACGAGATGCTTCAAACCATCCGCGGTCTAAAGAAGAAGGGTCTTCAGACCATTAACTTATACAACTGCTGGCTCGGGCGGCGGCTCGTTCCCCTGGCCCGACGTGACCATTATATGTACCAGTACATGGGCCGGGAGGACTCGACGAAATCCTGCCTCGCCGAGTGGCAGCTCGAGGATTATATTCAGGCGTTGAAGAAGATCACCCAGGCTGTGTACCTGGACGCGAAGGCCGGGGTCGCCCCCTACACCGCCAAGCACCCAGGCCCAACGGTAAGTCACTTTCTGTCATTCGCAGTCGCAGTTAATGCAGTCGCGGTCGTACTGATACTGTCTTATGTTCATTGTAGTTATTTTAAGTGGTGGAAGGGTGGCTTCCTCCCGCAGACGACGAGAACTCGAGCTCGTCCGTCCGGGATGGGGGCGAGTCGCCCCCTGCCAAAGGCGACATCGAGAGCGATGGGAGCGACGACGATGACGAGTCCGAGGAAGAGGTCGCCCCGCTGGTTCACAAAACTCGCGGGCAGCGTCAGCGCGAACTCGAGGCGAGTAAAAGCCTCGAACGTCACGACGATGACGACGACGAACTTCCCGAAACCACCTCGCGTCGCCAGGCCACTCCATCGAAGAAGAAGAAGGAGGAGGAGGAGGTGAAGGCCCCTCCGAAGAGGAAAACAAAGCCGGCAAGACAGACATCTCCGCCTTATTCGGCGAGCAGCTCCGACGCCACCAGCCTGGCCAAGGATGAAACGCCACCGATGATGGCCGCGCCGGACGTCACCGTCATCCTGAGTGAGGTGCCTCTGGCTTCGATGCCTCCACCGTTCGCCCCAGTCTCTGGGTTGGGGGCCGCTCCGGTCGCGGCGGCTTCACCTTGCAGGGAGGCTCCCGCCAAAAATGTTTCGGAGGCTCCTGTCGCGGCCTCGACAACGAAGAAGCCGTCCGTGTCTTGGGCGCATGATGTCCTGGAGATGGGTCTCAGTCATAAACTGGGCCCCGAACTGGAGAAGCCGACCGGCATCCGCACGGGGCTGCGGTTCCTACCAGTCGCCAAGTGAGTTTTATTCACGTGCTTTCGTTTTTCATTGTACTCGGACCACTTTGCTTATGTAATCAATTTGTAGGACTGGATCTAAGAAGATAGGCCACCCGTCCATGGCCAAGGTGCCGCCAGTCGTCGCCGAAGAGGACCTCTCTCGGAAGAGGAAGGCGGACGAGGTCGTTTCCCCTGCGAATAGTGCCAAGAAGACCAAGGGCGACGAAGTCGTCACGGTGTCTGACGACACGATGATCGCTCCAAATGATCCCGTGCCGGAGGCGGCCTTGACGACCAAGGAGGGTGCTCCTTCGCCTGGGGCAGCCGAGCTGGCCTCCTTTGGTGCCGGTGCATCCATCGCAACCTTCCCGCGCTTCATGGCCAAAGCGGCTACGACGAGTGGTACCTCGCCCTCGAGCCGCGCACCTGGGGTCGCCGAGACGGAGGTCGAGCAGCGTCGCGGGCACACTTCGGCTCTTCTCGCATCCGTGGATGCCATACAACTTCATGGTATGCTTGGCGCAGCCATCCAGGTATGTCCAGTCCCCGAGGATCGGGCCGCTGAATTGCAGCGGTCGGATTCTTTTAGTGTCTTGTTTTTATTTCTCGCATCCAGTCCCCGAGTGCGCACTCGCTGAATTTCAGCGGGTGGGCACTTAGGATTTTTGATTGCCAGTTCCCGAGTGTCCACTCGCTGAATTTCAGCGGGTGGGCACTTAGGATTTTTGATTGCCAGTCCCCGAGTGTCTACTCGCTGAATTTCAGTGGTTGGGCACTTAAGTTTTTTGATTGCCAGTCCCCGAGTGTCCACTCGCTGAATTTCAATGGGTGGACACTTAGGATTCCGCTATTGTTAACTGTTTGAATTGTGCGCAGGGTTTGCAGCATGAGTCAGCTGACTGGCTTGCTGCGAAATGTCGCGTGGACAAGGAACTGGCCACCGTCCAAGAGGCGAACAAGGGGCTCCAGGCGATCGCTGCAAAGGCAGAGGAGGTCCGCCAGGGCCTTGTCCCAGCGAGTGAGTTGGCAGCAGCTCAAACTGCGTTGAGCTCGGCTGAGAAGCGGATCGCCGACCTTGAGCGTGAGCTGAAGGAAGCGAATGAGGAAGCGAGTTCGGCGGATGGGCGAGCCAAGGCTGCCATTACAGCCGCCACTGAGGAGCGCAAGGTCTCCGACGCCCTTGTTGCTGGGCTTCAAGACGAGTACACCTCTCTTCAGAGGTTCATCACGGATCTCTCCCGTCCCTTGATTGGTGAGTGTGCCTACCTCTGCCTGTAACGTTTGCATTGTGTAATCTTTGATGTATTCACTGTCACTTTCTGTCCGCAGGTCGAATCATTGATAGCACGGAAGAGGCGAGTTCGTTCGACGCACGGCAATGTGTAGCCACGCTGGTCGACTCGGCCACATTGTCAGCGACATGTATACGGGCGTATCTTCAGGAGATGTCGCCCACGGAAGTGATTCCCAGCGACCTCGTCGAGGTGTGGCAATACTTGGAGAAGGCGCCGTCGGTCGTCGAGTTCATGACACGGTCGGTGTTCCGGAGCGGGGCGGCGACGGCGCTGAGCCTTGGGCTCGCCCACTTCCCGGAAGATTTCGATTTGGATGACGTGACGAGTGGCTACCCGTCGTCGACTGGCTCGGTTGAGATCGCCGAGGTGTTGAAGCTGACGGACCGCGTGTAGCATCCCAATTGTCTAACAATTGTAATGCTACTTGGTCTAGTAATATAATGGCTATTTAATATATATAATTGTTGCATCATCATTATATCATGCTCATGTCATCATGCCACCTTGCACTTGAGCATCATATAAAACCCTTGTTGTGTTGGTTCTTCTCTCATATGCATTGTAAATTGTATTTGCCTCTTGATATTGTATTTGGCTCTTGATATATTGTTTAAATGCCCAAGTTGAGTTAGGGGCATATCTTTTATTCAACTCCACCACCCTTTCTTTTCACCACCTTATAATTCCACCATCCAACTAAATATGAGCTTTGCACTTTATTGGGTTTTACCTCTAGCTCATGTGTGTTGGGATGGATCCAATTCTATATCCACATGCTCTCATCTTAGCATCATGTTGTTTTCACATTATTGATATGTGGAGCCACCTTTGCATGCATTATGAGTAGTGCCCCTTTTTCCTAGCTTTCATATGGATTATTATGGATTGATGCTCATGTTGGGGTATTTTTGGGACTATTAAACATCTAGTGGAATATACACACTAGCAAGTCCCAATTTTAATCAAATGTGATCATCTCCATCTGGAACTTTCCTTTAAATCCTTTTTGCTTGGCTTTATTCCACTTTTGGAAATGCATAAGAATAATGCCATGTTAATATTATTGTTTTCACAAGAATTTAATCATGGCAATTATCATTTCTGCATGGGCCATGCAAGAGTACCACCACCTTTAGCCATTTGTTTCTCCCTTGGTTTGATGGGTTTTTATCTTAGGGGGCCATACCCATCCATCACCTTTATCCCTCTCTTCACTCCTCTTTGTTGGTTTTTGTTTGACCTTTCTATAAACCCTAAACCCTTTCCCTACCCTCTCCCCTCTCTCTTGGTACTTATTGTTTTGATCATGCTTTAAACCCTAGCTACCATACCACCTCCTCTCTCTTAACCCTCCTCTCTAAACCACACCTCACCCTAAACCTCTACCACCATCTATCACCATACCCCCCTCTCTCCAAAACCCTAAACTGAGCCTCCCTAGCTCCCTCCCTCTCTCTCGGCCTCTCTCCCTCTCCCTACCTTGCTGGCCCCACCTGGCAGCCCTAACCACCCCAGCTACCCTAACCCGACCCTAGTACAAACCCTAACCCGAGCCTACCCCCTCTCTCTCTAGCTCCCTCTCTGCCGTGCATGCCCCACACCGAGCCTACCCTCCTTGGCCTCACCCTGCCCCACCTGCCAGCTGCCTACCTGCCCTAGACGAGCCCAGCTCGAGCACGTGCTCGAGGAGAGGCAGAAAAGGTGGCCGAAGCCACCTTTATCTCCAACCTGCTCCACACGGCACCCACGCCTCTCCCTCGCTTTACCCTCCGCCCCACAACCTCTCTGCCTCCCCCAGATCTCCCCAGACCGCCCCCTTCCTCTCCGTCTACCCCTACCACCGTCTACCCCATCACCGGCCACCGTCGGTGTCCATCGTCGTTTCCTCAAACCAGCAGGCGGGCGTGGCGTGGAGGCTGTCGAGGAAGTCAAGGACGCTCCTCTGCATCGCCCTGTACACGCCGTCGTGGAGGAGAAGCACCAGAAGCGCTGTACCAGCGCCGCCCGAAGCCAAACCCTAGATCCTCCGGCCGTCTGCATCGTCGATGATCGACCGCTCCCCTGCCCGATCCACCACCTCCAACAGCCTCACGGTAAGCCACGCAACCTCCTATACACCCTCGCCATCATCGTCGTTTCTTGGTCGCGTCGTACGTTCTGTCGAGCACCCTCTGTGCACCGGCAAGCGCGTGCGTCTGCTCGCTCATCGCGTCGCGGAACCTCATCTAGGCCCCGTCCACCCTCCTGGCACCAACCCGAGCCCACCGCAGTGGCTGCCGCCTACGCGCGCGCACGCCAGGTCCTGGGTTCGAGCCCCGTGCGCCGCTCCCCGCGACAGACGAGCACCGACCCGTCCGCAGCGCAGAGAAGAAGCACAGTACCGCGGTGATGTTTTGCAGTTTAGCCCTCCCTTTTGTTTTCGCTTAACCCGCGCTCCTAGAGGCCCACCCGTCGGTCACCCTGGCGTTTTAGCAAATAGGTACCTGGGTTTTACACCGCCTCAACCCGCACTACCTGGATCTCCCACGTGTCGCGTCCCCGCTGGCGCGCCCGCGTGTGGCCCTGGGGCTGCCGTGGCCCCACCTGTCATCTGCTGTGGCTAGGTCAGGCCGCGGTGGGAAAAGTCTGTCTGTGCGCGTTTGGTCCCAGTCAGCCAGTGACCCCACCTGTCATTGTCTGTGGCTAGATCTGTGTGAGTCACAAAAGTTTTTCTGTTTATCTGTTTTAGTTCAAACTTTTCAAAATTAATTTAAATTCAAATTTCAAATCTGTTTTCAAATAACTTTTAAAATATAAACCCAAATTAAACATATGATATATGTTTTGAAATCAGAAAAATGTGAGGAATTCAAATATGCCCTCCAAAATATATTTTGGACACTTTATTTTTCAAGTTGATTAAAATTACAATAAAATGCCCTTTTCCCTTAATTAATTAATAACTTTTGTTTTATAACTCCAAATTTAACAAATGATATGTCTAAAATGATTAGCTCGACTAGACCTTTCTATTTATGCATTCCATGTTCTGTTTTGCAGCATGCATCATATAAATATAAAGCATACAGCAACTTATATGAGGATAAAATGTGACAAAAACTCAATAAAAATGCTTATTATTGTTTTCCACACCTCAACCATGCCATGCTACTTTAGTGCCATGCAATTTGTGCATCATTCATCATGGCATGACTGTTTGCTTGTCGCATTTTATTTATATGCTTGTGCACTTTATTTATGTTGGCCCTTGTTTGTTTGGTTCTTCTTCAAATAGACGCTGAGCAGGGGATATATCAAGAAACCCAGGAGCACTACCCAGATCCTTCTCTCGCTTCAACTGAGCTGACAGGCAAGCACTACCACATGCTTGCATACATATAGTACCTATTGCCTCTATCTTATTCTTGCATCATTGAGTCGCGATTGCATTAAACTGAATCCCAAGTACTGCATAGCCTTTACTTTTAAACCCCACCGAAGCTTGTTCCTCCATCCCATGAGCCATTACTACAGGAGTTGTTTGAGCCATGCGAGTCGTAGAACAGCATGTGTAGGGTATGTGAGTGTCTGATGGATAACGAGGTACCTAAACAACTTAACCTGAGTAGTAATAGGATAACTAATGAAAGTGGCATCGGTGAGCAATATCTGCTATTTGGTTTTTCATGCTCACTTGTGTCCCGTAGGACCCCGAGTACTTGATTCCTGTTCCTTGAATATTCGCGCTATCCACATTCGGGAGGCCTATGGACCCCCCTGAGCCAGAGCTTGATTCATTCTTATTTCTTGGGGCCACAAAGTAGTTTGGGGCTTTATTACTATTCTGTACTTATGCCATGCTTTACTGCTTAATTTAAGATTGTGCGAGGAATGCACCTGTACTGTTTAGGTAAGCGGAGTGTTTTCGCGGTATCGACAAGCCCAGTCACACTTTCGGGTTCCCAGTCGTTTACAGCCATTGACGCAAACCTTGAGTCCGTCTCGGAGTAGGCCAACTTCGTTGCGGGTAGCTTAATGGGGTGGCCCCCTGAAATATTTCTGAATCCTGTGATCGCTTTGTCGTGAATGCCTCGTTGGGTTTTGATTTGGTTTTTCCGAGGTTGATCGAGTGTGTGTTGCTATTTGTGCACCCCTGCAGGGTAAAACTTTCTGAAAGCAGTGTCCGCGGTTATGGACGACTTGGAGCACAGTTTCTCGATCATAGACAAGTATAACTAAAGTACCGCTTTAAATTTGACTAAGTACCTGACTAGTAAATAGTACAACACTCATGGAATGGATAATAAAACTGCCAACGGATGGGGGGGTTGTTCGCCCGCTTCCTCGTCGGTAAGCGAGGAGGAGGATGGATCTGTTAATATTACCGTTATAACTGTTGTTATTAATTCACGGATATCCGTCTATCTTTGGTTGGGCGGATGATTAGCGAGTATCTATAGAACTGTTAGGGTTTATCTTTTGATGCAATTGCGTCACCCCAGGTTGTGTCCTCTTTAGAGGCATAAAGACTTGCTGAGTACCCCTAGGGTCTCACACGATAAATTGTTTGATTCAGATGAACATGTACACTCACAAGATGGATACTGGGTGGAAGAGACGGACGATGTGGGCAACGAGCATTCGGTGTAGAGATTCCGGGAACGGGGATCCGTGAGATCTGTGGGTGGGATGTGTTTATTTATGGGGCATCTTATGCCGATTTGCTTCTTATCCGTACTCGGATCTTGTTTTCCGCTTCCGCCTGATACTCTGATGTTTGATGTATGAGGAGATATCCTAAACTATTATATCTATCTAGGATATTTGGATCTTGCCGTATGGCATTGCAATATTTCTATTTCTTTTAGATGGAATGGCTCTGTGAACAGTTGTATGGTGGCTTGCATACATACTCATTTGTGTATGTAGTTGATCCCTTCGCCTGCCGATTACGCCGCCCGTTCTTGTCCCGATGTTTGGAAATGGTTAGGACGGCCGAAAGGTCTACCTGTGAGTGGCATTTCGGCCCCACCGTACTATTTTAACCATTTCCGATCATCCAGGCTTGTAACTAGGAGCGTAATTCACCGAGGTAGTTACAATTGGTATCAGAGCCATCCCGCCCTTCAGGGTCTCAGCCAAATGGTCGTTGTCAGTCTAGCAAATATTTTGGTAGCTATGTATACTAGGGAAAAACAAAACGCGAGAGTAGGACTGCTTCCACTTTTCTTCTTACCCACCCACCCACCCTTTTCTGGTAAGGAAGTGAAACATTTTCAATCCTCTTCTTAAAATTCAAACTAGGATTCACGTGTTCTGGGTTTCCGTAGTACCATAGGTTGTGTGTGTGTGTGTGTAATTCCTTGTCTATCTGTTGCATCCAAGTTGTTATCTTTATCGGCCTTTTGGTTATCAACTGTTGGTACATTCCATACCGACAGGCTTTTGCAAACCGACGCGATCTATCTGATTCGTTGTATACCGCCGCGATCTGTCTTACTCTTTGTTATCCGACGTTATCTTGTTTGGGGTGTTCGTTTCCGTAGTTACTAATCTTTAGGTTCATCTTGAGAAGAAGGTGTTGGGATATGTGTTCTATTTATTCGTGTGCGGAGTAATGATTTGAGTGCGGGATGGAGTCACGACCATACCACTACTTTTATCATTCGCTCTTGTATATTGAATTGGTAGAGTCACTAATCTTGATTCGTCAAGTGATTTTGCGCATCTATTGGTATTTTAATGCCGAAATTTGCGGAAAATTTTTCTTTGTTAAGTTGTGTACCACACTCCTTTTCAGTCGTGTGCGATATGCTTAATATCTTCTAGGTGCTTTGAGCTTCGTTGATATTTTAATATCATCTTAGTAAATTGTATCCTTTAATATTGGTTAATTCCATCTTGGTACTATTTTGGATTATTATTATTATCCATTATAGTACTGACTTGTGTTTTATATCAATCACAGGATGGCACCACCACGCCGTTCTGATGAGGACATACAACCTGAACTGGGGGCAGGGTTGTCCAGCATCGCCAATGCCTTGGCAGCAATGCAGCAGAACCAGCAGCGTTTTTAAGAAATTGTCAGGAGGAATGAGTTTGCTCCGCTACCTCCACCTCCCAAGCGAGGAGACATCAAAAGCTTCCTGAAGTTCAACCCACGCCAATTTGATGTGTCCGATCAACCACTTGATACCGATGATTGGTTGCGTGAGATGTCAAGGCTACTGGTGACTGCTGATGTTCCGGAGCAAGAATGGGTAAAGTGTGCCACTCACCTTCTGAAGGGAGATGCAGCTCTGTGGTGGGAGAATTACCTGAAGGCAAACTGTACTGGTTTTCAGCCTACTTGGGGACAGTTCACTGGAGCTTTCAAAGAACAGTATCTGTCAGAAATTGTCATGGAGAGGATGAAGGAAGTGTTTCTCAACCTCAAGCAGGGCAATGATAATGTCAATACCTACATCAGAAACTTCATGAACCTTTCTCGTTATGGTGGCGATGAGATCTCTGATGACAAGAAGAAGCAAAAGAGGTTCCGGCAAGGGCTCAATGCATCGATTAAATATGCAATCACACATGCAAGGCCGGCATCTTTTCTGGAACTTCAGCATACAGCTCTGCAGGAGAAGCAAGTAGACAAGTGTTTGAGGAGTCAAATCAACACAACCGCGATGCAGCAAGCTCTTCAGCTATGTCAACTCCTTCTAAGCGTCGTGTCTGGGTTCCTAACACCCCACCGTCGCTTCCGGCTCCACCAAGACCTTCAAGCTACGCGGCAAGGCCACCAAACTTCATCACTGCTGCTCCCAGGGGCTACAACCACCACTACCCTGGAGCGCCTGGCGGAGTCCCTGGCTACGTTGCTCCACGTCCACCTGGTGCTTGCTACACTTGTGGAGACACTGGGCATCAAAACTGGAACTGTCCGATGAAAAACAAACTCTTCCTCCACCACCATCAAGACCTGCGGCAAGCTCTCCTTTGGTTCGTGCACCACCACCTCGGGCTCTCAACATCAACACCAAGCCCGGGTCTATTGTTGCTCGTGCCAACTGTGTCAACGCCGCTCAAGCTGAGCATGCACCTGGAGTTGTGATGGGTATGCTTTCCGTTAACTCAGTCCCTGCACGAGTTTTGTTCGATTCTGGTGCATCGCATTATTTTGTTTCTCACAAGTTTGCACATGAGAATGAGTTAGCGTTGGATCCTCTCCTTAAGCGGTTAATGGTCCTTTCTCCTGGAGCAAAGATGGCAGCTTCTAAAATCAGCCATGGCAATCAAATTGAGATTGGTGGCTCTTCGTTCTCGGCGTCCTTAATTGTTCTGGGCAATTCTGACATTGATGTCATCTTGGGCATGGATTGGTTGACAGCAAATGCAGCTGTGATTGATTGTGCTGAACGCTCGGTTTCTCTGAAGATTCCTGAAGGCCATATAGTCTATTCTCCAAGTCTGACTCCTGCTATCTAGCTTTTCTCTTTGGTGGCTCTGAATGATGATGCTATGGAAGCTATTCAGAGTGTTCCGGTGGTCTGTGAGTTTCCAGATGTCTTTCCTGAAGAGTTGCCAGGTATGCCTCCAGATCGTGAGGTTGAGTTTGTAATTGAACTTGAACCTGGAACGGCTCCTATCTCCAAGCGGCCTTATAAAATGGGTCCTGCTGAGTTGGCTGAACTCAAACGACAGCTTGAGGAACAAGAGAAGTTGGGTTTCATTCAACACAGTACCTCTTCTTGGGGCAGCCCAACCCTCTTTGTGAAGAAGCGAGACAAGACTGATAGACTTTGTGTTGACTATCAGGCTCTCAATGCTAAAACCATCAAGAATAAATATCCCCTTCCGCGGATTAATGATCTCTTCGATCAGCTAGCTGGAGCTGTGGTATTCTCTAAGCTTGACTTGAGAAGTGGTTATCACCAAATCAAGATTCGCAAGGAAGATGTTCCTAAAACAGCTTTCACCACCCGCTATGGCCCGTATGAGTACACGGTCATGTCTTTCGGTCTCACCAACGCACCTGCCACCTTCTCGAGGCTTATGAACTCGGTTTTCATGGAGTATCTTGATAAGTTCGTTGTGGTCTATCTGGATGACATCCTAGTCTATTCTAAGTCTAAGGAAGAGCATGAAGAACACCTTCGGTGTGTCCTAAACAAACTTCGTGAGAACCGCTTGTATGCAAAGTTCTCCAAATGTGAGTTTTGGCTGCCTCAAGTAACCTATCTTGGTCACGTCATCTCTGCCAAGGGCATTGCCGTCAACCCGGAAACTGTGAAGACAATTGTTGAATGGCTTCCTCCTGTAAACGTCAAAGAAGTGCGGAGTTTCCTTGGGTTGGCTAGTTATTGCCGTCGCTTCGTTCAGAACTTTTCAAAGATAGCGAAGCCTCTTACCGATCTCCTCAAGAAAGGCAAGAAATACCTTTGGCTCCTGCATGTCAAGCAAGTTTTGAGACACTCAAAGAGAAGCTCACTTCCACACCAGTCTTGGTTCCTCCGGATACATCCAAGCCTTTCCAGATATTCTGTGACGCCTCTTTGCAAGGATTGGGTGCAGTCCTTATGCAAGAAAAACAAGTTGTTGCTTATGCCTCTCGACAGTTGAAGACGCATGAGATCAACTATCCTACACATGACCTCGAACTCGCAGCAGTTGTCTTTGCTTTGAAAGTATGGAGGCATTACTTGCTGGGCAACCGTTGTGAAATCTTTTCTGATCACAAGAGTTTGAAGTATATCTTCACTCAGCCGGATCTCAACCTTCGGCAGAGTAGATGGATTGAAACAATCAATGATTTTGATTTGACCATCAACTACACTCCGGGCAAAGCTAATGTCATGGCCGATGCCCTCAGCCGCAAAGCTTATGTCAGCAACCTCATGCTGGAAGAACAACAGCCTCTCTTGTGCGAGGAATTCCGCAAGCTCAACCTTGAAATTGTGGAACAAGGGTATCTTCTGAACCTTCTGGCAACCCCTCTCTTGCAAGAAAAGGTTCGCTCCTCTCAGCTTGGTGATCCGTACACCAAAAAGATCATCTCCATACTTCAGCTTCCGAAGTATGAGTCCTTCCACGTCGATGACCAAGGCACGCTTTTCTTTGAACACCGGATGTTTGTTCCGAACTACCCGGGTTTGAGAGAGCAAGTTCTCAAGGAGGCGCACGATTCTGTTCTTTCTATCCACCCTGGCAGCACAAAGATGTACATGGACTTGAAAACACAATATTGGTGGCCCGGATTGAAACGATATTGTGCCAAGTATGTCTCGGAGTGTGATGTCTGCCGCAGAGTTAAAGCTGTCCATCAGAAACCTTCCGGTCTTCTACAACCATTGAAACCCCCGGAATGGAAATGGGAGAAAGTAGAGATGGACTTCATCACTGGTTTTCCAAGGTCGCAGAAGGGCAACAATGCAATCTTTGTTGTCATTGACAGGCTTTCTAAAGTGGCTCACTTCTTCCCCGTCAAGGAAACAATTTCTGCAATTCAGTTGGCTGAGCTCTATATCAACAGAATTGTCTCTCTGTATGGGGTTCCGCTTGAGATCAGTTCAGACCGTGGAAGCATCTTCACTTCCAAGTTCTGGGAAAGTTTTCAAAATGCTTTGGGAACAAAACTGAACTTCAGCACAGCTTACCACCCTCAGTCGCAAGGGCAAGTTGAAAGGATCAATCAAATTCTGGAGGATATGCTCCGTGCTTGCGTCATCTCTTTTGGCATGAACTGGGAAGAATGTCTTCCTTATGCTGAATTCTCTTACAACAATAGCTTCCAGAAAAGTCTAAAGATGGCACCATTTGAGGCTCTCTATGGCCGCAAATGCAGAACTCCGATTGGTTGGTCGGGTGCAGGAGAAAGAATATTGTTTGGCCCTGACATTGTAACTCAAGCGGAGGAGAAGGTGCACATCATTCTTGAAAATCTGAAGATTGCTCAAAGTCGCCAGAAGAGCAATTATGACAGAAAGCACACGGACATGGAGTATGTCCCTGGTGATCTCGTTTACCTTCGTGTCACTCCCATGAGAGGCACGCACCGTTTTGGTATCAAAGGAAAGCTGGCTCCTAGATACATCGGTCCATTCAAAATTCGTGGAAGAAGAGGAGAAGTTGCTTACGCTCTTGAGCTCCCGGAAAAACTCAAGGTCCATGATGTTTTCCACATCTCTCAACTCAAGAAGTGCTTCAAGGATCCCGGCAGGACCGTGGACCATGAGCTTATCAATCTCTAAGAAGACCTGTCTTATCAAGAACACCCCACAAAAATCCTTGAAGTCGCAGAAAGAAGGACTCGCAACAAGTCCATCAAGTTCTGCAAGGTGCAGTGGTCGCACCATTCTGTTGATGAAGCCACTTGGGAACGTGAAGATGAGCTCCGTGCCAAGTATCCTACCCTCTTTGTGTCTTCTTCTTCTTCCTAGAATCTCAGGGCGAGATTCCTGTTTAGTGGGGGAGAGTTGTAGCATCCCAATTGTCTAACAATTGTAATGCTACTTGGTCTAGTAATATAATGGCTATTTAATATATATAATTGTTGCATCATCATTATATCATGCTCATGTAATCATGCCACCTTGCACTTGAGCATCATATAAAACCCTTGTTGTGTTGGTTCTTCTCTCATATGCATTGTAAATTGTATTTGCCTCTTGATATTGTATTTGGTTCTTGATATATTGTTTAAATGCCCAAGTTGAGTTGGGGGCATATCTTTTATTCAACTCCACCACCCTTTCTTTTCACCACCTTATAATTCCACCATCCAACTAAATATGAGCTTTGCACTTTATTGGGTTTTACCTCTAGCTCATGTGTGTTGGGATGGATCCAATTCTATATCCACATGCTCTCATCTTAGCATCATGTTGTTTTCACATTATTGATATGTGGAGCCACCTTTGCATGCATTATGAGTAGTGCCCCTTTTTCCTAGCTTTCATATGGATTATTATGGATTGATGCTCATGTTGGGGTATTTTTGGGACTATTAAACATCTAGTGGAATATACACACTAGCAAGTCCCAATTATAATCAAATGTGATCATCTCCATCTGGAACTTTCCTTTAAATCCTTTTTGCTTGGCTTTATTCCACTTTTGGAAATGCATAAGAATAATGCCATGTTAATATTATTGTTTTCACAAGAATTTAATCATGGCAATTATCATTTCTGCATGGGCCATGCAAGAGTACCACCACCTTTAGCCATTTGTTTCTCCCTTGGTTTGATGGGTTTTTCTCTTAGGGGGCCATACCCATCCATCACCTTTATCCCTCTCTTCACTCCTTTTTGTTGGTTTTTGTTTGACCTTTCTATAAACCCTAAACCCTTTCCCTACCCTCTCCCCTCTCTCTTGGTACTTATTGTTTTGATCATGCTTTAAACCCTAGCTACCATACCACCTCCTCTCTCTTAACCCTCCTCTCTAAACCACACCTCACCCTAAACCTCTACCACCATCTATCACCATACCCCCTCTCTCCAAAACCCTAAACCGAGCCTCCCTAGCTCCCTCCCTCTCTCTCGGCCTCTCTCCCTCTCCCTACCTTGCTGGCCCCACCTGGCAGCCCTAACCACCCCAGCTACCCTAACCCGACCCTAGTACAAACCCTAACCCGAGCCTACCCCCTCTCTCTCTCTAGCTCCCTCTCTGCCGTGCATGCCCCACACCGAGCCTACCCTCCTTGGCCTCACCCTGCCCCACCTGCCAGCTGCCTACCTGCCCTAGACGAGCCCAGCTCGAGCACGTGCTCGAGGAGAGGCAGAAAAGGTGGCCGAAGCCACCTTTATCTCCAATCTGCTCCACACGGCACCCACGCCTCTCCCTCGCTTTACCCTCCGCCCCACAACCTCTCTGCCTCCCCCAGATCTCCCCAGACCGCCCCCTTCCTCTCCGTCTACCCCTACCACCGTCTACCCCATCACCGGCCACCGTCGGTGTCCACCGTCGTTTCCTCGAACCAGCAGGCGGGCGTGGCGTGGAGGCTGTCGAGGAAGTCAAGGACGCTCCTCTGCATCGCCCTGTACACGCCGTCGCGGAGGAGAAGCACCAGAAGCGCTGTACCAGCGCCGCCCGAAGCCAAACCCTAGATCCTCCGGCCGTCTGCATCGTCGACGATCGACCGCTCCCCTGCCCGATCCACCACCTCCAACAGCCTCACGGTGAGCCACGCAACCTCCTAGACACCCTCGCCATCGTCGTCGTTTCCTGGTCACGTCGTACGTTCCGTCGAGCACCCTCTGTGCACCGGCGAGCGTGTGCGTCTGCTCGCTCATCGCGTCGCGGAACCTCATCTAGGCCCCGTCCACCCTCCTGGCACCAACCCGAGCCCACCGCAGTGGCTGCCGCCTACGCGCGCGCATGCCAGGTCCTGGGTTCGAGCCCCGCGCGCCGCGCCCCGCGACAGACGAGCACCGACCCGTCCGCAGCGCAGAGAAGAAGCACAGTACCGCGGCGATGTTTTGCAGTTTAGCCCTCCCTTTTGTTTTCGCATAACCCGCGCTCCTAGAGGCCCACCCGTCGGTCACCCTGGCGTTTTAGCAAATAGGTACCTGGGTTTTACACCGCCTCAACCCGCACTACCTGGACCTCCCACGTGTCGCGTCCCCGCTGGCGCGCCCGCGTGTGGCCCTGGGGCTGCCGTGGCCCCACCTGTCATCTACTGTGGCTAGGTTAGGCCGCGGTGGGAAAAGTCTGTCTGTGCGCGTTTGGTCCCAGTCAGCCAGTGACCCCACCTGTCATTGTCTGTGGCTAGATCTGTGCGAGTCACAAAAGTTTTTCTGTTTATCTGTTTTAATTCAAACTTTTCAAAATTAATTTAAATTCAAATTTCAAATCTGTTTTCAAATAACTTTTAAAATATAAACCCAAATTAAACATATGATATATGTTTTGAAACCAGAAAAATGTGAGGAATTCAAATATGACCTCCAAAATATATTTTGGACACTTTATTTTTCAAGTTGATTAAAATTACAATAAAATGCCCTTTTCCCTTAATTAATTAATAACTTTTGTTTTATAACTCCAAATTTAACAAATGATATGTCTAAAATGATTAGCTCGACGAGACCTTTCTGTTTATGCATTCCATGTTCTGTTTTGAAGCATGCATCATATAAATATAAAGCATACAGCAACTTATATGAGGATAAAATGTGACAAAAACTCAATAAAAATGCTTATTATTGTTTTCCACACCTCAACCATGCCATGCTACTTTAGTGCCATGCAATTTGTGCATCATTCATCATGGCATGACTGTTTGCTTGTCGCATTTTATTCATATGCTTGTGCACTTTATTTATGTTGGCCCTTGTTTGTTTGGTTCTTCTTCGAATAGACGCTAAGCAGGGGATATATCAAGAAACCCAGGAGCACTACCCAGATCCTTCTCTCGCTTCAACTGAGCTGACAGGCAAGCACTACCACATGCTTGCATACATATAGTACCTATTGCCTCTATCTTATTCTTGCATCATTGAGTCGCGATTGCATTAAACTGAATCCCAAGTACTGCATAGCCTTTACTTTTAAACCCCACCGAAGCTTGTTCCTCCATCCCATGAGCCATTACTACAGGAGTTGTTTGAGCCATGCGAGTCGTAGAACAGCATGTGTAGGGTATGTGAGTGTCTGATGGATAACGAGGTACCTAAACAACTTAACCTGAGTAGTAATGGGATAACTAATGAAAGTGGCATCGGTGAGCAATATCTGCTATTTGGTTTTTCATGCTCACTTGTGTCCCATAGGACCCCGAGTACTTGATTCCTGTTCCTTGAATATTCGCGCTATCCACATCCGGGAGGCCTATGGACCCCCCTGAGCCAGAGCTTGATTCATTCTTATTTCTTGGGGCCACAAAGTAGTTTGGGGCTTTATTACTATTCTGTACTTATGCCATGCTTTACTGCTTAATTTAAGATTGTGCGAGGAATGCACCTGTACTGTTTAGGTAAGCGGAGTGTTTTCGCGGTATCGACAAGCCAATCACACTTTTGGGTTCCCAGTCGTTTACAGCCATTGACGCAAACCTTGAGTCCGTCTCGGAGTAGGCCAACTTTGTTGCGGGTAGCTTAATGGGGTGGCCCCCTGAAATATTTCTGAATCCTGTGATCGCTTTGTCGTGAATGCCTCGTTGGGTTTTGATTTGGTTTTTCCGAGGTTGATCGAGTGTGTGTTGCTATTTGTGCACCCCTGCAGGGTAAAACTTTCTGAAAGCCGTGTCCGCGGTTATGGACGACTTGGAGCACAGTTTCTCGATCATAGAAAAGTATAACTAAAGTACCGCTTTAAATTTGACTAAGTACCTGACTAGTAAATAGTACAACACTCATGGAATGGATAATAAAACTGCCAACGGATGGGGGGGTTGTTCGTCCGCTTCCTCGTCGGTAAGCGAGGAGGAGGATGGATCTGTTAATATTACCGTTATAACTGTTGTTCTTAATTCACGGACATCCGTCTATCTTTGGTTGGGCGGATGATTAGCGAGTATCTATAGAACTGTTAGGGTTTATCTTTTGCTGCAATTGCGTCACCCCAGGTTGTGTCCCCTTTAGAGGCATAAAGACTTGCTGAGTACCCCTAGGGTCTCACACGATAAATTGTTTGATTCAGATGAACAGGTACACTCACAAGATGGATACTGGGTGGAAGAGACGGACGATGTGGGCAACGAGCATTCGGTGTAGAGATTCCAAGAACGGGGATCCGTGAGATCTGTGGGCGGGATGTGTTTATTTATGGGGCATCTTATGCCGATTTGCTTCTTATCCGTACTCGGATCTTGTTTTCCGCTTCCGCCTGATACTCTGATGTTTGATGTATGAGGAGATATCCTAAACTATTATATCTATCTAGGATATTTGGATCTTGCCGTATAGCGTTGCAATATTTCTATTTCTTTTAGATGGAATGGCTCTGTGAACAGTTGTATGGTGGCTTGCATACATACTCATTTGTGTATGTAGTTGATCCCTTCGCCTGCCGATTACGCCGCCCGTTCTTGTCCCGATGTTTGGAAATGGTTAGGACGGCCGAAAGGTCTACCTGTGAGTGGCATTTGGGCCCCACCGTACTATTTTAACCATTTCCAATCATCCAGGCTTGTAACTAGGAGCGTAATTCACCGAGGTAGTTACACCGCGCCGCGGTGTACTCCGAGCGCGTCTGGGCGATGGGCGACCTCCTTCTTATCAGGAGACGGTCGTCGCACCCAACAACCCCGAGCCACAGCACCGGGACTTCAAGATCGAGCAGCCCTTCCGTGCGACAATGGCGGGTGAGTTGATGACGTACCCGTCGAACCCGTATACTCCCTTCATTCGCAACCGCAAGGGTGGCGGCGAATCGTCGTCGAAGCCTGTGGAATGAAATATTGTGCCCTTGGGGCGTTAGTAGCAGTGCTGTCGTTGGGCATACTTTGTATTTTGTGACATTTGTGATATGCTATAATGAAATATCGTGGTATTTCGTGAATTGTTGTGTGTTTGTGATTGAGGGTTGAACGAGTCCCCGAGCGCGCCCGCCCTTTTTTATGGGGTTTACCTCGTTTATTTTGTGTTTATGATTTTGAATGTTTTGTTATTGACGTCGACTCGCCTAGACTCGGAAAGCCAGTCGCAAAGCGACTCCGATGAGTGCTCTGTACTTCACCGTTTTCCCTTGCGCGAACGAGGTCGGGTAGCCGAGTCCCCGAGCGTGGTACTTGGTTGTTCTAGGCGCAACTCTAGGGTGGTTGAGGACTGGGCGCGTTAGGATAAGCGCATCACTCCTTCCTGGCCCGTTGGGTCAGTCGCATGGCGAGTCCTGGGCATGCTCTCATACTTATCATTTTCCCTAGCCGCTCGCGCTGAACTGATCGTCAGTCCCCGAGCGTGTTGCTTGGCCGTTCGAGTCGCTATGTCGAGGATGCGAAGGATCATGGTCGCTGTGACAAGCGAAGGCAGTTGTCTTGGCTCGTTGAGCCAGTCGAGCTAGGCGACTCCAATGGGGCTCCGGGTAGGCGTTTTTCGTGGACGTTACAAGACCTGGGGTGACCTAGTGCCCTTGTAGCGCACTACTTGGCCGTGCCGATCGCTGTACCAGAGGTTGACTTCTACAGTTAGCTTGATGCTATTACTACGAGTGCGAGTGGCACAAGACATGGAGAGCAGACGCAATTTGCGGTAACCAATTCTTTTTATTTCATAGCGACTGGAGGATACATATGTGGGGTTCTAGGAGTAGAACTTCCATAGGAGGTTTACATTCCATGGTCGCTTGACGTCGAGTTTGCCGTCCCTGCGGACGTCGATGAGGTAGTAGGCGTCGTTGCCGAGTACTCGCCTGATGGCGAATGGTCCCTCCCACGGGGGGGGGGGGGAAGCTTGTGCATGCCCTTCTTGTCCTGGATGAGGCGCAACACCAGGTCGCCTTCTTGGAAGGTGCGAGTTTTCAACCGCCGGCTGTGGTAGCGGCGGAGTCCTTGCTGGTAGATGGTGTTGTGTGAGCGAGCTAGGTCGCGTGCCTCGTCGAGTTGATCGACTCCATTCTGTCGTGCGAGTTCGTTCGCAGCCTCCGTGTAGTGGACGACCCTTGGCGTGTCGTGCTCGAGGTCGGTGGGCATGACTGCCTCGGCGCCGTACACCATGAAGAAGGGGGTGAACCTTGTCGACCTGTTGACCGAGGTTCGGATACCCCAGATGACGGAGGGTAGCTCCTCGACCCAGCACCCGACGGTGCGCTCGAGTGGTACTTGGAGCCGCGGCTTTAGGCCGTGGAGGATGCTCTGGTTGGCCCGTTCCGCCTGGCCGTTGGACTCCGGGTGGGCGACTGACGCGAGGTCGAGCCGGATGTGGTGTTCCTCGCAGAACTCGGCCATGGCTCCTTTGGCGAAGTTGGTGCCGTTGTCCGTGATGATGCTGTTTGGGAACCCGTAGCGATATATGAGCTCGCGTAGGAATTTGGTGGCGGTCTTCCCGTCGCATTTCCGGACTGGCTTGGCCTCCACCCACTTTGTGAATTTGTCGACCACGACCAGGAGGTGGGTGAAGCCGGAGGGGGGCCTTTTTGAAGGGGCCTACCATGTCCATACCCCACACGGCGAATGGTCAGGTGATGGGGATTGTCTTGAGCACTGAGCTCGACATGTGTGTCTGGTTGGCGTACTTCTGGCACCCGGCGCTCCGCTGGACAATGTCGACGACATCGGCGTGTGCGGTGGGCTAGTAGAAGCCGTGCCGCATGGCCTTGGTGACCAGAGAGCGGGCGCCGGCGTGGTGGCCGCAGTCACCGGAGTGGATGTCATGGAGGATCTTGCGTCCTTCAGCAGGTTGGACGCAGCGTTGGAACACGCCGGTCACGCTGCGCTTGTGGAGCTCGCCGTCGATGATGGTGAAGGATTTGCATCGACGTGCAACCATCCGGGCGTCTGTCTCGTCTGCCGGCAAGGTGCCAGCCTCCAGGTAGGCGATGTACGGCTTGGTCCAGTCGTCTGGCTCGGCGATGAGTGCGACCAGGGCTGCCTCTGGTTGCAGCGGGACTCCGATATCGATCTCCCTTGGGGGAGAGACTGATGGCTTGGTGATCGTGTCGAGGAAGACGCCGGCGACTGGTGCGAGTCGAGCCGACCCGATGCGAGAGAGTGCGTCAACCTCCTCGTTCTTCCGCTTGTCGATCCACTCGACGGAGTAGCCTGCGAAGTGTCCCCCAAGCTTGTCTACTGCTTGGCGGTATGCCACCATGGTGGGAGAGACGGCGTCGCAAGTGCCAGTGACTTGCCCAGTGACGAGGTCGGAGTCTCCGTAGCAACGTAGGCGGTTGACGTTCATCTCCTTGGCAGCTCGCATGCCGTGGAGTAGTGCCTCGTACTCGGCCATGTTGTTGGTGCAGGGGGTGAAGTCGAGGCAGAGGACGTAGCGGAGCTTGTCGCCCTTCGGTGAAGTCAGCACGATCCCTGCTCCTGCGCTGTCCGCGTTCTTGGAGCCGTCAAAGTGCAGGCTCCAGTAGTGGAGGTATGGCAGCTTTTCTGGCTGTTGGGCCTCTTCCCAATCGGCGATGAAGTCCGCTAGAGCTTGCGACTTGATCGCTTTTCGTGGCTCATACTTGATGTTGTGGACGCCGATTTCGACGGCCCACTTGGCGACTCGCCCGGTCGCCTCACGGTTGCGGATGATGTCCTGCAACGGTGCTGAGGAGACGACCGTGATCGGGTGCTCCTAGAAGTAGTGCGGCAGGCGCCGCTGTGCTATAAAGACCGCGTATACCAGTTTCTGGTACTGCGGGTACCGCTGGCGCGACTCGGTGAGGACCTCGCTGATGTAGTACACCGGTCGCTGTACCGGGCGCTCCTTTCCTTCCTCCAGCCGCTCGACGACCATGACAGCGCTGACGACGCGCTCGGAAGCCGCGACGTAGACCAGCATGGGTTCTTTGTCGACAGGGGCGGCGAGTAGTGGTGCTGCGAGTAGCACCTTCTTGAGGTCGCGGAGTGCGTCGTCCGCCTCCTTGTCCCACTGGAAGGTGGGGTTCTTTCGCATCAGGCGGTATAGGGGCATCGCCTTTTCGCCTAGTCGGGGGATGAAGCGGCTGAGAGCCGCGACTCGCCCGGCCAGCTTCTGGACGTTGCGTAGGCACTCGGGTTTGCCGAGTCGGGCGATCGTGTCGATTTTGGTGGGGTTCGCCTCGATCCCGCGCTTGGAGACGACGTACCCCAGTAGTTGCCCTGCTGGTACACCGAAGGTGCATTTGCCTAGGTTGAGCTTTATCTTGTATTTCCGCAGGTTGGCGAATGTTTCCGCCAGGTCGGCGAGTAGATCGCCCTGGCGAGCGGACTTCACGACCACGTCATCGATGTAGACTTGGATATTGCGGCCAATTTGGCTCGCAAGGCACTCCTGCATGCACCGCTGGTAGGTCGCCCCGGCGTTCTTGAGGCCGAAGGTCATGGCGATGTAGCAGAAGGCTCCGAATGGCGTGATGAACGCCGTCTTCTCCTCGTCCTCAACAGCCATTTTGATCTGGTTGTACCTAGAGTAGGCGTCGAGGAAACACAGCGACTCCGAGCCCGCGGTGGAGTCAATTATTTGGTCGATCCGCGGGAGGACGAACTGCTCCTTCGGGCAGGCGCTGTTTAAGTTTGTGTAGTCGATACACATCCTCCAGGTCCCATTCTTCTTCTCGACCAGGACTGGGTTTGCCAGCCACTTGGAGTATTTGATTGGCCGGATGAATCCTGCAGCGAGTAGACGCTGTACCTCCTCGGCGATAGCTCGGCGGCGCTCTTCATTGAAGGGCCGCAGCGACTGCTTAACGGGTCGCACTTTGGGGTCGGCGTTTAGTTTGTGCTCAGCGAGTTCCCTAGGGACACCAAGCATGTCAGAGGGATTTCATGCGAAGATGACCCTGTTCTCACGGAGGAACTCGATGAGCGTGCCTTCCTAGGCTGGGCTCATGCCCGTCCCGATCGTCACCGTCTGGCTGGAGTCGCCTGGGACCAGCTCGACGGTGCGGGTGTGCATCGTTGCCTTGAAGGCTGAGGTGTTTGCGCCCTCCGAATTGGGCTTCTTGAGTATGGTGGGATCGTCGTTGTTGACCCCGCTCGCGTACTTGGCGAGCTCGTCGGCGTGGTTGGCCTCTGCCGCGATGACGGCGTCGGCGAGTTCGGCTCCTTTGGCTTCGCACTCGGTGGCCATGTCGGGGTCGCCGTTGATGGTGATGACACCGCATGGCCCGGGGAGCTTCATCGCGTTGTACGCGTAGTGGGGCGCTGCCATGAACTTGGCGAACGCCTGGCGCCCTAGGACGCAGTGGTAGGGGCTGTCGAAGGGTACCATCTCGAAGACGATCCGCTCGGTGCGGAAGTTTGCTGGTGTGCCGAAGGTGACTGGCAGCGTGACCTTGCCGATCGGGTACGCCTTCCGACCGAGGACGATGCCGTGGAACATGGTGTAGGTCGTCTCGACCATCGAATGCGGGAGCCGCAGTCGCCTGAAGGTGTCGAGGTACAGGATGTTGATGGAGCTGCCGCCGTCCATCATTGTCTTGGGGAGCCAGTAGTCGCCCACCTTAGGCTTGACCACCAGGGCGACTTGGCCTGGGTACTCGATGCGTGGCGAGTGGTCCTGGCGGCTCCAGGTGATGGGCTGCTCCGACCAGTTGAAGAACTGGGGAACGTCCACCTGGGCCACCGCGTTGACGACGACGGCGCGGGCGATGACCTTCTTCTCGCGCTTCGTGTTGAAGCCTGTGAAGGTATGGAGGGAGCCGGCCACATTGCCGAATTTTCCGCTGTTTGGCGGGTTGTTGTCAGGGTCCTCCCGTGCTCGCCGTGCCTTCTCAATCTCCCTGAGAGTGTGGCAGTCGGCGGTCGTGTGCGTGGCGGGCTTCCCTTCCCTGCTGTGAAATGCACAAGGTTGGTTAAGGAGGGTCGCGGGGTCGAACCTTCGTTTCGTCTTGTAGTTGCCACCGTCGCGGTGTTGCCCTCCGTCGCGGCGGAAGCTCTTGGGCTCGCGCTGCGCATGCCTGGCATTGGCGACGAAGTCGACTCACCCGTCACTACGGCGCTTGCCAGTGAGGCGAGTGTTGCTGTAGCGTAGGTCGGACCGTCGTCCGTTGTCGTTGCCGCTCGTGCGGCGTTGGCCTCCCGACTCGTCGTCGGTTTCCTGGTTTGGATCTTCCGCCGCATACCGTTTGGCGATCTCGAGGAGGTCTGGTATGTTGTCGAGCGTGCGAGAATGTCGCTTGAGCTTGGCGACCAAGGGCTCGTAGCGGCACGAGGTCTTGAAGCAATGGATCGCGGTGTCCGGGTGGATGCCGACGGCGTTGTACCATAGTTCTTGCCACCGCTGGACCCAGTTGCGGGTCGACTCGCGGGGTCCCTGGACGCATCGCTCCAGGTCCTCGATGGTGGTGGCGCGGGTGTAGGAGCACTCAAAGTGCCTGACGAAGGCGTCGCGCATCTCCTCCTAGGAGTCGATGCTATCCTGGGGGAGGGTGTTGATCCACTGCCTGCACGTCCCCTCCATCATCAAGGGGAGGTAACGGGTGGCTAGCAGGTCGGTGTGGCCAGCGATCCCCATCGCCATGAGGTATGTATCCAGCCACACGGAGGGGTCGTACGAAGGGTCGTACTTCTCTATTTCCTTCGGCGCCTTGAAATTCGCCGGGTACTTTTCGCCTCGGATCATCGGTCCAAAGCACCTGGGCCCGAGTCGGCTTAGCGACCCCATCGGCTCACCGTCGCGGCGATTGGTTAGGGTGTGTCTCAGGTCGTCGGGCTGGCGTGCGCGCCAGCTTTGGTTGTTGATGATGTGGGTGCGGGCGTCGATGGGCTGACCGTTGGCGGCGACGAAGTTGGTCGCTGGCCTAGGGTCGTTGGTGGAGAGTGCCGCGTTCGCGGGTCGATGTTGGAGCTATAGTGGCTCTGGTGGCGGGCAGTTGAGGGTGTTTGCCGCCAATGGGCGGCCGCTTGAGGCCGCTCTGCTGCCCGAAGAACGCGAGTACACCCGACCCTGCGAGTCGGCGCCTGCGTTTTGCTGCTCGACTGCCTTTGCGAGCAGGGCCCTGACGTACTGGATCTGTAGGGCGCCGTCACCAGTGGCCGTGATGTTGTCGGCCGCTGCTCGGCCCGCCACGAGGTTGTCCATCGGGGTGGAGAACAGTGGTAGGCCATTCGCGTCTCGCTCCCGTGAGGAGACCACTATCCACGGCTGATCCCTGGGGGGTGTGCGGTTGGGTGGAGGTGGGGCGCCCATCGCCATCGACCCTGGTGGGGGCCGGGCGCTTCCTCCTGGTGGCGCGTTCTCGCAGATCGCGTGCTCGGCCACGCGGGCCGGGTCGTTCTCGTCGTCAAAGTTTAGGGCGCGCCCCTGGACGGTGGGGTTCAGGCGCGACCTGATTCGCTGCTGATGGTAGCGTGATAGCTCCTGTGCCGTCACCTGCTCGAGGGGAAATTTTTCGCGCTCGGCTTGCTCTTTGCGGACTGCCTCCGCCAGCTTCAGGCGGAGTTCCTCGACCTCCGTTTCCGTGGTGTTAGGTGGGATCGGGGTGGAGAAGGGATCCTCCGGCGGATCGGTGCCAGTCTCCATGTAGGTCGCGGCGTGGTGACCGGTCCCGTCGCGGAGATCAGAGGAGTTTTCTGACCCGGAGTCGAAGTCGAAGATCCCAAGGATGGAGGGATCCTCGAAGTCCTCCATGTTGGAGACCTGGGTGATGGAGCCCGCGGGTGAAGCCGCGGTGATGGATCCGGTGAGTGGCGCCAGGGTCGCTGAGTCGGCGTCGTCGTTGAGGGCCGCGTCTTCTGTGGCCCCGGAGTTTTCGGCCACGTTGCTGTGGGCCGAGTTGTACTCGGAGGCGAGGCGATGGATCGTGCGGACCTGGCTCTCGGAGAGCCGGTCGCGTGGTGGCGACTCGCGGATGCAAGCCGAGTCCTCCGAGACGATGACGTTGGTGAGGCCGACGAAGAGGCTGATCGTGCCAACCGGCAGGATCATGCTGTGCGTGATGGGTCGCGCCGCCGGGACGTAGCTGCTCGGCAAGATCTGGAGCATCTCGCCGATCGCTATCATGCGGCCGGTGGCGATCGACTCGTTGATGGGCAGATTGGATCTCGCCGCAGAACACCGGCCAGACCGGCCAGGCCCCCACGGTGGGCGCCACTGTCGTGGGAATGGTCACGGCAGATGCTGCAATCGGCAGCGAGTAGTAGAACGAAGGGCAAGGGTGGCCAGCCATCTGCGGTGCGAGATGAGGGCGGAGACACAGGGTTTTACCCAGGTTTGGGCCCTCGGAGGGTAAAGACCTACTCCTGCTAGATTGTATTATGACGGAGGTACAATGGGGCGAGCTCGACGGCTAGGCGGCGAGTCGCTTGGGTGTATGATGGAACGTATCTCTACACGCCCTGTAGGGAGGTTTATATAGACTCACCTCCCCCTAGGGTTTACATATCTCAACCGAACCAGTTAAGGCTTCGGTACTCGTTTAACCTAATCCGACTGGGCCTATCTACTTGCCTGGGCCTTCAGCTTCCAGTCGCTTGGATCCACACCAGGCCTTGATCCAGTCGCCGTCTTGCAGGCCCACTCGCTAGTTCCTGGGCCAGTCGGAAACGTCCTGCTGGGTATACCCCGGTAGGCATATCCCCATCAAAACTTCTTTAAAATCTTATCAAGGTATGTACTTTGCGATAACCCTATTAGGCGTCGAGATCTATCTCTATAGATCTTTATGCCTAATATGTATGAAGCTTCACCTAGGTCCTTCATTGAAAATTTGCTGTTTATATAACTTTTAACACTGTTTAAAAGATCTATATCATTTCCGATCAATAATATGTCATCCACATATAATATCAGAAATGCCACATTGCTCCCACTCACTTCTTGTAAATACAAGCTTCTCCATAAGTTTGGACAAATCCAAACTCTTTGATTACCTCATCAAAGCGGAGATTCCAACTTCGTGATGCTTGCTTCAGTCCATAGATGGATCGCTGAAGCTTGCACACCTTGTTAGCATCCTTCGGATCGACAAAACCCTTTGGTTGTATCATATACAACTCTTCTTCAATATTACCATTGAGAAACGCGGTTTTGACATCCATCTTCCATATCTCATAATCGATATATCCAGCAATTGCTAACATAATCCTAACTGACTTTAGCATCACTATGGGAGAGAATGTCTCATCGTAGTCAACTCCTTGAATTTGTCGAAACCCCTTTGCGACAATTCGAGCTTTATAGACGATCATATTACCATCAGCATCAGTTTTCCTTTTGAAAATCCATTTATTCTTCACGGCCTTTCGATCATGAGGTAAGTCCACCAAGTTCCAAACTTGATTTTCATACATGGGTTCCATCTCGGATTTCATGGCTTCTAACCATTTCTTGGAATCCGGGCTCATCATCGCTTCTTCATACGTCGCAGGGTCATCAATTTCATCAACCATGAAATTCATAACAGGGTTTTCGTATAGCTCGGGAGCTGCACGCGTCCTGCTAGACCTGCGAGGTTTGGTAGTACTCTCTTTCAGAGTTTCATGATCATTATCATTAGTTCCTTCTTCAACTGGTGAAGCCAACTCCGGAACGACTTCCGGCGCTACGCTACTCGCCATACTTTGAAGATAAGGTTCAATAACCTCTTCGAGTTCTACCTTCCGACTACTCATGCCTTTCTCGAGAAACTCTTTCTCTAGAAATGATCCATTCTTGGCAACAAAAACCTTGCCCTCGGATTTGTGATAGAAGGAATACCCAATAGTTTCCTTAGGGTATCCTATGAAGACACATTTTTCCGCTTTGGGTTCGAGTTTATCCAGTTGAAGTTTATTCACATAAACATCGCATCCCCATACTTTAAGAAATGACAGCTTAGGTTTGTTTCCAAACCACAATTCATACGGTGTCTTTTCAATGGATTTAGATGGTGCCCGATTTAAAGTGAATGCAGCAACTTCTAGTGCATAACCCCAAAATGACAACGGCAAGTCCGTCAGAGACATCATAGATCGAACCATATCCAATAAAGTACGATTACGACGTTCCGACACACCATTTCGTTGTGGTGTTCCGGCAGGCGTGAGTTGTGAAACAATTCCACACTCTTTCATATGAGTGCTAAACTCGTAACTTAGATATTCACCTCCACGGTCGGACCGCAGAAATTTGATCTTTCTATTATGATGATTTTCCACTTCACTCTGAAATTCCTTGAACTTTTCAAAGGTTTCAGACTTGTGTTTCATCAAGTAGATATAACGATATCTACATAAATCGTCCGTGAAAGTAACAAAATAACGATATCCACCTTGCGTCGACACACTCATTGGACCACATACATCAGAATGTATGATTTCCAATGAATCTGTCGCCCGTTCCATTGAACCGAAAAACGATGTTCTAGTCATCTTGCCCATAAGGCATGGCTCACATGTATCAAATGATTCAAAGTCAAGTGATTCCAAAAGTCCATCTGAATGGAGCTTCTTCATGCGTTTAACGCCAATATGACCTAGACGGCAGTGCCACATATATGCAGATATATGATCATTAAGTTTAATCCTTTTTAGCATCAACATTATGAATATGTGTAACATTATCATCAAGATCCAACAGAAATAAACCAATCATCATTGGTGCATGACCATCAAAGATTTCATTCATATAAATAGAACAACCATTGTTCTCGGATTTAAATGAATAACCACTTCGCATCAAACACGATCCAGATACAATGTTCATGCTCAGTGCTGGCACCAGATAACAATTATTCAAGTTTATTACTAATCCCGACGACAAGTGGAGAGGTAGCATTCCGACGGCGATCACATCAACACTTGATCCATTGCCGACACGCATCTTGACCTCATCCCTTGCTAGCGGTCACTTGTTCCGCAACCCCAGATTTGAGTTACAAATATTAGCAACTGAACTGGTATCAAATACCCAAGTGCTACTGCGAGCACTAGTCAAGTACACATCAATAACATGTATATCATATATACCTTTGTTTGCCTTGCCGGCCTTCTTGTCTGCCAAGTACTTGGGGAAATTGCGCTTCCAGTGGCCAGTCCCCTTACAATAGTAGCACTCAGTATCAGACTTAGGGCCAACTCGGGGTTTCTTTTCAGGCACGGCAACCTGCTTGCCGCCCTTACTTCCCTTCCGTTTACCCTTCTTGTCTTTCTTGAAACCAGTTTTCTTATTGATCATCAACACTTGATGTTCCTTCTTGATCTCCACTTCTGCAGTTTTAAGCATTGACAGAAGATCAGGGAGAGACTTCTTCATGCCTTGCATATTATAGTTCATCACGAAGCTCTTATAGCTAGGTGGCAGAGACTGCAGAACACGATGGATGCCTAAGTCAATGGGAATCGATATTCCCAAGGACACAAGCTTATCGGCGAAACCCGACAACTTGAGTACATGCTCACTTACGGAGCTGTGCTTCTTCCATCATGCAGCTAAAGAACTTTTTTGTAGCATTGTAGCTCTCTACAGCAGCATGTGTGTCAAAAATCATTTTCAACTCAACCATTGTATCAAATGCATTGCCATTTTTGAAACGCTTTCGAAGTTTCGGCTCTAGCCCATACAATATGCTGCAATGAACTAAGTTGTGGTCCTCCTGACGAGTTTGATAGACATTCTTCTCCTCGTCAGGGGCATCATCGAAAGGTGGGGGGCCTAGCGGCTATTATAGCACATATTGCTTTTGTGCAGCAGAGAGGAGAATCCTCAAATTCATGGCCCATTCAGTAAAGTTTCTACCGTTCGTTGCAAGTTTCTCTTTCTCCATGAACACATTGAAATTAAAAGCTGGTGGTGCCATGAACAACAGAATTTGTAAAGTTTAGACTAAGTTTATGATAGATTGAGTTCAACTAATCCATATTACGAATGAACTCCCACTCAAAAACGACATCCCTCGTGCCTTTTTGGTGATTACATGAACCAAATCCACTACACCAAGTCCGATTATCATGTGAGTCGGTGTAGCTTCAAAGGCGAGCATCAAATGGGCATCATATCTACTATATGACTCATGCTTAACCTTTAGGTCCGTGTTCCGAGGCCATGTATGTACATGCTAGGCTCACCAAGTAAGAACCTTAGTATTCGCGTGTGTAACTGTCTTACACCCGAGATATAGTCGTGGATCCAAGAACACCCGATCATCACGTGATGTCTTGGAGCAACGAAAACATAATCGGTGCATACTTAAGGAAGAATATATTCTTATCTTGATATTTACATGAGGGATCATCTTATTATGCTAATAAAACGCCAAACAAGCAATATAAGATGCTATCAAACATCACATGTTTATAAGTGAAATGATATGGTTCCCGCATATGATCTCTATCATGTGCACCGTGGTATGATCACTATCATACCTCTATGTGTAAGGCCAAGGTCTATGGAACTTACACGTTATGTGTTTTGTAAGAGTATCATCTCATACTTCTACTTACAACATCACCATATCATAACACTAGCCCAACAACAATCTAAACTAGACGCCTCTAATTTATCTATTGCAAGTTTTACGTGGATTAGGGCTTTCGAAGATAGAACCGTTCTTACCTACGAACATGAACCACAACGAGGATAACCAAATTGTTGACAACTCGTTGCAAAATAGATATTGACTATAGTAGGAGAGACAGACACCTGCAAGCCACTTATGCAAACTAGTTGCATGTCAAGCGAGGAACAGGTCCCATGTGCGAGGACATGTAAAGTTTGTCTGGGCCGCTTCATCCACTATGCCACCAATATCCAAATTATAACTAAGAAGCAATAATATGATCATCATCGCCCACATACTCATATGTGTACTACCCGTGTAAAGCATCTATGCATAGATCAGGGTTACCACTGTAGGGTTCACAGCATAGAAAACAAAAAATTTCCTACGATGGGAACAACTATGTACCAAGATCTATCTATTAGATACAAACAACGGGCAGATGCATATACATAGAGAACATACCCTTGAAGATCTACAAAGCTTAATGAGTCCGAACTCGTGGTTGATGTAGACGTTCTCTTGCCGATCTCAAGATCGAGAGGAATTCCTTAGCACCGCAACTTAGCAGCGCATCCGTGCTCGCACACACGTTCGAGGAACCGAGCAACCTTCGCCTCCTCGCTCCAGCGATGCAACAGAAGCACAACTCTTTCTTGCCGAATAGCCACCGGGAACATGTATCTCGCTAGTCCAAGACCATGGGGGATAAATTCTAGAGGGGGAGAGAGATCCTTCACGAGGAGGTGTGAGTGAGAGAGAGAAAGAGGTGTGCCTTTTATAGGAGGAGGGGGGCACCCAAGGGGTGCCCCTCCCCTCCTTCATTCATGTGGGTGGACACTCCACTCACAAAAATCTCTTCAATTCCCTCCACTCAAAATCCCACTCAAAATTGCCATTAAATGTCCACCAAATTTAATCCAAACTCTCATAAATAAAACTCCTTTTATTTATTAAGAATTTTGTCAATTACTTTAATGATAAACATTCACATATAACCCCTTGCTAGTATTCCATTTCACATACAAAAACACTTTCTGCAATTTCACCCGAAAACCTGTTTCGGTATCTAGTGAAATAAATTCCTGCGATTGTTATTCTTTCCGGCATGAAACTTTTGCTCCAATTGGATGTCGGTGTCTCTTAAGTGTGTCACCCTATAGTTCACGAATAATATGTACATGATCGAGACTCCTCTCGGATCAATAATCAGAAGCGGGATCTGGAGACCCATACTGACTCCCACACATTCAACGATGACTTTCTTGTGATCGTCGGAACCTTTTACGCTAGTATCTAAATCCCTTTGTTTCGCGATATATTACATGTCCGAGATTCGATCATCGGTATCTCCATACCTAGTTTGATCTCGTTACTGACATGCACTCTTTTCTCGTTCCCGTGATATAACATTCTAGTGATCAAATCACTTGCTTGCAAGCTAACCAATGTGATATCACCGAGAGAGGGCCCAGAGTATATCTATCTCTCATCGGGATGAACAAATTCCACTCTCGATCCATAGGCCTCAACATAAAACTTTATTAGTTCTGAACCCATCTTTATAATCACCCTGTTACGGTGTGACGTTTGATGTTATCAAGAAACTCTTCCGGTGTTAGTGATTGACATGATCTCATGGTCTAAGGATTAGGATCACTTCGTAAGTTGTTATAGCAATATAAACTCAATGACTTTGATCGTAATGCTATACTTCGGATGAATGTTCATCACATCATTACACTAATGTTGTGACCTCGTTATTAACAACATCCAATGTCCATGATCAGGAAACCTTGATCATCTTGTTAATCAACGAGCTAGTTTATCAGAGAGGCATAACTAGGAACTTTCTGTTTGTTATTAAACACACATGTATTAACTTTTCCGTATTAATACAATTATATCATGCAAAATAAACATCTATCATATACTTGGAATACGCATAATAAACACTTTATTATTGCCTCTCAGGGCATATTCCCTTCACATGCCTCTAGTTTCCAAGGGAAGTGACAATAATCTCTTCGGTTGTAGATGTGCTGTTGCTACTAGGGAGAAAACAACGGTCTCTTGTTCATGGAACATGTGGACTGTTTACCTTACACACTTTGCTTAAAGCAGTTGTCTGTTGCTTGCAACTTATTACTGGAGGGGGTTCAGATGATAAGCTGAAGGTGGACTTCTAGTCATAGATGTAGTTGGAGGGCGGTCTATGTATCTTGTTGTATTGCCCAATCGAATCTCATAGGATCTTTTTGACTAGTAATTGCATTGTTATGCCTTGCTCAGTTCCTGTCAATTGCCCTGCTGTAATTTGTTTACCCTTCATTCCATGTTGTTTATCTAAGGAGAGCACCTCTAGTGAACTATGGACCCCGGTCCAATCTTTACCATTGATACATCCTCCACTGTTACTTGTTGTTTAATCCTTTGTTACAACAAACCGGTGAGCTTGACAACCTCACTGATTCGTTGGGGCAAAGTCTTGAGTTTGTGTTGTGCAGGTCTCCACGTTGCCAGCAACACCTGTGTGATGTTTCCTTCCTCCTACTGGTTCAATAACCTCGGTTTCTTACTGAGGGAAACTTGCTGCTTCATACCTTGCTCTTGGGGTTTCCAACGAAGCATCCCACGAAAAGTGGTGGGCGCCATCACATTCTACACTTGAGTCTTTCACCAAGCTCCTTAATAGCATTCCAAGCTGCATTCCTTGCAGAGTCAAAGAATGACATATGCATTTCAGAGTTGGTGACCATGCAGAATCCCGACTCTTTGTGGTTGTCCTCCTTGTTTTTGTACAATTCGAGTTGTACCCACCAATATTCTTCTCCTTCATCCATCATTGGAAATCCCTTGTACACAGCTTCACCATGTATTCCCAAGCTAACCATGAGGTTTTTGAGTGCCTTGGGAAACTCCGTCTCACATTCTAAGGTCATGTTCATGAGTGGTCCCTTCTTTATGGCTTCGTTGATGGCGGCCATCTACAAATAGAGATGCGAAAGAAGATTAGGAGAGGTTTACGAGAAGAAAAGAGACAAGTGTGGAATTTGCAAAAGAGTTGCATTTTTTCCCTAGTGGTTTCCTTAGTCTAATCCATCTTAGGGTCATAATCCTACAGGCAACACAGTACTCTGATACCATCTATAAGATCTCACCAAATAAGGTAGAGATCCCTGTGATTGCAATGCTAGTCTCTGGATCGAATTGCTAGCATCCACAGTTTAAGATGAAGTACACATATACAAAGGTCATTTATTACATCGTAATATCCAGAGAAACATAGTCCTTACAACTCAATAGCCCAATGATAATACATAGTGTTCACAATACTTAACAAAATAAATAAAGTCTTCATCTTCATGTGCCACAAGCAAACATGTTGAGTGTAGACTCATAACCCTAGTATCCATCAGAGTAACCTGCACCATCATAAGTTACAGCCATAGTGGGTCAATACATTTGGAATTGTATTGGCAAGTGATACCATAGTAGAATAGTAGTATCTAACATCTATATGAATTTGGCTAAGTGTAGCTTAGGCTGGCTTTGCTCAAAATAAGGTTTTGTCTTATTAGTTGAAAACACTAAGTTTTTGTTTGACAAAAAACACCCAAGGAACCACCAATAGACATTGGTGAACCTTTACCCTTGTTCAACCACAAGTTTTTAACTTAGAGAAATTGGTATGAGGATATCCTTGATTGCTTCAATGTCTTTGATGCTCAAATTGTCCGTTACCGGGGACACAACTAAGTACTTAGGTTTTACCCTCTCGAGAGGTGGTGCACTTTCCCCACAAGACTCGACATGCATCAAGACGAGACTTTCCAGAAGCATTCCCTTAGACCACCATGGACGCGTTCCATCCTATCAACCCTACCACCAACTGTCCATCTGGCTAAGTTCTTGCAACCTATTTGGTCAAGGCAGAGCCCATATGCCATGTGGTTGCACTAGAAGATTCTCAACACTAAACATCTCAAATCTCTTTGTTTCTGGGTGGCCATCCACAAGTGTGATACACAAGGTAAATCATAGACATGGGCCTTGTGTAACCACTCAACATAAACCAATCTTCCCATTCCACCCAGGTGATTCATTCACATAGTTGTTTTATTAATCAAAAACATAGTCATAGACTTTGCATAATTTCATAGCATGAATAATCCACCCTTGTTTTCTACTATCTAGGCTAAGCATGCTAACATAACAAGTGTCCTAACTTAGGATAATTCTACTAAGACAAAAATATATATGATTTCCCATGGCATTGCTTATACTTAGAAAAATCTCCATGCAAATCCTACACAAAATATCACTAGTGCATAGTTAAAATAGCAGGAAAATATGAAGCATCACTTGCCTTGGTATTTGGGGGAGTAGGAACAATCCTCACAATCACAATCACCAAAATCTACACATAAAATCATAACACCAAATTCACATTCAATAATCAAACAAAATACATATGAATGCATGCAAATGCAATGGAACGATTTTCCACAGTAAACAAGTCAAACTAAACAGTAATAAACACAAAGTAAACTTTCTAAAGTCTAAATAAATCTAAATTTACTCTAAAAAAAATTTCCAAATAATTTTTATATGCAAAATAGGCCTACAAGTGCTTCTGCAATAAATCCTAATTTTTCATAAGCAAAAGATTAAATCAAGGCCATAGATGTGTAGGTCTTAATTTTCTTAATCCAATGATATATTATTTGTAATATTTGGACAAACAAATCAAAAGTTATTTAATTTACAAGTTTGAATATCTAATAGATCAAAATTTAGATTTTAAATCTAATCTAGTGACACGCGGTGCTTCCTGATTGGTGCGTACCAGTTCGCGCTGGATCATATTTATGTGCCGTTAGATCTAAAGTGAATCCTGCGGCTCAGACCAAAACTTACCCCTTCGCTCTAAATCTAAACTTGACCGCTAGATCTAGATCCAAAGGGGCAGATCTAACTGACCATACGCGGGCGGCGCAAATGGCACTGGCGGCGGAGGCGCTACTGCCGGTGACACGCCGGCGAGGCTAGAGGGTTAGGAGGGGTGTGCGGATGCTTACCACGATCACGAGAAGATAGTGAAGCTCAACGTGATCATGGCTTGGGTAGGGGTGCACGGATGCGGCCGAAAAAACTCGACGGAGTTCTCACTGGCGTCGGGTGCTTGCTGGAGGAGGCGAAGGCGACGACCTAGGTCACCAAAAGGGAAACTCTGGGCATTAGCAGGTGCACAAGGTCACGGCGAATGCGATGGTGTGAATCAGAGGGCAAGGGGCGCTCAGAATTTACATAGATTGCTCGCCGGAGACGAACGGTGCCTCGGGCGCTTGCAGGGGTTGACGGGGCCGACGACCTGGGGCGAATTGGGACAAACTAGAGGCATGGTTATATGCGCAAGATAAAGGGTATCATGGTCGGGTGAACGATAGGCAGAGGGGAGTGTTGTTCTTACCAGAATGGCTCACCGGAGAGGCTCGATGCTACGGCGTTGTGAGCGAAAATTGCAAGAGCCTGACGGCGCTTAGTACTGGCTAGATGAGAGGAAATGGCCGCAGAGGGGTGGGGGTTAAGTAGCCGGAGCAGGGGCGGGGATGGCGCATGGAATCAATGAGATTTAATGAATTAACGCGACAGTCACTGCGGGAAAGAAACGACGGAGGTTTGGTCACGGGCACGGGGTTTGGGGACGACGACCTGACATGGCAACGGGGCCCAGTGGAAGTGAGAGGGAGGGGTGCGTGCGCAGGTGAGAAAGAGAGAGAGGATGGGGAAATCCGGTTGGGCTTGCTGGGCCGAGAGTGGGGTTGGGCCAGATAGGTGGCGCCTGCGTTTATTTTTTATTTCTTCCTTTTCTTTTCGGATTTAATTTTCCAAAAAGTATTTGAATGCTCATTTCAATTTTGTTTGAATTCAAACTTTCACTAAGTTTTTATACTGTGATCCTAGTGTCAAAAGTGTGCCAAACACATCTAACCACTCAAAAACATTTCGAGGTTATAAAATAAAATAAAAACCAAGCCCCATATGTATATAATAAAAGGGGTATAAATATGGTTTTATTAGGTTTTAAACTTTGAAATTTTTTATGCAAGATCAAAATGGCATGATGTTATGAATGCAATAATATGACTTTGCATTTGATGAAATTTGGGATGTTACACTGGTATTGGCGGTGTCATACTCTGTTTACTCAGATCCTGGATGCGGTGACTCGTGATCATCTGGCGCACAATTAGACCCCTATAGATCTGGTGTGAGTTTCTGGCGAGATGGTATCTACGGATGTCGTTCAGCGGCAGATTGCTAGGAGGTGCTAGGTGCATGTTCAGTGGAAGTGGAAGGCGTTTCCATATAGAGATTCTGCTTTCTTATTGAGCTTCCCGCCTTTTGAGGTTTTGGAGAGGGTTGATGGGATCCAGATGACAGTACCGCTCAGCTTACTTTCTCTGTTTACAGGACGAAGGAAGTGCCACAGAAGTTTGAGATGCAGTAGGTTTGGATTCATGTTGATGGGGTCCCCATATTTTGCGCTCTTTATAGGGTTTGTGGGATGTTGGGGGTCTCATGGGGAACACTCTAGATGTGGATTTGTTCAGTCTGCGGAAGCAGGGGTAGTTCGTATTCTTGTGCAAATGTTTGATATGAAGGTCTTTCTGAAGCTGCAGGATTCTTTGGGTCACTATATTGTGTCTGATGCCGTGGTCAAGCATAAGGTATATGAGTTTCATTTCCGGATTGAACCTGAGGGTTATATTCCAGAACCAGAGTTTGTTCCTTTCTTGTGGAGAAAAGGGGATGATGACGCAGATGATGATGCCAATGGGAAGCCTATGGAGGATGCTACGGATATTTTTGATACAGCTACTGCCACTCAGGGGGCGGGTTCTGGTTCTTCCTCGGTCGCGCCTGTGTAGGATACCTCAGCGCCTTCATCTTCTAGTCAAGGGTGCAGAGGGTGATTGATGTCACTCGTTTTAATGCTAATCCGGTTACTCCTCGGGGACGGGAACTTCTGGATGCACTACCTATGGATTCCCCTCTTCGTGGAAAGGATTCTTCTTCGGCAACTCGTGTTTCTCTAGCTCAGCTACAGGAGGCTCTCTGATCTGCTTCGATGGCTATTCAGCGAACTTGCTCAGCTTCGCCGGCGAGGTCCAAGATGCATGTTATGGGTGGATCCATTCCTGTTGATGGTTCTCGGCCGGTCCTTGAGGAGGTAGTTACTTCGGAGTGATCACGGAAGCTGACCCAGGAGGGGTTGGCTAACCGCGACGTTCGTGATCAGGTCGAGGATGATGTTCTTGTGGGTCCGACCCAGGAGGAGTTGGCCGACCGCGACGTGGTGGATGACCGCGTGACTTTTGTCAAGGAGGACCAAGTGTCTCTGGTTAGGGAGGACCTTTAGTTGCATCAGGACGGGTGGCCTCCCTTGGTGGGTCATGAGACGTCGTTGGTCGACGGGGTTGGCCGGATCCAGGAGGGGTCTGGGCTGCCTCTGTCCCCATCACGAGTTTCTTTTCCTAGTATTGCTACACTAGTTGCTGCGCATGGGAGTGGTACTCCCTTCAGGCGGAGCTCGCGCCATGGAGTCGATGCCTCTGGGGCGTCGACTACTGATGATGATTCCATGGTCAAGGCCATGCGTCGTAAGGCTGAGAAGAACTTAGATTCATCAGGTATAATGAGTTCTTCGAAATCTTTTTTGTCCTTTTCTACTCCTATTATTTCTTCTAAACTAGCCAATGTTGGCATTAGTTTGGGTAGTTCTGTACATGATGTTATTTTTTCTTCTAATGTTTTGCGACACATGGAGGTTGACCGTCTAACGGTTACTCCTAAGGTTGTTGTTGTTCCTGATGCTTCACTAACCGAGGAGGAGGAGTTGCATGCCATATTAGATGGTCAACTCTTTTCTCACTTAGTTGGTGAAGTTTCGGAAGTGGACTTTGATGAGACTAGGCTTGCCTCTATGTATGAGCTAAAAGCTTCTGGTCGAAAATCAAAGAGTCAGCGGTCGCGCAAGAGATCACATGTATCCAAATCTCCTATAGTTTCTCAATGAATGGAATGTTTTCAAATAGCAGAGGTCTTCAGGACTTGGCTCAACATTTATTCTTTGCTGATTGTGTGAGAGACCATATGTTAGATTTTCTGGGTATCTCTGAGACTGGTAGACGAGATTTTTTACAAGCCCTACTCAATCGCCTTTCGAATGGAGTGGACTTTAAGTGGATATCATGTCCGTCGCGTGGTCGATCTGGGGGGATCCTGTTAGGCGTTCGAGATGAAACTATGGAAGTTTTAGCTAGTTTGGCGAGAAATATTTTTTATAAAACTCCATATCCGTAACAAAGCTGACAATTTCACATGGTCTTTAGTCGCCGTTTATGGGGCCGTCCAGAATGTTTATAAAGCTGACTTTTTACGTGAGTTAGTGAATCTGGCAAAGGACAATCCATACCCTATTTTTATAGGAGGGGATTTTAATTTGCTGAGATTCCCTCACGAGAAAAGTCGGGGTAGGTTCGATGAACATTGGTCATTTTTGTTCAATGTTGTTATAGACAGTCTGTACTTAAGATAAGTTACAATGTTAGGAAGGAAATTTACCTGGACTAATAGTTATCCAGAGCCAACAAACGAAAAACTAGATATAGTGATTATGGATACCGACTGGGAACATAAGTTCCCTATGGTAACTGTTCGCGCTCCAAAGCGTATTGAGGCTTTGTCGGATCATGTCCCTTTACTTTTATCTTTTGGATCACCGCCACAGAAGTCTATGAATGAGTTTAAATTTGAACCCGGATACATGATCTGTGATGGTTTCTACGAGATGGTTAAGGCTATTTGGGAGAAACCGGTTGGTGGCCAAACGCCTATCCTATGATGGAATAACAAAATGCGTGCTTTACCCAAGTTCCTTCGTGGTTGGGCCAGGAACACAGCTGGGATCCTTAAAAACGAAAAAATATGCCTAACATCTATTATTGATGACTTAGAGGCTTCCGCGGAGGTCAGGCCGTTAACTGCATAAGAAATTGAGCTTAAAAGCCAATCAAATGCAGAGATAGCCCAACTCCTGTGCGAAGAGGAATTCAAATGGTACCAACGCTCTAAAACAAAATTCATTCTGGAAGGAGATGCGAATACTAGGTACTTCCATGTTGTTGCCAATGGCAAGCATAAGAAGAAACTTATTCACTCTCTGATCCAGTATGAAGGTATGATTGAGGGACAGGAGCAACTGAAGTCATATATGATAGCTTATTATAAATCCTTGTTTAGGGCCCAAGTGGAAAATTCATTCTCTCTGTATGAGTCTCAAACGGCCGACACTCATCAGGTTTCTGATGAAGAAAAAAACTTTCTGACTGCCTCATATACCGAGGAAGAAGTTAAGATAGCTTTTTTTTCAAATGGAACATAACAAAGCGCTAGGGCCTGATGGCTTTCTAGCGGAATTTTACCAGAAATTCTGGGACGTTATCAAGGAGGACCTGATGAATTTGTTTGTATTTTTACAAGTCGGCTAGTTGGATCTCTTTATACTAAACTTTGGCAATATAATTTTACTGTCTAAGGTTAACAATGCAGAACGTATACAACAGTATCGCCCAATTTTCTTGCTTAACGTTATTTTTAAGATTTTTACTAAAGTTGCCATGATTAGACTTAACTCAGTTGCTGATCATGTTGTTAGTCCGTCTCAAACTGTGTTCATGCAAGGAAGAAATATGCTAAATGGTGTTGTAATTCTGCATGAAACAATCCATGAACCACACTCAAAAAAATTAAATGGTGTACTGTTCAAGATTGACATTGAGAAGGCATACGACAAAGTTAACTGGTCTTTCCTCCAGCAAACACTCCGCATGAAAGGATTTTCTAAGAAGTGGCGCGCTCTTATTCAGTCGTTTGTGTCTGGAGGTAATGTTGAAATTAAAGTAAATTAGGATAATGGCAAATACTTCCAGACAAAGAAAGGACTAAGACAAGGAGATCCATTATCGCCTTTACTATTTAATATAGTGGCTGATATGTTGGCTATCCTTATTGAGAGAGCAACGGTTGATGGTCAAATTGAAGGATTAGTTTCACATCTTATTGATGGTGGAATTTCTATTCTTCAATACGCTGACGATACAATCCTTTTTATGGAACATGATCTAGAGAAGGCTAAGAATCTAAAATTAATTTTATTAGCATTCGAGCAATTATCTGGACTTAAAATTAACTTCCACAAGAGTGATTTGTATTGTTTTGGCGAGGCCGAAGATGATGCCCATCTAAATGCTGAACTTTTCGGTTATGGTCAGGGGCAATTTTCAATCAACTATTTGGGAATATCGATTCATTATCGGCGTCTCACAATAGCTGAGTGGAAACTTGTTGAGGAAAGGCTACAAAAATATCTTAATAGTTGGAAAGGCAAATTGTTATCCCTTGGTGGAAGACTAGTACTCATAAATTCAGTACTTACTAACATGGTATTGTATATGATCTCGTTTTTCCAAATACCAAAAGGTGTCTTGAACAAAGTGTATTATTTCCGCTCAAGATTCTTTTGGCAAGGGGATAGTGAGAAAAAGAAGTATTAATTGGCCAGATGGAATGTGGTTTGCCGCCCGAAAGAGTATGATGGACTAGGCATACACAATTTGCAAGTCAAAAACACCGCGCTTCTGGGCAAATGGATTTTTAAACTACTTACTGAATATGGTGTTTGGCAAACCATATTATGGAGGAAATAAGTGGGTCCAAAGCTGTGTCTCAAGTGGTTTGGAATCCCGGTGATCCATTTTTTTGGGCGGGTCTTATGGCCACCAAAAATATTTCTTTCGTTTTGGTGCTTTCGAGATTAAGAATGGATCACATATTAGGTTTTGAGAAGATAAGTGGCTTGGCCAAACTACTCTTTGCGAACAATATCCAGCTCTATATTCGATTGTTAGACACAAAGGAGATACAATTTCCACAGTGTTGGAAGGCAATCCTCCTAATGTGTCTTTCAGAAGAAGTCTCATTGGTCCTAGACTAATATCTTGGAACAATCTATTTTTACGATTATCCATGATACAACTGTCAGACGGTGTTGACGTGTTCAAATGGAAATTACTAGAAAGTGGTAAATTTTCTGTTTGCTCACTATATAGAGCTTTGGTCCAACCTGATATCCGGGTCGATGATAATAGTAAGATTTGGAAAATGAAAATACCTCTTAAGACGAAAATATTTGCATGGTATTTATGTAAAGGTGTAATTCTAACAAAAGATAATCTTGCAAAGAGGAATTGGCATGGAAGTACATAGTGCATTTTTTGTCATCACGATAAGACAATTCGTCATTTATTCTTCTAGTATAAATTTGCTTGCTCTATATGGTCATTCATCCAAATAGCTTCTGGTTTATCTCCTCCAAGTTCAGTAACCAATGTCTTTGGTAATTGGTTGCATGGAATTGTTGATAAGTACAGAACTTTATTTAGTGGGGGGAGCGCTTGCCATTATATGGTCAATATGGCTTGGTAGAAATGAAAAGATCTTTAATAACATCGTGTCTTCTCCTCTGCAGGTTATTTATCGAGTCACGGCTTTCCTTCGATTATGGACTATTCTCCAACGTATGGAGTTTCGCGACTTATTTATGGAGGGATGTACGCGATTGGAGGATACGGCGAGGGATATTTTCTCCCGACATGGATGGCCGCGTGATTTGAGGATTGATCTACCTTAGATTGAATACATTTATTTCGATAGTGCCTTTTTGTAATGCTTGTCTATTCTTTATTCCCTAGTGGTTGTGTGCATCTTAGTTATGCAGAGGCCGGGTGTAAACATTAAACATTTTCGTTAATATATGCGTCCATTTAAAAAAAAGCATGTACAAAAGTGAATATTATGGATGAAGCTATTTTAGAGAAGTACTTGGGTTTACCAAGCATGATAGGGTTGGATAGAAGTGACAACTTTGTTTATTTTTTGGGAAGAATTATACAAATATTAAAAGGATGGAAAGAGAAGTTCATATCTATGCAGGGGAAAGAAATATTGTTGAAGGAAATAATCCAAGATATTCCTGTTTTTCCAATGGGGGTGTTTAAATCTGGATGAGGAGATAAACTATGTATGGCTACATTTTGGTGAGAAGATTTGGATGAGGAAATGGAACTCCATTGGTTTGCATGGTAGAGAATGTGCATCCCTAATAATATGGGGTCATGGGGGTTTTGAGACATACATTCTTTTAACCTAGCTAAGCATGTTTGGCGCCTCATCAACAAACCTGATTCATTATGTGCCCAAGTGCTTAGGTCAAATAATATCCGTATGGGAATATTTCGAAGGCAGGATCTCGAAGAAGGGTTATTCCTTTACGTGGCAGAGAGCATTGTTGCTGGCTTACAAACCTTCAAACGTGGCCACATTTGGAGAGTTGGTTCTGGTGCAAGGATAAATATATGGGATGACCATTAGATTACTAATAGTATGAAAATAAAAGTTCAAACAAACAAGGGACAAATTATCATGCGAATTGTTGATGAACTAATCAATCTAGTGACGGGCTAATGGGGTGAGGCTCCAATAAGAGATAATTTCTTAGCACTGGACGCAAAACGGAGTCTAATGATGTCTTTAATTTAGCACCTGCAGGGTGGTTTTGTAGCCTGGCATAAAACAAAGTCATACTGCTTCTCTGTTCCGTTAGCTCATTTTACTGAGTGGGATCACCAATTCGGTAATCAAGTGCGGAGAAGATATGGGCAAGGTGCTTCTGGCAATAACCTGGTCTGGCATAGATTATGGAAATTACAAGTACCTGGGAAAATGAAAATCTTCCTATAGCGAGCTCTGCATGGAGTGGTGCCTGGGCGACTGATCCTTGCTTCTAGACATATACGTGTCCCTGCAACATGCCATGTGTCCCTGCAACAGGCTGAGAATGGGGTGACATCCGCACCAAACCCACACCAGTCCACCATCAATATCACCTAACCACCACACCAAACCAACCCATAAATTAATCTGTATGAGCCAATCCGCACCAGCCCATTTGCTCTTTAACCCCAGACCGCACCAAACTCATTTGCTGTTGCGGTTTCACACCATTTCACAACCCATTTGCTGATGCGGTTTCAAACCATTTGCTTGCTGTACTAGGTGAGCATCTAGGTACGAGTAACCAATCATGGTACCAGGCTACCAGCAGGCAGCAGCATATACACTATGACAATTCATCTAGTTCAGTTTGAAGGAGCACGTGCATGGTAGGACTTGGCGACGGTGGGAGCACGTATTGGCGACGCCGGCAAAGCTTGAGATCCTGAGATATAGAAGACGAGAGCAGCGGCGTCGGCCACACGATTGTCTGGTCGTCAGGGAGTCACGGACGTCTGTGGGGAATTGCAAGACGGCGCAGCCATCAATGAAGTCTGGTCTCCGGCGACGCCGATGTAGGGCGCCAGTGCAGAGCGGCGGGGTCATCGCCGGAGGGCCGAAACACGTAGAGCGAGCGAGCGAGCTTGGGGTAGCCGTGCAGAGATCGGTGCCGGTACAGAGGTGGTCCTTAGCGAGCTGGAGCTTGACGTGGCGTCGGCAGAACCCGGCGCACAAGGATGCACGGCATGGCAGAGAGGAACGGCTGCAGGGACGAGGACAGATACCGCCTGGAGAGGGACCAACGGGGGCGAGCAGGAAGGCGGCGGTCACTCGCGGTCCGGCCATGGCGAGGTAGGGGAGCGGGGCGAACTCGAGGTGGCAGTGCTCGTGCGCTGAGATGACGCGGCCAGGCATGGAGGGGACGAGGCTGCGCCAGGTCTCTTCATGGATGAACTGCTGGGTTCCACCACGGGTTCACCCATGGTCTCAAGCCGTTTCAAAGCTTGCGGATTGGAACCACACCCAAACCGATTATTCCGTGCACCCACTCCAATCCAAACCACATCTTTGTAGAATCCGTTTGAGCCCATCCATTCAGCAACCGAGAGTGAAACCGCCCCAAAATAACCACACGAGTCCGCGCCATTCTCAGCGTGATAATGCATCTATTGTTTACTTGTCTTCGGGCTCGAGAAGTTTGCAATTCTTTGGGTTTGAACGATGACATTGATCGAGTTATGGTAGGAGAGCGATCATGTTCATGTGGTCTCGAAGATATTCTATGCAGCTCCAATAAAAGACCTATAGTGTCGGGTATGCTGAGAACTAATGAAGCTATAGCGGTATCCTGCTGGTACATATGGTGGCAAAGTCGGAAAATAGTGAAAGGAGAAAGGATGGCAAACCCTAATTGTCGGCGTTTCCAATTAATGCTTTGGCAAACCCTAATCATACTTTTTTGTATACATAAAATGGATCTGGATATTTACCACAACTATTTTTTGTATTGGTCCGGATTCAAATATTACCATGACAATTTTAATTTTACTAATATGGATATTGGATAATTATTTATAGGCTTAAGCCTGGTTGCTTACCATTGTTGCGACAATCCTTCTTGGCCGTTTGATCAGGGGAAGGCTCTGCGGCCGCAACCTTCCCATGAGGCCATTCCTGCGACAATCCTTCTTGGCCGTTTGATCCTCTACCTTGAGCCAGCAGAACCGTGCGATTTTGTCTCTTGGGTAATGATTTTGTTACCTCAACCATTGTTGATGAGGTGGGTCCTATTATTTTCTTGGCCCGCAGTTTAGAGAGGTACAGGGAGTCCCTCTCTCTATTTGGCTTTTGGTTATACATCGTGACCTTTTCCTTTGAGATAGGTTTCACGCCGCCATTGGCCCTGCCGACAATGCAGCAGGCAGAACGCTCTGCGGCCGCAACCTTCCCCTGATCCCCTGATCTTGGCACCATGCTTGCCTCGCTTGAACCTCTTGCCCAACAGCACTGTTTCTGCAGGCGCGACTCCAGATCCTACACCCTCTCCTCATCCTTCTCATCTTGTATAAATTATTCACGATAAGTTCCCACCCCTAGAATGGACCACCGACTCTAATTTTATAAGACTGCTAAGAAATATACTTGATAAATTTACAAAAAAATTCTATGACCATGAAAACACATGAAAGAAGGAAGTATCTCACGCGCGGAGATGGCGTTTTAGCTCATAGGCATAAATATAGCTATTATGAAACATGAATAAAAATCATATATCAAATAAATGTAAAAAAATTGGTGTACATACGGACATTCTATGTTGCACAAGAAAAATATTTTTTTTATAGCTTGTGTCAAAAGATAAAAAATATCTTGTGAATAGTTGGAGCATCGCCAAAACTTTGCATGCCGAAACTTTATGTGCAAATATAAAATGTCGGAACATACAAAAAAATCAGATTCTTTAACATTTCAAAAAAAATATTTAATAGGGATTTCCATTTTCGTGTCACAGTTTCGTTAGTTGTACACACTTTTTCCCGGCCGCTTAATTTTTTCTCACTTTTTTTCAGATCCTTCTTCAAAACTCTCACACGGTCTGAAACTCGCTATCCGTCAACTTTGCTATTACGTGCTGATAAGTGGGCCGTGTTCAGTCGAGTCTCATAGTGAATACTTCTCTCCACTTATCCAAATCCGCGTGAGACCAACATCTTATCCACGTGAGCGCCAGACCCACAACTTATCCAGGTTGGCTTGCAAGATGAGACCCCAAGACAGCCCCGCGATCGTGCCGATGCCATTGCCTCCCATTTCTTCATCTCCGACGATGGCAGCCCTTTTCTGGCAATGGTGGCCCTTCTCCGGCTGCGAGTTATGTCTAGTTTCACTTCGGCCTCCCGTTCGTCCTGGCTATAGTATGGTGTCGTCCCATTGACCTATATGAAGATAAAGAATGACAATGGCAACCATGCGCATGTAAGGTTAGATCTCGCACCAAATTATTCCGATTAGAGGGGGACGCTTGCTGTGGATAATTAATTGGTGCAACTTGGGAGCTCAATTGGATGCGCGCTTGATGCGGAGAATACGGCCAACAGAGGAGACGTTCCGATGATTTAATTTGTTTATCGATTTATTGTCTCGATTGCAATCAAGTGAATCTATTAGGTAAAAGTCAAACTTTAAGATTCAGGAAGATGGAAGTATAAAAAATAAGAAAATAACAGAACTCTTGAACATTTTCAAATTAAAAAAATTATACAACTCTTAATGTAAAAGAGAGTTTTTTTAATTTTTAGAGCGTGAAAAGTGATGCATTCACTAAAATCTGTATGTCTTATGTATATACAAAAATTATACAACTCTTGAACACTTTCAAATTACAATTTAGACTTGATAATGTTGTCCTAAAAAAATCTTGAGGATTTGCCCTTTTTAGAGCGTGAAAAGTAATGCATAAACTAAAAGGATCACTAAACTAAAATCTTTATGTCTCGTGCATATACAAAAATTTACACCTTTAAACACTGTAAAATCGCGACGTGATAATGATATGCTAAGAAAATCCTGAGAGATTATCATTTTTATAGTGGAATGTAATGCATATACAAAAAGTATACACCTTTGAACACTTTAAAATCACACTTAGCACTTGATAATGATGTGCTAAGAAAATCTTGAGAGATTATCATTTTCATTGAGTGGAATGTAATGCATAAACATGCATATACGAAAATTATACACCTCTAAACACTTTGAAATCACACATAGGACATGATAATTTTGTGCTAAGAAAATCTCTTGAGAGATTATCATTTTCATAGAGTGAAATGTGATGCATAAACTTGCATATACGAAAATTATACACCTTTGAACACTTTGAAATTGCACTTAGGATATGATAATGTTGTGCTAAGAAAATCTTAAGAGTTTATCATTTTCATACAGTGAAATATAATGCATAAACATGCATATACAAAAATTATACACATTTGAACAATTATAAATCGCATTTAGGACATGATAATGTTGTTCTAAGAAAATATGGAGAAATTATCATTTTCATAGAGTGAAATATAATTCATAAACTTGCATATACGAAAATTATACACCTTTAAACACTTTGAAATCGCACTTAGGACATGATAATGTTGTGCTAAGAAAATCTTAAGAGTTTATCATTTTCATAGAGTGAAATGTAATGCATAAACATGCATATACGAAATTTATATATCTTTGAACACTTTGAAATCACACTTAGGACGTGATAATATTATGCTAAGAAAATCTTGAGAGTTTATCATTTCCATAGAGTGAAATATAAAACTTACATATATGAAAATTATATACCTTTGAAAACTTTTCCTTTAAATTATATTAAATTCATTTGTTTATGGAGTTAAAGTACCGGTGGAAAACTCATTATTTTGCATAGATAGAGGGGTGGTTCCCGACAGATATAGGGGTTATCCTGTCCGCTAGATCATAGAAAATTAACGGTTGGTGGGCACGATCCGCATGACAACTTTCTCGACCAATCATAGTGTAGTAGCCAAATGAGCATAAGGTGAGAGTTTATGACTAAGAGAGAGGGGGAAATTGAGTAGTACTAAAAACCAAGGAAAAAGCTGACAAAGAGATTCAGATAGAAAATAGAAATAGATTTTAAAAAAGTAAAATGCTTGTTTTATACAATGAAATACATATTGGCATACATCAAATTATTTGTAATTCAAATATAGATGAGTGTGCCAATTATTGCCTCATTTAGACAAACTATGTTTTGGAGAGGGATGTTTTGGGAAGGGGTTTGAGTAGAAAGCTACGAACCTTCATAGATAGTAGGTGATTTGGAAAGTGGTGATTAGATTAAAACTTGATTTCTCTATGTTTCTTATGTTGGAAGGTCACATAAGAAGACTTCGTGGGTAGGTGTCACTATGTTTTGATATTTTTTGAAATTTTTGTGCATAAAATGACATAATTAGTTAGCTAAACCCCATTCGTCGACTCTCTATTGACCAGCCACCGGAGGGTACTGAGTATATTGCACGCGGTAGTGTTAGTACTAGAGAGCAAAACTGAGTACAACCAAATTGCCAGTGTTAGTCTTGAGCATACGAGTAGCTAGGGTTAGACACGAGGAAAAAATATGATGCATGGTAGCGAACGCGTGCGACCGTGCACAGTGCAGTAACCTACGCAGTTACGCAGTGCACGATGGTGCAACAAAACGTCCCCTCCCTTTACCTTCATAAAGGCCCTCTCCCTCTCTGCCTCCCCACTCTCTCTCACTCCTTACTCGCTCACTCACGCAATCGTCTCCACTATCCCATCACCTTCTGCAAACACCCAAGAAAACCCCAAAGAAAACCCCACCCGCCCCGGCGATGGAGAAGAATGGCGTGGTGGCCATCGTCGCCTCCAAGGCCACTGGCGAGGAGGCCCATGTCCCCGTCTAGGCCCCCGCCGAGGCATCGAAGGCAGCCGCCGTCCCCGTCTAGGCCCCCCTCCCCGCTTCTGCCGCCGCCGATGAGGAGGCCCCCGCTAGTAGAGAGCATATACTGCTCGACTGGGACCCCTACGAGAAGGAGGAGTACATCTGTCCAGAGAACCTATGACACCAGCATCGTCGACCCATGGTCAGAGGTAACTAGGGTTTTTCCACTTCCCTTGTTCTTCCCTCATTCCCATCGTCGGATGCTAGATCGTGTGTTATTAGGGTTTGACTATTCGTATTTTTAATCGTTGGATGCTAGATCTTTTTACAAAAGCTAATCCTCTTATGTTAGATCTCGTGTTTCGATGAATCCGCATGTTCGTATTTTAATCCTATTTTATTTGTTCTCCGAGTTGTAGTTAAGGAATTCCCAAGGTAGTACTAGCGCCGATCTGTAGCTGGGATTGGTATTTGATTTTGTTTGAGATTTAGGGATTGAGAAATTTAACCCACTCAGTTAATTTATGCAAATAATCAGGAATTCTCAATTGGTTAATTTATACAAATAATCAATCTCAATAAATCAAGGTATCTCAATCATATTCTTATTGAACACTACTATTTTTCCAACAGATGGATAGCATCGATGTCTACAACGGCAACGAGTCCAAGCACACTAAGACTTGTCACGTGCTGAGAAGGCTAAAGTCCGACATGTACGGCACCTACTTCGCTGGCGATGTCTATGCCCCTTCTACAAGAGGAGACTCGGCGTCACCGACTTCAACTGCCTCGTGACGCATGCCGAGGACGTGAGCTCCTGCAACCCCAACGTTGACTAGACCGTGACCGTGAACGTGCACAAGGAGCTTGAGTTTCACTCCACAATTTACAGAAGGTGGTCATCAAAGAGGGTCGCATGCCCTCGATCAAGCCCAAGGCGCCCAAGGTCGAGGGACTGGCAGCAAGAAGTGGAGGAAGCGCCAGAGGGAGGAGACGGAGGAAAAGAGGTGTCAATGATCTTGTGTGCCGCTGCTATTATAAAGCAGCTTCTTTTGCTTTGTCTATGTTGAACTTGTGTGTTGCTGCTGAGCAGCCAAATTGTCAAATCTCGTTAAATATTGTACTATATATATCTTATATATTAGCTGCTTTATCTATATCTGCTTTTTGTTTACCGAATGTATTTATGCGGCTGGTTAATTTGCTGCTCTATATTTTCTACTAGATTAGGCAAAAATGAGGGCAACAAAAAATAATAAATAAAAAGATAAGCTACTCTAGATTCACTATCAATTTAGAAAATAATAATAACTGTTAGCAAGAGAAAAGAAAAATATGGTCTTAAAAAGGTCAGTCATAAAATAAAAAACTCTCAATTTCAACAAGAGATGCGCATGTAACTACCAAACACATCTTATATAGTCTTATACTACTTTCCCACAACGTACCAACCAATTGGCACATGGCCGACCCCACACGTCACCATAACACGTTTTCCATCAACAGGCTCCACATGGTTCCACACAACGGTCCCACACGTCAGCCAATGATCAACCTGATGGCGTCTGTCATTAAAGGTTCTTGATGAGTTTAAGAAAACAAGATGTACAAAAGTGAGAAAAAATTAAATGCCAGCCAAAAAATGAATACAATAAAAAACCAAGGCACTAAAATAGATCGCATTCTAATAATTAATGATTGCATCTACACATATGTGCCAAGGTGGACTGTATCTTGCGTCCATGTAAGGTTTACATTGACGTTTTTCCAAACTCAGAACTGCAGTTCTCCAAGTCCCTCAAGTCCCTCAAATCCCTGCTAAGAAAGCAATCCAGCTAGCCGGATTATGACAAATATGAATTTAGTTATTCCTACACATATGAAGGGAGGATATATAGCTCAAAGATCTGAACTCTGTCCATGTTTATAGGTCCGTTCACTTGCATTGGTACTTGATGAAATTTCAATACATATTATTGGATGCGTACATCTTTTTGAGATGGATAGCAAGTTATATGTAGAATGGTTATTGGGATGTGAGACTAAAAACTAAAGTCTATTCCGTGAGTTAAGAAGGTGGGCTACTAGAAATACTCAATGTGATTTATATGTGCAAAATCGTTCTGGAACCAATTTTCCTTAAGAAGAATGAGAACAGTCGGTGTATGATCTGCAAAACAAAACATGCGTGACTTCGTGAGTTCTGTCGCATAGTTCTTCATTCCGACCATGTTTGCGTATTTGTTTTGTCTCTTCCGATCGCAAGCGCACGGACTCTTTTGCTAGTCTACACATATGTGCCAAGGTGGACTGTATCTTGTGTCCATGTAAGGTTTACATTGACTTTTTTACAAACTCAGAAGTGCAGTTCTCCAAGTCCCTCAAGAACTCTTCAAACGCCACGGCAGACGACCCGCCTTCCTTGAGGGCGTCCGCCGCCATCTTCTTGGCCGCCGGGAGCCTCTCTCTGAGCTTGTTCCCTTCCTCCGACTCCATCACCAGCCTCACCTTCGCCTCCACCTCCTCCGCCTTCACAATTTCCTCCTCGTAGCCCTCCACCGCCACCCCGACTTTCATCTCCTCCACCACGTGCACCTTGTTCATCCTCTGCTCGGCGTACAGCGGCCAGCAGATCATGGGCACGCCAGACACGATCCCCTCGAGCACCGAGTTCCACCCACAGTGCGTCACGAACGCGCCGACGGCTCGGTGTTGCAACACCTCGGCTTGTGGCGCCCAGTTCTTCACCACGAATCCCCTGTCAGCCGTCTTCTCTAAGAAACCCTCCGGAAGCGCCGGCTCGACGGACTCGTCCTTCTGCTCCGGTGGGTTGCGCACCACCCACAAGAACCTGTGGCCAGATTTCTGTAACCCGCGTGCCACCTCCCCCAGCTGCTCTGCCGAGAAGGTGCCCAAGCTGCCGAAGCAGAGGAATACCACGCTCCGCTCCGGCTGCGCGTCGAGCCACTCGAGGCACGCGTGTCTCCCGCCGGCGCTCCCCGCCGTTTGTCCAGGAAGGACCAGCGGGCCGATGCAGTAGACAGGCGGCGTCGAGCGGCCAGGCGTGCAGAGGCCGTGCCTGAGTGCGTCGAGAGCCCTCGACTCCAGCCAATCGAAACTGTTAGCGAGAAAGCCTCTCGCTTCGGGCATCCGCGTGTACTGGCGCAGCCGTTCCCTGGCGACGTCGCTCTCTCGGTCCAGCATCGTGGTCGTCATGTCCAACGCACGAATCGGCGGCATCCGGGAAAGTGGAGCACGGCCGTGCCCATGTCCTTAAACGACGAGGGGGCGGTGGGATAGTAGTACGGGAGGTGGAGCATGACGGCGAGGTCGCCGACCGCGGACGCGAAGAAGAAGTACGCGGGGATGGCGAGCTCGGCGGCGACGTCGAGCGCGTCGACGCAGAACATGTCGACCACGAGGGCGTCGACGACAGGGAGCGCGCGGAGGAATTCCAGTAGCGCGGCGTGGGCGGCGCGAAGCACGTGGATGGTGCGCAGGACCGAGTTGGAGTAATGTTCGTCCTTGCCGGACGACGGCACGGGGAGGAGGCGGAACGTGATGTCTGGGCTGGCGGAGGCGAGGCGGGCCATCGCGTGTGCCGTCACGGCGTCCTTGTCCGGCGGGTTCACGACGGAGATGACGACGGCGTGGCCGCGGCGGAGGAAGAGCTTGGCCAGCTCCACCATGGGGTTGAGATGGCCTACGCCCAGCGACGGATAGAGCACCACCGTCTTCCGCGTCATAACGGCCATGCTTCTTTCTTTTCTTGGTTGACGTACGTGGGAGCCTACTGCCTAGGAGGGAATCGAAATGTGGAACCAGGCAGAAGAGAAACGATCGTTCTGGCCACTTCCTACACACGCACGCATATAAAGCATGGAAAGCTTTCGTGTACGATCCAGAAGGGAATGGGCAATCAGCAGTGCGTGGCACACAGTGTTTGGCACGTGATTCAATAGCTTTTCCTAGTCTGCTCTGAATTCGATACGTACGGGAGGATCAGATAGTTCTAGTTCAGCAGTTCCAGTAGGAAATCATGAGGCAATAGCAAGTTCGCATTGGCAACCACTTGCGTCCATGCATTTTCGCGTATTTTTTTTTATAAATCTGACTAAACTAAACTGAAGTTCAGCCAATTTTACTCTTCAAACGAAACTAATTTGAAATTTGACCCCTCACGATCGACGTCACTTCAAACGAAGCCGACCTAACACATATCGGCGATGGCGCCGAGCTAGCGACTGGGGTGGGCGTCTGGCTGACGTGCCGCTATGTCGGCGCCATTTCAAATGGCGCCGATCCTAGGGTTATACCCAGTCGACCAGTTTTCCTTTCTCTCCCGATCAAGTCAAAACACAGCCGCCACAAGCCGCCTGTGCCCTCCCTCGCGACGCCGGCCGGACGCACCACCTACCGCCGCTCCTCCTCCACTCTCTCCACCTCCGCTCCACCTCCCGCCGCTCCTCCACCTCCGGACGCACCACCTACCGCCGCTCATCCTTCACTCTCTCCACCTCCGCACCACCTCCCTCCTTCGCTCTCTCCACCTCCGCACCATCTCCCGCTGCTCCTCCACACCTACTGCCGCTCCTCCTCCGCTCTCTCCACCTCCACACCACCTACCGCCGCTCCTCCACCTCTCCGCGGTAGGTGTGGAGGAGCGGCGGTAGGTGGTGTGGAGGTGGAGAGAGCGGAGGAGGAGCGGCGGTAGGTGGTACGGCCGGACGGCGTCGCGAGGAAGGGTAGAGGCGGCTTGTGGTGGCTATGTTTTGACTCGATCGGGGAAGAAAGGGAAACTAGTCGACTGGGTATAACCCTAGGGTAGGCGCCATTTGAAATGGCACCGACATAGCGGCCACGTCAGCCAGGCGTCCACCCCAGTCGCTAGCTCGGCGCCATCACCGACATGTGTTAGGTCGGCACCGTTTGAAGTGGCGCCGCCGTGAGGGGTCAGATTCTAAATTAGTTTCGCCCGGGGGCAGAGTTGGTTGAACTTCGGTAGTTTGGCCAGATTTATCAAAAAATACCATTTCCGCCGAGCTCTTCTTTGGTACCCTCAAATGATTATGATAGTGCTCCATTTTGATCTATCCGAGTTATTATCATAAAACCGTTATTTTTATAGCAAAATTTATTGACTGGTACCACTTTACAATTTGTGTATCAAAATTTATCATAAAATATGTTAGTTGTTTTAAAAAATATTGCTAAACCCGAATTGACACCGTTTCTGACCGGTCTGACCCACCGTCAGAGCTGACACGGCACCCCGCAGATGGCTCTTGTTGGCAGCCCAACGGTCCATTGATAGCATAAAAGCACCACTTTTGTGCTTAAATTTTAAAAAACCACCACTTTTAAATACAAATTAAAATATAAAAACTTTTAATACGAAAAGTGCTGATATGTTTGAATATTTTTAATATAAATTTTATTCACTATTTCAAATAACTAAAATATGAAAAAAAAATGCTTCTATTAATAATGCAAACTTTGGAAATTCATAACTTCAATTATATAATTGTAAATAATATAAATAATATGCCTAAATTTATTACAGAATTTTAAGGAATCCATTTCTAACATCCATCATGCATGAATCAAATATGTTCCTCTTGGGTATTACAAGAAAAAAAATAAAAAAATGCGTGTAGATATATGATGCACGACTACGACTCTGTTCCGATCAAGGTTAAATTCTAATTTTGGCGAGTACACACGAGAAGGAGTGCCCCCCATCCGGGTCCATAAAGACCTTAGTTATTAGCTCACTACCGATTAATGTTGATGTGTACGTGACAATGCCCATAGCCGGCGTGCTACCGTTATATAATATTAATCTGCTCACATACGTGCATACATGTACTATGTCTATTTAGCATTTTAGCACTTTTTTTAATATAGTGTAATATACTATGTAACACAGAGAAGAGATGAATATATTTTTACATGCATGAAGCTGGGATAGATGACACACGATAACATGTCGTACATGCATGTATGTACCTATTTAGCTGATGTTTTTCATAGAGACGAGAGAAGATCAAGAGAAAAAGAAGGCGATTTTTTAAAATAATACACATTTTTTATTATTTTTAAAAGTATTGTATGAATTTCGTAATTTACAAATCTAACATATTGTCAGCCTAAGACTAGCCGACTAAGAGTAGCCGAGTGAATCATTCGGTGTAGGCTTGACCGATTCGGCAAAAACCAGGCCAATTGCATGTAGCAGCAGGACCCACGCGGGCCGAATGCTACACTCGACGACGGCCTGGCCGAATGGCCTAATCAGTCACGGACTGACCGAGTGTATGTCTTTAGCTAGCTGCGATTCTTGTTGGAAGAAAGAGGATCTTTTTTTTGAGAGAATACGACTCTTTATTGATCATGACAAACCATTACAGATTGTCTACCGGATACAATCTGGGATAGAGTTTCTAAAGATTACAAAAATAAACTGCTACGCAGAGCGAGCTAAAGTATGAGCCGCAACATTGCTATGACGAAAAACATGGATAACAGACACGGAGGCAAAATCCTAAAGAATTGCCTTGATGTCATTTACCACCACACCAATTTGACTGCGATCAACCATAGACGAGTTGACCCGCTGCACCAAAGACAGGCAGTCAGAAGCGACCACCAACCTGTCGAAACCTTCTTCGCCGGCAAGGGAGAGAGCGCGGCGGAGAGCCAGTGCTTCAGCAACTTCCGGCGTCGTAACCTCCTGGACGAGTTCGCTGCAAGCAACTGAACATTCTCCTCTGTGGTTCCGGATCATGATGCCAATTCCCATTCGGAGGGAAGGGGAGAACAGAGCTGCGTCAACATTAATATGAACCGTACCTTCAGGCGGCGGAGACCAACGGGGCAAAGAGGTGGAAGTCTCACACCTGGTAGAAGGGTTAGGCTTGAAAAGATGCATCTCGATCATCTCGACATAAGCTTTACATTGCTCGGCAATACTGTGTGGATGCCTCATTGGTTCTCCATTTTTAACATTATTCCGAGCCAACCACAAGTGCCAAGTAACCACTGCCAGAACCATGCGTTCTCTGTCAGTCGACCGTGCAGTTTAGGAGAAGTGAATGATTTCCGCCGCAAATGAATACCGGAGACCGGTTTTATCTCTCGCCACACCTCACAGGCAAACTGGCAGAATAAGAACATGTGATCAGCAGTTTCCTCCCGGCTACAGTACACACACGACGCCGAGGCTGGAATATGGCGACGTGTGAGCTGCACACCAGAGGGAAGAAAATCATGGGCAAATCTCCAGAAGTTAATCTTCATTTTCCCTGGTGCTTTGATTGCCCACAATTTCTTCCACAACAGGCTCTCTTCCTGCGCACCTGAGCTCACCCCTCCGCCCTGCTTGCTTCGATCAACATAGAACTTCTCTGTCCTCGCAAGATGATAGGCCGAGCGGACAGTGAAATCACCAAACTAAGTAAAGGGCCATGAGACAAAGTCTGAACCGACCCGCCTACTGATTGGAACCTGAAGAATTTGAGCTGATACTTCCTCCTCAAAAATGGTGCGGACCACGTCCACATCCCATACACTGCGGTCTTCATTGAGCAAGAAGGACACAGTAGCGCCGACAGGAATCGGCGTCAGAGGTTGTAGCATCTCAGGCTTCACATTTGGAATCCAGTTATCAGTAAGCACCTTAATAGTATTTCCATCGCCAACACTCCATCGAACTCCCATCTTCACAAGTTGCAAACCATGACAGATACTCCTCCAGGTGAAGGATGACGATCTCAGTTGTGGTGCATCCCAAAGCTCACACTCTGGGAAATACCTGCCTTTCAGCACTCTGGCGCACAACGAAGATGGATCCGTGAGTAATCTCCAGCCTTGATGCCCCAGCATGGCCTAGTTGAACAAGATGAAATCTCGGAAACCGAGCCCCCCTAGTGATTTCGGGGTTGACAACCACTCCCAACTGTGCCAATGCATTTTCTTCCTCCCATCCTCAAAACCCCACCAATGATCCGCGATGGACTTTCTCAACGAATCGCAAGTGGAGGTAGGAAAACGGAAACAGCTCATAATATATGTGGGGATAGCTTGAATAACAGCTTTGAGCATAGTTTCCTTACCAGACCTTGACATAGGACGACCAGACCAGGCATTCATTTGCTTCCAGGCTCTGTCCAGAATCGGCTTAAATGATCCCGTAGGCGAGCGACCGACACTAGTAGGCATACCAAGATATGTCTCCTGTAGAGCATCATTCGCCACACCTAACCAATTCATCACATCATCCTTGACATTACTGTCACAGTGCATTCCGAAGAAAACCTATGATTTGTCCATGTTAATTTTCTGACCAGAACCTTGATAGTATAAAACAAGGGTCTCCCTTAGAGCTTCAACACTTCTCGGATTGCTCCGTGCAAAGAAGATGCTATCATCTACGAAGAGGAGGTGGGAAATAGGTGGGCCCGAGCGGCCGTTGCGAACTCCTTGTAGAACCCCCACATTCTCCGTGTCAAAAAGCAGACTAGACAAACCTTCAGTACAAAGCAAGAAAAGGTATGGACTTATCGGATCCCCTTGGCGGATCCCCCGAGAGGGAACAACAGGCGAAGTGAGCTCTCCATTAACACGAACTGCATAACGAACATGAGTGACACATCTCATAACTGCAGTGATCCATGCAGGAGCAAAGCCCAACTTGCAAAGAGAGCCATGTAGATATTCCCATTCTACACGGTCATAAGCCTTCATCATATCGATTTTGAGAGCAAAGAACGGTCTCTTGGCTTTTTGTTTTCTGATGGTATGGAGGCATTCATAAGCAATCAAAGCATTATCAGTGATCAGTCTGCCGGGAACAAAGGCACTTTGGTGTTCTGAAATCACCACTGGAAGGATCACTTTCAAACGGTTAGCTAAGACCTTTGATGCTATCTTATACAAAACATTACATAGACTGATTGGTCTGAAGTTTTTGAGGTGTTCAGGACTGGTTACCTTTGGGATAAGTACAATCACCGAATCACAAAAGCCCTCTGGAATATCATCCCCCATCAGAAAGCCCCTCACTGCCGAGCAAATATCATCCTTCAAGAATTCCCAATGTGTTTGGTAAAATAGAGCAGGAAAACCATCAGGCCTGGTGCCTTTGTAGGCCCCATCTGAAACAAGGTTGTCTTGATTTCCAAGTCCGTATACGGCTTAATCATCTCATCGTTCATGTCACTAGTGACTTTGGGTTTGATAGCATCAAGAACAACCTCAGAAGTACATGGTTCAGATGTGAAAAGCTCACCGTAGAACTTCTCTGTCATCACCTTGATCTCACCAAGCTCCTCGCAGCGTGACCCATCCTCGCGGACAAGCGCACGGATCCTGTTAGTGCAACGACGAGTAGAAGCACGCGCGTGGAAGAAGGCCGTATTGTGATCGCCCTCTTTCAACCAGTCCACGCGAGAGCGCTGTCTTGCCATGACTTCCTCCCTTTCGAACAGCTCACAGAGCCTTCTTTCAATATTCTTTGCCTTTTCAAGAACAGTGGAGTTCCACGGCGCCAGCCGAATCCCTTTCAGCTGCCTCTCCAGTTTCCTTATTTCCTTCCAAACAGCACCGAAGTTAATCTAGCTCCATTCTTGCAAAGAAGAAGCTACTGCATGTAGGCTGGCCCAGGTAGCTTGCAAGGACCGCGGTCCAGAAATAGATTCAGTCCATGCTTTCTCCAAAGTATCACGGTAGTCAGGTGCTCGAAGCCAAGCAGCCTCAAATTTAAAACCAGCCTGGACAGGCCTCCTTTCAGAAAACTCGCCAGCTTTTTGGAGACGGACTAAGACAGCAAAGTGATCAGACGTGGTTGTTATGATGTTTTCTACCACACAATCATCGAAAACTGAAGATAAAGAGCTATTCGCCACAACTCTATCTAGCCGGACACGAACCCCAGCATCACCCTCTTGCTGATTCGACCATGTAAAAAGAGGGCCAATGAAACCCAGGTCCACCAGACCACATTCATCCAAACAGTCCTTGAATTGGTTCATCTGAGTGTCCGATCTCTCCCGAGCGCCTGCATGCTCATGTTGGAACAACACCTCATTGAAATCACCACAAGCAAGCCAGGGCCCCTCCCACTGGTTCCGCAACCGCCTCATGAGAAAACTCGTGTCGCTCATCCCTACACGATTCTCCATAGACGAAAGATGCACGCCATGGAGCACATGTATCCAACGAGATCACCACATCAATGCATTGTGCATTCTGGCCCTTAAGAGAGACATTGAACGGCTGCAACCAAAAATGTGCAAGGCCTCCACTAAGACCCTCACAACTAACAGCGAGACTGCCCGTAAATCCTAGACTCCACATGAAATTACGGACACGCTTATCCTTCATCTTCATCTCAGACAGAAAGAGGAAGGAGGGTCGATACGTTGAGACTAGCCAACGTAGTTCACCAACTGTCGAGTCAGACCCAAGTCCCCGACAGTTCCAGCATAGGAGTATCATTGCGTCTGGCGGGGCTGCTCAACAGCCACCGCCTGATCCGCCGATCGCACATTCTCCTTCTTATGCTTTTTGTTGGAATCATCAGAAGCCTCAGCACCAAGCCCCAAAGTTGCCTCACCATCCAGGGCTGAAGACTTCTGTCCGCCTGCAACAACCAGCGCCTGATGACCGGGTGAAATGGCATGTTCATGCGCTGATAGTTTTGGGACATAGATTTGTTTCGTTTGCTTCCTCTTACGCCCAGCCGTACGGTTCTTGTCACGCGAAGCAACTTGTTTACCAGTGGCAGCGGGCTGGTTCTTCCCTGTCGCCGGAGTTCTTCGGGCACAGACAGGTTTTTTCACCGGTGAGTTGACCTCGCCTGTTACCATATCCTCCTTATTGCGCCCAGTTGATGGGGCCGAGGCCTGCGAGCCAGATCCCATGTCCTTGCCAGTCGAAGAGGATTTTCCAGTCTGCGACTGTTCTGAAGAAGTTGAGGTCTCCCTCCTCTTCTTCTTCTTCTTCTTCTTCTCTGGCACACATAACTTGTCGCCACTGTAGGGCAGTTTTCCTTCCGCATCTCTCTCACCAGGAGTTGGACACAACAAAGATGAGTGACCTAGCAGTCCACAGGAGAAGCAAAACATAGGGAGTTTTTCGTACATCACCTCATACTGCATAGTCATGTTCCTTTTCTTTGAGAACACAGATACGCATCGCATGATAGGTTCAGTCGCATCAATTGTTACTCTGACACGTAGATACGAACCCCATGCTCTCCCCTTTTATCGGCCTCCACATATTCAACAGTACCGAGACGTGAGGCCAGAGGAGTTCCTCGTTCCACATTCATCAGCTCGTACCCCAGGTGCATAATGCGAGCCCAGACAATCAGCTCATCGAAAACCATGTCCTTTGGTTGAATCTTGATATCATAGTCCTTCAACAGGATGGCATGATTGCTACCAGTTCCAAGATACCATGGCCCTCCTTTGGCCGCTCTCAGTTTGTCCGCCTCCGATGCAAATTCAGCCAGAAATAGGTTCGGTCCCATGTGCCGGACCTTCAGACCCTTGGGATTGCCCCAAGCTGATCGCACTACAGTTATGATGGTATTGATGTGCAAGGTGTTCGGCGCAAGTACCTTTCCGATCAGCGCCCACTCGGGGTCCAGGAGATCTACATCTCCCTCATCATCCAAAACCAAGGGTTCCGCCTCCTTGGTCGTGAGCTTCAAACGCCGCATCAAATCCACGACCATCTCCCTGCTAGCCGCAGGTGCGCCTGATGAAGCCGCATCCTGGATTTTTCCTTTGGCCGAATCACTCACCGCCGCAACCGGGGCATGCAGTCTAGCAGCCTTCCCGGTCATGGCATCCGTTGCCATCGCTCCAGTTATCTCCGCCATGATCCCAGGACCTCCCCGATCACCAACACAGGCCAAGGGTGGGCAGTGAAACGAGGTTCACCCCTGAATCACCCCGAAACTGTGAAGAGATCTGGACGAGATCACCGGGTACGCGCAAGGCACGAGTAGTGGCGGAGGGGAGGAAGGGAAAACAAGTATGATCACGATCTATAGATCGAGAGCACCAGATGAGATCGCGTGGGTAGAGCCGCCGATCGCCTGCGCGTCGCCAACCATAACCGCACCGAAAAAAGCGCCCCACGCGCATAACGGGGGAAGAAAGAGGATCTGCGCGCATACATATGCGTCTGATTGTAAGAAGAGAAATGCATGTCCGATTGTAAGGAGAGAGAGAGGGGCTGCTACATGCATGTCTGTTTGTGAGAATATGGATGTCTGTTTGTGAGGAGATAGAGGCGCATGCATGTTTCGCTAGCCATCATCTGAACCATTCGGCTCAGGCCTAACCGAATGAAGTAACCGGTCTTGGTCTTATCCGATTGGAGCTGTCGGCCTGGACGTGACGGATTGCATGCTGATCTCCAGCTCCCATTCGGTTTGGCTGAGGCCGAATCAAAACCATTCGGCTACGCCATAGCCGCCGATAATGTGCTATATTTGTAAATTACTAAATTCATGCAATACTTTTCAAAATAGTTTAGAAAGTATATTATTTAAAAAAATCGTGAAAAAGAAACCCCTACCATGAGTTAGGAAAAGTAACTTGAGCATCTAGCTCATCAAACAAAATGAAAGAAGCAAGTATTGAGGGGCAACAAATTCAAAAGCGGAAGGCCTAGAAGCTCAACCGCGGAAGGCCTAGGATGATGATGAACTCCCGCTCCCGCTCTCGCCCCCGCCCACACCCACGACCCCCGGCTGCGTCCGCCGTAACCACCACACCCACTGCTCACGGCCGCTCGGCCGCGAGCGCCACCACACCACCCCATACCCCCGTCACCAGGCGCACCGCTGCCCCAGAGGCGGATCGAGATAAATGCTGGCCGGACACGGACACGGGCTCGCCTATCTGGAAGGATGCGACGGCCACGCCAGTTGCAACACTCCAACCCTGGCATGGCGGCAGCCCCTCGCCCACCACGTCGCTTCCAATAGCTAAGTATCCAACTCCTCGCCCCCCGCGGCAGAGGAGCCATCGTTTTTCTCCCCGCATGCATGTAGTTTCCACCACCACACGTAGGCACATAGTGCGCCGCCCGGCTGTGTCTACCGTCGTCCCCCAGATCACCCAAGGTGAGCGCTTTGAGGACCGAGTGCTTGCAAGGTACTTCTGCGGTACTACTCGCCGCGTGGGATCCAGAGCCTGTCGCAAGACAGCTTTATCACTGGTAATTGCGTCTGAAGGTTTCTCCCTCTCTTGTCTGGCTGTGGCCGCACCGCCTTGCTTCTGGTTCGGTGGTGCGCCGCAGGAGTTCGCCGTCTCCGGAGGTGAGGTGGGATTTTTCAAATTTGAGGTAGCCTCTACAGACATGGCAGCGGAGATAGCATTGCGCCGTTCATGGATCGTTGGCCCATTAGTGGCCCACATCTCAGCCGCACATAACGCTCTGAAAGGGCTGCATGCGAGCCACGCAGGAGGATAGCTCGGAGCTAGTGGGCATGCAATTTGTAGGACATCGAGTGCCCTTTCTGATCGATATGACAACCTGCTTAGTGCTGCACCGTCTAGAAGTGAACCATGTCAGGAACTGCAGGGCCCCATGCTGGTAACTAGTTTCTTACTCGAGCTAGCGTCCTCGGTTGACAACACCACAGAGCTCTTGCCGCTCACTCTGTTGGCAGCAGTTACTAGACCGCCCCCCGTTTTCCATGCCGCTAAGGAAGCGCTCCACGGGTTGTCAAACACATCTTCTGACTCCGCTCTGTCCCAACGTCTGCTGTAGGATCACAATGATGCACTGCGGCGATCGGTGATAGCCCAAGCCATGCAAGTGACACGATCCTCCCATGCATGCGCCTCCACACGTCCCCCGATCTCTTCTCCCGCTGCCTATCTGGAAGGATGCGACGGCCACGCCAGTTGCAACACTCCAACCCTGGCATGGCGGCAGCCCCTCGCCCACCACGTCGCTTCCAATAGCTAAGTATCCAACTCCTCGCCCCCCGCGGCTGAGGAACCATCGTTTTTCTCCCTGCATGCATGTAGTTTCCACCACCACACGTAGGCACATAGTGCGCCGCCCGGCTGTGTCTACCGTCGTCCCCCAGATCACCCAAGGTGAGCGCTTTGAGGACCGAGTGCTTGCAAGGTACTTCTGCGGTACTACTCGCCGCGTGGGATCCAGAGCCTGTCGCAAGACAGCTTTATCACTGGTAATTGCGTATGAAGGTTTCTCCCTCTCTTGTCTGGCTGTGGCCGCACCGCCTTGCTTCTGGTTCGGTGGCGCGCCGCAGGAGTTCGCCGTCTCCGGAGGTGAGGTGGGATTTTTCAAATTTGAGGTAGCCTCTACAGACATGGCAGCGGAGATAGCATTGCGCCGCTCATGGATCGTTGGCCCATTAGTGGCCCACATCTCAGCCGCACATAACGCTCTGAAAGGGCTGCATGCGAGCCACGCAGGAGGACAGCTCGGAGCTAGTGGGCATGCAATTTGTAGGACATCGAGTGCCCTTTCTGATCGATATGACAACCTGCTTAGTGCTGCACCGTCTAGAAGTGAACCATGTCAGGAACTGCAGGGCCCCAGGCTGGTAACTAGTTTCTTACCCGAGCTAGCGTCCTCGTTGACAACACCACAGAGCTCTTGCCGCTCACTCTGTTGGCAGCAGTTACTGGACCGCCCCCCGTTTTCCATGCCGCTAAGGAAGCGCTCCACGGGTTGTCAAACACATCTTCTGACTCCGCTCTGTCCCAGCGTCTGCTGTAGGATCACAATGATGCACTGCGGAGATCGGTGATAGCCCAAGCCATGCAAGTGACACGATCCTCCCATGCATGCGCCTCCACACGTCCCCCGATCTCTTCTCCCAGCTCCACCCATACCACTACACCATCTCCTTCTCCGCCTCCTTCCTATAAATACATTCTCCTTTGTCAGACCTTGACCCCCATCCGCCCCTCTCCTAGGGCACGTCTCCACCTCCGCAAACCATCTAACCTCCACCTTCGCTGCTTCCGCTGCCTGTCTTTCGGCCACAAGGCAGCCACCTGCAGCAACCCGCAAGTGTGCTGGTTCTGTCGCTGCTCCGGTCATCGGCGCCATCTCTGCTGATGGGGATATGCCTACGGGGTATACCCAGCAGGACGTTTTCCGACTGGCCCAGTAACTGGCGAGTGGGCCTGCAAGACGGCGACTGGATCAAGACCTGGCGCGGATCCAAGCGACTGGAAGCTGAAGGCCCAGGAGAGTAGATAGGCCCAGTCGGATTAGGTTAAACGAGTACCGAAACCTTAACTGATTCAGTTGAGATATGTAAACCCTATGGGGAGGTGAGTCTGTATAAACCTCCCTATAGGGCGAGTAGAGGCACGTTCCATCATACACCCAAGCGACTCGCCGCCTAGCCGTCGAGCTCGCCCCATTGTACCTCCACCATAATACAATTCTAGCAGGAGTAGGTCTTTACCCTCCGGGGGGCCGAACCTGGGTAAAACCCTGTGTCTCCGCCCTCATCTCGCACCGCAGATGGCTGGCCGCCCTTGCCCTTCGTTCTACTACTCGCTGCCGATTGCGGCATCTGCCGTGACCATTTCCATGACAGTGGCGCCCACCCTAGGGCCTGGTCGGTGTTCTGCGGCGAGATCCAATCTGCCCATCAACGAGTCGGTCGCCACTGGCCGCATGATAGCGATCGGCGAGATGCTCCAGATCTTGCCGAGCAGCTATGTCCCGGCGGCGCGACCCATCACGCACATCATGATCTTGCCGGTCGGCACGATCAGCCTCTTCGTCGGCCTCACCGACGTCATCGTCTCGGAGGACTCGGCTCGCATCCGCGAGTCGCTGCCACGCGACCGGCTCTCCGAGAGCCAGGTCCGCACAATCCATCGCCTCGCCTCCGAGTACAACTCGGCCCACAACGGCGTGGCCGAAAACTCCACGGCCGCGGAAGATGCGGCCCTCAACGACGACGCCGACTCGGCGACCCCGGCGTCACTCGCCGGATCCATCACCGTGGCTTCACCCGCGGGCTCCATCACCCAGGTCTCCAACATGGGAGACTTCGAGGATCCTTCCATCCTTGGGATCTTTGACTTCGACTCCGGGTCGGAAAATTCCACTGATCTCCACGACGGGACCGATCGCCACGCCGCGGCCTACATGGCGACTGGCACCGATCCGCCGGAAGATCCATTCTCCACCCCAATCCCTCCTAACGCCACGGCAACGGAGGTCGAGGAACTCCACCTGAAGCTGGCGGAGGCAATCTGCAAGGAGCAAGCCGAGCACGAAATTTTTTGCCTCGAGCAGGTGACGGCGCAGGAGCTGTCGCGCTACCACCAGCAGCGAATCAGGTCGCGCTTGAACCCCACCGTCCAGGGGCGCGCCCTGAACTACGACGACGAGAACGACCCGGCCCGCGTGGCCGAACGCGCGATATGCGAAAACGCGCCACCAGGAGGAAGCGCCCGGCCCCCACCAGGGTCGACGGCGATGGGCGCCCCACCTCCACCCAACCGCACACCCCCCAGAGATCAGCCACGGATAGTGGTCTCCTCACGAGAGCGAGACGCGAACAGCCTACCACTGTTCTCCACCCCGATGGATAACCTCGTGGCAGGTCGAGCCGCGGCCGACAACATCACGGTCACCGGCGACGGCGCCCTACAGATCCAGTACGTCAGGGCCCTACTCGCAAACGCGGTCGAGCAGCAAAATGCAGGCGCCGACTCGCAAGGTTGGGTGTACTCGCGTTCGTCGGGCAGCAGAGCGGCCTCAAGCGGCCGCCCATTGGCGGCAAACACCCTCAATTGCCCGCCACCCGAACCACTGCAGCTCCAACACCGACCCACGAACGCGGCACTCTCCACCAATGACCCCAGGCCAGCGACGAACTTCGTCGCCGCCAACGGTCAGCCCGTCGACGCCCGCACCCACATCATCAACAACCAAAGCTGGCGCGCATGCCAGCCCGACGACTTGCGACACACCCTAACCAATCGCCACGACGGCGATCCAATGGGGTCGCTAAGATGACTCGGGCCCCGGTGCTTCGGACCGATGATCCGAGGCGAAAAATACCCGGCGAACTTCAAAGCGCCAAATGAAATAGAGAAGTACGACCCCTCGTACGACCCCTCCATGTGGCTGGACACCTACCTCATGGCGATGGGGATCGCTGGCCACACCGACCTGCTAGCCGCCCGTTACCTCCCCCTAATGATGGAGGGAACGTGCAGGCAGTGGATCAACACTCTTCCCCCGGACAGCATCGACTCCTGGGAAGAGATGCGCGATGCCTTCGTCAGGCACTTCGAGTGCTCCTACACCCGCGCCACCACCATCGAGGACCTGGAACGATGTGTCCAGGGACCCCGCGAGTCGACCCGCAACTGGGTCCAGCGGTGGCAAGAGCTATGGTACAACGCGGTCGGCTTCCACCCGGACACCGCGATCCACTGCTTCAAGACCTCATGCCGCTGCGAGCCCTTGGTCACCAAGCTCAAGCGACATTCTCGCACACTCGACAACATACCAGACCTCCTCGAGATCGCCAAAAGATACACGGAGGAAGATCCAAACCAGGAAACCGACGACGAGTCGGGAGGCCAACGCCGCACGAGCGGCAACGACAACGGACGACGGTCCGACCTACGCTACAGCAACACTCGCCTCACCGGCAAGCGCCGTAGTGATGGGAGAGTCGACTTCATCGCCAACGCCGAGCACGCGCAGCGCGAGCCCAAGAGCTTCCGCCGCGACGGCGGCAACTACAAGGCGAAACCAAGGTTCAACCCCGCGGCCCTCCTTAACCAACCTTGTGCGTTTCACAGCAAGGAAGGGAAGCCCGCCACGCACACGACCGCCGACTGCCACACTCTCAGGGAGATTGAGAAGGCACGGCGAGCGCGGGAGGACCCCGACAACAACCCGCCAAACGGCAGAAAATTCGGCAGTGTGGCCGGCTCGCTCCACACCTTCACAGGCTTCAACATGAAGCGCGAGAAGAAGGTCATCGCCCGCGCCGTCGCCGTCAACGTGGTGGCCCAGGTGGACATTCCCCAGTTCCTTAACTGGTCGGAGCAGCCCATCACCTGGAGCCGCCAGGACCACTCGCCACGCATCGAGTACCCAGGCCAAGTCGCCCTAGTGGTCAAGCCTAAGGTGGGAGACTACTGGCTCCCCAAAACATTGATGGACGGCGGTAGCTCCATCAACATCCTGTACCTGGACACCTTCAGGCGACTGCGGCTCACGCAGTCGATGGTCGAAACGACCTACACCACGTTCCACGGCATCGTCCCCGGTCGGAAGGCGTATCCGATCGGCAAGGTCACGCTGTCAGTCACCTTCGGCACACCAGCAAACTTCCGCACCGAGCGGATCGTCTTCGAGCTGGTACCCTTCGACAACCCCTACCACTGCGTCCTGGGGCGCCAGGCGTTCGCCAAATTCATGGCAGCGCCCCACTACGCGTACAACGCGATGAAGCTCCCCGGGCCGCGCGGCGTCATCACCGTCAACGGCGACCCCGACATGGCCGCCGAGTGCGAGGCCAAAGGAGCCGAACTCGCCGACGCCGTCATCACGGCAGAGACCAACCACGCCGACGAGCTCGCCAAATACGCGAGCGGGGTCAACAACGACGACCCCACCATACTCAAGAAGCCCAACTCGGAGGGCGCCAACACCTCAGCCTTCGAGGCAACGACGCACACTCGCACCGTCGAGCTGGTCCGAGGCGACTCCAGCCAGACGGTGACGATCGGGACGAGTATGAGCCCAGCATAGGAAGGCGCGCTCATCGAGTACCTCCATGAGAACAGGGAAATCTTCGCATGGAAGCCCTCTGACATGCCTGGTGTCCCTAGGGAACTCGCTGAGCACAAACTCAACGCCGACCCCAAAGTGCGACCCATCAAGCAGTCGCTGCGGCCCTTCAATGAAGAGCGCCGCCGAGCCATTGCCGAGGAGGTGCAGCGTCTACTCGCTACAGGCTTCATCCGGCCAATCAAATACTCCAAGTGTCTGGAAAACCCAGTCCTGGTCGAGAAGAAAAATGGGACCTGGAGGATGTGTATCGACTACACAAACTTAAACAGCGCCTGCCCGAAGGAGCAGTTCGTCCTCCCGCGGATCGACCAAATAATCGACTCCACCGCGGGCTCGGAGTCGCTGTGTTTCCTCGACGCCTACTCTGGGTACAACCAGATCAAGATGGCTGTCGAGGACGAGGAAAAAACGGTGTTCATCACGCCATTCGGAGCCTTCTGCTACACCGCCATGACCTTCGGCCTCAAGAACGCCGGGGCGACCTACCAGCGGTGCATGCAGGAATGCCTTGCGAGCCAAATTGGCCGCAACATCCATGTCTACATCGACGACGTGGTAGTAAAGTCCGCTCGCCAGGGCGATCTACTCGCCGACCTGGCGGAAACATTCGCCAACCTGCGGAAATACAAGATAAAGCTCAACCCAGGCAAATGCACCTTCGGTGTACCAGCAGGGCAACTACTGGGTACGTCGTCTCCAAGCGCGGGATCGAGGCGAATCCCACCAAAATAGACACGATCGCTCCGTGATCGAGGCGAAAGAACCCCACCTTCCAGTGGGACAAGCAGGCGGATGACGCACTCCATGACCTCAAGAAGGTGCTACTCGCAGCACCACTACTCGCCGCCCCCGTCGACAAAGAACCCATGCTGGTCTACGTCGCGGCTTCCGAGCGCGTCGTCAGTACCGTCATGGTCGTCGAGCGGCCGGAGGAGGGAAAGGAGCGCCCGGTACAGCGATCGGTGTACTACATCAGCGAGGTCCTTACCGAGTCGCGCCAGCGATATCCGCAATACCAGAAACTGGTATACGCGGTCTTCAGAGCACAGCGACGACTGCCGCACTACTTCCAGGAGCACCCGATCACGGTCGTCTCCTCAGCACCGCTGCAGGATATCATCCGCAACCGCGAGGCGACCGGGCGAGTCGCCAAGTGGGCCGTCAAAATCGGCGTCCACAACATCAAATATGAGCCACGAAAAGCGATCAAGTCGCAGGCTCTCGCGGACTTCATCGCCGACTGGGAAGAGGCCTAGCAGCCGGAAAAGCTGCCATACCTCCACTACTGGAGCTTGCACTTCGACGGCTCCAAGAACGCGGACGGCGCAGGAGCAGGGATCGTGTTGACTTCACCAAAGGGAGACAAGCTCCGCTACGTCCTCTGCCTCGACTTCACCCCATGCACCAACAACATGGCCGAGTACGAGGCACTACTCCACGGCATGCGAGCTGCCAAGGAGATGAACGTCAACCGCCTACGTTGTTACGGAGACTCCGACCTCGTCGCTGGGCAAGTCGCCGGTACTTGCGACGCCGTCTCTCCCACCATGGCGGCATACCGCCAAGCAGTGGACAAGCTGGGAGGACACTTCGCAGGCTACTCCATCGAGTGGATCGACAGGCGGAAGAACGAGGAGGCCGACGCACTCTCCCGCATCGGGTCGGCTCGACTCGCACCACCCGCCGGCGTCTTCCTCGACACGATCACCAAGCCACCAGTCTCTCCCCCAAGGGAGATCGACATCGGAGTCCCGCTACAACCAGAGGCAGCCTTGGTCGCACTCATCGCCGAGCCAGACGACTGTACCAAGCCGTACATCGCCTACCTGGAGGCTGGCACGTTGCCGGCAGACGAGACAGATGCCCGGATGATTGCACGCTGATGCAAATCTTTCACCATCATCGACGGCGAGCTCCACAAGCGCAGCGTGACCGGCGTGTTCCAACGCTGCGTCCAACCCGCCGAAGGACGCAAGATCCTCCACGACATCCACTTCGGCGACTGCGGCCACCACGCCGGAGCCCGCTCTCTGGTCGCAAAGGCCATGCGGCATGGCTTCTACTGGCCCGCCACACACGCCGATGCCGTCGACATCGTCCAACGGTGCGCCGGGTGCCAGAAGTACGCCAACCAGACACACGTGCCGAGCTCAGCGCTCAAGACAATCCCCATCACCTGGCCATTCACCGTGTGGGGTATGGACATGGTAGGCCCTTTCAAAAAGGCCCCCTCCGGCTTCCCCCACCTCCTGGTCGTGGTCGATAAATTCACAAAGTGGGTGGAGGCCAAGCCAGTCCGGAAATGCGATGGGAAGACCGCCACCAAATTCCTACACGAGCTCATATATCGCTACGGGTTCCCAAACAACATCATCACGGACAACGGCACCAACTTCGCCAAAGGAGCCATGTCCGAGTTTTGCGAGGAACACCACATCCGGCTCGACCTCGCGTCAGTCGCCCACCCGGAGTCCAACGGCCAGGCGGAACGGGCCAACCAGAGCATCCTCCACGGCCTGAAGCCGCGGCTCCAAGTACCGCTCGAGCGCACTGCCGGGTGCTGGGTCGAGGAGCTACCCTCCGTCATCTGGGGCATCCGCACCTCAATCAACAGGTCGACAGGGTTCACCCCCTTCTTCATGGTGTACGGCGCCGAGGCGGTCATGCCTACCGACCTCGAGCACGACTCGCCAAGGGTCGTCCACTACACAGAGGCGGCGAACGAACTCGCACGTCAGGACAGAGTCGATCAACTCGACGAGGCACGCGACCTAGCTCGCTCCCGCACTGCCATCTACCAGCAAGGACTCCGCCGCTACCATAGCCGGCGGGTGAAAACTCGCACCTTCCAAGAAGGCGACCTGGTGCTGTGCCTCATCCAGGACAAGAAGGGCATGCACAAGCTCTCCCTCCCATGGGAGGGACCATTCGCCATTGGGCGAGTACTCGGCAACGACGCCTACTACCTCATCGACGTCCGTGGGGACGGCAAACTCGACGTAAAGCGACCATGGAATGTAAACCTCCTACGGAAGTTCTACTCCTAGAACCACACATATGTATCTTCCAGTCGCTATGAAATAAAAAATATTGGTTACCGCAAATTGTGTCTACTCTCCGTGTCTTGTGCCACTCGCACTCGTAATAACAGCATCAAGCAAACTGCAGAAGTCAACCTCTGGTACAGCGATCGGCACGGCCAAGTAGTGCTCTACAAGGGCACTGGGTTACCCCAGGTCTTGTAACGTCCACGAAAAACGCCTACCCGGAGCCCCATTGGAGTCGCCTAGCTCGACTGGCTCAACGAGCCAAGACAACTGCCTTCGCTTCTCACAGCGACCATGATCCTCCCCATCCTCGACATAGCGACTCGAACGGCCAAGTACCACGCTCGGGGACTGACGACCAGTTCAGCGTGAGCGGCTAGGGAAAACGCCAAGTATGAGAGCATGCCCAGGACTCGCCATGCGACTGACCCAACGGGCCAGTAAGGAGTGATGCGCTTATTCTAACGCGCCCAGTCCTCACCCACCCTAGAGTTGCACCTAGAACAACCAAGTACCACGCTCGGGGACTCGGCTACCCGACCTCGTTCGCGCAAGGGAAAACGGTGAAGTACAGAGCACTCATGGGAGTCGCCTTGCGACTGGCTTACCGAGCTCGGGCGAGTCGACATCAATAACAAAACATTCAAATCCACAAACACATAATAAAACGAGGTAAACCCCATAAAAAAGGGCGGACGCGCTCGGGGACTCGTTCAACCCTCAATCACAAACACACAACAATTCACAAAATACCACGATATTTCATTATAGCATATCACAAATGTCACAAAATACAAAGTATGCCCAACGGCAGCACTGCTACTAATGCTCCAGGGAACAATGCTTTACTCCGCAGGCTTCGACGACGACTCGCCGCCACCCTTGCGGTTGCGAATGAAGGGAGTGTACGGGTTTGACGGGTACGTCGTCAGCTCACCCGCCATCGCCGCACGGAAGGGCTGCTCGATCTTGAAGTCCCGGTGCTACGGCTCGGGGTCGTTGGGTGCAACGATCGTCTCCTGATAAGGAAGGAGATCGCCCATCGCCCAGATGCGATCAGAGTACACCGCGGTGCGGTCCGTCAGCTTCAGCACCTCAGCGATCTCCACCGAGCCCGTCGACGATGGGTAGCCACTCGTCACGTCGTCCAGGTCAAAGTCCTCCAGGAAGTGGGCGAGCCCAAGGCTAAGCGCCGTCGCTGCCCCGCGCCGGAACGCCGACCGCGTCATGAACTCGACAATCGACGGTGCCTTCTCCAAGTATCGCCAAACCTCGACGAGGTCGCTGGGAATCACTTTCGTGGGCGACATCTCCTGAAGATACGCCCGAATACACGTCGCGGACAACGTGGCCGAGTCGACCAGCGTGGCTACACATTGCCGCGTGTCGAATGACTACGCTTCTTCCATGCTATCGATGATCCGACCTGTGGACAGAGGGGAGTAGTGAGTACACCAAAGATCACACAATGAAAGCATTACAGGCAGAGGCAGGCACACTTACCAATCAACGGCCGGGAGAGATCCGTGATGAAGCTCTGGAGAGAGGAGTAGTCGTCTTGAAGCCCCACAACAAGGGCGTCAGAGACCTTACGTTCCTCAGCGGCGGCCGTAACAGCAGCCTTGGCTCGCTCATCCGCCGAGCTCGCCTCCTCCTTCGCGCCCTTAAGCTCGCGCTCGAGCTCGGCGATCCGCTTCTCGGCCAAACTCAATGCAGACTGAGCCGCCGTCAGCTCACTCGCCGAGACAAGGCCCTGGCGAACCTCCTCTGCCTTCGCAGCAATCGCCTGGAGTCCTTTGTTAGCCTCTTGAACGGCGACAAGTTCCTTCTCCGCGCGACACTTCGCGGCAAGACGATCGGTTGATTCACGCTGCAAACCCTGTACAAAAATCAAACAGTTAACAACACTAGAATCCTAAGTGCCCACCCGCTGAAATTCAGCGACCAGGCACTCGGGGACTGGAGATCAAAAATCCTAAGTGCCCACCCGTTGAAATTCAGCGACTAGGCACTCGGGGACTGGAGATCAAAAATCCTAAGTGCCCACCCGCTGAAATTCAGCGACTAGGCACTTGGGGACTGGAGATCAATAATCCTAAGTGCCCACCCGCTGAAATTCAGCGACTAGGCACTCGGGGACTGGAGATCAAAAATCCTAAGTGCCCACCCGCTGAAATTCAGCGACTAGGCACTCGGGGACTGGACGCGAGAAACAAAAACGAGACTCTAAAATAATCTGACCACGGCAATTCAGTGGCCCAATCCTCGGGGACTGGACATACCTGGATGGCTGCGCCAAGCATGCCGTGAAGTTGTAGTGCGTCCACGGATGCGAGCAGAGCCGGAGTGTGCCCGCGACGCTTCTCGACCTCCGTCTCGGCAACCCCAGGTGCGCAGCTTGATGGCGTGGTACCACTCGCCGTAGCCGCTCTGGCCATGAAGCGGGGGAAGGTCGTGATGGATGCACCCTCCTTGATTACCGAGGCCGCCCCGCCGCAGGGTCACTCGGAGCCATCATCGTGTCATCAGACACCGTGACGACTTCGTCGCCCTTGGCCTTCTTGGCGCTATCGGTGGGGGTAGCGACTTCATCAGCCTTCCTCTTCCGAGAGGGGCCCTCCTCGGCGACGACTGGTGGCACCTTGGCCACGGACGGGTGGCCTATCTTTTTGACTCCAGTCCTACAAAATGATTACATGAGCAAAGTGGTCTGAGTACAACGCAAAAACAAGACGGGTGAATAAAACTCACTTGGCGACTGGTATGAACCGCAGTCCCGTGCGGATGCCAGCCGGCTTCTCCAGTTCGGGGCCCAGTTTACGGCTGAGACCCATCTCCAGGACGTCGTGCGCCCAAGACACGGACGGCTTCTTCGTTGTCGAGGACGTGACAGGAGCCTCCGAAACATTTTCGGCGGGAGCCTCCCTGGGAGGTGAAACTGCAGCGACTGGAGCGGCCCCCGACCCAGAGACTGGGGCGAACGGTGGAGGCATCGAGGCCAGAGGCATCTCACTCAGGACGGTGGTAACGTCTGGCGCTGCCACCATCGGTGGCGTTTCATCCTTGGCCAGGCTGGTGGCGTCGGAGCTGCTCGCCGAATGAGGCGGAGATGCCTGTCTCGCTGGCTTCGTCTTCCTCTTTGGAGGGGCCTTCACCTCCTTCTTCTTCTTCTTCTTTGACGGAGTGGCCTGGCGACACGAGGTGTGTACGGGAAGTTCGTCGTCATCATCGTCGTGACGTTCGAGGCTTCTACTCGCCTCGAGTTCGCGCTGATGCTGCCCGCGGGTTTTGCGAACCAGTGGGGCGACCTCTTCCTCGGACTCATCGTCGTCGTCGCTCCTGTCGCTCTCGACCCCTGACCTGGATGGACGAGCTCGAATTCTCGTCGTCTGCGGGCGGAAGCTACCCTTCCACCACTTGAAATAACTGCAATATGCATGAGACAGTATCAGTATAACCGCGATAGCATTAACTGCGACTGCGAATGATAGAAAGAGACTTACCGTTGGGGATGGATGCTTCGCGGTGTAGGGGGCGACCCCGGTCTTAGCGTCCAGGTACACCGCCTGGGTGATTTTCTTCAGCGCCGGAATGTAATCCTCAAGTTTCCACTCGGCAAGGCAGGATTTCGTCAAGTCCTCCCGGCCCGTGTACTCGTACATATAATGGTCACGGCGGGCCAGGGGGACGAATCGCCGCCCGAGCCAGCAGTTGTACAATTTAATGGTCTGAAGACCCTTCTTCTTCAGGCAGCGGATGGTTTGAAGCATCTCATCCACGACCATCTGCTGGTCAGTTGGGAGCTTGCCGACTTGGAGTCGGCGTGGTTCGGGCCGGTCGGCGGAGTATCTTGGGATCGCCACCTCGCCCTCTGGAGTCGCCTCGGTGACGTAAAACCAAGACTTCTTCCACTCGCTCTCCGCCTTGGCGGGCAGCATCAGATCAAAAAAGGAAGCCTTCGACTTCAATTGGAACGTCAAGCCGCCCGCGGCGAGCATTGGGTCGCCTGCTTCTTCGCGACTGATCCTCCCGTGGAATAGATCTTGCCACAGGGGGAAGTAGGGCCTGCATCCCAGGTAGCACTCGTAGAACGCCACGAAAATGGCGAGCTGCTCGATGCTGTGCGGGCCCTGGTCCGACGGCTGGATCCCGTAGAAGGCACAGAAGCGCCGGAAGAAAAGAGATGTGGGGAATCCGAGCCCCCGTTCTAGGTGGCTGGTGAAACAAATGAACTCTCCCTCGCGTGGGTCCGGAGTCACCTCTCCGGCCGCGGGGATGCGCCACCTGCCGGCGCGCAGGATCCCGGCCTCCTCGAAAGACGCCAGTAGCGCTCTCGTACACTTGGACCTGCCCCATGGTTCGGTGGAGGGGGCCATTGGCGAAGAGGTTCATGGAGGTCGGAGGATTTTGGATCGGCTGGATCGTGATGTGGAGGAAAACGGAGGTGCGCGCAATTGGAGGAAATGACAAGGGGGTGGATTTCTGATCGCCTACCATTCCCCTTATATAGTGGTTGTTACCCGCCAAATCAGGAAGCTGTTACTACGTGGTGATTACGCCGAAAGTTACCGTTGGATTACCCCAACAGCTAGTTTTGACTGCGTTTGACGGTCCAACTTCAGCCACTCGGCTCGCCGACCCGATCACTACAACAGTGACTAAATATTTCGCCGACCCGTTCGCCAAAGCTGCGACCAGAATGACTAGTTTTCTCCTTTATTCAGGAGCCCGCCACCGATTCGACTGGATGTCCGCATTGAAGCCGTATGCTCCGACTGCCAGCAACCACCTACGCCCAATCGACGACGGCCTCGGGGACTACTGATGGGCATATGCCTACCGGGGTATACCCAGCAGGACATTTTCCGACTGGCCCAGGAACTGGCGAGTGGGCCTGCAAGACGGCGACTGGATCAAGACCTGGCGCGGATCCAAGCGACTGGAAGCTGAAGGCCCAGGAGAGTAGATAGGCCCAGTCGGATTAGGTTAAACGAGTACCGAAACCTTAACTGATTCGGTTGAGATATGTAAACCCTAGGGGGAGGTGAGTCTATATATACCTCCCTACAGGGCGAGTAGAGGCACGTTCCATCATACACCCAAGCGACTCGCCGCCTAGCCGTCGAGCTCGCCCCATTGTACCTCCACCATAATACAATCTAGCAGGAGTAGGTCTTTACCCTCCGGGGGCCGAACCTGGGTAAAACCCTGTGTCTCCGCCCTCATCTCGCACCGCAGATGGCTGGCCGCCCTTGCCCTTCGTTCTACTACTCGCTGCCAATTGCAGCATCTGCCGTGACCATTCCCACGACATCTGCCCAGAGCTTCGCAGGCTCCGCCAACAGCACCCCACCCCAAGCATGGCAATGGAACCAGTGTTCCACGGCCGCCCCACCTCTCTGGATGTCCACTGCCCTCCCGTCCACGACCCACACGCCCTCACCTGCCTAGTCGACGTGCAGCAGGTGCGCGCTAATCCCATCCCCTGGCTATGGAGGGTCTTCCACCAACGCCTTGGAAACCCCAAGGTCAGGTTCACCGCAAGCTCGGTAGGGGCCTGCTTTGTCATGTTTCTACACAGACACGACCAAAGCTGGGCAATGAGGGACATCCCAATCCGGGTTCGAGATGTGGACGACTCCATTGCCCTTGTTCACGTGCTACCCCATGGCTCCGGTGACAGCTCCTTCACCTTCACCTACCGCTTCGTGGCTTGCCTTACCTTGGAGAAGTTCACGCTTGAGTTCTGGGAGCGCCGCGGGGTGCGCGCTGCTGTCAGCGGCTTCGCCTCGCTGATGAGCGTTGAGCATGCAGCCCTGCGCAGCCATGACTTGTCCGCATTGTTCGCAATGGTCAAGGTTGAGTCACCTCGCCACATACCTCATCACCTCGCCTTCCACAAGCACGGCGGGCGTGGAAACTATGTTGACGTCTACATAAATGAGGTGTGGGACACTACGACGGGCAGGCTGGCAAGGCCGGACGAGCCGCGCCACCCGTCCCCGCCAAGGCCGCCCTCACCGCCGCCCAAAAGCAGGTTCTCCCAGGGGGAGGGAAGCCGCTCTCGATAGTCCTACACGTGGGTGAGGTCGAACTCATCCGCGCCGGCGGGGGCCTCAGGTGGCACCCGCCAGGCTTCGGCAGCGACTGGGAAGCAGCAGATGCTCGCTATGGCCAGAGACCCGGAACACGGTAGGCCGCTATCCCTGTCCGCGCGGAGAGCGCTGCTAACCCCGGAGGCGGCGTCACTGCTCGACTTCGTCTACCTGCTCTCTGAGTCTAAAAAGGTGGAGGCAAGGACAATGCAGGCGCAGCCTCCCTCGGCGGCGGTCGAGTTCGTCTGGGACTCACAAGGCGCGGGATATGGCGTTACGGTGACTCTAAGTCGCTCCCGGAGCTTCTGCATCCGCATCCCTATCGGACAGCCCGGCCCCTGCTGTGAGGATGAAATGTTCTCGGTATACAACTTTAATCGCCGCCCGCAGGAAGGGGAGGTGGTTGACCATGAGGTGGGCCTATCCAGGGAGTGTGTCTGCTCCCTGCTCTTCAGCATGTTCCCCCCTGAGGTGCACAATTTTCGTCCTCTACCTCTTCTCCCAGAGATGGACTCCTCCCACCCACCGAAGCTTCTCTCCACATCCACTTTCATGGGACCCCCTATTGACAGCTACAAGATCGCGGCATCCTCGCTTCCAACTGAGCTGCCCTTCACTCAAACGCTCCCTACCTCCTCGTACATGCTACCAACACCGCCAACCTGCACACACCCTTTTGGCCTCTCACCTTACAACACATTTGTTCCATTACTGTAGCTGCCTTTCGACCCAGTCCGTGCAACACCGGTACCTTTCCACCACCTTGGTTGCGCTTCTGACCCATCACCAGATCTTATTGCTCTTGCTGCTGGGCCTGACATGCCACTACTTGCCAACCCACCACCTATTGCCACGGAACAAGATTCTCAAAAAGCAAGAAAGCCTGCCACGTTTCAAGCAAGCTTTGTACATTGCTGGGGTGGGCGCTCGCGCCCCTGGAAGGGGGGCGGTAATACGATGGCTAGGGGCACCCTTGATTTCTTCGGCAATCAGGGCCCGTTCATGTTCACAGCGAGTCAGGAACCAAGGCCTGGCGACGGCCTGCTGCCTCTACCATTGTTGGGCCAGGCTAAGCAGCGGCGAAATGAGCTAATGCCCAGGGAGGTCATGAAGCCAATCGGAGGAGGACAGAACCTAAGCGTTCCTGGGCCTGCTGGGAAAGTAAAGGGAATCCTGGCTCCTGGGCCGGTGAGGCCAATAGAAGACAGAACCCATCCCGCTCCTCTCTCTACGTAAGCTCAGCCCCTCGAGCCACCGGAGGATGAGCCTATGCAAATCAGCGACTCCGATTCCCTGCCGAACCTGAACACGGTGAATGGGAAGGGAAAGGGGGTGCTCACATACCAACGCAGGCACAGTGAGCGCATCAGGAAGCTTCAGGATGGTCAGAGGATGGGGTCTGTGGAGAGGGCGACAATGAGGAAGGCGGTCGCTGAAGAAGGATCTGACACGTCGACGGGCTTGGTGGCCGGCCGCCGCCGCAAGACGAGGAAGATTCCTGACATCAACGCGGTGGCACCACTACCAATCATAGCCCACCCAGACGAAACGAGCAGCCAAAAGCTGCTGGACCTGGCCAGCTGCTGCGGGCTTGTTCAGGTTGACCAACTGCTGAACAAGCAAGCGAAGGACGCACTAATGAGCATGTATATGATGCTGAAGCTGAAGGAAAAGAAGAAGATCCTGGGGGAGGGCTCCTCACATGGCTGATGCACGTTGTTAGGACCCGCGGCTGTTTGGTGTTACTTAGCTAGGGTGCCTTTACTTTTCCACCACCGCCTGCATTTTAGTTTTTCTTCAAAGTCGATATTGCACACCCAGGGTGGCGCACGAGATCGACAACATGTTATTTCCTTTACCACTGTAATCATTTCCGCACCCTGTAATGCCAACAACCTCTTACTTTTACCTTGTGTCTCACTGTCTTTTTGCACTTTTCCACTGCATACTACACTACATTACATTCTTTGCACCTGGGGAAACTTACCTTCTAAATGAAAATCCTCTCCTAGAATGTGAGAGGGTTGGGTGATGCAGACAAGAACTTGGTAATTCTCAAACTCATTAGTGACTCTGGAGCCATGATTATTTGCTTGCAAGAGACCAAGCTCGACAGTATCGATGTCTTTAAAGTCAGAGAATTTCTGCCGCCTGTATACTCTGGATTTGTTTACCAGCCAGCGGATGGATCGACAGGTGGTACACTGATCGCCTGGTCAGAAAGGGAATTCCAAGTAAATATCAGATCACGGAGCGGACCAGCGCTAACAGTGGATGTGCGGTCCACAACAAACAACACGCATTTTGTACTCACCAATGTATATGCACCCTGTGACACACAGGACAGAGCAACATTCTTTGATGATATGATGTAGTTGAAACAAGAAATCACATTGCCTTGGGCACTCGCAGGGGATTTCAACATATATAGATACATCACGGAGAAAAACAACCACAACATAGCATGGACATATATGGAAAATTTTATCTGTTGGATAAATGAGATGGAGCTAATGGACATCGAAATCTACAACACAAAGTTCACATGGTCCAATAAAAGAAGGGAGCCGACCTTAATCAAGCTAGACAGAGTGTTAGTCAATATTGAATGGAGCCAAAAGTTCATGCACTCACAGTGCAATCCCTAGGAAGACCAACCTCAGATCACAAGGCAATTCTAATGGACACCTCAACCAATACAAAAGCTGCCAAGATCTTCAGGTATGAGGACTATTGGCTACGCTGTCTAGAGCTAGTCCAAATAACTAAAGAAGTGATAAGACAAAGCACCAAACATATGTCAGTTGTGTCCAAACTGAACCATAAACTGAGAGCCACCAGGGCGACAACAAGGCAACGGAAAAAAAGAGAACAGTCTGACAAGAAAACACATCACAACCTTAACCATTCCCTATTGTTCTTTGATGCAATTGAGGAATGGAGGCCTTTATCTGATATGGAGTACATACTGAGGATTATGTGCCAGGAGAAACTTCAGTCCCTATGTGCAGATGAAAACCAGAGATGGAAAAGGAGGGCCAACATCAAATGGTGCCAGCTGGGGGATGAGAATATCAAGTTCTTTCACACAATGGCAACATATAGGTTCAGGAAGAATAAGATTAAGATGTTCAGGATGGGGCAACAACACTTCTTTGGTGAGAAGGAAAAAATGAAGATCGCAATAGATTACTACACTGACATTTTTTGCCGAGAGAAGGGATTGGAACAGATCGATTGAATTTAATCAAATGTACAACACAGACCAGGAAATGTTACACAATCGAGTAGATCCCTTCAGCTGGGAGGAGGTCAAGGAGGCAATACTAAAGGCTCCTGCTAGCAGGAGTCCAGGCCCAGATGGGTTCACAAATGAGTTCTACAAATTCTACCTGGAAGAACTAAAAGTTCACATCATGGATGTCTTCAGGTCTATGCACAACATGACCCTAGACATGACTGGAGTAAACTTGGCATATATTGCTCTCCTGCCAAAAAGGGAGGCACCAGAGGAGGTCACTGACTACAGACCAATCTCGCTACAATACTCCATACCTAAACTAATAGCAAAGGTGTTGGCAAACAGGCTACAACCAAAGATAACAAAACTAGTGGATCAGATGCAGTCCGACTTCATTAAGAATAGATCCATTGTGGAAAACTTTGCTACTGCAATAGAAATGATACAATGTGCAAACAAACACAAAACCCCAATACTAGTCCTAAAGCTGGACTTCTAGAAGTCATTTGACTCTATACACTGGGAAGCAATATATGAGACCATGAGGGCCAGAGGGTTCCCAGATAAATGGATCGCATGGGTAAAGGAACTGCTATGCACATCAAGAGCACAACATTTGATCAACGGGATGACATGGGGAACATTCAGAATTGAGAAGGGGGTTCGACAGGGCGATCCACTGTCCCCTACATCTTCATCCTACTTGCTGACATCCTGCAAAGGATGATTCAAAAAGCATATGACAACAGTATATTACAACACCCAATTCAACATGGGGCACCACTGCCTACCTTACAATACGCAGACGACACACTGCTCATACTAAAAGGGATAGCAGAACATGCCAGACTTGCCAAACTCCTACTTGACGCATTCGCAAGTTTCACTAGACTACACATCAATTACCACAAGAGCACCTTTGTTCCTATAAACCTGCCACCACAGATGGCCAACGATATTGCTTTGATCCTCAGATGCCCCATAACTCAGTCGCCGTGTACATACCTCGGACTTCCACTAACGCAAACAAAGATAACCAGATCAATGTTGCAGCCTGTGGTAGATCGCATTGGTCACAGACTGCCAGGATGGATTCCAAGGATGTTAAACATGGGTGGCCTATTACAAATGGTGAACGCTGTGCTATCAGCGATCCCCAACTTCTTCATGTCATGTATTCAGTGGGATCAAGCAAGTATAGATGCCGTAGACAAGATCAGAAGGGCGTTTCTCTAGAAAAATGAAAAAGAGGTCAAGGGTGGTCACTGCCTTGTTTCCTGGGATGTAGTCACCACACCGAAAAAACAGGGTGGGCTTGGGGTCAGAAACCTAAGAACACATAACAGATCGCTAATGGCTAGCCTGACTACCAAACTACTATCATAGGGGGTGGGACCCTGCTTCTCATGGTTACACAAATGGTACCTGAGTAACAGCATACCACAGTCCGCAACCAGGTGGGACTCGCCGCTATGGAAATCCCTTGTACCAATGATCCAGGTAATACAAAGTGCTACATACTGCCAGATCAAGAATGGGGATAGAATTACATTCTGGCAAGACAATTGGACTAAGCTTGGAAGGCTGCAGTTCACAATGCCAACTCTATATTCATTTGCAATGGATCAATGCTACACTATCAAATCACAGTTCGTTAATGTTAACTGGGTCCTTGGACTGCATCACCCCCTCTTTATGGCAGCCGACGAGCAACTGCAGTCGCTACTGACAGCCCTTTCAGAAATAACGCTGCAAATGGATGGGACAGGAGACACTAGGCTTATGTCCATAACAGAAAAACCGCCAAGAACAAAGGATTACTATAAGCTCTTCTCAAAGCACGGTATAGTTTGGCCACCCGCCAAATGGATATGGTTAAAAACAATTCCGCATAGACATAAGGTGTTCTTGTGGCTAGCCTACAGGGGTAGACTAAACACGAGAAGCGACATGGTCACTAAGAAGTGGTGCACGGATAGAGAATGTGACCAGTGCCCTGCGGTAAAAACCTTTGAACACATAGCGTTACATTGCACCCAAGCAACTTGGGTATGGGAGAAACTAGGGATTCATCACACAGTCCAGAGAGAAAATGAGCTTCCAGCGCTTCATGAGGTCAGGATTCAGGGAGACACTGAGACATGGCCCATACGCGTGGCTGCCTGCCTTTTGTCATTATGGTATGCTAGAAACGATGGAATCTTCAACCAAAAGAAGACCAATAGGAACACTCTGCTAGCTAACATTGCTAACCTGTTAGAGCTTTGGGCTTCCAGGATAGACAAACGAAGAGCTAAACTGCTAGTCTGGACAAACTCAATTAGAGGGCAACACACTTAGTTGCCACTTATTTTGCTTTCTTTGTTCTTTATTCCTCCTTATCCCCTGGATCAGACCAAGCTGTACATTCTAAACCCCCTCATGTATCTCTGTTGTACCCACAAGGTTAGGACGAAAACCCTGTCTTCTGATATTTATATATCAATTAAAAAAAACAAATTCAAGACGGACGGATGGGGCACTCCTTGTGTGTGCTCGCTAGAATAGAACTTAACCTTGATCTAAACAGTCGTGGCCGTGCATCACATAAGTAGGCGCGTTTTTTCCTTGTAATACCCGAGAGGAACGGGTTTGATTCATGCATGATGGATGTTAGAAATGGATTTTTTGAATTTTTATAATAAATTTAGACATATTATTTATATTATTAGGAATTATATAATTCAAGTTATGAATTTCCAAAGATTGCATCACAAACAGAAGCATTTTTTCATATTTATTTATTTGAAATAGTGAATAAAATTTATATTAAAATATTCAAACATACATTAGCACTTTCGTATTAAAGTTTTTCCATTTGAATTTGTATTCAGAAGTGGTGTTTTTTCAAAATTTAAGCACAAAAGTGGTGGTTTTATGCTATCAATGGATCATGGGCTCGCACTCCGTTAATGGATGTTAACGGCCATGTCAGGAGCCGTCTGCGGGATGCCACACTAGCTCTGGTGGTGGGCTCGACAGACCGGAGAAATTAATTCGCGTCTGTTCTAGGTCGATCGACCCTGGATCGAGGATCGCGGCATCAACCTCGTATCCGGTTACTATGATTTTAGCAGTATATAGGAAAGGTCTACCAAATATAACAGGACAAAATACATATTGTGAGCAACCAAACATAATGAAATCAACAGGATACTTAATATTTCCAATTAACACTTCAACATCTCTAACAATACTAAGAGGACACATATACTCTTTATTAACTAGTTGTATAGATATACCTGTCTCTTTCATGTTGATGGGATCAATATCAGGCTTGATTTCAAGATATAAATAATACGTAATCACACTTATACTTGCTCCAATATCACAAATTCCATGATAATATGAAGTCCAAATAGTACATGATATGATAGGTTCCCCAACTCTAATAGTGTTACCCTTTATTACCTTGGTAGAATTTTCACATAAATAAACATCACAAGGTGTTTCTTCATTCAATTCTTTAATAGCCGAAATTTGATGTTGGACTTGAATTTGTTCATATGGTTCATGACATCTTCTAGCACTCTTATTGGTGACAGTAGTGAGTAAATTTTCCTTCACTTTTCTAGTATAAGGAGGAGCTTCAAATATTTCTTCTATCTTAGGAGATGAAACTTGATGAATCTGTTTCACAACTTTAGAAACATATGCAGAATTTTAAAGAGGTTCAAAAAATACATTAAATCCTTTCTTTAGAACATTAAGATGGTTAGCAAAAGTTTAGCAATTTCTACTAAAACATGAGGGTCAACGCCAAACCTGTCCTTAAGTTCCTCAAATAGTATAGAAGTGGAGAAATTCTCTACACATGAATATTCATATTCCAAACCTAGTTTATTATCTTTGTCGAGATCCCAAGCTTCAGTATTTTGAGAAATAGTTTCCAATAAATCCGTTGCCTCCTCTTGAGTTTTATTAGTGAAACTTCCTCCACAAGAATTATCAAAGAAATCCCTATGATGCTGAGGCAATCTCACGGAAAAAATTATTAATAATGCTTTCATGAATACCATGACGAGGATTTTTACAAAGAAGGCCCTTTAATCTCCCCCAAGCTTGAGCAATACTTTCTCCCTTATGAGACCAAAGTTATAAATATGGCAGTGATCTTCATAAGCTTCTTTAAGAGTATAATATTTAAGATAGAAAGCCTTTCTCAAATTGTCCCAATCAAGACGATATTTATTATCCAGAGATTTATACCATTCACGAGCTTTACCAGATAAAGATAAATACAATAACTTCCTTCTCACTTCATTCTCATGAATACCTGCAAGTCTAAATAGGGAACATAGTTCTTCAATTTTATATAAATGCTCCATAGCAGTTTGGCTTCCATCACCTGCAAAAGTTAACTCCCTAGCTCTACTGACAATACCAATAGGAATTTGATATTCAACTTTTGGTTCGGTAGGCTTCTCAACCTTCTCTTTATCCTTATCATGAAGGTACTCAAATAAGGTGAGTTCCAATCCTATATAGTTTGAGAAAGCCATGATAAAACAACAGTAAAAAGATAAAAACAAATTTCAAGTTTCCTTACCAATATCACAATGCTCCCCGGCAACAGTGCTAGAAAAGTGTCTTGATGGCTTTCAAATGCAGGAGATCAATTATAGTACTTTTCAATAAAGAAAGGTTGTCGAAATCACGAGGAGCTGAGGGTATTGGTTAGCAAGTTTGACAAAGAAAATAATAGTAATGCGGTAGATTTGGTGTTTCTAGGTCTGTAGTTTGCAAGAATAAAAAGTGCTGAAAGTAAATAGCAATAAGTAAATACTCTCAATGAGATAAAGCGCAATCTTGTATACAGCAAGAGGACAAGCTCAAGTGTGTGTGATCTTACATGTGACAAGCGTTCCCAAGGATGGCATGAAATTACTTAGCATAAAGATTTCTATAAAATATGGTGAATATATTATTAATTTTCATTCCCTTAGGGCGGAGCCTAAATTAGGTGCATCCATAAGTATGAGCTAAATACACCACTTATGATGGGTCCTAGATCCATTCACATGAACATCTAGGAATCATTAAGACATTTTTGTCCCATCATAGCAATAGGTTCATTGGTCCCCGACATATAATCCCTCCAATGCAACTCAAAGTATTGGAAAACGGTTTCTGTCAATTTCGTCTCTTCCAACCCCTATCATTTCATCAAAGTATTATCCTATGATCCCATATAGGTAAAGTAATATGCAGTCGACGTTCGCATAAAACCATCGTAGAACAATATATAAGATAAAAACCGGACCACATACTCATTACATATTATGTGGAAATCATAGCCAATTCATCCTATGCCTCAGGAACATGGGGATCTACTCACAAGTAAAAAACATGATATGGATCAGTAGCATATGGAATACAACACAATCTCAAAATATAATCTCTCTACCAAATAAAGACAAGATGCCAATCGCAAACATGTAAATAGCTCTTAAAACAATATCCGGGGTTTAATCAATCGCAAACTATGAGGCGAACGAGATGGATCTTGGAGATGGTGATGGTGATGGTGATGATGATGATGGTGCTGGTGGAGATGTTGATGGAGAGCCCCCTATGCCTAGAAGGAGTGGTGATGACGATGGCGTCGATTTCCTCCTCACCGGAGGCCCCGGTGCAGCAGGATATGCCCCTCCCTGAGTAGGAGAGGACTTTCGCCTCTGCTGCCACCTCTATAAATCGTGGAAAAAATATGGCATAGGTTTGTTTGGCGAGATGAAGGCGTCTATAAAAGAAGGAGCCGAGATGACGCTCGAGGCCCAAAAGAGCTAGGTGGGCGCGCCCTCTGGCCTCTTTTGGCCCTCGGGGCTCCCCTCACGTGCTTCTTTGGCCCAAGTTGATTCTCTAGGTGAAAAATTTATCAGGTATTTTTTCCTATGAATTTTATACGTCTAGAAGGTCCCTGAAACAACAAAACATGAAAAAGAAGGTTTTCTGCCTCCTAAAAATTAAATATCAATGAAAGAGACTTTGTAGAAAAGTTTCATAAATCATCTAAATATGTATAAATAATGATAAATCATGATAAATATGATTATAAACAAAACATATAAATCCTAAAAATAACAATGCAAAATACAAGTATCAGTCGTGCATGCGTTTTCTCTGTTCCGGTGGCGTTGCTTGGAGGGGCGTTTGAGATGAAGGATGCAAGGAGAGGCAACAGTGGTCGTGCGACTAATGGGGAGGCGAGGTTCTGCGTGGCCTATGACCGCCACTTGCATGCCGTCAATGCTATCTAGTGGAAGCACACCGCTGAAGATGCTATTTTTCCTCGCGATGATGATCTCCACCTATTATGTTTTGTTCATGCAGTAAAGATGGGGCCTTCCCGTCTTCAAGTTCCATTAGGGCATCTTCACCGAAAAGACGTAAACAGATAACTCAAACGATCTGATTTTGTCTGTTTGGGTCAGGTCACGGACAATTTAGGGTCGTGGTCCGGCCTGTCCGGCCGACCACGCACAGCAGCGCGACTCAAACGGACGAAAATAGACAGGCCAGTCCAGGAGAAGAAGACCCTGTGTCCGCGTCAGTCCGGGCAGACGCATCCGTGACCTAGATTTGATGCCCGAATGCGTCGGTCCGGGGTAGGTTAGTCCGGATGGGTGGTACCGTTGGGACACCGCGTACGCCCCGCACGTCCGTCGGGACTTATTCAGACACGCTCGGACCGTTTGGGTAGTCCCGGTGGAGATACCTTACTCAATGGTTCTAGCTCTCTCAAACACCCAGTGCGTCGTATATGATATTTTTCTGTTCTTAGATGCTGGTGCTATCTCTGAACACCCAATAACAATCTTTGTGAGGCAAAGGTAGTTATTTATGCTTGTATTTGTATTTCAGCAGTCGACTTGAATAACCCTGCTACTGATGTTTGTCCTGGATAGGAAGGGGTCGTGGATGATGCACGTGGAAGATTGAGTTGCTCTTTGATCTGGATGCACCGTTTCCTGCTTTTTTTCTTCTTTTCTTTGTTCTGAATTTCGGATAGACACGATTCTGAATTTTTCTGTTGCACACAATTGTGAGCAACACCAAAACGTAAGATTGATTCTGTAGTCGTAGAAATTTTTTCGTTACAACTCAGCAAATTTGTGGTTTTTGACAGTACTAAAGCCATCATATGTATGCATGTCTGTCTTTGATTCTAATGTCAGTTTCTGAGTTTCAGTTTGCTGCTATCGCTCCCATCTCCAGCAGCTATCGAGCCACTCCCCATCAGCGAGACTCTACCCGCCTCCTGCCCTGGTAGTTCACTCGCTTCCCAGTCCCTGTCTGGCGCCGGCCAACGCCTGGTAGATGCATTGCTTGCCGCATGGAAAGGCTCCCTCATGTCAAGGAAAGGGCGTCTTGTTTTGTTAAAGAGTGTGCTCTCCTCGATGGTTATTTATACGAAGATGACGACGCACAGAGTTCTGATACATTGAAAACGTATCTATAATTTTTTATGCTTCATGTTTGTTTTTTATCTACTTTGTTTTGCTTTGTCTACACTTTGATGTGCTTTTATATCTTTTCTGGAACTAACCTATTAACAAGTTGCTACAGTGCCGGTTGCCTGTTTTCTTCTGTTTTTTGTTTTAGAAATGCAGAAAATCAATATCCACGGAATTGGACGGGACAAAAGCCAAAATTATTATTTTTCCCGGAGCAACACAGAACCACGAAGCAAAGCCGGAGGGGGGCCACAGGGTGGCTGCACGCCCTAGGCGCGGGCAAGCCCTAGAGGCGCCTGGAGGGGGTGTGGGCCCCCTGGACCCGCACCGACCTTGATTCCTGCACCTATAAGAAGCTTCCGACCCAAAAACCCTAGGGCATCCAGAAGAAATCCATGAAAACCTCCGTAGCGTCTCCGCCACCGAAAGGGAGATTCGGGAGACAGTCTCTGTTCCGACACCCTGCCGGGACGGAGAAGTGCCCCTAGAGCCGTCTCCATCGATCTCCATCGCCATCTTCATTACTGTTGCTGATTCCCATGATAAGGAGGGAGTAGTTCTTCCTCGAGGCTAAGGACTCTACCGGTAGCTATGTGTTCATCTCTCTCTATATATATGCATGATCTTGTTGTGGTCATAAGCTTTGTAATCAAGTAGATCTACCTTGCTACTCAAGTGCTTCAATAGATCTCTGCTCTCCCCATGTATGTGAAAGTGACAGCGTGCACGTCATGGTGGCACTTAGGTTTGAGTCTACATAAATACTCTTTGTACTTTAATAGATCTATGATTTTCCTCATGTGTGTGAAAGTGATAGCGTGCATACCGTGTGTGGCACTTTGGCTAGATTAAATATTTGTTATGAGTTATATTTGGAGTTGGATGTTTCTATAAAATTGTGGTGTTTGTTGGAACCATCTAGCGCTCAAGGTGACAGTGTGGGGTTATCTAGATTGGAGAAGGCCCTACCATAGGTTAGAGTGTCCAACCGGAGAGTAGTTAAGAGTAGTATCATGAAGAGAGGATATTTATATGAGAGAGTGTTCACTAGTGAAAGTATGATCCCTAGGCCTTGTTTCTAAACATTGAAACACCGTTTGCTACTAGATCTGTTGCATGTTTGTTTGCTTTAGTCTTTACCTCACCGCCAAGATCTTTTCTGGCACTCACACACGTTCTCCCACATCAACAACAAGCCAAAAGCTATTTTCTAGCACCGTTATCACTTGTATTTCACTATCTCTTTGCCGAACTAGTGCACCTATACACCTGACAAGTGTTGAGTGTGTTAGAGACACAAGAGACTTCTTGTATCTTGATTGGAGGGTTGCTTGAGAGGGAATACCTTTGACCACTTCCTCTCTGAGTTTGATAAACCTTGTGTAATCCACTTAAGGAAAACTTGCTGCTGTTCTACAAACCTCTGTACTTGGAGGCCCAACAACTGTCTACAAGAATAGAAGTGCGTAGACATCAAGTTCAGTGTGGGTAATAGAACAAATAGAAAAGAAATGCAGAGCATGGCTTTGGAGAGGAGAAGGATTGTGCAATGGCGGGCACTGCAGAGTCAAATTGTCAGTTTTCTGTAGACCAAAGGAACTTGGCGTCTTAGGTGTGCACGACTTAACAAAATTTGGGTGCGCCCTATGACTGCATAGGCTTTGGAGAGCTTGGAAATCACCCACACGGCCTTGGGTGGGCTCTCCGCTGCCGTGTGATGAAACAGATAGGAGCCTTTTCGCCGCGGCCACTGAAATAACCATTGGGAACGGAGTCATTGCATTTTTTTTGGCGGGACAGATGGCTTCAAGACCTTGATCCAAAGGAGGTTGCCCCTCCCTCTATGCTATTGCAACACGCAAGAACAAGACAGTCCGAGACGCCATGCACAATGACAAATGGATTAATGACCTAAGCAGAGGGCTAACGAATGACATGCTTCCATAATTACTGAGCCTATCAACATTGATTGATGGTGTTCAACTGCAAGAGATTATCACTGACACCATTCGATGGCGCTTCGAGGCCTCAGGAGAATACACGGCTAAATCAGCCTACCTAATCCAATTCGCCGGAGCCACTTTGACAGATTTTTGCTCCACAATATGGAAAGGTTGGGCACCGGGAAAATGTAAAGTCTTCATGTGGACAGCGGCCCTGGACCGCATACTCACGGCCAACGCCTTACAGAAGCGAGGATGGGAGAATAACTATTTTTGTGCCTTGTGCCTGAGGAGCCTGGAGACACCCACCCACTTAATCCTGGAGTGCCCTTGGTCGAGGAAAGTATGGGCTGCGATAGCTACACAAATGGGGTTGCTAGATCTTCATCCCGCCTCCTGGATGGACCCAGCTACACTAGTGGAATGGCTGAAGCGATGACGGATGAATGCGGCTTTGGACAAGCGTCGAGGAACTCTATGCTCCTCGTCACATCCCGGGAAATCTGGAAGGAAAGGAATTGAAGGACATTTCAAAAGGAAGAATTGTCAGCAGAGGGCTTAGTTCTGCGAATAAGAGATGAAGTAGTACACTGGAACATGGCAGAGGTACAAATCCCTTTTAATCCTGGCTGATTTAGTCTTGTTTTTTCTGTTCCTTTCTCTCTTTTTTCTCTTGGGCGGCTTGGGTACTTGTCCAAATTTTTCCTGGCCTTGCGCTTTTATAACTCATCTCCTATCTAAGCAATGTATTTAGCGGCTCTCCTACTAACTTTCAAAAAAAAAAACATCACACGCAGCATAGCAGCAGCACTTGGCTCGAGCTTAGGGCCTTTCGATAAAAATATCTGATTTTCATGAAAACTGGGCAATGGATATTTGCTTTACATTTATATTTATATATCAATCCAGTGGAACACACGGATATTTTTTGCTAGTCTAGTCTAAATGATTAACAAGATTCATACGAATCTAAATAAAATTGAGCCATTAAAAAGGAACCAAGGGAGTATTGATTTTCGCAAAAAAAAAACTATCACGGACGCAAAGTTCGCATTTGGTATGCTCATATATTAGCGATGTGTTGTTTTCAGCTATATAACTAGGATACATCCATTTTCATTGACGTAAAGGCTAGGTTTCCCCTTTTTTTTTGTTAGACTAGACAATGTTGAGTTGGTTTTGATTTGTTAGAGTTTGTTTTAGAGTCGGTTTAAGTAATCTTGGCCGACAAGTTTTGTACCCTCGTATATACTCTATACCCCTCAAGCAATATTATTATGCAAGTCAATCAAATTTACATTCTTCTTCAAAAAAAGATAAACAACACATTACATGTTGTTTATGCATAGATAGGGCTAAAAGCATACCCACTCATTTGGTGGTTCCCAGGACCAAATTCGTCGCCAGATAGAGTAAACTAGCTTTGGATGGATCTTTTTTTTTGCCTGGGAATGGCTTAGGAATGACGGTTTTCCAGTCGTATTCCCAGCGTCGAGCGGAGCTCCTCCTCCGGCGAGCGCGAGGACGACCTGCAAGGGCACATGCGAACTGGGCGGAGGACGACGAGGCGCCGTCGCGGCATCGTGAAGTTAGAGGCGCGCCGAAGCGGGTTGGAGGAGATCTCGGGGCGCGGGGTCCGGCGACGGAGTTTGACGCGGGCGGCAACGGCGTGCACAGAAGGGGGCCAGGCGCCGAGACAAGGGAGAGCGCTATGCTGTTGGTGGCTCGGAGCGTCGAGGTGGGGTTTGGCCACGGACGGAGCAGCATCGACGGGTGGAGGGCGAGCAGGGAGGCGGCAGGGGGAATCGACCGAGGAGAGAGAGATGGGGGAAACATGGGAAAGAGAGAGGGGACATGTGGGAGAGGGGGATTGATGGATGTTTCATCCGGAGTTTCTAGGACGTTTTCAGCGTCCCGGAAATGGGCTGGGAACCCACCTCCTGAGAATGCTACTTGAGCGTTTTTTTGCAGTTTGAATAAAAAAAGTGCTCCAGGAATGGTCTCGTGAAAATGCCAGGGAAGATGCTCTAAAAGCATTTCACAGAAGTTACTGTACATACCACAATTATTGATCAGGCAGCGAAAACGTAGTAGTACAACACATGAGTGCAACTTGGGCCAGCGAGATACTCGTCGACGGCAAGAGCAGTTCGAACTTGCAAGTTACCTCTCACTCGCCTACCTGCTCTCCGATATTCTCCACATCCAACAGGAACTGGACGAACGCCGCCCGTGACGCGCCCCCTTCCTCCAGCGCCGCCTCCGCCTCTTCTTTGCGAGCAGCCACCCGCGCCCTTAGCTGTCTCCCGTCCTCGCCCTCGATCACCAGCCTCACCTTGGCCTCCACCTCGTCCGCCTTCACAAAACCCGCCATGTACCCATCCAGCTCCACCGCGACGCCCATGTCCTCCGTCATGCACACCTTGTTCATCTTCTGCTCCGCTTCCAGCGGCCAACACAGCATCGGGACGCCCGCCGAGACGGCCTCCAGCACCGAGTTCCACCCGCAGTGCGTCACGAACGCACCGGTCGCGCGGTGGCGGAGCACGTCCACCTGCGGCGCCCACGACTTGATGACGAGGCCCCTGTCCTTGGTCCGCTCTAGGAACCCCTCCGGCATGAGCTCGTCGAGGTCCGGCTCCGCGCGCACCTCCAAGTATTTCTTCGCGTCCTGGCTTCCGGCCGGCGTGCGCACGGCCCATAGGAACCCCTGACCGGACCTCTCCAGACCAACGGCTATCTCCTTGAGCTGCTCCGCGGAGAGCGTGCCCTTGCTTCCGAAGCAGAGGAACACGACGCTCTGGTCCGGCTGCGAATCGAGCCAGGCGAGGCACTCGTTCCTCTCGGCGCCGTCGCCGTCCTTGGCGCCCTCGCCGACCAACGGCCCGACGCAGTAGATCGGAGGCAGGATCCGGCCGGGGACGCATAGCGGGTCCCTGAGCGACCGCACAGCGCGGCTCTCCAACGACTCGAACGTGTTCACCAGAACCCCCATCGTCTCGGTGTTGCGCTTCCACATGTTCGTCAGGATCTTGCACATCTCGTCTTCCGGGTGCTCCAGCAGCTCCTTGATGATATGAGATGCCGGCATCGGCGGAACACCGAGGAAATCGAGGGGCGTGTCCCCGATTTCCTTCAAGCCCGTCTGAATGTGTTGGGGAGATGACCTCGGATAGGGTAAAGATGCGAAAAGACGAAAGGAGTTTGCCCGTCTAGTTTTCGAGTTACTATCAGAGTCGGCCGAATCCTGTTGAGGTCGGCCAAGACAGGGAAGGGCAGGACCTTATGATAAAGGCAAGGCATTACCCGACCGGGATACTACGTAAGTCGGCCGGGTTAACCCGAGTAATCTTAATACAGGCGAAGGACAAGCCGAGTTACGCGAGGTAAGGCCGAATGATACGAAGTTTGCAAGAGAAGGAGAAACCTAAAGTCAAACTCTAGCTGTAGGCTAGGAGAAATCTGAGCGGAGCCAAGCACAAGGGACAAAGGTGCCGAGCGTCAGAGGGGCAGAAGGAGGTCACGGAGGTGACAGTCCTGAAGCCCGAGGCACGCAGGAGGGGCCCTCTGGTGTCTTGCCGTCGTTAGAAGGGCGACAGGGAAAGGAGGGCGCCGAACTACTATTTTGGGACAAGCATATTCCTCGAATATGCTTGCCCCGTCAACGCTAAAGGCACCCAAGGCTCTCCTTTATAAGGGGAGGCTTGGACCCAGAGGAAGGGATCGGCTCATTTTAGTACCGTTAGGCTGGTAAAGTTCTTCCTTTCTCCTTACATACAGCTCGAGAAGCACTTGTAGCCCAAGGAAGGAGAAATAAAGATCTTTGCCTTAGTCTTCTGAGTGTAGAATTAACTGCATCATCCCACCCCAGATCCCACTAGCATCCATTGGCCCCTTACTTTAGCCTACCCATGGCATCTGCCATGTCACCACCACGACAGTTGGCGCCCACCGTGGGGCCAGCAGCGGTGCTAGCTGGAGTCATGATCCGGACGGGAAACTTTATCAACACTGGCGAGCGCGTTGTTTCTGGCTTGGTCCGGAGATTTGATCTCTGTGACTATGTCAGCGACAATGCAGGCAGCTTCAGGGGAAAAACTCCCCCGCGCAACGACGTCTTCATCAGCTTGGGCATGCACCAGGTCTACGTCGGCGTCGACATCTCCGGCATTTATCCTCACCAGGTTGTTGTTGCAGGAGAGCCACCCCTTAGCGCTGCGAGCCGTCCGCGCGGAGCACATCCGGTCAGCAGCGTCGAGGTGATGGTCGCAGCCGGAGTGCAGGCGGGAGTAGCGGGTGCCGGATCAACCAGAGACCCTGCCGCAGGCGTGCAGGTCGCGCCCAGGCAGACGGCACCACCACCCACCGAGGTAATCCCTCCAGTGACCAACCAGGCCGAAGTACAGGACACTACCCCAAAGGCATCAAGAATAAGAGGGCCACCTCTGGAAAGACCAGAAAACATTCTTCAGGCAACCATAGAAAACCTGACTACACCTGTAGCGCCGATACTTGATCCGGCAAATGCTCAGGCAGAATTAGAAGAAACCAGGCAAAAGGTGCTGGTAGAGGCAAAAAAGGTGTCGGCCTTGCAGGAGTCCTTAAACAGGACCCTACGAGAATATGCCAAAGCTAACAAGCTTGATGTCGCTCCCGAACGGGTTGACGAGTTGAGATTAAGAGGGAAGAACCTCATAGATGATATCAACAAGGAGCATGATGCTTATAAGGCAGAATCAGTTGATTTGGGCTTGCCGAGGTACAGTACCCCGGCAAAGAACCTGAGAGCGGCAAATGCCGCAGCATTAGAGTTAGAGGGATTGACCGGCGAGGCCCGGCAGAAACAGCAAGAAAGAGTGAATGAGCTGGTACGCATCGCGAACCAACAAAACAAAGAAATGATCAGGGCGGATCCGGCGAGGCCAGGGGCTTCGCGGATGGTTCACTCGGCAGGAGCAGCACCTGCCTTGTCTGTGGCGGCGGCCTCTTCACCCGGAAACAATGCACGAAGGGACAGAGCAGTAACTTCGGGAAAGAGAAACAAGCAAATTGTTCCATATGATCCGGCGATAGCCGGGAAAGCAAATGAGAACAGAGGCAATGGAAGCCGAGGTAACAGTGGAGAGAGGAACCCCGGCCGCGCTGAGAAAGGCGGCGGAAGCCGAGGCAATGGAGACCTCGGCAGAGCAGAACTCGGAAGAGGAAATCGCGAGAACAACACCCCGGTCGAAGGAAGGAGAGAACCGCCGAACAACCCACAGCCGAGACATGAACCTCGGCAAGAAAGAGAAGCGAGACCAGCTCGCCACAATCAGGTGAATGAAAGGTACAATGATGGTTATTCCAAAATGGAATATGCAGTTCATGGAGGAAATAATCACTATGGAATACAGGACCGAGTGTTGTACAGAGATTTGCCTTCAAATGATGCCAGAGTAAAGTTAGACCGGTTGTACCGATCCGAGTTACTGGAAGAACAAGGTCCACCAGGTCCGGCGTGTTTCGGACCACGGATCATGGGGGAACCACCTGTGCCGAACTTTCAACTGGCAAGAGGTACAAAAACATATAATGAGAGCACCAAACCACAATACTGGTTGATTGATTATGCCACTGCAGTGAAAATAGCAGGTGGGAATTTACGATGGGCCGTGTGGTATGTCCCGCAAATGTTGGAAGGACCAGCTAGGGTATGGTTGAATAATCTGCCAGCAGGCAGCATTAACTGTTGGTTGGACTTTGAAGAAATGTTCGTTAGCAACTTTACCAGTACTTACAAGAGGCCAAATAGGCCGCAGCAGTTAGCCATGTGCAAGCAAAGACCGAATGAGACGGACAGAGAGTTTTTAACTCGGTGGTGCAACCTGAGAAACTCGTGTGAAGGAGTTATAGAATCACAAGCAATAGCTTGGTTCGCTCAGGGATGCCGCTATGGCAGTGTATTATGGCAGCGATTGCAGAGAGATATGCCAACCACATTGGCAAAAACCATCAGAATAGCGGATTCTTATGCGTTGGAAGACCCAACCCAACCCGAGTTAATGTCGGCAGATCATCGGGAGCATCAAGATCAATATGCAAGAGATTTGGCCGGGTCATCCAGGCGCAATGACTTCAGAGGAAGAAGAAGAGAAGAAAGGCCGGATTATAGATATAATTCAGCCCAAGTGGCAGCGGTAGCGCAAGATCAGCCGAGTCACGGAACGACTCAGCGGCAAAAGAATGGTCCTCAGCAGTGGACACCAAGGAATGAAGGAAAAAGACAGTGGACACCAGAACAAAAGAAGCAATGGCAGGAGAGGCCGAAGTACACGTTCGAATCTATGTTAGATCAGCCGTGTAAATTTCACACGTCAAACCCAGCCAGGCCGGCTAACCATACGACCCGCCAATGCGCATGGATGAAAAACGCAATGGGAAAACCAGCAGGCATGCAGGCAACGCCTCTCCAAGCACATCCACAACATCAGCCGCAGTTGACTGGAGCAAATGCACAACAACTGATGTTACCGCCTCCTCCCCCGAGGTACGATAACTCGGACCGGAGGGATGCGGTACATCAAGTGATGAACCAAGGTCCGGATGGAAGGACGAATCCAGGAAATAATGGACGCAATGACTACAAGGAACATCATCAGTCGTATTGCGTGTTCACAACAGAACAGCAAGACAAGCAGAGTGTGCAACGCCGGCATATGGAAGTAAATGCAGTAATGCCGGCAGTACCAAGATATGTGCCTTGGTCGGACCAAGAAGTAACCTGGAACATAAAGGATCACCCCAAGATAATGCCGAGTCCGGGGTCATATGTACTCGTGCTAGATCCGACATTTGTCGGACCGTGCATTAATGTGAAATTTTCAAAGGTACTCATTGACAACGGGAGCAGTATTAATATCATGTACAAAGATACAATGCACAAACTCGGGATAACACAGAACATGCTGCAATCCACAAGAACCACTTTCCATGGGATAGTACCAGGGCTTTCATGCGAACCCATTGGTAAGGTCCGAGTGGACGTATTGTTCGGCACCAGAGATAACTGCAGAGCAGAAAATTTAGAGTTTGAAGTGGTGGATCTAGAAAGTTGTTATCATGCACTACTCAGGCGGCCAGCATTGGCCAAATTCATGGCCAGCTGTCATGTAAGTTATCTGAAAATGAAGCTACCTGGACCACAAGGGGTGATAACAGTAGCAGGAGATTACAGGAAGTCAATGGAATGTGCTTCAGCCGGGTCAAATTTGGCCGAATCATTGGTAATAGCAAGGGAAAAAAGAAGGATTCAGGAGGTAGCAGCCCTCGCTCAGTCGGCACAGCTGAATATGCCGGCATTAGCCAACCCACATGGAAGCGTCTCCTTTCAGCCGACTAAGGAAAGAAAAAAGTTCCAGATAGATGAACAATTCCCGGAGCGCACCATCACTATTGGTGCCGGCCTAGATGCTAAATAGGAAAGCGAGCTCACCAACTTCCTCCGTGAGAATCGGGATATCTTTGCATGGTCAACTCAGGATCTGCAAGGTGTGCCGAGGGAGTTGGCTGAGCACTCTCTGAATGTAAGGCCAGGAGCAAGGCCGGTGAAGCAACCTCTCCGCCGCTTCGCCGAAGACAGGAGAAAAGTAATAGGGGATGAAATAGCTCGGCTCCTTGCAGCCGGGTTCATCATGGAGGTGATGTATCTGGATTGGCTGTCAAATCCGGTGCTAGTAGAAAAGAAGAAGGATGATCCAAATGTAGCCATTGTATGGCAAATGTGTATCGATTACACGAACCTGAACAAGGCGTGTCCAAAAGATCCTTTTCCTTTACCTAGAATAGACCAGGTCATTGATTCGACCGCTGGTTGTGAACTATTGTCATTTGTAGACGCGTATTCTGGCTTTCACCAGATACCGTTAAATCCGGCCGATCAAATAAAGACTGCATTTATTACCCCGTACGGGGCTTATTGCTATCGCACCATGCCATTCGGCCTGCGCAACGCAGGAGCAACGTATCAGAGATGCATGCAAAAATGTCTACATGACCAGATAGGAAAAAATGTACAAGTATATGTGGATGACGTGGTTATCAAAACCAAAGAAAGCAAAACACTATTGGATGATATACGGCAGACTTTCGCGAACCTGAGAAGGTTCCGAATGAAGCTTAACCCGGAAAAATGCACATTTGGCGTGCCAGCGGGAAAATTACTCGGTTTTCTCGTATCTAGCCGAGGTATAGAGGCCAACCCAACCAAGATAAAGGCAGTAGAAAGGATGGAGTTGCCAAGGTGTCTAAATGACGTACAAAAGTTCACAGGTTGTTTAGCCTCGCTAAGCCGATTTGTATGTCGGCTGGGAGAGAAGGCATTACCACTCTATCAACTGATGAAGAAATCAGATAAGTTCATTTGGACTCCACAAGCAGACAGTGCTTTTCATGAATTGAAAAGGATGTTGGTCACAGCGCCCGTCTTAGCTTCTCCATTATCAAAAGAGCCTATGTTACTCTACATAGCGGCCACCAACAGAGTAGTGAGTGCTGTAATCGTCGTAGAACGAATCGAAAATGATAAGTCAGTGCAAAGGTCGGTGTATTACTTGAGCGAGGTGTTATCATCCTCAAAGCAAAATTACCCACATTATCAGAAGGTGGCTTATGGAGTGTACATGTCGGCAAAGAAACTTAAACATTACTTCGAAGAGCACCCCATCAATGTGATTTGTGAAGCACCCATAGCTGACATATTGAGTAACAAAGATGCAAGTGGCCGAATAGCAAAATGGGCAATTGAGTTGTCACCTTATGCTCCGCAATTCGATAGGAGAGAGGCAATCAAATCTCAGGCTGTGGCCGACTTCTTCGTAGATTGGGCCGAGGTGCAAAATGAGCCACCATTGCCAGACCCGAATTATTGGACGATGCACTTTGACAGTTCCAAACTAAGAAATGGTTTGGGGGCAGGAATAGTGCTAACCTTACCAAAAAGAGATCAGCTGAAATATGTGTTGCAGATACATTTTGCCGCGTCAAACAACGTAGCCGAATATGAAGCACTTGTCCATGGATTGAAGGTGGCAAAAGAGATTGGCATACGCCAAATCTTATGCTACGGAGATTCAGATCTAGTAGTACAACAAGTATCAGGCAATTGGGATGCATTGGATGATAATATGGCTTTGTATAGATTTCATGTGCAAAAAATCAGTGGATACTTCGAAGGATGTGAATTTCACCATATACCTCGGGCAGAAAACGACGCCGCAGACACGTTGTCAAAACTAGGATCAACTAGGTAGTCAATTCCCCCAGGTATCGCCCTAGAGCACCTAAGGAAACCATCAATAACACCGTCACCAGAGTCCGAATCTATCTTTATTCCGGCCAAGTCAGGAGAAGATAATGTGCCGATGGAAATTGACAAGCAATATAACCCGGAATTCCCAAAGAGAAAGACAACTGATACAAGCATGACTGTGGAGAAATCCGAGGTCGTTATGTCGGCAGAAAACATGGAAATAGATAGTGAGACCACACCAAGAAAAATCACACCTATATGGGCGCAACCCATATTCTCTTTCCTTAGAGATGCGACTTTGCCGAATGATGAGGTGTTAGCAAGACAGACAGTGAGAAGAGCTAAAGCTTATACGATCATAAATAATGAGCTGTATAAAAGAAGTGTCACAAGTGTATTGCAAAGATGTGTGAGTTCGACAGAAGGCCAGGAGATCCTCCTAGATATACATCAAGGAGAATGTGGACATCATGCCTCATCTCGAGCCTTAGTGGCCAAAGCATTCATACATGGGTTTTATTGGCCAACAGCGTTGAAAGAAGCCAAAGAGCTGGTTGAAAAATGTAATGGTTGTCAGAGATATGCAACCAAGATACACATGCCATCATCCGAGTTAAAAACGATACCCATTACTTGGCCATTTTCTGTGTGGTGCTTAGATATGGTGGGACCATTTAAGCCGGCCCGAGGTGGGATGACCCACATATTGGTCATGGTGGACAAATTCACAAAATGGATTGAAGTGAAACCAATAAAAAAATGTGATGGGCCCACAACAGTGAAATTCCTCAAAGATATTATCTTAAGATATGGATACCTGCACAGTGTTATTACAGACAACGGCACAAACTTTGCAGAAGGAGCTTTCGCTAGATTTTGCCAAGAAAAGCACATAAGATTAGATATTACCTCTGTGGCTCACCCAGCATCCAATGGGCAAGTGGAAAGGTCTAATGGACTAGTATTGTCCGGAATAAAACCACGACTCGTCGAACCGCTGCAAAGGTCGGCAGGATGTTGGATTGAGGAACTACCAGCAGTACTATGGAGCCTCGGGACTACTCCAAACATATCAACAGGTTATACACCATTCTTTCTGGTATATGGGGCAGAAGCCGTGCTTCCAGCCGACATAATACATGACTCACCAAGAGTTACCCAATATACAACTTCAGAAGTAAATGAAGTAGCTCGACAAGATACTGTTGATCTGCTAGAAGAAGCCAGAGAGCTGGCGCTATCAAGGTCAGCTATTTATCAGCAAAACTTGCGACGATATCACAGCAAGAAGGTGAATCCAAGAGTGTTCAAAGAAGGAGATTTGGTTCTCCGACTGGTGCAACGCACGACCGGCATGAACAAGCTATCGCCTCCATGGGAAGGACCATTCATCGTGAGCAAAGCATTGCACAATGATGCCTATTACCTAATCGATGCTCAATCCCCAAGAAAGAACAGGGCAGACAAAGCCGGCGAAGAAACGAAAAGGCCGTGGAACGTAGCTTTACTTCGTCCATTTTACTCGTAGCAGTCATCAATGACACATTGTAAAGTAATGTCTCAGGATGGAGCACCAATTATGTTTTGAACCTCGGCGTCCAGAGCAGTGACTCGGGGACTGCCATATGTTATTTCAATTTCATGTTATGTATTAAACCTCGGCACCTCGAGCAGTGGCTCGGGGATTGCACTAGATTGCTTTTAAGATTGGATTATGTATTAAAACCCGGCACCCTGAGCAGTGACTCGGGGACTGCCCCAAATTTATTTCTAAGCTTAATTCACATACTAAACCTCAACACCTTAAGCAGTGACTCGGGGACTGTCCCATATTCTTTCTAGATTTGGGTGGTATATTAAACCTCAGCACCTTGAGCAGTGACTCGGCGATCGTCTTATATTATTTCTGAAATTTGGTTTATATACGAAACTTCGGCGCCATAGGCAGTGACTCGGGGACTGTCCTATATTGTTTCAAAGTAGTGGTTATCCTTTGATACAAGGGGGGTATCAAACTTTGACACCCAGAGTAAGAACAACTCAATCTCGTATGATATTCGAAGTCCACACTCAGATTAACAGTCTAAACCACAGTGGTCTAAAGGCAGAAATATACACCAAACTCAAGAGGTTGAAGGCCGCCAAAGCAAGAATTCGGGCAAACAACACCAGTTAAACAAAGTAATAACGACTACAACCATATATATGTCTCAGCGGCACTCGGCAAAATAAATTCGTACCATACAAAAGACGGGCAAATATTCCACGTACATCATACGCCCGTCATACCAGGGGTCGGAAATGACTTAGAGGTTTTTTGTTGGAGAGGCAACAACTTGGTCCGGGGCTGGGCACTCCGAGGTAGGTGGAGCTTCGGCCGAGGTTGCCTCGCCCTCCACAGACCCAGGAACGACTTCGGCGGAAGCCCGAGGCTGCTGAGGAGCATCAGCTTGCGCAGTAGTGACATGGTTATACCCTACGGGTACGTAACTTCAGCATACCTAGTCCAGCCCAAGGAAGGTCCACGGCAGACATACGCTGGCCCATGAAGATTTTCGGGTGGCCAAGGCCCATGACGTCTTCGGATCCTTGGAGAGCAAGACTAGAGGAGATAGAAAATTCAAAGGGGTAAAACCCTAGAACTTGTAACCGACTAGGACTACGCCCGGGACCTGCCTAAGTCTATATAAAGGCCAGGAGGGCACGTCCTAGGCAGACTCGACTCATACTTTCGCACACGCATCCACGCCAGATTGAATCTGCGCACCCTGTAACCTTCGGTTCCGCCGTAATCAAAGAGCAGACAAGCAGGAGTAGGGTTTTCCCTCCGGGGGCCTGAACCTGGGTAAATCTCGTGTCCCCTGGTTGCTTGTCTGTTAACTGTGCCACGATCTCCAGCATCCCCATCTTCTCCAAAACCCAAGTCCATAACAATGGGCATTGACGAGATTAAGCCTCGTCAATTGGCGCCGTCTGTGGGAACTGGAGCTGCTGATTGTGCGGTCGTGACGGTTCCGACCCGATCGATCTACAACTCCGCGGCGACGGAGAATCACCTCCTCTTTGGCGCTTTCGACTTCACCGCCCACTCGCCGGATACCATGAAGGATTTCGAGCCCGTAGGCGACGGACTCGAAATCTTGTTCGGGAGCTTCTGCTTCCAGGTGGGACAAACTGGCACCCTCCTCCTCCCTGAGCGGGTGCCCGTGCCGTCAATCAGGCCCGCTTCGTGGGCTCCACACCCCGTGCTACGCACGTCACCATCAACAGATGAGTTCTACAGCAGCAGCAGCTGCAACTCCGATCTGTGCGATCCACCTTCAGATGAAGGGACCCACGGTTCCGGATCCGAAAGCTGCGGCAGCAGCATACCAATCTGCGGGCGCTATCTGTGCGCCGCAGTCATCCGAACCGACGAGGAAACGCCTAACCCGCCGCCCAACCCCAACCCGCAGGACAGAAACGGCGAAAACGGTGGAAACGGCGAAAACGGGGACAACAGGGGCCACCTCATCCAACTTAGCAAAGAAGGATGGGTCGAAGCACGCCGCGCCGTCACAGGCGAAATAGTCCTACCTTTGGACTCCCCACGTGATCTGCTGAGGGCATACCACTACCTCCTCATCGAGGAGCACAAGAAACAAGTCAAAATGAAGGAGACGCTCGACAAACGCAAGAAAGCAGCCTCTGAGTCCAGTGCGCGACGAGCTGCGCTCTCCGCCATAGGACCCGGCTCTAGCACAAATGGAAACCAGGGAAACAAGCACCTCTCTCGGGTGGAAAACATGGACCCGAAGGAGCGGCGTGACGTGACCCGAACTCTCCACACATCGTTCATGGATATGGACGCCGACGGCAACATCATCCCGAAGACGCCACAAGCTACGATCATGGCAGCCACTGCGTATCTCGCGGCTCACCCACCTCCGGAGGGGGATCCGAAAAGGGCCATGCATAGGTCCGCACTCACCGGACTAGGACTAATCGGAGCTGCGCTCCACGAAGACGCTCCTACGGAGCCGAAGAAGAAAGCTCCGGCCAGGCGCGACCAGAGCCCCACTCCCTCATCCGAAGATGAAGAAGAACATGATCTTCCTCGAAGGAAGAAGAGCTCGCACCGCCATAAACACGACTACGACGCCAGAGACAAGCTTACACAGCGCAAGATCGACAAAGCACGCGCCAAACGCGCATGCTCGTCTGAATCTGAGATGGATGAAGACGAAGGAGAACTCTGCGGGGTTCGATGCTTCAGCATATCCATCCGGCGAACACAGATGCCACGCAACTTCAAGCTTCCTTCGGATACTCCGAAGTTCAACGGCACGCAAGATCCAAAGTCCTGGCTCAGTGACCATCTGTCATCCATTAAGCTTCACGGAGGCAACAAAGAAACCGCCATGCAATGCCTTCAGCTGCAGCTGACAGGCGCAGCGCGGGTCTGGCTTAGCAGCCTATCATTAGGATCCATCCGAAGCTGGGAGGAGCTCGCTTATAGCTTCATCCGAAATTTCAAAGGCACCAGCAAGAGGCCCGCCTCAATTGAAGAATTGCGAGCCTACACTCAGAGAACGGGTGAATCTATTCGCTCGTACATACTACGCTGGTCTACAACCAAGAACTCCGCAGCACACATCTCCGAAGAGCGGGCCATCGACGCCTTCAGGGACGGCGTCAAACGCCCAGACTTCAAGGAGAAACTTGGACGTGTAAAGCCCAAGACACTCGACCAGCTCATGGAAATCGCCAATAGTTGGGCAGACGGCGAAGATTGCATCCAGCGGGCGCAATCAGATGAAGAGGACGACTACGGCCGAAGACGCGAACGCCGCAGCAAGAGGAGATCGCGCGTCTACGAGGACCGCGACGGACCCGACATGGTCGCAGCCGGCTACGCCGACCGCCGTAACGACAACAGCCGCAACAGCGGAGGATACCGCAGCGGAAACTTCCGCGACAACGGACGACCAACGCAGTCGTGGCAACGCCGCGACCGCGACAACGGACCCTCAGCATTCGACAAACTTTCGGATCCATGCACCATCCACTTCTACATCGACAAACAAGATGGCAAAAAGAAAGCTAGCCACATGCTCAAGGACTGCCGCGAGTTCCAGAAACTCAGCGAAAGCATGGTGCAGATGAGGCAACAAGCTCCAATTCCTGCGTTCGGAAACGCACCTGCGCCAGGTGAAATAGCACACGGAGCTCCTCCACCGCCGCCTATTGGAGGCCCAAATCAACCAGTCGCACCAGCGCAAAACAACGCCGGGGTTGCATACCCCCCACCAAAGGGAGCACTAAATATGATCCAGAAGGGACGCCCAACCAACAGGGTGCAGAAGAAAATCACCCGACAAATCAATTTGGCCGTGGCAACTCCGCCTGCAATCCCTGAGTACCTTAGCGGATCGGAGTCCTGCATCACATTCACTCGCGCGGATCACCCTTGCCAGATCCCTCGCCCAGGTCATGCTGCCCTGGTGCTGGAGGCGCAGATCGGAGGCTTCGAGATGAGTCGCGTCTTCATGGACGGTGGCAGCGGCATCAACCTAATGTTCGCAAGCACTCTAGCAGCTATGCGGATCCCGCAATGCAGCCTGGAACAATCAAACATAACGTTCCACGGCATTGTCCCAGGGAAGGGCATCTTCCCCCTGGGCAAAATAGGGCTTGACGTCATCTTCGGGAAGCCGGACAACTTTCGGCAGGAGCGCCTAGAATTCGAAGTGGTGGACTGGCCGTCGCAATACCACGCCATCCTGGGACGTATAGCATTCGCAAGGTTCCTGGACGTCCCACACTACGCACACCTACTACTCAAGATGCCAGGACCAAGGGGCGTCATCACAGTCCACGAGAGCTTCACCCGATCGGACCAATGCGACAGGGATTTCAACAAAATCTCCCAGTCTTTCGGCATGCAAGACGAGCTTGTAAGGCTCCGCGAGGTGACGGACAATGGGCTACCCCCAGTCACAAAGCAGAACGCACCTGACATGTCTTTCGACTCCACCATCAACACCAAAAAAGTGCAGGTCTATCCAACGGATGCCTCCAAGACGGCGCTGATCGCCAACGACCTCAGCACCGCATAGGAAGGCGCGCTCGTCGAATTCCTCCGTGAGCGCTGGGAAATCTTCGCCTGGTGTCCTGCGGACATGCCAGGAGTTCCCAGGGAATTCGCCGAGCACGCACTCAATGTCTTCCCAGACACCAAGCCAGTCAAGCAGTCCATCCGAAGACTGTCGGAGCCACGAGCCGAAGCTATCGGCAAGGAGATCAACAGATTACTCGCAGCAGACTTTATCCGGGAAATCAAGGAAAGCGAGTGGCTGGCAAACACGGTGATGGTCCCGAAGAAGGACACGGACATCCTGCGGATGTGCGTGGACTTCACGTCACTAAATAAACACTGCCCTAAGGACCACTTCCCTCTTCCTCGGAACGACCAGATCATCGATTCGACTACAGGTTGTGAGAAACTCTCCTTCCTCGACGCCTACTCAGGCTATAACCAGATTCGACTAAAGGTCGAAGATCAAGAGAAAACGGCGTTCATCACACCGTTCGGAGTATACTGCTACAACACAATGCCCTTCGGGCTAAAGAACGCGGGTGCCACGTACCAGCGATGCATGCAGGCCTGCCTCAAGGACCAGATCGGTCGCAACGTCCAAGTCTATGTCGACGACATAGTCATAAAAACCAAGGAGGCAAGAACACTTATCGATGATCTCCACGAGACGTTCGACAACCTTGATCGCTACAGGATCAAGCTCAATCCAGAAAAGTGCGCCTTCGGCGTCCCCTCGGGTCAGCTGCTCGGGTACTTCATCTTTCAACGAGGGATCGAAGCGAACCCGAAGAAAATCAAAGCTATCATGACAATGGAGAAGCCGAAAAACCTCAAGGGCGTCCAGCAGCTCGCAGGGCGAGTAGCGGCACTAGGCAGGTTCATCAGCCGCATGGGCGAGAAGGCCCTACCATTTTACCAGCTGCTGCGCAAGGCAGACAAGTTCGAGTGGACACCAGAGTCCAACGACGCATTCGAAAGCCTCAAGCGGCTCCTCTCCACCTCGCCAGTTTTGGTCACGCCAAAAGAGCGCGAGCCCCTGTTGCTGTACATAGCAGCCACACACCAGGTGGTCAGCACAGTACTCGTGGTCGAACGACCCGAAGAAGGCAAGACCCACGGGGTACAACGCCCAATTTACTACCTCAGCGAGGTTCTCACTCCAACAAAACAGCTGTACCCGCACTACCAGAAGCTGGCCTACGGCGTGTTGATGACGGCTCGACGACTGAGCCACTACTTCCAGGAGCATCAGGTGATGGTCGTCAACGAGGCACCCCTAAACAGCATCCTGAATAACCCAGAGGCCACAGGACGCGTGGCCCTGTGGGGCATTGAACTATCACCCCTGGACATCATCTACGAGAAGCGACACGCAATCAAATCTCAAGTCCTTCCGGACTTCCTGGCGCACTGGATGGAGCTGCAGCTGCCTGACACCCCAGACATGTCGCAGTCCTAGACAATGCATTTTGACGGCTCCAAACGCGAAGCCGGAGCAGGGGCAGGAGTCATACTGACCTCCCCGCAAGGTGACAAGATGAAGTACGTCCTTCGGATGAAATTCAGAGCCTCCAACAACGAGGCCGAATACGAAGCCCTCATCCATGGCATGAAGATGGCAAAAATATGCAGCGCAACACGCCTGGTCATCTATGGTGACTCCAACCTTATCGTACAGCAGACGATGAATGAGTGCGACACACACGCCGAAAACATGATCGCGTACCGCGTGCTATACAACGCACTCGAAGGAGAATTCGACGGCTGCGAACTTCGGCACGTTGGAAGAGAGAGCAACGAGGAGGCCGATAGACTCGCCAACATCGGCTCCACTTGTGCAAAGGTACCACCAGGTGTGTTCCTCGAACAGATCTGCGTGCCATCCATCAAGCGGAAATTCCCCAAGGGATCACCCGAAGAAGCAGAACACTCGGGGGCTACGCTACCCGAAGGTCATGAAGGACCCGAAAAGTTGGATACCGAAGTTGCCATGGTCAACCTGATGCAGGTCATGGCAGTCGAAGAAACTTGGACACGTCCATACCTCCAGTTCCTGATAAACGGAGAATTGCCAGACAGCCCGACAGATGCCCGGCGTGTATCTCGTCGGTTAAAAGCCTTCACCATCATCAACAGCGAGCTGTACAAACGCAGCATTACGAGCGTACTACAACGGTGTGTCACCATCAACGACGGCAAAGCCATACTCCAAGATATCCACGAGGGCATCTGCGGCCACCACGCAGGTAGCCGCTCCCTCGTCGCCAAAGCTCTGCGAGCAGGATTCTACTGGCCAACGGCCATGAGCGACGCGAAAGACATCGTCCGAAGATGCAACGGGTGCCAACGGTTCACCGACAAACCGCACGCACCTGGGTCCGAACTTCGACCCATACCCATAGCCTGGCCTTTTTCCCAATGGGGCCTCGACATGATCGGCAAACTGCCAAAATCTTCGAAAGGAGGACACGTCTTCCTCCTGGTCGCAGTCGACAAATTCACCAAGTGGATCGAAGCCATGCCAGTCACCAACCAGAAGGGCAAAACCGCCGTCAAGTTCTTCGAATCCATTGTCTACAGGTTTGGCGTACCGCACAGCATCATCACCGACAACGGATCGAACTTCATCTCCGAAGAATTCCAGGACTTCTGCGAAGGCCTCGGGATCAATATCACATATGCCTCAGTGGCACACCCGCAAACAAACGGGCAAGTGGAAAAGGCCAACGGCCTAATCGGCGCTGGCATCAAGAAGCGCCTCATGAGCTCACTCGAGCACAAAGATGGAAACTGGACGAAAGACCTACCGTCTGTCCTGTGGAGCTTACGTACTACGCCAAACAGCTCCACCGGCTACACACCGTTCTTCATGGTGCACGGAGCTGAGGCCGTGCTACCAGCCGAAGTACGCCACCAGGCTCCACGAGTCGTCGCTTACAGCGAAGCCGAATCCACGGCCGCACTCGAAAACACCGTCGACACACTCGATGAAGCGCGGGATATAGTAGCCGCTCGATCAGCGGTGTACCAGCAGAGTCTCCGCAACTATCACAGCCGCTGGCTGCGCCCAAGGTCCTTCGTCGAAGGAGACCTCGTCTTGCGACTCAAGCAAAAGCAACCGAACAAACTCGATTCACCATGGGAAGGACCCTATGTCATCACCGAAGTCATCCCAGGTGGCGCCTATCGCCTCAAGCACGTGGAGTCTGGAGTCGCATACTCCAACCTGTGGAACGTCTCGCACCTGCGACGATTCTACCCGTAGCAACCTACCCCCCTTTTTACTTTCAATAAGGCTTTCAGCCAAGGCTACTCAGCCGAATCATGTACCTCCTCCATTACGATATAAATAAAGCTAAGTACCTCGCCCCCAACCCTCGGTTGACTATTTTCTGCAACTTTACTACATGCTACATACGCACTCGGGGGCTCCCCCCACCTCACGATTTCATCGACTGAGGACAAAACGTGTACACCTGAGTAGCTGACCACGTCAGGCAAACGAAAAGGACACGTACTAAATCAAAGCACTGCGTGCTCGCAAACAAGCGAACCTTTACAACAAAGGGCACATACACGCCCAGCTGTAATATACAAATTTTATATCTATCTGTTTATTTTCAGGTCCTACCTATTCTGAAGAATAACCTGAGCACGCTGCTCAAACAAATCTACAATCTGTTCGGCATACTGCCTTACAGCCGCGTAATGCGGACGCATATTCCACTCGCCACCATCTGGTCGAGGAGGTGGCCCAGTCGCCACAGCAGCCAAATCTACATCAGGGCGATGCACCCTCACAAGAGACAAGGCAGCCTTCACCCCTGCGACGAGCTGCTGCCGCACCAGCTCCTTGACATTGCTGGCACTCCGAAACTTCGTCAGAAGACCTGCAAAGGTAGTTGGCACGGCATCCAACGGAAATATGACGTGCAGCACCGAGGAAAGCGATGTCTGCACCTGGCGGAACACCCGCGAAACCTGGTAGACACGATCCTGCACCGTCGCCAGAACTATGGCGCGATCACGATCCATCCAAAAGAAGCCGCCGGCCTCCATGTCCTGTTGAGTCAAGAAATTGACTCGAACAACAATACGCTCCTTTTTTTCCCTCGGAGCAAGATTGGCACATGCGACAACCGCACAAAACAAGAGTAAGGCCAGCAGGCTCACCCGAAGAACTGAGCTACAGCCCGAAAGAAGGATCAACTTACATTGCAGCTGTTCGGACAGCCGACCCAGCTCCGCCATCAAATACTCCTCTCTGGCTGCACCACGGTCTGCTTTGGACTTCCAAACGTCAGCGCGACCGCGTAACCCAAGCAAATCACTCTCCAAGCTGCGCACGCAATCTTGAAGAAAAGCGAGCTGCAAGGAGTCATCCAATGATGCTCGCAAGGGCCTTTCAGATGAAGTGTCAACTGGGTTAGCACCCGAAGGAACCTATAGCAGAAGAAAAAAGAAGGCACACAAACATTCAGCCAAGGATAGAGCACAACTCGGAGAAATTCATTAAAGTATATAAGGCCACTACGTGGCACAAGGATGGTACTGCAAAAGATATTTACAACAAAAATAGACTACAAGCTACCCTACGTCTACTACGCCTAAGGCGGAGGGCACTGAGTCGCCTCAGAACCAGACTGCCTAGCTTTGGCCTCGCCCTGTTGCCGCAATGCGTACTCAGACAGCAAGTCAATGAGCTTGGGCCCATATCGTCTGCAGCGAGCGGAGTAGGCGGCGAAGGCTACCTCGGATCCATCTGCAGCCGTCGGCATCCGAGAAGTAATCTGGGGCAGGTCCAGCTCTGCCCCAGCCGCCATGGCCATCGCTAGCCCGACGGACGCGCCGATGCCCTTCTGCTTGCGCTTGTACGCTGCAGGCGCTTCGGCTGACAGAGCCTCTGCCAGGGCATCCACGTCTTCAAGAGACGCGCCCTTCGGGAAGAGCTCCTGGTAGAAGCGACCAAGGACCTCTTTCGCCTTGGCAAGGGAGTTGACGATGGTGCTGCAGCGGTCTTCGACCACTACAGTGGCATCATCTAGAGCACTCCCGTGCTCCAGAGCACCGCGGTCAAACTCGATGCCTGCGGCATCTGAGACAAAAAAGAAGAAAACATGAAGTAAGGCAACATAGAAGAAGATCCGTAGAAAAAGAAGCAAGTACAAAAGCTAGCGCTCACCCGAAATAGCCTTGGCAACAACCATGAGCTTCTCCGCCACCCCTTTTTCACGAGCAGCCGCAACGGTGGCCAGCTGCTCCTCACGATCTGCGGCCTCCTGCTGCAGACGCTCTTTCGCTTCGGCTGCCTTCGTCAGCTCCAGCTCAAGGCGCTCTCTCGCCCCAGCGGCAGCTTCGGCCTTCTGCTCCGATTGGCCAAGGCTCTTCTTCAGAGCATCGACCTCACGGAGAGAGTCGTTATGCTCCTCTGCATTTACAACAAGCAAGTGTCAAAGAACAGGACCAGGATAAGCAAGAGAAGTACTACAAGGCAGACGAATACCTTGAAGCTGCCGCAGTTTCGCCTCCAGCGTCAGGCGTTCCTCCACCAGCCGCTTGGCCTCTTGGACAAAAGGCTGCAGCAACAGGCAATAGTAGTAAGAGCAGGACTTGGGGGCCACGCCCAACACAAAGAAGCATAAGCAACATCAGCATACGAAGACACTCGGGGGCTCCCCCCGTAACATCAAGCAGAAAAACTTACGTGCTCCGAAGGCGAACCCGCAGGCCCGCCTGCGAAATCCTGAGGCGCAACCACCAGCCTCTCCTGCACAGGAGGAACTGGCGCAGCATCACCAGAAGTCGCCACCGTCCAAGGAGGAGGCGACGCAATGTTCGACTCCCCCATCATCTCGCGCGCACCATCACTAGAGCCGTCGGAGGATTGCCTGCATACGAACCAATCAACACAGGTGCAAAAATAACAAGGGAACAAAGGACAACAGTGGCAACAAGAAAACTTACGAGCCCAACGCGCTCAGGTCGAAGATAGGAGAAGCCCTTCGGGCCCTCTTCTCCTTCTTCTTTTCTTCCCTCTTCTCCTCCTTCTTTTCTTCCTTCTTCCGCTTTGCTGGCGGGTGCGGAGCAACAGCCCGCACAGGAATGGCAGGAAGGGGAGAGGAAGAACCCCCATGAACATCATCATGACGCTCAAGGCCCAGAGTATTTCTGGGAGTCGGAGGAGTCGAAGCATCTGACGACTCGCTAGAGCTCCGTGATCGCTTGCACGAATGGTCCTCACTCGATTCGTCGGCATCCTCCGCTGGGGATCGCGCTGACGGTAGCTCGGACACGGAATCCACCACTTCATTATCCGGGGCATTCGGATACCTTTCGGGCAATGGTGGTGCCATGCCCGGCACTTTGAAGCTCTGCAAAAGGAAACAGAACTTTGTTAGCAAACAAAGGAAAAAGTACACAGCTGACAAAAACAAAAGGGAAGCACTACGTGCGCAAATCTACACCTTCGGTACGACCAACGTCGAAGAAAAGGGAGGAGTCAGCGACTTCCCCGGGATTTCTTCGTCGGCCTTGAACTTCAACAGCGCGCGAAGAGCCTTGTCAAGTTCCACCTCGGAGATTTTCTCACTCGAAACCCTTGTCGGATCACGGCGCCCAGAGTAAAGAAACATCGGGTGCGCTCTCGCTTGGAGGGGCTGCACCCGACGCTCAAGAAACGTACGGATGATGTCGACACCGTTCACCTCCTTCTCAGGAATCAATTGGAGATCCTCCACCCGATGGTACAGGGCCTCTATCTCCGCCACCTCACCGTCTAAGATTTGGTTTTTCCAGGATCTTTTCTTCTCAATCAATTGGGAGGGATCAAAAGGAACGAGACCAAAATCTTGCCCAGGCAGTACGGAATCACGGATGTAAAACCATTTCCTCCGCCAGTACTGGACAGATTCGGACATGGAAAAGGAAAAGAATTGCACATTGGGACTGAGGGAGATGATGAAACCCCCAATGGGATACACACCATCCGAACCAGACTGCCTCTTCACGGAATAAAGCTTCCGGAAGAGGCCAAAGTGCGTCTCAATGCCAAGCCAACACTCGCAAAGCATGATAAAACACGCAATGTGGAGAAGGGAGTTGGGAGACAAATGATGGAGTTGAACCTCATAGAAAAAGAGCAGTCCACGAAGGAAGTCATGGACCGGAAAAGAAAACCCGCGAATCATGAAGGCAACAAACATAACCCGATACCGAGATGGGGGACGGGGGATTACCTCATTGCCGGGGAGTCTCACGGCCATCGTGTCTTGCGGAATCAGGCTCCGCTCGCGTAGTTTGCGGAGATCGTTCTCCCGCGTTTTTGATCGCCGCCAGCCACCGTCGGTGACGCGAGCAGTGGCGGTGCCCTTCTTGCCTCCGGCGGCGCTGGTCCCAACTGCAGATGAGGACTTCTTTGTTTTCTCCATGGCGCTACGGCGGTGGTGGCGTTGCCAACGAAGAAAGACAAAGGAAATGTGGAGGAAACTCTCAGCGCGCAGCAAGAATAGCTCAAGAACGAGGGGGCAGTGAATAGATGAACTGCTGCGGTGAAAAACAAACCACGATTTCACCAAAGATTATAACAGTGAAGACGACGCACGCCGGCCGTCCATCGAGAAGACCTAACGCCAACGGTAGATCTGGCCGTACACGTGTCAGCACCAAAACGAACCGTCCTTACCACGCCGTCCACTACGTGCGGAAATCGAGGAGACGCCGAAATCATCTCCACGCCGCGCGTGACCGGGCAATTCAAACTCAGCAAGTGGGACCCACGCTTCGTCCAGTCAAGTCATCTCTGGTGTAGCAGACGCTTGAGGTCATCGATTGTAAGCACTGACGTCATCAAAAGCTATACTAGCACCACTTCGGCTCCACAGCTAAAAGTACTCACTCGAATCTACGATTCGACTAAATACTTGGGGGCTACTCCTATCAGGAGCGCTGGCCGCGCACCCGACAGACAAATGAGGACAAAATTACTTATCTGAGTCCTACGTCGAGTCTACGACACCACTACGGACTCGGGGGCTACTCCCATAGGGAGGATGGATTTAAGCATCCGAAAATTTTCGAGTCCTGCGGACCTAATGATTGAAACAATGCTTGAACTGAAAGTCTCCGTTCGAGTCTACGACTCGAACAGACACTTGGGGGCTACTCCCATAGGGAGCGCTGGTCGCGCACCCTATGAAACCTTCGACTGCGATCTTCCGGATCCGCATGCAAAAACTTTTTTGGCAACTCTGCCCCAACAAAATGCTGAGTGAGCAACAATCTCCTCGGCCACCCGAAACACCTCCGAGGTGATAAATGTTCGGATGCTGCGTCTGCGACGCAAAGATAAGACCTACAGAATCATCTGATGGCCTGGCAACACACCTGACTGCGCTCTGCTAGTATGAATCTGTACCAGCAGGTACGATGAAAAATCCCGACGGACGCGTTGGGTACACCAATTAAAATCACTGGAATTCCACTCCTATAAGTCCTCCGCGGCCTGAGTTGAATTACGCCAGCATATGTTCCAGGTCCGGGTTAAGGGACCCGAACCTGAAGAAGATCGTGTTGTTTCGTCCTAAGACAGTTAACTGACCCTGATCCGTCGGGTGAGTCAGGCACACGCATCAACAATCCCTACACACATATACTATTAACATATAACTGCTGCCGAAGGATGGAAGAGTCCTCAGCCGAATCTACGATTCGACTGATCACTCGGGGGCTACTGACATGGTTATACCCTACGGGTACGTAACTTCAGCATACCTAGTCCAGCCCAAGGAAGGCCCACGGCAGACATACGCTGGCCCATGAAGATTTTCGGGTGGCCAAGGCCCATGACGTCTTCGGATCCTTGGAGAGCAAGACTAGAGGAGATAGAAAATTCAAAGGGGTAAAACCCTAGAACTTGTAACCGACTAGGACTACGCCCGGGACCTGCCTAAGTCTATATAAAGGCCAGGAGGGCATGTCCTAGGTAGACTCGACTCATACTTTCGCACACGCATCCACGCCAGATCGAATCTGCGCACCCTGTAACCTTCGGTTCCGCCATAATCAAAGAGCAGACAAGCAGGAGTAGGGTTTTCCCTCCGGGGGCCTGAACCTGGGTAAATCTCGTGTCCCCTGGTTGCTTGTCTGTTAACCGTGCCACGATCTCCAGCATCCCCATCTTCTCTAAAACCCAAGTCCATAACAATGGGCATTGACGAGATTAAACCTCGTCAAGTAGAATGCCCAGTACCTTTGGAGGAGGATCGCGCGTCGCCATTACCATCGGAGCTCGAATTGGAATCACCAGAAGCAGCCGAGTCACCCTCATCTTCTCCTTGTTCAGCCGAGTTGTTTTCCGAGGCATCCTCAACTACGAACTCGTCCTCGGGGTTAGGAAGGAAACTCGGACCTTTGTTCCAAGTATGCACGTCGGCATACTCAACAAGCTGGAAGGCTCGAGCTTGCCGAAGAGCGACAAAGTCTGGGTCCTCTACCCAACGGGAACCAGTGCGCAAATTTCTCAAAATGTCAAGAGAAATGTCTTCATACCAGGACATGATGACAGTAAGAGCCATATCGGCACCGGCTCGTCCGGCCGATTCCCTCCAAAGACTGAGCTGCCTTTCAGATGCCATTAACCTGTCCACCAACAATTGGACCTCATCAATATTAGGAGTCCCAGAAGTATTCGGCCAGAGAACATGGTAGGCTCGGATAGCCGCCTGCACTAAATCTCTGCCCATAATCTTCATCGGACCAACTGCAGCGCCAACAGCAACCAGGAAATCTTCCAGCGAGTACTCCGAGTCCGCGTCAACAGGAACACCTCGGTTCACTCGGGCACTAATGACCGCTTTCGAGCTCACGGGTTTAGCCTCTGGAAAATGGTCTGCGCAAAACACGACCACATTAGTCAGCAATAAGAAAAGGGAAAAGATAACCCGGCCGCGGTTAGAAGCTTACGATGAATATAACTCAGCATTATCTGAAGGTCTTTGGCCCAGGCAATCTTGCTCTTCTCAAAACGAGTGATCTCCTCGCTCATCCCACGTGTCTTCAGTTCGGCAGCCTCGAGGAGCTCTTTATTTTTCTGCAACTGCAGAGCTAGCCAATTTTTCTCCTCGGAGAACTCCTGGTCGACCTTTTCCAGTTCAGACTTCTGAGAGAGCTTAAGAGCCTCCACCTCGGCACGCAAACGAGCTATCTCGTCATCTTTATCCTTCAGCTGGGTCGAGTGAGTAGCACTTTGTTCTAAAAAATGCAGCATCACATCAGGCATGGGCGTGCAATCTTGGTGAGATGCTGCAAAGGTTTGTAACTCGGCTTTACCAAAGCCAAAAGAGATAAAAGAAACTTAGCGCACATTTTAAAGAGGAATATATAAAGTAAAAAAGCAACTAACCTTCCAGAACCTTGACTCTCTTCTCAAGACGGATGTTAAGATTGTTGATGTTACCTGTTTACCAGCAAAGTGAGCCATAATCTAGTGTACAAAACAATAAGAGTGTCGGAGGTGATGAAAAGGTTTGTCGACTTACCAGCTTTTTTCACCACAGGAATAACTTTGTCATACTTTTCTTCCAATTTCCTATGCGCAAAAAGCAACCTTTGAAATTCGGCGGTCCGCCGGTCATGTGCAACCTAAGCAATAGAGCAAATGGTCAATGGATATTTAAAGCTACGACAGATCTGAGTCAAGCAAAACTTAACCCGGATTTAGGTGGCTGGATATTCGAAGCTACGACAGATCCGAGTCAAGCAAAACTTAACCCGGATCTAGGTGGCTGGATATTCGAAACTAAAACAGATCCGAGTCAAGCAAAACTTAACCCGGATCTAGGTGGCTGGATATTCGAAGCTACAACAGATCCGAGTCAAGCAAAACTTAAACCGGATCTAGGTGGCTGGATATTCGAAGCTACAACAGATCTGAGTCAAGCAAAACTTAACCCGGATCTAGGTGGCTGGATATTCGAAGCTAAAACAGATCCGAGTCAAGCAAAACTTACCCCGGACCTAGGTGGCTGGATATTCGAAGTTCAGATAAACACAAATCAAGCAAAATTTAAGACAGATCTAGCTGGATGGAGGTTCGAATTCTAAGATAAAATTCAACTAAGTAGAGCATCATAAAACTTCCAAACGAATAACAAGTTATTTGCTTGCAAGCTTCGGGGACTAGAATGTATATAATAGCATCTGAAGAACTAATCAAAACTCCATAAAAAGTACTTACCCCGTTCATCTTGTCACTCTCAAGAACGATCTTGGCGGCTTGATGCAGGCGGCTGCTGATGTCGGAAAGCTGAAACAGCTGGCTGCCTGGATTACCCTCGAACTGATCGGCAGCATTCCAGTTATTGGCATATTCAACCAGCGAGCCGAGACTGTTCCCACTCGCCGTGCGAGTTAGGACTTTACCTCAGACATGCTGTGTAGACACTGTTGCCGCAGGGCTTTTATGAAGAGCAAGCTGGGTACTGGCAGCCGGGGTAACGGAGGCTTTGGCGGAGGCAGCTCCTTTGCGCAGCACATCAGCAATATTCGGCTGAGAAGAGCCGGCAAGACCTTTCTGGGAGGAGGAAGCTTTAAGGACGACAGCTTTTCATGTTTTAGAAGAGGCATCAGTAGGAGCTGATACCTCGGCACTAGGAACAACGTCTTTAGGAGCCGGAGGAGTCACGATCGCAGAGGGCGCAGAGATATGGACATCCTCGGCCGGGGAAGGAGTCACTGTGGAAACCGCGGGGGCAGAAAGAGGCTCAGTAGAGACATTAGGGTTCACAGAGAAAGCAGCAGGCTCGGTAGAAATATCTGTGGGCCGAGTGGAATCAACATCAACGGGAGGAATCTCAGGTGCATCGTGGCGAGGTGGCGTCCGATTCGGAGCTGGAGGAGATGCAGCACGAGCAGGACTGGGAATCCTGGTATCTTCAGTAGGCGGAGGGGACGGCTACCGAGTCATACGACTCGTCATGCTGGGACCGCCGGGCTTAACAGAAAGTGGAGCACTGTGAAAATAAAAAAGGTCAAGTTAAAAAGCAGAAAGAAGAAAACAAGAAATACGAGCAAAAGAAACTCACCCTGTAACTCCAGGCATGGTCTTGCGCCTGGGAGGATTCGGAGTGGACTTCTTCATTCGCTTCTTGGGAGCCGCCTCTGAGGCACCAGCGGGAGCCCCACGTTTCCCCGAGGTAACAGGGGGCCGGGAAGCAAGAGGCTCAGTGTCGTGAACCTGACCGGCCGGATTAGCTGGGAAAGTAGAAGCCGGAAATGCATAAGAAATTGGCATTGCGGCAACTACCTCTAAAACTTGGACCTCGTCCGAATCACCTTACTCTTCGTGAGCCGAGGTCTTGCCACGAGCACGAGCCGGAGCGAGATCCGACTTGGGGACGAACTCTTCCGAGTCCGGCTCCCCACTGTCCGGAGTATTCTGATCCGCAGGCCACGGGAGTGATAAAACCTCAGCGTCCTCATCCTTCTGCTCCGCAAACCTCTGTAAGACAAGAAAGAGGAAAATCAGCAAAGACAGTTACGAAAGCAATTGGAAAGCAAAGCATCAATGATTAAGCTTACTTCGGGAGGGGGATGCTCGCGGGTGAAAGGCTTCAATCCCCAAGCCCAATCCTCAGGCATCTCTGTCTTAAAGATAGCTCGGACACGCTTAAAGATGAGGTAGTTGTCAAGCTCCACGGTCGAGACTCGGTTGGGGTCAAGAGGACCGCTCATGTAGCAGAGTTTGTGTGTGCGTTTCTGGAATGGGCAGATTCGGCTGCTGACGAAGGTAGTCATCAGATCCTCGCCGCGTAACCCGGCGCGGATCAGTTCCTTAAGCCGAATCTCAAAAGCCTCGGCCAAAGCGTGACTCTTCCTCGGATTATAAGTCCAGTTCTTCTTAGAAGGTGTGCCAATGGAGAAGGCAGGGAGCCGAATCATATCCTCCTTTCCCGTGTTCTTGACATAGAAGAAGGACTTGTGCCACTTCTTGCACGACTCTAGCCCCGCGACACGAGGAAATTCGGATTTCCTCCGAGGTGTAATGGACGCTGCTCCACATTGGGTAAGCAACTTCTCGGAGGGGTGCAGAGACTTGTCTGGGACAACGTTAGAACGAATCTGGAAAAACTTCGACCAGACATGCACGGACGGCCATAGGCCGAAATATCCCTCCGAGGCAGAGATGAAGGCAGAGAGAGAAGCAATGGCGTTGGCGGGAAGCTGATGCGGCTGAAGGCCGAAGTAATCAAGAAACTCCCTAGCAAAGTCGCTGAGAGGGAGACCAAAGCCGCGCGCGAAATGCGACATGAAAACTACATACTCGCCTTCCCTAAGGTCTGGAGACGACTCGCTGCCGGGTAAACGACAAGCTACCTCGGCGGGAATCCTCTGAGTCCGGATTAGCCACTCGATCTCACTCCGAGTAACGGAGGAGCCCTGCCACGAGCCTCGCTCGGGCCCAGAGCCAGCATCATCATCCTCTATCAGGGCACCGCTGACGGAGCTAGACATCGGGTCGCCGGAGAAATCTACAGAGGAAGGACTAGCGGCGGAGGAAAATCTGGAACTACAAGGCCCCGTCTTGGTTCTACCAAAAAACGGCGGCGGAGCGGAAAGAGAGCTGTCGTGCGATGACAAAGGAGAAACTAAGATCTCCAGAGGGAAAGCCAGGCGGTAGGACCGAATGAACTCAACAGCGACGGTGCCAGAGCAGGCGAACGGCGACGAGGGCGGCAGAGCGGAACGGCGGGATTCTTGCCGTCGAGAACTCAGACGAACGCACGGCGGTGGAAGCGCGAGCGGGCGCAGAGGCGAGAGGAAGAAGAAGGGCGCGGGCAAGCGAAAGGGGGAAAGTAAATCCCTCAGCGCTGCGCCCTGTAGGGTTTCGTAGCATGGAAAACAAAAATTTTCTACCGCATACAAACAAACAAGCCAAGATCTATCTACTAGATTGTAGCAACGAGTCGATAGAATAACTCACCCTCGAAGATTCCAAAGTGTTTAACGAGAGCGGATTCTCGTGGGTGATGTAGTCGTACTCTTTCCGATCTCAAGATCGCGTAGACGATCCTTCCGGCGCTGCGTTCTGGCAGCGCTCCCGCAGTCGGTCACACGTTCGGTACTCGATGAAGACCTTCCTCTCCCTTGTTCCAGCAGGCAGCGAAGGTTGTAACACTCTCCTCGTGATTCCGGCAGCACAACGGCGTGGTACCGGAAGTAGAGGGGAGATCTCGCAGGGCTTCGCCTTAAGCCGAAGCGAGTATGGTGGAGTATGAGAGAGTCCTCGACGATCTAGGGTTTAGACACGCCGAGGAGGGGCTAGTGCCGGCGGCTAGGGTTTCACCTAGGCGGCAGCGGCGAGTGCCCTAGGGCCGGCGGCGGCTTGGAGGCGGCGGCGGCTTGGTACTAGGGTTTGGAGGAGAGGATCTTGTGTGTCTCTAGGAGGGAGCCCTGCCCCTCCTTATATAGGTGGAGGGGCCGGCCGGCCAAGGGGAGGGAGAGGAGTCCCTTCCCAACTCGGCTTGGAGGGGGCGCCGCCGGTTGGAGGAGGGAACTCCTCCCCAACTCGGTTTCCCCTTCCTCCTCTTTTCCTCTTTCCAAATTTAGCCGTTTGACTTTTCAAACTAGCTGTTTGACTTTTCAAACTAGGATTTGAATTAATCCTTTATTTGGTTCAGCGATGACACTTAGTACATGATGCAATCATACCAACTTGATACAACACATTCATGTACCCTTCCCCTCCGGAGTGCCGGACATTCTGGAACCTTCTAGAACATTCCCGATGAAAACACCGGAACCATTCTCCAACTCCGAAACGGGACTTTCCTTATATGAATCTTATTCTCCGGACCATTCCGGATCTCCTCGTGATATCCCGGATCTAATCCGGGACTCCGAACAACATTAAGTCTCTTTCTCATCATTCCATAACTACTCAAAACAACGTCGAATCCTTAAGTGTGTCTCCCTACGGTTCGTGAATTATGCGGACATGATCGAGACACTTCTCCGAACAATAACCAATAGAGGAATCTAGAAATTCATATGGTTCCCACATATTTCTACGATTACTTTGCGATCGAATGAACCATTTACATACGATATCAATTTCCCTTTGTCTCACGATAGTTTACTTATCCGAGGTTATGATCGTCGGTATCTCTGCATACCTAGTTCAACCTCGTTACCGATAAGTACTCCTTTCTCGTTCCCGTGATATGTGATCCCTTGTGAGCCAGTCACATGCTTGCAAGCTAATTGGATGGCATTTAACCGAGAGGGCCCAGAGTATATCTATCCGTCATATGGATGGACAAATCCCACTCTTGATGCATGTGTTTCAACCAATACTTTCCGAACACTCAATGCCACCTTTATAGCCACCCAGTTATGGTGTGGTGTTTGATGTCATCAAAGCATCCATCCGGTAAAGGTGATATGCATGATCTCATGGTCGAAGGAATTAGATTACTATGTATCAGAAAGCATATAGCAATTGAACTATTAAAATGACTTGATCTTTATGCTACGCTTATCTATAGGAGTATGTCCATCATATCATTCTCCTAACAATATGATCTTGTTGTTTAATAACATCTCAATGTTCATGATAGGGAAACCACAATTATCTATTAACCAACAAGCTAGTATTATATAGAGGCTTTACTAGGGACTTTAAATTAAGTTTACAAATCACACAAGTATTAATGTTTCCTTGTTAATACTATTATAGCATGAATGCAAACATTTATCATAAACACAAAGATATAATAATAACTACTTTTATTATTGCCTCTAGGGCATATCTCCAACAGTCTCCCACTTGCACTAGAGTCATCTAATCTAGATTACATGGTAATATATACCGAACACCCATGGCAGTTTGGTGCTGGTCATGTTTTGCCCTCGGGAGAGGTTTAGTCAACGGATCCGCCACATTCAGATCTGTGTGTACTTTGCAAATCTTTATATCCCCATCTTGGATATGTTCTCGAATAGCGTGAAAACGTAGCTTGATATGCTTCAGCTTCTTGTGTGACCTTGGTTCTTGCGCATTGGCTATGGCGCCCATGTTATCACAGTAGATAGACATTGGGTCCAGCGCACTAGGAACCACACCTAGCTCTGTAATGAACTCTTTCATCCATATCGCTTCTTGTGAAGCCTCCGAAGCAACCACGTATTCCGATTCAGTTGAAGATCTCGCCACAACGCTTTGCTTTGCACTCCTCCAGCTAACTGCCGCACCATTCAAAATAAATACGTATCCAGATTGTGATTTAGAATCATCCGGATCGGTGTTCCAACTAGCATCGGTGTAACCATTAACAACGAGTTGTTCATCACCTCCATAAGAAAGAACCATATCCTTAGTTCTTCTCAAGTACTTAAGGATGTTTTTGACCGCTGTCCAATGATCCACTCCTGGATCACTTTGATATCTGCTAGTTAAACTAACAGCATATGCAATGTCGGGTCTAGTACATAGCATGGCATACATTAGAGATCCTATGGCTGAGGCATAGGGAGTCTTACTCATCCTTTCTCTATCTTCTGCTGATGTCGGACTTTGAGTTTTACTCAAGGTCGTATTGGGCAACATGGGCAAGAACCCTTTCTTGCTATCTTACATTCCAAACCTCTTTAGAACTTTGTCCAAATATGTACTTTGTGACAATGATATTTGGCGTTTCGATCTATCTCTATAAATCTTTATGCCTAATATGTAAGCTGCTTCGCCAAGATCCTTCATTGAAAAACTATTATTCAAATATTCCTTGACACTATTAAGAAGGTCTACATCATTCCCAATCAACAATATGTCATCCACATATAGTATTAAGAATGCTACAGAGCTCCCACTCACTTTCTTGTAAATACAAGCTTCTCCATAAGTTTGTATAAAACCAAAACTTTTGATCACCTTATCAAAACGTTGATTCCAACTTCGGGATGCTTGCTTCAATCCATAGATGGACCGTTGAAGTTTGCATACCTTGTTAGCATCTTTAGGATCAACAAAACCTTTGGGTTGCATCATATACAACTCTTCATCAATGTCTCCATTGAGGAATGCTGTTTTGACATCCATCTGCCATATCTCATAATCGTAATATGCAGCGATTGCTAACATAATCCTCACAGACTTTAGCTTCGCTACTGGTGAGAAAGTCTCATCGTAGTCACCTCCTTGAATTTGTCGAAACCCTTTTGCGACAAGTTGAGCTTTATAGACAGTAACATTACCATCAGCATCTGTTTTCTTCTTGAAGATCCATTTGTTCTCGACAGCCTTCCGGCCATCCGGTAAGTCCACCAAAGTCCATACTTGGTTTTCGTACATGGATCCAATCTCGGATTTCATGGCTTCTTGCCATTTATTGGAATCTGGGCTCATCATCGCTTCCTCATATGTCTCAGGGTCATCGGTGTTGTCCACCAACATGACACTCATAACGGGATCATACCAATCTGGAGTGGTACGAGTTCTCGTTGACTTGCGAGGCTCTGTAGCAACTTCAACCGAAGTTTCATGATCATCATCATTAGCTTCCTCTCTTATTGGTGCAGGCACCACAGAAACTTCTTCCGGTGCTGCGCTACTCGCAATTTCGAGAGAAGGTTCGATAACCTCGTCGAGTTCTACTTTCCTTCCAGTCACTTCTTTCGAGAGAAATTCCTTCTCTAGAAAGGATCCATTCTTGGCAACGAAGATTTTGCCTTCGGATCTATGATAGAAGGTATACCCAATAGTTTCCTTCGGGTATCCTATGAAGACGCATTTTTCCGCTTTGGGTTCAAGCTTGTCCGGCTGTAACTTATTTACATAGGCTTCGCACCCCCAAACTTTAAGGAACGACAATCTAGGTTTCTTCCCAAACCATAATTCATACGGTGTCGTTTCAACGGATTTAGACGGTGCCCTATTTAAAGTGAATGCGGCTGTTTCTAATGCATAACCCCAAAATGATAGCGGTAAATCTGTAAGTGACATCATAGAACGAACCATATCTAAGAGAGTTCGATTACGATGTTCGGACACACCATTACGCTGTGGTGTTCCCGGCGGTGTCAACTGCGAAAGTATTCCGCATTTCTTCAAATGCTCGCCAAACTCGTAACTTAGATATTCACCTCCACGATCAGAAAGTAGAAATTTAATCTTCTTGTTATGTTGATTCTCTACCTCACTTTGAAATTCCTTAAACTTCTCAAAAGTTTCGGACTTATGTTTCATGAAATAGATATACCCATATCTACTCAAGTCATCCGTGAAGGTAAAAACATAACGATAACCACCACGCGATGCTACACTCATTGGACCACACACATCGGTATGTATGATCTCCAACAAGTCCGTAGCTCGCTCCATCATACCAGAAAATGGAGTCTTAGTCATTTTACCCATCAGACATGCTTCGCATCTATCAAGTGATTCGAAATCAAGTGATTCAAGAAGTCCATCGGAATGGAGTTTCTTCATACGCTTCACTCCAATGTGACCAAGACGACAGTGCCACATATAGGTCGAGTTATCGCTCGATTTCAAACATTTAGCCTCAATGTTATTAATATGTGTATTTCCACTATCGAGATTCAATAAGAATAGACCATCTATCAAAGGTGCATGTGCATAAAACATATTACTCATATAAATCGAACAACCATTATTCTCGGACTTAAATAAGTAACCGTCTCGCAATAAACAAGATCCCGATATAATGTTCATGCTTAACGCAGGCACGAAATAACAATTATTTAAGTATAAAACTAATCCCGATGGTAGATGAAGGGGTAGCGTGCCGACCGCGATCACATCAACCTTTGATCCGTTTCCAACGCGCATCGTCACCTCGTTCTTTGCTAGCTTTCGTTTATTCTGCAGCACCTGTTTCGAGTTACAAATATCAGCAACCGAACCAGTATCAAATACCCAGGCACTACTACGAGTACTAGTGAGATACACATCAATAACATGTATATCAGATATACCTTTCTTCTTGATGTTGCCGTTCTTCAAATCCGCCAAGTACTTTGGGCAATTCCGCTTCCAGTGACCTTCTCCCTTGCAGTAAAAGCACTCAGTATCAGGCTTAGGTCCAGCCTTGGTCTTCTTCGTTGGCGTGGTAACTTTCTTACCACCCTTCTTGAAGTGTCCCTTCTGCTTAGACTTGCCTTTCTTGAATTTGGTGGTCTTATTGACCAACAACAATTGGTGCTCTTTCTTGATCTCCACTTCTGCAGATTTCAACATGGCAAAGAGTTCTGGCAACGTCTTGTTCATGTTTTGCATATTGTAGTTCATCACAAAGTTCTTGTAACTTGGTGGCAGTGATTGGAGGACACGGTAAATCCCCAAAGCATTAGGAATCACAATACCCAAGCTTTGAAGTTTGTTTGCGTGCCCATACATCTTAAGCACATGCTCGCTGACGGAGCTGCCCTCTTCCATCTTGCAGTTAAAGAACTTTTCAGAAGCCTCATAGCTTTCAATTGCCGCATGAGTCTCAAAGATCAATTTGAGATCCTCGACAATATCATATGGGTCTGAATTCTCAAACCTTTTCTGAAGCTCCGATTCTAAACCATACAAGATAGCACACTGAACTGTGGAGTACTGAGTCTTCCGAGTGAGGTAAACATTCTTTACTTCATCGGAAGCAGTAGCTGCAGGTGGGTCACCCAGCGGTGCATCCAGCACATAGGTCAAATTACCAGCTGTGAGGACAATCCTCAAATTGCGGAACCAATCCGCGAAGTTGCTTCCATTGTTTTCAACTTTTCTTTCTCTAGGAACGCATTAAAATTGATGGTAGGGGCTGCCATTGATCTACAACATATTTGCAATAGTTTAGACTAAGTTTATGACAAATTGAGTTCAAATTAATAAATTTAATCTAGGTGAACTCCCACTCAAAACAATATCCCTCACATTGTTTTAGTGATCACACGAACCAAATCCACCACATCAACACCGATCATCACGAGAGTTGATATAGTTTCAATGGCGAACAATCGACATGTTCATCATATCTACTATATGATTCATGCTTTACCTTTCAGTGATCCGTGTTCCGAGACCATGTCTGTACATGCTAGGCTCGTCAAGATCAAACCTTAGTTTCCGCTTGAGCAAATCTGGCTTGCTCACGTTGTATACACTTGTGGAATCTAACACACCCGATCATCACGTGGTGCTTCGAAACAACAAGCTTTAGCAACGGTGCTAACTAAGGGTGAACACTTTATGACTTGAAATTCATGTGCATGAGGGATCATCTTATAATGCTACCGTTGTCTACTAAGCAATACAAGATGCATAAAGGATTAGCATCACATGCAATTCATAATATGTGATATGATATGGCCTTTCTTCTATGTGCTTCCAATCTCCATCTTCTAGCACGAACATGATCTCCATCATCACCGGCATTGCATCAAGGTCAATGACGCTTCTTCATGGTTGTCGTCCACCGGCTTCAACTATTACAACTACTTTGAATAGACACGCGGGTCTTAACATAAATTAAAGACAACCATATGGCTCCTGCCGGTTGCCAACTTACAATAAGGAACATTGCATACATCAAATATAATCACAATCATGGCCATATCACATCACAGCACACCCCTGCAAAACAAAGTTAGACGCCTCTACTTCCTTTGCATGTTTTACGTGGTTTGGGGCTTTCAATAAGTGTCGTTCTAACTTACGAACATGAACCACAACATTGATACTAGTATTGTTAATCACCCGTTGTAAATTGGATCTTAACTATGCTAGGAGAAACAGGCACCCGCAAAGCCACTTATGCAATACAAGTTGCATGTCAAGCGTGGAGCAAGTCTCATGAACGATGTCATGTACGGTTAGCCCGGGCCGCTTCATCCTAACATCCCGCAAGATGCAAAGTACACAAGAAGCAATCGAAAATAAAAGCATCAACGCCCACAATGACCATTGTGTTCTACTCGTGCAACAGATCTACATATAGACACGGCTCTGATACCACTGTAGGGTTTCGTAGCATGGAAAACAAAAAAATTCTACTGCATACAAACAAACAAGCCAAGATCTATCTACTAGATTGTAGCAACGAGTCGATAGAATAACTCACCCTCGAAGATTCCAAAGTGTTTAACGAGAGCGGATTCTCGTGGGTGATGTAGTCGTACTCTTTCCGATCTCAAGATCGCGTAGACGATCCTTCCGGCGCTGCATTCCGGCAGCGCTCCCGCAGTCGGTCACACGTTCGGTACTCGACGAAGACCTTCCTCTCCCTTGTTCCAGCAGGCAGCGGAGGTTGTAGCACTCTCCTCGTGATTCCGGCAGCACAACGGCGTGGTACCGGAAGTAGAGGGGAGATCTCGCAGGGCTTCGCCTTAAGCCGGACCGAGTATGGTGGAGTATGAGAGAGTCCTCGACGATCTAGGGTTTAGACATGCCGAGGAGGGGCTAGTGCCGGCGGCTAGGGTTTCACCTAGGCGGCGGCGGCGAGTGCCCTAGTGCTGGCGGCGGCTTGGAGGCGGCGGCGGCTTGGTACTAGGGTTTGGAGGAGAGGATCTTGTGTGTCTCTAGGAGGGAGCCCTGCCCCTCCTTATATAGGTGGAGGGGCCGGCCGGCCAAGGGGAGGGAGAGGAGTCCCTCCCAACTCGGCTTGGAGGGGGCGCCGCCGGTTGGAGGAGGGAACTCCTCCCCAACTCGGTTTCCCCTTCCTCCTCTTTTCCTCTTTCCAAATTTAGCCGTTTGACTTTTCAAACTAGCTGTTTGACTTTTCAAACTAGGATTTGAATTAATCCTTTATTTGGTTCAGCGATGACACTTAGTACATGATGCAATCATACCAACTTGATACAACACATTCATGTACCCTTCCCCTCCGGAGTGCCGGACATTCCGGAACCTTCTAGAACATTCCCGATGAAAACACCGGAACCATTCTCCAACTCCGAAACGGGACTTTCCTTATATGAATCTTATTCTCCGGACCATTCCGGATCTCCTCGTGATATCCCGGATCTCATCCGGGACTCCGAACAACATTCGATCTCTTTCTCATCATTCCATAACTACTCAAAACAACGTCGAATCCTTAAGTGTGTCTCCCTACGGTTCGTGAATTATGCGGACATGATCGAGACACTTCTCCGAACAATAACCAATAGAGGAATCTGGAAATTCATATGGTTCCCACATATTTCTATGATTACTTTGCGATCGAATGAACCACTTACATACGATATCAATTTCCCTTTGTCTCACGATAGTTTACTTATCTGAGGTTATGATCGTCGGTATCTATGCATACCTAGTTCAACCTCGTTACCGATAAGTACTCCTTTCTCGTTCCCGTGATATGTGATCCCTTGTGAGCCAGTCACATGCTTGCAAGCTAATTGGATGACATTTCACCGAGAGGGCCCAGAGTATATCTATCCGTCATATGGATGGACAAATCCCACTCTTGATCCATGTGTTTCAACTAATACTTTTCGAACACTCAATGCCACCTTTATAGCCACCCAGTTACGGTGTGGTGTTTGATGTCATCAAAGCATCCATCCGGTAAAGGTGATATGCATGATCTCATGGTCGAAGGAATTAGATTACTATGTATCAGAAAGCATATAGCAATTGAACTATTAAAATGACTTGATCTTTATGCTACGCTTATCTATAGGAGTATGTCCATCATATTATTCTCCTAACAATATGATCTTGTTGTTTAATAACATCTCAATGTTCATGATAGGGAAACCACAATCATCTATTAACCAACAAGCTAGTATTATATAGAGGCTTTACTAGGGACTTTAAATTAAGTTTACAAATCACACAAGTATTAATGTTTCCTTGTTAATACTATTATAGCATGAATGTAAACATTTATCATAAACACAAAGATATAATAATAACTACTTTTATTATTGCCTCTAGGGCATATCTCCAACACGCCCCTCTTTATAACCGCGCTACCTGCAAGGTAGTGGGATCGTGGGTGAGGTGGTTGACCGTGTAGATCGTGTACGTGGCACCAACGCACGATGATGAGTGGAACCACACCAGCGACCACACAATGGGAAAGAAAGCCACGATCCCCGATGGAAACGGCGCACGAGGCATCGCAGCGCCGACGGGACAGGCGCAACAGTAACTGTAGACTGACAATAAATACTGTAGAGGAACAAAAAACTAGAGAAACAATGATGAATAAGACACGTAGGACGAGGCGTACGCGAGAAGATACGATGGTACCTCGAGCAAGATAACTCGGAAACGAGGCAAAAGAAATCTCATGAAACTGATACGGCCCGGCCGAAGTAATTGGCAGGGCCATACCAGCTTCGGGGACTAATGTTGGGGAGATGACCTCGAGTAGGGTAAAGACGGGAAAAGACAAAAGGAGGTTGCCCATCTAGTTTCCGAGTTACTGTCAGAGTCGGTCGAATCCTGTTGAGGTCGGCTAAGACAGGGATGGGCATGACCCTTATGATAAAGGCAAGGCATTACCCGGCCGGGATACTACGTAAGTCGGCCGGGTTAACCCGAGTAATATTAATGCAGGTGAAGGACAAACTGAGTTACGCGAGGTAAGGCCGAATGATACGAAGCTTGCAGGAGAAGGAGAAACCTAAAGTCAAACTCTAGCTGTAGGCTAGGAGGAATCTGAGCGGAGCCAAGCACAAGGGACAAAGGTGCCGAGCGTCAGAGGGGCAGAAGGAGGTCACGGAGGTGACAGTCCTGAAGCCCGAGGCACGCAGGAGGGGCCCTCTGGTGCCTTGCCGTCGTTAGAAGGGCGACAGGGAAAGGAGGACGCCGAACTACTATTTTGGGACAAGCATATTCCTCGAATATGCTTGCCCCGTCAGCCCTAAAGGCACCCAAGGCTCTCCTTTATAAGGGGAGGCTTGCACCCAGAGGAAGGGATCGGCTCATTTTAGTACCGTTAGGCTGGTAAAGTTCTTCCTTTTCTCCTTACATACAGCTCGAGGAGCACTTGTAGCCCAAGGAAGGAGAAATAAATATCTTTGCCTTAGTTTTCTGAGTGTAGAATTAACTGCATCATTCCACCCCAGATCCGATTAGCATCCATTGGCCCCTTACTTTAGCCTACCCATGGCATCTGCCGTGTCACCACCACGACAGTCTGCCGGCAATCAGCGCCGGAAACTGGGTCAGGACGGACAGGCAGGAAGCGCCCGAGGCGAAGAACATGTAGACCGGGACGCCGAGCTTCACGCAGACGTCGAGAGCGTGGATGCAGAACATGTCGAGGACGACGGAGTGCAAGCGTTTCCGGGGGATGGAGCGGAGGAAGGCTTCGAGCAGCTCGTTGTACTCCAGCAAGAGCTGGAACATGAGCACGAAAGGGTTTTTGTTGCCGGCGGCGGCGAAGTCTGGGGGAGGGAGGGGCGGGAGTACATGGAAGGAGATGGACGGGTTGGAGGCGGCAATGCGCTGGATGGCGGTGGCGCCGGAGTCGGACAACTTGAAGGGAGGCTCGACGAGCACCATGGTGACGTCGTAGCCGTGCTTGAGGAAGACGTTGGCGAGCTCCGTCATGGCAGCGACGTGGCTGCCTCCGGCGCCCGGGTACAGGACTACAGTCTGCTTCATCTTGTCCGTGCGGTGCGGAGGTGGAAGGTCGTTGGACCTTCTCAGTATTGCAAATAAAGCTGTTTCGGAATCTTTTGGGAGATGGGTGTGGCAGTAGCGGCGTGGAAATTCTTGCCGTTGGCCGTGCACGACTTATAGCTGCGTTCTGCTGCCTTGCGGATGAAGTAGTTTGGACCTGGAACCTCTATGGTCAAAGATATGATGATTATATTATAGAGAGTTGATTTTTAAAATCCACCTTGGATAAGTACCTTTATTTTATCTTATGGCAGGCGGTAGTTGAGGAGTTCCAGCGTGGTGATGTTTCCTGGTAGCTGCAGCTTGGATACCTAGCTGGAGGAAGCATACACGCACTCACGTAGTTCACCGTCCACTTTCGTTAGAGTTCACGACGTGACAATAGTAAAATGCCGTACTCGGCAGAATAGCAGGAAGCAGCCAGGATGGGCATATAAAAAAGCTGCTTGCTAGCCATAACTTTTTTTACACTATCACTGAGCTATGGAAGCTTACTCAAACTAAGTATTCCCTCAATCCTGAATTAAATGTCATATATTTATCTAGATTCACATTGATCTATATACCACAAATAATCCTGCATCGCATACACATGCAACTAAAAAAGAGATTAATGGAAGGTCAAACATTCAGGTTAACGCAATCCTCATTATCTCAACCCAGCTACACACAAGCTTAAAACACAATGGTTAGATCCAAACAATCTCTAACCTTGTGTGAAACAAACATTGTATTGTTTTAGAATATATTACGGTAGGCATATTGTGTAGTTTAAGATTGTATAATCCAATTTTGTCTCTATTAGGCTTCTTACCCTCCGAGTCTGTTCTTCTATATAAACAGTTCAAGAGGCTCAATGTAATCAGTCAAGCAATACAATCAATATTTCCGCAATCCTTCATGGTATAAGCATTGCATTCCTCGTCCTAGGGTTTAGCCACCCACTTATTCCGTCGCACCGCCCCCAAGGAGATCGATCTCCATGATCTCCGTCGGGGGCATCACATCTCGTAGCTACCTTTTCTTCCAATCACAATAGACTTATTTCATAGTTTTATCAAAAAAAAAAATTCCAATTAGATTTATTTTCTTTAGCCACCAAAATATGATTAGCCCCGGTGCAATAAAAAAAGATCCAGCAGATCTAATCGACTCCAACTACACATAAAAAATCATGGCACATGAAAAAGCTTCTTACTAGCCATAATTTTTAAGCATCTTTACATTATCACCGAGCAGTTTGGAGGCTTACTCAAACTAAGTATTCCCTCTGTCCCGAATTAGATATCGCATATCTGTCTAGATTCACATGTATCTATACTTAGCCTAATCCCAAGTTAACTCTATATCTAGGTTAACCATATCGCAATAGAACCATCCAACACTATACCATTTGGGACATGATTCCAAATCAAAGTAATTTGTGGACATCATCATAACATGTCTACCTTGAGTAATCCTATTTTGTATACCTATCATTTTAAATATAAAGCCCATATACCTTACACCTAAGACCAATAAGTTCCATATACCTAAGCCGACTAATAGTTTATGAGTAGAGTTCAGTTATTGTCCTTAATTGAGTACGTGGGACACATGGTTTACCCAGGGTTCAGGCCCCGGAGGGAAAACCCTACTTCTGCTTGTCTATTCTTGATTGATAATGAACCAAAGGTTACAAGGGTGTCTTGATGGCGATGATGTGCAGATTAGATCTGGCGGTGAGTGAGGGAGAGATTTGATATTAGATCTATTGTCTATTGTGGGAGGTGGCCTCCTCGTTGGACCCTCCTAGCATTTATATATGGGGGAGGCTAGGTCTCAGATACCAATACGAGTAGGTTACAAGTTGGATTCGAACTCTAGTCTTGAGCTTTCCTTATCTTGCGCGCTTGGAGTTCATGTCCATATGGGCTTGGTATCACCCGAACCGTCATGGGCACGATGGACCTTGGCAGGTCGTCGAGTGGGCCTTCCGTTGGGCCGCACCAGGTAGGGTGTAGTCGGGTTCCCGTTGGGCATACCTATGTCAGCACTGGTAGTAAAGGACGATGGAAACAGTGATGTGTAAGCGATCAAGACTTACCGATGACCTAGACGATGTCGGGGACGTACGATATAGGGGCGGGGAGGAGGCGGAAGGGAGTTACTTCCGGCCGTTGTCAAACAAGGTCAAGGTGTCAAAGGTTTGATGTGGAGGGGAATGGGGAATTTGCAAAGGGGAAATCGATAAATTTTCCCGAGAGGCGCGTCAAGGTATGATTTTAGGCGGGGCCATTCGAAATATTAGCGGGACTAGCGAAAGAGTGGTGGGAGAAGCGAAAAGCAGGGTGGGACTAGGGAAATCGGCGGTGTGACGTGGCAAATATGTATCCTGGTGCATAATAGCGGCGCAAATGGCACAAGAGCAACGATAAATTTAGCCCGCGACCAAATGGTGCCACGGTTGCTCATCCGTCGGCTAACCAACTTTTGCTGATACTTTTTGCTTGTGCCGCCCCAAAAGAGTGTCGGGGACGGGGGTATTTTTGAAGTGTTTCTTACAAGCCAGTGCTTCAAATTTTTGGATAGCTCCTTGTTGGAGATATGCCCTAGAGGCAATAATAAATGTAGTTATTATTATATCTTTGTGTTTATGATAAATGTTTACATTCATGCTATAATAGTATTAACAAGGAAACATTAATACTTGTGTGATTTGTAAACTTAAATTGAAGTCCCTAGTAAAGCCTCTATATATTACTAGCTTGTTGGTTAATAAATGATTGTGGTTTCCCTATCATGGACATTGAGATGTTATTAACAACAAGATCATATCGTTAGGAGAATGATATGGTGGACATACTCCTATAGATAAGCGTAGCATAAAGATCAAGTCATTTTAATAGTTCAATTTCTATATGCTTTCTGATACATAGTAACCTAATTCCTTCGACCATGAGATCATGCATATCACCTCTACCGGATGGATGCTTTGATGACATCAAACACCACACCGTAACTGGGTGGCTATAAAGGTGGCATTGAGTGTTCAGAAAGTATTGGTTGAGACACATGGATCAAGAGTGGGATTTGTCCATCCATATGACTGATAGATATACTCTGGGCCCTCTCGGTGAAATGTCATCCAATTAGCTTGCAAGCATGTGACTGGCTCACAAGGAATCACATATCACGGGAACGAGAAAAGAGTACTTATCAGTAACGAGGTTGAACTAGGTATGCAGAGATACCGACGATCATAACCTCGGATAAGTAAACTATCGTGAGACAAATGGAAATTGGTATCGTATGTAAGTGGTTCATTCGATCGCAAAGTAATCGTAGAAATATGTGGGAGCCATATGAATTTCCAGATTGCTCTATTGGTTATTGTTCGGAGAAGTGTCTCGATCATGTCCGCATAATTCATGAACCGTAGGGAGACACACTTAAGGATTCGACGTTGTTTGAGTAGTTATGGAATGATGAGTAAGAGACTGAATGTTGTTCGGAGTCTCGGATGGGATCCGGGATATCACGAGGAGATCCGGAATGGTCCGGAGAATAAGATTCATATAAGGAAAGTCCTGTTTCGGGGTTGGAGAATGGTTTCGGTGTTTTCATCGGGAATGTTCTAGAAGGTTCCGGAATGTCCGGCACTCCGAAGGGGAAGGGTACATGAATGTGTCATACCAAGTTGGAATGATTGCATCATGTACTAGGTGTCATCGCTGAACAAAATAAAGGGTTTAATCAAATCCTAGTTTGAAAAGTCAAACGCCAATTTGAAAAGTCAAACGGCTGTTTTGGGAAGTGGAGGGGAAGTGGGAAACCGAGTTGAGGAGGAGTTCCTCCTCCACCGCCGACCCACTTGGGATCCGAGTTAGGGAGGGACTCCCCTCCCCTTGGCCGGCGCCTCCCACCTATAAAGGGAGGGGCAGGGCTTCCCCTCCTAGTACATAAGATCTCCACCCAAAACCCTAGCCCGGCGCCGTCACCTCCTGTTGCCGCCGCCTAGGGCTCCCCTAGCCGCCGACTTGGGCAAGCCCCAAACCCTAGCCGCCGGCCCTAGCACCTCCTCCTTGGTGTGTCTAAACCCTAGATCGCCGAGGAGCTCTCTCATAGTCCACCATACTCTCTCCGGCTTAAGGCGAAGCCCTGCGAGATCTCCCCTCTACTTCCGGTACCACACCGTTGTGCTGCCGGAATCGCGAGGAGAGTGCTACAACCTCCGCTGCCTGCTGGAACAAGGGAGGGGAAGGTCTTCGTCGAGTACCGAACGTGTGACCGACTGCGGGAGCGCTGCCGGAACGCAGCGCCGGAAGGATCGTCTACACGATCTTGAGATCGGGAAGAGTACGACTACATCACCCACGAAAATCCGCTCTCGTTAAACACTTTGGAATCTTCGAGGGTGAGTTATTCCATCGACTCGTTGCTACAATCTAGTAGATAGATCTTAGCTTGTTTGTTTGTATGCGATAGAAATTTTTTGTTTTCCATGCTACAAAACCCTACAGTGGTATCAGAGCCGTGTCTATATGTAGATCTGTTGCACGAGTAGGACACAATGGTCATTGTGGGCGTTGATGCTTTTATTGTCGATTGCTTCTTGTGTACTTTGCATCTTGCGGGATGTTGGGATGAAGCGGCCCGGGCTAACCTTACATGACATCGTTCATGAGACTTGCTCCACGCTTGACATGCAACTTGTATTGCATAAGTGGCTTTGCGGGTGCCTGTTTCTCCCAGCATAGTCAATACTAGTATCAATGTTGTGGTTCATGTTCGTAAGTTAGAACGACACTTATTGAAAGCCCCAAACCACGTAAAACATGCAAAGAAAGTAGAGGCGTCTAACTTTGTTTTGCAAAGGTGTGCTGTGATGTGATATGGCCATGATTGTGATTATATTTGATGTATGCAATGTTCCTTATTGTAAGTTGGCAACCGGCAGGAGCCATATGGTTGTCTTTAATTTTTGTTAAGACCCGCGTGTCTATTCAAAGTAGTTGTAATAGTTGAAGCCGGTGGACGAAAACCATGGAGAAGCGTCATTGACCTTGATGCAATGCCGGTGATGATGGAGATCATGTTCGTGCTTGAAGATGGAGATCGGAAGCACAAAGAAGAAAGGCCATATCATATCACATATTATGAATTGCATGTGATGTTAATCCTTTATGCATCTTGTATTGCTTAGTTAACGACGGTAGCATTATAAGATGATCCCTCATGCACATGAATTTCAAGTCATAAAGTGTTCACCCTTAGTAGCACTGTTGCTAAATCTTGTTGTTTCGAAGCACCACGTGATGATCGGGTGTGTTAGATTCCGCAAGTGTATACAACGTGAGCAAGCCAGATTTGCTCATGCGGAAGCTAAGGTTTGATCTTGACGAGCCTAGCATGTACAGACATGGTCTCGGAACACGGATCACCGAAAGGTAAAGCATGAATCATATAGTAGATATGATGAACATGTCGATTGTTCGCCATTGAAACTATATCAACTCTCGTGATGATCGGTGTTTATGTGGTGGATTTGGTTCGTGTGATCACTAAAACAATGTGAGGGATATTGTTTTGAGTGGGAGTTCACCTAGATTAATTTAACTATTAATTAGAACTCAATTTATCATAAACTTAGTCTAAACTATTGCAAATATGTTGTAGATCAATGGCGGCCCCTACATCAATTTTAATGCGTTCCTAGAGAAAGAAAAGTTGAGAAACAATGGAAGCAACTTCGCGGATTGGTTCCGCTATTTGAGGATTGTCCTCATAGCTGGTAATTTGACCTATGTGCTGGATGCACCGCTGGGTGACCCACCTGCAGCTACTGCTACCGATGAAGTAAAGAATGTTTACCTCGCTCGGGAGACTCAGTACTCCACAGTTCAGTGTGCTATCTTGTATGGTTTAGAATCGGAGCTTCAGAAAAGGTTTGAGAATTCAGACCCACATGATATTGTCCGTGATCTCAAATTGATCTTTGAGACTCACGCGGCAATTGAGACCTATGAGGCTTCTGAAAAGTTCTTTAACTGCAAGATGGAAGAGGGCAGCTCCGTCAGTGAGCATGTGCTTAAGATGTCTGGGCACGCAAACAAACTTCAAAGCTTGGGTATAGTGATTCCTAATGCTTTGGGGATTTATCGTGTCCTCCAATCACTACCACCAAGTTACAAGAACTTTGTGATGAACTACAATATGGAAAACATGAACAAGCAGTTGCCAGAACTGTTTGCTATGTTAAAATCTGCAGAAGTGGAGATCAAGAAAGAGCACCAAGTGTTGATGGTCAATAAGACCACCAAATTCAAGAAAGTCAAGTCTAAGCAAAAGGGACACTTCAAGAAGGGTGGTAAGAAAGTTACCGCGCCGACGAAGAAGACCAAGGCTGGACCTAAGCCTGATACTGAGTGCTTTTACTGCAAGGGAGAAGGTCACTGGAAGCGGAATTGCCCAAAGTACTTGGCGGATTTGAAGAACGGCAACATCAAGAAGAAAGGTATATCCGATATACATGTTATTGATGTGTATCTCACTAGTACTCGTAGTAGTGCCTGGGTATTTGATACTGGTTTGATTGCTCATATTTGTAACTCGAAACAGGTGTTGCAGAATAAACGGAAGCTAGCGAAGAACGAGGTGACGATGCGCGTGGAAAACGGATCAAAGGTTGATGTGATCGCGGTCGGCACGCTACCCCTTCATCTACCATCGGGATTAGTTTTATACTTAAATAATTGTTATTTGGTGCCTGCGTTAAGCATGAACATTATATCGGGATCTTGTTTATTGCGAGACAGTTACTTGTTTAAGTCCGAGAATAATGGTTGTTCGATTTATATGAGTAATATGTTTTATGCACATGCACCTTTGATAGATGGTCTATTCTTATTGAATCTCGATAGTGGAAATACACATATTAATAACATTGAGGCTAAACGTTTGAAATCGAGCGATAACTCGACCTATATGTGGCACTGTCGTCTTTGTCACATTGGAGTGAAGCGTATGAAGAAACTCCATTCCGATGGACTTCTTGAATCACTTGATTTTGAATCACTTGAAAGATGCAAAGCATGTATGATGGGTAAAATGACTAAGACTCCATTTTCTGGTATGATGGAGCGAGCTACAGACTTATTGGAAATCATACATACCGATGTGTGTGGTCCAATGAGTGTAGCATCGCGCGGTGGTTATCGTTATGTTCTTACCTTCACGGATGACTTGAGTAGATATGGGTATATCTATTTCATGAAACATAAGTCCGAAACTTTCGAGAAGTTTAAGGAATTTCAAAGTGAGGTTGAGAATCAACGTAACAAGAAGATTAAATTTCTACGTTCTGATCGTGGAGGTGAATATCTAAGTTACGAGTTTGGCGAGCATTTGAAGAAATGCGGAATACTTTCACAATTAACACCGCCGGGAACACCACAATGTAATGGTGTGTCCGAACGTCGTAATCGAACTCTCTTAGATATGGTTCGTTCTATGATGTCACTTACAGATTTACCGCTATCATTTTGGGGTTATGCATTAGAGACAGCCGCATTCACTTTAAATAGGGCACCATCTAAATCCGTTGAAACGACACCGTATGAATTATGGTTTGGGAAGAAACCTAAATTGTCGTTCCTTAAAGTTTGGGGTTGCGAAGCCTATGTAAAGAAGTTACAGCCGGACAAGATTGAACCCAAAGCGGAAAAATGCGTCTTCATAGGATACCCGAAGGAAACTATTGGGTATACCTTCTATCATAGATCCGAGGGAAAAATCTTCGTTGCCAAGAATGGATCCTTTCTACAGAATAAATTTCTCTCGAAAGAAGTGACTGGAAGGAAAGTAGAACTCGACGAGGTTGTCGAACCTTCTCTCGAACTTGCGAGTAGCGCAGCACCGGAAGAAGTTCCTGTGGTGCTTGCACCAATAAGAGAGGAAGCTAATGATGATGATCATGAAACTTCGGTTGTAGTTGCTACAGAGCCTCGCAGGTCAACGAGAACTCGTACCACTCCAGATTGGTATGATCCCGTCATGAGTGTCATGTTGGTGGACAACACCGATGACCCTGCGACATATGAGGAAGCGATGATGAGACCAGATTCCAATAAATGGCAAGAAGCCATGAAATCCGAGATTGGATCCATGTACGAAAACCAAGTATGGACTCTGGTGAATTTACCGGATGGCCGGAAGGCTGTCGAGAACAAATGGATTTTCAAGAAGAAAACAGATGCTGATGGTAATGTTACTGTCTATAAAGCTCGACTTGTCGCAAAAGGGTTTCGACAAATTCAAGGAGTTGACTACGATGAGACTTTCTCACCGGTAGCGAAGCTAAAGTCTGTGAGGATTATGTTAGCAATCGCTACATATTATGATTATGAGATATGGCAGATGGATGTCAAAACAGCATTCCTCAATGGAGACATTGATGAAGAGTTGTATATGATGCAACCCAAAGGTTTTGTCGATCCTAAAGATGCTAACAAGGTATGCAAACTTCAACGGTCCATCTATGGATTGAAGCAAGCATCCCGAAGTTGGAATCAACGTTTTGATAAGGTAATCAAAAGTTTTGGTTTTATACAAACTTAGGGAGAATCTTGTATTTACAAGAAAGTGAGTGGGAGCTCTGTAGCATTCTTAATACTATATGTAGATGACATATTGTTGATTGGGAATGATGTAGACCTTCTTAATAGTGTCAAGGAATATTTGAATAATAGTTTTTCAATGAAGGATCTTGGCGAAGCAGCTTACATATTAGGCATAAAGATTTATAGAGATAGACCGAGACGCCTAATATCATTGTCACAAAGTACATATTTGGACAAAGTTCTAAAGAGGTTTGGAATGGAAGATAGCGAGAAAGGGTTCTTGCCCATGTTGCCCAATACGACCTTGAGTAAAACTCAAAGTCCGACAACGGCAGAAGATAGAGAAAGGATGAGTAAGACTCCCTATGCCTCAGCCATAGGATCTCTAATGTATGCCATGCTATGTACTAGACCCGACATTGCAAATGCTGTTAGTTTAACTAGCAGATATCAAAGTGATCCAGGAGTGGATCATTGGACAGCGGTCAAAAACATCCTTAAGTACTTGAGAAGAACTAAGGATATGGTTCTTTCTTATGGAGGTGATGAACAGCTCGTTGTTAATAGTTACACCAATGCTAGTTGGAACACCGATCCGGATGATTCTAAATCACAATCTGGATACGTATTTACTTTGAATGGTGCAGCAGTTAGCTGGAGGAGTGCAAAGCAAAGCGTTGTGGCGAGATCTTCAACTGAATCGGAATACATGGCTGCTTCGGAGGCTTCACAAGAAGCGATATGGATGAAAGAGTTCATTACAGAGCTGGGTGTGGTTCCTAGTGCGCTAGACCCAATGTCTATCTACTGTGATAACATGGGCGCCATAGCCAATGCGCAAGAACTAAGGTCACACAAGAAGCTGAAGCACATCAAGCTACGTTTTCACGCTATTCGAGAACATGTCCAAGATGGGGACATAAAGATTTGCAAAGTACACACAAATCTGAATGTGGCAGATCCGTTGACTAAACCTCTCCCGAGGGCAAAACATGACCAGCACCAAACTGCCATGGGTGTTCGGTATATTACCATGTAATCTAGATTAGATGACTCTAGTGCAAGTGGGAGACTATTGGAGATATGCCCTAGAGGCAATAATAAATGTAGTTATTATTATATCTTTGTGTTTATTATAAATGTTTACATTCATGCTATAATAGTATTAACAAGGAAACATTAATACTTGTGTGATTTGTAAACTTAAATTGAAGTCCCTAGTAAAGCCTCTATATATTACTAGCTTGTTGGTTAATAAATGATTGTGGTTTCCCTATCATGAACATTGAGATGTTATTAACAACAAGATCATATCGTTAGGAGAATGATATGGTGGACATACTCCTATAGATAAGCGTAGCATAAAGATCATGTCATTTTAATAGTTCAATTGCTATATGCTTTGTGATACATAGTAACCTAATTCCTTCGACCATGAGATCATGCATATCACCTCTACCGGATGGATGCTTTGATGACATCAAACACCACACCGTAACTAGGTGGCTATAAAGGTGGCATTGAGTGTTCAGAAAGTATTGGTTGAGACACATGGATCAAGAGTGGGATTTGTCCATCCATATGACGGATAGATATACTCTAGGCCCTCTCGGTGTAATGTCATCCAATTAGCTTGCAAGCATGTGACTGGCTCACAAGGAATCACATATCACGGGAACGAGAAAAGAGTACTTATCAGTAACGAGGTTGAACTAGGTATGCAGAGATACCGACGATCATAACCTCGGATAAGTAAACTATCGTGAGACAAAGGGAAAATGGTATCATATGTAAGTGGTTCATTCGATCGCAAAGTAATCGTAGAAATATGTGGGAGCCATATGAATTTCCAGATTCCTCTATTGGTTATTGTTCAGAGAAGTGTCTCGATCATGTCCGCATAATTCACGAACCATAGGGAGACACACTTAAGGATTCGACATTGTTTGAGTAGTTATGGAATGATGAGTAAGAGACTGAATGTTGTTCGGAGTCTCGGATGGGATCCGGGATATCACGAGGAGATCCGGAATGGTCCAGAGAATAAGATTCATATAAGGAAAGTCCTGTTTCGGGGTTGGAGAATGGTTCTGGTGTTTTCATCGGGAATGTTCTAGAAGGTTCCGGAATGTCCGGCACTCCGATGGGTAAGGGTACATGAATGTGTCATACCAAGTTGGAATGATTGCATCATGTACTAGGTGTCATCGCTGAACAAAATAAAGGGTTTAATTAAATCCTAGTTTGAAAAGTCAAACGCCAATTTGAAAAGTCAAACGGCTGTTTTGGGAAGTGGTGGGGAAGTGGGAAACCGAGTTGGGGAGGAGTTCCTCCTCCACCGCCGGCCCACTTGGGATCCAAGTTGGGGAGGGACTCCCCTCCCCTTGACCGGCGCCTCCCACCTATAAAGGGAGGGGCAGGGCTGCCCCTCCTAGTACACAAGATCTCCACCCAAAACCCTAGCCCGGCGCCGCCACCTCCTGTTGCCGCCGCCCAGGGCTCCCCTAGCCGCCGACTTGGGAAAGCCCCAAACCCTAGACGCCGGCCCTAGCACCTCCTCCTTGGTGTGTCTAAACCCTAGATCGCCGAGGAGCTCTCTCATAGTCCACCATACTCGCTCCGGCTTAAGGCGAAGCCCTGCGAGATCTCCCCTCTACTTCCGGTACCACGCCGTTGTGCTGCCGGAATCGCGAGGAGAGTGCTACAACCTCCGCTGCCTGCTGGAACAAGGGAGAGGAAGGTCTTCGTCGAGTACCGAACGTGTGACCGACTGCGGGAGCGCTGCCGAAACGCAGCGCCGGAAGGATCGTCTACGCGATCTTGAGATCGGGAAGAGTACGACTACATCACCCACGAGAATCCGCTCTCGTTAAACACTTTGGAATCTTCGAGGGTGAGTTATTCGATCGACTCATTGCTACAATCTAGTAGATAGATCTTGGCTTGTTTGTTTGTATGCGATAGAAATTTTTTGTTTTCCATGCTACGAAACCCTACACTCCTGTCTTGGCAGGGTCTATCTCTATGCCATGTTGATGTATGATAAACCCTATGAATCTTCCAGACGACACTCCAAAGGCGCACTTCAATGGATTCTTCTTGATACCTTACTTTCCCATCCTCTCAAATGCTAAGCTTAAATCAGCTAAGTGTGACAACACGGTTCTGCTAATTCCAACGTATAAGTGCAAGCATATACAACATAGATAACACAATGGTTAAAGTTTATTAGGGGCAAGGAAAATAAAGTGTGCCATCAAGTTTGTGAGAGCTTTAATCACTAAGTTTTCACATAACAAAATACTTTTTAATTGAAAGATAAATGAAAACAAGAATATACTTGGAATGGTGTAACATACCATGCATAGGAATTTATAGTGGACACTTTGGATAACTTGGTTTTTTGGGAGTTGTATGCATGAGTAGAGCTTACTCATACAAGTGGAGGCTATCAAAAGACTGGGAGAGACCAACTAAGAGAGCAATAATGGCCATAATCACGCAGAGCGACAAAACATTATTAATCAAAGCATAAAGTGGTACTACAAGTCAAGGACTAAATGATCATAGAGTCTATGGTGACTTGTTCATAGTCATAACATGGTGTGAGCATGTGCCAAGTCAACCCAAACAAAGCATCAAAGGAGAATACCACAATACTATGGTTTTGTATGCTAAAACAACACATGATTCCTTCAAGGCACACTAACCAATCCCAATTGTTTGGAACAAGTCATGCTATAGCAATGATCACTAAGCAAAAGGTCAAAACAACACCTAGCATGACATGCTAAAGTATAAGTCACAGTCAAAGCAAGCTCCTCTTGCACTATTTCAAGCAGGAACTTTCTACTCCTTTCCAACACCAATCAACTTATTTGAAATAACACAGTGAGAACGAGGGTCCAAACTACTTTATTCAAGCAAACTAAGCAAAATAAGCAAAGCAACCGAAAACTAAGACGCTCCAAGAACAACACAACAATGCATGAAACAATAAAAACGAGGTGTCTAGAAAGACCTGAGCTTTTTATTGATGAAGAAGGGGATGCCTTGGGCATCCCCAAGCTTTGACGCTTGTACCTCTTAAATATTTATTGGGGTGACAAGGGGTGGCATTTCCAAGCTTGAGCTTTTGTCCATTCTTCATCTCATTACATCATTCTCTCTCTACACCTGAAATTTTTCCTTCGTACAAAACTTCACACAATCTTCATTAGCAACATTAGTGTATTCAAGAGATAATAGACCCATGGGTTTAGCTTTAGAACAGGAAAATGATACGCCCAATTTGAATCACCTTTCTATATCATAATTTACCTCTATTCATTGATATTTGTCTTATTATGAGGTATTACTTATGGCTTTTCATTTGTTTATGCATGTTGGACGATTCTTGGAGGATGAACTGCTGGAGTCTGGATTCGGATGGAAAAGAAGGCGTTTCGGTGAAATTTCACGAAGATCATAAATATACCAGAAAAATATGGAAACATATTATTTTCCCGAAAGACGAAGGAAGCCAGAAGGAGGAGCGAAGAGGGGCCGCAGGGGGCCCACACACCCCTAGGTGCGGGTCCCCCCTGGGTCGCGCCTAGGGCAGGTGTGGCCCACCTTACCGGCTCCCGACTCTGCCCCTTCGCCTATATCTTCCCTACGGAACCCTAAGCCTCAGGGAGCGACCACAGATATATTTCCGCCGCCTCTAGGGGCGGAAAACACCGAGAGAGAAAGATCTCTCCGGCAGACAAATTTCAGCCAGGGGAATTCCTTCCCGGAGAGGGGAGACCGTCGCCATCAACACCATCGTCAAGCTAGGCTTCATCGGGATCATCATCATCATCCATACCATCATATCCACCAGCACCATCATCACCACTCCGTCCCGCTATAACAATTGTGTTGGATATTGCTTTAGTTCTTAGGGGAAACTTTCCCGGTGTTAATTACTATTGCAGTTGATGCTTGTGAGTGGAACCATTGGATTATTGTTTATGTTCAAATTGTTATCCATTACCATATCATCTTTGATCTTGAACCATATGATGTCTTGTGAGTAGTTCGTTGTGTTCCGGAGGACATGGGAGAAGTCATGTTGTTAGTAGTGGATCTGTGATGAGTTATTATTCAATGGTTTAGTATTTAAGTTGTGGTGCTATTCTTCTAGTGGTGTCATGTGAACGTCGACTACATGATACTTCACAATTTATGGGCCTAGGGTAATGCATTGTGTATTTGGCTACTAATTGTGGGGTTGGCGGAGTGACAGAAACCTGAACTCCCGTTAGGACACCTTTTCACAAGGGAGTGTAGGATCTCAGAGTTTCAGGCTGTGGTTAGATTTATATCTTAATTACTTTCCTATAGTTACGAATTTTTGTAGGGTGTTTAATCACAAGTATGTATTAGTCCAAGTAAGGTCGGTATGTTAGCACAGGTTCACCCACACAACACTTACAACACCAGAGAAGAGTACTCAGCTATTTGAAGCGAAAGCACTTGACATAATTCCCATGTGTCCTCGAGAACGTTTGGTCCTTATAAGTATTTCCACCGGCTTGTCCTTTGCTAAGAAAGGATTGGCCATTTGCTCCGTTTGTTCGTTACCTTTATTACTTGCTCTTTGTTTTGTTGCCTTGTCAAAAAACCACTAAAAATCCATTTGCTAAGTATTCACAGGGATTTCCTGCTCCACACCACTGTTCAGCACCTTCTGCTCCTTGTTGGGATCGACACTCCTATTTATCAAAAGTACTGCGATACACCCCCTAAACTTGTGGGTCATCAAGACTATTTTCTGGCACCGTTGTCGGGGAGTGAAGCGCTATTGAAGAGTAGAACTGGTAAGGGAAACTTTTACTGTGAGCATTGCTTTTGTTACTGCTTGCTACTTTGTTTCCAATATGGATAACCCACTTGGTTTTCTGTTTGGGAAAACTACTACCACTGCTATGGTAGTAGATGAACCACCACCTGTTGAGATAGATCCTTTTAAGATACCTACAAGTATTGTTAATCGAGTTATGGATAACTATTATTTAGGGGATGGAACAGTCCATCCTGGTGATCACTTGATTTTTATCCATGAATTATGCGGGTTGTTTAAGTGTGCAGGTATCACAACTGAACAGGTGAATAAGAAGTTACTCTCCATATCCTTGAAAGGGAGATATGAAGAATGGTATAAGCCGCTGAAGAATGGACAATCCATGGAATGGGAGGAGATGGCATCTCTCTTTTACTCTAAATTTTATCCTCCCAGTGAAATTCATAAGGATAGAAATCTTATATATAACTTTTGGCCTCTCGATGGAGAGAGTACAGCTCAATATTGGGGGAGATTGAAGTTACTAATGCTTAAATGTCCTGTTCATGAACTCCCTAACAACATTATTCTCAATAACTTTTATGCTAGGCTTTCTCTTCGTGATAAATATTTACTAGATGCTTCTTGTGCTAGATCATTCACACACATGATGGAAGAAGCTAAATGGGATTTACTAGACCGTATTCAAGAGAACACTGAAGCTTGGGAGAATGACAAAGGAAGAAAGTCAGGTATATATTATGATTATGAATGCATTAAATCTTTTTATGGGAACTGATGACTTCCGTGATATTAGCAATGAGTTTGGTCTTGATTCACAAAGTATTGCCAACTGTTTTAAGGCCTTTTCCTCTTACATAGAAATTCCCAATAAGAAGTGGAATAAGTACCATGTGCCTTATAAAGATGTTGCTAGTCATGTTCCTGTTAGAAGTACTGAAGTTTGTACTATTGATCATATTGTGCCTGAACCTTATGTTGAGAAAATACCTTTCCCGGCTAAGGTAAAGGAGTATTCTATGATTATTAGTGCAAATAACAAAGGTACAATAAAAACTGTGGAGCCTGGTAAGCAATTGAGTGATGAACCTGTGGTAGCTATTGTGAAAGACACTGTCACTAGAAATATAAAGGATGAGCACATTGTCTTCTGTGAAGATGCTTCTAATATTATCTCTCATCCTAGTAAGTCTAGAAAAGCTAGCGTTCCCGTTCTTTCAGTTAAAATTGGTGATCATTGCTATTATGGTTTATGTGATATTGGTGCTAGTTCTAGTGATATTCCTTATGAGCTTTACAGGAAAATTATGCATGAAATTGGTCCTTGTGAGCTTGAGGACATTGATGTGGTTATCCATCTTGCTAATAAGGAAACCATTTGCCCCATTGATATTGTGAGAGATGTGGAGGTTCTGTGTGGTAAGATTAAGTATCCTGCTGATTTTCTAGTGCTTAATTCAGCAGCTAGCAAAACTTGTCCTATCATTTTTGGTAGACCTTTATTGAACACTTGTGGAGCTATTATAGATTGTAAGAAGGATAAATTGTTTAACTAAGTTTGATGGAGATTCTTATGAGTTTAACTTTTCCAAATTTGCTAAAGCTCCTTGTGAAAATAGCTTGCCTAATAAAGATTTTAGGATGGAACAACTTGCTTCTATTGATCCAGTCTATGACCTTGGACCTCTTTTTGATGACTGTAAGTATGCTTATTCTGATGATAAAGTTGTTGCCAATGATAGTTATATTGTTAACTTTATTCAAAGTGCTACTGAAAGTTATTATGAGAGAGGGAAACACGGTTTTATGCATCTCAATAACGTTACGTTTCCCCGTTTTATGTTGAAAGCTTTGAAGTTGCATCTATTTTGTCTTCCTATGCTAGTGGTTTTTTGTTTCAAAAATTTGTTTTCTCATGATACCCCCATGCATAGGAAGTGGTTTAGACTCAAATGTGTTGGTTATTTGCTTCTTGATGCTCTCTTTCACTTCAAATATATATATCCTATGTGAGCATATTTGGAAGTTTCAAGCCTAACTTAAATGCATTAAAGAAAAGTACTTGTTGGGAGATAACCCAAGAGTTTTGTCGTGTCTTCTAAGTTATTACCTCAGTAATAACTGCTCCTTATCCTTTTTGTTTTGGTTTTTGTGTCAAGTTCAACTACTTTTGTGAACTAGAGGAGTTGTGAAAAGTGGCTGTCCTGGGACAGATTTTTGTGTTGTATTGTAAAAATTCGTGACGAAGCTCAGTACTTCAGATGGAGCTGTATTTTTCTGAGCTTGTTCTCCAAGTTGTTACCCAACTTTCATCAGTTCTACACTTTTTTATTTGAGCAACATAAGGTTTTCGAAAAAATCAATATTTACCTACTGGTCTGTTTTGACAGATTTCTGTCGTCATTTGCATTTGCCTCTTACAAAAGATTTTGTTTTGATGGGTTTTCAGTTGAAGTGTGTACCTAAAGGTTATAGTTTTTTCTTACACTAATGTTGTCATTGAGTTTGTGCAAGGGTTTTGTATGAAGGAAATTTTCAGGAGAAGGAGGAAAGGAATCTGCAGAGTTCGTCTTTGAATAGGTAAAAGTGGTGAAAACACAAGGTTCGTGAAACTCCAATCTTTTTATTTTTTTGATGTTTTTAATACATATGGGAAGCTACGAGACGGAACTTAAGAGGAAACAGAGTCCGGGGTGGACAAACCCACCCCAGGCGCGGGCCCAACCTGGCCACGCCTGGAGGGGGTGTGCCACTCTCGAACTCCGTCTTCGCCTCGTTTCCGTGTCAGTACCTTCCTTATGCCTTGAAACTTCGTAATATATATCCCCCGGATCCCCCGAGGTTCGTGCATCATATTCTTGTCATGTTTTCGTTTCAATCTGTTTCTATCAGGAAATCTTCTCAAGTTTAGAGCACCATGGTCCCCGCCAACGACAAAGGCAAGGAGCCCATGGAGGAAATAAAGTTGGAAGAATAAACTGCCGCAGGGGCAAGGGAAAGGAAACCTACTTTTGTATGAGCAATTAACACTGGGGATGCTTTTTCTCGTAACATGCAGGGAATCATAGCCTTCGGTCCAGACTTCAGATACTGCCCTGAGGCAGTGGAAGCCCTTCGAACCACTGATGAGTTTTGTGACAAATACCGCGCCTTGAGATTGAAGGTGGATATACTCCAAAAGGAGAATGACAGTCTTTGTAAGATGCTGGAAGAATTTCTTACCCTAAACAAGGGAACACCACCACCAAAGGAGTAATTCATCATCAGGTTTGGCATCCCCTTGGCTTGTTCTAAGCTTGAGGGAGTGTCGTGGTATCACCACCATTATCTTTTATCTTTTACCTTTTCAGTGGATTCATATCTTTGGTAGAGAGGGTATATTATAGTTTGGTTTGCATGTGGAAGTATGTATCCTTTAGTTGATTATCTATGTATCCCTTGGTGTAAGTGTCTTTATTGAATATTAATGAGAAGTCTCATCTTTTTACTTTTTTCACTTCTTATTTTAGTTTGCAATCTCTATTATATGATGGATCTTATTGATCAATATTGGCATCACTTTGGGATCATCAAGTAACTCTAAATTGGTTTTGGCAAACCGAGTTCTGGTTAGTAGCATTACTTTGAAAGAGAAAAAGAGAAAAAAAGCGGTATTTTGTATCATCTACTTTCTTTCTTGTTGGCTCATAAGCTTAGTATTCTTTATTTAAGATCTTTTGTGTATTCAAGGAAGATTGCATGTTTGGATTTATTACTTGTATGTTTGCTTGTTTCTTTCAAATCTCTTGCTTGCTACCCAGCCTTGCTAGCCAAAAACCTGTTTTGAGAAGGCATACTTCTCATGTTTCCAAATCCCTTTGAACAAAACCTTTGCCATTTGTGTCCACCATGTCTACCTAGTAGCATTATTGCTATTCCAAGAAAATTCTCAGCCTTGCTAGCCAAAAACCTGTTTTTAGAAGGCATACTTCTCATGTTTCCAAATCCCTTTGAACAAAACCTTTGCCATTTGTGTCCACCATGTCTACCTAGTAGCATTATTGCTATTCCAAGAAAATTCTCAAGAACTTGATGGCACACCTTATTTTCTTACCCCTAATAGAATTGAACCATTGTGTCATCGAAGTTGTATATGCTTGCATCTATACGTTGGAATTAGCAGAACCATGCTATCACGGGGAACGTTTTCAACATTGCACTTGTACTCTGTACACAGTTGATATCGTGCTCTTTTGTCTATGGATGTCAACGGTGTGAAATAAAGAGGGAACTTGTAAGTCCATGGAGTCTGTATTTTGTGTTCGAGAAACGCCTGGGCCGCTAGCCTAAGCCATGCCCAATCATGGTGGAAACTTGCAGCATCACCATAGTGAGCTATCTATGAAGCATCCTCAATAAAAAGCTATGCACATAGTAAATAAAAAGATCGCTGAGATGCTCATTGTCTGCTTGTCATTTTGGTTATGGGAAAGCTCCTGTACCTGTGCAAGGGGTACCCCGTTGGCGGTTCTCGATGATACGCATGTACTTACAATGACAAGAACATACATGTGACCAAAGTTGAGTAACATGAGGAGTGGCCCTCATATTCAAGGGACATGAGATTGCCAACTTATATTTCGTCAAGCATATACTCCATCTTTGTGCACTTTAACCTTAATCATCTCAAGATGCCTATGATAGGGGCAATGAGGGCTCAAAGCTAGTAAGTACCATAATCTTTTGGAATCTCTTTATGACTTGTAATCCCCGCTTCCTTCTATAAAGGACCTTTCTCCCACTTCCAAGTTGAGTCAGTAAACCTATTTCCTCTCTATCTCCAGCAAGCATTTGAGTTGTTGTGTTTCTAGCGTTCATATGGTGATTTATTCAATCATGTTATTTATCTTCCTTGTTTGCACAAAACTCTTATTTATTGAGTATTACTTTGAAAGCCTTCATTGAAAAACCTTTTTGAGCAAAGAGTGCTCATGTTATAAAACTTCTACAAAAAGATTTTTGTAAAACTGTTTGCCAGGTGTTCTCTGACCAAGAACAAGTTTGCCAATTCCAGTTATGATTTATCTTTATGCATCTCTATTGTGACTGATGTACTTGGTTGCAAGCTAAGTTATATAATGGTGAGTTGTTTTCTTCTATGAGTTGTGCAATGGTAAGTGTGATGCTTCTTGTTCGTATTCTTTTATCGACACTTCACTCCATAAACCTATGGACATGTTTACTGAGCTCAGTTTTCGCTTGGGGACAAGCGAAGGTCTAAGTTTGGGGGAGTTGATATGCCCAATTTGCATCACCTTTCTATATCATAATTTACCTCTATCCATTGATATTTGTCTTATTATGAGGTATTACTTATGGCTTTTCATCTGTTTATGCATGTTGGATGATTCTTGGAGGATGAACTGCCGGAGTATGGATTCAGATGGAAAAGAAGGCGTTTCGGTGCAATTTCGCGAAGATCAGAAAAATACCAGAAAAATATGGAAACATATTATTTCCTCGGAAGACGAAGGAAGCCAGAAGGAGGAGTGAAGAGGGGCCGCAGGGGCCCCACCCCCTAGGCGCTGGTCCCCCCTGGGCCACGCATAGGGTAGGTGTGGCCCACCTGCCCGGCTCCCGACTCCGCCCCTTCGCCTATATCTTCCCTACGAAACCCTAAGCCTATAGATTTCTGCCGCCTTTGGGGGGCGGAAAACACCGAGAGAGAAAGATCTCTCCGGCAGACAGATTTCAACCGGGGGAATTCCTTCCTGGAGAGGGGAGACCGTCGCCATTAACACCACCGTCAAGCTAGGCTTCATCGGGATCATCATCATCCACACCATCATATCCACCAGCACCATCATCACCACTCCGTCCCGCTATAACAATTGTGTTGGATATTGCTTTAGTTCTTAGGGGAAACTTTCCCGGTGTTAATTACTATTGTAGTTGATGCTTGTGAGTGGAACCATTGGATTATTGTTTATGTTCAAATTGTTATCCATTACCATATCATCTTTGATCTTTCCATATGATGTCTTGTGAGTAGTTCGTTGTGTTCTTGAGGACATGGGAGAAGTCATGTTGTTAGTAGTGGATCTGTGATGAGTTATTATTCAATGGTTTAGTATTTAAGTTGTGGTGCTATTCTTCTAGTGGTGTCATGTGAACGTCGACTACATGATACTTCACCATTTATGCGCCTAGGGTAATGCATTGTGTATTTGGCTACTAATTGTGGGGTTGGCGGAGTGACAGAAACCTGAACTCCCGTTAGGACACCTTTGCACAAGGGAGTGTAGGATCTCAGAGTTTCAGGCTATGGTTAGATTTATATCTTAATTACTTTCCTATAGTTACGGATGTTTGCAGGGGGTTTAATCACAAGTATGTATTAGTCCAAGTAAGGTCGGTATGTTAGCACAGGTTCACCCACATAACACTTACAACACCAGAGAAGAGTACTCAGCTATTTGAAGCGAAAGCACTTGACATAATTCCCATGTGTCCTCGAGAACGTTTGGTCCTTATAAGTATTTCCACCGGCTTGTCCTTTGCTAAGAAAGGATTGGGCCACTTGCTCTGTTTGTTCGTTACCTTTATTAATTTCTCTTTGTTTTGTTGCCTTATTAGAAAACACTAAAAATCCGTTTGCTAAGTATTCACATGGACTTCCTGCTCCACACCACTGTTCAGCACCTTCTGCTCCTCGTTGGGATCAACACTTCTATTTATCGAAAGTACTGCGATACACCCCCTATACTTGTGGGTCATCACAAAACTTTCACTAAAAACACAAGATACTGTATAAATTCCCTCAAAAAGCTCAATTTCTGAAAAAGAACCCAAAAAGGAATCAATAAGAAGCAAATGCAAATAATGGCAGAAATCTATCAAAACATACCAGCAAGTAGAAACCGATTTTTTTCGAAAACCTTCTGTTTCTCAAATCAAAAAGTGTTGAACTAACGAAAGTTATCTAACATACTGGGGGATGTATTCGTAAATTATCAGCTCAATCCGACTTACAGAGATTCCTCACAAATGTTTATGGTGGAGTACAAAAATCTGTTTTGGGACAGCAACTCCCCAAATCTTACTTCCCTCTCATTAGAGGTCATTCTTGGCACAAAAAAAGAAATAAAAAAGGATAAGGAGAGGTCATTACTGAAGTAATAACTTCCAAGACTCAATAAAACTCTTGGGTTATCTCCCAACAAGTATAACACCTTTAAGTTAGGCACAAAAAGCAAGAATCAAGTATTTTTAAATGAAGAAGCATTAACATCAATACTTGCAAACTCTTTAACTAGGAAGGGTATCTCATCCAAATGATTTTTGTAGGATCCCTTCTCATCTCTCCTTGGTTCACTACTTTCATCAAAAGGATTTTCAGGAATAATCCAATCAAAATTATTTTTAAAGGCTTCATGCATTCCTACAAGTTTAAAGGGTATGGGTATCTTAATTTACTCTCTAGGTTTGGTTTTATCTAGAGTACCCATAACATCTACACATGAGCCTAGGATATTAAAACATTCAAAGACCTTTTTGGCTTCCTTAGCAACATCATTGAACTCTTTCAGTAAAGCTTCAAGGATAAATTCTCACTTTTCAGCATCCTTTTCTTCTTTTAGGTTAAGGAACAAAATTTGCATCATGGGGTTAAGGTTAACAAACCTAGGCTCCAACATATGGACTAAAGAAACTGCAGAAATTTCATAATTAGGATCAAGTTCTGCTATATATCTATCCTCAATATCCTCATGTTTGCTAACATGATTAAAGAATTCTTCAATATTTTATTTCCCAATTATAGAGCCACTAACTATCGAAAGGTCCTTTAGGGTGAACTTGGGGAACAACATGGTGAGCTAGAGCAAGGTGACAACTAGAGCAGGAACTAATTTTTTGTGTGTTTTTTATCAGAGAAATCAAACCAAACTAAACTATTTTTTCAGAGTTTTTGATAAAAAGAGGAAAACAAAACCAAGCAAAGGAAACTAATCAAAACAAAAAAAAAGTAAAGAGAAAGGTTGAGAAGGACTCCCCTTGTGAAGACGTCCTTAGCCTCCCCGGCAATGGCGCCAGAAAACTTGTTGATGGCGCCTGAGAGCGCTTCGTCGGGAAACCCCAAGAGCAAGGTGTGAAGAGCACATCAACAAGTCTTCCATCAGTAAGAAACCGAGGTTATCAAACCAGTAGGAGGAAGGAAATGTCTCAAAGGTGTTGCAAGCAACTTGGAGACCTGCACAACACAAACCAAGACTTTGTCCCAACGAACAGTGAGGTTGTCAATCTCACCGGTTGTTGTAACAAAGGATTAATTGTATGGTGTGGAAGGTAATAGTGGTTTGCAGAAAGTAAACAGTAACAATGGAAGATGTATCAATGGTAAAGATTGGACAGGGGTCCGTAGTTCACTATAGGTGTTCTCCTTAGATAAACAAACATGGCATGCTAGGTAAACAAATTACAGCAGGGCAATTGACATGACTGAGCAAGGCAAAATAATGCAATACTAGACATCATGATCCTATGAGATTCGATTGGGCAATACAACAAGATACATAGACCGCCATCCAATTGCATCTATGACTAGAAGTCCACCTTTGGGTTATCATCTGAACCCCCTCCAGTATTAAGTTGCAAGCAACAGACAACTGCATTAAGCAAAGTGTGTAAGGTAAACAATCCACTTGTTCCGTGAACAAGAGACCGTTGTTTTCTCCCTAGTGGCAACAGCACATCTACAACCTTAGAAATTTTTGTCACTTCCCTTAGATTAAATAGAGGCATGAACCCACTATCGAGCATAAATACCCCCTCTTGGAGTCACTAGCAACTACTTGGCCAGGATAGCTACTAACAATGGAGAGCATGCAAGATCAAAAACAACACAGACATGATAGAATCAATAAGACAAAACCATTAATCAATTTGACATAGTAATCTCAATACCCATCGGATCCCCGCAAACACAACATGCATGATTACAAATAGATGAGATCTTGATCATGGATAGAGCTCACAAGATATAGACATGAAAGCACAAAGGAGGAGATACAACCATCTAGCTACTACATGGACCCGTAGTCCAATGTGGAACTACTCACGCTTCATACCGAAGGCTAGCATGATGAAGAAGAAGGCCTCTGGGATGATCTCCCCTCCGGTAGGGTGCCGGGAAGAGCTTCAAATCCCCCCGATCTAGGGACGATGGTGGCGGCGACTACAGACGGTTTCGTGGAATATTGACCGGGTACTTAGGGTTTAGGCATGGGGGGCTTCTTATAGGCGAAGAGGGAGGCCGAGGGGGTGCCCGAGGCGGCTGCACCCCCAGGCGTGGGGTGGGCCCACCCGCATGGCTAGGGGGTGTGGCCCCTCTAGGCCCTCCTCCGTCTCGTCTTTTGGCTCCGTGTTCCCCACGGTAAAATATTGACTTTGGCTTTTGTCCCGTCCAATTTTGAGAATATTGATTTTCTGCCTTTCTGGAACCAAAAACAGAAGAAAACATGCAACTGGTGAAGGGGTTCGTAGCATGGAAAACAAAAAAATTCTACTGCATGCACACAAACAAGCCAAGATCTATCTACTAGATTGTAGCAACGAGTTGATTAGAGTTGTAAGACCCCACCTATATAAAGGTAAAGGTCCCTGTGATTGCAATGCTAGTCCCTAGATCAATTGCTAGCATCCACAGTTTAAGATGAAGTACACAGAAACAAAGGTCATTATTACATCGTCATTCCAGAGATAACATAGTATTTTACAACTCCATAGCCATAGGCTAGTACAAGAGTTTAACTTAACAATATAAATAAAAGTCTTCATCTTCATGTGCCACAGGCAAGCATGTTGAGTGTAGACTCATAACACTAATCCTCATCAGAGTAACCTGCAACATCACAAGTTACAGCCACAGTGGGTCAATACATTGGAATAGTATTGGCAAGTGATACCTTAGTAGAATAATAGTATCTAGCTTCTACATGAATTTGGCTAAGTGTAGCTTAGGCTTGCTTTGCTCAAAATAGGTTTTACCTATCAGTTGAAAACACTAAGTTTTTTGTTTGGCAAAAACTCCCAAGGAACCACCAATAGACATTGGTGAACCTTTACCCTTGTTCAACCACAAGTTTTTAACTTAGAAATTGGGATGAGGAGATTCTTGATAGCTTCCATGTCTTGATGCTCAAATTGTCCATTTCCGGGGACATGGCTAAGTACTTAGATTCTTCCTTCTGTAGAGGTGGTGCACTTTCCCCACAAGACTTGATTTTCATCAAGACAGGACCTTTCAGAAGCCTTCCCTTAGACCAAAATGGACACGCTCCAAACCTATCACCCTCTTCCACCAACTTTCCATTTGGCTAAGTTATTGCAACCTATATGATCCAGGCAGAGCCCATAATGCCATGTGGCTGCACTAGAAGCTTTTAACATATGGAATCTCAAATCCCTTTGTTCCTGGGTGGCATTCCACAAGTGAGATACACAGGGTAGGCCATTGGACAATGGGCCCTGGTAACCACTCAACAAAAATCCATCCATGCAATTACCATTCCACCCAGGTGTTTCATTCACTTAGTTGTTTTATTAAACAAAAACACAAGTCAAAGACTTAGCAATATTTTTTCCACAGCTTATATATAATCCACCCTTGGTTGCTACTAGCTTGGCTAAGCATGGCAATAGCAAGTATCTTAACTTAGAGAAAATTCTAACAATTCTACAACTACTAGGATTTCCCAAGTATAACATATAGATACTTAGCAAAAATATCATGCAAGCCCTATACAAAATATCACTAATGCATAGTAAAAAAAATGGTATAAAAAATGAATCACCACTTGCCTTGGTAGTTGGGGGAGTAACAACAATCCTCACAGTCACAATCACCACTAGCACCAAAATCTACACATAAAATGATAGCCCTAAATTCACATTTCAAATAATCAAGCAAAAATATATGAATGCATGCAAATGCCATGTGATGATTTTTATAAACTAAACAAGACAAGTGAAACAGTACTGAACAATAAACTAAACATTTATACATCAAATAAACTTTATCTGGCCTTTAAAACATTTTCCAATTGATTTTTATACACAAAATAAGCCTACAAATGCCTCTGCATAAAATTATATTTTAATAGAAACAAAATACAAACTAAGCCCATAGATGTGTAGTATTTATTTTTCTGATTCCAATGGTATATTATTTGTATTTTTTGGATAAACAGAACAAAAGTTATTGAATTTACAAGTTTGAATATCTAATAGATGAAAAACCAGATTTTAAATCTAAAACCTAGCCACGCGGCAGCCTCTGATTGGCGCGTACCGGTTCGGCCGGATCACGCTTGCGGACCGTAGGATCTAAATAAAGATGAACGGCCCAGATCTGATCTTACCGCTTCAACTAAACATCTAATCGTGGCCTTAGGATCCAGATCTAATGGATCAGATCTAATTGACCAAAACTCTGCGGCGCGAATGGCGCTGGCGGTAGCGACGGCTCTGGAAACGGTGCTCCAGCGATTCTAGAGGGGGCTAGGGGCGGTGGAGGTGCTTACCAGCGTCGCAAGGATGCGAGGATGCTCAAGGTGGCTTCGGCTTGGACAGGGGCGCATGGACACGGGCTCAGATGCTCGCCGAAGTTAGTTCTGGCGTCGGGTGCTCACTGCCAGAGATGAAGGTGACAATCTAGTGCACAAGGGTACAAGCGGCATGTATTAGCAGACGCGCAAGACAAAGGAGAACTCACTCGCGTGAACCAGAGATCAAGGGGAATACGGGGCTCACCGGAATGGCTCGTCGGAGTTGAGCTGAGCTTCGAACACTTGCAGGCGTTGACGGGGGCGACGACCTGGGGCGATTTAGGACAAACTAAAGGCATGAGAAGATGTGAAAGGCGATGATGAAGCATTTCATGTGAACCAGAAGGCAAGGCGTGCTCGAGACTCACCGTGATGGCTCGCCGGACTTCTTCGGTGCTGCGGCGGTGTAAGGTGAAATTCGTGGAGCCTAGCGGCGCTCTGTGGTTGGTGAGTGAGGGGAATGGAGCGGAGTGAGGAGGGGTTTAAGTAGTCGGGGAGAGAGAGGGGGTTATGCCTGCAGTCACGCGTAATCAAGCGCGAGATCATCGGGAAGAAACGGCCGCGGCAGAGCTGGTCGCGGGCGTGATTTGGGGACGAAGAGGTGACATGGAGGTGGGTCCGGGGCGTCAGTGAGAGGGGGGTGCTCGCGTGGGTGAGAAACAGAGGGAGAGGGAAACCTGAGTGGGATGGTTGTTGGGCTAGATCTAGTGCTGGGCCAGATTGGTGGCGCCGGCCTTTTCTTTATTCTTTTCCCTTTTTCTTTTTCTAATTGATTTTTCAGGAATCCTTTTCAATGTTTTTCAAATGAGTTTGAATTCAAACTTTTCTAGATTTTTGTAAAGTGAACCATGCACATATTTGAGTATACAACATTGCTGATCACTCAAAAATACATTGGCCCATTGAAATTAAAATAAAACCATGCCTTAATTATTTATTTATATTAGGCATTGAAATTGGTTTTAATTTAGATTTTTGTTTTGAAATTTTGAACAAGCTTTGGAACCAACATTCAAAACTATATTCAAACCTTTCTGGTTGAAACAAAGTATTCTCATAATTTGAGAGTGAAAAATAAAACCACTGCCTTTCCTACATAAAATAATAGGCAACAACTTGCTTCTGTTTTGAAATCTTATTTGATAAAATGATCCAAATGCTTATGAATGCATGAATGATATGCAAACTTTATAAATCATGATTTTTGGGATGTTACAAATCTAACCCCCTTAAGGTGAATCTCGCCCTCGAGATTCGGATTGGCTAGGAAATAGGTGAGGGTGGTCTTTCCGAAGATCATATTCTCTTTCCCATGTTGCTTCTTCCTCGGAATGATGGTTCCACTAAACTTTGCAGAATTTGATAGTCTTTGTCCGATTAACTCTTTCTGCAGTCTCGAGAATCTTGATAGGGTTTTCCTCATAAGTGAGATCACTTTCCAATTGGACCTCTTCCAAAGGTATAGTATCCTTCAAAGAAGTCTCTTCCATCTCCGGATGGCATTTCTTTAACTGACTCACATGAAACACGTTGTGAACAGCAGACAATGATTCAGGCAATTCAATCTCACATGCCACTTCTCCTTTACGGCTCAAAATCTTGAATGGTCCAACATATCTTGGGGCCAATTTTCCTTTGAATCCAAACCTCTTCACTCCACAAAGTGGTGATACTCTAAGATAAGCTCTATCACCCACTTCATAGGTGACTTCCCTACGCTTGGGATCTGCGTAGCTATTTTGTCGAGACTGTGTTATCTTCAATCTGTCCTTTACTATCTTGACTTTATCTTCAGCTTCCTTGATTAGTTCTGGCCCGAACAAGTTTCTTTCTCCAACACCATTTCATAGTAATGGTGTAGTACACTTTCTCCCATAGATAAATTCAAACGGTGCCATCTCAATACTGGCTTGATAGCTGTTGTTGTAAGAGAATTCCACATAAGGCAGACTTTCATCCCAACTAGCTCAATAGTCTAGGGCACATGCCCTCAACATATCCTCTAAAATCTGGTTGGTCCTTTCTGTTTGTCCATCAGTCTGGGGATGAAAAGCAGTGCTGAATTCCAATCTCGTTCCCAATGACTCATGCAGTTGCCTCCAAAAATGGGAAGTGAATTGAGGCCCCCTATCAGACACAATACTCTTAGGTACTCCATGGAGACAGAAAATCCTATTCATATAGATCTTGGCTAACTTAGCACTTGTATAGGTTGTTTTCACGGGTATGAAATGAGCCACTTTAGTTAGGCGATCTACCACGACCCAAATAGAATCATATCCTGACCTAGTCCTTGGCAGTCCAGTGATGAAATCCATACTAATCTTGTCCCACTTCCAACCAGGAATAGGTAGTGGTTGCAACAATCCTGCTGGTTTCTGATGTTCCGCTTTCACTCTACTACATACATCACACAAAAGCAATATGTTCGGCGATATCCTTCTTGAGATTATTCCACCAAAATCTTTCCTTCACAACCATGTACATTTTGGTGTTACCCGGATGAATGGAATATGTTGAGTTGTGTGCTTCCTGTAGAATCAGTTTCCGAAGCTCCGGATCTTGCGGAATGCAGATACATTTTCCATACCATAAAGTACCCTGTTCGTCTTCATGGAATCCTTTGGCTTTTCCCTTACCAATCTTTTCCTTAATCTCTTCAATTTCTTTGTCTGTCTTTTGGGCTTCCTTGATTTTGTCCAACAAGGTGGGTTGAACATCCAATGTCATGAGATGTCCTTCAGGCACTATCTCCAATCTGAGATCTTTGAATTGAGAACACAGATCATCTGGCAACTCTCCTTTAGTAAGGCCATTCACATACACCTTACGGCTTAATGGATCTGCTACAACATTTGCTTTACTAGGGTGGTATTGCAAACTCAAGTCATAGTCCTTGATGAGTTCTACCATCTTCTTCGTCTCATGTTGATTTCTTTCTGGGTGAAGATATACTTCAAACTTTTGTGATCTGTGAACACTTCACAAAACTTTCCCAAAAGATAATGTCTCCATGTTTTGAGTGCATGGACAACAGAGGCTAACTCCAAATCATGAGTAGGATAATTCACTTCATGAGTTTTGAGTTGTCTCGAGGCATACGCCACAACTTTCCCTTCTTGCATCAGAACTGCACCTAATCCATGGTGAGATGCATCACAATACACTTGAAAATCTTTCTCCAAGTCTGGCAGACATAAGACTGGTGCTATCACTAGCCTCTTTTTCAACTCTTGGAGATTGAGTTCACACCCTTCAGTCCAATCAAATTTCTTGCATTTCTTAAGTAACTCCGTCATTGGCTCAGCTACCTTTGAGAAATTCTCAATGAACCTTCTATAGTATCCTGCCAAGCCAAGAAAACTATGAACTTCTTTCACCGACTTAGGAGATTCCCATTCAGTTACAACTGACACTTTTGCGGGATCACCTGCTACACCATCTCCTGACACAATGTGTCCAAGAAATCCAACCTCATTCAGCCATAATTCACACTACTGAATTTGGCATACAATTTATGCTCTCTAAGCTTCTCAAGTATCAATCGCAAATGTCCTTCATGCTCTTCATTTCTCTTGGAATAGATCAAAATGTCATCGATGAAAATGACAACGAATTTGTCAAGAAATTCCATGAACACCTTGTTCATCATATTCATGAAGTAGGCTGGTGCATTTGTCAAACCAAATGGCATCACAGTGTATTCATACAATCCATACCTAGTGGTGAAAGCAGTCTTAGGTATGTCTTGTTCCCTTATCTTTAGCTGAAAATAGCCTGATCGAAGATCAATCTTTGAGAACACACGGGCTCCTTCTAACTGATCAAACAAGTCATTGATTCTGGGCAAAGGATACTTGTTCTTGATAGTCACCTCATTGAGTGAATGATAATCTATGCATAACCTTTGACTTCTATCTTTCTTTTCAACAAACAAAACTGGTGCTCCCCAAGATGAAGAACTTGGTTGAATAAATCCTTTCTGCAACTGTTCTCCAAGTTGTTTCTTGAGTTCCTTCAACTCATCAACTGACATCTTGTAAGGTCTCTTTGCTATTGGTCCTGATCCTGGCAGCAAATCAATCAGAAATTCTACATCTCTATCTGGTGGCATCCCTCGAAATTCCTCTAGAAACACATCCGGATATTCTCTCACAATTAGCACACTGTCTATGCTAACCCCCTTAAGAGAATTTAGCTTACTCCCTTTTGATTCAAAGTTAGACTTGAATCTAATCTGTTTCTTATCCGGGGTTGTGAGTGCGACAGTACGGTTGGCACAATCTAGTACTCCTTCATACTTGGTCATCCAATCCATTCCCAAAATAACATCCAATCCTTGGGAATCTAGGATTATCAGACTAACTAGAAACTTATGCTTTCCAAATTCTATTACTAGATCACGACATCCAAGGCTTACTATCATATCTCCATCGGGAGAACTTACTTTTATAGGACACCCAATATTTTCAGTTGGAAATCCATTTCTATCAACAAATGCTCTTGATATGAATGAATGTGGTGCACCAGTATCGAAAAGAACAAGTGCTGGAATAGAATTGAGTTTGAACTTACCATCCATAACATCAGATTCCTCATATATTTCTTCCACATTGATGTGGTTCACTTGTCCCTTCTGGAAAGGGTTGGTCTTGGTGGTTCCTTCAACCTTCTTTTCTGGGCACTCATTTGCATAGTGTCCCATCTTTTTACACTTGAAACACTCAACCTGACTGATATATCTCTTTGCAGGCTGACTTCCACTTCCACTTCCACTATGGTGACTCTTGTGTCCACCCTTGTGGTTCTTATACTTGTCACTATCATGACTGTGGTGATGCTTGTTGTCATGATGGCGGTTGTGGTTGTGGTGGTAGTTGTAACAACCCAAGTTTGTATATATGTAATTAGTACCTAAGCATCGCATGCATGTGTTAAACTCAATAAAATATTACATGTGACCAAGTGAGTGAACCAAAGTACAAGTGCAAAACCCTAAAACCTAATTTCCTTCCCTCCCCTTGAAACCACACTCAAATGGTTTGAATTTTGAAAACCCCAAAAATTTGTGGAGCCCAAATTGTTTTCAAGGGCCCTTAGTGTTTTCAGATATTTTATAAAAGTCTCTATATTTTGAAATTGTTCAAAACCAATTACAAAATGAAATTCAAAAGAGAAAATGCAAAACAGAAAAGAAAAATAGTTTTACAGAAAAAAAATAGAGCCAGAGCCCTACCAGGCCACAGCCCAGGTCGGCCCATCCTCTCTTCTCCCTCTCTGTCGTGCTATGCAGCCCGCAGCAGCCCAGCCTGGCCCGCCCGGGGCCCAGGAGCTGGCTCGTATCGCTTCGCAGAGCGTCGTCTTCGACGACGACGAAGCGTTGCTTCGCTGTCGCCGGCGATGCCGTCCACCACCGCCGCTTGATCCTCGACGCTCGTCGCTCTGGGGCGTGGATAAGACCACGCCGACGCCTCTCCCTCGCTTTATCCTCTTTCCTCTCGTGCTCTCTCCTCCTCTCTGCGCCGAGGCCGAAACCCTAGCCTCGGGCTCCGCCGTGCCCCGCCGAACCGTGCCGCCCCGAGCTTTGCTAGTGAACCCACGAGATCTGCCTCGTCGCGCTGGTGCTCCTCGCAGAAGGAACCGAGCCACCGCGCCGTGATTCGTCGCCATCAACTGGTTCTTCCCCGACCCCGACCTGCTCTGCCGCTCGCCTCGCCGTCGATCCTGGCCTCGCCTGGCTTCCCTAACCCTCCTACGAGCATCGTGGTGAGCCCCTGGTGCTCAAGGCACCCTCCGCTTGCTTCCTCCCCCTCTGTGCCGACGCCGCGTCACCGATCTGCAAGCGTTGCCGCCGTCCGTCGTCATGGAGGCTGCTCCGGTGACCAATAACCGGTGGCACCGCCCTCTTTAGGTTCGTCCTGCAGCGCTCGTTCGAACCCACCTCTCCGCACGTCCCCTCTTGCCCTCTAGCGCCGCCAACCACCGCTGCTGACGCGTCTCCGGCGAGGTCCGCGTGGTGCTCGTGTGGCCTGCCTGCGTGGCCTTGGCCCCACCTGTCAGTCGGTGTGGGTAGTCCCAGCTCTAGTGAGAAAAGCCCTGAACCTGTTTTGCGCGTGTGGCTGCTGATGTGGCTTCGGCCCCACCAGTCAGTCACTGTGGGTAGGATAGGAGGTGGTAACAAAAGTTCTGGCTCCTGTGCTGATGTCAGCTCGATGTAATATTTTGATTTAAATTGTTTTAAATAATTTCAGAAAAGGTTTAAATAATGTAAAATTCATATCTTATTATTTATAAGTCAGAAAAACATGAATAATATATCAAAATGTTCAGAAAAATGAGTTCTACCTATTTAAGCTATAATCATACATTGATCAACAACTTTAATGACAAGTTTAATTAGAGAACAAAATCAACCCCTCTCATGTGTTTCCGGAGTTTTCCGAATTAGGGTTTTCAACCTCGGAACCCCGTTTAAATTGCCGAGCATGTTTTAGGGTTTCATTTCAATGCAATTCAACTTGTCATATCATCATACTTGTTTGAGCATTGCATCGATGCCATGCCTTGATTGTCGTCTTTGTTTCTGGTATTTGGTTCTTCGCGATAGGATCTGAACCCGAAGCTGAAGTCAACAACACCGAAGATCAGTACCTGTCTACCGACGGACAAGGCAAGCGTAGCCTCTCATTCTGAACCTACTTTTACAAAGTATATTACTTTCTCGCTATGATGCACACGATTCCAATGTGGTCTCTTGTCAGTAGCTAGTGTTACCTATCTGCTGCATTGTTTCCCTTTTGTAACCTTATACTCCTGATCCACTGCTCCTAGCATACCTAGGTCTAGCATTTGAGCGTTGCTAGAGCTTCTGAGGTCGACAGCTTAGCCATGCATAGTATTTAAGTCTGATCTATCCAAACGATGAATCAGAGGTGCCGGAGAATCTAGAAAGGTAGGAGGTGGTGACATCATCGAAGGAGTTAACTAATCATGATAAGGCTTGTATGGGAGGCCACGTTGGGCATGGCTTTTGTAGTCCCATGCTCGCCACCATTAGGACCCGAGTTCTTGCCTCTTGAACCAAGACGAGCGTACAACCACACGGAGCCTGGAAAACCCCACGAGCAACTAACTTGCCTAGTAGATTCCATGAGTTACATAGTTTGGGCTTTCCATCTGGCATACGCATTGAAAACCTTTTCAAAATGAGGAGGTGATGGAGGTGCATCATAACAGGTAGGGAAGCGTGGACCGGGTTGCTTGGGGTAGATAGCGCCCCTGGTAAACCAACCTCGCCTCACATCTTTAAGTATTGGCTTCGGGATTTGACCCGTTACGGCGGAATCATACTTATTGCATGACTCATGGTCTCGGCGAAAGCAAGGTAAAGGTCGCGGTCAACCACCCTCTGCCGGCCTTCCAAGGAAGAGGGCTAATAATTTGGCATTAAGAGTCGGTTGGTATGTGTGGGTAAAGTTGTACACCCCTGCAGGGTTAAATCTTTTCGAAAAGTCGTGTTCACGGTTATGAACAACTTGGGAACGGATGTGATGATCATAGAGAACTATAACCTAAATAAAACTTGTTGATCCACGTGTGCTTAAGGATGCTTCCTCTGGTTTGAGGGGGTGATCCTAGATAGGGAGGTTCTGATGAAGCTGGTGGTTACCAAGATGTGATGAACAAGATGAAGAAGTCGCTATCTTATCCCTTTTAAAATATTCTGTGTAGACGAGCCTCTTCTCTCTCTTGTTTAAAAATAAAGATTGCTTTTCGCAAAAGAAAATCCAGAGAAAGCCATTCTAGCCAGACCGTGTAGATACTAGGTTATCTAAGTCTTGCGGAGTACATTCTCGTACTCAGCCTTGCGCCATTGTTGTTTTTCTACAGAGGATCTGGTCGCAACTGAAGGTGGCTTCTACGTTGACATCGACGAGTAGTTGGGGGTCCCAGGTAGCAGCCTGAGGACTATGGGATGTACGTCGCTTTTGTTTATGGCCTCTTAGGCCTTTTGCTAAGTTGTTGTGTAGAACAACATAATTTGCTTTCGATGTGTGATGTAATGTTGGGTCTATGACCTCTGGTTTGTAATAACTCTAATATCTTACTCTGTTAAGAGTTTAAACTTATGCTGTTGAATCCCTATGTTCTGTAATGTTATCGAATCATACTATGATCTTCCTTGTTTGGGAGTTGAACTTATCTTAGATGGTGATCTGAGGTTAGTTTAACCCTAACCCCGGGGGGTGCTACAGTAGTTGTACTTTCCATGTTTGTGGGATCTAGAACTCCCACTATCATCATGATGGGAACGTTTGTGAGACGATCCCGAGCTATGCTTATCGAATCTATGCTTCCATTTCCTGCTTTCAACCTGTTTCATCTTGTTCTCCAATATGGTAGCCTTATCACAGAGTGATTCGTAGGTGGGGACATAGGCAACAGACAGTTGTAGGTTCAACTCATCATTCAGTCCTTCGAGGAACTTCTCCTTCCTCTTGGCATCTGTATCAACTTTATCCGGTGCATAACACGCTAGATTGTTGAACTCCTCAATATACTCAGCCACACTACGGTGACGTTGTTTCAGGTTGTGGGACTCCTTCTTCTTCAAATTCATCACTCCGGATGAGATGTGAGCTGTACGGAATCCATCCTCAAAGATAGCCCAAGTCACATCCTCAATGGGAGTGGTGATATGAAAGTTGTCCCACCAAGTTGCTGCTGTCCCTTCTAGCAGATGTGCTGTAAACCTGACCTTCTCCTTATCGGTGCAGCCTACAGTCACTAAGTCCTTATTCACTAAACGTAACCAGTCATTGGCTACCATCGAATCAGTGGTTCCCGAGAACTTTGCAGGCCTTAGTCTTAGAAATCTGGTGAGCATGTCAAATCCTGGCGGATTATTCTGGTTGTTGTTGTTGTTGTTATTCTGGTTCTGGTTCTGCATGAATGTTGTCATCATCTTCATCAGTTGAGCTTGTGCTGTCATCAACTGTTGCATCTCGGGAGTGACATTGTTGTTGTTGTTTTGGTTGGGGTTGGCACGTCAAGGAGGCATCTGTGGTTTATAAGGATAAGAATGAGATACCCATAGATGCTTAACATGCACAATACATCACATAGACAATCACCATAACCAAGCATCAAAATAACATAGAGTTTGAACGACATAAACAACAAGTTTTGGAAAAAACAAACACACCATAGCAAGCCATCCACATGTTGGATGGTCATTGCGACTCATTAATAAAAGTACGGTAGATGAAAGATAATCGAGTAGTCTACACTACTCCTCCGCTTCAATCGCCACATCAACGAGGGTAAGACCTGGATTCTCCATGGCAGTCTTGTACTCATCAACACTAGCAGTCAAGGCCTCAATCTTGGCCCTAAGAGCCCTCTTCTATGAGCAAAGCCTCTCGATCACTCCCTGCTGATGCTCGAGCTCGAAGTCCTTGGCCTCTATCTCTTCCTTCATCTCCCGAATCTTCTTGTTCCTGTCTTGGACCCTTTTCTCCTGGCTCTTGAACTTCTTGTCCTGCCTTTCAAACTTGGCCTCCATTTCCTTAACAATCTCTTCTTGCTCCGCGAAGAGCTTGTCCTTCTATCGAAGCTGAACCTGGAGCTCGTTATTGCTAAGCATGACGTTGGTCCTATCAGTATCTAGGTGTCTAATAAGACCCTCTAGGTCCTGAAGGTACAGACGAATCGGCTAAATCGTCTCTCTAGCAACATCCTCGTACTCTATAGCCTCACCCTCCTTGTTGCGTCTCCTGAAGGGGTGAAAGTAAAGACCTCTAAGCTCGGTGGAGTGCCTCCCTACTAGGCGCCCAAGTAACTCTTGCATGACTACATCTAAGCCTTTCTCCTTGTCGTCATGCATCATCTTGAAAGTGATGGCCTCCGTGGTTGGCTCTGTTTGGCGTCCCGACTGTGTGACTCTGAAGCCCCATAGGTCCTTCCTCTCAAACTTGGTGAGCTGGAGTGTCATGATGCTAGGAAGTGGAAGGTTGAGCACACTAGTGAGCTCAATGAGACGAGTACCAAAACGAGTTCCCTTGAACTCCTCGGCCGTGTTGATAACAACATTAGGCATCTATTTTTATAAGATAGAGAAAAGTTAGAATCAATACAAGTAGAGAAAAATCACAAGACAAAATATCACAAGCACATATTTTAGCAACAAACACACAAGTCATGTCATACACAAATCCATTACAACATAAAAGGTTCAACATAACTAAGACAAATTTTTGGAAGTAAAAACGATAAGTGTGGTGGTCCAACTAACGAAGTACGATACAACTCTCACTCACTAGACAAAATAGCTATCAGGGCATCCTTAGTAGCCATCTGTCTATCTTGTTCACAAGATTCCCATATTAAGTCTATGATGTCTCCCCTTAGTTGTTGGTTGGTAGTCTCTAATTCTTGTGTATGCTTATTTTCTTCTCTAAGGTCATTTTGGGTGTTGAGCATTCTGCACTTGAGTCTATCACCAAGCTCCTTGATAGCATTCCAAGCTGCATTTCTTGCAGAGTCAAAGAATGTTGTGTGCATTTCAGAGTTGGTGACCATGCAGAATCCTGACTCCTTGTGGTTGTCTTCCTTGTTTTTGTACAAGTGAAGTTTCACCCACCAATACTCTTCTCCTTCATCCATCACAGGGAATCCCTTGTACACAGCTGCACCATGTATCCCCATTGTAACCATAAGGTTCTTGAGTGCCTTGGGAAATTCTGTCTCACACTCCAAATTCATGGTCATGAGTGGTCCCTTCCTCACGACTCCGTTGATGGAGTTCATCTACAAATAGAGATGAGAAAGAAGATAAGAAAAGTTTACGAGAAGAAAAGACAAGTGGAAATTTTTCAAAGTGTTGAAATTTTTCCTTAGTGGTTTCTTAGTCTAATCCAATCCTAGGGTCATAAACCTATAGGCAACATAGTGCTCTGATACCATCTGTAAGACCCCACCTTTATAAAGGTAAAGGTCCCTGTGATTGCAATGCTAGTCCTTGGATCAATTGCTAGCATCCACAGTTTAAGATGAAGTACATAGAAACAAAGGTCATTATTACATCATCATTCCAGAGATAACATAGACTTTTACAACTCCATATCCATAGGCTAGTACAAGAGTTTAACTTAACAATATAAATAAAAGTCTTCATCTTCATGTGCCACAGGCAAGCATGTTGAGTGTAGACTCATAACCCTAATCCTCATCAGAGTAACCTACATAATCACAAGTTACAGCCACAGTGGGTCAATATATTGGAATAGTATTGTCAAGTGATGCCTTAGTAGAATAATAGTATCTAGCTTCTACATGAATTTGGATAAGTGTAGCTTAGGCTTGCTTTGCTCAAAATAGGTTTTACCTATCAGTTGAAAACACTAAGTTTTTTGTTTGGCAAAAACTCCCAAGGGACCACCAATGGACATTGGTGAACCTTTACCCTTGTTCAACCACAAGTTTTTAACTTAGAAATTGGGATGAGGAGATTCTTGATAGCTTCCATGTCTTGATGCTCAAATTGTCCATTTCTGGGGACATGGCTAAGTACTTAGATTCTTCCTTCTGCAGAGGTGGTGCACTTTCCCCACAAGACTTGATTTTCATCAAGACAATACCTTTCAGAAGCCTTCCCTTAGACAAAAATGGACGCGCTCCAAACCTATCACCCTCTACCACCAACTTTCCATTTGGCTAAGTTATTGCAACCTATATGATCCAGGCAGAGCCCATAATGCCATGTGGCTACACTAGAAGCTTCTTAACATATGGCATCTCAAATCCCTTTGTTCCTGGGTGGCATTCCACAAGTGATATACACAGGGTAGGCCATTGGACAATGGGCCCTAGTAACCACTCAACAAAAATCCATCCATGCAATTACCATTACACCCAGGTGTTCCATTCACTTAGTTGTTTTATTAAGCAAAAACACAAGTCAAAGACTTAGCAATATTTTTTTCCATAGCTTATATATAATCCACCCTTGGTTGCTACTAGCTAGGCTAAGCATGGCAATAACAAGTATCTAAACTTAGAGAAAATTCTAACAATTCTACAACTACTAGGATTTCCCAAGCATAGCATATAGATACTAAGCAAAATTATCATGCAAGCCTATACAAAATATCATTAATGCATAGTCAAAAAAATGGGATAAAAAATGAATCACCACTTGCCTTGGTAGTTGGGGGAGTAACAACAATCCTCACAGTCACAATCACCACTAGCACCAAAATCTACACATAAAATGATAACACCAAATTCATATTTCAAATAATCAAGAAAATATATATGAATGCATGCAAATGCCATGTGATGATTTTTCTAAACTAAACAAGACAAATGAAACAGTACTGAACAATAAACTAAACATTTATACATCAAATAAACTTTATTTGGCCTTTAAAACATTTTCCAATTGATTTTTATACACAAAATAAGCCTACAAATGCCTCTGCATAAAATTCTATTTTAACAGAAACAAAATACACAACTAAGCCCATAGATGTGTAGGATTTATTTTTGTGATTCCAATGGTATATTATTTGTATTTTTTGGATAAACAGAACAAAAGTTATTGAATTTACAAGTTTGAATATCTAACAGATGAAAAACCAGATTTTAAATCTAAAACCTAGCCACGCGGCAGCCTCTGATTGGCGCGTACCGGTTCGGACGGATCACGCTTGCGGACCGTAGGATCTAAATAAAGATGCACGGCCCAGATCTGATCTTACCGCGTCAACTAAACATCTAATCGTGGCCTTAGGATCCAGATCTAATGGATCAGATCTAATTGACCAAAACTCAGCGGCGCGAATGGCGCTGGCGGTGGCGACGGCTCTGGCAACCGTGCTCCAGCGATTCTAGAGGGGGCTAGGGGCGGTGGCGGTGCTTACCAGCGTCACAAGGATGCGAGGATGCTCAAGGTGGCTTCGGCTTGGACAGGGGCGCACGAACACGGGCTCAGATACTCGCCGGAGTTAGTTCTGGCGTCGGGTGCTCACTGCCAGAGACGAAGGCGACAACCTAATGCGCAAGGGTACAAGCGGCATGTATTAGCAGACGCGCAAGACAAAGGCAAACTCACTCGCGTGAACCAGAGATCAAGGGGAACATGGGGCTCACCGGAATGGCTCGTCGGAGTTGAGCTAAGCTTCGGACACTTGCAGGCGTTGACAGGGGCGACGACCTGGGGCGATTTAGGACAAACTGAAAGCATGAGAAGATGCGCAAGGCGATGGTGAAGCAGTTCGTGTGAACCAGAAGGCAAGGCGTGCTCGAGACTCACCGTGATGGCTCGCCGGACTTCTTCGGTGCTGCGGCGGTGTAAGGCGAAATTCGTGGAGCCTGGCGGCGCTCTGTGGTTGGTGAGTGAGGGGAATGGAGCGGAGCGAGGAGGGGTTTAAATAGCTGGGGCGAGAGAGGGAGTTATGCCTGCAGCAACGCGTAATCAAGCGCGAGATCATCGGGAAGAAATGGCCGCGGGGGAGCTGGTCGTGGGCTTGATTTGGGGACCAAGAGGTGACGTGGAGGTGGGTCTGGGGCGTCAGCGAGAGGGGGGTGCTCGCGTGGGTGAGAAACAGACGGAGAGGGAAACCCGGGTGGGCTGGTTGTTGGGCTGGATCTAGTGCTGGGACAGATTGGTGGCGCCGGCCTTTTCTTTATTCTTTCCCCTTTTTCTTTTTCTAATTGATTTTTCAGGAATCCTTTTCAAATGTTTTTCAAATGAGTTTGAATTCAAACTTTTCTGGATTTTTGTAAAGTGAACCATGCACATATTTGAGTATACAACATTGCTGATCACTCAAAAATACATTGGCCCATTGAAATTAAAATAAAACCATGCCTTAATTATTTATTTATATTAGGCATTGAAATTGGTTTTAATTTAGTTTTTTGTTTTGAAATTTGGAAAAAGCTTTGGAACCAACATTCAAAACTATATTCAAACCTTTCTGGTTGAAACAAAGTATTCTCATAATTTGAGAGTGAAAAATAAAGCCACTGACTTTCCTACATAAAATAATAGGCAACAACTTGCTTCTGTTTTGAAATCTTATTTGATAAAATGATCCAAATGCTTATGAATGCATGAATGATATACAAACTTTATAAATCATGATTTTTAGGATGTTACAAGAGTACTCACCCTCGAAGATTCCAAAGCGGTTAACGAGAGAAAATTCTTGTGGGTGATGTAGTCGTACACTTGCCGATCTCAAGATCGCGTAGACGATCCTTCCGACGCTGCGTTCCGGCAGCGCTTCCACAGTCGGTCACACGTTCAGTACTCGATGAAGACCTTCCTCTTCCTTGTTCCAGCAGGCAGTGGAGGTTGTAGTTCTCCCCTCACGATTCTGGCAGCACGACTACGTGGTGTCAGAAGTAGAGGAAAGATCTCGCAGGGCTTCGCCTAAGCCGGTGCGGGTTATGGTGGATCTAGGGTTTCCGGTGATCTAGGTTTATATGGTCGGAGAGGAGGAGGTCGATTCAGCGACGGCTAGGGCGACGGCGCGAGGCGCCGGCAGCATGGCGGCGCTGGGCGGCGGAAGGTGGGGAGGGCTGGTTGTCGTGCTTTTGGGCAGCCCCTCCCCTCTATTTATGAGAGGGAGGGTAGCTTGGGAGATGGGAGTTTGAATCCTTCCCCAAACCCAAGTTGGAGAGAAGGAAGGACTCTTTCTTTCTTCCACTAGGAAAGTATTGTTCCAGTTTAACTTTACAAACCTCCCTTTTGACTTTCAATTTAGAGCTTTATTTCTCTCTCGCAAATGCCCAACCAAGTGACCTAGGACATGATCCAATCATTCCACTTAACCATGACACATTCATGAACCATTCCCCTTCCGGTCCGGTGAACCTTCTAGACCCTTCTAGAACCTCTCCGATGAAAACATCGAAATCATTCCCGAACTCCGAAATCGGACTTTCCTTATATGATTACTTTGCGATCGAATGAACCACATACATACGATACCAATTTCCCTTTGTCTCAGGATAGTTTACTTATCCGAGGTTTGATCGTCGGTATCTCTGCATACCTAGTTCAACCTCATTACCGATAAGTACTCTTTCCTTGTTCCCGTGATATGTGATCCCTTGTGAGCCAGTCACATGCTTACAAGCTAATTGGATGACATTCCACCGAGAGGGCCCAGAGTATATCTATCCGTCATATGGACGGACAAATCCCACTCTTGATCCATATGCCTCAACACATACTTTCCGAACACTCAATGCCACCTTTATAGCCACCTAGTTACGGTGTGGTGTTTGATGTCATCAAAGCATCCTTCTGGTGATGGTGATTAGCATGATCTCATGGTCAAAGGAATTAGGTTACTATGTATCAGAAAGGTTATAGCAAATGAACTACTGAAATGACTTGATCTTTATGTTACGCTTATCTATAGGAGTATGTCCATCATACCATTCTCCTAATGATATGATCTGTTGTTAATAACATCTCAATGTTCATGATCGAGAAACCACGATCATCTATCAACCAACAAGCTAGTATTACAAAGAGGCTTTACTAGGGACTCTAATTTAGTTTACAAATCACACAAGTATTAATGTTTCCGGTTAATACTATTATAACATGAATGTAATCATTTATCATAAACACAAAGATATAATAATAACCACTTTTATTATTGCCTCTAGGGCATATCTCCAACAGTCTCCCACTTGCACTAGAGTCAACTAATCTAGATTACATGGTAATATACCGAACACCCATGGCAGTTTGGTGTTGGTCATGTTTTGCCCTCGGGAGAGGTTTAGTCAATGGATCCGCCATATTCAGATCTGTGTGTACTTTGAAATCTTTATGTCACCATCTTGGACATGCTCTCGAATAGCGTGAAAACATAGCTTGATATGCTTCAGCTTCTTGTATGACCTTGTTTCTTGCGCATTGGCTATGGTGCCCATGTTATCATATGTCACATCCCAAGATTTTCCAAATCTTGTTATGTGAAAAATAAATGAATAAAATAAAACTTTGTTGATTTTCAGGGTGAGAAGAAACTTTTTGAATCCAATTGGAAACCTTCAAACCTATTTGATCAAACAAATCCTAAAGGATTTGAAAAGATGAAACAATTAATAAAGTTAAAAATATTTGGAATTACTATTTTGGATCTTTTAAATAAAAAGATTTGGTTTTCAAATGAAAAAGTAGAAATATAAATAAGGATTATTTTATAGAGCCAAATTAAACCTTGGCCAAGCTTTTGAAATAAAAGGTTTTGCTTTGATTAAAAGAGTAAAAGTTTATTTAAATAAAATAATGAGAGTTTATTAATAAACCAATTTTATTAAAATAAAGGTTTTACCATTTTAATTAAACATCAAAACTTGTTAAATTATTTTAAACAAGTTTTCCAAGTATTTTATATTTTCAAATAAAACCTACTGATTTGGTTTTGATAATATTTAGATTTCAAATGGAGTTTTAAATAAATCAAATCCTATTTGATTTAATAACTAAGGACTATTTTATTTATTAAATGGATCCTAAAAAGAATAAAAATATTATTTTATTTTGGGACTTGGAATTGTGTTGTTAAACAGAACAAAACTCAATACAAAGTTTGGAGGAGTTTTGAATTGATTTGTTGATTGATTTGTTTGATTGAATTTCAAAACAGAAAATCGAAATAGAAAAAGATAAAGCAGTCAGAAAGAAAAAAAATAGAATCAGACAGCAGCCCAACTGGCCAGCCCAACGAGCCCGGTTAGCCCAGTCCCTCTCTCCCCGCAGAAAACGATTCGCACCTACTTACTGACCCACAGAGACACCGACCGGTGGACCCAACTCCCCACTCCTCTCTCACGCTGCCAAGCGGACCCCACTAGCCACCTCAACATCGTCTTCCCCCTGATCACGTCGCCCTGACCGTTGCCGCCATTACTCCGGCGATCAATTCGCGTTAACAGCGGCTGTTACTCCACCCTGCGACCATGCTATCTTAAACGCCTCCCTCCCCTCTCTGATTCCCCTCAGACCTCGCTTCCTCTCTGCCTCCAGGCTGCGACAATTTCGCCTCGCATTGGCACTGCCTCCGGCGAGTTCCGCGAACAATTCCGGCCAGTAGACACCGCCCCTTGCCTCCTCGACCAAGCTCACACACTCCCCAGCCTCTGGCGCTTCTCCCTATGCCTTTTGTTCAACCGCGCTCACCCCAGAGCCTCGGCTTCGACAACATCCGAGCGCCACCACCGTTCACTGACACTCCGGCGAACTCCACAGGTAACCTCCGTTCGCCCCAGCACTCCTCGATGATGCTCCCATCTTCTCCAGAACAGCACGCTTCTAACCTTACCACCCGCTTGTCTTAGGGTGATCTGCAACGTCGTCCTCGACGACCTCCAGAACCACCTGACGCCGTCATCGTCTCCGGCGAGCAATCCCCTTCACTCCAGTGCGCCCCTCGACGAACCGACCACGCCTTGAGCTTCACCGCAACCCTGCGAGCACGGTGAGACCCTCCTCTATCTTCCTCGTTTCCTCTAGCACCAGCTCCGCCGTAGCCAGACACGCCGCCGCCGCCTGCCGCCACCAGCGTCGCCCGTCTATGGCTAGCGCGCTGTGCATCGTGCGATTAAGATCATGCGGCTGCGATTAGATCACTTAACGCTGAAGGGGTACGCAACCGGTGTCGTGCGATTTAACTGATCCAACGCCTCACGTTGCTGATCCGGCCGAAGCGGTACCGACGAATAGGAAAGCGCCGCGTGGCCCAGCTTTTGATTTAAAACAGAATTAGAATCAGATTTGTTTGCAAATTTGAAAAATCCATAACTTTAGTTCTACACGTACAAATTTTGCAAATTTTATATCAATGGAATCAGTGGAACAAGCCCTAGCCAACCATGCAATTTGTTTAGTACAAAGTTTCTGTTAAATCGTGTGTTTTTGCATAAACTTGTGTATGCTTGTTTAGGTTATAAAAATTGTTCCAAAAAGTTTTGGAGGATGAAATCTTTGCAAATTGGTTTGTTGTGAACCTACTGACCCTAGGAACCAACTTATGTATTTAAAAATGTATTTTGTGAAGATTAGGATTGAATAATTGAATTAGCTCATTTCTAGTCAAATAAAAATATGGATTTTGTTATGGAAATGATTTTTGATAAAAACCTTTGGCAAATATGTTGATTCAAACCTACTGACCCTAAACACCAAGTTTTGTGAACTAACAACTTATTTGGTGAACAATATAAAATTGTTGCTTTGCTAAAAACATTTTCCACCACATGAAATAATGATTTGATTTAAGAAATGGTCTATAGATAAAACCCTTTTGCAAATGACTTTGACACTTTGGAAAATGACCACTTTGAACCTTACAATGTATAGAGCCTAGTAGAAACCACCTTTGCAAATAAAACTATCTTTTGCATGCTTGCATGCATGACTTAGCTTCTATTATTTTATGTGTGATGAATTGTTTGAATAATTGTTGGAATGTTAGTTGAATCTATGTTTGCTTGATTGATTTGTAGTGAAGTTAGAAGAGTGTGATATTAGCAAGATCAAGAAGTGAACCAACATTCCCTACCAAAAAGGCAAGTTACACTATCATCCAAGTCCTACTATTTTCAATTACACTTAGTGGATTTTGAAACATGCATGAGAAGGACTACTATATTTTGCTATGCTAAATCCTAATAGGATACCCTTATACATTCCTTAGTGAAAACAATGTAGTTGTAATATGCTTAGCCCTGCTATATATATTTTTTGAGAAAGGATACATGTTGAGATTTTGAAGTATTGAAAAGACTTGTGTTTTATATAATAAAACAAGTACTCAATGAACCACCTGGGTGGACAAGGATACTAAAGTTTTGGACAAGGTGGCAACAAGAGGAACCATGTTTATATGGCAATCTCTTTTTGTTGTGCACCAGATGAAAACCACCCAGGGACTTAGAGATTGAACATGTTTCTCGTACAATGGCTTCCGTGTACAGCCACATGCTAAATGGGCACTGGCTTAGTCAACTACATTGGGAAGACCCATGCATTGGACTCTTCAGGTTAACTAAATGAGGGAACTTGGAACCCTACATTGGTGCCTGGTAGACAAGATAGATTGGGAGGACCCTATGGAAAGACTTCGTCACATTCTCAATCTGTCGGTACTCCATCTTGGTGAGTACTTATCCAGCGGCCACTGGTGGCAACAAGATGAGAGTGTGTCATGTGGGTAAAGTGTACAACTTCCGCAGAAGATAAAATTCTAAGTACTTAGCCATGTCCCCGGTTATGGACAATACTGAGCAACTAAGGCTTGAAGCTATGGGAAATCTCGACATTCCAATTTCTAAAAGCAAAACTTTAAGGTGACAACAAAGACTTGAAGCACTTGGGGTGTACCAAGGAGCTCAAGAGATTTTGACAAAGACTTGAAGCACTTGGGGTGTACCAAGGAGCTCAAGAGATTTTGACAAAGACCTGAAGCACTTGGGGTGTACCAAGGAGCTCAGAAAGATTTTGACAAAAGATCAAAACTACTTTGAAAAGATAAGATAAATTATTGCTTTCTGCAAATGAGCCTAAAACCTACTTAGCCAAATATGCATGTAATGATAGGATCCACTTATTTCTACATAGTAGTGAAACTTGCCAATACAATTCAAATGTATTGACCCTTGTGGCTGTAACTTGTTATGTTGCAGGTTTGTTTGATATTAGTGAAGTTGATTGATTAGGATTACAAGTCTACAACCAACATGTTTGCCTGTGGCACTTTGAAGATGAAGGACCCCATGCTTATAGATATTCTGCTGCAATGTAATGTAATAGCCAAATGAGCTATGTAAGATGTAATAAAATTATGTTATTCCTGGTTATAAAGTTGTATTATGACCTTTGTTTCTTGATATTACATCTTAACTGTGGATGCTAGCTATTGATCCAGGGACTAGCATTGTAAACACAGGGATCTCTACCTTATTAAAGGTTGGGACCTCTTACATCATAGTAGATAGACATTGGGTCTAGCGCACTTGGAACCACACCGATCTCTGTAATGAACTCCTTCATCCATATCTCCTCTTGTGAAGCCTCTGAAGAATCTATGTATTCTGATTCAGTTGAAGATCTCGCCACAACGCTTTGCTTTGCACTCCTCCAGCTAACTGATGCACCATTCAAAGTAAATACGTATCCAGATTGAGATTTAGAATCATCCGGATCGTTGTTCCAACTAGCATCGGTGTAACCATTAACAACAAGTTGTTCATCACCTCCATAAGAAAGAACCATATCCTTAGTTCTTCTCAAGTACTTAAGGATGTTTTTGACCGCTGTCCAATGATCCACTCCTATATCACTTTGATATCTTCTAGTCAAACTAACAACATATGCAATGTCGGGTCTAGTACATAGCATGGCATACATGGGCATAGGGATTCTTACTCATCCTTTCTCTATCTTCTGCTGTTGCAGGACTTTGAGTTTTACTCAAGGTCGTATTGGGCAACATGGGCAAAAATCCTTTCTTGCTATCTTCCATTCCAAACCTCTTTAGAACTTTGTCCAAATATTTACTCTGTGACAATGATATTAGGCGTCTTGATCTATCTCTATAAATCTTTATGCCTAATATGTAAGCTGCTTCGCCAAGATCTTTCATTGAAAAACTATTATTCAAATAGTCCTCGACACTATTAAGAAGGTCTACATCATTCCCAATCAACAATATGTCATCTACATATAGTATTAAGAATGCTACAGAGCTCCCACTCACTTTCTTGTAAATACAAGCTTCTCCATAAGTTTGTATAAAACCAAAGCTTTTGATTACCTTATCAAAACGTTGATTCCAACTTCGGGATGCTTGCTTCAATCCATAAATGGACCGTTGAAGTTTGCATACCTTGTTAGCATCTTTAGGATCGACAAAACCTTTGGGTTGTACCATATACAACTCTTCATCAATGTCTCCATTGAGGAACGCCGTTTTGACATCCATCTGCCATATCTCATAATCATACTATGCAGCGATTGCTAATAAAATCCTCGCAGACTTTAGCTTCGCTACCGGTGAGAAAGTCTCATGGTAGTCAAGTCCTTGAATTTGTCGAAACCCTTTTGCGACAAGTCGAGCTTAATAGACAGTAACATTACCATCAGCATCTGTTTTCTTCTTGAAAATCCATTTGTTCTCGACAGCCTTCCGACCATCTGGTAAGTTCACCAAAGTCCATACTTGGTTTTCGTACATGTATCCAATCTCAGATTTCATGGCTTCTTGCCATTTATTGGAATCTGGGCTCATCATCGCTCGTAGGGTCATCGGTGTTGTCCACCAACATGACACTCATATGGGATCATACCAATCAGGAGTGGTACGAGTTCTCGTTGACCTGCGAGGTTCCGTAGTTACTTCAACCGAAGTTTCATGATCAACATCATTAGCTTCCTCTCTTATTGGTATAGGTGCCACAGGAACTACTTCCGGTGTTGCGCTACTCTCAAGTCCGAGAGAAGGTTCAACAACCTCGTCGAATTCTACTTTCCTTCCATTCACTTCTTTCGATAGAAACTCCTTCTCTAGAAAGGATCCATTCTTGGCAATGAATATTTTGCCCTCGGATCTATGATAGAAGGTATACCCAATAGTTTCCTTCGGGTATCCTATGAAGACGCATTTTTCCGCTTTGAATTCAAGATTTTCGGGCTGTAAATTCTTTACATAAGCTTCGCAGCACCAAACTTTAAGGAACGACTATTTAGGTTTCTTCCCAAACCATAATTCATACGGTGTCGTTTCAATGGATTTAGATGGTGCCCTATTTAAAGTGAATGTGGCTGTTTCTAATGCATAACCCCAAAACAACAGCGGTAAATCTGTAAGTGACATCATAGAACGAACCATATCTTAGAGAGTTCGATTATGACGTTCGGACACACCATTACGTCGTGGTGTTCCCCGCGGTGTCAATTGTTAAAGTATTCCGCATTTCTTCAAATGCTCGCCAAACTCGTAACTTAGATATTCTCCACGATCAAATCGTAGAAATTTAATCTTCTTGTTACATTGATTATCTACCTCACTTTGAAATTCCTTAAACTTCTCGAAAGTTTCGAACTTATGTTTCATGAAATAGATATACCCATATCTACTCAAGTCATCTGTGAAGGTAAGAGCATAACGATAACCACCGCGCGATGCTACACTCATTGGACCACACACATCGGTATGTATGATTTCCAATAAGTCCGTAGCTTGCTCCATCATACCAGAAAATGGAGTCTTAGTCATTTTACCCATCAGACATGCTTCGCATATTTCAAGTGATTCGAAATCAAGTGATTCAAGAAGTCCATCCGAATGGAGTTTCTTCATACGCTTCACTCCAATATGACTAAGACGACAGTGCCACATATAGGTCGAGTTATTGCTCAATTTCAAACGTTTAGCTTCAATGTTATTAATATGTGTGTTACTACAATCGAGATTCAACAAGAATAGACATCTATAAAAGGTGCATGTGCATAAAAAATATTACTCATATAAATCAAACAACCATTATTCTCAGATTTAAACAAGTAACCGTCTCGCAATAAACATGATATGAATATAATGTTCATGCTTAACGCAGGCACCAAATAACAATTATTTAAGTATAAAACTAATCCCGATGGTAGATGAAGAGGTAGCGTGCCGACCGCGATCACATCAACCTTTGATCCATTTCCAACGCGCATCGTCAACTCGTTCTTCGCTAGTTTCCATCTATTCTGCAACACCTGTTTCGATTTACAAATATGAGCAACTGAACCAGTATCAAATACCCAGGCACTACTAAGAGTACTAGTGAGATACACATCAATAACATGTATATCGGATATACCTTTCTTTTTTATGTTGTCGTTCTTCAAATCCGCCAAGTACTTAGGGCAATTCCACTTCCAGTGACCTTCTCCCTTGCAGTAAAAGCACTCAGTATCAGGCTTAGGCCTAGCCTTGGTCTTCTTCGCCGGCGCGGTAACTTTTTTACCGCCCTTCTTAAAGTTTCCCTTTTTCTTAGACTTGCCTTGCTTCTTGAATTTGGTGGTCTTATTGACCATCAACACTTGATGCTCTTTCTTGATCTCCACTTCTGCAGATTTCAACATGGAGAAGAGTTCGGGCAACGACTTATCCATGTTTTGCATATTGTAGTTCATCACAAAGTTCTTGTAACTTGGTGGTAGTGATTAGAAGACACGGTGAATCCCCAAAGCATTAGAAATCACTATACCCAAGCTTTGAAGCTTGCTTGCGTGCCCAGACATCTTAAGCACATGCTCACTAACGGATCTGCCCTCTTCCATCTTGTAGTTAAAGAACTTTTCAGAAGCCTCATAGCTCTCAACTGTCGTGAGCCACAAATATCATTTTGAGTTCACGGACAATATCATGTGGGTCATGGTTCTCAAACCTTTTCTGAAGCTCCGATTCCAAACCATACAAGATAGCACACTGAACTGTGGAGTACTGATTCTTCCGAGTGAGGAAAACATTCTTCACCTCATCGGTAGCATCAGCTGCAGGTGGGTCACCCATCGATGCATCCGGCACATAGGTCAAATTACCAGCATTGAGGAAAATCCTCAAATTGCGGAGCCAATCCGCAAAGTTGCTTCCATTGTTTTTCAACTTTTCTTTCTCTAGGAACGCATTAAAATTGATGGTAGGGGCCACCATTAATCTAAAACATATTTGCAATAGTTTAGACTAAGTTTATGACAAATTGAGTTCTAATTAATAGTTAAATTAATCTAGGCGAACTCCCACTCAAAACAATATCCCTCACATTTTTTAGTGATCACACGAACCAAATCCACCACATCAAAACCGATCATCACGAGAGTTGATGTAGCTTCAATGGCGAACAATCAACATGTTCATCATATCTACTATATGACTCATGCTTTACCTTTCGGTGATCCGTGTTCCGAGACCATGTCTGTACATGCTAGGCTCGTCAAGATCAAACATTAGCTTTAGCATGAGCAAATCTGGCTTGCTCCCGTTGTATACACTCGTAGAATCTAACACACCCGATCATCACGTGGTGCTTCAAAACAACGAGCTTTAGTAATGGTGATTACTAAGGATGAACACTTTATAACTTGAAAGTTTGTGAGAGGGATCATCTTATAATGCTACCGCCACGTACTAAGCAATACAAGATGCATACAAGGATTAACATCACATGCAATTCATAATATGTGATATGATATGGCCTTTCTTCTTGTGCTTCTGATCTCCATCTTCAAGCACGAACATGATCTTCATCATCACTGGCATTGCGTCAAGGTTAATGGCGTCGCTCCATGGTTGTTGTCCACCAGCATCAACTATTACAACTACTTTGAATAATAGACACACAGGTCTTAACAAAATTAAAACACAACCATATAGCTCTTGCTGATTGCCGACTTACAATAAGGAACATTGCATACATCATATATAATCACAATCATGGCCATATCACATCACAGCACACCCCTACAAAACAAAGTTAGACGCCTCTAATTTTCTTTGCATATTTCATGTGGTTTGGGGATTTCAATAAGTGTCGTTCTAACTTACGAACAAGAACCACAACGTTGATACTAGTATTATCAATTACCCGTTCTAAATTGAATCTTCACTATGTTGGGAGAAACAGGCACCCGCAAAGCCACTTATGCAATACAAGTTGCATGTCAAGCGTGGAGCAAGTCTCATGAACGATGTCATGTAAGGTTAGACTGGGCCGCTTCATCCCACCATCCCGCAAGATGCAAAGTACACAAGAAGCAATCGACAACAAAGCATCAACACCCACAATGACCATTGTGTTCTACTCGTGCAACAGATCTACATATAGACACGGCACTGATACCATTGAAGGGGTTCATAGCATGGAAAACAAAAAAATTCTACCGCATGCACACAAACAAGCCAAGATCTACCTACTAGATTGTAGCAACAAGTTGATTAGAGTACTCACCCTCGAAGATTCCAAAGCGGTTAACGAGAGCAGATTCTCGTGGGTGATGTAGTCGTACACTTGCCGATCTCAAGATCGTGTAGACGATCCTTCCGACGCTGTGTTCCGGCAGCGCTTCCGCAGTCGGTCACACGTTCGGTACTCGATGAAGACCTTCCTCTCCCTTGTTACAGCAGGCAGCGGAGGTTGTAGTTCTCCCCCTCGCGATTCCGGAAGCACAACGGCGTGGTGTCAGAAGTAGAGGAAAGATCTCACAGGGCTTCGCCTAAGCTGGTGCGGGTTATGGTGGATATAGGGTTTCTAACGATCTAGGTTTATAAGGCTGGAGATGAGGAGGTGGAGTCGGCGGCGGCTAGGGCGACGGCGGCAGCTAGGGCGACGGCGACAAGCCGATGACAGCGCGAGGTGCCGGCAGCACGGCGGCGGCTGGCGGCGGCGGAAGGTGGGGAGGGCTGGTTCTCGTGCTTTGGGGCAGCCCCTTCCCTCTATTTATGAGAGGGAGGGCAGCTTGGGAGAGGGGAGTTTGAATCCTTCCCCAAACCCAAGTTGGATAGAAGGAAGGACTATTTCTTTCTTCCACTAGGAAACTATTGTTCCAATTTAACTTTTCAAACCTCCCTTTTGACTTTCAATTTAGAGCTTTATTTCTCTCTCGCAAATGCCCAACCAAGTGACCTAGGACATGATCCAATCATTCCACTTAACCATGACACATTCATGAACCATTCCCCTTCCGGTCTGGTGAACCTCCTAGACCCTTCTAGAACCTCTCCGATGAAAATATCGAAATCATTCCCGAACTCCGGAATCGGACTTTCCTTATATGAATCTTATTCTCCAGACCATTCCGGATCTCCTCGTGATATCCCGGATCCTATCCGAGACTCCGAACAACATTCGGTCTCCCTACTTATATTCCATATCTACTAAACAACATCGAATCCTTAAGTGTGTCTTCCTACGGTTCATGAATTATGCAGACATGATCGAGACACTTCTCCAATCAATAACCAATAGAGGAATCTGGAAATTCATATGGCTCCCACATATTTCTACGATTACTTTGCGATCAAATGAACCACATACATACGATACCAATTTCCCTTTGTTTCGCGATAGTTTACTTATCCGAGGTTTGATCGTCGGTATCTCTACATACCTAGTTCAACCTAGTTACTAATAAGTACTCTTTTCTCGTTCCCGTGATATGTGATCCCTTGTGAGTCAGTCACATGCTTGCAAGCTAATTGGATGACATTCCACCGAGAGGGCCCAGAGTATATCTATCCGTCATATGGATGGACAAATCCCACTCTTGATCCATGTGCCTCAACACATACTTTCTGAACACTCAATGCCACCTTTATAGCCACCCAGTTACGGTGTGGTGTTTGATGTCATCAAAGCATCCTTCTGGTGATTTCGAAGGAATTAGGTTACTATGTATCAGAAAGCTTATAGCAAATGAACTATTGAAATGACTTGATCTTTATGTTACGCTTATCTATAGGAGTATGTTCATCATACCATTCTCCTAATGATATGATCTTGTTGTTAATAACATCTCAATGTTCATGATCGAGAAACCACAATCATCTATCAACCAACAAGCTAGTATTACAAAGAGGCTTTAGTAGGGACTCTAATTTAGTTTACAAATCACACAAGTATTAATGTTTCTGGTTAATACTATTATAGCATGAATGTAATCATTTATCATAAACACAAAGATATAATAATAACCACTTTTATTATTGACTCTAGGGCATATCTCCAACAACTGGCATATGACATCTTGTTAATACGTTAGTACCAGAAAACATATAAAAACACCTTACAGTTTAGACAAAGCAAAGCAAAGTCGATACTAAACAAGCATGGAATATCAAAAATTATAAATACGTTTCCGACGTATCAAAAATCCGTGAGATCATATTATCTATACTTAGGTTGCAAAGATTGAATTATACAATTCCATCATAGCATATAACTGCATCTCGCAAGATGGCCATTAGACTCTTGAACAGAGTTCCTGGTTCTATCAACCCTCTTGAGGAGCGAACGATAGTTTCTCTTGTAGATATAGCATGTACCAGCTTGTAGATATAGCATGTACCAGCTCTTCATAAGGATTGATACCATGGAAATATGAACTTTGCACTAGACCATAAGCTTCTAGAGGATGCTGAACTTCATTTCCATTAGGTGGGTGCCTAGTCACAAAATTTGAGAAACAATCCTCAACCAATCGGCAAAAGTAGAATTTCCCCTCACGGTAGAGCTGCTGACCAACAAAACCAAGCAAGCTATTGGACTACTTTTCAAACAGAAAGGTCACTCTTTGAATCAATCAAAAGACCAAGATGACAGGACAAAGTCTAGAATTTGTTGTTTGACATCCTTTAGATTCTTCTCAATTTTGACTACCTCAAGGACATGCATGCATGTGGCCCTAACACATGCATGAAAGTGTGGTGCTATGTTGAAACATACAAAACCTACTAGTCTCCAGGTGCTTGCATGTGTCCTCCCTTGTATGCATGCGCTCTAAACCGAGAAGCGAAGGTTCTGGACTTGTATAAGTGGGAAACTCCCCGTTCTGGTGAAACCGGGTAGGATAGTGCCCCAACTTGTGAACCAACATGGTTTTACATAATCCTATGACCTAAACAAACACAAAACAAGAGAGAGCTATGCCAGGCTACCCCAATCAGAAGAATGTCTAGGGGGTAGACGATCTGAGGCCCGTAGATCAGGGTTCCGCAACAAACCGCACTCCCGGGCATCAGAATACCTCAAGGACTTGCATATGGCCCTAGCACATGCATGAAAGTGTGGTGCTATGTTGAAATATACAAAACCAACTAGTCTTCGGTTGCTTACATGTGTCCCCCTCGCATGCATGCGCTCTAAACCTAGAAGCAAAGGTTCTGGACTTGTATAAGGGGGAAACTCCCTGTTTCGGTGAAACCGGGTAGGATAGTGCCCCAACTTGTGAACCAACATGGTTTTACATCATCCTATGACCTAAACAAACACAAAACAAGAGAGAGTTATGCCGGGCTACCCCCATCAGAAGAATGTCTAGGGGGGTAGACGATCCGAGGCCCGCAGATCAGGGTTCCGCGGCAAACCGCGCTCCAGGGCATCGGAATACCTCAAGGACCTTCATGTGGCCCTAGAACATGCATGAAAGTGTGGTGCTATGTTGAAACATACAAAACCTACTAGTCTTCGGGTGCTTGCATGTGTCCCCCCTAGCATGCATGCGCTCTAAACCTAGAAGCGAAGGTTCTGGACTTGTATAAAAGGGAAACTCCCCATTCCGGTGAAACCTAATCGTATAAGGAGGGTGCATGTAGTGATCAAGACCACAACAACCTATTCATATGTGTGTGATCATGATTATATGAAATAACATCACCTAACCTAACATATATGTAATAAAAGCCTTGTTATCTAAATAAAAGAAAAAGGAAAAAAACAGTTATTTTCCATGTATACAGGAGAATACACACGGCAAAGATCCTTACGGTGAGGGCACACGACAAGATTGCCGCGGGCCCACTTCTTTGCCGTGTACCTCCAGTGAATTTTTCGTGTCTTTTTTCTTTGTCGTGTGCCGTAGTTTGTCTATTGTTGTGTTCTTTTTGTATAATTTGCCGTGTATATTTTCTTTGCCGTGTGCTTCAGATATACACACGGCGGAGATAATCTTTGCCGTGTTCCGGATGTTTTGGTACATTGCAAAGGACGGAGGCGACGGCAGCGTACATTTTTCTCGTAGCGAAAAGCTGTAGCACGTGTATGTACACAGGTTGATGACTAATAATTATATAATAACTTGGATACATGGAAAGGATACATCCATTTTGATCGATTCAGAGGCCGGGCTTCCCCTTTTCACAAAAAAAAAACGACCAATTACATGCTGTTTATGCTTAGATAGGGTTAATCTAACATGCGTTTCACATAAGGTACTACTAGTACTACGACATACCAGCACAGTTATTGATCATGCAGCAAAAACGTAGTAGTACAAGTGTACAACACAGGAGTGCAACTTGGCCTAGCGAGATACTCGTAGACGGCACTTGCAAGATACGTCACTCGCCGATCTGCTCTCCGATGCTATCCACATCCAACAGGAACTGGACGAACGCCGCCCGTGAGGCCGTGACGCGCCCCCTTCCTCCAGCGCCGCCTCCGCCTCTTCTTTGCGAGCAGCCACCCGCGCCCTAAGCTGCCTCCCTTCCTCGCTCTCGATCACCAGTCTCACCTTGGCCTCGACCTCGTCCGCCTTCACAAAGCCCGTCCTATACCCATCCAGCTCCACCGCGACGCCCATGTCCTCCGTCATGAACACCTTGTTCATCTTCTGCTCGGCATCCAGCGGCCAACACAGCATCGGGATGCCTGCCGAGACGGCCTCCAGCACCGAGTTCCATCCGCAGTGCGTCACGAATGCGCCGGTCGCGCGGTGGCGGAGCACGTCCACCTGCGGAGCCCACGACTTGACGACGAGGCCCCTGTCCTTGGTCCGCTCTAGGAAACCTTCTGGCATGAGCGCGTCGAGGTCCGGTTCCGGGCGCACCTCCAAGTATTTCCTCGCGTCGTCGCTTCCGGCCGGCGTGCGCACGGCCCATAGGAACCGCTGACCGGACCTCTCCAGGCCAACGGCTATCTCCTTGAGCTGCTCCGCGGAGAGCGTGCCCTTGCTTCCGAAGCAGAGGAAGACGATGTTAGGAATAGTAATCTCGATAGGACGGTGTCGTGTGCGTGTGTATGTTCTGAGTAGGACTAGTAGTCCAATACCTATTCGTATTGACGCTGCGTCTTGCCGGGTATATATACATCCATATAGTAGCCTTGTAAGACAACCGTGAGATTCAATACAAACAACAGGACCGAGAGGGCCCTGTAGCCATCAACATTGTTTTTCCTGGTACGTACTCGTGTGAGTTGAGAGAGCTAGTTCTTTTGATCAGGCTAGATAGCTAGTTTGCTGATCGTTGTTAGCTGGTTCTTATACGTGCGCGCAACTCGCCGGAATACTTCGCCGTCGTCACGCCGGACTGCACTCGGCGTTTGGGGCTGGGCCAACAATTGGTATCAGAGCCTCGAGGAGGATCTCCTAGTAACGGGAGGTCATGACGGGCAAGGAGCAAGGCGAGTACTCCGGTGCGGCTGCGGGTGTATCGGTGTCGTCGCAGTACCCGCGGTATGATCGCGGCAACTACACGACGTGGGCGAAACGGATGGAGTGGGCCATGGAGGGCAACGACATCTAGGAGGCTGTCGATCCCGGCGGCGACGAGTTCAAGAAGGGCGCGTCGAAGTACCGCAAGGACCGACAGGCACTCACGGCCATCGGCTCCGTGGTGCCGGCGGACGTGATGCAGCACCTGATCTCGAAGGATTCTGCAAAGGCGGCGTGGGAGACACTCAAGACGTTGAATCTTGGGCACGAGCGCGTCCGCAGGGCGACCCTACAAACCTTGCAAAAGAAGTACGAGAACCTGGAGATGGAAGGAGATGAGACGCTGGACGCTTTTGCCTCGAGGGTAGCCACAATTGTCAACGGGATTCGCGCGCAAGGTGAGAAGCTGGAAGATATCTCAGTCGTAATGCGTTTCCTTCGCGCGGCGCCGCCGCGGTACATATCTGTGGTGTCGGCAATCGAGCAATGCGTTGATCTCACCACCCTCACGATGGATGACCTGGTTGGACGGTTCAAGGCGCATGACGAGCGGATGAAGATCACCTACGGCGACGCGAATCAAGATGAGCACCTCATGCTTACACGTGCCCAGTGGCAGGCAATGGTCGCCAAGGAGAGGAGCGATAAAGCATCCAGCAGTGGCGATGGTTCAGTCCCGACGAAGAAGTCGGACAGCAAGCCGAAGAAGCCAAAGAAGAAATTCGACAAGAAGAATCTTCGCTGCCATAAGTGCAATCAGCTCGGGCACTTCAAATCGGAGTGTCCCAACCGTTCAAAGGAGAAGGCTCTCATGGCGAAGGAAGGAGATGATGGACCGATGATGCTCATGCTCGAAGCTTGCGAGTTAATGACCACCAAGGAATCAACTCCTCAGGAGTCCGCTACGGAGATCGTCACGCTCGTGGAAGAGAAGGTCTTCCCGCGGAGGATGCAGACGGCTCACGACGTTTGGTACCTCGACACAGGCGCTAGCAACCACATGACCGGCGACAAGGCTCAGTTTTCTGAGTTGAAACTCACGGTTGGAGGCTCCGTTCGATTCGGCGATGGGTCGAAGGTGGAGATTGCAGGGCGAGGCACAGTCCTGTTTGAGTTGAAGGATGGAGGTCACAAGGTACTCACTGATGTGTACTATATTCCCAAGCTAAAGACCAACATCATCAGTCTTGGCTAGCTCGCGGAGCGTGGATGCAAGATCGTGTTGGAGGACGAGTTCCTGTGGGGATATGACCGCCAAAGGCAGCTCATCATGAAGGTGGAGAGGTCAAAGAATAGACTCTACATCCTCAATCTCAATCGGGCGGATCCAGTATGTTTGATGACAAGCATGGAAGACTCGGCGTGGAAGTGGCATGCACGCTATGGACATCTAAATTTCCAAGCTCTACGACAACTTGGACAGAAGGAGATGGTACGTGGCTTACCGTGTGTTGATCATGTTGAGCAGGTGTGAGACGGTTGTCTCATTGGGAAGCAAAGGCGAGCCCCGTTTCCAAGGGAGGGACAATATCGAGCAAGTAAGGTTCTTGAGTTGGTGCATGGAGACTTATGCGAACCAATCACGCCGGCGACCCCCGCCGGGAACAAGTACTTTTTGCTCATCGTCGACGACTTCAGTAGATACATGTGGGTTGTGCTGCTGAAGAGTAAGGATCAAGCTTTGCAAGCGTTCAGGATCGTGAAGATGGCAACCGAGGTGGAGTCCGAGGCAAAGTTGAAGGCCCTCCGTACCGATCGGGGTGGGGAGTTCAAATCCAATGAATTCAAGGAGTTTTGCGAAGCTCATGGGATCCGACGGTATCTCACCGCACCATATTCACCGCAGCAAAACGGTGTTGTGGAAAGAAGGAACCAAACCGTGGTGGCCATGGCACGCAGCATGATGAAGAGCAAAGGCATGCCAGGCAGGTTTTGGGGTGAGGCAGTTAGTACAGCTGTCTATTTGCTGAACAGGGCGCCAACTAAGAGTGTAGTTGGTATGACGCCGTACGAAGCATGGTACGGGCGCAAGCCCTCGGTTGATCATCTTTGCACTTTCGGGTGCGTGGAGCATGTGAAGACGGTGACCGGGCATACTAGCAAGTTGGCGGATCGAAGTACTCCAATGGTCATGATCGGCTATGAATACGGTTCGAAGGCGTATCGCGCGTACAATCCAGTGAAAAAATAGGTGGTGGTGACACGCGACGTCGTCTTCGAGGAGGAGAAATCATGGAACTTGGGCTCTGCGGAACCGGTACAATCAATTTCTGATGAAATATTTACTGTAGTCTACAGTGATTCGCATGCAGATGATCAAGAAACGGCGTCCCGTGGCGTTACGGATTTAGGCGCTGGTTCAGAAGATGGAAATCCGGAAGTGAGCAGCAGCAGCGCTACGCCTGGAGAGGTATCTCCGCGTGGGAGTCCCGGCACGAGCAGCAGCTCACGCGCTGCACCTGGAGGCTCGACGTCGCCATCCAGTCCACGCGCGGACGAGAGCCCTGGCGCAAGTGGTCCATCAGCTGCACACTCCCGTCCAGGAGGGACTAGCGGCAGTCCAGAAGTGGACGCGGGCGACGATGTCACGTCGCCAACATGCAGTACACCGACAGAAACTGCAGGAAATTCAGTAGACACTGAAACAAGTACTACGTCAGCTTCCACGTCTCCTCCAAGTGCACGGGGAGAAAGGAGACGGCCACCTACTCCAGAAAAATTCCGAAGTGTACTGGAGTTGTATCCGTCGAAGACCCTTCGTACAGCGTGTGCGCGAGGGAGAGGACAAGGTCGATGTTTACTCACCGAGGAGCCGACGAAATTCGAGGATGCTAATACGGAGGAGTGTTGGCGTTGTGCTATGGATGAGGAGTTGAGATCGATCAAAGACAACGATACATGGGAGCTTGTCGATCTACCCAACAATCACAAGGCCATAGGGCTCAAGTGGGTGTACAAGATCAAGAACGATGCCGAAGGGAAGTTGGTGAAACACAAAGCTCGGCTAGTGGCCAAGGGATACGTGCAAGAGAAAGGTGTGGATTTCGAAGAAGTGTTCGCTCCCGTTGCAAGGATGGAATCGGTGAGATTACTTATCGCTCTCGCAGCTCAAGAATCTTGGAAATTGCATCACATGGATGTGAAATTCGCGTTTTTGAATGGGGAGTTAGAAGAAGAAGTTTATGTGAAGCAACCACCGGGATACATCAAAGAGGGAGAAGAACACAAGGTTTTGAAGCTACACAAAGCGTTGTACGGGCTACGGCAAGCCCCTCGGGCGTGGAACATCAAGTTTGATCGTACATTGATCTCTCTCGGATTCGAGAAGAGCCCACTGAAGCATGCGATGTATAAGCGAGGTAAAGGAAGGGATCATCTACTAGTTGGCATCTATGTTGATGATCTATTGATAACAGGAGCGGATGAGAAGGAGATTGCAAAGTTCAAGCTACAGATGAAGGAGTTATTCAAGATGAGTGATCTAGGCTTGTTGAGCTACTACCTTGGGATCGAGGTACATCAAAAGCTGGGTGCGATCACGCTATGCCAAGAGGCATATGCAAAGAAGATACTCGAGAAGTGTGGCATGGAAGAATGCAATCCAACTCATGTTCCGATGGAACCTCGTCTTAAACTGAGCAAAAGGAGTGAAGCACCTGCGGTTGATGCAACGGAGTATAGGAGCGTTGTTGGAAGTTTGAGGTATCTCATTAACACAAGACCCGACTTGGCCTATTCCGTTGGCTATGTGATTCGCTTCATGGAAGCACCCACAATGGAGCATTGGACAGCCGTGAAACATATACTCAGATATATCAAAGGTACTACAAACTTTGGTATTGTCTACTCGAAAGAGAAGGAGGATGTGAAGCTACTTGGCTACAGTGATAGCGACATGGCAGGAGATATTGACGACCGTAAGAGTACCTCGGGCGTGGCATATTTCTTGGGAAGAAGCATAGTAAGTTGGCTATCACAAAAGCAAAAAGTGGTGGCACAGTCATCCTGTGAAGCTGAGTATATTGCGGCTGCAACTGCGGCGTGTCAAGGTGTGTGGCTAAGGAGTCTACTTGGTGATCTCACCAATTGGGAGGCGGAACAAGTGGTGCTCAATATTGACAACAAGTCTGCAATTTTATTGTGCAAAAATCCGATGCATCATGACAGGAGTAAGCACATTGATACGAAGTATCACTACATACGGCAGTATGTAGAGGAGAGCAAGATTAAAGTCAACTATGTTTGCACAAATGATCAGCTTGCGGATATCCTAACTAAATCTTTGGGACGAGTGAAGTTTGCGGAGATGCGAGGAAGGATCGGCGTCCAAGCTGTGAAGATGGGCACATCGTGCTTAGGGGGGTGATTGTTAGGAATAGTAATCCCGATAGGACACGGAACGGTGTCGTGTGCGTGTGTGTGTTCCGAGTAGGACTAGTAGTCCAACACCTATTCGTATTGACGCTGCGTCTTGCCGGGTATATATACACCCATATAGTAGCCTTATAAGACAACCGTGAGATTCAATACAAACAACAGGACCGAGAGGGCCCTGTAGCCATAAGATCAATTGTTGTTTGTTGTGTACGTGAAGTTGAGTAGTCTAGCTAGAATCGATCAGTAACACTGGAATCGATTAGCTGGTTCGCTGGAACGTGCGCGTCTCGGCGATTTGCTACTGTACGTATGTGACGTCTCGCTGGAACTCTTTATCGTCAACGCCGGACTGCACTCGGCGCGATTGGGGCTGGGGCAACAATTGGACACGCACGTTCCAGCGAACCAGCTAATCGATTCCAGTGTTACTGATCGATTCTAGCTAGACTACACTCAATTTCACGTACACAACAAACAACAATTGATCTTATGGCTACCGGTGCCTGTCGCACCTGCTGTGTTGTATTGCTTCAACTCTGGGTAGCTTACAAGGACGTGTACAGGGGTATATGTACCCGGCAAGCGACATACCGCAATACAGACTCGGTTTGAGACTCTACTTCTACTCGGACATGCACTAGGAACAGACACGGAAACACTTTATGCAACACGACTCCGTACCGGAGACCTATCAATGATTATACGCTAACAGACGACGCTCCGGTCCGGCTGCGAATCGAGCCACGCGAGGCACTCGTTCCTCTCCGTGCCGCCGCCGTCCTTCGCGCCCTCTCCGACCAACGGCCCGACGCAGTAGATCGGAGGCAGGGTCCGGCCGGGGACGCAGAGCGGGTCCCTGAGCGACTGCACCGCCCGGCTCTCCAACGACTCGAACGTGTTCACCAGAACGGCCATCGTCTCGGTGTTGCGCTTCCAGATGATTGTGATTTCCTTGCACAGCTCCTCCTCGGGGTGCTCCAGCATCTCCTTGATGAGATGAGACGCCGGCATCGGCGGAACGCCGAGAAAATCGAGCGGCGTGTCCCCGATCTCCTTCAAGCCCGTCTGCCTGTCGGCAATCAGCGCCGGGAACTGGGTCAGGACGGACAGGCAGGAGGCGCCCGAGGCGAAGAACGTGTAGACCGGGACGCCGAGCTTCACGCAGACGTCGAGAGCGTGGATGCAGAACATGTCGAGGACGACGGAGTGCAAGCGTTCCCGGGGGAAGGAGCGGAGGAAGGCTTCGAGCAGCTCGTTGTAGTCGAGGAAGAGCTGGATCATGAGCAGGAATGGGTGCTTGCCGGAGGCGGCGAAGTCGGGGGCAGGGAGTGGCGGGAGGACGTGGAAAGAGATGGACGGGTTGGAGGCGGCAATGCGCTGGATGGCGGTGACGCCAGCGTCGGACGACTTGAAGGGCGGCTCGACCATCACCATGGTGACATCGTAGCCGTGCTTGAGGAAGACGTTGGCGAGCTCCCTCATGGGACCGACGTGACTGACGCCGGCGCCGGGGTACAGGACGACGGTCTGCTTCATCTTGTTCCGTGTGGGATGTGGCTGGACTTGCGAAAATATAGATGCTTTGGGAATCTTCTGGGAGATGGCAGTGGTACTTGCGGTGTGGAAATGCTTGATGTTGTGTGCTACTTATATAGCTGTGTTCAGCCTTGCGGGTGAAGGAGTTTGGACCCCGAACCCTTAATAATCAAGGATACGCGAGTGATATTATAATATTAGGAGTTGATTGCGAAATCTATCTTGGATAACTATAAAATATAGGGCAGTGGTAGAGGAGTTCCAGTGTGGTGATGCTTCGTGGTAGCTGCTGCTTGGATAGCGGGGAAACTCTACCGTGCACTATTTAGGCGCCTGTGGCTGACTGGCTCCGTCTGTCTGTGCTGGCGTGTAGTAAAAGCTTTTCTTTATTCTGATTTTGACTGTTTGCAAATTTGATTGACTGTCTGGCTGGTGTATGTTGAGTAATTGTTTAAAGAGGTATTAGCACTGGGTACATATAGTTGCACACAAAGAGTAAACACATACAACTAGTTGCAAAATGAGGCCAGAGGGTTAAAAAAGTATACCAATCTTGCTACTTTAGTACAAATAGTCCGAATAAGCCACGTGTCAGCCACGTAGGATGTGCCATTTTGCAGAAAGAACCCTCCAGCATCATATTTGGACCTGAACGAGCATTTAATGATTTGAACCCCATGTCTTGACCAATTAACTAGGAAGGACATAGTCTGCAGCTGGGACCCATCACCACCACCTGGTCTATGTGATCTTATTTTGTCCTGCCTCCAGCGCTTTCTTCTCTATCTCTCTCTCGCTCGTACTAGTACACGGTGCTCGTACACGCCACCACGACCCGCCGCCACCCTCTCACGATCGCCGGGACAGCGCGGCTCGACGGCTGCCATGGCCGATGATCCTGTGTACCGTCGCTAGGGTATGGAGGCTCCAGACTACGGTACGAATCGGTACCACCCGAGCCAAATCAAGCAACGCCGCCACTGCTTCCTCCTTCCGCTGCACTTCCAATGGCGTTGTGCGCAAGTACCAGACCCCCTCCTCCTTCCGCTGCACTTCCATCGTCGGCGGCGTAGAGAACAAAAGAGGAAAACAGGGGAGGGGAGAACAGAGGAGACAAAAACAGGGGAGGGGAAAACAGGGTTTCAACACCACTTCTGCTCTCTTAGTGCATATCGAATGCATATTATAATATGTTGATGTTACAACACAGTGGCATATTTCAACATCAAAATGATGGCAATGCACTGTTCATCCAAAACGTCATCTGCAACATTTCATATAAAACAAATACTAATGGCAGCTGAGACAATGCACTTCTTTTCTGGATGGCAATGCACTATTCATACTAAACAAATACACTAATGGCAGCTGAGACAATGCATATTGCATTTTCTCTGAATCACAACATTACCATAAAGAGGCCTCTACCATAAATATTCCAACAGAATCACAGCATTACATAAATATCTCAGCAACTAGTACTACAACAATACTTGGTCATATTTCAACTGATTGTCCAGCATTACTAGATAATAAAACATTGCTTTAGGCATATAAATGCCATCACTCATCAACTATGGCCTTGATCCTTTTCACCTTCTCCTTGTTGTCATCACCAGCTTTGAGCAGATCATACAACATGTATTCCAGTTTTTTCTTTTCAGCCTTGAGAGCATCCCTTTCTTCCTCCCATTTCTTCTCCTTTGTCTTCATCACATATGCTTGTGTTTTTTGCACATGCTTCAGCATATCCACTGCAGTTTTCAGAGCATCCCTCTCCTTCTCCATCTCCACAACTTCCTGTTCAGTCTTACCATTCAGCAGTGCCAAGTTTTGCTCCATCACCTTCTTCTGAGAATCATCCACAAACCTACCCACATCAGCCATCAGGCTTGCATATTTCTTTTCAGCCTTTGTCTTCTCCTCAGCTAGTTGAGATAGCAGCTTGCCATTCTCCACTCTCTCCTCAATTCTGCAAGTGTTGGCATCATCATACATGGACCAGAGCTTTGCCAAAGCATTATGCAGGGCATCTGGCCAATCTTGGTTATCTATCCAAGATATAAAACCATAGTTCAAGGCATCCTACAAATAAAAATGCACATAAATTCAGTGCATACAATTCAAAGCTTTTTTCAAAACACAAATCAAATCGCATGAAATTGGCAGACAATATGAGCATATGGAGCTAATGTATGCATATGACATGCATATGACAATATAAGCATATGGAGCCAATATAAGCATATGAAATGCATATGACAATATAAGCATATGAAATGCATATGACCATATGGAGCCAATGTACATCTTATTGGCACACAATATAAGCATATGCACATTGTTGATCATATTAGCATATGAGAAATTACAAGCAGGAGCTACACATTGTGAATCATATTAGCATATGAGAAATTACAAGCAGTGCATGTACATCTTATTGGCACACAATATAAGCATATGCACAATAAAAGCATTGGTAGGCAGAAAACTCACATTCTCAATAGGGCACATGTAAAATCTTCGACCTGTGTTTGTGCCTTCAAATGCAAGATATCTCTTTGGCTCTAGATTATGCCCAGAACACCTTTCTGAGCACCCCTGGCAATCCCATTGAAATTGGGATCATCGCATCGATCTGGAGCATAATATATCGCCATGAACTCCTAATCAAACATACACACCGAATCATGAGCGTAGTCTATCGTCAATCGAACAAATTCGAGCAAAAATCATGGCTTTCCCCCAAATTGCTATGAACCCTAACCCTAGAGAGAGAGAGAGGAACTTACCCCGAGCGCCGACTGACTGGAACTTTCCCCGTCGTTCCAGCTAGGCATCGTGGCGAGGGGCGGTGGAGCTGAGGCAGAAGAAGCGGCGCTGGACGGCGGCGATGGCGAGGCAGAAGGTGGCGGAGGCGAGGCAGAAGGTGGCAGAAGAGGCGTGCGACGTGGGGAGACAAGGCACCGCGTGGTGCGGTCGAGTGTATGTGTCTTAACTGCCCACCACCACAACTACGTGTCAAAATACAGGAATTCGTAGGGGGTTTTCTGCAAATAGACGTGCCAGGTTGAAGAGATGACATGGCACCACCGTGGCATACACGTGTCACCTGCACAACGTTTTGTACCCATTCCAATCCGCATGTATACTTTTTGTACCCTCTGGCCCCATTTTGTAACTAGTTGTATGTGTTTGCTCTTTGTGTGCAACTATATGTACCCCTAGTGCTAATACCTCTTGTTTAAAGTATCCTCAGAGTTTTATGGACATGTATATTTGCTAATTAATTGTCCTTACATACTTCGCATAAATCCTCGATACAAAACCAAACAAATGAGAAAACCAGCTGAGCAAAAAAGAGAGAAATAAAAAATAAAAGAAAAACCCAGCAGAGCCCCATGGTCTTCTCTCTCCTTTATCCTCTCCTCTTCCTCACGTATCTCTCGTGTTCTCCACCCGAGCGATGTTGCCCCGACCCAGCCGCTGCTCCCGCACCTCCCACACACACCTCTGTCGTCGGCCCGCGCTTTCACCCTGACGTCCAGTCGCCATGGCCGTCCGCCGCTTGCTGTAGGGTTTCGTAGCATGGAAAACAAAAAATTTCTACCGCATACAAACAAACAAGCCAAGATCTATCTACTAGATTGTAGCAACGAGTTGATGGAATAACTCACCCTCGAAGATTCCAAAGTGTTTAACGAGAGCGGATTCTCGTGGGTGATGTAGTCGTACTCTTGCCGATCTCAAGATCGCGTAGACGATCCTTCCGGCGCTGCGTTCCGGCAGCGCTTCCGCAGTCGGTCACACGTTCGGTACTAGAGGTTGATTCCGGCAGGCAGTGGAGGTTGTAGCACTCTCCTCACGATTCCGGCAGCACAACAGCGTTGTACCGGAAGTAGAGGGGAGATCTCGCAAGGCTTCGCCTTAAGCCGGAGCGAGTATGGTGGACTATGAGAGAGATCCTCGGCGATCTAGGGTTTAGACGCACCAAGGAGGTGGCAAGGCCGGCAGCGGAGAGTTGCCCTAGGCGGCGGCTATGGTGGGCGGTGGTGGCTAGGGTTAGGGTTTAGAGGGCGTGGTGTTGTGTCCTTGGAGGGGCAGCCCTGCCCCTCCTTATATAGGTGGAGGGGCGCGCCAAGGGGAGGGGAGTCCCTCCCCAACTCGGTCTCCAAGTGGGCCGGCGGTGGAGGGAGGGAACTCCTCCCCAAGTAGGTTTCCTACTCTCCCTCCACCTCACAAAATAGCCGTTTGACTTTTCAAATTGGCGTTTGACTTTTCAAACTAGGATTTGATTTAACCCTTTATTTTGTTCAGCGATGACACCTAGTACATGATGCAATCATTCCAACTTGTTATGACACATTCATGTACCCTTCCCCTCCGGAGTGCCGGACATTCCGGAACATTCCCGATGAAAACACCGGAACCATTCTCCAACCCCGAAACAGGACTTTCCTTATATGAATCTTATTCTCCAGACCATTCTGGATCTCCTCGTGATATCCCGGATCCCATCCGAGACTCCGAACAACATTAGGTCTCTTACTCATCATCCATAACTACTCAAACAACGTCGAATCCTTAAGTGTGTCTCCCTACGGTTCGTGAATTATGCGGACATGATCGAGACACTTCTCCGAACAATAACCAATAGAGGAATCTGGAAATTCATATGGCTCCCACATATTTCTACGATTACTTTGCGATCGAATGAACCACTTACATACGATACCAATTTCCCTTTGTCTCACGATAGTTTACTTATCCGAGGTTATGATCGTCGGTATCTTTCCATACCTAGTTCAACCTCGTTACTGATAAGTACTCTTTTCTCGTTTCCGTGATATGTGATCCCTTGTGAGCCAGTCACATGCTTGCAAGCTAATTGGATGACATTCCACCGAGAGGGCCCAGAGTATATCTATCCGTCATATGGATGGACAAATCCCACTCTTGATCCATGTGTCTCAACCAATACTTTCCGAACACTCAATGCCACCTTTATAGCCACCCAGTCACGGTGTGGTGTTTGATGTCATCAAAGCATCCTTCCGGTGAAGGTGATATGCATGATCTCATGGTCGAAGGAATTAGGTTACTATGTATCAGAAAGCATATAGCAATTGAACTATTAAAACGACTTGATCTTTATGCTACGCTCATCTATAGGAGTATGTCCACTATATCATTCTCCTAACGATATGATCTTGTTGTTAATAACATCTCAATGTTCATGATAGGGAAACCACAATCATTTATTAACCAACAAGCTAGTATTATAAAGAGGCTTTTACTAGGGACTCTATTTTAGTTTACAAATCACACAAGTATTAATGTTTCATTGTTAATACTATTATAGCATGAATGTAAACATTTATCATAAACACAAAGATATAATAATAACTAAATTTATTATTGCCTCTAGGGCATATCTCCAACAGTCTCCCACTTGCACTAGAGTCATCTAATCTAGATTACATGGTAATATACCGAACACCCATGGCAGTTTGGTGCTGGTCATGTTTTGCCCTCGGGAGAGGTTTAGTCAACGGATCCGCCACATTCAGATCTGTGTGTACTTTGCAAATCTTTATGTCCCCATCTTGGACATGTTCTCGAATAGCGTAAAAACGTAGCTTGATGTGCTTCAGCTTCTTGTGTGACCTTGGTTCTTGCGCATTGGCTATGGCGCCCATGTTATCATAGTAGATTGACATTGGGTCCAGCGTACTAGGAACCACACCGAGCTCTGTAATGAACTCTTTCATCCATATCGCTTCTTGTGAAGCCTCCGAAGCAGCCATGTATTCTGATTCAGTTGAAGATCTCGCCACAACGCTTTGCTTTGCACTCCTCCAGCTAACTGCTGCACCATTCAAAGTAAATACGTATCCAGATTGTGATTTAGAATCATCCGGATCGGTGTTCCAACTAGCATCGGTGTAACCATTAACAACGAGTTGTTCATCACCTCCATAAGAAAGAACCATATCCTTAGTTCTTCTCAAGTACTTAAGGATGTTTTTGACCGCTGTCCAATGATCCACTCCTGGATCACTTTGATATCTGCTAGTTAAACTAAAAGCATATGCAATGTCGGGTCTAGTACATAGCATGGCATACATTAGAGATCTTATGGCTGAGGCATAGGGAGTTTTACTCATCCTTTCTCTATCTTCTGCCGTTGTCGGACTTTGAGTTTTACTCAAGGTCGTATGGGGCAACATGGGCAAGAACCCTTTCTTGCTATCTTCCATTCCAAACCTCTTTAGAACTTTTTCCAAATATGTACTTTGTGACAATGATATTAGGCGTCTCGATCTATCTCTATAAATCTTTATGCCTAATATGTAAGCTGCTTCACCAAGATCTTTCATTGAAAAACTATTATTCAAATATTCCTTGACACTATTAAGAAGGTCTACATCATTCCCTATCAACAATATGTCATCTACATATAGTATTAAGAATGCTACAGAGCTCCCACTCACTTTCTTGTAAATACAAGCTTCTCCATAAGTTTGTATAAATCCAAAACTTTTGATTACCTTATCAAAACGTTGATTCCAACTTCGGGATGCTTGCTTCAATCCATAAATGTACCTTTGAAGTTTGCACACCTTGTTAGCATCTTTAGGATCGACAAAACCTTTGGGTTGCATCATATACAACTCTTCATCAATGTCTCCACTGAGGAACGCTGTTTTGACATCCATCTGCCATATCTCATAATCATAATATGCAGCGATTGCTAACATAATCCTCACAGACTTTAGCTTTGCTAACGGTGAGAAAGTCTCATCGTAGTCAACTCCTTGAATTTGTCGAAACCCTTTTGCGACAAGTCGAGATTTATAGACAGTAACATTACCATCAGCATCTGTTTTCTTCTTGAAAATCCATTTGTTCTCGACAGCCTTCCGGCCATCCGGTAAGTCCACCAAAGTCCATACTTGGTTTTTGTACATGGATCCAATCTCGGATTTCATGGCTTCTTGCCATTTATTGGAATCTGGGCTCATCATCGCTTCCTCATACGTCGCAGGGTCATCGGTGTTGTCCACCAACATGACACTCATAACGGGATCATACCAATCAGGAGTGGTACGAGTTCTCGTTGACCTGCGAGGCTCCGTAGCAACTAAAACCGAAGTTTCATGATCATCAACATTAGCTTCCTCTCTTATTGGTGCAGGCACCACAGGAACTTCTTCCGGTGCTGCGCTACTCACAATTTCGAGAGAAGGTTCGACAACCTCGTCGAGTTCTACTTTCCTTCCAGTCACTTCTTTCGAGAGAAATTCCTTCTCTAGAAAGGATCCATTCTTGGCAACGAAGATTTTGCCTTCGGATCTATGATAGAAGGTATACCCAATAGTTTCCTTCGGGTATCCTATGAAGACGCATTTTTCCGCTTTGGGTTCACGCTTGTCCGGCTGTAACTTATTTACATAGGCTTCGCAACCCCAAACTTTAAGGAACGACAATTTAGATTTCTTCCCAAACCATAATTCATACGGTGTCGTTTCAACGGATTTAGATGGTGCCCTATTTAAAGTAAATGCGGCTGTTTCTAATGCATAACCCCAAAATGATAGCGGTAAATCTGTAAGTGACATCATAGAACAAACCATATCTAAGAGAGTTCGATTACGACGTTCGGACACACCATTACGCTGTGGTGTTCCCGGCGGTGTCAATTGTGAAAGTATTCCGCATTTCTTCAAATGCTCACCAAACTCGTAACTTAGATATTCACCTCCACGATCAGAACGTAGAAATTTAATCTTCTTGTTACGTTGATTCTCTACCTCACTCTGAAATTCCTTAAACTTCTCGAAAGTTTCGGACTTATGTTTCATGAAATAGATATACCCATATCTACTCAAGTCATCCGTGAAGGTAAGAACATAACGATAACCACCGCGCGATGCTACACTCATTGGACCACACACATCGGTATGTATGATTTCCAATAAGTCCGTAGCTCGCTCCATCATACCAGAAAATGGAGTCTTAGTCATTTTACCCATCAGACATGCTTCGCATCTTTCTAGTGATTCGAAATCAAGTGATTCAAGAAGTCCATCAGAATGGAGTTTCTTCATACGCTTCACTCCAATGTGACCAAGACGACAGTGCCACATATAGGTCGAGTTATCGCTTGATTTCAAACGTTTAGCTTCAATGTTATTAATATGTGTATTTCCACTATCGAGATTCAATAATAATAGACCATCTATCAAAGGTGCATGTGCATAAAACATATTACTCATATAAATCGAACAACCATTATTCTCGGACTTAAACAAGTAACCGTCTCGCAATAAACAAGATCCTGATATAATGTTCATGCTTAACGCAGGCACCAAATAACAATTATTTAAGTATAAAACTAATCCCGATGGTAGATGAAGAGGTAGCGTGCCGACCGCGATCACATCAACCTTTGATCCGTTTCCCACGCGCATCGTCACCTCGTTCTTCGCTAGCTTCCGTTTATTCTGCAGCACCTATTTCGAGTTACATATATGAGCAACCGAACCAGTATCAAATACCCAGGCACTACAATGAGTACTAGTGAGATACACATCAATAACATGTATATCGGATATACATTTCTTCTTGATGTTGCCGTTCTTCAAATCCGCCAAGTACTTTGGGCAATTCTGCTTCCAGTGACCTTCTCCCTTGCAGTAAAAGCACTCAGTATCAGGCTTAGGTCCAGCCTTGGTCTTCTTCGTCGGCGTGGTAACGTTCTTACCACCCTTCTTGAAGTGTCCCTTTTGCTTAGACTTGCCTTACTTGAATTTGGTGGTCTTATTAACCATCAACACTTGGTACTCTTTCTTGATCTCCACTTCTGCAGATTTTAACATGGCAAAGAGTTCTGGCAACTGCTTGTTCATGTTTTGCATATTGTAGTTCATCACAAAGTTCTTGTAACTTGGTGGTAGTGATTGGAGGACACGATAAATCCCCAAAGCATTAGGAATCACTATACCCAAGCTTTGAAGTTTGTTTGCGTGCCCAGACATCTTAAGAACATGCTCACTGACGGAGCTGCCCTCTTCCATCTTGCAGTTAAAGAACTTTTCAGAAGCCTCATAGCTATCAATTGCCGCATGAGTCTCAAAGATCAATTTGAGATCACAGACAATATCATGTGGGTCTGAATTCTCAAACCTTTTCTGAAGCTCCGATTCTAAACCATACAAGATAGCACACTGAACTGTGGAGTACTGAGTCTTCCGAGCGAGGTAAACATTCTTTACTTCATCGGTAGCAGTAACTGCAGGTGGGTCACCCAGCGGTGCATCCAGCACATAGGTCAAATTACCAGCAGTGAGGACAATCCTCAAATTGTGGAACCAATCCGCAAAGTTGCTTCCATTGTTTTTCAACTTTTCTTTCTCTAGGAACGCATTAAAATTGATGGTAGGGGCCGCCATTGATCTACAACATATTTGCAATAGTTTAGACTAAGTTTATGACAAATTGAGTTCTAATTAATAGTTAAATTAATCTAGGTGAACTCCCACTCAAAACAATATCCCTCACATTGTTTTAGTGATCACACGAACCAAATCCACCACATCAACACCGATCATCACGAGAGTTGATGTAGCTTCAATGGCGAACAATCGACATGTTCATCATATCTACTATATGATTCATGCTTTACCTTTTGGTGATCCGTGTTCCGAGACCATGTCTGTACATGCTAGGCTCATCAAGATCAAACCTTAGCTTCCGCATGAGCAAATCTGTCTTGCCCACGTTGTATACACTTGCGGAATCTAACACACCTGATCATCACGTGGTGCTTCGAAACAACAAGCTTTAGCAATGGTGCTTACTAAGGATGAACACTTAAGAACTTGAAATTCATGTGCATGAGGGATCATCTTATAATGCTATGAACTAAGCAATACAAGATGCATAAAGGATTAACATCACATGCAATTCATAATATGTGATATGATATGGCCTTTCTTCTTTGTGCTTCCGATCTCCATCTTCAAGCACGAACATGATCTCCATCATCACCGGCATTGCATCAAGGTCCATGACGTTGTTCCATGGTTGTCGTCCACCAGCTTCAACTATTACAACTACTTTGAATAGACACGCGGGTCTTAACAGAAATTAAAGACAACCAAATGGCTCCTGCCGGTTGCCAACTTACAATAAGGAACATTGCATACATCAAATATAATCACAATCATGGCCATATCACATCACAGCACACCCCTGCAAAACAAAGTTAGACGCATCTACTTTCTTTGCATATTTTACGTGGTTTGGGGCTTTCAATAAGTGTCGTTCTAACTTACGAACAAGAACCACAACATTGATACTAATATTGTCAATCACCCGTTGTAAATTGAATCTTAACTATGTTGGGAGAAACAGGCACCCGCAAAGCCACTTATGCAATACAAGTTGCATGTCAAGCGTGGAGCAAGTCTCATGAACGATGTCATGTAAGGTTAGCCCGGGCCGCTTCATCCCACCATCCCGCAAGATGCAAAGTACACAAGAAGCAATCGACAACAAAAGCATCAACGCCCACAATGACCATTGTGTTCTACTCGTGCAACAGATCTACATATAGACACGACTCTGATACCACTATAGGGTTTCGTAGCACGGAAAACAAAAAAATTCTACCGCATACAAACAAACAAGCCAAGATCTATCTACTAGATTGTAGCAACGAGTTGATGGAATAACTCACCCTCAAAGATTCCAAAGTGTTTAACGAGAGCGGATTCTCGTGGGTGATGTAGTCGTACTCTTGTCGATCTCAAGATCGCGTAGACGATCCTTCCGGCGCTGCGTTCCGGCAGCGCTTCCGCAGTCGGTCACACATTCGGTACTCGACGAAGACCTTCCTCTCCCTTGTTCCAGCAGGCAGCGGAGGTTGTAGCACTCTCCTCGTGATTCCGGCAGCACAACCGCGTGGTACCGAAAGTAGAGGGGATATCTCGCAAGGCTTCGCCTTAAGCCGGAGCGAGTATGGTGGACTATGAGAGAGATCCTCGACGATCTAGGGTTTAGACGCACCAAGGAGGGGGCAAGGCCGACGGCTAGGGTTTTCCCTAGGCGGCGGCGAGTTGCCCTAGGCGGCGGCTAGGGTTAGGGTTTAGAGGGCGTGGTGTTGTGTCCTTGGAGGGGCAGCCCTGCCCCTCCTTATATAGGTGGAGGGGCGCGCCAAGGGGAGGGGAGTCCCTCCCCAACTCGGTCTCCAAGTGGGCCGGCGGTGGAGGGAGGGAACTCCTCCCCAAGTAGGTTTCCTACTCTCCCTCCACCTCACAAAATAGCCGTTTGACTTTTCAAACTAGGATTTGATTTAACCCTTTATTTTGTTCAGCGATGACACCTAGTACATGATGCAATCATTCCAACTTGTTATGACACATTCATGTACCCTTCCCCTCCGGAGTGCCGGACATTCCGGAACCTTCTAGAACATTCCCGATGAAAACACCGGAACCATTCTCCAACCCGAAACAGGACTTTCCTTATATGAATCTTATTCTCCGGACCATTCCGGATCTCCTCGTGATATCCCGGATCCCATCCGAGACTCCGAACAACATTCGGTCTCTTACTCATCATTCCATAACTACTCAAACAACGTCGAATCCTTAAGTGTGTCTCCCTACGGTTCGTGAATTATGCGGACCTGATCGAGACACTTCTCCGAACAATAACCAATAGAGGAATCTGGAAATTCATATGGCTCCCACATATTTCTATGATTACTTTGCGATCGAATGAACCACTTACATACGATACCAATTTCCCTTTGTCTCACGATAGTTTACTTATCCGAGGTTATGATCATCGGTATCTCTGCATACCTAGTTCAACCTCGTTACTAATAAGTACTCTTTTCTCGTTTCCGTGATATGTGATCCCTTGTGAGCCAGTCACATGCTTGCAAGCTAATTGGATGACATTCCACCGAGAGGGCCCAGAGTATATCTATCCGTCATATGGATGGACAAATCCCACTCTTGATCCATGTGTCTCAACCAATACTTTCCAAACACTCAATGCCACCTTTATAGCCAACAAGTTACGGTGTGGTGTTTGATGTCATCAAAGCATCCTTCCGGTGAAGGTGATATGCATGATCTCATGGTCGAAGGAATTAGGTTACTATGTATCAGAAAGCATATAGGTGATATGGAGCAGCCCATTGATTGATGGGTTCTCTGTCCTCCTCTCCTCTCCTTTCTACTCCCACGGCGGCGGTTTCCTCTGGTGATCACCTTGGTTGGCTCGGGAGTTGGAGGGCCATAATCAGAGAGGTGGCTAGGGCTACGATCAGTCCTTGCCGATAGGGCTTGATCTCGAGGGAGGTTTCGGGACAGGTGTCGCTACGTGATGTCTAGGGGAAGATCCTGGCGAGTTGGTGTTCGATGTGGAAATTTCGTACGGGGCGCGTCTGGTACACGAGGGTTGGCACGTTCACGTGGGTCCAGTAGTGGTGGTGCAGGGGGCGGTTCCTCGCGGTGTCGCCGGTGCGTCGCCCTATGCGCGTACGTGCCGGGTGATACGGCTCGGTGGTTCCAGGAGAGTTGCGGGCGCTGACGGTGGGGCGTCGCTGGAGGAGGGCCACCTGCCAGGTGAGGTGCGGGGTACTAGTACGTCGGAGCGCGATCTCCAGTCAGTTTCATCTCCACATCTCGCTTTCTCTAACCCTAGATCGGGAGCCGTTTCTCCTCTCACCATTTCCAGATCTCGCGGTGTGTGTGGAGTGGTGTTCGTCCGGGAGCCTCCAGTTCTCCACCCCTCGTCGCGGCGTGTTGTTTCTCCGGTGAAGTGGAGCGGGGTTGTTTCGGGGGATAGCAGATCGTTTGCTCAGGTTGTGGCTGTGGAATATGATATGGATCGGCGGTTTCGCGGTGGGCGTGGTTCCCCGTCTCGTCCTCCAGTCCGATCTGGTCCCTATGCGAGCAGATTCGGATCTGGGTATGGACAAGGTCGTTTCCCTGTCGATCGCAAGGGTTTGGAAGAGGATCATAGGGAAAGTGGTTGGATCCGCGAGTAGGAGCGGTGTCGCGAGGAAGCGCGGCGTCGGGATGCGAGGCATAGGGATGAGTTGAGGCAGGCGGAGACTAAGGCCAGGTTGGAGGATCAACGCAGGGAGGCCATGGCGCGGGAGAGGGCGCTGTTGGAGGCTCGCCGTCGTGAAGCGGAGCAGGCTCGCAATCGGGGCCGTTGGAGTCACCGTCCGGAGATGCAACAAGGGTCTGGGTCAGATGCTACTGCTTCGTCGTTCCCAGGCAGATTAGGTAACTCTGATTCGAACCCTAGGAGAGGGGAGCCGGTTTTTGCTCGTACAGTAGAGCAGGTTAATATCCCTAGGGTTGTGATGAACACTTCTGTCCCTGTGACTCGATCTGTTTCTGGTTTGAACACCTCGGCGTCTACCTCTGTTAATGTGCCTGCTGGGGGGCTCGCCTGTGAATTTGTCTCCGATTTTGTCAGTTACTCAATCTGATGTTGTTGCTACTACCCTGGTGGGGTCCTCTGTACCACCACCAGTAGTGAGTATGCCGAGAGATGGTAATGTGGCTGGAGGTTCTGGTGATGTGCAGTTGCTAGATGTGATTCAGGAGGAAGTTGTGTGTGATAACTGTGGGAAGGATCATAGCATTTTGGTCTGTCAAGAGAGGAAACCTTGGGAGTATGTTCCTCTTTTCTTTGGCAGTACTGATTTTGAGCAGGGCTTTCATTCTATTCCTGTTGTAGAATCTAATGTTCAGTCTATGGAGCAGCTTCATTATGCTCATATAAGTGTGGTTAGAGGTGATGTTACTGGGAAAGATTTGGAAAAGGAATTTCAAGTGTGGGCTGATGCTTTGGGATCTGGATGGAGGTTTAATGCTAGGTCTATTAATGATGTGGAATTTTCGATGAGATTTCCTTTTGCTAGATCCATTGATGACTTCCACTTTGGGAAGGTATTCATGAAAACAATTCCTCATGTTGTTATTCAATTGTCTAAGTGGAATGGGGACCTGCAACCTGTTGAATGGTTGGAGGAGGCCTAGTTTAGAATTGTTGGTATCCCTATGAAATACAGGGAGAAATCAACTGTTTTTTATGTTGCTTCTTTGGTGGGCAAACCTGTGGCCCTGGACAGGAACAGTTTGAGGAACTTGGCCTATGTAAGGGTAAAGATTGCTTGTCTGGATGTTTCTCTGGTTCCTAATACCAGAAAGGGGGAGATGCAGGGTGGAATTTATGAATTCAAATACACTAGGGAGATTTTTGCTCCTAATGATGTGCCCACCTTGCCTTCTGCTATGGGGATTGATGGACAGGATGATGATAATAGGCTGGCTAAGGAGAATGAGGGTGAAGCTGAGCATAGGAGGCCTGATGGTGATAGTGGACAAAGAACTGTTCCTGGTGCAGGTAGTGGTGGGGGTGCTGGGGGTCGTCGACATGGTGGTAATGATGCTAGTGAAGCTGGGTTGGACAAAGGTAAACAGGTTATGGTGGAGCAGGAGGATTCTGGGGGGATTTCTTTTGGGACCAAAATGGCTAACATCTGGGCTAGCTCTGGAGGTGATGGTCGTTCAAGAGGGATTGTTATCAGAGAAAATGTAGCAGGTGACAATGGTGGTGGTGGTGGGAGAGGTACTCAAACCAGAACAGCTAATGTAGGAATGCAAGTTGGTGCTTAGGAAGTTGTGTCTGATGGTGCTTGGTTGGGTTATGTTCACATGGAAGTTATCCAGAACTTGTCATCTACTTTGACTAAAGATTCCAGTACTGAGATTGTTGCTGGCCCTCAGAGGTTTGATGATTTTATCAGGGGTTTGTTGAAAGACAGGAGCAGTGACAAATATTATGAGCTTAAGAAGCAGTATGGCCATTTGCTGGAAGAGGGGGATGAACAAGATGAGGGTGCCTAGGCAAAAGATGATAGTGTATCTACTGATGCTTCCTTTGGATCTTCCTCTGATAGTGGAAAAAAAGGGATTGATGGGGGATCTATGATGGAGGATGCTCAAGACATGGAGGTTGTCAATCAAGACCAAGAAGTGGTGGTTGTTGACCTGTCTCAACCTGATGGTTCTACTCAGGAAAGTGTGGGTTCTCAGTCTGAACATGTGGCTGGTGTACAAGAGCAAGTTATAAGAATGAGTTCAAGGGTGGCTGATCAAGGTGGTGCTAGGAACATGGCTGAAGGGCATTTGGCTCAGCAACCTCCTAGAGATTTATCAGGTACAAATTTAACTTTGCATAATTCTTTTGCTGCTTTGGATGATGATATCATTATGCATAGAGCGTTGGAGATGGGGGTAGATGCTTCTTCTATATCTTTGGATCATATTAATTCTTTGAAAGATTTAGAAATTGCTAGAGATAGTTTACAGGATAGGAGACAGGTAGAGAATGAATGTGAGGTTGATTTGAATGAGAAGGTCTTGTTTCTGGATTGGAAGGATGCTAGTAATGATGAGGAGGAATTTACCCCTGTGGTTTCTAGGAAACAAAAGAAAAAGTTGAGAACTGGTTCTGTTACGAGGGAGAGAAAGTTAAAGGCTGCTGCTGTGAAGGTTCACAACTATCACCCTATGAGTGGTGTTGTGACTGGAACAAGAGAGAGAAAATCTGTATTATGATAGGTGTTATTTTGAATATTAGAGGTGTGGGGAAGAAGGGTGCAAGTGCTTATTTGAATAATTTGTTGAGACAGGAGAGAGTGGATTTTATTGGTTTGCAAGAAACTATTAAGAAAGATTATTCTGATGCTTTTTTCAGGAGGATTGATCCTATGAATCAATTCTCTTGGAGTTGGTTGCCTTCTGTGGGAAGGTCTGGAGGCATTTTGGGGGGCCTACGTTCCTCCAAATTGACTCAACTTGATGTGTCTGTGGGCAAATTTCATGTTAAGATGAAGGTGTTTGATGTGTTGAAACAAATTCAGTGGCATTTGGTAATAGTGTATGGGGCTGCTCAAGAGGAGAATAAAGAGGAGTTTTTATTAGAATTAGCTGAGGTTTGTCAGGATCAAACTATTCCTTTGTTGGTGGGTGGTGACTTTAATGTGATCAGGTGTGCTTCTAAGAAAAACAAGGGTCACTCTTTGAATAGGTGGGGGCACATGTTTAATTCGATTATTAATGCTTATGGCTTAAGGGAGATCCTCATGTCTGGAGGGCAGTTTACATGGTCCAACAACCAGAAAAACCCGACTTTGGAGAAGTTGGATAGAATCTTAGTTTGTAAAGAATGGGAGAAGTTGTTTCCTCTTACTACAGTGCATAAGTTGTCTAGAGAAGTTTCTGATCATAGTCCTTTGATTCTGGATACTATGGAAGGGCAGGAAACAGGTGGCAGGGAATTCAGATTTGAAAAAAGTTGGTTACAGTGTGATGATTTTTTGACCAGGGTGGAGAAAGTTTGGAAAAAACGTGTGAATGGTAAGAACAGTCTGGATAGGCTGCAGAAAAAACTTAAGAATGTCAGAAATGATTTGAAAGGATGGGGTGCTCATTTAAGGGGTGAGGATAAAAAGAAGAAGAAGAGGTTGGTGGAGGAGCTTCAGGAATTAGAAAGTATTGAGGAGTTGATTTTGCTTACTGCTGAACAACTTAAAAGAAAAGCAGTTATTCAGAAGGAGTTGCTAGAGGTGTATGAAAATGAGGAGAGATTTTGGCAGCAGAGATCGAGGGATAATTGGTTGCTTAGAGGTGATAATAATACTGAATATTTTCATAGGATTGCTAATGGGGTGAGGAGAAAGAAAATGATCTTTTCAATGAAAGATGGGGAGAATGAGATTCAGGGGACTCATGATCTCTTGCAGCATGCCACTAGTTATTATAAATCCTTGTTTGGTCCTGCTGGTGGGTTCTCTATTAGGCTTGCAGATGACAATTGGCAGGATTGGGAGAAGCTTAATGATGAGGATAGGGAAAAGATGGGGGTGCCTTTTACTGAGAAAGAGGTTAAAGAGGCTATTGATCAGATGGAGAAAAATAAAGCTGCTGGCCCTGATGGGATTCCTATCGAATTCTATCAGCATTGTTGGTTGGTTATAAAAACAGATGTTATGGATGTGTTTGATGATTTTTTTGCTCATAAGATTGATTGAGGAGCATTAATTATGGTGTGATTACTCTGTTGCCCAAGGGTGATGATGCTGATAGGATCCAGAAGTATAGACCTATTTGTCTGCTCCAGGTGCTGTTTAAGATTTTTACTAAGACTCTGACGGTTAGAACTGAGCCTGTAATGGGGAAATTAATTGACACATGCCAGACTGCTTTTATTAAAGGGAGGTTTATTGCATATGGGGTGACTTTGTTACATGAGATCTTGAAAGAATCGAAAAGCCAGAAGCAGCAGGGTGTGGTTTTGAAAATTGACTTTGAGAAAGCTTATGACAAGGTCAACTGGGACTTTTTGTTTTACTGTTGTAGGCAGAAAGGTTTTAGTGAAGATTGGATGATTTGGTTAAAAAGTGCTGTGACTCAGGGTACTCTCAGTGTTAAGGTGAATGGGGGAAACTGGTCCTTATTTTGGCAGTTATAAAGGGGTTAGACAAGGAGATCCTTTTTCTCCATTTTTGTTCAATTTGGCAGGGGAATGTTTGGCTAAAATGGTGCTCAATGCACAGGCTGGTGGGTTGTTTACAGGATTGGTTGATAATTTGTTTGATAAAGGGATTGCTATTTTTCAATATGCTGATGATACCATACTGTTTATTAAAGATGATCCTGAGGGGGCTAGAAACTTGAAATTGTTGCTGTATTTGTTTGAATCCATGTCTGGTCTCAAGATTAACATTGAGAAGAGTGAGGTGATGATGGTGTTGGATGATGAGGAGAAACTTTCCAATTATGCTGAAATGTTCAACTGTCAGAAGGGTAGTTGGCCAATCAAATATTTGGGGTTGCCGGTTTGTAGCAGGAGATGCACAGTGGCTGAGATGAGCTTTATTGGTGACAGGTTGAAGAAAAAGTTAGATGGTTGGATGGGGGGGCTTTATCACTGGGAGGGAGACATGTTAAAATCACTGCTTGTGTTTCCAGTGTGGCTGTTTATCCCATGACTATATTTCTTCTACATAAGTCAAATGTGGAAGAAATTGAGAAACAGACTAGAGCTTTCTTTTGGTATGGGAAGGTGGGGAAAAGAAAATACCATCTGGTTAAATGGAAATATGTGTGTAGGCCCAGGAAAACGGGTGGACTGGGGATTAAAAACATTAGGCTTTTTAACATTTGCTTGTTGTGTAAGTGGTGGTGGCGCCTTGAAGCTGAGGAAGGTCCATGGCAAGTTTTTGTGAGAAAGAAATATTTGAAAAAGGGTGGGATCAGTACTGTGAAACACAGACAGAATGATTCTTCATGTTGGAATGATTTGATTAAGATTAGGGATCTTTATTTGGCTGGTAGGAGAATGAGGATTGGTAATGGGGAGCTGACTGACTTCTGGCATGATGCGTGGTGTTTGGATACGCCTTTGAAGGATAGGTTCCCTGATTTGTTTGATATTTGCCAGAATCAAACGATCACTATGGCTGATATGGCAAGAAAAGGGTGGAGGTGCTCTTTTAGGAGATGGATGGATACTGATGGGTTGAATCATCAGGAACAAATGAGAAAGTTGCTGTCTAGGGTGAGTTTGAATCAGGAAAAAGACAGGCCAGTGTGGATGTGGAATAAATCTGGCAAGTTCTCTGTTAAGTCAATGTACACACATCTGTCGAATGTAGGGATTGATAGAAGTTTTAAACATCTGTGGAAAGCTAAAATTCCCCTGAAGATTAAAATTTGGCTGTGGCTCATCTGGCACAATGCTATTCTCACCAAAGACAACATGAGGAGGAAGAATTGGGTAGGAGATTTTACTTGCAGGTTTTGTAATGAGGAGGAGAGCATTGGGCACTTGTTCTTTTCTTGTGTGGCAGCTAGATACGTTTGGGGGGTGGTTGCCAGAGCTATTGGTGCCACGAATAGACCTGGGTCCTTTTCTCAATACTTTTGGTGGGCTTCGCAGTATGGGGGTGTTAGAAGGAATGTGCAGATTACGGTGGTGGCGGCAATATGCTGGGCTATTTGGAAGCTCAGGAATAGGGCTTGTTTTGAAAAAAAACTTATTAACTCGCATGTTGATTTGGTTATATATGCTTGTGTGTTCATTCGTTATTGGGCAGGGCTGCATGGGGAGGATGACCGGGCGGTGTTGCAAGCTGGAGCGGATACTTTGCAACAGAATGCGCTGGCTGATGCGGTAACTATGGATGTGGCTCCTGTTCCTTTCCTGGGACTGCCAGCAATCCCTGGAGGTCATACTCATGAAGCTCCGGAACTGGAAAGGGGGCGGGAGAAAAGAAGGAGAACTTGAAGAAGAACTGGTCTGCGAGAAGACGGTGTTGGCATCTCACGTGGCCTTTCTTCGTTTGGTCTGTTAGCTTCTCGATTGTGTTTGATAGTAATGTTCTCCACTAGCCTGAGGGCGGTGTTCTTGCGTCTCCAACCTTTCTTCTTTTTATCTGTTTAGTTCGCCTGGTTTGTAATATGGACCTCCTGAACCTTTTTGACCCCCTAGGTGGGTCAGTACTACGTTGATGGGTGTGTGGTTGTTGTTCCATTGTCTGATGATAATGGAACCCGATCCCTCTTTCTGGGGGATTGTATGGAAAAAAATATAGCAATTGAACTATTAAAATGACTTGATCTTTATGTTACGCTCATCTATAGAAGTATGTCCACCATATCATTCTCCTAACGATATGATCTTGTTGTTAATAACATCTCAATGTTCATGATAGGGAAACCACAATCATTTATTAACCAACAAGCTAGTATTATAAAGAGCTTTTACTAGGGACTCTATTTTAGTTTACAAATCACACAAGTATTAATGTTTCCTTGTTAATACTATTATAGCATGAATGTAAACATTTATCATAAACACAAAGATATAATAATAACTATATTTGTTAATGCCTCTAGGGCATATCTCCAACACTTGCTCCCTGGCCACCCCCAAGCCCAGATGACCGGATCCACAGAGAAGCTGGAGCTTGGAACTGACTTGGGATGGGGACAAGGCCGACCAGGGACGAGTTCGGGGGGCCATCTATCTGGGGCGGCGGTAGTCGGTCGAGGACTGCGAGGAGGTCCGTTCGTCGATGCGGTGGTGATACGGGGCAAGGCTCAGGATGGTAGTTTTCTCATAATTTCCTCAAAGCAAATGTCCAAAGCCAAAAATTCTTCACTCGCAGCCTAGGAAGCCGCGAGAAGCACTTCTGGACGTGCCAGGATCGCCTATTTCGCCAACTACTTCAGCCGAAGCCCACCGCGCAGCTATACCGTTCTGTTCGTTTTTTTTTTGGTTTTTTCACTAAAAAGACACCAAAAGCCTAAACAAACACCCTCTTAATGTGCATGTCAGACTGTAGGTGGGCACGTCTACGGCTGCCCACCAATTGACCACCTGTGTCCATTCAAATTAAACGGGACGCCATTCCATATAACACGCTCTTGTTAAGCGGTCGTCCACCTGCCCATGTAAACCCACCAGAGGGCTAGAGTAACACGACAGAGCACACGAAAAAGAAGTACTACAAGCAGTGCCAATAACAGCAGACTGTTATACACGACAAACTGTACCAATACCAGCAAACTTGCAGATTTAAGCGTGCCATGTACTGCCGCCAAGTACTACAAGAACACATCAGAACATGTATAGGACAGCTAGGGCATTTCTTGTTTCTCGAAGTCATGAAAACACCTCTCAGTGCAAATTTGAAAACACATGAATAAATTATAACATGTAGTATTTGGATAACTATATATTGTTGTTCCTCCGGTCAAGTACTACAAATTGTAGTCCATAATTGCTTGGCTGGTTGCTTCAGTGAGGCTACTGGAATGCATCAAGGGTACTGTAAAGTACGTACTTCTGAATCTTCTGATCTAGGTTTTATCCTTCTTGCCTTGTCCATCCTCCTGAAATTTCTGCAACGACAGCCTGCGCCTACAAACATTATATAAAAGACCTCAATCAGCATATAAGACATTAATAGTTTTAGAAATAACAAGAACAGATCGTAAACTTACTTTTGCATTAATAGTTTTTGCAGCCTTTCTGCTCTTGAGCTTTCACTACCATGAGACAATGATCTTTTGCCCCCTACGATTTTAGAAATATCACTTGCAGAGTAACTTGGAACGCTTCCCTGCTAAACCAATCATAAAATTGTTCAATATTCAAAATAGAGTTGGGCCACATCAATGTATTTCACTTTATGGTGAAAAATGGATACAAGAAGGTACAAATATACTACAGTTTAAGTGCACACAAGGGTACATAGACCCTGTATTAAACTGCCATACAATACATATCAATATTGTATTGTTACCCACCTGTATGACTGTATCTGTATTATACAAGAACTTGGGATACAATAATCAGAATATTTTGTAGCAATTTGGGGGTACAATAAAAGAAAAAACTCGAAAAGCAGATTTGTAAGAAGACACCAACCGCAGCTAGCAGCTAGCATGATCTAGGGTAATGTGCAGCAAATGCACTGCAGTGCACGCGATAGACATGCATACGTTCTCCGATTCAGAACAGGAGAAAATATTTGTCACAGAAGAGGGCACGTTTGCTCATCCTATAGACATCATGAGTGCAGTTTTTTTTTACAAACCATGTCATTGTATCTGTGCTTGAAGTAGGAGCCAACGCATAAAGTTAAGATCAACTTGCATTCCTAAAATCCATGGAGCAGACTGAAATTCTGATGAGGGGATGTGTGTGGTCCGACTGAATTCTAAACAACGTACTGTTTTGCATAGATGCTATCTACCCTGTAGCATCTGTAGGAAGAACAGTAGCTGGAATTACATGAGTTCAGTAGGAAGAATAGTAGCTGGAATTACCTTCTTGCGGCTCTTCTTCCGTTGGATTTTGCTGCCACCCTGTATCTCCTCGTGGAACTCGCCAGAGATCTGAGGCATGCGGCTCCCCACCTAGCTCGTCGGAGGCGTGCGGCTCCCCACTGACCCCGTCGGCCGGAGAAGAGGAACGGTGGGAAGGGGGGTGATGGATCCCGGTGCCTGTGCCATGGAGCCTCGATCCGGGGGAGAGTGGAAGGGGAAGATTTTTGGGGCGAGTAAGGGGAGGAAGCGGCGACGGCGGGATGAATCTTCCGGGCATAGCGCCCATCTCCATCGCCATGGTGCTCCTCTCCTGCGACTCCAGCGCTGATTTCCAGGGTTGCCTGGCGGTGCGGCGGCGGTAGCGGAGGTGTCGTGGGTGTCCGCGATTATTTTATCCTGGATCCGTGGGCTACCGCTTAGGGTTTATTTCTCTCATATTTGCTAGTGTATTCACGGGATCGTAGATTATTATTTCAATTCCTATAAAATCCCCGTAGTCCATTTATCACACCGGGTTTGACCGGAATAATCCCAGCATATCCCCACAAATCCTTCATGTTTTTGTCTAGATTGAAAACTCTCATCCAAGGTAGAGTATTTTCGAGGAAGGGTATTTTAGGGGATTGGAGAGTATTGGGTGAACATCAAATCCCCACATATCTCTAGAACTCTAGTGGATAAAAATACGAGAGAAGTAAACAAGGCCTTAAAGAAAATTGGTGGGATGGGCTGATGGCGCCGTGGGCAGCCCGCTCCCACCTACAGGCTGATGTGCATGGTACCTAAAAGGAATCTTGTGATATGTATATGGGTATTAGTGTGCTCCGTTCACTTTTAGATTTTGAAAAATTATATTTAACACCTAATGTTTGGAGACATATAAGTCTGAGGTTTTAAAAAAAATTAAAATCTAAAGTGAAGAGAGCACTGTTGCCCATGTGCCAAAAACTCTTTCCGGCATGGTACCATTATATATTTTTTTGAACATTGGTTTCATTATATTTCATTGCATGTTAATTGGACAAACTTTTTCAAAACAAGATGAAACTTGACTTTACATGCCAACACGAATCTTAAATCAGCGATCAGACTGTACGAATATGCACGAGGCCTACTGTGTAGAGAGATCGTAAGGTCCTTCATTAACGGGGTATGGAGCCAGAACTGCGTGGCGCTTATAAGCATCCGGAGCCAAGAACTCTCGACCAACTAATGGTGGTGTTGAAGATAGTCGTCACTCAGGCAAGAGGAGCTAAACCGGGGGTTGTTGTCATACATATGGCTCTTGAAGAGCACCCCCAAAAGCCGCAAAAGAAAGAGGGCGACTAGGTCAGCGCGTAGACCGGTGATAGGGCCTAAACCCTCGTTCGAGGCCAAATGGAGCCAACCACATGGGGTTGCAAATGTTCATCAGCCCCAGCAGTGAGCACTGCCTTCCTATCCGTAGGGAGCGACAATGAAGTCGGGCGGCGCTCGGGTCCGGGAATTCCAAAGACGATGGATCCCACGGGGAGAGAGGGTCGTGGATAACTAGTGTAACCTCCATGCTATTAGACATGTAATATATCAGTAGTATATGATATGGTGTAGTAAACCAATCGTATACGTATCGATATTGTATTGCCACGTGAGGGGCTATTCCTCACCTATATAACATGTAACCGGCCCTCGAAATAGGTCAATCCGTTCTATTCATGATTTCCACATGGTATCAGATAAGCCGACACCTCTTCCCGTCTAGCTACGCCGTCGCGTCCGTGCTGCCGCCGCCAGGATCCCGCATCGATTCCTCCACACGATATCCCTCAATTCCCACGTTGAGTTCTTTCTCCTAGGACTAGATCGGTTGCTTCCGATCCACATCTTCACGATACCATGCCGCGATCTCCTCGATCGCTCCTTCCTCTAGGACTTTGCCTACGTTCCGCCTCGATCTCCCGATCGCTGCTAGCTCTAGGACCTTCTCTCAAGCCTGCATCATGACGTCCTCCTGATCCATCGGGTCTGCTGCTATCGGCGCGCCCCCGGCCCTCAAGCTCACTTGGGATAACTTCCTATACTGGCAGTCCCTAGTCCTGCCCACACTTTGCAGCGCATGTGTCATGGGCCTCCTTGAGGGGACCGACCGTGCTCCGCCTGAGATGCTCGAAGCTGAAGATGCGAACAAGAAGTCGGTGTCGATTCCCAATCTTGCCTATGACACTTGGGCTACCAAGGATCAACAAGTGGTGAGCTTTCTTGTCAATCCCTCTCTGAGGATGTGTCACCCCATGTGTTCGGTCTTCAACATGCTGCTCAGGTCTGGAGTGCACTGCATGCCATGTACTCCACCCAGTAGAAGTCTCGAGTTTCTACTCTCCGTGGTGCTCTCACTAATACAAAAAAGGTTGATATGATGGCACAACAGTACATCACCAAGATGAAAGGGTTTGCCTCAAAACTTGCTGCTGCCAGCAAGATGGTTGATGATGATGAGCTCAAGGATTACATAATAATGGTCTTGATGGCAGGTACAACTCCTTTGTTACTGCCATTAATGTGGTGCCTACTACATCCCTCAATGAAATTTGCTCTTAGCTTCTCTCGTATGAAAATCATGAAGCCATGTTCCTTGTTGGATTCGCAACATAGAAAACAAAAAAATCCTACAATGGGAATAACTAAGTATCAAGATCTATCTACGAGATACAAGCAACGGGTGGATATACATTCATAGAGAACATACCCTTATAGACCGATAAAGTTTAACGAGGTTGTACTCGTGGATGATGTCAACGAACGCTTGCCGATCTCAAGATCGAGAAGAAGTCCAGCGCCGCAAAACAGCAGCGCATCCGTGCTCGCACACACGTTCAAGCCACCGAACAACCTCTGCCTCCTTGCTCCATCAATGCAGTGGAAGCTGACATGGTTATACCCTACGGGTACACGACATTAGCATACTTGGTCCAGCCCAAGGAAGGCCCATGAGAATATACGCGGCCCATGAAGATTTTCAGGTGGCCCAAGCCCATGACGTCTTCGGATCCTTGGAGAGCAAGACTAGAACAAATAGAATACTCAAAGGGACAAACCCAAAACCTGTAACCGACTCGATCTATGCCCGGGACCTGCCTACCTCTATATAAAGGCTAGGAGGGAACGACAAGGAGGATATCTCTCATACCACCGCATACACACCTCCACGCCAGATTGCATCTGCGCATCCATGTAACTTTCGATTCCGTCGCAATCAAGAGCAGACAAGCAGGAGTAGGGTTTTCCCTCCGGGGGCCTGAACCTGGGTAAATCTTGTGTCCCCTGGTTGCTTGTCTATTAACTGTTCCGCGATCTCCAGCACCCCCATCTTCTCCAAAACCCAAGCTCATAACAATGGGCATTGACGAGATTAAACCTCGTCAATTGGCGCCGTCTGTGGGAATTGGGGGCGCTGATTGTGCGATCGTGACGGTCCCGACCAAAGCGATCTACAACTCCTCGGCGACAGAGAGCCATCTCCTCTTCGGCGCTTTTGACTTCACCGCCCACTCGCCAGCCACCATGAAGGACTTTGAGCCCGTAGGCGACGGGCTCGAGATCGTGTTCGGGAGCTTCTGCTTCCAGGTGGGTCAGACCGGCACTCTCCGCCTCCCAGAGCGGGTGTCTCTGCCATTGATCAGGCCCGCCTCATGGGCCCCGCATCCCATGCTACGCACGTTAGCATTAGCAGATGAGTCATACGATAGCAGCAGCTGCAAATCAGATCTGTGTGATCCCCCGTCGGATGAAGGGACCTACGGTTCCGGATCTGAAAGCTGCGGCAGCAGCGATCCAACCTACGGACGCTACTAATGCGCCGCAGTCATCTGAAGCGACGTGGAGCAACCACCGGAATCGGGTGCACACACGCCGCCACCCAACCCGCAGGGTAGAAACGGCGAAAACAGGAGGCAACCATCCCCCCGCCTAACAGGGACGATCCTGACGCCAATCGAGTAATCCACCTCAGCGAGAAAGGATGGAACCAAGCACGCGAAGCCGTGGCGAGCAACAAGATCCTTCCTATGGGTGCCTCACGGGACCTACTGATGGCATACCACCTGCTCCTCATCGAAGAGCACAAAAAGCAGGTGAAGATGCAAGAGGTACTCGACAAACGCAAGCAAGCGGCCTTGGAGTCTAGCGCGCGGCGAGCTACACTCTCCGCCGTTGGAGGCTCCAGCTCGTACGGCAACAATGCCAAGCATCGTTCTCGCGTAGAGAACATGGACCCCACTGCATGTCGCGAGGTGACCCGAACCCTCAACGCGTCCTTCATGGAGATGGACGCCAACGACAACGTCATCCCGAAGACGCCGCAAGCTGCGATCATGGCAGCCACCACATACCTTGCGTCCCATCCACCTCCGGTGGGGGACCCAAAAAGGGTCATGCACAATTCCGCACTAGCTGGACTCGGACTCGTTGGAGCTGCGCTCCACGGGGAAACTCCTGCGGAGCCAAAAAAGAAGGCTGCGGTCAGATTCAACCGCAGTCCCACACCCTCATCCGACGAGGAGGAACACGACCTACCTCAGCAACACAAGAGCTCGCAACGTCGCAGCCGCGACTACGACGCTCAAAGCAAACTCACTCGGCGCAAGATCGACAAAGCACGCGCCAAGCGCGTGTGCTCATCCTAATTCGAGGAGGATGACAACGAAGGAGAACTCTGCGGGGCTCGATGCTTCAGCAGATCTGTTCGGCAGACACGGATGCCGAGGAATTTCAAGCTTCCTTCGGACACTCTGAAGTTTGACGGCACACAGGACCCTAAGGCGTGGCTCAGCGACCACCTGTCATCCGTCAAGCTACACAGCGGCAACAAAAGCACTGCCCTACAATGCCTTCAGCTGTAGCTGAGAGGCGCAGCCCGGATCTGGCTCAGCAGCCTATCCTCGGGATCTATCCGAAGCTGGGAGGAACTGGCGTACAGTTTCATCCGAAACTTCAAGGGTACCAGCAAGAGGCCAGCCTCGATCGAAGAGCTGCGGGCTGCACCGAACGAACGGGCAAATCCATTCGCTCGTACATACTACGCTGGTCCAACATCAAGAACTCCGCGGCACACATCTCGGAGGAGAGAACAATCGAAGCCTTCAAAGATGGTGTCAAACGCCAGGACTTCAAGGAAGAACTTGGGCGCGTCAAGCCCAAGACACTCGACCACCTCATGGACATCGCCAACAGATGGGCAGATGGCGAGGACTCCGTCCACCAAGCACATTCGGAGGAGGAAGATGACTACGGTCGCCGACGCGAGCGCCGTAGCAAGCGAAGATCGCGCGTCTACGACGATCGCGACGGACCCGACATGGTAGCAGCTGGCTACGCCGACCGTCGCAATGAAAGCAACCGCAGCAGCGACGGATACCGTGGAAACAACTTCCGCGATGGAGGACACCCAACGCAAACGTGGCAACGCCGCAGCCGCGACGATGAGCCCTCGGCATATGACAAATTGTCGGGCCCATGCACCATCCAACAACTCTTTCCAAACGAAAAGTCACCGGTAACATGTATCTCGCTAGTCCGAGACAATGGGGATTAACTAGAGGGGGATAGAGATCCTTCATGAGGAAGTGTGAGTATGAGCGAGGGAAGGGGGTCCTTTTATAGGAGGAGGAGGGAACCCCAACAGGTGTGGCCGGCTCCATGGTGGCTGACCCATCCCTTCCTCCATTCATGTGGGTGGAGCTCCCACTCACAAAATGATCCTTCATTTCTCCACTCAAAATCCCACTAAAAAATCCCATTAAATTTCCACCAAATTTAATTTAATCTCTCTTTAAATAAAACTCCTTTTATTTATTTATTCATAATTTTTTCAATTACATTAATTAACAAACATTCACATCAAACCCATTGCTAGTATTCTATTTCACATGCAGAAACAATTTCAGCAATTTCACCCGAAACAATTTCGGTGTCTAGTGAAATAAATTCCTGCGCTTTGTAATTTTTTTATCTAGAAACAATTTGTTCCAAATGGTGTCGGTGTATCTTAAGTGTGTCACCCTATGATTCGCGAATAATGCAGACATGATCGAGACCCCTCTCGGATCAATAATCAGAAGCGGGACCTGGAGATCCATATTGACTCCCACACATTCAACGATAACTTTTTGTGATCGTGAGAACCTTTTATGCTAGTAACTTAATCCCTTTGTCTCGCGATATATTATATGTCCGAGATTCGATCATTGGTATCTCCATACCTAGTTTGATCCCTTTACCGACATATACTCTTTTCTTGTTCCCATGATATAACATTCTAGTGATCACATCACTTGCTTGCAAGCTAATTAATGTGATATCACCGAGAGGCCCAGAGTATATCTATATGTCATCGGGATGGACAAATTTCACTCTTGATCCATGAGACTCTACATAACACCTTCGTAGCATTGAACCCACCTTTATAGTCACCCTGTTACGGTGTGATGTTTGATGTTATCAAGACACTCTTCGAGTGTTAGTGATTGGCATGATCTCATGGTCTAAGGACTAGGATTACTTCGTATGATGTTATAGCAATATAAACACAATGATTTTGATTGTAATGATATACTTCAGATGAATGTTCATCACATCATTCCAACAATGTTGTGACCTTGTTATTAACAACATCCAATGTCCATAATCAGGAAACTTTTGATCATCTTGTTAATCAACGAGCTAGTTTATAAGAGAGGCATAATTAGGAACTTTATGTTTGTTTAATAAACACACATGTATTAACGTTTTCGTATTAATACAATTATAGCATGCAAAATAAACATTTATCATAAACAAGGAATAAGATAATAACCACTTTATTATTGCCTCTCAGGCATATTCCCTTCAGTTTCCCACTTGCACTAGAGTCAATAATCTAGTTTAAAACCTTTATGTATTGAACACCTATGGTTTTCTGGTGTTCCATATACGTGATTGCTAGTAGTTAACATAATCTCCAGATTCGAAACTTTCAGGTCCGTTTGTATTTGCATGTCTTTGCGTCTTTACGCATCACTCATTCTCTAATGAGATGGCATTATATGAATTTGGTCTTTTGGTGAGACCTTTAGTTCCTTGGGGTTAAAACATGTCGATACTATTGTCGTACAATATATCTTTATAGTGTTAGCTCGTTGTGAACCACGCCTTAGTTTGATAATAAACTACTTGACACAAATGCCCTCCTTTGCTGCTACAATAGCAGTCATATACTTAGTCTTTTGTTATAGTATCTGTCACAATGTCTTAACTTTGGAATTAATCCAAATCTATCATGGAAACTTCTTTCCATTACATTGTGTCACCCATAGTTTAAATTGAGATAAACTTAATTTGTATCTTGTGACAAAACTAGTATCAATCTAACACTTTACAATGAACTATTTATAATTGTTTGTCACCTCTATACAAATATATTCTTAGTTCTTCCAAAAGATCATAAGAATATCCTCACGATCGTCCAATGATCATCTTATGATTCATTCTAGTATATGCTCATAACATTTAGAACATAGGACATATATGGATGTGTACATATCATGGTATGATTGATCAAAACATTATTGTGATTCACTCACCAAGTGTCAAAGTACTTGAATCTTGTTTCACTTATCAAGTGTCAATACACTTGAATCTTGATTCAATTCTTTTCCATGTGACAAGAAACTTTTCTCGTCGTTTCCATACTGAACTCCTTCAATATCTCATATATGTGCGTCTGGCACAACCATATTAGCGTCATAATCTATCCATATAGATATTCATGCCTAATATTCGGATTTTGCCTAAGTCTTTCATCGAAATAAAATTCTTAACCCGTGTCAATAAAATATACATCATTTGCAATCAACAATATGTCCTCCATATAATGTATTAAAAATTTGTCTCGGCGCTCCCACTTAATTTTTTGCAAACGCAAGCATCTTCATCGTCTCCGATGAAATTAAACTTCTTTAACAGTTTCATCACGGTGAAGATTTCAACTCCACGATGCTTACTTCAACCATTAAAGTTTGCATGCCCTTTTAAGCATCCTTTGAATTAACAAAAACTTTTGGATCGTGTCATGTACATGTCCTAGTTAACCATTCTATTAGAATAACTTTTTTTATTTATTCAGCTACCATATACCAAAATTATATGTAGTGGTTTCTACATTAATCCATCCAGACTAAATATCGCTATGAAAGATCAAATCTTGTCATAGTTAACTCCTTGAACATTGTCGTAAAAACTTTACCGACATGTCGACTATTTCATATATGTGAAACATCCATATCGGTTTCTTTATATATCCAAATATGACCGATAGGTTTTTACACCTTTTCGGAGGGTCTTCCAAGTTCAAAAACTTGATTTCTCGTGCATGGAACTATCACGGATTTTATGGCTTCAAGCCATTTGACAGAGTCAGGGCCCATCATCACTTCTTTGCATGTAGTCGGTTCATCGTTGTCAAACAACAATGATTTACTTTCAAATCTTAGTATTTGATTGTTTTACCCGACTTACTTGGTTCAATAGGAACTTAGATCTCTGTGACCACAACCTTTGAGGTACTTAAGCCATGAGCATTATGGCTGCCTCCGGAATATTTTCCGGCGCTGCGCAACTTAGCACATATAGCTAAGGTTCGTTAACCTTATCAAAGTTCTATTGTCCTCCCACTTAACTTTTGCGAAAAATTCCTTCTTAAGAAACTTCACGTTTCAAGCGACGAACTCTTTTGTCCTCGATTTTATGGAGGAATACCCAACGATTATTCAAAATAACCTACAAAGACATGCTCATCCAACTTTTGTTGTAAACATCTTACTTATGCATAGCATACCAAAATTTAAGAAAAAACAACTCGGGTTTTATCCCAAACCATAACCTTTATGGTGTCATTTGAACGGATCACGATGGAGCTCTTTTTAGTGAAAAAGTGGTAGTCTCTAAAGCTTTAATCCTTTAAAAATATAATGGTAGTTTTATAAATAACATCTTTAATCTAACCATGTCAAACATGGGTTTCGTTACAAATCTCGAACACTCCATATTCCTATGGTGTTTCGGGAAATGCAAATATATGGAACAATTCCTCAAATCTTAGGTATTTTGCTAAACATGTAACTCAAATATATTCCTTTATGATCGAATCATAAACTCTTTATTTTTTTGTTACAATGATTTTCCACTTCATCTTGAAAGTCTTTAAACATTTTTAAATATTTCATACGTATTCCTTATTAAGTAAATATACAGATATATTCACTTAAATTTCTGGAGAAACCATATGAAGTTGAAATCCGTCGCTCACGACTACACATAATGGACTACATACATCAATATGTATAAATTCCAATAATTTAGTCGTTCATTTTTCTTTGGCCTTTGAACGAAGTTTTAATTATCCCGAGGAAAGTCTCATAAGCGTAATTTGATCAAAATCAAATACTCCAAAAATCCATCAACATGGAGTTTCTTCATGTTTTTCTTTTCAATATAATTTAAACGGCGATGTAACTTTGAAAGTGATATTTCAATCATTTGTCTTGCGACATTTTAGCATTAGGTTTTATGGACGTGATTTCTCCAATTAGATTTGTCAATCATCCATCTTATATGGAATACGGTAATTATTTGAACAATCTTTGTTCTCATAATACCTAATTTAGATAACAATTATTAAAACAAATCTTGAAGGCAAACTTTGATGTCAACGAGAAATACAAACAACAGTTTATTTGTTTTAGATGAACATCATCACATATTCTCTTGCTAGTTACTTAGGTCATTGCGGTTCATGAATTGTGTGGTTTTGTATGATATTTTATACCAACCAATTCGGTATCCAATCCAAAAACCACATTGTTTATCAAGCAAAGAATACAATCATAACATGTATACCATCTATATACCTTAGCTGGACATTTCCAGTCTTTTCTTTTCTCTGCCAAATATTTTATAGATTCTCTTTCAGCATTTCCTTTTAAAAGAATCTATCAACATCAATAGTGGCGCCATATACATGACACATAGTCCAAAGTGTGTATATTCAAATACTAATACCTTTGGACTTGCACTTTGAAGTTGATCACCATCATTAAAATGTTTGGTGTTCTTTAAAAATCCGTTCTTTAGTAATCTTTCAGTGTGGTAAACATTTTACCTACATCTTCTATTCATCCTTATCATGACATCTTTCATGATCAAGCTATTATATCTTATAAAGGTGAATCTCGAGTATAATTTTACTTTTCAAAACCTTTTTGGAGGATTAGGATGTCTAGCATCTCCAACCTTCGCAAATTCTCATCCAATATGAGAACATATATTATACTCTATCATATTGCAACCAAAACATTGTTTCAGATATCGTAATATCTGTCACACATGATGGTTTCTAAAATAATTCTTTCAGCTCCTAGATAACCTTGATATTAAAACAACTTTTGAATATCAAGAATCATGGAGGCAAACATGATACTTTAGATACTAACACTGGAATTGTCACTCTCGATTTAATACTAATTATTAAATTTCATGGAGTTTGCTGAAAGTTTGCAATAGGACTTTCAAACTTTAAATTGACACTTAAAACAATACGATACCAGTTCGTAAAGTAAATATCCAGAATTCTATAGTTCTATTATCTCAACTACAACTAAGCATAAGGTGGTGAACAAATGCCAATGACTACAACAAATTATGCAAATACATTTTGATTTAATTTACGATAAATTAAGTTCGACTAATCTAAATTAGAAATGAACTCCCACTCAAAAACGATATCCCTCGTGTCTTTTTGGCGATTACATGAACCAAATCTACTACAGCATGTCCGATCATCACATGAGTCGGTGTAGCTTCAAAAGCGAGCATATAAATGGTCACCATATCAACTATATGACTCATGCTTAACCTTTCGGTCCATGTTACGAGTCCATGTCTGTACATGCTAGGCTTGCCAAGTAAGAATCTTAGTATTTTGCGTGTGTAAAACTGTCTTACACCCGAGGTATGATCATGGATTCAAGTACACCCGATTATCACGTGATGTCTTGAAGCGGCGAAACATTGTCGGTGCATACTTAAGAGAGAACACATTTTTATCTTGATATCTAAATGAGGAATCATCTTATAATGCTCTAAAGCGCCAAACAAGCAATATAAGATGCAAACAAACATCACATGCTACAGTGATATGATATGGTTCTTGCACTTGATCACTATCTTGTGCATCGTGGAATGATCTTTATCATTCCTATATGTGTAATGTCAAGGTCTATGGAACTTACACTTTGTCATGTTATAATTTTCAATAGTATCAATCCATACTACAAATTATAACATTACCATATCATAGTACTTGCCTGGCAAAACCAAAAAACTGGATGCCTCTAATTTATCTTTTGTATGTTTTACGTGGCTGAGGGCTTTCGGAGATAGAACCATTCTTACCTACGAAAATGGAACTACAACGATGATAACCAAATTATTGGCAACTCGTTGTAAATCAGATATTGACTATAGTAGGAGAGACAGACACCCGCAAGCCACTTATGCAAAACTAGTTGCATGTCAAGCGTGGAACAGGTCTCATGTGCGAGGACATGTAAAGTTTGTCTAGGCCGCTTCATCCCACTATGCCACCAATATCCAAAGTACAAGGAACAAGCAATAACATGACCATCAACGCTCGCATACTCGTATGTGCACTACCTGTGCAAAGCATCTACGCATAGATCCGTCTCTCATACCACTGTTGGGTTCGCATCATAGAAAACAAGAATTCTCCTACGATGGGAACAACTAAGTACCAAGATCTATCTACTAGATACAAGCAATGGGTGGATATACATCCATAGATAACATACTCTTGTAGACCGATAAAGTTTAACGAGGTTGTAATCGTGGATGATGTAGACGAACGCTTGTCGATCTTAAGATCGAGAAGAAGTCCAGCGCCACAAAACAGCAGCGCATCCGTGCTCGCACACACGTTCAAGCCACCGAACAACCTCCGCCTCCTCGCTCCAGCAATGCAGCGGAAGCAAAAACTCTTTCCAAACGAAAATCCACCGGGAACATGTATCTCGCTAATCCGAGGCCATGGGGATAACTAGAGGGGGAGAGAGATCCTTCACGAGGAAGTGTGAGTATAAGAGGGGATGAGGGGGTCCTTTTATAGGAGGAGGGGGGCACCCCAAGGGGTGTGGCCGGCGCCATGGTGGCTGCCCCAACCCTTCCTCCATTCAGGTGGGTGGAGCTCCCACTCACAAAATGACCCTTCATTTATCCCTTTAAAATCCCATTAAATTTCCACCAAATTTAATGTAATCTCTCTTTAAATAAAACTCCTTTCATTATTTATTCAGAATTTTGTCAATTACATTAATTAAAAAACATTCACATAAAACCCCCTGCTAGTATTCTATTTCACATGCAGAAACAATTTTAACAATTTCACCCGAAACAATTCTAATGTCTAGTGAAATAAATTCCTGCGCTTTGTAAATATTTTCGTCTAGAAACTATTTGTTCTAAATTGTGTCGGTGTTTGTTAAGTGTGTTACCCTACGGTTCGTGAATAATGCGGACATGATCGAGACCCCTCTCGGATCAATAATCAGAAGCGGGACCTGGAGATCCATACTGACTCCCACACATTCAACGATGACTTCTTGTGATCGTGAGAACCTTTTACGCTAGTAACTTAATCCCTCTGTCTCGTGATATATTACATGTCCGAGATTCGATCATTTGTATATCCATACCTAGTTTGATCTTGTTACCTACATGTACTCTTTTCTTGTTCCCGTGATATAACATTCTAGTGATCACATCACTTGCTTGCAAGCTAATTAATGTGATATCACCGAGAGGGCCCAAAGTATATTTATCCGTCATCGGAATGGACAAATTCCACTCTTGATCCATGATCCTCTACATAACACCTTCGTAACACTGAACCCACCTTTATAGTCACCCTATTACGGTGTGACGTTTGATGTTATCAAGACACTCTTCCAGTGTTAGTGATTGACATGATCTCATGTTCTAAGGACTAGGATTACTTCGTATGATGTTATATTAATATAAACACAATGACTTTGATCGTAATTCTATACTTCAGATAAATGTTTATCACATCATTCCAACAATGTTGTGATCTTGTTATTAACAACATCCAATGTCCATGATTAGGAAACCTTTGATCATCTTGTTAATCAACGAGCTAGTTTATAAGAGAGGCATAACTAGGAACTTTTTATTTGTTTATTAAACACACATGTATTAATGTTTCTGTATTAATACAATTATAGCATGCAAAATGAACATTTATTATAAACAAGGAATAAGATAATAACCACTTTATTATTGCCTCTCGGGCATATTCCCTTTAGTCCTTGCTACTAGTCAAGGTTTTGGAGGATTTATGTCGTTTGTTAATATTTCTTCTCGGTAATACACCCACCGATGGGGCGCCGTCACCCCGCCCCCTCATCCACAACCATACACACCACCGCCATCTCCCTACCATCCACCCTACACGCTACCACAGCCATACATACCACCACCAACCTATACACCGCCTCCTTCCGTTTACCAACTGCCCTATATGCCTCCATATCCCCAACAGCCCCATACTACACCACACCCTACCCACATCCATATACACCTTCTCCACCCATGGCCTACATGCCCCCTCCCATGCGTCCTACTCCTCCAGCTCCCCATGCTCCGCCTCCCCCTCCACCTCGTGGCCCACTGAAACCTGATGGTCGGCATCGAACCAATGCTAACCCGGGAAGAACAAGGATCGTGGTCATGTGGCTACACCCTGACAGGACAGTGTCATATGCCAGATTTGCAAGAAGGAAGGTCATCCCGCTGGTGATTGTTGGTGGCGCTATGGAGATGAGGAGGAGGAGGACGACATGCTAAACAATACAAAGGGTGCCTATGGTGTGCACACCAATTGGATCATGGACACTGGCGCTACAAATCACACAACATGAGAACTCAACAAACTTCAGATTCATAAAACCTACAATGGACATGATCATGTTCACAATGCTAGTGGTCAAGGTATGGAAATTGCTAACATTGGTCATTCAGTTTTGCATACCCCACATTGTTCTTTGCAATTAAAAATATTTTCCATGTTTCTTCAGCTTTTATGAACTTGCTTTCTGCACACAAACTTGTCCTAGATAACAATGCCTTTATTGAAATTCACCCACATTTTTTTCTTGATTAAGGATCAGGCCACGCAGCAAATCATGTTTAGAGGTCCTTGCCATGGTGGTATCTACCCTCTTTGAAAGCGCAATGGATGTCGCCTAGAGGGGGGGTGAATAGGCTTTTAAAATATTACGGTTTAGGTTCAAGTAAATGCGGAATAAAACTAACGTTTAATTTATTGAGCACAAAACCTAACCACTAGGTTCACCTAAGTGCACCAACAACCTATGCTAAGCAATACAAGCAACAAGGTGATAGCAAGATATAAATACTTCAAGCACGATGGCTATCACAAAGTAAAGTGCATAAGTAAAGGGCTCGGTTGAGAGATAACCGATGGACGCGGAGATGGAGATTTGTTTCCCGAAGTTCACTTCCAAAGAAGCTATGTCTCCGTTGGAGAGGTGTGATGGTGCAATGCTCTCTGAATGCCACAAATGGCTCACCTCGAGGTGTGGTGGCTCGATGCTCACCCAACGCCACACAAGGCCTCACCCCGGATGTAGAAGCACGCAACTCACCGACGCCACAAAAGGCTCACCCTATTGTCCCGAGTGCGCACCACAAAAGGCGGGCACTCGCTCCACTATGGGATGCTTGAGGGCGGTCACCGAACTCATACAAGATTGGGGCTATCTCCACAACTCAATTGGAGGCTCCCAACAACAAAGCCACAAAAGGCTACAATGTCACAAAAGGCCAACAAGGACACAAAAGGCTACAAGACCACAAAAGGTCAACAATCCAACCACACAACCGTCTAGGATTCCAAGGACCCAAGAGAAACAAGCCCACAATCTTGAACTCAACGAATCTCCGAGGAGAACTCAAACCTATGCACCAAATGCAAGGGCAAGTCCTTCTCTCCCAAATTCCAACAAAGCTACAAAAGCCATTGGGGGAATAAGGGAGGAAGAACACAAAACTCTCCAAGATCTAGATTCCAATGATTCCTTCACAAAGAAGGGATTTGACTTGGGGGGATTGTAGATCTAGATCTCCTCTCATGTTTCCCTCAAAAAGATGTAAGAATCATGGGAGGGAGAGGGAGTAAGAAAGCTAAAATAGGTCAACAATGGTGGGCAAAAACGAGCTCAACCATTGGGGAAGAAGCCCCCCTTAAATAGGACAAGGACTGCCGTTTGGGCCAGATTCGCGCACCACCGGAACTTCTGGCCCCACCGGAACTTCCAGAAAATAGAAACACAAGTTACTGAATCTGACCGAAACTTGGGCCGGAACTTCCGCTCAAGCAAAAAACACAGGATAACATTGCACGGAAACTTTAATAACTTTTGATTCCGGACTCCGTTTTTGATGATCTTGGGCTCGTTTTAAAGAGAACGAAAATCTCTACAAGATTATGCAAATAAACATCATAGTCCAGCATGGAAGGATAAAACCAAATTGATAAAGGTATGACCTCTCTAAAAGCGATGAACCGGTAAAACCTCCAAAACCCAAAACACAAGAAGTTGAGCTTGAAAACTCCAATTGGGATGAAACCAATTTTGTTGGGAAGATAAAACCAAGTAGAACCCAACAAAATGTTAAATATTGGATACCACCAAGGGATAAAATATCAAGTATATATATATGTGTGAGATATCTCCTAAGGTGTGGGGCCGGAAAAACCCTCACGATCAAGAATGTAATAAGATATGCAAGGAAAATCATTATTTGATGAACTAGAGATTGTTATGATGATAACCACAATCTCTAGATCCTATCATGGAGAATAACCAAATAACAACCAAGAAATATGATGCTATGAATGCAAAGGTTTGAGCTCTCTCCGAACGATGCGATCGAGACACCCGCTTGAGAGCCCCTCTTGATAGTATGGTTATCTATCCTAAACCCGGTCTCCCAACAACACGAGACTGGAAAAAGATAAGCCCTATCAAGATCATACCTTTGCTTTGAGCAATCTGTTGGAGATATGCCCTAGAGGCAATAATAAATATAGTTATTATTATATCTTTGTGTTTATGATAAATGTTTATATTCATGCTATAATAGTATTAACAAGGAAACATTAATACTTGTGTGAATTGTAAACTTAAATTGAAGTCCCTAGTATAGCCTCTATACTTCACTAGCTTGTTGGTTAATAGATGATTGTGGTTTCCCTATCATGAACATTGAGATGTTATTAACAACAAGATCATATCGTTAGGAGAATGATATGGTGGACATACTCCTATAGATAAGCGTAGCATAAAGATCAAGTCATTTCAATAGTTCAATTGCTATATGCTTTCTGATACATAGTAACCTAATTCCTTCGACCATGAGATCATGCATATCACCTTTACCGGATGGATGCTTTGATGTCATCAAACACCACACCGTAACAGGGTGGCTATAAAAGTGGCATTGAGTATTCGGAAAGTATTGGTTGAAACACATGGATCAAGAGTGGGATTTGTCCATCCATATGACGGATAGATATACTCTGGGCCCTCTCGGTGAAATGTCATCCAATTAGCTTGCAAGCATGTGACTGGGTCACAAGGGATCACATATCACGGGAACGAGAAAAGAGTACTTATCAGTAATGAGGTTGAACTAGGTATGCAGAGATACCGATGATCATAACCTCGGATAAGTAACATATCGTGAGACAAAGGGAAATTGGTATCGTATGTAAGTGGTTCATTCGATCGCAAAGTAATCGTAGAAATATGTGGGAGCCATATGAATTTCCAGATTCCTCTATTGGTTATTGATCAGGGAAGTGTCTCGATCATGTCTGCATAATTCACGAACCGTAGGGAGACACACTTAAGGATTCGACGTTGTTTGAGTAGTTATGGTATTATGAGAAAGAGACCGAATGTTGTTCAGAGTCTCGGATGGGATCCGGGATATCACGAGGTGATCCGGAATGGTCCGGAGAATAAGATTCATATAAGGAAAGTCCCGTTTCGGAGTTGGGGAATGGTTCCGGTGTTTTCATCGGGAACATTCTAGAAGGTCCCGGAATGTCCGGCACTCCGGGGGGGGGGGGGGGGAAGGGTACATGAATGTGTCATTGTAAGTTGGAATGATTGCATCATGTACTAGGTGTTCTTGCTGTCCAAAATAAAGGGTTTATTTAAATCCTAAATTGAAAAGTCAAACGGCTAGTTTGAAAGTCAAACGGCAAGTTTTTGGAAAGTGGAAAGAGGAGGAAAAGAGGAGGCCGAGTTGGGGAGGGATTCCTCCTCCCCAAGCCGGCGCCCCACTCCAAGGCCGAGTTGGGGAGGGACTCCACTCCCTCCCCTTGGCCGGCCAGCCCCTCCCACCTATATAAGGAGGGGCAGGGCTCCCTCCTAGCACACACAAGTTCCTATCCTCTAAACTAAACCCTAGACCTAAACCCCGGTTTAGAGCTATTTCGGTTTAGAGCCTTCTAATTGGTTTAGAGCCTTCTAATTGGTGTGTCTAATTACTAGACCACTAATAACCTCTCTCATAAGCTCCACCATACTCGCACCGGCTTAAGGCGAAGCCCTGCGGGATCTCCCCTCTACTTCCGGTACCACGCCGTTGTGCTGCCGGAATCGCGAGGAGAGTGCTACAACCTCCGCTGCCTGCTGGAACAAGGGAGAGGAAGGTCTTCGTCGAGTACCGAACGTGTGACCGACTGCGGGAGCGCTGCTGGAACGTGGCGCTGGAAGGATCGTCTACGCGATCTTGAGATCGGAAAGAGTACGACTACATCACCCACGAGAATCTGCTCTCGTTAAACGCTTTGGAATCTTCGAGGGTAAGTTATTCCATCGACTCGTTGCTACAATCTAGTAGATAGATCTTGGCTTGTTTGTTTGTATGCGGTAGAAAAATTTTGTTTTCCATGCTACGAACCCCTACAGTGGTATCAGAGCCGTGTCTATATGTAGATCTGTTGCACGAGTAGAACACAATGGTCATTGTGGGCGTTGATGCTTTTATTGTAGATTGCTTTTTGTGTACTTTGCATCTTGCGGTATGTTGGGATGAACCGGCCCGGGCTAACCTTACATGACATCGTTCATGAGACTTGCTCCACGCTTGACATGCAACTCGTATTGCATAAGTGGCTTTGCGGGTGCCTGTTTCTCCTAGCATAGTAAAGATCCAACTTACAACGGGTAATCAACAATGCTAGTATCAATGTTGTGGTTCTTGTTCGTAGGTTAGAACGACACTTATGGAAAGCCCCAAACCACGTAAAATATGCAAAGAAAGTAGAAGCGTCTAACTTTGTTTTGCAGGGGTGTGCAGTGATGTGATATGGCCATGATTGTGATTATATTTGATGTATGCAATGTTCCTTATTGTAAGTTGGCAACCGGCAGGAGCCATATGGTTGTCTTTAATTTCTGTTAAGACCTGCGTGTCTATTCAAAATAGTTGTAATAGTTGAAGCCGGTGGACGACAACCATGGTGAAGCGTCATTGACCTTGATGCAATGCTGGTGATGATGGAGATCATGTTCGTGCTTGAAGATGGAGATCGGAAGCACAAAGAAGAAAGGCCATATCATATCACATATTATGAATTGCATGTGATGTTAATCCTTTATGCATCTTGTATTGCTTAGTAGACGACGGTAGCATTATAAGATGATCCCTCATGCACATAAATTTCAAGTTCTAAAGTGTTCACCCTTAGTATGCACCGTTGCCAAAGCTTGCTGCTTCGAAGCACCACGTGATGATCGGGTGTCTTTGATTCCGCGGGTGAATACAACGTAAGCAAGCCAGATTTGCTTATGCGGTAGCTAAGGTTTGATCTTGACGAGCCTAGCATGTACAGACATGGCCTCAGGAACACGGATTACCGAAAGGTAGAGCATGAGTCATATAGTAGATATGATGAACATGTTGATTGTTCGCCATTGAAGCCATATCAACTCTCGTGATGATCGGTTTTGATGTGGTGGATTTGGTTCGTGTGATCACTAAAACAATGTGAGGGATGTTGTTTTGAGTGGGAGTTCACCTAGATTAATTTAATTATTAATTAGAACTCAATTTATCATAAACTAAATCAAAGTGAATTTGCATAGTTGTTGTAGTCATTGGCATCCGTTTACCACCTTGCGCTTAGTTATAATTGAGATGATAGAACTATAGAATTCTGGTTAGTTACTTTACGAACTGGTATCGTATTGTTTTGAAGTGTTAATCTAAAGTTTAAAAGTCCTATTGCAAACTTTCAGTAAGTTCCGGTTACTCCATGAAGTTTAATAATTGGTATTAAATCAAGAGTAACAATTCCAAGTGTTAGTATATAAAATATCGTGTTTGTCTCCATGATTCTTGATATTCAAAGGATTATCTTAATATCAAGGTTATCTAGGATCTGAAAGAGTTGTTTCAGAAACCATGATGTGTGGAAGATATTGTGATATCTGAAACGAAGTTTTGGTTGCAACATGATAGAGTATAATATGGCAAAAGTCATGTTCTCGTATTTGATGGGAATTTGCAAAAGGTTGGAGACACTAGTTGTCCTAATCTTCCAAAAGGTTTTGGAGAGCAACATTATACTCGCGATTCACCGTTATAAGCTAAAAGTAGCTTGGTCATGGACGATTCCATGATGAAGGTGAATATTTGATGTAGGTAAAATGTTTACTACACCAATAGATTACTAAAGAAAGGAATTTGAAAGAACACCAAACATTTGATGATGGTGATCTACTTCAAAGTGCAAATCCAAAGACATTGGTATTTAATTATACACGCTTTGGACTATGTGTCATATGTATGACTCCACTATTGATGTTGATAGATTCTTTCAAGCTGAAAAGGAAATACTGAAAGAGAATCTCATAAGTATATGGCAGAAAAGAAAAGACTAAAATTGTTCAGTTTAAGTATATAGATGATATACATGTTATGGCTATATTCTTTGCTTATTAAACAATGTGGTTCTTAAGTATTTTGATACTGAATTTGTTGGTGTGAATCGTCATACGAAACAACAGAATTCATGAACTACAATGGCCTAAGTAACTAGCAAAAGAATATGTGATGATGTTCATCGAGAACAAATAAAGGGTTATTGTGTTTCTCGTTAAACATCAAAGCTTGCCTTCAAGATTTGTTTTATCAGGTATTATGAGAACAAAAGGGTTGTTCAAATAATTGCCGTAATCCATAAAAAATGGATGATTTACAAATCTTGTTGGAGAAATCACATCCATAAAACTAGTGCTAAAAATGTCGAAAGACAAATTGATTGAAAGATCACTTAGGAAGTGACATCGCAGTTTAAATTATATTGGAAAGAAAACATGAAGAAACTCCATGTGGATGTAATTTTGGAGTCTTTTGATTTTGATCAAATGATGCTTGTGAAACTTTCCTAGAGATAATTAAAACTTCGTTCATAGGCCAAAAGGGAACGAATGGCTAGCTTATTGGAACTTGTACATATTGTTGTATGAAATCCATTTTATGTAGTCAAGAGCGATGGATTTCAAACTTCATATGCTTTCTCCAAAAATTTGAGTGAATATATGAATATTTACTTAATAAGGATGAAGTATGAAACATTTGAAAAGTTCAAAGATTTTCAAGATGAAGTGCAAAATCATTGTAACAAGAATATAAATAGTTTATGATAAGATCATAAAGGAAGATATTTGAGTTACAAGTTTAGCATAATACCTAAGATTTAAGGAATCGTTCCGTGGATTTGCATTTCCCGAAACACCATAAGAGTATGGAGCGTTCGAGGTATGTAATTAAACCTTGTTTGACATGGTAAGATCAAAGGTGTAATTCATAGAACTGCCATTATATTTTAAAGATTAAAAGCTTTAGAGACTACCGTTTTCCACTGAAAAGAGCTCCATCATAATCCGCTGAAATGACACCATATAATGTTATGGTTTGGGATAAAACCCAAGTAGTCCTTTCTTAAAACATTGGTATGCTATGCATAAGAAAGATGTATGCAACCAAAGTCGGATAAACCTGTCTTTGTATAAATATTAAGTATTCCTCCACAAACACCGGAGACAAAAGTGTTTGTCACTTAGAACGTCAAGTTTCTTTAAGAAGGAATTTTTCGTGAAAAGTTAAAGTGGGAGGACAATAGAACTTTGATAAGGTTAAAAGAACCTTAGCTATATGTGCAGAGTTGCGCAGCACCGAAAAGTGTTCCGGAGGCAGCAATAATGCTCATGGCTCACGTGCCTCAAAGGTTGTGGTCACGGAGGTCTAAGTTTCTATTGAAACAAGTAGGTCGAGTAAACAATCAAATACTAAGATTTGAGGGTTGAATCATTATTTGAGAATAATGAACGGACTACATGCAAAGAAGCGATGATGGGCCCTGACTCCGTCAAATGGCTTGAAGCCATAAAATCCGTGATAATTCCATACACGAGAAATCAAGTTTTGAACTTGAAGGACCCTCGAGAAAGGTGTAAGACCTTACAGTTGTGTTTGGATCTATAAAGAAATAGACATGGATGTTTCACATCTAAAGTCGACATGTTGGGAGAGAGTTCACAACAATGTTCAAGGATTGACTATGACAAGATTTGATCTTTCATAGCGATATTTAGTCTATACGGATTAATATAGCAACCACTACATATAATTTTGTTATGTGGTAGTTGAATAAACAAAACAAGTTCTTCTAATAGAATTGTTACCTAGGACGTGTGCATGACATGGTCCACAGGGTTTTGTTAATTCAAAGGATGCTGAATGCATATGCAAACTTCAATGGTTGAAGTAAGCATAGCGGAGTTGGAATCTTCACTATGATGAAACTGTTAAAAGAGTTTAATTTCATCGGAGACAATGAAGATGCTTGCATTTGCAAGAAATTAAGTGGGAGCGCTAAAGACATATTTTTAATACATTATGTGGAGGACATATTGTTGATTAGAAATGATGTATCTTTTATTAACACATATTAAGAATTTCATCCTGATGAAAGACTTAGGCAAAACCCAAATATTTGGCATCAATAGATGCTAATATGGTTGTGCCAGAAGTACATAAACGAGATATTGAATGAGTTCAATATAGAAACTACAAGAAAAGGTTCTTGTCACACAGAAAGGATTGAAAGAGTTCAATGTTGATGATATATTCAAGTGTATTGACATTTGGTAAGTGAAACAAAGATTCAAGTATAGATTGATACTTGATGTATGAAATCACAAAGAGTGTTTATATCAATCATACTGTGGTATGTACAAATCCAGATATGTCCTATGCTCTAAAAGTTATGAGCATATACCAGAATGATTCATAAGATGATCATTGGACGATAGTAAGGATATTCTTATGATCTTTTGGAAGAACTAAGAGTATATTATTTGTAGAAGTGACAAATAGATGGTTAGTTCATTGTAAAAGTACTACATTGATACTAGTTTTGTCACAGAGTACAAATTAAGTTTATCTCAATCTAAATTAAGGGTGGCACAATATAATGGAAAGTGAGTTCCATAATGGATTTGGATGAGTTCCAAAGTTAAGACATTGTGACAGATACTTCAACAAAAGGCTAAGTATATGACTGCTATTATAGCAGCAAAAGAGGGCATTTGTGTCAAGTAGTTTGTTATCAAACTAGGTGTAGTTCACAGCGGGATAATACTATGAAGATATATTGTGCGACAATATTATCAACATGTTTTAACCCCAAAGAACTAAAGGTCACACCGAAAGACCAAATTATACAAAGCCATCTCATTAGAGAATGAGTGATGCGTAGAGACGCAAAGACATGCAATTACACACGGACCTGGAAGTGTCAGATCCGGAGATCAGTTGACCACTAGCAATCGTGTACATGCAACACCGGAAAGCCATAGGTGTTGAATACACAAAGGTTTGAAACTAGATTATTGACTCTAGTGCAAGTGGGAGACTGTTGGAGATATGCCCTAGAGGCAATAATAAATATAGTTATTATTATATCTTTGTGTTTATGATAAATGTTTATATTCATGCTATAATAGTATTAACAAGGAAACATTAATACTTGTGTGAATTGTAAACTTAAATTGAAGTCCCTAGTATAGCCTCTATACTTCACTAGCTTGTTGGTTAATAGATGATTGTGGTTTCCCTATCATGAACATTGAGATGTTATTAACAACAAGATCATATCGTTAGGAGAATGATATGGTGGACATACTCCTATAGATAAGCGTAGCATAAAGATCAAGTCATTTCAATAGTTCAATTGCTATATGCTTTCTGATACATAGTAACCTAATTCCTTCGACCATGAGATCATGCATATCACCTTTACCGGATGGATGCTTTGATGTCATCAAACACCACACCGTAACAGGGTGGCTATAAAAGTGGCATTGAGTATTCGGAAAGTATTGGTTGAAACACATGGATCAAGAGTGGGATTTGTCCATCCATATGACGGATAGATATACTCTGGGCCCTCTCGGTGAAATGTCATCCAATTAGCTTGCAAGCATGTGACTGGGTCACAAGGGATCACATATCACGGGAACGAGAAAAGAGTACTTATCAGTAACGAGGTTGAACTAGGTATGCAGAGATACCGATGATCATAACCTCGGATAAGTAACATATCGTGAGACAAAGGGAAATTGGTATCGTATGTAAGTGGTTCATTCGATCGCAAAGTAATCGTAGAAATATGTGGGAGCCATATGAATTTCCAGATTCCTCTATTGGTTATTGATCAGGGAAGTGTCTCGATCATGTCTGCATAATTCACGAACCGTAGGGAGACACACTTAAGGATTCGACGTTGTTTGAGTAGTTATGGTATTATGAGAAAGAGACCGAATGTTGTTCGGAGTCTCGGATGGGATCCGGGATATCACGAGGTGATCCGGAATGGTCCGGAGAATAAGATTCATATAAGGAAAGTCCCGTTTCGGAGTTGGGGAATGGTTCCGGTGTTTTCATCGGGAACATTCTAGAAGGTCCCGGAATGTCCGGCACTCCGGGGGGGAAGGGTACATGAATGTGTCATTGTAAGTTGGAATGATTGCATCATGTACTAGGTGTTCTTGCTGTCCAAAATAAAGGGTTTATTTAAATCCTAAATTGAAAAGTCAAACGGCTAGTTTGAAAGTCAAACGGCAAGTTTTTGGAAAGTGGAAAGAGGAGGAAAAGAGGAGGCCGAGTTGGGGAGGGATTCCTCCTCCCCAAGCCGGCGCCCCACTCCAAGGCCGAGTTGGGGAGGGACTCCACTCCCTCCCCTTGGCCGGCCAGCCCCTCCCACCTATATAAGGAGGGGCAGGGCTCCCTCCTAGCACACACAAGTTCCTATCCTCTAAACTAAACCCTAGACCTAAACCCCGGTTTAGAGCTATTTCGGTTTAGAGCCTTCTAATTGGTTTAGAGCCTTCTAATTGGTGTGTCTAATTACTAGACCACTAATAACCTCTCTCATAAGCTCCACCATACTCGCACCGGCTTAAGGCGAAGCCCTGCGGGATCTCCCCTCTACTTCCGGTACCACGCCGTTGTGCTGCCGGAATCGCGAGGAGAGTGCTACAACCTCCGCTGCCTGCTGGAACAAGGGAGAGGAAGGTCTTCGTCGAGTACCGAACGTGTGACCGACTGCGGGAGCGCTGCTGGAACGTGGCGCTGGAAGGATCGTCTACGCGATCTTGAGATCGGAAAGAGTACGACTACATCACCCACGAGAATCTGCTCTCGTTAAACGCTTTGGAATCTTCGAGGGTAAGTTATTCCATCGACTCGTTGCTACAATCTAGTAGATAGATCTTGGCTTGTTTGTTTGTATGCGGTAGAAAAATTTTGTTTTCCATGCTACGAACCCCTACACAATCCACTTGAACTTGATGTATAACATCTTGTTCTTCTCAAGTGGGAACACCTTTCTTGATTGCTCTTGCTTGATAAAGATGAGGACTTGCAAATTGCTCCCCCATACTCCATGGGGAAACTTCTTCTTTGAACTTCTCTTAATCACTCCATGATCACGAGGATGGCAAGCTTCAAGCATGAGGTCTTCTAGAGATGATGCATCTTGAGCTTGGCCTTCTTCATCCCTTCTTGAGGTTGATCAATCTTTATGCAACTCTTTGCACTTGTCTTGATCAAACTTCAAGCTCCTTCTTTCTTCATGATTCCAATGGCACAAAGCCCTTGGACATTTCTTCATCTTTCAACCTTGAGACCAACACATGGCCCAAGCTATGCCAATGGACAAACCTACAAGTGAAACTCAATTTACACATTAGTCCATAGAGATTGTCATTAATTATCAAAACCACACATGGGGCATAAATGGATACGGGTAGGCTACACTAGCGCAAATCAAAATTTTCTACCATGTAAACCAGGATTATTGTTGTCATAGATCACGGGATTACCACTAGACGCGTAGTTGCGGAATTGATGAAGCGTCGAGGCAGTGTAGACGTTCTACGTCTCCTCCTTGTCCTCGTCCCCTGAGCAGCTCTCCTTGCGCGGCTTGTCCAAGTGCCACAGATACAGCAGCTCCGAGGTATCCACACCTACAGGGTGGAAGCGTCAGACGCTGGACTGCTAGCTCCACGCGTGCAACACAGGCGTGAGGAGTGGCGGCTGGGTGGAATGGTCTAACCCTGGTCAGCTCGCCCCATTCTCTCTTATATATGCGTCCTAAGTGGGCTTCTACATTAGCAGCCCATTAGTAGCCTAAGCCTGGTCTAATTTGGATCCAATCCTTATTAGGCTTCCAGCCCCTTAAGTGTGTGACCCTATAGGTTCATATACGTATAGACATGACACGAATATACTTATTCTGTCAATAGTTGGTAGCGGCCTCTAGTAAGATGTGCCAGCTCCTAAACGCATATAAAAAACATATCGGACGAACCATCACAAGGTTTAGTACATGTCTTTCCCTTTGCCTCACGATATTTGGTCTAGCTCCAAGCTGACCTCCCTTTCTCGATAATGTGATTCGGAATCCCTTTACTAGGTTAACTCTTAACCATATGTAGCACGGCCATGCATTTCTGGATACGATCACTCGAGGGCCCTAGAGATATCTCTCTCAAGTAGAGAGGGGCAAATCTCATCTTGATTGACCATGTCTTGCAGCATGCTTCAGGACAAACCCGAAAGCTACCTTTATAACTACCCTGTTACGATGCAGCGTTTGATAGCCCCAAAGTAGGTCGATCCACATCTCAAGTACATGCGACGATCCCAGGTCTAAGGACAAAACGTACACGATGTATAGAGAGAGCTGCAAGTCTAATTGCCAGTCTCAAGATGGGTCATTCCAACCCCATGTTCATAACATGTGTCCACATCATTGGTTTGACATATCCATGTCTATGACTTGCGAAACATAGTCATCAACCAATCGATGCGCTAGTCTAATATTCACGTGTGTCCTTACATGAACTCCTACTAGGGACAACTATCAAATAACCATACAAGTAAAGAGTTTCACAAACAATTCACATAATTGCCAATCAATACAAATTGCCTGATATGGATATTCAAGAACATTACAATAACTCATGGATACACAAGAAATATAATCATCTCCATGATTGCCTCTAGGGCATATTTCCTTCAGGGCATACATGCCATTTCACCCTTGTTCCTGTTTCATCAAGGGCATCATCCAAGCATGCTCTTATAACCACCAAGCCTTCATCCTCAACGTGGCATCTTCGTCTAGGAAATCCGTCAACCTTTATTGTTTAACAAGTTCTTAGAAAGAATAATTTGTCATATACTCCTGAAATAAATGCTTACATATGTGATCCATGCCAGCAGGCTAAGAATCATCAATTAGCATATCATGTATCCACTAGTGTTTCTAAGTACCTCTTGAGCAAGTCTTTTCTGATGTATGGGGTCCTGCTCCATTGTATGTAGGAAAATATGCTTATTATGTAAGTTTTATTGATGATTTTAGCAAATACACTTGGCTATATTTGCTTAAAAAATGTTGCAAGGTGTACCAAGTCTTTCTTGATTTCCAACAATATGTTGAACGAAAGTTTAATAAAAAGATTGTTACTATGCAAACAGATTGTGATGATGAATATGAAAAACTCAATAGCTTCTTTCAACGTATAGGCATTACCCACCATGTATCATATCCACATGCTCATCAACAAAATGTATTTGCTGAATGCAAGCATCGACACATTGTTGAAGTTGGTCTTGTCTTACTTGCCAATGCATCCATGCCTCTAAAATACTGGGATGATGCTTTTATTATAGCAACATTCCTCATAAAATTGCTTCCCACAAAGGTTCTTAACCTTGCAAATCCTACAGAAAAAACTCCTGCAAGTCAAGAATAACTATGATTCACTTTGAGTCTTTGGTTATACTTGTTGGCCAAATCTTCGACCCTACAATAAACACAAATTATCTTTATGTTTCAAACGGTGTGACTTTCTTGGCTACAGTTCAAAACACAAAGGAGTAAGGTGTCTTGACACCACAATTGGTCATTTCTATATTTCTCATGATGTTGTCTTTAATGAGAACATTTTTCCTTTTGTTGATCTTAACCCAAATGCCGGTAGACATCTCCGTGAAGAGATTCTTCTACTTCCACAAAATGATATTCCTTCCACATCTAACAATACAGGTGTGCAAACTAATGAACATTTTTTGCAAGTTGTACATGTAGTTTATCCTCCATAGATTATTGAAGAGCCTACAGTTATTCTTGGTGAAAATTCTCCTCAAAATGATGTACAAACTGGTGAAAACCACACATCAAATGATGGCGCTAATCAAGAGAACATGACAAGTCAGGATCACGGCGATCCCGAGGTTGATCCTGCCTCGGATCGTACTCCTGCTGACGCTGACGGACGTAGCGCCGCATCCCAGAATTATGCGCAGCATCAGGGAGCCAACTCTCCAGGCGTCACGTCTCCCGTGTCACCATCACGGTCCCCATCCGAACCCGCGTCGCCCACGTGGCACCAGGACTCCGGGTCGTCCACGCCGTGTGAGGACTCCGCGTCGCCATCACGGGTCTCCTCTGAATCCGCGTCGTCCACGTGGATCCAGGACCCCGTGTCATCCACGCCACGCCAGGACCCTGCGTCGCCCGCGTCATAGTCACAAGACCACTCTCAGCCCGTGTCGCCAGTATCGCCTACGTCGTTGTCACGGGATCTAGGAGTCAGCTGCAGCAGTGCTAGATCTGATGATGGCGCTTCACGATCCTCTACGCATCCTCCTGTTGTACCCCAACCTGCAAGTGGTGTTCAAACCCATCTACAAAAAGGTATCAGTAATCCAAAAAAATATACTTGCCTTACTCACATCTACAGGCGAACCAACAAATCTTGTTGAGGATTTAACTGATGAAAATTGGAGATATGCCACGCAAGATGAATATGATGCCCTCATTGCCAACAACACATGGCACCTTGTACCTCCAAGCTCCAACAAAAATGTCATTGACTGCAAATGAGTTTATCATATCAAAAGGAATGCTGATGGTACTGTCGACAGGTATAAAACTCGGCTTATTGCAAAAGGATTCAAACAACGGTATGGTGTAGATTATGAAGATACTTTTAGTCTTGTAGTGAAGGCGGATACTATTCGACTTGTTCTATCTATATCTGTCTCTAGAGGATGGAGTTTACAACAGCTAGATGTCAAGAATGTGTTTTTACATGGTGTTCTGCAAGAGGAGGTTTATATGAAACAGTCACTAGGTTTTGAGTCTTCCGCTACTCCAAAATACATTTGCAAACTTGACAAAGCACTCTATGGTTGAAATCAGGCTCCTCATGCTTGGTACTCTTGGCTTAGTTCCAAGCTGCATACTCTTGGATTTATTCCTTCTAAGGCTGATACATCTCTGTTTCTTTACAACAAGTCAGGGATTGTTGTGTTTCTGTTAATTTATGTTGATGATATCATAGTCACTAGTTCTTTTGATTTGGCAATATCTGCTCTTCTTCATAATCTGAGTTTCGAATTTGCTCTTAAGGATCTTGGAGACTTAATTTCTTTTTAGGACTTGAGGTTTACAAGCAGTCCGATGGCATGTTGCTCAATTAGGATAAATATGCTGCAGATCTCTTGACACGTGTTGGCATGCATGACTGTACGTCATGCCCAACACCTTTTCCACTACGGATACGTTGCGCTTGACAGATGGATCTCTTCTTGGTCCCGAGAATATTACTCGATACTGGAGTATTGTTGGTGTCGTTCAATATTTGACTCTGACCAGACCCGATATTTATTTTTTAGTTACAAGGTCTGCTAGTATATTCATGCTCCCAAAACTTCTCATTGGACTGTTATAAAGAGAACTTTAAGGTATATTCATGGTACATGTAAGGTTGGTCTTACTTTTTAGAGGTCACACTCTACTCTCCTCAATGCCTATTCAAATGCAGACTGGACAGATGATTTAGATGATAGACGATCCACAGGTGGTTTTGCTATATTTTTTGGTCCCAATCTTATTTTATGGAGTGCTTGCAAACAACCTACGTGTCTCGTTCCAGTATAGAAGCTGAGTATAAAGTACTGGCTAATGCCACAGCTGAGCTTATTTGGGTTGAAGCACTATTTCGTGATTTTTTTGCGATAAAGGACTGATGATATTAAGCCAAAGTTTTTACAGAAAGGTCCAACACAAACTGAAAAATTATAAGGCCAAGAGGACCCCGATTCCATCGATGACGACGAGGACGTATGACGGCGCGCCGCCGCTGCTTCTCCGCACTGACCCTGGAACGGGAGAAGTCCCTCTTGCGGACAGGAAGTCGACAAACTCAGCTCTGAGGAGCCTCCACCTTGCACCGCCGACATCGTCGCTTTGTTCAACATCACCAAGACCTCCAACTACTTCAGACTTCCGGCTCCGCCGCACCTCGGACACCGGCGAGGGAACGCCACGCAGCACAGCTCCGAGGACCTGCACACATGGCCAAAGTGGTCGATCTGCAGTGAAGCTCCACCGAGCCACACCGCCGGAGAGGACGACCGCCACCACAAAAATCTGCCCCGACCACGCCGCCCACTCCTCGCCGCTGCCGACAGGAGACCTCCCAGACACTACTTTATACACACTACGAGACGGGATCCCCAACCTCCCGCCGCCAGAGCGGCCGACGGAGGCAGGGATCCGGCGAATCGACGGTGGTTTGGAGGATTGGCCGGTGAGATCCAGAAAAATCGCCCCCTGCTACAAGGACGGGAGAAGGGAAAGCGTCCGTGTCTAGACCACTGAACTTGGTGTTTCACTCAAGGAAAAACCATGTCTATTGTATGACAATCTTGGTGCAATATATCTCTCTACTAATCCAGTTTTCATGCTCACATCAAACATATCGAGATTGATTATTATTTTATTCCGAAGTGTGTTTCCAGCAAACAACCGGATGTCCGGTTCATTTTAAGCAAGGATCAAATTGCAGATGGATTTACCAAAACTTTATATATTAAAAAGTTACCTGAGTTTAAACGTAATCTAAATCTCTTTCAGTCTAGATTAAGGGGTATTAGAAATATAATATACCAACAAAAAACGATATGGTGTAGTACATCAATCGTATACATATCAATCTTGTATTACCACGTGAAGTAATATTCCTTACCTATATAACACGTAACCGGCCCGCGAAAGAGGTCAAACTGTTCTATTCACGATTTCCACACATGCGAACTACCACACACGGCCGAAACAGTTATCACGTCCTCATATTTTTTTTTGGAAATAGGCGCTTTTATTGAAATTGTTCAAAGCTTACACCCGGCCTCTGCATAACCAAGATGCACACAGCCACACGAATCGACAGTACTAATTTAAAAAGTAAAAAGTAGACAAGCATTACATAATGGCAATATCTAAATAAATGTCTAGAATCTAAGGTAGATCAATCCTCAGATCACATGGCCATCCATGTCGGGAGAAAATATCCCTCGTCGTGTCCTCCAATCGTGTACATCCCTCCATAAATAAGTCGCGAAACTCCAAACGTTGGAAAATATTCCAAGACCGGAGGATAGTCGTGGCTCGATAGACAACCTGCAAAGGAGAAGACACAATGTTATTAAAAATCTTGTCATTTCTACAAAGCCATAGCGACCATATAATGTCAAGCGCTCCCACCCTAAACAAAGTTCAGTATTTATCAACAATTCCATGAAACCAATTACCAAAAGCATTGGTTACAGAGCGTGGCGGAGATAAACCAGATGCTATTTGGATGAATGACCAGATAGAGCGAGCAAATTTGTAATGGAAGAATAAATGGCGAATTGTCTCATCTTGATGACAAAAAACACATTGTTTACTTCCATGCCAATTTCTCTTTGCAAGATTATCTTTTGTTAGAATTACCCCTTTCCGTAGATACCAAGCAAATATCTTCGTCTTAAGGGGTATTTTCATTTTCCAAATTTTACTATTATCATCATCGACCGGGATATCCGGTTGGATCAAGGCTTTATATAGTGAGCCAATAGAAAATTTACCACTTTCTAGTAATTTCCATTTGAACACATCGACATCGTCCGACAATTGTATTATGGATAATCGTAATAATAGATTGTTCCAAGATACTAGTCTAGGACCGATGAGGCTTCTTATGAAAGACACATTAAGAGGATAATTTTCCATCACTGTGGAAAATATAGAGCTGGATATTGTTCGCGAAGAGTAGTTTGGCCTAGCCACTTATCTTCCCAAAACCTAATCTGTGATCCATCCTTAATCTCGAAAGCACCAAAACGAAAGAAATGTTTCTTGGTGGCCATAAGACCCGCCCAAAAATGTGAATCTCCGGGTTTCCAAACCACTTGAGATACAGCTTTGGACCCCACATATTTCCTCCATAACATGGTCTGCCAAACACCATCTTCTATAAGTAGTTTAAAAATCCATTTGCCCAAGAGTGCTGTGTTTTTCACTTGCAAATCGTGTATACCCAGTCCACCAAACTCCTTCTGGAGCCAAACCACATTCCATCTGGCAAGTCGATATTTCTTTTTCTCGCTATCCCCTTGCCAAAAGAATCTTGAACGGAAATAATCCACTTTGTTCAAGACCCCTTTTGGTAATTGGAAGAACGAAATCATATACAGTACCATATTAGTGAGTACTGAATTTATGAGTACTAGTCTTCCACCAAGGGATAGCAATTTTTCTTTCCAACTATTAAGAGGTTTTTGTAGCCTTTCCTCAACAAGTTTCCATTCAGCAATTGTGAGACGCCGATAATGGATCGGTATTCCCAAATAATTGATTGGAAACTGCCCCTGATCATAGCCAAAAAGTTCAGCATATAGGTGGGACTCGTTTTGGGCCTCGCCAAAGCAATACAAATCACTCTTATGGAAGTTTATTTTAAGTCCAGATAGCTGCTCGAATGCTGATAATATTAATTTCAGATTCTTCGCCTTCTCTAGATCATGTTCCATAAAAAGAATTGTATCATCGGCGTATTGAAGAATGGAAAGTCCACCATCAATAAGATGTGGAACCAGTCCTTCAATTTGACCATCAGCCTTAGCTCTGTCAATAAGGATAGCCAACATATCAGCCACTATATTAAATAGTAAAGGCGATAATGGATCCCCTTGTCTCGGTCCTTTCTTGGTTTGGAAGTATTTGCCAGTATCTTTATTTACTTTAATGGCAACACTACCCCCAGACACAAACGACTAAATAAGAGAGCGCCGCTCCTCAGAAAAACCTTTCATGCGGAGTGTTTGCTGAAGGAAAGACCAATTGACTTTGTCATATGCCTTCTCAAAGTCAATCTTGAACAATACACCATTTAATTTTTTTGAGTGTAGTTCATGGATTGTTTCATGCAAAATTACAACACCATCTAGGATATTTCTTCCTTGCATGAACGCAGTTTGAGACGGGCTAACAACATTGTCAGCAACTGAATTTAGTCTAATCGTGGCAACTTTAGTAAAAATCTTAAAGCTAACATTAAGCAAGCAGATTGGACGATACTGTTGTATACGTTCTGCATTGTTAACCTTGGGCAGTAAAATTATATTGCCAAAGTTAAGCCTAAAGAGATCCAATTGTCTGACTTGCAAAAACCCAAACAAATTCATCAGGTCCTCCCTGATAACGTCCCATATTTTTTGGTAAAATTCCGCTGGGAAACCATCAGAACCTGGTGCTTTGTTATGTTCCATTTGAAAAACTGCTTTCTTGACCTCTTCCTCGGTATATGAGGCAGTTAGAAAGCAATTTTTTCATCAGAGACCTGGGGAATATCGGACGTTTGGGACTCATCCATAGAGAAGGAGTTTTCCTCTAGGGCCCCAAACAAGGATTTATAATAGGAAGTGATATATGACTTCAGATGCTCCTGTCCCTCAATCATACCTTCATCCTGAATCAGAGAATGAATAAGTTTCTTCTTATGCTTGCCATTGGCAACAGCATGGAAGTACCTAGTATTCGCATCTCCTTACAGAATAAATTTTGCTTTAGAGCGTTGGTACCATTTGAGTTTCTCCTCGCGCAGAAGTCGGGCTATCTCCGCATTTGATTGGCTTTTGAGCTCAATTTGTTGTGCAGTTAACGGCCCAACTTCTGCGGAAGCCTCCAAGACATCAATAATAGATGTTAGGCGTAATTTTTATTTTTTGAGGATACCAGTTGTGTGCATGGCCCAACCCCGAAGGAACTTGCGTAAAGTGCGCATTTTGTTATTCCATCGTAGTATAGGCATTTGGCCACCTACCGGTTTCTCCCAAATAGCCTTAACCATCTCATAAAAACCGTCGCGGATCATCCAATCAAGTTCAAATTTAAACTCATTCGTAGACTTCCGTGGCGGTGATCCAAAAGATAAAAGTAAAGGAGCATGATCCGACAAAGCCTCAATACGCTCTAGAGCGCGAACAGTTACCATGGGGAACTTTTGTTTCCAGTCAGTATCCATAAGCACTCTATCAATTTTTTCGTATGTTGGCTCCGGAAGACTATTAGCCCTTGTAAATTGCCTTCCTAACATTGTAACCTCCCTCAAGTCCAGACTGTCTATAACAGCATTGAACAGAAAAGGCTAATGTTCATCGAACCGGACCCGACTTTTCTCGTGAGGAAATCTGAGCAAATTAAAATCACCTCCTATAAGGATAGGATATGGATTGTCCTTTGCCAAATTCACAAGATCACGTAAAAAGTCAGCCTTATAAACCTCCTGGGCGGCTCCATATACGGCGACTAAAGTCCATGTGAAATTGTTAGTCTTGTTACGGATATGGAGTTTTATAAAAAAAATCTCCCACCGAACTAGCTAAAACTTCCATATTCTCATCTCTGACGCCTAATAGGATCCCCGCAGATCGACCACGCGGCGGACGTGATATCCACGTGAAGTCCACTCCACCAGAAAGACGATTGAGTAGATCTTGTGAAAAATCCCGTCTACCAGTCTCAGAAATACCCAGAAAATCCAAATTATGGTCTCTCACACAATCAGCAAAGAATAAATATTTAGCCAAGTCCCGAAGACCTCTGCTATTTGAAAATATTCCATTCATTGAGAAACTATAGGAGATTTGGATACACGGGATCTCTTACGCGACCGCTGGCTCTTTGATTTTCGACTAGAAGCTTTCAGCTCATACATAGAGGCAAGCCCAGTCTCATCAAAGTCCACCTCCGACACTTCACCGACTAAGTGAGAAAGGAGTTGACCATCTACTGTGGCATGCAACTCGTCCTCCTCAGTTAGTGAAGCATCAGGAAAAACACCGACCTTAGGAGTAACCGTTAGACGGTCAACCTCCATGTGTCGCAAAACATTAGAAGAAAAAGATACTTCCTGTACAGAGCTACCCAAACTAATGCCAAGATTGGCTAGTTTAGAAGAAATAACAGGAGTAGAAAAGGAAAAAAAGGACTTCGGAGAACTCATTATACCTGCGAATCTAAGTTCCTCTCCGCCTTACGCCGCATGACCTTGAGCATTGAGTCCTCATCATTCGCGGATGCCCCAGAGGCATCGACTCCATGGCGTGCGCACCGCCTGCAGGTTGTACCACTCCCCTACACAACAACTGGCGAAGCGTCCCCTGGAGAAGAAACCCGTGGCAGAGACTGAGACAACCCAGACCCCTCCTGGGTCCGGTCGCCCCCCTCAATCGCCAAAGTCGCCTGACCCAACAGAGTAGGCGAGACGTCGAAAAGCCTCCCAAGGTCCTCCCTGACCATGGAGACGCGGTCATCCACCTCGTCATGATTGGCCAACCCCGCTTGGGTCGGACCAAGCACGACAGCACCCTGAGCTGAACACGGACGTCGCGGACAGCCGACCCCTCCTGGGTCAGCTTTCGCGAACCCACCGAAGGAACAACCTCCTCAAGGACAGGAGTGGAAACAGGAATAGATCTTCCCAAAGTATGCATTCTGGACCTCGCTGGCAAAGCCAAAGAAGACCGCCGTACAGGAATGGAGACCGAGCGAAGATCCTCCTGTAACTGAGCCTGAGAAACACGAGGTGCCGAAGAAGAACCCTTTCCACGAAGAGGGGAATCCAAAGGAAGAGCATCCAGAAGTTGCCGGCCTCGAGGAGTAACCGGAGTAGCATTAAAAGGGGTGACAGCAAGCACCCTCTGCACCCCCTGACTGGAAGACATAGGCGCGGAAGTACCCTGTACAGCCGAAGAAGATCCACCCCCCCCTCCCTGAGTGGTAGCAGCAGCCTCAGAAGTATCCATAGCATCCTCAAAATGCTTCCCATTGGCATCATCATCCGCGTCATCATCTCCTTTCCTCCACAAGAAAGGAACAAACTCTGGTTCCGGAATATAACCCTATGGTTCAATCCGGAAATGAAAGTCAAACACCTTATGCTTGACCACAGCATCAGACACAATAAAATGGCCAAGTGAACCTTTCGCCTTAAGAAAAATCTTCATATCAAGCATCTCCACAAGTATACGGACGACCCCCCGCTTATGTAGGCTGAACAAATCCACATCAAGAGTGTTCCCCATGAGTCCACCAACAGCCCATAAGCCCTGAAAGGATCGCAAAATATGGGGTACCCCCTCCACATGTAGCCAAACCTGATGCATCTCAAACTTATGCGGTACCTCCTCCATCCTGTAAACCGAGAAGGTCAGCTGAGCGGAACTGTCTTCAGGATTCCATCCACCCTGTCCAAATCCTCAAACGTCGGGAAGCTCACCAAGAAGGCAGAGTCTCCATGTGGCACCGCCTCCCACTTCAGCTGATCCTGCACCTAGCACCGCCTGGCAATCTGCCTCTGAACGACCTCTGCTGCAACCATCGGGCCAGAAAATCGTACCAGAGCAATAGGGGTCTTACTGTGCGCAAGATGATCCCGAGTCACAGCATCCGGAATCTGGGTAAAAAGAGTCTGGTCGCTGCCAATCCCAGCCATGTACGGAGTCAAGCGCGGCTGCTTCAGCACCGGACACCTCAAAGTGGGATGTGCAGTACAACCACAAATGTAGCAATAGTGGACCGCCTTACAATCCTTGGTTGCATGAGTATTGACCACACACTTCCAACACCGAACAAACTTGCTAGTCTTCTTACCCCCGACAACAGAAGATACCTGAGGAACATCAACAGGTGGCTGAGGGGTAGCGGCAACCGTCGTCGGAGCACTCAGACCCTGAATCTGCTGACCCTGCACATCATACTGATAATGAACCTGCTGACCCTGAGCCGGAAAGGATACACCACAAACCCCCACATTCTGCATCTGTGGCTGAGCATACCGTACGGACGGCTGCTGCAAGTGTCCACCAGCATGGACCTGAGTCGCGACCATCCCCTGATCAGGAACCTATGGCTGCATCTTATTCTTCCTCTTGTGTGCCGTCTGAGAAGTATGTGCACCCGCTCCGACCACAAAGTGATTATCCTGCGTCGGCCCACCAGCCACTTGCTGAAACGGCATCATCCCTCCCACTCCACCAGCTGGCAGGCCACAATATGGTGGCTGTAACGGACGATACTGAACCTGAGGTGGCCCTGCTGCATAGTACGTCGCAGGCGGCCTGAAGACGATCCCCGGCGGGAAGCCTACAAAAGGCGGCGACTGCGGCATACCCCCAGCAGATGACAGTGCAGCAGGCTGCGGCACCGGGACCAAGTAGGCGGGAATGTTGACCATGTGAGCGGCAGTAGCAGTAACCGATGGACCGGGCGTCTGCTGCGTCGCCGGCAGCGCCTGCATCTGCGGCTGCGCGGGCGGAGCCCTAGGGTTTCCTCCTAGGTGCTGGCTGGCCATCCGCCGCGCTGGGGCAACGACGTCCGCAAACGAGCGCCCAGGCAGAACCGCCGAAGGAGAAGCAGACGGGCTCGACGATGAACGCGGCGCAGATCTTGAGCATGGCGACACAGGAGCAGGACACGGGCACGAAGATGGGAGGGCAGACCTACGCGATACATGTAATCAATCGGCTGCACTCCTGGACCACGCGACTTTGAACCTCCGTGCGATACCAGTCCAGGAGAAAAACAACTCTCCCGTCTCAGACCCCAACTTTGACGTGGCCTCAACGCACAGAGCAAACTCGGACGTGGCCACATCGCACACAGCAGACGAGCCCGCAGCCTCTACCGTCTCAGACCCCAACTCTCTGGCAACCAACCGCGAGGATCCCGGATCCCGAACTGAACCACGCGCCAGAAGCACCTCCTCCAACAGAACTAGCGTAGTCGACGATCCCCGACGAGGCAGCGGCGAGCATCCTTCCTCCAGCACCCTCTCCATGAACTTCCCAAGGATTGGCGGCGCAGAGGCTCTCCGAGGTGGAAGCGGTCCTTTCCACGGCTGTACACACGGTGCGCGGGCCAGCATCATCCCGGTCGGAGAAGCAGACGCACCGCGGAGAGTCTGGCGCGACGACGGCAATCTCCGATCAGCATCAACGTCACGCCACGGAGGAGCCTCCATGGCCAGCGAAGAAGAATCCGCCGCCGGAGAACCCTTCTCCTAGAACCGAGAAGCCGGAGTTGGGAATCCCATCTCCCAGAATTCCTGACGAAGCTCCTTGTCAGATCGCCGTCTTCGGCGAGTGACCGTCGTCCACACAAGCTCACCGGTATCGTCCACCAGCGCATCGATATCCTCCCAATCATCTAGACCCTTCTCCTTGTCGGACTCCGAGTCAGAGCCAAGACACAAAAACCTAGAACCATGGCCTCCCGCGGCCGGCGAGACCGAAGACGAAGAGGCAGGCGCCTGCGACAAGCGCGGCGGCGGCAAAAGGCCGTCAAGCACCAGAGTGTAGCGGCGCCGTCCTCCCATCCATGAGTCTCTAATTCTCATGTGGCCTTACATTACATCTATCTCTCCAGTTCACCTCCCTGTGGCATGTTCGATGCTCACGTATTGGTTGCATGATGTACTAACTAAAGCTGCACACAGAAAGACACCACCACTAGAATCAGTGTGGCGAGCTTCACCGAAGCGACAACACCGAGAGGAGCATAGACGCGTGGAGACCCCACAATATCAAGCTCGCCCTGGCAGGAGGATTAGGGTTCTCTTGAAACAGGCTTTCGCGCAGCTTTATAAATAAAGCACACAAGTGAGACCGCTGCTAGGCCAGACAGCACAACACCCAAGGTACAAACCGGTACAACCACGAGACCAGGGCAGGGGCAAGCAGCACAAATCAAGCCCAAAAGAAAATACAAAAGAAAGGAAAAATAAAATAAAGTCGGCATCAGTGGTGCGACAAGAACGAAGGTAACTCGCCATCGTTGCGCCCACCGGAGAATAACCACCATGGGACTGGCATTCCAAAGCGCCGCATACCAAGTAGCACCTCCAACAAGGGGAGTGACGACAACGACACTGCTGCCCGGACAGGTCCTAGGTTTTCCCCCGGTACGCCTCGGAAGGAGTGAGAGATACACCCGGCGCCCTTCAGGAAGGAGGGTGATACCCACGGGCGTCACCGCGATGGAGTCAAATAGACAGGGATTTCTCCCGACCTCTCAACAGCCACCTCCCAGACCCCTTGAAATGCGCCACCAAACTTGTTGCCCACCTGCACGCGCCAACACGGTCTTGAGGTCACCGCCGTCATCACACCGTGAGCCATGGGGCGAGGCCAGTAAGACCGAGAGAGAGGGACCTTCGGCGAGGGTCGGGATGACCTCAGCACGCGGGAGGGAACTACCTCCACCGCCAGAGGCGGTAGCCGACCGGATGTAGCATCAAGACAAACCAGGCCCGCCAGGCCCGGCCGAGCCCGAGGAGGCTCGTGAAGTCTCGCCGCCCCACTGCAGCAAGGGCACCACCGTACACGCCAACCCTAGCATGAGGTCCAACTCCGTCGATCACCAGGGAACCGCCACCTTGGCAAGTCCCAGCCGTCAAGAAACAGCTCCCACGCCACCGAGCTTGTCGAGCCTCCGCCGGTCTGAGGAACACCAACGCAAGTTGCCTCCCGGAGCCGCCACCGTCGAAGGGACACCTTGCAGACCACCTTCCGGGGCCGCCGCCCCGGCATCCACAGACTCGCTCCCACAGGACCAGGTTCATTGTGTGACCTGCAAGGCGGGGGAGGAATGGTTGGCACAAGATGGTGGCAGCAGTACAGCCGCACGGAGGAGACCGACCTCCACCGCCGATGGCGGTTCCCGACCGGGGCACGGCAGCAGGGACACACCAGGTCTCGGGCCCGGTCGGGCCCAAAGAAGGGCCCGTAAAGTCCCCGCCGCCACGGTGCTGCATCGCAGCCGCCACCATCGCCGCCCTCCTATACGCCCCACCCACCATCCCGCCTCCAGAGGGTGGTAGCCCCGTGCAGGGCCCGCCCCAGACCCAGATCGGGCCCAAGCGGGCCCAGATCTGGGCTAGCCGGAGCTGCCCGAGGGAACAACCCCGCCGGCCGCCACCCCATCGACCCCTATCGGCGTCACCGCGCCACCACCACTGCACCCGTGGAGCCGAGTCGAGCCCCCCGCCGCGCCACCGCCATCGTCATGGGGAGCAGCAACCCCGCCATCATGGACGCTGCTGGAAGCTCCCACCGCCGCCATGGAAGCCGGCTGCGGCCAACGCCACCCTCTGCCCTTGCCGCCTAGGCCACCACCGGCCAGCCCAGGACTAGTCTCTGCCCCGCCGCCCGTCGCGCCGCCGCAGCAGCCCCGCCATGGCGCCCAACGCCAACGCCATGATCTGCCCCGGGCGGACGACCCCGCGACCAACCCCCCAAGGGAGACGACGAGAACTCCCCGCGTCGGCCGGGCTTCGCTCGGGCGCGCCCTCCTGGCGGCGGTGAGGGAAGGTGAGGGGAGAGGGGGGCGGCGGCGGACGGGGCTAGGGTTCCCCTGTCACCACGCGGGGCCAACGAGGGGCATGAGCCGAGAGGGCCTTCTCAGCTATTTGTCCTCTTTCTGGTGGCCAAAACCAGTACGGCGAAGGATGGAGCATCAGAGCTATATTCGACGAACTAAGCCCATAAATAAATCACCTCTATGGAGGACCGAGGCATGTAAGATGCATACATAAATTTTATAATTTATTGACATATACTCCTATGTATTTGTATCTTTAGAATATTATATTCATGTTTTATATAGATTTTCGAAGATTATTTTTTCGCAAAAACAAGCAGCTCGAGCACCAGAACCTCGGGAGGATATCCGCAAGACCCAATCGAGGCCCAATGACGTGACCCACCTTACTGGTCGCTCCACTAGGGCTCGTTCACCCCTCGAGCCTCTGCAACTGTCCATCTTCATCTCAGACTCGAAGTCTTGACCTAAAACACCTATAAAAAGATCCCCCGAGGCAATCTCGAAGGAGGCGGCCGTCAAGGAGGAAGAGAAGGCCCTCCTGCAGCCGACAGATATGAACAACAAGGAGGCCTTTCAGATCAACGTGGAGTAGTTCGAGCTTGAGGAGATGGATAAACAGGACGGGCTTATCGTGGACGCCACCGCTGTTCATTGATCTCTCCTAGGACAAGGAAGAGTAGGCATCACCAAGCCTTGGTTTTAGGGTTATTAGCATGTGGAGCAGTCACATCTGGACTGAAATGGAATGGGCGGGGCGGCCTTCCGAATCGTCGTGGACCAGTCCTAGCTCGACACTACAGGAGTCCACGATGGCGGCTCAGACGCCACCCCCGCCTCCACCTCCGTCGCCGCAAGCAATGTGGCCACTGACGCCAGCAGTAGCAGCCACTGTCGATGTAGTGGCCACCGGCGGCTGTTTCGGACTAGCTATGGACGTCGCCGATGTTCATCCACCTCTCCTAGTAAAAGAACGAGTCGGCATCACCGGCGCGGGCACGTACCCTAGGCCAAGCTAGTGTTTTAGGTTTTTTAGCATTTTTTTCCTATGTAAATTAAGTTTCTTTCAATGAAAATTATGAAAAAAAAGAGTCAGGCCTCTTTTGAAAAATTTGTCTATGGGACAGACCCAAATGGATAAAAATGAACACATTTGGTATTCGAAATGGATACAGTTCGCTTGGAGATGGTCCAAATTTAAAAGGTGCAGAAGTAAACATAGTTACTCCGTACATATAATATCAAAAGTGTACGTGGGCGCTCCACAAATCCAACATCAGAGGTTAGAGCTTCAAATCAATCCTGCACGGTTGCAGTATCCAGGTCCTCGAGGAATTGAACAAACGCCAAGTGAGACGAGCCCCCTTCTTTGAGCGCCTCGGCTGCTCCCTCCTTGGCTGCCGCCACCCGCTCCCTGAGCGCCTCGCCGCCCTCGGACGCCATAACCCACCTGACTTTCTCCTCCACCTCCTCGGCCTTAACCACCTCCTGGTTGTAGCCTCTCATCTCCACCCCGAGCTTCATTTCTTCCACTATGTGCACCTTGTTCACCCTCTGCTCCGCGTACAGCGGCCAGCAGAGCAACGGCAGCCCTGCGGTGATGCCCTCCAGCGTCGAGTTCCAGCCGCAGTGCGTGACGAATGCGCCCGTCGCCCTGTGGCGGAGCACCTCCACCTGGGGCGCCCAGGACTTGACAACGAGCCCTCTGTCCTTGGTCCTCTCCAAGAACCCTTCCGGCATGAGCGCGTCGAGGTCGGGCTCCGGCAGCGGGTCGCCATAGCTGAAATCGGGACTGCGCGGGCTCCGCACAACCCACAGAAACCTCTCCCCTGATTTCTCAAGCCCGACTGCGATCTCCAGAAGCTGCTTAACGGAGAACGTGCCCATGCTGCCGAAAGAAAGGAACACCACGCTCTTGTCCGGCTGCGCGTCCAGCCAGCGCAAGCACTCGTGCTCCTTGTCTCCCCCTCCTCCTCCCGAGACCAACGGCCCGACGCAGTACACCGGCGGCGTGGCACGGCCAGGGACGCAGATCCCGTCCCTCAGAGCGCGCACCGCCCGCGTCTCCAGCGAGTCGAACGAATTGACAAGAATCCCGTCGGCACGGGACATTCGGTCGAACATGCCCACGATGGCCGGGAGCGCCTCGCCGTCGCCGATAACTTCGTTGGGCAGGTCCGAAGCTTTGAACGGAGGAACGCCCGGGAAAGTGATCATGGAGTCGCCGAGCTCCTTCATCTTGGTAGTGTTGCCGGCGACCCTGCTCGGCAGGTTGAGGAAGATGGCGAGGTCGGCGGCGCCCGACGCGTAGAAGTAGTAGACCGGCAGCTCGAGCTCGGCCGCGACGTCCTGCGCGTCGGCGCAGAACATGTCGAGGATGAGCGCGTCGACGGAGGGCAGCGAGCGGAGGAAGTCGCGGAGGGGCGCGTTCATGGCGGTGAGGAGCTTAAATATCTTGGTGACGTGGTGCGTGGACGCGGCGACCTGCTGGGAGTTGGAGTCCACGGGCGCGGGCGGCGGCGGCGGCAGGACGTGGAAGTCGACGGAGGGGTTGGCGGTCTTGGCGCGGGCGACCGCGGCAGAGAAGTCAGTGGACTTGACCCCCGGGTCGATGAGCGCCACGATGACGGCCACGCCGTGCTTGAGGAACACCTTGGCGAGCTCGACCATGGGAACCAGGTGGCCGACGCCGAGGCCAGGGTACAGAACAACGGTTTTCTTCATCGCTTGCACCTCTTCCTCTAGTGTTTTCGCGCGCGCGTTTGTGGCTGAAATGCTAAGGTTCATGTTCTGATCTTGCCACAAACCCAGCTGCTGCGCGAATATATATAACGGCGCTCTCCGGAACCAATCGATGTTAGATTTCGTGTCAAACTTCCTTGCTCGATCGATGAGCTTTGGGTTTGCGTCTCACGGCACTACACGTCCAAGAACAAGAACCACGAGGCGCACCGGCCTGTCACGGCGCCGTCATCGAGACAAGGCTATCTCAGTCATCATCTCCAACGGCTGAACGGCGCGACCCGAATCGATTTGATTTTGTCAGTTTGCGTCGTGGAAAGAACAAGAACTAATGGGCTGTCATTTCGGCTTTTCTGGCCGGTTCAGCTACTCTGGCGACTTCTTTCTCTGTTTTAACACACAAAAATCACTATAAATAAATAAAAAGCCACACAAGCCACAGAAAATACCAAATATAAGAGGTCACATCGGCCACATAAATAGTTTAAATAAAAGACCACGCCAGCCACACAAATACTTCAAATATTAGGCCATATCGGTCACTCAAATAGTTCAAATACTAGACCACATCGACCACACATAGCACGGAATTTGGATGGCCACTCATCTCGTTCGTACATCATCTTTCGCCTCTTCTCGAACCAAGCTCTTTGTTCCTCATCCATCTTGCTTAAGCTGCCCGTTAGAGCATATGTATAATAGGGTGATGCCAGTATACTCTTAGAGTTGTCATTTAGGATGTTTTGCTTAGTTGGAGGAAAGAACTAAGAAAGAGAAGGTCGACTTCTCTTGACTTCTCTTAGCTAAGTGATTGTCTCTTAAAAAACAAGAGAAGGTTGTTTCTCCATTATACCACATATCTTTCCTTAACAACACTAAATCCATTTTAAAATCAATTAATTCTTATTAATTGTTAGACATGATAATAAGAGATAATACATTGTACATCTTATTTTTATTATCTTCTCTAAATGGCGTGAAGGGCTAAGTGGAGACATTCCTTCTCTATCATTGTGCATGCCCTTATGACCTTGTTCTCCTCGCCGAGTAGCTTGATCTCAACTTTCCTTTTCTTGAGCTCATATTTCTTGGCAAGTTGTTGGGCATGGAGCTCAACTTCCCTTTGCTTGAGCTAAAAAAAATTTGGCCCTTGCTTAGACATTGAGCACAACATTGTTTTGTTTGAATTCAACTTCCTTTTGCCTAGCTTGGGAGTTGAGCTCAACTTCAATGGCCTTTGACTTGAGTATGAACTCATCAAGTCCGAGTTTCCTATTTTGGAACTCAAGGAAGCTCTGATGGGTTTCGTAGCATAGTAAATCAAAAAAATTCTACGGATGCGAACGGGAAAGCCAAGATCTAATCTAGGAGATGCAATCAACGAGAGGGATAGATGAGATCTTCATACCCTTGAAGAAATCGTACAGCGGAAACGTTCAAAAGAACGTGGTTGGTGTAGTCGTACTCGCCTTCTCCTCCTCGCGATCTGATCCGATCCAACGCCGCAAGTGGCGGCGCCTCCGAGAGATGCACACGTACGGTGCCGCGACGTCTCCTCCTTCCTCGGTCCAGCAAGTGGGGTGGAGAGATAGATTGGATCTACAACACGACGGCGTGGTGCTATGGTGGAGAGTTTCTGCAGCAGGGCTTCGCCTACACGCAGTCGGGAGAGAGAGAGAGGTAGGGCAGCAGCTGGCGGCTAGGGTTTGGGGTGAGGGTGTAGGGTTCGCAGCATAGAAAACAAAAAAATTCCTACGATGGGAACAACTAAGTACCAAGATCTATCTATTAGATACAAGCAACGGGTGGATATACATCCATAGAATACATACCCTCGAAGACCGAATAGCGTTAACGAGGTTGTACTCGTGGATGATGTAGACGAACGCTTGCCAATCTCAAGATCGTGATGAAGTCCATCTGGTCCAGCCGGTCCAGCACGATCAAGTCCAACACCTCAAAGCAGTGGTGCATCCGTGATCACACACACGTACGGGTAACCCAACAACCTCCGCGCCCTCGCTCCAGCGAAGCAGCGGAAGCAACAAATCCTTCCAGAAAAATCCACCGGGAACATGTATCTCTCTGATCCGAGACCATGGGGAAATTCTAAAGGGGGGAGAGAGATCCTTCGCGAGGAGGTGTGCTTTGAGAGGAGGAGAGGGGGGCCTTTTATAGGGGAGAGGGGGGCACCCAAGGGGCATGGCGCCCAGCCATGGGGCTGCCCCCACCTCTTCCACATTCATGTGGGTGGAGCTCCCACTCAAAATGAAAAGCCTCCACTCCCATTAAAAAGCCTCCACTCAAAAATCCACTCACATGCATTAAATTTCCACCAAATTTAATGCAAGCTCTTATTTAAATAAAACTCTTTTATTTATTTATTCAGAATTTTGTTAATTACTTTAATTAACAAACATTCACATAAAACCCCTTACAACATTTCAATTTCACACGCACCAGTTTCAGCAATTTCAACCGAAACAGTTTCGGTGTCTAGTGAAATAAATTCCTGTGCTTTCCTTTTTCTTTTTCTGGCATATCATTTGCTCTGAATGGTGTCGTCATCCCTTAAGTGTGTTTGTAGGGTTTCGTAGCATGGAAAACAAAAAATTTCTATCGCATACAAACAAACAACCCAAGATCTCTCTACTAGATTGTAGCAACGAGTCGATGGAATAACTCACCCTCGAAGATTCCAAGTGTTTAACGAGAGCGGATTCTCGTGGGTGATGTAGTCATATCTTCCCGATCTCAAGATCGCGTAGACGATCCTTCCGGCGCTGCGTTCCGGCAGTGCTCCCGCAGTCGGTCACACGTTCGATACTCGACGAAGACCTTCCTCTCCCTTGTTCCAGCAGGCAGCGGAGGTTGTAGCACTCTCCTCGCGATTCCGGCAGCACAACGGCGTGGTACCGGAAGTAGAGGGGAGATCTCGCAGGGCTTCGCCTTAAGCCGGAGCAAGTATGGTGGATGATGAGAGAGCTCCTCGGTGATCTAGGGTTTAGACACACCAAGGAGGAGGCTTGGCCGCGGCTAGGGTTAGCTAGGCGACGGCGGCTTGCCCTAGGGCGGCGGCGGCTGTAGGAGGGCCGGCGGCTTAGGGCTAGGGTTTGCGGGTGGAGGTGTTAGGTGTTAGGAGGGGCAGCCCTGCCCCTCCTTATATAGGTGGAGGGGCGCGCCAGGGGAGGGGAGTCCCTCCCTAACTCGGTTTCCCAAGGGGGCCGGTGGAGGGGAGGAACTCCTCCCCAACTCGGTTTCCACCTTCCCCTCCACTTCCCAAAATAGCCGTTTGACTTTTCAAATTGGCGTTTGACTTTTCAAACTAGGATTTGATTAAACCCTTTATTTTATTCAGCGATGACACCTAGTACATGATGCAATCATTCCAATTTGGTATGACACATTCATGTACCCTTCCCCTCCGGAGTGCCGGACATTCCGGAACCTTCTAGAACATTCCCTGATGAAAACACCGGAACCATTCTCCAACTCCGAAATAGGACTTTCCTTATATGAATCTTATTCTCTGGACCATTCCGGATCTCCTCGTGATATCCCGGATCCCTTCCGAGACTCCGAACAACATTCGGTCTCTTACTCATCATTCCATAACTACTCAAAAAACGTCGAATCCTTAAGTGTGTCTCCCTACGGTTCGTGAATTATGCGGACATGATCGAGACACTTCTCCGAACAATAACCAATAGAGGAATCTGGAAATTCATATGGCTCCCACATATTTCTACGATTACTTTGCGATCGAATGAACCACTTACATACGATACCAATTTCCCTTTGTCTCACGATAGTTTACTTATCCGAGGTTATGATCGTCGGTATCTCTGCATACCTAGTTCAACCTCGTTACTGATAAGTACTCTTTTCTCGTTCCCGTGATATGTGATCCCTTGTGAGCTAGTCACATGCTTGCAAGCTAATTGGATGACATTTCATCGAGAGGGCCCAGAGTATATCTATCCGTCATATGGATGGACAAATCCCACTCTTGATCCATGTGTCTCAACCAATACTTTCCGAACACTCAATGCCACCTTTATAGCCAACCAGTTACGGTGTGGTGTTTGATGTCATCAAAGCATCCTTCCGGTGAAGGTGATATGCATGATCTCATGGTCGAAGGAATTAGGTTACTATGTATCAGAAAGCATATAGCAATTGAACTATTAAAATGACTTGATCTTTATGCTACACTTATCTATAGGAGTATGTCCACCATATCATTCTCCTAACGATATGATCTTGTTGTTAATAACATCTCAATGTTCATGATAGGGAAACCACAATCATTTATTAACCAACAAGCTGGTATTATAAAGAGGCTTTACTAGGGACTCTATTTTAGTTTACAAATCACACAAGTATTAATGTTTCCTTGTTAATACTATTATAGCATGAATGTAAACATTTATCATAAACACAAAGATATAATAATAACTATATTTATTATTGCCTCTAGGGCATATCTCCAACAGTCTCCCACTTGCACTGGAGTCATCTAATCTAGATTACATGGTAATATACCGAACACCCAAGGCAGTTTGGTGTTGGTCATGTTTTGCCCTCGGGAGAGGTTTAGTCAACGGATCCACCACATTCAGATATGTGTGTACTTTGCAAATCTTTATGTCCCCATCTTGGACATGTTCTCGAATAGCGTGAAAACGTAGCTTGATGTGCTTCAGCTTCTTGTGTGACCTTGGTTCTTGCGCATTGGCTATGGCGCCCATGTTATCACAGTAGATAGACATTGGGTCCAGCGCACTTGGAACCACACGCAGCTCTGTAATGAACTCTTTCATCCATATCGCTTCTTGTGAAGCCTCCGAAGTAGCCATGTATTCCGATTCAGTTGAAGATCTCGCCACAACGCTTTGCTTTGCACTCCTCCAGCTAACTGCTGCCCCATTCAAAGTAAATATGTATCCAGATTGTGATTTAGAATCATCCGGATCGGTGTTCCAACTAGCATCGGTGTAACCATTAACAACGAGTTGTTCATCACCTCCATAAGAAAGAACCATATCCTTAGTTCTTCTCAAGTACTTAAGGATGTTTTTGACCGCTGTCCAATGATCCACTCCTGGATCACTTTGATATCTGCTAGTTAAACTAACAACATATGCAATGTCGGGTCTAGTACATAGCATGGCATACATTAGAGATACTATGGCTGAGGCATAGGGAGTCTTACTCATCCTTTCTCTATCTTCCGCCGATGTCGGACTTTGAGTTTTACTCAAGGTCGTATTGGGCAACATGGGCAAGAACCCTTTCTTGCTATCTTCCATTCCAAACCTCTTTAAAAATTTGTCCAAATATGTACTTTGTGACAATGATATTAGGCGTCTCGATCTATCTCTATAAATCTTTATGCCTAATATGTAAGCTCCTTCGCCAAGATCCTTCATTGAAAAACTATTATTCAAATATTCCTTGACACTATTAAGAAGGTCTACATCATTCCTAATCAACAATATGTCATCTACATATAGTATTAAGAATGCTACAGAGATCCCACTCACTTTCTTGTAATACAAGCTTCTCCATAAGTTTGTATAAAACCAAAACTTTTGATCACCTTATCAAAACGTTGATTCCAACTTCGGGATGCTTGCTTCAATCCATAAATTGACCTTTGAAGTTTGCACACCTTGTTAGCATCTTTAGGATCGACAAAACCTTTGGGTTGCATCATATACAACTCTTCATCAATGTCTCCATTGAGGAACGCTGTTTTGACATCCATCTGCCATATCTCATAATCATAATATGCAGCAATTGCTAACATAATCCTCACAGACTTTAGCTTCGCTACCGGTGAGAAAGTCTCATCGTAGTCAACTCCTTGAATTTGTCGAAACCCTTTTGCGACAAGTCGAGCTTTATAGACAGTAACATTACCATCAACATCTGTTTTCTTCTTGAAAATCCATTTGTTCTCGACAGCCTTCCGGCTATCCGGTAAGTCCACCAAAGTCCATACTTGGTTTTCGTACATGGATCCAATCTCGGATTTCATGGCTTCTTGCCATTTATTGGAATCTGGGCTCATCATTGCTTCCTCATACGTCGCAGGGTCATCGGTGTTGCCACCAACATGACACTCATAACGGGATCATACCAATCTGGAGTGGTACGAGTTCTCGTTGACCTGTGAGGTTCTGTAGCAACTACAACCGAAGTTTCATGATCATCATCATTAGCTTCCTCTCTTATTGGTGCAGGCACCACAGGAACTTCTTCCGGTGCTGCGCTACTCGCAATTTCGAGAGAAGGTTCGACAACCTCGTCGAGTTCGACTTTCCTTCCAGTCACTTCTTTCGAGAGAAATTCCTTCTCTAGAAAGGATCCATTCTTAGCAACGAAGATTTTGCCTTCGGATCTATGATAGAAGGTATACCCAATAGTTTCCTTCGGGTATCCTATGAAGACGCATTTTTCCGCTTTGGGTTCTAGCTTGTCCGGCTGTAACTTCTTTACATAGGCCTCGCAACCCTAAACTTTAAGGAACGACAATTTAGGTTTCTTCCCAAACCATAATCCATACGGTGTCGTTTCAACGGATTTAGATGGTGCCCTATTTAAAGTGAATGCGGCTGTTTCTAATGCATAACCCCAAAATGATAGCGGTAAATCTGTAAGTGACATCATAGAACGAACCATATCTAAGAGAGTTCGATTACGACGTTCGGACACACCATTACGTTGTGGTGTTCCCGGCGGTGTCAATTGTGAAAGTATTCCGCATTTCTTCAAATGCTCGCCAAACTCGTAACTTAGATATTCACCTCCACGATCAGAACGTAGAAATTTAATCTTCTTGTTACGTTGATTCTCTACCTCACTTTGAAATTCCTTAAACTTCTCGAAAGTTTCGGACTTATGTTTCATGAAATAGATATACCCATATCTACTCAAGTCATCCGTGAAGGTAAGAACATAACGATAACCACCGCGCGATGCTACACTCATTGGACCACATACATCGGTATGTATGATTTCCAATAAGTCCCTAGCTCGCTCCATCATACCAGAAAATGGAGTCTTAGTCATTTTACCCATCAGACATGCTTCGCATCTTTCAAGTGATTCGAAATCAAGTGATTCAAGAAGTCCATCGGAATGGAGTTTCTTCATACGCTTCACTCCAATGTGACCAAGACGACAGTGCCACATATAGGTCGAGTTATCGCTCAATTTCAAACGTTTAGCCTCAATGTTATTAATATGTGTATTTCCACTATCGAGATTCAATAAGAATAGATCATATATCAAAGGTGCATGTGCATAAAACATATTACTCATATAAATCGAACAACCATTATTCTCGGACTTAAACAAGTAACCGTCTCGCAATAAACAAGATCCCGATATAATGTTCATGCTTAACGCAGGCACCAAATAACAATTATTTAAGTATAAAACTAATCCCGATGGTAGATGAAGGGGTAGCGTGCCGACCGCGATCACATCAACCTTTGATCCGTTTCCCACGCACATCGTCACCTCATTCTTCGCTAGCTTCCGTTTATTCTGCAGCACCTATTTCGAGTTACAAATATGAGCAACCGAACCAGTATCAAATACCCAGGCACTACTACGAGTACTAGTGAGATACACATCAATAACATGTATATCGGATGTACCTTTCTTCTTGATGTTGCCGTTCTTCAAATCTGCCAAGTACTTTGGCCAATTCCGCTTCCAGTGACCTTCTCCCTTGCAGTAAAAGCACTCAGTATCAGGCTTAGGTCCAGCCTTGGTCTTCTTCGTCGGCGCGGTAACTTTCTTACCACCCTTCTTGAAGTGTCCCTTTTGCTTATACTTGCCTTTCTTGAATTTGGTGGTCTTATTGACCATCAACACTTGGTGCTCTTTCTTGATCTCCACTTCTACAGATTTCAACATGGCAACGAGTTCTGGCAACTGCTTGTTCATGTTTTGCATATTGTAGTTCATCACAAAGTTCTTGTAACTTGGTGGTAGTGATTGGAGGACACGGTAAATCCCCAAAGCATTAGGAATCACTATACCCAAGCTTTGAAGTTTGTTTGCGTGCCCAGACATCTTAAGCACATGCTCACTGACGGAGCTGCCCTCTTCCATCTTGAAGTTAAAGAACTTTTCAGAAGCCTCATAGCTCTCAATTGCGGCGTGAGTCTCAAAGATCAATTTGAGATCACGGACAATATCATGTGGGTCTGAATTCTCAAACCTTTTCTGAAGCTCCGATTCTAAACCATACAAGATAGCACACTGAACTGTGGAGTACTGAGTCTTCCGAGCGAGGTAAACATTCTTTACTTCATCGGTAGCAGTAGCTGCAGGTGGGTCACCTAGCGGTGCATCCAGCACATAGGTCAAATTACTAGCTGTGAGGACAATCCTCAAATTGCGGAACCAATCCGCGAAGTTGCTTCCATTGTTTTTCAACTTTTCTTTCTCTAGGAACGCATTAAAATTGATGGTAGGGGCCGCCATTGATCTACAACATATTTGCAATAGTTTAGACTAAGTTTATGACAAATTGAGTTCTTATTAATAGTTAAATTAATCTAGGTGAACTCCCACTCAAAACAATATCCCTCACATTATTTTAGTGATCACACGAACCAAATCCACCACATCAACACCGATCATCACGAGAGTTGATATAGTTTCAATGGTGAACAATCGACATGTTCATCATATCTACTATATGATTCATGCTTTACCTTTCGGTGATCCGTGTTCCGAGACCATGTCTGTACATGCTAGGCTCGTCAAGATAAAACCTTAGTTTCCGCATGAGAAAATTTGTCTTGATCATGTTGTATACACTTGCAGAATCTAACACACCCGATCATCACGTGGTGCTTCGAAACAATAAGCTTTAGCAACGGTGCTAACTAAGGGTGAACACTTTATGACTTGAAATTCATGTGCATGAGGGATCATCTTATAATGCTACCGTCGTTAACTAAGCAATACAAGATGCATAAAGGATTAACATCACATGCAATTCATAATATGTGATATGATATGGCCTTTCTTCTTTGTGCTTCCGATCTCCATCTTCAAGCACGAACATGATCTCCATCATCACGGCATTGCATCAAGGTCAATGAAGCTTCTCCATGGTTGTCGTCCACCGGCTTCAACTATTACAACTACTTTGAATAGACACGCGGGTCTTAACAAAATTAAAGACAACCATATGGCTCCTGCCGGTTGCCAACTTACAATAAGGAACATTGCATACATCAAATATAATCACAATCATGGCCATATCACATCACAGCACACCCCTGCTAAACAAAGTTAGACGCCTCTACTTTCTTTGCATGTTTTACGTGGTTTGGGGCTTTCAATAAGTGTCGTTCTAACTTACGAACAAGAACCACAACATTGATACTAGTATTGTCAATCACCCGTTGTAAATTGAATCTTAACTATGCTGGGAGAAACAGGCACCCGCAAAGTCACTTATGCAATACAAGTTGCATGTCAAGCGTGGAGCAAGTCTCATGAACGATGTCATGTAAGGTTAGCCCGGGCCGCTTCATCCCAACATCCCGCAAGATGCAAAGTACATAATAAGCAATCGACAATAAAAGCATCAACGCCCACAATGACCATTGTGTTCTACTCGTGCAACAGATCTACATATAGACATGGCTCTGATACCACTGTAGGGTTTCGTAGCATGGAAAACAAAAAAATTCTATCGCATACAAACAAACAACCCAAGATCTATCTACTAGATTGTAGCAACGAGTCGATGGAATAACTCACCCTCGAAGATTCCAAAGTGTTTAACGAGAGCGGATTCTCGTGGGTGATGTAGTCGTACTCTTCCCGATCTCAAGATCGCGTAGACGATCCTTCCGGCGCTGCGTTCCGGCAGCGCTCCCGCAGTCGGTCACACGTTCGGTACTTGACGAAGAACTTCCTCTCCCTTGTTCCAGCAGGCAGCGGAGGTTGTAGCACTCTCCTCGTGATTCCGGCAGCACAACGGCGTGGTACCGGAAGTAGAGGGGAGATCTCGCAGGGCTCCGCCTTAAGCCGGAGCGAGTATGGTGGATGATGAGAGAGCTCCTCGGCGATCTAGGGTTTAGACACACCAAGGAGGAGGCTTGGCCGGCGGATAGGGTTAGCTAGGCGGCGGCGGCGGCTGTAGGAGGGCCGGCAGCTTAGGGCTAGGGTTTGCGGGTGGAGGTGTTAGGTGTTAGGAGGGGCAGCCCTGCCTCTCCTTATATAGGTGGAGGGGGCACGCCAGGGGAGGGGAGTCCCTCCCCAACTCGGTTTCCCAAGGGGGCCGGCGGTGTAGGGGAGGAACTCCTCCCCAACTCGGTTTCCACCTTCCCCTCCACTTCCCAAAATAGCCGTTTGACTTTTCAAATTGGCGTTTGACTTTTCAAACTAGGATTTGATTAAACCCTTTATTTTGTTTAGCGATGACACCTAGTACCTGATGCAATCATTCCAACTTGGTATGACACATTCATGTACCCTTCCCCTCTGGAGTGCCGGACATTCCGGAACCTTTTAGAACATTCCCTGATGAAAACACCGGAACCATTCTCCAACTCTGAAATAGGACTTTCCTTATATGAATCTTATTCTCTGGACCATTCCAGATCTCCTCGTGATATCCCGGATCCCATCCGAGACTCTGAATAACATTCGGTCTCTTACTCATCATTCCATAACTACTCAAACAATGTCAAATCCTTAAGTGTGCCTCCCTACGGTTCATGAATTATGCGGACATGATCGAGACACTTCTCCGAACAATAACCAATAGAGGAATCTGGAAATTCATATGGCTCCCACATATTTCTACGATTACTTTGCGATCGAATGAACCACTTACATACGATACCAATTTCCCTTTGTCTCACGATAGTTTACTTATCCGAGGTTATTATCGTCGGTATCTCTGCATACCTAGTTCAACCTCGTTACTGATAAGTATTCTTTTCTCGTTCCCATGATATGTGATCCCTTGTGAGCCAGTCACATGCTTGCAAGCTAATTGGATGACATTTCACCGAGAGGGCCCAGAGTATATCTATCTGTCATATGGATGGACAAATCCCACTCTTGATCCATGTGTCTCAACCAATACTTTCCGAACACTCAATGCCACCTTTATAGCCACCCAGTTACGGTGTGGTGTTTGATGTCATCAAAGCATCCTTCCGGTGAAGGTGATATGCATGATCTCATGGTCGAAGGAATTAGGTTACTATGTATCAGAAAGCATATAGCAATTGAACTATTAAAATGACTTGATCTTTATGCTACGCTTATCTATAGGAGTATGTCCACCATATCATTCTCCTAACGATATGATCTTGTTGTTAATAACATCTCAATGTTCATGATAGGGAAACCACAATCATTTATTAACCAACAAGCTAGTATTATAAAGATGCTTTACTAGGGACTCTATTTTAGTTTACAAATCACACAAGTATTAATGTTTCCTTGTTAATACTATTATAGCATGAATGTAAACATTTATCATAAACACAAAGATATAATAATAACTATATTTATTATTGCCTCTAGGGCATATCTCCAACAGTGTCACCCTACGGTTCGCGAATAATGCGGACATGATCGAGACCCTTCTCTTATCAATAATCAGTAGCGGGACCTGGAGATCCATACTGACTCCCACACATTCATCGATGACTTCTGTGATCGTGTGAACCTTTTACGCTAGTGTCCTAATCCCTTTGTTTCACGATATATTACATGTCCGAGATTCGATCATCGGTATCTCCATACCTAGTTTGATCTCGTTACCAACATGCACTCTTTTCTCTTTCCCATGATATAACATTCTAGTGATCAAATCACTTGCTTGCAAGCTAATCAATGTGATATCACCGAGAGGGCCCAGAGCATATCTATCCGTCATCGGGATGAACAAATTCCACTCTCGATCCATGGGTCTCAACATAACACTTTAGTAGTTCTGAAGCCATCTTTATAATCACCCAGTTACGGTGTGACGTTTGATGTCATCGAGAAACTCTTCCCGTGTTAGTGATTACCATGATCTCATGGTCTAAGGATTAGGATCACTTCGTAAGTTGTTATAGCAATATAAACTCAATGACTTTGATCGTAATGCTATACTTCGGATGAATGTTCATCACATCATTACACTAATGTTGTGACCTCGTTATTAACAACATCCAATGTCCATGATCAGGAAACTTTGATCATCATGTTAATCAATGAGCTAGTTTATAAGAGAGGCATAACTAGAAACTTCCTTTTTGTTTATTAAACACACATGTATTAACGTTTCCGTATTAATACAATTATAGCATGTAAAATAAACATTTATCATAAATAAGGAATACGATAATAACCACTTTATTATTGCCTCTCGGGCATATTCCCTTTAGTCTCCCACTTGCACTAGAGACAATAATCTAGTTTGAAAACTTTGTGTATTGAACACCTATGGCTTTCTGGTATTCCAAATACGCAACTGCAAGTGGTTAACATAATCTACGGATCTGACACTTTCAGGTCCGTGTGTATTTGCATGTCTTTGCGTCTTCACGCATCACTCATTCTCCAATGAGATGGCATTGTATAAATTTGGTCTTTCAGTGAGACCTTTAGTTCCTTGGGGTTTAAAACACGTCGATACTATTGTCATACAATATATCTTTAGTGTTAGCCCATTGCGAACCACACCTTAGTTTGATAACAAAATACTTGACATAAATTCCCTCCTTTGCTGCTACTATAGCAGTCATATACTTAGCCCTTTTGTTGTCGTATTCATCACAATGTCTTAAATATGGATTTCATCCAAATCCATCATGGAAACTTTCTTTCCATTTCATTGTGCCACTCATAGTTTAAATTGAGATAAACTTAATTTGTATCTTGTGACAAAACTAGTATCAATGTAACGCTTTACAATGAACTATTTGTAATTGTTTGTCACCTCCACACAAATATATTCTTAGTTCTTCCAAAAGATCATAAGAATATCCTTACTATAGTCCAATGATCATTTTATGATTCATTCTGGTATATGCTCATAACACTTAGAGCATAGGACATATCTGGATGTGTACATATCATGGTATGATTGATCAAAACATTCTCGTGATTTCACTCATCAAGTGTCAAAGCACTTGAATCTTGTTTCACTTATCAAGTGTCGATACACTTGAATCTTGATTCAATTCCTTTCCATGCGACAAGAACTTTTTATTGTCGTTTCTATATTGAACTCCTTCAATATCTCATATATGTACGTTTGGCACAACTATATTGGCGTCACAGTCTATCCACTATAGACATTCACGCTAAATATTTGGGTTTTGCCTAAGTATTACATCGAAATGAAATTCTTATCCTTTGTCAATAAAAGATACATCATTTCTAATCAACAAGATGTCCTCCACATAATGTATTAGAAATATGTCTTAGCGCTTCCACTTAATTTCTTGCAAATGCAAGCATCTTCATCGTCTCCTGATGAAAACTCCTTTTTGTCAGGGTGAAGATTCCAACTCCGTGATGCTTACTTCAACCATTGAAGTTTGCATGCCCTTTTTAGCATCCTTTGAATTAACAAAACCCTTTGGACTATGTCATGTACACGTCCTAGGTAACCATTCTATTAGAAGAATTTTGTTTTGTTTATTCATCTACCATATACCAAATTATATGTAGTGGTTGCTACTTTAATCCATCCATACTAAATATCGCTATGAAAGATCAAATCTTGTCATAGTCAACTCCTTGAACATTGTCATAAAATACTTTACGACATGTCGACTATTTCATAGATGTGAAACATCCATGTCTGTTTCTTTATAGATCCAAATACGACCGATAGGTTTTTACACCTTTCCGGAGGGTCTTCCAAGTTCAAAACTTGATTTCTCGTGTATAGAACTATCACGGATTTTATGGCTTCAAGCCATTTCACGGAGTCAGGGCCCATCATCGCTTCTTTGCATGTAGTCGGTTCATCATTGTCACACAATAATGATTTACTCTCAAATCTTAGCATTTGATTGTTTAACCGACCTACTTGGTTCAATAAGAACTTAGATCTCCGTGACCACAACCTTTGAGGCACATAAGCTATGAGCATTATGGCAGCCTTCGGAACGATTTCCGACGCTGCGCAACTCAGCACATTTAGCTAAGGTTCGTTAACCTTATCAAAGTTCTATTGTCCTCCCACTTAACTTTTACGAAAAAATTTCTTTTTCAAGAAACTTCACGTTTCAAGCGACAAACCCTTTTGTCCTCGGTGTTATGGAGGAATAACCAATTGTTATTCGAAATAACCTACAAAGACATGCTCATCCTACTTTGGTTGTAAACATCTTACTTATGTTTAGCATACCAAAATTTAAGAAATGACAACTTGGGTTTTACCCCAAACCATAACTCATATGGTGTCATTTCAACGGATCAAAATGGAGCTCTTTTCAGTGTAAAAGCGGAAGTCTCTAAAGCTTTTAATCTTTTAAAAACATAATGGCAGTTTTATAAATAACACCTTTGATCCAACCATGTCAAACAAGGTTTCATTACAAATCTCAAACACTCCATACTCCTATGGTGTTTCGGGAGATGTAAATCTAGGTGTTTTGCTAAACTTGCAACTCAAATAAATCCCTTTATGATAAAATCATAATTCATTTATTTTCTTGTTACACTTGTAACTCAAATAAATCCCTTATGATAAAATCATAAACCACTTATTTTCTTGTTACAATGATTTTCCACTTCATCTTGAAAGTCTTTGAAACATTTACAAATATTTCATACTTCATTCTCATTAAGTGAACATTCACTCAAATTTCCGGAGAAAGTATATAAAGTTGAAACCCATCGCTTACGACTATAAATAATGGACTACATACATCGATATGTATAAATTCCAATATTTTAGTCGTTCGTTCTTCTTTGGCCTTTGAACGAAGTTTTTAATTATCCCGAGGAAAGTCTCACAAGCATCACTTGATCAAATCAAAGACTCCAAAAATCCATGAATATGGAGATTCTTCATGTTTTCTTTCCAATATAATTTAAACGGCGATGTCACTTCGTAAGTGATCTTTCAATCATTTGTCTTGCGACATTTTAGCATTAGGTTTTATGGATGTGATCTCTCCAATTAGATTTGTAAATCATCCATCTAATATGGAATATGGTAATTATTTGAACAACCTTTGTTCTCATAATACCTGATTTAAATAACAATTATTTAAACAAATCTTGAAGTCAAGCTTTAATGTCAACGAGAAATACAAACAACGGTTTGTTTGTTTTCGATGAACATCATCACATATTCTCTTGCTAGTTAGTTAGGCCATTGTGGTTCATGAATTGTGTCGTTCCGTATGAAATTTCATACCAACCAATTCGGTATCCAATACCCAAGAACCACATTATTTAACAAGCAAAGAATACAACCATAACCTGTATATCATCTATATACCTAAATTGGATATTTCCAATCTTTTCTTTTCTGCCAAATATATTTGATAGATTCTCTTTCAGCATTTCCTTTTCCTTTTTAAAAGAATCTATCAACATCAAAAGTGGCGCCATATACATGACACATAGTCCAAAGCGTGTATATTCAAATAATAATACCTTTGGACTTGCACTTTGAAGTAGATCACCATCATCAAAATGATCGGTATTCTTTTAAAATCCATTCTTTAGTAATATTTTAGTGTAGTAAACATTTTACATACATCTTCTATTCATCCTTATCATGACGACTTTCATGATCAAGCTAATGTAGCTTATAAGGAGAATCGTGAGTATAATGTTGCTTTCCAAAACCCTTTTGGATGATTAGGATGTCTAGCATCTCCAACCTTTGTAAATTCTCATCCTATATGAGAACACATATTATACTCTATCATATTGCAACCAAAACATTGTTTCAGATATCGTTATATCTGCCACACATGATGGTTTCTGAAACAATTCTTTCAGCTCCTAGATAAACTTGATATTAAAACAATCAAGAATCATGGAGGCAAACATGATACTTAAGATACTAACACTGGAATTGTTACTCTCGATTTAATACCAATTATTAAATTTCACGGATTAAATAGAATTTTGCTGAAAGTTTGCAATAGGACTTTAAACTTTAGATTGACACTCAACACAATACGATACCAGTTCGTAAAGTATATATCCAGAATTCTATAGTTCTATTATCTCAATTACAACTATGCATAAGGTGGTGAACGAATGCTAATGACTACAACAAATTATTCAAATTCACTTTGATTTAATTTATGATAAATTGAGTTCTACTAATCAAAATTAGAAATGAACTCCCACTCAAAAACGACATCCCTCGTGTATTTTTGGTGATTACATGAACCAAATCCACTACACCAAGTCCGATCATCACGTGAGTCGGTGTAGCTTCAAAGGCGAGCATCAAATGGGCATCATATCTACTATATGACTCATGCTTAACCTTTCAGTCCGTGTTCCGAGGCCATATCTGTACATGCTAGGCTCGCCAAGTTAGAACCTTAGTATTCGCGTGTGTAACTGTCTTACACTCGAGATATGCTCGTGGATTCAAGTACACCCGATCATCACGTGATGTCTTGAAGCGACGAAACATTGTCGGTGCATACTTAAGGAAGAACACATTTTTATCTTGATATCTAAATGAGGGATCATCTTATTATGCTAATAAAACGCCAAACAAGCAATATAAGATGCAATTAAAGATCACATGTTTATTAGTGGAATGATATGGTTCCCGCATATGATCTCTATCATGTGCATCGTGGTATGATCACTATCATACCTTTATGTGTAAATCTAAGGTCTATGGAGTTTACACGTTATGTATATTGTAAGAGTATCATCTCATACTTCTACTTACAACACCACCATATCATAACACTAGCCTAGCAACAATCTAAACTAGACGCCTCTAATTTATCCATTGCAAATTTTACGTGGTTTAGGGCTTTCGAAGATAGAACTATTCTTACCTACGAACATGAACCACAACGAGGATAACCAAATTGTTGACAACTCGTTGCAAATTAGATATTGACTATAGTAGGAGAGACAGACACTCGCTAGCCACTTATGCAAACTAGTTGCATGTCAAGCGTGGAACAGGTCTCATGTGCGAGGACATGTAAAGTTTGTCCGGGCTGCTTCATCCCACTATGCCACCAATATCCAAAGTACAACTAAGAAGCAATAAAATGATCATCATCGCCCACATACTCATATGTGTACTACCCGTGCAAAGCATCTACGCATAGATCCGGCTCTGATACCACTGTAGGGTTCGCAGCATAGAAAACAAAAAAATTCCTACGATGGGAACAACTAAGTACCAAGATCTATCTATTAGATACAAGCAACGGGTGGATATACATCCATAGAATACATACCCTCGAAGACCGAATAGCGTTAACGAGGTTGTACTCGTGGATGATGTAGACGAACGCTTGCCGATCTCAAGATCGTGATGAAGTCCATCTGGTCCAGCCGGTCCAGCACGATCAAGTCCAGCACCTCAAAGCAGTGGTGCATCCGTGATCGCACACATGTACGGGTACCCTGACAACCTCCGCGCCCTCGCTCCAGCGAAGCAGCGGAAGCAACAATCCTTCTAGAAAAAGCCACCGGGAACATGTATCTCGCTGATCCGAGACCATGGGGAAATTCTAAAGGGGGGAGAGAAATCCTTCGCGAGGAGGTGTGCTTTGAGAGGAGGAGAGGGGGCCTTTTATAGGGGAGAGGGGGGCACCCAAGGGGCATGGCTCCCAGCCATGGGGCTGCCCCCACCTCTTCCACATTCATGTGGGTGGAGCTCCCACTCAAAATGAAAAGCCTCCACTCCCATTAAAAAGCCTCCACTCAAAAATCCACTCACATGCATTAAATTTCCACCAAATTTAATGCAAGCTCTCATTTAAATAAAACTCTTTTATTTATTTATTCAGAATTTTGTTAATTACTTTAATTAACAAACATTCACATAAAACCCCTTACAACATTTCAATTTCACATGCAGAACCAGTTTCAGCAATTTCAACCGAAACAGTTTCGGTGTCTAGTGAAATAAATTCCTACGCTTTCCTTTTTATTTTTCTGGCATATCATTTGCTCCGAATGGTGTCGGCATCCCTTAAGTGTGTCACCCTACGGTTCGCGAATAATGCGGACATGATCGAGACCCTTCTCCGATCAATAATCAGTAGCGGGACCTGGAGATCCATACTGACTCCCACACATTCATCGATGACTTTTGTGATCATGTGAACCATTTACGCTAGTATCCTAATCCCTTTGTTTCACGATATATTACATGTCCGAGATTCGATCATTGGTATCTCCATACCTAGTTTGATCTCGTTACCGACATGCACTCTTTTCTCGTTCCCGTGATATAACATTCTAGTGATCAAATCACTTGCTTGCAAGCTAATCAATGTGATATCACCGAGAGGGCCCAGAGCATATCTATCCGTCATCAGGATGAACAAATTCCACTCTCGATCCATGGGTATCAACATAACACTTTAGTAGTTCTGAAGCCATCTTTATAATCACCGAGTTACGGTGTGACGTTTGATGTCATCGAGAAACTCTTCCCGTGTTAGTGATTAACATGATCTCATGGTCTAAGGATTAGGATCACTTCGTAAGTTGTTATAGCAATATAAACTCAATGACTTTGATTGTAATGCTATACTTCGGATGACTGTTCATCACAACATTACACTAATGTTGTGACCTCGTTATTAACAACATCCAATGTCCATGATCAGGAAACTTTGATCATCATGTTAATCAACGAGCTAGTTTATAAGAGAGGCATAACTAGGAACTTCCTTTTTGTTTATTAAACACACATGTATTAACGTTTCCGTATTAATACAATTATAGCATGTAAAATAAACATTTATTATAAATAAGGAATACGATAATAACCACTTTATTATTGCCTCTCGGGCATATTCCCTTCAGAGGGGAGGGTGTGCCCCCTTCCCACCTTATATAGGGGGCTGGTCGGCCCCCTTGCCCCCTCCTCCAAGCCCTAGGGCGGCGGCCCCAAGGGCGGAGTTGGGGGCAAGTCTTCCCCTCCCCCCTTCTAGAAGGTTTCCTAGGGTTTCCCCTAGGGTTTTGGCCGGCTGGGTCTATGGGGCCTTGTGCCCCTGGCCCAATGCGGCCAGGGCACTCCCTCATAGGCCCACGCACCCCTCCGACAATTAGGGCCAGTTGGTCCCACTCCGGAAGCTTCTAGAACCTTCCGGTACAATACCGAACATTCCGAATTGATTCCGAAATCCAAAAACTGCTTTCCTTTATATGAATCTTATTCTCCGGACCATTCCAGAACCTCTCGTGATGTCCTGGATCTCATCCGAGACTCCGAACAAAAACTCATAAACCATTTATCCATTCGATCCTAGCGTCGAGACACGTTAAGTGTGTGACCCTACAAGTTCGAGAATATGCAGACATGATCTTCTATCAATAATCAACAGCGGGATCTGGAAACCCATATTGACTCCCACACATTCATCGATGATCATATCGGATTAACCACGATGCCAGGATTCAATTAATCCCATATATGTATTCCCTTCGTCACGCAATATTTTACTTGCCCGAGATTCAATCGTTGGTATCGGCATACCTAGTTCAATCTCGTTCACGGCAAGTACTTTACTCGTTCCGTAATCCGATATCACTTTGTGATCAACTCCTTAACCACGTGCTTGCAAGCGGTGTTGATATCGATTACCGAGTGGGCCCGAAGTATATCTCTCCGACTTGGGAGGGACAAATCCCATCTCGATATATACAACCCAACAAGTACTTTCCGATCACCTGAGAGACACCTTTATGATCATCCTCACATAGGATGACGTTTGATGACCTCAAAGCTTTCTTCCGATACTTGGGAGTTGCATCATCTCATGGTCCAAGGAATACAATATTTGACATAAGAAAAAGCTTCGCAAAGATGAACACGATGACACGATCTAATTGCTCTGCTTGATTTGGGTTTGTCCATCATATCATTCTCCTAATGACATGATCTCTTTATTAATCGACAACTCATGTCTATGGTTAGGAAACCTTAACCATCATTAATCAATGAGCTAGTACATAGAGGCGTACTAGGGACACAGTGTTGTTCATAAACCACACAAGTATCAAAGTTTCCGCTTAATACAATTCTAGCATGGAATATAAACTTTATCATGAACAAGAATTATAACAATAACATCTTTATTATTGCCTCTAGGGCATAATTCCAACAGTCTCCCACTTGCACTAGAGTCAATAATCTAGTTTACATCTGGCAACAATCTAACACCCATCGCATCAAGGTGTTGATCATGTTTTGCACGTGGAAGAGGTTTAGTCAACGGATCTGCGACATTCAGATCCGTATGTACTTTGCTAATCTTCAGATCTCCATCTGTTATATAATCTCGAATTATATGAAATCGGCGGTTGATGTGCTTGGTATTTGGATGATATCTTGGTTCCTTAGCCAATGCTATGGCACCAGTGTTGTCGCACAATATCTCCAGTGGGTCCAAGGCACTTGGAACCACACCAAGCTCAGTGATGAAGTTCCTGATCCAAACTCCTTCACTTGACGCTTTTGCAGCAGCCATGTATTACGATTCTACTGTAGATCCCGTGATCACGCTTTGCTTGAAGCTTCTCCAGCTCACAGCTCCTCCATTCAAAATATAAATGTATCCTGTCTGAGATTTAGAATCATCCGGGTCGGTGTCAAAACTAGCGTCGACGTAACCTTTTACGACGAGCTGCTCATCACCTCCATAGACCAAGAACATTTCTTTAGTCCTATTTAAATACTTTAGGATGTTCTTTACGGCTGTCCAGTGTTCCACTCCTGGATCACTTTGGTATCTGCTCGTCAAACTAAGAGCATTGGACACATCCGGTCTAGTACACAGCATGGCATACATGATAGAACCTATGGCCGAGGCATAAGGCACTTTGCTCATGGTTTCTCTATCGTTTACCGTAGCTGGACACTGAGCCTTGCTCAATATCTTACCTGACAACATGGGCACTGAACCTTTCTTTGCCTTATCCATTCTGAACCTTTTCAGAACTTTGTCTAGGTATGTACTTTGGCTTAAAGCTATTAGGCGTCTTTGTCTATCTCTATAGATTTTGATGCCTAATATATAAGCAGCTTCTCCTAGGTATTTCATTGAAAAACATTTATTCAAATAACTCTTCACTTCGTTAAGCATACCAATGTCCTTTCTAATAATCAATATGTCATCCACATATAGTACTAAAAATGTCACTGAGCTCCCACTCACTTTCTTGTAGATACAAGCTTCGTAGGAATTTGGAACAAATCCAAAGCTCTTGATCACTTGATCAAAACGAAGGTTCCAACTCCGAGATGCTTGCTTCAGTCCATAAATGGAACGCTGAAGTTTGCACACCTTATCAGCATCCTTAGGATCGACAAAACCTTCAGGCTGCATCATATACAACTCTTCATCAATGTTGCCATTGAGGAACGCAGTCGTGACATCCATCTGCCATTTTTCATAATCATGAAACGCAGCAATTGCTAATAAAATCTGAATGGACTTATGTTGGAGATATGCCCTAGAGGCAATAATAAATAGAGTTATTATTATATCTTTGTGTTTATGATAAATGTTTATATTCATGCTATAATAGTATTAACATGGAAACATTAATACTTGTGTGAATTGTAAACTTAAATTGAAGTCCCTAGTATAGCCTCTATACTTCGCTAGCTTGTTGGTTAATAGATGATTGTGGTTTCCCTATCATGAACATTGAGATGTTATTAACAACAAGATCATATCGTTAGGAGAATGATATGGTGGACATACTCCTATAGATAAGCGTAGCATAAAGATCAAGTCATTTCAATAGTTCAATTGCTATATGCTTTCTGATACATAGTAACCTAATTCCTTCGACCATGAGATCATGCATATCACCTTTACTGGATGGATGCTTTGATGTCATCAAACACCACACCGTAACAGGGTGGCTATAAAGGTGGTATTGAGTGTTCGGAAAGTATTGGTTGAAACACATGGATCAAGAGTGGGATTTGTCCATCCATATGACGGATAGATATTCTCTGGGCCCTCTCGGTGAAATGTCATCCAATTAGCTTGCAAGCATGTGACTGGGTCACAAGGGATCACATATCACGGGAACGAGAAAAGAGTACTTATCAGTAACAAGGTTGAACTAGGTATGCAGAGATACCGAAGATCATAACCTCGGATAAGTAACATATCGTGAGACAAAGGGAAATTGGTATCGTATGTAAGTGGTTCATTCGATCGCAAAGTAATCGTAGAAATATGTGGGAGCCATATGAATTTCCAGATTCCTCTATTGGTTATTGTTCGGAGAAGTGTCTCGATCATGTCCGCATAATTCACGAACCGTAGGGAGACACACTTAAGGATTCGACGTTGTTTGAGTAGTTATGGTATTATGAGAAAGAGACCAAATGTTGTTCGGAGTCTCGGATGGGATCCGGGATATCACGAGGTGATCCGGAATGGTCCGGAGAATAAGATTCATATAAGGAAAGTCCCGTTTCGGAGTTGGGGAATGGTTCCGGTGTTTTCATCGGGAACATTCTAGAAGGTCCCGGAATGTCCGGCACTCCGGAGGGGGAAGGGGTACATGAATGTGTCATTGCATGTTGGAATGATTGCATCATGTACTAAGTGTTCTCGCTGTCCGAAATAAAGGGTTAATTCAAATCCTAATTGAAAAAGTCAAACTGCCAGTTTTCGGTCAAACTGCCAGTTTTCGGAAAGAGGAGAAAGAGGAGGAGAGGTGGAGGCCGAGTTGGAGGAGGGTTCCTCCCCTTGGCCGGCGCACCTCCCAAGGCCGAGTTGGGGAGGAACTCCTCCCCTTGGCCGCCGGCCCTCCCACCTATAAAGGGAGGGGCAGGGCTCCCCTCTCTACACACTACTAGTTCCTACCCCTCTAAACCTAAACCCTAGATCTAAACCCCGGTTTAGAGCTATTTTGGTTTAGAGCCTTCTAATTGGTTTAGAGCCCTCTAATTGGTGTGTCTAATTACTAGACCACTAATAGCCTCTCTCATAAGCTCCACCATACTCGCACCGGCTTAAGGCGAAGCCCTGCGGGATCTTCCCTCTACTTCCGGTACCACGCCGTTGTGCTGCCGGAATCGCGAGGAGAGTGCTACAACCTCCGCTGCCTGCTGGAACAAGGGAGAGGAAGGTCTTCGTCGAGTACCGAACGTGTGACCGACTGCAGGGGCGCTGCTGGAACGTGGCGCCGGAAGGATCGTCTACGCGATCTTGAGATCGGAAAGAGTACGACTACATCACCCACGAGAATCTTCTCTCGTTAAACACTTTGGAATCTTCGAGGGTGAGTTATTCCATCGACTCGTTGCTACAATCTAGTAGATAGATCTTGGCTTGTTTGTTTGTATGCGATAGAAAATTTTTGTTTTCCATGCTACGAACCCCTACAGTGGTATCAGAGCCGTGTCTATATGTAGATCTGTTGCACGAGTAGAACACAATGGTCATTGTGGGCGTTGATGCTTTTATTGTAGATTGCTTTGCGTGTACTTTGCATCTTGCGGTATGTTGGGATGAAGCGGCCCGGGCTAACCTTACATGACATCGTTCATGAGACTTGCTCCACACTTGACATGCAACTTGTATTGCATAAGTGGCTTTGCGGGTGCCTGTTTCTCCTAGCATAGTAAAGATCCAATTTACAACGGGTAATCAACAATGCTAGTATCAATGTTGTGGTTCTTGTTCGTAGGTTAGAACGACACCTTATGGAAAGCCCCAAACCACGTAAAATATGCAAAGAAAGTAGAAGCGTTTAACTTTGTTTTGCAGGGGTGTGCAGTGATGTGATATGGCCATGATTGTGATTATATTTGATGTATGCAATGTTCCTTATTGTAAGTTGGCAACCGGCAGGAGCCATATGGTTGTCTTTAATTTCTGTTGAGACCTGCGTGTCTATTCAAAATAGTTGTAATAGTTGAAGCTGGTGGACGACAACCATGAAGAAGCGTCATTGACCTTGATGCTATGCCGGTGATGATGGAGATCATGTTCGTGTTTGAAGATGGAGATCGGAAGCACAAAGAAGAAAGGCCATATCATATCACATATTATGAATTGCATGTGATGTTAATCCTTTATGCATCTTGTATTGCTTAGTAGACGACGGTAGCATTATAAGATGATCCCTCATGCACATAAATTTCAAGTTCTAAAGTGTTCACCCTTAGTATGCACCGTTGCCAAAGCTTGCTGCTTCGAAGCACCACGTGATGATCGGGTGTCTTTGATTCCGCGGGTGAATACAACGTAAGCAAGACAGATTTGCTTATGCGGTAGCTAAGGTTTGATCTTGACGAGCCTAGCATGTACAGACATGGCCTCAGGAACACGGATCGCCGAAAGGTAAAGCATGAATCATATAGTAGATATGATGAACATGATGATTGTTCGCCATTGAAACTATATCAACTCTCGTGATGATCGGTGTTGATGTAGTGGATTTGGTTCATGTGATCACAAAAACAATGTGAGGGATGTTGTTTTGAGTGGGAGTTCACCTAGTTTAATTTCATTAATTAATTTGAACTCAATTTGTCATAAACTTAGTCTAAACTATTGCAAATATGTTGTAGATCAATGGCAGCCCCTACCATCAATTTTAATGCGTTCCTAGAGAAAGAAAAGTTGAAAAACAATGGAAGCAACTTCGCGGATTGGTTCCGCAATTTGAGGATTGTCCTCACAGCTGGTAATTTGACCTATGTGCTGGATGCACCGCTAGGTGACCCACCTGCAGCTGATGCTACCGATGAAGTAAAGAATGTTTACCTTGCTCGGAAGAATCAGTACTCCATAGTTCAGTGTGCTATCTTGTATGGTTTAGAATCGGAGCTTCAGAAAAGGTTTGAAGAGTCAGACCCATATGATATTGTCGAGGATCTCAAATTAATTTTTGAGACTCATGCGGCAATTGAAAGCTATGAAGCTTCTGAAAAGTTCTTTAACTGCAAGATGGAAGAGGGGAGCTCCGTCAGTGAGCATGTGCTTAAAATGTCTGGGCACTCGAATAAACTTCAAAGCTTGGGTATAGTGATTCCTAATACTTTGGGGGTTTACCGCATCCTCCAATCACTACCACCAAGTTACAAGAACTTTGTGATGAACTACAACATGCAGAACATGAACAAAGAGTTGCCAGAACTATTTGCTATGTTAAAATCTGCGGAAGTGGAGATCAAGAAAGAGCACCAAGTGTTGATGGTCAATAAGACCACCAAATTCAAGAAAGGCAAGTCTAAGCAGCAGGGACACTTCAAGAAGGGTGGTAAGAAAGTTACCATGCCGACGAAGAAGACCAAGGCTGGACCCAAGCCTGATACTGAGTGCTTTTACTGCAAAAGAGAAGGTCACTGGAAGCGGAATTGCCCAAAGTACTTGGCGGATTTGAAGAACGGCAACATCAAGAAGAAAGGTATATCTGATATACATGTTATTGATGTGTATCTCACTAGTATTCGTAGTAGTGCCTGGGTATTTGATACTGGTTCGGTTGCTCATATTTGTAACTCGAAACAGGAGCTGCAGAATAAACGGAAACTAGCGAAGAACGAGGTGACGATGCGCGTGGGAAACGGATCAAAGGTTGATGTGATCGCGGTCGGCACGCTACCTCTTCATCTACCATCGGGATTAGTTTTACACTTAAATAATTGTTATTTGGTGCCTGCGTTGAGCATGAACATTATATCGGGATCTTGTTTATTGCGAGACGGTTACTTGTTTAAATCCGAGAATAATGGTTGTTCGATTTATATGAGTAATATGTTTTATACACATGCACCTTTAATAGATGGTCTATTCTTGTTGAATCTCGATAGTGGAAATACACATATTAATAACATTGAGGCTAAACGTTTGAAATCGAGCGATAACTTGACCTATATGTGGCACTGTCGTCTTGGTCACATTGGAGTGAAGCGTATGAAGAAACTCCATTCCGATGGACTTCTCGAATCACTTGATTTTGAATCACTTGAAAGATGCGAAGCATGTCTGATGGGTAAAATGACTAAGACTCCATTTTCTGGTATGATGGAGCGAGCTACGGACTTATTGGAAATCATACATACCGATGTGTGTGGTCCAATGAGTGTAGCATCGCGCAGTGGTTATCGTTATGTTCTTACCTTCACGGATGACTTGAGTAGATATGGGTATATCTATTTCATGAAACATAAGTCCGAAACTTTCGAGAAGTTTAAGGAGTTTCAAAGTGAGGTAGAGAATCAACGTAACAAGAAGATTAAATTTCTATGTTCTGATCGTGGAGGTGAATATCTAAGTTACAAGTTTGGCGAGCATTTGAAGAAATGCGGAATACTTTCACAATTGACACCGCCGGGAACACCACAGCGTAATGGTGTGTCTGAACATCGTAATCGAACTCTCTTAGATATGGTTCGTTCTATGATGTCACTTACAGATTTACCGCTATCATTTTGGGGTTATGCATTAGAAACAGCCGCATTCACTTTAAATAGGGCACCGTCTAAATCCGTTGAAACGACACCGTATGAATTATGGTTTGGGAAGAAACCTAAATTGTCGTTCCTTAAAGTTTGGGGATGCGAAGCCTATGTAAAGAAGTTACAGCCGGACAAGCTTGAACCCAAAGCGGAAAAATGCGTCTTCATAGGATACCCGAAGGAAACTATTGGGTATACCTTCTATCATAGATCCGAAGGCAAAATCTTCGTTGCTAAGAATGGATCCTTTCTAGAGAAGGAATTTCTCTCGAAAGAAGTGACTAGAAGGAAAGTAGAACTCGACGAGGTTGTCGAACCTTCTCTCGAAATTGCGAGTAGCGCAGCACCGGAAGAAGTTCCTGTGGTGCCTGCACCAATAAGAGAGGAAGCTAATGATGGTGATCATGAAACTTCGGTTGAAGTTACTACAGAGCCTCGGAGGTCAACGAGAACTCGTACCACTCCAGATTGGTATGATTCCGTTATGAATGTCATGGTGGTGGACTACACCGATGACCCCGAGACATATGAGGAAGCGATGATGAGCCCAGATTCCAATAAATGGCAAGAAGCCATGAAATCCGAGATTGGATCCATGTACGAAAACCAAGTATGGACTCTGGTGGACTTACCGGATAGCCGGAAGGCTGTCGAGAACAAATGGATTTTCAAGAAGAAAACAGATGCTGATGGTAATGTTACTGTCTATAAAGCTCGACTTGTCGCAAAAGGGTTTCGACAAATTCAAGGAGTTGACTACGATGAGACTTTCTCACCAGTAGCGAAGCTAAAGTCTGTGAGGATTATGTTAGCAATCGCTGCATATTATGATTATGAGATATGGCAGATGGATGTCAAAACAGCGTTCCTCAATGGAGACATTGATGAAGAGTTGTATATGATGCAACCCAAAGGTTTTGTCGATCCTAAAGACGCTAACAAGGTATGCAAGCTTCAACGGTCCATCTATGGATTAAAGCAAGCATCCCGAAGTTGGAATCAACGTTTTGATAAGGTAATCAAAAGTTTTGGTTTTATACAAACTTATGGAGAAGCTTGTATTTACAAGAAAGTGAGTGGGAGCTCTGTAGCATTCTTAATACTATATGTGGATGACATATTATTGATTGGGAATGATGTAGACCTTCTTAATAGTGTCAAGGAATATTTGAATAATAGTTTTTCAATGAAGGATCTTGGCGAAGCAGCTTACATATTAGGCATAAAGATTTATAGAGATAGATCGAAACGCCAAATATCATTGTCACAAAGTACATATTTGGACAAAGTTCTAAAGAGGTTTGGAATGGAAGAAAGCAAGAAAGGGTTCTTGCCCATGTTGCCCAATACGACCTTGAGTAAAACTCAAAGTCCGACATCGGCAGAAGATAGAGAAAGGATGAGTAAAACTCCCTATGCCTCAGCCATAGGATCTCTAATGTATGCCATGCTATGTACTAGACCCGACATTGCATATGCTGTTAGTTTAACTAGCAGATATCAAAGTGATCCAGGAGTGGATCATTGGACAGCGGTCAAAAACATCCTTAAGTACTTGAGAAGAACTAAGGATATGGTTCTTTCTTATGGAGGTGATGAACAGCTCGTTGTTAATGGTTACACCGATGCTAGTTGGAACACTGATCCGGATGATTCTAAATCACAATCTGGATACGTATTTATTTTGAATGGTGCAGCAGTTAGCTGGAGGAGTGCAAAGCAAAGCGTTGTGGCGAGATCTTCAACTGAATCGGAATACATGGCTGCTTCGGAGGCTTCACAAGAAGCGATATGGATGAAAGAGTTCATTACAGAGCTGGGTGTGGTTCCTAGTGCGCTGGACCCAATGTCTATCTACTGTGATAACATGGGCGCCATAGCCAATGCGCAAGAACCAAGGTCACACAAGAAGCTGAAGCATATCAAGCTACGTTTTCACGCTATTCGAGAACATATCCAGGATGGGGATATAAAGATTTGCAAAGTACACACAGATCTGAATGTGGCGGATCCGTTGACTAAACCTCTCCCGAGGGCAAAACATGACCAACACCAAACTGCCATGGGTGTTCGGTATATTACCATGTAATCTAGATTAGATGACTCTAGTGCAAGTGGGAGACTGTTGGAGATATGCCCTAGAGGCAATAATAAATAGAGTTATTATTATATCTTTGTGTTTATGATAAATGTTTATATTCATGCTATAATAGTATTAACATGGAAACATTAATACTTGTGTGAATTGTAAACTTAAATTGAAGTCCCTAGTATAGCCTCTATACTTCGCTAGCTTGTTGGTTAATAGATGATTGTGGTTTCCCTATCATGAACATTGAGATGTTATTAACAACAAGATCATATCGTTAGGAGAATGATATGGTGGACATACTCCTATAGATAAGCGTAGCATAAAGATCAAGTCATTTCAATAGTTCAATTGCTATATGCTTTCTGATACATAGTAACCTAATTCCTTCGACCATGAGATCATGCATATCACCTTTACTGGATGGATGCTTTGATGTCATCAAACACCACACCGTAACAGGGTGGCTATAAAGGTGGTATTGAGTGTTCGGAAAGTATTGGTTGAAACACATGGATCAAGAGTGGGATTTGTCCATCCATATGACGGATAGATATTCTCTGGGCCCTCTCGGTGAAATGTCATCCAATTAGCTTGCAAGCATGTGACTGGGTCACAAGGGATCACATATCACGGGAACGAGAAAAGAGTACTTATCAGTAACAAGGTTGAACTAGGTATGCAGAGATACCGAAGATCATAACCTCGGATAAGTAACATATCGTGAGACAAAGGGAAATTGGTATCGTATGTAAGTGGTTCATTCAATCGCAAAGTAATCGTAGAAATATGTGGGAGCCATATGAATTTCCAGATTCCTCTATTGGTTATTGTTCGGAGAAGTGTCTCGATCATGTCCGCATAATTCACGAACCGTAGGGAGACACACTTAAGGATTCGACGTTGTTTGAGTAGTTATGGTATTATGAGAAAGAGACCGAATGTTGTTCGGAGTCTCGGATGGGATCCGGGATATCACGAGGTGATCCGGAATGGTCCGGAGAATAAGATTCATATAAGGAAAGTCCCGTTTCGGAGTTGGGGAATGGTTCCGGTGTTTTCATCGGGAACATTCTAGAAGGTCCCGGAATGTCCGGCACTCCGGAGGGGGAAGGGGTACATGAATGTGTCATTGCATGTTGGAATGATTGCATCATGTACTAAGTGTTCTCGCTGTCCGAAATAAAGGGTTAATTCAAATCCTAATTGAAAAAGTCAAACTGCCAGTTTTCGGTCAAACTGCCAGTTTTCGGAAAGAGGAGAAAGAGGAGGAGAGGTGGAGGCCGAGTTGGAGGAGGGTTCCTCCCCTTAGCCGGCGCACCTCCCAAGGCCGAGTTGGGGAGGAACTCCTCCCCTTGGCCGCCGGCCCTCCCACCTATAAAGGGAGGGGCAGGGCTCCCCTCTCTACACACTACTAGTTCCTACCCCTCTAAACCTAAACCCTAGATCTAAACCCCGGTTTAGAGCTATTTTGGTTTAGAGCCTTCTAATTGGTTTAGAGCCCTCTAATTGGTGTGTCTAATTACTAGACCACTAATAGCCTCTCTCATAAGCTCCACCATACTCGCACCGGCTTAAGGCGAAGCCCTGCGGGATCTCCCCTCTACCTCCGGTACCACGCCGTTGTGCTGCCGGAATCGCGAGGAGAGTACTACAACCTCCGCTGCCTGCTGGAACAAGGGAGAGGAAGGTCTTCGTCGAGTACCGAACGTGTGACCGACTGCGGGGGCGCTGCTGGAACGTGGCGCCGGAAGGATCGTCTACGCGATCTTGAGATCGGAAAGAGTACGACTACATCACCCACGAGAATCTGCTCTCGTTAAACACTTTGGAATCTTCGAGGGTGAGTTATTCCATCGACTCGTTGCTACAATCTAGTAGATAGATCTTGGCTTGTTTGTTTGTATGCGATAGAAATTTTTTGTTTTCCATGCTACGAACCCCTACAACTTAAACATCGCTATGGGAGAGAAAGCCTCATCGTAGTCAACACCTTGAACTTGCCGAAACCCTTTTGCGACAAGCCGTGCTTTATAGACAGTAACATTACCATCCGCGTCCATTTTCTTCTTGAAGATCCATTTGCACTCAACGGCCTTACGGTCGCTAGGAGGGTCCACCAAAGTCCATACTTGGTTTTCGCTCATGGATCCCAATTCGGATTTCATGGCCTCTAGCCATTTCTCAGAGTCTGGGATCATCATTGCTTACTCATAGTTCGCAGGTTCACTGTTGTCTACCAACAAGACAGTTAAGACAGGGTTGCCATACCATTCAGGAGTGGCACGTGACCTTGTCGACCTGCGACGTTCAGCAGTAGCATCGTTCGAAGTTTCATGATCCTCGTCATTAGCTTCCTCTCTTGTTGGTGCAGACGGCACTGGAACAATTTCAGGTGATGCGCTACTCTCCAACTCGAGAGAAGGTTCAATAACCTCGTCTAGCTCTACCTTCCTCCCACTCACTTCTTTCGAGAGAAACTCCTTCTCAAGAAAGGATCCGTTCTTTGCGACAAACACTTTGCCTTCGAATCTGTGGTAGAAGGTATACCCAATCGTTTCCTTAGGGTATCCTATGAAGACGCATTTCTCCGCTTTGGGTTCGAGCTTGTCCCGCATCAACTTCTTGACGTAAGCTTCGCATCCCCAAACTTTAAGAAACGACAACTTAGGTTTAGCACCAAACCACAGTTCATACAATGTCGTCTCAACGGATTTAGATGGTGCCCTATTTAAAGTGAATGCAGCAGTTTCTAATGCATAACCCCAAAATGATAACGGCAAATCTGTAAGAGACATCATCGATCGCACCATATCTAATAGAGTTTGATTCCTGCGTTCAGACACACCATTGCGCTGTGGTATTCCGGGTGGCGTGAGTTGCGAAACGATTTCGCTTGCTTTAAGATGCGTGAGAAATCATAACTCAAATATTCACCTCCACGATCGGATCGTAGAAATTTAATTTTCCTGTTACGATGGTTTTCCACTCCGTTCTGAAATTCTTTGAACTTTTCAAACGTTTCAGATTTATGTTTCATTAAATAAATATACCCATATCTACTTAAGCCATCAGTAAAAGTGAGAAAATAGAGATACCCACCATGCGTCGAAACACTCATTGGTCCGCATACATCGGTATGTATGATTTCCAACAAGTCCGTTGCTCGCTCCATTATTCCGGAGAACGGGGTTTTGATCATCTTGCCCATGAGGCACGGCTCGCACGTGTCAAATGATTCAAAATCAAGAGACTCCAAAAGTCCATCAGAATGGAGTTTCTTCATGCGTTTTACACCAATATGACCTAGATGGCAGTGCCACAAATAAGTTGAATTATCACTATCTACTTTGCATCTCTTAGCCTTAATGTTATGGATGTGTGTTTCATTGCTCTCGAGATTCAGAAGAAATAAACCATTCATAGCAGGTGCATGACCATAAAAGATGTTACTCATATAAATAGAACAACCATTATTCTCCGATTTAAATGAATAATCGTCTTGCAATAAACACGATCTAGATATAATGTTCATGCTCAACGCAGGCACATAATAACACTTATTAAGGTTTAAAACTAATCCTGAAGGTAAAACTAAGGACAGCGTGCCGACGGCCATCACATCAAATCTTGATCCATTGCCAACGCGCATCATCACCTCATCCCTTGCTAGCCGCCATCTATTCCATATCTCCTGTTTCGAGTTACAAATATTAGCAACTGAACCAGTATCAAATACCCATGCACTACAACGAGCGCTAGTAAGGTAAACATCAATAATATGTATATCAAATATACCTTTAATGGTGCCAGCCTTCTTGTCCGCTAAGTACTTCGGACAGTTGCGCTTCCAGTGACCCTTGTCCTTGCAATAGAAGTACTCAGTGTTCGGCTTAGGTCTAGACTTGAGCTTCTTCTCAGCAGGGGCAACGCGCTTGCCGCTGCCTTTCTTGAAGGACTTCTTTGCACCCTTACCTTTCTTGAAGCTAGGGGTCTTGTTGACCATCAACACATGATTATCTTTCTTGATATCCACCTCCGCAGCTTTCAGCTTAGCGAAGAGCTCAGTGATCGTATCAGTGGAACCAATCTGATTGTGAGTAACTACAAAACCTTTGTAGCTAGGAGGGAGTGATTGCAGAACTCTGTCAATCTTGAGCTCTTCTGAAATCTTGCAGTCCAGTTGCTCAAGACGTTGAGTGTAGCCCGACATATTAATGGCGTGCTCACTAACGGAACTCCCTTCCTCCATCTTGCAGTTAAAGAACTTCTCAGAGATCTCATATCTCTCAGAACGGGCCTGAGTCTGAAACATGGTTTTCAGTTCCTCAAGTATCTCAAAGGGCCCGGCGAACTCCTCAAAATGATTTTGAAGGTCCGATTCCATAGAAAACAACATGGTACTCTTAATCACTCCATAATCATCTTTGCGCGACTGATAAACAACTTTTTCATCAGCCGGTGCATCTATAACAAGGGCGTCACCTAGCGCTTTTTCAAGGACATAGTCCTTTTGTCCGCCAGCAAGAATGATTCTCAGATTGTGGAACCAGTTGGTGAAGTTAGATCCATTGTTCTTAAGCTTTTCTTTCTTAGCAAAAACGTTGAAGTTGAAGTTGGACTTAGCCATTTGATCTACAAAATTTGCAAGTACAATTTAGACTATGTTCATGATAACTAGTTCAACTTAATCAAATTACTAGATGAACTCCCACTAAATTCAACATCCCTCAAGTTGTTTAGTGAACATGATCCAAATTCACCACACCTAATCCGATCTTCACGAGAAGAGATGTGGTTTCAATGGTGGACAACAAAGTGTCGATCATATCATTCATATGACTCATGCTTAACCTTTCGGTTCATGTGTTCCGAGGCCATGTCTGTACATGCTAGGCTCGTCAAGTCAAACCTAAGTATTTCCGCGTGTGCAAAACTGGCTTGCACCCGTTGTATGTGAACATAGAGTTTATAGCACCCGATCATCACGAGGTGCTTGAACACGACGAACTTTCGCAACGGTGCATACATGGGGAGAACACAATTTTTATCTTGATCTTTAAGTGAGGAATCATCTTATAATGCTACCGTCGTGATCTAAGCATAATAAGATACATAAAAGGATAAACATCACATGCATATAATTTTATGTGACATGGTATAGCCAATCTTCGCGCAATGATCTCCATCTTGTGCATGCCCGCATGATCTCCATCACTCCACCATGATTGCCTCCACCACGAATAGCAACTACAACTATTGCTAACTACTTAGCGATAAGGTGAAGCTATTACATGGTGTATAAGAAGTTGACACACAGGTCATACACAATTATAAATACAACCATATGGCTCCTGCCGGTTGTGTACTCATCGACATGCAAGTCGTGAAATATTAAAAAACATGATCATTGCATACAACATACACATCACATCTTGGGACATACCATATCACAAAACACTCCCTGCAAGAACAAGTTAGACGCCTCTACTTTGTTGTTGCATGTTTTACGTGGCTTATGGGAGTAACAAGCTAAGAATGATTCTTACCTACGGAAAGCCACAACGGTGATATTATGGTTGCCAACATCCGGTGTAAATCCCATGACAAATATAGTGAGAGAAACTGGCATCCACCAGCCGCATGTATGGAACAAGCCACACGTCAAGTGCGGAGCCGGTCTCGCGAACGAGGTCGCGTAAAGTTGGCCTGGACCGCTTCAATCTCACTATCCCGCGTCATAAGAAGTACACAACAAGAGGCTTGCAACATAAAACATCAACGCCCGCAACTAGCATGTTGCGTTCTACTCGTGAAACACATCTACGCATAGATTTAGCTCTAATAACACTGATGGGTTTCGTAGCATAGTAAATCAAAAAAATTCTACGGATGCGAATAGGAAAGCCAAGATCTAATCTAGGAGATGCAATCAACGAGAGGGATAGATGAGATCTTCATACCCTTGAAGAAATCGCATAGCGGAAACGTTCAACAGAACGTGGTTGGTGTAGTCGTACTCGCCTTCTCCTCGTGACCCGATCCGATCCAACGCCGCAAGTGGCGGCGCCTACGTGATATGCACACGTTCGGTGCTGCGACGTCTCCTCCTTCCTCGGTCCAGCAAGTGGGGTGGAGAGATAGATTGGATCTACAACATGATGGCGTGGTGCTATGGTGGAGAGTTTCTGCAGCAGGGCTTCGCCTACACGCAGTCGGGAGAGAGAGAGAGAGGTAGGGCAGCAGCTGGCGGCTAGGGTTTGGGGTGAGGGGAGGGTGCACCCCCTGCCCACCTTATATAGGGGGCTGGCTGGCCCCCTTTCCCCCTCCTCCAAGCCCTAGGGCGGCGGCCCCAAGGGTGGAGTGGGGGGCAAGTCTTCCCCCCCCTTCTAGAAGGTTTCCTAGGGTTTCCCCTAGGGTTTTGGCCGGCTGGGCCTATGGGGCCTTGTGCCCCTGGCCCAATGCGGCCAGGGCACTCCCTCATAGGCCCACGCACCCCTCCGACAAGTGGGGCCACGTTGGTCCCACTCCGGAAGCTTCTAGAACCTTCCAGTGCAATACCGAACATTCCGAAACGATTCCGAAATCCAAAAATTGCTTTCCTTTATATGAATCTTATTCTCCGGACCATTCCGGAACCTCTCGTGATGTCCTGGATCTCATCCGAGACTCCGAACAAAAACTCATAAACCATTTATCCATTCGATCCTAGCGTCGAGACACGTTAAGTGTGTGACCCTACGGGTTCGAGAATATGCAGACATGATCTTCTATCAATAATCAACAGCGGGATATGGAAACCCATATTTACTCCCACACATTCATCGATGATCATATCGGATGAACCACGATGCCAGGATTCAATTAATCCCATATATGTATTCCCTTCGTCACGCGATATTTTACTTGCCCGAGATTCGATCGTTGGTATCGGCATACCTAGTTCAATCTCGTTCACGACAAGTACTTTACTCGTTCCGTAATCCGATATCACTTTGTGATCAACTCCTTAACCACGTGCTTGCAAGAAGTGTTGATATCGACTACCGAGTGGGCCTGAAGTATATCTCTCCGACTTGGGAGGGATAAATCCCATCTCGATACATACAACCCAACAAGTACTTTCCGATCACCTGAGAGACACCTTTATGATCACCCTCACATAGGATGACGTTTGATGACCTCAAAGCTTTCTTCCGATACTAGGGAGTTGCATTATCTCATGGTCCAAGGAATACAATATTTGACATAAGAAAAAGCTTCGCAAAGATGAACACGATGACACGATCTAATTGCTCTGCTTGATTTGGGTCTGTCCATCATATCATTCTCCTAATGACATGATCTCATTATTAATCGACAACTCATGTCTATGGTTAGGAAACCTTAACCATCATTAATCAATGAGCTAGTCCATAGAGGCGTACTAGGGACACGGTGTTGTTCATAAACCACACAAATATCAAAGTTTCCGCTTAATACAATTCTAGCATGGAATATAAACTTTATCATGAACAAGAATTATAACAATAACATATTTATTATTGCCTCTAGGGCATAATTCCAACAAGCTCTTCATTTGGTCTTCTTTCTCCTTCTGCATCCTCTCACTTGACATCTCCTTGTCGCGATCAAATCCGTCAAGGTCACTTGCAACGCAACGACACCAGCACTATGGGCCATATCTTGCTTGCTAACCGTGTGGCCTTTCAGCCAACCTGCATGGTTGCCCTCACTTGGTTTGGCTTCTTCAAGGTCGATTACCATCGAACCATTGTATCCCTTATTGCCATTGGGGTTCTCCTTCTTGAATGCCTCGTAGATTTCTTCCCACTTTTGCATCCCTTGATTTCACTCCAACAATGTGTCAGGATGAATGGTTTCTTGTCATATTTTGCCTTGAAATAGTCCAAAGCTTGGAGCACCATGTCTTGGAAACCGACGACGCTCACGGTCCATGCGAGGACATGATCATAGGCTCCACAAAACTCGTTTTACTCTTGTTGGATGAATCCCCGCCTCTTTTGAGGGGAGAGCTCTGACCGATCACTCCAAAAGTTGTGGGGGTGTAATGCTCATGAAAGAATTGCCAAACCTTATTTCAAGATGCCTCTCCCTTTTGTTGGGTGCCACAAAATGGATCTTGCCTAATTTCCTTCCAAGCCAAACAAAGGACCTTGTCCTTGTCGGTGGTGAACATTGTCGTCCTTCTGCTCACTCCATCGCCCGGCGGTTGACGCATTTGTTGAGTCCCTACTAAAGTTGCTTGAGGTTGAATGGATCGTTGAGTTGCATGTTGAGTCCAGGCCGAGCCTTGCCCAATTGGGACTTGAACCAATGGCTCTTCCTCAGTTGATACACGCTCTTGTTGTGTCTCTTGAGTAAAATCTCTATGTGTCCACGCCCCTTGGATCATCTCCTCCATATCGTCCTGAAATGGGGGACGCATATCGGCGAACAGGCTGCAAGACGTGTAGAAGCACATAGTGGAGCAGTCCCACAGGGCCTTGCTATGCACCAACAACGATTTTACGACCATAGGAGTCTTGTTGAGGTCAAGTACTATGGCCCCCGTTGGGATGAGCATCGTTTTCTCGCCGAGTTCTGGCTACATGGCCCGCGAGACCATGCAGGACGACTGCTGGAAGTTTTGACGAAATAGCAATTTACCAAGAGAAATAACCATAATAAACGCTAGATAAAACATGACTAGAATAACATAAATTAAACTAATCATGTGAATTAGTGAATACAGATTAAGGCAGATAAACAAACGGATTGCAAGGCATAGAACTTGAGATAAGACCAAAACAAGGTTGAGAAATAGGATGTACATCACAAGAGTAGTAGAGGAACCGCCAGCGTTCGTGTTGGCACCGTCATCAGCCATGTCGTCAAGGAAGATGCTGCTAATGTCGGGGGAAAAAGTCATCATTGGGAAAGACGTTGGAGATGCCACTATCCATGAAGAAGTCTGTGATGAAGCCAGTACTCGCGCCAATAGCGCTCCCCAAAAACCTTATCGCCCTTCTCCCGTACATGACTCAAAGCAGCGGGGTCTCGGAGGCCAACTGTCCCGGATAGCGGTGCACACCGCAAGAAGGGATGGGGAAGATCTAGGTAGTGCAATGCTCTAGAACTGGAGGCGTAAAGGAGTGTACGATGGTGTGTCTAAGGAGAGGAGCGGCCTCTCACTCTTATAGGCATGGATAGGCAGGCGAACAGGCAACATCGAGAGAGGAAACAAACATGCAACGACCAGATTCGAACAACCTCCACTAAGTTCGAATTAAATCTCCACTTAGTTCATATTAAACACCCACTTACGCATACTGTTCAGATTATTAGTCCATTCATGTGCAGCAAAAATAAAGAGAGGCTCTCAGCTCGAGGCATTCCCGGAACCCGCAGCGCATGTGCGTCATGACGAGGTGAGGCGAGCGAGGAAGAGGAGGAGCGTGCGTGTATATGTCTTCTCTTCTCAAGCTCATAGGAAGAGCTCTCCTTATAAGCTGGTCCAACATCCACTCAACTATTAATGTGGGACTAAACTTTTTTTCTAGCTTTTGCCTTGCATGAATGGGCCAAATGGGCCTCTAGGATTTTAGGAATTTATTGGCATATAATAAATGGGATGGGCCTATTTAGATAAAAATTTCAACAATCCCCCACCAGATCCCAGAGACATATGAAGTTTGCCTTTGGTTCTAAAACATTGTTTCATTGGAGACTATTAAGTTGAACTTCCACCTAGAGCTTTATGTTATACTAGGATGCAACTTGTACAGTGCCTTGAACTGCAAGTTTGCTGTAAACCTAGCTTCACACAAAGTCTTGACCGATATTAGGCTACCGTGGGACTTCCCGCGGGTGGAGCTTATGCGTCATACTCCATGGCCTTTTATGAGTTTATTAGAGAGCACCTTACTCTCATAGACTGCGACGTTTAACAGTCAGACTCATATAGGTGTGTTCTTCAAAAGATGTTATGCAGGACAACATCTCTGCTTAAGATAAGCCACTTAGAACATATTAAGATAATAAATCAATCTGCCGTGCAGAATAGGAAAGTATTGTATCTTTATGGAGTGGTGTTTATTAAAGCAGGGATACTTTCCTCTCAGCTAACCAATAGCTTGTCTCCCAATTATAATTCACGGGATCTCCGATCATATAGAGTGGTTTACCACTATGTAAAACTCATATTGTGGGTCTCATACCCATCTCCTTCGATGCATTTTCTGTTACATTGTGTGATAGACCCTTTGTGAAGGGATCTGTCAAGTTTTTAGATGTTTGGATATAATCCAATGCAATAACTCCAGAGTTTCTTATTTTTTGGATAGATTTTAGTCTTCTCTTCACATTTCTTGATGACTTCATATTATCCGCAGAACTATTTCTTTGAAAATCACAACTTGATTATTGCAGTTCATAAGGATTATGGGTATTGTTTTTTCAACCACAGGTAAGTTCATCAAGAGTTCACGAAGCCACTCTGCTTCAATAGTGGATGTGTCTAATGATGTGATTTCTTCTTCCATAGTTGACCTTGTTAAGATGATCTGCTTGCAAGACTTCCAAGAAACAGCGCCACCAGCAAGTGTGAATACATATCCACTCGTGGACCTTATCTCGTCGGCATCAAATATCCAATTTGAATCACTATAACCCTCTAGTACCCTCGGATACCTGGTATAGTGAATGTCATAGCTCGGTGCCTTTTAGATAGCGCATAACTCTCTCAAGAGCATGCCAGTGATCATCTCCTAGATTTGAAACAAATAGACTGATTTTGCTCACAGCAAAGATGATGTCAGGCCTCGTGGCGCTAGCTAAATACATAAGCGAACCAATAATTTGAGAGTATCTAAGTTGGTATCTAGCTTTTCCTCGATTCTTTCAAAGCAACACACTAGGATCATACGGTGTAGGAGAAGACTTGTAGCTTGATGTTCAGGATAACATCAGCTACTCTCAGATCCTTCATCTCAAAAGAACGAGATAAGAAATCCTTGACTTCATTAATTGCATTAAGGTTGGTTCCGAAAATCAGTATGTCATCAACATACAAACAAAGGATGACTCCCTCGCCCCCACCATGGCGATGGTACACACATTTGTTAGCTTCATTTACAACAAAGCCTGCAGCAGTTAAAGTTTTTTCAAACTTCTCATGCCACTGCTTAGGGATTGTTTTTGGCCATATAAATACTTCAACAACTTGCAGACCTTTCCTTCTTGACCACTTACCACAAAACCAGTTGGCTGATCCATATAGATTTCCTCATCCAAATCTCCATTTAGGAAAGTTGTCTTAATGTCCATTTGACGGACGAGAAGACCATGAGAGGTAGCCAATGAAAGTAGTACTCGAATGGTGGTCAATCTGACAATAGGTGAGTAAGTGTCAAAGAAGTCTTCACCTTATTTTTGAGTATAACCTTTGGCCACAAGTTGTGCCTTGTAATTCTCAGTAGTACCATCAGGGCTAAGCTTTTTCTTAAACACTCACTTGCATCCTACGGGTTTGCACCCATAAGGGCGATTAGTGATATCCCATATTCCATTAGCTAAGATGGAATTAATCTCACTATGGACAACTTCCTTCTAGTAGTCAGCATCAGGAGATGCATATGCTTCTGAAATAGAAGTGGGAGTGTCATCCGCAAGGTACACAATGAAATCATCACCAAAGAAATTTGCAGTCATGTGTCTCTTTTAGGAATTTTATTATAATTCTCCTTAGGACTTTCAGAGTGTTCAACTAGAATGATAGGTTCAGAAATTGTAGCAAATTCTTGATTAGATGAACTAGGTATCTCTGGATTTGATGAGTTAGGTTTATCCATTATAGGAAATATATCCTCAAAAAAAGTCGCATTAGTCGACTCCATGATTGTTCCAACATGATTGTCAGGTGCTTCAGATTTTACTATCAAATCTAAAACCAATGCTATGAAAAGCATAGCCCAGAAAAAGACAATCAATGGTTTTTGGTCCAATCTTGCGCTTCTTGAGGAGTGGTACATCAACCTTTGCCAAACAACCCCAAGTACGTAAGTAAGAGAGTTTTAATATTTTCTTCTCGCATTATTTGAATGGAGTAATTTCTTTGTTCTTTGTGGGAACTCGGTTTAGGACATGACACGCAGTCCATAGTGCCTCCCCCACCATTCCTTGGAGAGAACCGATGTATCCAACATGGCGTTAACAAATCTGTTAGAGTACGGTTCTTTCTTTCGGCTACTCCATTTGACTGAGCTGAGTAGGGAGGCGTCCTCTCATGAATAATGTCATATTCCGCACAAAAGGAATCAAACTCGTTGGAAAAATACTCTCCACCGTGATTAGACCTAAGCCTCTTAATATTTCGATCAAGTTGATTTTATGCTTCATCTTTATAGATTTTGAAAAAACTCAAAGCCTCATCTTTTGATTTCAGAAGATACACATGACAGTATCTCGTAGATTCATCGATCAAAGTCATGAAATATTTCTTTCCACCTTTTGTCATTCATCTCACAAATATCAGAATGTATGAGCTCTAGTGGTGTTAAATTTCTCACTTCTGCAGTGTATGTGACTTGTGAGGTTGTTTAGCTTGCACGCAGACTTGTCACTTAAATCCCTTAACAGTTGTGAAATTAGGGATTAAGTTTATTTTGGCTAGTCACGTCATACAACAAAAATTAATATGACAAATATGAGAGTGCCATACATTTGATTTAAAATTCATGTAAAAATGATTGACAACTTTATTACAAACGTCTGACAGAGATAAGCAGAACAAGCCTCCGCACTCATAACCGTTACCAATAAAGGTTCCATACTTAGAAATTACAAATTTATTGGATCCGAATACATTCTTGTAGCTGTCTCGACACAAAAGAGATCCACTAACAAGATTTTTATTTATTGAGGGAACATGATGCACATTTTTCAGGCACACGGTCTTTTCCGGAGTGAACTTCAGACCGACCGTACGAACATCATGAACAGAAGCATGCGAGTCGTTTCCCATCAGCATGGTTTGAGTCCCTCTGACCTGATATGAAGAAAACATGGAAATATGAGAATAGACATGTACATTAGCGCCCGTTTAAATCCACCAATCACGAGAATGACATAATGAAAGAACGGTAGGTAATATACCATACCCAAAATCTTTCATCTCAACGTTGCTCATCACAACATTAGCAATCTTGCAGCCCTTCTCATGTTGGCGCTTGTCAAAGTGGTTGGGACAAGCAGGAGCCCAATGATTAGGATCACCGCACACATGATAAGAACCTTTCTTCTTATTAGTCTTCTTCTTGAAACTGGTAGAATGTGAGGCCTTGTTCTTTCCATCGAACTTTCCTTTGCCATCAAACTTGCGCTTGTTCTTGAACTTGTGAGGCTGGAAGTTCCTTTTCTGTAGCAGATTGGCATTAGAACCTCACTCAGTACCTCAAGAACGTGTGTCTTTTGATCCCGCCTTCTCTTCCACATCAAGAGTTCCAATGAGATCCGTCACGGAAAACTCTTGTCTCTTGTGCTTCAGAAAAGTAGCAAAATTCCTCCATGACTGGGGAAGCTTGGCAATAATGCCTCCGGCAACAAACTTGTCCTGTAACACACAAGTGAAGTGCTCAAGCTCCCTGGCAAGTGACTGTATTTCATGAGCCTGCTCCACAATGGGGCGGTCATCAACCATCTTATAGTCATAAAATTGTTTCATGACATACAGTTCACTGCCAGCATCGGAGACTCCAAATTTTCTCTCGAGTGCATCCCACATATCCTTGCCATTGCTAAATGACAGATATGAATCGATAATATTGTCTCCAAGAATGCTGATCAAGGTAGCCTTGAAAGTGGTATCAAGTTTTTGGAATACCTCTTCCTGAGTAGGATTAAGATCTCGCTCGGGTGTGCCATAGATGACGTTATAGCAGCTCATGGTCTGAAACCAAAGCACTGCTCTCGCACACCATCGTTTGTAATTGACACCTTCAAACACAGGTGGCTTCATAGAAGCAACAAAGCCACTTGGGGCAAATTGCCTGAAATAAGGTTTTTGGATTGTTGAATAAAATAGCAATTTACCAAGAGAAATAACCATAATAAACGCTAGATAAAACATGAATAGAATAATAGAAATTAAACTAATCATGTGAATTAGCGAATACATATTAAGGCAAATAAAAACGGATTACAAGGCATAGAACTTAAGATAAGACCAGAACAAGGTTGAGAAAGAAGATGTATATCATAGTAGTAGAAGAGAGGAACCGCCAGCGTTTGCGTTGGCACCGTCATCAGCCATGTCGTCAAGGAAGAGGTTGCTGATGTCGGGGAAGAAGTCGTCGTTGGGAAAGACGTCAGAGCTGTCGCTATCCGTGAAGAAGTCCGTGATAAAGCCAGTAGTCGCGCCAATAGTGCTCCCCAAAAACCTTATCGCCCTTCTCCCGTACAAGACTCGAAGCAGCGGGGTCTCGGAGGCCTACTGCCTGGCTACCGGTGCACGCCACAAGACGAGATGGGGAAGATCTAGGTAGTGCAGTCTAAGGAGAGGAGCGACCTCTCACTCTTATAGGCACAGATAGGCAGGCGAACAGGTAGCGTCAGGAGAGGAAACGAACAAGCAACGACCGGAGCCGAACATCCTCCACTAAGTTCGAATTAAATCTCCACTTAGTTCATATTAAACACCCACTTGCATAGACTCTTCAGATTATTAGTCCATTAATGCACGGCAAAAAGAAAGAGAAGCTCTCGGCTCAAGGCATTCCAGCAACCCGCGACGCACGCGTGTCATGACGAGCCAGGCGAGAAGTAGGAGGAGCATGCGTGTATATGTCTTCTCTTATCAAGCGCGTACAAGTGGTGGAAGAGCTCTCCTTACAAGCTGGTCCAACTTTCACTCAACTAGCAATTTAAGACTAAACTTTTGTCCCAGCTTTTGCCTTACATGAATGGGCCAAATGAGTCTCTAGGATTTTAGGAATTTATTGACATATAATAAATGGGTTGGAACTATTTAGGCAAAAATTCCAACAGAAAGTGCCCTGGCAGAAACCCGTATGTGGGCACTGCCAAAGCCAGAAAATCGCCGGCAGAGGTGACCGCCGGTTACCAAACATCATGGTGGCCGTCACTGCCTAGACTAGCGTTGGAGATGGCCGCGTTCAGCGCCCCTTCCTTGTTCATGTTTTCTACGAGGGACTACGCCCGGGTAGTGATGGCCTCATGGGTGGCAGGGGTCTTATTCATGACGAGTTTCCGTTGTCGTCGCTGCGACCCACTTCTTGGCGACATCCCTTCCATTGGCTCGTTTCTGGCTCTCCATGGCTCTCTTCGCCGACGTTAACTCTTTCTTTGCCTTGACCAGGGCCACAACGATGGGGGTGGTGGTGGTGTGTGTGGGGGGTGGGGTGGGGGGATGGGGTGGCAACACGTTCACCATGGGTTTGCCAGGGCTTACAGAGATGGCCACGATAAGAGAAAATGGGCAAATGGTGTGTGGTGCCACATATGGACGGGCCTAGCTCAGACAAGAGGATAACAAGCGCGGAGCCGAACAGAGTCCAAACCCGGCCCAAGTTTGAACCTTGCATCGGTCTGTTAATCCGTTTGGATCACACTGTTGGGTCGTGATTTTCGTGTCCAACCATCAGCGATGAGTCAAAACGAACACCATAAAAAAAGTGCAAATACGGCCGGGCCGTCGGAGATTGGCGTAAGGCTTGTCATAGTGGGAGTAACTTGAATAGTAATATAGTCCTACATGTATTGCCAACTAAGCATTTAGATGAGATGACATGCAATTAAATGATGAGAGACACTTGTGGTAACTACTCCCTCCGTTTTGAAATATAAGATGTTTTAGGTTTATAAAAGAGATGTATCTAGACACATTTTAGTGTCTAGATTCATTTGAACCTATATACTAAAAAGGTATCTAGATACGTCATCTTCACAAACTTAAAACATCTTATATTTCTAAACGGAGGGAGTAGCTATGTTAACGTAACATCATATATTTCAAGACAAAATAATCCACGATTACAATAAATAAGATTTTGCATTATAGCAGAACATACTCTCCCCACCATGACCAATGCAGGATCAATAGCAGTTTGCCGCCGGTCCACTGGCCTGATCTGGACAGCAGAGCAATCCTCCTTGGGATACGAGTGTCGCTACGCTGCAAGATGCCAGCGTACATAAGCCGTGACGCTGATGTTCATGTGCACGATGCGGATCGCCTAGGAAATAGGAATCGGCTCCCGTCTTCTAGAAGCCTTCGCTTTCTGTCCAGAGACAGAGAGCATCGCCGCGTGAGAAGAGATACGTCTCACCTGCAAACTGTGCCGATCAGACATCGTATGGCGTGATTGATCGGTCGGTGCCCGTCTGTCTATCCATAAACGGGTGACGAGTTGGACGACATGGGTGCATGTCCTGTCTAGGATCGGTTTGGGCGTACTGTATTGCGAAAGTGAGTCAACGATGAATTGGCTGTCTCGAAGCTAGTATGAATAAAAATGGGGTTCGAGTGCAATCGAAATCTGAATTGGAGTCATGCTGGTAGGGCCAGGCCAATGCCTGGCCGCGTAGCGTAGGATCGATCGGCCGTGAGATGAGCTCAGCTAGCAACACTTAGTTTCAGTTTTGCGTCTCACGGCGCTGCACGTTCTCCGGTTCTCCACCGCGAGGGCTCCACGTCGGAGCATGGATGATCGTGGCTGCTGCACGTCCACTGCTCCTCGTCTCGACCTGCGCTACCTCGTGAATCCTCATGGGGATAGCACAGCACACTGGCAGCGTGGCACCATCGTGAAGAGATGGCCCACGTACGTCAGCCGTGACGATACTGTTCGTGGACCCAGACTTTACTCAATTTGCCCGCGCGCGCGGTGTCAGACGCCGTCTTCTAGAACCATTTGCTTGCTGTTCAAGTATTGCCGCATACACAAATACTATGGAGAGCTAAATATTCCCTCCGTTCCCTATTACTTCACATATTAGAATTAGTGAAAATCAATATTATGGAGTTTTTTTGCGAGAAAAGGCATTCCATTAATTAGGAGACACCATTACAATCCTCCTTACAAAGTTTAAGAACATTATTCGAACACGATCGAAGCCATACTGAAGTTCTGACTTCCGACCGCCCCAAGTTGGCAAGAGCATCGCTAATCAAGTGTTGCTCACGCCTAATATGCACTACCTTTAACTCTACCAACACATTAAGAAGTCTCCTAATCTCCTTCGGGCAAAAAGATTCCAGGCGATCTGTCCTCAAAGTTGTCGTTGATCATATCCACCAAATGTAGACAATCCGATTCAATGATAAGTACATGGAAGGTCACTCCATTGCGTCGTGAGCGCACATCCTTCCATGCAGGCCATGATTTCACTTTCCAACGGTGATGAGCAGGAAAAGATATGGCTGCACGAAGAGAAAATAATATCGCTTCTATCATCTCTTAGCACCATGCCCAGGCCTCCTGTGCGTGACTCGGGATGGAACGAGCCGTCGACATTTAGTTTACTACAGCCCACCGGCGTGGCCGGTGGAGACCAACGTTTCACCAATGCAGGATCAATAGCAGTTTGTCGTTGTTTCCCGTCTTATGGCAAGGTCATCGTCTCCTTTCCCTTGAGGCCTTGTTTATTCCTAAGGTATTTGAGGGGATGGAAAGATCACAACATTTTCTCGATAGGTCGTTTACTAGGCTTGGTTTGGAGGGGATAATCCCGAAATATTTCCACAAATCCACACTAGTGTATTTTTGGCTAAATTAAAAACTCTACGTCATGGTAGAGTATTTTTCGAAAAGTGTATTTGAGGGTATTTGATAGTATTGGGTGAACACCAAATCTCCACGTATCCCCATATCATTGGGGATAAAAATACCGGATAAGTAAACAAGGCCTGATGTAGTATGTTTGCGGGAAGTACATGATAATACTTATCGAGTCGCTGTAGCTGCAGAGAAAATGTCGTGAAGCATCCATCGCCGGAGCAAGTTTGTCGTGGACCACTTTATTTCTCACGTGTCAAATTCTCCATAGAAGCATGATGATCCTCGCCCGCTCCAGCTCCGGTCTTCTGTCTAGCAAGTGAAGCACCCACTCCACGTCGGTGTTGACAACCGACGAGATAGGCTGTAGATGCCAGACTTCCTTCATTGCTTCCCAGCATAGAATAGCCAGAGGGCACTGTAGAAAGAATGGAAGTTGTCCTCGCGTTTAAAACCACAAAGTGTACATATGTCAGAAACTTCTAAATTCCTCTTGTATTTGTTATCCCAAGTGGCAAGACCATTAGTAGCTAACTTCCACACAAAAATGTGTACTTTTGGGGGGGGGGGGGGTGGGTGGGCAGGGCACCCACATATTGCCTTCCAGAGGACAAGATGGCCATCCGGTGCTCGTGGCACCCATAGAGGGCCGTTGGCGTTTGTTCGTCGCCAACTAGTACGCACTCTTGATCGTGAAGATGCCATTCAGCATTGGCGCCCAAGCCAGTACATCGTCAAGAAACCAAGGGAAGGTTTTAATCTTGATAATCTCATGGACGCCCGCCTGCATAAAATGACAATGGAGAAGATCCATGTTCCATGCTCCTTGGTCATCCAGCAGGTCCGAGACACGGCGCAACCGCAGTCTCCTTGTACTGAAATTGGTCTATATGAACCAACTAGAAATTTAAAACAATAATTATTTACAAAATTAAATTAGTATTATTGGAAATATAATAAAATATACTTTTATATATATCATATACGTTTGATATTGTTGATATCGATGTTTTATATGTTATACCTGTTCAAATATTACAAAGATTAGCTTTGGCTTGGTTAATACCTCAAAAAAAACTTTGACTTGGTTAAAGTTGCGGAGTAATAAAAACTAACCAGGTAAACCATACTGAAGTTCTGAAGTTCTGACTTCCGACCGGCCCAAGTTGGTAAGAGCATCGCTAATCAAGTTTTGCTCACGCCTAATATGCACTACCTTCAACTCTACCAACACATTAAGAAGTCTCCTAATATTCTTCAGGCAAAAAGATTCCAGGCGATCTGTCCTCAAAGTTGTCGTTGATCATAGCCACCAAATGTATACAATCCGATCCAATGATACATGGAAGGTTACTCCATTGCGTCGTGAGCGCACATCCTTCCATGCAGGCCATGAGTTCAGTCTCCAACGGTGATTAGCAGGAGAAGATATGCCTGCACGAAGAGAAAATAATATCGCCTCTATCATCTCTGAATGCCATGCCCACATGGGCGGACCTAGAGAAAATCTCGAGTGGGGGCAAATGAAATGACCAGAGGCATTCCTTCCATTAATTTGTAAAATCTGAAGAAATTTCTCTCATATATGAATAAATACTAAAGGAATTTAAAATTTTGAGTAGGGGCATTTACACTTGGGTCCGCCCTTGCATGCCCAGGCCTCATGTCCGTGACTCGGGATGGAACGAGCCGTTGACATTTAGTTTACTCCAGCCCACCGACGGTGGAGACCAACATTTCACCAATGCAGGATCAATAGCAGTTTGTCGTCGTTTCCCGTATTCTGGCAAGGTCATCTGCTCCTTCCCCTTGATGTGGTATGCTTGCGGGAAGTACTTGATCGGACTTATCGAGTCGATGTAGCTGCAGAGAAAACACCGTGAAGAATCCACCGGCAGAACATGTTTGCCGTGGACCACTTCATTTATCACATGCCGAATTCTCCATAGAAGCATGATGATCCTCGCCCGCTCTAGCTCTGGTCTTCCGTCTAGCAAGTGAAGCACCCACTCCACGCCGGTGTTGACAACCGACGAGATAGGCAGTAGATGCCAGACTTCCTTCATTTCTTCCCAGAGTAGAATAGCCAGAGGCCACCTGCAGAAAGCGTGGAAGTTGTCCTCGTGTTCAACACTACAAATTGAACATATGTCAGAAACTTCTAAATTCCTCTTGTATTTGTTATCCAAGTGGCAAGACCATTAGTAGCTAACTTCCACGCAAAAATGTGTACCTTTTAGGGGGCAGGGCACCCCATATTGCCTTCCAGATGACATGATGGCCATCCGGTGCCCTGCTCGTGGCACCCATAGAGGATCGTTGGCGTTCGTTCATCGCCAACCAGTACGCACTCTTGACCGTGAAGATGCCATTCACTGTTGGATCCCAAGCCAGTACATCGTCAAGAAACCGAGGAGAGGTTTTAAACTTGATAATCTCCTGGACGTCCGCCTGCATAAAATGACGATGGAGAAGATCCATGTTCCATGCTCCTTGGTCATCCAGCATGTCTGAGACACGGCGCAATCGACAGTCTCCTTGTATTGAAATTGGTCTATATGAACCAACTATAAATTTAAAACTATAATTATTTTAAAAAATAAATCAGTATTATTGGAAATATAATAAAATATATTTTATATGATCATATTGTAGATATTGATGTTTTATATGTTATACTTGTTCAAATATTACAAAGATTAGCTTTGACTTGGTTAATACCTCAAAAAAAACTTTAACTTGGTTAAAGTTGCAGAGTACTATGAAATGGAGGAAGTACACGCGGAGTCCCACAACTTGCATGTTAGGTGCTAATCTCACGAGTTGCGGAGTGTGAGACCGTCGTCCATTCACAAGTAATACGGATTTGTTTTTGTTAATCGGGCGTTGTGGAGTTGACACATGTCTACCACGGTGGAAAAGGAGACGATCGTCGTAATGTTTACAAATACCCCTAGAACTAATTATATTGACCCAACTGTACTTGTTTTCTTTTATGAACAAGAAATGGAGTCCCGATTTCCCCCCATTCCCGAACCCTAGGTAGCCACGGCGGTTATGGTGATCACGGCAGAAGTAGGACGACAACCTTGGAGGGTTGGGAGTGGTGATTTCATCCAAGTGGCTTTCATTCGGGCTTCGAAGGAGGTCCAATATGCCGCAGCTACTGTCGTCGTTGGAAGCAGAGTTGGGCGAGTGCTGCCGTCTTCGATGACGGATGATTTGTTCATTTTAATCACCGAGATGAGCGTTTTGTATGACATTTTTTGAGAAAACGAGGGGTACCAGTTGGAAGTTGCAGAGAAGAAGAAATGCGATAGATTTGGAAGAAGAATCGAACACGAAGCGCAGAGAGGCGAGCAGGAGCAGGGATCGTGGCCGCTGCCGGCCGGTCGCCACTTGTCCCTTCTCGAGCTGCGCTCATGAATCCTTAGCACAGTGGCACCAATGTGAGATGGCCCACGTACGTCAGCCGTGACGACACTATTCATGGGCGTTTACAATTTGCCCGAGTGATGTCAGTCGTCGTCTTCTAGAAGCATTTGCATGCTGTTCGGGTATTGCCTTGCCGCCAAAACACAAGTAGGAGTACAACCTTTGCATTGCACCCCTACAACTACAACTCAACCTGCCGATAACATTATCTCGTATGGCATTATCGATGGGCAACGAGACGATGTACGTCTTGCAAGTTGCAACCACGTAATGGATGAGTTCAACCTGGGGTGCATGATCTCACTAGCAGCTCATAGGATCGATGGGGGGCGTTTCATTTTGAATGTCAGCTTAGAATAGATGAACATTTCTTTTTTTTTATCCACGAGTATTTACTGTATGGATTTATTCAATTAATATTATTATTTCCCTTTTATTAAATATATGAATACTTTTCCTGTGGTGAAATAAAAAAATTATTTATAAACATTTTTATTTTCTTATAAATCTCGTATATGTATAATAAATTTGTGTAATAATGGAAAAACATATTGCCATAAAACAACGTTGGCACGTATCTAAATATATTTTATCAAAGTATATAAGTGGATTGCCTTGCCTTTTTCTATGAGTTCAAACTTCTCATTGCGATGGATATTGCTTGAAGTTTGAGTATCAGCCTAAGGTCTTGCCCTTGGAGTCAAGATGCCGCGCAGTCGCAGAGCACCACCACCTTGCCGCCCACATCGATCGTCGGGAGCTGGCCAGCTTCATGCGTGCATGTACACAGCTTGTCGCGAGAGTCCTAGCTTAAATCTTATGCTTTGTATCCATCAACGTGAGCTCTAGTGCTTTGTACTCCCTCCGTTTTAAAATACAAGATGTTTTAGCTTTGTGAAACAAATGAATTTAGACTATTTTTAGTATGTAGGTTCACTCAGGTTTGGAGTGAATCTACATACTAAAACAAGTCTAGATTCATTTTCTTTACAAACCTAAAACATCTTATATTTTAAAACGGAGGGAGTATATAAATTCGTCGAATAGAGGCACACAAGTGCCTCAAATGGATAACCATTTGAGGTTTTTCAAAGTGTCACGAATGATCATCTATCCATTCGAGGCATTTAAACCGTCTCAATTGGTTAACAGTTAGATGTACTATTTTGAGGCACCCTAAGAGTGCCTCAAATGGATGACCATTTCGAGGCACACCTAAAAATGCCTTAAATAGATGTCCATTTTGAGGCATGTTTAGTAGTGTCTCAAATGATCATCCAGTTGAGGCATTTAAAATGCCTCAAATGGCTAAACATTAGAGGCATTAACAATTGTGCCTAAAAAAACTATCTATTTGAGGCAAAACTAATGATGCAACAATTGGTCAACTATTAAAGGCACATTTGAGTGCCTCTAAAGACAAACCATTTGTGGCACTTTGCACTTGTGCCTCAAATGATATATTTTTAATGGCATTTTGAGAAATAGTGCCTCAAAAAGAACTGTTCTTTTGAGACACATTAAAAAATGCTATTGATGGTTCAACACAGAGGCACTAAACTGTGCCTCTATTTTCAAAATATCAGTGATATTTTAAAAACTGCCTCTAAAATCTAACATTTTGAGACATTATTATTCAAAGTGCCACAAATAGCTACAGTTAAAGACAGTTATAAAATATGCCTCTAAAAAAATGCCTCTAATTCCTGGACGTACCATAGTGAGTAGGACGACAACCTTGGAGGGTTGGGAGTGGTGATTTCATCCAAATGGCTTTCATTCGGGCTTCGAAGGAGGTCCAATATGCCGCAGCTACTGTCGTTGTTGGAAGCAGAGTTGGGCGAGCTGCCGTCTTCGATAACGGATGATTTGTTCATGTTAATCACTGAGATGAGCGTTTTGTATGACATTTTTTGAGAAAATGAGGGGTACTAGTTGGAAGTTGCAGAGAAGAAGAAATGCGATAGATTCGGAAGAATCGAACACGAAGCAGAGAGGTGAGCACAGTGGCACCATTGATTGTGAGATGGCCCACGTACGTCAGCCGTGACGATACTATTCATGGGCGTTTACAATTTGCCCGAGCGATATCAGACGTCGTCTTCTAGAAGCATTTGCTTGCTGTTCGAGTATTGCCGCCAACACAAGTAGGAGTACAACCTTTGCACCCCTACAACTCAACCTTCCGATAACATTATCTCGTATGGCATTATGGATGGGAAACGAGACGATATACGTCTTGCAAGTTGCAACCACGTAATGGATGAGTTCAACCTGGGGTGCATGCTCTCACTAGCAGCTCATAGGATCGATGGGGGGAGTTTCATTTTGAATGTCAGCTTAGAATAGATGAACATTTCTTTTTTTATCCACGAGTATTTACTGTATGGATTTATTCAATTAATATTATTATTTCCCTTTTATTAAATATATGAATACTTTTCCTGTGGTGAAATAAAAAAATTATTTATAAACATTTTAATTTTTTTATAAATCTCGTATATGTACTAATAAATTTGTGTAATAATGGAAAAACATATTGCCATAAAACAACGTTGGCACGTATCTAAATATATTTTATCAAAGTGTATAAGTGGATTGCCTTGCCTTTTTCCATGAGTTCAAACTTCTGATTGCGATGGATATTGCATGAAGTTTGAGTATCAGCCTAAGGTCTCCAGTTGGGATCCTGGTTTTCACAAATTATCCAAAATTGTTGTGGCACCCTTGATTGTAGGGGTTCGTAGCATGGAAAACAAAAAAATTCTACCGCATGAACACACAATCAAGATCTAATCTATGATCAAGCCAAGATCTATCTACTAGATTGTAGCAACGAGTCGATAGAATACTAACCCTCGAAGATCCAAAGTGGTTAACGAGAGCAGATTCTCGTGGGTGATGTAGTCGTACACTTCCGATCTCAAGATCGCGTAGACGATCCTTCCGGCAGCGCTTTCGCAGTCGGTCACACGTTCGGTACTCGATGAAGACCTTCCTCTCCCTTGTTCCAGCAGGCAGCGGAGGTTGTAGCACTCTCCTCGTGATTCCGGCAGCACGATTGGCGTGGTACCGGAAGTAGAGGGGAGATCTCGCAAGGCTTCGCCTTAAGCCGGAGCGAGTATGGTGGACTATGAGAGAGGCCTTGGCGATCTAGGGTTTAGAGGCACCAAGGAGAGAGAGAGCTAGGCCGGCGTCTAGGGCAAGGGGAGGGCCCCAACTCGGCGGCTAGGAGAAAACCCTAGGCGGCGGCTGCACTGGAGGTGGCCGGCGACTTGGGGCTAGGGTTTGGGGTGTGAGAGGTGTAGGTAGAGGGGGCACCCCTGCCCCTTCTTTTATAGGTGGGAGGGCGCCGGTTGGGAGGAGGGAGTCCTCCCCCAACTCAGCCTCCTTGGCCGGCGGGTGGAGGGAGGAGGACTTCCTCCCCAAGTATGTTTCCTACTCTCCCTCCACCAAGCAAACTTGCCGTTTGACTTTTCAAATTGGCGTTTGCCTTTTCAAACTAGGATTTGATTTCTTCCTTTATTTTGCCCAGCCATGATACCTAGTACATGATGCAACCATTCCACATTGTCATGACACATTCATGTACCCTTCCCCTCCGGAGTGCCGGACCTTCCGGATCCTTCTAGAACATTCCCGATGAAAACACCGGAATCATTCCCCAACTCCGAAACAGGACTTTCCTTATATGAATCTTATTCTCCGGACCATTCCGGATCTTCTCGTGATATCCCGGATCCCATCCGAGACTCCGAACAACATTCGGTCTCTTACTCATCATTCAATAACTACTCGACAACATCGAATCCTTAAGTGTGTCTCCCTATGGTTCGTGAATTATGCAGACATGACCGAGACAGTTCTCCGATCAATAACCAATAGAGGAATCTGGAAATTCATATGGCTCCCACATATTTCTACGATTACTTTGCGATCGAATGAACCACTTACATACGATACCAATTTCCCTTTGTCTCACGATAGTTTACTTATCCGAGGTTTTGATCGTCGGTATCTCTGCATACCTAGTTCAACCTCGTTACCGATAAGTACTCTTTTCTTGTTCCCGTGGTATGTGATCCCTTGTGAGCCAGTCACATGCTTGCAAGCTAATTGGATGACATTCCACCGAGAGGGTCCAGAGTATATCTATCCGTCATATGGATGGACAAATCCCACTCTTGATCCATGTGCCTCAACCCATACTTTCCGAACACTCAATGCCACCTTTATAGCCACCCAGTTACGGTGTGGTGTTTGATGTCATCAAAGAATCCTCCCGATGATGGTGGTTAACATGATCTCATGGTCGAAGGAATTAGGTTACTATGTATCAGAAAGCTTATAGCAAATGAACTATATTAAATGACTTGATCTTTATGCTACGCTTAACTATAGGAGTATGTCCATCACATCATTCTCCTAATGATATGACCCTGTTTTTAATAACATCTCTATGTTCATGACCAGGAAACCATGATCATATATTAACCAACAAGCTAGTTTAACAAGAGGCTTTACTAGGGACTCTTTTATGTTTACAAATCACACAAGTATTAATGTTTCCGGTTAATACAATTATAGCATGGTATGTAAACATTTATCATAAGTATGAAGATATGATAATAACCACTTATTATTGCCTCTTGGGCATATCTCCAACAGTCTCCCACTTGCACTAGAGTCAATAATCTAGTTTCAAACCTTTGTGTATTCAACACCTATGGCTCTGGTGTCATATGTACACGATTGCTAGTGGTCAACTGATCTCCGGATCTGACACTTCCAGGTCCGTGTGTAATTGCATGTCTTTGCGTCTCTACGCATCACTCATTCTCTAATGAGATGGCTTCGTACAAATTTGGTCATTTGGTGTGACATTTAGTTCTTTGGGGTTAAAACATGTTGATAATATTGTCGTACAATATATCTTCATAGTATTATCCCTGCTTTGAACTACACCTAGTTTGATAACAAACTACTTGACACAAATGCCCTCTTTTGCTGCTAAAATAGCAGTTATATACTTAACCTTTTGTTAAAGTATTTGTCACAATGTCTTAACTTTGGAACTCATCCAAATTCATTATGGAACTTACTTTCCATTATATTGTGCCACCCTTAGTTTAGATTGAGATAAACTTAATTTGTACTTTGTGACAAAACTAGTATCAATGTAATTCATTTACAATGAGCTAACCATTTATTTGTCACTTCTACAAAATAATATATTCTTAGTTCTTTTACAAGATCATAAGAATATCTTTACTATCGTCCAATGATTATCTTATGAATCATTCTGGTATATATGCTCATAACATTTAGAGCATAGGACATATCTGGATTTGTACATATCACAGTATGATTGATATAAATACTCTTTGTGATTTCATACATCAAGTATCAATCTATACTTGAATCTTTGTATCACTTACCAAGTGTCAATACACTTGAATATATCATCAATATTGAACTCATTCAATCATTTCTGTGCGACAAGAACCTTTCTTGTAGTTTCTATATTGAACTCATTCAATACATCATCTATGTACTTTCGGCACAACCATATTAGCGTCTATTGATGCCAAATATTTGGGTTTTGCCTAAGTCTTTCATCAGGATGAAATTCTTAATATGTGTTAATAAAAGGTACATAATTTCCAATCAACAATATGTCTTCCACATAATGTATTAGAAACATGTCTTAGCGCTCCCACTTAATTTCTTGCAAATGCAAGCATCTTCATCGTCTCTGATGAAATTAAACTATTTTAACAGTTTCATCATAGTGAAGATTCCAACTCCGCGATGCTTACTTCAACCATTGAAGTTTGCATATGCTTTTAGCATCCTTTGAATTAACAAAACCCTTTGGACTGTGTCATGCACACGTCCTAGGTAACCATTCTATTATAAGAACTTGTTTTGTTTATTCAACACATAACAAAATTATATGTCATGGTTGCTATATTAATCCGTCTAGACTAAATATCGCTCAATGAAAGATCAGAACTTGTCAAAGTCAATTCTTTGAACATTGTCGTGAACTCTTTTCTGATATGTCGATAATTTCAAAGATGTGAAACATCCATGTCTATTTCTTTATAGATCTAAATATGACTGTAAGGTCTTGTACCTTTCTAGAGGGTCTTTCAAGTTCAAAGCTTGATCTCTTGTATATGGAACTATCACGGATTTTATGGCTTCAAGCCATTTTGACGGAGTCAGGGCCCATCATTGCTTCTTTGCATGTAGTCGGATCATTATCGTTAAATAATGATTTAACTCTCAAATCTTGGTATTTGATTGTTTACCCGACCTTCTTGTTTCAATAGGAACTTAGTCCTCCGTGACCACAACCTTTGAGGCACGTGAGCCATGAGCATTGTTGCTGCCTCCGGAACACTCTTCGGCGATGCGCAACTCTGCACATATAGCTAAGGTTCTTTTAACCTTATCAAAGTTCTATTGTCCTCCCACTTAACTTTTCACGAAAAATTCCTTCTCAAAGAAACTTGACGTTCTAAGCGACAAACACTTTTGTCTTTAGTGTTATGGAGGAATACTTAACTATTATTCAAAATAACATACAAAGATATGTTCATCCGATTTTGGTTGCAAACATCTTTCTTATGCATAGCATACCAATTTTTAAGAAATGACAACTTGGGTTTTATCCCAAACCATAACTTTATATGGTGTCAATTCAACGGATTATGATGGAGCTCTTTTCAGTAGAAAAACGATAGTCTCTAGTGCTTTTAATCTTTAAAATATAATGACAGTTTTATAAATTACACCTTTGATCTTACCATGTCAAACAAGGTTTAATTACATATCTCGAACGCTCCATACTCTTATGGTGTTTCGGGAAATGCAAATCCATGGAACGATTCCTTAAATCTTAGGTATTATGCTAAACTTGTAACTCAAATATCTTCCTTTAAGATCTTATAATAAACTATTTATATTCTTGTTACAATGATTTTGCACTTCATCTTGAAAATCTTTGAACTTTTCAAATGTTTCATACTTCATCCTTATTAAGTAAATATTCATATATTCACTCAAATTCGGAGAAAACATATGAAGTTGAAATCCATCGCTCTTGACTACACATAATGGACTTCATACAACAATATGTACAAGTTCCAATAAGCTAGTCGTTCGTTCCCTTTTGGCCTATGAACGAAGTTTTAATTATCTCTAGGAAAGTTTCACAAGCGTCATTTGATCAAAAATCAAAAGGACTCCAAAATTCCATCTACATGGAGTTTCTTCATGTTTTCTTTCCAATATAATTTAAACGGCAATGTCACTTCCTAAGTGATCTTTCAATCAATTTGTCTTTCGACATTTTTAGCACTGGTTTTATGGATGTGATTTTTCCAACGAGATTTGTGAATCATCCATCTTTTATGGATTACGAAAATTATTTGAACAACCCTTTTGTTCTCATAATGCCTGATAAAACAAATCTTGAAGGCAAGCTTTGATGTTTAACAAGCAGCACAATAACCCTTTATTTGTTCTCGATGAACATCATCACATATTCTTTTGCTAGTTACTTAGGCCATTGTAGTTCATGAATTGTGTTGTTTCGTATGACGATTCACACCAACAAATTCAGTATCAAATACTTAAGAACCACATTGTTTAATAAGCAAAGAATATATCCATAACATGTATATCATCTATATACTTAAGCTGAACAATTCTAGCCTTTTCTTTTCTGCCATATACTTATGAGATTCTCTTTCAGTATTTCCTTTTCTGTTTGAAAGAATCTATCAACATCAATAGTGGAGACATATACATGACACATAGTCCAAAGCATGTATAGTAAAATACCAATGTATTTGGACTTGCACTTTGAAGTAGATCACCATCATCAAATGTTTGGTGTTCTTTCAAATTCCTTTCTTTAGTAATCTCTTCGTATAGTAAACATTTTACCTACATCAAATATTCACCCTTATCATGGAATTATCCATGATCAAGCTACTTTTAGCTTGTAACGGTGAATCGCGAGTATAATGTTGCTCTCCAAAACCTTTTGGAGGATTAGGACAACTAGTGTCTCCAACCTTTTGCAAATTCTCATCAAATATGAGAACATGACTTTTGCCATATTATACTCTATCATGTTGCAACCAAAACTTCGTTTCATATATCACAATATCTTCCACACATCATGGTTTCTGAAACAACTCTTTCAGATCCTAGATAACCTTGATATTAAGATAATCCTTTGAATATCAAGAATCATGGAGACAAACATGATACTCATACACTAACACTTGGAATTGTCACTCTTGATTTAATACCAATTATTAAACTTTATGGAGTAACCGGAACTTACTGGAAGTTTGCAATAGGACTTTTAAACTTTAGATTAACACTTCAAAACAATACGATACCAGTTCGTAAAGTAACTAACCAGAATTCTATAGTTCTATCATCTCAATTAAAACTAAGCGCAAGGTGGTAAACGGATGCCAATGACTACAACAACTATGCAAATTCACTTTGATTTAATTTATGATAAATAGTGTTCAACTTTTAATCATATTGCTGTTGAACTCCCACTCAAAACAATATCCCTCACATTGTTTTAGTGATCACACGAACCAAATCCACCACATCAAAACCGATCATCACGAGAGTTGATGTAGCTTCAATGGCGAATAATCAACATGTTCATCATATCTACTATATGACTCATGCTTTACCTTTCGGTGATCCGTGTTCCGAGACGATGTCTGTACATGCTAGGCTCGTCAAGATCAAACCTTAGCTTCCGTATGAGCAAATCTGGCTTGCTCACGTTGTATACACTCGCAGAATCTAACACACCCGATCATCACGTGGTGCTTCGAAACAACGAGCTTTAGCAACGGTGCTTACTAAGGATGAACACTTTAAAACTTGAAATTGTGTGCTCGAGGGATCATCTTATAATGCTACCGTCGTGAACTAAGCAATACAAGATGCATAAAAGGATTAACATCACATGTAATTCATAATATGTGATATGATATGGCCTTACTTATTTGTGCTTCCGATCTCCATCTTCAAGCACGAACATGATCTCCATCATCACCGGCATTGCATCAAGGTCAATGACGCCGCTCCATGGTTGTCGTCCACCAGCTTCAACTATTACAACTAGTTTGAATAGACACGCGGGTCTTAACAGAATTTAAAAACAACCATATGGGTCCTGCCGGTTGCCAACTTACAATAAGGAACATTGCATACATCAAATATAATCACAATCATGGCCATATACATCACAGCATACCCCTGCAAAATAAAGTTAGACGCCTCTAATTTTCTTTGCATATTTTACGTGATTTGGGGCTTTCAATAAGTGTCGCTCTAACTTACGAACAGGAACCACAACGTTGATGCTTGAACTATAAAGTTCCCGTTGTAAATGTTGGAGATATGCCCTAGAGGCAATAATAAATGTGGTTATTATTATATCTTTGTGTTTATGATAAATGTTTATATTCATGCTATAATAGTATTTACAAGGAAACATTAATACTTGTGTGAATTGTAAACATAAATTGAAGTCCCTAGTATAGCCTCTATACTTCACTAGCTTGTTGGTTAATAGATGATTGTGGTTTCCCTATCATGAACATTGAGATGTTATTAACAACAAGATCATATCGTTAGGAGAATGATATGGTGGACATACTCCTATAGATAAGCGTAGCATAAAGATCAAGTCATTTCAATAGTTCAATTGCTATATGCTTTCTGATACATAGTTATCTAATTCCTTCGACCATGAGATCATGCATATCACCTTTACCAGATGGATGCTTTGATATCATCAAACACCACACCGTAACAGGGTGGCTATAAAGGTGGCATTGAGTGTTCGGAAGGTATTGGTTGAAACACATGGATCAAGAGTGGGATTTGTCCATCCATATGACGGATAGATATTCTCTGGGCCCTCTCGGTGAAATGTCATCCAATTAGCTTGCAAGCATGTGACTGGGTCACAAGGGATCACATATCACGGGAACGAGAAAAGAGTACTTATCAGTAACGAGGTTGAACTAGGTATGCAGAGATACCGACGATCATAACCTCGGATAAGTAACATATCGTGAGACAAAGGGAAATTGGTATCGTATGTAAGTGGTTCATTCGATCGCAAAGTAATCGTAGAAATATGTGGGAGCCATATGAATTTCCAGATTCCTCTATTGGTTATTGTTCGGAGAAGTGTCTCGATCATGTCCGCATAATTCACGAACCGTAGGGAGACACACTTAAGGATTCGACGTTGTTTGAGTAGTTATGGTATTATGAGAAAGAGACCGAATGTTGTTCGGAGTCTCGGATGGGATCCGGGATATCACGAGGTGATCCGGAATGGTCCGGAGAATAAGATTCATATAAGGAAAGTCCCGTTTCGGAGTTGGGGAATGGTTCCGGTGTTTTCATCGGGAACATTCTAGAAGGTCCCGGAATGTCCGGCACTCCGGAGGGGGAAGGGGTACATGAATGTGTCATTGCATGTTGGAATGATTGCATCATGTACTAAGTGTTCTCGCTGTCCGAAATAAAGGGTTAATTCAAATCCTAATTGAAAAAGTCAAACTGCCAGTTTTCGGTCAAACTGCCAGTTTTCGGAAAGAGGAGAAAGAGGAGGAGAGGTGGAGGCCGAGTTGGAGGAGGGTTCCTCCCCTTGGCCGGCGCACCTCCCAAGGCCGAGTTGGGGAGGAACTCCTCCCCTTGGCCGCCGGCCCTCCCACCTATAAAGGGAGGGGCAGGGCTCCCCTCTCTACACACTACTAGTTCCTACCCCTCTAAACCTAAACCCTAGATCTAAACCCCGGTTTAGAGCTATTTTGGTTTAGAGCCCTCTAATTGGTGTGTCTAATTACTAAACCACTAATAGCCTCTCTCATAAGCTCCACCATACTCGCACCGGCTTAAGGCGAAGCCCTGCGGGATCTCCCCTCTACCTCCGGTACCACGCCGTTGTGCTGCCGGAATCGCGAGGAGAGTACTACAACCTCCGCTGCCTGCTGGAACAAGGGAGAGGAAGGTCTTCGTCGAGTACCGAACGTGTGACCGACTGCGGGGGCGCTGCTGGAACGTGGCGCCGGAAGGATCGTCTGCGCGATCTTGAGATCGGAAAGAGTACGACTACATCACCCACGAGAATCTGCTCTCGTTAAACACTTTGGAATCTTCGAGGGTGAGTTATTCCATCGACTCGTTGCTACAATCTAGTAGATAGATCTTGGCTTGTTTGTTTGTATGCGATAGAAAATTTTTGTTTTCCATGCTACGAACCCCTACAGTGGTATCAGAGCCGTGTCTATATGTAGATCTGTTGCACGAGTAGAACACAATGGTCATTGTGGGCGTTGATGCTTTTATTGTAGATTGCTTTGCGTGTACTTTGCATCTTGCGGTATGTTGGGATGAAGCGGCCCGGGCTAACCTTACATGACATCGTTCATGAGACTTGCTCCACGCTTAACATGCAACTTGTATTGCATAAGTGGCTTTGCGGGTGCCTGTTTCTCCTAGCATAGTAAAGATCCAATTTACAACGGGTAATCAACAATGCTAGTATCAATGTTGTGGTTCTTGTTCGTAGGTTAGAACGACACTTATGTAAAGCCCCAAACCACGTAAAATATGCAAAGAAAGTAGAAGCGTCTAACTTTGTTTTGCAGGGGTGTGCAGTGATGTGATATGGCCATGATTGTGATTATATTTGATGTATGCAATGTTCCTTATTGTAAGTTGGCAACCGGCAGGAGCCATATGGTTGTCTTTAATTTCTGTTAAGACCTGCGTGTCTATTCAAAATAGTTGTAATAGTTGAAGCTGGTGGACGACAACCATGAAGAAGCGTCATTGACCTTGATGCTATGCCGGTGATGATGGAGATCATGTTCGTGCTTGAAGATGGAGATCGGAAGCACAAAGAAGAAAGGCCATATCATATCACATATTATGAATTGCATGTGATGTTAATCCTTTATGCATCTTGTATTGCTTAGTAGACGACGGTAGCATTATAAGATGATCCCTCATGCACATAAATTTCAAGTTCTAAAGTGTTCGCCCTTAGTTAGCACCGTTGCTAAAGCTTGTTGCTTCGAAGCACCACGTGATGATCGGGTGTCTTTGATTCCACGGGTGAATACAACGTAAGCAAGCCAGATTTGCTTATGCGGTAGCTAAGGTTTGATCTTGACGAGCCTAGCATGTACAGACATGGCCTCAGGAACACGGATCGCCGAAAGGTAAAGCATGAATCATATAGCAGATATGATGAACATGTCGATTGTTCGCCATTGAAAACTATATCAACTCTCGTGATGATCGGTGTTGATGTAGTGGATTTGGTTCATGTGATCACTAAAACAATGTGAGGGATGTTGTTTTGAGTGGGAGTTCACCTAGTTTAATTTCATTAATTAATTTGAACTCAATTTGTCATAAACTTAGTCTAAACTATTGCAAATATGTTGTAGATCAATGGCAGCCCCTACCATCAATTTTAATGCGTTCCTAGAGAAAGAAAAGTTGAAAAACAATGGAAGCAACTTCGCGGATTGGTTCCGCAATTTGAGGATTGTCCTCACAGCTGGTAATTTGACCTATGTGCTGGATGCACCGCTAGGTGACCCACCTGCAGCTGATGCTACCGATGAAGTAAAGAATGTTTACCTCGCTCGGAAGAATCAGTACTCCATAGTTCAGTGTGCTATCTTGTATGGTTTAGAATCGGAGCTTCAGAAAAGGTTTGAAGAGTCAGATCCATATGATATTGTCGAGGATCTCAAATTAATCTTTGAGACTCATGCGGCAATTGAAAGTTATGAAGCTTCTGAAAAGTTCTTTAACTGCAAGATGGAAGAGGGTAGCTCCGTGAGTGAGCATGTGCTTAAAATGTCTGGGCACGCAAACAAACTTCAAAGCTTGGGTATAGTGATTCCTAATACTTTGGGAGTTTACCGCATCCTCCAATCACTACCACCAAGTTACAAGAACTTTGTGATGAACTACAACATGCAGAACATGAACAAAGAGTTGCCAGAACTATTTGCTATGTTAAAGTCTGCAGAAGTGGAGATAAAGAAAGAGCACCAAGTGTTGATGGTCAATAAGACCACCAAATTCAAGAAAGGCAAGTCTAAGCAAAAGGGACACTTCAAGAAGGGTGGTAAGAAAGCTACCATGCCGACGAAGAGGACCAAGGCTGGACCTAAGCCTGATACTGAGTGCTTTTACTGCAAGGGGGAAGGTCACTGGAAACGGAATTGCCCAAAGTACTTGGCGGATTTGAAGAACGGCAACATCAAGAAGAAAGGTATATTTGATATACATGTTATTGATGTGTATTTCACTAGTATTCGTAGTAGTGCCTGGGTATTTGATACTGGTTCGGTTGCTCATATTTGTAACTCGAAACAGGAGCTGCAGAATAAACGAAAGCTAGCGAAGAACGAGGTGACGATGCGCGTGGGAAACGGATCAAAGGTTGATGTGATCGCGGTCGGCATGCTACCTCTTCATCTACCATCGGGATTAGTTTTATACTTAAATAATTGTTATTTGGTGCCTGCGTTGAGCATGAACATTATATCTGGATCTTGTTTATTGCGAGACAGTTACTTGTTTAAATCCGAGAATAATGGTTGTTCGATTTATATGAGTAATATGTTTTATGCACATGCACCTTTGATAGATGGTCTATTCATATTGAATCTCGATAGTGGAAATACACATATTAATAACATTGAAGCTAAACGTTTGAAATCGAGCGATAACTTGACCTATATGTGGCACTGTCGTCTTGGTCACATTGGAGTGAAGCGTATGAAGAAACTCCATTCCGATGGACTTCTTGAATCACTTGATTTTGAATCACTTGAAAGATGCGAAGCATGTCTGATGGGTAAAATGACTAAGACTCCATTTTCTGGTATGATGGAGCGAGCTACGGACTTATTGGAAATCATACATACCGATGTGTGTGGTCCAATGAGTGTAGCATCGCGCGGTGGTTATCGTTATGTTCTTACCTTCACGGATGACTTGAGTAGATATGGGTATATCTATTTCATGAAACATAAGTCCGAAACTTTCGAGAAGTTTAAGGAGTTTCAAAGTGAGGTAGAGAATCAACGTAACAAGAAGATTAAATTTCTACGTTCTGATCGTGGAGGTGAATATCTAAGTTACGAGTTTGGTGAGCATTTGAAGAAATGTGGAATACTTTCGCAGTTGACACCGCCGGGAACACCACAGCGTAATGGTGTGTCTGAACGTCGTAATCGAACTCTCTTAGATATGGTTCGTTCTATGATGTCACTTACAGATTTACCGCTATCATTTTGGGGTTATGCATTAGAAACAGCCGCATTCACTTTAAATAGGGCACCATCTAAATCCGTTGAAACGACACCGTATGAATTATGGTTTGGGAAGAAACCTAAATTGTCGTTCCTTAAAGTTTGGGGATGCGAAGCCTATGTAAAGAAGTTACAGCCGGACAAGCTTGAACCCAAAGCGGAAAAATGCGTCTTCATAGGATACCCGAAGGAAACTATTGGGTATACCTTCTATCATAGATCCGAAGGCAAAATCTTCGTTGCTAAGAATGGATCCTTTCTAGAGAAGGAATTTCTCTCGAAAGAAGTGACTGGAAGGAAAGTAGAACTCGACGAGGTTGTCGAACCTTCTCTCGAAATTGCGAGTAGCGCAGCACCGGAAGAAATTCCTGTGGTGCCTGCACCAATAAGAGAGGAAGCTAATGATGGTGATCATGAAACTTCGGTCAAAGTTGCTACAGAACCTCGGAGGTCAACGAGAACTCGTACCACTCCAGATTGGTATGATTCCGTTATGAATGTCATGGTGGTGGACAACACCAATGACCCCGAGACATATGAGGAAGCGATGATGAGCCCAGATTCCAATAAATGGCAAGAAGCCATGAAATCCGAGATTGGATCCATGTACGAAAACCAAGTATGGACTTTGGTGGACTTACCGGATGGCCGGAAGGCTGTCGAGAACAAATGGATTTTCAAGAAGAAAACAGATGCTGATGGTAATGTTACTGTCTATAAAGCTCGACTTGTCGCAAAAGGGTTTCGACAAATTCAAGGAGTTGACTACGATGAGACTTTCTCACCAGTAGCGAAGCTAAAGTCTGTGAGGATTATGTTAGCAATCGCTGCATATTATGATTATGAGATATGGCAGATGGATGTCAAAACAGCATTCCTCAATGGAGACATTGATGAAGAGTTGTATATGATGCAACCCAAAGGTTTTGTCGATCCTAAAGATGCTAACAAGGTATGCAAACTTCAATGGTCCATCTATGGATTGAAGCAAGCATCCCGAAGTTGGAATCAACGTTTTGATAAGGTAATCAAAAGTTTTGGTTTTATACAAACTTATGGAGAAGCTTGTATTTACAAGAAAGTGAGTGGGAGCTCTGTAGCATTCTTAATACTATATGTGGATGACATATTATTGATTGGGAATGATGTAGACCTTCTTAATAGTGTCAAAGAATATTTGAATAATAGTTTTTCAATGAAGGATCTTGGCGAAGCAGCTTACATATTAGGCATAAAGATTTATAGAGATAGATCGAAACGCCAAATATCATTGTCACAAAGTACATATTTGGACAAAGTTCTAAAGAAGTTTGGAATGGAAGAAAGCAAGAAAGGGTTCTTGCCCATGTTGCCCAATACGACCTTGAGTAAAACTCAAAGTCCGACATCGGCAGAAGATAGAGAAAGGATGAGTAAGACTCCCTATGCCTCAGCCATAGGATCTCTAATGTATGCCATGCTATGTACTAGACCCGACATCGCATATGCTGTTAGTCTAACTAGCAGATATCAAAGTGATCCAGGAGTGGATCATTGGACAGCGGTCAAAAACATCCTTAAGTACTTGAGAAGAACTAAGGATATGGTTCTTTCTTATGGAGGTGATGAACAGCTCGTTGTTAATGGTTACACCGATGCTAGTTGGAACACTGATCCGGATGATTCTAAATCACAATCTGGATACGTATTTATTTTGAATGGTGCAGCAGTTAGCTGGAGGAGTGCAAAGCAAAGCGTTGTGGCGAGATCTTCAACTGAATCGGAATACATGGCTGCTTCGGAGGCTTCACAAGAAGCGATATGGATGAAAGAGTTCATTACAGAGCTGGGTGTGGTTCCTAGTGCGCTGGACCCAATGTCTATCTACTGTGATAACATGGGCGCCATAGCCAATGCGCAAGAACCAAGGTCACACAAGAAGCTGAAGCATATCAAGCTACGTTTTCACGCTATTCGAGAACATATCCAGGATGGGGATATAAAGATTTGCAAAGTACACACAGATCTGAATGTGGCGGATCCGTTGACTAAACCTCTCCCGAGGGCAAAACATGACCAACACCAAACTGCCATGGGTGTTCGGTATATTACCATGTAATCTAGATTAGATGACTCTAGTGCAAGTGGGAGACTGTTGGAGATATGCCCTAGAGGCAATAATAAATGTGGTTATTATTATATCTTTGTGTTTATGATAAATGTTTATATTCATGCTATAATAGTATTTACAAGGAAACATTAATACTTGTGTGAATTGTAAACATAAATTGAAGTCCCTAGTATAGCCTCTATACTTCACTAGCTTGTTGGTTAATAGATGATTGTGGTTTCCCTATCATGAAAATTGAGATGTTATTAACAACAAGATCATATCGTTAGGAGAATGATATGGTGGACATACTCCTATAGATAAGCGTAGCATAAAGATCAAGTCATTTCAATAGTTCAATTGCTATATGCTTTCTGATACATAGTTATCTAATTCCTTCGACCATGAGATCATGCATATCACCTTTACCAGATGGATGCTTTGATATCATCAAACACCACACCGTAACAGGGTGGCTATAAAGGTGGCATTGAGTGTTCGGAAGGTATTGGTTGAAACACATGGATCAAGAGTGGGATTTGTCCATCCATATGACGGATAGATATTCTCTAGGCCCTCTCGGTGAAATGTCATCCAATTAGCTTGCAAGCATGTGACTGGGTCACAAGGGATCACATATCACGGGAACGAGAAAAGAGTACTTATCAGTAACGAGGTTGAACTAGGTATGCAGAGATACCGACGATCATAACCTCGGATAAGTAACATATCGTGAGACAAAGGGAAATTGGTATCGTATGTAAGTGGTTCATTCGATCGCAAAGTAATCGTAGAAATATGTGGGAGCCATATGAATTTCCAGATTCCTCTATTGGTTATTGTTCGGAGAAGTGTCTCGATCATGTCCGCATAATTCACGAACCGTAGGGAGACACACTTAAGGATTCGACGTTGTTTGAGTAGTTATGGTATTATGAGAAAGAGACCGAATGTTGTTCGGAGTCTCGGATGGGATCCGGGATATCACGAGGTGATCCGGAATGGTCCGGAGAATAAGATTCATATAAGGAAAGTCCCGTTTCGGAGTTGGGGAATGGTTCCGGTGTTTTCATCGGGAACATTCTAGAAGGTCCCGGAATGTCCGGCACTCCGGAGGGGGAAGGGGTACATGAATGTGTCATTGCATGTTGGAATGATTGCATCATGTACTAAGTGTTCTCGCTGTCCGAAATAAAGGGTTAATTCAAATCCTAATTGAAAAAGTCAAACTGCCAGTTTTCGGTCAAACTGCCAGTTTTCGGAAAGAGGAGAAAGAGGAGGAGAGGTGGAGGCCGAGTTGGAGGAGGGTTCCTCCCCTTGGCCGGCGCACCTCCCAAGGCCGAGTTGGGGAGGAACTCCTCCCCTTGGCCGCCGGCCCTCCCACCTATAAAGGGAGGGGCAGGGCTCCCCTCTCTACACACTACTAGTTCCTACCCCTCTAAACCTAAACCCTAGATCTAAACCCCGGTTTAGAGCTATTTTGGTTTAGAGCCCTCTAATTGGTGTGTCTAATTACTAGACCACTAATAGCCTCTCTCATAAGCTCCACCATACTCGCACCGGCTTAAGGCGAAGCCCTGCGGGATCTCCCCTCTACCTCCGGTACCACGCCGTTGTGCTGCCGGAATCGCGAGGAGAGTACTACAACCTCCGCTGCCTGCTGGAACAAGGGAGAGGAAGGTCTTCGTCGAGTACCGAACGTGTGACCGACTGCGGGGGCGCTGCTGGAACGTGGCGCCGGAAGGATCGTCTGCGCGATCTTGAGATCGGAAAGAGTACGACTACATCACCCACGAGAATCTGCTCTCGTTAAACACTTTGGAATCTTCGAGGGTGAGTTATTCCATCGACTCGTTGCTACAATCTAGTAGATAGATCTTGGCTTGTTTGTTTGTATGCGATAGAAAATTTTTGTTTTCCATGCTACGAACCCCTACAGTAAATTGGATCTATACTATGATGGGAGAGACAGACACCCGCAAAGCCACTTATGCAATACAAGTTGCATGTTGAGCGTGGAGCAAGTCTCATGAACGATGTCATGTAAGGTTAGATCGGGCCGCTTCATCCCATCATACCGCAAGATGCAAAGTACACAAGAAGCAACTAATAATAAAAGCACCACCGCCCATAATGACCATTGTGTTCTACTCGTGCAACAGATCTACATATAGACACGGCTCTGATACCACTGTAGGGGTTCGTAGCATGGAAAACAAAAAAATTCTACCGCATGAACACACAATCAAGATCTAATCTATGATCAAGCCAAGATCTATCTACTAGATTGTAGCAACGAGTCGATAGAATACTAACCCTCGAAGATCCAAAGCGGTTAACGAGAGCAGATTATCGTGGGTGATGTAGTCGTACACTTCCGATCTCAAGATCGCGTAGACGATCCTTCCGGCGCTGCGTTCCGGCAGCGCTTCCGTAGTCCGTCACACGTTCGGTACTCGATGAAGACCTTCCTCTCCCTTGTTCCAGCAGGCAGTGGAGGTTGTAGCACTCTCCTCGTGATTCCGGCAGCACGACGACGTGGTACCGGAAGTAGAGGGGAGATCTCGCAAGGCTTCGCCTTAAGCCGGAGCGAGTATAGTGGACTATGAGAGAGGCCTTGGCGATCTAGGGTTTAGAGGCACCAAGGAGAGAGAGAGCTAGGCCGGCGTCTAGGGCAAGGGGAGGGCCCCAACTCGGCGGCTAGGAGAAAACCCTAGGCGGCGGCTGCACTGGAGGTGGCCGGCGACTTGGGGCTAGGGTTTGGGGTGTGAGAGGTGTAGGTAGAGGGGGCACCCCTGCCCCTTCTTTTATAGGTGGGAGGGCGCCGGTTGGGAGGAGGGAGTCCTCCCCCAACTCAGCCTCCTTGGCCGGCGGGTGGAGGGAGGAGGACTTCCTCCCCAAGTATGTTTCCTACTCTCCCTCCACCAAGCAAACTTGTCGTTTGACTTTTCAAATTGGTGTTTGACTTTTCAAACTAGGATTTGATTTCTTCCTTTATTTTGCCCAGCCATGATACCTAGTACATGATGCAACCATTCCACATTGTCATGACACATTCATGTACCCTTCCCCTCCGGAGTGCCGGACCTTCCGGATCCTTCTAGAACATTCCCGATGAAAACACCGGAATCATTCCCCAACTCCGAAACAGGACTTTCCTTATATGAATCTTATTCTCCGGACCATTCCGGATCTTCTCGTGATATCCCGGATCCCATCCGAGACTCCGAACAACATTCGGTCTCTTACTCATCATTCCATAACTACTCGACAACATCGAATCCTTAAGTGTGTCTCCCTATGGTTCGTGAATTATGCAGACATGACCGAGACACTTCTCCGATCAATAACCAATAGAGGAATCTGGAAATTCATATGGCTCCCACATATTTCTACGATTACTTTGCGATCGAATGAACCACTTACATACGATACCAATTTCCCTTTGTCTCACGATAGTTTACTTATCCAAGGTTTTGATCGTCGGTATCTCTGCATACCTAGTTCAACCTCGTTACCGATAAGTACTCTTTTCTTGTTCCCGTGGTATGTGATCCCTTGTGAGCCAGTCACATGCTTGCAAGCTAATTGGATGACATTCCACCGAGAGGGCCCAGAGTATATCTATCCGTCATATGGATGGACAAATCCCACTCTTGATCCATGTGCCTCAACCCATACTTTCCGAACACTCAATGCCACCTTTATAGCCACCCAGTTACGGTGTGGTGTTTGATGTCATCAAAGCATCCTCCCGATGATGGTGATTAACATGATCTCATGGTCGAAGGAATTAGGTTACTATGTATCAGAAAGCTTATAGCAAATGAACTATATTAAATGACTTGATCTTTATGCTACGCTTAACTATAGGAGTATGTCCATCACATCATTCTCCTAATGATATGACCCTGTTTTTAATAACATCTCTATGTTCATGACCAGGAAACCATGATCATATATTAACCAACAAGCTAGTTTAACAAGAGGCTTTACTAGGGACTCTTTTATGTTTACAAATCACACAAGTATTAATGTTTCCGGTTAATACAATTATAGCATGGTATGTAAACATTTATCATAAGTATGAAGATATGATAATAACCACTTTATTATTGCCTCTTGGGCATATCTCCAACATTTATATCCACCTATTGGCCTCTTGAGCTATACACCCATACCATTGAGATTGTTCTTCTCTCGACATATTGACTTTCTGTTCCACACGTGAGAGGGAATGTTGAAGTTTATAAGTGGACCGTCTTGCCCTTTTCGTCAGTTCGTATGGTTGGCTAGTGCATGAGGTTTGACATGGTATTAGAGCCTAAGGTGTCGAGTTTGAGTCATGGCTTTTGCAACTTTAATGGGTGTTTGCTAGGAAAGATGTCAATTACGTATTTGTCTCCATATTGGCACTACTTGGCCATATGTTACCGGCATGGTACCTTTGGTGGACAATATTGAAAGGAGATTAAATGGCTCGGCTAGGTTTTTTGAATTATGGAGGAAGATTGGTTTTATATCATCTATGTTATTTAGTCTATACCATCTTCATAAAATAGTGATAAAGAATTGTGATAGAGTTAGACGATAGTGTTTGTGGGATAAGAAGGATCCACACAGGATTAACTCTATGGCTACATGGCACATGGTGTGCAAACCCAAAAATAAAGGAGGGTTAGGGGTAATAAACCTAGAGCTGCAAAATAAAACTTTACTCTTGGAGAACATGTTCATGTTCTTCAATCATACTCATACCCCTTGGGCCAATATGATTTGGCATGCCTACTATTAAAGTGTAATTTATCATAGTAATGGCAGGATTAGATCTGCATCTTTTCTTATACCAGATCTTTCAGAGGCATTTATTCCTCCACTGAAGCAGGATCTTCAGTCCCTTTTTGGGAGAAAAATGGAAATAAATCTTATTGGCTAACATGTTTCCAAGATTTTTATTTTGCTTTAGATCCTAACATCATTGTTAGTGAAATCCTATCATTTGAATCTGTAAAATATCTTGCTTATTTATTTGTAGTAACTCTCTCTCTCTCCCTCCTCCTCCTCTCCAAGACTGCAAAGAGTTTCACTCTGTTTTTGTGTCATTGCAACACTTGAAGGGTAATCCTATGCTTGGGCTTGGTCAGGACAAATGGTATTTTTAAAAGAGGAGGGCTCATACTCCTAAGCTAGGTATTTTAAAATGATGGTTGATGGTTTGAAAGTGCCTTTTTTAGAAAGTTATGGAAGAGTAAGGGTTACCAAGCATAAGGTATTTGTCTTGCTGGTACTTGTGGACATATTGAAAACAATTGATACAACGTACAGGGGGCATGTAAAAATTGCAATGTACTCCAAAGATGTGAGGGAAAACAAAACCATCTTTCCATTTTGCTAGAATATGTTGGAATCATGTTGGCATTACATGGACACGTAGTCATGATATATTTCACATGTTCAATATGGATAAGGCTATTTTGTTTCGCCCTGGCTTCATTGAGTTAGTTACTTGTGTGTTGTGAAACATAGTGAAGTAGCAAAACCCCCTTCCCTGGCTAGCTGGCACATGCCTTTTCAGAAGGGGCTTGATATGGCGATGCATTGTATTGAAGTCCGGAAGAAAGCTCTATTACTTTGTTGGCTAGCCTCGGTCTACTAGTGTTTGGGTTGAGGAATCCACTTTCACACATCTTTGTAGTTATGTATCTTATCTCATGTAAATGTCTTGTACTTTGTATTTCTTCATAAAATTAATAAAAATACACCATGGAGACACTAGTACAAAACCGGACTTTCTAGCATCTGTCTGGATTGTTTTTTTTTTTTTGCCCCAAACTGGGTTTTCTAGCATCTGTCCAGACTTACCTTAGGGTTTCCTGGTAAAAGAATAAATAAACTTTGATAAACATCTACAGAAACAATGTGCATTTAAAAATAAGAGTGTGTTATCAAAAAGACCTTCATATGTACGTCCTCCATCCACAACGTGTACTTCTAGTTTTTGTCTAAGTCAAACTTTATTAAATTTGACCAACCTTATAGATAAATATAACAACATATATTACATAAAATTTTCATATTATGAAACTAAATTTGAAACTAAATCTAGTGGTACCAATATAGTGCCATAAATATTGCTATGTCTTCCTATAAAATTTTGACTTATGATAAGACTAGAAGTACACTTATTTGTGGACCGAGGGAATACCTATGATATATGTTTTCATATATTTCACAAATATGTTCATAGTTTGAAAAGTAAATATTGAACCTATCAGAACTTTTTAAAACATTTCTGTATAAAAACAAAAAGATCAGAAATATTAAAATAAAAAATAAAACAAAAAATTATATAAATAAACAGGAACATTAAATGAATTTTTTTGAACCATGCAAAAGAACGTCATGTGTTAAATTAAGAAGAGAGAGCCCATTAAAAGAACATAAAGTACAGAACAAAGTTCAGCTAGAAATAAAAAATACAACCTGAAAACCACGACCTGAGAAACTAGACACAACCCTCTCTAAATCAAAAGCTAAAGTACTCTTTCTAACCTTCAGTTAACTGGAAATGACCACCGCTTGCTAGTGCCCATTGTCTAATCTCGACCTTGATTTCTGTAACGATCTGCTGGATTTCTATAGAAAAAGAAGAAAGTGAAAAAAATGGATCGATGAGAAAAAGAAGAAAATGCGTATTCTTTCATTGGGCCCGGCCCACCAGCGGGGCTTCTTCAGTCGTCGGCTGCCACAGGCGCACAGGCACAGCCGCGTGGGTAAACCGGCGGCGCCCACACGGTCACATCTACCCTACCACGGCGCTCGACATCACCACGAAGCGCAGAAGCGTGCAGCTGGAGCCAGCGGCAGCGATGCCCGCACGCCTTCTTCCTCTCAGATGCTCTGGAGCACAGATGAAGCCACAGATAAACCATCCGTTCTGAAGATGTTACTCCAATGTGCCGGTGAGTGAATCGTGGTGCTTCTAGTAGATTCCAACATGAGTATTAGCGCCGTATATACAGTAGATAACAAAGGCTATTAGGGCAAAACACTCAAATCGAGTATATACCTTTTTCCTCTTTCACTTGTGTGTCGTTTACTGTACGTAATTACAAACACAAACGTACTACTTCAGACACTCAGCTGCACGAGAAACATATACAGTTATTTGGCCTTTGTGGCCATTGGTCCTCTTCCTATGTCCTACTACTATATATCATCCTGTATTCCCAACTAAATTCAGGAGAAGCTCAAGGTCTTCTTCAGGTGGTCTCTGTACATTCGAGACCTGCCGGGACGACTCTCCTCGCAGTCGCAGGTGCGCCTGGGTCAGTTAGCACGACGACGGTGACGCCACATGAAGTTCTATATGAACACCCGGAATCCCTCTTGTCGGCGCCATTGTTTGGTCTTTTCGGAGTTGGGAGTATACTGTCCAGCAACAAGTTTAGGGAGTTTGCTTCTCCACCTTGGTCTCTCCTGACTTTTATAGAGGAGAATATACGAGGACAAAAATGCTGTACAGGTAGCACAATCTATTCTTGTTTCCTGTCAGGTATTTTACTTGCAGCTCAGAAATGCTCCTTGTGGAACTCGAACTTTGTGGTGCATTTCCCGTTGAACTCGTGGCAAAGTTTGCCAAGTTCTTGTGCCAGGACTGGAGTTCCGCAGTAGAATACACCTGGATGCAACACAAACAGTTATGGAGTTTACATAACTATTGATATTGCTAATCAGCCCAAGCTTTTGGGAAGAAAATGCACCAAAATGTCAACGAACCAAACAAAACTGAACTGCAAAGGTAGCCTAGCAAAGAAACCAAAACAGAGCTAACTTTCAAAACCAAGCAAAACAAGAAAGAGATCATAGGCAAAAGCCAAGCTGGGAATGAGATCATAAGTTAAGCACCTAAGCCCAAGCTGGGTTTCTTTGCAGTCTGACTTCTGAATGAGAAGACTAAAAGAGTAAATACTGTGGAATTTCATGTTCTGTTCTCTCCTACTTCCGATATATACATTACGCTGAAAATTTTGCATATCTGTTTGCTACTTTGTGCAGACAGTAAGTCTAGAACAGATATACAGCAATTGCTTTGATAATGATAGATAAAAGTTCTTGTTAACACGTATGTCCATAAGTCCATGACTTAAATTATCAAATAAGGATTAGTTAGGCTGTAATATGTATACTAACCTATCTTGGCATACGGATGCTTGGAGGCAATTTTAGCTAGGACCTTTTTCCAATTTGGTCTTGCGAAATGTGTCCGAACCTGCAAAATGAGTTCACTAGTAGTCAAATGGAAGTAATAGCTACAGTGTGCACATTTTGCTAACACTATATGCTAATAAATAATCAAGTAATTTCTCAATAGTTTGATGCGTTTACTTTAAATCCTGATTGAAAATGCTAATAGCCTTATCCCTGCATACCTTAGTTCCAGAAACAATGTCAACACCATTCTTTGCGTGGTTCAGAGATTGAAGCATGGTGATGAGTGCTGACCGAGCATCCCCTTCCTCATAAACGCTTGTGAGGTAGTTGTGCATCTCAATGATATTCTAGCATGGGCCAAAGGTAGCTGTAAGTACAACTTCACAAGGAAACATATTGCAAATTCCTTAAGATAACAAAATTGCAGTATAAACTAAATTACAAGTTATTTGATGTATTTACCCTTTGATCCAACTCAGCAATCTCATTCATGACTCCTTTGAACCAATCAAAAGAACCTTGCTCACGTGTCACCCAATAAAAGTAAGCATTTGTGGTCTTTAAGACCTTCTTCGGTCTCGTTGTAACTCTCATAAGTGTGTTCAGATCAACATGTGGTTTATTCCGGCCAGTTGGTGGATAAAGGTCCGTTGAAGCATCCTGCAATTATACTTGTGAGTAGAAAATAAGAGTAACTATATAAAAAACTATTAGTGATCTTTTTATTTTACTTATGAGATTATAAAAATGATGACTGACAATATGGGATAATATAACAAACCTCCTCTTCCTCCATTTTGATGATGTTGTTGAGCAGATCCTTCAATATGCTTATAAAGGGTGTTGCACCAATTCCTAACCCAACAAGTAGTAAAACATCATACTTGCTATAATCCTGAGCAGCAGAACCATAAGGCCCATCGAGACGAAGCTTAGGTAAGCTGCATTGCCAAAAGAGTATTATAAAAAATGACCACGGGGCACAAAGTCAACTGCTAAGTATAGGGCATCTTCCTACGTTTTCTTAGTTGAATCATCTGCTCTAAGAAGGCCACTTTTTCCACTCACTGGGGGCTCGCAAGCTGCGGCAAATACTCTCTTGAGCTCTCGTGTCCAGTCACCAAGTTGTCGAACATGAATGCTGAGATAGTCATCCCCAGGTGCTGAAGTAATTGAGAAGGGATGCCTGAAAGAGATAAAGAAGTGCTTAAAGTTCAACGTAGTGCACCCAGTGTACCTTATGTAGATATGAAATAACAAGAAATTCAGTACCCCCTCCGGTCCATATTAATGGCCTCAACTTTATCTAGATTCGTATGTATCTAGACAAAGTCGAGGCCATTAATATGGACCGGAGGGAGTAGTATTATCTATCCTAGAAGTTGTATCCAGCACAGACAGTTCAGTATTGATGAGAGGCAAAGTACCACTATACCATTCAAAGGGTGACACTGCTGGACACTGAACAAACATATATTGCCCGCTCTTGTAACGAAATGTGGGAGGTTTGGACATTTGCAGCGTCAAAACATTACCAGGATAAATGGCCACCTGAAAATAAAAGGTACTGTATTAGTAGTACAGGGCACAAAGAATCACTGGTCAAGTTTCCGATGTATTTGGACTGACCTTCAAGATTCGGACAGAATAACTGCCAGATCTGAAGAACCTCAGAATCCTCTCTCCTGCGTACAAGCACACAGGTACTGCAAGATACATCCATGTCTGCATCAAACGAAAAATATAGAAGTGTCCGGAATCCAATTATTTTCGAGAAGGATGAAGATAAATACATAAATGTCTCACCGTTTTTCTGTACCAGACATGAATAAGGTACAGACACTGGCCATGAACGATGAGAGCCACGTACACAATGGCGAACAGATGATGAGAATACCAGAAAGCATTGAAGCCAGTCAGTTTGTCAAATGGTCTTGGAAGCTTTACCAGACTACGACGGAACCACCGAGTTGCTAAAGTAAAAGCAATTATCATGCACACAACCATGATTACCCCAGTGATGCCCTCTGGTCCTTTGACTAATGCTAGATATGTCGGCTTTATTTCCCCGAAATACCTGTCCAAAGGGGCATACATCTCATCTGACGAACGTATAAGCCGTGGAAAATCGCATGCAAGGTGGTTTCCTGCATGGAGAATTACACCAACCACAATTGCTGCTGCAATAGTCTGCCATTACGACAAAAACATAAATCCCTGTTATCAACTTCGAATTTCGTGCGAAACAAACAGTTTAGAGTTGGCGGAACAGGCAACAATATACCATATGATGTATCATATCTACCAGGGACGTTTTTTATCTGAAATGTGGATAGCTTTAGGTCTCTGTAAGTTGAAGTTAAGCAATTGATACACCTAGAATTAGTATCTCGCAACTAGTGGAACTTAGCACAACAGCTAAGTAAATACTACCTCGGTTCCTTAATATAAGACAATTTGACAGTTCAATGCAGCTAAGTAAATACAACATCAGTTCCTTAATATAAGACGTTTTGACCGTTCGAAACTGCCAAAACGTCTTATATTTGGGAACAGAGAGCATATTTGGAGTATAATAGAATAAAATAAAGTAGGCCATTGGAAAAAAATTAACTTTTTCTACAACTTTCAACCAAAGTGCAAGGTAATTTGATTGTTACTTGTGCAATTTGCTCTCAATTTTAAGTTTAGTATAAGTTAATGGGGATTATTAAAGGTTAAGTGTTGAATGAACCATATCTATTTAAGTATTTGGTCAACTTTGTGCTGTTAAAGATATATGGCAAATCAAACTCACATGTAAATCAAATCTACGAAAGTCTATTTAAATGTGTATTAACATCTTCTAAGATGGCTGCACTATGAAGTATGTTATGTCCAGAAGAGAGGAAGATGGCATGGCTAACCTTGTGGAAGTTGATGTTGTCATCAAACGGCAATACGCGTGCAGCCCTTGTATTACGCAGCCAAGTGATGGTGTTCCGGCAGACTGGCAGTAGGATGATCGCCATATTGAGCTTCAAGGTCTCGGCAGCACCTTTCGCGGTCGTGACGCAGTAGCCCATCACATTGAAGACATATCGGTCGCGATACTGCATGAACTTCCAGGTGAAGAGACCAGCCATTATCGCGATCCACAATGCAAGCACCCATAGGCGTTTCCAGTTGTCCTCCAGGTAGTAGCTCAGAGTGTTGCTTATTTTTCGGATTGAGCCCCTCTTCCTTAGTGCCAGGTTCTGGCTCAGTGCCTGGCTTGTGTGACTTAAGGCCTGACTGTAGTTCACGTACGTGTCCTTCTGCAACAGAAGTGTCTCCAGTTGCCATAGCTGAAATAACAGCAGGAAACAGTGTACTTTTCAGAAGCCAGGAAGAATACGGTCGTTGATTTAATAGACAGTAAGTACCTTGAGTTGATACAAAAATAGCATGTGAACAAAAGGTAGTACTCCCTCCGATCCATAACAAGTGGCGTTGATTTAGTAGTACTACTAAATCAGTGACACTTATATGGATCGCAGAGAGTACTTATTTTATTGACAGTATGTGCTTGAGTTGATACAAAATAATTAGCCTGTGAACAAAATACACGAGTGCTTATCTGTGGAATTACTTAGGGAAATACTACAAGGCAGTTAGATATTACCGGTAAATCCAACAGACGATTTTGATGAAAACATTTACCCCTCACACTGTTTTCATTTAATTCCATGTAATAGCGCAGACGGCTCATATGTATGACCGTGCTTCTGAAGCTTTAGTTTGTGGAATGTTCACGCAACGATCGTGAAAAAAGTTAAATGGCTTGAATCTGGCGTACTAGGATAAATGCAACCTGACATGGCAGTACAAACGGCACTGGGGTGCATGGCCCTGCTAAATTAACACCCCATACGGCCATAGCAATGTCAACCCTGGCTGGGATTAGTTGGTTAAACCAGCTCGCTTAACCTTGCAAGGAAAGAACAATGCACAATTGAAGAATCATGGAAGCATGATTGAACATCTCTGTGATGCATGGCAACGAGATGTGGGCAAGAAGGGTAGCATTGAACTAGGCAATACAGGAACTGATGCTGGCTGCTAGCTGGTCCACAGCTGCGCGCCAACCTCGATATAAATGATGATGGGGAAGAACTGTCCATGGGATACCATGTCCAGTTTCAGTCCATTGTCTTCAATGCCGCGTTTCGTTGCAAGTGGTAGCTGTGGGGGGGGGGGGGGGGGGGGGGGGGTCCTTCAGTTCAATGTGAGGAGTAAATTTTTACTGCCAGGTTCAGGGGTAGGTTATCTGGCCGGTTGAGGTGCTGCACCCACGACCCATCACCCAGCAATGCGCGATATTAAATAAAATAAATCTGATGATACTGATACGGCTCTACTATATTTTAGTACTACACCCTTGCTGGTACAACTCCACTGCCTAGCTGAAACAGACAACCTGGGTCAACCACTACTCCTAATTTGTCTTGGTTAAAGTAAACAACCTAGAGAAGACTATTGATTACCATGCATGAGTAGCAGTACATTGCTAAAATAGACTGCAAATTGCTACTAATAGAATGCACGCATCCCTTTTCCGTAAAAATCCATTAGTAGCAGTATACTCTATTAATTTGACTATTTTCATTTCTTAATCTGGCTGGTTTGAAAAGAGGTGGTCGCTGACAGGTGTAGCACTAGGACGGAACTAGTATAAGCGACGAGCTTACCTCGATGTACCCCAGCTCTTCGGGATCGAGCTCCTCCATGATCAAGGCCGCGTACTCCTCCGCCTGCTCCTTGAGCCTCGACAGCTTGTTGGCCGACGCACTCAGCATGATAATCTGCAGCAGAAAAAGCAAACATGAAACAAATTCAGCATGATGTAGCAACATTTTCCTTTGCCACGGCCCACGGTGATGGATGACATGAGTGAAAGGCACCCCGGGCCAAAAGCTAACCCGGATCGCCACACCTTTCAGCCTCTCTCCCAGCGCATGGTTTGGGAATGGGAGGATCAGAAACACATCAGCGGGGCATGGCGGAAATGCCCCTCACCTACTACTGCCTAGAGGCAGACTCCTCGCACTAGTTCTAGTTCTAGAAGAAAGCTGCTCTTTTCCTGAACCTGAAGGGCGCTGGGGAGAAACGAGTGTCACGGAGAACTTCTGGCAGGTAGGAAATTGCCTAGTTGGTGAAACAGGGGAGATGCTTTCCCCGCCGGTTTAGCTCACCGACTCCGATTAGATGTCGTCACCAAAAGGTTGTTACTTACTCCTCCTCCTCCTCCGAGAGGTTTTTCTTCCCCTAACTAATAATAAAACCCCTCCTCGCTTGTCTGTCGGGCCATTACTGGTTACTTAATTGAGATTTGTCATTCTTTCTGGGCACAGAATTTAGAAGAAAGTGCTAATGCCATCCGGTACGGGGCTTGCATATTCGATGAAACACTCGACGGATTTTCCTTTATTTCTACTTGAATGCTTGACAGAATTTTGATAGTATGGCTGGAGGCGAGGAAATGGACAGTTCAGACGGCCAGATAGCTTAGAAAACACTAGCCGTCAACTTAGCGCCTAAATAATCTGATTTGATATAGCAAGCTGTAAGAAGAAAGTGGAGGGGATCCTACTGCAGGACCACCAAGCATAGCATAGCGTAGTCATGGGGATGGAGTGTTGTTGCTCACCTCTTTCACCTCCTCCTCCCCTATCCGGCCGTCCGCGTTCTTGTCCACCCTGGTTCAAAGCAAGCGAAATATTGTGTGACCAACTGTGCTGTACAGAGCTGAAGATGATGTGGTTCTAACAGCAATAATAACGAAGCAGTACAGAGCTAGCAAATTAGTACATGTCGAAGAAGATTTGGAGGCGGGAGTCGAAGCTGTTGTCGGTGATCTGCTGCCAAATCTCCCGCAGCTCCTCCTTGTTGATGGTGTCGACCTTCATCATCCGCCGCCGGCTCAGCGTGTCGAACAGCTCCAGGGCGAACTCCTTGGATTCCGTCATCCCTGCACACAGACACAGCACAGAGCGTGTGTGAGCCAGGATTCGACAAAACGGCGGCAGAGGAGGCATTGCGCTCTTACGGCGGTCGATCGGTCGTGTACCTACCTATGCATTCCGCGAAGTCGGAGCGGGAGAGGTAGCCGTCACGTGCGAGGCGGTCGAAGTTGTCCTGGACCTCGCGCCAGGCGTTGCTGGCCTTGTTGGTGCTGATGAACCGGAGGCCCCGGAGCGCCCTGTGCGCGCCGGAGCGCGTGCGGTCCAGCTGCGCGCGCTGCCGTCGCGCGGCGCGGGCGGCGAGCGCGGACTCGATGCCGGACGACGGCTGCGGCTGGTGCTGGTGGTGGCTGTGGCTGTGGCTCTCGTCGCGGCTGTGGCTGCGGCTGAAGCGCCTGGTGAGGTCCTGCGAGAACTGGCGCGCGCGGGCCATGGCCTCCGCCTTGAGCTCCTGCGAGAACTGCAGCAGCCGGTACGACGACGTCCGGCGCATCGACGGCGACCGCGACGACGACGACGACGCGGCGCCGTCCGCGTGCGCCGGCAGCCGCAGCGCCCCCAGGGCCGCCTGCCCCGCGGCCGGCTCGACGCTCCGCAGCACAATGGTGTCGTCGTCCTGCAGGTCGAGCGTGACCTCCACCAGCTCCTCCCCGTCCTCGGAGCCAGGAGGCACTTCGGACCCGCGCGGCGACGAGCCCGTGCTCAGCGACCGCGGCGTCGTCCCCGCCGAGCCCCATCGCGCCGAGGCGCCGCCGCCCCTCATCGCTCGGCGTGCCGAGCCGACCCGACCGCTTACTATCACACCGTCGCTCTTCCCCCACGCCACGCAGCTTCGCGATACAAGTAGTCCAATGCTCGCTCGCGCCCTGGACGGACCGCTGGGAATATGTGGGTAAAGGCGCCCGCGACGCGTCGGAACGGGAGCCCGGCCGAGGAAGCAACGGGAGAAATATATGCGAGTCAGGTCAGGTCGACCCCAGAAGCACCGCAATAATTTACAAAAGCGAGTACAGCAGCAGCAGCAGCGGCTTAAGAAGGAGTAGTGGAAGATCAAGACTAGTGGGGGGAAATGCGCTGGAGAAAATGACACGGCCCTTTCTCTCGCTTTTCTCTGTTCCATGCCGTTCATATGGTAGGCAATGGGCGGGCGATAGTCAGCAGGGTTTCTGAACTCTTCTTTCGAAATGGCACAAGCCCTTCCCCAAGTTTCAGAACAGGACGAAATCAAGCCTGCACTCCTCGGTTCTCACTCTTCTAGCTTCAAAGGGAAGCGCATTACTTCTGAGACAAGGGGCAGACGTTATGACAACTATATTATTAAGATAGAAAAAACCAAAAGATGTAGTACAAGCCTAATTCTTTTTGTAGATTCAACCTTCAGTGGGTCCATTTTATGCAATGCATTCTGGCGAGACTCGTAGTACATTATACCAGTGGACGAAGCGTGGAAGGCAGTACGGGCGTGAATTAGGGGTCTCCCTGTTGCTAAGATATTGTGTCGTTGTAGCGGAGTCAACTCATGTTATCTGTGATGCTCTGCGGTCTTCCTTGTCTCAAGAAAAAGAAAATCCGATGCTAATTGTGGTCTTTCCTACCGCCCGTGGTGCAGGGTAGATGGTGTTTGATTTGAGAGAGAGACAGAGAGAGATCTTTACCGCGGAGGGGTGTTGTTTGTTGCCGATGCGGGTTTGAGCATGCGGATGCCGGGGCGGTGGCCCTGGTAGCAATTTCGGGTCGTGTCTTCGATGCCTCGGTCTGGATCGTGGCGGGGTGTTGTTGGTTGCCGATACGGGTTTGACCATAAGGATGCCGGGGCAGCGGCCCTGGAAGGTGGTCTGCACGGGCGTTCCTCTGGCGGAGGCGGCTCCGGAGGTGGCTTGTGTTGGTGTGTCTCGGATCGGTGGCGGTCCAGCTGGCCTGGGTGAGCACTATGGCGACGGTGCTGCTGATTGGTGGCAGAGATCTGTAGTGGCGATAGATCTACCAGTGGACGGAGGAGTAGGGACTCGTGATAGGGTTGGTGTTGTCAGCGACACCCTTGTTGTAGTGCGGCGGGGGGCTTCACGGGCTTATTCGGGCTCGGCCAGGCCAGGGAGGGTTTGGTTTGCCCTTGTTGCTGCATTCGGTCAGTTACTGTCTTCCGATGGTGGAGGCAGTTCCCTCCTGTGTGCTTCTATAGCGTCGACCATTGCCGATGTCCTCTCCTTTATGTCTATCCGGCCTCGCAACGTGGGTCACGGTGAGATGACGGTGGTGGTTGCAAGACCGTGGTGGCTGATGGCGCCTAGTACTTGTCGTGGGACGCTTCGTTGAAAACCCCAAGAGCAAGGTATGAAGCAGCACAGCATCAAGTTTCCCTCAGTAAGAAACAGAGGTTATCGAACCAGTAGGAGGAAGGAAACGTCACACATGTGTTGCAAGCAACGCGGAGACCTGCACAACACAAACTCAAGACTTTGCTCCAATGAATCAGTGAGGTTGTCAAGCTCATCGATTTGCTGTAACAAAGGATTAAACTTATGGTGTGGAAGGTAATGGTGGTTCGCAGCAAGTAAACAGGTAACAGTGGAAGATGTATCAATGGTAAAGATTGGACCGGGGTCCATAGTTCACAAAAGGTGCTCTCCTTAGATAAATAACATGACATGAAGGGTAAACAAATTACAACAAGGCAATTGACAGGAACTGAGCAAGGCATAACGATGCAATTACTAGTCAGAAAGATTCTATGAGGCTGATTGGGCAATACAACAATATACATACACTGTCATCCAACTGCATCTATGACTAGAAGTCCACCTTCAGGTTATCATCTGAACCCCCTCCAGTATTAAGTTGCAAGCAACAGACAACTGCTTTAAGCAAAGTGTGTAAGATAAACAGTCCACATATTCCATGAACAAGAGACCGTTGTTTTTCCCTAGTAGCAACAGTACATCTACAACCGAAGAGATTTTTGTTACTTCCCTTGGAAACTAGAGGCATAAACCCACTATCGAGCATAAATACTCCCTCTTGGAGTCACTAGCAACTACTTGGCCAAGATAGCTACTAACAACGAAGAGCATGCAAGATCACAAACAACACAGACATGATAGAATCATAAAGATAAAACCATTAATCAAACCAACATAATAATATCAATATCCATCGGATCCCCGCAAACACAACATGCATGATTACAAATATATTAGATCTTGATCATGAACGGAGCTCACAAGATCTATACATGAAAGCACAAAAGAGGAGATACAACCATCTAGCTACTACATGGACCCATAGTCCAAGGTGAAACTACTCACGCATCATACCGGAGAGAAGGCCTCCGGGATGATCTCCCCTCTGGCAGGGTGTCGGGAAGAACTTCAGATCCCCCGATCTAGGGACGATGATGGTGGCGGCTACAGAAGGTTTCGTGGATTTCTGATCGGGTACTCCGGGTTTCCGCATCAGGGGATTCTTATAGGCGAAGGGGCGAGACCGGGAGGCGGCCATGGCCACCAAACCCTAGCCAGGCGCGGGCCCACCTGCCCCCGCACCTGGGGTGGGTCTGGCCCCTCCGGCTCTCCTCTAGACTTCTTGTTCCCTACAGAAAGTAATTGACTTTGACGTTTGTCCCATACAATTCCAAGAATATTTCTTTACTAACTTTTCTGAAACCAAAAACTGGAGAAAACAGGCATCTGACACTGTTGCAACTTGTTAATAGGTTAGTACCAGAAAACATGTAAAAAGCACCTCAACGTGTAGACACGCAAAGCAAAGTAGATAGAAAACAAGCATGGAGCATCAACAATTATAGATACGTTTCCAACGTATCAGTGGCGCGTGTTGGTGAGTGGCAAGAGTGGTGGAGCAATCCGAAGCATCCGGAAGTATGGTTTTTCTGAGGGGTCGGGAGAAATCCTTGTCGCAGACACCGACACGGTAACACTGCGGGTGTTGCTGTCCTTACTGAAGGGTGTCGGGTCTACCTCTTCCCCACCTCCCATCGCGTATCGGGGAAAACCCTAGGATCAATTCGGGCAGCATCGTTGTTGTCGTTGTCGTTGCTTTCCTTCTTGAAGGTGTTGCTTGGTACGCGACGCTTTGGAGCGCTAGGATAGTGGTGGACATTCTTCGGAGGGCGCAGCGGTGGCGGGTCACCCTCGTTTTCGTCGAGCCGTTGTTATCGGCCTTGTTTTTTCTTCTTTTCTTCTTTGTTTTCTCTTTATTTTTTTTGTTCTTTCTTTTAGGTGTTGTGTTGTCTGGTCTAGCAGCGGTCTCAATTGGTTGGTTGCTATATTAATATAGTTGGACGAAAGCCTGATTCGAGAGAGAGGGGATAGATGGTGTTTGGCAATGTCCCTTCTTAGATTTTTTTTGGAAATGGGCGCATTTATTAACCAAACTGTTTAATGTTTACACCCGGCCTCTGCATAACCAACATGCACACAGCCACACAAACGACAGAACTAATGCAAAAAGTATACAAGCATTACAAAAAGGCATTATCGAAATAAATATCTAGAATCTAAGGTAGATCAATCCTCAGATCACGCGGCCATCCATGTCGGGAGAAAATATCCCTTGCCATGTCCTCTAATCGTGTACATCCCTTCACAAATAAATCGTGAAACTCCATGCGTTGGAGAATATTCCATGATCGGAGGATAGCTATGGCACGATAAATAACATGTAGAGGAGAAAACACAGTATTATTAAAAATCTCATCATTTCTACAAAGCCATAGAGACCATATAATGGCAAACGCTCCCACCCTAAACAAAGTTCTGTACTTATCAACAATTCCATGCAACCAATTACCAAAAACATTGGTTACAGAACGTGGAGGAGATAAACCAGAAGCTATTTGGATGAATGACCATATAGAGCGAGCAAATTTGCAATGGAAGAATAAATGGCGAATTGTCTCATCTTGATGACAAAAAACACATTATGCACTTCCATGCCAATCCCTCTTTGCAAGATTATCTTTTGTTAGAATTATCCCTTTCCGTAGATACCATGCAAATATCTTCATCTTAAGGGGTGTTTCCATTTTCCAAATTTCATTATTATTATCGACCGGGATATCAGGTTGGACCAAAGCTTTATATAGTGAGCCAACAGAAAATTTACCACTTTCTAGTAATTTCCATTTAAACACGTCAACACCGTCTGACAATTATATCATGGATAATCGTAATAGTAGATTGTTCCAAGATAACAGTCTAGGCCCAATGAGACTTCTTCTGAAAGACACATTAGGAGGATAGTCTTCTATCACTGTATAAATTGTATCCCCTTTGTGTCTAACAATCAAATATAAAGCTGGATATTGTTCGCGAAGAGTAGTTTGGCCAAGCCACTTATCTTTTCAAAACCTAATCTGTGATCCATCTTTAATCTCGAAAGCACCAAAACAAAAGAAATGTTTCTTGGTGTCCATAAGACCTGCCCAAAAATGTGAACCCCTAGGTTTCCAAACCACTTGAGACATAGCTTTGAACCCCACATATTTCCTCCATAACATGGTTTGCCAAACACCATATTCTGTAAGTAGTTTAAAAAGTCATTTGCCCAGAAGCGTGATGTTTTTGACTTACAAATCATGCATGCCCAGTCCACCAAACTCCTTTAGGCGACAAACCACATTCCATCTGGCTAGTCGATATTTCTTTTTCTCACTATCCCCTTGCCAAAAGAATCTTGAACGGAAATAATCCACTTTGTTGAAGACCCTTTTTGGTAATTGCAAAACGAGATCATATACAGTACCTTATTAGTAAGTACCCAATTTATGAGTACTAGTCTTCCACCCAGGAATAACAATTTATCTTTCCAACCAATAAGACGTTTTTGTAGCCTTTCCTTAACAAGTTTCCATTCAGTAATTGTGAGACGCCGATAATGAATCGATATTTCCAAATAGTTGATTGGAAAATGACCCTGACCACAGCCGAAAAGTTCAGCATATAGGTGGACCTCGTTTTAGGCCTCGCCAAAACAATACAAATCATTCTTATGAAAGTTTATTTTAAGCCCAGATAGCTGCTCGAATGCTGATAATATTAATTTTAGATTCTTAGCCTTCTCCAGATCATATTCCATAAAAAAGATTATGTCATCGGCGTATTGAAGAATAGAAAGTCCACCATCAATAAGATGTGGAACTATCCTTCAATTTGACAATCATTCTTTGCTCTCTCAATAAGGATAGCCAACATATCAGCCACTATATTAAATAGTAAAAGCGATAATGGTTTCCCTTGTCTCAGTCCTTTCTTGGTCTGAAAGTATTTGCCAGTATCTTCATTTATTTTAATGGCAACACTACACCCAGACACAAACGACTGAATAAGAGCGCGCCACTCCTCAGAAAAACCTTTCATGCGGAGTGTTCGCTGGAGGAAAGTGCAATTAACTTTGTCGTATGTCCTGTCAAAGTCAATCTTGAACAGTACACTATTTAATTTTTTTGAGTGTAGTTTATGGATTGTTTCATGCAGAATTACAACTCCATCTAGGATATTTCTTCCTTGCATGAACGCAGTTTGAGACGGACTAATAACATTGTTAGCAACTGAGTTTAGTATAATCATGGCAACTTTAGTAAAAATCTTAAAGCTAACGTTAAGCAAGCAGGTTGGACGATACTGTTGTATACGTTCTATATTGTTAACCTTAGGCAGTAAAATTATATTGCCAAAGTTAAGTCTAAAGAGATCCAATTGACCGACTTGTAAAAACCTAAACAAATTTATTAAGATCCAATTGTCCCTTCTTAGATGGTGTTCGGAGTACTTAGATCGTGTGCTTAACATGAAAATTTCTTGTTTATCAACTATAACAAGATCTACTACGATAAGATTTAACCGACTCCGTTGAGGAGTAAGTATGTTGACATGCCTTCGGCCCGGTTTAGTTGGTCTAGAAACCTATTTATAATATTATTACTTTTGGGATTTGTACTATTGATGACAATTATTAAGAGATCGGTGAACTTTTCCATAAAAACACCCAACTAGCATTTTTTTTCTTTAGAACTTCCAACTGTCATAACCTCGGCCTGACTTTTTTATTTATAACGTAAAGAATAAAATGTAGCATATTGATAAATTGTGTAATTTGATAGGAGTATTATTATTTTGAAAAGCAAAGAGTGGAATTTTAAACTTAACAATGTGAAATTTGGAGGGTCGAGATCTTCAACAATTTAGACTACTGTATACTGCTATAAAGCATTCAAGAGAAAAAAAAAACAAATAGAAATGTGTAAGTACGTCGCAGGATGAAGGATTCAAGGGCAGGGAAGCGGATTCGTGTCTTGGATTGTTTAGTTATGATGATGCATGTGGCACTGTCGCGAAAACGAAGCCATCGTTAGCTCGAACGGCAAGAAACAACATGAGTATGTTTTAGCTTGTAATGTCAGCATATTTGGGATCGAAAAGACATGCCACCACGCCACGTACGTTAGAGCACGTTTTTGTGGCCGTTCCATATCCTGGATTGATGCTCGTTATGCACACACGTCGATCCCAAAACTGTTCAATGTACGCCGGTGAGGTTCTGGATGGAATCAGTCGTACGTGTGTGCCTGTGTTCGCGTCGTGTCAATTATACGTTAAGCTTTTAGCCATGCATGTCATATTCCATGGCGAGGGGCAGCTTTAGTTTTTTTTTTTTTTTGCGGGGCAGCTTTAGTTAAAAGAATACGTCATCGCAACGATGGAGACGGGATGCGTGTGCGAGAATTAATGGTTTCGCAGTGCAGAACAGAATGTAGGGTTAGTTATGATGATACGGAGCTGCCCACTTTGCTGCTGCCATAAAGCTCACAAAGCCAATCTTTTTCACTGATAATTTAAGCTGCAAAGACGGCAGTAGCATCTGGTGTGACAGACCATAATATGATTTGCGAGATAAGTAGGCAAGCTATAGAATTTCAGAATCTATCACATTCTATGCTAGCTTTCACTTTTCACCTCTCTAGGGAGATAAATGTGATCGCTCACAACTGTGCCGTCAGGCAAAAAGATCATGTCAATCTGAGCCAATCAGTTCTTGTAGGAACTCAGCTCATAACATAGTTGCTTGCCCTGTGATTGCTGCAATCGACTCGATTTTGTATCTAGACTTTGTAATTCACTATGTACAATGTTTTTGAGCTGCAATAGGGTGCTTTTGCACCCTTTCTCGTTAAAAAAATGAGACGGCTAGCATCAATAAGGCGTAGCATGCATCCACACGTACGATCAAGTCACATGATCACCAATTCACCATATAGCAACCTTATTTTGAGGTGCAACATTTTTGTACATTGAGTTTATCAGCGGCGTGCAAGAAAAACTCGAGATTACAGTACGCACATGTACAACTCTATTGATATATTTATTTCTCTTCTAGTCTATAGAGCCTAAAGAGCAGTTGCTCGCCTGTCATCTGCTCCAGAGAAGCTCCGATGTGTATTGTGGAGTTTGTCAACAAAGGCCTCTTTGCCAACGTTATCTTGGGCCAGGGAGGCCACTCCATGCTCGGTTATTGTTGCATTCGAGCCATTTATTTCAGGCTGCTATGCCATTGTGGAGGATCTTCGGTCTAGGTATGGGGTCACCGATGAGCTGCGATGAAGACGATGGACTTGATCAGGGCGGAGCCAGGATCCATACAAACCCCAGGTCAATTTTGAATTTAGTGTTGAAATTAGGCTATTTGCTAAGTTAAATATAAAAAATCCTAACATATAGTCAAGAACAAGGTTTGCACCCATGGCCATTGCCCCTGTTGCTAGGGGTGTGGCTCCGCCAATGGACTTGATTGTTGTTTCCTACTTTTGTTGGAGGTCGTGTATGCAGTCGAACAATCTGATTATATTTTTCTATCTTTTTGTTTCATCTATGTAAACTTGTACTCACTGCTTGAGTAATGCGGTTCTAGCCGAACACTATGTTTTTCGTGAAAAAATCAAGTTAGAGCAACTATAGAAACTGCAATATAAATCCCACTACATAAATAATTGTGAATATAAGGTACGAAGTATGAATATACTCTGCAACATCTCATACACCATATGCAATTTCAGAATCAATGGGGGAAACCGGCTGTCGCCCCATCCATCTTGGTGGCATCTTCATCTTCCACCTTCAGAAACATAATCATGGGCTTTGCTTGAGACGGTTACGGTTTGAATGGAATGACCCGATGAAAAATTGGGAAGGTTTGGGGAACCCTTGCAATGAGGTGGACATGGACCTCTTCTATAGTTCCACAACCGACGTCATTTTCTACGGCGAATAGGTCCCCTTTTGGAACTCCCCTTGGCTCCATAGTTGGTGTCATAGACAGATTGCACCTTACATCTTCGAAGCTTTCAAGACAAAGAAAATGGAAGGTCGAGTAGGTTTTACATGAGCATGCATAGATCCGGAAAATTACACACACAGTCTCTCGGTGACTAAGATTTGTGATTTTTTGATCTATGGGGTCCAAGTTTAACGATATATGACTGCATCGATAGCTGTATTCAACGAACGATGAATACTCTGTGACCTCGACTTATATAACTAAATGTTGGGGGTAAAACTTACGTATGGATAAAATGAACCATTTGGAAGGCCTAGGATCCTAAAAGTGTTCTTCACTTGCCATACAATTTTGATGATTGCTTGGTGTGCATTGCTAGTGATCAAGGAATTGAGGTCAGCAATCTTATCTTAATATGTTGGGCAACTGGTTTGGGAATTGATGCAACTCTCGCTGCCATTTGACAAATTTGGAGCATGTTTAATTAGGAATCTCTACTCCATGTTCTTTGTATAGAAAATGAGGAGTTCTCGTGTCTGCATCGGACTGATGCATGCAACTATCTTATTACCATGTGTTGATCATTTTAAAGAGCACGAGTAGCTCAGGGACCGTGACAAACAAAATAGAGATTATAAGAAGCACTAATGTATCGTTAATCCTATTACCAAACTTATTTGAATACACCCTGTGCTACCATCTCCATGTGGATACACGAGGAGTCCACAGGATCGTTCGTGCCTCTGGACGCTGAAATAAGCATCATGTACAGGTCCAATGCATATCATGTGAATAAGAAGTACTCACTCCGATTTATATTACTTATCGTTGAAATGGATATATCTAGTACTAAAACAAGTCTAGATACATTCATTTTAGTGACAAATGACATGGATCAGTAGAAGTAATCTAAAACTCCTTTTTTTGAAAACAAGATTACTTTTTTTTTTGGAGAACGAAAACAAGATTACTGAGACAGTTCCAAGTATCCAAGATAATAAACGGGCAGCCCCCAATCCTGGTTTAAGCCTTATATAAGCTGTTTATATCAGTAAACCTCTAGCGAGTTCCCTAACACATTGGAGATGAATAGCAGTCTTTTTGGATTGTTAATTCGATCGTTGAAAACTAAGAGAAAGTTCCAAACTAAGCGATAGTATATATCATAGCCTAGCATGTAATCGATGCAACTCCTCAACTAATGCACCATGATTAAGATGAGTTCCACCTTTGATCCGATCAATCTAAATCTGCGTTCAATAATTCTCGGCAGCTTGCATCATCAGCTGCTCGAACTAATCCAACAAGCTAGCCTGGTTGGATGACGGCGGAATGGATCAATTGAATAGTGTGTGCTCGCTCAAACCAGCAGCAGGCAGTTGCAGGCTAAACCGGAGGCGGCGCAGATTAAGTTAATAAAGCTCCCTTAATCGGGCCAGCTACTTCCCTCTAAATCGATCGAGAGGAACCAAATGATAGGGTTGACCCGAGAACACCTGGCGCCGCGCAATCTGAACCGACCGATCGATTCCTAGTACTAGTAGTAATGGGGAAAAAAGAAAAGGAGCTCCATTCTACTAGGTCCCGACCTAATCCAAAACGTACTAGTACCTTAAACCGAGCTCCAGGGGAGAAAAATCCAAAGGCAAACCCGACAGGAAAAGACAGAGCTATCGTATCGTACTAGTACATTCCTCTCCGGCCAAGCAGAAACCGAGCAAGGGTTGGTAGACGAATTGACGTACGTGTGTAGCACGAACGCACGAGTGGCACGTGTAGCGGCGGCCCCTTGACCCTTGTGCCCGTGCTAGCTTCGGCTTGTGGTTGGGGACTTGGCTACTTGCGTACTGGTGACCAGCTAGCCGATTTCGACTCCGACGGGGCGCACCTTGTGTGATCGCCAAGAGGGACACCGGGGGCGCAGGAGCGAGCGGGAGTCATCAGGTCTCGCCTCTCGCGGCGTCCAGGACAAGGACGCCTCTACCGGACCGACCAAATTAGCCGATTCAAATCCGTTCGTTTCTGTCCATTTGGATCTGATACGACCGCAAGAGATTTTAGTCGAGGTCTGGTCTGTTCAGCTAATCGCGTTCAGCGACGCGATCTATCTGTCCGCGCTTATCTAATAGGTCACGTCTTTTTTTTAACCTAGGAGCGTCCTGAAGGACGTAGAAGCTTATATTAAAATCAGACGGTGGGTAAACAGTTTTATCACAAAGGATCCCATAAAATTGAAAAGTACACATAGGTCCTTGGTAAAAGCAGAAAGGACCCTCCTGAGAGATAAACCTGCCAACGAGTCCTTCTCTCTCCCCTCCGTTGAGCGCGAGGCCGGTGACGCCGCCGCCGGGCACCGAAGCAGGGACACACCACTTGCTTCGGAGGCGGCGATGAACGCGGTGGCCGTCCTCAGAAAGGGCCTCCATTCGGAGGTTGCTGATTTGCCGGAGATCCTTCCCGGCTCGGATGACGAACGGCGTACACGCCGTCGATGTGTTGCTCTTGCTCGGTGAAGAAGCTTTTCTACTCCTGCGCCGTCGAGCCTCGAATCTCCGTCTCCGTCGGCGATGAGAATCAGCCGGCCCCCAAACCCCACTCCTGCCACGGGTGGGCAAGGGCCAGCGGAGAAGAAGACGTCGCCAGAGATTGCGGCCCCGCGGCAGAAACCCACCTACCTTCCTCCGCCTGCCGACGCCTGCTCCCTCCTCTGAAGAAACGCTCCCCCCCTCGCCGCCATGGCCGCCCAAGGGAGCTGATGAAGAGGATGGAACCAGGCCGCCAGGGCGGCTGCGCTTATTGACCGGGCCCCCGCCGAGCTCCCGTCGTCGCTCCCACCATGGGAGTTCGCCGTCGAAGCTCCACACCCCTTCACCGATGTCGCGCCACTGCGCCGGAAGAGAAGAGCCCCAAGAGATCTTATTGAAGGAGAAGCCTGGTTGTTGCAGATCTCCGCCGCACCTCCCTCGCCGGAGAAGAACGCCGAGGATGGCAACCACCAGGACGAGCCGGAGCAGATCTCGATGCTCCGACCACCTTCCTGGGCGAAATAAACTACAAGAAAATAGAAAAGGCCAAGCCCCTCTCCCTCTCCCCGCCGGCCACCATGGTTGCCGACGACGGGAGGGAGAGAGGCTGACAGCACCACCAGGGAGGAAGTTCAAGGGAGAGGGGAGGGGAAGGGACGGCACGGAGGCCAGGCTCCACAAGGGGAAAAGTCTCTTAGTACACGTACTGATTGACAATAGAACAATTCCAAGAGGTCACGTCGAATTCTTTTTTAAAAATTCAAACAAAGACAATAACACGCTAAAACATGCAAAGTTCATCATATTCATACACAAGAGGGAGTATGCTGGGCTAGTGAGGAGGAGTGGGCGCATCCGAGGTCGGTTCGCTTTCGGCACGCCGATTCGACAGCAGCAGCTTACTCTTATCACCAAGCTAGGGATTGCCCGCGAGGGTGAGGTGATTGGTGACGAAGCCATGGACGCTTACCAAGACTGTTCGCGAGACCCCTACGCCAGCAACACATTGATGTGGTTCTTCGACTTTTCGGATGGATGTCAGAGGCCTTGCCTCTGTGCGACGATGCCCCGGTGGAGTGCCTAGTCTGATTCCCTCATTCTCGACCTCAAGTTGTTCTCTCTGTCCGCTCAGAATCTTGGTGTAACAATTCGAGATGGACGACCCTGACTTCTGTATTGGTATCTGGAATGCGCGTGGTTTGAACTCTCCGGCTCGAAGCCTAGCCGTCTCTCGTGTCTTGGCTAGGGCTGCGGTGGTTTGTTTGCAGGAGACCAAGATGGCGGTCATCACTGACCGCGTGGTGAGGGAATGCCTCGGATCTTCCTACGATGGCTTTTTCTTCCTCCCGGCTGATGGGACCCATGGAGGGATCCTGCTCGCCTAGCAATCTAGCCTGGTTTCTGTGACTCACTCGCACTGCTCCAACAACGCAATCACGGCCCGCATTTCAACTGGTGTGGATCATAGATGAGGTTCACGGGCGTGTACGGCCCCCAGCTGGTGGACGACAAACGGGCCTTCCTCCAGGAGCTTCAGGATATCCGGAACCTTCACGCCAGCCCGTGGATCGTGGCTGGTGACTTCAACCTCATAATTAATCCAGAGGACAAAAACAGGGCCCCTCCACCGCCGCATGATGACCAGTTTTAAACGCACCCTTGCGCTGTTGGAACTCAAGGAGCTTTACCTGAACGGGCGCAGATTCACATGGACAAATGAGCGGGCGCAGCCAACCATGGAGAGGCTTGACAGGGTGTTTGTGACGGTGGACTGGGAGGTGCGTTATGCGGATGCCTTCCTGTCAACACTGTCATCAGGACCTTCCGACCACTGCCCCATGCTGCTCTGCCTAGCGCCAGATCTGCAGCGCGGGCGCCGTTTCCAGTTCCAGTCCTTTTGGCCCAAGGTGGACGGATTTATGGAGGTAGTGCAAGAGGCTTGGACCTCGCTGCCGTGGGAGCCCAACCCCTTCAAGAGGCTTGACATTAAGCTTAGAGCCATGGTGAAGAATCTCTCGGGGTGGAGCTCCAGATTCATTGGCAACATCAAAATGCAAATCATGTTGGCCATAGAACTAATCCTCCGCCTCGATGTAGCCATGGAGAGCAGGAAGCTCTCTCCCGAGGAGCATGGCTTGCGGTGTCTTCTCAAGAAGAATCTCCTGGGGCTCGCCTCTCTTGAGAGAACTCTAGCACGACAAAGGTCAAGGACTCTTTGGCTTCGAGAGGGTGACGCATGCACTCGCTTCTTCCACACGCACGCTAGTCATCGTAGGAGGAAAAACTTCATCAGTCACCTGCTTGTGGACAATGTTCGGATCTCAGATCATGAGGATAAGGCTGAGGCCGTGGACCGCTTCTTCGAGGATCTGCTAGGGACATCAGATGATCGACCTTTATCACTTGACCTGGATTTCCTAGGACTACAACGGGCAGACCTGCAACATCAGAAGTGTTGGCAGCCATCAGAGGAATGCCGTTGGACAAGTGCCCTGGGCCGTATGGTTTCTCCACTCGTTTCTTCATGACCTGCTAGAGCATCATGAAAACTGATGTCATGGATGCCTTCAACTCACTCTCTAGGCGAGACTGCCGGGGATTTGGAGCGGTCAATGGAGCCCTGGTCACGCTCCTACCCAAGAAGCCGGGCACGGATGAGGTGCGGGACTACCGCCCGATTAGCCTGATCCACGGGGTTGCTAAGTGGGTGGCCAAGGTGATTGTGAACAGGGTGGCGCCGGCCCTCCCGCGGTTGGTGGGGGTTGACCAGAGTGCATTAGTGCGTGGAAGATGCCTACATGATTCTCATGATGGTACAAGGTACAGCCCACGAGCTTCACACCAGCAAAACTCCAGCAGTGCTCCTCAAGCTGGACATCATGAAAGCCTTCGATACAGTTGACTCGACTTTTCTCTTGGAAGTCCTGCGGAAGCTTGGCTCCGGAGAGTGCTGTCGTGCATATGTGCTCTTCTATCCACATCCACGACACATGTCCTGATGAATGGATGCCCCGGAACAAAGGTGGTCAGCAGGCGAGGTCTTCAGCAGGGGACCCTCTCTCGCCACAATTGTTCATCCTAATCATGGAGGTTTTTCATCTGATGATCGTGAAAGCGGAAAGTCTAGGCCAACTCACCAGGCTTGCAGCCACTGGACTCCAACACCGAACCTCAATCTATGCAGATGATGTGGTCACTTTTCTGCGACCGTCAGAAGTGGATTTACAGGTGATCTCTGGGATCATTGAGGACTTTGGCGTGGCTTCAGGTTTGCGGACCAATTTTGACAAGTGATCGGCGAGCCTGATCAAATGCTCCGCAGAAGACAGGGGGACTAATTTATCAAGAGTTGCAATGCCCAATTACGCCTTTCCCGCTCCGCTACCTGGGGTTGCCGCTCTCCCTGCGAAATCCCACCGCAGCACAGCTCTGATCCCTCGTTGACCTGGTGGCAGCCAATCTACCATCATGGAAGGCCTCCATGCTCAACCGAGGAGGACGCCTCGAGTTGATAAAGACGATGCTCTCGGCCATCCCAATTTTCGCCATGATGTCCCTCGATATTCCCATCAAGACCATTATTGCCATTGAGAAGATCATGCGGGTTTTCCTCTGGAAAGGGAGGAAAGACATCCATGGTGGACACTGTCTGGTGGCATGGGATAGGGTGTGTATGCCGAAGGAACAAGGAGGTCTTGGCATCCCTAATCTGCGACTCGTGAATGTCGCGCTCAGAGCCAGATGGTTATGGCTAAAACGGATGGAGGTGGATAGGCCTTGGCACGGTCTCAACTTTCGTGTTCCAGCGCTTGCCGAATAGCTTTTCAACGCTGCAATGGCCTCGGTGCTGGGGGATGGAGCCTCCACCTTCTTCTGGTCTGATAAATGGCTACCATGTGGATGGATTAGAGACGTGGCGCTGAACCTCTTCGCGGCAGTCCCAACAAACGCGATCTTGACGCACCGAGTGCGCGAGGGCCTGGATGGAGCCTGACTGCAGGACGTTCCCCCTAACCTGAGTGCGGTGGCCATCAGGGAGCTTCTTGAGGTGGCAGACTGGTTGGAGGAGATCTCCCTGACAGAAGGGACGCAGGATGTCCTCAGGTGGAATTGGGATCCCTCCGGCTGCTACTCTATGAAATCCTGCTATAAAGCCATGTTTGTGGGCCGGACATTGATGGCGGGAGTGCTTCATATCTGGCGCTCTCGAGCCCCCGCCAGCTGCAAGATCTCGCTTTGGCTCGCCGTGCGGAACAGATGTTGGACAACCGATAGGCTTCGACGATGTGGACTGCAACACCCGGCGGCATGCCCTTTCTACGACCAGTGTGAGGATACCATTGATCATATTCTGATGGGATGCGTCTTGGCGCGAGAAGTGTGGTCGACTTGTCTCGGCTGGTGGGGCAAGGGACAGTGGATGCCGGAGCCGAGGCTCGTAATGTGGCTCCAAGGTAGACGTGGGGGCAAGGGCCGCGAGCGCGACATCTGGACAAGTATCTCCTTGGTCTGCTGGATGCTCTGGCGCCACCGGAACGATATCGTCTTTGAGGGCGCTACCCCTTCTTCCGCTTTGGTCGTTCAGAAAATCTATGCGGAGGCCGAACTTTGGATAAGTGTGCGGCTCTTCCGTGACTGCTTAAGCCAAGTGGATATGTGAAGATGTCGCGAGTAGTTGGCTAGTGCGTGTGTGCTTCCCTTTGAGTAGTGTGGGGTACGCCATGTTGTAAATCTTGGCATCTTGGCCCTTCTTCTATAAAAACGATGGAACGTATCCTTGAAAAATACATATTCATATGTAATTTATATTCAAAATATAAAATACGAATTTAAACTAGCCCTAGCTATTGATCTTCGCCGTCGGTGTTGTCGCGTCCATCTAGGGGTCGACGTCGATGTACTCCGGCGACGTCCAGAGATTGGCTGGTGGCAGGACCGGAGCAGGCAGGGGCATGGGCGGGTCGATCACCTGTTCAGATCACGCTATCGGCGAGGCCATGCAGAGGTAGAGGTGCGCTAGCTCCATCCCCTCTTCCGGCGTGATTGGTGGCGCCCACCTCGGCAGCGTCGGCGCTGTAGGAAGCTACACGTTTGTCTACACCACCAGGATGGTGAGCTGGATGGCCTCTTGGAAACCACCCCACAAGACATCTTTGTCCTGCGCTGGCTGCAATGGTCTACTCGATGAAGGCGTCCTCGTCGTAGCCCCGCGCTAGGAGCTCCTGGTACTCCAGGGGCAGGTGTGGTGGCGCCTACGATAATGTCCACCTCCTCCTCCTTGACGACGATGTCGTCATCGTTGTCGATGTTGAGCTCGTCATCGGAGTGGTTGACGGCGTCGTCATCGTCGTTGGGGTTGAAGGCAAAGATGATGTAGACCTTCCGCGCGACGCGCCTTGTGCTTCCATTTCCAAAAGTCCTGGATCTGGTAGCCCCTATCCCACGGTACGGTTGGCGGGAGCTTGTGGATGCGGTGGCGGATCTCCTCCTCCAGCCTTTTGCCCTCCTTAGGCACGGGTGGCATCAGGACCCGCTTCCGTTTGAGGTGCCATCCCATGGGGAGGAAGACATCATGGTGGGCGATGCCTGCTCCCTCCCTCCATCGCCGCTCGTACTCTGCCAGGCGAAAGTAGCGGCGGTCGCGACGGGGCTCCTCCACCTGACACACGATGGGACGATGGGCGAAGTCCTGGGGCCGCGGCAGCGGCACGACGCGGCGAAGGAAGGCCGACAGGCCAGCAGGGGCGGGAGCCCCCTGCTTGCGCCGGCGGCTCGAGCCGGATCCGGTCGCCTCATGGTCATTTTTGGCCTTCTTCAACCATCCCGGTGTCTTCATCATTGGCGGCGGCGGCGGCGCTGCTAGGATTGTCTCTGGCGATAGCGAGAGGTGGAAAGTGCGGAACCGACGGGCGCAAGATTAAGTAGCCTCTGCTCCCGCGAAGACGCGTAGGTTCTCGCTCTTTCGCCATTAATATCGGCGCGAAAACTCAGTCAACGTCCTGTTAGTCAAGGTATTGTTTCGTCGATATTGATAGCGTAGGTTGTCGCCTGTTAGGCTGCCGCTCGTGCCGGTGAAGATGCCTGACCCGGAAATATACATGGCTAAACTTCCACGGTCTTTTTAGTTTGGATGCGAAGTGCCAGAAACTCGCCGTACTCCCGTAGCATGTCAGTTGGAAGAATATACGATGTGCCCCGAAGAAGGCCGAAGTACATCATGGGTGATAATCTAGTGGCGACAGAATCATTCGCACGGCCCGATCGAGGAACGCGCGATCTGTCGATCCGAAGCGTCCCTCAATCTAGCTGGTTGACTGGCTATGGCTAGGTTAGGTAGCTAGTGTGATTTCATTCCGAGCACTGCACCGAAACAGGGAAGAAGGAGCGGAAAGTGTTTTGACTTGCAGCCCAACAATTACTAGTAGTGTGTTCCAAAGATAAGTGCACTGTCGGCTCAAGGCTTTGGACAGCATCCTGACAGTGAGTGTAACTAATATACTCCCTCGCCCAAATTAATTGACTCAACATTTTATAAGAGCTACTCCCTCCGTCCAGCAATGATTTTATAGACATATTTAAAACACATGTATATAGACATATTTTAGTGTATAAGTTTACTTGTTTTATAGTGTATCTAGTCGACTTTAAAATGTCTAAAAGGTCTTACATTAGTGGACGGAGAGAGTAACATATATTTAGACGTAGTTTATTGTATAAATGCATATAAATTTATAAAAAATTGAGCAGTTAATTTGGGACGGGTGGTACCCTGTACAGTATGTTCTCCGCAGTCTCTTTTTTGGGTTCGATTTAAGACGTTCCAGCCAGCCGATATATGGAACAGAGCAGATGTTCGGTGGGAGGAATAATCAAGTCGGTCATCTTAGGATCAGCAAAGCCTAAAAAATCACGCTTGACCTAGGCGTCGTGCATGTTACACGTCTGACTTGGCAGTGCAAAGCATAGCAGGAAGACCACTTAATAAAGTTGGATGGAGGTAGTTCAACCTCAGTTACAACGCCATCATCGACTAGATTAGGCCTTCACGGCATCCACGATAAATTCCTTGGAAGCTGCTACTATGGTCAATCCGAGAGCAGGTAGCAATGGACTTGAAGTCCCTGGAAGAAGTCCCTTTTTAGGGTCATCAGGAAGGATTGTCACTGAACACAATTCTTCCTATGCAAACATATATGCTGGGAACGTGGCATGCTTCCAGCGAGATGGACAATTCGTTTTATATGAACAAAAGTCGAACATCATTGAAAAGACAGGGGAATGATCGATAAATTGAAAGGTACTGTTGATATTCCAAAGAGTACAATTGCTTCAGAAGCAAACAAGTCCATTTGCCTGCAGATTCTCCTTTTTTTTTTAAAAAAAAAAAAAGCTTACTTACATACGAAGCAGCTTTCTTTCTCGGAAAAGAATAATAGTTTTCCTTGACAGCCAGTCTAACCGTATGTGTTACTGTACTATAAATACAACCTCCTGTTATTTCTTTACGTAAAGCCCAGATTTCTAAACCGCCCGTATATTCTCTGCTGCTTCTTTTTGCATGCCACATTGTCACCCTCCATGATATCAAGATTTCCCTTTTGCCTATCGAACATACTTAAATCAGTAGCGTGAGGAAGGCGCCTGCCGACCCTTTCTTCCTCATTCACCTTTCCAAGAACCACCTGCTCTAAAAGAACAGGAGAAAGGGTGTAGCAGATGATTTTTTTTCGACGAACCGTGACATGAAGATACCTGCTGCAGTATTTCCGGGTCTCGGGGACAAAGTCTGAGGCTGCTATGCGTGTCCTCCCTACTACACAATCGATGACGAGATCGAGGGAGATCAACCACCCTGAAGCGAGACGATTGAAATGCAACAGAGAGCGTCTAAAGGTGGTCTCTGATTCTTTCAGAGATAGTCACCTGTTCACCTAACACTAGACTAACCTTAGAAGTAGAATGTTTAAGTGAACTCACCGTTGATTATATCCCTGAAAGATTCAGAAACGAGTGGATTTCCACTCGCATCTACTTGACCGAGAAACAAAACGGGAGGAGGGTCATTTCGTCAGAGCATGACAGAAAACAAAGTGAATGAAAGATGGACTGTTTCACGAAAAGCAACGTTGCAACGTACAGAAATACTACTCCATGAAAAATGCCAGTGGCATGCTCAACGTTTGAGCTGCGCTTCTAGAGAGGAGAGGGGGGAAGGTGGCACCAACTATATTGTGGTTGCAACTCGCGACGTCAGGGGGCGCAAGGTCAAACCCTGTGTCTTCTCCGAGTAGACGTGCCCAGATGAGCCTGTTCGCCGGTGATTTTCCTGAGATGGCCACCAAATCCCGGGATCCCATGACAGGGGAGGAATCGTCTCTGCTCCATCCAATCGACCGCTTCAACCTGCTTGTGTGGGCTCAAAAGATATAAGCTCGATGATGATCTGCATTGCTTTCATGATGATGTGAACTTTGGGTTGGCATCTCTTTTTTTTTCCGAGAGCACGCAATTGCGCGCCTTAATTTTATGGAAGGCGGAATGTATATGCAAGAAATGGTTGGTATCTTAATTGAAATAATCCAACGGTGACGCCTTCTGGAGTCGAAACATAAGCCACTTGGATCAGCATTAGCTAATCAGGAAAAGGCGTCCTTTTAATTGCAAGCCAATGGCTTACAGAGAATGATTGATGTTGTACTAGACTCTGTTCATGGATGTTCTGTGAGACCCCTAGGAGAGATTTTCGCGTGGTTAACCTACTCATGTATCTGTCAGCATACAGAAAAGCATAGGACGGGAAGTTACGCACCATGTCACTCGATCGAGTCGTTTTAGACTTTTAGACAAGCAGGTTACCTAATCGATACAATTACAGTAAAACGGAGAACAGTGCCATGTTAGAATGAGAACTACGCGACTTTCAGAATCTGTTAGGTGTGTACCCTACGATTTATTTACATCGCAACCAAAAGGGAATATGACATGTCTTGTGACTTGTGAGGGTGAGTGGTCGAGGAGCACACGATGGAGGAACACAAAGCAGAGAACTTCCATGGCGGTTCACAACAGTTCCAGCACAGGCATACGGTCACTTTCTGTAATAAACCTGTAAAGAGTGGAGGTCGAAAAGATGTGGATTTTATAGTTTTTTCCAAAAAAAAAACACATAGTTACACTGTTCGATAATGCAATCATGGATGGACGGCCACTTTATTCCCTCGTCGACAGATAAACCCTAGTAGTAGTGCATTCCAGCCAAAAGGAAAACCAGCGAGCCGCATATCCATGGCTCGCTTTGGCGCTCTGATCAACATGTGGCGTTCATACTTGCATGGAGTCAAAAGTTTAGCACGGAGACAGGAGCGAGGCGCGGCTCCGATGTGCATTTTGCCTGGTAAAGCGAGGCGAATCAGACGTAAACCTGTGTGCGCAAGTCAATCTTATTCCCTTCGAAAAGGAGAGCTCAGACCACCGAATAAGTCAGCCCATAACATTCTTTACACATTGCCTTCCAGAAAACATTCTGTACACAACATGGCAGCATTTGGGAAATCCTGAATCCGCCAAGAATCGCCGGACCGAATGTACCTTTGGGAAATCCTTGAATGCAGACTACAGTTAAAGCAACCTGGCACCAAGCACATATTTAGCTTAGTCCTGTTACTTCTGGAGAACAAAACCTGTTTCTTCATTTCTGGAGTTGATAAAAAACCTGCTTATGCAGTATTTGCCAGCTGAGCCGAGATTTGGAGCACCCATCTGAACCACTAAAATGTAGACCAATGTGTGTGGCTGGTAAAGTATAATGCCAGCAAACCTGAAACTGATGAGAGTGACCAGGGTACGAGACAGCGGACTTGTCGCAATAGAGCCGGAAGGCTCCATAACTTCAAAATAATTCTGATTATCATGCACACTAACTCGGCGACAAAAAATATTTTCGTGAAACATTCCCTTGTTTTGCTCTCAAAATCAAGCAGTAATATGCACTTGAGAGCAGGGTTATTTATAAGCCAAATTGGCCAAGATGATAAACCAACAAGGGTCACCAGTCTCTACTGGTTTTGTTACATAGCTCATAATCAATATATTGCTAGGCAGTAACTTCCAGTAGACCAACAAGACCAAGTGTTTCACAGAATGGCTGCTAGGCCCTCCTTTTGGGCAGGCGGCCTGTTCCCTGGAAATGCAGTGCGAGATACATCAACAAGCGCCTTGAAGCTGTATGGCTCGTGCATTGACAGCTCCGAGAGCACCTTCCTGTTCAGCTGGATGTTCTCCTTCGTCAAACCATGCATGAAGTTGCCATAGTTCACCTGGTAGTCAAATCAAATAAAAGAAAAAAGCTACTTAAACAGCAGAATGCAAGGCTCGTTCTATTGTTCTATTGATCTGTTTTGTCTTAATATGAGCATCCAAAATACTAGTACTATGATTCATTTCTTATAATAAATGAAAAACAAGAGTGATTGGGGTGTATTCCTGGCAAACACCAATAGTTCAACATTCCTTTTGACAGTTCTGAGTGTGATGGATGCATACCCCATGCAGTCGTGTACCAGCATTGATGCGCTCAATCCATAGCGATCGCATGTCTCTCTTCTTGTTACGCCTATCCCTGTAGGAATATTGCAAGGCTTTCTCAACCCTCTCACGTGCTATCCTTATGCAATTCTTTGCCCTTCCTCTAAATCCCTTTGCCAACTTGAAAATCTTCCCCTTGTTCATCTTTAGTCAACAGAAACTACTAGATGCTTTTCACCTCTGTCCTGCAATCTGAAACAAAGATTAAAAAAAATACTTAATTAGATGGAAGCTTTTTCAGTGGGATCTTCCCAAAACAGAAGCAATTAATTGCTTAAACCCCTTGTCCTACACAGAACCCTTCCAAATAATCACATGGTAACACACATTTATGTGCATTTTTAGCTTCAGACAGAAACATTGCATGGCCACCAAAATTCAAAAACATTTCATCTATTATTTGCTTTGCAAAAAAGGTAAATTAGCAAGCATCTGTATCAGAACTCCCATTTTTCTAGGCTGATCCGGACGGACACTTTCCGTTGATCAATTTGATCTGTAAAATATGAGGTATTGCAGCTATAAGAGACAGAACTTTGCACTTTATTGACACACCCATAGAAACTAAAAAATGTAACGTTTTTGCTCTAGCTGGCTTCCACTTTGTTTTTAAAAGGACGATGAAAAATACCAATTCCACTAGCAATCCATTTTCCTAGAAGGGCGATTTCCCTTAGCAACGAAAAAAATACCAAGTAATTTATGTTCCGTCACATAGTACTCTCCGTAATATAAAATAGGCTACTACATGCCCCAGAAATACTGTCTCTGTTCGAAAATAATTGTCACAGATTTGTCTAGACGCGTTTTAGTGTGTGGATACATGCATATCTAGACAAATTTGCAACACTTATTTCTGAATGGAGTTCAACAATAAAATCTCTACCCAGGGAACGGGATACCAGGTGACTGCGAAGAGTGTAAGAACATCCCCAGCCTGGATATTCTTGTCTCCCTCCATTACAAACACACTTCGAAGAAATGGGGATCTATTGGAGGGGTTATTTCCTCGGTAATGAGTGGCTACACAAACTGAAGAACTGCCTCTAATTGGCAAGAATCGGATAGCCAAATCCATCAAGAAATTTGAGAGAAATGACAATCCCTATTGTCATTCATGAACAAGAACAACGACACTAGTAATATGCTGCACCCATCAATTCATGCCAAAGCAAACTCAACTACAATAGATGCCTAGCAAGCACACACTGACATCTTGAATCAAAGAACGAGAATACAACTCACTATGGAGTTCGAACGGCAGGTATCAGGCTTCAAGCCAAGCGGGCGAAGGTGGCTAAGGCGGTGGATTGGCTCAGTTTCGGGATGGTTTCTACCGGCGAAAGGAATCTATCGGTCGGTGGCGGCTGCGGCCTGGTCTCACCAGATGTGGATTACATCAACTGCAGATGGAAAAAAAGTTTGGCCCTCTATGGACGACTAGGGATTTACTTCATTTCATGGTTGCGGAGGGCAAAGGGAAAACGGGGGAAATTAGCAGTAAGAAAGATGGGAAGTAAAGATCGTGAGGAAATTACCCTGCCGTCGCCTCGTCGTTCCGTGGTGGCTGCTGCTCGCCGGGGGGATGCTAGAGCTACACGGCGGCGGAGGGTGGAAGGTTTTGAGGGATTTTGTTCTAGCGGGAGTTAGCAGGCCGTAGGCCACAGCAACGCAGTGGGCTAGCCTGAACATAAAGATGCGTTGTGGGCCGCGTGAGACCGGTTTTTACAGGCAGTGCTTTGCTCCAAATGGCTCTATTCTCAAATTAGATGATGTGTTTTACCTTGCAAATTCTTGAATATGTAAATTTGGTAGTTAGATGCTTTATTGAATACATACAAATGTTTTTCAAAAAAGAAAAAAATCTTATTTTTTTATTTGGATCTAGAGGATGTACACTACCATAAGTGCAATTCGGGAAGTGAACACCGGTGGAACAAAACCATACAGGTTAAAATTTTCAAATGGTACATCTCCACTTAACTAATGTAAATATTCTGTTATTAATTAGTTTTCAAATATGTAAAATTGTCCTGGTCCTTTCTCTTCTATAATGGAGGTAAATGGTAACCCCTCCATCCTAGTTAATTTATCGGGCATCCACATATTCAGTGGTCAAACTTTGTCCGTCAGTTTTACCAGTGAAATTTCAGGTTTCAGGTTATCTCTCAGAAAATTTTACTCCCTCCGTCCAAGAATAGATGTCTTAACTTTTTTAAATTTCGGATGAATCTATATAGTAAATAGTGTCTAGATTTATTTAAATTTTGACAAATTTGAGACATTTATTTTGTGACGGAGGAAGTATATTATTAGAATCTTCTCTTGTTTTTTTTTGTTGCACATAACTCATCTTTTGTTGGTTTCAAATTTGATCTTGAAATAACGCCTTATAAACTATGAGAGGGGGATTAGATATAATACTATGACCCGTTAAATTTTTATTAGCCAACTGCATAGTACAACACTTGTATAATCATAGCACAATTGCAAAGTTGAAACTATATTTCCTACATATAAGGTCTAAGGGGACTAAGCCCTATATATTGTTTTATCAACAAAAAATAAAGTAGATAGTACATATATATAACCTCAACACCTTTGGTTTGTCAATGTGTGTGTGTTGAATTCTTGAGAAAATTGATGTGGTATAAGCAGCACATGAGACTCGAAAGGACATTGATACTTCAGTCAGCCGGTCAATCAATTTGTGCAATCGCGTACATATATGTGTGTCCATAATTAAGCTCAGTATGCATGTATTCATTTATACACGCACCACATAGGGAGTTCATCGTGCATACATGTTTTTGTACGCACTGTCTTGGGGAGGCATAGGAACATTTTTTCTCCTTCCCCCTACAAGTTGTCAGGTGGTATAATATTACGCCACGTGTATAAATTTGTGTCATTGTGTAGGTCACTGGATTCACCAGCTGGTTATTGTGGAAGCTCGTCGCCGCCTCGTCGGATGGATGGGCATGCATGGTTAGAACTGGGAGAGGAACTGGAGCTGCTTCAGGATGGGGGCGAGCGCCTCCATGAGCTTCTCGCATGGGTGGTTGTGCACGCCCTCGTATGTGGTCATCACGATCCCCGTGTCTTTGGCCAGGCGTTGTACTTGCTTCTTCACGTTGCACGTGGGATGGGTGCACCGGTAGTAGCTCCTTTCATGGTCAGTAGTACAAAACTCAAAGAGGTAAGTATATCGGACAAGAACTGGACTAATTTGAAGTGCGGTCAGTGATCAATAATGTGACCTACTGACTAGTTCAATTTAATAGAGGTATCAAAATCCAACATAGTCACACAGATGTTTTATTAAGGTATATTGCGAATAATTCTTGTTTCATGAAGAAACATAAAAAAATGTTTTATGATGAAGGTATGAAGATTCAACATAGTTTCATATATGTTTTATACATCTTATCTTATTATGAAAGGAACAGATGCATGCATAATTTTATATATTTTTCACTTTTCATGTGTAATTTTCTTATTTTTTGAGAAACTTTCATTGAAAATCCGAGTGAAACCTCGAAGAAACATTTATGAAACTCCCCCGATATAGAGTGCGGCTTGATTTTCATAAAATAGAAGGGCCTGCAGGCAGATACATCGGCAATCAACACGTCTAAGATGGAATGCGGGTTGATTTACGTAAAACAAAACATCTATATGTAAATATATCAACGATAAAAAATGAGATGGTGTGCATGTTGATTTCCATAGTCTTGGACCAATGTGACACATTGGATAGTGTCGGGACGTCCCCATAAGAAAAGATGTGTGTTCTAGTCCTAGCCAATGGAGGCGAGAAGGAGAAGGGGAGAATAGAGGAGGAAGAAGGCGGAGAATATCCTAATAACGGATGCCGAGCCGGCTCACTGAAACAGTCTTTGGAGGGATGCTTGATCAGTAACGCTTCTCTACTCGCTGTTGCGGGCAGTGTACGAAAACTGGCAGCAGCTAGCTCATGAAGCAAGAAAACCAGATCTACCAGATCTACCAGGATGAACGCAACAATGGGAAGTCCTCTCTTTGTTTCAAAATATAAGATGTTTTAGCTTTGTGAAACAAATATATCTAGACTATTTTTAGTATATAGGTTCACTCAACTTTAGAGTACACACTAAAATAAGTCTAGATATATTTTTTTCATAAATCTAAAACATCTTATATTTTAAAACGGAGGGAGCAGCAACGACAAAGAGGAAAAAAGAAATGTACCAGCGCACTAAAGTGGGTGGTGAGCGAGGGAGTGGCTACTTTGGAGATGCATGGCTTCACGTCCATTGAGTGAGAGTAAACGTTTTTGTTGCTCAATCCATACTGAAACTACTACTCCCTCCATACTAAAATAGATGTCTCAAATTTGTGAAAAATTAGATAAATCTAGACACTATTTAGTATATAGATTCATCCAAAATTTAAAAAATCTAAGACATCTATTCTTGGACGGAGGGAGTAACCGACTTACCTATAAATCTGTAATGCATACGGCATGAACATGCATGCATGACAAATTCAGTTCTAGTTCAGGATCGTTCAACCGCTCCACTAATTCTAGCTATTTCTCAAATTCTACAAAATCGATCGATCGATGCATTGATGTCCATGCATATATGGGACTGTGTGAATGCCATTGTATGTACTGTAGACTGTAGTACAAGAAACTCAATGTACTAGTACATGTGAAGTGCAGTCCAACAGGCTAAACAATGTCTTTTACTTTGCCGAAATTAACTTACCTGGGGTTGCAGCTGTTCTTGACGGCCTTCTGCCCGTACTTCCGCCAACGGTAGCCGTCATCGAGGATATCGTTCTCGCTCCTCGTGTGGAAGGCGAACCGCGGCTTGCTCGTCTTCTTCTTCCCCGATCTCCCCGTGGCGCCCTTCGCGTTAAGCTTGTCACCACTTCCGCTGCCTCCCTCCTCGCCGTAGTTCCGATCCGCCTGGACGGTTGTTTCCTCCTCCCATGGAACCGCCAGACCCGTCTGGAACGGGGACGACCAGTCCACCATCGCCGGCAGCATCGGCTGGGGGCTGAGATCAGGAGGATTACACGGCCATGGTGGCGAAGCCAGCTGGAACGCTGCTGCGAGTGGTGGGCTGTGCTGATCGTCCGACGAGGCCAACGGTGATGCGAGAGGCGGCGGCGTCGAGAAGTAGGGGAAGCAAGGGAACGTGTCGTCTCCGTGGAGGTGGTCATCCATATCTCGATCGCTGCTGCATGCGCATGCGTATAGTCAGTTTATAGAGGTGTGAGGTTTACTGATCTAGTATGCCTATAGCATGTGAATGAAGTGTAGTAATAGAGAAGGCTGAGAGGGAGTTGTGCAAACGTGCACGCCCAAAGCCGGCCAGGAGGGCGGGGGAGAGAGCAATATGCAACCATATCCCAACAACCTTAATTCGTTCAACTGCCCCGTCTGTCCCCGGCACAAGCCTCCATATTGTTACCTTGGAAAGTTCATGCATGTGGAAGCTTGCCGAATACTGTACCCTAAGGCCTTGTTCGGTTAACCCACTTCCCTAGTGGATTGGAGTGATTTGGAAGGGATTTGGGGGGATTTTGACTTAGATGGGATTTATTCCTTCTCAATTCCTGCCAATCCCGCTCAGATTTTATGAAACCGAACAAGCCCTAAAGGAAGAGAGTAGCACCTCATCGTTCCACATTGTTTCTAGATCATTATTTTCACAGCCGATTCACACAAAAAAATCATTATTTTCACCTTCGACATCGTGTAGAAACTATCCACGCTAAGGATGGCAATGGCAGGGTAGAAACTATCCACACTAAGCATTAGTGCCAGTTGGCAGACCGTGTGCCGCAGCCGCGCAGATCCGGATATTCCATATTATTTTGAGAATTGATTAATTGTATTATTTAAAAATAATTAGCCTGAGTTATTCACAATTTTATATTCAACAATAGCATATTGACCAAAAGAATAATATATGTACTCAATAATAGGTTTACGAGTGTAACATCCTAGGATTACAGACTAGAAATAGTGAGGCCACATATGTGTGCATTGCATTCTAGAAAATCCAAAGAATTTTCGCGCGTTTGTTTAAAACACAAAGAGATCGGAGTTCCTCCCGTTTCGATGAATTAAGGTTTAGTTCATTTAAGATGAGTACTATGAATTTCAATATGACCTTTGTTAAATTCTTTGTTTTTGGGTGGGAACATTTAAGTTTGAATATCTAAATGATATATATGTGAATTCAAAATAAAATAAAATTGAATTTTAAATAATAAAGAAATTCCATGATGATGTGTTTGGAACTTTGGATGCACATAATTAATGCCTGGAATTGAATTGAGTGGAAATTCCAAATCCAGACCGGAAAAGAAATGGCTTCCAATTTAAATTCCGTTGTTTGGGTGGCTTAGAATTTGATGTTGGAATTAGAGGGCAGTGCCCAATTCCAAATCATGTCTGTGTGTAAAAACCATAGAATTGGATGTTTTCTACAATATAAACTTGTGTACTTGTTGTGAGTTATGATGATCATTCTACATCTCTCTTGTCATGTTTAAATAGGAACACTACCAAATTATCCTTTGGTACAACAGTTATACAATGCTGGATGATGTAGCGCATGCAATTTAATTTTACCACTAGTTTTTTTTTAACAACAAAACATGATGAGTAGTATACAGATTATTGTTTCACGTACACACAAGACAACGCATATAATTAAAAGCCTCATGATGCAATGGATGTAGATGCGTAGGTAGGACGTCACAAATGCACGATGGGGAGCGTGATGCCGGGGCCTCACGATGTAGTGGACGATGTAGATAGGCGGTACGCCGTCACAAATATAGCTAGTACGGGTAGGCGACGTCGAGCGTGATGCCACAAATCCCCGGGCCTCCGACGTCCCGGCGCATACGGACGAAGCCGCCCTCGCCCCATGCCCGCCCCCACGAGTTCTTGACGATCCAGTACTTGACCTTCGTGGAGTGGTCGGTGCCGTAGCCGACGACGGTGACGGCGTGCGCCAGCCGCGTCCCGCAGGGTCCAGAGTAGACGCCGCTCTTGTAGAACTGCATGCCGCTGCCGACCTCGATGGCTACGGCCACGGGTTGTCCCGCGACGGCTTTCTTCATGACCACCTCGTTCCGGGGCGGGATGGCCCCTTGTCCTCTGATCTTGGCGGCGTGGCGTGCGGACTTGGCGCGATCCCAGGCGCCTCTCACCGCCTTGTACGGGTAGGCCGCCTCCGTGGTGAGGCCGCCGTTCTCGATCACCCACTTGTAGCCCCTGTGGTAGGACCCGAGGTTGCACCCGCCGTCGTACTTGTCGCAGTCCACCAGCTGCTGCTCCGACAGGGACACCAGCTTCCCCGTCTTGATCCAGTTCACTGTCTCGATCGTCGCCACCGTCACGAACGCCCAGCAGCTGGCTGCATCCCATGCATCCAGGACGAAATTAGGCATGCATGCATGGTTAACCAATACGTACTTCATCACAAGGTTGATGAAAGGGATTATCTATCGGCCATGTTAATTTACGTACAACATTGCGAGCCTTGGGTCTTGGGCGGCGTCACGGCGCCTTTGGCCCTCCAGTCCACGCTGGGCGGAGGCGGAGCGTCCAAGGAGTTGTCGCCGTCGCCAGACGACCACAGGTCCGCCGCGTAGCCGCCGCCACCGGCGGTCGTTGTGATGGCCGAGGTGTCATTATTATCGGGGCGATCGTCGTAGGCGTTGTACGACGTGTACATTGCCAGGAACTCCTCCTGGGTGAGGTCGGCGAACTGGTTCTCGCCGAGCTCGTAGGTGAGGTCGCCGCGCCGGTTGGTGGCCTCGATGTACTCCACGTTGTTGCGGTACACCTCGAAGCGATGCAGCCTCTCCTCCGCGCTCGGGTACGACCGGTTGTGGGTGGCCTGCCAGTGGTGGAACCTGTCCATCATCAGCATGTCACCCGCGTCAACGCGGCCGCTCGACGACGCCGAAGGGAAAGCGGCGAAGAACAGGCCGCGCATGAGCACAACTGTAGCGATCACCGGCCATGTGCCAGTCCAGAAAGCCATATAGACCGACTTGCTTCTGCTTAATTAAACATATGCAGCTGTACATGCGTTTATATAGCTGCTCTCGGCCGCCAAGTGTAAGTGACTATGCATGCAAGAGTACGTACGTTACTGGTGGTGCACGTACGGGAACATGTCTTTAGGCACTGCCGGGTTGGCTGTCGGTGCTGATCGGTGCGATCGGCCGGCGACGAATGCATGCATGGCGATGCACGTATTAGAGGAATGGTAACGATCTACATTTTCTCTTGGAATCTTGAAGTGGTGCATGTATATGTGCCTTGCCACACCAAAGATCAACTCGGTTAGGTTGGCTTGCCGTGCACACCAACTTACACTATGTCACTGTCCAGGTTTAAGGGCACTTCAAAGAGCCCTTAAATGCATTATTAAAAATATCTCTAAAAAATCATTAAAAATGCTAGAATCTTGTCCACTGCGCCTCCTCCTCCGCCAGATTCTTTCCCACCTCCTACTACTCCTCCTCATATGCTGATTCTTCACCACCTCCGCCGGACTCTTCTGCTCCTCTACCACTACCCCCATCTTTCTCCGCCCTCGGTGACGACAAGAGATCCAGGATGGCACACGTGTAGGGGAGGCACTGGTCGGCGACAAGCGGGGTGGTGGAAGGTCGTAAGCTAGGCGTAGGGTGGCGATGACGAGCTAGGCGCCGGCCCAGCGGTGGGGGAACAGTGTGCCAGGTATTATTTTTTGCCAAATCTGCCCAATTTTGAAAACTTCAACCGGATCTAACCCCGGGATGAAACTAATTCGGAATCTGACCCCTCTCATCAGCGCCACTTCAAATGGAGACGAAGTAACGCACGTCGGTGATGGCGCCGAGGTAGCGACGCGGGTGGCGTGGAGGGATGACATGGCGACATGTCGGTGCCATTTCAAATGACGCTGAACCTAGGGCTAAAGACAATCGACAAGTTTATCTTTTCCTAGCCCTTCCATTTCCTCCTCCCAGCCCCACGAGGTCTCTCTCTCCTCTTTTTCGCCCCTTTCTTCAAATCTTGTTGAAACTCAAAGATTTCTTGAATTGGGACCATGGCAAGTCTTCTTAGAGGTAATCTCTCTCAAATCCCCTTTGATTCCACCTATTAGAATGTCAAATTTCATCTCATTCATCTCTATTTTGTTGAATCCCCTAGAAGATCCTAGATATGTTATCTAGATTTATTTGTAACTAATATTTGTTTGAACAAAGTGTAGCTAGTGTATGTATGCATTGGATATGAGCTTGTCTTAGTGTTTGCTATTTTAGTTTACATATGCAAAACCCAAAATATACACATGTTTGAATATTTTTTTAGGGACTCATTTTTATAGTGTTTGCTAGTGTATGTATGCATTGGATATGAGCTTGCCTTAGTGTTTGCTATAGTGGATGAAGTATTACACAAATTGTGTGTGAATGTGAAGTATCTTATTATGATGTCATGTTGTTGGGAGCACTTCAATGGACAATTAGTCGGTTGTATATTAATATAGCTTAGGACATTATAAGTGATAGTGTGAATCCTTTCTATGTTAATTATCACAATGTTTGTATGTTCTCCGGACATGTGGGCATAGATTGCACGTTAGATGAAGTTTGCGGAAAGTACCAAAAGCAAGTATCCCAATATGTCATGGAAATATGCTCCGGTGCTACCAAGATATCCGGTACCAAAATGTTGTTGTGGTAAACCTTGTCATATCCAACAATCTAACTACCACACTACCGCTGGCCGCGCATTCTATCGTTACCCTGATACACGCGTGAGTTTTTTTGGCTTGTGACATGGTATCTATCATACTTGATTCATCATTGATTATTGATATGGTAAAGTTTATTTGACAGGAACATTGTACATGCTACTTCTTCCAGTGGATCAATGACCCCGAGTGTTATGATGACTATCTTCTTTCATGGTATATTAGCATCCTTTTGGGCTTGAAACCAGTCGAGACGTGGAAACGCATTGTGTGTCCTCCTCCGTCTCCATCTAAGTATTGGAAGTTACACAAAACCATGCCCAAGGCTCCTCCACTTGTTTGGTGTGAGCGTTGTCAAGATATGACACGGTGGTGTCTGATACGTCGGAAACGTATCTATAATTTTTAATGTTCCATGCTTGTTTAGTATCTACTTTGCTTTGCTTTGTCTATACTTTGAGGTGTTTTTATATGTTTTCTGGTACTAACCTATTAACAAGATGCCACAGTGTCAGTTGTATGTTTTCTTCTGTTTTTGGTTCTAGAAAGGCAGAAAATCAATATTCTCGGAATTGGACGGGACAAAGCCAAAGTCAATATTTTACCGTGGGGAACACGGAGCCAGAAGACAAGACGGAGGAGGGCCTCAAGGGGGGCACACCCCCTGGCCGCGCGGCCTGGCCTGGCCCACGCTTAGGGGGTGCAGCCGCCTCGGGCACCCCCTCGGCCTCCCTCTTCGCCTGTAAGAAGTCCCTGATGCCTAAATCCTAAGGACCCGATCAATATTCAATGAAACTGTCTGTAGTCACCGCCACCATCGTCCCTAGATCGGGGGATCTGAAGCTCTTCCTGGCACCCTGCCGGAGGGGAGATCATCCTGCAGGCCTTCTTCTTCATCATGCCAGCCTCCGGTATGAAGCGTGAGTAGTTCCACCTTGGACTACGGGTCCATGTAGTAGCTAGATGGTTGTATCTCCTCCTTTGTGCTTTCATGTTTAGATCTTGTGAGCTCCGTTCATGATCAAGATCTCATCTATTTGTAATCATGCATGTTGTCTTTGCGGGGATCCGATGGATATTGAGATTACTATGTCAGATTGATTAATGGGTTTGTCTTATTGATTCTATCATGTCAGTGTTGTTTGTGATCTTGCATGCTCTCTGTTGTTAGTAGCTATTGAAAGAACATTTTATAAACCCTAGTGTTTTGTGTGTTAGATAACAATATCATGGATTATTTGATGTGTGTTGAAGTGTTGCAGCTCTCTCTGAGAAAAAGGGAAAAGGATTCTACCTTTGGGGGGCGGATAATCCGCCCCCACCTGGGGCGGATAATCCGCCCCTCCCTCTTCCCTAGCAGGCGCAAGCCCCAGAAGGGGGCGGAGTGTTGGCCAGACTTTCCGGTCTGGCCGGATAATCCGCCCCAGGAGGGGGCCGGATTATCCCCCCCCCCCAAGATCTTCACCAAGTCACGAGGCGCCAGCCCTAGAGAGGGGGCGGAGTTTCCCCCCAAAAATCCGCCCTTGGGGCGGAGTTTCCCCAAGGGGGCGGATAATCCGCCCCTAGTGGGGGGCGGATAATCCGCTCCCAAAGTTGCTCAACGGCCAGATCTGGGGAGGGGGGATTTAAGCCAGCCTTCCCCCTCCTGCCATACCTCTTGATTCATTCAAAAAAGACAAGATCAGATCTGTAATCTTCATCCAAGAGAGCTCCACCTAGATCCACCCAAAGGCCCCGTCCCTTGGGGAATCGAAGGAGGTGAACTCGATCTTCATCATCAGCAATCAAGCGCTTCATCTCCTCTCCATTCATTTGGAGAACCACCGATCTAGTATTTCTTGCAAATACCTAGATCCTTGTTTTTGTTTATATTGATAAACCTTGTTCTTGTGGCAGCTTGTTGTCATCTCGGGAGCCCCCAATTCGGTTGTGGGTATGTGCCCCGATAGTGTTGTAAAAGGCACCGGTTCTCGCCTCGAAGGGATCCAATAGTGGAGAAGGTGGATCAGGCCTCTTGTGGCGAGATCCATCGGAGAATAGGGTGAGGCCTATTATGGCGTGGTGGTCTTAGAACCGCCCACCCTTCCAACGCAGATGTACTTCCCTTAACAAGGAAGGAACTACGGTAAAACAAATCCCTGTGTCTCCGCGTGCTCCACTACGGTTTCTTCGCTCCTATCTTTACGTGCTTAGTAGTTAGGGTTGCATATAGGGAAATTCCCATAGTTGCATATCTAGAGAATTTACTTTGTGTCAAGCCTAAAATTGAAAAGGTATTAAAAATTGGTTAGCACCTATTCACCCCCCCCCCCTCTAGGTGCCCATACGATCCATTTCAATTGGTATCAGAGCCCCGGCTCTTATTTCGGGCTTAACCGCCTAAGAGAAGTATGGGTTCCAAGGTAGATGGGAGTGATGCTCTGGAGGTAGTCACCATGAACGATCTCAAGACGTTGGAAACAAACTTGGTGAGTTCAATGGAGGCTAAGATGGAAGAGATGCGTCAATTGATAATGCATCTCTCCACATCCGCAGCATCACCTCCATCTAACTCTGAGGATACCACTCCGCAATCCAAGGAAACGGGTAAAACTGTTTCCAAAGATAACGAAGTGGTTGGTGATGACATTAGCAAGAGCTCCTCCTCGAAAAAGGATAGCGGTAAGGATGGATACAATGAGGTTTCTCATGTGTATTCCCCTGATCCACCTATCCCTCACCCACATATACATAATAGGGGTGATCCACCCAAACTTTTTGCATCTACTTTTACTCAATGGCAATTTTTGATGAAATCTCATGTGTGCAGTTCCTCCATAGAGTTGTGGAAGATCATCGAAAATGGTCTTCATGTTGGAAATCCCAACAATCTTACAAGAAGAGAAGTTGTCGATAGCCAACTCAACGCTACAGCTCTACACATGATACAACTTGGTGTGGGTGACAAAGATATGCCACACATTCAGCATCTTAGTACAGCTAAGGAAGCTTGGGATGCTCTCACCGAGCTCTTCATCGGAAATGAAAGTATGAAAAGGAATAGATATGATGCATTGAGCAATGAAGCTGAAGGATTCTATATGTTGGATGGAGAAGACCATGAAGACATGTATCGGAGGCTTAACGCAATAGCCACAAATTTCAGAAACCATGGTGCCGCTCATGTTGATGATGCATGGATCAAGCGCAAGTATGTTAGTGCTCTTATGCCATTTGAGCCCATAGATTTGAAAAGTCTCCAAGGTAGGCATAACTATCACCTCATGCCATCCAATGAGGTAATGCAAGAAATGGCTGCTTTCAAAGTGGCTGCCAAGAATGCCAAAGATGCTCGTGCTCGAGCTATGGGGATGCAAAAGGGGGTCAACGTGGCCTTGAAGACTAGTGTGATTGATCATGATGAATATGCCATAGAAGGTCTGGACTGTCCCGAGGATATAAAAAGTATCCACGGACAATACTTGGCCCTTTATGCTAGAAACTTTTGGAAAGATCCAGCCAAGGCTAAAGCTAAACTAGAACGCAAGAGTGGAGCCTATGGAAGAAAAGAAAATGGTCCCAAGCTGAGAACATGTTTCAACTGTGGTGATCGGGTGCACTTTGTAGCTGAGTGTCCATATCAAAGTAGGGAAGATAATGGAGGAAGACTTATTTTCAAGGACAAGTCAAAGGCTCCATGCAAGAAACAGTTTGTAAAGAAGAATGCTCCCTTCAAGAAGCAACCAAATATTGTTCTAGTGGCTCAAGAAGAATATTCATCGGGAAGTGAAGGTGAGGACGAAGACGATATCTCTCAAGAGGTGGCTGCTATAGCCACCATGTCTCCTTCAACCTCTCTCTTCGACTCTCCGAACGAAAACATCATCAACAAGAATGCTACTTGTCTCATGGCAAGAAGCCCCGAGGTAACTTCTTATAACTCTTCTTTTCCTAAGGCTATGATTGACATGGATGATCCTACTAGTCTTAAGGTTAAAGAAGAGATTATTGCGTTGGATTATTTCTATAGTAACTTGCAAGGTGAGCACAAAGTTCGTTTTGAAGCTCTTCTGGATCAGTTGGCCCAAAACGAAGCTCTCCTCGAAGAAAAGGCAGAATTGAAAGGGAGGATGCAATGGAAATTGCATCCTTAAAAATGCTCTTGAAGAAGAAGAGGCTCGGGTCTCTCTTGAAGAGAGGCTTGAGTCTATTGAAGAGTCACATGAAGAAATTGTGACTAAACTTGTTAAGGAACGTGACAATGCAGTTACCAAAGCAAAGAAGTTAAAGAAGGAAAAGATTGACTTTGGGGCTGCTCATGATAGACTCTCCGAGGAATTGGAGAAACTTGACAATGCTCACAAGGCGTTGAAAAACGATTTCTCCATTCTCAATGAGTCACATGATCAGCTTCAAAGTCGATTGGCCAAATATGATGCTCCTAGCTAATCCAACTCAACATATAGTCACAAGGAAAATGCTAGTGTGGAAAAAGAAGTGATCAAGGACATCACTCCCAAGGATAAAGGTGTGTTTGATGAAGTCCTTGGCAAGCAAAGGTCAAATCATGGTAAAGAGGGACTTGGGTATGTCACCAAGTCCAAGAAAAAGAAAACCAAGAAGAACAAGTCCAAGAATGCACAATCAAAGACAAGCACCGCTGAGAAGAATGTCACAAAAGACAAGACTAACAATATTGGTTTTGCAGGGTCTCACAATCCAAATTATGAACTCTTTTGTGATGATTATGGTGACATTTATGCTTATTATGTCGGTCCCTTTGATGAATATATTGCTTGGTCTATTTGGGTCCCAAAGACCCTTGTTACTAACATGAAAGGACCCATTAAAAAATGGGTACCTAAAACCAAGAAGTAATTCTCTTGCAGGGCTATGCTTCCGGTGGGTCAGAATGGGTGCTGGATAGTGGCTGCACTAGTCATATGACCGGAAGCAAGGAGATCATCACGGAGATGCGTCCAAATCATGATAATATCATAGTCTCCTATGGTGATAAGTCTAAATCTCAGGTATTGGGTCTTGGCAAGGTTGTGGTTTGCCCACGATATCTCTCTCGCGGACGTCATGCTTGTTGAGACCCTCGGTTACAACCTTCTTTCTGTTCGTGCCCTTGGCAAAATGGGTTTTGCTGTTTTTATCGATGATGATTTGGTGGTACTCTTGTGGAGCAAGTCTCTAAAGGTCGCTTTCGTTGGATACGTCGAAAATGACCTGTATGTGGTGGACTTCTCGGGGAAAACCACTTCGGGTCCGATGTGTCTATTCGGAAAGGCCGACGTGGGCTGGCTATGGCATCGCCGTTTAGCCCATGTCAACATGAGAACTTTGCAAAGTCTCCAGAAGGGTGGCCACATCCTTGGACTAAAAGACAATGTCTCTTTTGCCAAAGATCGTGTTTGTAGGGCTTGTGTAGAAGGAAAAATGCATGACTCTCCCCACAAGAGGAAGACTATTATGTCATCAAATAGGATCTTGGAATTACTTCATGTGGATTTATTTGGTCCTCCTTCTCATGCAAGTCTTGGTGGGAAGAAATATTGCTTGGTCATTGTCGATGATTAGTCAAGATATACATGGGTCTATTTCTTCAAGCTAAAAAGTGAGACTCAACAAACTGTCATTGACTTTGCCAATGAAGTTCAACGTCAACACAATGTTCCTATCTTGGCAATAAGAAGTGACAACGGCTCCGAATTCAAGAACTACACTTTGAATGAGTTTCTAAGCGAAGAGGGGATTAGACATCAATATTCCGCTGCGTACACCCCTCTACAAAATGGTGTAGCCGAGAGGAAGAACCGGACTTTGATGGATATGGCAAGATCAATGTTGGCTGAATTCAAGTCTCCTTATAATTTTTGGGCTGAAGCCATATCCACTGCTTGTCACTCATCGAACCGGCTCTACTTCCGAAAGATTTTGGACAAGACTTCATATGAAATACTTACCGGTAACAAGCCCAACATCTCATACTTCAAGGTATTCGGGTGTAAGTGTTTCTTTCTTATTAAAGGTGTCCGTTTGTCACAATTTGAGTCCAAGGCTTTAGAAGGTATTTTTGTTGGTTACGGTGCCGAATCCCACACTTATAGAGTCTACAACAAGCTCACTGGGATTGTTGTAGAATCTTGTAGTGTGGAGTTCGATGAAAATAACGGCTCCTTTGTAGGGCAAGTTGATGTTTGTGATGCAGATGCTGAAATACCCCAAGATGCCATAAGAAGAATGGGAGTGGAATTTTCCCGCCCCATTGAGGAACCCCTTGTGGCGAATCGGGAAGGACAGTGCTCCACTCATGTGGATCCCTCATCTACACAAGATCAACAAGCTCCTACTATTGGAGAAAACTCTGCACCAACACCGCAACCTGTTGAAGATCATCTGTCTTCTGGACAAGTTGGTAGTCCCAGGCCAGACTATCCGCCCCCTCCAAGGGGCGGACAATCCGCCCCTGGCACTCCAACTCGTTCCAGGGGATCTGTAGGAGAAGACAACAGCCAGGAAACTCCCAGGACGGATTCTCCGGCCCCCGAGGGCGGATTATCCGACTCTGATTCTCCAAGCGCTGTCAGGCATGCTCAGGAAGAATCCACTGGTGTTTCATCTCCCAGGCCGGATAGTCCGGCCCCTCCAAGGGGCGGATTATCCGTCCCTAAAGAACAAGCTCTGCAGCAACCTCTTGGTGTTAACTCAGATCAAGATCAAGGGCAAGGCAGTGGTCGAGACAAGGATACAAATATTGAATCAACTCCTTCTAGAAATAATAAGGACATTGAGGCTCGTCGCAAGGCACGTGCTGATTGGAACCTTGAACTAAGGGGTCACACTCTTGACAAGGTTGTTGGTGATCTACGAAGAAGGGTGTCTACTAGAAGAGAACTTGCAAGCTTCTGTGATCATCAAGCTCACATTTCCATGGTTGAACCGAAGAAAGTCTTTGATGCTCTTGAAGATCCCGATTGGGTGGTTGCTATGCATGAAGAATTAAATAACTTCAAACGCAACAAAGTTTGGAAGCTCGTAGAGAAACCAAGGATTGCCTCAATGTTATCGGCACCAAGTGGATATTCAAGAACAAACAAGATGAAAATGGCATTGTTGTGAGGAATAAAGCAAGACTAGTGGCTCAAGGATTCTCTCAAGTGGAAGGAATTGATTTTGGCGACACTTATGCTCCTGTGGCTAGTCTTGAGTCCATCTGTATCCTTCTTGCATATGCAGCCCATCATAATTTTAAATTACAACAAATGGATGTTAAGAGTGCATTCCTTAATGGTCCTCTACATGAGTTAGTATACGTCAAGCAGCCCCCGGGTTTTGAGGACCCCAAATTTCCGAACCATGTCTACAAACTCGATAAGGCGCTCTATGGCCTTAAACAAGCCCCACGTGCGTGGTATGAGCACCTTAAAGAGCTTTTGCTAGACGGTGGAGAAGTTGGGAAAATCGATCCCACTCTGTTTAATAAGAAGGTTAGTGGGGAGCTTTTTGTATGCCAACTTTATGTAGATGACATTATTTTTGGCTCTACTAACCAAGCTTTTAACGATGAATTTTCAAAGCTTATGACTGACAGGTTTGAGATGTCCATGATGGGTGAACTGAGGTTCTTTCTTGGATTTGAGATCAAACAACTTAGAGAGGGAACCTTTATTAATCAAGCTAAGTACATCCAAGACATGCTCAAAAGATTCAAGATGACGGATCTCAATCGCGTTGCTACTCCAATGCAAACAAAGTGTCATCTTGAGCTCAATCCCAAGGGTAAATACGTGGATCAAAAGGTATACCGATCCATGATCGGCTCTCTCCTTTACCTTTGCGCATCTAGGCCCGATATCATGTTAAGTGTAGGAGTGTGTGCAAGGTACCAAGCCGCTCCTAAAGAAAGCCACTTAGTGGCAGTCAAACGAATCTTCAGATATTTGGTTCATTCCCCAAATTTTGGGTTAAGGTATCCCAAGGGTTCAAGTTTCTCTCTATGTGGTTACACTTATTCATATTGGGCTGGTGACAAAGATGATAGGAAATCAACCTCTGGTGCATGTCAATTCTTGGGCAGGTCTCTAGTGTGTTGGTCTTCAAAGAAACAGAATTGTATTTCACTCTCAACCGCCGAAGCTGAATATGTTGTTGCTGCAAGTGCTTGTACACAATTATTATGGCTGAGGCAAACTTTAAAGGAATATGGTGTCAATTGTGACAAAGTGCCTCTATTATGTGACAATGAAAGTGCTATCAAAATTGCTTACAATCCCGTGCAGCATACAAGAACAAAACATATAGAGATTCGCAACCATTTCATTCGGGATCATGTTGCTCGTGGTGATATTGCCCTATCCTTTGTGAGCACGAAGAACCAACTTGCTGATATTTTCATGAAGCCCCTTGATTAAGCAAGATTTTGTTATTTGAGGAATGAGCTAAATATCATAGATTCAAGGAGCTTGGCTTGACTACTCTTGCCCACTCACCTGCTCGTATTCATGTATTTGGTTTAGATGCGGGCATAGACATAGGGGGAGTGTGGTCCTAATTGATTGGGCCAACCCTCCCCCCATAATGCCGAAATCAAGTAAAATCATTTCCCTTAATATCATTTTGTGATATGTGGGTCATCGATGAGCATTCGTTTTGAACTCAAGATACATCTTCGCGGTGTCATGCCATGCGCTCCAACATGGTGGCTTCGGCCACCGCCCTCTTCCCTCAGAAGAGTTGGTTTCTAATGGGTCTCTTTGGATTTTCTTGCATATCTCTTGTTCTTATGGAAAACACACTCAATTTTGGCTTTTGTTTGATTTGATTCTTGCAAATTTGGGTGTGTAGTACCATATCAGTTTGTTGCTCTCAACCCAAGCCTTTCTTTCCCTCCTTGAACCATCTACTCTTGCACACAAGTCCTCTATACACCATCGAGGGGTTTTGCTAGGATGCTCTGGCCTGAATCTGTAATTACAGAAATTTTAGAGGGGTGCGGACTTTCCGCCCTAAGTGGGGGGGCGGATTATCCGCCCCGGGCGAAATCTGCCCTTTAAAGGGTGGGTCGAGGAGGCCAGGCTCAAACAGAGCAGCCAGCCCTCCCCCAACCCTACCTCAGCCCCCAGCCACCACCGGAGCATCCGCCCCTCCCGGAGTCGATTTGACCACCGAATTCTCCGGGCCCTCCCCGGATCTTCTTCACCTCGCCTCCGGGTATCTTCTCCTCCGCGATTTTCCTCCAATGAGTGAGGGTAACTCCCTCATCTCTCTCCTTTTGTATGGGATGCATTTTTTTGGTGGAAATATCGTTGTAAGATCCTTGGTGTTGTTCCTTACATGCTAGAATTAGTAGAATTGCAATCCTAGTGCCCGATCTGTTTTGCCTTGGTAGATCTGGGCCAATCCAGAAAATTTCTGCGGGGGGCGGATTATCCGCCCCTGCCAGGGCCGGATAATCTGGCCTGGAGATTGAACTCTGGTCTGGTTTGGTCCTGACGCCTGCAATGCACATCATTGGTTTATGGATTGCTTTGCTACTCTTTCTATTTGTTTTCTCCTAAACCTGTGTGTATGCTTATCTCCATGCTATCCCTCTATTGCTTTTCACAGGTGGTTCCAAGCCGACCAAGACCTTCGCCCGTCGTTCCCGTGCCTGTTATCTCAAGCCTACTGCAGAAGGGAAGTTCATTGACGAAACCGAGGTCAGCAGAGCAGCAAGAGAGGCTGAACGGATGGCAGAGGCAAGTAAGAAAACTAAGAGGACCGCATCTCGCAAGGGCAAACAGTCTCGGCCCAATTACAAGGCTATGGACAGTCTTCAGTATGCCACCATTCGCCTGACTGATTACTATGATGAGGCTGACAGTGATGGTCCCCCCGAGGACTCTATGTTTTGGAATGCCCACTTTCGGGCTATTCATGATGATGTGTATGCCACCCTCCGGATTCGCCCCATGCACCCAATTAACTTGACTGAGGCTCAAACCAAGTCAAGGCTCCTAGAGGCATTGGATGTGACCAACAAGATGGGGCTCCACCACCTCATGACCATTCAATGCAACTATGACTCATCCATGGTGCTGTCGTGGTGGTGACACGGCAGATGCCATGGGTAGGCTAAAGAATGGGGCCAATCGATGCTAGAGGGATCTGGGGAGGGAAGATGTAGTTGATTCTACACACAGAAGTCTAAGGCAAAGATCTTTATTTCTTCTTCCTTGGGCTACAAGTGCTCCTTGAGCTGTATACAGGGAGAAGAGAAGAACTTTACCAGCCTAACGGCTCTAACTTCAGTCGATGCCCCCTTCTGAGTCCAAGCCTCTCCTTATAAAGGAGAGCCCTGGGTTCCTCTAGGGCTGACATGGCAAGCATATTCGAGGAATATGCTTGTCCCAATATAGTAGTTCGGCGCCCCCCTTTCCCTGTCGCCCTTCTAATGACGGCAAGGTTCCAGAGGGCCCCTCCTGTGCGCCTCGGGCTTCTGGACTGTCACCTCCGTGACCTCCTCCTGCCTCTCTGTCGCTCTGCGCCTTTGTCCCTAGCGTTTGGCTCCGTTTAGATTCTCCCTAGCTTGCAGCTAGGGTTTGACTTCAGGCTTCTCCTTCTCCTGCAAGCTTCATATCATTCGGTCCCTCCTCGCATAACTCGGATCGTCCTTCCCCTGCATCAAGATCACTCAGGCTAACCCGGCCGACTTACGCAATATAATGGTCGGGTAATGTCTTAACATAAATATACAGGTCTCTCCCCTTCATATGTCGGCCGACTTCTACAGGATTCGGCCGACTTAGACTGTAACTCGGAAACCAGACGGGGGTTGTACCCTCGTCTTTCCCCGTCTTTACCCTATCCGGGGTTACCTCCCCAACATTAGTCCCCGAAGCTGGTGTGGCCCTGCCGATAACCTCGGCAGGGCCGTATCAGTTTCATCACATTTTTTCTGTATTGTTTCCGAGTTATCTCTCTCTCGTTCGAGGTACCCACGTTCCTTCTCTCGTACGCCTTGTCCTACGTGTCACCTCCATCATTGTTCTTCTAGTTTTTTGTTCCTCTACAGTATTTACTGACAGGCTACAGTTAACACTGTGCCTGTCGCGCCGGCGCTGTGACGCCTCGTGCGCCGTTTCCCTTGGGGATCGCGACCTTCTTCGCTGTTGTGTGGCCCTTGGTGCGGTTCCACTTAATGACGTGCGTTTATGCCGCACCCACGATCTACACGGTCAACCGCCGCACCCACGATCCCACTACCTCGCTTGTGGCTTGATTATAAAGAGGGGCGCGGCGTCTGGGAATTCACTTCTCCCCTTTTCGCTCGCCTGCGCCCTTCTTCTTCCTCTCGCATCCGCGCCCTCTCGCAGCTCCGCCGCCGCGCGCTCCTCAGAACTTCCGACGGCGTGGACTCCGCCGTGTTGTTCCGTCCGCCTCGTACGCGTTCGCCAGCTCCGGCGCCGTCGCCGGTGAGTTCTTTCCGGCTGCGTTGCCTAGGTTTTATCCTAGATTTCTCTGTTTCGATCTTGTATTCGTGCGGCGGTTCCTCTGCTCCTCCGCCGCCGTTCTTGTGCAAAATCACGACGGGGCCTCGTAGCTCTAAACTTTCCTCCGTCGCCAGCTCTTCCTCCGTCGATCTTTCCGGCGAACCCATGTCTAGCTCTTTTAGTGGCGCCTTGGTAGAGGATGACGACGCTGGCTCTGGGCCCGAGCGAGGCTCGTGGCAAGGCTCTTCCGTTACACGCCGCGAGATCGAGTGGCTTATCCGAACTCGGAGGATTCCCGCCGAGGTCTCCTGCCGCTTACCCGGCAGCAAGTCCTCTCCGGATATTAGGGAGGGCGAGTACGTAGTTTTTATGTCACATTTCTCGCGCGGCTTTGGTCTTCCTCTCAGCGATTTTGCTAGAGAGTTTCTCGACTACTTTGGCCTTCAGCCGCATCATCTTCCTGCAAATGCCACCGCTTCTCTTTCTGCTTTTATCTCCGCCTCGGAGGGATACTTCGGCCTATGGCCGTCTGTGCACGTCTGGTCGAAGTTCTTCCAGATTCGCTCTAACGTAATCCCCGACAAGTCTCTGCACCCTTCCGAGAAACTGCTTACTCAATGTGGGGCAGCGTCCATTACACCTCGGAGGAAGTCAGTATTTCCTCGTGTCACCGGGTTAGAGTCGTGCAAGAAGTGGCACAAATCCTTCTTTTATGTCAAGAACAAAGGGACGGAGGACAAGATTCGGCTCCCTGCCTTCTCCATTGGTTCGCCTTCTAAGGTGAATTGGACTTATAATCCGAGGAAGAGTCACGCCTTGGCCGAGGCCTTTGAGATTCGGCTCAAAGAGCTGATCCGTGCCGGGTTATGCGGCGAAGATCTGATGGCTACCTTTATCAGTAGCCGAATCTGCCCATTCCAGAAGCGGACTCACAAACTGTGCTACATGAGCGGTCCTCTTGACCCTAACCGAGTCTCGACCGTGGAGCTGGATAACTATCTTATCCATAAGCGTGTCTGAGCTATCTTCAAGACGGAGATGCCCGAGGATTGGGCTTGGGGATTGAAACCTTTCACCCGCGATCGTCCGCCTCCCGAAGTAAGCTTAACCAATAACGCTCTGCTATTCAATTGCTTTCGCAACGGTTTTCGCTGATTTTCTTTTTTCTTGTCTTGCAGAGGTTCGCAGAACAGAAGAATGAGGATGCCGAGGTTTTGCTGCTTCCGTGGCCTGCGGACCGGAGCACCCCGGATACTGGTGAGCCGGACTCGGAAGAGTTTGTCCCTAAGTCGGATCCTGCCCCGGCTCGAGCTCGTGGCAAGACCTCGGCCCACGAGGAGGAAGGTGATTCGGACGAGGTCCAAGTTCTTGAGGTAGTTGCCACAATGCCTATTTCTTATGCATTTCCGGCTTCTACTTTCCCAGCTAATCCGGCCGGTCAGGTTCACGACGCCGAGCCTATTGCTTCCCGACCCCCTATTACCTCGGGGAAACGCGGGGCTCCTGCTAGTGCCTCAGAGGCGCCCCCCAAGAAACGAATGAAGAAATCCGCTCCGAATCCCCCCAGGCGCAAGACCATGCCTGGGGTCGCAGGGTAAGTTCCTTTTGCTCGTATTTCTTGTTTCTCTCTTTCCGTTTTTCATCTTGAAACCCATTTTTCTTTCTTGTTTTCGCAGTGCTCCGCTTTCTGTTAAGCCCGGCAGTCCTAGCATGACTAGCCGCCTGATTCGGCAGCCGTCTCCTCCGCCCGTTGAAGATACTAGGATTCCTAGTCCTGCTCGTGCTGCCTCTCCTTCAGCTCCGAATCAGTCACCCCCTCGTCGCGACGTGCCTGATACTCCTTTTGTCGACATCGATTCCACTCGGCCCTCCGAGATTTCCGTCGAACCTGTTGCCCCCTCTGTGGGTCTGAGCGCCTCTACTGAGCCTCCATCTGCCCCAGCAGTCTCTACAGCAACTCCAGCCCTGGCCGAAGAGGTCGTTATCTCGGCGCCTTCTGCGACCGTGACTCCTGCTGCTCCTAAAGACACCGTTCCCATTACCGAGGTATCGGCTCCTGCTGATGCCTCTTCTAAGGCAAGAAAAACAGTTGCCACCAAGGCCTCCTCTTCCTAGAAAGGACTTGTCAGCTCTTCTCAGCCGAGTATTGCCGATGTTCTGCGCAAAGGAGCTGCGCCTACCAAAGCCTCCGTTACCTCGGCTGCCAGCACCCAGCTTGCTCTTCATAAAAGCCCTGCGGCCGCAGTGGTTACACAACATGTTCGGGGTAAAGTTTTAACTCGGACGGCTAGTGGGAACAGCCTCGGCTCGCTGGTGGAGTATGCGAATAATTGGAATGCTGCTGATTAGTTTGAGGGTAATCCAATTAGTCAGCCCTTTCAGCTTTCCGACATCAGCGGTCGTTTCGATCAAGCTGCCAAGTTCATCCTTGACACTAACAAGATGAATGAGGTAATTGCTGTTTTGCAGAGTTTTAGATTAGTTCTCCAGATGTTACTATATGCTCCAGTCCCCAAAACTTGCAAGGAAATAACTTGTTATATGCTTGGAAGTTTAATAATGCTTTACTTAATCTATCTTTATCTCTAGTGTTCGAATTTATATCCGGCTAGATTTGTCTTATAGTTTGCTTGCCTTTCTTCTTAGTTGAACTTGAAATATCTAGCCACCTAGATCCGAGGTAAGTTTTGCTTGACTCGGATCTAGTTTAGCTTCAAATATCCAGCCACCTAGATCCGAGTTAAGTTTTGCTTGACTCGGATCTGGTTTGGCTTCGAATATCCAGCCACCTAGATCCGAGTTAAGTTGTGCTTGACTCGGATCTGGTTTAGCTTCGAATATCCAGCCACCTAGATCCGAGTTAAGTTGTGCTTGACTCGGATCTGGTTTATCTTCGAATATTCATTTATCATTTTGCTCCATTGTTCAGGTTGCCCATGACCGGTGGACTGCCGAATTTCAGAGGTTGCTTTTTCGCACCGCAAACTTGAAGAAAAGTATGAGAAAATCCTTCCTGTGGTAAAAAAGGCTGGTAAGTCTATAGTTCCTTTTCGTTATTCTCGACGTTCTTATCGATTTTTCCGCGAGATGCCGGCTCACTTTTTTGGGTGAACAGGTAATATCAATAACCTCAACATTCGTCTTGAGAAGAAAGTCAAGAGCTTGGAAGGTTAGTTTCCCTTTTATCTTACACCTTTTCCCCTTTAACATGTGTGCTAAGCTTTCTTTATTTTATTTGGCTTTGGTAAAGCCGAGTTGCAAACCTTTGCAGCATCTCACCAAGATTGCACGCCCATCCCTGACGTGATGCTGCATTTTTTAGAACAAAGCGCTACTCATTCGGCACAGCTACAAGAAAAATATGATGAAATAGCTCGCCTGCAGGCTGAGGTGGATGCCCTTAAGCTCTCACAGAAATCCGAACTAGAAAAGGTCGATCAGGAATTCTCCGAGGAGAAGAATCGGCTAGCTCTGGAGCTGCAGAAGAACAAAGAACTCCTCGAAGCTGCCGAACTGAAAATTCAGGGAATGAGCGAGGAAATCGCTCGCTTTGAGAAGAGCAAGATCGATTGGGCCAAAGACCTTCAGATAATGATGAGTTATATTCATCGTAAGCTTCTTAGCAAGGCCGAATTATATTTTTCTCTTTGTCCCTGCTGCCACCTGACACATTCGTGTTTTGCGCAGATCATTTTCCCGAAGCTAAGCCTGTGAGTAGTAAAGCAGTTCTTGCAGCTCGTGGGCGCCGAGGTGTCCCTATTGCCGCTGACTCGGAGTATTCGATGGAGGATTTCCTGGTTGCTGTTGGTGCTGCAGTTGGTCCAATGAAGATCATGGGGCGGGATTTGGTGAAGGCAGCTATTCGAGCTTATCATGTTCTCTGGCCGAACACTTCTCGGACTCCTGATATCAATGAGGTCGAATTACTGGTGAAAAGACTGATGGCATCTGAGAAGCAACTAAATCTCTGGAGGGAATCAGCCGGGCGCGCTGGCGCTGATATGACCCTTACTGTTATCATGCCATGGTATGAAGACATTTCTCTTGATATCCTAAGAAATTTGCGCACTGGTTCCCGCTGGGTTGAGGACCCCACCTTTGTTGCTCTTCGGCAAGCTCGCGCCTTCCAGCTTGTTGAGTATGCCGATGTGCACACCTGGAATGAAGGTCCGAGTTTCCTTCCAAACCCGGACGATGAGGTCGTAGTTGAGGATGCCTCGGATAATGATTCAGCTGAGCAAGGGGAGGGTGAGGATGACTCGGCCACATCTGGTAGCTCCAGTTCAAGCTCGGACAGTGACGGCGATGCGTGGTCCTCCTCCAAAGGTACTGGGCATTTAACTGCACAAACTGAAGCTCCTGAGCAGCCTCGGGCTTCCGCTGAAGTTGCACCTGGATCTATGGAGGGTGAGGCAACCTCGGTCGAAGTTCCTCCTACGTCGGAGTGCCCAGCACCTGACCAAGTCGCTGCCTCTTCAGCTAAAAATGTTTAAGTTATTTCTTGTCCCTGGCATGCCGGGCGTATGATGTACGCGAAACATTTGTCCGTTTTCTATATGACCTGAACTTCTTTTGCCGTGTACTGCTGCGACATATATGTTTGTAGCTGTTATAATTTTATTTAAGTTGGTTTTCGTCGGAATTCTTGCTTTGATGACTTGCGATTTCCTGTTTTTAGGACGTATCCTTGTCTTTGTATTCTCGTGGTTTAGCCGAGTAGTCTAGGTGTGAGCTTCGAATATCATACAAGATTGATCGGCTCTGATTCGTAGTATTGAAGTGTTACACCTTTCTTGTATCAAAGGTTGATTATTACCTTGGAATGATGTATGGTAGTCCCCGAATCACTGCCTATCTCGCCGAAGTCTAGTATGTAAACCAAATTTCAGAAATATTATAAGACCAATGCCGAGGCGCTGCTCAGGGTGTCGAGTTTTAGTGCTCAACAAAAACCTGGGGCAGCATATGGCAGTCCCCGAGTCATTGCTCTGGATGCCGAGGTTTAATACATAAGATGAAATTGGAACAACATACGGCAGTCCCCGAGTCACTGCTCTGGATGTGGAGGTTTAATACACAATATAACATTGAAATAACATACGGCAGTCCCCGAGTCATTGCTCTGGGTGCCGAGGTTCAAATACATAACCCGGAATTGAAATAACATATGGCAGTTCCCGAGTCACTGCTCTGGGTGCCGAGGTTCAAATATATAACGCGAAATTGAAATAATATATGGCAGTCCCCGAGTCACTGCTCTGGGTGCCGAGGTTCAAATACATAACGCGAAATTGAAATAATATATGGCAGTCCCCGAGTCACTGCTCTGGGTGCTGAGGTTCAAATACATAACGCGAAATAGAAATAATATATGGCAGTCCCCGAGTCACTGCTCTGGATGCCGAGGTTTAATACATCATTGGTTCTTGACCTTGAGACATCATGCTATGAGTAAAATGGACGAAGCAAAGCTACATTCCATGGCCACTTCGTTTCTTCGCCAGCTTTGTCTGCCTTGTTCCTTCCGGGAGATTGAGCGTCGATTAGATAATAGGCATCGTTATGCAATGCTTTGCTCACGATGAATGGTCCCTCCCATGGAGGTGACAGCTTGTGCATGCCGGCCGTGCGTTGTACCAGTCGGAGGACTAAATCTCCTTCTTTGAATACCCTTGGATTCACCTTCTTGCTGTGATATCGTCGCAAGTTCTGCTGATAAATAGTTGATCGTGATAGTGCCAGTTCTCTGGCTTCTTCTAGCAGATATACAGTATCTTGCCGAGCTATTTCGTTTACCTCCGAGGTTTTATACTGAGTAACTCTTGGCGAGTCATGTATTATGTCGACTGGAAGCACGGCCTCTGCCCCGTATACCAGAAAGAATGGTGTATAACCTGTTGATCTATTCGGAGTAGTCCTGAGGCTCCATAGCACGGCTGGGAATTCTTCAATCCAACATCCTGCCGACCTTTGCAATGGTTCGACAAGTCGTGGTTTTATTCCTGACAGTACTAGTCCATTGGACCTTTCCACCTGCCCATTAGATGCTGGGTGAGCCACAGAGGCAATATCTAGTCTTATGTGTTTCTCTCTGCAAAATCTGGCGAAGGCTCCTTCTGCAAAGTTTGTGCCATTATCTGTAATAATACTGTGCGGATACCCATATCTTAAGATAATATCTTTCAGAAATTTCACTGCTGTGGGCCCATCGCATTTTTTTATTGGTTTCACTTCAATCCATTTTGTGAACTTGTCCACCATAACCAATATGTGGGTCATTCCCCCTCGTGCCGGCTTAAATGGTCCCACCATATCTAAACCCCACACAGAAAATGGCCAAGTGATGGGTATCGTTTTTAACTCGACCGATGGCATGTGTATTTTGGTTGCATATCTATGACACCCATTGCATTTTTCAACTAACTCTTTTGCTTCTTTTAATGCCGTCGGCCAATAAAATCCATGCCTGAATGCTTTGGCTACCAAGGAACGAGATGAGGCATGGTGCCCACATTCTCCTTGATGTATATCTAGGAGGATCTCCTGACCTTCTGCCGAACTCACACACTTCTGCAACATGCTTGTGACGCTTCTTTTATATAGCTCATTGTTTATGATTGTATAAGCTTTTGCTCTCCTTACAGTTTGCCTAGCTAATACTTCATTATTCGGCAATATCGAGTCTTTAAGGTAAGAGAATATGGGTTGCGCCCATGGCGGTGTGACTTTTTCTGGTGTAATCTCACTGTCTATCTCCATGTTTTCTGCCGACATTCCTACCTCGGCTTTCTCCATGATTGTGCTTACTTCTGCTGTCCTCCTCTTGGGGGGTTCCGAGTTATATTGCTGGTCTACTTCCATCGGCGCATTATCTTCTGCTGAATTTGCCGGAATAAAGATAGATTCGGATTCTGTTGATGGGATTATTGACGGTTTCCTGAGGTGTTCCAGGGCAATACCCGGAGGAATTGACTGCCGGGTTGATCCTAGTTTTGACAACGTGTCTACGGCATCATTCTCCGCCCGAGGTATGTGGTGAAATTCACATCCTTCAAAGTATCCACTGATCTTTTGCACATGAAACCTGTATGAAGCCATATTAGCATCGAGTGCATCCCAATTGCCTGAGACTTGCTGTACTACTAGATCCGAGTCCCCATAGCATAAGATTCGGCGTATGCCAATCTCTCTTGCTACTTTCAATCCATGGACCAGTGCTTCATGTTCGGCTACGTTGTTGGATGCGGCAAAATGTATTTGTAGCACATACTTCAGTTGATCTTTTTTAGGCGAGGTTAACACTATTCCTGCCCCCAAACCATTCCTTAGTTTGGAACCATCGAAATGCATCGTCCAATAATTTGGGTCTGGCAATGGTGGCTCATACTGCACCTCGGCCCAGTCTATGAAAAAGTCGGCGACCGCTTGAGATTTGATTGCATCTCTCCTATCGAATTGTGGAGCGTATGGTGACAACTCGATTGCCCATTTTGCTATTCGGCCACTTGCGTCTTTGTTGCTCAATATGTCGGCTATGGGCGCCTCACAGATCACTTTGATGGGATGCTCTTCGAAGTAATGTTTAAGCTTTTTCGCCGACATATATACTCCATAAGCCATCTTCTGATAATGCGGGTAATTCTGCTTTGAAGTAGATAACACCTCACTTAAATAATACACCGGCCTCTAAATCGACTTACCAGCTTCAAGTCGTTCTACTACGACTACAGCACTCACTACTCTGTTGGTAGCCGCTACATAGAGTAACATAGACTCTTTTGATAATGGAGAAGCCAAAATGGGTGTTGTGACCAACATCTTTTCAACTCATGAAATGCGCTGTCCGCTTGTGGAGTCCAAATGAATTTATCTGATTTCTTCATTAGCTGATAGAGTGGTAGCGCCTTCTCTCCCAGCCGACATATAAACCGGCTAAGCGAGGCTAGACAACCCGTGAATTTTTGTACATCGTTTAAACATCTTGGCAATTCCATTCTTTCTACTGCCTTTATCTTTGTTGGGTTGGCCTCTATACCTCGGCTATATGCAAGAAAACCGAGTAATTTTTCTGCCGGCATGCCAAACGTGCATTTTTCTGGATTAAGCTTCATTCGGAACCTTCTCAGGTTCTCGAAAGTCTGCCGTATATCTTCCAGTAACGTTTTGCTTTCCTTGGTTTTGATGACCACGTCATCTACATATACTTGTACATTTTTTCCTATATGATCGTGTAGACATTTTTGCATGCATCTCTGATATGTTGCTCCTGCGTTTCGCAGGCCGAATGGCATTGTGCGATAGCAATAAGCCCCGTACGGGGTAATAAACGCAGTCTTTATTTGATCGGCCGGATTTAACGGTATCTGGTGGAAACCAGAATACGTGTCTACAAATGACAATAACTCACAACCAGCGGTCGAATCAATGACTTGGTCTATTCTAGGTAATAGAAAAGGATCTTTTGGACACGCCTTGTTCAGGTTCGTGTAATCGATACACATTCGCCATAAAATGGCTACATTGGGATCATCTTTCTTCTTTTCTACCAGCACCGGATTCAACAACCAATCCGGATACAGCACCTCCATGATGAATCCGGCCGCGAGGAGCCGAGCTATTTCATCCCCTATTATTTTTCTCCTGTCTTCGGCGAAGCGGCGGAGAGGTTGCTTCACCGGCCTTGCTCCTGGCCTCACATTCAAAGAGTTCTCAGCCAACTCCCTCGGAACACCTTGCAGATCCTGAGTTGACCACGCAAATATGTCCCGATTCTCACGGAGGAAGTTGGTGAGCTCGCTTTCCTATTTAGCGTCCAGGCCTGCACCAATAGTAACAGTACGTTCCGGGAATTGCTCATCGATCTGAAACTTCTTCGTTTCTTTGGTCGGTTGAAAAGAGACACTACCATGCGGGTTGGCTAGCGCCGGCATGTTCAGCTGTGCCGACTGAGCGAGGGCTGCTACCTCCTGAATCCTTCTTTTCTCTCTTGCTATGACCAATGATTCGGCCAAATTTGACCCGGCTGATGCACACTCCATAGACTTCTTGTAATCCCCTGCAACTGTTATCACTCCTTGTGGTCCGGGTAGCTTCATTTTCAGATAACTTACATGACAGCTGCCCATGAATTTGGCCAATGCTGGCCGTCCGAGTAAAGCATGATAGCAACTCTCTAGATCCACCACCTCAAACTCTAAGTTTTCTGCTCTGCAGTTATCCCTTGTGCCGAATAACACATCCACTCGGACCTTACCAATGGGTTCACATGATAGCCCTGGCACTATCCCATGGAAAGTGGTCCTCGTGGATTGCAACATGTTCTGCGATATTCCGAGTTTATGCATGGTATATTTATACATGATGTTGATACTGCTTCCGTTGTCAATGAGTACTTTTGAGAATTTCACATTGATGCTCGGTCCAACAAATGTCGGATCTAACACAAGTGCATATGATCCGGGATTCGGCATTATATTGGGATGATCCTTTATGCTCCAAGTTACCTCCTGATCCGACCAAGGCATATATCTTGGTACTGCCGGCATAACTGCATTTACTTCCATATGCCGGTGCTGCACACTCTGCTTGTCTTGTTGTTCCGTTGTGAACACGCAATAAGACTGATGATGTTCTCTGTAATCATTCCGTCCAGTATTCGCTGGATTCGTCCTTCCATCCTGGACTTGGTTCATCACTTGATGTACCGCGTCTCTCTGATCCGAGTTATCGTACCTCGGGGGAGGGGGCGGCCACATCAGTTGCTGTGCATTTGCCCCAGTCAACTGTGGTTGATGCTACTGATGTCCTTGATGGGGTGCCTGAATACTTGTGGGGTTCCCCATTGCATTTTTCATCCATGCACATTGGCGGGTCGTATGGTTGGCTGGCCTGGATGGGTTTGACGTGTGAAATTTGCACGGCTGATCTAACATAGATTCGAACGTGTACTTCGGCCTCTCCTGCCACTGTTTCTTTTGTTCTGGGGTCCACTGCCTTTTTCCTTCATTCCTTGGTGTCCACTACTGAGGACCATTCTTTTGCCGTTGAGTTGCTCCGTGACTCGGCGGATCTTGCGCTACTGCCGCCACTTGGGCCGAATTATATCTACAATCCGGCCTTTCCTCTCTTCTTCTTCCTCTGAAATCACTGCGCCTGGATGACCCGGCCAAATCTCTTGCATAATGGTCCTGTTGCTCGCGATGATCCGCCGACATTAATTCTGGTTGCGTTGGGTCTCCTAATGCGTAGGAGTCCGCTATTCTGATAGTTTCTGCCAGTGTGGTCGGCATATCTATTTGCAGACGTTGCCACAGTACGCTGCCATAACAGCATCCTTGTGCGAACCAAGCTATTGCTTGCGATTCTATGACTCCTTCACATGAGTTTCTCAGGTTGCACCACCGAGTTAAAAACTCTCTATATGTTTCATTCGGCCTCTGCTTGCACATGGCTAACTGTTGTGGCCTGTTTGGCCTCTTGTATGTGCTAGTAAAGTTGCTGACAAACATTTCCTCAAAATCCAGCCAACAGTTGATACTGCCCGCTGGTAGATTATTCAGCCACACCCTAGCTGGTCCTTCCAGCATTTGTGGGACATACCGTACTGCCCATCTTAAGTTCCCACCCGCTATTTTTCCAGCAGTGGCATAGTCAATCAACCAGTCTTATGGTTTGGTACTCCCATTATATGTTTTCGTGCCCCTTGCTAGCTGAAAGTTCGGCACAGGTGGCTCGCCCATGATCCGTGGTCCAAAGCATGTCGGCCCTGGTGGACCCTGTTCTTCCAACAACTCGGACCGGTATAGCCGGTACAGCTTCACTCTTGCATCATTTGACGGCAAATCTCTGTACAGAACTCTGTCTTGTATTCCATAGTGGTTGTTTCCGCCATGGATTGCATATTCCATCTCAGAATAACCATCATTGTATCTTTCATTAATTTGATTGTGGCGAGCTGGCCTCGTTTCTCTTTCCTGCCGGGGTTCATGCCTCGGTTGCGGGTTGAGTGGCAGTTCTCTCCTTACTTCGATCGGGGTATTGTTCTCATGATTGCCTCTTCCGGGTTCTCTTCTGCCGAGATCTCCATTGCCTCGGCTTCCGCCGTCTTTCTCAATACGGCCGGGGTTCCTCTCCCCACTGTTACCTCGGCTTGCATTGCCTCTGTTCTCATTTGCCTTTCCGGCCATTGCCGGATCATATGGAACAATTTGCTTGTTTCTCTTTCCTGAGGTTACTGCTTTGTCCCTTCGTGCATTATTTCCGGGTGAAGATGTTGCTGCCACGGACAAGGCAGGTGCTGCTACTGCCGAGTGAACCATTCGCGAGGCCCCCGGCCTCGCCGGGTCTGCCCTGAGCATTTCTTTGTTTTGCTGGTTCGTGATGCGCACCAGCTCGTTCACTCTTTCTTGCTGTTTCTGTCGGGCTTCGCCGGTCAACCCCTCTAACTCTAATGCTGCGGCATTTGCCGCTCTTAGGTTCTTTGTCGGGGTACTGTACCTCGGCAAGCCCAAATCCACTGATTCTGCTTTATGAGCATCATGCTCTTTGTTGATATCATCTATGAGGTTTTTCCCTCTCAATCTTAATTCGTCCACCCGTTCGGGTGCGATGTCAAGCTTATTAGCTTTGGCATATTCTCGCAGGGTCCTGTTTAAGGACTCCCGCAAAGCCGACACCTTTTTGGCCTCTACCAGCACCTTTTGCCTGGTTTCCTCTAACTCTGCCTGAGCATTTGCCGGATCAAGTATCGGCGCTACAGGCGTAGTCAAGTTTTCTATGGTCGCCTGAAGAATGTTCTCTGGCCTTTCCAGAGGTGGCCCTCTTACTCTTGGTGCTTTTGGGGTGGTGTCCTGCACCTCGGTCGGGTTGGTCGCTGGCGGGATTACCTCGGTGGGTAGTGGTGCCGTCTGCCTGGGTGCGCCCTGTACACCGGTGGCGGGTTCTCTGGTTGACCCGGCAGCTGCTACTCCAGTTTGCACTCCGGCTGCGACCATCACCTCGACGCTGCCTGCAGGATGTGCTCCGGGCGGACGGCTCGCAGTGTTAAGAGGTGGCTCTCCTGCAACAACAACTTGGTGAGGATAAACGCCGGAGATGTCGACGTCGACGTAGACCTTGTGCCCGCCCAGGCTGATGAAGACACCATTACGCGGGGGAGTTTTTCCCCTGAAGCTGCCCGCATTGTCGCTGACGTAGTCATAGAGACCAAATCTCTGGACCAAGCCAGAAACAACGCGCTCGCCCGTGTTGATGAAGTTTCCCGTCCGGATCATAACTCCAGCTAGCACCGTTGCTGGCCCCACGGTGGGCGCCAACTGTCGTGGTGGTGACACGGCAGATGCCATGGGTAGGCTAAAGAATGGGGCCAATGGATGCTAGAGGGATCTGGGGAGGGAAGATGTAGTTGATTCTACACACAGAAGTCTAAGGCAAAGATCTTTATTTCTTCTTCCTTGGGCTACAAGTGCTCCTTGAGCTGTATACAGGGAGAAGAGAAGAACTTTACCAGCCTAACGGCTCTAACTTCAGTCGATGCCCCCTTCTGAGTCCAAGCCTCTCCTTATAAAGGAGAGCCCTGGGTTCCTCTAGGGCTGACGTGGCAAGCATATTCGAGGAATATGCTTGTCCCAATATAGTAGTTCGGCGCCCCCCTTTCCCTGTCGCCCTTCTAATGACGGCAAGGTTCCAGAGGGCCCCTCTTGTGCGCCTCGGGCTTCTGGACTGTCACCTTCGTGACCTCCTCCTGCCTCTCTGTCGCTCTGCGCCTTTGTCCCTAGCGTTTGGCTCCGTTCAGATTCTCCCTAGCTTGCAGCTAGGGTTTGACTTCAGGCTTCTCCTTCTCCTGCAAGCTTCATATCATTCGGTCCCTCCTCGCATAACTCGGATCGTCCTTGCCCTGCATCAAGATCACTCAGGCTAACCCGGCCGACTTACGCAATATAATGGCCGGGTAATGTCTTAACATAAATATACGGGTCTCTCCCCTTCATATGTCGGCCGACTTCTACAGGATTCGGCCGACTTAGACTGTAACTCGGAAACCAGACGGGGGTTGTACCCTCATCTTTCCCCATCTTTACCCTATCCGGGGTTACCTCCCCAACAGGTGCGGCAGTTTTTCTCCACCCTTGTGATTTGCGGTGATGAGCGCCGCACTATGAAGTGGATGACCGGGACTACAATGATTCAGTCGGACTTCCGCATCTTTGGGCAGGTACTTGGGTATGCGTTCCATGGCCGTGTCACTCCTTCTGGCCATCGCATCATTTCACCACTGAAGCCATCCAAGGACACTGTTCTCGCCCCTTGCCTTTCGTCTGATGGTATTGCTGGTACTTTCGCTGGTCTCTCTCCCTTGTATGCCTCCCTTGTTGGCATATTTAGGGACTGCATCGCTCCTAGTGGTGGCAACAATGACAAGATCCGTGGCCACTTGGTTCCTCTCCTTGCTTTTGCTCACGAGTGTGCCACCAACTCTGGTTCAGCTACAGGTTACAAACTGGATGTTATGGACTACATATATCATGAGATGACGGATGCTATGATCAACAGGCTCTCTATTCCTTATGCTCCTTTCATTATGATGCTCATCAAGCATATGTTGCCCCATGAGGATTTTGGCACTGCTCTGGATGGGGTTCACAAGCCCAAGAAAATCTACAACAAGGCTCAGAAGACCCATCACCCTTCCACTGCCCCGGAGTCCTTCATGCGTGATGCACGGGCTAGTGGTCGTCGTTCCACGGTGTCCCCAATGGCACGCGAGTTTAAGTAGCTCACTTGGTTCCGACGGCACATTCTTTGCATGGGCATTGACACTCATAAGGGCCAATATGAGGCGTACCGCAGGGATCATGAGAGGGATCACACGCAGCAGCTTATTCTCCACCATGTCTCAGGTGCCACTGGCCATCCACCTCCTCCCACTGCTCCGGAACTATATGCTCAGTGGAACACTTCAGGGATCAACTATGGCGAGCTCAAGAGTTGCCTCTTTCCTCCACCACCGAGGGCACCCACTCCTCCAGCTGATGACGATGATGATGAGTATGATGAAGAGGAAGGGGACGGGAATGACTACGACGAGGATGAGGAGGAGTGATCTTTAGGGGCGTTAGCATCGATCTTCTTCCTTTTTGGCGTTTCGATGCCAAAGGGGGAGAAGTAGTTCTATTAGGTCTCATGGATTTGCAAGGGCCGGGCGCAAGCATCTTTCTTTCAGTCGTTTTATTTGCTTGCTTGTGCCTTTTAGCGTGAAATTATTTGCTATTTGTGTTTGATTATGTAAGACTATGTCGTGCTCCACTATGTTTGGTACTATGTTTGGTACCATGGAATTCTGGATTTATCTATTGTGGATCTCATGGAATTCTGGATTTATCTATGGATCATGGAATTCTGGATTTATCTATGGAGGCTATTTGATGGCATATTGAATCATGGGATTATATTGGAGGCTATCAATCTCATTATTGCCTTTGGCCATAATCACATCTCGGTGGTATGACCTTGTTTTCCAACCCACCTTGTTTCAATTATCGTTGCTATGAAAGTTATGTTCTCTCTAGTGTGTGTATTTGTATTCAAACGCAAATTGTAAATATGCACACATCTAGGGGGAGCGTCTTTCATTTTAAGGTGGCATTAGCCGGTTTCATTGCAAATCCTAATATTGTCATCTAACACCAAAAAGGGGGAGATTGAAAGAACATTTTATAAACCCTAGTGTTTTGTGTGTTAGATAACAATATCAAAGATTATTTGATGTGTGTTGAAGTGTTGCAGCTCTCTCTGAGAAAAAGGGAAAAGGATTCTGCCTTTGGGGGGCGGATAATCCGCCCCCACCAGGGGCGGATAATCCGCCGCCCCAGAAGGAGGCGGAGTTTTGGCCGGATTTTCCGGCCCTGCCGGATAATCCGCCCCTCAGGGGGGCCGGATAGTCCGCCCCCCTTGCTCATCGCCAAGGCGCAAGCCCCGGAGAGGGGACGGAGTGTTGGCCGGACTTTCCGGCCTGGCCGAATAATCCGCCCCAGGAGGGTGCCGGATTACCCCCCCCCCCCAAGATCTTCACCAAGTCACGCAGGCGCCAGCCCCAGAGAGGGGCGGAGTTTCCCCCGGAAAATCCGCCCTTGGGGCGGAGTTTCCCCAAGGGGGATGATAATCCGCCCCTAGTGGGGGCGGATAATCCGCCCCCAAAGTTGCTCAACAGCCAGATCTGGGGAGGGGTATTTAAGCCAGCCTTCCCCCTCCTGCCATACCTCTTGATTCATTCGAAAAAGACAAGATCAGATCTGTAATCTTCATCCAAGAGAGCTCCACCTAGATCCACCCAAAGGCCCCGTCCCTTGGGGAATCGAAGGAGGAGAATCAGCAATCAAGCGCTTCATCTCCTCTCCATTCATTTGGAGAACCACCGATCTAGTATTTCTTGCAAATACCTAGATCCTTGTTTTTGTTTATATTGATAAACCTTGTTCTTGTGGCAGCTTGTTGTCATCTCGGGAGCCCCCAATTCGGTTATGGGTGTGTTCCCCGATAGTGTTGTAAAAGGCACCGGTTCCCGCCTCGAAGGGATCCAATAGTGGATAAGGTGGATCAGGCCTCTCGTGGCGAGATCCATCGGAGAATAGGGTGAGGCCTATTGTGGCGTGGTGGTCTTAGAACCGCCCACCCCTCCAACGCAGATGTACTTCCCTTAACAAGGAAGGAACTGCGGTAAAACAAATCCTTGTGTCTCCGCGTGCTCCACTATGGTTTCTTCGCTCCTCTCTTTACATGCTTAGTAGTTAAGGTTGCATATAGGGAAATTCTCGTAGTTGCATATCTAGAGAATTTAATCTGTGTCAAGCCTAAAATGGAAAAAGTATTAAAAATTGGTTAGCACCTATTCACCCCCCTCTAGGTGCCCATACGATTCATTTCAGCTATCTTGGCCAAGTAGTTGCTAGTGACTCCAAGAGGGGATATTTATGCTCGATAGTGGGTTCATGCCTCTATTTAATATAAGGGAAGTGACAGAAATCTCTAAGGTTGTAGATGTGTTGTTGCCACTAGGGATAAAAAGGTCTCTTGTTCATGGAACAAGTGGATTGTTTACCTTACACACTTTGCTTAAAGTAGTTGTCTGTTGCTTGAAACTTAATACTGGAGGGGGTTCGGATGATAACCCAAAGGTGGACTTCTAGTAATAGATGCAGTTGGATGGCGGTCTATGTATCTTGTTGTATTGCCCAATCAAATCTCATAGGATCATGAATGTCTAGTATTGCATTGTTATGCCTGTCAATTGCCCTGCTGTAATTTGTTTACCCAGCATGCCATGTTTGTTTATCTAAGGAGAACACCTCTAGTGAACTATGGACCCCGGTCCAATCTTTACCATTGATACATCTTCCACTGTTAATGTTTACTTGCTGCAAACCACCATTACTTTCCACACCATACAGTTAATCCTTTGTTACAGCAAACCGGTGAGATTGACAACCTCACTGTTTGTTGGGGCAAAGTCTTGAGTTTGTGTTGTGTAGGTATCCAAGCTGCTAGCAACACCTTTGATTCGTTTCCTTCCTCCTACTGGTTCGATAACCTCGGTTTCTTACTGAGGTAAAACTTGATGCTGTGCTCATCATACCTTCCTCTTGGGGTCTTCCAACGAAGTGTTCACGTACTCATCAAGCCTTTTTCTAGCGCTGTTGCTGGGGAGGCTAAGGACGTCTTCACAAGTGGAGTCCTTCTCAACCTTTCTCTTTACTTTGTTTTTGTTTTGCTTAGTTTCTTTTGCTTGGTTTTGTTTGCCTCTTTTTATTAAAAACTCCAAAAAAAATAGTTTAGTTTGGTTTGCTTTCTATTATCAAAAACACAAAAAATTAGTTCCTACTCTAGTTTTCACCTTGCTCTAGCTCACCATGTTCATCCCCAGGTTCACCCTAAAAGACCTTTCAATAGGTAGAGGCTCCATAATTGGGAAATAAAATATTGAGGAATTCTTTAATCATGTTAGCAAACATGAGGATATTGAGGATAGATCTATAGCAGAACTTGCTCCTAATTATGAAATTGCTGCAGCTTCTTTAGTTCATATGTTGCAGGCTAGGTTTGTTAACCTTAACCCCATGATGCAAATCTTGTTCCTTAAACTAAAAGAAGAAAAGTATCCTGAAAAGAGAGATTTTATCCTAGAAACTTTACTAAAAGAGTTCAATGATGTTGCTAAGGAAGCCAAAAGGGTGTTTAAACGCTTTAAAATGATAGGCTCATGTGTAGATGTTGTGGGTAATTTATATAAAACCAAACCTAGAGAGGAAATTAAGATACCCATACACTTTAAACTTGTTGGAGTGCATGAAGCCTTAGAAAAGAATTTTGATTGGATTGTTCATGAAAATCCTTTTGATGAAAGTAGTGAACCAAGGAGAGATGAGAAGGGATCCTCCAAAACTCATTTGGATGATATACCTTTCCTAGTTGAAGAGATTGCAAGTATTGATCTTAATTCTTTATTTGAAAACACTTGATCCTTGCTTCTTTTGCCTAACTTAAAGGCGTTAAAGAAAAGTACTTGTTGAGAGATAACCCAAGAGTTTTCTTGAGTCTTGGAAGTTATTACTTCAGTAATGAGCTCTCCTTATCCTTTTTATTTTCTTTTTGTGCCAAGAATAACCTCTAATGAGAGGGAAGTAAGATTTGGAGAGTTGCTGTCCCGAAACAGATTTTTATGCTCCAGCGTAAAAATTCATGAGTAATCTCTATAAATCGGATTGAGCTGATATTTTACGAATAAATCCCCTAGTATGTTATCTAAATTTCGTTAGTTTATCACTTTTTTATTTGAGCAACACAATGTCTTCGAAAAAATCAGTTTCTACCTGCTGGTCTGTTTTGACAGATTTCTGCCATTATTTGCATTTGCTTCTTATTGATTCCTTTTGGGGAAATTGAGCTTGTTGAGGTAATTTCTACAGTAGCTTGTGTTCTTAGTGAATGTTTTTCTCTTCTAAAGCTAAACCCAAGGGTCTATTATCTTTTTAATACACTAATGTTGCTAATGAAGATTGTGTGAGTTTTGTATGAAGGAAATTTTTCAGGTGTAGAGAGAGAATGAAGTAATGAGATAAAGAATGGACAAAAGCTAAAGCTTGGTGATGCCACCCCAAGAAATATTCGAGAGATACAAGCGTCAAAGCTTGGGGATGCCCAAGGCATCCCCTTCTTCATCAATAAAAAGCTCAGGTCTTTCTAGACACTTCGTTTTTATTGTTTCATGCACTGTTGTGTTGTTCTTGGAACGTCTTAGTTTTTGTTTGGTTTTCTTAGTTTGTTTAGATTTCTTGAATAAAGTAGTTTGGACCCCCGTTCTCTCTGTGTTGTTTCAAATAAATTGATTGGTGTTGGAAAGGAGTAGAAAGTTCTTGCTTGAATAGTGCAAGAGGAGCTTGCTTTGACTATGACTTAGACTTTAGCATGTCATGCTAGATGTTTTAAACTTATGCTTAGTGATTATTGTTGTAGCATGACTTATTCCAAATAATTGGGATTGCTTAGTATGCCTTGAAAGAATCATGCATTGTTTTAGCATACAAAAGCATAGTATTGTGGTATTCTCCTTTGATGCTTTTTTTTGGGTTGACTTGGCACATGCTCACACCATGTTATGACTATGAACAAGTCACCATAGCCTCTATGATCATTTAGTCCTTGAATTGTAGTACCACTCTATGCTTTGATTAGTAATGTTTTGTCGCTCTGCATGATTATGGCCATTATTGCTCTCTTAGTTGGTCGCTCCCAGTCTTTTGCTAGCCTCCACTTGTATGAGTAAGCTCTACTCATGCTTCCAACTCCCAAAAAACCTAATTATTCCAAAGTGTCCACTATAAATTCCTATGCATGGTGTGTTACACCATTCCAAGTATATTCTTGTTTTCATCTATCTTCCAATTAAAAAGTATTTTGTTATGTGAAAACTTAGTGATTAAAGCTCTCACAAACTTGATGGCACACTTTATATTTCTTGCCCCTGATAAACTTGAACCATTGTGACATCTATGTTGTATATGCTTACACTTATATGTTGGAATTAGTAGAACCATGTTGTCATGGAGAACGCTTTCAACATTGCACTTGTACATTGTACACAGTTGATATCATGCTCTTTTGTCTATGGATGTCGTCGGTGTGAAATAAAAGGGAAGAATGTAAGTCCATGGAGTTATGTATGTGTGTTAGAGAAACGCCTGGGCTGCTAGCCTAAGCCATGCCTAATCATGGTGGAAACTTGCAGCATCACCATAGTGAAGAATTCTTCTTATAAAAAAGAGAGACATATTTAAAAGAGGAAAGAGATAAAAAAAGCACCATATTCCAATGGTAAATAAGAAGATTGTTGAGATGCTCATTGTTTGCTTGCCTTGTTATTTTGGTTATGGGATAGCTCCTGTACCATGTGCAAGGGGTACCCCGTTGGCGGTTCTCTATGATACACATGTACTTAGGGGGTGTTTGTTTGGGCTTTTGACCACTTCTCTACTAGAAAAAGCCAGAAAAACAAAACAAACGGCCAACTGTGCGATAGGATTTTGGCAAAGTACTTCTACGAAACAGCCGTCGCGGCGAAAGCACGTCGATGGGTGCTTTCCGCAGCTTCCTGCAAGTGCCAGCAAACCGTTTTTATAATTGGACGTAATTTCGCCTCAATTTACAAGACAATGCCACCGGTAACTGATTCCCGTACGTGACCCAGTTCCCTAAAAAAGGCACTAGCTGGCCTCGTACGCGAACGGGTTCGTCGCCCCGCGTGCCGTATCTCGCCAGCACCGCCGCCAGCTCCCCGCCTGAGCTCCTCCCCGGCCTAAGCTTCCTTCCCCGCCCGAGCATCCTCCGCCGCCGGAGCATCCTCCCCGCCGGATTCATCCCCCGCCGAGATCCTCCCCTCCCAAGTATCCTCCCCCGCCATATTATCCTCCTGCCATCGGATCATCCTCCCCGTCGGAGGTTCCTCCCGCCGCCGGGCTTCCCTCCACCCCGCCGGATTCCTCCCCCACTCGAGCTCCTCCACCTCCCCTCCCCGAGCTCCTCAAGATCGACGGGGCAGCCCAAATCGTTGGAGATTCTCCCGCCTCTGGCTCACCTCATCGCCCGAGCTACTCAAGATTGACACGGCTCACCTCGCTAGATGTGATACTGCTTGCAGAAAAAATATGTAACAACAAGTGTCTTTTTTGTATACTTCTACTGCAGAAAAAATTGTATTTTAGACAAACAATATATGAAATATTGTATTTTATAATGACATATGCCTTTATGCACTTCAATAGTGAAGTATATGTGTTATATGAATTACAGGGACATTACAAAAAATTCCTAGCATACAGCCAGCCAAGTTGCCAAACAGTCAAACTCAGAGAAGTGGCTTTTCCTGCACAACAACTTTCCCAGTACAGCAGCACAGCCAGCCACAGCCAGCCAGCCACAGCCCAAACAAAGAAGTTCTTACTATGACAAGAAATTATAGGTGACTAAAGTTGAGTAGCATGAGGAGCGGTCCTCATATTCAAGGGACATGACATTGCCAACTTATACTTTGTCAAGCATATACTCCATAGTTTGTTCACTTTAACCTTAATCACTTCAAGATGCTTATGATAGGGGAAACGAGAGCTGAAAGCTAACAAGTACCATAATTTTTGGAAGCTCTTTTTGAAACTTGAAATCCCTGCTTCCCTTTATGAAGGGCCTTTCTTCCACCATTATATTTATTCTCCACCTTCTACCTTTAGGCACCAGTTAAGAGAGCATAGTTGCAATTCTTAGTTCTATGTGCATTGTCCCAAAACTTACTGATTTATTCATATTGTTGATATTACTTGTTCTTGTGCTATTTGTATCTAGTCACTCTTATGAACTTTGAAGGTGTCATATGCATCTATTTGCTACTCCATGAGGGACAAGCTGATTGCCGCTATGCTATGTTTTCTGTATGTGAAACAAACAAACATTTTTCAATGCATGTTATTCATGATCTTTGTTTGTAGACTTTCATGTTGCATGCATAGTAACTTTGTCTTACCGTTAGAACTCCTTCTTTCATGCTCATGTTTAGAGTCCTTTGATCCCAGGTTTCAATGCTTGCAAATGGTTTGATCTTGATTTTGATGGTGCATGTCACCTCAAAAATTATTCTTTTTATCACTTACCTACTCGAGGACGAGCAGGAGTTAAGCTTGGGAATGCTTGATATGTCAGAAACATATCTATAATTTTTGATGTTCCATGCTTGTTTAGTATCTACTTTGCTTTGCTTTGTCTACACTTTGAGCTGTTTTTATATGTTTTATGGTATTAACCTATTAACAAGATGCCATAGTGGCAGCTACATGTTTTCTTCTATTTTTGGTTCTAGAAAGGTAGAAAATCAATATTCTCGGAATTGGACGGGACAAAAGCCAAAGTCAATATTTTACCGTGGGGAACACGGAGCCAGAAGATGAGACAGATGAGGGCCTCGAGGGGGCCACACCCCCTGGCCACGCGGCCAGGCCTGGCCCGCGCCTGCGGGGGGTGCAGCCGCCTCGGGAACCCCCTCGGCCTCCCTCTTCGCCTATAAGAATCCCCCGATGCCTAAACCCTAAGGACCCAATCAATATTTCACGAAACCGTCTATAACCGCCGCCAACATCGTCCCTAGATCGGGGGATCTGAAGCTCTTCCCGGCACCCTATCAGAGGGGAGATCATCCCGGAGGCCTTCTTCTTCATCATGCCAGCCTCCGGTATGAAGTCTGAGTAGTTCCACCTTGGACTACGGGTCCATGTAGTAGCTAGATGGTTATATATCCTCCTTTGTGCTTTCATGTTTAGATCTTGTGAGCTCTGTTCATGATCAAGATCTCATCTATTTGTAATCATGCATGTTGTGTTTGCGGGGATTCAATGGATATTGAGATTACTATGTCAGATTGATTAATGGTTTCGTCTTATTGATTCTATCATGTCTGTGTTGTTTGTGATCTTGCATGCTCTCCGTTGTTAGTAGCTATCTTGGCCAAGTAGTTGCTAGTGACTCCAAGAGGGGGGATTTATGCTCGATAGTGGGTTCATGCCTCTATTTAATCTAAGGGAAGTGACAGAAATCTCTAAGGTTGTAGATGTGTTGTTTCCACTAGGGAGAAAACAACGGTCTCTTGTTTATGGAAAAAGTGGATTGTTTACCTTACACACTTTGCTTAAAGCAGTTGTTTGTTGCTTGCAACTTAATACTGGAGGGGGTTCAGATGATAACCCAAACATGGACTTCTAGTCATAGATGCAGTTGGATGGCTGTCTATGTATCTTGTTGTATTGCCCAATCGAATCTCATAGGATCATGATTGTCTAGTATTGCATTGTTATGCCTTGCTCAGTCCTGTCAATTGCCCTGCTGTAATTTGTTTACCTAGAATGTCATGTTTGTTTATCTAAGGAGAACACCTCTAGTGAACTATGGACCCCGGTCCAATCTATACCATTGATACATCTTCCACTGTTACTATTTACTTGTTGCAAACCACCATTACTTTCCACACCATACAGTTAATCCTTTGTTACAACAAACCGGTGAGATTGACAACCTCATTGTTCGTTGGGGCAAAGTCTTGAGTTTGTGTTGTGTAGGTATCCAAGTTGCTAGCAACACCTTTGAGTCGTTTCCTTCCTCCTACTGGTTCGATAACCTCGGTTTCTTACTTAGGGAAAACTTGCTTTTGTGCTCATCATACCTTCCTCTTGGGGTCTCCCAACGGAGTGTTCACGCACTCATCAGTTTCCACTTTACGGGCCTGACACTTTGGAGGAGTCTTGGAGGGTTTTCGATGAGGAGAAAAAGAAGCATGACGATGAAATAAACTTGGAGTTGCAAGGGATTGTTGAAGCATGGAAGGAATGCTCAAGGAAATAGAAGTTAGAAGCTAAAAGGAAGAAAGAAGAAGAGGCAAGGAAGAAAGAAGAACAAAGGGAAGACAGTAGAAGGAAAGACTTTGATGATAGCAAGGCGTGGTTGAATAAGGAAAACACGAAGTGGAAGATGTGGAACTATTGAGAATATTCTGATATCATCATGTATTAGGCTTGGTTGTAAGAGGGCCTCCATGATGCTCTAATTTGGCACCATTTTTAGTATGTTTGTAATGAGTACTTGAGATGATGCAGTTGATGAAATATTTGTAGCTCATATTGTTTTCGAATTAGATGATAAGTACATTGCATGCCCTGAAATGGTGATAAATTGCTAGACAGTACAATTTATTTGTTGCTACTGCTGGTGCTCAGGGAATGGAAACCATTGACCCCATCTAAATCAAAGATAAAATAGCACCTTTTTGAAATGGAAACTAAATTTGAAGGAAATGAGAGTGTCTAGCAATTTTCGTAGTCATCCTAATTGTTTCTTTTGTTGGTCATATTTTTATTACACCATGCCTCGAACGATTTATGGTTATGATATCTGTGATCTCCCTTTTTTTCTCCTCTAGCTCCTTGGCCTCTTTTTTCTCCACGTATTTATCTCCATACCAGTAAACTTCGTACTGTCTTTGGTATTCAAAGCAAAAATCCTTGTCTCATCGGGATCCCGCCTATTGAATAATATAAAATTTTAGCGTAAACATATAATTCAACCAAAAATAAATTTTATGAGAAAGGAGAGAGTTCTTATGAAATAGGATACAGGACCCTAGGCGTGTCCGCCCATAATCCCCATTTTCTGCCAAGCCCACCAGTCTTGATCTTGTCTTCATCAGTTATGTAGCAGCATCCCACCATGCAATCACACTGGATGATCCATAGAACATGATCGTCTAGTTCTTTCATCGGTGGCATGTCTGGTGGTAGGATGTACCACTACGAGGCCCTACGAGTTCATTAGCTATCTTCTCCCCTTTCCTTGAAGAGGATCCTGCACCAGCCGTGAGTGGTGTGAGTGTTTGTGTGTGCGTGAGAGGATTTGGCTGACAGATATAGAGATAGGTTGATTAGAGTGAATACGAAGACATACAACCACTCGGGTGCTATTTATGGAGGAATGACGAACGCAACGGCCGAGAGTTAAAAGTAATAAAGGGATGTATAGAGAAAGATTAGTCTGCTAATTTATTGATCACAAGATTCATAAATAAGTTACAAGTGTGTCGGTAAACAAAGGAGAAAACATAATTTTGGAACATAACGGTAAGGTACATAAGTAAATTTTACACACGGGCTAAATTAAAACAATACTACGGCTCCCCACCGAGTGCCCAAATATGTGCCTTCAAATTTTCTATCTCGACATGTTGGTCCAAGACGAGGACCCGTGCTTTACCAGGAAACGGGTCATCACACCACTGGAAGAATCTACACACCATTACCCTATCAAAAATTTCTACAATGACTAAATATAGCATACATAGGCTATATATTTTTATATATGATGGTTGTAAGTACATACCTGACCGTCTGCCCCAGGACAATCCCAATATCTTCTGACCAGCATTTTGGAACCTCCATTCATAGCAAAGCCTAGCTTCAAAGTTGCAGTCACACCAAAATCGTCGGATGTATGCCATTGTGTGTTGTTGTAGGTGAGACGGAAAACATTGTGTAGAGGTGGTATATATAGCTACACAGTTTTAAATTATTGTATGGGATATGTTTGTTTTTCGTTGAGTGCAACTGATAAACTTGTAAACAATGTGTAGTCACCATCAACTGTACATTGCATTATCACTCTTGTCATGTGTAGTACTACTAACAGTAGTGTGCTGTCCAAATCACCTACTAAGTGAGATGTGTGTAGTATAATGAATTACTTTTACCATGCTCAGTGATACAATGTTCATCAGTGTTTCAGTGCTTAGAGTTTCAGTGTTAAGTGATTTAGTGCTCAGTAATTTCCATTACTCGGTGTACAGAAGGCAGTGTACTCAATGCTTAATAATTTCAATGGTTCAATGATTCACTGACTCGGTTCTCAATAATTTCAATGGTTTAATGATTCACTAACTTAGTGACTCAGTGATCAATGATTCATAGTCATGTGAGTGTTGCAGTAGCAATAATTCATCACAACAATGATTCATTGCTTTCCTTCAACTATAAGTGGTCATGCACTCTTGCGTTCAAATCACAATTACTAGCACCATGTCCATAAACCGTGCTCTTCCAGGTAGCTCGGTCAATCCATATGAGCCTCATCATTACCCAAGGATTTCAGCTATACGCTATCGTTGTCCAACACAACCAATTGTTAGGGTTGAATATGATTAGTCGTTTGAGAATGCAGGGAGACGATTCTCAATATGTGCCAAACCAGAGGTACACGCAATTAACACGGCCAATTGTTAGTGAAGAGGGGTGACCTCGGCAATGCCCATTGTTATGGACTTAGGGTTTCGTGGAAAATAGAGCGTTAGGGATTTCATCGACTGATCAGACAAACAAGGAATTCGATGTAGTCTGAGTATTGAGAAAGCCTAGTTACAAACTCACATGTTCGCTAGTTGTGTCTAGCTCGCGGCGGATTGAAGTAAAACTAAGGTGCCCTTTCCGACGTGTCCTCCCAGCCTTTATATGAGAGGCTGGGTCCTGGATCCGTAATCGAAGAGGTTACAAGTTAATTTTCTTAATACAAACTCTATGTCAGTTCCTGCATATTCCTTGTCGGTCAAGATAAGTCTTTATTCTGCTGGGTGCCTCTTAGACTTCGTTGGGCCTTCGTGGGCCATAAGCTTTTATGCGCCTAGGGTGACTAAGCATAGGGACCCGATTGGTCATACCCATGTCAATTAGGGTTGAACATTCACTATTAGTATCATGATTTTTCATTGGTAGGGATACCGGTGCGGCCACTTTCAGTATGAAGATGAGGAGTTCTCCCTAGAAGCTAGAGTTCTAATTTACAACAATCATATGAAGATTGAAAGGCTGAAGACATAGCTTTGCAGTTTAGGTGGCGAACCATAGATTTTTAAGATCATCCTCTTCATATGTATGGTCTTGTAATATAATTCTCAAATTTTCCAATAATGAAAGATCGATATTCTCTAATAATAAGGATGTTTATTGTTTGTATTGAATTGGTAAGGTTGATTGGTATGAACATAAATCTCGCCGATGTCTGAAAAACCCTATATGGGGGTGGTCTGGTGCCGAAGGTTCAATGCCTTTTGAAAAGGCGCCAAAGTTTCACTGTTCGGTGCTAGTCTAAATGACGCCAACGTCTAGGCATGCTTTTGAGCTCGAACATCCTATTTGGGGCCGGTGTGGCGCCGAAGGCTTATTTAGGCGCCAAGAAACGGCCCCGAAGTTTCCCCATTCAGCACCAGTCCAAACGACGTGGACATTAGGGCCTGATTTTGAGCTCGAACACCCTATCTGGGGCTGGTCTAGCGTAGAAGGCTTATTTTTCGGCGCCTTTTGAAACGGAGCCGAAGTTTCCCCATTCGGTTCCAGTCCAAATGGTGTCGATGTCATGGCCTGATTTCGAGCTTAAACACCCTATACAGGGCTGGTCTAGTGTGAGACCCTGGCGCATGGCTCAATAGGATTGATAGGAAACCCATACCAACAAGTTGCAAATTCTTTTCCGGAAGCTCATTCAAAAAGAACTCTAAGGTTAAGCGTGCTTGGCCTAGAGAAATTATAGGATGGGTGACCGACCGGGAAGTGGGTACCGGGTGCGCACGAGTGAGGACAAAGTGTGCAGAAAAGACTAGTGTTGGTCTGTGGGGTTAGTCTAGAGATCCTATTGAGCTGCCAGAAGTGACACCTCGCGGTTACATGGGCGTGAGCGGGTCAGTGGCGGACATGTGTAGCATGGCGCGTGTGGCCCAGAGTGGACACGGCATGACAATGTGACGGCACTGGACGCACAGACGTGTGCCAAGATGGGACGTTCCTGGCTTATGGTTGATCGACGAGGACTTCGATCTTCTAAGGGTAGGTGTATGTGAGACCCTGGCGCATGGCTCAATAGGATTGATAGGAAACCCATACCAACAAGTTGCAAATTCTTTTCCGGAAGCTCATTCGAAAAGAACTCTAAGCTTAAGCGTGCTTGGCCTAGAGAAATTATAGGATGGGTGACCGACCGGGAAGTGGGTATCGAGTGCGCACGAGTGAGCACAAAGTGCGCAGAAAAGACTAGTGTTGGTCTGTGGGGTTAGTCTAGAGATCCTATTGAGCTGCCAGAAGTGACAGCCGTCGGTACAGAGTGACCGGGGGTGTTACATCTGGCGCCAAAGGCTTATTTAAGCGCCGAACTACGAAGAGTCAAAATCCTCGGTGTATTGCCGGTAGAGATTATCGGAAGGCCCCACTTGGTAGATACACCCTCATAGAAGTACACAATGGTGTGTGCACGGTCTTGATTCTGGTGTTCCCAATCCCTAGGTGCGTAGGCGGTGGGTCATCCTATTGGAAATCTAAGCCATCTCCAAACCTTAAAAGAAGCATATAGGTTATGCAAAGCTAAATGGTTATGAAAATAATTATGATGGGAAAATTAAGCCAACCTGTAAGACCATAACACAACCACCCATGTTTGATGTATCCTTGCTCCTCCTACAAGCCTCATCAAGCTACCGGTACAAGTAAGCCAACCCCGCTGAAGCCCAGATGTAAAAAAGCACCTTTCCAAACACATACATCACGTATGCTCGAGCATACCATGATATTGTCTCCTCGTCGGCCTTAGGGGGGAGATGACCAAAGTGGTTCTCCAAGTCAACCTCAGCCCACCTGTCTTGCTCCCCTTCGTCCCATCCTGTTTCTCCAGTGACCTTACTAATAGCAGCTCTTCAATCATGTCCCTAAATCTGTCTGCCTCTATCTTTCTAGTCACGTCCCATCCTGATATAGGCAAGGCAGTCAACGCCATGCCTTGCAAAGTTATAGTCATCTCGCCACATGAAAGATGGAAAGTGTGTGTCTGCATGTACCATTTGTCGACTAGCACTGTAAGGGCGACACTGTTGTAGGTTGGCGTCCCGTGCTCAACTACGGTCATAAAGCCAATTAAATTTTCCCTTCGTAAGTATGGTGTATACCTCTCATTGTAAGAAATCTGCTTTGTATTGATCTTGTGTCCACGTATGCGAAGGGGTAGTAGAGCCTGTCAATATTTTGGTATCTCTAAATTAGTTAAATAAGTAAATTAGTTAAGCAAGTAATAAACAATAATAAAAAAACAATAATTAATTTAGTGATGATCATGTTAGACAATACGTGCGTACCTGGCCTTCCGAGAGTAGGCGACCTCGATGGTTCTTCTCATACTCCGCCTCAAGAATATGGTACCGAGCCGTCATCTTGCAAAGACAAGGGTATTTTAGAGAGTTTGACAAACATGCAATTATAATTGAAATATAATTTATAGCATATAAATGAGAACACCTAATAAGAATAATGTGTTTAAAACAAATGCAAACATATATAACATAAAATATAACCTTTGTATCCCGTTGTAACGCCTCGGCTAATTTCACTATCACCTTTGGACGACGGCGACAAACTTTCATATGTATAGTCTCTCGAGGCCTCTTAGGGCCTCTACCACGCCTGCTTGATGAAGGGATGCAACTAGTTTTTTCTTCCGATCCTCACAGCTTAGCTTTTTTGTGTTCTTGTGACCTTCTTCGCCGCATACCAAACAACGGTTCTTCATGGAGTCCTCCACAAAATCATCATTTGGACGTGTTCGCTTGAAGGTTGTCCCTCCCTCAGCTTGTTCCATGTCCATCTTGAACCGCTTAGTCTCTCTTCGCCCTTTTGTGTCGATCATTAGCTTGCTATCTGGTAAATACACCGGCCCGGTATACTTCGGCCATTGGGCCATGTCTAGGTAAGGCTCGAATCTACCGGCCCATGTGTGATATAGCGATTCAAGATTGTAGAACCATGAGACAAACTTGTATGAGTCCACGGCCCGAGCACGACACGCCGTTATTATATGAGAGCATGGTAGATGGATCTGTAAAGGCATCTGGCACGTGCAAGAGTAGTGAGCAAACACAACAACATATTTGCGACCACCTGAGTTGGTACCTCCTATATCCTAAACCTCATACTTCCAGACCTCCTTATCGAAATAAGTCCATGTTTGGTCATAAGACTTCGTAGCTTGGTATCCAAGTTCTTCTTACACGGTCGTTGGCCATATTTTGTCGACATTCACTAGTACCTTGACTTTGTCGCTCCTTGTGACCCAATACTATTTGCACTTGTCCAAAGTAAAGGATGTGATGGCAGTTACGGTAGCGTGCGGATACCCTTTAGCACGTTATTGAATATCTCGGCCATGTTACTTGTCATGTGACCATACCGAACCCCATCCTCATCGAAAGCTTGAGCCAATAAGTGTTTCTTTAGCAAATTCTCCCTAATAAAACCCTTCCCCTTCTCATTTGTTAAACCATACAACTCGTTGAACATCTCTTCAAATACCACCGGATCGAACACCAAGATAAGCCTATGGAGATACTCGTTCATTTCTCTATTACGACAAGCATGGTAGAAATTATCCACGAAATGCCTTATGCACAAACGGTGCCTAACAAGGGTATGCCTAGGTATTTGTGCCCTCATGGCATTCAATATGGCCGGATTCTAGTCAGAAATGACACGGACTTCCCTTCCGGGGCCAACAATCGTAGTCCTCACCAACTGCATGAACCAGTTCTAGCTGACGTTGTCCTCCTTTTCCACAAGAGCAAAGGCAAGCGGGACCAATCGGTTGTCTGCATCGCAAGAGATCCCAACAAGAAAGGTGCCCCTAAACTTCCCAGTAAGGAACGTGCCATCCACACAAATAAATGGACGTCAATGCTTGAATGCTTCAACACAAGGGCGGAAGCAGCAAAATGCTCGGCCGAACACTCGGTACTTGACAACTTCGACTATGCGAGTCTCGATTGGATGTGGCTGCACAATGTGCGTCATTCTAGGGTTTTGATGTGCCATCGCCGCCAACAACCTGGGTATCCTTCCATATGCTTCCTCCCAATCACAAATATTTGCTTAGCCCTCCAAGCCTTTCCATACTTTATATGATAGTTAAATATGAGTTTCACAAATTGGACCAAAGAGGCCGCTTGCAGGGTAGGCATAGCTTTGATGGCATCGGCACACCAGTGTGCAATAAGGGTAGATGTCAGTTGCCAGTGCTTGTTTCCCTCTAGGACGGCATTGCCACATGTGTGTGGGCCTTCATACTTACTTATCTTCCACCAACCTTCAGGTTTCTTATTCCTTGCACAAACCTTCCAAGGACAATCTTCATTCTCGCATATCAACACATATATTTTATTTTGGTTGGACTTGAACACTATGTAGGGTCGATGATGACTTACAGCGTACTCCTGGAACCATACTTGCATGTCCAACATGAAGGGAATATGCCCGAGAGGCAATAATAAAGTGGTTATTATATTATTCCTTGTTTATGATAAATGTTTATTTTGCATGCTATAATTGTCTTAATACAGAAACGTTAATACATGTGTGTTTAATAAACAAATAGAAAGTTCCTAGTTATTCCTCTCTTATAAACTAGCTCGTTGATTAACAAGATGATCAAGGTTTCCTGATCATGGACATTGGATATTGTTAATAACAAGGTCACAACATTATTGGAATGATGTGGTGAACATTCATCCTAAGTATAGCATTACGATCAAAGTCATTGTGTTTATATTGCTATAACATCATACAAAGTAATCCAAATCCTTATACCATGAGATCATGTCAATCACTAACACTAGAAGAGTATCTTGATAACATCAAATGTCACACCATAACAGGGTGACTATAAAGATGGGTTCAGTACTACGAAGGTGTTATGTAGAGTCTCATGGATCAAGAGTGGAATTTGTCCATCCCGATGATGAAGAGATATACTCTGGGACCTCTCTATGATATCACATTAGTTAGCTTGCAAGCAAGTGATTTGATCACTAGAATGTTATATCACGTGAACAAGAAAAGAGTACATGTCGATAACGAGATCAAACTAGGTATGGAGATACCGATGATCGAATCTCGGACATGTAATATATCGCGAGACAAAGGGATTAAGTTACTAGTGTAAAAGGTTCTCACGATCACAAGAAGTCATCGTTAAATGTGTGGGAGTCGGTATGGATCTCCAGGTCCCACTTCTGATTATTGATCCGAGAGGGTTCTCGATCATGTCCGCACTATTCGCGAACCGTAGGGTGACACACTTAAGAGGCACCGACACCATTTGGAACAAATAGTTTCTAGAAGAAAAGATTTACAAAGCGCATAAATTTATTTCACTAGACACCAGAATTGTTTCGGGTGAAATTGCTGAAATTGTTTCTGCATATGAAAGAGAATACTAGCAAGGGGTTTTATGTGAATGTTTGTTGATTAATGTAATTGACAAAATTCTGAATAAATAAATAAAAGGAGTTTTATTTAAAGAGAGATTACATTAAATTTGGTGGAAATTTAATGGGAATATGAGAGGGTTTTTTAGTGGAGAAATGAAGGGGCAAATTGTGAGTGGGAGATCCACCCACATAATGGAGGAAGGGGTGGGGGCAGCCTCCTTGTTCGCCGGCCACACCCCTTGGGGTGCCCCCCCTTCTCCTATATAAAACCCCTCTCCCTCTCTCATACTCACACCTCCTCGTAAAGGATCTCTCTCCCCCTATAGTTTATCCCCCATGGTCTCAGACTAGCGAGATACATGTTCCCGATGGATTTTTGTCTGGAAAGAGTTGTTGCTTCTGGTGCATCACTAGAGCGAGGAGGCGGAGGTTACTCGGTGGCTTGAAAGTGTGTGCGAGCACGGATGCGCTGTTGTTTTGCGGCGCTAGGACTACTTCTCGATCTTGAGATCGCGTTCGTCTACATCATTCATGAGTACAACCTCATTAAACTTTATCGGTCTACAAGGGTATGTTCTCTATGGATGTATATCCACCTGTTGCTTATATATAGTAGTTAGATCTTGGTACTTAGTTGTTCCCATCGTAGGAAAATTTTCGGTTTCTATGTTGCGAACCCTACACAACATAGCCTTGAATTTTAGACCCAGGTATATCAAAGGTCGTGCCCTAGGTCGACCCTTTGCCTCATCTTCGGTAAGGGGCCTAGGCTGCTCCGGCTCATATTGTTGGAGATATTCCCTAGAGGCAATAATAGAAGTAGTTATTATTATATCTTTGTGTTTATGATAAATGTTTACATTCATGCTATTATTGTATTAAGCGGAAGCATTAATACTTGTGTGATTTGTAAACTTGTTGTCCCTAGTAAAGCCTCTTTGTAATACTAGCTTGTTGGTTGATAGATTATCATGGTTTCCTAATCATGATCATTAAGATGTTATTAACAACAAGATCATATCATTAGGAGAATGGTGTGATGGACATACTCCTATAGATAAGCATAGCATAAAGATCAAGTCATTTAAATAGTTCATTTGCTATAAGCTTTTAGATACATAGTAACCTAATTCCTTCGACCATGAGATCATGCTAATCACCATCACCGGATGGATGCTTTGATGACATCAAACACTACTTCATAACTGGGTGGTTATAAAGGTGGCATTGAGTGTTCGAAAAGTATGTGTTGAGGCACATGGATCAAGAGTGGGATTTGTCCATCCATATGACGGATAGATATAATCTAGGCCCTCTCGATGGAATGTCATTCAATTAGCTTGCAAACATGTGACTGGCTCACAAGGGATCACATATCATAGGAACGAGTAAAGAATACTTATCGATAACGAGGTTGAACTAGGTATGCGGAGAAACCGACGATCAAACCTCGGATAAGTAAAATATCGCGAGACAAAGGGAAAATGGTATCGTATGTAAATGGTTCATTCGATCGCAAAGTAATCGTAGAAATATGTGGGAGTGATACATCCATAACGTATCTATAATTTTTGATAGTTTTATGCTATTATTATGCTTTTGACACTCCTTTTTATATAAAGTTCATGACTAACCTACTAATAGCTGCAAAAGTGCACAACGTTCTTGTTTTACACTTTGATCTGTAGGAATTACCAAGAATACAAGTGGAAACCTTGTTGGAGTCAAATTGGGATTTTCCAGAAATCTGTCTCAAAACTATTTTTAAAATGGTCACGTTTCAGGTCGAAGACGACGTCAAAAGGAACTCTTCAACTACAAAGTTGTAGGAAATTTCGCGACAATCGTTTTGGACATAAAATTTAGCTGATTCTGAGTCTGAACGGGCTCTCTAGGTCCAATTTACTGCAACCTAAGATGGGGTGACGGGAATCCGAAAAGCTATACAAAAGGGAGGAAACCTAATTCGTGGGAGACACCTCCACCCACGAATTTGCAGCCACCAAAGCCACGTTTTTGCCTCCCCCATGGTTCCCATATCCATGGGGGAGTGCTCCCAAGAAGCCATGAAGGAAAGGGGCTAAGGGGCGGTGCTCCCCCATGATACCGGCAGTGGGGAAGGAGTCCCCCGCACCCCCTCTTAACCATCTTAACCGACATATCCATCACCTAATATGCAGTGGTTCATCCTCCCACATACCTCTGTACCGTCCTATGTAAACATGATATTAGATGCTATAAGTTATAATACTATGATCTATGTCATGTTTGTGTAGTTTCTTTGTTCTTAGATTGAATGGTTGAACGTCTTTGGTTCATTAGAGTTGTATATTGATATGGTATAGTCCTTTTGTGTCCATTATATTTGTGTGTGCATGGATTAAACATCATAGGGTTTGTAGTATGTGTAAATGGAAGGGGGAAGTTCTGCCGAAGTGATAGAAACCTAAGGACACGAACCGGAACGTTGCACGTATGGGAGTAAGAGGACCATTAACTTAAGGCTATGGTTGGGGAAACCTTAATGCATTGGTGGTAGTTACGGATGTTTCCTAACAATTCAATCATATAGTATATGTAATTCCAAGTAGTGAAGCGCATGTATATTTAGCCTCTTTCACATAGAAAACTACATCGAAGACAATGAACCCGATTTATTCGCTAATTAAACTTGGACAAAGCCACCACAATTACCACCACTATTCCACACTCATGGTTCTGTTAGTTTAGTGTATTTTATTACTGCAGCAACTAGCTTTACTTTCTTGTTGTTTATTATCTTGCAAAGCTTTCTCTAGTACTCGTTTTGTTGCTCTAGTTTTATTTCCTAGATAATGCAAACGTTTAGTGTGCGTAGAGTTGTATTAGTGGTTGATAGAACTTGAGAGAATATTTATCCTACCTTTAGCTCCTCGTTGGGTTCGACACTCTTACTTATCGAAAAGGCTACACATGATCCCCTATACTTGTGGGATATCAAGACCTTTTCTGGGGCCGTTGCCAGGGAGCAATAGCGTGTGGGTGAATATTCTTGTGTGCACTTGTTTGTGTAGGGTTCGCAGCATAGAAAATAAAAAAATTCCTACGATAGGAACAACTATGTACCAAGATCTATCTACTAGATACAAACAACGGCGGATGTATATCCGTAGAGAACATACCCTTGAAGACCGACAAAGCTTAACGAGTTAAACTCGTGGTTGATGTAGACGATCTCTTGCGGATCTCAAGATCGAGAGGAAGTCCTAGCACCGCAAATCAGCAGCGCATCCGTGCTCGCACACACGTACAATACACCGAGCAACCTCCGCCTCATCGCTCCAACGATGCAGCGGAAGCACAACTCTTTCTTGTCCTATAGCCACCGGGAACATGTATCTCGCTAGTCCGAGACCATGGGGGATAAATTCTAGAGGGGGAGAGAGATCCTTCACGAGGAGGTGTGAGTGAGAAGTGAGGAGAGGGGTGCCTTTTATAGGAGGAGGGGGGCACCCAAGGGGGTGGCCGCCGGACATGGTTCTGCCCCCTCCCCTCCTTCATTCATGTGGGTGGACACTCCACTCACAAAAATCCTTTCAATTCCCTTCAATCAAAATCCCACTCAAATTCCCATTAAATTCCCACCAAATTTAATGCAAACTCTCATTAAATAAAACTCCTTTTATTTATTTAGAATTTTGTCAATTACTTTAATGACAAACATTCACATATAACCCCTTGCTAGTATTTCATTTCACAAGCAAAAATACTTTCTGCAATTTCACCCGAAAACCTGTTTCGGTATCTGGTGAAATAAATTCTTGTGCTTGTTATTCTTTTCGGCATGAAACTTTTGCTCCAATTGGATGTCAGTGTCTCTTAAGTGTTCCACCCTACGGTTTGCGAATAATGCGGACATGATCGAGACCCTTCTCCGATCAATAATCAGAAGCGGGATCTAGAGACCCATACTGACTCCCACACATTCAATGATGACTTTCCTGTGATCATCGGAACCTTTTACGCTAGTATCTTAATCCCTTTGTTTCATGATATATTACATGTCCGAGGTTTGATCATCGATATCTCCATACCTAGTTTGATCTCGTTACTGACATGCACTCTTTTCTCGTTCCCATGATATAACATTCTAGTGATCAAATCACTTGCTTGCAAGCTAACCAATGTGATATCACCGAGAGGGTCCAGAGTATATCTATCCGTCATCGGGATGAAAAAATTCCACTCTCGATCCATGGGCCTCAACATAACACTTTAGTAGTTCTGAATCCATCTTTATAATCATCCAGTTACGGTGTGACGTTTGATGTTATCAAGAAACTCTTTCGGTGTTAGTGATTGACATGATCTCATGGTCTAAGGATTAGGATCACTTCATAAGTTGTTATAGCAATATAAACTCAATGAATTTGATCGTAATGCTATACTTCGGATGAATGTTCATCACACCATTACACTAATGTTGTGATCTCGTTATTAACAACATCCAATGTCTATGATCAGGAAATATACTTGGAATACACATAATAAACACTTTATTATTGCCTCTTAGGGCATATTTCCTTCAGTATCCCACTTGCACTAGAGACAATAATCTAGTTACATAGTGATGTATCTAACACCCATGGAGTTTTGGTGTTGATCATGTTTTTCTCTAGGGAGAGTTTTAGTCAACGGATCTGCTACATTGAGATCTGTATGTACTTTACAAATCTTTATATCTCCATCCTTGACATGTTCACGGATGGAGTGAAACCGATGCTTAATATGCTTGGAATACTTGTGAGACCTTGGTTCTTTGGCATTGGCAATGGCACCATTGTTGTCACAATAGATCACCATTGGGTCCAACGCGTTTGCAACCACACCTAGTTCGGATATGAACTCCTTCATCCAAACTGCTTCCTGAGCCGCTTCCGAAGCAGCAACATATTCGGCCTCCGTTGTTGATCCCGCCACCACGGGTTGTTTGGAACTCCTCCAACTAACCTCTCCACCATTCATGAGAAATACGTATGCGGATTGAGACTTAGAGTCATCCGGATCGGTGTCAAAGCTAGCGTCGACATAACACTTAGCGACGAGCTCTTCTTCACCTCCATATACAAGAAACATATCCTTAGTTCTTCACAAGTACTTAAGGATATTCTTGACCGCTATCCAGTGTTCCGAACCTGGATCCGATTGGTACCTACTAGTCAAACTAATAGCATGTGCCACATCCGGTCTTGTACATAGCATGGCGTACATTATAGAGCCTATGGCTGAAGCGTAGGGGACTTTGTCCATTATCTCTATTTCTTCCGCCGTAGCCGGACTTTGAGTCTTACTCAATGTCCTGCCTTGCAACATAGGTAAGAATCCCTTCTTACTTTCGTACATTTTAAACTTCTTTAAAATTTTATCAAGGTATGTACTTTGTGATAGCCCTATTAGGTGCCTAGATCTATCTCTATAGATCTTTATGCCTAATATGTATGCCGCTTCACCTGGGTCCTTCATTGAAAATTTGTTGTTTAGATAACTTTTAACACTGTTTAAAAGATCTATATCATTTCCGATCAATAATATGTCATCCACATATAATATCAGAAATGCCACATTGCTCCCACTCACTTTCTTGTAAATACAAGCTTCTCCATAAGTTTGGACAAATCCAAACTCTTTGATCACCTCATCAAAGCGGAGATTCCAACTTTGTGATGCTTGCTTCAATACATAGATGGATCGCTGAAGTTTGCACATCTTGTTAGCATCCTTAGGATCGACAAAACCCTTTGGTTGTATCATATACAACTCTTCTTCAATATTACCATTGAGAAACGCGGTTTTGACATCCATCTGCCATATCTCATAATCGAAATATGCAGCAATTGCTAACATAATCCTAACTGATTTTAGCATCGCTACGGGAGAGAATGTCTCATCGTAGTTAACTCCTTGAATTTGTCGAAACCCCTTTGTGACAAGTCGAGCTTTATAGACGGTCACATTACCATCAACATTAGTTTAATTTATTCTCCATAGCCTTTCGGTCGTGAGGTAAGTCCACCAAGTTCCAAACTTGATTTTCATACATGGATTCCATCTCGGATTTCATGGCTTCTAACCATTTGTTGTAATTTGGGCTCATCGTCTCTTCTTCATACGTCGCAGGGTCATCATTTTCATCAACCATGAAATTCATGACAGGATTTCCGTACAGCTCGGGAGCTGCACGCGTCCTGCTAGACCTACGAGGTTTGGTAGTACTCTCTTTTGGAGTTTCATGATCATTATCATTAGTTCTCTCTTCAACTGGTGAAGCCAACTCCGGAACGACTTCCGGTGCTGTGCTACTCGCCATACTTTGAAGAGAAGGTTCAATAACCTCTTCGAGTTCTACCTTCTGACTACTCACACCTTTCGCGAGAAACTCTTTCTCTAGAAAGGATCCATTCTTGGCAACAAAAACCTTGCCCTCGGATCTGTGATAGAAGGAATACCCAATAGTTTCCCCAGGGTATCCTATGAAGATGCATTTTTCCGCTTTGGGTTCGAGTTTATCTGGTTGAAGTTTCTTCACATAAACATCGCATCCCAAAACTTTAAGAAATGATAGCTTAGGTTTGTTTCCAAACCACAATTAATAAGGTGTCTTTTCAACGGATTTAGATGGTGCCCGATTTAAAGTGAATGCAGCAGTTTCTAGTGCATAACCCCAAAATGACAATGGCAAGTCCGTCAGAGACATCATAGATCGAACCATATCCAATAAAGTACGATTACGATGTTCCGACACACCATTTCGCTATGGTGTTCCGGCAGGTGTGAGTTGTGAAACAATTCCACACTCTTTCATGTGAGTGCTAAACTCGTAACTTAGATACTCACCTCCACGGTCGGACCGTAGAAATTTGATCTTTCTATTACGATGATTTTCCACTTCATTATGAAATTCCTTGAACTTCTCAAAGGTTTCAGACTTGTGTTTCATCAAGTAGATATAACCGTATCTACTCAAATCATCCGTGAAAGTAACAAAATAATGATATCCACCTCGCGCCGACACGCTCATTGGACCACATACATCAGAATGTATGATTTCCAATAAATCTGTCGCCCGTTCCATTGAACCGGAAAACGGCGTTTCTAGTCATGTTGCCCATAAGGCATGGCTCACATGTATCAAATGATTCAAAATCAAGTGATTCCAAAAGTCCATCCGAATGGAGCTTCTTAATGTGTTTAACGCCAATATGACCTAGACGGCAGTGCCACATATATGTGGATATATCATCATTAAGTTTAATCCTTTTAGCATCAACATTATGAATATGTGTAATACTATTGTCGAGATCCAATAGAAATAAACCATTCATCATCGATGCATGACCATAAAAGATTTCATTCATATAAATAGAACAACCATTGTTCTCGGATTTAAATGAATAGCCACTCCGCATCAAACACGATCCAGATACAATGTTCATGCTCAATGCTGGCACCAGATAACAATTATTTAAGTTTATTACTAATCCCGACGGGAAGTGGAGAGGCAGCGTTCCGACGACGATCACATCAACGCTTGATCCATTGTAGACGCGCATCTTGACCTCACCCCTTGCTAGCGGTCGCTTGTTCCGCAACCCCTGATTCAAGTTACAAATATTAGCAACTGAACTGATATCAAATACCCAGGTGCTACTACGAGCACTAGTCAAGTACATATCAATAACATGTATATCATATATACCTTTGTTTGCCTTGCCGGCCTTCTTGTCTGCCAAATACTTGGGGTAGTTGCGCTTCCAGTGGCCAGTCCCCTTACAATAGTAGCACTCGGTATGAGACTTAGGTCCAACTCGGGGTTTCTTTTCAGGCACGGCAACCGACTTGCTGCCCTTACTTCCCTTCCGTTTTCCCTTCTTGTCTTTCTTGAAACCAGTGTTCTTATTGATCATCAACACTTGATATTCCTTCTTGATCTCCACTTCTGCGGTTTTAAGCATTGACAGAAGCTCGAGGAGAGAATTCTTCATGCCTTGCATATTATAGTTCATCACGAAGATCTTATAGCTAGGTGGCAGAGACTGCAGAACATGATGGATGCCTAAGTCAATGGGAATCGATATCCCCAAGGACACAAGCTTATCGGCGTAACCCGACATCTTGAGTACATGCTCACTTACGGAGTTGTGCTCTTCCATCATGCAGCTAAAGAACTTTTCTGAAGCATTGTAGCTCTCTACAGCAGCATGTGTGTCGAAAATCATTTTCAACTCACCCATTATATCAAATGCATTGCCGTTTTCGAAACGCTTTCGAAGTTCTGGCTCTAGCCCATACAATATGCCGCAATGAACTAAGTTGTGGTCCTCCTAACGAGTCTGATAGACATTCTTCTCCTTGATATGGGCATCATCGAAAGGTGGGGGGCCTAGCGGCGCTTCTAGCACATATTGCTTTTGTGCAGCAGAGAGGAGAATCCTCAAATTCATGGCCCATTCAGTAAAGTTGCTACTGTTCGTTGCAAGTTTCTCTTTCTCCATGAACACATTGAAATTAAAAGCATGTGGTGCCATCTACAACAAAATTTGTAAAGTTTAGACTAAGTTTATGATAGATTGAGTTCAACTAATCCACATTACGAATGAACTCCCACTCAAAAACAACATCCCCCGTGCCTTTTTGGTGATTACATGAACCAAATCCACTACACCAAGTCCGATCATCACATGAGTCAATGTAGCTTCAAAGGCGAGCATCAAATGGGCATCATATCTACTATATGACTCATGCTTAACCTTTCGGTCCGTGTTCCGAGGCCATGTATGTACATGCTAGGCTCGCCAAGTTAGAACCTTAGTATTCGCGTGTGTAACTGTCTTACACCCGAAATATGGTCGTGGATCCAAGAACACCCGATCATCACGTGATGTCTTGGAGCGACGAAAACATAATCGATGCATACTTAAGGAAGAACACATTATTATCTTGATATTTAAATGAGGGATCATCTTATTATATTAATAAAACGCCAAATAAGCAATATAAGATGCTATCAAACATCTCATGTTTGTAAGTGGAATGATATGGTTCCCGCATATGATCTCCATCATGTGCACCGTGGTATGATCACTATCACACTTCTATGTGTAAGGCCAAGGTCTATGGAACTTACACGTTATGTGTGTTGTAAGAGTATAATCTCATACTTCTACTTACAACATCACCATATCATAACACTAGCCCAGCAACAATCTAAACTAGACGCCTCTAATTTATCCATTGCAAGTTTTACGTGGCTTAGGGCTTTCGAAGACAGAACCGTTCTTACCTACGAACATGAACCACAACGAGGATAACCAACTTGTTGCAAATTAGATATTGACTATAGTAGGAGAGACAGACACCCGCTAGCCACTTATGCAAACTAGTTGCATGTCAAGCGTGGAACATGTCTCATGTGCGAGGACATGTAAAGTTTGTTCGGGCCGCTTCATCCCACTATGCCACCAATATCCAAAATACAACTAAGAAGCAATAACATGATCATCATCGCCCACATACTCATATGTGTACTACCCGTGTAAAGCATCTACGCATAGATCCGGATTTGATACCACTGTAGGATTCGCGGCATAGAAAACAAAAAAATCCTATGATGGGAACACCTATGTACCAAGATGTATCTACTAGATACAAACAACGGGCGGATGTATATCCGTAGAGAACATACCCTTGAAGACCGACAAATCTTAACGAGTTAAACTCGTGGTTGATGTAGATGATCTCTTGCCGATCTCAAGATCGAGACGAAGTCCTAGCGCCGCAAATCAGCAGCGCATCCGTGCTCGCACACACGTACAAGACACCGACCAATCTCCGCCTCCTCGCTCCAGCGATGCAGCGGAAGCACAACTCTTTCATGTCGTATAGCCACCGAGAACATGTATCTCGCTAGTCCGAGACCATGGGGGATAAATTCTAGAGGGGGAGAGAGATCCTTCACGAGGAGGTGTGAGTGAGAAGTGAGGAGAGGGGTGACTTTTATAGTAGGAAGGCATCACCCAAGGGGGTGGACACCGGCCATGGGGCTGCCCCTCCCCTCCTTCATTCATGTGGGTGGACACTCCACTCGCAAAAATCCTTTCAATTCCCTCCACTCAAAATCTCATTAAATTTCCACCAATAATGCAAACTCTCATTAAATAAAACTCCTTTTATTTATTCAGAATTTTGTAAATTAGTTTAATGACAAACATTCACACATAACCCCTTGCTAGTATTTCATTTCACATGCAAAAACACTTTCTGCAATTTCACCCGAAAACTTGTTTCGGTATCTAGTGAAATAAATTCCTGCGCTTGTTATTTTTTTCGGCATGAAACTTTTGCTCCAATTGGATGTCGGTGTCTCTTAAGTGTGCCACCCTATGGTTCACAAATAATGAAGACATGATCGAGGCCCTTCTCCGATCAATAATCAAAAGCGGGATCTAGAGACCCATACTGACTCCCAGACATTCAACGATGACTTTCCTATGATCATCGGAACCTTTTATGCTAGTATCTTAATCCCTTTGTTTCACGATATATTACATGTACGAGATTCGATCGTCGGTATCTCCATACCTAGTTTGATATCGTTACTGACATGCACTCTTTTCTCGTTCCCGTGATATAACATTCTAGTGATCAAATCACTTGCTTGCAAGCTAACCAATGTGATATCACCGAGAGGGCCCAGAGTATATCTATCCGTCATCAGGATGAACAAATTCCACTCTCGATCCATGGGACTCAACATAACACTTTAGTAGTTCTGAATCCATCTTTATAATCACCCAGTTACGGTGTGACGTTTGATGTTATCAAGAAACTCTTCCGGTGTTAGTGATTGGCATGATCTCATGGTCTAAGGATTAGGATCACTTCATAAGTTGTTATAGAAATATAAACTCGATGAATTTGGTCGTAATGCTATACTTTGGATGAATGTTCATCACACCATTACACTAATGTTGTGATCTCGTTATTAACAACATCCAATGTCTATGATCAGGAAACTTTGATCATCTTGTTAATCAACGAGCTAGTTTATGAGAGAGGCATAACTAGGAACTTTCTATTTGTTTATTAAACACACATGTATTAATGTTTCCATATTAATAAAATTATAGCATGCAAAATAAACATCTATCATATACTTGGAATACACATAATAAACACTTTATTATTGCCTCTAGGGCATATTCCCTTCAGTTTGCTTTATCTCTAAGTAGTTTTTACTTCAGTTTTAAGTTGGTCTCTATCTTAGTATGGTTAGGGATTGAGAATTACAAAAAAATAGTTGTTCTTGTTACCTAAAAACGTTTTCAAAAAGGAAAGTGATTGAAAAGATGAGTAATGGTTAAGTGGGTGTCGACCTTGAACACTTGTGTTCATGCCTATGGAACCAAAACAAATCTTCCTAAGAAATCTTTTCAACTGAAGGAAGACACCATTAAATAATAATTCCCATTCAAGAAATATATAGAATACCTTTTGCCTCTCCTATTAAAACAAAAGTTGCTTTTAATGCTTCTTTATTAGAAAATACTTGAATATTGCTTCTTGTGCCTAATTTAAAGGCGTTAAAGAAAAGTACTTCTTGAGAGATAACCAAATAGTTTTCTTGAGTATTGGAAGTTATTACTGCTGTAATAACCTCTCCTTATCCCTTTATTTGATTTTTGTGCCAATAATAACCTCTAATGAGAGGGAAGTAAGATTTGGGGAGTTGCTATCCCGAAACAGATTTTTGTGATCCACTGTAAAAATTCTTGAACAGTCTCTGTAAGTCGGATTGAGCTGTAATTTTCTGAATAAATCCCCCAGGTTGTTAGATAACTTTCATTAGTTCAACACTTTTTGATTTGAGCAACATAAGGTCTTCAAAAAAATAGGTTCTACCTGCTGGTCTGTTTTGATAGATTTCTGCCATTATTTGCATTTGCTTCTTATTGATTCCTTTTTGGGTTCTTTTTGGGAAATTGAACTTTTTGAGAGAATTACTACAGTATCTTGTGTCTTTAGTGAAAGTTTTTGCTATTTTGAAACTAAACCCAAAGGCCTATTATCTTTTGAATGCACTAATGTTGCTAATGAAGATTGTGTGAAGTTTTGTATGAAGGAAAATTTTTAGGTGTAAGGAAAGAATGATGTAATGAGATGAAGAATGGACAAAATATCAAGCTTGGGGATGCCACCACGTGTCACCCCAAGAAATATTCAAGAGGTACAAGCGTCAAAGCTTGGGGATGCCCAAGGCATTCCCTTCTTCATCAATAAAAATCTCAGGTCTTTCTAGAGACTTCGTTTTTATTGTTTCATGCACCGTTGTGTTGTTCTTGGATCGTCTTAGTTTTCGTTTTTGGTTTTTGTTTGCTTAGTTTGCTTGAATAAAGTGGTTGTACCCCCATTTTCGATGTGTTGTTTCAAATAAGGTGACTGGGTTGGAAAAGAGTAGGAAGCTTCATGCTTATATGTGGTACAAAACGAGTTTGTTTTAACTATGGCCTAGACCTTATCATGTCATGTTCGATGTTGTTTTGACCCTATGCTTAGTGGTTATTGCTATAGCATGACTTGTTCCAAACAATTGAGATTGCTTATTATGCCTTGAAAGAATCATGCGTTGTTTTACCATACAAAAGCATAATATTGTGGTATTCTCCTTTGATGATTTGTTTGGGGTGACTTGGCACATGCTCACACCATGTTATGACTATGAAACAGTCACCATAGCCTCTATGATCATTTAGTTTTTGACTTGCGGTACCACTTTATGCTTTTATTAGTAATGTTTTGTCGCTCTGCATGATTATGGCCATTATTGCTCTCTTAGTTGGTCGCTCCCAGTCTTTTGCTAGCCTCCACTTGTATTGAGTAAGCTCTACTCATGCATACAACTCCCAAGAAACCAAGTTATTCCAAAGTGTCCACTATAAATTCCTATGCATGGTGTGTTACACCATTCCAAGTATATTCTTGTTGTATCTATCTTCCAAATTAAACTTGTTATGTGAAAGTTAGTGATTAAAGCTCTCACAAACTTGATGACACACTTTATTTTTCTTGCCCCTAATAAACTTGAACCATTGTGTCATCTATGTTGTATATGCTTGAACTTATAAGTTGGGATTAGCATAACCGTGCTGTCACGGGGAACGCTTTCAACACTTGTAAATATCTACCCAGTTGATATCATGCTCTTTTGTTTATGGATGTCGTCGATGTGAAATGAAAGGGGAGCTTGTAAGTCCATGGAGTTATGTATGTGTGTTAGATAAACGTCTGGGCCGCTAGGCTAAACCATGCCTAATCATGGTGGAAACTTGCAGCATCACCATAGTGAGCAATCTATGAAGCATTCTTCTTATAAAAAAGAGACTGATATTGAGAAAAGGAAAAAAAGATGAGAAAATAGGAAAGAGAGAAAAAAGCACCATTTTCCCATGGTAAATAAGAAGATTTCTGAGATGCTCATTGTCTGCTTGTCTTGTCATTTTGTCATGGGATAGTTCCTGTATCATTGGGCAAGGGGTACCCCGTTGGTGGTTCTCTATGATACACATGTACTTACTATGACAAGAACTTACCGGTGACTAAAGTTGAGTAGCATGAGGAGCGGCCCTCGTACTCAAGGGACATGAGATTGCCAACTTATACTTTTTCAAGCATATAATCCATCTTCGTTCACTTTAACCTTAATCACTTCAAGATGCTTATGATAGGGGCAATGAGAGCTAAAAGCTAACAAGTACCATAATTTTTGGAAGCTCTTTATGAAACTTGAAATCCCTGCTTCCCTTTGAAGGGCCCTTCTTCCACTATTATATTGAGTCTCCACCTTCTATTCTTAGGCACCAATTAAGAGAGCATAGTTGTCATTCTTAGTTCTATGTGCATTGTCCAAAACTTGTTGATTGATTCATAAGGTTGATACTGCTTGTTCTTGAACTATTTGTATCTAGTCACCCTTATGAACTTTGAAGGTGTCATACGCATTTATGATTTGCTATACCATGAGGGACAAGCTGAATACCACTCTTATTGTGTTTTCTTTATGTGAAACAAACAAACTTTTTCAATGCATTGTTATTCATGATCTTTGTTTGTAACCTTTTCATGTTGCAACTTGGTTGCTATGTCTTATTGTTAGAACTATATCTTTCATGCTCATGTTTAGAGTACTTTGATACAACTATCCATGCTTTGCAAATGGTTTGATCAATATTATGATGATGCATGTCACCTCAAAATTTATATTGTTTTTATCGTTTACCTACTCGAGGATGAGCAGGAATTAAACTTGGGGATGTTGATACGTCCATAATGTATCTATAATTTTTTATGGTTTTATGCTATTATTATGTTTTTGACACTCCTTTTTATACAAAGTTCATGAGTTATTTGGACTAACCTACTAATAGTTGCAAAAGTGCACAATGTTCTTGTTTGACACTTTTATGTGTAGGAATTATCAAGAATACAAGTGGAACCCTTGTTGGAGTCAAATTGGGATTTTCCAGAAATCCGTCTCCTCAAAGGCGGCGTCAAACGGAAAACTCTTCAACTACAAAGTTGTAGGAAATTTCACGACAATCGTTTTAGACATAAAATTTAGCTGATTCTGAGTCCGAACGGGCTCTCTAGATCCAATTTACTCCAGCCCAAGATGGGGTGACGGGAATCCGAGAAGCTATACAAAAGGGAGGAAACCTAATTCGTGGGAGACACCTCCACTCACGAATTTGCAGCCACCAAAGCCATGTTTTTGCCTCCCCCATGGATCCCATCTCCATGGGGGAGGGCTCCCAAGAAGCCATGAAGGAAGGGGGCTAAGGGGCGGTGCTCCCCCACGATACCGGCGGCGGGGAAGGAGTCCCCCGCGCCGCCGCCACCCTCCTCACCATCTTCACCGCCATCTCCATCACCTAATCCTCCTAGTATGTAGTGGTTCATTCTCCCACACACCTCTATACCGTCCTATGTAAACATGGTGTTGGATGCTATAAGTTATAATCCTATGATCTATGTCATGTTTGTGTAGTTTCTTTATTCTTAGATTGAATGATTGAACGTCTTTGGTTCATTAGAGTTGTATGTTGATATGGTATAGTCCTTTGATGTCTATTACTCCCTCCGTTTGGAAATATAAGATGTTTTAGGTTTGTGAATGAGATGTATCTAGACATCTTTTAGTGTCTAGATTCATTTGAACATATACACTAAAAGGTGTCTAGATACATCTCCTTCACAAATATAAAACATATTATATTTCTAAACGGAGGGAGTATTTTGTGCGCGCATGGATCAAACATCATAGGGTTTGTAGTATGTGTAAAAGGAAGGGGAAAGTTCTGCCGTAGTGACAGAAACCTAAGGACGCGAACCGGAATGTTGCACGTATGGGAGTAAGAGGACCATTAACTTAAGACTATGGTTGGGGAAACCTTAATGCTTTGGTGGTAGTTACGAATGTTTGCTAACAGTCCAATCATATAGTATATGTAATTCCAAGTAGTGAAGCGCGTGTATATTTAGCCTCTTCCACATAGAAAACTGTATCGAAGACAATGAACCCGATTTATTCGCTAATTAAACTTGGACAAAGCCACCACAATTATCACCACTATTACACACTCATGGTTCTGTTAGTTTAGTGTATTTTATTGCTACATCAACTAGCTTTACTTTCTTGTTGTTTATTATTTTGCAAAGCTTTCTCCAGTACTCGTTTTGTTGCTCTAGTTTTATTTTCTAGATAATGCAAACGTTTAGTGTGCGTAGGTTGTATCAGTGGTTGATAGAACTTGAGAGAATATTTATCCTACCTTTAGCTCCTCATTGGGTTCGACACTCTTACTTATCGAAAAGGCTACACATGATCCCCTATACTTGTGGGATATCAGGGAGCCATATGAAATTCCAGATTTTTCTATTGGTTATTGATCGGAGAAGAGTCCCGATCATGTCTTCATAATTCACGAACCGTAGGGAGACACACTTAAGGATTCTATGTTGTTTAGTAGATATGTGTAGCATCCCGGGTAAAACCACTACTAGAAAATCGCGGTTAAATAATACTTTGTGCATCATCATGACATCATCATACATGTTTTGCCTAAAACTATTTTTCCAAAATCATGTTTTTGTTTATCAAATACCCCTCTATTTTAAATGTAAAACCTGGTACGTCCGGATGTTTTATTTTATCTAAATATTATTTCCTCGGCCGCGAGCTCCACCGCCGGGCACTTCCTCTGTCACGCACCACCGCCTCTCCGTCCCACGTCGCCGCCCCTCCCACTAGCGTCGCCCTCACAGCACCTCGCCGTGGTCGCCCTCTCCTCTGCAAGTCCGCAGCGCCCCAACCTCCACCGTCTGTGCCTCCTGCTTCTCGAGGGTCCGCCGCTGTCGCCTCTGCAGGGTGCCGCCTCCGGACCAGCCACGCGTCCACCGCCGGGGCCTCCTCTGTCCGCTGCCAGGGGCCCTCCCCACACCTTCTTCTGCAACGCCTGGCCGCCACCAGGGTCGACGCCACCGCCTCCGCACGTCCCTGACGCCCAGCACTCCTTGTCCGCGGTCCCCGCTCGCCCCGCCGTCGTGCTCGTCACTGCAGCGTCGGTGCCCAGTGCCGCCCTGCCCCGACTCGTCCCTGACCTCCTCTCGCCGGTCGCCGCGAGCCACGCCACCTCGTCCGCGACCTCTATCAGGATGCATCCTCTGTTCCCGGGTCGAGTTCGTCTCCACGGTCGACCCCCCGTGTTCCCGTGTTTGGCTCAGTCCTCGCCGCCAGGTCCATCTCCGCTGCCAGCCGTGAGCCTTTTTCTGCCAGCTACATGTGATCCAAGCGATGTTGTATACCCTTGTGGTGTTGATGTTTGTTGAAGTGGTGACTGTGGTGGTGCCACCCGATGAACCACCCATGCCATAGTCCAAGTCCGACACTAAAATCGAGCCAGAACCACAAAATCACCGACAAGATCGACCTCGACGAACAATCAGAAGACGGATGACGAGACTCCAACCGGAGGTCGGAGGTGATGGTGCCGGATCGACATGATCTTCTTCATGGAGCCAAAGAACCTTGGACCCGAAGCCCGAACCTCGTCGAACCCCGAGAACCCAAGCTCATCGAAACCCATGTGTGACCTTTTCCGAGCCCCTATTTTATAAATCACCAACTATATAAACTGTTGCATATTTAATTGTCATACTCGCATGCATATTGATGTGGTTTGGGGGCATTATGCCGATTCACCTCATAATTAAATATGGGCTCCATATGCGGACAAATCTAGTCTAATATTGGCCCCATTTAAATTGGTGCATCGAACCGGTGATATAATTTGCCTTGTTAAGACAACATTTAAATGGCGGGGTATCTAAACAACATGAACATAATAATTGTCGGGACCCCGGTTCCGCTTAATATGGCCTAATTGCATCGCATGCTTGCCATGTCATACATCATACATGCATCATGCCCGATCTTATGCCGTAGTATTAAATATTGCATCCGGTGTTTCTGCTAGTGCTTTGCTTCTTCACGGATTAGGCCGATGAGTTGATGCGAGTGTCGACCTGATCCCCGGTGAACCTTCGGCAATGTTTTTCAGGCGAGCATTCTCCCTCTTTCTACCTATCTTACTTTTATAGTATTTATTCCCTCCTGTTGATCTATTGTTATTTGTGTTGCGATGCTCTAGTTTTCGTACCCGTGATATCCCGTGCAGCCTTATATTGCCTTGGACACATCCTATTACCTGTTGTTTGGTAGATAGTTGGACTTGCGTGTCATAGTCGCTTGCTCAAGTGTTGTTGCGTGTCGTCCAGTACCATAGTTGTTGGAGTATTGCCGTATGTTTAATGTTGGAGATGATCATGGCTTTAATTATCGTTTAATAACTAAAATTGAAGTAGGTAAATGTAGAGACACCGGTGGGTAATAGACAATATTTGGTTTTTAACCGCTCACTGGTGTCCCGTAGGACCCCGAGTTCTTGCCACCTGTTCCGAGATCGAGCGCGCTAACCACAGGTGGGGTGTGTGGGCACCCCCATCGATTAGTACCTGATTTCAAAGTACTGTACTGGGGGACACAAAGTAGTTTGGGGCTTTATTACTATCCTGTACTTATGCCATGATTTACTGCTTTATGTACTATTGCGCGTGGAGCGCTTGTACTGTTTTGGAACCCCGTGCCACGTTTTCGCGGTATCGACAAGCCCAGTCACACTTTCGGGTTCCCAGTCGTTTACAACCGTCGTCACAAACTCTAGGTCCGTCTCAGAGACCGGCCGACTTCGTTACGGGTATCTTAGTGGGGTGGCCCCCATGTGCTTGCTTTGGGTCTGGGAAACGTCGTGTCCGAAACCCCATCGACATATTGTTGGGTGTATGTTTTGTGATCTTGTACCTACCTGATCTGACAACAAGGGTGTAGGTGCGTGTGGAAACTTTGGTGCACCCCTGCAGGGTTAAATGTTTTCGAGAAGCCGTGTCCACGGTAATGGACGACTTGGAGCACATTTCTCGATCATAGACAACTATAACTAAAGTTTACTGTTATAATTTGACTTGTATCCGATATGACTAGTAATCAGCTTCACTACAATGGAATGGCTAAATAAAAGTACCAACAACTGCTGGGTTTGGGATATCTCAAGCTAATTGTATCTGACTAGTAAGTGTTGCAACTACAACGGAATGGTTAACTAAAAGGGCCCACTGCTTATTATATCAGGATGACTATCTATACCTCACTAGTAAATTGCTGCAACGATAATTGAATAAATAAAACTACCAACTGTGTGAGATCCTCGGTTGACTTCCTCGTTTGGTCTCGAGGGGGAAATACCAGGATGGGTATGTTTGGTGGTAGTATTAGGTTGGTTCGGAATAGGTCTTTCTTATCCCTCTCTGATAGCCGACAGTTGTATTGAGTCTCTATAGGTTGTTTAGTGCATGCTGCGCTGCCGCTTCAGTCCACCATACCTATGTAGGCGAGGACCGCCGAATTCTAGTCTCGCCATGTACTGGCCTCAGTACTGACCGCTCTCTTTTTCCTTTGCCCTTTGTCGGCACCCCTTTTGTTTAAGCAGGTTTTGAGATCGACGTCGTTAGCAGGGTTACCTTTTCGGATTGGCCTGGGCAGGGTTATGGACGCCATTGGTTATTCTTCAGGGCTCTTAGCAAAATTTGCTTCTTATCCGTAGTCTGATGATGTATCGTTTTCAAGGTGATTTGGATTTTGTACTGTATATCTGTATTCTTGACTCATTGGGTCACTGTTGTATATATGTTTTGTGGGTTCCATCGAGGACTATTGTGTAATGATATTACTTCGTTTTCCACCCGCACGCAAGTGCCTGGTGGGCACCTTTGAATCGTTTCTATCCGGGTTTGGCGGGAAGCGCTAAAACTTGCATAGGGACGATTCCGAGGGTGTTACAGAGTGGTATCAGAGCTCAGCAGTTACGATACCCCACTGGTCCATCCTGTAGGATAACCTAGCTAACAGACGTTGTAGAGTGTCAAAACTATTTCTGAAAAATCGGTTGGATAGATCTTATTAGGTCTGCTTTTACTCCTTACCCCTCTGCTATTCTCTTCTTACCTCTGCGTGTTTTGAATCTGCTCTCTTATCTTTTCTTCGAGTCCAGGATTTCTCACGGTTGGGTTTTCGTCGTACCTTCAGGGTTTCTCTTCCTCCCTTTTATAACGGTGGTACCACGATCATCAAATCTGCATCTCGTTTGGTGTACCCTTCATCCAATCTTTTTGTTCTTGAACTCTTTATCTATATGTGTACCTTGCTGGATATCCGTATCGTTGAAAAACATATGAGAAGGACGACCATTGGTGAAGTTGGAGTATACCTTGAGCATGTGTTGTTCATGCCAATGGAACCATTGCGAAATCTAATTGTTATGTATTTTCATAAAAAATTCTTTTGTATCTTCCGGTGTTTTCCAACATGATGACCTCATCTACATCAGATCCGATGCAGGGCTTGCATCACCCCTTTGTTCCGAATACAGCTTATGAAGATCTTCATTCTAAATTTCGAGAGTTGTGTTGCACGATTTTCCTATTCATGTATGGAGTTAATAGTTTGGGTACAGGATGGACTGATCACCCTACCCGACTCTTACTGTTCACTGTTGTACATCGAACTGGTGGACCACTGTAACTTTTCCTCTTTTCACGGAAGTTGGAGGTGGCATTATCTTTTGATACCTCTACCTTCGTCCTTTGTTTCTCCGGAGTGTTCTCTCGGCGAACGTGAGCAACTGACCTTGTTGGTGGTGTCGCAAATTTCGAGACGGAAGAAAAATCATTGTTAGTGGTGTCGCGAGGATCTACATGAAGCGAGGAGATTCAGATTGTCAGCCTTCTTTCCGGTACCAGGAGACGGATCTCGAGGGCGAGATCCATTGTTAGTGGTGTCAAATTGTAGCATCCCGGGTAAAACCACTACTAGAAAATCGTGGTTAAATAATACTTTGTGCATCATCATGACACCATCATACATGTTTTGCCTAAAACTATTTTTCCAAAAGCATGTTTTTGTTTATCAAATACCCCTCTATTTAAAATGTAAAACCTAGTACGTCCGGATGTTTTATTCTATCTAAATATTATTTCCAAAAGGCTTTAAAATAAAACAGGAACAAAAATAAATAAATATAAAAGTTAATTTTAATTAGGGAGGCAGCCAGCCAGGCCCAAAAGCTCAGCCGGCCACCTCCAACCTGTCACCTAAACCCTAATTTCCCCTACGCACCACATCTAGTCCTATTCCCTCCACCAGCCGCCGCCACCCCACTCTCCTCACCTGCCGAACGCCACACCCCTGGCGCCCCTCTCCTGGTCCCACACCGACCCGACGCAACACCCACGCACACACGCGCAGCGCGCCTGGACCCACACCCTTGACCCGATCCCGACATGGTCAACCTCTCCCGTCCTCGATCCCCGCCTCGTATCTTCCTCACCAATTCCCGTCCCCTCGACCTGTGACCGCTCCCTCCTCCTTCACCCGCCGCCGCCTGGCCTCGAGCCGCTGCCGCCCCGCGAATCTCGCCATCGGCCCGCTTCGCTGGCCCCCCTCCCTGCCTTGGCCGCCTCCCTCGCGAGCTTCCTCGGCCGCGAGCTCCACCACCGGGCACTCCCTCTGTCACGCACCACCGCCTCTCCGTCCCACGTCGCCGCCCCTCCCGCTAGCGTCGCCCTCGTAGCACCTCGCCGCGGTCGCCCTCTCCTCTGCAAGTCCGCAGCGCCCCAACCTCCACCGTCTGTGCCTCCTGCTTCTCGAGGGTCCGCCGTTGTCGCCTCTGCAGGGTGCCGCCTCCGGCCCAGCCACGCGTCCATCGCCGGGGCCTCCTCTGTCCGCTGCCAGGGGCCCTCCCCACACCTTCTTCTGCAACGCCTGGCCGCCACCAGGGTCGACGCCACCGCCTCCGCACGTCCCTGACGCCCAGCACTCCTTGTCCGCGGTCCCCGCTCGCCCCGCCGTCGTGCTCGTCACTGCAGCGTCGGTGCCCAGTGCCGCCCTGCCCCGACTCGTCCCCGACCTCCTCTCGCCGGTCGCCGCGAGCCACGCCACCTCGTCCGTGACCTCTATCAGGATGCATCCTCTGTTCCCGGGTCGAGTTCGTCTCCACGGTCGACCCCCCGTGTTCCCGTGTTTGGCTCAGTCCTCGCCGCCAGGTCCATCTCCGCTGCCAGCCGTGAGCCTTTTTCTGCCAGCTACATGTGATCCAAGCGATGTTGTATACCCTTGTGGTGTTGATGTTTGTTGAAGTGGTGACTGTGGTGGTGCCACCCGATGAACCACCCATGCCATAGTCCAAGTCCGACACTAAAATCGAGCCAGAACCACAAAATCACCGACAAGATCGACCTCGACGAACAATCAGAAGACGGATGACGAGACTCCAACCGGAGGTCGGAGGTGATGGTGCCGGATCGACATGATCTTCTTCATGGAGCCAAAGAACCTTGGACCCGAAGCCCGAACCTCGTCGAACCCCGAGAACCCAAGCTCATCGAAACCCATGTGTGACCTTTTCCGAGCCCCTATTTTATAAATCACCAACTATATAAACTGTTGCATATTTAATTGTCATACTCGCATGCATATTGATGTGGTTTGGGGGCATTATGCCGATTCACCTCATAATTAAATATGGGCTCCATATGCGGACAAATCTAGTCTAATATTGGCCCCATTTAAATTGGTGCATCGAACCGGTGATATAATTTGCCTTGTTAAGACAACATTTAAATGGCGGGGTATCTAAACAACATGAACATAATAATTGTCGGGACCCCGGTTCCGCTTAATATGGCCTAATTGCATCGCATGCTTGCCATGTCATACATCATACATGCATCATGCCCGATCTTATGCCGTAGTATTAAATATTGCATCCGGTGTTTCTGCTAGTGCTTTGCTTCTTCACGGATTAGGCCGATGAGTTGATGCGAGTGTCGACCTGATCCCCGGTGAACCTTCGGCAATGTTTTTCAGGCGAGCATTCTCCCTCTTTCTACCTATCTTACTTTTATAGTATTTATTCCCTCCTGTTGATCTATTGTTATTTGTGTTGCGATGCTCTAGTTTTCGTACCCGTGATATCCCGTGCAGCCTTATATTGCCTTGGACACATCCTATTACCTGTTGTTTGGTAGATAGTTGGACTTGCGTGTCATAGTCGCTTGCTCAAGTGTTGTTGCGTGTCGTCCAGTACCATAGTTGTTGGAGTATTGCTGTATGTTTAATGTTGGAGATGATCATGGCTTTAATTATCGTTTAATAACTAAAATTGAAGTAGGTAAATGCAGAGACACCGGTGGGTAATAGACAATATTTGGTTTTTAACCGCTCACTGGTGTCCCGTAGGACCCCGAGTTCTTGCCACCTGTTCCGAGATCGAGCGCGCTAACCACAGGTGGGGTGTGTGGGCACCCCCATCGATTAGTACCTGATTTCAAAGTACTGTACTGGGGGCCACAAAGTAGTTTGGGGCTTTATTACTATCCTGTACTTATGCCATGATTTACTGCTTTATGTACTATTGCGCGTGGAGCGCTTGTACTGTTTTGGAACCCCGTGCCACGTTTTCGCGGTATCGACAAGCCCAGTCACACTTTCGGGTTCCCAGTCGTTTACAACCGTCGTCACAAACTCTAGGTCCGTCTCAGAGACCGGCCGACTTCGTTACGGGTATCTTAGTGGGGTGGCCCCCATGTGCTTGCTTTGGGTCTGGGAAACGTCGTGTCCGAAACCCCATCGACATATTGTTGGGTGTATGTTTTGTGATCTTGTACCTACCTGATCTGACAACAAGGGTGTAGGTGCGTGTGGAAACTTTGGTGCACCCCTGCAGGGTTAAATCTTTTCGAGAAGCCGTGTCCGCGGTAATGGACGACTTGGAGCATATTTCTCGATCATAGACAACTATAACTAAAGTTTACTGTTATAATTTGACTTGTATCCGATATGACTAGTAATCAGCTTCACTACAATGGAATGGCTAAATAAAAGTACCAACAACTGCTGGGTTTGGGATATCTCAAGCTAATTGTATCTGACTAGTAAGTGTTGCAACTACAACGGAATGGTTAACTAAAAGGGCCCACTGCTTATTATATCAGGATGACTATCTATACCTCACTAGTAAATTGCTGCAACGATAATTGAATAAATAAAACTACCAACTGTGTGAGATCCTCGGTTGACTTCCTCGTTTGGTCTCGAGGGGGAAATACCAGGATGGGTATGTTTGGTGGTAGTATTAGGTTGGTTCGGAATAGGTCTTTCTTATCCCTCTCTGATAGCCGACAGTTGTATTGAGTCTCTATAGGTTGTTTAGTGCATGCTGCGCTGCCGCTTCAGTCCACCATACCTATGTAGGCGAGGACCGCCGAATTCTAGTCTCGCCATGTACTGGCCTCAGTACTGACCGCTCTCTTTTTCCTTTGCCCTTTGTCGGCACCCCTTTTGTTTAAGCAGGTTTTGAGATCGACGTCGTTAGCAGGGTTACCTTTTCGGATTGGCCTGGGCAGGGTTATGGACGCCATTGGTTATTCTTCAGGGCTCTTAGCAAAATTTGCTTCTTATCCGTAGTCTGATGATGTATCGTTTTCAAGGTGATTTGGATTTTGTACTGTATATCTGTATTCTTGACTCATTGGGTCACTGTTGTATATATGTTTTGTGGGTTCCATCGAGGACTATTGTGTAATGATATTACTTCGTTTTCCACCCGCACGCAAGTGCCTGGTGGGCACCTTTGAATCGTTTCTATCCGGGTTTGGCGGGAAGCGCTAAAACTTGCATAGGGACGATTCCGAGGGTGTTACAGAGTGGTATCAGAGCTCAGCAGTTACGATACCCCACTGGTCCAGCCTGTAGGATAACCTAGCTAACAGACGTTGTAGAGTGTCAAAACTATTTCTGGAAAATCTGTTGGATAGATCTTATTAGGTCTGCTTTTACTCCTTACCCCTCTGCTATTCTCTTCTTACCTCTGCGTGTTTTGAATCTGCTCTCTTATCTTTTCTTCGAGTCCAGGATTTCTCGCGGTTGGGTTTTCGTCGTACCTTCAGGGTTTCTCTTCCTCCCTTTTATAACGGTGGTACCACGATCATAAAATCTGCATCTCGTTTGGTGTACCCTTCATCCAATCTTTTTGTTCTTGAACTCTTTATCTATATGTGTACCTTGCTGGATATCCGTATCGTTGAAAAACATATGAGAAGGACGACCATTGGTGAAGTTGGAGTATACCTTGAGCATGTGTTGTTCATGCCAATGGAACCATTGCGAAATCTAATTGTTATGTATTTTCATAAAAAATTCTTTTGTATCTTCCGGTGTTTTCCAACATGATGACCTCATCTACATCAGATCCGATGCAGGGCTTGCATCACCCCTTTGTTCCGAATACAGCTTATGAAGATCTTCATTCTAAATTTCGAGAGTTGTGTTGCACGATTTTCCTATTCATGTATGGAGTTAATAGTTTGGGTACAGGATGGACTGATCACCCTACCCGACTCTTACTGTTCACTGTTGTACATCGAACTGGTGGACCACTGTAACTTTTCCTCTTTTCACGGAAGTTGGAGGTGGCATTATCTTTTGATACCTCTACCTTCGTCCTTTGTTTCTCCGGAGTGTTCTCTCGGCGAACGTGAGCAACTGACCTTGTTGGTGGTGTCGCAAATTTCGAGACGGAAGAAAAATCATTGTTAGTGGTGTCGCGAGGATCTACATGAAGCGAGGAGATTCAGATTGTCAGCCTTCTTTCCGGTACCAGGAGACGGATCTCGAGGGCGAGATCCATTGTTAGTGGTGTCAAATTGTAGCATCCCGGGTAAAACCACTACTAGAAAATCGTGGTTAAATAATACTTTGTGCATCATCATGACACCATCATACATGTTTTGCCTAAAACTATTTTTCCAAAAGCATGTTTTTGTTTATCAAATACCCCTCTATTTAAAATGTAAAACCTAGTACGTCCGGATGTTTTATTCTATCTAAATATTATTTCCAAAAGGCTTTAAAATAAAACAGGAACAAAAATAAATAAATATAAAAGTTAATTTTATTTAGGGAGGCAGCCAGCCAGGCCCAAAAGCTCAGCCGGCCACCTCCAACCTGTCACCTAAACCCTAATTTCCCCTACGCACCACACCTAGTCCTATTCCCTCCACCAGCCGCGGCCACCCCACTCTCCTCACCTGCCGAACGCCACACCCCTGGCGCCCCTCTCCTGGTCCCACACCGACCCGACGCAACACCCACGCACACACGCGCAGCGCGCCTGGACCCACACCCTTGACCCGATCCCGACATGGTCAACCTCTCCCGTCCTCGATCCCCGCCTCGTATCTTCCTCACCAATTCCCGTCCCCTCGACCTGTGACCGCTCCCTCCTCCTTCACCCGCCGCCGCCTGGCCTCGAGCCGCTGCCGCCCCGCGAATCTCGCCATCGGCCCGCTTCGCTGGCCCCCCTCCCTGCCTTGGCCGCCTCCCTCGCGAGCTTCCTCGGCCGCGAGCTCCACCACCGGGCACTCCCTCTGTCACGCACCACCGCCTCTCCGTCCCACGTCGCCGCCCCTCCCGCTAGCGTCGCCCTCGCAGCACCTCGCCGCGGTCACCCTCTCCTCTACAAGTCCGCAGCACCCCAACCTCCACCGTCTGTGCCTCCTGCTTCTCGAGGGTCCGCAGCTGTCGCCTCTGCAGGGTGCCGCCTCCGGCCCAGCCACGCGTCCGCCGCCGGGGCCTCCTCTTTCCGCTGCCAAGGGCCCTCCCCACACCTTCTTCTGCAACGCCTGGCCGCCACCAGGGTCGACGCCACCGCCTCCGCACGTCCCCGACGCCCAGCACTCCTTGTCCGCGGTCCCCGCTCGCCCTGCCGTCGTGCTCGTCACTGCAGCATCGGTGCCCAGTGCCGCCCTGCCCCGACTCGTCCCCGACCTCCTCTCGCCGGTCACCACGAGCCACGCCACCTCGTCCGCGACCTCTGTCAGGATGCATCCTCTGTTCCCGGGTCGAGTTCGTCTCCACGGTCGACCCCCCGTGTTCCCGTGTTTGGCTCAGTCCTCGCCGCCAGGTCCATCTCCGCTGCCAGCCGTGAGCCTTTTTCTGCCAACTACATGTGATCCAAGCGATGTTGTATACCCTTGTGGTGTTGATGTTTGTTGAAGCGGTGACTCTGGTGGTGCCACCCGATGAACCACCCATGCCATAGTCCAAGTCCGACACTAAAATCGAGCCAGAACCACAAAATCACCGACAAGATCGACCTCGACGAACAATCAGAAGACGGATGACGAGACTCCAACCGGAGGTCGGAGGTGATGGTGCCGGATCGACATGATCTTCTTCATGGAGCCAAAGAACCTTGGACCCGAAGCCCGAACCTCGTCGAACCCCGAGAACCCAAGCTCATCGAAACCCATGTGTGACCTTTTCCGAGCCCCTATTTTATAAATCACCAACTATATAAACTGTTGCATATTTAATTGTCATACTCGCATGCATATTGATGTGGTTTGGGCGAATTATGCCGATTCACCTCATAATTAAATATGGGCTCCATATGCGGACAAATCTAGTCTAATATTGGCCCCATTTAAATTTGTGCATCGAACCGGTGATATAATTTGCCTTGTTAAGACAACATTTAAATGGCGGGGTATCTAAACAACATGAACTTAATAATTGTCGGGACCCCGGTTCCGCTTAATATGGCCTAATTGCATCGCATGCTTGCCATGTCATACATCATACATGCATCATGCCCGATCTTATGCCGTAGTATTAAATATTGCATCCAGTGTTTCTGCTAGTGCTTTGCTTCTTCACGGATTAGGCCGATGAGTTGATGCGAGTGTCGACCTGATCCCCGGTGAACCTTCGGCAATGTTTTTCAGGCGAGCATTCTCCCCCTTTCTACCTATCTTACTTTTATAGTATTTATTCCCTCCTGTTGATCTATTGCTATCTGTGTTGCGATGCTCTAGTTTTCGTACCCGTGATATCCCGTGCAGCCTTATATTGCCTTGGACACATCCTATTACCTGTTGTTTGGTAGATAGTTGGACTTGCGTGTCGTAGTCGCTTGCTCAAGTGCTGTTGCGTGTCGTCTAGTACCACAGTTGTTGGAGTATTGCCGTATGTTTAATGTTGGAGATGATCATGGCTTTAATTATTGTTTAATAACTAAAATTGAAGTAGGTAAATGCAGAGGCGCCGGTGGATAATAGAAAATATTTGGTTTTTAACCGCTCACTGGTGTCCCGTAGGACCCCGAGTTCTTGACACCTGTTCCGAGATCGAGCGCGCTAACCACAGGTGGGGTGTGTGGGCACCCACATTGATTAGTACCTGATTTCAAAGTACTGTACCGGGGCCACAAAGTAGTTTGGGGCTTTATTACTATCATGTACTTATGCCATGATTTACTGCTTTATTTACTATTGCGCGTGGAGCGCTTGTACTGTTTTGAAACCCCGTGCCACGTTTTTGCGGTATCGACAAGCCCAGTCACACTTTCGGGTTCCCAGTCGTTTACAGCAGTCGTCACAAACCCTCGGTCCATCTCGGAGACCAGCCGACTTCGTTATGGGTAGCTTAGTGGGGTGGCCCCCATGTGCTTGCTTTGGGTCTGGGAAACATCGTGTCCGAAACCCCGTTGACATACCGTTGGGTGTATGTTTTGTGATCTTGTACCTACCTGATCTGACAACAAGGGTGTAGGTGCATGTGGAAACTTTGGTGCACCCCTGCAGGGTTAAATCTTTTCGAGAAGCTGAGTCCGCGGTTATGGACGACTTGGAGCACAGTTCTCGATCATAGACAACTATAACTAAAGTTTACTGTTATAATTTGACTTGTATCCGATATGACTAGTAATCAGCTTCACTACAACGGAATGGCTAAATAAAAGTACCAACAACTGCTGGGTTTGGGATATCTCATGCTAATTGTATCTGACTAGTAAGTGTTGCAACTACAACGGAATGGTTAACTAAAAGGGCCCACTGCTTATTATATCAGGATGACTATCTATACCTGACTAGTAAATTGCTGCAACGATAATTGAATAAATAAAACTACCAACTATGTGAGTTCCTCGGTTGACTTCCTCGTTTGGTCTCGAGGGGGAAATACCAGGATGGGTATGTTTGGTGGTAGTATTAGGTTGGTTCCGAATAGGTCTTTCTTATCCCTCTCTAATAGCCGACAGTTGTATTGAGTCTCTATAGGTTGTTTAGTGCATGTTGCGCTGCCGCTTCAGTCCACCATACCTATGTAGGCGAGGACCGCCGAATTCTAGTCTCGCCGTGTACTGGCCTCAGTACTGACCGCTCTCTTTTTCCTTTGCCCTTTGTCGGCACCCCTTTTGTTTAAGCAGGTTTTGAGATTGACGTCGTTAGTAGGGTTACCTTTTCGGCTTGGCCTGGGCAGGGTTATGGACGCCATTGGTTATTCTTCAGGGCTCTTAGCTCAATTTGCTTCTTATCCGTAGTCGGATGATGTATCGTTTTCAAGGTGATTTGGATTTTGTACTGTATATATGTATTCTTGACTCATTGGGTCACTGTTGTATATATGTTTTGTGGGTTCCATCGAGGACTATTGTGTAATGATATTACTTTGGTTTCCACTCGCACGCAAGTGCTTGGTGGGCACCTTTGAATCGTTTCTATCCGGGTTTGGCGGGAAGCGCTAAAACTTGCATAGGGACGATTCCGAGGGTGTTACAGAGTGGTATCAGAGCTCAGCAGTTACGATACCCCACTGGTCCAGCCTGTAGGATAACCTAGCTAACAGACGTTGTAGAGTGTCAAAACTATTTCTGGAAAATCTGTTGGATAGATCTTATTAGGTCTGCTTTTACTCCTTACCCCTCTGCTATTGTCTTCTTACCTCTGCGTGTTTTGAATCTGCTCTCTTATCTTTTCTTCGAGTCCAGGATTTCTCGCGGTTGGGTTTTCGTCGTACCTTCAAGGTTTCTCTTCCTCCCTTTTATAACGGTGGTACCACGATCATCAAATCTGCATCTCGTTTGGTGTACCCTTCATCCAATCTTTTTGTTCTTGAACTCTTTATCTATATGTGTACCTTGCTGGATATCCGTATCGTTGAAAAACATATGAGAAGGACGACCATTGGTGAAGTTGGAGTATACCTTGAGCATGTGTTGTTCATGCCAATGGAACCATTGCGAAATCTAATTGTTATGTATTTTCATAAAAAATTCTTTTGTATCTTCCGGTGTTTTCCAACATGATGACCTCATCTACATCAGATCCGATGCAGGGCTTGCATCACCCCTTTGTTCCGAATACAGCTTATGAAGATCTTCATTCTAAATTTCGAGAGTTGTGTTGCACGATTTTCCTATTCATGTATGGAGTTAATAGTTTGGGTACAGGATGGACTGATCACCCTACCCGACTCTTACTGTTCACTGTTGTACATCGAACTGGTGGATCACTGTAACTTTTCCTCTTTTCACGGAAGTTGGAGGTGGCCTTATCTTTTGATACCTCTACCTTCGTCCTTTGTTTCTCCGGAGTGTTCTCTCGGCGAACGTGAGCAACTGACCTTGTTGGTGGTGTCGCAAATTTCGAGACGGAAGAAAAATCATTGTTAGTGGTGTCTGAGGATCTACATGAAGCGAGGAGATTCAGATTGTCAGCCTTCTTTCCGGTACCAGGAGGCGGATCTCGAGGGCGAGATCGATTGTTAGTGGTGTCAAATTGTAGCATCCCGGGTAAAACCACTACTAGAAAATCGCGGTTAAATAATACTTTGTGCATCATCATGACATCATCATACATGTTTTGCCTAAAACTATTTTTCCAAAAGCATGTTTTTGTTTATCAAATACCCCTCTATTTTAAATGTAAAACCTGGTACGTCCGGATGTTTTATTTTATCTAAATATTATTTCCAAAAGGCTTTAAAATAAAACAGGAACAAAAATAAATAAATATAAAAGTTATTTTTATTTAGGGAGGCAGCTAGCCAGGCCCAAAAGCCTAGCCGGCCACCTCCAACCTGTCACCTAAACCCTAATTTCCCCTACGCACCACACCTAGTCCTATTCCCTCCACCAGCCGCCGCCACCCCACTCTCCTCACCTGCCAAACGCCACACCCCTGGCGCCCCTCTCCTGGTCCCACACCGACCCGACGCAACACCCACGCACACACACGCAGCGCGCCTGGACCCACACCCTCGACCCGATCCCGACGTGGTCAACCTCTCCCGTCCTCGATCCCCGCCTCGTATCTTCCTCACCAATTCCCGTCACCCCGACCTGTGACCGCTCCCTCCTCCTTCACCCGCCGCCGCCTGGACTCGAGCCGCTGCCGCCCCGCGAAGCTCGCCACCGGCCCGCTTCGCTGGCCCCCCTCCCTGCCTTGGCCGCCTCCCTCGCGAGCTTCCTCGGCCGCGAGCTCCACCGCCGGGCACTCCCTCTATCACGCACCACCGCCTCTCCGTCCCACGTCGCCGCCCCAACCTCCACCGTCTAGGCCTCCTACTTCTTGAGGGTTCACCGCTGTCGCCTCTGCAGGGTGCCGCCTCCGGCCCAGCCACGCGTCCGCCGCCGGGGCCTCCTCTGTCCGCTGCCAGGGGCCCTCCCCACACCTTCTTCTGCAACGCCTGGCCGCCACCAGGGTCGACGCCGCCGCCTCCGCACGTCCCCGACACCCATCACTCCTTGTTCGCGGTCCCCGCTCGCCCCGCCGTCGTGCTCGTCACTGCAGCGTCGGTGCCCAGTGCCGCCTTGCCCCGACTCGTCCCCGACCTCCTCTCGCCGGTCGCCGCGAGCCACGCCACCTCGTCCGTGGCCTCTGTCAGGACGCATCCTCTGTTCCCGGGTCGAGTTCGTCTCCACGGTCGACCCCCCCGTGTTCCCGTGTTTGGCTTAGTCCTCGTCGCCAGGTCCATCTCCGCTGCTAGCCGTGAGCCTTTTTCTGCCAGCTACATGTGATCCAAGCGATGTTGTATACCCTTGTGGTGTTGATGTTTGTTGAAGTGGTGACTGTGGTGGTGCCACCCGATGAACCACCCATGCCATAGTCCAAGTCCGACACTAAAATCGAGCCAGAACCACAAAATCACCGACAAGATCGACCTCGACGAACAATCAGAAGACGGATGACGAGACTCCAACCGGAGGTCGGAGGTGATGGTGCTGGATCGACATGATCTTCTTCATGGAGCCAAAGAACCTTGGACCCGAAGCCCGAACCTCGTCGAACCCCGAGAACCCAAGCTCATCGAAACCCATGTGTGACCTTTTTCGAGCCCCTATTTTATAAATCACCAACTATATAAACTGTTGCATATTTAATTGTCATACTCGCATGCATATTGATGTGGTTTGGGGGCATTATGCCGATTCACCTCATAATTAAATATGGGCTCCATATGCGGACAAATCTAGTCTAATATTGGCCCCATTTAAATTTGTGCATCGAACCGGTGATATAATTTGCCTTGTTAAGACAACATTTAAATGGCGGGGTATCTAAACAACATGAACTTAATAATTGTCGGGACCCTGGTTCCGCTTAATATGGCCTAATTGCATCGCATGCTTGCCATGTCATACATCATACATGCATCATGCCCGATCTTATGCCGTAGTATTAAATATTGCATCCGGTGTTTCTGCTAGTGCTTTGCTTCGTCACGGATTAGGCCGATGAGTTGATGCGAGTGTCGACCTGATCCCCGGCGAACCTTCGGCAATGTTTTTCAGGCGAGCATTCTCCCCCTTTCTACCTATCTTACTTTTATAGTATTTATTCCCTCCTGTTGATCTATTGCTATCTGTGTTGCGATGCTCTAGTTTTCGTACCCGTGATATCCCGTGCAGCCTTATATTGCCTTGGACACATCCTATTACCTGTTGTTTGGTAGATAATTGGACTTGCGTGTCGTAGTCGCTTGCTCAAGTGCTGTTGCGTGTCGTCCAGTACCACAGTTGTTGGAGTATTGACGTATGTTTAATGTCGGAGATGATCATGGCTTTAATTATCGTTTAATAACTAAAATTGAAGTAGGTAAATGCAGAGGCACCGGTGGGTAATAGACAATATTTGGTTTTTAACCGCTCACTGGTGTCCCGTAGGACCCCGAGTTCTTGACACCTGTTCCGAGATCGAGCGCGTTAACCACAGGTGGGGTGTGTGGGCACCCCCATCGATTAGTACCTGATTTCAAAGTACTGTACCGGGGCCACAAAGTAGTTTGGGGATTTATTACTATCATGTACTTATGCCATGATTTACTGCTTTATTTACTATTGCGCGTGGAGCGCTTGTACTGTTTTGGAACCCCGTGCCACGTTTTCGCGGTATTGACAAGCCCAGTCACACTTTCGGGTTCCCAGTCGTTTACAACCGCCGTCACAAACCCTCGGTCCGTCTCAGAGACCAGCCGACTTCGTTACGGGTAGCTTAGTGGGGTGGCCCCCATGTGCTTGCTTTGGGTCTGGGAAACGTCGTGTCCGAAACCCCGTCGACATACCGTTGGGTGTATGTTTTGTGATCTTGTACCTACCTGATCTGACAACAAGGGTGTAGGTGCGTGTGGAAACTTTGGTGCACCCCTGCAGGGTTAAATCTTTTCGAGAAGCCGTGTCCGCGGTTATGGACGACTTGGAGCACAGTTCTTGATCATAGACAACTATAACTAAAGTTTACTGTTATAATTTGACTTGTATCCGATATGACTAGTAATCAGCTTCACTACAACGGAATGGCTAAATAAAAGTACCAACAATTGCTGGGTTTGGGATATCACATGCTAATTGTATCTGACTAGTAAGTGTTACAACTACAATGGAATGGTTAACTAAAAGGGCCCACTGCTTATTATATCAGGATGACTATCTATACCTGACTAGTAAATTGCTGCAACGATAATTGAATAAATAAAACTGCCAACTGTGTGAGTTCCTCGGTTGACTTCCTCGTTTGGTCTCGAGGGGGAAATACTAGGATGGGTATGTTTGGTGGTAGTATTAGGTTGGTTCCGAATAGGTCTTTCTTATCCCTCTCTGATAGCCGACAGTTGTATTGAGTCTCTATAGGTTGTTTAGTGCATGTTGCGCTGCCGCTTCAGTCCACCATACCTATGTAGGCGAGGACCGCCGAATTCTAGTATCACCGTGTACTGGCCTCAGTACTGACCGCTCTCTTTTTTCCTTTGCCCTTTGTCAGCACCCCTTTTGTTTAAGCAGGTTTTGAGATCAGCGTCGTTAGCAGGGTTACCTTTCCGGCTTGGCCTGGGCAGGGTTATGGACGCCATTGGTTATTCTTCAGGGCTCTTAGCTCAATTTGCTTCTTATTCGTAGTCGGATGATGTATCGTTTTCAAGGTGATTTGGATTTTGTATTGTATATCTGTATTCTTGACTCATTGGGTCGCTGTTGTATATATGTTCTGTGGGTTCCATCGAGGACTATTGTGTAATGATATTACTTCATTTTCCACCCGCACGCAAGTGCCTGGTGGGCACCTTTGAATCGTTTCTATGCGGGTTTGGAGGGAAGCGCTAAAACTTGCATAGGGCCGATTCCGAGGGTGTTACAATATGGAATATGAGTAAGAAGACCGAATGTTGTTCGGAGTCTCAGATGGGATCCGGGATATCACGAGGAGAACCAGAATGGTCCGGAGAATAAGATTCATATAAGGAAAGTCCAATTCCAAAGTTCGGGAATGATTACGGTGTTTTCACCAGAATGATCTAGAAGGGTCTAGAAGGTTCACCAAACCGAAAGGGGAAGGTTACATGAATGTGTCATGAATAAGTGGAATTATTGCATCATGTCCTATGTCACTTGGCTGTGCGTTTAAAAGAAAGAAATTGAACTCCAAAATTGTAAGTCAAATGGCAAGTTTGAATAGTCAAACTGGGACAATGGTTCCTGGTGGAGGGAGGAGAGGAAACCTCCTCTCTCTCCACTGTGCGCACCAAGGAGAGGGAGTTGGGGGAGGATACGGCCTCCCCTTCCCTAGCTTCCCCTCCCTCTCATAAATAGAGGGGAGGGGGATTCCCCAAAGACCTACATCACAACGACCCCAGCCCCACAAGCCGCCGCCTTGCGTCGCCACCGCCGTCGGCCCACCTCCTCCTCTCCGGTTTCTAAACCCTAGACGCTGGGAACCCCTCTACTCCATCCTACCCGCTCCGGCTTAAGGCGAAGCCCTGCGGGATCTCCCCTCTAATCTCCGACACCAGGCCGTCATGTTGCCGGAATCGCGAAGAGAGAGCTACAACCTCCGCTGCCTGCTGGAACAAGGAGAGGAAAGTCTTCATCGAGTACCGAATGTGTGACCGACCGCAGGAGCGTTGTCGGAATGCGGCGCCGGAAGGATCGTCTACGCGATCTTGAGATCGGCAAGTGAACGACTACATCACCCACGAGAATCTGCTTTCGTTAACTACTTTGGAATCTTCGAGGGTGAGTACTCTATCGACTCGTTGCTACAATCTAGTAGATAGATCTTGGCTTGTGTGTGTTCATGTGGTAGATTTTTTTGTTTTCCATGCTACGAACCCCTACAGTGGTATCAGAGCCGTGTCTATATGTAGATCGGTTGCACGAGTAGAACACAATGGTCATTGTGGGCAGTGGTTCTTTTATTATAAATTGCTTCTTGTGTACTTTGCATCTTGTGGTATGTTGGGATGAAACGGCCTAGGCTAACCTTACATGACATCGTTCATGAGACTTGATCCACGCTCAACATGCAACTTGTATTGCATAAGTTGCTTTGCGGGTGTCTGTCCCTCCCATCATAGTAAAGATTCAGTTTACAACGGGCACTTGATAGTAAAAGCATCAACGTTGTGGTTCTTGTTCGTAAGTTAGAACGGTACTTATTGAAAGCCCCAAACCACGTAAAATATGCAAAGAAAATTATAGGCGTCTAACTTTGTTTTGCATGGGTGTGCTATGATGTGATATGGCCATGATTGTGATTATATATGATGTATGCAATGATCCTTATTGTAAGTCGGCAACCGACAGGAGCCTTACGGTTGTATTTTAATTTTGTTAAAACCTACGTGTCTATCATTCAAAGTAGTTGTAATAGTTGATGCTGGTGGACGACAACCATGGAGCCGTGCCATTGACCTTTATGCCACGCTGGTGATGATGGAGATCAATTTCGTGCTTGAAGATGGAGATCCGAAGCACAAGAAGAAAGGCCATATCATATCACATATTTTGAATTGCATGTGATGTTAATCCTTTTATGCATCTTGTATTACTTAGATCGCGATGGTAGCATTATAAGATGATCCCTCTCACAAAATATCAAGTTATATAGTGTTCGTCCTTAGTAAGCAACGTTGCCAAATGATACGTCGTAAACGTATCTATAATTTTTGATGTTACATGCTTGTTTAGTATCCACTTTGCTTTGCTTCGTCTACACTTTGAGGTATTTTTATATGTTTTCTGGTACTAACCTATTAACAAGATGCCACAGTGTCAGTTGCCTGTTTGTGTTGTTTTTAGTTCCAGAAAAGCCAGAAAATGAAAACCTCGGAATTGGATGGGACAAAAGCCAAAGTAAATATTTCACCGAGGGGAACACAGAGCCAGAAGACGAGACGAAGGAGGGACTCGAGGGGGCCACACCCCCTGGACGCACGGCAAGTCCTGGCCCACGCCTGGGGGGTGCAGCCGCCTCGGGCACGCCCTCGGCCTCCCTCTTCGCCTATAAGAAGCCCCCAATACCTAAACCCTAAGTACCCGATCAATTTTCCACAAAACAGTCTGTAGCCGCCACCACCATCGTCCCTAGATAGAGGGGATCTGAAGCTCTTCCCGGCACCCTTTCGGAGGGGAGAGATCATCCCGGAGGCCTTCTTCATCACCATGCCAGCCTCCGGTATGATGCGTGAGTAGTTCAACCTTGGACTATGGGTCCATGTAGTAGCTAGATGGTTGTTTCTCCTCCTTTGTGCTACCATGTTTAGATCTTGTGAGCTCCGTTCATGATCAAGATTATCTATTTGTAATCATGCATGTTGTGTTTGCGGGGATCCGATGGATATTGAGATTACTATGTCAGATTGGTTAATGGTTTTATCTTATTGATTCTATCATGTCTGTGTTGTTTGTGATCTTGCATGCTCTCCGTTTCTAGTAGCTATCTTGGCTAATCGAATCTCATAGGATCATGAATGTCTAATATTGCATGCCTTGCTTTGTCCTGTCAATTGCCCCGCTGTAATTTTTTTACCCAGCGTGTTATGTTGTTTATCTTAAGGAGAACACCTCTAGTGAACTGTGGACCCCGGTCCAATCTTTACCATTGATACATCTTCCACTGTTACCGTCCACACCATACGGTTAATCCTTTGTTTTCAACAAACCGGTGAGATTGACAACCTCATTGTTCGTTGGGGCAAAGTCTTGAGTTTGTGTTGTGCAAGTTTCCAAGTTGCTAGCAACACCTTTTAGTCGTTTCCTTCCTCCTACTGGTTCGATAACCTTGGTTTCTTACTAAGGGAAAAACTTATTGTTGTACTCATTATACCTTCCTCTTGGGGTTTCCCAACGAAGCTCTATAGTGATCTGAGCCGCATCAAGCCTTTTTCTGGTGCCATTGCCGGGGAGGCTAAGGACGGCTTCACAAGGGGAGTCCTTCACAACCTTTCTCTTTACTTTGTTTTTGTTTTGCTTAGTTTCTTTTGCCTTGTTCAATTTGCTTCTTTTTATCAAAAACTAAAAATAATAGTTTCGTTTGGTTTGCTTTATCTTATCAAAAACACAAAAAATAGTTCCTACTTTAGTTGCAACCATGTCTGGTGTGGTCCCAATCACCGTGTCACCTATGGAAAGGATCTTTACTTTCAAACAAGGAAGTGAAGAGAGTTTCAAAGAAGCTTGGTCAAGAATTTCTGATTTACAATGAAAAACTGAGCCTAAAATGTGTCTAGGCCTAGTGATTAGCAGTTTCTACCATGGTCTTGCTCTTTGTTATAGATATGCTTTGGATGTTGTAGCTGGGAGAGATATTTTCAATGTAATGAGAATGAATCTTTGGATGCCATAAAGAAGTTGATTACAATTTATAATATGCCTAGCAAGTCTGATTCTTCCATTATAAACATCTATGCTAGGTTGAACACTCTTGAGACCCATACAATTGCTTTGAAAGATTGTTATAACATGCTTAGAGAACACCATGATTATGTTCCAATAAATTCTGAGCCTTCAAAATGGTTTCCTACAATAAAAGTTGCTATAAACAGTGAAACTTGTGATGCTCGTTGTGATATCATGTCTGAATTTTGTCTTATGCCTAAAGATATCTATGAGTCTTTGAATCTTTGGGGACTTTATGAAGGAGGAGAAGAAATATATCTTACCAATAATGCAACTTTATTACCCATTGGAATAGCTTAAGGTGTGTTTACAAAGATCTCAGGGAAAGTGGTGTCTACTAATTATCTTGTTATTGAATGTGTAGGAAAAGGACAAATTACACTTGAAAGATCCCTACTGAAACACCTTGGAGCAATAATAGATGTGGGAAAAGGCATTATGCATTTTGCTTCTCCAATAAGCAATCATACATTCCCTAAAGATAAGAATAAAGGTAAGAAAGGTAGGAGCAAGAAATTTGATGTTAATGCTTCTTCATTTGAAAATACTCGCTTCTTGCTTCTTATGCCTAACTTAAAGGCGTTAAATAAAACTACTTATTGGGAGATAACCCAAAAGTTTTAGTTGAGTCTTGGAAGTTATTACTTCTGTAATAACCTCTCATTATCCTTTTTGTTTGATTGTGCCAAGAATAACCTCTAATGAGAGGGAAGTAAGATTTGGGGAGTTGCTGTCCCGAAACAGATTTTTATGCTCCACTGTAAAAATTCTTGAAACATATTTGTAAGTTGGATTGAGCTTTAAGTTTATGAATAAATCCCATAGGTTGTTAGCTAACTTTAGTTAGTTCAACACTTTTTTATTTGAGTAACATAAGGTCTTCTAAAAAATCGGTTTCTACCAGCTGGTCTGTTTTGACAGATTTCTACCATTATTTGCATTTGCTTCTGATTGAATCCTTTTTGGGTTCTTTTTGGGAAATTGAGATTTTTGAGGGAATTGCTATAGTAGCTTGTGTTTTTATTGAAAGTTTTCTGTTTTAAAACTAAACCCAAAGGTCTATTATCTTCTTGAATACACTAATGTTGTTAATGAAGATTGTGTGAAGTTTTATATGAAGGAAAATTTTCAGGTGTAAGGAAAGAATGATGTAATGAGATGAACAATGGAAAAAATCTCAAGCTTGGGTATGCCACCCCGTGTCACCCCAAGAAATATTCAAGAGGTACAAGCGTCAAAGCTTGGGGATGCCCAAGGCATCCCCTTCTTCATTAATAAAAATCTCAGGTCTTTCTAGACACTTCATTTTTATTGTTTCATGCACAGTTATGTTGTTCTTGGAGCATCTTAGTTTTCGTTTTTGGTTTTTGTTTGCTTAGCTTGCTTGAATAAAGTAGTTGGACCCCCGATTTTGCTGTGCTGTTTCAAATAAGTTGATTGGTGTTGGAAAGGAGTAGGAAGTTCTTGCTTTAGTAGTACAAGAGGATCTTGCTTTGACTATGACTTAGACTTTATCATGTCATGCTAGATGTTGTTTTGACCTTATGCTTAGTGATTATTGATGTAGCATGACTTGTTCCAAACAATTAGGATTGCTTAATGTACCTTTAAAGAATCATGCGTTGTTTTAGCATACAAAAGCATGGTATTGTGGTATTCTCCTTTGATGCTTTGTTTGGGTTGACTTGGAACATGCTCACACCATGTTATGACTATGAACCAATCACCTTAGCCTCTATGATCATTTAATTTTTGACTTGTGGTACCACTTTATGCTTTGATTAGTAATGTTTTGTCGCTCTGCATTATTATGGCCATTATTGCTCTCTTAGTTGGTCGCTCCCAGTCTTTTGCTAGCCTCCACTTGTATTGAGTAAGCTCTACTCATGCATCCAACTCCCAAGAAACCAAATTATTCCAAAGTGTCCACTATAAATTCCTATGCATGGTGTGTTACACCATTCCAAGTATATTCTTGTTTATCTACCTTCCAATTAAAAAGTCACTTTGTTATGTGAAAAAATACTGATTAAAGCTCTCACAAACTTGATGGCACACTTCTTGCCCTAATAAACTTGAACCATTGTGTCATCTATGTTGTATATGCTTGCACTTATACATTGGAATTAGCAGAACCATGCTGTCATGGGGAACGCTTTCAACATTGCACTTGTACTTTGTACACAGTTGATATCATGCCCTTTTGTCTATGGATGTCGTCGGTGTGAAATGAAAGGGGAGCTTGTAAGTCCATGGAGTTATGTATGTGTGTTAGAGAAACGCCTGGGCCGCTAGCCTAAGCCATGCCTAATCATGGTGGAAACTTGCAGCATCGACATAGTGACATCTATGAAGCATTCTTCTTATAAAAAAAGAGACAGATAAAAAGAAAAAATAAGAAAAGAGGAAAGAGATAAAAAAAGCACCACATTCCATGGTAAAAAGAATGCCGAGATGCTCATTGTCTGCTTGCCTTGTCATTTTGATTATGGGATAGCTCATGTATCATGTGCAAGTGGTACCCCGTTGGCGGTTCTCTATGACACACATGTACTTACTATGATAAGAACTTGCAAGTAACTAAACTTGAGTAGCATGAGGAGTTGCCCTCGTATTCAAGGGGCATGAGATTGCCAACTTATACTTTGTCAAGCATATACTCCATAATTTGTTCACTTCAACCTTAATCACTTCAAGATGCTTATGATAGGGGCAATGAGAGCTGAAAGCTAACAAGTACCATAATTTTTGGAAGCTCTTTTTGAGACTTGAAATCCATGCTTCCCTTATGAAGGGCCTTTCTTCCACTTCTATATTGAGTCTCCACCTTCTACCTTTAGGCACCAGTTAAGAGAGCATAGTTGCCATTCTTAGTTCTTTGTGCATTGTCCCAAAACTTATTGATTGATGCATATTGTTGATATTACTTGTTCTTGTGATATTTGTATCTAGTCACTCTTATGAACTTTGAAGGTGTAATATGCATCTATTTGCTACTCCATGAGGGACAAGCTGAATGCCACTATGCCATGTTTTCTGTATGTGAAACAAACAAATGTTTTTTCAATGCATGTTATTCATGATCTTTGTTTGTAACCTTTCATGTTGCATGCATAGTTACTTTGTCTTACTCTTAGAACTCCATCTTTCATGCTCATGTTTAGATTTCTTTGATCCCAACTTTCAATTCTTGCAAATGGTTTGATCTTGATTTTTATGGTGCATGTCACCTAAAAAATTATTCTTTTTATCACTTACCTACTCGACGGCGAGAAGGAGTTAAGCTTGGGGATGCTTGATACGTCGGAAACGTATCTATAATTTTTGATGTTCCATTCTTTTTTAGTATCTACTTTGCTTTGCTTTGTCTACACTTTGAGGTGTTTTTATATGTTTTCTGGTACTAACCTATTAACAAGATGCCACAGTGCTAGTTGCCTGTTTTCTTCTGTTTTTGGTTCTAGAAAGGCAGAAAATCAATATTCTCGGAATTGGACGGGACAAAAGCCAAAGTCAACATTTTACTGTGGGGAACACGGAGCCAGAGTACGAGACGGAGGGGAGGCACCAGGGGGCCACACACCCTGGCGACGCGGGATAGGGTTATCCGCGCCTGGGGGTGACCACCCTGGGCGCCCTTGCCTCGCCTCTTCGCCTATAAAGACCCCCCGATGCATAAACCCTAAGTACCTGATCAATATTCCACGAATTCGTCTGTTGCCACCGCCACCATCGTCACTAGATCAGGGGGATCTGAAGATCTTCCCGGCACCCTGCCGGAGGGGAGATCATCCCGGGGGCCTTCTTCTTTATCATGCCAGCCTCTGGTATGAAGCGCGAGTAGTTCCACCTTGGACTACGGGTCCATGTAGTAGCTAGATGGTTGTATCTCCTCCTTTTTTCTATCATGTTTAGATCTTGTGAGCTCCGTTCATGATCAAGATCATATCCATTTGTAATCATGCATGTTGTGTTTGCGGGGATCCGATGGATACTGAGATTACTATGTCAGATTGATTAATGGTTTTGTCTTATTGATTCTATCATGTATGTGTTGTTTATGATCTTGCATGCTCTCCGTTTCTAGTAGCTATCTTGGCCAAGTATATGCTAGTGACTCCAAGAGGGGGTATTTATGCTTGATAGTGGGTTCATGCCTCTATTTAATCTAAGGGAAGTGATATAAATCTCTAAGGTTGTAGATGTGCTGTTGCCACTAGGGAGAAAACAACGGTCTCTTGTTCATGGAACAAGTGGATTATTTACCTTACACACTTTGCTTAAAGTAGTTATATGTTGCTTGCAACTTAATACTGGAGGGGGTTCGGATGATAACCTGAAGGTGGATTTCTAGTCATAGATGCAGTTGGATGGCGGTCTATGTATCTTGTTGTATTGCCCAATCTAATCTCATAGGATCATGAATGTCTAGTATTGCATTGTTATGCCTTGCTCAGTCCTGCCAATTGCCCTGCTGTAATTTGTTTACCCAGCATGCCATGTTTGTTTATCTTAAGGTGAACACCTCTGGTGAACTATGGACCCCGACCAATCTTTACCATTGATACATCTTCCACTATTACTGTTTACTTTTTGCAAACCACTATTACCTTCCACACTATACAGTTAATCCTTTGTTTTCAGCAAACCAGTGAGATTGACAACCTCACTGTTCGTTGGGGCAAAGTCTTGAGTTTGTGTTGTGCAGGTCTCCAAGTTGCTAGCAACACCTTTGAGACGTTTCCTTCCTCCTACTGGTTCTATAACCTCGGTTTCTTACTGAGGAAAAACTTGCTGCTGTGCTCATCACCTTGCTCTTGGGGTCTCCCAACGAGGCGTCAACAACATGCCAACAGAGCGCTGATGGAACACGGTGCCGGAAGGATCGTCTACGTGATCTTGAGATCGACAAGTGAACGACTATATCACCCACGAGAATCTACTCTCGTTAACCGCTTTGGAATCTTTAAGGGTGAGTATTCTATTGACTCGTTGCTACAATCTAGTAGATAGATCTTGGCTTGTGTGTGTTCATGCGGTAGATTTTTTTTGTTTTCCATGCTACGAACCCCTACACATATTCCCGCAGGTTCGAGTCTTCCACGTCTAGGTGAGACATCCTTCAACTCGTGAACATTAGGATCTCTGTCCCATACCTTGACAAATGCATCGTTCTCCTTCTCTGAAAACTTGGGAATCGAGCGATCATCATCCGAGTCTGCAGCGTGAGCATGTTCATACCCCCTCGTCCTCTTCATTGTGATCTTCATAGGTATATGGATCTGCCTCAAGCACGGAGGATGCCACCAAAGTTATGCAAGGCGATAATGGAATGTTGATTAGCGAGATAGCTACAAACTCTTCCTCGGTCGGCTCTAAGCTTTCAACATTCAATTTCTCCTCAATGATCTCTTCTCTACCTCTTTCGATGGAACTTGGCTATCCACTCCCTAAGGTTGCAACCATTTCTTTCTCCTCCATAATCTCCTCCAAGTAATCTTCATCGTGTTGATTTCCTGTGCCCCACACAGGCGGTTGGCTTGGACCCGCATCATACACATCCTCACGATGGTCATCGTTGCTTCTTTCAATAACCAAGGGCCGCTTGTTAAAGTCGATGAGAAGATGGACATGCCCGGTGACCTTGACGGCAACCACAACCAAAGATTTTATTTGCGAGTTGTCCACTACCTCTTTGTATAGATCCCACTCGTTGTCACCATTGATCGGTATCATCTGAGTATAAGATCTAGAGCCACCCACATCGCATCTTCCTTCCAACACAACTTTATCACCTTTGTCACTCCCACCAAGTGCGACTCTAACCTTGACAACAACCTCACTAAGATTAGGACTAGTCGGAAAAAATATCACAGTGTTTTTCCATACCACAAACTCAACACCACAGTTCGATTGCACAACACGCCCACCGTGATGCACATGAAGGAATTTTGCATAAGCCATCCATATCAATAGACAAAAATACCAAAGCATCCATTAGCGAATGCATTATCCGACAAAATTGCGATAAATTACATAATTACCAGACTAACTATTAGACATAATTACGACAAAATTCTTTCATATATTATCCATTCAAATTGCAACACAATAATACCAATATCCCTATGACACTCATATATATTGCAAATTATTTCATCATATGTAGCAAACAAACTATCCAATGTCACTTATATATATTGCAAATTGTTTCAACACAATAATATTAATCTACATTACAAACACCAATCAATCTAGCAAAAATATTCCCAATGTATCCTACTACTACTATTACAAGCTCATTCCTGAATCACACAACAAAAATAAAACCTAATACTACAAATTTGGGGGAGGGGGAGACATACCTGAGAGTGGAGAGGACGGGGACGGGGAGAGGCCGAAGGAGGTGCAGCCGGAGGAGCACCGGCCGGCCAAGAGGTTGGGGCAGAGGAGATGCGGCCGACTAGAGGTTGGGGCGAAGGTGGATGAGGTGCGGTGGCCGGCGTCGGAGCGGCCGGATGGCGGAGTCTAGCGATGGACCCTGGAGGAGCAGGTGGGGCGGCAAGACGGGCATGCAGGAGGAGGAGGAACCGCTGCAGCAGCGGGATGAAGTGAATTGGACTAGGACCGGTTGGAGGAGATGGTTAATTTTAACCCTAGGTTCGGCGCCATTTGAAATGGTGCCACGTCATCCCTCCACGCCACCTGCGTCGCTACCTCGCCGACATGCGTTACTTCGGTGCCATTTGAAATGGCATCGACGTGAGGGGTCAGATTCCGAATTAGTTTACCCCGGGATCATATTCGGTTGAAGTTTCCAGAATTGGGCAGATTTGGCAAAAAAATACGAGTGGCGGCGTGCCCTATCGACTGCAGTATGCTTCTTTGCTATGAGCTCGATTTTTTCCTTGACAGGATAAACAACTATAGCAGGCTGAGCGGTCACAGTCCATCAGTCCGTCAAGATTATACGTCCTGTCCATGAAGCCGTTTGAGCTATTTAGATGGCCGCAGACTCACGGACGTCCGTGTCCGCCTATATCCTGACTTCCACCCCGACCTATGTGTCACGGGTCGTCTTCTTCCCAAGCCAATCCCAATCCTCCCATAGTCTTGTGTCCTCCAGCCGCCGCGTGCAGTCTGTTCACCAATCACCTCCGCATGCAGTCCATCGAGCTTGTCTTGGTCCAGGGCCGTTGCGTTCGTACGAGCAGTGACGCCGGCGAGGAGCAGCTTCGGCCCCCCAATCTCCATCGGAATTGAAGCTTCGGATCTCCACTCCAGCGTTCTGACTCCGATGGCCTCTCGTTGTTGATTTGTTCTCTGATTAGGATAGCATGTGGATCTTGGGTTTCTGACCCGTGGTTACGGTATTAGAGCAATTCCAGCAAAGACGCCAAACTTGTCGCGTGCTAAAACAATTGCTAGTTTCGCGTATAGGGCGTGCCTCTCGAGTGGGCACGGCAAAACTTTTACAGCGCAGGAATAAAAAAATATTATATTTCAAAATGAATAAAAAATATACTCCCTTCAATTCATATCTAAATATAGGATTTTACTACCTGACAACCGTTCTATGAATTGTAAAACCGAGCGGACATTCCGACACCAGTTCTCTCCTGGCCAGGCCGAACACGGGACAAGACTTTATATAGCAAATTTTCTTTACGCCGGTTCTCTCCACCGTGAGCTTAGCCAAAAAGTAATTAGCCAGCTGAATTCAAAACAAAAATTCAAAATGTTTTTAAGGTCAAACAGTTTGACCGAATTAAGATCCGTTTTCACCGTTAGGCTAGTCGTGACGAGATCTTCGAAACTAGATCCCATGTTGGTATATTTTGATAACTTTTTTTTGACCAAAAGTTATCCACCCGTAACACAGGAGTTATCCGGGCTTTAGTATATAAGTTATCCATCCAATAACATGTAAGCTATCCAGTACTACAAAATTTACGCACAGTCACGTGTTATAGTAGATAGGTAATTTTTTTATTTATCCATAAGTTATCCATCAGTAACACGAGAGTTATCCAGACTTCAGTATATAAGTTATCCACCCAATAACATATAAGTTACCCACCGCTATAAAAATTCACCTAGGAACATAATATAAAATGTTATTCTAACGGCTCGGCCTCGTTGCTCGTCACCGCTCTCGTAGTATATGGACTACTCAATCTCGAAAGTCTATCGTGTGAAACATCGAACATAATTTCATTAAATCTAGTTTTTTTACATATGATAAAATAAATATAGTCTTATGCTCTATCACCCACCACCTTACGCGCAACCAGTAGTCTAATGCTTTGAGAGAGATAAAGTCTTTGTAATCTAACATCTAGGCTACCGTGTTTCAATTAAACTTGCTCAATATATATGCAAAAACATATATACCCAACACGTTTATATGGTGGATAATTTATGTCTTATAAGATGGATAACTTACATATTATTTCATGGATAACTCACGTATTAGAGATGGGTAACTTTTTGGATCTAATTTTTTTTATTAAAACATATCAACATAGAATCTAGTTTTAAAGATCTCGTCACGATTAGTCCACCGGTGAGAACAGATCATAAATCGGACAAACGGTTTGAGTTATAAAGCTTTTTATTCTAGTGACTCGGCTTTGTCGTCGTTCTCGCGGCGTACGCACGACTTAACCTCGAAAGACTACCATATCAAATATTAATCATATTTTTTTTTAAGAAATTAAATCTAAACTTCTTTTACATATGATATAATAAATATTGTCTTATGCCATACCACCCATCACCGTAAGTCGTAGCGAACAAACGCGCAGCCAGTAGTCTAACGCATCGAGGACGGTAAAGTCTCAGTAACCTAACACCTAAGCTACCGTGTTCGTGCTCAATATGTATGCGAGAACGTATATACCCAACATATTTATACGGTGAATAACTTATGTCTTAGAGAATGGATAACTTACATAATATATCATGGATAACTCACGTGTCAGGGATAGATAACTTTTTAGTCCTAATTTTTTTTTATCGAAACATATCAACATGGGATCTAGTTTTGAAGATCTTGTCGCGATTAGTTCAACGATAAAAACGGATCTTAAATCGGACAAACGTTTTGTGTTATAAAGCTTTTTACATTTTTCGAATTTTGCATTAAATGCTGACATTCATTGTTGAGAATTAGGAAGAGGAAGGAACCGGGGGTGATGGAGAGCCCGTCAAGTTGCGATCGATTCCACGTAAAATCCGGTTGACTAGAGAATAGGGTGATTGATATCGTCTGTCTGCCAAAAATCCAATGATATATGTGAGCCCATCAGGTTTGGCCACCTGCCGACCGGTCTACGGTTAGATTTCCTATAAATATATCTGAATTTAGAAACAAATCTAAATCATCGGAGGAAGTATTACTTTTTAAAAAATAGCTCAAAATGTCCATCCCGTTGACTGTCATCATCCAGAGCCAGATCTGCACGTGCTGCGTCCAACCAAGCCGGGTTGAAACCACTCTCTTGTTCCTTCCCTCCGCTACCGACCCCTGTGACGGCGGCGGCGGCGGCGGCGGCGGCGCGCCCATTCTCCCCTGGGCAGCGAGCCAGCGACTGCGCGTCTCACTTTCTCCCCTCAGCAGTGCGGGCGCCACCGCAGACTTTTTCACCTCAGCAGCGACCGGGCGCCTCTCGCCTGCTAATGGCGCCCTCACCATCGCTGCCGCCGCCGCTTCCGCCGACTGGCCGCGTTGTCGTGCTGTACGCGTCGCAGACCGGAAACGCCATGGACGCCGCCGAACGTGTAGGCCGCGAGGCCGAGCGCGGTGGCTGCCCGGCCGTCGACGTCCTCTCCATGGACAGCTTCGACCCCGTAAGCTCCTAACCCTAGAAAAATCCAGACCGCAACCCTTCCACCTGAGGTCATATGGGACCTTATTTTCTTCTTGCGCAGAGCTGCTTGCCGGGTGAAAGGTCCGTGGTGTTCGTCGTGTCCACCACGGGGCAGGGCGATCCCCCGGATTCCATGAAGGTAGTGATACGAACGTAGTAGTACATTTTTGTTGCAAGTGTTTCGACTCTGCTTTACTAATTGGGATTTTGTTGTCGGTTTGCAGGGGTTTTGGAGATACCTTCTTAAGAAGGAACTTGGTGCCCGGTGGCTGGAAGGGCTCCGTTATGCTGTATTTGGTCTTGGCGATTCAGGCTACCAGAAGTACAATGTTAGTCATCTTACAAGATTTTTTTTAGCTTATGGTTCCGCCCCTGCGGTGCTTTAACACATGATTTGTTCAAATTAACTTTACTTCACTATTTTGGGGGAATTTATTATTGATAGAACAATCAATAGTTTGCTTAATGTTAGAAAAAGAAGTACTATGGTTATGACAAAGCACTTGGTGCTTATGTGTTAGCAAAATGCATTTTCTTGCATGCTCATTTCTCATTTTCTCAGTACATCTTTGCTGCATGCCGCATGTTCTAATGGTGGTAGGGTGCCCTTTATTGCTCACGGATCATGACTCTTACTTCCAAAAATCGTATTGGCTTTTCTGTATACACTGCAGTTTGCTGCAAAGAAGATCGACAGAAGGCTTTTACAGCTTGGTGCAGAACCAATAATAGAGATAGGCTTGGGAGATGATCAACATCCTTCAGGGTATGGTATTAAGCATCTACCTTTTAGGCATCATTTTTTCTTCGTGTTGGCAAACAATTCCTCAAAGTTACTGAGTGATTCTTTTGTTCTTGTATACCAGATACGAAGGAGCTCTAGATCCTTGGCTGCTGTCTTTGTGGAGATCACTGAATCAAGCAAATCTGTCACTTTTACCAAGAATATCTGATATCATTAATCCTAATCTGAATAATTTGGGAGATTCAAAGATCGAAGTCGTATATTACTCTTGTGACGATGCTCCTCAAGATTCCATTGTTTCAGGTATGGTGTTATTTAATGTTAGCGGTAACCTGTATAATGTTGTGTAGTCTCTTCTAAAGATCATATGTATCATTTACTGACCAGACTCCAAGAAATTAATTGAGAGGACACGCTCAGCGTCCCCTGCCCTGAAGTTCCATAATGATGGAGAGCCACAGTACATGTTAAAGATGGCATGTTCTATATCCTCTCCATGTGTTTAACAGTTTAAATCCATTTTCATTTATTGATATTTCTCATTTATAGTTTGATTATATCAAGTTCATATGATCCAGCAGTTCTAAACATGAGTATAAATTCATCTTAAGGAATGTTCTCTAGTTCTAAACCTATGTTGTGTATTAGGTTACTGAATGAAGCATTTGCTCCTGAGGATAACACATTCAAAGGATTTGAACTTATTTTATAAAGCAGACTTTGTAACCTATAATTTAATGGGGTATTGACCTTATACTTCATTAATCATTAGTACTATGCATAAGACTGGATTTACTGTTGACTGGTGGGACACCTTATACTGGGTTTAGCTTCTCTTACTGTTCTTCTTTTCACTGGGCAGGCACTGGGCAAAGTGCCTACACTATGCAAGCTCTAATTACAAGGCAATCTCTATAGCACAAGTTTGTTAGAAGCTTACCACTAACTATGCATGACTGACCTCAACTTGCAATTCTATTTCATGAATGTGGTGCTGCTTTGCTCAGTATGTTCAGTAGGCAAGGCACGATATTTACCATGCTCAAAGAAAGTTTACCTAAATGACTAATGAATAATAGCTGGGTTGTAGTATTTTAGTAAACAACAGACGGGGATAGTAACAGTTCATCATGGTGATGCTCCCCCTGTTTTATGACTAATAGATTGTTGATGTAACAATTGTTTTTATCTAATCAATGCATCTTTATTTGCTTAGTTCATGCCGGTGATGACACTGTTAACTTTTTTAGGTAACGAATCAGCGTTTGACTAAGGAGAATTCTGAGAAAGATGTGCGCCACTTTGAATTGGAGGATCCATCTTCTGTGCGTTCTTTGTTCTTGTTTCATATGATGATGTTAGCTCGCAGTCATCTTCTGAACACATGAAAGAGATTAAATGAATTTTTTAATTTTTGTTATGTTAGGAAATCAGTTATCAAGCTGGCGATGCTTTAGAAATTCTACCAAGTCAGAATCCATCAGCTGTTAATGCTTTCATTGAACGCTGTAACTTGGATCCAGATTGTTACATAACGGTATGTGGCTCTGTTTTGTTTTACCTCGTTGATTCCGTTTCTTGTACCTTTGTATTTTTCTCCGCCAGGAAAGCAAGTAATCATCTTCCTTTAGTTCCCGGTCCACATTAGTAGCTGTCTACACATTGTATGTTGCAAAATTAAGTACAACTGCCTTGACTAGTCATAGATCTGGAGCGATATCTATCATCTTTAGACAATACATCATTTTCGTCTTTCTCCAATGCATGGTTCTTTAGTTTTTCCATAAAACGGGAGAAAGCTAGCGGTAGTTATGCCTTATATCTTCTCAACAAGTCATTCTGTTGCTGTTGTTTTTAACTCAGTAAAAAGGAGACTGTTCTTTGTTTGCCCAGATTCGAGCAAAGGGCGGGGACGAATTTTCCAAATGTTCACTTGTGAATGGCATGATGGATCGCATCAAGTTGAAGACCTTTGTTGCTTTAACGATGGATGTTGCATCAGCTTCCCCTCGGCGGTATTTCTTTGAGGCAAGGACAGTTACCCTGAATGCTTCATCTCATACACCTCTTTTCTACTTGTTTTGATACCGTGTCGAGGCCACTGGTATCCTGATGTATATGTGCTAAAATGTCATCTTGATGTTCATACAACTCATGTTCCTTTGTAGATAATGAGCTATTTTGCAACAGCTGAACATGAAAAGGAAAGGCTCCAGTATTTTGCTTCTCCTGAAGGAAGAGATGACCTTTACCAGTACAATCAAAAGGAGAGTCGGACTGTTCTAGAAGTAAGCTATGTATTTACTGAAGAATTTCTTTATGACGCTCTTGCAATACAAAAGTTACCGTGTGAAACTTTTATGGCAATAGGCCATTTTCTTTGGAATTTATTTTCATGGTTGGACACTGATATGTGTTTTTTTACTGCTTTAGGTATTGGAGGATTTTCCCTCGGTGCACATGCCTTTTGAATGGTTGGTGCAACTAACTCCTCCATTAAAGAAACGAGCCTTTTCCATATCTTCATCACCATTAGCACATCCAAATCAGATACACTTGACTGTTAGTGTTGTATCATGGCTTACTCCTTTCAAGAGGACAAGGCATGGTCTCTGCTCCACATGGCTGGCAGGGCTTAGTCCAAATGAAGGTATGAATTGCTTCTTTTAATTACAGCTGGAAACTTCTCTATTTTTTTCCGTCTGTTCTTTTCCGATGTCAGTGCTCCTCTTGCTGTTGTAATAATATATAATTTTCATTTTAGCTTAGTACATGCACCTACTCAACCCCTCCAACCCCACCCAAAAATAAATAAATAAGCAGCATCAATCCTCTCTAAGTGTCGCTGCTTACGTGCAGAAAATCTTATACCATGTTGGATACACAAAGGATCCCTGCCTCCTCCACATCCATCGGTTCCTCTTGTGCTCATTGGACCAGGAACAGGATGCGCACCTTTTCGAGCATTTGTGGAGGAAAGGGCTGCACAGAGTGTTAGAGAACCAACAGCTCCTGTCCTATTCTTCTTTGGTTGTAGAAATGAAGACATCGATTTTCTATACAAGGACTTCTGGTTAAACCATGCCCATGACAAGGGAGTGTTGTCCCCGAAAGAGGGTGGTGGTTTCTTCGTTGCTTTTTCTAGGGATCAGCCTCAGAAGGTCTATGTACAACATAAGATAAAGGAGCAGGGTGCAAGAGTGTGGAGCCTATTATGCTCTGGGGCTTCAATATACGTTGCAGGGTCTTCTACCAAAATGCCTGCTGATGTTACAGCTGCACTAGAAGAAGTTGTCTGCCAAAAAGGCGGTGCAGCTGCTTCAGCATGGCTCAGGAAACTGGAAAGGGCTGGTAAATTCAACATTGAAACTTGGTCGTGATTGTGATTGTCAAACAGGGTCAAGAAAGTATCTTGGAACAATCAGGTTCCACACTTATTCACGGGGTAAGGAACTGTAGAATTTAGTGTAGATCTATGATGTCAGAAAAAAAATAGAAGTTGTATATCTGTACAAACTTACAGATAGTGAATAATTTGTTCTTGGATAATACACATTACAAGGGAAGCAAAACACCTTCCCTTTTTTCACTGGTGTATCTGTATGATTTAATGAAGTGTTTAGTTTGTAGTAACATTTTTATCATTAGTCAGTATTCACCTTCAAGTTGGGCCGGCCGTTGAGCCTTCTGGCTGTGACCGATGCAGAAGTGGGATGTGTTTGTTTAAGTGTTGTTGCAGACCTGGCACACTTGAATTATCTTCAGTATGCACCTACTTGTCCTTGATCTATGAATCAGTTTCCCTTTTTGTGGCCCTGGAAAGGGTTAAGACAACCTTGAGGTGGCATCTTAATTGTTTGGTTATTTGGTGAGATCCAATTTAGCTTTACAGTACAAGTGATAACCACAGCATTGACGATCAAGAGATGTAAATAAATACCAGTCCATTTATTGCGTCATCGTGCTAAACTATACAGCAAATAGCCCACTCTGTATAAGCAGGCAATACTGGCAACACCAACCAAATACAACAAGTGGAAACAACTCAACTCAACTGTATGCTGGTACAATATAGCAGTATCTGCGGAGGCTAGACCATAACCAACCCAGACATCCAGATAACAGAGCACTGAACTGTATAGTGGTGTTTACGAGTCGTCTTCAGCCGCTGCGGGTCCAGACGACGTGGTCCTGCGGCAGGAAATGGCAGACCGGGACCGTGCCGGGCTTCACCTTGAGCACCTGGAACGCGACGTGCTTCGGGTTCCAGCCGGCCGTGTCGGCGTGGCACACCGCCACGGCCTCCACCGCCGTGCCGTCCCTGCCCACCATCGACACCGTGTACGCCCTCGTCGCCTGCGTCAGGTGGCACGCGAACACGGCGTACGCGTACGGCTCCGCGTGGCAGGCCACGAGCTGGTCGGCGCCCGCCGCGCGCTTCACGCCGGTCATGGTGTACTCCTGCTTCGGCGAACCCTCCTTCCCGACGACCGTGGAGACGGCCCTGACGTGGCTGGTCCCGAGGCTCGACGTGGCGAAGTCCACCATGGACTCCAGCGACGTGGCGCACGACTTCTTCTCGCCCTTGGCGGCCGTCGCCTCGCACTCCTTCAGCGTCTGCGTCATCTCCGCGGCCTCCACGGAGTCCGGCTTCACGGAGAAGCGGCTGAGGATCTCGGGCACCTTCTCCGAGGAGAACGGGATGGCGTCGGCCTCGCTCCGCGGCAGGAACTTCTCTCCCGCGCCTGGGGTGGCCATGAAGTGCACGTCCAGCTTCTTCCCGGCGTGGAGGTCCTTCTCCTGGAAGAAGAGCGCGGCGCTGGGGTCGTCGTGCACCTGCGTCTCCGTCGCGGCGTAGTTGTACATGAAGGGGGAGACGTTGACGTTGACGGGCTTCCCGCGGGGCCTCACGTGGACACCGACTCCGCCCTTCCCGACGCCCACCGTGGTGCCGCCGGGCTTACCGTAGCCAGGCTTCACGTTGACGCCGACACCGCCCTTCCCGACGCCGACCGTGGTGCCGCTGCCGCCGGGCTTGCCGTATCCAGGCTTGACGTTCACGCCCACGCCGCCTCCCCCGACACCGACGGTGGTGCCACCGGGCTTGCCGTAGCCAGGCTTGACGTTGACGCCCACCCCGCCTTTCCCAACGCCGACGGTGGTGCCACCGGGTTTGCCGTAGCCAGGCTTGACGTTCACGCCCACTCCGCCTTTCCCAACGCCGACGGTGGTGCCACCGGGCTTGCCGTACCCAGGCTTGACGTTGACATCCACGCCGCCCTTGCCGCCGACGCCCACCGTCGTCCCGCTGGGCTTGCCGCTGCCGGGCTTGACGTTGACGCCAACGCCACCCTTACCAACATCAACCGTCGTGCCACCGGGCTTCCCATGAGCCGCGTCGACATGGACACCGCCCGAGCCGACGTTCACCGACGTGCCCCCGGCTATGGCCAAGCAGGGAGAAGCCGGGTCAATATTTTGAATCCAAGTGTACCGAAGATGCGTGCTTGAGAAACAGGGTAGTAGTACTATACCTGGAGTGTAGAGGAGTTGAGAGAGGGAGCTCGGCATGGGAGTGTTGGGGAGAGCAGACTCCCAGTATTGCTCCGGAGCCCGAGCTGCATGGCTTCCTACCGACGCAATCTGCACGCGAATTACTGTACATGGTTAGCTACTAGTTTCTGACCGTTAACACTTCGATGAAAGAACCGCTATTGTCACGGCCTATATGCATGATGTTAGCAAAGTCAGAGTATCTTCATCTAAAAATAAATTAAAAAATCAGAGTATCTTCCGGGTTTAGCACCGTGTATATGTTGTGCATAAACCTTTCGATTTCACGAGTAATCAACTTTTCAACATATGTCGCTTAATATAAGTAGTTATGTTGCAGTTGCAGTCCATTTTATTTGGATTTTATTTTTATATTCGCACCATGTTATATGGGGACATGGAGCTAGTATATATATGCGCTGTCAGCTAAACCTCCTATCAAATAGTATTTTTCAGATGCAGATCGCCTTATGTACATGTTGAGCAGTACCAAATAAACAACCATGTAAAGAACAACAAACAGATCGAGCAATATTCCTCCCACAAGAAGTAGAGAAAACTACTACACTACGAGTATGAACACAACCACATGTACATCTACGGGTGTCGGAGATACTACTAGTAATGAACTGGGAACGAAAAAGGATGGTCATGGTAGTGAGGAACTGACCAGTAGGAAGCCAAGGAGGCCGGCGAGGAGCCTATCCATTGGTGAAACTCAGAGGGTGAGCTGCGCTTGGAACGATGCGGAGAGAACACAGAGGAGAGGGAGATGATGTCCCTGAACCTGGCACAGATCGATATTTATAGAACCAAGTCAGAAAGTAGCTAGGGAGGGGGTTGGGGGAAATTAAGATCTATTAACTGCCCCGATGCAAACACTGCAGCACTCGTAGACAGTAGTGGCAGCAGCGTATCGCTCGGTCGCCGAGTACGGCTGTTTAGATACGTCGCCGGGCACTCACTGATAGCTAGGGCTGCACCTGTCGAGCTAGCTAGACACCAACACCACCGTACGCACGCACGCGAAGAACACCGTCCGGTGCAGCTCAACTGGCCCGGCCGGCCGCTCGCGCGCGAGATATTGAATGCCGGTCGCCGTCGGTCGTCCCATGCCGATGCGCAGCCACCGGCTCCGGCTGGCTTCGTGGCGGGCTTTCTGGCTTCTCGGACTGAACGACGGTTGCTCGGCGAGCGCGACGGCTGCGCTGCAGAGTGTCCCATGGGATCGAGATCGTTCGCCGCCTGGCCACTTCACACGTGCCTGCCGCCGATCGAGTGGGCTGACTGATGTACTGTACTACCATGTTGTATAAAGAGTATGGTAGGATCGAGCATCATTTCTCCGTTGCTGATTTGATTTCTCAGTAGTATAAGAGCATCTCCGCTCCAAACCCAGGCCAAAAACCGGACCTTTTTTCGGCCGGACGAAACAAGTTTTCAGTCTGTATACGTCGAGTTTCCCACTCGCATACCCAGGCCGAATTCCCACGTTCGGCTAAATTTCATTAAAGATGGGCGGATTTTATTAAAGATGGACGAATATAGGCGGATTACATCGAATTTGAACTAAAGTAGTACATAATAAACTAAGAAAACATTAAAAAGGACGCCGCCGTGGCCTTCGTCGACTCCGTCGCCGTTCTACATGCCGAAGTTGTTGTAGAACACCGTATAGCCGGGATCGGCCCTGCCATCATCCTCGCCGCCGTCGTCGTCGTCGTCGCTCGGCGGCTGGTGCTGGCGGGAGCTCCCCTGGCCTGGGTCGCCGCACCTCCATGGCTGGTAGGAAGGGCCGTCCTCCTCGTCGTCGTCGAGGACGAAGAGCGGGGCGCCCTCGTAGGCGAGCTCGTGCCTGGACAACGCCCGTCTCCGGGCCGTCTGCTGCTGTAGGCGGCGGACGCGCTGCCGCTCCGTCTCCTCCCAGTCCGCCCTGGACCATTCCAGGATGTCCGGCGAGGAGGGCTCCACCAACGACGGCTGCGGCGCCGAGTCGCGGAGCGACTTCTCCAGCGCCATCCTCAAGGCGCTGTCTTCGGGCGGCGCCGAGCCTTCAGTCTTCGGGCGGCGAAGGCGAAGGTGGCCAGTTGGCGATGCCGTCACGCGTGGCTCGCCGATGACGATGCCGCGCGAGCGTGTCCACGTCGGCGAGCGCACAGGCGAGCCCGCCTCGCGCTTGACTGGGCGCAGCCCCGGCGAATCCCTAGTCGGCGTACGCAGCGGCGTCGAGCTCAAGGAGTGGGAGGCCGAGGCGGAGAAGGAGGAGCTCAAGCTGGCCATCCTCCTCGGCATCCAGTTCGCCGGAGGGCGCTGCCCCGACCTGGCCGCCGGTGTAGGTGTGCGCGGGAAGCCGAGGCGCGGCGTGTTCCCGGCATTGATGTGCTCCAGCACCGCCTTGAGCGTCCGGCCTGGCGCGCTCCAGAAACACCGGCGGCCGGCCGAGTTGTTGCGCTTCGGCGGCGACTCGTTGGGCGGCCCCTCGTGACGGGCGAGCTCCTGGGCGCGGCGGTCCGCGAAGAACTGCTCCCAGTACATGAGGTTCCCGGGGCTCTTGGCGGCGGATGTGTCGTCCATGGCGCCGATGTACTCCTGGATCTCGTACGGAAGTTCTTCTAGCGTGGGCGCCGGCGAGGGATGCCGCCGGCGCTCAGCTTCCACCCCGGATGGTTCAGCGTGTCCGGCGGCGCCATATAGCCGGCCTCGTAAAGAAGGCACACCTCCCACGCCTGGAGGGTGCGCCGGCCGAAGCCGTTCGCCGCCGCACCGTCGCCGGGGTATCGTTCGGCCATGGCTAAAGTGGGGAGGGGAGAGTGAGAACGTTCGCCGGAGATTTGGGCTGGTGGGCTGGGGGAGCTGTGAGAGAGTGTGAGGAACTCCGGCGAGGAGTACGGCTTATATAGGCCGAGGTGGGCGGCGAGGACGGAAGGGGTGTAGCGCCGAGGACAAGAAAAGGAGAAATGACGGAAAGTTAGTGCTCGCCGGTCCGTCGCTGGAGCCGAGGCGGCGGCGTTGGCGCGGCAATTCAGCGACGTGTGGCCGACGCGACGGGAGTTAATGTCCGGCGGTCGCCGCGTGTTTCCAAGGAAGACAACGACTCGGCTTCCGTCGCTGACTCAGCGGGTCCACGCGTCGCTTGTTTTTTTTCACCGAGTTCGCTGCGTGTGGCGTTCCCAGAACGTACCCGGGAATCTAGGTTCGACCTAGGTAGTCCGGACCAAAATTGGTCTAAATAAACAAAAACAGATTCATGGATACGCGGCTGAACCAATTTTGGACGTCCGGATCGACGTCCTAGATAGACGAGCGGAGATGGACGAACTGCCGGTCCATGGACCGCACCGGCCACCATAATTGTCGTCCATCTCCGGTGGTTGTGGGATGTCCGGGTATCGCCCAAAGCACTTATTATTGGGTGATGAGAGCCATAACCATGCTGCTGGCCTACGTTCGTATGTACGCACGCACGGGGCACGGGCTAAGGTTCTGCTGCCGTGAGAGCGTACGTGTTGCTCCCTGATACTCCATGATGCAGGCATGCGTCGTGGTCGGCCTTTGAGGGTGACAACTCTCTCAAGGGGCCTAGGGCAGTAATGGGTTGTGGAAACTTGGTGCAGCCCGTCGCGCTGATAGTTGGGAGTTGGTTTGGAGGCAAGCGCGCTGCACACGAACTAGATACCGGACTTGAACTATCCTTTGCTTGCATCCGGCCACCACCTTCTGGTCGCTGGAGTAGTGTTGGACCGTTTTTTTTTTTTCCGGAAGAGTGGTAGGTCCCTAGAAGCTTTTCGTTCAGCGGTGGAGTGTAAATTACATACAGGACCTCAAAGAAAAAGGAAATTACAAACACGCCCAAAGCTTTTGCTCTAAGGACCTTATCAGAAACTGGAAATGCAACCAGGTCCAGCTCCGACGCCACCACTTCTTCGCATTGGATGTCCTGGCTGATGTCCTGGCTCTCTATGGCATAAGGCCAGACTGGACTGGAGGAAAACACTCAAACCTAACCTACTATCTACAGAGGGGGTCCAACCTCCCCTCTCCTAGTCATTTCGGTGGATGAGGTCGTCGGAGGAGCAAAGGGGAGCTAGCGAAAGAGGTAATTCTCAAGGTTCAGAGGAGAGATAAGGAGAGGGGGTTTAGTTCAAAGGCATCTTCTTCTTGGAACCTGCATGCTCAAATCACTCGTCTCCATGACTCTCTAGACTAGGTTCAAGAGTTTGAGATGGAGCAAGGGTTGCCACCATCTTGACCCGTCCTGGACATTCTCTACATCCTAGGATGCTGCTTAGTGGCTGAGCCTGGGCCAAATGGTTGGGGCTATTGGCTAGGGAGATATTCTGGGCCAGTATTGGGGAGGGATGTGCCAAATAGAGGACATTTTAGGGCGGGGCGGGGTGGGGGATGGGCCAAATAGAGGACATTTTTAGCCACAATGTGGAGGGGAAGGGTGAGCTACGCATAGCTCTGTTGTTAGGGATGGCAATGGGCCCCGAAACCCACAAACCCGATGGATACCCGCCTTAAATGGGGAGGGTTTGGTAAAAAGTTAGACCCTCCAAGTTTAATGGGGCGGGTATGGGGGTGGCAAACCCATACCCGCAGACCCGCAGACCCGCTCTAAGCCTTAATCCTATCCCTAATAATCATATGACTAACCACACGTCCACGCGGGCCATGCACGCAGACAACACACATCACATGCACACGCTGGAATATGGAGTCCTGAAGACAAGACACGCACGCACGCGTCCATTTTCACCAAACCCATCCTACTATCCTATTGTTTTCTTCCCGCATGCGTCAGCGTTGCTCCCGTCTCATGCGCTGGTGGGTACCCGTCGAGGCCCCGAACCCGGCCGGGTCACGGGTATGGTAAGAAATGAAACCCGACAACTTAAATGGGGCGGGTATGGGGGGACCGGACCCGGCCCCAAACCCGGCGGGTGCCATCCCTATCTGTTGTTGACTTTGTAGGCCATCTCAATGCACAGAGCATGCCGCTGCTATGGCCTGATATGGATCGACCACTGTTGCATTTCGATCTGGGTCGCTCACCCCTGCATTTGAGCTAGACCGAAGCCACCACTCTATCTTGCTTTGTTTCTTACGTTGCAGTGGAATGACCTTGTTTTGCTTGATTAGTTACTATTCACCTTCTAGATGCAAACAACTTCCTCCTAGTCGCACATGCAGCTCTTTCGGCCCGCTTTGCACAAAAACCGCAGATTTGACTATTCCTCTTAACGCGGGCTCCTTAAGAATTATATGGTACAAAGATTCCATGCAGTAACCAAACAGGTCATACTTGACTCCTAGAGCAAGCATGAACGCTTTATGGGCAACTAAACACAACCTTAACCTAAATGCTACAATTGAATTTATGTTCTCACCTTGCACGAGGACTCCTATTTTGTATCATCTAGTACTATTTGAGCTTATTCATGGTCACATGTCATACACACATACACCATAAGTTCATCGATGAAGAATGCCACTAGGGCCATGTATCTTTGTTATTGCATAGACTGGATGTAAGTGGTATCTTCGCGATATTAATATATTTTATTTATCAAAAAAATCTTTAAATGAGCTCCTCCCCTTTCCTCTCTCTCTCTCTCTCTCTCTCTCTCTCTCTCTCTCTCTCTCTCTCTCTTCTCTCTCTCTCTCTCCAAAAGGTTGTGTCTGGTGATGGAGAGAGTGGCCGATGGTGGAGTCCCAAGTGCAACGGTGGACAAGAAGGACCTTATTGTATTTTCTTTTTTATGTTTAGGGTCCTTAGTGCAAAATTTGAGGATGGCAATGCATTTTCCTTCTTTCTCAGGGTTGGTTCTCATCGTATCACGTAACTCCATCGACCGTGTTTAATGCAACATCTCGGTCCTTCTAGGCCATTCCTTGTTCAAAAAAAACTCCTTATCAATATGAAAACGGATTGTTTTGTAAAAGTCCATGTCCTTGGTGTGGACGTGGTTGTCCTGTCAGTTTGGTTTTGTTTTGAGTTTGATCTCTGGTTCATGAAAATCTCGTTGGTTCTTGTAAAAGAGACTGGTAACGGCGGTGATGGGAACGGCCGGCAATATTCTTCAAGCATGGGCTCTAGAACCAACACACCTGAGTCTGATGATTTTATTTTTTTGCGACTTTGACAAGTGTATGATCAGGAATGTTAATAGCACTGTATCCATTAACCAGCGCTCAATCTCTGCCATCCCTATCTTCACCGCTGTCTACCACTTCTCCCTGTACATTTGCTCCACTGAAAGCAGTGCCCGAGCTGCACCAACAGGGAAGTGAACAAGTCTATATTTCTGATTTAACCCAGTAGCTAGCTAGTAGTTCAGGCAGCAGATGGCTGATGACCGACGGCCATTAATTCGATATACTCCCTCCGTCCGCAAATAAGTGTACATCTAGCTTTTGCCTAAGTCAAATATAATAAAGTTTGATCAACTTTATAAAAAAATATAGAAACATATATTATATCAAATTGACATATTATGAAACTATATTTAAAAATAATTCTAATGATAACAATTCAGTATCATAAATATTGGTACGTTGTCTTAAAAAGTTAGTCAAACTTTACTACATTTGACTTTGGACAAGACTAGAAGTACACTTATTTGCGGACCGAGTGAGTATATAGCTAGCGCCATTGCTATATTTGTGCAGAGCAGAGCATCGATCTCAACTGCTTCTTTGATGAGGCAATGTCGTAAACAAGACCGACACATCTTCAACCTCAAGCAATCCACTCTGACCTCTGGGACGGCAGCCTGATGAGTGAGGACATGTCTCTGAATGCTTGATGCCGATCATAAATTGCGTCACCATAAACCGCTAGCTGGTTGACTGGTTCTCAGTACATTTCCTGGTAAATGGATTCAAATCTGCCATTTTCTCAGTACACTTACCGCCGTACGTATGCCCATCCTGTCCTTGTTGCATGATCGAGTCTTCAGCGAAACCGGCACGAGTATATAGGGGTACGCGCAGTTGGGAGGGACGCACGCACGGCCCGCCTTTTCTCAGCACGGTTGGGCGTTGGGCAGCGAGGCGTTACGTACAAAGTTATCATTAGCTCACCTCGAAAAGCAGCTTTTCCGGACACTGGGTGCATATGCATGGTTAGCCCATCCGAACATCACATCTGATATTCCCTCCTCGTCCAAATGTTGGTTAATTTTGATAATACTCCCTCCTCGTCCAAATGGACTGCATACCGTACACTTTTATACTCCCTCCGTTCAAAAATAGATGTCTCGGATTTTTCAAAATTTGAATGAACCTATATACTAAATAGTGTCTTGATTCATTCAAATTTTAACAAATCTAAGACATCTATTTTGAGACGGAGGGAGTATATGATATACATTTGGGATTGCAGAGGTCTCACAACTGCACTCTGCACAAGAGAAAACTATATGGTTATGCAAATCCTTAGTTGCCTATCATCTTTGTAATCGCGCTCACCTAAAATATTATGCATTATTAGCCTAAAATCTTAGTACTAGTTAGAGTCCAGCACAATCAAAATCTTGGTGATGAGTATGGATGGAGGTATAACTTTGGGTCTTTGGTGAATGTGAGTGCAATATTTGCTTGTATGTTATATATGAAGAGCCTTTCAGATGAATATGGCTGGATGTTGATCTAATGCGGTGGAGAATAACGTAGGATCTAGTACTACAATAAAAACAACACCAAACAAGGAAAAAACCACCTAAAATTCATCAAATACTACTGGTACTACTAGCTAATTTAACTACTCTTGATTAAATGATGTATGAGAAATCCAAGGCTGACAAAAGACTCCTTCTATTCAGCACAAAAATGTTACAATAAAAAGGTTGTTAGAAGTCACAGTGAGGAATCAAGGACCAACGAAATTTATTAGGATAATTAAAGGCATCTCTTGAAAAAAAAAATCTACACTATATATTGACTACATATTAACAAAGTGTAGTGACGATAGTCGTAATGATTTTACATTTGGGAGATGCATCACACACTTTTGAGAGAATCCTAACATGTGGGCTCAATGCATCAACACGGAAGAAAGCTATTGTACAAAAATTGGTAGGGCTCTTAGCCCACTGGTAGAAGCACAGTGGCCCACCATGCTGAATAGAGCCTTTTTTCCTTGTGTTAGAGGAACGAGGTAAGGGAATCCTCTACACCAATATTTTTTGTTTTAAAATAATAACTCAAATTAGCACCCAAGAGGACTTAAATCTGTGTGATTGTGTTATACATCCACTCCCATAATGGAGTGAGCTAAATTAATTTCTTTGCTGAACCGAGCCCTGGTGGGCCAAATACAATTTTGCGGGTGGAATTATGTGTCTCACAAATATTTTTCTTAATATATTCTCACGGGGCTCCTCCCCGTTGTTCTTTTTTACAAAATTTGATTTAGTGTGGTATTTTAGGCTTAAGCCCATACACAAATATATTAGTTGATAAGGATAGTCTTTATCTGAGTCCTTTCAAATCTTTAATTTGGTTTTATAATTATGCGTCCAGTGGTTGTGGAGAAATGTTATGCTCATTCATACTTATACCCTCTTAAATATTTGTATTCTCTCCAAATCACTACATCGTCATCTTGTATATATATGGGAATTGTTATTTTTTTGTGGTTGCATGATTTATTTTTTATATAACATTCTCTCTGATTATCCTCTCAAGATGTGTTGTTACATTGTTTTATTATAAACACGTCAAATTCTACAATGATTTAAATTTTCTGGGTTAAAAAAGTCATATAGTTGTGATATATTCATGTGATATATACCAGCCTTTCTTCAAAAACATGCAGATTGCATCACTACTAATTTTTCTTCCATTGTAAATGTATCAATACAATATCATCTTTTCATGTCAGATGTATTAGCTATATCCCTACAAAAAAAAGATGTATCAGCTATATGTGTGTCTGAATTTACACTTGTCTGAACGTGTATCACAGATACAGTTTTTCTTGTCCAGATGATTTTCTTTTTCAATATGCATATACTCCTTCCGTTCGCAAATAAGTGTACTTCTAGCTTTGTCCTTAGTCAAAGTTAGTAAAGTTTGACTAACTTTATAAAAAAATATAGCAATATTTATGACACTAAATTGGTACCCATAGATATATTTTCAACAATTATTTCGATAGTGCCTTTTTTAATGCTTTTCTACTTTTTATTCCCTAGTTATGTCGTTCGTGTGGCTGATGACCCACAAGTATAGGAGGTGTATTGTAGTACTTTCGATAAATATGAGTGTCGATCCCAACAAGGAGCAGAAGGTGCTGAACAGTGGTATCGAGCAGGAAATCCCTGTAAATACTTAGCAAACGGATTTTTAGTGGTTTTCTGACAAGGCAATAAAACAAAGATCAAGTAACAAAGGCAGTAAACAAACGGAACAAGTGGCCCAATCCTTTTTTAGCAAAGGACAAGCCGGTGTAAATACTTATAAGGACCAAACGATCTCGAGGACACATGGGAATTCTATCAAGTGCTTTCGATTCAAATAGCTGAGTACTCTTCTCCGGTGTCCGTAAGTGTGTGGGTGAACCTATGCTAACATACCGCCCTTCCTAGGACTAATACATACTTGTGATTAAACCCCCTACAAACATCCGTAACTACAGGAAAGTAATTAAGATATAAATCTAACCACAGCCTTAAACTCTGAGATCCTACACTCCCTTGTGCAAAGGTGTCCTAACGGGGGTTCAGGTTTCTATCACTCCGGTAACCCCACAATTAGTAGCCAAATACACAATGCATCCCCCTAGTCCCATAAATGGTGAAGTGTCATGTAGTCAACGTTCACATGATACCACTAGAAGAATAGCACCACAACTTAAATACTAAACCATTGAATAATAAATCATCACAGATTCACTACTAACAACATGACTTCTCCCATGTCCTCAAGAACACAACGAACTACTCACAAGACATCATATGGATCAAGATCAAAGATGATATGGTAATGGATAACAATCTAAACATAAACAATAATCCAATGGTTCCACTCACAAGCATCAACTACAATAGTAATTAACACCGGGAAAGTTCCCCCTAAGAACTAAAGCAATATCCAACACAATTGTTACAGCAGGACGGAGTGGTGATGATGGTGCTGGTGGATATGATGGTGTGGATGATGATGATGATACCGATGAAGCCTAGCTTGATGATGGTGTTGATGGCGACGATCTTCCCTCTCCGGGAAGGAATTCCCTCGGCAGAAATCTGTCTGCCGAAGAGATCTTTCTCTCTCGATGTTTTCCGTCCCCAGAGGCGGCGGAAATCTATCTGCGGTCGCTCCCCGAGGCTTAGGGTTCCGTAGGGAAGATATAGGCGAAGAGGGAGAGTCGGAGGCCGGGCAGGTGGGCCACACCTGCCCTAGGCGCGGCCTTAGGTGGGCCTGCACCTAGGGGGGTGTGGGGCCCCTGCGGCCCCCCTTCGCTCCTCCTTCTGGCTCCCTTTGTCCTTTGAGAAAATAACATGTTTCCATATTTTTCTGGTATTTTTCTGATCTTCGCAAAATTGCACCGAAACGTCTTCTTTTTCATCAGAATCCAGACTCCGGCAGTCCATCCTCCAAGAATCATCCAACATGCATAAACAGATGAAAATCCATAAGTAATACCTCATAATAAGACAAATATCAATGAATAGAGGTAAATTATGATATAGAATGGTGATGAAAATTGGGCGTATCAACTCCCCCAAGCTTAGACTTCGCTTGCCCCAAGCGAAAACTAAGCTCAGTAAACATGTCCATAGGTTTATGGAGTGAAGTGTCGATAAAAAAATACGAACAAGAAGCATCACACTTACCATTGCACAACTCATAGAAGAAAGCAACTCACCATTATATAACTTAGCTTGCAACCAAGCACAACAGTCACAATAGAGATGCATAAAGATAAATCATAATTGGAATTGGCAAGCTTGTTCTTGGTCAGAGAACACTTGGCAAACAGTTTCACAAAAAGCTTTTTGTAAAATTTTCAAAACAGGAGCACTCTTTGCTCAAAAAGGTTTTTCACAAGTGAAGGCTTTCAAAGTAATATTCAATAGATAAGAGTTTTGTGCAAACAAGGAAGATGAAGAACATGATTGATAAATCACCATATGAATGCTTGAAACACAACAACTCAAATGCTTGCTGGAGATAGAGAGGAAGTAGGTTTACTGACTCGACTTGGAAGTGGAAGAAAGGTCCCTTCTTAGATGGAAGCAAGGATTACAAGTCATAAAGAGCTTCCAAAAGATTATGGTACTTACTAGTTTTGAGCCCTCATTGCCCCTATCATAAGCATCTTGAGATGATTAAAGTTAAAGTGAACAAAGATGGAGTATATGCTTGATGAAATATAAGTTGGCAATCTCATGTCCCTTGAATATGAGGGCCACTCCTCATGCTACATCAACTTTGGGCCCACGCAAGTTCTTGTCATTGTAAGTACTTGCATATCATTGAGAACCGCCAACGGGGTACCCCTTGCACATGGTACAGGAGCTTTCCCATAACCAAAATGACAAGGCAAGCAGACAGTGAGCATCTCAGCGATCTTTTTATTTACCATGTGCATAGCTTTTTATTGAGGATGCTTCACAGAATACTCACTATGGTGTTGCTGCAAGTCTCCACCATGATTAGGCATGGCTTAGACTAGCGGCCTAGGCATTTGTCTAACACAAAGTACAAACTCCATGGACTCACAAGTTCCCCTTTTATTTCACACCGTTGACATCCATAGACAGAAGAGCATGATATCAACGATGTACAGAGTACAAGTGCTATGTTGAAAACGTTCCCCGTGACAGCACGATTCTGCTAATTCCAACGTATAGATGCAAGCATATACAACTTCGATGTCCACAATGGTTCAAGTTTATTAGGGGCAGGAAAATAAGGTGTGCCATCAAGTTCGTGAGAGCTTTACTAACTAGTTTTCACATAACAAAATACTTTTTAATTCGGAAGGTAGATGAAGCTTGAGAATATGCTTGGAATAGCAAAAGCTACTAGGTAGATATGTTGGACACAAATGGCAAAGGTTTGGTTCAAAGGGATTTGGAAACATGAGAAGTATGCCTTCTCAAAATAGGTTTTTGGCTAGCAAGGCTGGGTATCAAGAAAGAGAGTTGAAAGAAACAAGCAAACATACAAGTAATAAAGCCAAACATGCACTCTTCCTTGAAGACACAAAAGATCTTAAATAAAGAATACTAATCTTATGAGCCAACAAGAAAGAAAATAAATGATACCAAATACCTGTAAGCTTTTTCTTTCTCCCTTTCTCTTTTTCTTTCAAACCTCAAAAATTGTTGCTACTGACTAGAACTTGGTTTGCCAAAACCAATTTAGATCCACTTGATGCTCCCAAAGTGGTGCCAGTACTGATCAACAAGATCCATCATATAATAGAGATTGCAAACTAAAATAAGAAGTGCAAAAAGTAAAAGATGAAACTTCTCATTAATATTCAATAAAGGCACTCACACCAAGGGATACATAAATAATCAACTAAAGGAGAGATACTTCCACATGCAAACCAAACTATAAGATAACTTCTCTACCACAGATATGAATCCACTAAAAAGGTAAAAGATGAAAGATAATGGTGGTGATACCGAGGCACTCCCCCAAGCTTGGAACAAGCCAAGGGGATGCCAAACCTGATGACGAATTACTCCTTTGGTGGTGGTGGTGTTCTCTTGATAAGCTCTTCAATAAGTTTCTTCAAGTCCTCCAAATCGAAAGTCAGAGTACAAATTAACTCTGAATTATGCTCAATGCAGCCCATGATAAATTCGGACCGAGGATCCCAGTCCTTGTTAATCTTTCTCCATTCTTCCAAATTAGAACGTTTCTTCCCTGCACAGTTAGAACAAGGGGTACTAGGAGGAAGTGTGCGTGGAGTGAGAATATGACGCGGAGTTCTCCCTCCTGTAGACATCCGTGCTGTCCTCCTAAGCTTGGTAGGTCGTGCCACCAAACCAATGCTTCCGACGGTAGCGCGAGTGTCATGTTGCTTGTCCTCCTCCATGTCACCTTCATATCCTACTGAAATCTCCTCCTCCTTGGGGACTTGAGGTTCTTCTTCATCGGGCTTCTTTCCTTTGTCGTTGGCGGAGGCCATGATGCTCTAAACTTGAGAAGATTTCTTGATAGAAATAGATAAAAACGAAAACACGACGAGAACACGATGCACGAGCTCGGGGGATCCGGGGGATTATATATTACGAAGTTTCAATGCATAAGGAAGGTTTTGACATGGAAACGAGGTGGAGACAGAGTGCAGGGAGGGGACACCCCCTCAGGCGCGACCAGGCTGGGCCCGCACCTGGGGTGGGTTTTTCCACCCCGGGCTCCGTTTCCTCCTCAATTTCATCTTGTAACTTCCCTTATGTATTAAAAACATCAAAAATATAAAAATATTGGAGTTTCACGAACCTTCCGTTTTCACCACTTTTACCTATTCAAAGATGAACCCTGTAGATTCCTTTTCTCCTTCTCCTAAAAATTTCCTTCATACAAAACCCTTGCACAAACTCAATGACAACATTAGTGTAAGCAAAAAACAATAACCTTTAAGATCACACTTCAACTGAAAACCCATCAAAACAAAAGCTTCTATAAGAGGCAAATGCAAAGGATGGCAGAAATCTATCAAAACAGACCAGCAGGTAAAGGTTGAATTTTTCGAGAACCTTTTGTTACTCAAATACTAATGAAAGATGGGTAACAACCTGGAGAACAAGATCAGAAAAATGCAGATCCATCCGAAGTACTGAGCTTCCTCACGAATTTTTACAATACAACACAAAAAATCTGTCCCAGGACAGCAACTTTTCACAACTCCTCTACTTCACAAAAGTAGTTGAACTTGACACAAAAACGAAAACAAAAAGGATAAGGAGCGGTTATTAATGAGGTAATAACTTCCAAGACTCGACAAAACTCTTGGGTAATCTCCCAACAAGTACTTTTCTTTAATGCCTTTAAGTTAGGCTTGAAACTTCCAAAGATGCTCACATAGGATATATATATTTGAAGTGAAAGAGAGCATCAAGAAGCAAATAACCAACACACTTGAGTCTAACCCACTTCCTATGCATGGGGGTATCATGAGAAAACGAATTGTTGAAACAAAAAGCCACAAGCATAGGAAGGCAAAACAGATGCAACTTTAAAGCTTTCAACATAAAATGGGGAAACTTAACATTATTGAGATACATGAAACCATGTTTCCCTCTCTCATAATAACTTTCAGTAACACTTTTAATAAAGTTGACAATATAGCTATCACTGGAAACAAATTTATCATCAGAATAAGCATACTTACAGTCATCAAAACGAGGTCCAAGGTCATAGACTTGATCAATAAAAGCAAGTTGTTCCATCCTGAAATCTTTATTAGGCAAGCTATTTTCACAAGGAGCTTTAGCAAATTTGGAGAAGTTAAACTCATAAGAATCTCCATCAAACTTAGTTAAAACTTTTTCCTTCTTACAATCAATAATAGCTCCACAAGTGTTCAAGAAAGGTCTAACCAAAAATGATAGGGCAAGTTTTGCTAGCTGCTGAATTAAGCACTAGAAAATCAACAGGATACTTAATCTTACCACAAAGAACCTCCACATATCTTACAATGCCAATGGGCCAAATGGTTTCCTTGTTAGCAAGGTGAATAACCACATCAATGTCCTCAAGCTCACAAGGACCAATCTCATGCATAATTTCCCTCTAAAGCTCATAAGGAATAGCACTAGAACTAGCACCAATATCACATAAACCATAGTAGCAATGATCACCAATTTTAACAGAAAGCACAGGAACACTAGCTTTTCTAGCCTTACTAGGATGAGAAATAATATTAGAAGCGTCTTCACAGAAGACAATGTGCTCATCCTCTATATTTCTAGTGACAGTGTCTTTCACAATAGCTACCACAGGTTCAACATTCAATTGCTTACCAGGCTCCACAGTTTTCTTTGTACCTTTGTTATTTGCATTAATAATCATAGAATACTCCTTTACCTTAGGTAGGAAAGGCATTTTCTCAACATGAGGTTCAGGCACAATATTATTAGTAGTACAAACTTGAGTACTTCTAACAGGAACATGATTAACAACATCTTTATAAGGAGCATGGTACTTATTCCACTTCTTCTTTGGAATTTCTATGTAAGAGGCAAGGACTTTAAAACAGTTGGCAATACTTTGGGAATCAAGACCAAACTCATTGCTAATATCACGGAAGTCATCAGTTCCCATAAAAGATTTAATGCATTCATAATCATAGTTTATACCTGACTTTCTTCCTTTGTCATTCTCCCAAGCTTAAGTATTAGATCCCATTTAGATTCTTCCTTCATACGTGTGAATGATCCAGCACAAGAAGCATCTATTAAATCTTTATCATGAAGAGAAAGCCTAGCATAAAAGTTATTGAGAATAATATGAGGGGTTTCGCGGCATAGTAAATCAAAAATTTCTACGGATGCGAACAGAGGGAAAGCCAAGATCTAATCTAGGAGATGCAAACAACGAGAGAGATTGGATTAGATCTTCATACCCTTGAAGATTCGCACAGCGGAACGTTCGTCGGAACGTGGGTGATGTAGTCGTACTCGCTTCTCCTCCTCGCGATCCGATCCGATCTAGCACCACAAGTGGCGGTGCCTCCGTGAGATGCACACGTGCAGCACCTCGACGTCTCCTACTTCCTCGGACCAGCAAGTATGGTGGAGAGATGGATTGGATCTACAACACGATGGCGTGGTGTATATGGTGGAGAATTTCTGCAGCAGGGCTTCGCCTACAAACAGTCGGGAGGGAGAGAGGAAGGGCAGCAGGGCGGCTAGGGTTGGAGGGGAAGGTGTGGGGGGTTGGTGCGCCCCCACCCCTCTTTATATAGAGGGGGGCGCAGCCCTAACCCCTCCCCCAAGCCCAAACCGGCGGCCCCAAAGGATAAGGAGTGGGGGGCAAGGAAACCCCCCCTTCTAGAAGGTCTATCTCGAGTTTAAACCTCTCTAGACCGGCTGGGCCCTATGGGGCCTTGTGCCCCTGGCCCAATGCGGCCAGGGCACTCCCTCATAGGCCCATGCCCCCTCCCGGAAGGTGGGGCCACGTTGGTCCCCTTCCGGAAGGTTCTAGAAGCTTCCGGTACAATACCGACTAACCCGGAACAATTCCGAACTCCAAAAACTGCACTGCCTTATATGAATCTTATTCTCCGGACCATTCCGGAACCTCTCGTGATATCCTGGATCCCATCCGAGACTCCGAACAAAAACTCATAAACCAATTATCCAATCTATCCTAGCGTCGAGACACGTTAAGTGTGTGACCCTGCGGGTTCGAGAATATGCAGACATGATCTTCTATCAATAATCAACAGCGGGGTCTGGGCACCCATATTGACTCCCACACATTCATCGATGATCATATCGGATGAACCACGATGCCAGGATTCAATCAATCCCATATATATATTCCCTTCGTCTCACGATATTTTACTTGCCCGAGATTCGATCGTCGGTACCGTCATACCTAGTTCAATCTCGTTCACAGCAAGTACTTTACTCGTTCTGCAATCCGATATCACTTTGTGATTAACTCCTTAACCACATGCTTGCAAGCGGTGTTGATATCGATTACCGAGTGGGCCCGAAGTATATATCTCCGACTTGGGAGGGACAAATTCCATCTCGATACATACAACCCAACAGATACTTTCCGATCACCTGAGAGACACCTTTATGATCACCCTCTCATAGGATGACGTTTGATGACCTCAAAGCTTTCTTCCGATACCAGGGAGTTGTATTATCTCATGGTCTAAGGAATACAATATTTGACATAAGAAAAGCTTCACAAAGACGAACACGATGACACGATCTAATTGCTTCGCTTAGTTTGGGTCTGTCCACCATATCATTCTCCCAATGATATGATCTCATTATCAATTGACAACTCATGTCTATGGTTAGGAAACCTTAACCATCATTGATCAATGAACTAGTCCATAGAGGCGTACTAGGGACACAGTGTTGTTCACAAACCACACAAGTATTAAAGTTTCCGCTTAATACAATTCTAGCATGGAATATAAACTTTATCATGAACAAGAATTATAATAATAACATCTTTATTATTGCCTCTAGGGCATAATTCCAACAGTCTCCCACTTGCACTAGAGTCAATAATCTAGTTTACATCTGGCAACAATCTCACACCCATGGCACTGAGGTGCTGATCATGTTTTACACGTGGAAGAGGTTTAGTCAATGGATCTGCGACATTCAGATCTGTATGTACTTTGCTAATCTTCAGATCTCCATCTGCTATATAATCTCGGATTATATGAAACTTGCGGTTGATATGCTTGGTCTTTGGATGATATCTTGGTTCCTTAGCGAGTGCTATGGCGCCAGTGTTGTCACACAATATCTCCAGTGGGTCCAATGCACTTGGAACCACGCCAAGCTCAGTGATGAAGTTTCTGATCCAAACTCCTTCACTTGGCGCTTCTGCAGCAGCCATGTATTCCACTTCTACTGTAGATCCCGTGATCACGCTTTGCTTGCAGCTTCTCCAGCTCACAGCTCCTCCATTCAAAATATACACGTATCCTGTCTGAGATTTAGAATCATCCTTGTCGGTGTCAAAACTAGCGTCGACGTAACCTTTTACGACAAGTTGTTCATCACCCCCATAGACTAAGAACATTTCTTTAGTCCTATTTAGGTACTTTAGGATGTTCTTCACGGCTGTCCAGTGTTCCACTCCTGGATCACTTTGATATCTGCTCGTCAAACTAAGAGCGTTGGACACATCCGGTCTAGTACACAGCATGGCATACATGATGGAACCTATGGCCGAGGCATAAGGCACTTTGCTCATAGCTTCCCTATCATTTACCGTAGCTGGACACTGAGCCTTGCTCAATATCTTACCTAACAACATAGGCACTGAACCTTTCTTTTCCTTATCCATTCTGAACCTTTTCAGAACTTTGTCTAGGTATGTACTCTGGCTTAAAGCTATCAGGCGTCTTTGTCTATCTCTATAGATTTTGATGCCCAATATATAAGCAGCTTCACCTAGGTCTTTCATTGAAAAACACTTGTTCAAATAACTCTTCACATTGTTAAGCATATTGATGTCATTTCCAATAATCAATATGTCATCCACATATAGTACCAGAAATGTCACCGAGCTCCCACTCACTTTCTTGTAGATACAAGCTTCGTAGCAATTTGGAACAAATCCAAAGCTCTTGATCACTTGATCAAAACGAAGGTTCCAACTCCGAGATGCTTGCTTCAGTCCATAAATGGAACGCTGAAGTTTGCATACTTTATCAGCATCCTTAGGATCGACAAAACCTTCGGGTTGCATCATATACAACTCTTCATCAATGTTGCCATTGAGGAACGCAGTCTTGACATCCATCTGCCATATTTCATAGTCATGAAACGCAGCAATTGCTAATAAAATCCGAATGGACTTAAACATCGCTACGGGAGAGAAAGTCTCATCGTAGTCAACACCTTGAACTTGTCGAAAACCTTTCGCAACAAGCCGTGCTTTATAGACGGTAACATTACCATCCGCGTCCGTTTTCTTCTTGAAGATCCATTTGCACTCAACGGCCTTTCGGTCGCTAGGAGGGTCCACCAAAGTCCATACTTGGTTTTCGCTCATGGATCCCAATTCGGATTTCATGGCTTCTAGCCATTTCTCAGAGTCTGGGCTCATCATCGCTTCCTCATAGTTTGTAGGTTCACTGTCTTCTACTAACAAGACAGTCAAGACAGGGTTGCCGTACCACTCAGGAGGGGCACGCGACCTTGTCGACCTGTGACGTTCAGTAGCAGCATCGTCCGAAGCTTCATGATCCTTGTCATTAGCTTCCTCTATTGTTGGTGCAGGCGGCACTGGAACAATTTCAGGTGCTGCGCTACTCTCCAATTCAAGAGAAGGTTCAATAACCTCGTCAAGCTCTACTTTCCTCCCACTCACTTCTTTCGAGAGAAACTCCTTCTCAAGAAAGGAACCGTTCTTTGCGACAAACACTTTGCCTTCGGTTCTGTGATAGAAGGTATACCCAATAGTTTCCTTAGGGTATCCTATGAAGACGCATTTCTCCGCTTTGGGTTCGAGCTTGTCCGGCATCAACTTCTTGACGTAAGCTTCGCATCCCCAAACTTTAAGAAACGACAACTTAGGTTTAGCACCAAACCACAGTTCATACGGTGTCGTCTCAACGGATTTAGATGGAGCCCTATTTAAAGTGAATGCAGCGGTTTCTAATGCATAACCCAAAAATGATAACGGCAAATCAGTAAGAGACATCATCGATCGGACCATATCTAATAGGGTTCAATTCCGGCGTTCAGACACACCATTGCGCTGTGGTGTTCCGGGTGGCGTGAGTTGCGAAACAATTCCGCTTGCTTTAAGATGCGTGAGAAAATCATAACTCAAATATTCACCTCCACGATCGGATCGTAGAAACTTAATCTTTCTGTTACGATGGTTCTCCACTTCATTCTGAAATTCCTTGAACTTTTCAAATGTTTCAGATTTATGTTTCATTAAATAGATATACCCATATCTACTTAAGTCATCGGTAAAAGTGAGAAAATAGCGATATCCACCGCGCGTTGAAACACTCATCGGTCCGCATACATCGGTATGTATGATTTGCAACAAGTCCGTTGCTCGCTCCATCATACCGGAGAACGGGGTTTTGATCATCTTGCCCATGAGGCATGGTTCGCATGTGTCAAATGATTCAAAATCAAGGGACTCCAAAAGTCCATCAGAATGGAGTTTCTTCATGCGCTTTACACCAATATGACCTAGACGACAGTGCCACAAATAAGTAGTATTATCACTATCTACTTTGCATCTCTTAGCCTCAATGTTATGGATGTGTGTTTCATCCCTTTCGAGATTTAGAAGAAATAAACCATTCACAATAGGTGCATGACCATAAAAGATGTTACTCATATAAATAGAACAACCATTATTCTCCGATTTAAATGAATAACCGTCTTGCAATAAACAAGATCCAGAAATAATGTTCATGCTCAACACAGGCACATAATAACACTTATTAAGGTTTAAAACTAATCCCGAAGGTAAAACTAAGGAGAGCGTGCCGACGGCCATCATATCAACTCTTGATCCGTTGCCAACGCACATCGTCACCTCATCCCTCGCAAGCCGCCGTATATTCCGTAGCTCCTGTTTCGAGTTACAAATATTAGCAACTGAACCGGTATCAAATACCCAGGCACTACAACGAGGGATAGTAAGGAAAACATCAATAACATGTATATCAAATATACCTTTGATGGTGCCAGCCTTCTTGTCCGCTAAGTACTTCGGACAGTTGCGCTTCCAGTGACCCTTGTCCTTGCAATAGAAGCACTCAGTGTCCGGTTTAGGACCAGACTTGAGCTTCTTCTCAGCAGGGGCAACGCGCTTGCCGCCGCCTTTCTTGAAGGGATTCCTTGCACCCTTACCTTTCTTGAAGGTGGGGGGCTTGTTGACCATCAACACATGATTATTCTTTTTGATGTTCACCTCCGCTACTTTCATCTTAGCAAAGAGCTCAGTGATCATATCAGTGAAACCAATCTGATTGTGAGTCACTACAAAACTTTTGTAGCTGGGAGGGAGTGATTGCAGAACCCTGTCAATCTTGAGCTCCTCTGGAATCGTGCATTCCAGTTGCTCAAGGCGTTGAGTGTAGCCCGTCATCTTAATGGCGTGCTCACTAACGGAACTCCCTTCCTCCATCTTGCAGTTAAAGAACTTCTCAGAGATCTCATATCTCTCAGAACGGGCCTGAGTCTGAAACATGGTTTTCAACTCTTCGAGAATCTCAAAGGGCCCGGGATAGTCTTCAAAACGATTTTGAAGTTCCGGTTCCATAGCAAACAACATGGTGCTCTTAATAACACCATAATCATCTTTACGCGACTGATAGACAGCTTTCTCATCAGCTTGCGGAACCAATTGGTGAAGTTAGACCCATTGTTTCTAAGCTTTTCCTTCTCAGCAAAAACGTTGAAGTTGAAGTTGGACTTGGCCATGTGATCTACAGTATTTGCAAGTACAATTTTGACTATGTTCATGATAAATAGTTCAACTTAATCAAATTACTAGATGAACTCCCACTAAATTCAACATCCCTCAAGTTGTTTAGTGAACACGATCCAAATTCACCACACCTAATCCGATCATCACGAGAAGAGATGTGGTTTCAATGGTGGACAACGAAGTGTCGATCATATCATTCATATGACTCATGCTTAACCTTTCGGTTCTTGTGTTCCGAGGCCATGTCTATACATGCTAGGCTCGTCAAGTTAGACCCAAGTATTTCCGCGTGTGCAAAACTGGCTTGCACCCGTTGTATGTGAGCGTAGAGTCTATAGCACCCGATCATTACGTGATGCTTGGACACGACGAACTTTCGCAACGGTGCATACTTGGGGAGAACACAGTTTTTATCTTGATCTTTAAGTGAGGAATCATCTTACAATGCTACCGTCGTGATCTAAGCATAATAAGATACATAAAAGGATAAACATCACATGCATATAACTTTATGTGACATGGTATAGCCAATCTTCGCGCAATGATCTCCATCTTGTGCGTTCCGGCATGATCTCCATCACTCCACCATGATTGCCTCCACCACGAATAGCAACTACAACTATTGCTAACTACTTAGCGACAAAGTAAAGCTATTACATGACGTATAAGAAGTTGGCTCGCAGGTCATACACAATTATAAAGACAACCATATGGCTCCTGCCGGTTGTGTACTCATCGACATGCAAGTCGTGAAACATTACAAAACATGATCATCGCATACAATATACACATCACATCTTGGGCCATACCATATCACAGAAAACACTCCCTGCAAAAACAAGTTAGACGCCTCTACTTGGTTGTTGCATGTTTTACGTGGCTTATGGGAGTAGATGCTAAGAACGATTCTTACCTACGGAAAGCCACAACGGTGATATTATGGTTGCCAAACTCCGGTGTTAATCCCATGACAACTATAGTGAGAGAAACTGACATCCACCAGCCGCATGTGTGGAACAAGCCACACGTCAAGTGCGGAGCCGGTCTCGCGAACGACGTCGCGTAAGGTTGGCCTGGACCGCTTCAATCTCACTATCCCGCGTCATAAGAAGAACACAAATAAGAGGCTTGCAACAGAAAACATCAACGCCCGCAACAACCATGTTGCATTCTACTCGTGAATCACATCTACGCATAGATCTAGCTCTGATACCACTGAAGGGGTTTCGCGGCATAGTAAATCAAAATTTTCTACGGATGCGAACAGGGGGAAAGCCAAGATCTAATCTAGGAGATGCAAACAACGAGAGAGATTGGATTAGATCTTCATACCCTTGAAGATTCGCACAGCGGAACGTTTGTCGGAACGTGGGTGATGTAGTCGTACTCGCTTCTCCTCCTCGCGATCCGATCCGATCTAGCACCACAAGTGGCGGTGCCTCCGTGAGATGCACACGTGCAGCACCTCGACGTCTCCTCCTTCCTCGGACCAGCAAGTATGGTGGAGAGATGGATTGGATCTACAACACGACGGCGTGGTGTATATGGTGGAGAATTTTTGCAGCAGGGCTTCGCCTACAAACAGTCGGGAGGGAGAGAGGAAGGGCAGCAGGGCGGCTAGGGTTGAAGGGGAAGGTGTGGGGGGTTGGTGCGCCCCCACCCCTCTTTATATAGAGGGGGGGCGCAGCCCTAGCCCCTCCCCCAAGCCCAAACCGGCGGCCCCAAAGGATAAGGAGTGGGGGGCAAGGAAACCCCCCCTTCTAGAAGGTCTATCTCGAGTTTAAACCTCTCTAGACCGGCTGGGCCCTATGGGGCCTTGTGCCCCTGGCCCAATGTGGCCAGGGCACTCCCTCATAGGCCCATGCCCCCTCCCGGAAGGTGGGGCCACGTTGGTCCCCTTCCGGAAGGTTCTAGAAGCTTCCGGTACAATACCGACTAACCCGGAACAATTCCGAACTCCAAAAACTGCACTGCCTTATATGAATCTTATTCTCCGGACCATTCCGGAACCTCTCGTGATATCCTGGATCCCATCCGAGACTCCGAACAAAAACTCATAAACCAATTATCCAATCTATCCTAGCGTCGAGACACGTTAAGTGTGTGACCCTGCGGGTTCGAGAATATGCAGACATGATCTTCTATCAATAATCAACAGCGGGGTCTGGGCACCCATATTGACTCCCACACATTCATCGATGATCATATCGGATGAACCACGATGCCAGGATTCAATCAATCCCATATATATATTCCCTTCGTCTCATGATATTTTACTTGCCCGAGATTCGATCGTCGGTACCGTCATACCTAGTTCAATCTCGTTCACAGCAAGTACTTTACTCGTTCTGCAATCCGATATCACTTTGTGATTAACTCCTTAACCACATGCTTGCAAGCGGTGTTGATATCGATTACCGAGTGGGCCCGAAGTATATCTCTCCGACTTGGGAGGGACAAATTCTATCTCGATACATACAACCCAACAGATACTTTCCGATCACCTGAGAGACACCTTTATGATCACCCTCTCATAGGATGACGTTTGATGACCTCAAAGCTTTCTTCCGATACCAGGGAGTTGTATTATCTCATGGTCTAAGGAATACAATATTTGACATAAGAAAAGCTTCGCAAAGACGAACACGATGACACGATCTAATTGCTTCGCTTAGTTTGGGTCTGTCCACCATATCATTCTCCCAATGATATGATCTCATTATCAATTGACAACTCATGTCTATGGTTAGGAAACCTTAACCATCATTGATCAATGAACTAGTCCATAGAGGCGTACTAGGGACACGGTGTTGTTCACAAACCACACAAGTAATAAAGTTTCCGCTTAATACAATTCTAGCATGGAATATAAACTTTATCATGAACAAGAATTATAATAATAACATCTTTATTATTGCCTCTAGGGCATAATTCTAACATAATATTGTTATGGAGTTCATGAATGGGACATTTAAGCAGTAGTAACTTCAATCTCCCCCAAGGTTGAGCTGTACTTTCTCCATCAAGAGGCCAAAAGTTATATATAAGATTTCTATCTTTATGAATTTCACTGGGAGGATAAAATTTAGAGTAAAAGAGAGATGCATCTCCTCCCATTACATGGATTGTCCATTTTTCAGCAGCTTATACCATTCTTCAGCTCTCCTTTCAAGAATATGGAGAGTAGCTTCTTCTTCACCTGTTCAGTTATGATACATGCACACTTAAACAACCCGCATAATTCATGGATAAAAAGCAAGTGATCACCGGGATGGACAGTTCCAGCCCCAAAATAATAATTATCCATAACACGGTCAACAATACTTGTAGGTATCTTAAAAGGATCTATCTCAACAAGACGTGGTTCATCTACTATCCTAGCAGTGGCAGTAGTTTTCCCAAACAGAAAACCAAGTGGGTTATCCATATTGGAAACAAAGTAACAAGCAGTAACAAAAGCAATACTCACAGTAAAAGTTTTCTTTACTAGTTACACTCTTCAATAGCGCTTCACTCCACGGCGACGGCGCCAGAAAATAGTCTTGATGACCCACAAGTATAGGGGGTGTATCGTAGTACTTTCGATAAATAGGAGTGTCGATCCCAACGAGGAGCAGAAGGTGCTGAATAGTGGTATGGAGCAGGAAATCCCTGTGAATACTTAGCAAACGGGTTTTAGTGGTTTTCTGACAAGGCAACAAAACAAAGAGCAAGTAACAAAGGCAGTAAACAAACGGAACAAGTGGGCCAATCCTTTCTTAGCAAAGAATAAGCCGATGGAAATACTTATAAGGACCAAACGTTCTCGAGGACACATGGGAATTCTGTCAAGTGCTTTCGCTTCAAATAGGTGAGTACTCTTCTCTGGTGTTCGTAAGTGTTGTGTGGGTGAACCTGTGCTAACATACCGCCCTTCCTAGGACTAATACATACTTGTGATTAAACCCCCTACAAACATCCGTAACTACAGGAAAGTAATTAAGATATAAATCTAACCACAGTCTTAAACTCTAAGATCCTACACTCCCTTGTGCAAAGGTATCCTAACGGGGGTTCATGTTTTTGTCACTCCGGCAACCCCACAATTAGTAGCCAAATACATAATGCATCCCCCTAGGCCCATAAATGGTAAAGTGTCATGTAGTCGACGTTCACATGATACCACTAGAAGAATAGCACCACAACTTAAATACTAAACCATTGAATAATAACTTATCACAGATTCACTACTAACAACATGACTTCTCCCATGTCCTCAAGAACACAACGAACTACTCAAAAGACATCATATGGATCAAGATCAAAGATGATATGGTAATGGATAACAATCTGAACATAAACAATAATCCAATGGTTCCACTCACAAGCATCAACTACAATAGTAATTAACACCGGGAAAGTTCCCCCTAAGAACTAAAGCAATATCCAACACAATTGTTATAGCGGGACAGGGTGGTGATGATGGTGCTGGTGGAGATAATGTTGTGGATGATGATGATGATGATGATCCCGATGAAGCCTAGCTTGACGATGGTGTTGATGGCGATGATCTTCCCTCTCCGGGAAGGAATTCTCCCGGCAGAAATCTATCTGCCGGAGAGATCTTTCTCTCTCGGTGTTTTCCGCCCCCCAGAGGTGGCGGAAATCTATCTGTGGTCGCTCCCCGAGGCTTAGGGTTCCGCAGGGAAGATATAGGCGAATAGGGAGAGTCGGAGGCCGGGCAGATGGGCCACACCTGCCCTAGGCGCGGCCTCAGGTGGGCCCGCGCCTAGGGGGTGTGGGCCCCCTACGCCCCCCCTTCGCTCCTCCTTCTGGCTCCCTTCGTCCTTTGGTAAAATAATATGTTTCCATATTTTTCTGTTATTTTTCCGATCTTCGCAAATTGCACCGAAACGCCTTCTTTTCCATCAGAATCCAGACTCCGGCAGTCCATCCTCCAAGAATCATCCAACATACATAAATAGATAAAAAGCCATAAGTAATACCTCATAATAAGACAAATATCAATGAATAGAGGTAAATTATGATATAGAATGGTGATGCAAATTGGGCGTATCATGGTCGTGTGCATCTTAGTTATGCAGAGACCGATTGTAAGCATTAAACATTTTATGTTAATAAATGCGCCCATTTAAAAAAAAGATATGTTTTCAAATTTAGTTTCATAATATATCAATTAGATGTAATATATATTGCTATATTTATCTATAAAATTGGTCAAATTTGATAAAATTTGACTTAGACAAAAACTAGAAGTACACTTAATTGCGGGCAGAAGGAATATTATCACTTTGGCACTACATAAAAGCGATTCAAACAGGTAAAAAAGCGATTCAAAATGGAATTATTATTTTTCAAACATCAGACTCTCATGAAGGGAAAAAGATTATTTAATATTATTTAAAATAACTCACTTCTTATGGGTTCTATACTAGTACTTCCTCCGATCCATATTAATTGTTATTGGACTGAATGTATCTAACACTGAAATATACCTAGATACATCTATTTCTACGACAAGTAATATGGATCGGAAGAAATAAGTGATTATAGTTCTAATTATAGTTCTAAGGAGATATGATCCATTGAAAAAAGTCGGCATTTCATATAAATTATGTCAGATACCGGCAGAAACATTTTGTTGGGCTTCCAAGTTGTCGCATCGGCCTCTTCTGATAGGCCCACAGGCATATCGATTTTTGGTAGACCTAGGAATTTCTGTCTTGCATACTGCAGTTCTGCAGTGGACCAGTGGTTTAATCGAAAACTTGTTATCCTTCAAACATGCATAAGCTCTCTTGAAATAGAGAGTTTTTTTGCTCCCCTTGCTTCTGAAAATCGGGTGGTGACAATACAGACGTCATCTATTTAACTCCCTCCCTCATCTCTCATCTCTTCACCATCTGGTCTCTCTCTTCTTTTGATTTGTCCCGCATCTCAAGACCACAAATTGGTTATAAGAAACGATCGATCAAGAAAAGCCAAGAGAACCAAAATTTGGTAGGGCTAACTAGAGGACGGGCACACTGGAGGCCGTATTTTTTTTTCAAAAAGCACCAAATATTTTTGAAAAAATACCAACATGAAGCAAACTATATAAAATATAAGTCTGCAAATTTTTAATAAAAAATACCTTGTATATCGGCACATCAAAAAAGATAAATCTAACAAATTTTGCAAAAATGGAGGCTCATTCAAAAACTGTTCACGCCAAGATCTATTTTTTTTTGTGAGGCGGGAATACATACTATTTTCACATAATTTTTTACCGTGCTTATTATAGATCATTTTCTATGTCTCCGTATTTTTTAAGGATTTTTTTAATCTTTAAATTTGAACTTCCCAAAATAAAAAATAAGATCCACCATGGTGGACGGGCTCCAAATCGACGTTCTCTAAGCCAGTGAAACTGAACCAAAACGAGCCACCTTGATAAATAAAACAACAAAACATGCATATGCAAAAAAATTCAAGTAAAGTTTAAACTATGCTTTTTTAGATACTTCTAGGAGAAGAAGCTGACATAAGATCTCTATGGCCTCTTTGGTTTGCGGGATTTGAAACATAGGAATTGATGTTAAGTTTAGAATTTAACATGACGTGACTAACCATCATCTAGAACATGAAAAACGTAAACGATTGCATAGATAATTTACAAATTGATGAAGTGTTTTCATGCGTGATCGATGTACACATGGTGTAGCCCATGGCTATGGGCGAGATGGGTGCTGGAGGTGGAGTGGGCCACCAACAGCACAACCCTCATGATGCCGGCGGTGGTAGTTGGCTTCCTTATATCTTGACCATCCTTTTAGGACGAGTTGTTAGGTGTGTGTCTCTAAGGAGAATCTAACATCTTTTTTTACGGGTGCTAAAAAGAGCAGGGACCAAAACCAAGTCGTTGGTTTGCACTATGCACCTCCAATCATGGTGCATACGTGTGAGAGGGATGTGGTGGGACCAAACTCATGTTTTCTCTCTGAGGTAACTGGCGATTAATTACAACATCCTCCCCTTTAATTGTAAAGTTAGAAACATCATAAGGCTACTCTCAATAGAAATAACGTACTAAAGCAACGTGTTACAATGACCAATAAAGTGTCACAAAACCTCATTACCTATAGTACATCATTCTATCTTGAAATGTAAAACATAACACTTTATGGGAGTTGGTTTATTCGGCGGTCCTTATTTCCAGGATCAAAAGCTTTTCTGTAACCCATGCCGACAACATAATCATATATATGGGTGGCAAGTCTTCGATAAACGGATCTATAAAACATACAAATCATATATGTATGGTTAACATTAATAAATTGATCCTAGATTCTACCTTTCATAACAAGAAACATATTGTCAATGGTTTTGGCGACACTTTAACTTGTTGTTACTCGCATAGAAACTATGTATTCATAATGCAGTAAGTGGTTTATAAAATGATGTCTACCACTTTAGTTTTGGGAATACAACTTATTTGACATACCGCCTGCTTGGTAACCTCTTAACATGCCACAGAACAAATTGCATCATTAGTAATGTCATTAGTGTCATTTTGGAGCTTTTCCGTGATATAGCTTCATATGCAAGGGTGAGCACGTAACATAACGTGGTAATCTTAATATCCACACACCTTGTAAAAACAATGTCTGAATAACCCACGATATTGAGATTTCCCGACTTCTTATTAGTGATCGTGTAAAATTTATTGCCTCGTATGTAATACACGATTATTTGGTGGCTTTTCTAGTAGTCCATTTCTGGACTTAATGTATGTTTGTCAATTATCCCGTTCATAAATAGGGCAGGTTCAAACTTGAGTACACATATTGCTTCTGATGACTGAAGCATAAGGAACCAACATTATCTGATCGATTTAACATGGTTCCTTAGACATTGAATTATCCACCTTTATTGCCCTTAACTTTAGTAGCAGGTGAGATATATTATATTTCCGTACTCTATCAAGTGTATGCCATCATAATATAACTTAAATTCCTTTTGGACCAATACCTTGGGGAACCTCAATACAAGTAAAGTATGAGGTATTACCAAGATACTCATTATCATAATTAGAAGATAGAAATCTCTTGGCCTACCAATAAGATTCTATCAACATAAATGTGTGAATCTTACCCCTTCGTCTTATGGTATTATTGTTCCAACTCTTGTATTCATTAGTTCATAATTGTGTTTATTTAGACAACATGTCTCGTTTTAAGTTTCCTTCATGACGCAACCCTTAGGTTGGGCCACACAAAAAATTCCCTAATAAGTCAACATATATGAATATGTCATAACGATAACACAAGCGCTACAAATCAACCTTTTGCCTATAATTCTTTGTTTGAACCGTTTAAGTTTTTCTTAGAGTCAAATTTGGTTTTATAGACCTATTTACAACCTACCATTATTTCACTTATTCATAAAACTTTATTAAGTTCCATATATCTCATAGTCTTCATCCTTCATGTGGAAATTAATAAGTCATTAAGATGAATGAATTGACACACATTATTTATCATATGGAAATTGTTGAAGCTCAACACTGAGTGTTGTATTAGGTATTGCATAACTTTCAACCTTCATGATGCATATGAGTACAAATCTAATGGAGTTATTCTTAAGATTTATGTTCATATGCTCCAGGTTCCCTATGATCACATTATTTTGGAGAATATACCTCCAAAATGCATCATTTTAGATCTAAACCACAACACCATTGTATATATAATGGAAAAGAACTTAATAAAGTGTGACACATGATTATGAACGACTTTGTTCCGAAATATAACCATGGTCCGCGTTATACCTACAAAATTGCCACTTGAGTGAAGCGTGACACATGATTATAATAAACGACTATGGCTAGAAATACAATTAAAAGTCACATGCTACATCATAATCGACATTAGACTGCCAAACTTGCCACTTAAGCATTCATTTGTGCTTGATATGATCATAAGGAAGTAAGTACGTATTAACATGACAAAGGAGTTGAAAACATCAGTGCGAATTGCATTCACTCTCCAAATAAGATATCGGGTTGGTTCCATCGTACTTAAAGAATCAACACATTCATAATTATACTATAAGAAAGCTGAGCATGATATCCCATATTTAATGAGACTTTTTATTAGTTCTCCCCCTCTAAAATAGGGAATTTGTATTTGGTTTCAAAACAAAAAAGAATCTGGACAACTTTTATAGAGACGGAGTGTGTGCCGTAGTTATCCAAAACACATGGGAAATTGTCAAAGAGGTTTTTTTAGGGTCCGAATCTATTCCATGAGTTCGCAAGAAGTACAAAGCATTTCAAATATAATAAAAATTACATCAAGGTTTTTAGACCACCTAACAACTATTGCCGCTAGAGCGAGCCGTCGACGCGTCTCTATTACCGTTCCCTTAACTGAGTCGTCCTGACATTGTTGATGACAGCCGGGAAGTGTTCGTGCACGTGCCCCTAAGGACCATCGCCCCAAAGCTAAATTCGTTGCCATTGAATCCATGATTTTTTCAAAACTTCTAACACCAAACGTAAAAGACACGTAGACTGAACGAGATCCACCGCTTTATGAAAGCGGCGACCAGATGAATCCCCTCCCTCCTCAATGCCACCGGCAAGATCACCGCTTCCGAGGCGGACGAGAGGGCGAGTACATACCTTATTCTTGTCCCACACAACACTGTCATAGCCACCATAACATCAATACGGTTGACTAAACTCTAACTTTAAGGACCTAATAACGCCGCCGAGTGGGTCCGATGTCCCAACCACTCACGCCACCGGAGAGGAAAGCATAGGAGGTGGAGACCCATCAATTCCCGATCGTAGACGTTGAGGACAAGACAGATGGCGGTGGTGGCTAGGGTGGAACCCTAGTCCGCTGCCACTTTTTCTTTTGCGAGAGTTGTGATTGTCGAAGAGGCAATCTATAGGCATTTTGTGGGATCCATTCTTGAGTCTAGAAGAAAAATTACCGTGATTAGAATCCTACAAATTTGTTTGTAAATAGTTTGAACAAGACCTTTAAGCTCGTAGTCGTTGCTCGTAATTGCAAATTAATTTCCATGAGCAGTCATAAGAACGATACTCGTCGATCGTAGTAGGTCAAACAAACAAGCATTTAGTAGTACTGATTAACCTATTGATATACACACACACGTTCCACTTCCACGTACGCGAAAGCACATGCTCTTCTATCTGCAACATACTACGCCGATCGAGGGGGAGTAATATACACAGAAACATCACACGTGTACACCTATCCAGCTACACTCCAAGTCCACTAGTAGAACACTTGTCCGAGAGCAGAGAACGGGAACGGCACGGCCCTGCTCTGGACCACCTCCGCCGCGTCGTCAGCGCTGCTGCGTCCGGGCTTGGCCTCGGCCCCGATCCGCCTCCTCTTCTCCGGGTTGGAACCCGTGCCACCGGCGGCGGCCAGCTCCTCCTTCTTGGCGACCATCGCGCGCAGCACCACGCCCGGGTCGTCGGCGAGCTTGCCGAGGAACGCCATCATCTGGCCCGGCCGGTTCTCGGCCGCGCAGAGCCTGCGGTCCATGGCCTGCAGCTCCTCCTCCATGACCCTCCGCTCGTCCCGCAGCTTCTGCACCGCCTGGATCGTGCCCCGCACCTCCTCCTCGCTGCCCGCTGCCCCGGCCCTCTTCTTCTTCCGCGCGATCAGCGGCAGCAGCTTCGCCTGGCCCCGCAGGAACGACTCGTGCGCGAACTCCCACCTGTCCGGATCGATCTTGCGGAAACCCTGAGAATTCAAAGCAGAAAGGCAGCGCTCAGCAGATATAAGCAGAGGAGGCATGTGTATCTGTGCAGGGTTCGTGCGTAGTGTACGTACGTAGGTGTTGAGCTGGCGGACGAAGCTGGCGAAGTTGCGGTGCTTGAAGTAGGCGGGGAGGAGGAAATCGGAGAAGGCGGCGGGGTCGAGGACGATGAAGGTGTTGCTCGCGCCGCCCCAGCGCACCACGGCGTCCGTCGCCGGGTCGCTGACCATGTGGAACGTCTTCGCCACGAACGGGGCGATGGCGCCCGGGCCGCCGCCGCCGTTGTCATCCTGGAACTGGTGGCCCTTGCACTCGCTTCCCATGAACGCAGCCAGCTGCAACAGATGGATAGATCCTGCCGGTCGTGCGCGACCAGAGCCGGATAAGAAAGCCGCGTGCTGTCCCGTGCTGTGCTCGGTGTGGGCTTGGGGGATCATTCCTACTACTACGTGTGCGCAGATATTTCCGTCCGGGGCGGGGCGGTGACGGCTAGATATAGGAATATCTGCCTCCGCTCTGTGCGTACCGACGTACTACTATGTCGGCCTGGAGCCGATGGACGGGTTTGGGCCGCGGGAGCACGGTCAGGTGAGAAGACGCAGACGCGAGGAGTGCGGGGTTCTGTCTGGGTTCTCGCCGTGGGAGGCAACAAATGGAGCGAGCTGATTTGCCCGGTGACGTCGCACCGGGTACCGCGGGCATTTGAAGATTTTGCGAGGATTCGGTGTTTGTCGCATACGGGCCACGTGTGGAGCCACAGGCGTGTTGCGCTGTGCTGTATCCGCGCGTCGTGGCATCTCCGGCTCAAAAGCGCTTGCCTTTTTTCACTTTTCAGCGTGCAGTGCGACGTTTACAGGAGGGCAGATCGATGGGATTCACCCCACGGAGAGCTCGACGATTACACATGGGTGGGTTAAGAGCATCTTAAGCACGCCGAACTCAGGGCAAAAGTTAGGTATGGACGCCTTCGCGTTTTCAGAAACCTCCTTTTGTTTGGATTTAAATTTTGATCCGGATTTCTCAGGACATTTCTAGGATCACGAAAACGCCATGGGAATACCGGTCGAAACGAATTCGCCGAGTGGACCAGTCCTATCTGTGACCGAAGCCGAGTCGTCGTCATCCTTCCCGTCATTTCCCCTTTTCCAGCCCTCGCCGCTACACCCCTCCCGCCCTTGCCGCCAGCCTCGGCCTATAAAAGCCGTAGATCTCGCCCTCTCCCTTCACACTCTCTCACACCGCTCCCAACTCCGACGAACTCCAGGCGCTCGCACCTTTCCACCTCCAGAACTCCGCCAAAAAGCCATGGTCGACGGATTCCCCGGCGATATTGCAACGACGAATGGCCGCTGCACGCTGCAGACGTTGGAGGCCCGGCTGCTCCATAACACGGGCTATACGGCGCCGTCGAACTTTCGTCTCCTAGTCGGATGGAGTCTCAGCGCCGGCGGGATCCCTATTCCGCCGGTGCCGAGCGACAAGGACATGGCCGGCGAGATCCAGGCGGCTATCGCCACCATGGAAGACCCGGATCTCGCCGAGTATCCTGGCAACCTGGTCTTCTGGGAGCAGCTCTTCGCTGACAGGCGCCTCCAGGAGCTCGCCTGACACGATGGACCGCCAGGATCGCCGCTGATGCGTCACAATGCGGCGTTTCGCCGCCGCTGGTGGAGCGTTCCTGGGCGAACGCTCGCCGTCGTGCTAGGGCACATCAAGGTCGGCAACCACCCCCGCCTCAGCATGTAGAAGCGGCGTCCGGCGTCGGCCATGGAGGCGGCCTTTTCCTAGTTTAAATTTAATGTTTTCCTAGTTTAAATTTGATGTAATGTATGCGTCTTAGCACTACTTAATGAAATCCGCCTATATTCGTTCAAATTTTGCCGTGTTTAACTGAATTTAGCCGGACGCGAGAACTCGGCCTGAAAACGCGAGTGGGAAACTCGGCATTCCCAGTCCGAAAAGGCCCAAACTTGATCCGGATTTCACCTGGAATGCCCAACGAGTGGGGTTGCTCTAAGCATCACCTGAATTTGTAAACTGGGCCGAGCTTTCAACGGAGCTCAACGGTGAAGGCTCTTGCGACGGGGAAAGCCTGATATTTGACTGCTATTTATAGACACAGACAAGAAAACCGGCTGGGCCGAGGCAGAACCTAGGTGGGCCAAATTTATTAGAATTATGATTAACTCGAGCTAAGACAAGGGTTATACAAAATTGATAGTTTTTTTACAACGAGTAGGCGTAAAAGTGGTAGTGTTTTGAAATTTTTCTGAATTATGGTAGTTTTTTAAAGCACTATTCTTAATTGTGGTAGCAAAATACAATTTTCTTGGCTTAGACAGGACCTGAAACCCCTCCCGCCAATAGTTTTTCTTTGCAGTTTAATGCACATTTGTCTCTAAAACTGCAGATATAAGGTACATGGGTTGATTTGTGAGAAACTGCAAAATAATTTGGAATCTGCTCTAGCTACTTTTTCATCGTAAACCATTAAATGGCGTTTGTTTTATGGGTCAACATGTTTTGGGTAGGGATGCTCTTATCATTGCCTATTGTTTGATCTTTGCCTATGCTGCCGAACGATCTAGGGCCTCATAGATGGCCACCGGGGTGGATGGCACGTGGTATTTGCAGACGTGACGAGTTGCAAGATCCACTCTTAGGTAACTCAACATATAACCAAAGATTGCAAAAAAAAAATAGAGAACACAGTGGATTCAGCAACTCAGTGATGACTGCAAGTCTCGTGGGCAAGTTACTTCTACGAGTCATGTGATGAGGTCATCTCTAAATAACCACTACGATGCCTGTAAATAAGTCATTTCTACAGACCACCACAGTTAAGGGTTTTTCCATGGATATCGTTGTGAGCTTAGTGAATCTCTCTTTATCCCCTTTGACCGTGTAGGTTATAAGCCAATGCTTGTAGTCACAAAGTAGCATCAGACATACTCCCATACACCTTCAAAGGGTAGTTCCCTTTCTTTAGTCCCAAAGGCAAATGTTATGTGGTCGACTTAACATACCATCTAAAGAGAGAGATCTAACACAATATCATAGATCAAATAAAGACTAAAGACCAAAGTTATAGATCATCTTTATTTTATTTCATAATAATGCTAGGGTTTTCCATATCTCCGAGAACAAAGGGAACTATGTAGGGGTTCGTAGCATGGAAAACAAAAATTTTCTATCGCATACAAACAAACAAGCCAAGATCTATCTACTAGATTGCAGCAACGAGTCGATGGAATAACTCACCCTCGAAGATTCCAAAGTGTTTAACGAGAGCAGATTCTCGTGGGTGATGTAGTCGTACTCTTTCCGATCTCAAGATCGCGTAGACGATCCTTCCGGCGCCACGTTCCAGCAGCGCCCCCGCAGTCGGTCACACGTTCGGTACTCGACGAAGACCTTCCTCTCCCTTGTTCCAGCAGGCAGCGGAGGTTGTAGCACTCTCCTCGCGATTCCGGCAGCACAACGGCGTGGTACCGGAGGTAGAGGGGAGATCTCGCAGGGCTTCGCCTTAAGCCGGTGCGAGTATGGTGGAGCTTATGAGAGAGGCTATTAGTGGTCTAGTAATTAGACACACCAATTAGAGGGCTCTAAACCAATTAGAAGGCTCTAAACCAAAATAGCTCTAAACCGGGGTTTAGATCTAGGGTTTAGTTTAGAGGGGTAGGAACTAGTGTTGTGTCTAGAGGAGGAGGCCCTGCCCCTCCTCTTATAGGTGGGAGGGCCGGCGGCAAGGGGAGGGAGTGGAGTCCCTCCCCAACTCGGCCTTGAGGTGGGGCGCCGGCTTGGGGAGGAGGAATCCCTCCCCAACTCGGCCTCCTTCTCTCCTCCTCTTTCCACCTTCCAAAACTGGCAGTTTGACTTTCAAACTTGCTGTTTGACTTTCCAAATTGGGATTTGATTTAATCCTTTATTTAGAACAGCGATGACACTAAGTACATGATGCAATCATTCCAACATGTAATGACACATTCATGTACCCCTTCCCCCTCCGGAGTGCCGGACATTCCGGGACCTTCTAGAATGTTCCCGATGAAAACACCGGAACCATTCCCCAACTCCGAAACGGGACTTTCCTTATATGAATCTTATTCTCCGGACCATTCCGGATTACCTCGTGATATCCCGGATCCCATCCGAGACTCCGAACAACATTCGGTCTCTTTCTCATAATACCATAACTACTCAAACAACGTCGAATCCTTAAGTGTGTCTCCCTACGGTTCGTGAATTATGCGGACATGATCGAGACACTTCTCCGAACAATAACCAATAGAGGAATCTGGAAATTCATATGGCTCCCACATATTTCTACGATTACTTTGCGATCGAATGAACCATTTACATACGATACCAATTTCCCTTTGTCTCACGATATGTTACTTATCCGAGGTTATGATCGTCGGTATCTCTGCATACCTAGTTCAACCTCGTTACTGATAAGTACTCTTTTCTCGTTCCCGTGATATGTGATCCCTTGTGACCAAGTCACATGCTTGCAAGCTAATTGGATGACATTTCACCGAGAGGGCCCAGAGAATATCTATCCGTCATATGGATGGACAAATCCCACTCTTGATCCATGTGTTTCAACCAATACTTTCCGAACACTCAATGCCACCTTTATAGCCACCCTGTTACGGTGTGGTGTTTGATGACATCAAAGCATCCATCCGGTAAAGGTGATATGCATGATCTCATGGTCGAAGGAATTAGATAACTATGTGTTAGAAAGCATATAGCAATTGAACTATTGAAATGACTTGATCTTTATGCTACGCTTATCTATAGGAGTATGTCCACCATATCATTCTCCTAACGATATGATCTTGTTGTTAACAACATCTCAATGTTCATGATAGGGAAACCACAATCATCTATTAACCAACAAGCTAGTGAAGTATAGAGGCTATACTAGGGACTTCAATTTAAGTTTACAATTCACACAAGTATTAATGTTTCCTTGTTAATACTATTATAGCATGAATATAAACATTTATCATAAACACAAAGATATAATAATAACTACATTTATTATTGCCTCTAGGGCATATCTCCAACAGTCTCCCACTTGCACTAGAGTCATCTAATCTAGATTACATGGTAATATACCGAACACCCATGGCAGTTTGGTGTTGGTCATGTTTTGCCCTCGGGAGAGGTTTAGTCAACGGATCCGCCACATTCAGATCTGTGTGTACTTTGCAAATCTTTATATCCCCATCCTGGATATGTTCTCGAATAGCGTGAAAACGTAGCTTGATATGCTTCAGCTTCTTGTGTGACCTTGGTTCTTGCGCATTGGCTATGGCGCCCATGTTATCACAGTAGATAGACATTGGGTCCAGCGCACTAGGAACCACACCCAGCTCTGTAATGAACTCTTTCATCCATATCGCTTCTTGTGAAGCCTCCGAAGCAGCCATGTATTCCGATTCAGTTGAAGATCTCGCCACAACGCTTTGCTTTGCACTCCTCCAGCTAACTGCTGCACCATTCAAAATAAATACGTATCCAGATTGTGATTTAGAATCATCCGGATCAGTGTTCCAACTAGCATCGGTGTAACCATTAACAACGAGCTGTTCATCACCTCCATAAGAAAGAACCATATCCTTAGTTCTTCTCAAGTACTTAAGGATGTTTTTGACCGCTGTCCAATGATCCACTCCTGGATCACTTTGATATCTGCTAGTTAAACTAATAGCATATGCAATGTCGGGTCTAGTACATAGCATGGCATACATTAGAGATCCTATGGCTGATGCATAGGGAGTCTTACTCATCCTTTCTCTATCTTCTGCCGATGTCGGACTTTGAGTTTTACTCAAGGTCGTATTGGGCAACATGGGCAAGAACCCTTTCTTGCTTTCTTCCATTCCAAACTTCTTTAGAACTTTGTCCAAATATGTACTTTGTGACAATGATATTTGGCGTTTCGATCTATCTCTATAAATCTTAATGCCTAATATGTAAGCTGCTTCGCCAAGATCCTTCATTGAAAAACTATTATTCAAATATTCTTTGACACTATTAAGAAGGTCTACATCATTCCCAATCAACAATATGTCATCCACATATAGTATTAAGAACGCTACAGAGCTCCCACTCACTTTCTTGTAAATACAAGCTTCTCCATAAGTTTGTATAAAACCAAAACTTTTGATTACCTTATCAAAACGTTGATTCCAACTTCGGGATGCTTGCTTCAATCCATAGATGGACCGTTGAAGTTTGCATACCTTGTTAGCATCTTTAGGATCGACAAAACCTTTGGGTTGCATCATATACAACTCTTCATCAATGTCTCCATTGAGGAATGCTGTTTTGACATCCATCTGCCATATCTCATAATCATAATATGCAGCGATTGCTAACATAATCCTCACAGACTTTAGCTTCGCTACTGGTGAGAAAGTCTCATCGTAGTCAACTCCTTGAATTTGTCGAAACCCTTTTGCGACAAGTCGAGCTTTATAGACAGTAATATTACCATCAGCATCTGTTTTCTTCTTGAAAATCCATTTGTTCTCGACAGCCTTTCGGCCATCCGGTAAGTCCACCAAAGTCCATACTTGGTTTTCGTACATGGATCCAATCTCGGATTTCATGGCTTCTTGCCATTTATTGGAATCTGGGCTCATCATCGCTTCCTTATATGTCTCGGGGTCATCGGTGTTATCCACCAACATGACACTCATAACGGGATCATACCAATCTGGAGTGGTACGAGTTCTCGTTGACCTCCGAGGCTCTGTAGTAACTTCAACCGAAGTTTCATGATCACCATCATTAGCTTCCTCTCTTATTGGTGCAGGCACCACAGGAACTTCTTCCGGTGCTGCGCTACTTGCAATTTCGAGAGAAGGTTCGACAACCTCGTCGAGTTCTACTTTCCTTCCAGTCACTTCTTTCGAGAGAAATTCCTTCTCTAGAAAGGATCCATTCTTGGCAACGAAGATTTTGCCTTCGGATCTATGATAGAAGGTATACCCAATAGTTTCCTTTGGGTATCCTATGAAGACGCATTTCTCCGCTTTGGGTTCAAGCTTGTCCGGTTGTAACTTCTTTACATAGGCTTCGCATCCCCAAACTTTAAGGAACGACAATTTAGGTTTCTTCCCAAACCATAATTCATACGGTGTCGTTTCAACGGATTTAGACGGTGCCCTATTTAAAGTGAATGCGGCTGTTTCTAATGCATAACCCCAAAATGATAGCGGTAAATCTGTAAGTGACATCATAGAACGAACCATATCTAAGAGAGTTCGATTACGACGTTCGGACACACCATTACGCTGTGGTGTTCCCGACGGTGTCAACTGCGAAAGTATTCCACATTTCTTCAAATGCTCGCCAAACTCGTAACTTAGATATTCACCTCCACGATCAGAACGTAGAAATTTAATCTTCTTGTTACGTTGATTCTCTACCTCACTTTGAAACTCCTTAAACTTCTCGAAAGTTTCGGATTTATGTTTCATGAAATAGATATACCCATATCTACTCAAGTCATCTGTGAAGGTAAGAACATAACGATAACCACCGCGTGATGCTACACTCATTGGACCACACACATCGGTATGTATGATTTCCAATAAGTCCGTAGCTCGCTCCATCATACCAGAAAATGGAGTCTTAGTCATTTTACCCATCAGACATGCTTCGCATCTTTCAAGTGATTCAAGAAGTCCATCGGAATGGAGTTTCTTCATACGCTTTACTCCAATGTGACCAAGACGACAGTGCCACATATAGGTCAGGTTATCGCTCAATTTCAAACGTTTAGCTTCAATGTTATTAATATGTGTATTTCCACTATCGAGATTCAATATGAATAGACCATCTATCAAAGGTGCATGTGCATAAAACATATTACTCATATAAATCGAACAACCATTATTCTCGGATTTAAACAAGTAACCGTCTCGCAATAAACAAGATCCCGATATAATGTTCATGCTCAACGCAGGCACCAAATAACAATTATTTAAGTATAAAACTAATCCCGATGGTAGATGAAGAGGTAGCGTGCCGACCGCGATCACATCAACCTTTGATCTGTTTCCCACGCGCATCGTCACCTCGTTCTTCACTAGCTTCCGTTTATTCTGCAGCTCCTGTTTCGAGTTACAAATATGAGCAACCGAACCAGTATCAAATACCCAGGCACTACCACGAATACTAGTGAGATACACATCAATAACATGTATATCAGATATACCTTTCTTCTTGATGTTGCCGTTCTTCAAATCCGCCAAGTACTTTGGGAAATTCCGCTTCCAGTGACCTTCTCCCTTGCAGTAAAAGCACTCAGTATCAGGCTTGGGTCTAGCCTTGGTCTTCTTCGTCGGCATGGTAACTTTCTTACCACCCTTCTTGAAGTGTCCCTTCTGCTCAGACTTGCCTTTCTTGAATTTGGTGGTCTTATTGACCATCAACACTTGGTGCTCTTTCTTAATCTCCACTTCTGCAGATTTTAACATAGCAAATAGTTCTGGCAACTCTTTGTTCATGTTCTGCATGTTGTAGTTCATCACAAAGTTCTTGTAACTTGGTGGTAGTGATTGGAGGATGCGGTAAACCCCCAAAGTATTAGGAATCACTATACCCAAGCTTTGAAGTTTATTCGCGTGCCCAGATATTTTAAGCACATGCTCACTGACGGAGCTACCCTCTTCCATCTTGCAGTTAAAGAACTTTTCAGAAGCTTCATAACTTTCAATTGCCGCATGAGTCTCAAAGATTAATTTGAGATCCTCGACAATATCATATGGGTCTGACTCTTCAAACCTTTTCTGAAGCTCCGATTCTAAACCATACAAGATAGCACACTGAACTATGGAGTACTGATTCTTCCGAGCGAGGTAAACATTCTTTACTTCATCGGTAGCATCAGCTGCAGGTGGGTCACCCAGCGGTGCATCCAGCACATAGGTCAAATTACCAGCTGTGAGGACAATCCTCAAATTGCGGAACCAATCCGCGAAGTTGCTTCCATTGTTTTTCAACTTTTCTTTCTCTAGGAACGCATTAAAATTGATGGTAGGGGCTGCCATTGATCTACAACATATTTGCAATAGTTTAGACTAAGTTTATGACAAATTGAGTTCAAATTAATTAATGAAATTAAACTAGGTGAACTCCCACTCAAAACAACATCCCTCACATTGTTTTAGTGATCACACGAACCAAATCCACTACATCAACACCGATCATCACGAGAGCTGATATAGTTTTAATGGCGAACAATCATCATGTTCATCACATCTACTATATGATTCATGCTTTACCTTTCGGCGATCCGTGTTCCTGAGGCCATGTCTGTACATGCTAGGCTCGTCAAGATCAAACCTTAGCTACCGCATAAGCAAATCTGGCTTGCTTATGTTGTATTCACCCGCGGAATCAAAGACACCCGATCATCACGTGGTGCTTCGAAGCAACAAGCTTTGGCAACGGTGCATACTAAGGGTGAACACTTTAGAACTTGAAATTTATGTGCATGAGGGATCATCTTATAATGCTACCGTCGTCTACTAAGCAATACAAGATGCATAAAGGATTAACATCACATGCAATTCATAATATGTGATATGATATGGCCTTTCTTCTTTGTGCTTCCGATCTCCATCTTCAAGCACGAACATGATCTCCATCATCACCGGCATAGCATCAAGGTCAATGACGCTTCTTCATGGTTGTCGTCCACCAGCTTCAACTATTACAACTATTTTGAATAGACACGCAGGTCTTAACAGAATTTAAAGACAACCATATGGCTCCTGCCGGTTGCCAACTTACAATAAGGAACATTGCATACATCAAATATAATCACAATCATGGCCATATCACATCACTGCACACCCCTGCAAAACAAAGTTAGACGCTTCTACTTTCTTTGCATATTTTACGTGGTTTGGGGCTTTCAATAAGTGTCGTTCTAACCTACGAACAAGAACCACAACATTGATACTAGCATTGTTGATTACCCGTTGTAAATTGGATCTTTACTATGCTAGGAGAAACAGGCACCCGCAAAGCCACTTATGCAATACGAGTTGCATGTCAAGCGTGGAGCAAGTCTCATGAACGATGTCATGTAAGGTTAGCCCAGGCCGCTTCATCCCAACATACCGCAAGATGCAAAGTACACGCAAAGCAATCTACAATAAAAGCATCAACGCCCACAATGACCATTGTGTTCTACTCGTGCAACAGATCTACATATAGACCTGGCTCTGATGCCACTGTAGGGGTTCGTAGCATGGAAAACAAAAAATTTCTATCGCATACAAACAAACAAGCCAAGATCTATCTACTAGATTGCAGCAACGAGTCGATGGAATAACTCACCCTCGAAGATTCCAAAGTGTTTAACGAGAGCAGATTCTCGTGGGTGATGTAGTCGTACTCTTTCCGATCTCAAGATCGCGTAGACGATCCTTCCGGCGCCACGTTCCAGCAGCGCCCCCGCAGTCGGTCACACGTTCGGTACTCGACGAAGACCTTCCTCTCCCTTGTTCCAGCAGGCAGCGGAGGTTGTAGCACTCTCCTCGCGATTCCGGCAGCACAACGGCGTGGTACCGGAGGTAGAGGGGAGATCTCGCAGGGCTTCGCCTTAAGCCGGTGCGAGTATGGTGGAGCTTATGAGAGAGGCTATTAGTGGTCTAGTAATTAGACACACCAATTAGAGGGCTCTAAACCAATTAGAAGGCTCTAAACCAAAATAGCTCTAAACCGGGGTTTAGATCTAGGGTTTAGTTTAGAGGGGTAGGAACTAGTGTTGTGTCTAGAGGAGGAGGCCCTGCCCCTCCTCTTATAGGTGGGAGGGCCGGCGGCAAGGGGAGGGAGTGGAGTCCCTCCCCAACTCGGCCTTGAGGTGGGGCGCCGGCTTGGGGAGGAGGAATCCCTCCCCAACTCGGCCTCCTTCTCTCCTCCTCTTTCCACCTTCCAAAACTGGCAGTTTGACTTTCAAACTTGCTGTTTGACTTTCCAAATTGGGATTTGATTTAATCCTTTATTTAGAACAGCGATGACACTAAGTACATGATGCAATCATTCCAACATGTAATGACACATTCATGTACCCCTTCCCCCTCCGGAGTGCCGGACATTCCGGGACCTTCTAGAATGTTCCCGATGAAAACACCGGAACCATTCCCCAACTCCGAAACGGGACTTTCCTTATATGAATCTTATTCTCCGGACCATTCCGGATTACCTCGTGATATCCCGGATCCCATCCGAGACTCCGAACAACATTCGGTCTCTTTCTCATAATACCATAACTACTCAAACAACGTCGAATCCTTAAGTGTGTCTCCCTACGGTTCGTGAATTATGCGGACATGATCGAGACACTTCTCCGAACAATAACCAATAGAGGAATCTGGAAATTCATATGGCTCCCACATATTTCTACGATTACTTTGCGATCGAATGAACCATTTACATACGATACCAATTTCCCTTTGTCTCACGATATGTTACTTATCCGAGGTTATGATCGTCGGTATCTCTGCATACCTAGTTCAACCTCGTTACTGATAAGTACTCTTTTCTCGTTCCCGTGATATGTGATCCCTTGTGACCAAGTCACATGCTTGCAAGCTAATTGGATGACATTTCACCAAGAGGGCCCAGAGAATATCTATCCGTCATATGGATGGACAAATCCCACTCTTGATCCATGTGTTTCAACCAATACTTTCCGAACACTCAATGCCACCTTTATAGCCACCCTGTTACGGTGTGGTGTTTGATGACATCAAAGCATCCATCCGGTAAAGGTGATATGCATGATCTCATGGTCGAAGGAATTAGATAACTATGTGTTAGAAAGCATATAGCAATTGAACTATTGAAATGACTTGATCTTTATGCTACGCTTATCTATAGGAGTATGTCCACCATATCATTCTCCTAACGATATGATCTTGTTGTTAACAACATCTCAATGTTCATGATAGGGAAACCACAATCATCTATTAACCAACAAGCTAGTGAAGTATAGAGGCTATACTAGGGACTTCAATTTAAGTTTACAATTCACACAAGTATTAATGTTTCCTTGTTAATACTATTATAGCATGAATATAAACATTTATCATAAACACAAAGATATAATAATAACTACATTTATTATTGCCTCTAGGGCATATCTCCAACAAACTACTCACACATGGAGTAAATCAACAACATCATTATATTCATATGGATGGATCGAAAGTGCAAAGGTAAAATCAAATGCAAACCTACAATTGTATTTGGAATTACAACAAGATCTAATGAATGAGAGAGGGGATGATGGTGTTGATGGAGATGCAGCGGTCTATGATGAAGGGGATGGTGTGTTGTCCTCTGCTGACCCGTATAGCAGCAAGGATTTTCCTTTTCGAACTTCCTCCTCCAGATATACCTTCCTGGCATGGTTTTTAGTGTCTGGAGGTGTCTGCGAATGTCGGATCTTAGATCTGTCTTTGCGTAGTGAAAATATTTGACGAGACGAACGTCCTGGCAGGTAGTATGGGCGGACAGTACGGGCGCGCTCCGGCTATACCACAAGTCGTTAAATCTTCTAAAACCTCTCCTCTCTTCCTATCTTCTCCCAGGCGCGTGGAAAATCATTTAAATGATATCTATCACTTAGAAATAGTATATTATTATATAACATGACAGTCCCAATTGTTATATTCATAAAAGACTTAATAATTCAGGATCTTATTGAAATAAGGGTAAAAGGTGTGCATGAGTGCCGTAAAATACCAAAATTCTAACTCTACTTATCCAAAAACATAACATAAATATGCTTCAAAAATGGACTCATCAATTTCCCCAAGCTAAAATCTTGCTCGTCCCCAATCTAAGGTAGTGACTTATGGACAAGGCCATCATATTCATGAGGCACGAGTCGTTATAATAAATGAGGCATTTGAAGCATAATTACAATATCAGATATAGAACTGCATTGTGAGATGTATCACACTCTCACACATCACATGACTTAGAGGCTTCCACATCTTTTGTATTAATAATTTATATGAAGTTTAGAGATTGAGCAGATTATAAAATCATCAAGTTTATCTAAATGAGCACTTGATTGAGTAGGGAATAGTCTATGATCATTGTTTGAGCGCCTTTGCCAATTTTCACGTTTTGTTTTTGATTCTTTGGTAGCATAATTTTCCTTTTGTTTCATCAACAAAATTGTATCATGTTAATACCCTTTTATGGCTCTTATTGGTTTAAACCAATGATTATAACGTGCTATCAAAATTTCTTATCATATCTTATTAATACTTAATTGGTGTGGAAGGCCCTAAAATCATAATAGTGGTACAAGTATCATATCACTCATCCAAATTCATACATCTAATATAATAAACATAACCAAAATCACTTCAAGCATCATAAAGTATCAAAACTCATTGGATATAATTCTTTCCTTAGACCAAGGAAGTTAATTATGCAACTAATGCAAACTTTGGAATCAAAAACCTAACATGTGTGAAAGAAGGTAAACATTCTAAAGCTAGATGATAGATTACAAGGTTCCAATAGATCTGCCCAAGCTTGAAGTCAAGCCAGGAGGATCACATAACTCCTTGTGAGTACATATTCCTTCTTTGGGGTGAAGAAAGCATCATACTCCTTCCTTTGAAGCTACATGCATGAGAAATACAGGCAAAGCGAGTGGATGGTTCTGTAATGCTAGCATGTTTCTCTTTTATTATCTTGCAAAGTAACTTCATATCCTTAACCATCTCAACAACAATTTTAGTCAAGATTTGAACCCTACTATCGGTGTCATCGACCTTCTTCTCAAGGTCTTTGTCCATTATCCAATAGGTATCAATCCCCTCACTAATCATTTCAACACATGCTTTGGAGACATTTTTGAGATTAGAGATCTTCTCCCTAATCTCATCTTGCTTCCCCTTGTTCGGGGATGGATAACTAGGAGAATATCTGAGAGAGTATCCACAAAGATTATACCTATAAGGATTTGGTGGATATTCCTCCTTGTTCCTCCGTTGTTCCACATGCCTCATCATCTATAGCTTGTGTGGGAACATGTATTCCCAATTGGGAAGTGGCACCACTTGAGTCGGTTCTTGAGTCGATGAAGATGAAGAACCTTCTTTAGACTCCTTGGTCTAGTTGCAGGAACCTCCTCCTTCTTTGTCCAGATTTTCTTGATATGAAAAGGCCGCGTAGCTCTTGGATGATCAAGTGATATTTGGTGCATGAAGATAATGGAGAGAAAAGAGGTGAGATTAGAAGAAAAACCCTAAAACATAGAGGTAAAGGAAAAAGGAAGGAATAAAATAAAAATAAAAATAAAAGAGGATTAACCCAAAATAGGGTAGCCGCCATCGATGCCGACCTTTGGTACGGGCAAGATCGCCCCATACGGCGTGCTCGTACTGGTTGTTACTGACATTTTTGAGGCAGTAAGGAGAGAGTGTTTTTTTACACGAAATGAGACAGGAACTAGATGAAAATTACAGAGGGAATAATGACCTGGCATATGGCGGTATCTGACTGTACGGTTCGGTCGTACCGATCCACAAAAACAAATAGAAAATCAGAACGGAGTATTGAACGCTTAACGACCTCCCATACGGGCGCGTCTGACCGTATGGTCCTCGCATACTAGGTCGAAAAACATCCCATTCTTTTCAAGAAACCAAGAGAAAGAAGAAGAAAACATCCACAAAGATATATGGAGTCTCGAAAGAGAAAAAACAGAGAAAAAGATCAATAGGTATCTAACTTACTGTATATTTTTTTGATGAATTCCTCGGCTATGATCAAATAAGTTAGCTCCATTCTGTTTACCTCTCTAACTCTATAGTGCTTTAGGCACTGCGAGTTAACAATCCAAGATGCAGAAGGGGTGTGGCCTTTCAATTTTACTACCCCTGAGGGATATGCTTCATCAACTTCATATGGTCCTTCCCACTTGGATCTCAACTTTCCTTCAAAGATCTTTAGCCGAGAATTGTACATCAAAACTTTATCTCCAAATTTGAATTATCTATTCTCTATCTTCCTATCATGCCATCTTTTGACTTTCTCTTTAAAGATTTTACCATTTTCATAGGCCTCATTTCTAAGTTCATCTAGAGCATGAATGTCTAAGGGGTGCTTCTCTCCTATAGTCTTAAAATCATAATTTAGAGTTTTAATAGCCTAATAAGCCTTATGTTCTAACTCTAAAGGAAGATGACAAGATTTACTGTAAACCATCTTATATGGTGTCATTCTCATAAGATTTTTATATGCGGTGCGATATTCCCAAAAATTATCATTCAACTTCATAGCCCAATCCTTCCCTATCTTCCACACCGTCTTCTGAAGTATGACTTTAATCTACCGGTTTGAAAGCTCAACTTTCCCATTAGTTTGTGGGTGGTATGGTGAAGCTACATGATGCTCAAGCCCATACTTATGAAGAATTTTCTTAAAAGTACCTTTCATAAAAAGAGATCCAGCATCGGTAATTAGAAGTCTAGGAACTCTAAATCTAGGAAAAATAATATTAGTAATCATCTTGATGGAAGTGGTTGCATCTGCATGAGAGGTCGGTATAGCTTCAACCCATTTAATAACATAATCAAAATCAACAAGAATATGAGTGTATCTATTAGAAGATGGGAATGGCCCCATGAAATCCATTCCCCACACACAAAACGGTTCTATTATAAGGTTATAATTCATGGAAATTTCTTGTCTTTTACCTATGTTACTCATACATTGACAAGCATAACAATTCTTAACATAATTATGAGCATCTTTAAATAAATTAGACTAGTAGAATCCGGATTGCAACACTTTAGTAGCCATACAGTCGCCAGCATGATGCCCTTCATAAGGACTATCATGGCAAGCACTTTCAATTAATAAAGCAATCATCTCGTGATCGGGCATGCACTTCCTAATAATCCCATCAAGCCCATGCCTATATAAATAAGGATCACCCCAAAAGTAATATTTCAAATCGTTAAAGAATTTCTTCTTCTAATTATAATTCATTCCCTTTGGTAGAAACTTAACAACAAGGAAATTAGCATAATATGTATACTAAGGGTCATGTGATTCTAAGGTGGCAAGGTAATCCCCAGGCATGGATTCATTGATAGGGATAAGATCATAAATTATGCCTTCCATATGTGACAAGTGATCAGCTATAGGATTGCCTTTACCTCTTCTATCCACTATTTGTAAGTCATACTCTTGTAATAACAGAACCCACTTAATCAAACGTGGCTTCACATCTTTCTTAGATAAAATATGTCTTAAAGCTTGGTGATCGGTGTACACTATTACTTTGGAGTTTATAATGTAATGTCTGAATTTATCATAGGAAAAAACAATGGTTAGAAGTTGCTTCTGAGTTGTGGCATAATTCTTTTGATCTTCATTAAAAACATAACTAGCATATTGAATAAAATTTAAGTTTAGGCCTTCTCTTTGTCCAAGAACAACCCCAATTGCATAGTCACTAGCATCGCACATAATTTTAAACGGCTCATCCTACTTTGTGGTTGAATAAAAGGTGCAGATACTAGAGCCTTTTTAAGTTGTTCAAAAGAGGTAACACAACTATTTTCAAAAACAATGGAAATATCTTTATTCACCAAATAAGTCAAGGGTGTAGCCAGATTGGCAAAATCTTTAATAAAGTGTCGGTAAAACCCTGCGTGCCCAAGAAAATTACTTACTCCTTTTATGTCTTGAGGTATTGGTAATCTTTCTAAGGCAACAATGCTAGAATCATCAACCTCAATACCTTTTTCAGAAACTCCGTGTCCGAAAACTATACCTTCTCTTACCATGAACCGACAATGCTCCCAATTAAGGACCAATTTGGTTTGCTTGCAACGCTGCAATACTCTGTTAAGGTTATAGAGACATTGTTAAAAAGCAGTCCCATAAACAACAAAGTCATCCATAAGAACTTCCATAGAGTTTTCAAAGAAATTGTTAAATATCTTTAAGACACATTCTTGAAAAGTTGCAGCTGCATTACACAAACCAAACGACATAAATCTATAAGCATAAGTACCATAAGGATAAATAAAGGTTGATACCTTCAATCTGGATTCACGGATGTAGTATAATAGATATTTCCCTAGAAGATCTAGGTTTAATCAAACCTTGGAAAGGAATGCTAAAAGGAAATAAAAAGGACACATCTACGAGACTTTGTTTCTTTGTTTTACCTTAGTTTACCAGACCAATCTAGTTTACTGTTATAATGGTTTAAATCAATAGATGGAGATAGGCCAAGGTTGAAGATCCACCTGCAGCTACACATTATAATGGAATAAAAGATAATAATAAGCATAGCCATGTGTAATGTTTGAATGGAGGTAATATCTTGTGAGAAACACATCCTAATATACTAGAGCCCCTGTGATGCAGTGGGCATATCAATAGTCTTTTAATCCAACTGGGTGCACACCGAAGCAACGGGATACAAATGATTATTAAGTGTAAAGCACAGATTAAGCATTAAGTGGTGATTTTGTGATCCTGAATGGGTCGCTAAGCGAAGATCGTACTACCCTTTCTGTTACTGGGGTTCTTATGAGATCGCCGCTAGCCAAGTATCTCACCTTAAGAGTTTATCAATCTATGGGATCTTAGGTACCTACAAGTACACAGATCGAGACAAGATAAAAAGAAACAAAAGATACAAATCTCAATTGCAAACAAAATACAATACTTCCATGATTAGATGCACATAATTGCTGCAAGGTTTCTCCCCAATCCGTAGCTCGTGAGGACTACTCGCTCATAACAAATAGAGATATGATAGAAAACATTGTGCAAAATACTTAGATTGAAATCGAATATTCTTACAGTGGTCGCCAAATCACAAGGAGATCTAAAGTACAAAGTAGTGGATATGGCTAATGGAAAGGATGGATGATGGAAGTGATGAAAAATGGATGAACGATGGCGTGGATGATAGAAATACAATGCTCCGGCCATACCATACGTCGTTAATCTTATAGAACCTCTTCTTTTATCATCTCTTATCCCAAGCACATGGAAAATCATTTAAATGACATTTATCACTTAGAAATATCAGATTATTACATAGCATGATAGTCCCAATTGATATATTCACAAAAGACTTAATAATTCAGGATCCTGTTGAACCAAAGGTAAAAGGTGTCTGTGAGCGCCGTAAAATACCAAAATCCTAACTCTACTTATAATTTTTTTAGATAAATATGCTTCAAAATGGACTCATCACTCACCACTTCCGCAAAAATGATATAGGCCCCTATGACCATCTGTGAACCTATAAATCATATTTAGTGACCATAAAATGGTATTCTTGGTGCGCACTAACCAAGCTGGTTTTGCTCGAAATGTTTAGTGACTATGGATTTAACACTTCACAATCCTCCTCGAAACAGGCTTCAACATGCTATATTAATATAGACACCACATGATGCAACCGTGATTATTCTATTTGGGCAAACAACATAATAAAGACCAAGAGAAAAAATGAAACTAATGCCACTAGCGCCAGATCTACAAAGGTGACGATGAAACGCAATCGCTGCACCCTCTGGAGAAGTCCCACCATGCTTATATGCCTTCGAATTGGCCATGTACCAAGCAACACCTTCAAGAAGGAATGCGACGACGATGCTGCTGCTGCTCAGACTGGTCCTAGGATTTCTCCTAATACACGGAGGAAAGTGGGAAAGGGGTATACCCGACGCCCTTATGAGGCTTGGCAACACCCGTAGGCATCACTACATCGGTGTTGATAAAGCTGACAAGTATTTTTCATATCCCCTCCCTCCTAAATACAAGCCCGTACAATCCCAGCGCTCCACTAAACTAGCCGCCCACCAACAAGCACCGCCATGGTATTGAAGTCACCATCTTCGTGTCACCATGGAAATGCTACGAGGCCGGTCGGGCTGAGAACAAACAACCATAGACAAGGGGAGGTAGTACATAGTCACATGGGAGGGAACAAACTCCACGACAGGCGGTAGCCAACCAAACGCAGCGGCAGGATCACACCAGGCCAACAATTGGAGCCAGAGGGCAGCAGCAGCACAACCACCTAGAGCTCCACCATGTTGGGGTTCATAGCATGGAAAACAAAAAATTTCTACCGCATGAACACACAATCAAGATCTAATCTATGATCAAGCCAAGATCTATCTACTAGATTGTAGCAACGAGTCGATAGAATACTAACCCTCGAAGATCCAAAGCGGTTAACGAGAGCAGATTCTCATGGGTGATGTAGTCGTACACTTGCCGATCTCAAGATCGCGTAGACGATCCTTCCGGCGCTGCGTTCCGGCAACGCTCCCACAGTCGGTCACACGTTCGGTACTCGATGAAGACCTTCCTCTCCCTTGTTTCAGTAGGCAGCGGAGGTTGTAGCACTCTCCTCGCGATTCCGGCAGCACGGCGGCGTGGTACCGGAAGTAGAGGGGAGATCTCGCAGGGCTTAGCCTTAAGCCAGAGCGAGTATGGTGGAGTATGAGAGAGGCCTTGGTGATCTAGGGTTTAGAGGGCACCAAGGGGAGGGCTTGGACGGTGGCTAGGGTTTGGGGAAACCCTAACTCGCCGAGTTAGATGAGGCCCTAGGCGGCGGCTTGGAGGTGGCCGGCGACTTGGAGGCTAGGGTTTTCAGGTGTGTGGGAGAGGGGCAGCCCTGCCCCTCCTTTTATAGGTGGGAGGGTGTGTCTTGGGAGGACGTAGTCCTCCTCCAACTCCTCCTCCTTGGCCGGCGGGTGGAGGGAGGAGACTTCCTCCCCAAGTAGGTTTCCTACTCTCCCTCCACCAAGCAAACTTGTCGTTTGACTTTTTCAAATTGGCGTTTGACTTTCAAACTAGGATTTGATTTCTCCCTTTATTTTGCCCAGCCAAGTGGCCTAGTACATGATGCAACCATTCCACATTGTCATGACACATTCATGTACCCTTCCCCCCCAGAGTGGCGGGCCTTCCGGACCCTTCTAGAACATTCCCGATGAAAACACCGGAATCATTCCCCAACTCTGAAACAGGACTTTCCTTTTATGAATCTTATTCTCCGGACCATTCCGGATCTCCTCGTGATATCCCGGATCCCATCCGAGACTCTGAACAACATTTGGTCTCTTACTCATCATTCCATAACTACTCAACAACATCGAATCCTTAAGTGTGTCTCCCTACGGTTCGTGAATTATGCGGACATGATCGAGACACTTCTCCGATCAATAACCAATAGAGGAATATGGAAATTCATATGGCTCCCACATATTTCTACGATTACTTTGCGATCGAATGAACCACTTACATACGATACCAATTTCCCTTTGTCTCACGATAGTTTACTTATCCGAGGTTTTGATCGTCGGTATCTCTGCATACCTAGTTCAACCTCATTACCGATAAGTACTCTTTTCTCGTTCCCGTGGTATGTGATCCCTTGTGAGCCAGTCACATGCTTGCAAGCCAATTGGATGACATTCCACCCAGAGGGCCCAGAGTATATCTATCCGTCATATGGATGGACAAATCCGACTCTTGATCCATGTGTCTCAACCCATACTTTCCGAACACTCAATGCCACCTTTATAGCCACCCAGTTACGGTGTGGTGTTTGATGTCATCAAAGCATCCTTCCGGTGATGGTGATAAGCATGATCTCATGGTCGAAGGAATTAGGTTACTATGTATCAGAAAGCTTATAGCAAATGAACTATATTAAATGACTTGATATTTATGCTATGCTTAACTATAGGAGTATGTCCATCACATCATTCTCCTAATGATATGACCCTGTTGTTAATAGCATCTCTATGTTCATGATCAGGAAACCATGATCATATATTAACCAACAAGCTAGTTTAACAAGAGGCTTTACTAGGGACTCTTTTATGTTTACAAATCACACAAGTATTAATGTTTCCGTTTAATACAATTATAGCATGGTATGTAAACATTTATCATAAGTATGAAGATATGATAATAACCACTTTATTATTGCCTCTTGGGCATATCTCCAACAGTCTCCCACTTGCACTTGAGTCAATAATCTAGTTTCAAACCCTTTTGTATTCAACACCTATGGCTTTCTGGTGTCGTATGTACACAATTGCTAGTGGTCAAATGATCTCCGGATCTGACACTTCCAGGTCTGTGTGTAATTGCATGTTTTTGCGTCTCTATGCATCACTCATTCTCTAATGAGATGGCTTTGTACAAATTTGGTCCTTTGGTGTGAACTTTAGTTCTTTGGGGTTAAAACATGTTGATAATATTGTCATACAATATATCTTCATAGTATTATCCCTGCTGTGAACTACACCTAGTTTGATAACAAACTACTTGACACAAATGCCCTCTTTTGCTGCTATAATAGCAGTTATATACTCAGCCTTTTGTTGTAGTATCTGTCACAATGTCTTAACTTTGGAACTCATCCAAATCCATTATGGAACTTACTTTCCATCATATTGTGCCACCCTTAGTTTAGATTGAGATAAACTTAATTTGTACTTTGTGACAAAACTAGTATCAATGTAATTCATTTACAATGAACTAACCATCTATTTGTCACTTCTACAAAATAATATATTCTTATTTCTTTTACAAAATCATAAGAATATCTTTACTATTGTCCAATAATCATCTTATGAATCATTCTGGTATACGCTCATAACATTTAGATCATAGGACATATCTGGATTTGTACACATCACAGTATGATTGATAAAATATTCTTTGTGATTTTATCTATCAAGTATTAAAAAATACTTAAATATTTATTCAATCCTTCCTGTGCAACAAGAACCTTTCTTGTAGTTGCTATATTGAACTCATTCAATATCTCATCTATGTACTTATGGCACAACCATATTGGCATCACAATTTATCCATATAGACATTGATGCCAAATATTCGGGTTCTGCCCAAGCCTTTCATCGAGATGAAATTCTTATCTTGTGTTAATAAAAAGATACATCATTCCCAATCAACAATATGTCTTTCACATAATGTATTAGAAACATGTCTTAGCGCTCCCACTTAATTTCTTGCAAATGCAAGCATCTTCATCGTCTCCGATGAAATTAAACTCTTTTAACAGTTTCATCATAGTGAAGATTCCAACTCCGCGATGCTTACTTCAACCCTTGAAGTTTGCATATGCTTTTAGCATCTTTTGAATTAACAAAACCCTTTGGACCGTGTCATGCACACGTCCTAGGTAACCATTCTATTAGAAGAACTTGTTTTGTTTATTCAACACATAACAAATTATATGTCGTGGTTGCTACATTAATCTGTCTAGACTAAATATCGCTTAATGAAAGATCAGATCTTGTCATAGTCAACTCTTTTAACATTGTCGTGAACTCTTTCCTGACATGTCGATAATTTCATAGATGTGAAACATCCATGTCTATTTCTTTATAGATCCAAATACGACTGTAAGGTCTTGTACCTTTCTAGAGGGTCTTTCAAGCTCAAAGCTTGATTTCTTGTATATGGAACTATCATGGATTTTATGGCTTCAAGCCATTTGACGGAGTCATGGCCCATCATCGCTTCTTTGCATGTAGTCGGTTCATTATTCTCAAATAATGATTCAACCCTCAAATCTTGGTATTTGATTGTTTACCCGACCTACTTGTTTTAATAGGAACTTAGACCTCCGTGACCACAACCTTTGAGGCATGTGATCCATGAGCATTGTTGCTGCCTCCGGAACACTTTTTGGCGCTGCGCAACTTTGATCATATATAGCTAAGGTTCTTTTAACCTTGTCAAAGTTCTATTGTCCTCCCACTTAATTTTTGTCTTTGGAGTTTATGGAGGAATTCTTAACAGTTATTCGAAAATAACATACAAAGACATGTTCATCCGATTTTGGTTGCAAACATTTTTCTTATGCATAGCACACCAATATTTAAGAAAGGACAACTTGGGTTTTATACCAAACCATAACTTTATATGTGTCAATTCAACGGATTATGATGGAGCTCTTTTCAGTGGAAAACCGGTAGTCTCTAAAGCTTTTAATCTTTAAAATATAATGACCGTTTTATGAATTACACCTTTGATCTTACCATGTCAAACAAGGTTTAATCACATATCTCGAACTCTCCATACTCTTATGGTGTTTCGGGAAATGCAAATCCACGGAACGATTCCTTAAATCTTAGGTATTATGCTAAACTTGTAACTCAAATATCTTCCTTTATGATCTTATCATAAACTATTTATATTCTTGTTACAATGATTTTGCACTTCATCTTAAAAATCTTTGAACTTTTCAAATGTTTCATACTTCATCCTTATTAAGTAAATATTCATATATTCACTCAAATTTTCAGAGAAATCATATGAAGTTGAAATCCATCGCTCTTGACTACACATAATGGACTTCATACAACAATATGTACAAGTTCCAATAAGCTAGTCATTCGTTCCCTTTTGGCCTATGAACGAAGTTTTAATTATCTCTAGGAAAGTTTCACAAGCGTCATTTGATCAAAAATCAAAAGACTCCAAAATTTCATCCACATGGAGTTTCTTCATGTTTTCTTTCTAATATAATTATAAATGGCGATGTCACTTCCTAAGTGATCTTTCAATCAATTTGTCTTTCGACATTTTCAGCACTAGTTTTATGGATGTGATTTCTCCAACGAGATTTGTGAATCATCCATCTTTTATGGATTAGGGCAATTATTTGAACAACCCTTTTGTTCTCATAATACCTGATAAAACAAATCTTGAAGGCAAGCTTTGATGTTTAATAAGCAGCACAATAACCCTTTATTTGTTCTCGATGAACATCATCACATATTCTTTTGCTAGTTACTTAGGCCATTGTAGTTCATGAATTGTGTTGTTTCGTATGACGATACACACCAACAAATTCAGTATCAAATACTTAAGAACCACATTGTTTAATAAGCAAAGAATATATCCATAACATGTATATCATCTATATACTTAAGCTGAACAATTCTAGTCTTTTCTTTTCTGCCATATATTTATGAGATTCTCTTTCATTATTTCCTTTTCTGTTTGAACGAATCTATCAACATCAATAGTGGAGCCATATACATGACACATAGTCCAAAGCATGTATAGTAAAATACCAATGTCTTTGGACTTGCACTTTGAAGTAGATCACCATCATCAAGCGTTTGGTGCTCTTTCAAATTCCTTTATTTAGTAATCTCTTGGTGTAGTAAACATTTTACCTATATCAAATATTCACCCTTATCATGGAACTATCCATGATCAAGCTACTTTTAGCTTATAACGGTGAATCGTGAGTATAATGTTGCTCTCCAAAACCTTTTGGAGGATTAGGACAACTAGTGTCTAACCATTTGCAAATTCTCATCAAATATGAGAACATGACTTTTGCCATATTATACTCTATCATGTTGCAACCAAAACTTCGTTTCAGATATCACAATATCTTCCACACATCATGATTTCTGAAACAACTCTTTCAGATCCTAGATAACCTTGATATTAAGACAATCCTTTGAATATCAAGAATCATGGAGACAAACATGATACTTATAAACTAACACTTGGAATTGTCACTCTTGATTTAATACCAATTATTAAACTTCATGGAGTAACCGGAACTTACTGAAAGTTTGCAATAGGACTTTTAAACTTTAGATTAACACTTCAAAACAATACGATACCAGTTCGTAAAGTAACTAACCAGAATTCTATAGTTCTATCATCTCAATTATAACTAAGCACAAGGTGGTAAACGGATGCCAATGACTACAACAATTATGTAAATTCACTTCGATTTAATTTATGATAAATAGTGTTCAACTTTTAATCATATTTATGTTGAACTCCCACTCAAAACAACATCCCTCACATTGTTTTAGTGATCACACGAACCAAATCCACCACATCAAAACCGATCATCACAAGAGTTGATGTAGCTTCAATGGCGAACAATCAACATGTTCATCATATCTACTATATGACTCATGCTTTACCTTTCGGTGATCCGTGTTTCGAGACCATGTCTGTACATGCTAGGCTCGTCAAGATAAAACCTTAGCTTCCACATGAGCAAATCTGGCTTGCTCACGTTGTATACACTCGCAGAATCTAACACACTCGATCATCACGTGATGCTTCGAAACAACGAGCTTTATCAACGGTGCTTACTAAGGATGAACACTTTAAAACTTGAAGTTGTGTGCTTGAGGGATCATCTTATAATGCTACCGTCGTGAACTAAGCAATACAAGATGCATAAAAGGATTAACATCACATGCAATTCATAATATGTGATATGATATGGCCTTTCTTCTTGTGCTTCTGATCTCCATCTTCAAGCACGAACATGATCTCCATCATCACCGGTGTGGTGTCAAGGTCAATGGCGCCGCTTCATGGTTGTCTTCCACCAGCATCAACTATTACAACTACTTGAAATAATAGACATGCAGGACTTAATGGAAACAACCATATGGCTCCTGCCGGTTGCCAACTTACAATAAGGAACATTGCATACATCATATATAATCATAGTCATGGCCATATCACATCACAGCACACCCCTGCAAAACAAAGTTAGACGCCTCTAATTTTCTTTGCATGTTTTACGTGGTTTGGGGCTTTCAATAAGTGTCGTTCTAACTTACGAACAAGAACCACAACATTGATACTAGTATTGTCAATCACCCGTTGTAAATTGAATCTTAACTATGTTGGGAGAAACAGGCACCCGCAAAGCCACTTATGCAATACAAGTTGCATGTCAAGCGTGGAGCAAGTCTCATGAACGATGTCATGTAAGGTTAGCCCGGGTCGCTTCATCCCACCATCCGGCAAGATGCAAAGTACACAAGAAGCAATCGACAACAAAAGCATCAACGCCCACAATGACCATTGTGTTCTACTCGTGCAACAGATCTACATATAGACACGGCTCTGATACCACTGTTGGTGTTCGTAGCATGGAAAACAAAAAATTTCTACCACATGAACACACAATCAAGATCTAATCTATGATCAAGCCAAGATCTATCTACTAGATTGTAGCAACGAGTCGATAGAATACTAACCCTCGAAGATCCAAAGCGGTTAACGAGAGCAGATTCTCGTGGGTGATGTAGTCGTACACTTGCCGATCTCAAGATCGCGTAGACGATCCTTCCGGCGCTGCGTTCCGGCAGCGCTCCCGCAGTCGGTCACACGTTTGGTACTCGATGAAGACCTTCCTCTCCCTTGTTCCAGCAAGCAGCGGAGGTTGTAGCACTCTCCTCGCGATTCTGGCAGCACGACGGCGTGGTACCGGAAGTAGAGGGGAGATCTCGCAGGGCTTCGCCTTAAGCCGGAGCGAATATGGTGGAGTATGAGAGAGGCCTTGGTGATCTAGGGTTTAGAGGGCACCAAGGGGAGGGCTCGGACGGCGGCTAGGGTTTGGGGAAACCCTAACTCGCCGAGTTAGAGGAGGCCCTAGGCGGCGGCGGCGCTTGGAGGTGGCCGGCGACTTGGAGGCTAGGGTTTTCAGGTGTGTGGGAGAGGGGCAGCCCTGCCCCTCCTTTTATAGGTGGGAGGGTGCGGCTTGGGAGGAGGTATTCCTCCTCCAACTCCTCCTCCTTGGCCGGCCGGTGGAGGGAGGATACTTCCTCCCCAAGTAGGTTTCCTACTCTCCCTCCACCAAGCAAACTTGTCGTTTGACTTTTTCAAATTGGCGTTTGACTTTCAAATTAGGATTTGATTTCTCCCTTTATTTTGCCCAGCCAAGTGACCTAGTACATGATGCAACCATTCCACATTGTCATGACACATTCATGTACCCTTCCCCTCCGGAGTGCCGGACCTTCCGGACCCTTCTAGAACATTCCCTATGAAAACACCGGAATCACTCCCCAACTCCGAAACAGGACTTTCCTTATATGAATCTTATTCTCCGGACCATTCCGGATCTCCTCGTGATATCCCGGATCCCATCCGAGACTCCGAACAACATTCAGTCTCTTACTCATCATTCCATAACTACTCAACAACATCGAATCCTTAAGTGTGTCTCCCTACGGTTCGTGAATTATACGGACATGATCGAGACACTTCTCCGATCAATAACCAATAGAGGAATCTGGAAATTCATATGGCTCCCACATATTTCTATGATTACTTTACGATCGAATGAACCACTTACATACGATACCAATTTCTCTTTGTCTCACGATAGTTTACTTATCCGAGGTTTTGATCGTCGGTATCTCTACATACCTAGTTCAACCTCGTTACCGATAAGTACTCTTTTCTCGTTCCCATGGTATGTGATCCCTTGTGAGCCAGTCACATGCTTGCAAGCCAATTGGATGACATTCCACCCAGAGGGCCCAGAGTATATCTATCTGTCATATGGATGGACAAATCCGACTCTTGATCCATGTGTCTCAACCCATACTTTCTGAACACTCAATGCCACCTTTATAGCCACCCAGTTACGGTGTGGTGTTTGATGTCATCAAAGCATCCTTCCGGTGATGGCGATAAGCATGATCTCATGGTCGAAGGAATTAGGTTACTATGTATCAGAAAGCTTATAGCAAATAAACTATATTAAATGACTTGATCTTTATGCTATGCTTAACTATAGGAGTATGTCCATCACATCATTCTCCTAATGATATGACCCTGTTGTTAATATCATCTCTATGTTCATGATCAGGAAACCATGATCATATATTAACCAACAAGCTAGTTTAACAAGAGGTTTTACTAGGGACTCTTTTATGTTTACAAATCACACAAGTATTAATGTTTTCGTTTAATACAATTATAGCATGGTATGTAAACATTTATCATAAGTATGAAGATATGATAATAACCACTTTATTATTGCCTCTTGGGAATATCTCCAACACACCACATCGGCGGGTGCCGATCGGACGCGACAATAGGTACTCACCAAGTCGAGCGGGCCTAGCAGTGTCGATGTCAGGCTCGTAAAGTCCCCACTGCCATGCTGCAGCATGTAGGCCACCGCCGCTGCAACCCTCTCACTCGTAAAGTTTCCATGTTGACACTTATCAAAGTGATTGGGACAGCTAGGTGCCTAATGATCAGGATCACCACAAATATGACAAGACCCTTTCTTTTTTACCATTCTTCTTCTTGTAGTTAATTGAGTGTCTGGTCTTATTGTTGACACCGAATCTCCATTTGCCTTTAGGTTTGTTCTTATTCTTGAACTTGTGGGATGGGAAGTTTTCTTCTGTACCAAATTGGCAAAAGAACCTCCTTCTGATTCTCGAGCACGTGTGTCTTTTGCTCGATATTCTCTTTCACATGAAGAGACCCAATGAGATTTGTTACGAAAAACTCTTGTCTCTTATGTTTCAGAGAAGTAGCAAAATTCCTCCAGGTGGGAGGAAAGCTTGGCACTGATGCCTCCCACAACAAACTTTCCGTAACACATGTTTGAACCACTCAAGTTCTTTGGCAAGTGATCGTATCTCATGAGTTTGCTCAACGATGGCGCTCATCAACCATCTTGTTTCATAGAATGATCCATGACATACAACTCAGTTTCAGCGTTTGAGACCCCAAACTTAGCCTCGGACGTAGCCCACGCGTCTTTGTCATTATCAAATAATATATACGGATCAACAATGTTGTCCCCTAGAATACTTAAGAGAGCCGCCATAAACATGGTATCGACTTTTTAAAAAGCTTGCTCTTGTTTTGAAGAAAGATTTACCTCAGGTTTGCCAAGAGGGGCAATATAGCAGTTTAGGTTTTGAAAAATAGAAAACTTCTCTCATGCGCCATCTTATAATGCATACTACCAAAAGGAGGTGGCATAGTAGCCACGGTTATACCAGAAGAATTCAGTTGCCTACGGTGATTATTTTAGATTATTAAAATATGAGCAACAATTCATATGATTTAATCTGAACTAATAAACCGTAAAGCATGATTTTAGTAATTAAACTAATCATGCATAGTAATAATAGAGTAAATAAACAAACGGCATCTAAACATGATAAATCTATCACATCTACTCCAAACGCTAGAACAAGAAATTCTAAAACAATTTGAAAGAGAAAGTTCATGATCACGTACGGTGCAACCTGAGTAGCATCGTTCGAGTTGTCGCTCATGGTGCTGAAGAGGTCGTCGAGTCGGGAACTCGTCGCCGACGTCGTGGTTGTCAGTAGTCGTGTTGAGCGTTCCCAAAACCTGATCGTCCCTCACATATACATGTTCATGAGAGGCGGCGTTCCGGAAGCCTACTATCCTAATCTGCGATACACGCCACAAGCCTGGATGAGAAGATGAAGGAGACGATGCAATGAAGAGATGTGTGTATGAATATTGTTTAGTGTCCTATGTGTCTTAATTTATAAGGGATAAGATTTAGTCCCGAGAAAATATTTGGTCTGCACAGCAAAGATATAAACATAGCTCAATTCATTCCTGAAATTCACGACACGGCGTTAAAGGAGAAGTGCACAGAAGCTGATTTTTTCTCACTCGCTTAACTTAATAGCGCCAGAACAACCTCCCATACAAGATGGTGCAGCTTTTCTTAACTAGCGATGCGAGACTAAATTTTAGCTGTACTAACACAGCCATGTTGTCATACGTAATGAGCCAAAGAGAAGTCTAGAATTGGTATTATTTTATGGCAAAGGGCCCAACACCAAAAAGTGCTCGAAATTCCAACAGAGGGAACGTGGCATGGAGCCCTCGGTATTCTTGTGATCTGGGCTTATGCTAATGTGCATGCGCAACACGTCCGAGCCCACGTATTCAGCTGCCACTATGCAGAGTGATAGCCATTCATGCTGCAGGCCCAGTAGACGAACAGATGTGTGTCCTCCATGGCTTGGTATATACAGTGCTGACATGCCACACGGCAAGCTCCGCTGGCCGGCCCCAATTGCATTGCAATGCATGTTCTCGTGGGCCATGCATGGAGCTCAATTATGGCGCGAGGGCGATCGCCGCCGGTCACGAGGCTCGGAGAAGGACATGGACATTGACGCTGCTCTCAGGGTCCAGGGAGCGCACACGTGGACCTAAGCGGCTGCGCCTCCTTGCTTTGCCTCCATGTGTCTAATCTACATTCTCCAATCAGGCCTTTCACAATGGGGTGTATCTTAGCACGTCATCTTAGGAAAAATAAATGGTTAAGATACAACTTCTCCAATGCATTGTTTCTTAAGTGGTGTCTTTACATTTAATGATTTAGATGACATGCATGCATTTGATTGGCCTAACCATGGTTTTTTGCCTATGGTTTCGTGCAAGAAGTGTTTCTTAGCTAAGATACAACCTCACTCTCTTTTCTCATTAACTATAGTACCACATAGGTAAAGTGTCTAGGATACACCGCTAAGAGCCGCCCATTGTGAAAGGCCTCATTCGATCACAGATACAGGTGGAGTCCATTGGAACGGTCGAACATCGCACTGTCGGAGGTAGCAACAACTGCCGTCCGCTCATTCCGGCCTATTTTCTTTTTAGGGAATTTCGGCTTGAATGCTTTACCGACGGGCGACGGCGCGCGGCCCATCCCAGCTGCTGCGTGAAATTTGAGCACGTCGCTGAAGCCCGAGCATCATGTGGGCTAGTTTAGTTAAGTACTTAGCTTTTACTCCCCCGCGGCCCGTATAGGACTCACTCCGGAACCATCTCCCCAAAGCCTCGCAGTCTTTCTTTTGACTGTCATAGCTTTGCATCCACAAACATGATTAGCTAGCGGAAGTATAGTTTCGGACAACTTACAAAGTATTCGGTCCGTTCAGAAATATAACATATTTTAACTTTATAAAATAAATGAATCTAGAAGCTTTTTTAGTGTATACTAATTTTACTCTCAACCTCTATAAACCTAAACTCTAAAAGACATCTAGATGCATTCGATTTACAAAGCTAAAAGATTCTATATTTTTATACGAAAGAAGTAGATTATAAATAATAAAGCACTCAAGCATATGCATGCATGATAAGAACATGTGCACACCCAGTGTCTATGTAAGCTACAGATGTCCAACTACAGACCTACTCGCACGTGCATGCACACGTACTAAGAGTTAGGTATAACAGGTGTCGAGTGACTCGATCAGATTATTGATCCAAGTAATCGGTGAAAATTCTTTCATCTGGAAATGATGTAGGATACTAACTAATGTTTCCTGGCAAAGCAATTTAATCGGCGAACGGAGCTTGTATGGTTGTAGGTGATTTCTCTACCTTTTTTCTTCCCAAAAAAAAAAATTAAAGACGGAGCTTGCTGTTAGGCCTAAAGGATCTTGCATTCTTGCTAGGTGTAGATCTAGTCGAGTAGTACTTGATATTGATCATATCTGTCTCGATACTGCTAGTCACACAGAGAGAGAGAGAGATCGGAGAGAGGTGTGTGTACCTTCTCCTAGCTAGAGGAGATTGACGATGTAGCCATGGTGAGCGACAGCGAGAGCGGGTGGTGAGGCCAACCTCATCGTCACAGCTCAATTGCCGATAGAAGCAGACAACTATAACACATCTCTCTGTTTTAAAACAAATTATGTTTTTTTTTCGAGCTTTTCATGATTTAAAAATTATAGGCTTTCCCTTAAATCCACGCCGACTAAGTATTCCTTGAACACGCAGGCAGGAGAAGATCATCCTAACACTTGCATGACAGGTCGACACGAAAAAATCTGACTGAAACTATCTTAGCTTTTCTTGTAGAAAAGTCCACCTGCCTGCACGCAACAGCTCGATCCACTGACCACTGCCACTCTCACCAGTACACTGAAGCAAAGGATGTAGTAAGCAGGGTGGATGGACATGACGCAACCTGGTGCATGCGCCACACTGCAATCAAACTTGCCGCTTCTCTCCCATCATTCCATGAATCTCCGGATCGATGCCCGCCTCAGTTGGGAATAAAGGCACCGACGATTCGATTCGATTGGAATCGTCGTCGATCGACCACCACTAGGGTCGTCTAGGGCCACCCGGCCGGCCGGTGGAGGCAGTACTACTTCCAATTAAGCTATAAGCAGAGAATATATACGTACGTAGTGGATGCGATGCGAGCATCCCAGTCCCTATTCGAGACATAGATTCCACAACGCATTACGAGTAGTAGATGATACTCCTGGTGTGTGTGATGACCCCTTTGTGTCCTGTGCCCCCATGAAGGAAGAGGGACAAGGGCCTTCCGGGTCACCCGAGGGGCATCCATCGATCGGGCCGGACATCATCTGCGCTAGCTAGCCTTAGGCTAAGCAAATACTACTAGTACTACAGTAGGAGTAGCAGTTAGCACTTTGTAGGGCGAGGTGATTGGGCCGCAGGATGCAAAAAGGCTAGGCCTAGGTCGATTACGGTAGCCACAGACGGCCTGTTTAACTAGGTTAAACGACACGACGCTGCCTTTTTCACCGCTGCTTTGATCATTTATGGTAATGGTCTCCTTTCATGCCGGAAAAGACGCAGGCATGCAGGCGGGCAACACTAGTGCGCGTGCACTCACACTGCCTTTGACATGCATGGCCAGTCACTAGTAGATGCGAGAAGGAAGAATCTCCTCTGCATATACCCTCACCAGGACGGCAAGTAGCTAGCTAGCACCAAGTGGGCCGGAATCGCTCGGCCGGCCGGCGGGGACACTGCGTTTCAGGGAAACAAAACCCCTGGGGCACCGAGCGCGCACTCGGCTAGCTCTCCCATTTCTCGCGCGTCTGGGTGCGCATGCCATGCCCAGAGAGGCCAGGACCGACGGCCCTGCCGCGGGAAAGCGAGGTCCCGAAGAGGCACGCCTTTGCCTTCCGAGGACCTTGGAGGTGCATGCGCGCCATTGGGGTGCCCGATGGCAATGCCGCGCGCAGAGACGAATGGAACGAGATCGGCCGAGGATGAGTGAGGCTAGCTAGGGCCGTGGCGCGCGATAAGGTCGACCGGTGAGGGCCGACGCCGCACTTGCGCGCCATATGCGTGCGTGCGTGCATGCGCGCATGTGGCCGCGCCTCGGGTCTCGCTCTCTGCTGCATGCCGCGTGTACCCCGAAGCTTTTTTCCTCGCAATTTGCTGGGCCGGAGTGCATGTGCTCGCCCAGCTGCCGCGCCGTGCCCGGCTCCCCCGGCCATGTCCACTCCTTTTCGGTGGGCCGGTCTCGTCGCGACCCCCTTTTCTTGCCTTGTTTAATCATCCCGTCCGCGAGAACGGATCTGCGCCGGCGGTGGAGCGCTCCTGTTGCCTGTTGGGTTCCACGCACAAGCCACGTAGGTACTGTCCATCCATCCACGACGTTGTTGGAATGACATATGTACCGCCCCGCCCGAGCCGAGATCGAGTTCGGCATGCACTCGTCTGGCCACTGTGGAGGAACAGGGCGCGTCGCCGTCGCCCTAATCATCAGCTCCAGCCTCCAGAGATATTATGTGGTTTGCTGACAACACAAAGGCCGGGCGGCCAGTTGCTTGAGATCGATGCTACAATGGCCGCACTCTCTCGCTCGTTCCTTTCCCTTTGTCTCCACGAGGTGTCGTATCCAATCCATGGCGGCCGCAACTCCGTACCCGATCCGCCGATGCCGGTTTCCCCTCAGCTACAGATCAAGTCAGATAAGTCAGGAACGAAAGACACGATCCCAATCAAGCTGCTGCTGCTGCAACACGATTGCAACAGGCCACTGAAAATCTGAAATGCTTCCAATGTTAAATGGTTGCCCGTCTCCGTTCGTCGCGACTAGCTTACTGGCACTTGAGTTGATCGATACCACATTCAATGGCTACACGATCTTCTTCGTTCCCTTCTGTTTGGCCACGAGCACGGACGAACATGCTAATAAGCTGCAGCGATCGAGCGCACTGTCCCATGAACGATACGCTTTGCTCCAGCTACAGATAGAGCGAGCCTGCTTCGGTTAGTCACACCAACAGTGGAACAGAGAGTGCCGATGTCTTTCAGACATGATTGTTGACGCGCACAGGTCATCACGAGCGACCGATCGATGTACCCACCCGTCGTGTGTCGTGTCAAAAAGCGTAGTCAACGTGCTTATGGGAGGGAGCTAGCTAATCCATGCATGCATCATCAGATGCATGTGATTGCACTGTGCCTGTCATCATTACAAAATGTATATGGAATTCTCTCTCTCGATCGTTCCTGTGCATCGATCTGGACAGGAGGACTACTAGCTTTCTGGTCTTCATTATCGAGCATGAACCGGTCTTATCCCCGATCGAATGCTAGCTCCTTGCTTGACGCGTACGTACGTACCACGTGGTTAGAGCGACCGCGACTCTCACTTCACTTCAGTTCAGTTAAGTAAAGCAGCCTCTATTACGGCATGATCCGCTTTTGTGATGTAGAGAGATTTTACCTCTATGTGGTGAAAAGATACAAGAGAAACAGAGGAAATATATGTCATAGCAAAGATTGAGGAAGAGATACTAGTGTCGTCGCAGGCCGTCCTGTCCGGTGTCCACAGTGAAAGGAAATCCATGGAATATTCCTCTTGTCTTTGCAGTTGCAGTACCGAGATTTACCTCGTCGCCCCCAAGTGACTCTTGTAGGACCTCATGTTCGACTCCGTTGCTGTCATTTCGCCAATGATACCCCCAGGCAGAGCGGCTGCCCAGCAACCAGAACTTTTCCTGCATGGGCTAATACCAACAGGGAAAGGAAAGGAGGAGGGACCTCTTCTTAGGCCTAGGCGTAGCCGAAAGTGAACTTGATGATGGAGCAAAGCAATTGTTCAAATGTAGTAGCCGCATAGTAGTATATATTACATAAGCTAGCCACCGGCCGGAACATCAGAATATATTTGAGCGAATCTTCCTACTAGCTGGTAGGTTTGATGCAAAAAATGCACGAGGAAACATATAATACACAAGTGGTATAGGAAAAACACAATCTAGATTCATTGATCAGTCGAGGCCAAACAGAGCCCGCTCGTTGTTGAACATGGGCACTTCGATATTACCCCCTCCCAGGATGATACACCAGCTGCCTATATGATGGTTAGTCACCAAAACCAAATAACACAGGATCGACAAATACAATACCCGGCCTATACAAGCGCTAAAAAGGCAAAGCAACACAGCATGCGGCACATGCACTACACCCCTTTTGTGATTTTGTCACTTCGCAGTTCCATTCTCGCCAAACCTACACATATATTCACAACCCTTGGAGACCGATGTCAGGCCCCGGTCACTGGGGCAAACAACGGAGACGGAAGCTAGAGCAACACGCCCAGATACCTCCCTTCGGTACGCAACTGCTGCTCGATGTCATGAGCGATCCTCCTCGCATCCAGAGAGGTTCCCATCAGACCGCGCCGAGTGAGACCGACCGAGTAGAGTCCTCTCTCGCCTTTCCACCCGTTTGGAAATGCTTTTCTTGGCAAGCCATCTTTCTCCGAAAATAACTCCTGGTCCTGCCCATTCACAGCAAAACACGGTTTACAGATCTTACACATGTTTCATAACTTTCTTCATCCAATGAGAAAAACTGCGCCACTGTAAAAATGTAATGCACCTTTAACCAGAAGGGGACATTGCTCTTGTAGCCAGTGGCAAGCACAATTGCGTCGAAGTCCTCCGACAACGTGTCCAAAAACTCTACCTGTCGTCCCGATATATGTTTTATGTCTGGACGCACCTGCAGAGTTCAACCAATGGGGAAAATTACAGCTCGGTACTTAGATTAAGGCGGAGAGACTGGTGGATGGACTCTCCCTCAAACGATCGATTTAGTGTTACTTTTATACAGTACTTCAGTGGTATGAAACAGACCTTGATATCCCCAGACCTAATCTTTGCAAATGTGCCAACATCAAGAACTGGGGTCTTCCCTGAGAGTGACTTGAGCTCGAGGGGACCGACGGTAGGCCGCTTTAGCCCAAGCCGAGCAGTATCCCCAAGCATGGCCCGTGCTACCAGCAGTAGAAACAGGTCCACCACGTGGACTGGCAGCCACTTGAGCAGCCACATTGACAGCCCAAAGGTGGACTGACCCAGCATCTCCCTGGGCAAGATGTGTACCTGCCAATGATGAACAAAATCTTAGCTAGCGCTCGCAAAAGGCAACACAACATTTGTACTAATGATTGGATCATAAAATTAATCGGGTGCCAGTTTCTCTTTCCCGAAGTATGCTTTCTGCATGCTACAAGAAGCAACATGACCAATTTGGTCCCTGGACCAAACTTATTCCCTTATCTCCAAAGCAAACCCCAGCTTGCATTTATTTTCTTTTGGAAGCCAAGCTTGCTTTTTTTTAATCTCACTAAGCTCTTTGAAAGCTGAAAGAGCTGTGAGAAAGGAATGCACCTAGTCATGAAAGGTAGGTTCTCAAGTCATTTTACTAATGTTTCTTTCTAAGTGACAGACTTATGCTATGCTCTGATGGTGGTGATGGGGACCCATAGTTAAATGTGCAAATCATAGTTTTCTCATCAAGTATAGACGACAAAGCTCTTTGCACCACCCTTGGGGCAAGAAAGCTATTAGCATGGAACTAATCAAGAACCAAAAGAAAATGGAGATGCAAGACGCAGAGATGGAGAAAAAAGATGCAAGTACACACGAGAAAGAAAGAACATAAAGGCTAACAGGCAGCAATACAGAAGCCTCTCGTCTCAGGAATCCCCCTTTCCTGAGTGACAGCTTGTTACTGACCCAGAAATTCGCATAATAAAGCCAACTGTGCTGCAGGTGCAAGAGCCAATTTTGCCTTGGAAATCCTGATTTTGATGCGCACTAATTATTTCAGACACTAGGCCTTCCTTAAATTGATCAGCTAGAGTCTACAGATAAGCATACTCAAGGTGCTGACATAGGCAGAACCAGGCACCTCATTAACGAGGGTGGCACCTGCTGTAATTACTAATTAGTGTAGGTTTATAATTTCCAAGGGTTAAACTTCGGAAACATATAAAAGTAATGAACATAAGTCATGGCATAGTGAATGAATAACATTGTCAAAATAATAATAACAGAGAAGTAGAGAAAGTCACGTACAGTGTCCCTTACTACAATATGAGGCTGTGCATTGTTGTTGCAGAGATCTAGGCAGACCTCCATGCCAGAGTTGCCACACCCAACAACAAGAACACGCTTCCCAGCAAACATGCGGCCAGTTTTATATGCACTGGTATGCATAACCGTTCCCTTGAACTCTTTTAGGCCATCAATCTCTGGCTGCACAACCTCAGCGTTCTCCCCAGTCGCCACAACCAACCACTGAGACATATATTCCACTTCCTCTCCCATTCTACCTGTAGCTTGTGTCCTCACCCGCCATAACAAACGCTTCTCATCATACTCTGCACATACCACCGTGTGGTTGTACGCAGGGCGGATGCCGAACCATGCAGCATACTTCTCCAAGTATGCTACAAACTCCTTCTTTGAGGGGTAAACAGGGTAATCTGCAGGGAAAGGCATGAGAGGAAGCTCACAGAACCGTCGTGGAAGATGAAGGCTCAGGCGATCATATGTTTTGAGCTGCCACAGAGAAGCTATGCAGTTGGAGCGCTCCAAGATAAGGCTATCGACCCTCTTCTCCTTGAGACATGCAGCAACCGCAAGCCCTGATGGTCCTGCACCAACAATAATTGGACCTGGAACCAAGATAGATCGCTGCGAAGGAGAAACAACAGCATCTGCACTCCTCTCCTTGCAGAAATCTTCAACATGTTGGCGGCAGTTTTGGCTGAAGTAGGTTTGGAAGATGGGATCATGGGCTCTCTTGCCCTCACTTTCACTCCAATGGTCCATGCACGTAGTAGGCTTCTAATGGTGTTTCCTTGATGTAGGTGTAGCTAGTAGTATATGGTTGTGTTTGCTTCAATCCCAACTCTGTTGAACATGAATGCATGCACCACAGAGAAGATAAAGAGGAGGTAAGTTGTATCTAAAGAGTTGGTGCAGATGGGAGTGGTAGAGAAGAAACCTCGTTATTTCGAGAGGGTTGGTGCCTGATATAGTCGGCCTCCTCTTTGTTAGATAGGTTGAGAAGAGAAGAGGAAAACGGATGAAAGAAAGAAGAGAGGAAGTTCTGAGGGTGGCTGTCTTCTATAGAATGCATGCCCTAGCTAAGTTCTTTTGCCCTATATACCCACCATGTAAGCAGTCATGATTTTGAATGAGATCAACTACGGCAAATTGAAAGGTAACATAAAAAGTAACTTGAACACTCAGCGGACGTGTGGCAACGTACGAATAAAAAAAGCATGCATGACAGATTAGAACCTATTAATAGTGGCATAGTTTAATCACTGAACTGTCCATGCTGCATAATCCTGATGGAGCATGTCAATCATGATGAGCTGACACTTTTTTCATAACAAGAGGAATTAAGTACATTGTTGCTACTTAAACTGCGAAAGCTATACTAAAGTAAGATTTCTAAAAAGGAGTGAAGTCTATATATTAGCCAAAGCAGCTACAATAGGTAACATTGCGTTCCATGATATATTCTCCTAGGATAATAGGACTGTTCACCTGCAAACGATCAAAAGGAGTGCCCTAGCAATGAACTAATGCAGATCAAAAGAAATTTCTCAGGAGTCTAAGAGCATGTACAATGCAAGTTGCTTAGGATGGTGCTTAGAAAAATAAACCGGTTTTTCTTTTAGCACCAGTGCTTATTTATACTAGATAGATGCCTAACTAAGCACCTCTTCTATAGAAATAAGCACCAATGCTTAGCAAAATGATTGGTTTATTTTTGTAAGCACTCCTCTAAGCACCTCCCATTATACGTGCTCTAAGTTCAACTGTAACTTTGGGTTCCTGCTGTGTTATGAACTGTGTGTGCTATTCTTAAAGCTCACCTAGGATAATAGGACTGTTCACCTGCAAACGATCACATTTAAGTGTACATAAACCATAAGCATCCATCAGTTTCTGGGGCAAACAGCTACATCAGTGTCTAGCAGCCTAGCACCATGGAAACATCTAGCAAAGAGAGATTTACGAAGATTCTTTGAATTGGGACGCTAACTGGTAGGGCCTTGGCAGATCAGAAATTTTGGAGTTGAACTTTCCCAATGATTGTTCAAGGTGCATCTAGCTTCTAACAAAATGCCCATCCGAAGGAATTATTAGACCACAACAGTTGCTAGCGTCAGCTCTTCATGTTGAAACCATCAATGGGGTACTGCATCTGACAAATGACTTCCATAGAGACTTACAAAATGTTGTACTCCCTCCGATCCATAATAAGTGTCGCTTATTTAGTATACTAAATCAATCGGCACTTATTTTGGATCGGAGGGAGTGCCAACTTTCTTTTCGCATTCAGAAGATCTCAAAATCTCTCCATGGTTGGTCTAACAACTAGAAAGGTCAAGTAAATAAGGATGCACAGAATTGGCATTCATCTATTGGTACGCATTCAGTAACTGGAGTTAGATGCAATATGGACAATAGGTAAAACGAGATGGGAAGTTACAGGGGCAACCAAGACATATTCTCTAGCTGGCCATACAGGTAGATCACAGCAGAACAGATAAGAGAACATACAAACAGGGCCAGATGTGCAGCGAGTAAAACAAATGATGCAGCAGTTCTTGTGGGGGGCAGCAATGGTGTGGTGAGATCTGTGCAGCAACCTGCTATGTAGCAAGTATTAGAACAGATTTATTATTCACCTCTTACTGATATGCAGACTACACGCATTTTGCTACGTTGCTACAGTTACCAAGAGATGCATGCTGCGGGGTTTTCACAAAAACTTGATGTCCACCTTGCAAACCAAACACTCACCTGCTGCGGGGTATCAGAAAATGGGATGTCAACAACTAGCCTCAGTGGGGGCAAGCAAATTGTGGCCTTTTATGCCTAGACAAGAGCAGCAACCTGCTTGGTGCCAATCAACCCCGAAGTACTGCTGTTGCACACTCAGCACATATAACAAGGATCCATCTTCCAATGATGGAGGACCCTGAGAGCGTAGCTCATGCCTGCCATCCTTCCAGTATACTTCCTCCTGGATTCTTTTTAGCCACCCCCACCATCATACATCGCAATCTCTTGAACCACCACTTTTCAGGATTCTTGCAGTCAGGGCACTCCCACAATGATATTGCTTTTACTTTGGTGAATGAATAGCTCAAATGTACCTTTATGGTAAGACCATACAGTCCTTTTACATGTCATGGACCCAAAGTCTGAAAACCACAATCCTTACTGTTACTACAGGATGTGACTTGGAGAAGTATATCCCTCCATCAAGAGGTCAAGGTTGAGACAACAGAAGAGCTCTGGTGCAAGTAGTGGCAAGGACCAGTCACCAGGTACATAATACTTCTTTTCTAAGAGCCTCAGAGAGTTTTGGAATCCACTAGTTAGATGGCCTTGTCGATTTGACAGAACCATCCTTCCCTCCAAAGCATGAGGCACACAACATTGGTTGTGTGCATGTTATTTGGTGATTCCAATGAATTTGATCATCTGAAGATCCTGAACCATGGACAAACTGTCATGCGTCTATGCTCTATTAGTCTCATGATGCACACTTGGTGCGTGCCTATGGATCAAATCGATTTGTGGTGCGGTCTTGGTGCATAACTTAAGAGCAGTGGTAACCAATATATGTGAACAATAAAAGGAGCATGCATTAACTCGCAGCCTTGGCAAAGAGGGCCCTAAGGCCTAAGGGAGTTCATCGCTAATAAGGTCGATAAGCGGCGTAGCAAACAACAGACACGAAGCATGATTAGGAAGAAACACTTACATGGCCAGAGGCTGCAAATCATCACAAGATCACAATGAATAAGGCAAGTCCCAAGAATCTCGCAAGGAGTGTTTCTAATGTCAGTGTTTTGACAAATACATATAATGAAGGCACATGGCGGTATTCCATTGTAGAAGTCTAACGGATGTTATGGATTTCATTTCTTGAACTGCTGCAAGGAAAAAGGTACTGCATATTAGATTAATTAAAGAGAACCGATATGTTTAATTAAGGTTTACAAAATTAAGCAACTACACATTAGCTGATATAGCCCAGTTGGAGCATCATTACTTTGTAGCCTAAATGCTCCCGATAACAAGTTCAACGTAACAGCAGTAGACAAAGAAAAATTCGAATTTTCTGTTTGATAAATCATTAAGTTTACAAACTGTAATTATAAATTTTCCCTAAAAAAGGGGCATCTCGTAATGAAAATAATAATACAATATACATAATATAGTATAGTTTAATAAAATAAAATATAATTATATATAAATGGTATTCAGCACCCAGGGTGCATAGTATGTTATTTTGCACCCAGGATTTTTTTACATTGTTACCTTCAGAATTGATGTATGGAATACAAACAATTACTTTCATATTGACCCACAGCAAATAAATCGAAATAAGAAACAAAAATAAGTATATGAGTCATAACAGCGTAAAAAACAGAAATTGTGTATTATACGTCATATTTTTGTACGTCACGTAAAACGTTGTGTCTATATTTTCATATGTTCTTTTTGACTTACAGGGCAAGACAAAATATATGTTACGTAAAGATCATGTATAGTCAGGGTGGGTGTAGAATAACTATTTTTCACCCTGGGAGTCAAATGTTGATAATATAGTAATGACAATGATAGCGATAATAGTAAGGGTAGTGCCTAAGGGTGCAATAGCTTTACACATTACCACTGTAGCTATCTGCATAAAAAGACGTAGAGTTTATTGGTTGTTCAGAGGGTAAACAAAAGGTCTACTAGAGAATCATGGTCTTAACAGATCGCAAGTCAAGAACAGAAAAGCTCACCAGAAAGTACAAGGCACATGTCTCTTTGAGAAAACAGGAAGATGCAGCAGCAAAGTACTCACTGTCGTAACTTGTGTTGATCAAACAAGAAGTACAAGATCATATTTATATGATCCATCATAATGATGTGGAACAAAACCACTAGGAAAAGTGAAAGCTTTGGGTATCCAAACTGTAATGTAAGGAGCCAGAGCCACCAAGAATGCAAAAAAGAATTATCTTGTCACTGCTTTTGACTGTTGGGTTTTGATAAGCGATTACAATAACAGCAAAGGTGCACACTCTTGTGCTTAAAATATACAATCCAGCTTTTTAAAGCTAGAGAATCTATCCTGTGGAGCAGTATAATTAAATAAAAAAATCTAAAATGAAAACACATGAGAAACTTTCCAGTCTTTTCTCCTCACTGTTGACTTTTTAAGCCAAAAGTTAGTTTTTAATGTAGAATGTCACATATAGAAACTCTACCAGATAAGATCATACTATCATTGATTATGAATGCAAATGTATGCTTCAAGCATATTTTCCATCAAATATAACTCAAACATCAAACACTCAATATTGCTTCACTAAAATCATAATTCTTTCTTCTCCAACATAAGCTTCACAACTATGTTGATCAATATAGCACTTAGACGTGGAAGCTATGAAGGACACAACTATTTTTATTAATAGCGTGTTGGCCAGGTCCTGAACTTGAGAGAGACCTAATGGCTCTTAAACCTACTGAATGCATGCACCAACCAGATCACCCAAAAGTCCGAACTGATGGTGAAGGGCGGGCAAATATTTCAACAGAAGATATGTAACAAAAATAAATCTTCAACTCCAGAATGGAATACTGATTCACATCACCTCATGGGGACAATTAGCACATTATCGAAACTGACATGGACATTTAATACTAATGACTGCTTGTGTAGGTGAACATGTCAAATAATGAAACACGAATGATAACCGATAGCAGAATTCACTCTAAACATGCTGCAGTGAAAGAAACATCACTTGGTAATTGAATTACGAAAAAGCAGAGCTGAGATTGCATAATATTTTTATATTACTTATAGCTAGAATTGATAAACAAGATCGAAGGAACTGGATGACACCAGCTGGCTAGTGTGGTGCGCCCGGGTGCGCATCCAGCCGGCCATCCACGTTCAAGCCTTGACTCTGCAGGGTGTGTGCCTGGGTTGTTTCTTCTTGAATCAAAAAGCCACAAGAGCTAGTTCCTGTAGGTCGATTTTTTGTATATAAACAAGATCAGGAAATGAAATGAAATAATGAAATCCCACTGGAAACAACATTAATGGCATAAAGATTGCACATGATGTAGCTATGTATGGAAACAATCTCCACAGTTTTTCTTCCTGGACCAAATTTATCAAGCATGAGGATATACCCTATATTCCATCATACCTTCCACTTCTCCTAAAAATTCTCAAGAGAATCTAAGCTGACACCAGATAGCAACTTGCACATCAAAATAGCAATTTGGTGGACCATCTAAGCAACTATTCTTTGTGGAAATAACCATATATTACTACCCAATAAACAATATGAACAGGATTTGATAAAACATAAAGATTACTAAAATGGAGAAAACTTTTGATTGTTATTTCTAATAAGGCACCTAATTGGAGCTTTAATGCCATGTGTGTGTACATGGGTTGCATGGCTTCGTGCCTAGGCATGAGCGCAGCGTGTAACTGTGTGTGCATGGGCCACGTTGACTTTGTGAAAGGATAAATGGGCGCTGGTATGGTTATCTCGAGCTTGCCAAAAAATAATATATACTGCTCCATGGCAGTAATGTATAAAACATTAACCTATGTATCCTGGCATAAGTAATAAGTTGACAACTTCATATTCCAAACTGGTATTTATGCAGTCCAGAAAAGACCTAGTAGTGTAAATTTAAAGTTGTTGAAAGGAGGACCAAAAGAAACTAGGAACAGGATATCTGTCATTTGGTTGAGAACGGTCTTGGGTGGCACAATTTCTTTACAAGAACTAAAAGCAGTAAAATGTTATGTTATAATTTTCGTGGGAGCCTAGCGAAGGTGGTGAAGACTTATTGAGCAAAGGGATAACAGAAAACGAGATCTATAACTCACAGCCAGAGTTTTCATTTCGAACCAGGTTTTTTTTTGGCTGAAACTGGATATGAACGAGATGGGTGCTATTGTGCTACTGTGCAATCGTAGGTAGAACGCAAACATAAACCACATACAGGAAAAAACATGCCTAGGGTGCAAAGTTTGCTTATATAATACAAACATAAACCACAAAGAAACTCTGAACAAATATGCTCAGTGGCAGTACAGGTAAACCTGCTACTGGTGCTGGTTACAATCACCAAAGCTAACTAACTAGTTTTTGAATAGTTAAGTAATGTTGAGCAGATGAGGAGACAATATAAACTAACTGAATCTGCAAAAGGATAGATATTTTGGGAAAGGTGGCCTAGCCTATCACTTGAACAAGTATTGAAGCTACTAAGGTTCCTTGTTTCTTCAATTATACTTTTGCAGGTATAACAATCGTGTATACAATGGAAAGGTTATTGTCCACGCATAAGCTCATGCGCAAGCACCATAATTGGGGCATCTCCATTTTCGGCCGTCATTGAAAAATATGGTAAAGAAAGTGAAGAACCATATTCCATACAATGTACCAGGGCATACTCGTTTATTTAAGCACGAAATGAGGCCCTTACAGGTATGATGTGAACAAAAATGATCAGAATCAACTGCTTGTATTGCAACCATGGTTAAATTTGAAGACTTCTGCATATTTCATCATCAACATCTGCATGGAGATAAAATTTGCAACAAGTTCACATAAGATTTCTCAAGCCCCACAAGACAGGAGAATACCTTTTCATGGAGAATGCATAGCTAGACTACTGATATGATATAAGTGGTTTTTTTCGAAAAGAAAAAAATTGATGTAACTTTAGTTTCTAGCAGGGGTCTTTGTTGGGCATATTCATTTCAGTTTCTTCGCTCTGTTGCACTATGACCGTTTTGTCAGTAAAGTCATACTATTGCTCCCAAAAAAAATACGAGTTACCGCTATATCAGAACATGTTTACAGTCAGCTAATGCATAACAAATAGATACTGTTTAATTCTCAATTGAAGCGCCATCTAAATCAAAGCACGAAAGAAAAAAGAAGGTGCGCAGTGTCCCCCCCCCCCCCCCCCCCCTCTCTTGAGTTTTGGTGAATTATAGTAATTGTCCAATTCCAATCCCATCTCAACCTCACAGGAGTAATAACTAGTGCGCGTATGCTTTCTCCCACAAGCCACAAATTATTAACTTCGGAATGGTATGTATACACATAGCATCAGCATGTTATTCGCTGGCCAGTAAAGGAACAAGCAACGAATAGGAATGTCAACAGGCCTGCATGTTGCATGGATTCCCTTGGTTCTGCAGATAAAAAAATCGGTAGCTCTGACCAACATCCTGTATAAGTATGAGACAAACTTGACGAACCACAGCACCACAACTTACTCCAAAGCCAGAGGGGTGGGAGGGCTTTGGGTCAGATACTCGTCAGCATATACCAAAATTTCACCTTCTGGAAGCAAACCTACCAACAAATACTGGAACTACTCGCGCAACTGGACTCCTGGAACAGGAAAAGTTTTCGCACCAATCCTGCACGATACAGCCACTACGCACTACTTCGAGAGCTGATTTTTTCTCCCAATCGTGCCAAAGCGCGTCGGTACTCAAACTCGCAACCTAATTTGACACCGAATCACCGATTACGGTATCTAGAAAGAGAAAAAATCGTGCATCGGGGACTCACCTCCTCGCTAGGACCGGAGCATTTTAGGAACCCTAGCCTCGCGAATCAGGTGGCTATCGCGAGCGACGCCAGGCCGCGAGCACCGGACTCCGCGAGCTTGCGATTCCCCAGGCCTCGATTGGATTCGGGCGCCATTACGGTTGGATTCTAGGCATCGGGGGCAACGGTTTGGACTGTTTTGCCTCTTTTGGGGGCGATGGGTTGGGTGGGGGAAACCGGGGGTGGCGATGAGATATTCAGCTCCTCGTCTCCCGCCCAAAGACCAAAATAGTGGCGGCGTAGCAAATGGGCCGAAACGTATAAGAAAATCCTAGCCCAAATTGGGCTTCGTCAGAGCTATACACGTTGCGTTAGGCAGCCGCGGCCCAGCACTGCTACTAGAGTTTATTTCCGTGTAGAAAAATTGGGCTTTGAGCTTAAGGAACAAGCCAGAAGGCATCGGTGTCAGGGTGTGGCTTCCCTCGAGCTAGGGTTTCTGTCTCTCGCGGCGATTTTCCGCCGACGTTGAGCTGTCACTTTGTTTCCCGAGCGCCCCCGAGAGCTTTGCGGCTACGGGGGGAAGATATTGGGTTGTGTTCTATGGAGGGGATACAGGAGGATTCGTTGCATGGAGATGATGAGGGAATCGCTGTGATGTTGCAGCAGATGGGGATCTCGGAAGAGGATCTCGATGACGTTGTCTTCGAGGAGGAGGGACCTCCGCCAGAAGAGACGACGCGCTGGTTGGCCATCGCTAGGGTTTTCACCGATGGGGAATATTCTAGCTTTTGGTTTTATAAAAATATGAGATCTGCATGGGACCTGGCCCAAATCGTCAAGACGAAGGCACTGGAAAGTAACTTGCACTCGTTCCAGTTCTCGTGCTTAGGAGATTGGGAACGGGTGATGCAAGGTGGACCATGGACGTTTCGGGGGAACCCAGTTCTGATTGAGGAGTATGATGGCTTCACCAAACCATCGTTGATTGAGTTATTCAAGTTTGATATATGGATCCAGATACATGACCTCCCGATTGGTTATGCCCCGATGATCAAATCGCTGGCTTCCAAAGTGGGTCAGTTCATCACGTCGGAGGGGATCTCTAATGATTTTGAAGGGAATTTTTACCGTGTCAGGGTGAAGATGGATGTGAGAAAGCCTCTCAAGAACTTTGTGTCATTGGTTCGTGCAAGCAAGCGGGAGTTCTTTTTCATTAAATATGAGAAATTACCGAATTGGTGCCAGGTGTGTGGTTTCCTTGGCCATGAATATAAGGATCATGGAGATGGGATCCATCCTCCCCAAGCCCTGGTTTTCAAAAACCTACGAGCAGACTGGGTGTGGAGGCCGGGCGCTCGCCCTGGAAGGGGGAGAGGCGGTGCTCGAGGTGGAGGCAGATCATCTATGGGGAGGGGCCGGGGTCGCTCTACTAATGCCCCTGGATCACAAGGACTGGAGGATGATATGGTTATGTCAGATGATGTTACTGAAGCTGATAGGAAAAGAGTTGTAGAGGACATGAAGCTGCAGGGATCGAGTTCAGACTACGAGCATGCTCTGGTTCCAGCTGGAAAAACAATGATGTCTGGTCTGGATGGATCTATGACTACCTTGGACAATACAAGTAATGTGGCTGCAAGGCGAATACAGTTCGAACCGTTAGCTCCACCAAGCCCTGTACCAGTTCGCGACCCAAAAAGAAAGAAAACGGAGGACGAGGAAAGGCCAGATGGTCTAACAAAAAATGGCGAGATGGCGGGCTCCCATGGGGGGCACTGCCAAGCCAAATGAGTCTTTTAGGGCTGAACTGTCATGGTGCTGGCAATCCCGCGACAATTCGTGAGCTTCGTGATTTAACGAGGCAGTTTGCCCCTATGGTGTTTTGTATTGTGGAAACCCAAATTGCCAAGACAAGAGTTGAAAATTTAGCGGGAACTTTGGGTTTTGATCATGCATATGCTGTAGGAAGTACGGGGCGTAGTGGTGGTTTATGTATTTATTGGAATGAAGGAATAAATCTTGATGTCATTGGCTACTCGGAATATCACATAGATGCTGTTATTTCTATTCCAGGAAAGGAAGACTGGCGCATGACTTGTGTCTATGGGGAAGCTAAAACTTCGGACCGATGGAAAACATGGGATATGATGAGGTCCCTGGTCTCTGTCAATTCTTTGCCCTGGGTTGTCCTGGGAGATTTTAATGAGGTCTTAAGGCTTGATGAGCATATGGGAGTGGGACAGAGAAGTAGGGTACAAATCAATGGGTTCAGAGATGCCGTTGATATATGTGGACTAATTGATTTGGGATATATTTGCAGAAGCTGGACGTTTGAGAAGAAGGTGGCTAGAGGTACGTACAGCAGAGTACGACTGGATCGGGCCCTTGCCAATACAGACTGGAGTTGTTTGTATCCAAACGCGACTCTTTATCATAAAACAGCGGCAACGTCTGATCATTGCCCAATCTTACTTCAGCTCGAACCAGATATTATGCGACAACAACAGAAATCTGACTTCAAGTACGAGGTGTTGTGGGAGAGACATGCTGATTTTCGTGATGACTTGGTGAGTCAATGGGCCGGAATTCCTGAAGCCCAGACAGCTGGGGCACTGTCGAGTAAACTGAGAGAACTATCGACCTCTTTGACTCAATGGAGTGGCCGTAAAATTGGGAATGTGCGGAAGGAAATCCGAAAGCTTAAAGGCGAGCTGGAAATCTTACGGAATGCTCCTCAGAGAATAGGACCATCACATGCAGAGATCAAGATCAATGATAGATTGATGGAACTATATCACATGGAGGAGATTATGTGGCGTCAAAGGTCAAGAATGCAATGGCTATCAGAAGGTGACAAAAATACTAAATTTTTTCACCAAAGAGCTAGTATGCGTCGAAGGAAAGATAAAATAAAAAAGTTGTCTAGAGTGGATGGTACGATCACAGAAGATGTGAAGGAGATGGAGGAGATTGCGATTTCTTTCTATCGTGACTTGTTTACATCCGAGGGGACAAGTGGTGTTGATGAGGTGATTAACACGGTACCGGTAAAGGTGGATGCCGAGATGAATCTGAGGCTGACTGAGCCATATACGCAGAAGGAAGTAAAGGAAGCATTATTTCAAATGTTTCCGACAAAGGCCCCGGGCCCGGATGGTTACCCAGCTCATTTCTTTCAAAGGCATTGGGATATATGTGGAGGGGAAGTAACAGATATTGTCCTCAAGATCCTACGTGGGGAGGAAAGTGTTGATATCATTAATGAGACAAATCTGGTCTTAATTCCAAAGGTACTTGATCCTTCTAATCTCACACAGTTTCGTCCTATAAGTTTATGTAATGTGCTGTACAAAATTGCATCGAAGACTGTGGCGAATAGATTGAAGGTTATTCTTTCGGGAATTATTTTTGAAGAGCAATCGGCGTTTGTCCCTGGAAGGTTAATCACTGACAATATCATATCTGCTTATGAGTGCTTACATTTTATGAAGCGGAATAAAGCGAAAAGGAATAGATATTGTGCTCTAAAGCTGGATATGATGAAAGCTTATGACAGAGTGGAGTGGAGCTATTTGAGAGCTATAATGACCAAGTTGGGTTTTGCACCAGCGTGGGTTAATCTGGTTATGAGTTTAGTAAGTTCCGTCAAGTTTTCTGTACTCCTCAATGGTGCAAGACTAGAGGAATTTAAACCTACAAGGGGTATTCGGCAGGGAGATCCAATCTCTCCATACTTGTTCTTGTTGGCAGCAGAGGGCCTTTCGTGCCTGTTAAAAAGTAAAAGTCAGTCATCGAACCTCAGTGGAATTACAGTGGCTCAAACGGCTCCGCCGATTAGTCACTTGCTTTTCGCAGATGACAGCCTGCTGTTCGTCAAGGCCAATGGTGATGGAGCGAGGGAGATTATTTCTGCTTTGAATAGCTACTGTAAGGCATCTGGACAAAGCATAAATCATTCAAAATTATCGGTGTTTTTTAGCAAAGGATGTCCAGAGGCTCTGAGAGAGGACATTAAAGGAATTCTCAATGTTCCAAATGAATCTCTTTCCGAGAAATATTTGGGAATGCCTTCTGATGTTGGTAACTCCAAGAATGGGGCCTTTAAATTTTTGAAGGAAAGAATTTGGAACAAAGTGAGAGGCTGGATGGAAAAACTATTGTCCATGGGAGGTAAAGAAGTGTTGATTAAATCGGTGGCACATGCAATTACCGTATATTCCATGTCCTGTTTTAAACTTCCTCGTGGGCTATGTGAACATATCAACCCTTTGATCCGGAAATTTTGGTGGGGCAGTAAACAAGGAGAAAGGAAAACTAGCTGGGTGTCCTGGGAGGTAATGGTAAGGCCCAAGTTCATGGGAGGTCTTGGCTTTAGAGACATTGAGCTTTTCAATCTTGCGCTGTTGGCAAGGCAGGCCTGGCGCATTCTAAAGGAACCTAACTCGTTGAGTGGAAGGTTACTTAAGTCTCGGTACTTTCCAAATTCAGATTTCCTTGAGGCCGAACTTGGGAGCTCACCCTCGGCAATATGGAGATCAATCCTTGATGGTAGGGAGGTTTTAAAGCAGGGCTTGATAAAAAGAATTGGCGATGGCAAGACTACGGAGGTATGGAATTGTCATTGGATTCCTAGGGATCACAATTTGAGGCCGGTGGTCTGTCTACCTAGTACAGATCCACTTGAAGTCCCGCCTTACTGGGTTAGTGAGCTCATTGATCACACATCAGCTACATGGAACCGTGCTAAGCTAGAAAGATTCTTTCTCCCAATGGATGTTCATGACATTTGTGCTATACCTCTATGTACGATTTTTGGTCATGGAATTATGAGAAGAAGGGGGTGTTTTCAGTACGATCTGCTTATAGGATGCTTGTTCAAACTAAGTACAGAAGGGAGGCATGGCTGGAAGGGAACGCTGGACCATCAAACACTGAAGCGGCTGAGAAGACCTGGACAAAAATATGGTCAATTCAGGTCCCGTCAAAAGTTAAGGTTTTCTTGTGGAGGCTGGCTCAACAATCCCTACCTTCCGCTGATCTATTGCACCACAGAAATATGGCTACTACCAGTTCTTGCAAGATTTGTGGTAGGGAGGATTCATGGAGACATTCTCTGTTAGATTGTCATATGGCCAGGTGCATCTGAGCATTAGCGGATGAGGAAATGGTAGAGCATATGAATATGACAAATGAACCGGATGCGAAAAGATGGATATTCACAATGATTGATTCTTTGTCTCATTCGGAGTTTGTCTCCCTTGTAGTAACTCTATGGGCGATATGGTATGCTCGCCGGAAGGCTATACATGAGGAGGAATTTCAGTCGCCAATGTCCACACACTTATTTGTGCAACGGTTCGTCTCTGAGCTTAATAATTCAAAACCTAAAGATGATCGCCAACAGCAAGCAGTGAAGCAAGCATGTGTGAGACGTTCTTGGACTCCACCCCCTGTGGACCATGTGAAAATTAAAGTGGATGGGGCAGTATCCATGAATTCAGGCATTGGATCTTTTAGTGCTGTTTGTAGAAGTGAAGCTGGGATTTATTTGGGATCATCGGTAATGGTCTGCCCTGGAATTACTGATCCAACAATATTGGAGACATTGGCCTGTAGAGAAGCTTTAGCTTTAGCCTCTGATTTGTACTGTCAGAAAGTGGTCGTTTCTTCTGATTGCAAAGGAGTTATTGAGGATATCCAGAAAGGCATTGGTGGAAGGAATGAAAGTATCATAAAAGAAATTGGAGCAATGGCAAAGGATTTTGGTTCCTGCTCTTTCATTTTCGAAGGAAGAGTGTCAAATATGGAGGCACATTGTCTCGCAAAACATGCTTTAGGCCTAGATGTTGGCCGCCACATATGGCTGGCTCATACTCCTTTGGAGAATGTTATCCCTGTAAACATTATTAATCAATAAATAAAGTGTGTTCTGGCCTCAAAAAAAAATCCGTGTAGAAAATTTTATCCAGCTTCCCCTAAAAAAGTGCATGGATACCCTAAACAAATAGTTTCATCCCTCCCCAGTTAACTGTCATAGATTTATATAGATTCTTTTATTTTTGCAAAAAAAATTATCAATCTATTAATAATCATCAACAACATTACAAAAAGCTCTAAATATAATAAAAATTATAAATTTGTCGATGGACCACCTAGAAACAACTATAAACACTAGGGCAAGCCGAAAACGAGCATCGTCCTCACCCCTCCATCATTGGAGCCGGATAAGACTTTTGTAGTAGATATTGTTTTGTAGATAAACGGGAAGCTGCCACGCTAAGACCCCGAAATTGTCAATGATAACATTTGTAGAACAAAAGAGACTGGACCGAAACACGAAAAAGACTAGATCTCATGAGATCCACCGATACACGACTTCACGCGTCCCCCATCGGCGCTAGACACACCATCGGAGTGGGAATAGAGAAGGGAGGACCGTATTCTAACTTCGAAATGTATCAATCGCCTCACCATCCCAAAAAAATACACGGAAAAGTCCCACATCTCAATGCCGCAAGGCCATCAAAGGCGGAGCGGACCGGTGGCATCACCGGCATGGGGACAGAACCCTAGATAGGTTTTTCAGCCACAGTCTTAATCACCTCCCAAATCACATACTGGTTCAAAAGAGATGGATTTATCTAGATTTGTATGTGTCTATATACACTAAAACATGCCTATGCGTATGTACTGTCTACACAATTCCGTGCCAATTAATTTGGGATGGAGGGAGATCAACTTGCAAGTTTTTAACAACACAAAAAGAAAATGATCGTACGAGTTGCAAGCATATATTACTAGTGCAATGCACTTGCGCTGTGAAGTTTCGAAAACGGACAGAACCAAATTTGCAAGTTTAAAAACGAATGGAATCAGCCAAGACAAATATTGTTGTCTCCGAAACCTGGCACGCTCTCTCTGAAACCAAGATTCCAAGTTACCTCACCCCCCACGAAGGTCTCAGGAACGGCCAGGCAACACCTCGGGCTATATATATCCCGGCCCATGACGCTCGGCTACGAGCATGGCTCTCCGTCCTGGTCCCGGTACACCCACGCCCTCTAGCTAGCCATGTTCGTCGACACCGAGGTACCGCTGGACACTACGGCAGCAGTGGGCAGCGGCAACTCAAAGGCACCCGAAAGACAACGAACGAGACGTGAGTGACATCCCGGAGAGAAGAGAACAGCAGAGGATGGATGGGCTTCCTGCTGCAGTCTTCGGTGCTCACCTGGTTAAATTTACGACCTCAATAAGCTGTGTAAACTTTTGAACTGTATTCATCTACTAGTAAAAAAACTTTGAACTGAATTTCTTGATCGACCGACGTATTCTACGACCGACGAATTTCTTTCATGCTGCGGCTGAAAGACATGACGAAGTCATACGGCTTCCGAGATCATTTTGATGGATCATATCGAATGCGTCGTGCAGCGTACAAGCCGATCGGTGGCATACGACATTACGATCGGAGGAGACGGATGGTCCGTACACGTACTACATGTTTCCGAAATTATTTCGGATGGACCGGTGATGAATGGTACAGGAGTACAGACATACGAGGAGTGGAGTAATAATACTCCTGTGTATACACTGAACGAGAAGGGGCGGCAGCAGGCGTGCAAATCATAAAATCGAAATTTCCTGATGGGCCAATGCTGGGCCCGCTCATTCATTCTTCAGGGCAGTACTACTACATTGGGTAGAGGCGTGGGGCGAGGCCGTATGAGGCTATCTGACAGAGAGTAAGGCGAACCGAACACTACTAGTGTCTGGTGGGTAAAATCAATGTGGTGTCATCGTCTCCTGAAAACCGGAGTAGCTAGCGCAGGACAGCAGTACTGCAGTAGGAGCACTGCTGCGCGTCCTTCGCTTTCGCCCAAAAGCTGGCCGGTCCGTACGCGCCTTGTACCTCCGTCCCGAGTGAGAGATTCTAGCTACATTCAAAACCTCGCAAAGCCGTTTTCTCGAGACCTGATCAGGATTCACAACCCGGTCTCGTCTCCCACCACCATACACTATCCATTTCAGGTCTCTCTGATCGACAGAGTCAATGGTGATTAGTCGCACGTAAGAATTAAGATCCTCCGGCAGCTGCTTTCTATGTCAACGTCCATCGTGGATTTGAGACGTCCATCGGAGCGCTGGCTGCGACACACGCAAAGTGGGAAGGTCTGTGCTCACGTCAATCGGCTTAGGCCAATCACAACTCGAGTAGGCCAAATCCTGCTTCTACGCGGATCTCTCTTTGGACGCAACTGCAGCATTGTAATCCGCGCCAAGGGCATGTTTGGTGTACACGAGGATGCCCGATGGACCTCACGATGCTGTCTTGCTTGGCTACAGATGTGGGGTTGCAGCTAATACAAGTCCACATCCGCTCTTCGGCGGGTCGATCTCTGTCTCACAGCTCTCGAATTAGGGCCGGCACACAGCTGATTAAACACGCAGTGGGTCACACGTACAATTGTGTGCTGATGCTGCTCATCTGTAACGAAAGAGGACAAGTTTGACGAAATACGATGGATGTATTATTAAGCCTTATGAATGAGTATATATAGTCGTACCGGGAATTCTCTTAAAGTATAAGTCAAGTTAGTCTAAACTCCTAACTATTCTAAACTACAGTAACAATCATATACGCAAGGCCGGTCCTGAGATTTTGGGCCCCTTAGTATAATTTTTTTATGCATATATGAGATGATGAAAAATAAATATTTTAAGTACACTTCCAACTATAATATTCATATAAAATAATAATGTCTACATGATACCTTAAAATTTCTTCTGAGAATTCCTAAAAACAAAGTCTGTGACGATGGAATCAATATTAATTTCGTCCACTAACTCTTCTCGATGCATAGACTTGCCAAACCATTTAACCTCTCCTGAGACATTGAAGATCTCAAATAGTTCTTCAATAATTTCAACTATGAAAAGGTTCTTTAAGCTGATAAACAAGAAATCAAGAACAACAATTAGTCAATTACTAACTAGAATTAAGAAGTAAGAATTAGGGCTGGGCAGGGCCACGGGGGAAGATCAGCAGGCAGATTTGAAGATCGTCGTTGGCCTTCCTGTGTGCGACGTGCCTGGTGTATGATCATAGAGGGCGATCCGGTCCAGGGGAGTCGATCAGGCGATGGGACGACTTGGGAAGTAGGGACGGACGGCCGATACCTGGGAAGCCGAAGTGAATAAGCGATGCCTGGATGGGAGTCATCGAGTGGAGGCTTCGAGCGCAGGGCCTGGTCGTGGTCGAGGCGTCGAGCGATACGCCGATGCCTAGGAGTCATCGCGTGAGGTCGAGTGATCCCTCAATCCCTAGCCTGGGAGTCATTTGCGTGAGTCGAGGAGTCAATCGTCGAGGCTGGCAGGCACCAGGTGAGCGATCGATGCCTGGGAGAGATCGATGCCTCATGCCTGGGAGCGATGCGCCTATCCTTCGGTTGGTCACTAGCCTATAATTTTTTTTCTTTTTTTACAATATATACTAGGCTTATAATTTTTTGGGCCCCTAATTATTTTGGGCCCGGAGCGGCTGCCCCTCTAGTCCCTCCTCAGGACCGGCCCTGCATATACGTACAATACTTAACATCCCCCGCAGTCGTAGAGGTAGCGTTGTGAACAACTGGAACCTCGCGAACGGCCAGACTGGAGATAAACCAAAGTAGAATCTAGTAGACTGACATCCCCCGTAGTTCGAGCGGGAACACCGTGAACAGTGTCGCGTCGCGTTAGCTTGGACTATAGAGGAAGCTGATGATGCTCAAGCGAGATGATAGCCCTTGTGCCGATGTCGAGGGAGCCGAGAGCGTGAGGCGGTGTCAAGGTCGGGGTAGCCGTGCGAGTGGTTGTCATGATCGATGTCGTGGTCAGGGTTGCCGGTGTCAAAGTAGCAGCACTTGAAGCCGCATGCGCATAGTGCGCAAAGAGGATGACGGAGACGCGTCGAGGGTCCGTGGAGGCTTGCCGAGGGTCAATGCAGTCTGAGCCGTCGAGGATGAGGTGCAGCCATAGTTTTGCCAGAACTAGGTGCACATCGGGGACAAACGCACACTCTGGTTTTTCCAGAACCGAGTATGCAAAAAATAACTTGTCGGTGATGCGGTCAAGGCAGTCGTAGAGGAAGGTGTCAATACCAAAGAAGACTTTGTCAAGGCCAATGAAGATGAAACGCCGATCCGAGATTACCAGGCTCGGGGACCCGTCGGGGAAGAAGGCACGCACCGGTGTTGCCAAAATCGGGCACGCAAGAGCAGGGACTATCACGAACCTATGCGCCAGTGTCGTAGGGGACAAGATGACGATGCCAACGAGGTCGTTGTGGACGAAGATGTAGAAGGCGGCGAAACCAGCGGCGACGAGGTCGTTGAGGACGACTTGGAGTGATCATGATGGGTGCCTAGAGAGGTGCGACTGCGGTACTTGACGTAGGAGAAGGATAATCCGGCGTGACGAAGACCATGCGCAGACGTAGGCGACCCGCTGACATGGTTATACCCTACGGGTACACGATATCAGCATACCTGGTCCAGCCCAAGGAAGGCCCATGAAAATATACACGGCCCATGAAGACTTTCGGGTGGCCCAAGCCCATGACGTCTTCGGATCCTTGGAGAACAAGACTAGATTAGATAGAATATTCAAAGGGGCAAACCCTAAACCTGTAACCGACTCGATCTGTGCCCGGGACCTGCCTACCTCTATATAAAGGCTAGGAGGGCACGAGGAGGAGGGCACCTCACATACCACCGCATACACACCTCCACGTCAGATTGTATCTGCGCACCCCTGTAACTTTCGGTTCTGCCATAATCAAGAGCAGACAAGCAGGAGTAGGGTTTTCCCTCCGGGGGCCTGAACCTGGGTAAATCTCATGTCCCCTGGTTGCTTGTTTGTTAACCGTTCCGCGATCTCCAGCATTGCCATCTTCTCCAAAACCCAAGCTCATAACAATGGGCATTGACGAGATTAAACCTCGTCAATTGGCGCCGTCCGTGGGAACTGGGGGCGCTGATTGTGCGATCGTGATGGTCCCAACCAAAGCGATCTACAATTCTTCGGCGACGAAGAGCCATCTCCTCTTCGGCGCTTTCGACTTCACCGCCCACTCGCCAACCACCATGAAGGACTTCGAGCCCGTAGGCGACGGACTCGAAATTCTGTTCGGGAGCTTCTGCTTCCAGGTGGGACAGATCGGCACTCTCCGCCTCCCAGAGCGGGTGCCACTGCCATCAATCAGGCCCGCCTCATGGGCTCCGCATCCCGTGCTATGCACATCACCATCAACAGATGAGTCCTATGACAATAGCAGCTGCAACTCAGATCTGTGTGATCCGCCATCGGATGAAGGGACCTACGGTTCCGGATCCGAAAGTTGCGGCAACAGCGATCCGACCTACGAACGCTGCCGTGGTCATCCAAAGCAACGTGGATCAGCAACAACCCAACCCGCAGGGTAGAAACGGCGAAAACAGGAGGAACCAATCCCCCCGCCCAATGAGGATGACACCGATGCCAATCGGGTAATCCACCTCATCGAGGAGGGATGGAACCAAGCACGTGAAGCCGTGGCGGGCAACAAGATCCTGCCTGTGGGTGCCTCACGGGACCTACTGATGGCATACCACCTGCTCCTCATTGAAGAGCACAAAAAGCAGGTGAAGATGCAAGAGGTGCTTGACAAACGCAAGCAAGCAGCCTCAGAGTCCAGCGCACGGCGAGCTGCGCTCTCTGCCGTCAGCGGCTCCAGCTCGCACGGCAACCACGGCAACAAGCATCGTTCTCGCGTAGAGAACATGGACCCCGCCGCGCGTCGTGAGGTGACCCGAACCCTCAACACATCCTTCATGGAGATGGACGCCAAGGGCAACATCATCCCGAAGACACCGCAAGCTGCGATCATGGCAGCCACCACATACCTCGCGTCCCATCCACCTCCGCTGGGGGACCCGAAGAGGGCCATGCACACCTCCGCACTAGCCGGACTCGGACTCGTTGGAGCTGAACTCCACGGGGAAGCTCCTGAGGAGCCGAAGAAGAAGGCTGCGGTTAGGTTCAATCGCAGTCCGACACCTTCATCCGACGTGGAAGAACATGATCTACCTCGACGGCACAAGAGCTCGCGACATCGCAGCCGCGACTACGACGCTCGGAGCGAACTCACCCAACGCAAGATCGACAAGGCACGCGTCAAACGCGTGTGCTCATCCGAATCTGAAGAGGACAGTGGCGAAGGGGAACTCTGCGGAGCTCGATGCTTCAGCAGATCCGTTCGGCGGACGCGGATATCGCAAAACTTCAAGCTTCTTTCGGACACTCCGAAGTTTGATGGCACGCAGGACCCTAAGGCATGGCTCAGCGACCACCTGTCGTCCGTCAAGCTGCATGGAGGAAACAAAAACACCGCCCTGCAATGCCTTCAGCTGACAGGCGCAGCCCGGATCTGGCTCAGCAGCCTATCCTCGGGATCCATCCGAAGCTGGGAGGAACTGGCATACAGTTTCATCCGAAACTTCAAGGGCACCAGCAAGAGGCCAGCCTCGATCGAAGAGCTGAGGGCCTACACCCAGCGAAGGGCGAATCCATTCGCTCGTATATACTACGCTGGTCCAACACCAAGAACTCCGCGGCGCACATCTCTGAGGAGAGAGCAATCGACGCCTTCAAGGATGGCGTCAAACGCCAGGACTTCAAGGAAGAACTCGGACGTGTTAAGCCCAAAACACTTGACCACCTCATGGACATCGCCAACAGGTGGGCAGATGGTGAGGACTCCGTCCACCGAGCACACTCGGAGGAGGAAGATGACTACGACCGCCGACGCGAGCGCCGTAGCAAGCAAAGATCGCGCATCTACGACAATCGCGACGGACCCGACATGGTCGCGGCTGGCTACGTCGACCGCCACAGTGAAGGAAACTGCAGCAGTGGCGAATACCGTGGAAACAATTTCCGCGATGGAGGACGCCCAGCACAATCATGGCAACGTCGTGGCCGCGACGACGAACCCTCGGCATACGACAAGTTGTCGGGCCCATGCACCATCCACTTCTACATCGACAAGCAGGATGGTAAAAAGAAGGCAAGCCACATGCTCAAAGACTACCGCGAGTTCCAAAAACTCAGCGAGAGCATGTCCCAGATGAGGCAGCAAGCCCCGAACCCTGGGTACGGGCCCGTACCCGCACCAGGTGACATCGCCCACGGAGCTCCTCCACCACCACCCGTGGGACCTTCGAATCACCCAATCACACCCGCACAGAACAACGACGGAAATGGGTACCCCGTGCCAAAAGGGTCATTGATGATCCAAAAGGGGCGCCCAACAAACAGGGTGCAAAAGAAAATCACCCGCCAAGTCAGCTTGGCTGTGACCGCTCCACCCGCCATCCCTGAGTACCTCAGCGGTTCGGAGTCCTGCATCACGTTCAGCCGTTCGGATCACCCCCGCCAGATCCCTCGCCCAGGTCATGCTGCCCTGGTGCTCGAGGCGCAGATCGGAGGGTTCGAGATGAGCCGCGTCTTCATGGACGGTGGCAGCGGCATCAACCTGATGTTCGCCAGCACCTTAGCAGCAATGCGGATCCCGTTGTGCAGCCTGGAACAATCCGACACAATGTTCCACGACATCGTCCCAGGGAAGGGCATATTCCCCCCTGGGAAAGATATGGCTCGACGTCATCTTCGGCAAGCCCGATAATTTTCGGTGCGAGCGACTCGAGTTTGAAGTGGTGGACTGGCCATCACAATACCACGCCATCCTCAGGCGCGTGGCATTCACACGGTTCCTGGCAGTACCGCACTACGCGTACCTGCTACTCAAGATGCCAGGACCTAGGGGCGTCATCACTGTCCACGAGAGCTTCACCCGATCGGATCACTATGACAGGGACTTCAATAGAATCTCCCAGTCATTCGGCATGCAGAAGGAGCTCATAAGGCTCCGAGAGGTGACAGACAACGGGGCACCCCCAGTCTCAAGGCAGAACGCACCTAACATGTCTTTCGACTCAACAGTTAACACAAAGAAGGTGCAGGTCCACCCGACAGACGCCTCCAAGACGGCCCTGATCGCCAACGACCTCAGCCCCGCATAGGAAAGTGCGCTCGTCGAATTCCTCCGTGAGCGCTGGGAAATCTTCGTCTGGTGTCCTGCAGACATGCCAAGAGTTCCCAGGGAATTCACCGAGCATGCACTTAACGTGTTTCCAGACGCCAATCCCGCCAAACAGTCCATCCGACGACTGTCCGAGCCACGGGCCGAAGCCATCGGAGTCGAGGTCAATAGAATGCTCGACGCTAACTTCATCAGAGAGATCAAGGAGAGCGAGTGGCTGGCCAACACCGTGATGGTCCCTAAAAAGGACACATACATCCTACATATGTGCGTGGACTTCACATCGTTGAATAAGCACTGCCCAAAGGATCACTTCCCTCTCCCTCGGATCAATCAGATCATCAATTCGGCTACAGGATGCGAGAAACTCTCCTTCCTCGACGCCTACTCAGGCTACAATCAGATTCGGCTGAAGGTCGAAGATCAGGAGAAAACGGTGTTCATCACGCCCTTTGGAGTGTTCTGCTACAACAGAATGCCCTTCGGGCTGAAGAACGCAGGTGCCATGTACCAGTGGTGCATGCAAGCATGCCTGAAGAACCAGATCGGCCGCAACATACAAGTCTATGTCGACGACATAGTAATCAAAACAAGGGATGCCAAGACACTGATCGACGATCTCCGCGAGACGTTCGACAACCTTGATCGATACAAGATCAAGCTAAACCCAGAAAAGTGCGCCTTCGGCGTCCCATTTGGCCAACTCCTAGGCTACTTCATCTCCCAACGAGGGATCGAGGCGAACCCGAAGAAAATCCGAGCCATAATGACCATGGAGAAGCCGAAGAACCTCAAAGGAGTCCAACAGCTCGTTGGGCGAATCGCGGCGTTAAGCAGGTTCATCAGCCGCATGGGCGAAAAAGCCCTGCCTTTCTATCAGATGCTACGCAAAGCAGACAAATTCGAGTGGACGCCCGAAGCGGACGACGCATTCGAAGATCTGAAGCGGCTGCTCTCCACCTCGCCCGTCCTGGTCACGCCAAAGGAGCACGAGCCTCTACTGCTATACATAGCAGCTACACACCAGGTGGTAAGCACCATGCTCGTGGTTGAATGACCCGAAGATGGCAAGACCCATGGGGTCCAACACCCAATCTACTACCTCAGCGAGATATTGACACCGACAAAGCAGAGGTACCCTCACTACCAGAAACTCGCCTACGGCGTGTTCATGATCGCTCGTTGGCTGAGCCACTACTTCCAGGAGCATCAGGTGATGGTTGTCAACGAAGCACCCCTGAACAGCATCCTGAACAACCCGGAGGCCACAGGACGCGTGGCCCTGTGGGGCATCGAGCTGTCACCTCTAGACATAGTCTATGAGAAGTGCCATGCGATCAAGTCCCAGGTCCTTCCGGACTTCCTCGTCCACTGGATGGAGCTGCAGCTGCCAGATACCCCGGACATGACAGAGTCATGGACGATGCACTTCGACGGCTCCAAGCGTGAGGCAGGAGCAGGAGCCGGGGTAATACTAACATCCCCGCAAGGCGACAAGATGAAGTACGTCCTCCGGATGAAATTTCGAGCTTCCAACAACGAAGCCGAATACGAGGCCCTCATCCACGGCATGAGGATGGCCAAGATCTGCGGCGCAACGCGCCTGGTCATCTACGGTGACTCAAATCTCGTCGTCCAGCAGACGATGAACGAGTGCGACACGCACGCCGCCAACATGATTGCGTACCGCGCACTCTACAAATCACTCGAAGGAGACTTTGACGGCTACGGGCTTCGGCACGTTGGAAGAGAAAGCAATGAAGAGGCCGACAGACTCGCCAACATCGGCTCCACCTGTGCACGGGTGCCACCAGGTGTGTTCCTTGAACAGATCTGCATGCCATCCATCAAAAGGAAATTCCCCAAGGGATCACCCGAAGAAGCAGAGCACTCGGGGGCTACGCTACCCGAAGGACAGGAAGGACCAGAAAAACTCGACACAGAGGTCGCAGTGGTCAACCTGATGCAGGTCATGGCAGTCGAAGAAACATGGACACAACCATACCTCCGATACCTGATAGACAGGGAACTGCCTGATGACCCGACATATGCCCGACGCATATCTCGCCGGTCCAAGGCCTTCACCATCATCAATGGCGAGTTGTACAAGCGCAGCATTTCGGGTGTATTCCAAAGGTGCATCACCATCGGTGATGGAAAAACTATCCTCCAAGACATCCACGAGGGTATCTGCAGCCATCATGTGGGCAGCCGCGCCCTCGTCGCCAAAGCTCTGCGAGCTGGGTTTTACTGGCCAACGACAATGAATGATGCCAAGGACATCGTCCGAAAGTGTAACGGGTGCCATAGGTTCGCAGACAAACCACACGCACCTAGATCGGAGCTCAGGCCCATACCCCTGGCCTGGCCCTTCGCCCAATGGGGCCTCGACATGATCGACAAACTGCCCAAGTCCTCGAAAGGAGGCCACGTCTACCTCTTGGTCGTAGTCGACAAATTCACCAAGTGGATCGAGGCCATGCCCGTTACTAATCAAAAGGGTAAAACAACCGTGAAATTCTTCGAATCCATAGTCTACAGGTTCGGCATACCACACAGCATCATCACCGACAACGGGTCGAACTTCATCTTCAAAGAATTCCAGGACTTCTGTGAAGGCCTCAGGATCAACATAACATACGCCTCAGTGGCGTACCCGCAAACGAACGGGCAGGTCGAAAATGCCAACGGCCTCAGCGGCGGCGTCATCAAGAAATGCCTGATGAGCCCGCTCCAGCGACTTGCTGGAGCCTGGACAGAAGAGCTACCCTCCGTCCATTGGAGCCTGCACACAACGCCAAATAGCTCAACTGGCTACACGCCTTTCTTCATGGTGCACGGAGCCGAAGCCGTGTTGCCTGGAGAAGTATGCCACAAGGCCCCACGGGTCGTCACCTACAACGAAACCGAATCGACGGCCACACTCAAAGACACCGTCGATACACTCGACGAGGCACGCGACATCGCTATAGCACGATCGGCGGTCTACTAGCAGAGCCTCCGCAACTATCACAGCCGCCGGCTGCGCCCAAGGTCCTTCGTCGAAGGAGACCTAGTCTTACGACTCAAGCAAGAGAGACCGAAGAAGCTCGAGTCACCCTGGGAAGGACCCTACGTCGTCACCGAAGTCATCCCAGGTGGCGCCTATCGCCTCAAGCACGTGGAGTCTGGAGTCGCATACTCCAACCCATGGAACGTCGCACAACTGCGACGCTTCTACCCCTAGCTATCTCCCCTTTACTTTCAATAAGGCTACTCAGCCGAACAATGTACCTCCTCATTACGATATGAATATGTCTCGCCCCAAAATTTATCTTTCACTCGCACTCCTTTATTATACAACACACTCGAGGGCTCCCCCTCATCTCACGAATCCGTCGATTGAGAATAACGGATGTTCACCTGAGTAGCTGATCACGTCAGGCTAATGAAAAGGGCATGCATACAAACAAAGCTCAACGTGCTAAAACAATCAACCATTACATCAAAGGGCATAACATGCCCAGTCGAATATATACAAATTTTACATCTATCTTTTTACAGGTCCTACCTATTCTGAAGAATCACCTGCGCACGCTGCTCAAAGAGATCTACAACTTGTTCAGCATACTGCCTTACAGCCGCATAGTGCGGACGCATGTCCCACATGCCACCATCTGGCTGAGGAGGCGGCCCAGCCGCAACAACAACAAGATCTACATCAGGGCGATGCAGCCGCACGAGGGAAAGCGCGGCCTTCACCCCCGCAACCAACTGATGCCGCACCAACTCCCTGATATGATGCACATCTCGAAACTTCACCAGCAAGCCCCAGAGAGTCGATGGCTCTTCATCCAGGGGAAACATTACGTGCAGAACTGACGCCAAGGAAGTCTTCACTTGCCGCAGCACCCGTGACACCTGGTGAACACGATCCTGCACAGTCTCAAAGACCATGGCACGATCGCGGTCCATCCAAAAAAAGCCACCGGCTTCCATATCTTGCTGCATCAAGCAATTGATCCGAACAACAATACGCTCATTTTCCTCCCTAGGGCAAGGTTAGCACCTGCAACACCTACAAAGTAAGATGACAAGCCAACAGGCGCATCCGAAAATGAGCAGCAGCTCGAAGAAACTTACACTGAAGTTGTTCGGCCAAACACCGCAACTCCCCCATCAGATCTCTCCGGCGGCGCCTCGCTCCGCCTTCGACTTCCAAACATCCGCGTGGCCTCGGATGCCAAGCAACTCCTTCTCAAGACTACGGACGCGGTCACGAAGAAATACAAGCTGCGACGCATCATCCAAGGATGGTCACAGCTGTGGAGCAGACGAAGTATTGACGGGATCATCACCCGAAGGTCCCTAGAGGAAAAGAGACAAGGATATGAACAAACACAGGAATGGGCAACAACTCTAAGATTCATTATATACAACAAAAGCCACTGCATGGCATAAGCAGTGTTTGTGAATATATTACAACAAAAGCAGACGAAAACTATCCTACAACTACAAGGCCTAAGCAGCTGCATCCTGAGTGGACTCGGAGCCGGATTGCCTGCTCTTGGCCTCTCCCTGCTGCCTCACCGCGTACTCCGCCAGCAGGTTAATCAGCTTCGGCCCATAGTGTTTACAGCGGGCAAAATAGAGGGAAAAAGCTACCTCAGATCCGTCGGGAGCCATTGGCATCTGGGAGGTGACCTGATGAAGATCCAGCTCCGCCCTAGACGCCATGGCCATCGCCAGCCCCATGTACGCGCTGATGCCCTTCTGCTTGCGCTTGTACGCCGTGGGTGCTTCGGCTAACAGCGCATCCGCCAACAAGTCGACATCCTCGAGGGCAACGCCCTCGGGGACGAGCTCCTTGTAGAAGCGCCCGAGAACCTCCTTGGCTTTGGCAAGAGAGCCAACCATAGTGCTGCAGCGGTCTTCGACCGCCGTAGTAGCATCATCCAGAGCACTTCCGTGCTCCAGAGCGCTGCGGTCAAACTCAATGCCCGCGACATCTAGATAAATGGAAAAGGCAAAGTGAGAATCAAAGAAAACCAGAGAGACAAGTAAGCCGAAACGGAACAAGTAACAGAAGAAATTACTCACCCGAAATAGGCTTGGCAGCAGCCATCAGCTTGTCGGCTACCTCCTTCTTGCGCGAAGCTGCGACAGTGGCGAGCTGCTCCTCGTGGTCCGTAGCCTCTTGTTGCAGGCGCTCCTTGGCCGCAGCTATGTCGGCTAGCTCCTGCTCGAGGCGCTCCTTAGTGCCAGCAGCGTCCTCGGCCTTCTTCTCCGCTCTCCCAAGGCTCTTTTTGAGAGCATCAAGCTCACAGAGGGCAGTGCTATTTTCATCTGCCAAAAACAACAATAACACGCATTAGCTTTGCAGGTGGGTAAGCAGACGAGGAACTAGAAGACCTAGTTGAGGATGTACCTTGAAGCTGCTGCAGGTTGGCTTCCAACGCCAAGTGCTGCTTAACAAGCCGATTGGCGCCTTGCACAAAAGGCTGTAAGAAGAAAAAAAATATCAGGAAAAGGGCTCGGGGGCTACGCCTAAGAAACGAGCAAAGGAAAAATAAGCACACGAAAAGCGCTCGGGGGCTCCCCCCGAGACACGCACAAAACAGAAGCACTGATCAGCAGATCATACGAAAAACGCTCGGGGGCTCCCCCCACAGCAAGAACGGAAACACTTACATGATCAGACGGAGACTTCGAAGGTCCGGCTGTAGTCTTCTGGGAGACGATCACCCGAGCATCCTGCGGAGAGGGGTTCAGAGCAATGCCCCCAGAGGTGGACACCGTCTGAGAAGGAGGAGGCGTAATCTTTGACTCCCCCACCATCTCCCGAGTGCCATCGCTAAACGAGCCATCAGAGGAGTGGCTACAAAAGAAAACACCAGTCAAACACAAGCAAGCAAAAATAAAAGATAGCAAAAGGCAACCGAAGGTACTTACGAGTCCATATCGCTCAAGTTGAAGACAGGCAAGGTCCTCTTGCCCTTATTCTCTTCCTTCTTCTCTTCCTTCTTCTCTTCCTTCTTCCACTTCCCTGGCGGCTGCGGCGCTACAGCCCGCATAGGCACGGTCGGAATAGGGGAGGAAGAACCACCATCACCCCCACTGTGACGCACAAGGCATGGCGGATTCATAGGCGTCGGTGGAGTCGAAGCATCCGACGATTTGCTCGAGCTCCGTGTCTGCTTTCGGGTCTGCTCCTCGCTCAACTCAAAGGTTTCTTCAACCGGTGATCGCGTCGAGGGAAGCTCAGACATGGAGTCCGCTACCTCATTGTCCGGAGCATCCGGAAAACGTTCGGGTAGTGGAGGCACCATGCCAGGTACCTTGAACTCCTGCACAAAAGAAACAAACTTTCAGAACAAAAGAAGTACAAGAAAACACAGTCGAAACAAGCGCTACGCGCACGTCCCAGATCTACACCTGCGGCACCGGTCGAGAGGCGCTGAACGGAGGGGTCAGCGATCTACCCAGAAGGTCCTCGTCAGCTTTGAACTTCAGCAGCGGCCGAAGGACTCTATCGAGGTCCCCCTTGGAGAGCTCCTCAGCCGCAACTCTCGTCAGGTCGTGGCGGCCAGAATAAACGAACATCGGGTGCGCCCTTGCCTGGAGCGGCTGCACCCGACGTTTGAGGAAGGTGCGGATAATATCCACACCGTTCACCTCCTTCTCCTGAATCACCTGGAGTTGTTGGAGATATTCCCTAGAGGCAATAATAAATGTAGTTATTATTATATCTTTGTGTTTATGATAAATGTTTACATTCATGCTATAATGGTATTAACAAGGAAACATTAATACTTGTGTGATTTGTAAACTTAAATTGTAGTCCCTAGTAAAGCCTCTTCATAATACTAGCTTGTTGGTTAATAAATGATTGTGGTTTACCTATCATGAACATTGAGATGTTATTAACAACAAGATCATATCGTTAGGAGAATGATATGGTGGACATACTCCTATAGATAAGCGTAGCATAAAGATCAAGTCATTTTAATAGTTCAATTGCTATATGCTTTCTGATACATAGTAACCTAATCCCTTCGACCATGAGATCATGCATATCACCTTTACCGGATGGATGCTTTAATGACATCAAACACCGCACCATAACTGGGTGGCTATAAAGGTGGCATTGAGTGTTCGGAAAGTATTGGTCGAGACACATGGATCAAGAGTGGGATTTGTCCATCCATATGACGGATAGATATACTCTGGGCCCTCTCAGTGAAATGTCATCCAATTAGCTTGCAAGCATGTGACTGGCTCACAAGGGATCACATATCACGGGAATGAGAAAAGAGTACTTATCGGTAACGAGGTTGAACTAGGTATGCAGAGATACCGATGATCATAACCTCGGATAAGTAAACTATCGTGAGACAAAGGGAAATTGGTATCGTATGTAAGTGGTTCATTCGATCGCAAAGTAATCGTAGAAATATGTGGGAGCCATATGAATTTCCAGATTCCTCTATTGGTTATTGTTCGGAGAATTGTCTCGATCATGTCCGCATAATTCACGAACCGTAGGGAGACACACTTAAGGATTCGACGTTGTTTGAGTAGTTATGGAATGATGAGAAAGAGACCGAATGTTGTTCGGAGTCTCGAATGGGATTTGGGATATCACGAGGAGATCCAGAATGGTCCGGAGAATAAGATTCATATAAGGAAAGTCCTGTTTCGGAGTTGGAGAATGGTTCCGGTGTTTTCATCAGGAATGTTCTAGAAGGTTCCGGAATGTCCGGCACTCCGGAGGGGAAGGGTACATGAATGTGTCATACCAAGTTGGAATGATTGCATCATGTACTAGGTGTCATCGCTGAACAAAATAAAGGGTTTAATCAAATCCTAGTTTGAAAAGTCAAACGCCAATTTGAAAAGTCAAACATCTATTTTGGGAAGTGGAGGGGAAGGTGGAAACCGAGTTGGGGAGGAGTTCCTCCCCTCCACCGCCGGCCCCCTTGGGAAACCGAGTTGGGGAGGGACTCCCCTCCCCTGGCGCACCCCCTCCACCTATATAAGGAGGGGCAGGGCTGCCCCTCCTAGCACACAAGTTGCCCTCCTCTAAACCCTAACCCTAGCCGCCGCTGCCCTCCATAGCCGCCGCCGGCCTAGGGCATCTCGCCGCCGCCTAGGTCAAACCCTAGCCGCTGGTCTAGCCTCCTCCTTGGTGTGTCTAAACCCTAGATCGCCGAGGAGCTCTCTCATAGTCCACCATACTCGCTCCGGCTTAAGGCGAAGCCCTGCGAGATCTCCCCTCTACTTCCGATACCACGCCGTTGTGCTGCCGGAATCGCGAGGAGAGTGCTACAACCTCCGCTGCCTGCTGGAACAAGGGAGAGGAAGGTCTTCATCGAGTACCGAACGTGTGACCGACTGCGGGAGCGCTGCCGGAACGCAGCGCTAGAAGGATCGTCTACGCGATCTTGAGATCGGGAAGAGTACAACTACATCACCCACGAGAATCCGCTCTCGTTAAACACTTTGGAATCTTCGAGGGTGAGTTATTCCATCGACTCATTGCTACAATCTAGTAGATATATCTTGGCTTGTTTGTTTGTAAGCGGTAGAAATTTTTTGTTTTCCATGCTACGAAACCCTACAGTGGTATCAGGGCCGTGTCTATATGTAGATCTGTTGCACGAGTAGAACACAATGGTCATTGTGGGCGTTGATGCTTTTATTGTCGATTGCTTCTTGTGTACTTTGCATCTTGCGGGATGTTGGGATGAAGCGGCCCGGGCTAACCTTACATGACATCGTTCATGAGACTTGCTCCACGCTTGACATGCAACTTGTATTGCATAAGTGGCTTTGCGGGTGCCTGTTTCTCCTAGCATAGTTAAGATCCAATTTACAACGGGTGATTAACAATACTAGTATCAATGTTGTGGTTCATGTTCGTAAGTTAGAACGACACTTATTGAAAGCCCCAAACCACATAAAACATGCAAAGAAAGTAGAGGCGTCTAACTTTGTTTTGCAGGGGTGTGCGGTGATGTGATATGGCCATGATTGTGATTATATTTGATGTATGCAATGTTCCTTATTGTAAGTTGGCAACCGGCAGGAGCCATATGGTTGTCTTTAATTTTGTTAAGACCCGCGTGTCTATTCAAAGTAGTTGTAATAGTTGAAGCCGGTGGACGACAACCATGGAGAAGCGTCATTGACCTTGATGCAATGCCGGTGATGATGAAGATCATGTTCCTGCTTGAAGATGGAGATCGGAAGCACAAAGAAGAAAGGCCATATCATATCACATATTATGAATTGCATGTGATGTTAATCCTTTATGCATCTTGTATTGCTTAGTTAACGATGGTAGCATTATAAGATGATCCCTCATGCACATGAATTTCAAGTCATAAAGTGTTCACCCTTAGTTAGCACCGTTGCTAAAGCTTGTTGTTTCGAAGCACCACGTGATGATCGGGTGTGTTAGATTCCGCAAGTGTATACAACGTGAGCAAGCCAGATTTGCTCATGCAGAAGCTAAGGTTGATCTTGACGAGTCTAGCATGTACAGACATGGTCTCGGAACAGGATCACCGAAAGGTAAAGCATGAATCATATAGTAGATATGATGAACATGCAGATTGTTCGCCATTGAAACTATATCAACTCTCGTGATGATCGGTGTTGATGTGGTGGATTTGGTTCGTGTGATCACTAAAACAATGCGAGGGATATTGTTTTGAGTGGGAGTTCACCTAGATTAATTTAACTATTAATTAGAACTCAATTTGTCATAAACTTAGTCTAAACTATTGCAAATATGTTGTAGATCAATGGCGGCCCCTACCATCAATTTTAATGCGTTCCTAGAGAAAGAAAAGTTGAAAAACAATGGAAGCAACTTCGCGGATTGGTTCCGCAATTTGAGGATTGTCCTCACAGCTGGTAATTTGACCTATCTGCTGGATGCACCGCTGGGTGACCCGCCTGCAGCTGATGCTGCCGACGAAGTAAAGAATGTTTACCTCGCTCCGAAGACTCAGTACTCCATAGTTCAGTGTGCTATCTTGTATGGTTTAGAATCGGAGCTTCAGAAAAAGTTTGAGAATTCACACCCACATGATATTGTCCGTGATCTCAAATTGATCTTTGAGACTCACGCGGCAATTGAGAGCTATGAGGCTTCTGAAAAGTTCTTTAACTGCAAGATGGAAGAGGGCAGCTCCGTCAGTGAGCATGTGCTTAAGATGTCTGGGCACGCAAACAAACTTCAAAGCTTGGGTATAGTGATTCCTAATGCTTTGGGGATTTACCGTGTCCTCCAATCACTACCACCAAGTTACAAGAACTTTGTGATGAACTACAATATGCAAAACATGAACAAGCAGTTGCCAGAACTCTTTGCCATGTTGAAATCTGCAGAAGTGGAGATCAAGAAAGAGCACCAAGTGTTGATGGTCAATAAGACCACCAAATTCAAGAAAGGCAAGTCTAAGAAAAAGGGACACTTCAAGAAGGGTGGTAAGAAAGTTACCGCTCCGACGAAGAAGACCAAGGCTGGACCTAAGCCTGATACTGAATGCTTTTACTGCAAGGGAGAAGTTCACAGGAAGCGGAATTGCCCAAAGTACTTGGCGGATTTGAAGAACGGCAACATCAAGAAGAAAGGTATATCCGATATACATGTTATTGATGTGTATCTCACTAGTACTCGTAGTAGTGCCTGGGTATTTGATACTGGTTCGGTTGCTCATATTTGTAACTCGAAACAGGTGCTGCAGAATAAACGGAAGCTAGCGAAGAACAAGGTGACGATGCGCGTGGGAACGGATCAAAGGTTGATGTGATCGCGGTCGGCACGCTACCCCTTCATCTACCATCGGGATTAGTTTTATACTTAAATAATTGTTATTTGGTGCCTGCGTTAAGCATGAACATTATATCGGGATCTTGTTTATTGCGAGACGGTTACTTGTTTAAGTCCGAGAATAATGGTTGTTCGATTTATATGAGTAATATGTTTTATGCACATGCACCTTTGATAGATGGTCTATTCTTATTGAATCTCGATAGTGGAAATACCCATATTAATAACATTGAGGCTAAACGTTTGAAATCGAGCGATAACTCGACCTATATGTGGCACTGTCGTCTTGGTCACATTGGAGTGAAGCGTATGAAGAAACTCCATTCCGATGGACTTCTTGAATCACTTGATTTCGAATCACTTGATAGATGCGAAGCATGTCTGATGGGTAAAATGACTAAGACTCCATTTTTTGGTGTGATGGAGCGAGCTACGGATTTATTGGAAATCATACATACCGATGTGTGTGGTCCAATGAGTGTAGCATCGCGCGGTGGTTATCGTTATGTTCTTACCTTCACGGATGACTTGAGTAGATATGGGTATATCTATTTCATGAAACATAAGTCCGAAACTTTCGAGAAGTTTAAGGAATTTCAAAGTGAGGTAGAGAATCAACGTAACAAGAAGATTAAATTTCTACGTTCTGATCGTGGAGGTGAATATCTAAGTTACGAGTTTGGCAAGCATTTGAAGAAATGCGGAATACTTTCACAGTTGACACCGCCGGGAACACCACAGCGTAATGGTGTGTCCGAACGTCGTAATCGAACTCTCTTAGATATGGTTCGTTCTATGATGTCACTTACAGATTTACCGCTATCATTTTGGGGTTATGCATTAGAAACAGCCGCATTCACTTTAAATAGGGCACCATCTAAATCCGTTGAAACGACACCGTATGAATTATGGTTTGGGAAGAAACCTAAATTGTCGTTCCTTAAAGTTTGGGGTTGCGAAGCCTATGTAAAGAAGTTATAGCCGGATAAGCTTGAACCCAAAGCGGAAAAATGCGTCTTCATAGGATACCCAAAGGAAACTATTGGGTATACCTTCTATCATAGATCCGAAGGCAAAATCTTCATTGCCAAGAATGGATCCTTTCTAGAGAAGGAATTTCTCTCGAAAGAAGTGACTGGAAGGAAAGTAGAACTCGACGAGGTTGTCGAACCTTCTCTCGAACTTGCGAGTAGCGCAACACCGGAAGAAGTTCCTGTGGTGCCTGCACCAATAAGAGAGGAAGCTAATGATGATGATCATGAAACTTCGGTTGTAGTTGCTACAGAGCCTCGCAGGTCAACGAGAACTCGTACCACTCCTGATTGGTATGATCCCGTTATGAGTGTCATGTTGGTGGACAACACCGATGACCCTGCGACATATGAGGAAGCGATGATGAGCCCAGATTCCAATAAATGGCAAGAAGCCATGAAATCCGAGATTGGATCCATGTACGAAAACCAAGTATGGAATTTGGTGGACTTACCGGATGGCCGGAAGGCTGTCGAGAACAAATGGATTTTCAAGAAGAAAACAGATGTTGATGGTAATGTTACTATCTATAAAGCTCGACTTGTCGCAAAAGGGTTTCGACAAATTCAAGGGGTTGACTACGATGAGACTTTCTCACCAGTAGCGAAGCTAAAGTCTGTGAGGATTATGTTAGCAATCGCTGCATATTATGATTATGAGATATGGCAGATGGATGTCAAAACAGCATTCCTCAATGGAGACATTGATGAAGAGTTGTATATGATGCAACCCAAAGGTTTTGTCGATCCTAAAGATGCTAACAAGGTATGCAAACTTCAACGGTCCATTTCTGGATTGAAGCAAGCATCCCGAAGTTGGAATCAACGTTTTGATAAGGTGATCAAAAGTTTTGGTTTTATACAAACTTATGGAGAAGCTTGTATTTACAAGAAAGTGAGTGGGAGCTCTGTAGCATTCTTAATACTATATGTAGATGACATATTGTTGATTGGGAATGATGTAGACCTTCTTAATAGTGTCAAGGAATATTTGAATAATAGTTTTTCAATGAAAGATCTTGGTGAAGCAACTTACATATTGGGTATAAAGATTTATAGAGATAGATCGAGATGCCTAATATCATTATCACAAAGTACATATTTGGACAAAGTTCTAAAGAGGTTTGGAATGGAAGATAGCAAGAAAGGGTCCTTGCCCATGTTGCCCAATACGACCTTGAGTAAAACTCAAAGTCCGACATCGGCAGAAGATAAAGAAAGGATGAGTAAGACTCCCTATGCCTCAGCCATAGGATCTCTAATGTATGCCATGCTATGTACTAGACCCGACATTGCATATGTTGTTAGTTTAACTAGCAGATATCAAAGTGATCCAGGAGTGGATCATTGGACAGCGGTCAAAAACATCCTTAAGTACTTGAGAAGAACTAAGGATATGGTTCTTTCTTATGGAGGTGATGAACAACTCGTTGTTAATGGTTACACCAATGCTAGTTGGAACACCGATCCGGATGATTCTAAATCACAATCTGGATACGTATTTACTTTGAATGGTGCAGCAGTTAGCTGGAGGAGTGCAAAGCAAAGCGTTGTGGCGAGATCTTCAACTGAATCGGAATACATGGCTGCTTCGGAGGCTTCACAAGAAGCGATATGGATGAAAGAGTTCATTACAGAGCTGGGTGTGGTTCCTAGTGCGCTGGACCCAATGTCTATCTACTGTGATAACATGGGCGCCATAGCCAATGCGCAAGAACCAAGGTCACACAAGAAGCTGAAGCACATCAAGCTACATTTTCACGCTATTCGATAACATGTCCAAGATGGGGACATAAAGATTTGCAAAGTACACACAGGTCTGAATGTGGCGGATCCGTTGACTAAACCTCTCCCGAGGGCAAAACATGACCAGGACCAAACTGCCATGGGTGTTCGGTATATAACCATGTAATCTAGATTAGATGACTCTAGTGCAAGTGGGAGACTGTTGGAGATATGCCCTAGAGGCAATAATAAATGTAGTTATTATTATATCTTTGTGTTTATGATAAATGTTTACATTCATGCTATAATGGTATTAACAAGGAAACATTAATACTTGTGTGATTTGTAAACTTAAATTATAGTCCCTAGTAAAGCCTCTTCATAATACTAGCTTGTTGGTTAATAAATGATTGTGGTTTCCCTATCATGAACATTGAGATGTTATTAACAACAAGATCATATCGTTAGGATAATGATATGGTGGACATACTCCTATAGATAAGCGTAGCATAAAGATCAAGTCATTTTAATAGTTCAATTGCTATATGCTTTCTGATACATAGTAACCTAATTCCTTCGACCATGAGATCATGCATATCACCTTTACCGGATGGATGCTTTGATGACATCAAACACCACACCGTAACTGGGTGGCTATAAAGGTGGCATTGAGTGTTCGGAAAGTATTGGTCGAGACACATGGATCAAGAGTGGGATTTGTGTTGGAGATATGCCCTAGAGGCAATAATAAATAGAGTTATTATTATATCTTTGTGTTTATGATAAATGTTTATATTCATGCTATAATAGTATTAACAAGGAAACATTAATACTTGTGTGAATTGTAAACTTAAATTGAAGTCCCTAGTCTAGCCTCTATACTTCACTAGCTTGTTGGTTAATAGATGATTGTGGTTTCCCTATCATGAACATTGAGATGTTATTAACAACAAGATCATATCGTTAGGAGAATGATATGGTGGACATACTCCTATAGATAAGCGTAGCATAAAGATCAAGTCATTTCAATAGTTCAATTGCTATATGCTTTCTGATACATAGTTATCTAATTCCTTCGACCATGAGATCATGCATATCACCTTTACCAGATGGATGCTTTGATGTCATCAAACACCACACCGTAATAGGGTGGCTATAAAAGTGGCATTGAGTGTTCGGAAAGTATTGGTTGAAACACATGGATCAAGAGTGGGATTTGTCCATCCATATGACGGATAGATATTCTCTGGGCCCTCTCGGTGAAATGTCATCCAATTAGCTTGCAAGCATGTGACTTGGTCACAAGGGATCACATATCACGGGAACGAGAAAAGAGTACTTATCAGTAACGAGGTTGAACTAGGTATGCAGAGATACCGACGATCATAACCTCGGATAAGTAACATATCGTGAGACAAAGGGAAATTGGTATCGTATGTAAGTGGTTCATTCGATCGCAAAGTAATCATAGAAATATGTGGGAGCCATATGAATTTCCAGATTCCTCTATTGGTTATTGTTCGGAGAAGTGTCTCGATCATGTCCGCATAATTCACGAACCGTAGGGAGACACACTTAAGGATTCGACGTTGTTTGAGTAGTTATGGTATTATGAGAAAGAGACCGAATGTTGTTCGGAGTCTCGGATGGGATCCGGAATATCACGAGGTGATCCGGAATGGTCCGGAGAATAAGATTCATATAAGGAAAGTCCCATTTCGGCGCATAAAGATCAAGTCATTTCAATAGTTCAATTGCTATATGCTTTCTGATACATAGTTATCTAATTCCTTCGACCATGAGATCATGCATATCACCTTTACCAGATGGATGCTTTGATGACATCAAACACCACACCGTAACTGGGTGGCTATAAAAGTGGCATTGAGTGTTCGGAAAGTATTGGTTGAAACACATGGATCAAGAGTGGGATTTGTGTTGGAGATATGCCCTAGAGGCAATAATAAATAGAGTTATTATTATATCTTTGTGTTTATGATAAATGTTTATATTCATGCTATAATAGTATTAACAAGGAAACATTAATACTTGTGTGAATTGTAAACTTAAATTGAAGTCCCTAGTCTAGCCTCTATACTTCACTAGCTTGTTGGTTAATAGATGATTGTGGTTTCCCTATCATGAACATTGAGATGTTATTAACAACAAGATCATATCGTTAGGAGAATGATATGGTGGACATACTCCTATAGATAAGCGTAGCATAAAGATCAAGTCATTTCAATAGTTCAATTGTTATATGCTTTCTGATACATAGTTATCTAATTCCTTCGACCATGAGATCATGCATATCACCTTTACCAGATGGATGCTTTGATGTCATCAAACACCACACCGTAACAGGGTGGCTATAAAAGTGGCATTGAGTGTTCGGAAAGTATTGGTTGAAACACATGGATCAAGAGTGGGATTTGTCCATCCATATGACGGATAGATATTCTCTGGGCCCTCTCGGTGAAATGTCATCCAATTAGCTTGCAAGCATGTGACTTGGTCACAAGGGATCACATATCACGGGAACGAGAAAAGAGTACTTATCAGTAACGAGGTTGAACTAGGTATGCAGAGATACCGACGATCATAACCTCGGATAAGTAACATATCGTGAGACAAAGGGAAATTGGTATCGTATGTAAGTGGTTCATTCGATCGCAAAGTAATCGTAGAAATATGTGGGAGCCATATGAATTTCCAGATTCCTCTATTGGTTATTGTTCGGAGAAGTGTCTCGATCATGTCCGCATAATTCACGAACCGTAGGGAGACACACTTAAGGATTCGACGTTGTTTGAGTAGTTATGGTATTATGAGAAAGAGACCGAATGTTGTTCGGAGTCTCGGATGGGATCCGGAATATCACGAGGTGATCCGGAATGGTCCGGAGAATAAGATTCATATAAGGAAAGTCCCATTTCGGAGTTGGGGAATGGTTCCGGTGTTTTCATCGGGAACATTCTAGAAGGTCCCGGAATGTCCGGCACTCCGGAAGGGGGAAGGGTACATGAATGTGTCATTATAAGTTGGAATGATTGCATCATGTACTAGATGTCTTCGCTGCCCAAAATAAAGGATTTATTTAAATCCTAAATTGAAAAGTCAAACGGCCAGTTTGAAAGTCAAACGGCAATTTTGGGAAGTGGGAGGAGAGGAGGAAACCGAGTTGGGGAGGGAGTCCTCCTCCCCAAGCCGGCGCCCCACCAAGCCGAGTTGGGGAGGGACTCCCCTCCCTCCCCTTGGCCGGCCAGCCCCTCCCACCTATATAAGGAGGGGCAGGGCTCCCTCCTAGCACACACAAGTTTCCACCTCTAATCTCCGGTTTAGAGCCGTTTTGGTTTAGAGCTTCTAATTGCTTTAGCCAGCGGTTTAGAGCCTTCTAATTGGTTTAGAGCCCGCTAATTGGTGTGTCTAATTACTAGACCACTAATAGCCTCTCTCATAAGCTCCACCATACTCGCACCGGCTTAAGGCGAAGCCCTGCGAGATCTCCCCTCTACTTCCGGTACCACGCCGTTGTGCTGCCGGAATCGCGAGGAGAGTGCTACAACCTCCGCTGCCTGCTGGAACAAGGGAGAGGAAGGTCTTCGTCGAGTACCGAACGTGTGACCGACTGCGGGGGCGCTGCTGGAACGTGGCGCCGGAAGGATCGTCTACGCGATCTTGAGATCGGAAAGAGTACGACTACATCACCCACGAGAATCTGCTCTCGTTAAACACTTTGGAATCTTCGAGGGTGAGTTATTCCATCGACTCGTTGCTACAATCTAGTAGATAGATCTTGGCTTGTTTGTTTGTATGCGATAGAAAATTTTTGTTTTCCATGCTACGAACCCCTACAGTGGTATCAGAGCCGTGTCTATATGTAGATCTGTTGCACGAGTAGAACACAATGGTCATTGTGGGCGTTGATGCTTTTATTGTAGATTGCTTTTGTGTACTTTGCATCTTGCGGTATGTTGGGATGAAGCGGCCCGGGCTAACCTTACATGACATCGTTCATGAGACTTGCTCCACGCTTGACATGCAACTCGTATTGCATAAGTGGCTTTGCGGGTGCCTGTTTCTCCTAGCATAGTAAAGATCCAATTTACAATGGGTAATCAACAATGCTGGTATCAATGTTGTGGTTCTTGTTCGTAGGTTAGAACGACACTTATGGAAAGCCCCAAACCACGTAAAATATGCAAAGAAAGTAGAAGCGTCTAACTTTGTTTTGCAGGGGTGTGCAGTGATGTGATATGGCCATGATTGTGATTATATTTGATGTATGCAATGTTCCTTATTGTAAGTTGGCAACCGGCAGGAGCCATATGGTTGTCTTTAATTTCTGTTAAGACCTGCGTGTCTATTCAAAATAGTTGTAATAGTTGAAGCTGGTGGACGACAACCATGAAGAAGCGTCATTGACCTTGATGCCATGCCGGTGATGATGGAGATCATGTTCGTGCTTGAAGATGGAGATCGGAAGCACAAAGAAGAAAGGCCATATCATATCACATATTATGAATTGCATGTGATGTTAATCCTTTATGCATCTTGTATTGCTTAGTAGACGACGGTAGCATTATAAGATGATCCCTCATGCACATAAATTTCAAGTTCTAAAGTGTCCACCCTTAGTATGCACCGTTGCCAAAGCTTGTTGCTTCGAAGCACCACGTGATGATCGGGTGTCTTTGATTCCGCGGGTGAATACAACGTAAGCAAGCCAGATTTGCTTATGCGGTAGCTAAGGTTTGATCTTGACGAGCCTAGCATGTACAGACATGGCCTCAGGAACACGGATCGCCGAAAGGTAAAGCATGAATCATATAGCAGATATGATGAACATGTCGATTGTTCGCCATTGAAACTATATCAACTCTCGTGATGATCGGAGTTGATGTAGTGGATTTGGTTCATGTGATCACTAAAACAATGTGAGGGATGTTGTTTTGAGTGGGAGTTCACCTAGTTTAATTCATTAATTAATTTGAACTCAATTTGTCATAAACTTAGTCTAAACTATTGCAAATATGTTGTAGATCAATGGCAGCCCCTACCATCAATTTTAATGCGTTCCTAGAGAAAGAAAAGTTGAAAAACAATGGAAGCAACTTCGCGGATTGGTTCCGCAATTTGAGGATTGTCCTCACAGCTGGTAATTTGACCTATGTGCTGGATGCACCGCTGGGTGACCCACCTACAGCTGATGCTACCGATGAAGTAAAGAATGTTTACCTTGCTCGGAAGAATCAGTACTCCATAGTTCAGTGTGCTATCTTATATGGTTTAGAATCGGAGCTTCAGAAAAGGTTTGAAGAGTCAGACCCATATGATATTGTCGAGGATCTCAAATTAATTTTTGAGACTCATGCGGCAATTGAAAGTTATGAAGCTTCTGAAAAGTTCTTTAACTGCAAGATGGAAGAGGGCAGCTCCGTCAGTGAGCATGTGCTTAAGATGTCTGGGCACGCAAATAAACTTCAAAGCTTGGGTATAGTGATTCCTAATACTTTGGGGGTTTACCGCATCCTCCAATCACTACCACCAAGTTACAAGAACTTTGTGATGAACTACAACATGCAGAACATGAACAAAGAGTTGCCAGAACTATTTGCTATGTTAAAATCTGCAGAAGTGGAGATCAAGAAAGAGCACCAAGTGTTGATGGTCAATAAGACCACCAAATTCAAGAAAGGCAAGTCTAAGCAGAAGGGACACTTCAAGAAGGGTGGTAAGAAAGTTACCATGCCGACGAAGAAGACCAAGGCTGGACCCAAGCCTGATACTGAGTGCTTTTACTGCAAGGGAGAAGGTCACTGGAAGCGGAATTGCCCAAAGTACTTGGCGGATTTGAAGAACGGCAACATCAAGAAGAAAGGTATATCTGATATACATGTTATTGATGTGTATCTCACTAGTATTCGTAGTAGTGCCTGGGTATTTGATACTGGTTCAGTTGCTCATATTTGTAACTCGAAGCAGGAGCTGCAGAATAAACGGAAGCTAGCGAAGAACGAGGTGTCGATGCGCGTGGGAAACGGATCAAAGGTTGATGTGATCGCGGTCGGCACGCTACCTCTTCATCTACCATCGGGATTAGTTTTATACTTAAATAATTGTTATTTGGTGCCTGCGTTGAGCATGAACATTATATCGGGATCTTGTTTATTGCGAGACGGTTACTTGTTTAAATCTAAGAATAATGGTTGTTCTATTTATATGAGTAATATGTTTTATGCACATGCACCTTTGATAGATGGTCTATTCTTATTGAATCTCGATAGTAGAAATACACATATTAATAACATTGAAGCTAAACGATTGAAATCAAGCGATAACTCGACCTATATGTGGCACTGTCGTCTTGGTCACATTGGAGTGAAGCGTATGAAGAAACTCCATTCCGATGGACTTCTTGAATCACTTGATTTTGAATCACTTGAAAGATGCGAAGCATGTCTGATGGGTAAAATGACTAAGACTCCGTTTTCTGGTATGATGGAGCGAGCTACGGACTTATTGGAAATCATACATACCGATGTGTGTGGTCCAATGAGTGTAGCATCGCGCAGTGGTTATCGTTATGTTCTTACCTTCACGGATGACTTGAGTAGATATGGGTATATCTATTTCATGAAACATAAGTCCGAAACTTTCGAGAAGTTTAAGGAGTTTCAAAGTGAGGTAGAGAATCAACGTAACAAGAAGATTAAATTTCTACGTTCTGATCGTGGAGGTGAATATCTAAGTTACGAGTTTGGCGAGCATTTGAAGAAATGCGGAATACTTTCGCAGTTGACACCGCCGGGAACACCACATGTAATGGTGTGTCTGAACGTCGTAATCGAACTCTCTTAGATATGGTTCGTTCTATGATGTCACTTACAGATTTACCGCTATCATTTTGGGGTTATGCATTAGAAACAGCCGCATTCACTTTAAATAGGGCACCGTCTAAATCCGTTGAAACGACACCGTATGAATTATGGTTTGGGAAGAAACCTAAGTTGTCGTTCCTTAAAGTTTGGGGATGCGAAGCCTATGTAAAGAAGTTACAGCCGGACAAGCTTGAACCCAAAGCGGAAAAATGCGTCTTCATAGGATACCCGAAGGAAACTATTGGGTATACCTTCTATCATAGATCCGAAGGCAAAATCTTCGTTGCTAAGAATGGATCCTTTCTAGAGAAGGAATTTCTCTCGAAAGAAGTGACTGGAAGGAAAGTAGAACTCGACGAGGTTGTCGAACCTTCTCTCGAAATTGCGAGTAGCGCAGCACCGGAAGAAGTTCCTGTGGTGCCTGCACCAATTAGAGAGGAAGCTAATGATGATGATCATGAAACTTCGGTCGAAGTTGCTACAGAGCCTCGCAGGTCAACGAGAACTCGTACCACTCCAGATTGGTATGATCCCGTTATGAGTGTCATGTTGGTGGACAACACCGATGACCCCGAGACATATGAGGAAGCGATGATGAGCCCAGATTCCAATAAATGGCAAGAAGCCATGAAATCCGAGACTGGATCCATGTACGAAAACCAAGTATGGACTTTGGTGGACTTACCGGATGGCCGGAAGGCTGTCGAGAACAAATGGATTTTCAAGAAGAAAACAGATGCTGATGGTAATGTTACTGTCTATAAAGCTCGACTTGTCGCAAAAGGGTTTCGACAAATTCAAGGAGTTGACTACGATGAGACTTTCTCACCAGTAGCGAAGCTAAAGTCTGTGAGGATTATGTTAGCAATCGCTGCATATTACGATTATGAGATATGGCAGATGGATGTCAAAACAGCATTCCTCAATGGAGACATTGATGAAGAGTTGTATATGATGCAACCCAAAGGTTTTGTCGATCCTAAAGACGCTAACAAGGTATGCAAGCTTCAACAGTCCATCTATGGATTGAAGCAAGCATCCCGAAGTTGGAATCAACGTTTTGATAAGGTAATCAAAAGTTTTGGTTTTATACAAACTTATGGAGAAGCTTGTATTTACAAGAAAGTGAGTGGGAGCTCTGTAGCATTCTTAATACTATATGTAGATGACATATTGTTGATTGGGAATGATGTAGACCTTCTTAATAGTGTCAAGGAATATTTGAATAATAGTTTTTCAATGAAAGATCTTGGTGAAGCAACTTACATATTGGGTATAAAGATTTATAGAGATAGATCGAGATGCCTAATATCATTATCACAAAGTACATATTTGGACAAAGTTCTAAAGAGGTTTGGAATGGAAGATAGCAAGAAAGGGTTCTTGCCCATGTTGCCCAATACGACCTTGAGTAAAACTCAAAGTCCGACATCGGCAGAAGATAGAGAAAGGATGAGTAAGACTCCCTATGCATCAGCCATAGGATCTCTAATGTATGCCATGCTATGTACTAGACCCGACATTGCATATGCTGTTAGTTTAACTAGCAGATATCAAAGTGATTCAGGAGTGGATCATTGGACAGCGGTCAAAAACATCCTTAAGTACTTGAGAAAAATTAAGGATATGGTTCTTTCTTATGGAGGTGATGAACAGCTCGTTGTTAATGGTTACACCGATGCTAGTTGGAACACCGATCCGGATGATTCTAAATCCCAATCCGGATACGTATTTATTTTGAATGGTGCAGCAGTTAGCTGGAGGAGTGCAAAGCAAAGCGTTGTGGCGAGATCTTCAACTGAATCGGAATACATGGCTGCTTCAGAGGCTTCACAAGAAGCGATATGGATGAAAGAGTTCATTACAGAGCTGGGTGTGGTTCCTAGTGCGCTGGACCCAATGTCTATCTACTGTGATAACATGGGCGCCATAGCCAATGCGCAAGAACCAAGGTCACACAAGAAGCTGAAGCATATCAAGATGCGTTTTCACGCTATTCGAGAACATATCCAAGATGGGGATATAAAGATTTGCAAAGTACACACAGATCTGAATATGGCGGATCCGTTGACTAAACCTCTCCCGAGGGCAAAACATGACCAACACCAAACTGCCATGGGTGTTCGGTATATTACCATGTAATCTAGATTAGATGACTCTAGTGCAAGTGGGAGACTGTTGGAGATATGCCCTAGAGGCAATAATAAATAGAGTTATTATTATATCTTTGTGTTTATGATAAATGTTTATATTCATGCTATAATAGTATTAACAAGGAAACATTAATACTTGTGTGAATTGTAAACTTAAATTGAAGTCCCTAGTCTAGCCTCTATACTTCACTAGCTTGTTGGTTAATAGATGATTGTGGTTTCCCTATCATGAACATTGAGATGTTATTAACAACAAGATCATATCGTTAGGAGAATGATATGGTGGACATACTCCTATAGATAAGCGTAGCATAAAGATCAAGTCATTTCAATAGTTCAATTGCTATATGCTTTCTGATACATAGTTATCTAATTCCTTCGACCATGAGATCATGCATATCACCTTTACCAGATGGATGCTTTGATGTCATCAAACACCACACCGTAACAGGGTGGCTATAAAAGTGGCATTGAGTGTTCGGAAAGTATTGGTTGAAACACATGGATCAAGAGTGGGATTTGTCCATCCATATGACGGATAGATATTCTCTGGGCCCTCTCGGTGAAATGTCATCCAATTAGCTTGCAAGCATGTGACTTGGTCACAAGGGATCACATATCACGGGAACGAGAAAAGAGTACTTATCAGTAACGAGGTTGAACTAGGTATGCAGAGATACCGACGATCATAACCTCGGATAAGTAACATATCGTGAGACAAAGGGAAATTGGTATCGTATGTAAGTGGTTCATTCGATCGCAAAGTAATCGTAGAAATATGTGGGAGCCATATGAATTTCCAGATTCCTCTATTGGTTATTGTTCGGAGAAGTGTCTCGATCATGTCCGCATAATTCACGAACCGTAGGGAGACACACTTAAGGATTCGACGTTGTTTGAGTAGTTATGGTATTATGAGAAAGAGACCGAATGTTGTTCGGAGTCTCGGATGGGATCCGGAATATCACGAGGTGATCCGGAATGGTCCGGAGAATAAGATTCATATAAGGAAAGTCCCATTTCGGAGTTGGGGAATGGTTCCGGTGTTTTCATCGGGAACATTCTAGAAGGTCCCGGAATGTCCGGCACTCCGGAAGGGGGAAGGGTACATGAATGTGTCATTATAAGTTGGAATGATTGCATCATGTACTAGGTGTCTTCGCTGCCCAAAATAAAGGATTTATTTAAATCCTAAATTGAAAAGTCAAACGGCCAGTTTGAAAGTCAAACGGCAATTTTGGGAAGTGGGAGGAGAGGAGGAAACCGAGTTGGGGAGGGAGTCCTCCTCCCCAAGCCGGCGCCCCACCAAGCCGAGTTGGGGAGGGACTCCCCTCCCTCCCCTTGGCCGGCCAGCCCCTCCCACCTATATAAGGAGGGGCAGGGCTCCCTCCTAGCACACACAAGTTTCCACCTCTAATCTCCGGTTTAGAGCCGTTTTGGTTTAGAGCTTCTAATTGCTTTAGCCAGCGGTTTAGAGCCTTCTAATTGGTTTAGAGCCCTCTAATTGGTGTGTCTAATTACTAGACCACTAATAGCCTCTCTCATAAGCTCCACCATACTCGCACCGGCTTAAGGCGAAGCCCTGCGAGATCTCCCCTCTACTTCCGGTACCACGCCGTTGTGCTGCCGGAATCGCGAGGAGAGTGCTACAACCTCCGCTGCCTGCTGGAACAAGGGAGAGGAAGGTCTTCGTCGAGTACCGAACGTGTGACCGACTGCGGGGGCGCTGCTGGAACGTGGCGCCGGAAGGATCGTCTACGCGATCTTGAGATCGGAAAGAGTACGACTACATCACCCACGAGAATCTGCTCTCGTTAAACACTTTGGAATCTTCGAGGGTGAGTTATTCCATCGACTCGTTGCTACAATCTAGTAGATAGATCTTGGCTTGTTTGTTTGTATGCGATAGAAAATTTTTGTTTTCCATGCTACGAACCCCTACAATTTGTCCATCCATATGACGGATAGATATACTCTGGGCCCTCTCGGTGAAATGTCATCCAATTAGCTTGCAAGCATGTGACTGGCTCACAAGGTATCACATATCACGGGAACAAGAAAAGAGTACTTATCGGTAACGAGGTTGAACTAGGTATGCAGAGATACCGACGATCATAACCTCGGATAAGTAAACTATCGTGAGACAAAGGGAAATTGGTATCGTATGTAAGTGATTCATTCGATCGCAAAGTAATCGTAGAAATATGTGGGAGCCATATGAATTTACAGATTCTTCTATTGGTTATTTTTCGGAGAATTGTCTCGATCATCTCCGCATAATTCACGAACCGTAGGGAGACACACTTAAGGATTCTACGTTGTTTGAGTAGTTATGGAATGATGAGAAAGAGACCGAATGTTGTTCGGAGTCTCGGTTGGGATTCGGGATATCACGAGGAGATCCGGAATGGTCCGGAGAATAAGATTCATATAAGGAAAGTCTTGTTTCGGAGTTGGAGAATGGTTCCGGTGTTTTCATTGGTAATGTTCTAGAAGGTTCCGGAATGTCCGGCACTCCGGAGGGGAAGGGTACATGAATGTGTCATACCAAGTTGGAATGATTGCATCATGTACTAGGTGTCATCGCTGAACAAAATAAAGGGTTTAATCAAATCCTAGTTTGAAAAGTCAAACACCAATTTGAAAAGTCAAACGGCTATTTTGGGAAGTGGAGGGGAAGGGGGAAACCGAGTTGGGGAGGAGTTCCTCCCCTCCACCGTCGGCCCCCTTGGGAAACCGAGTTGGGGAGGGACTCCCCTCCCCTGGCACGCCCCCTCCACCTATATAAGGAGGGGCAGGGCTGCCCCTCCCAGCACACAAGTTGCCCCACTCTAAACCCTAACCCTAGCCGCCGCCGGCCTAGGGCATCTCGCCGCCTAGGTCAAACCCTAGCCGCCGGTCTAGCCTCCTCCTTGGTGTGTCTAAACCCTAGATCACCGAGGAGCTCTCTCATAGTCCACCATACTCGCTCTGGCTTAAGGCGAAGCCCTGCGAGATCTCCCCTCTACTTCCGGTACCACGCCGTTGTGCTGCCAGAATCACGAGGAGAGTGCTAGAACCTCCGCTGCCTGCTGGAACAAGGGAGAGGAAGGTCTTCGTCGAGTACCGAACGTGTGACCGACTGCGGGAGCACTGCCGGAACGCAGCGCCGGAAGGATCATCTACGCGATCTTGAGATCGGGAAGAGTACGACTACATCACCCACGAGAATCCGCTCTTGTTAAACACTTTGGAATCTTCGAGGGTGAGTTATTCCATCGACTCATTGCTACAATCTAGTAGATAGATCTTGGCTTGTTTGTTTGTATGCGGTAGAAATTTTTTGTTTTCCATGCTACGAAACCCTACAGGAGTTCCTCCACCCGACGGTAGAGCCCCTCAATCTCCTGCACCTCACCCTCCAGGATGTGGTTCTTCTAGGACCTCTTCGGCTGGATTGTCTGGGTGGAGTCGAAAGGGGCAAGGCCAAAGTTTTGCCCGTCCACTGTGGAGTCGCGGATATAAAACCACCTCCTCCGCCAGTATTGGATGGACTCAGACATCTAAAAGGAAAAGAAGAGAAAATTGGATCGAAGGGAAATAATGCAGCCACCGATCGGATAAACTCCATCGGAGCCGGATTGCCTCTTCACGGAATAGAGCTTCTGGAAGAGGCCAAAGTGTGGCTCGATACCGAGCCAGCACTCGCAGAAGGTGATGAAACAAGCGATGTGGAGAAGAGAATTTGGGGGGAGATGATGGAGTTGGATGCCATAGAAAAAAGCAGTCCACAGAGAAAATCGTGGACTGGGAGAGAGAGAGGACCCGAAGGACAAAAGCAACAAACATGACCCAAAACCCCGCAGTGAAAAGCGAATGGCTGCGGTGAAAACAAACAAAATTTTCCCCACAGATTATAAGGACGAAGACGATATGCAGGGACCGTTCATCGGGAAGCCCTAGAGCCAGCATCAAATCCAAGCCGTCCACGTGTCAGCACAATAGTGAACCGTCGCTCGCACGCAGTCCACTAAGTACAGAAACCGAGGAGACTCCGTAATTATAGCCACATCGCGCGTGGCCAGTCAACTCTAAGTCAGAAAGTGGGACCCACGTCCGTCCAGTCGCGTCACTTCTGGCGCTGCAGATGCTTGAGGTCACCGATTGTCAGCACTGACGTCATCCAAACTATACTAGCAACGGTTACAAATTTTCGGCTCAACAGCTAAAGTACTCACTCGAATCTACGATTCGAGCAACTACTCGGGGGCTACTCCTATTAGGAGCGCTGGCTGCGCATCCGAAATATGAATAGTGTACTACGCCAATGAACTATTCTTCGAGTCCTACGTCGAGTCTACGACTCCACTACGGACTCGGGGGCTACTCCCATAGGGAGGATCGATTCAAGCATCCGTAAAAATTGTGTCCTACGAACCTGAAACAGACACTCGGGGGCTACTCCCATAGGGAGTGCTGGTCGCGCACCCTATGAATTCTTCGAGTGCGATCCTTCGGATCAGAATGCAAAAACTTTTCGACAACTTTGCCCCGATTAACGCTAAGTGAGAAGCATCCTCCTTGGCCATCCGAAACACCTCCGCGGTGTTAAAATTTTGGATGTTGTGTCTGCGACGCAAAGATAAGACCTACATATACCATCTGATGGCCTGACAACGCACACGACTGCGCTCTGCTAGTAAAAATCCGTGCCATCAGGCGCGATGAAAATTCCGACGGACGCGTTGGGTACATCATTCAAAAATTACTGGAATTCTACTCCTGTAAGTCCTCAACGACCTGAGTTGAATTACGTCAGCATTTATTCCGGGTTCGAGTCGAGGGACTTAAATCTGAAGAAGATCGTGTTGTTTTGTTGTAAGACAGTTAACTAGCCCTGATCCGTCGGGAGAGTTAGGCACACGCATCAACAATCCCTACACCCTAAAATCATTCTCTGATGAATAGAAAATAGCTGCACCTGAAAGATTGAAGAGTCCTCAGCCGAATCTACGATTCGACTAAACACTCGGGGGCTACTGACATGGTTTTACCCTACGGGTACATGATATCAGCATACCTGGTCCAGCCCAAGGAAGGCCCATAAAAATATACACGACCCATAAAGACTTTTGGGTGTCCCAAGCCCATGACGTCTTCAGATCCTTAGAGAACAAGACTAGATTAGATAGAATATTCAAAGGGGCAAATCCTAAACCTGTAACCGACTCAATCTGTGTCCGGGACCTGCCTACCTCTATATAAAGGCTAGGAGGGCACGACGAGGAGGGCACCTCGCATACCACCGCATACATACCTCCACACTAGATTGCATCTGCGCACCCCTGTAACTTTCGGTTCTGCCATAATCAAGAGCAGACAAGCAGGAGTAGGGTTTTCCCTCCGGGGGTCTGAACCTGGGTAAATCTCGTGTCCCCTGGTTGCTTGTCTGTTAACCGTTCCGCGATCTTTAGCATTCCCATCTTCTCCAAAACCCAAGTTCATAACAATGGGCATTGACGAGATTGAACCTCGTCACCCGCATCGTGGGAGGTGGCGTGGAGATAGCCTGGGGCGTCGGTGCACGGAGACGACGATGTAGACTGTGCGCAACGACGCTACGACCCAAAGGGGCGGCATAACTACATGGCGCAAGTCGATGCAGCGGCTGGAGCCATCAACGCGTACACGCTTGTGAGGCGCGTTTGCAGCCAGTTGGCAAGGACCAAGGCGGCGGCGCTGTGGCCCGAAGAGGCGACGCAACAACAGCCCGTAGCTCGATCGATGGTAGGCGTGTGCTCGAGGACATACTTGGCGTAGACGAGCTCTGGATCGATTGATCAAACCGACAGTGCGACGTATGCGCCATGGCATTGACGATGCGTAGATCGGAGGCGATGGCGGAATTGTCGGTGAAGTCACGGGCGATGACGACGAAGACGATCCGAAGGAGACGGCCGCAGCAGCCTACCGAGGAAGGCGTAGCAACCGGCTAAGTTAGATCGTCGATGCCGATGGTCAGAATAGAGGCGTTGCGATGACGACAGCGGTGGACGACTCAATCTTATCTATGATCGATAAACCAAAAAATAAGACCGGCGAAGAGAAAAACCGATCTAGAGATTGGAAAAGACTCAACAGGGCAGCCGATCATAGATCGGCGGGCGAACCCTGTGACGGATCGCGCGGCTCCCGACGGAGATCATGAAGATCGATCCGTCGGGGGCGGCGCGGCGGAAGCGCGGCGGCGGCTAGGGTTTGGACCGTTAGTCTGATACAATAAAAGAGTATAAGTTTAACGGAATATGACGGATGTATTATTAAGCCTTATGGACAAGTATATATAGACATCCACCGCTTCATCTCGGTTGTCTCAACTGACCCGATGCTGAAAGGGAAGATGTTGTCTGTACCTCCTATGGATGCTTCGGCTGTCGTTGTGAAGGAAGCACCACAGAGTAACTGTTGGGTCAAGCCCCCAGCTGGGTGGGTAAAACTAACGATTGGCGGCTCGTTTAAAGAAGATAATGGATCAGCGGGCACTGGTATGGTCCTTCGTGATGACACTGGTGCGGTAATTTTTTCAGCGTGTCGTTCTCTATTGGACTGCGTGGATGCTTATGAAGCAGAAATAATGGCCTGCAGGGAAGGACTTGATTATGCTCTTCATCAGTCCAACTTATCCATTATTATGGAATCTGATTGTACACAGCTGGTCTCGGCTGTTCTATCAAAAGATCGTGATCGTTCTGCCTATCTGCATACTATTTCGGAGATTCAAAGCTTGGTTAGAGGTAATAGAAAGTGCTGTTTTGTAAAAGTAGACCGTAGTCAGGTGAGAATTAGCCACTGCCTTGCTAATTGGGCAAGGACAGGGAACATAACTAGATTTTGGTTTAGGTCGGGTCCTGATGTTATCGTTCAGGAGCTCGTGGCTGAACTTTCTGTAATTCTTGCTGATTAATAAAAGGTCTAGTTTTACCCGCAAAAAAAAGTATATATAGACATACATAAAATCATCCTAGAGTACCGATCCAATTAGGATAAAGTTCTAATTAACTATCCTAAACTATCGTAACAATGTATATGTAGAATACTCTAAACATGTAAGTTAAGTTAGAATTACGGAGAATTCACCTTCTTGGGTGCAAGTAGGACAGATCGTACTGCTGAACTACGGAGAATTCACACCAATAGTTCGTCAGATCGTTAGGAGTACCTGTACTGCTGAACTATACGGACGACGGTGCAAGCGCTACGTACGTACGCGGTACGCGGGGGTCCAGGGAAAGACAAGATCGGTGGTTCGTATGGTTGTCGCTACGTACGTACGTGCGTACAACTCATGCTCACGATCGATGGAACACACACACGTATATGGAGTAGTAAGAAAGGACAAACGTACCGAAACCGCATACTAACGCACGTAGCTTAGCTAGCTAGCTTACCTACGACAGCAATTATTGCATACTCTGGAGTACCTAATCCTATGTTCTTTATCTCCTTAATCTGGAAAAAATAATCCTGGATTCTCTCTAGCGACTACTCCCTCTATTCTAAAATGTCCTGCATTTTGGGTTTAGTTAAAGTCAATCTTTATAAAGCTTAATAGAATATATAAAAAAAACTATAAACATCTATAGCAGCAAATGTATATATGATAAAAATATATCTTATGATGATTCTAATTGTAATTATGTTGTATTATAGGTATACATGAATTTTTCAATATGTTTGATCAAATTTTACAAAGTTTGACTTTGACTAAATCCAAAATGCAGGGTATTTCAGGACGGAGGGATTATACTGAAATGTTGCTGTGCGTTTCTCTTTCTGCATGCATCGGGGTAAGAGCCAAAGAGACACCATTTTCATCGTCGCTGTGCATGCGTTGAATCTGGTGGTTTGTCACTCTGGGACTGGGTATTGGAGTGAGCTTCGTCCCCGGTTCCTACTGGCTAGCTTGCACGGACGCAAAAGAAATTTCGACTCGCCGGCTGCTTCGCCTGGCCTGCGCGCGGCGGAATCTTCGTTGGGGGTTGCGCTTGGCGCCTGGCGAGACATGCATCAACTCCCGCCATTTCCAAGGCATGCGGTACAGAGTTTTAATTAGGCCGTGCTTTGCTGTCCTCACGGTACTGTAGACACGCATAGCATAGCCCTAGCTAGTTGGGTGCCGGTCGGCTCCTCTACTTACTACCAAACTCAGCTGCCGATCTATGATGCACCGGGAGCCTCTTTGATTTGTAGGACAAACGTAGGAATTGGTCTCCTAGAGCACCCGTTTGATTTTATCTTTTTACCAGCGGAGCGCCCCAAAAGGGGCTAAAACGTACAAATTGATTACAAAAGACCCAATAAAGAACATAGATCCCTAGCATTTGTAGAAAGAACCTTGCTAAAAGATTTGCAACTGCAATCTAGTCCATTCTCTTCCCCACTGTGGAGCAGAGAGCTCAAGGCGTTGCAGCCATGTACGAAGACGGGGACAGAAACACTTGCCTCCGGCCCGGCAAAGCTCTCAGCGCCTGAACTCAAACAAGGCCTCCCAATGGAGGTTGGAACCTTGCCGGAGCATACCGACATAAAAGTCCATCATGGCCAAAGATTTCAACGTCTTCCGAACAGACACTAAGGAGAAGCTCCCAGGAGAAAAGGTTCTTGAACTCCGAATCCACCCATCTGAGTGTCGGCTCTGACTACTTTCCCCATCACTACCTTGGAGCTCGAGGAGAAGAAGAAAGGCAAAACCAAAGTAGAAAAGGCACGCGGACACCACACCATGAAAAGCAACTTGCCGTCAAACCCAGAGCGCCTGCCATGGACTCGGGGAGGCAAGCATAGAAGATAGCAGTGGCGACGATCCATAGGAACCAAAATCTTCTTATTGAAGAAGGCCTCACCAGATCCGTCGTTACCGCTCAGTTTCCACCTCGAGAACTCGACGAACGACAACACGGGTGACCGTCAGGCGTCGTGGAGAAGCGCCAGATCGTAGGACCTCCATAGAAAGGGGAGAACAACCTTATTATTGGATATGCCGAGCTCCAATCTCCACCCTTAACACCACTCCTGCCACCAAAGCAGTACCTCGAGGAAGACAAAGATGCGGACGCACCAGATCCGGCTGATGAGACTCGACAACCTACTCCAAAATGCCACAAGGAGACAACATCTAACCCTAGAACCTGGACTACTGAAGCCGGAGCCTCTCCTTAGCCTCCTCGGGTGTGTCGCCACCGAGGGAAGTCTCGGATTGGACCGGGAGAAGGAAGACGACTCTCAAGGGGAGGGAGAGAGGTGGAAGATGTAGGTGGTAGGTGGGAACCAGTCGCACCCGTTTGATTTTTAGGAATGAGGCAAACAAAGAACACGCAGAAATATAATTTGGATACTTACAACATCACAAACACGTACCCCAAAGGGCTTTTGGGCGCCTGGGAAGAAAAAATGTGACCAGCCCTGTCACTAAGCCGTCCCAACCCACAGGGCATGTTGCAGGACGCGTCGGACACAAGCCTCTCCCGAAGGCAAGTAGGATTCCAACTTTTGGTCTAGCCTTGTCATTGCACATCTGAACCCTATTTTCTTTTTTCCTTCCTCCTTTCCATTTTATTTTCCCCCGCCTAGCCCACACCATTGTCAATGATGCAACCCATTTTTCTTCATATCCACTAGTAGGAAAAAAATTATAGTAGTCATTTTTCTTGTGGCGGGTAGAATAAAACAGGCGCCACCACTCCATGGAAAAATAGTAGTGGCGCTCTAAGAAACACGAACACCGATACTATGATTTAGTCCTGGCGTTAACCAAAAGCCAACACTAAGTGGGCCAACCATGCGAGCCGGGATCAAAATATCCTAGGCGTTCGGTTATACCGAACGCCTCCACTACAGAAAATAGTAATGGCGTTGGCTAAGTGGAAACACCATAAATATCTGTAATCTAATAGCGGCGTTCGCCTATCGCTAAATGCCACTAAAATAGTAGGATCCATAATTAACCAATATAATGCATCTAATATAAAAATCTTTGCTTCTCTATGTCCATATGGCCTATTCAAACACGGAGCAAGAGAAAAGTCTATTGGTGGACTCGCGTTCGATGCGGTTTGAACGATAGACGATCCAGGGGGGGGGGGGCGCGGGTTTGAGGGATTCGTTGGAGAAGGCGGTTCAGAGCGTCGGAATCCATCCAAACCCTTGTTTTTGGTAAACCAAATTGTTTGTTATAAATAAACCTAGTTCTATGCAAAGTTGAAAAAAGCAAAACAACAAAGTTATGTTTTTAATTACAAATGTTATTTATGTGAAAAACTTTAGTGGTGGCTTCTCCTGCGAGTTGAACACCTCAACTAGTTTCTAGTGACGGCGTCTCCAAAAAGTAGAACGCCTCAACTAGTTTCTAGTGGTGGCATCCGCAGAGATTTAGACGCCACCACGGTAACATCCAAAATTTTAGAGGCATCGCCCGCCCCACACGGTCGTGGTGGTTCCTTTTTGTTTTCGTTCCCCCAGCAACGCCATCTTCCCGCTCGTTCCCCCCAAAATATCTGCCGCCGCCTGTGTCGCCCCGCCCCGCCGCAACCGGCCTCGCCTCGCATCGGTTCGTGGCGACCGCGTCGTCTCTGCTTCCTCGCCGTGATGACGGATCCACCGGCCCCCGCCGCAGTGCAAGATCGTGTTCCACTATTCCACCAACGTCGGTTGAGCCCCGTGATGGCTGCAAGTGCACAAATAGTTTGTAGCTAGTTTCGAAGTTAAGATATTGATCCCACAGGGAGCCCAAAGGTAAGTGTTTATGGGTGAAGTCTCTATCACACTCGAAGTTGTTATAGGTATTTGAGTGAATTGACTGCAAGTGTTAAAAATAAGAATAAAGTTTTGGATTAAACTGAATGTATTTAAATAAAACTAGAATGTAAACTTTAGAAATAAAAAGCATAAAAGTAAAGAACGATTTATTTGTTGTTTTCTATAGATGACAAAATAGGCGCGGGGAGATTCAGTTCATGATGATAGTGAATGTGCAAGGTGGATGAGTGATAAGTGTAACAATTATAATCTTATAAGCATGTGTGTAGGCGAGTAACCCACAATTATCCGGAACTCCTTTTGGTAGATTTCATCCCAACTTCAATAATCCTACTAGTTTGTTACCAAAACCATAGTCAGTCACTAAATGATTAAGATCCTTCATGTTTCTTAGTAATTAAGCTCCTTTGATCGGAAATGCAATAGGCACAGTGGCTCCTCGTGCTCCTCGAGTTCAACTAGTTTTTCATTGATATCCCCGTGTCACTCGGGGGTTGTCGGTCTGCTATCAAATGAGATCTTATCTATGTAGAACAAGGTATCATGTTGTCTGGGCATCCCATAGATAGTCAAGCACACATAATATAGTAATTAAAATCAATCACAAACTAATAGAAATTATATAGACACATCATATCTCACTAATCCCTTATATCTCTCATGCCCAAGGAACTTACTCACGAAAGCATCATCGATATAATTAAATAAAGGGAGTTCTTCTTGATATTACCGTGGGAATCCATAATAAGAAATTAAGAATAGAAAATAAATCCAACACTATTCAAGATGGGAAGAAACAATACCAAACCCTAATCTTGCAAGGTGGAGATCTTCTCTCTCTCAAGTACAAGTAATGGCTACGGGGGTGTGGTGGCTAGGAGGTCGAAGATCGTGGAGCGAGATGAAGAACGTCTTCCCCTTCTTCTCCGGACCTCTTCTTTCTCCCTTCTGGATGGAATGGCGACTGTTGTGTTAAGTTTTCGTCCTCGGCCCCTTCAAGAAAGTTGTCCCTTTTGACAAGACGAAGGCGGTGGAAACTATACAGCGGGAGAAAATATTCCCGCCGTATAGTTGCTCGTTAAAGCTACTGGATGCCTTCCTCATTTGCTTCCAAAAAGGGACTTGATTGTTTTTGCCTGAATATTGTGTTTCTGTTGTTAAAACCTGCTGCTGATGTTCAAAACTTGTAACACACATTAAAAACCAAGTTTTCTTCTCTACCGAAGTATTAGCATTAGGTAAAGCTAGAAAATCATCAAATCCAAATGAAAACCATCAAAAATGTCGAATCTCACAGCTATCAACTCCTCCAAGCTTAGATGTTGCTCGCCCTCGAGTTACAAGAAAATAAGGAAAATAACGGAGATTCAAAACTGAAATAAAAGAACTTACAAGCTCAAAATGGTGTCAAATTCTTTTCTTCACAATTCCCGCAATCTAAAACATGACCATACAAGTATTCACAAGATTGAACTGAGTTCACTTCCTAACCACGTATATCTTTCTAGCAAATAAATCATATGCCCAAGCAAGTGTCAATAGTTTAGCTAGGAAAGTGAAACAAATTCTTTTGGTTTGTCTCTTTGTTGAGAGATGAAAACTTTTTGCTCTTGTTTCTTTAATCAATTAAGAGTACTCAAGTTGGCACCAAAAACATTCAATTTAAGGACAACTCATCTACTCCCACGTCAGAATTTCAAGACTCTCAAAGCACCTTTTTATTTCCTTGTTTTTTTCAAAAACTTCAGCTTATTCATAGAGAAAGCATGCCACTATTTTTAACATGTTAATTGGGACTATGTTGCGCACTTGTGACCATGCCAATAGATAACTATTGAGCAATAGTGGGTCATAGGAGTACTAAAACTTCACTTGGAACATGAAACCATGAGGAAACTAAAATTTTACCCGTCATAGCATTGCAGCTACAGACGCTTACATAACTCAATGGCCAAAATCAAGTGGTTTTCCACATTTAGACCAGCAGAGTTAATAGTTCCCCATGGAGCACGACAGTGTTGTAATGACACGCGTAAAGCAATATCTTACTTTAATTATTAAAAAAAACAGTGGCATAATTTCTACTACTTCGAAGCATCCATTTTATCAAACAATTTAATTCAAGAGTGTTATCAAGTCTATTTACATTAAGCTCAATGGGGTTGAGTAGTTTCTAAAATCAAATCCTTTGGGCTAAACATGGACTCAAATCATCTTTTGGATGCTTTTTCTTGTTGTAAAAATGTCGGAAATATTTTAACCAAGTTTATTGCTCATTATTTCAAAGCCAAAAAGGAGACACTAGCAAAGGAATAGAATTTATAGGATAATAAGCTAAGTGGGGAGTGACTCAAGCGTAAGCGAGTAAATAATTATAGGGTCAATTTAAAGTTGCGCAAGAGGTGATAAAAGGAATGTGATACCTTCTCTTTTCTTTCTTTTTTCTCGTACTTGAGTTGAACCCCGCTATATTTCCCTATTGCCAAGTCACCTGAAATTGAGCAATCTTCGAGACAAACAAAGAAACAAATTTGCAATAGAAGTTACAACTATTTTTTGTGTTTTTGATTAGGAATGCAAAACTAAAAGTAAACATGCAATTTTTGGAAAATAAAATAAATCATAAGAAGAAATAGAAATATGAATGCAAAGTTTGGAGGTTTTTAAATCTCCCCCAAGCTTAGGCCATTGCCATGCTTAGTTGTTGCTATCATTCGGCGGTGGGTACGGATTCTGATGGTAGTAGTCGAGGAAGTGGGTCATGAAGTGACTAAAGTTGTGAGTTAAAGTACTCACATCCTCATTCACTCCTTGCAAAGTTTGGTCGACCTCCCCAACGCGCTAGTTGAGCTGCAGAAAATCTTGATAGGGGACGTTGTTGAACCCTTGATGTTGTTGTTGTTGGTTGGGCCATGGGTCCCAGGGTCCCTCCTATTGTTGTTGTCCTTCCCAAGAAGGGTTGTACTCCTGCTCCTGCTCATCCTGCTGCTCTCCTTCTTCATCTTCTTCTTGGTTAGGCTGGAGTTCAACCATGATCGCCACAACTTGATCCTTGGTGAGGATCCAATTGTTCTTCTCCGGAATCGAGAAGGCTTGTGGGCAAGGAAACAGTACCTTCTCATCCCGTGAGGCATCAAGATAACCAAACTGATATGCTCGGAGCCTCTTTTCAGCTCGATAAATACCGAGGAAGGCACAAGCAGTTATATATTTGACATCCATAAGTATAGAGCCATCTATAGGTTGCATAACAGGTATTGGAATGTGCAATGCTTTGAGAAGGTGGGTTACAAATCCACCAATGTGAATGTCACCTTTCTTTTTGTTGCTCTGGTGGCGAAGGTGCTGGAGGAGTAGAGCTGCAGGAGTGTGACTTTGCGGTGCATCGGGGAAGAGTTCCTTGGGGATCATGGCCATGTATGCATTGGCCATAGAGCCAGTATATCCTCTTCCCAACAAAGTGTTAGCGAGAAACAAGGCGAAGTAGCGGATGGTCGGGTTCTGAATGGTGGACATCTTATTCTGGTAGAAGTCCCTACCACCGTTAATAGAAATAACCTCCAACGTTTCTCCACTTGAGACGCTATACAAATTTGTAACAGTTGATTCCCCTTCTTGAGGGAATACAAAAGCTTCACAAGATCGTTGGAAACATATTTGATATAGCTACTGGTTTATAGTGAAGCTCACTGTGCACGCATTATCTTTCTCCTTGTAGTCATCATAGAAGGATGCGAGGAACTCAAAGGTGAGCTCAACGTAAGTGTAGTAGCTCGCGTAGGCGAGGAGTGATAGCCCTGCATTTGCACACATGAGGTCGAAGTCCGCCCTCAACCCTGCCGCGATGAGAAAGCCATCGTCGGCCCAACATGTGGGCATCACCCTCCTTGATGAAACCATGGCATACTTTTTGTCGAGCTTAGCCTGGAGCCCTGAGCCCTCGCTGACGCTTGCTCTTGAGAAAAATGCTACCAAGCTTGTTCATGTTGATGCACTGAAAAATTTCAGCATAAAACCTTAGACATATAGTTTCTATATGATATATGATATATGAACGATTCTACGTGGAGAAATTTAATCCAAACTTGCGAAATCGGAAGAGAAAATCAAACAAGCTTGAGTTCATCCACTAAATCAATGTGAGGATTTCAACCATAGAATTCTAAAAATAAACCATGGATAGGGAGAGAAACATACCGCGAAGAATCAAGAGTTCTAGGTGGGTTTTGAGAGGTTTGGAGAGATAATATGAGAGAAATAATTGCGAGGAGGAGAAACCCTAGCCGTCCCGGGCCGATTAAGTGGTCGCGCTAAACTATACGGCGGGAGATATACGGGCAGGATAAGTAGCTGATGTCGTATAGTTGCGGCGGCATCGAGATTTAGGGTTTCTCCATGCCAGATCACAACTATACGGGCGCAAGTATATGGCTGGACCAAAATGGGCCTGCCGTATAGTTGGTCATTAAACCTTCTATATCCGAGACCCCCTTTTGGATAATTTTATCGATAACTATACGACCGCAACTATACGGCTGGAATATATATTCCCACTGTATAGTTGGTCGTTACAACTTCTGGAACATGCTTTTTTGCCCAAATTTTCAGAGGTTCACTTTTTGAATTGGACAATATGATTAAGCTAGTTTTTGTATATAAAACTCAAACTTTATTTTTTGCACTAAATCTATGATTATTCAGTCGATATTTCTACTACATTTTGATAGCTGCATCTTCACAGGCGCGCTTCCGCAAGAATGTCTATGAAAAAGTTGTAGGAATGCGATGAACATTTTATTCTTTAACTTATTTTATTAATGTGATGGGTTGACTCCCATTAAGCATTTTATTTTAAGAATGGTTGAATATTTCAATCCCTTCTTTGTTCTCGAATTCTTACCTTGGGTTGCCCCTTATCAAGGGCACTTACCACATGAACTCATTTTGCAGGTGGAATATACCTTTCCCCTGCTTCTAGTTTCTTTGGAAAATACCGAATGATTTCAGCATCATAAGTATTGAAGATTATTTTTCCTTCAGCACAATCAACTGACGCTCCTGCAGTGCTAAGGAAAGGTCTTCCAAGTATTATAGATAATTCTTCATCCTCTGGCATTTCAAGAATAATAAAATCATTGGGAATAACATGCTCATCTATTCTAAGTAGAACATCCTCAATCATACCAATGGGTTGTTTAGTGGATTTGTCATCCATCTGTAAAGTGATAGAAGTGGGGGAATACGGCATTACACTAACTCCTGCACCTAAATCACACAAAACATAATGAATATCTGTTTTGCCAATTGAGCATGAAATAGTTGGTATTCTGGGATCTCCCGACTTAGACAATAACTTCCCATTAGCAGGATAACTAGTCACCATGGCAACAGTTTTAGTTATTTCTTTCTTTCTATTAAGAATATCATGGAGAAATTTAGAATAGGTAGGTACTTTAATTACATCCTCAAATGGAATTTCTAGACGAAGACCACCAAGTGCCTTTTTGAAAGAATCATAGATTACCTGATCCGGTGCTTCCTTTTTGTGATCTAGATATGGAAATTTTTCTCACCTTTCTTATTCTTGTCTTTTACCTTTTGTGGGGGTTCAGGCACTTTAGTTGTTTTCTTTTGTTGCTGCTTATCGACTTTCTTATTTTCTACTGCCACAACTTCATCTTCATTGCTTTCTCTTTTTCTTCTCTCGGATCAACAGTCTCTGCATCAGAGTCATAGCGGTCATCCTGTCCATCATTTTGCTCCTCCAAGGTTTGGTATTGTGTTTCTTGAGTTGTTTCATCTTGAGGATCACTAGCGTGTCATCTTCTTGGCTTGCTTTGAGCAAGGCTTTTCCCTTCGATCTTTTTCAGTTTCATATTCTGGTGGTCCTAATGGTCCTGTAACAACTCCACCTCTCCTTGTAACAACATTATTAGAAACAGGAATATTTATATCATCTTGAAGAAAAATTTGATAACCAGATGCTATTTGTTCACATTGGGTTTCAATCATACTTAGGTACTTGTGAAATAATTTTATTACTTGGCCAATCTCGTCATAATTTTCTGTGAGTTCTGTCAAGATCTTCTTATGTCTTTGAAATTTCGTATACATGTTATTATGGGATTTGGCCTGTCGATGTTTAAATTCTTGAAAAACTTTTCTAGTTTCATCTTCTTCATTAAAAACTTGTAACAAATCTACTTTGTTTTCCATAACAAGTTCAGAAGGTATACCTTTTTCTTTCATTGTTTGGCGTACTTCAGGCATAAGATCAGGATTTATACGAAGTATCCCTTTTTCTAGCTTAGTACCAAAATCAGGATTATAAAGAGAAGCATTCTTAGCCCTGGTGGACATCAATTCCAAACAAGCTTTAGTAGTTAAAGTATTTATCGATCCTCCTACTGATAAATCATGTAATTCTCTGCATTGTGTTTTAAGACCATGGTAAAATAAGTGGCAAACTGTTGATTCAGAATAGCCATGATTAGGAATACTATTTATCATTCCAAAAAATCTATCCCAAGCTTGTGGGTAATTTTCTCCCATGTTCTGACTGAAGTTGCCTATATTATTTCTAATTTCAGTTACCTTTTTAAAAGGATTAAACCTGTTTATGAATTTAGTAATATAATTTTCCCAACATTTATTGTAATGACGAGGGAGAGAATATAACCAGTCTAGAGCCTTACCTTTAAGATACCAACGAAATAGTTTTAGATGGGAGAAATCTCTAGGGAAACCTTTTGGTCCAAGTGATGTTATCACATCGTCAAACTCTCTAAGATGTCTTCCTAGGTCTTCATCTTACCTTTTGCTGAAAGCTTTTTCCTATAAAATTTTAATAATCTCACCATCAATTTGATAATCTCTAACTCCAGGATTAGGAAATTCTATTGGTTGTTTAAGAAAAGCAGAATTTGGAGCACTGTATTTTGTAAGAGTTTTCTCAGGTTTTTTGGGAGTTGTCCTGTGAATGGACATGATTTTCATGAAGTCACTCAGTTTTTGAACTTTAACTCTATTTGATCTCAAAAGTTTTTTAAAAATTTCTTTGCACATTTGAACAGGTATGCCATCAAAATAATCTGGTAGATAGACCCTACTAGAGCGTGTAGACCCTTTATCTCCTAGGGAGACCATTTTGTAGTAGTAACACATGAAATATCAAGAGACAAACACTTAGCATTTAGCTCCCCGGCAACGGCGCCAGAAAATACCTTGATGGATGCAAGTGCACAAATCATTTGTAGCTAGTTTCGAAGTTAAGATATCGATTCCACAGGGAGCCCAAATGTAAGTGTTTATGGGTGAAGTCTCTGTCACACTCGAAGTTGTCACGGGTCTTCGAGTGAATTGACTGCAAGTGTTAAAAATAAGAATAAATTTTTGGATTAAACTGAATGTATTTAAATAAAACTATAATGTAAACTTTAGAAATAAAAAGCATAAAAGTAAAGAATGATTTGTTTGTTGTTTTCCGCAGATGACAAAATAGGCGCGTTGAGATTCAGTTCATGGTGATAGTGAATGTGCCAGGTGGATGAGTGATAAGTGTAACAATTATAATCTTATAAGTATGTGTGTAGGCGAGCAACCCATAAATTATCAGAACTCCTCTTGGTAGATTTCATCCCAACTTCAATAATCCTACTAGTCTGTTACCAAAACCATGGTCAGTCACTAGACGATTAAGATCCTTCAGGTTGCTTAATAATTAAGCTCCTTGGATCGGACTAATGCAATAGGCACAGTGGCTCCTCGTGATCCTTGAGTTCAACTAGTTTTCCATTGATATCCCTGTGTCACTCGGGGGTCACCGGTTTGCTAGCAAACAAGATCTTATCTATGTAGAACAAGCACTACAAGAAAAATATCCTTTTACAACGGGCGATTTTTGTGGTTGAAGGCCCGTTTTTCGTGGCTGAAGAGTCTTCTAAGACATATGCCCTTCATGGTAAAAGGCCCGTCACAAATGAATCTACCACGGGTTTTTTCGGCCGTGGAGGATCGCACCCTTCAGCCACTAAAAGTCCTTCCGTCGTAGATGTATTCACCAGCCGCGTTGACTGCTGACGTCATGCAAAGTGCCACATGGCGAATGTCGTTAACGGCCGGTTAACGGCGTTAACTATTATGGAAATCGTGGTAGAAAGCTAGGTCCATCCAAGGCCTGACAATTATTAAGTGGGACGACCTATTATGAAAGCCCAATAGTAATTCGGCTCGTTACTTTTTGGAGCAGCACTGTTTGAAATGGGCCCACGAGTTGGTTTGCCATATATTCAGGCCAGTACTATTTCGGCCCGCTGTTATTTTGACCTTCCACTGTTCTGGCCTAATATGCATATGGACTTTTACTGTTCCAGCATGCTATATATTTGGCCATTTACTGTTTTGGCCTGCTGACAATCTAACCATCTACTTTTCTGTCATGCCGTGAATCTGGTCCATTACTGTTCTGGCCTGCTATGAATCTGGCCATTTACTGTTTTGACCTGCTGATAATCTAGCCTTTCACTGTTCTGTCCTGCTGTGTATCTGGCCATTCACTGTTCCGGCCTGCAGTAAATCTGGCCATTTACTGTTCGGGTCTGCTAGAAATCTAGCCTTTTACGGTTCCGGTCTGCTGATAATCTAGCCTTTTACTGTTCTGGCCTGCTGTTTATCTAACCATTAACTGTTCCGGCCAGCTGTAAATTTGGACTTCTACTATTCCGGTCCGCTAGAAATCTAGCATGTTACTGTTCTAGCCTGTTGCATTTCTGGCATTTTAGTATTCAAGCCTATTGAAGTTCTAGCCCATTATTGTTTGGTACTATTAGTATTTAGGCCTGTTACTTTTACAACCCATTAGAATTTTGGCCCCGTACTGATCGGGCAGGTCACTGTTCCGGTTTAACTGTTACAGCTATTAATATTCATGTTCACGTCCATGCGTCGTGTCATAGATCATTCTGTTCTAGCCTGTTACTGTTTTGGCTTTTTTTGGAACCGCCGACTTATTTTGCAGAACGTCACACGAATGCCAAGACGCCAATTAATACACATGCGAAAATTTAAACTACTTATTACAATAATAAAAGTTTATTACAACACATCATTAAACAAGATCTGTATTCTAAAAATTACAGAGTGTTGGTATCCTCAATAAGAGATCGATACATGACAATTCGCTTCAATGTACCATCTATCCTCTTCTTCAATATTCCAGCTATATATCTAAGGGCAGCTACACCCTTTCTTTCTGCAAGCAAGACAACCTTTATATATGTATATATATATATCCTGCAGGACCTGTACTAGGTGGAGTGGTAAATAAGTTATTTGCTTCAGAAATATAATGGGAGGATGAATGATAAGAGGGATCAAAACTTTCAGTCCTGCCTTCCGAGGACTACTACTTTGTTTTAACTGTAGCCTGTACAATAAGGTGAAAGGGGTTAACACAAAGAACAATGGGAAAAAGTAGTATTATATAAATTAGAGATCATTTAAGAGCAAGCATACTAGACGTGAGTAATAAATTTACTAGGCTCGCGTCTAAGAAAATAAAATCTGCTCCACTATTTACACCAGATAGGGGACCCACTCATCCGAGTAGAAAGAAACAATAAAGGCATGGGTCTTGTACTAGACCCAGGGTCCACAAAAACTTGCTAGACTCACCCTCACGAGTGAAAAAGACTATAGACACCACAAATCTCCAACGTTGCACATGCTGGACATCCACTATGTATGAATAAACTACCCCATAAGCCAAAAAGTGCAACTTAAGAGCTACTATCTATATACATAGTAGACCTTGTCCACAAGCCAAAAAGCTTGAGGATGACACGTAAACTTTAAGTAAGTATGAACTTACATTAGCTTGTTCAGGCTGACAGTTGCTCCTTCTCAAGGGGGTTCGACTCCTGGTCAATCTGCCAGTAGTATCTGAGTCCAGCAGCTGGAACTTTGGTCCTTGTACTCCATTGTCCTCTCTTTGCATTAAGTCATAACATTTAAAACCGAGTTGGCTAGTTTGGAAGGACGGAAGAACTTGGAAAACACCAAAAAGATAGCATTAGAAATGACCAAATGTATGATTCAAACTAGCTAGCTGGTTTAGATGGATGAAAGCAGTTGAACACACCACAAAGATACTATTAAAAATGACAATATGGACATTTTCTGAATTAAGCATTCGCAGATAGAAACACAACAAAACATGAATGGACATGTCATGGAAGGTTTTTAGGTAGAATGACTTATTAACATAATATGCATACAAGAAATATAACTTATTAACATGACAAGAAAATGGCCTAAGTAACACCTAGAAACCTCGCACTTCAGCCTTGCTTGGCGTCGGTTGTTAGTGTTGGATCCTTTATGAGCTGTTCCCATGATCCATTCGAGCGCTCGAAAAGAATAGCATCTACGAGTTAGTGTTGCAGGAATACACCAATAGTGTGAGAATGTAAGAAAGAAAATAATAGCGACAAGATTATTATGTGTATATGAACTACCATATGTGGGCGTAAACGAAATGGCAATAGCATCCAGGATTGAGCAACATTCTAACCCTTTCGTATCTTATGAGTACCTAAGAAATAGCAAACGAGCAAGAGAAATTACCGTCGTGCGGCGAGGGCGGGTGGGACGTGCATGACGACGGTGGGGGCGTCGGCTGGGCATTTCGAGGTGGATCCGGTGCGTTGGGCGATGAAGACGTTCCCGAGTGGAAGAGAGCGCCAGTGGGGAAGGAGCTCCTATACGGAAGAGAGCGTCGGCGGTGAAGATGCTCCCGTGTAGAAGAGAGCCCTGGCGGTGAAGGAGCTCCGCTGTGGAAGAGAGGGCTGGCGGTGAAGGGGCTTGAGGAAGGTGGAGGTCGGAGGGGGGTACGCGGCGAAGAGGCGATATGGCATATAGGTGGGATGCCACAAATTTACCACCTATACCCCTCTATTATTGCAGTGCTCATCTGGTCCTTGTTTCCGGGTCAGGGATAGAAGAGGAATTTTTCATCACGAAAAACGGGGCAGGATTTTTGAATAGATGTGCGGGATGTTTCGGCGCTGTGCGGAAATTTTGAAGTTGAAGCTTCTGACGTATGCTACTCCGACGCAGCCGCTCCTCACGTGTTGGCCATGTCTGGACCCACACGGCAGCGACAACATGCTTACAAGCATTTAAATGAGTTTCCACACATTTGCCAAAATTGATAAGCATTATATTTTGAAAGCTTTCAAACAAGATGGCCAAGGTCATGGCCATATCTCTGCCATAGTTTATTATAGCGTGTCTATAACTGCACGATTCCTTATTGGTCCATGTTTAGGGGTTGAGGGTTTACGGTTCTAAGGTTTAGGAGTTTAGGGTTTAGGTTTTCGGGCATTTTCAATAATTTTCAAGATTTAGGCTTATATTCTAGGAATAGAAAGGTGTTATCATAACTTAATGAAAGTATATCTCAAATGTTGATTTGCAAGTGGATGATACCCATGCGTGGTCAAGGTCGTTTAGGGGTTTAAAGTTTAGGGGTTTAGGGAATTTTCAATATAGTTCAAGCTTTATGCTTATGATGATACCCTTCCTGGTCTTGATTGTTTAGGGTTTCGTTTTTTAGGGTTTAAGGGTTTATTATTTTGGGTTTTAGGGTTTAAGAGTTTTAGGTATTTAGGAGTTTAGGGTTTAGGGCTTCAGGATTTTTTCAATACAATTCGAGCTTTATGCATATATTTATGGAATAGAATGACTTAGCAACAATTTAATAATGGAAGTATCTAAAATTTTGATCTATAAGTGCATGATAGTGGATGGTTAGCTGATACGTCGGAAACGTATCTATAATTTTTTATGCTCCATGCTTGTTTAGTATCTACTTTGCTTTTCTTTGTCTACACTTTTAGGTGTTTTTATATCTTTTCTGGAACTAACCTATTAACAAGTTGCCATAGTGCCAATTTCCTGTTTTCTTCTATTTTTGGTTCTAGAAAGGTAGAAAATCAATATTCTCGGAATTGGACGGTACAAAAGCAAAAGTCAATATTTTACCATGGGCGACACGAAGCCAGAAGATGATACGAAGAGGCGCCATAGGGCGGCCAAACCCCCCTAGGCACGGGTGGGCCCACCCCGCTTCTAGGTAGGGTGTGCCCCCCTTGGTGGCCCTCCTGGCTTGCCCCTTCGCTATAAGAAGCCCCCGATGTAGAAACCCTAGGCACCCGATCAAAACTCCACGAAACCTTCTATAGCCGCCGCCACCATCGTTCCTAGATCGAGGGGATCTGAAGTTCTTCCCGGCACCCTGCCAGAGGGGAGATCATCCCGGAGGCCTTCTTCTCCGGTATGAAGCGTGAGTAGTTCCACCTTGGACTACGGGTCCATGTAGTAGCTAGATGGTTGTATCTCCTCCTTGTGATTTCATGTATAGATCTTGTGAGCTCCATTCATGATCAAGATCTAATCTATTTGTAATCATGCATGTTGTGTTTGCGGGGATCCGATGGATATTGAGATTACTATGTTAGATTGATTAATGGTTTTGTCTTATTGATTCTACCATGTCTGTGTTGTTTGTGATCTTGCATGCTCTACATTGTTAGTAGCTATCTTGGCTGTAGTTGCTAGTGACTCCAAGAGGGGGTATTTATGCTCGATAGTGGGTTCATGCCTCTAGTTTCCAAGGGAAGTGATAGAAATCTCTTCGGTTGTAGATGTGTTGTTCCCAATAGGGAGAAAACAACGGTCTCTTGTTCATGGAACAAGTGGATTGTTTACCTTACACACTTTGCTTAAAGCAGTTGTCTATTGGTTACAACTTAATACTGGAGGGGGGTCGAATGATAATCTGAAGGTGGACTTCTAGTCATAGATGCAGTTGGATGGCGGTCTATGTATATTGTTGTATTGCCCAATCGAATCTCATGGGATCTTTTTGTCTAGTATTGCATTGTTATGCCATGCTCAATTCCTGTCAATTGCCCTGCTGTAATTTGTTTACCCTTCATGTCATGTTGTCTATCTAAGGAGAGCACCTCTAGTGAACTATGGACCCCGGTCCAATCTTTACCATTGATACATCTTCCATAGTTACCTGTTTACTTGCTGCAAATAATTACCTTCCACACCATACGTTTAATCATTTGTTACAGTGAACCGGTGAGCTTGACAACCTCACTGATTCGTTGGGGAAAAGTCTTGAGTTTGTGTTGTGCCGGTTTCCACGTTGCTTGCAACACCTTTGAGACGTTTCCTTCCTCCTACTGGTTCGATAACCTCGGTTTCTTACGGAGGGAAAACTTGCTGCTGTACTCATCACACATTAGGGTTTATGGGTTGAGGGTTTAGGTTTTTAGTATTGCGGGTTTAGGGTTCTCATTTTTAGGGGTAGTTTAGCATTCGAGGTTTATGTCTTAGCTTAGGGTTAGGGGTTAGGGTTTTTAAAGGTATATAGGGCTTAGAGTTTAGGCTTTAGGGGCTAGGGTTTAGGGAATTTTCTATAATGTTCGACATGTCATAAATTAGAATGGTGTTAGCGCAGTTTGATGAAGGTGTCTCAAATTTTGATCTTAAAGCGCATGATGCCTGCTTGGTCAGGGTTTATTACGGTTAGTAGGGTTTAAGGTTTAGGTTTTAGGGCATTTTCAATAATAATGTTCAAGCTTTATGCTTAGATTTGTGCAATGGAATGGTGTTAGCATAATTTAATGAAAGTATATCTCAAATGTTGATTTATAAATGGATTATATACCTGCTTAATTAGTCAGGGTCGTTTAATTAGGGGTTTAGGGTTTAAGGAATTTTGAATAATGTTGAAGCTTTATGCTTAAATTTGCGGAACATAATGTTTTTACTGCAATTTAATGGAAGTACCTCGAATTTGGATCTATGAGTGCATGATATACCTACTTGGTTAGGGTTTAATTATGGGTTGAGGGGTTTAGGGTTTAGGGTTTTAGTATTTAGGGGTCGAGGGTTTAGGTTTGGGGGTTGTTTGGGGTTTAGGGAATTTAGGAGTTGAGGGTTTAGGTTTTTTGGGTTGTTTTAGGGTTTTGGGATTTTTTAATGAAGTTCGAGCTTTATGCTTATATTCAAGGAATAGAATGACTTAGCAACAATTTAATGATTAAAGTGTCTCGAATTTTATCTATACGTAGTGCATGATACCTGCTTAGTCAGGGTTGGGGGTTGAGGGTTTATGGTTTTTAGTGTTTAGGGGTATATGGCTTAGTGTTTACATATTTTGGGAGGGTAGGGTTTAGTGAATTTTCAATACTGTTCGAGCTATATGCTGATATTCGTGAAATAGAAAGGCGTTAGGGCAATTTAATGAAAGTATCTCAAATTTTCATATATAAATGCATAATACCTAGCCTGCTTTGTCATGGTTTAGGGTTATAGGGTTTAGGGGTTTAAGGTTTAGGTTTTATGGCATTTTCAATAATGTTTAGGCTTTATGCTTAGATTCGTGGACATGAATGGCTTTATCATAATTTAATAAAAGTATATCTCAATTGTTGATCTATATGTGGATGAGATATATACCGGCTTGGTTAGGGTCATGTAGGGGTTTAGGGTTCGGTTTTAGGGCATTTTAAGCAATAATGTTCAAGCTTTATGCTTAGATTCGTGGAATGGAATGGTGCGCGTTAGCGTAATTTAATGAAAGTATATCTCATATGTTGATATATATAAGTGCATGATATACCTGCTTAATTAGTCAGTGTCGTTTAATTAGGGGTTTAGGGGTGCAGGGTTTAGGGAATTTTGAATAATGTTCAAGCTTTATGCTTGTATTTGTGGAACATAATGTTTTTACCGCAATTTAATGAAACTATCTCGAATTTGGATCTATACGTGCATGATACCTACTTGGTTAGGGTTTAATTATGGGTTGAGGGGTTTAGGGTTTTAGTATTTAGGGGGCGAGGGTTTAGGTTGGGGGGTTGTGTGGGGTTTTGAGAATTTACGAGTTGAGGGTTTAGGTTTTTGGGGATGTTTTAGGGTTTCGGGAATTTTCAATGAAGTTTGTATATTCGTGGAATAGAATGACTTATCAACACTTTAATAATGAAAGTATCTCAAATTTTATCTATATAAGTGCATGATACCTGCTTAGTCAGGGTTAGGGGTTGAGGGTTTAGGGTTTTAGTGTTTAGTGGTATATGGCTTAGTGTTCACGTTTTTGGGAGGGTATGGTTTAGTGAAAATTCAATAATATTCGAGCTATATGCCGATATTGGTGAAATAGAAAGGCGTTAGGGAAATTTAATGAAAGTATCTCAAATTTTGATCTATATATGCATGATACCTAGTCTACTTCGTGAGATTTTAGGGTTAAAGGGTTTAGGGGTTTAAGGTTTAGGTTTTATGGCATTTTCAATAATGTTTAGGGGATGTATGCTTAGATTCGTGGAAATGAATGGCTTTAGCATAAATTAATAAAAGTATATCTCAAATGTTAATCTATGAGTGGATGATATATACCACCATGGTCAGGGTCATTTAGGGGTTTAGGGTTATAGGGTTTAAGGTTTAGGTTTTAGGGAATTTTCAATAATACTGTTCAAGCTTTACACTAAGATTCGTGGAATGGAACGACGTTAGCGTAATTTAATGGAAGTATATCTCAAATGTTGATATATAAGTGGATGATAATATATGTGCTTAATTAGTCAGGGTTGTTTAATTAGGGGTTTAGGGTTTAGGGAATTTTGAATAATGTTTAAGCTTTATATTTGTGTTGTTTGTGGTCTTGCATGCTCTCCGTTGTTGGTAGCTATCTTGTCTGTAGTTGCTAGTGACTCCAAGAGGGGGTATTTATGCTCGATAGTAGGTTCATGCCTCTAGTTTCCAAGGGAAGTGACAGAATTCTCTTCGGTTTTAGATGTGTTGTTGCCACTAGGGAGAAAACAACGGTCTCTCTTGTTCATGGAACAAGTGGATTGTTTACCTTACACACTTTGCTTAAAGTAGTTGTCTATTGGTTGCAACTTAATACTGGAGGGGGTTCGGATGATAATCTGAAGGTGGACTTCTAGTCATAGATGCAGTTGGACGGCGGCCTATATATATTGTTGTATTGCCCAATCGAATCTCATGGGATCTTTTTGTCTAGTATTGCATTGTTATGCCATGTTCAGTTCCTGTCAATTGCCCTGCTATAATTTGTTTACCCTTCATGTCATGTTGTCTATCTAAGGAGAGCATCTCTAGTGAACTATGGACCCCGGTCCAATCTTTATCATTGATACATCTTCCACAGTTACATGTTTACTTGCTGCAAACCATCATGTTCCACACCATACGTTTAATCATTTGTTATAGCAAACCGGTAAGCTTGACAACCTCACTGATTCATTGGGGAAAAGTCTTGAGTTTGTGTTGTGCCGGTTTCCATGTTGCTTGCAACACCTTTGAGACGTTTCCTTCCTCCTACTGGTTCGATAACCTCGGTTTCTTACTGAGGGAAAACTTGCTGATGTACTCATCACACCTTTCTCTTGGGGTTTCCAACGAAGCGTCACACGACAATGATGGGCGTCATCATTAGGGTTTATGGGTTGAGGGTTTTGGTTTTTAGTATCGCGGGTTTAGGGTTCTCGTTTTTAGGGGTAGTTTAGCATTCGGGGTTTATGTCTTAGCTTAGGGTTAGGGGTTAGGGTTTTTAAAGGTATATAGGGCTTAGGGTTTAGGCTTTAGGGGTCTAGGGTTTAGGGAATTTTCTATAATGTTCGACATGTCATAAATGAGAATGGTGTTAGCACATTTTGATGAAGGTGTCTCAAATTTTGATCTTAAAGCGCATGATGCCTTCTTGGTCAGGGTTTATTAGGGTTATTAGGATTTAAGGTTTAGGTTTTAGGGAATTTTCGATAATAATGTTCAAGCTTTATGCTTAGATTCATGGAATGGAATGGTGTTAGCATAATTTAATGAAAGTATATCTCAAATGTTGATATATAAATGGATGATATACCTGCTTAATTAGTCAGGGTCGTTTAATTAGGGGTTTAGGGTTTAACGAATTTTGAATAATGTTCAAGCTTTATGCTTATATTTGTGTAACATAATGTTTTTACTGCAATTTAATGGAAGTACCTCGAATTTGGATCTATAAGTGCATGATATACCTACTTTGTTAGGGTTTAATTATGGGTGGAGGGGTTTAGGGTTTACGGTTTTAGTATTTAGGGGTCGAGGGTTTAGGTTTGGGTGTTGTTTGGGGTTTAGGGAATTTAGGACTTGATGGTTTAGGTTTTCTAGGTTGTTTTAGGGTTTTGAGAATTTTCAATGAAGTTCGAGCTTTATGCTTATATTCAAGGAATAGAATGACTTAGCGACAATTTAATGATGAAAGTGTCGAATTTTATCTATACGTAGTGCATGATACTTGCTTAGTCAGGGTTAGGGTTTAGGGTTTTTAGTGTTTAGGGGTATATGGCTTAGTGTTTACATATTTTGGGAGGGTTGGGTTTAGTGAATTTTCAATACTGTTCGAGCTATATGCTAATATTCATGAAATAGAAAGGCTTTAGGGCAATTTAATGAAAGTATCTCAAATTTTGATATATAAATGCATAATACCTAGCCTGCTTTGTCATGGTTTAGGGTTATAGGGTTTAGGGGTTTAAGGTTTAGGTTTTATGGCATTTTCAATAATGTTTAGGTTTTATGCTTAGATTCGTGGACATGAATGGCTTTATCATAATTTAATAAAAGTATATCTCAATTGTTGATCTATATGTGGATGAGATATATACCGGCTTGGTTAGGGTCATGTAGGGGTTTAGGGTTCGGTTTTAGGGCATTTTAAACAATAATGTTCAAGCTTTATGCTTAGATTCGTGGAATGGAATGGTGCGCGTTAGCGTAATTTAATGAAAGTATATCTCATATGTTGGTATATATAAGTGCATGATATACCTGCTTAATTAGTCAGTGTCGTTTAATTAGGGGTTTAGGGGTGCAGGGTTTGGAGAATTTTGAATATTGTTCAAGCTTTATGCTTATATTTGTGGAATATAATGTTTTTACCGTAATTTAATGAAACTATCTCGAATTTGGATCTATACGTGCATGATACCTACTTGGTTAGGGTTTAATTATGGGTTGAGGAGTTTAGGGTTTAGGGTTTTAGTATTTAGGGGGCGAGGGTTTAGGTTGGGGGGTTGTGTGGGGTTTAGAAAATTTACAAGTTGAGGGTTTAGGTTTTTGGGGTTGTTTTAGGGTTTCAGGAATTTTCAATAAAGTTTGTATATTCGTGGAATAGAATGACTTATCAACACTTTAATAATGAAAGTATCTCAAATTTTATCTATATAAGTGCATGATACCTGCTTAGTCAGGGTTAGGGGTTGAGGGTTTAGGGTTTTAGTGTTTAGTGGTATATGGCTTAGTGTTCACGTTTTTGGGAGGGTATGGTTTAGTGAAATTTCAATAATATTCGAGCTATATGCCGATATTGGTGAAATAGAAAGGCGTTTGGGCAATTTAATGAAAGTATCTCAAATTTTGATCTATATATGCATGATACCTAGTCTGCTTCGTGAGATTTTAGGGTTAAAGGGTTTAGGGGTTTAAGGTTTAGGTTTTATGGCATTTTCAATAATGTTTAGGGGATGTATGCTTAGATTCATGGAAATGAATGGCTTTAGCATAAATTAATAAAAGTATATCTCAAATGTTGATCTATGATTGGATGATATATACCAACATGGTCAGGGTCATTTAGGGGTTTAGGGTTATAGGGTTTAAGGTTTAGGTTTTAGGGAATTTTCAATAATACTGTTCAAGCTTTACATTAAGATTCGTGGAATGGAACGACGTTAGCATAATTTAATGGAAGCATATCTCAAATGTTGATTTATAAGTGGATGATAATATATGTGCTTAATTAGTTAGGGTCATTTAATTAGGGGTTTAGGGTTTAGGAATTTTGAATAATGTTTAAGCTTTATGCTTATATTTGCGGAACATAATGTTTTTACCGGAATTTAATGAAAGTATCTTGAATTTGGATAATATACCTTCTTAATTAGTCAAGTTCGTTTAGGGGTTTAGGGTTTATGGTTTAGGGAATTTTGAATAATGTTCAAGCTTTATGCTTATATTTGTGGAACAGAATGGCGTTACGGCAATTTAGTGAAAGTATCTCGAATTTGGATAAGTGCATGATATCTACTAGTTAGGGTTTAATTATGGGTTGAGGAGTTTAGGGTTTACGATTTTAGTATTTAGGGGTCGAGGGTTTATGCTGGGGGGTTCTTTGGGGTTTAGGGAATTTGGAGGTTGAGGGTTTAGGTTTTCGGGGTTGTTTAGGGTTTCAGGAATTTTTAATGAAGTTCGAGCTTTATGCTTATATTCGTGGAATAGAATGACTTAGCAACAATTTAATAATGAAAGTAACTCAAATTTTATCTATAAGTGCTTGATACCTGCTTAGTCAGGGTTAGGGGTTGAGGGTTTGGGTTTTTATGGTTTAGGGGTAGGGCTTAGTATTTAGGGTTTAGGGGGTTAGGGCTTAGTGAGTTTTTAATGATGTTCGAGCTATATGCCGATATTCGTGAGACAGAAAGGCATTAGCGCAATTTAATGAACGTATCTCAAACTTTGATCTATAAATGCATGATACCTACTTGGTTAGGTTTTTATAATGGGTTGAGGGGTTTAGGGTTTGTGGTTTTAGTACTTTGGTGGATGAGGGTTTAGGTTTTAGGGGTTATTTAGGGTTTCATGAATTTTCATTAATATTCAAGCTTTATGCATATATTCATCAAATAGAATGGTGTTGCCCAATTTAATTAAAGTATCTCAAATTTTATATACAAGTGCATGATATCTGCTTGGTCAGGATATAGGGGTTTATTAGTGTTTAGGGTTATAGGGTTCAGGGGTTTAGTGTTTTGGGAACTTTCAATAATGTTCAAACTTTATGGTTATATTCGTGGAATACAATGGTGTAACTAATTTTATCACCACACCAATTTTATCACAAATTATGAATTATTTGACGAATAATGCCCAAGATTCTTAAAATTATGAAGTTCACGAGCCAGTTTCGCCGAGTTTATCTCGGTTTAGCGAAAAGTTCGAATTTTGAACTGCAAACGATGGGAATCTCTACTTCCCATAATTCTGGGTCACTTACAAGCTGGTCACTTGCATTGTGGGTCCACCAAGTCGGTGTAAGGCTGGAGGGGGCGGGCAGGTAAATACACATTGTAGCATCCCCAACCTTTAAATAAGATTGAGTCCCCTGTGTTTACAATGCTAGTCCCTGGATCAATAGCTGGCATCCACAGTTTAGATGTAGTATCAAGAAACAAAGGTCATAATACAACTTTATAACCAGGAGTAACATAATTTTATTACATCAATTCATAGCTCATTAGGCTATTACATTACATTGCAGCGGAATAACTATAAGCATTGGGTCCTTCATCTTCAAAGTGCCACAGGCAGATGTTGGTTGTAGACTTTGTAATCCTAATCAATCAATCTTCACTAAAATCAATTAAACCTGCAACATTACAAGTTACAGCCACAAGGGGTCAATACATTGGAATTGTATTGGCAAGTGATACTTTAGTAGTATAGTGGAGTCTATCATCTATATGCATTTTGGCTAAGTGGAGTTGAGGCTTGCATTGCTCAAAATAGATTTTTTCCCTATCATTTTGAAAACACTAAGTTTTATTTGGCAAAAACCACCAAGGCATCTACCAATCAAGACTGAAGATCCTCTCAAGGCATCTACCAATCAAAGACTGAAGATTTTCTTGGCAAAAACAATTTTCCCAATCTAAGATTTTGAGATCCTTGTACCAAGCCATCTCTCAATCAAAGATTGAAGAATTTCACACAACCCTTGTTCACCCACAAGTTTTAATTTAGAAATTGGAGTGATGAGATTCTTGATTGCTTCCATGTCTTGATGCTCAAATTGTCCTTTTCCAGGGACATGGCTAAGTACTTAGGTTTTACACTCTGCAGAGGTGGTGCACTTTTCCCACAAGACTTGGTTTCCCAAGACAAGATCTTTCAGAAGCTTTCCCTTAGACCAACATGGACGCGCTCCAACCTATCAAACACTACCACCCACTGTCCATTTGGCTAAGTTCTTGCAACCTATATGATCATGGCAGAGCCCATATTGCCAAGTGGTTGCACTTGAAGCTTCTCAACATTTGACATCTCAAATCTCTTTGTTTCCTGGGTGGCCATCCACAAGTGAGATACACTAAGGTAAACCATAAACATGGGCCTTGTGAACCACTCAACCAAAAACCACCAAGCAAGTCCCATTCCACCCAGGAGATTCATTAACTTAGTTGTTTTGGTAAATAAAACACAAGTCCTCAGACTTAGAATATTTTCCATAGTGTGAATATATATCCCACCCATGTTTTCTATTAGCTAGGCTAAGCTTGAGGGTAATAGGATTTTTACTAAGGAAAATCCTACTAAGGATTCATTCTACTAGGTTTTCCTATAGCAAGGTCTATACTTAGCAAAAATAAAAACCATGCAAGTTTTACTTAGCAAAAACACTAATGCATAGAGAAAATAATGGGACATAAGATATGAAGCATCACTTGCCTTTTTGGTAGAGGGTATAAGTTCACTCCTTGTCCTTGCAACAATCACACTCTTCTAGTCACTACAAATCAATCAAGCAAGGCACAAACTCAATCTACCATTCAAGCAAAACAACACACATAAAATCACAAAGTCAAAGAAATGCATGCAAGCATGCCAAGCTTTGTTTTGTTTGAAAAAGTGGTTCCTAGTGGGTCATAGACATTTGGGTACATCTAATGGTCATGCATAAGTATGCAAAGGTTGGTTCTATTGTAAGGATGGTCTCCACTAGGCTTCTTAAACTTTGTAAGTTCCAAATTGGTCATTTACCAAAATGGCAAAGTCATTTGCAAAAGGTTTCACTATAAACCATTTGCAAAACAAAGTGTCATTTTATGTGGTGCAGAAATATTTCTACTAGGGTATTAACCTATAGGGTTCACCCAATATGTTTTCAAATTACAACACTTGGGTTTTGGGGTCAGTGAGTTTAACACAAAACATTTTCCAAAGGTTTTCCTTCAAAAACCATTTTTATAAATAAACCACATTTCTATTTGACTAGAAATGGTTTTAAATCAAGGATTCCTTATTTTGTTTCACCAAATGAGTTGCTATTGCAAAACTTGGTGTTTGGGTCAGTAGGTTTGGTCCAAAACATTTTCTCCAAAGTTTTCCACTCAAAAACATTTTCATAAACAAAACTATAGTTTTTAGTTAGCTAGAAATGGACTAAACTAATTAATCCATTCTATTCTTTTCCAAAATCATTTTCAAAACCATGGGTTGGTTCCTAGGGTCAGTAAGGTCACAACAAACCAATTTGCAAAGGTTTTAACCTTAAAAACATTTTTAAACAATTTTTCTAATGTTAGCAAGCACACAAAAGAATCTGCAAAATCAAACAAGCTAACAGATACTATTTGCTAAACCAAGGGTAGGGTTGGTTAGGTCTTGTTCTCCTGAATCCAACGACATAAAATTTGTAATTTTTGGACGTGTGGATCAAAAGATACAAGGGTTTGAAGTTTGCAAGATATTCTGTTTTCAAATTCTGTTTTAAATAGAATAGGGACACGCGGCGCGTTCTAACTGGGTGGTACCGGTTCGGCCGGATCGGCATTGTGGAGCGTTGGATCTATTTAGATCGCACGGCACAGGGCACGTACCCTTTCGCTGATAAGTGAAACTATCGTGAGCGTTAGATCTCGATCGGACGGCGGTGGGGTGCTCGACCATAGACCAGCGGCGCTACGTCGGTTGCTGGCGGCGGAGCGACCAGACGGTGGCGGCGCCGGTGAAATGGGAAGCGAGGGAGAAGAAGGAGATGCTCACCAGAATCGCGGGATAGTGGTGGAGCTCAAGGTACTCGCGAGAAGGCAAGGGGCGCACGAGTGTCGTCGGAATTCCTCGCCGGAGATGCTCTGGTTCTCGGTTGCGGTCAGACGCTGTCAGGGGCGAGGCTACAGAGCTCGCCGAAGCAAGACAGAGGGGGTGTTAGATGCGCCTGGTAGTAAGGAGTATGTGAGCATCACTGAATGGCATCGGGGAGGTCGGCTCTTACCAGGAAACGTCGCCGGAGAAGAAGCAGACACGGCGGCGCTCGAAGTTCGGTCGGAGTCGTCGCTGCAGATCACAAGGGAGCAAACCAATGGTACGGTTAGATGCGCACGGTCAAGGCAAGTGAGGGTGTGTGAACGGGGAGGCGCGGGGCGGTCTGGTTTACCTGGGAGACGTCGCTGGAGAAGAGACAGACGGCGGCGGTGCTAGAGGTTGTCGTTGCCGATGCTCTGGGGCGCTCGGGGACGAGCTGGGGCTACGGAGATGATCGCCAGGAGGTGGGGATCACGAGAGCACGGTCGAGGAGGCAAGGGGCGGCGAGTCTTGGCCGGAATTGGCGAGGAGGGTCGTCGGAGCAGAGGGTGTTCGGGGAGGAATTGAGGGCGGTCTAAGGTGTGCCAGCGCGGGGTGTCAAAGGGGAATTATAGGGGAGACACGGGCGTTTAAGACTGCGTGATCAAAGCTGGTAACGTCGGTCGCGTTAAGGCGAATTAAGCTGGAGAAATCAACGGCAGAACGGGGGAGAAGAACTGGTCGCTGCGGGGTGGGTGAAGGAGATGATGAACAGTGATAGCGGGCCTACCAGTCAGTGGGAAAAGGAGAGAGGAGGAGGTACACCAGTCAGCTGCTTAACGGGTTATTTCTGCTGTGAAGAAAAACGGTTCGGGGGAAATAAGAGGTGGTGGGGTCGTCTCGTCAGCGAGTGAGAGAGAGGAGGAGTGGGTCCAGGTTGTCACTCTCTGTGTGGGTTAACTATTTGGTGCGAAAAGTTTTCTTCGGGGGAAAAGAAGCTGGGCTGGACTGGGCTGCTGTTGGGCTAGTTGGGCCAAAAAGGTGGGCTGCTCTATTTTTATTTCTGTCTATTTTCTTTTTCCTTTTCTAATTCTTTTTCTGTTTTGAATTTCCAAACAATTATTCAAACAAACAAACAAGGTTCAAATCAATTCAAACAATCACTCCAAATTTGTATTTTGAATTTGGTTCTGTTTAAGACATAATGCAAATCTCAAAATAAAATATTATATTTTTATTTATTTTTAGGATCCATTTAATAATTAAATAAAATGGATCTTTATTTAATAAAAATAGGGTTTTGATTTATTTAATAAAATTTCCATTTGAAATCCAATTATTTTCAAAACCAAACCAGAAGGTTTTATTTGAAAAATAAAAGAATACTTGGAAACTTATTTAAATAAATAAATAAGTTTTGGTGTTTAATTAAAATGGGAAAGCCTTTACTTAAATAAAATTGGATATTTAAATCCTTTATTTTATTTAAATAAACCTTTACTCATTTTAATCAAAGCAAAACCTTTTAATAAAAGATTTCAAAGTAGTAATAAAATACTTGGTGTTCATTTAAAATGGGAAAAGCCTTTACTTAAGTAAAATTTGGATATTTAAATCCTTATTATTTTATTTAAATAAACCTTAACTCATTTTATTAAAACAAAATATTTTATTACAAAAGCTTGGCCAAAATTAATTTGGCTCACCTTTTCATTTGAAACAAAGTCTTTTATTAAAAGATCTAAATTAGAGTTTCCAAAACAATTTATTTTCCTTTATCAAATGTTTATCTTTATAAATCCTTTTAGGATTATTTGATCACCAATGGGTATGGGCTTTTGGTAAGGGCTTTATTGGCTTTGGAAATTCAATTCCCTTATCTTATTATATTCACAAGATTTTGTCTATGGTTCCAAACTAAGTGAAACCAATCTCTAAGGTCTTTCTTGATCCTTTGTGAATATTTGTTGATCAATTTGGTATGGATCAAATCCATAGATTTGGGGGTAACTTTGGAAAATGAATTCCTTCCATTAGGGTTTAGGGATTTGGTTTTATTTTCCAAGTGTTCAAATTTCCAGATACATTCATTGAGGAATGCTTTTCCCTTGATTTGGATTTTTGTTGAATTCAAACTTTAGCCAAAGTTTGTTCAAGATGGGATTTTAAGTCTCCTTTTAGAAACAAAAGTTTCTTCTCACCCTGATTTTCAACAAAAATTTATTTTGTTATTTTATTTTTCACATTACAAGATTTGGAAAATCTTGGGATGTGACACACATATTGAAGAAGGGCAAGGAACCAGGTCGATGGGGTGATGCACATGGGGGAACGCAAAATTACCACCTATATCCCTCTATTATTGCATTGCTCCTCGGGTTTTTGTTTCTGGAGCAGGGATAGAAGAGGAATTTTCATTCTAAAAAAGGTGAAGTTTGTTTGGGTCTGGATGTTTGAATAGATGGACGGGATATTTCGGCGCTCTCTCGAAATTTTGAAGATGAAGCTTCTAAGGTACGCTACTCCCACTCCCACTTGGGGGATGTTGTCCCCGTCAGATAGACCCAGACGCCTGTACACTTTTGAGCATTTAATGAGTTGATAGACATCTATCGCCTTTCAAACAGGACGACCAAGGTCACAGCCGTAGTTGCTTTTTTTGACCTGCACAGCCATAGTTGCTGGTATCGTGTCCATGTCTTGTACTCCGTGCATTGGATGCATCTTGGCCAATCAAGCTTTGCTTACAAAGGGAAAATCCAATTTTATTTTTCCAAGTGACAACATTGTTTTTGGTTGTGAAGCAACTTCAAAGATTATGGCTCAGTATGATATCGTGCCAATTTTTACACAAAGTACCTTGCTTAATGGATAAACCATATCAATCTTACTGGCTAGATTTTTGCGATAAATTGACAATATGGCATATTACTAAAAACATGTCAATTTTGGTAACATGGTCTAGAGAAATGATGGAGAAGACTCTAGAACGATGGAGAAGTGTGTTTTGAGGTTTATGCATAGTGTTTATTATGCTAAAGACTATCAATAGTATCTTCTAGCATTAGATGCTAATAGAATGGAAAAGAAGATCCGACGGCTAGCAATGTTGGGACTCGCGAGTCTTGATCCAACGGTCAATATTCAAAGTTATTCGTACACTATATAGTGGTACGATCAGATAAGATAAGATAGGGGATAATGGTTTAGGTTTTAGGGGTTTAGGGTTTAGGGAATTTTCAACAATGTTCAAGCTTTTATGCTTATATTCAGGGAATAGAATAGCGCTACCGCAATTTAATGAAAGTATCTCAAATTTGGATGCATGATACTTGCTTGGTTAGGGTGTATGTGGGTTGAGGGTTTAAGTTTTAGGGGTTGTTTAGGGTTGAGGGTTTGAGGAATTTTCAATAATGTTCAAGTTTTATGCTTATGTTCATCGAATAGAATGGCGTTACCCATATTAATAAAAGTATGTGAAAATTTGATCTATAAGTGTTCATATGATAGCTACTTGGTCAGGGTTTAGTGTTTAGTGTTTAGGGGTTTAGTGTTTCGGGTTTTAGGGTTCAACTAGGTTTATTTAGGGATTTATGGGTTTAGGGTTTCGGGAATTTTCAATAAATTTCGAGCTTTATGCTTATATTTGTGGAATAGAGTGACTTGGCAATAATTTAACAATGAAATCATCTCAATTTTTGATCTATGAGTGCATGATACCTGCTTGGTCAGGGTTAGGTGCTGAGGTTTTAGGGTTTTTAGGGTTTAGGTAGGGCTTAGGGTTTAGGTTTTAGGGGGCTTAGGGTTTAGTGAATTTTCAATAATGTTCGAGCTATATGCCTATATTCGTGAAATAGAAAGGCGTTAGCGCAATTTAATGGGAAGTATCTGACATTTTGATATATATAAGTGCCTAATGCTTGCTTGGTTCGGGTTTAGGGTTTAGGGGTTTAAGGTTTAGGTTTGAGGGATTTTTCAAAAATGTACAAGCTTTATGCTTAGATTCGTGGAATGTAATGGCTTTATCATAATTTAATGAAAGTATATCTCAAATGTTGATCTAAAAGTGGATGATATACCGGCTTGGTCATGGTCGTTTAGGGGTTTAAGGTTTAGGTTTTAGGGCATTTTCAATAATGTTCAAGATTTATGCTTAGATTTGTGGAATGGAATGGTGTTAGGGTAATTTAATGAAAATATACCTCAAATGTTGATCTATAAGTGGATGATATACCTGCTTGGTCGCGGTCGTTTAGGGGTTTAGGGAATTTTCAACAGTGTTCAAGCTTTATGCCAATCTTTGTGGAACGGAATGGCGTTACCACAATTTAATGAAAGTATCTCAGATTTTGATCTATAAGTGCATGATACCTACTTGGTTAGGGTTTAATTATGGGTTGAGGGGTTTAGGGTTTTAGTATCTAGGGGCTGAGGGTTTAGGTTTTAGGGGTTGTTTAGGGTTTCAGGAATTTTTAGTAATGTTCAAGCTTTATGCATATATTCGTCGAAGAGAATGGTGTCGCCCAATTTAATGAAAGTATCTCAAATTTGATATACAAGTGCATGATACCTGCTTGGTCAGGGTATAGGGGCTTATTAGTGTTTAGGGTTATAGGGTTCATGGGTTTAGTGTTTTGAGAACTTTCTATAATGTTCAAACTTTATGGTTATATTCGTGGAATACAATGGCGTAACTAATTTTATCAACACACCAATTTTACAGTTCAAAGACTATATATGGTTCAAAGTCTCACTGCACCAATTTTATCACAAAGTATGAATTATTTGACGAATAATGCCCAAGTTTCTTAAAATTTTCAAGTTCACGAGCCAGTTTCGCTGAGTTTATCTCGCTTTAGTGAAAGGTTCGAATTTTGAACTGCAAACGATTGGAATCTCTACTTCCAGCAATTTTGGGTCACTGATAAGCGGGTCACTTGCATTGTGGGTCCACCAAGTCAGTGTAAGGCTAGAGGGGGCGGGCAGGTAAATACACTTATTGAAGAAGGGCAGGGAACCAGGTCGATGGGGTGATGCATGTGGGAAAACGCAAAATTACCACCTATATCCCTCTATTATTGCATTGCTCCTCGGGTTTTTTGTTTCCTGATAGGGATAGAAGAGGAATTTTCATTCTAAAAAAAGGTGAAGTATGTTTGAATGGATGGGCGGGATATTTCGGTGCTCTCTCGAAATTTTGAAGCTGAAGCTTCTAAGGTACGCTACTCCCACTCCCACTTGGGGGATGTTGTCCCCGTCAGATAGACCCAGATGCTTCTACGCTTTCGAGCATTTAATGAGTCGATAGACATCTGCTGCCTTTCAAACAAGATGACCAAGGTCACAGCTATAGTTGCTTTTTTGACCTGCACAACCATAGTTGTTGGTACCGTGTCCATGTCTTGTACTCCGTTCATTGGATGCATCTTGGCCAATCAAGCTTTGCTTACAAAGGGAAAATCCAATTTTATTTTTCCAAGTGACAACATCGTTTTTGGTTGTGAAGCAACTTCAAAGATTATGGCTCAGTATGACATTGTGCCAATTTTCACACAAAGTACCCTATTTAATAGATAAACCATATCAATCTTACTGGCAAGATTTTTGCGATAAATTGACAATATGGCAGTTTATTAAAAACATGTCAATTTTGGTAACATGGTCTATAGAAATTATGGAGAAGACTCTAGAACGATGGAGAAGTGTGTTTTGAGGTTTATGCATAGTGTTTATTGTGCTAAAGACTATCAATAGTACCTTCTAGCCCAAAGTACCCTGTTTTGAGGTTGATCTATGGTCAATGAAAGGGGGGCACGTATATGGTGGTGCCCAAAGCAAGGTATGTCAGAATTTCAAAGTTATCCCTCCCCACCCCTTCGTGCTGTGTTAACATCCACCCTCTGCCGCCTAGACCCTCACCCCCTTGGAAGCCCACAAAACAGACACGCTCACCGCCGCTCCTTATCTCACCAACGGGCGCCCGAAGAAGCTTTCCCTACCCGTCGGTGTTCTTGAGATGCACCGGTGGTCACGTGGATCCCACTATAGTCCTTCTATCTCTAGCTCGATCTGGTTGGCAATTTATTTCCATTTCACCAGATCTACCTCCTCAAATACGTAATTTAATCTGTCCTCGGTCTACATTGTCATAGTTGATTCTAGGCTTGATCTATGTTCTTAAGTACCTTCGCCCATTATTGCTAACAATATGTTTGCTGAAATGCATGGGCATATATAGTTTATGTACTCCATCTATTTGTTTTCTGCTTTTATTTTACTAATTAAGAACCAATCTTGTATGTCATAATTAAACAGATGGAGATATTTGGGATGCACGTTGCTCCATTAGGCAGCCCTAAACATATCATGGGTGTTGTATGATTTATTGAGTTTGTTAGAGCTCATTGTGAAAACTCAGAAGTACATTGCCCCTGCCGCTTGTGTGTGAATCAGATGGTGCTACCATTCAGTATATTGAAAGATCATATTTTTATGTTTGCAATGCTAAGCACATATGTTAGATGGTTATTTCATGGTCAAGCATATCAACCGGGGGAAGAACATCTTTATCATCCAGATCAAAGAGGGGAAGCAGATGTTGATCATCTAGATCAACTGAGAGGGGCAGATCCTGAGTATCTAGATTAACTTGTAGAAGGGGGGAGGAGAGGCGCAAGGTGCATGAAACGAGTTTCATTTAAGGCACTTACGCTATGCCAGATGACAAGGTACTATATCTATAAAACTACAATTTTTTAGGTTGTGTGTCTTTGATGTTTCTCTTTAAATGTATCTGTTAATCTACTAATCACAGAAACGGACAACCGAAGAGGACATTGATGGTAATGACGATGACATGTTCTGCTTCTAGATGGAGTCGATGCAGGGCTGCTGATCATAATAAGGGGTGTACTTTTGGTGTCGTATGTGCAGTCTCATGACCACTAGCCCAGCTGCAAAACTCTTGGGGTGCACGTAAGATCGCTCTAAATATATGTAGATCTATCCCATGATTGGTCTGCTACTGTCGGTAGTGTAATATGGATCTACCTTATGATTTTTAGGCCGTTGTTAGCAGATTTGTAACTGGAAACTATTATGTACATTAGAGAGTAGTATATTATATGTGTGTATGTGTGTGTTTCTTTCTTTTGAGGCTTCCCAAGCGTCTCTCAAGGCATTGAGCTGGTGCCCTATGCTGGAACAAACGCCATATTTTCCTCTGCCAACCCTTCCCCTCCCTCAAATGCTGATCTTCAGAGTATATGTTGTCTGAGCTATAATGTACTTTGTTTCTGATATTAATATATTAGCTCTTCCGTTAAAAAAATTCTCCATGAGCCGAATCTGTTTGATTCGATACTGGGCGATTTCTCGGTCCTGGGAGAGGAACACGAGACGAATTTCTCGGTCCTGGGAGAGGAACACGGGACAACAAGGGAAAAACGAGGAGGTTGTATGTGGGTCCCGCACAATTTATTATCCCACGCCACGACGTGTTATTTTTTTTGCAAAAAACCCGGGAATCTCTTCCCGCCGCTGCCTGACACTGTAGCAAAAATTATAGTACTTCTGCCCCTACTACTAGTAGTAGTACTACTACTATTCCGGCTGCCCATCCTCTCTTCTGACCAGCAACTTCCAATCCCTACCTCCCATCATCATGCAAGGAAATCAAGTGTCACCTAATCGGGATTTGTTCACCTAATCACCGTATTTTCCCTCCTCTGCTCTGATCGATTGGGCCATTGGGGTGGGGGTAGGTGGGGACGGGGGTGACTGGTTTCCTTTGGATTTGGGATCGGGGCATGGTCATCTCCAAGCTGGTGTTCTTCACTTTGTAACCTTTAATTTCTACTAATGTGCAATGGATTTTGCATCAGATTCTGTATGGAGAACTATGGGCCAGTGGCACGCACATGAAGGGAATATGCTCGAGAGGCAATAATAAAGTGGTTATAGTCATATTCCTTATTTATGATAAATGTTTATTTTGCATGCTATAATTGTATTAATACAGAAACGTTAATACATGTGTATTTAATGAACAAAAAGAAAGTTCCTAGTTATGCCTCTCTTATAAACTAGCTCGTTGATTAACAAGATGATCAAAGGTTTCCTGATCATGGACATTGGATGTTGTTAATAACGAGGTCACAACATTGTTGGAATGATGTGATGAACATTCATCCGAAGTATAGCATTACGATCAAGGTCATTGTGTTTATATTGCTATAACATCATACGAAGTAATCTTAGTTCTTAGACCATGAGATCATGTCAATCACTAACACCGAAGAGTATCTTGATAACATCAAACGTCACACTGTAACAGGGTGATTATAAGGATGGGTTCAGTGCTACGAAGTTGTTATGTTGAGGCTCATGGATCAAGAATGGAATTTGTCCATCCCGATGACGGATAGATATACTCTACGCCCTCTCGGTGATATCACATTAGTTAGCTTGCAAGCAAGTGATTTGATCACTAGAATGTTATATCACAGGAACGAGAAAAGAGTACATGTCGGTAACGAGATCAAACCAGGTATGGAGATACCGATGATCGAATCTCGGACATGTAATATATCGCGAGACAAAGGGATTGAGTTACATCCGTATAAGGTTCACTGATGACCCACAAGTATAGGGGATCACAACAGTCTTCGTAGGTAGTATTACCCAATTTATTGATTTGACACAAGGGGAGCCAAAGAATACTAGCAAGCCTTAACAACTGAGTTGTCAATTCAGCTGCACCTGGAAATAGTTCTTGCTCACAGAAGTTTATCAGCATAGTTTGTAGTAGCAACAGCAAAGCAACAGCAACAGTGAAACATTATCAATAGTAACAGTAACAGTAACAGTAGGATTCGAGTGAGGTAGGCATAGGGATGGATGGACGGGCGTTGCATGGACGAGTCTAAATATGTAACTTCAAGATCTAGGGCATTGCAGATAAATAATAGCAAGCATCCTAGTACTAAACAATCCTAGGCATGTGCTCCAAATATAGTCATACGTGCTCGCAATGAGAACTTGCACAACATCTTCTGTCCAGCCAGCCCGTGGCAGCGGGGCCTCTATGGAACCACTGGAAATTAAGGTGCTCCTTTTAATAGAGCACTGGAGCAAAGCATTAACACTCCATGAACATATGTGATCCTCACACCACAGCCATCCCCTCCGGTTGTCCCAATTATTGTCACTCTGGGGCCTTTGGATCCGGACAATGATATGTGTATACAACTTGTAGATAAGATCACAAACAATACTATCATAATGATTCAATAATAAGTTTATATCTAATATCATGGCACTCGGGCCCTAGTGACAAGCATTAAGCACAACAAGTTGCAACAAAGTCAAATGGCACTAATATAGGTACTAGGAACTATGCCCTAACAATCTTATTCGGTTACATGATAGAACTCATCCAATCCCTACCATCCCCAAGCCTACAACGGGGGATTACTCACTCATGGATGAGGGAAACATCGATGGTTGATGGAGAGGCATTGGTGATGATGATGGCGATGATCCTCTCCAAATTTCCCGTCCCGACAGGGTGCCAGAACGGAGTTTCTGGATCCGAATCTTGGTTTCTGATGGTGGCGGCGGAGCGGAACTCTTCTCTAGAAAACGTCGAACCCCCCCTTAGTTTTTAGGTCAAGGGGCAACTTATAGGCGCAGAGGGAACCCGAGGGGGTGCATGGGGTGGCTGCACCCCCCTAGTGAAAGAACATGTGTGCCCCCATGTGTGGTTTTGGTAATTAATGACAATGTTTTATGGACTTATGTTTGCATTGAGTTTTACTTGTAGGATTTGTCCATAGACAATGCTTGAACCATTTGGTGGCTTCAAGGTTGGAATAAGAATAAAGTGAAGAAGATCAAGTGTTGATCAAGGTTTCAAGGAATGATCTGGAGTTTGGTCAAGTGGAAGTTGAGCCTATGCTAGTGCAATCAAGAAAGGTGCTCCATCTTGAGGTGTGAATATTGCAAAGGTTTGATCTTGATAGCGTTTCTTTCTTACCGGTATCATGGTGTTATCTGGGGAGACCAGTTTATAGGATAGATAACCGTACTATCAAGAGGGGCTCTCGAGTGCGTAACTTGATCATATCCCTCGGTGAGAGCTCAAACCTTTGCATACTTGGCATCCTCTTTCTTGGTTCTTATTTGGTTCTTATCCATAAGAGGATTTAGATCTTGTGTCAATCTCTATAACAAGCTCAAGTTCATCGAAAACGGATTTTATATGCATTCTCTATTGTGTTTTCGATATTGGAGGGTTTACCGGTTTGTCTTTTATATATAGGTTAAACCTTTCATCATTTGTTTCTATCCTCCCTTGATGGACTATGATGGTTCCCTGCATGATATTGTATAGCTCGTTACTATCTTCGAAACGAGCCCAAGATCATCAAAATCGGAGTCCGAATGAAAAAGTTCTGATGGTTTCAGTTTTGTTGTTCCTGTCAGTTTTTGGAGGGGCGGATTATCCGGCCAAAAATCCGGGGGGGGGGGGGGGCGGATAATCCGCCCCCTATACAGAGGGTCGCTCCGCGAAGTCCTTAGCCATATTTTGGCATGGGGAACCCGAAATATCCGGGGGAGGGGCGGATTTTCCGCCCTGGGAGCTCCCAAACGGTCATATTTCGTTTGGGAGGGGTATAAATAGACCCCTTCTTCCTCCTTAGGCTGGTTGCTTGCATTCTCTCTCTCCTCCATTGTTTTGACCCTCAAGAGCTTGCAATTACTCTTAATCTCTCCCATATTTCTTGAATCTTTGGGGGGATTTTAAAGGGGAGATCTAGATCTACAACTCCACCAATCCATCTCTCCTCTATGTGAGGGGAACATATTGGGATCTAGATCTTTGGGTTTCTTTTGTGGATTACCTCTTGTGTTCTTTCTCTCTTATTCTCCCACTATCTTTTGTAGCTTTTGTGGAATTTGGGAGAGAAGGACTTGAGCACTTCATGTGTTCTTGCCATTGCATTTGGTGCATCGGTTTAAGTTCTCCTCGGAGGATTTGGTGAGTGAAAGTTGAGAAGCTTTTTACTCTTGGGTTCTTGGAACCCTAGACGGTTTGTTGGTGTTGCAGGTTGTGGACTTGGTGGCGTTTGTTGGGAGCCTCCAATTAAGTTGTGGAGAAGTGCCCCAACCTTGTGAGAGGTTCCGGTTGCCACCGACAAGTGCACCGATAGTGGAAGTGTGGATCGATCCCGTTGGGGTGAGATTCACCGGAGAATAAGGGAGGCCTTTTGTGGCGTAGGTGGTTTGATACAACCCCCTCTCCAACGAGACGTACTCTCTTTATGGGAGGAACTCAGTAATAAATCATCGTCTCCGTGTGCCTCGGTTATCTCTATACCTGAGCTATTTACTTATGCACTTTACTTTGTGATAGCCTTCGTGCTTGAATTATTATATCTAGCTATCACATAGTTGTAGGGTTTCGTAGCATGGAAAACAAAAAAATTCTACCGCATACAAACAAACAAGCCAAGATCTATCTACTAGATTGTAGCAACGAGTCGATGGAATAACTCACCCTCGAAGATTCCAAAGTGTTTAACGAGAGCGGATTCTCGTGGGTGATGTAGTCGTACTCTTCCCGATCTCAAGATCGCGTAGACGATCCTTCCGGCGCTGCGTTCCGGCAGCGCTCCCGCAGTAGGTCACACGTTCGGTACTCGACGAAGACCTTCCTCTCCCTTGTTCCAGCAGGCAGCGGAGATTGTAGTACTCTCCTCGCGATTCCGGCAGCACAACGGCGTGGTACCGGAAGTAGAGGGGAGATCTCGCAGGGCTTCACCTTAAGCCGGAGCGAGTATGGTGGACTATGAGAGAGCTCCTCATCGATCTAGGGTTTAGACTCACCAAGGAGGAGGTGCTAGGGCTGGCGGCTAGGGCTTGGAGGTGCCCAAGTCGGCGGCTAGGGGATAAACCCAAGGCGGCGGCTATGGTGTGCAGCGCCGGTTAGGGTTTAGGTTTAGAGGGGGCAACTTGCGTGCTAGGAGGGGCAGCCCTGCCCCTCCTCTTATAGGTGGGAGGCGCCGACCAAGGGGAGGGGAGTCCCTCCCCAACTCGGATCCCAAGTTGGCCAGCGGTGGAGGGGAGGAACTCCTCCCCAACTCGGTTTCCACCTTCCCCTCCACTTCCCAAAATAGCCGTTTGACTTTTCAAATTGGCGTTTGACTTTTCAAACTAGGATTTGATTAAACCCTTTATTTTGTTCAGCGATGACACCTAGTACATGATGCAATCATTCCAACTTGGTATGACACATTCATGTACCCTTCCCCTTCGGAGTGTCGGACATTCTGGAACCTTCTAGAACATTCCCGATGAAAACACCGGAACCATTCTCCAACCCCGAAATAAGACTTTCCTTATATGAACCTTATTCTCCGGACCATTCCGGATCTCCTCGTGATATCTCGGATCCCATCCGAGACTCTGAACAACATTCGGTCTCTTACTCATCATTCCATAACTACTCAAACAACGTCGAATCCTTAAGTGTGTCTCCCTACGGTTCGTGAATTATGCGGACATGATCGAGCCACTTCTCCGAACAATAACCAATAGAGGAATCTGGAAATTCATATGGCTCCCACATATTTCTACGATTACTTTGCGATCAAATGAACCACTTACATACGATACAAATTTCCCTTTGTCTCACGATAGTTTACTTATCCGAGGTTATGATCGTCGGTATCTCCGCATACCTAGTTCAACCTCGTTACTGATAAGTACTCTTTTATCGTTCCCGTGATATGTGACCCCTTGTGAGCCAGTCACATGCTTGCAAGCTAATTGGATGACATTTCACCGAGAGGGCCCAGAGTATATCTATCCGTCATATGGATGGACAAAGCCCAATCTTGATCCATGTGTATCAACCAATACTTTCCGAACACTCAATGCCACCTTTATAGCCACCCAGTTACGGTTTGGTGTTTGTTGTCATCAAAGCATCCTTCCGGTGAAGGTGATATGCATGATCTCATGGTCAAAGGAATTAGGTTACTATGTATCTAAAAGCATATAGCAATTGAACTATTAAAATGACTTGATCTTTATGCTATGCTTATCTATAGGAGTATGTCCACCATATCATTCTCCTAACGATATGATCTTGTTGTTAATAACATCTCAATGTTCATGATGGGGAAACCACAATCATTTATTAACCAACAAGCTAGTATTATAAACATGCTTTACTAGGGACTCTATTTTAGTTTACAAATCACACAAGTATTAATGTTTCCTTGTTAATACTATTATAGCATGAATGTAAACATTTATCATAAACACAAAGATATAATAATAACTACATTTATTATTGCCTCTAGGGCATATCTCCAACAGTCTCCCACTTGCACTAGAGTCATCTAATCTAGATTACATGGTAATATACCGAACACCCATGGCAGTTTGGTGTTGGTCATGTTTTGCCCTCGGGAGAGGTTTAGTCAACGGATCCGCCACATTCAGATCTGTGTGTACTTTGCAAATCTTTATGTCCCCATCTTGGACATGTTATCGAATAGCGTGAAAACGTAGCTTGATGTGCTTCAGCTTCTTGTGTGACCTTGGTTCTTGCGCATTGGCTATGGCGCCCATGTTATCACAGTAGATAGACATTGGGTCCAGCGCACTAGGAACCACACCCAGCTCTGTAATGAACTCTTTCATCCATATCGCTTCTTGTGAAGCCTCCGAAGCAGCCATGTATTCCGATTCAGTTGAAGATCTCGCCACAACGCTTTGCTTTGCACTCCTCAAGCTAACTGCTGCACCATTCAAAGTAAATACGTATCCAGATTGTGATTTAGAATCATCCGGATCGGTGTTCCAACTAGCATCGGTGTAACCATTAACAACGAGCTGTTCATCACCTCCATAAGAAAGAACCATGTCCTTAGTTCTTCTCAAGTACTTAAGGATGTTTTTGACCACTGTCCAATGATCCACTCCTGGATCACTTTGATATCTGCTAGTTAAACTAACAGCATCTGCAATGTCGGGTCTAGTACATAGCATGGCATACATTAGAGATCCTATGGCTGAGGCATAGGGAGTTTTACTCATCCTTTCTCTATCTTCTGCCGTTGTCGGACTTTGAGTTTTACTCAAGGTCGTATTGGGCAACATGGGCAAGAACCCTTTCTTGCTATCTTCCATTCCAAACCTCTTTAGAACTTTGTCCAAATATGTACTTTGTGACAATGATATTAGGCGTCTCGATCTATCCCTATAAATCTTTATGCCTAATATGTAAGCTGCTTCGCCAAGATCCTTCATTGAAAAACTATTATTCAAATATTCCTTGGCACTATTAAGAAGGTCTACATCATTCCCAATCAACAATATGTCATCTACATATAGTATTAAGAATGCTACATAGCTCCCACTCACTTTCTTGTAAATACAAGCTTCTCCATAAGTTTGTATAAAACCAAAACTTTTGATCACCTTATCAAAACGTTGATTCCAATTTCGGGATGCTTGCTTCAATCCATAGATGGACCGTTGAAGTTTGCATACCTTGTTAGCATCTTTAGGATCGACAAAACCTTTGGGGTTGCATCATATACAACTCTTCATCAATGTCCCCATTGTGGAATGCTGTTTTGACATCCATTTGCCATATCTCATAACCATAATATGCAGCGATTGCTAACATAATCCTCACAGACTTTCGCTTCGCTACTGGTGAGAAAGTCTCATCGTAGTCAACTCCTTGAATTTGTCGAAACCCTTTTGCGACAAGTCGAGCTTTATAGACAGTAACATTACCATCAGCATCTGTTTTCTTCTTGAAAATCCATTTGTTCTCGACAGCCTTCCGGCCATCCGGTAAGTCCACCAAAGTCCATACTTTGTTTTCATACATGGATCCAATCTCGGATTTCATGGCTTCTTGCCATTTATTGGAATCTGGGCTCATCATCGCTTCCTCATATGTCGCAGGGTCATCGGTGTTGTCCACCAACATGACACTCATAACGGGATCATACCAATCTGGAGTGGTACGAGTTCTCTTTGACCTGCGAGGCTCTGTAGCAACTACAACCGAAGTTTCATGATCATCATCATTAGCTTCCTCTCTTATTGGTTCATCCACCACAGGAACTTCTTCCGGTGCTGCGCTACTCGCAAGTTCGAGAGAAGGTTCGACAACCTCGTCGTGTTCTACTTTCCTTCCAGTCACTTCTTTCGAGAGAAATTCCTTCTCTAGAAAGGATCCATTCTTGGCAACGAAGATTTTGCCTTCGGATCTATGATAGAAGGTATAACCAATAGTTTCCTTTGGGTATCCTATGAAGACGCATTTTTCCGCTCTGGGTTCAAGCTTGTCCGGCTGTAACTTCTTTACATAGGCTTCGCAACCCCAAACTTTAAGGAACGACAATTTAGGTTTCTTCCCAAACCATAGTTCATACGGTGTCGTTTCAACAGATTTAGATGGTGCCTTATTTAAAGTGAATGCGGCTATTTCTAATGCATAACCCCAAAATGATAGCGGTAAATCTGTAAGTGACATCATAGAACGAACCATATCTAAGAGAGTTCGATTACGACGTTCGGACACACCATTATGCTGTGGTGTTCCCGGCGGTGTCAATTGTGAAAGTATTCCGCATTTCTTCAAATGCTCGCTAAACTCGTAACTTAGATATTCACCTCCACGATCAGAACGTAGAAATTTAATCTTCTTGTTACGTTGATTCTCAACCTCACTTTGAAATTCCTTAAACTTCTCGAAAGTTTCGGAATTATGTTTCATGAAATAGATATACCCATATCTACTCAAGTCATCCGTGAAGGTAAGAACATAACGATAACCACCGCGCGATGCTACACTCATTGGACCACACACATCGGTATGTATGATTTCCAATAAGTCCGTAGCTCGCTCCATCATACCAGAAAATGGAGTCTTAGTCATTTTACCCATCAGACATGCTTCGCATCTATCAAGTGATTCGAAATCAAGTGATTCAGGAAGTCCATCGGAATGGAGTTTCTTCATATGCTTCACTCCAATGTGACCAAGACGACAGTGCCACATATAGGTCGAGTTATCGCTCGATTTCAAACGTTTAGCCTCAATGTTATTAATATGTGTATTTCCACTATCGAGATTCAATAAGAATAGACCATCTATCAAAGGTGCATGTGCATAAAACATATTACTCATATAAATCGAACAACCATTATTATCGGACTTAAACAAGTAACCGTCTCGCAATAAACAAGATCCCGATATAATGTTCATGCTTAACGCAGGCACCAAATAACAATTATTTAAGTATAAAACTAATCCCGATGGTAGATGAAGGGGTAGCGTGCCGACCGCGATCACATCAACCTTTGATCCGTTTCCAACGCGCATCGTCACCTCGTTTTCGCTAGCTTCCGTTTATTCTGCAACACCTGTTTCGAGTTACAAATATGAGCAACTAAACCAGTATCAAATACCCAGGCACTACTACGAGTACTAGTGAGATACACATCAATAACATGTATATCGGATATACCTTTCTTCTTGATGTTGCCGTTCTTCAAATCCGCCAAGTACTTTGGGCAATTCCGCTTCCAGTGACCTTCTCCCTTGCAGTAAAAGCACTCAGTATCAGGCTTAGGTCCAGCCTTGGTCTTCTTCGTCGGCGCGGTAACTTTCTTACCAACCTTCTTGAAGTGTCCCTTTTACTTAGACTTGCCTTTCTTGAATTTGGTGGTCTTATTGACCAACAACACTTGGTGCTCTTTCTTGATCTCCACTTCTGCAGATTTCAACATGGCAAAGAGTTTTGGCAACTGCTTGTTCATGTTTTGCATATTGTAGTTCATCACAAAGTTCTTGTAACTTGGTGGTAGTGATTGGAGGACACGGTAAATCCCCAAAGCATTAGGAATCACTATACCCAAGCTTTGAAGTTTGTTTGCGTGCCCAGACATCTTAAGCACATGCTCACTGACGGAGCTGCCCTCTTCCATCTTGCAGTTAAAGAACTTTTCAGAAGCCTCATAGCTCTCAATTGCCGCGTGAGTCTCAAAGATCAATTTGAGATCACGGACAATATCATGTGGGTCTGAATTCTCAAACCTTTTCTGAAGCTCCGATTCTAAACCATACAAGATAGCACACTGAACTGTGGAGTACTGAGTCTTTCGAGCGAGGTAAACATTCTTTACTTCATCGGTAGCAGTAGCTGCAGGTGGGTCACCCAGCGGTGCATCCAGCACATAGGTCAAATTACCAGCTGTGAGGACAATCCTCAAATTGCGGAACCAATCCGCGAAGTTGCTTCCATTGTTTTTCAACTTTTCTTTCTCTAAGAACGCATTAAAATTGATGGTAGGGGCCGCCATTGATCTACAACATATTTGCAATAATTTAGACTAAGTTTATGACAAATTGAGTTCTAATTAATAGTTAAATTAATCTAGGTGAACTCCCACTCAAAAAAATATCCCTCACATTGTTTTAGTGATCACACGAACCAAATCCACCACATCAACACCGATCATCACGAGAGTTGATATAGCTTCAATGGCGAACAATCGACATGTTCATCATATATACTATATGATTCATGCTTTACCTTTCGGTGATCCGTGTTCCGAGACCATGTCTGTACATGCTAGGCTCGTCAAGATCGAACCTTAGCTTCCACATGAGCAAATCTGGCTTGCTCACGTTGTATACACTTGCGGAATCTAACACACCTGATCATCACGTGGTGCTTCAAAACAACAAGCTTTAGCAACGGTGCTAACTAAGGGTGAACACTTTATGACTTGAAATTCATGTGCATGAGGGATCATCTTATAATGCTACCGTTGTTAACTAATCAATACAAGATGCATAAAGGATTAACATCACATGCAATTCATAATATGTGATATGATATGGCCTTTCTTCTTTGTGCTTCCGATCTGCATCTTCAAGCACGAACATGATCTCCATCATCTCCGGCATTGCATCAAGGTCAATGACGCTTCTTCATGGTTGTCGTCCACCGGCTTCAACTATTACAACTACTTTGAATAGAAACACGAGTCTTAACAGAATTTAAAGACAACCATATGGCTCCTGCCGGTTGCCAACTTACAATAAGGAACATTGCATACATCAAATATAATCACAATCATGGCCATATCACATCACTGCATACCCCTGCAAAACAAAGTTAGACGCCTCTACTTTCTTTGCATGTTTTATGTGGTTGAAGATGGAGATCGGAAGCACAAAGAAGAAAGGCCATATCATATCACATATTATGAATTGCATGTGATGTTAATCCTTTATGCATCTTGTATTGCTTAGTTAACGACAGTAGCATTATAAGATGATCCCTCATGCACATGAATTTCAAGTTCCAAAGTTTTCATCCTTAGTAAGCACCGTTGCTAAAGCTTGTTGTTTCGAAGCACCACGTGATGATCGGGTGTGTTAGATTCCGCAAGTGTATACAACATGAGCAAGCCAGATTTGCTCATGCGGAAGCTAAGGTTTGATCTTAACGAGCCTAGCATGTACAGACATGGTCTCGGAACACGGATCACCGAAAGGTAAAGCATGAATCATATAGTAGATATGATGAACATGTCGATTGTTCGCCATTGAAACTACATCAACTCTCGTGATGATCGGTATTGATGTGGTGGATTTGGTTCGTGTGATCACTAAAACAATGTGAGGGATATTGTTCCGAGTGGGAGTTCACCTGGATTAATTTAACTATTAATTATAACTCAATTTGTCATAAACTTAGTCTAAACTATTGCAAATATGTTGTAGATCAATGGCGGCCCCTACCATCAATTTTAATGCGTTCCTGGAGAAAGAAAAGTTGAAAAACAATGGAAGCAACTTCGCGGATTGGTTCCGCAATTTGAGGATTGTCCTCACAGCTGGTAATTTGACCTATGTGCTGGATGCACCGCTGGGTGACCCACCTGCAGCTACTGCTACCGATGAAGTAAAGAATGTTTACCTCGCTTGGAAGACTCAGTACTCCATAGTTCAATGTGCTATCTTGTATGGTTTAGAATCGGAGCTTCAGAAAAGGTTTGAGAATTCAGACCCACATGATATTGTCCGTGATCTCAAATTGATCTTTGAGACTCACACGGCAATTGAGAGTTATGAGGCTTCTGAAAAGTTCTTTAACTGCAAGATGGAAGAGGGCAGCTCCGTTAGTGAGCATGTGCTTAAGATGTCTGGGCACGCAAACAAACTTCAAAGCTTGGGTATAGTGATTCCTAATGCTTTGGGGATTTATCGTGTCCTCCAATCACTACCACCAAGTTACAAGAACTTTGTGATGAACTACAATATGCAAAACATGAACAAGCAGTTGCCAGAACTCTTCGCCATGTTGAAATCTGCAGAAGTGGAGATCAAGAAAGAGCACCAAGTGTTGATGGTCAATAAGACCACCAAATTCAAGAAAGGCAAGTCTAAGCAAAAGGGACACTTCAAGAAGGGTGGTAAGAAAGTTACCACACCGACGAAGAAGACCAAGGCTGGACCTAAGCCTGATACTGAGTGCTTTTACTGCAAGGGAGATGGTCACTGGAAGCGGAATTGCCCAAAGTACTTGGCGGATTTGAAGAACGACAACATCAAGAAGAAAGGTATATCCGATATACATGTTATTGATGTGTATCTCACTAGTACTCGTAGTAGTGCCTGGGTATTTAAACGGAAGCTAGCGAAGAACAAGGTGACGATGCGCGTGGGAAACGGATCAAAGGTTGATGTGATCGCGGTCGACACGCTACCCCTTCATCTACCATCGGGATTAGTTTTATACTTAAATAATTGTTATTTGGTGCCTGCGTTAAGCATGAACATTATATCGGGATCTTGTTTATTGCGAGACGGTTACTTGTTTAAGTCCGAGAATAATGGTTGTTCGATTTATATGAGTAATATGTTTTATGCACATGCACCTTTGATAGATGGTCTATTCTTATTGAATCTCGACAGTGGAAATACACATATTAATAACATTGAGGCTAAACGTTTGAAATCGAGCGATAACTCGACCTATATGTGGCACTGTCGTCTTGGTCACATTGGAGTGAAGCGTATGAAGAAACTCCATTCCGATGGACTTCTTGAATCACTTGAAAGATGCGAAGCATGTCTGATGGGTAAAATGACTAAGACTCCATTTTCTGGTATGATGGAGCGAGCTACGGACTTATTGGAAATCATACATACCGATGTGTGTGGTCCAATGAGTGTAGCATCGCGCGGTGGTTATCGTTATGTTCTTACCTTCACAGATGACTTGAGTAGATATGGGTATATCTATTTCATGAAACATAATTCCGAAACTTTCGAGAAGTTTAAGGAATTTCAAAGTGAGGTTGAGAATCAACGTAACAAGAAGATTAAATTTCTACGTTCTGATCGTGGAGGTGAATATCTAAGTTACGAGTTTAGCGAGCATTTGAAGAAATGCGGAATACTTTCACAATTGACACCGCCGGGAACACCACAGCATAATGGTGTGTCCGAACGTCGTAATCGAACTCTCTTAGATATGGTTCGTTCTATGATGTCACTTACAGATTTACCGCTATCATTTTGGGGTTATGCATTAGAAATAGCCGCATTCACTTTAAATAAGGCACCATCTAAATCTGTTGAAACGACACCGTATGAACTATGGTTTGGGAAGAAACCTAAATTGTCGTTCCTTAAAGTTTGGGGTTGCGAAGCCTATGTAAAGAAGTTACAGCCGGACAAGCTTGAACCCAGAGCGGAAAAATGCGTCTTCATAGGATACCCAAAGGAAACTATTGGTTATACCTTCTATCATAGATCCGAAGGCAAAATCTTCGTTGCCAAGAATGGATCCTTTCTAGAGAAGGAATTTCTCTCGAAAGAAGTGACTGGAAGGAAAGTAGAACTCGACGAGGTTGTCAAACCTTCTCTCGAAATTGCGAGTAGCGCAGCACCGGAAGAAGTTCCTGTGGTGCCTGCACCAATAAGAGAGGAAGCTAATGATGATGATCATGAAACTTCAATTGTAGTTGCTACAGAGCCTCGCAGGTCAACGAGAACTCGTACCACTCCTGATTGGTATGATCCCGTTATGAGTGTCATGTTGGTGGACAACACCGATGACCCTGCGACATATGAGGAAGCGATGATGAGCGCAGATTCCAATAAATGGCAAGAAGCCATGAAATCCGAGATTGGATCCATGTACGAAAACCAAGTATGGACTTTGGTGGACTTACCGGATGGCCGGAAGGCTGTCGAGAACAAATGGATTTTCAAGAAGAAAACAGATGCTGATGGTAATGTTACTGTCTATAAAGCTCGACTTGTCGCAAAAGGGTTTTGAAAAATTCAAGGAGTTGACTACGATGAGACTTTCTCACCTGTAGCGAAGCTAAAGTCTGTGAGGATTATGTTAGAAATCGCTGCATATTATGATTATGAGATATGGCAGATGGATGTCAAAACAGCATTCCTCAATGGAGACATTGATGAAGAGTTGTATATGATGCAACCCAAAGGTTTTGTCGATCCTAAAGATGCTAACAAGGTATGCAAACTTCAACGGTCCATCTATGGATTGAAGCAAGCATCCCGAAGTTGGAATCAACATTTTGATAAGGTAATCAAAAGTTTTGGTTTTGTACAAACTTATGGAGAAGCTTGTATTTACGAGAAAGTGAGTGGGAGCTCTGTAGCATTCTAAATACTATATGTAGATGACATATTGTTGATTGGTAATGATGTAGACCTTCTTAATAGTGTCAAGGAATATTTGAATAATAGTTTTTCAATGAAGGATCTTGGCGAAGCAGCTTACATATTAGGCATAAAGATTTATAGAGATAGATCAAGACGCTTAATATCATTGTCACAAAGTACATATTTGGACAAAGTTCTAAAGAGGTTTGGAATGGAAGATAGCAAGAAAGGGTTCTTGCCCATGTTGCCCAATACGACCTTGTGTAAAACTCAAAGTCCGACAACGGCAGAAGATAGAGAAAGGATGAGTAAGACTCCCTATGCCTCAGCCATAGGATCTCTAATGTATGCCATGCTATGTACTAGACCCGACATTGCATATGCTGTTAGTTTAACTAGCAGATATCAAAGTGATCTAGGAGTGGATCATTGGACAGCGGTCAAAAACATCCTTAAGTACTTGAGAAGAACTAAGGATATGGTTCTTTCTTATGGAGGTGATGAACAGCTCGTTGTTAATGGTTACACTGATGCTAGTTGGAACACCGATCCGGATGATTCTAAATCACAATCTGGATATGTATTTACTTTGAATGGAGCATCAGTTAGCTAGAGGAGTGCAAAGAAAAGCGTTGTGGCGAGATCTTCAACTGAATCGGAATACATGGCTGCTTCAGAGGCTTCACAAGAAGAGATATGGATGAAAGAGTTCATTACAGAGCTGGGTGTGGTTCCAAGTGCGCTAGACCCAATGTCTATCTACTGTGATAACATGGGCGCCATAGCCAATGCGCAAGAACCAAGGTCACACAAGAAGCTGAAGCACATCAAGCTATGTTTTCACGCTATTCGAGAACATGTCCAAGATGGGGACATAAAGATTTGCAAAATACACACAGATCTGAATGTGGCGGATCTGTTGACTAAACCTCTTTCGAGGGCAAAAAATGATCAACACCAAACTGCCATGGGTGTTCGGTATATTACCATGTAATCTAGATTAGATGACTCTAGTGCAAGTGGGAGACTGTTGGAGATATGCCCTAGAGGCAATAATAAATGTAGTTATTATTATATCTTTGTGTTTATGATAAATGTTTACATTCATGCTATAATAGTATTAAAGGAAACATTAATACTTGTGTGATTTGTAAACTTAAATTGAAGTCCCTAGTAAAGCCTCTATATAATACTAGCTTGTTGGTTAATAAATGATTGTGGTTTCCCTATCATGAACATTGAGATGTTATTAACAACAAGATCATATCGTTAGGAGAATGATATGATGGACATACTCCTATAGATAAGCGTATCATAAAGATCAAGTCATTTTAATAGTTCAATTGCTATATGCTTTCTGATACATAGTAACCTAATTCCTTCGACCATGAGATCATGCATATCACCTTCACCGGAAGGATGCTTTTATGACATCAAACACCACACCGTAACTAGGTGGCTATAAAGGTGGCATTGAGTGTTCGGAAAGTATTGGTTGAGAAACATGGATCAAGAGTGGGGTTTGTCCATCCATATGACAGATAGATATACTCTGGGCCCTCTCGGTGAAATGTCATCCAATTAGCTTGCAAGCATGTGACTGGCTCACAAGGGATCACATATCACGGGAACGAGAAAAGAGTACTTATCACTAACGAGGTTGAACTAGGTATGAAGAGATACCGACGATCATAACCTCGGATAAGTAAACTATCGTGAGACAAAGGGAAATTGGTATCGTATGTAAGTGGTTCATTCGATCGCAAAGTAATCGTAGAAATATGTGGGATCCATATGAATTTCCAGATTCCTCTATTGGTTATTGTTCGGAGAAGTGTCTCGATCATGTCCGCATAATTCACGAACCGTAGGGAGACACACTTAAGGATTCGACGTTGTTTGAGTAGTTATGGAATGATGAGTAAGAGACCGAATATTGTTTGGAGTCTCGGATGGGATCCGGGATATCACGAGGAGATCCGGAATGGTCCGGAGAATAAGATTCATATAAGGAAAGTCCTGTTTTGGGGTTGGAGAATGGTTCCGGTGTTTTCATCGGGAATGTTCTAGAAGGTTCCGGAATGTCCGGCACTCCGGAGGGGAAGGGTACATGAATGTGTCATATCAAGTTGGAATGATTGCATCATGTACTAGGTGTCATCGCTGAACAAAATAAAGGGTTTAATCAAATCCTAGTTTGAAAAGTCAAACGCCAATTTGAAAAGTCAAACGGCTATTTTGGAAGGTGGAGGGGAAGTAGGAAACCTACTTGGGGAGGAGTTCCCTCCCTCCACCGCCGGCCCACTTGGGATCCGAGTTGGGGAGCGACACCCCTCCCCTTGGCCGGCGCCTCCCACCTATATAAGGAGGGGCAGGGCTGCCCCTCCTAGCACACAAGTTGCTCCCCTCTAAACCCTAACCCTAGCCGCCACCGCCCTCCATAGCCGCCGCCTAGGCCAAACCCTAGCCGTCGGCCTTGCCCCCTCCTTGGTGCGTCTAAACCCTAGAACACCGGGGGCTCTTTCATAGTCCACCATACTCGCTCCTGCTTAAGGCGAAGCCCTGCAAGATCTCTCCTCTACTTCCGGTACCACGCTGTTGTGCTGCCGGAATCGCGAGGAGAGTGCTACAACCTCCACTGCCTGCTGGAACAAGGGAGAGGAAGGTCTTCGTCGAGTATCGAACGTGTGACCGACTGCGGGAGCGCTGCCGGAACGCAGCGCCGGAAGTATCGTCTACGCGATCTTGAGATCAGGAAGAGTAAGACTACATCACCCACGAGAATCCGCTCTCGTTAAACACTTTGGAATCTTCGAGGGTGAGTTATTCCATCGACTCGTTGCTACAATCTAGTAGATAGATCTTGTCTTGTTTGTTTGTATGCGGTAGAAATTTTTTGTTTTCCATGCTACGAAACCCTACAGTGGTATCAGAGCCGTGTCTATATGTAGATCTGTTGCACGAGTAGAACACAATGGTCATCATGGGCGTTGATGCTTTTATTGCCGATTGCTTCTTGTGTACTTTGCATCTTGCGGGATGTTGGGATGAAGAGGCCCGGGCTAACCTTACATGACATCGTTCATGAGACTTGCTCCACGCTTAACATGCAACTTGTATTGCATAAGTGGCTTTGCGGGTGCCTATTTCTCCTAGCATAGTTAGGATCCAATTTACAACGGGTGATTAACAATACTAGTATCAATGTTGTGGTTCATGTTCGTAAGTTAGAACGACACTTATTGAAAGCCCCAAACCACGTAAAACATGCAAAGAAAGTAGAGGCGTCTAACTTTGTTTTGCAGGGGTGTGCAGTGATGTGATATGGCCATGATTGTGATTATATTTGATGTATGCAATGTTCCTTATTGTAAGTTGGCAAACGGCAGGAGCCATATGGTTGTCTTTAATTTATGTTAAGACCCGCGTGTCTATTCAAAGTAGTTGTAATAGTTGAAGCCGGTGGACGACAACCATGGAGAAGCGTCATTGACCTTGATGCAATGCCGGTGATGATGGAGATCATGTTCGTGCTTGAAGATGGAGATCGGAAGCACAAAGAAGAAAGGCCATATCATATCACATATTATGAATTGCATGTGATGTTAATCCTTTATGCATCTTGTATTGCTTAGTTAACGACGGTAGCATTATAAGATGATCCCTCATGCACATGAATTTCAAGTAATAAAGTGTTCACCCTTGGTTATCACCATTGCTAAAGATTGTTGTTTCGAAGCACCACGTGATGATCGGGTGTGTTAAATTCCGCAAGTGTATACAACGTGAGCAAGCCAGATTTGGTCATGCGGAAGCTAAGGTTTGATCTTGACGAGCCTAGTATGTACAGACATGGTCTCGGAACACGGATCACCGAAAGGTAAATCATGAATCATATAGTAGATATGATGAACATGTCGATTGTTCGCCATTGAAACTATATCAACTCTCGTGATGATCGGTTTTGATGTGGTGGATTTGGTTCGTGTGATCACTAAAACAATGTGAGGGATGTTGTTTTGAGTGGGAGTTCACCTAGATTAATTTAACTATTAATTAGAACTCAATTTGTCATAAACTTAGTCTAAACTATTGCAAATATGTTGTAGATCAATGGCGGCCCCTACCATCAATTTTAATGCGTTCCTAGAGAAAGAAAAGTTGAAAAACAATGGAAGCAACTTCGCGGATTGGTTCCGCAATTTGAGGATTGTCCTCACAGCTGGTAATTTGACCTATGTGCTAGATGCACCGCTGGGTGACCCGCCTGCAGCTGATGCTGCCGACGAAGTAAAGAATGTTTACCTCGCTCGGAAGACTCAGTACTCCATAGTTTAGTGTGCTATCTTGTATGGTTTAGAATCGGAGCTTCAGAAAAGGTTTGAGAATTCAGACCCACATGATATTGTCCGTGATCTCAAATTGATCTTTGAGACTCACGCGGCGATTGAGAGCTATGAGGCTTCTGAAAAGTTCTTTAACTGCAAGATGGAAGAGGGCAGCTCCGTCAGTGAGCATGTGCTTAAGATGTCTGGGCACACAAACAAACTTCAAAGCTTGGGTATAGTGATTCCTAATGCTTTGGGGATTTACCGTGTCCTCCAATCACTACCACCAAGTTACAAGAACTTTGTGATGAACTACAATATGCAAAACATGAACAAACAGTTGCCAGAACTCTTTGCTATGTTGAAATCTGCAGAAGTGGAGATCAAGAAAGAGCACCAAGTGTTGATGGTCAATAAGACCACCAAATTCAAGAAAGGCAAGTCTAAGCAAAAGGGACACTTCAAGAAGGGTGGTAAGAAAGTTACCACGCCAACGAAGAAGACCAGGGCTGGACCTAAGCCTGATACTGAGTGCTTTTACTGCAAGGGAGAAGGTCACTGGAAGCGGAATTGCCCAAAGTACTTGGCGGATTTGAAGAACGGCAACATCAAGAAGAAAGGTATATCCGATATACATGTTATTGATGTATATCTCACTAGTACTCGTAGTAGTGCCTGGGTATTTGATACTGGTTCGGTTGCTCATATTTGTAACTCGAAACAGGTGCTGCAGAATAAACGGAAGCTAGCGAAGAACGAGGTGACGATGCGCGTGGGAAACGGATCAAAGGTTGATGTGATCGCGGTTGGCACGCTACCCCTTCATCTACCATCGGGATTAGTTTTATACTTAAATAATTGTTATTTGGTGCCTGCGTTAAGCATGAACATTATATCGGGATCTTGTTTATTGCGAGACGGTTACTTGTTTAAGTCCGAGAATAATGGTTGTTCGATTTATATGAGTAATATGTTTTATGCACATGCACGTTTGATAGATGGTCTATTCTTATTGAATCTCGATAGTGGAAATACACATATTAATAACATTGAGGCTAAACGTTTGAAATTGAGCGATAACTCGACCTATATGTGGCACTGTCGTCTTGGTCACATTGGAGTGAAGCGCATGAAGAAACTCCATTCCGATGGACTTCTTGAATCACTTGATTTCGAATCACTTGAAAGATGCGAAGCATGTCTGATGGGAAAAATAACTAAGACTCCATTTTCTGGTATGATGGAGCGAGCTACGGACTTATTGGAAATCATACATACCGATGTGTGTGGTCCAATGAGTGTAGCATCACGCGGTGGTTATCGTTATGTTCTTACCTTCACGGATGACTTGAGTAGATATGGGTATATCTATTTCATGAAACATAAGTCCGAAACTTTCGAGAAGTATAAGGAATTTCAAAGTGAGGTGGAGAATCAACGTAACAAGAAGATTAAATTTCTACATTCTGATCGTGGAGGTGAATATCTAAGTTACGAGTTTGGCGAGCATTTGAAGAAATGCGGAATACTTTCACAATTGACACCGTCGGGAATACCACAACGTAATGGTGTGTCTGAACGTCGTAATCGAACTCTCTTAGATATGGTTCGTTCTATGATGTCACTTACAGATTTACCGCTATCAATTTGGGGTTATGCATTAGAAACAGCAGCATTCACTTTAAATAGGGCACCATCTAAATCCGTTGAAACGACACCGTATGAATTATGGTTTGGGAAGAAACCTAGATTGTCGTTCCTTAAAGTTTGGGTTTGTGAAGCCTATGTAAAGAAGTTACAGCCGGACAAGCTTGAACCCAAAGCGGAAAAATGCGTCTTCATAGGATACCCGAAGGAAACTATTGGGTATACCTTCTATCATAGATCTGAGGGCAAAATCTTCGTTGCCAAGAATGGATCCTTTCTAGAGAAGGAATTTCTCTCGAAAGAAGTGACTGGAAGGAAAGTAGAACTCGACGAGGTTGTCAAACCTTCTCTCGAACTTGGGAGTAGCGCAGCACCGGAAGAAGTTCCTGTGGTGCCTGCACCAATAAGAGAGGAAGCTAATGATGATGATCATGAAACTTCGGTTGTAGTTGCTACAGAGCCTCGCAGGTCAACGAGAACTCGTACCACTCCAGATTGGTATGATCCCGTTATGAGTGTCATGTTGGTGGACAACACCGATGACCCTGCGACATATGAGGAAGCGATGATGAGCCCAGATTCCAATAAATGGCAAGAAGCCATGAAATCCGATATTGGATCCATGTACGAAAACCAAGTATGGACTTTGGTGGACTTACCGGATGGCTGGAAGGCCGTCGAGAACAAATGGATTTTCAAGAAGAAAACATATGCTGATGGTAATGTTACTGTCTATAAATCTCGACTTGTCGCAAAAGGGTTTCGACAAATTCAAGGAGTTGACTACGATGAGACTTTCTCACCGGTAGCAAAGCTAAAGTCTGTGAGGATTATGTTAGCAATCGCTGCATATTATGATTATGAGATATGGCAGATGGATGTCAAAACAGCATTCCTCAATGGAGACATTGATGAAGAGTTGTATATGATGCAACCCAAAGGTTTTGTCGATCCTAAAGATGCTAACAAGGTATGCAAACTTCAACGATCCATCTATGGATTGAAGCAAGCATCCCGAAGTTGGAATCAACGTTTTGATAAGGTGATCAAAAGTTTTGGTTTTATACAAACTTATGGAGAAGCTTGTATTTACAAGAAAGTGAGTGGGAGCTCTGTAGCATTCTTAATACTATATGTAGATGACATATTGTTGATTGGGAATGATGTAGACCTTCTTAATAGTGTCAAGGAATATTTGAATAATAGTTTTTCAATGAAGGATCTTGGCGAAGCAGCTTACATATTGGGCATAAAGATTTATAGAGATAGATCGAGACGCCTAATATCATTGTCACAAAGTACATATTTGGACAAAGTTCTAAAGAGGTTTGGAATGGAAGATAGCAAGAAAGGGTTCTTGCCCATGTTGCCTAACACGACCTTGAGTAAAACTCAAAGTCCGACATCGGCAGAAGATAGAGAAAGGATGAGTAAGACTCCCTATGCCTCAGCCATAGGATCTCTAATGTATGCCATGCTATGTACTAGACCCGACATTGCATATGCTGTTAGTTTAACTAGCAGATATCAAAGTGATCCAGGAGTGGACCATTGGACAGCATTCAAAAACATCCTTAAGTACTCGAGAAGAACTAAGGATATGGTTCTTTCTTATGGAGGTGATGAACAGCTCGTTGTTAATGGTTACACCGATGCTAGTTGGAACACCGATCCGGATGATTCTAAATCACAATCTGGATACGTATTTATTTTGAATGGTGCAGCAGTTAGCTTGAGGAGTGCAAAGCAAAGCGTTGTGGCGAGATCTTCAACTGAATCGGAATACATGGCTGCTTCGGAGGCTTCACAAGAAGCGATATGGATGAAAGAGTTCATTACAGAGTTGGGTGTGGTTCCTAGTGCGCTGGACCCAATGCCTATCTACTGTGATAACATGGGCGCCATAGCCAATGCGCAAGAACCAAGGTCACACAAGAAGCTGAAGCACATCAAGCTACGTTTTCACGCTATTCGAGAACATGTCCAAGATGGGGACATAAAGATTTGCAAAGTACACACAGATCTGAATGTGGCGGATCCGTTGACTAAACCTCTCCCGAGGGCAAAACATGACCAACACCAAACTGTCATGGGTGTTCGGTATATTACCATGTAATCTAGATTAGATGACTCTAGTGCAAGTGGGAGACTGTTGGAGATATGCCCTAGAGGCAATAATAAATGTAGTTATTATTATATCTTTGTGTTTATGATAAATGTTTACATTCATGCTATAATAGTATTAACAAGGAAACATTAATACTTGTGTGATTTGTAAACTTAAATTGAAGTCCCTAGTAAAGCCTCTATATAATACTAGCTTGTTGGTTAATAAATGATTGTGGTTTCCCTATCATGAACATTGAGATGTTATTAACAACAAGATCATATCGTTAGGAGAATGATATGGTGGACATACTCCTATAGATAAGCGTTGCATAAAGATCAAGTCATTTTAATAGTTCAATTGCTATATGCTTTCTGATACATAGTAACCTAATTCCTTCGACCATGAGATCATGCATATCACCTTCACCGGAAGGATGCTTTGATGACATCAAACACCACACCGTAACTGGGTGGCTATAAAGATGGCATTGAGTATTCGGAAAGTATTGGTTGAGACACATGGATCAAGAGTGGGATTTGTCCATCCATATGACGGATAGATATACTCTGGGCCCTCTCGGTGGAATGTCATCCAATTAGCTTGCAAGCATGTGACTGGTTCACAAGGGATCACATATCACAGGAACGAGAAAAGAGTACTTATCGGTAACGAGGTTGAACTAGGTATGCAGAGATACCGACGATCATAACCTCGAATAAGTAAACTATCGTGAGACAAAGGGAAATTTGTATCGTATGTAAGTGGTTCATTCGATCGCAAAGTAATCGTAGAAATATGTGGGAGCCATATGAATTTCCAGATTCCTCTATTGGTTATTGTTCGGAGAAGTGTCTCGATCATGTCCGCATAATTCACGAACCGTAGGGAGACACACTTAAGGATTCGACGTTGTTTGAGTAGTTATGGAATGATGAGAAAGAGACCGAATGTTGTTCGGAGTCTCGGATGGGATCCGGGATATCACGAGGAGATCCGGAATGGTCCGGAGAATAAGATTCATATAAGGAAAGTCCTATTTCAGAGTTGGGGAATGGTTCCGGTGTTTTCATCGGGAATGTTCTAGAAGGTTCCGAAATGTCCGGCTCTCTGGAGGGGAAGGGTACATGAATGTGTTATATCAAGTTGGTATGATTGCATCATGTACTAGGTGTCATCTCTGAACAAAATAAAGGGTTTAATCAAATCCTAGTTTGAAAAAGTCAAACGCCAATTTGAAAGTCAAACGGCTATTTTGGGAAGTGGAGAGGGAGGTGGAAACCGAGTTGGGGGAGGAGTTCCTCCCCTCCACCGTCGGCCCACCTTGAAGCCGAGTTGGGTAGGGACTCCCCTCCCCTTGGCCGGCGCCTCCCTCCTATAAGAGGAGGGGCAGGGCTCCCCCTCCTAGCACACAAGTTCCCTACCTCTAAACCCTAACCCTAGCCGTCGTCACCCTCCATAGCCGCCGCCGGCCTGGGACATCTCTCCGCTGCCTAGGTCAAACCCTAGCCGCCGGCCTAGCCCCCTCCTTGGTGTTTCTAAACCCTAGAACACCGAGGGCTCTCTCATAGTCCACCATACTCGCTCCGGCTTAAGGCGAAGCCCTGCGAGATCTCCCCTCTACTTCCGGTACCACGCCGTTGTGCTGCCGGAATTGCGAGGAGAGTGCTACAACCTCCGCTGCCTGCTGGAGCAAGGGAGAGGAAGGTCTTCGTCGAGTACCGAACGTGTGACCGACTGCGGGAGCGCTGCCGGAACGCAGCGCCGGAAGGATCGTCTACGCGATCTTGAGATCGGGAAGAGTACGACTACATCACCCATGAGAATCCGCTCTCGTTAAACACTTTGGAATCTTCGAGGGTGAGTTATTCCATCTACTCGTTGCTACAATCTAGTAGATAGATCTTGGCTTGTTTGTTTGTATGCGGTAGAAAATTTTTGTTTTCCATGCTACGAAACCCTACAATAAATAGACCCCTTCTTCCTCCTTAGGCTGGTTGCTTGCATTCTCTCTCTCCTCCATTGTTTTGACCTTCAAGAGCTTGCATTTACTCTTAATCTCTCCCATATTTCTTGAATCTTTGGGGGGGATTTTAAAGGGGAGATCTAGATCTACAACTCCACCAATACATCTCTCCTCTATGTGAGGGGAACATATTGGGATCTAGATCTTTGGGTTTCTTTTGTGGATTACCTCTTGTGTTCTTTCTCTCTTATTCTCCCACTATCTTTTGTAGCTTTTGTGTAATTTGGGAGAGAAGTACTTGAGCACTTCCTGTGTTCTTGCCATTGCAATTGGTGCATCGGTTTGAGTTCTCCTTGGAGGATTTGGTGAGTGAAAGTTGAGAAGCTTTTTACTCTTGGGTTCTTTGAACCCTAGACGGTTTGTTGGTGTTGCAGGTTGTAGCCTTGGTGGCGTTTGTTGGGATCCTCCAATTAAGTTGTGGAGAAGTGCCCCAACCTTGTGAGAGGTTCCGGTTGCCACCGACAAGTGCACCGATAGTGGAAGTGTGGATCGATCCCTTTGGGGTGAGATTCACCGGAGAATAAGGGAGGCCTTTTGTGGCGTAGGTGGTTTGATACCACCCCCTATCCAACGAGACGTACTCTCTTTATGGGAGGAACTCGGTAATAAATCATCGTCTCCGCGTGCCTCGGTTATCTCTGTACCCGAGCTATTTACTTACGCACTTTACTTTGTGATAGCCTTCGTGCTTGAATTATTATATCTAGCTATCACATAGTTGCTTGTTTTTCTTAGCATAAGTTGTTGGTGCACATAGGTGAACCGTAGTTTATATAGGTTTTGTGCTTGACAAAGTAAACGCTAGTTTTATTCCGCCTTTGTTAAGCCCATCTCGTAAAAGTTTTAAACCGCCTATTCACCCCCCCCTCTAGGCGGCATCTGTATCCTTTTCACCTAGGCGCGACCAGAGGTGGGTCCACGCCTGGCAGGGGTGTGGGCCCCCTAGACCCCTTCTCCGTCTCGTCTTCTCGCTCCATGGGTCTTCTGGTGAAATATAATTTTTGGCATATTTTCTAGGATTTTTCCTGATAGTTGATTTTCTGCACAAAAACAAGACACCAAGGTAATTCTGCTAAAAACAACGTCAGTCCGTGTTAGTTGTATCCAAATCACACAAGTTTAGAGGAGAAACAATAGCAAAAGTGTTCGGGAAAGTAGATACATTTTGGACGTATCAACTCCCGCAAGCTTAGCTTATTGCTTATCCTCAAGAAATTCGGTTGAAAACTGAGTGCGATAAAAGAACTTTCATGAACACATTTTCTTCATATGATGTATATATTCTCAGCACAGGAGTAGATGCTTAAACCATTCATAATAAGAAGTATGCAACCAAGTCTACTCAATAGTCATTGCAAGCTATGAAGAGAAACCAACTCAATAATAATAATAAGTATCATGGAACATAAACATAAACAACATTGCAATGCTCATAGTAAGGTATGATAGAGTGGTATCTCGCTTGCCTTTGTTTGTAGAGCACAATATAAATGCTAAGGCACCTTTGAAGTTCAAGTGAAGACTAGAGGTAAAAATATCAGAGATACAAGCATCAAAGTCATGACATAATTAACCAAGTTTTGTGACAAACACAAGAATGACAACTATGCTCTCAAGAAGGTCCTCATAGAATAAGTGGTGACTCAACAAGGGAGTGAAAACGATTTTGAAAAGTTTGAAAGGCTTCCTAATGCTAAAAGGAAGGTACTCATTAGATTTGAGCTCTCATTGCCCCTATCATAGGCATCTTCATGTGGTTAAGGTGAAAGCGAGGTCCAATCTGAGTTATATGCTTGACAGACCATAAAATGGAAATCCCAAGTCCCTTGAGTACGAGAGTCGCTCCGCATGCTACTCAACTTTGGTTACCTGCAAGTTCTTGTCATTGTACATACATGCATATCATAGAGAACCGCTAACGGGGTACCCCTTGCACGTGATACATGAGCTATCCCGTGATCAAAATGACAAGGCAAGCAGACAATGAGCATCTTAGCGATCTTTTTATTTACTATGTGCATAGCTTTTATTGAGGATGCTTCATAAATGCTCATTATGGTGATGCTGCAAGTTTCCACCATGATTAGGCATGGCTTAGGCTAGCGGCCCAGGCGTTTCTCTAACACAATGTATAGACTCCATGAACTTGCAAGCTCCCCTTTTATTTCACATCGTCGACATCCGTAAACAAAAGAGCAAAGTATCAACTGGATAGGATATACAAATAGTGTTGAAAGCGTTCCCCGTGATAGCACGGTTCTGTTGACTCCCAGCATATAATTTGCAAGCATATAACTTTCATGGACAAGTCACAATAGTTCAGGATTATTAAGTGCAAGGAATAAAGTGTGCCATCAAGTTTGTGAGAGATTTACTAACTAACTTTCTCAAAATAGACAAACATTTTATTTGGAAGAAAACAAGGCATATAGAATATGCACCGAAATAGCAAACGATGCTAATAGGTAGGTATGGTGGATACAGTTGGCAATAATAGTTTTGGGGAGTTGGAAGCACATGTAGATCTCATACTCAGTGCAAGTGAAGGCTAGCAATAGAGAGGGAGCGACAAACGAGAGAGCAATAAGTGTCATAATCATGCTTGCAACAAAACATGACCAATTATGGCATGAAAGTGATACAAGAACTCTGAGGCAAAATAAATCATCGAGGCTTACTGACTATTGTTTAGTCATATGCATGCGTGAGCATGTGCCAAGTCGATTCACATGAAACTTCCAGAGGAGGATACCACGATATCATACCAAAATATGAATAAAACAATGCAAGCAAACATTCATATCACATGCTACAAACTATTAACAAGCTGGAGCTAATCATAGACAAGCAAAAACTACTAAGCATCCATCAGTAACATACTCCTTACAATGAACAGTCTAGGCATGCTCACAATGATGAGTATATGTACAAAAATGAAAACAAATAGAGTTCGTTACCAGCCTCTTACCACTCCTCAAGTTGTCTTAATCTTCATTATTGCCCTTCACTTGTGTGACTTGAATAATAACATGAAACCAAAACTCCACTGAGGACGGCTAAACCCTGCAAAGAACTCACAAAACGAAAGAAGAAGAACAAATATTTTTGGTGTTTTCGATTTTTCAAACAAGCCAACAAAGCAAAAACAAGCAAAGCAAAAACAAACCAAGCAAAGCAAAATCTTTTTGGATTTTTCTTTTAAGGCAAACCAAAGCAAAGAAAAAAAAGAAACAAACCAAGAGAACAACGAAAATATTTTTGGTATTTTTGTGTTTTTGAGAAAGAAGCAACAAGAACCAAAAAAAAAGCGAAACAATGGATATACAAAGAACCGACCGAACATGATATATATTTGAGTGTGATGTCGGTATACCTCCCCCTAAGCTTAGGCTTTTGGCCTAAGTGGGGCTCAATCCCATGGTGTCCAAGTAGGTGCACCCCTGTAGTATGAAGAGGAGGCTCTCTCGTCCTGGTACGAGCTCGAGGACTCCCCTGTGTAGTGTACAGTGGGGTCGTAAGAGGGCGCTTCCTCCTGATAGCGTCCATAGAAGCTAAGAGAGTGCAGCTTGTCATCCATATCCTCCTTGGAGCGTGATAAAGGTCCCTGTGAAATACTGAACAAAGTGGTTTGGGGTAGAGGGATCTCTCTCTTCCTTATCAATAAACAACATTTTATAGACCAAGTTCTCAAGGGTAGAGCCATAAGTGACAAAGTGGTGCGCCGTCATGGTAGCAAGATCAAGCCTCTGAGGAGCCAAAACTGTATCATTTGGATCAACAACAATGTCCAAAGCAGCAGCAACACGCACAACAATAATTCCCCCATAAATGGGTCCCTTAGCAGTTAAATGACGAGCAATGAGAGAACCAAGATTGTACTTGGTATCATTGTTGAGCGCAGCAGCTAAGAAAGCCAAATGATAGCTGGAAATATTACTAGTGTTCTCCCTACCAAGAACACTTGTGGCAAGATGGTAGGTGAAGTACCTGATGGCTGGAAGCTGAATGTTTCTTATCTTTCCCCGTTGAGCTCTATGGTTATCATCACTGGTTATTCTGTGATAGAGCTCCAACAAATCAGCGGGTTGAGCTAGAATCTTCTTTGCTGATCCAGCTGTACCAAGTCCCAGTGCCTCACAAAATTTCTTCAGAGTCATATGGTAAGACCTGCCATAAATTTTGAAAGAAACATCGGGATTGAACATGCTGTTAGTAAAGGAGAAGTTCTCCACAAATGTTTTAGTGAGCGTAGCATATTGCTCGCTCTCATACTGCATAAGACTTGTTAGACCAGCCCTCCGAACCAAGGTCATAAAATCATTAAGAATCCCAGCAGCCTGCAAGAAGGTTTGGCAAGGAAAGGCAGAGGGGTGCGCATCCCCCTCATCTCCCTCGTCACCGAATCTCGGAGTGATGAGATCCTCATTGTATGAGGGCCAAGCACGGGAGGATGATCTTGAAGGCCTTGTCCTTCTAGGTGCATCACTCTCAAATATCTCTCCAAATGTGTGGTTGTCCATGACCACTCTATTCAAGGAGCAATCCCTCCAAAAATCAGCAGCAAAGATGGGCTGAGCAAAAATAAAGGTTTCATCCACTCACAAAACTTGTTGTAGTGTTCTTCCTCCTTTGACTTATGTTTCTTACCTGGAAAAGGCATAGGTTTCTGTACCCAAGGTTCTCTCTCACTACCATGTTTCTTAGCAATAAAATCTTCCTTTGTGTACCTAGTGTTCTTAGTGTGCTTCTCAGGTTCTTCCTCAACTTCCTCCTTATCAGGAGCATCATTTTTATCATTACCACTCTCAGTTTCAGCATCAGAGACAGATATACTATTAGGATCTACAGCAGGTTCAAGGGGTTCCTCAACTAACTTATGTTTCTTTTTCTTTCTCTTACAAGGACTACCACTACTTTCACCTTGCTGAGAGTCCTGCTCAGTCCTTTTAGGGTGTCCTTCAGGATATAAAGGATCTTGAGTAACTATACCACTCCTAGTTATAATTCCATAAGCATGTTTATCTCCTGAGGCATTGACTAGCATATCTTTTTGTACCTTAGCAAGTTGATCGAGTTGGGTTTGAACCATTTGAAAGTGTTTACAAAGCATTTTAATATCATTAGAAGTTCTTTCCACAATATCTTTCAACTCATTGATAGCTCTAGAGTTTTCTAATAAATGATTCTGAACTTGTTTATTAAAATTACCTTGTTTAACAATAAAAATGTCAAAGTTCCTCTAAACATTGATCAGGAGGCTTACCATAAGGAATATCACCTTCATCAAAGTGTTGGAGAGAGTGTACCTCAATAGTGGATGAGTGGGGAATTGGCTTACATAATTCTTCTATAGGAGGTAGATTCTTCACATCTTCAGCTCTAATACCTTTCTCCTTTAGACATTTCTTAGCTTCCTTCATCACTTCATCATTTAATGCAATAACTCCCCTCTTCTTTGGTGCTGGTGTTGGAACTGGTTCAGGCACAACTGGTTCAGGAGTAATAGGCTCAAGTGTATTTAGCTCAGTTGAAGTCCAATCATCATAATTCTTGCTTATTTTAGCCATCAATTCTTTAGCATCTGTAGGAGTTCTTTTCCTGAAAACACAATCAGCAAAGCTATCTAGGTATGTCATAGATTCATCAGTTAGTCCATTATAATAAATATCAAGAAGCTCATTTTTAGGTAAAGGACATCCAGGATGTGCATGAATCAAGGCACAAAACCTTGTCCATGACTCGGGCAATTTCTTTTCTTCTCCCTGTTTAAAATCAAAAAGTCTCTGCAAAGCAGCATGTATGGAACTGGGAGGAAAATATTTTTGGAAGAAAGAAGCAATCAAGCAATCAGGGCTATCAATGGAACCAGGAGGTAATCTGTTAAACCAAGCCCTAGCTTCTCCTTTTAGTGAAAAAGGGAAGATCTTGGTAACAAAGTACTTGCGCATCTTAAAATCGTCAGAGAATAAAGCACTCATAGTAGAAAGCTCATTCATATGAGCCACAACACTCTTATTTTCAGTCCCACAAAAAGGTTCTTTCTCAACAATGTCCAAGTAGGATAAATCAAGAGAGAAATCATAATCTTCATCTGTAATATCTATGGGAGAGGTGACAAACTTAGGATCAGAGGACAGTTTAGGCATAATAGTACGTCTAGCAAGGAGACTCTTAATAGCACTAGTACCGTGTGTGTTTCGGCACTCTTCAAAAAACTCATCAGTGAACTCAATGTAACCATCATTAATATCATAACTCTCTCTAGACTTAGGTGAGCTAACAAGTGTAACCGTGTCTTCACTAGGAGTTTCGGTATTTCCTAGACTAGACATAGTAGCATCTAGGAAAGGACCTAATGAACCACTTGCATCAAGCATAGTAGAAGTAACATCATGAGTATCAAAAGCAGTTTTAGATTCAGCAGTAGTAGCAGTGTGTGTAGCATGAGTATGTGGTGGTGGTGTAACAAGCTTACTTATCACAAATGATGAATCAAGAGCAACAGAGGTGTTTAGGACTGTACCTCTTCTTATAGTGGATGGTAAAATAGGGAACTTTCCATCACGAGACTTACCCATGATGAACGGAGCAGCAATGAACAATAATAGATCCAAGTGAACTTACAAATAAAGCTATGCTCCCCGGCAACGGCGCCAGAAAATAGTCTTGATGACCCACAAGTATAGGGGATCGCAACAGTCTTCGCGGGTAGTATTACCCAATTTATTGATCGACACAAGGGGAGCCAAAGAATACTTGCAAGCCTTAACAACTGAGTTGTCAATTCAGCTGCACCTGGAAATAGTTCTTGCTCACAGAAGTTTATCAGTAGCACAGTTTGTAGTAGCAACAGCAAAGCAACAGCAACAATGAAACATGAGCAATAGTAACAGTAACGGTAACAGTATGATTTGAGTGCGGTAGGCATAGGTATGGATGGACGGGCATTGCATGGACGAGTCTAAACATGTAACTTCAAGATCTAGGGCATTGCAGATAAATAATAATAAGCATCCAAGTACTAAACAATCTTAGGCATGTGCTCGAAATATAGTCATACGTGCTCGCAATGAGAACTTTCACAACATCTTCTGTCCAGCCAGCCCGTGGCAGCGGGGCCTCTAGGGAATTACTGGAAATTAAGGTTCTCCTTTTAATAGAGCACAGGAGCAAAGCATTAACACTCCGTGAACACATGTGATCCTCACACCACAACCATCCCCTTCGGTTGTCCCAATTATTGTCACTTTGTGGCCTTTAGATCCGGACAATGATATGTGTACACAACTTGCAGATAAGATCACAAACAATACTATCATAATGATTCAATAATAAGTTCAGATCTAAGATCATGGCACTCGGGCCCTAGTGACAAGCATTAAGCACAACAAGTTGCAACAAAGTCAAATAGCACTAATAGAGATACTAGGCACTATGCCCTAACAATCTTATTCAATTACATGATAGAACTCATCCAATCCCTACCATCCCCAAGCCTACGGCGGGGGATTAATCACTCATGGATGAGGGAAACATCGATGGTTGATGGAGAGGCATTGGTGATGACAACGGCGATGATCCTCTCCAAATTCCCCGTCCCGGCAGGGTGCCAGAACGGAGTTTCTGGATCCGAATCTTGGTTTCTGATGGTGGCGGCGGAGCGGAACTCTTCTTTGAAAAACTCGACCCTCGCTTGGTTTTTAGGTCAAGGTGCAACTTATAGGCGCAGAGGGAACCCGAGGGGGTTCCTGGGGTGGCTGCACCCCCCTAGGCGCGACCAGAGGTGGGCCCGCGCCTGGCAGGGGTGTGGGCCCCCAGGCTCCTTCTCCGTCTCGTCTTCTGGCTCCGTGGGTCTTCTGGTGAAATATAATTTTTGGCATATTTTCCGGATTTTTCCTGATAGTTGATTTTCTGCACAAAAACAAGACACCAAGGTAATTCTGCTGAAAACAACGTCAGTCCGTATTAGTTGTATCCAAATCACACAAGTTTAGAGGAGAAACAATAGCAAAAGTGTTCAAGAAAGTAGATACATTTTGGACACCATTCGGAGTTTCTACATTATTCGCAAACCGTAGGGTGACACACTTAAGGGATACCTACACCATTCGGAGCAAATGATATGCCAGAGAAAGAAAAAGAAAGCGTAGTAATTTATTTCACTAGACAACGAGACTGTTTCGAGTGAAATTGCTGGAAGTGTTTCTGCATATGAAATGAAATACTAGCAAGGGGTTATATGTGAATGTTTTTCCATTAAAGTAATTGACAAAACTCTGAATAAATAAAAGGATTTTATTTAAAGAGAGATTGCATTAAATTTGGTGGAAATATAATGGGATTTTTTAGTGGGATTTTGAGTGGAGAAATGAAGGGGCTAATTTTGAGTGGGAGATCCACCCACATAATGGAGGAAGGGGTGGGGGCAGCCACCATGGCCGTCGGCCACACCCCCTGGGGTGCCCCCCTCCTCCTATAAAAGCAACCCCTCTCCCTCTCTCTAACTCACACCTCATCGTGAAGGATCTCTCTCCCCCCTTTAGAATTTCCTTATGGTCTCGGATCAGCGAGATACATGTTCGCGGTGGCTTTTTCTGGAAGGATTTGTTGCTTCTGCTGCTTTGCTGGAGGGACGGCGCGGAGGTTGTCGGGGTACCCGGACGTGTGTGCGATCACGGATGCACCACTGTTTTGCGGTGCTGGGCTGGATGGTGCTGGACCTGCTGAACCGGATGGACTTCTTCTCGATCTTGAGATCGGCAAGCATTCGACTACATCATCCACGAGTACAACCTCGTTAACACTATTCGGTCTTCGAGGATATGCACTCTATGGATGTATATCCACCCGTTGCTTGTATCTAGTAGATAGATCTTGGTACATAGTTGTTCCCATCATAGGAATTTTTTTGTTTTCTATGATGTGAAACCTACAGCATGTCCACTACGGACAGTGATGGTCCTGTCAGTTCCCTTAAAAGTTGCCTAAAAGGTAATAAAGCAACATATTCGTTGTGTTCTTCCATTCTTTCCCATGATGAAAATGGTTATCTGCAACATGGATGTATCCCTGTGCTCAAAGTTGTCTCTGTCTGCATCTTGTTTTTGTGAAAGCCTCTATGACGCCATCTTGTTCTTTATTTCTTGTAGCACGGTGGTACATACCTGCGAACTTGCGGTGCTCCAGGTGCGGCAAACAACATGATATCCCCACATGCTGGAGGATCCGGCCAGTACCACTACTCACCAAACAAGCGCAAGGCCACTGCCCAGCTAGGAGGGACCAGCTTAAAGAGAAGGATATTTTTTCTTAATCCACTTACCATGGTGCGGTCTGATTTAATTATTATCTGCTTGGTGTCATGCATGCTTATCAGATGTTTAGAAACATGTGTGATTTTATTAAGTTAGGCACTGTGTTTATGTGAATCTAGATCTGGATCCGTCTCTGTCTCGTACACAGTCATATATATATGACTACTATGTACTGCATTGCACTGTTGAGCTTTGTTGCTATTTACTCAGATTGAAGGTGCTGATGCGGAGGCTGAGGCTATTGTAGAGGCTAGTAGATTGCTTATGACCCCACCAAAATTGGACATTGACTACACGATGAGGAAGCGCAAACACAGTACCCAGGTTGGAACTGACCTCTCTAAGAAGTGGGTATAATTTGGAAATTCACAATTTCACATGTTATGATTTTCCGTGCTATTGTTATCAGCTATACTTATCTTTACGCTCATCAGAAGTTCACAAACATCAAAGTTGTTTGCTTTTCAGGCAATTATTTTGTCTAATACTATTAGATTTACATGATATTTACATAATTTAACCTTTCCACTTAATTTCATTCAGTACCACGCACCAGCTACTCAGCCCGTTCTTCTACCATCCTCTTGTCAAGCTTGTGGATTGAAAGGGGACCCTGTATGCCCTTCCAAAGGCAGATGGGAGAAAAATGGTGCATGGACACCCTTCGTGAAGGGTACCAACGGTATCAGGTATGGATTCCAAGCGGTTTAGAATGACTTGATGTAATATCTTGTATCTCACTTTTCTTGTTGTCGTCTTACTTGTCTATCAATTTTCTCATGAAGGCTGTCCCTTATGTCACTCACCCTATTATAAACAAGTTGTTCGGAAACGACAAGTTTCTAACTTTGTATACCGAGGACCCCTAAGGTGTAACTACCTCGGTGAATTACGCTCCTAGTTACAAGCCTGGATGAGCGGAAATGGTTAAAATAGTACGGTGGGGCCCAAATGCCACTCACAGGTAGACCTTTCGGCCGTCCTAACCATTTCCAAACATCGGGACAAGAACGGGCGGCGTAATTGGCAGGCGAAGGGATCAACTACATACACAAATGAGTATGTATGCAAGCCACCATACAAAAGTTCTCAAAGCCATTCCATCTAAAAGAAATAGAAATATTGCAACGCCATACGGCAAGATCCAAATATCCTAAATAGATATAATAGTTTAGGATATCTCCTCATACATCAATCAACAGAGTATCAGGCGGAAGCGGAAGACAAGATCCGAGTACGGATAAGAAGCAAATCGGCATAAGATGCCCCATAAATAAACACATCCCGCCCACAGATCTCACGGATCCCTGTTCCCGGAATCTCTACACCGAATGATCGTTGCCCACATCGTCCGTCTCCTCCACCCAGTATCCGTCTTGCGAGTTTACCTGTTCATCTGAATCAAACAATTTATCGTGTGAGACCCTAGGGGTACTCAGCAAGTCTTTATGCCTCTAAAGGGGACACAACCTGGGGTGACGCAATTGCAGCAAAAGATAATGCCTAACAATTCTATAGATACTCGCTAACCATCCGCCTAACCAGAGATAGACGGATGTCCGTGAATTATTAACAACAGTTATAACGGTAATATCCACCGATCCATCCTCCTCCTCCTCGCTTACCGACGAGGAAGCGGACGAACAACCCCCATCCGTTGGCAGTTTTATTATCCATTCCATGAGTGTTGTTCTATTTACTAGTCAGGTACTTAGTCAAATTAACAGCGGTACTTTAGTTATACTTGTCTATGATCGAGAAACTGTGCTCCAAGTCATCCATAACCGCGGACACGGCTTTCAGAAAGTTTTACCTTGCAGGGGTGCACAAATAGCAACACACACTCGATCAACCTCGGAAAAACCAAATCAAAACCCAACGAGGCAGTCACGACAAAGCGATCACAGGATTCAGAAATATTTCAGGGGGCCACCCCATTAAGCTACCCGCAACGAAGCTGGCCGGCTACGAGACGGACTCAAGGTTTGTCTGGAGGCTGTAAACGACTGGGAACCCGAAAGTGTGACTGGGCTTGTCGATACAGCGAAAATGTGTCACGGACCTAAACAGTACAGGTGCATCCTCGCACAATCTTAAATAAAGCAGTAAAGCATGGCATAAGTACAGGATAGTAATAAAGCCCCAAACTAATTGTGGCCCCAAGAAATAAGAATGAATCAAGCTCTGGCTCAGGGGGGTTCATAAGCCTCCCGGATGTGGATAGCGCGAATATTCAAGGAACAGGAATCAAGTACTCGGGGTCCTACGGGACACAAGTGAGCCTGAAAAACCAAATAGCAAATATGGCTCACCGGTGCCACTTTCATTAGTTATCCCATTACTACTCAGGTTAAGTTGTTTAGGTACCTCGTTATCCATCAGACACTCACATACCCTACACATGCTGTTCTACGACTCGCATGGCTCAAACAACTCCTGTAGTAAAGGCTCATGGGATGGAGGAACAAGCTTCGGTGGGGTTTAAAAGTAAAGGCTATGCAGTACTTGGGATTCAGATTAATGCAATCGCGACTCAATGATGCAAGAATAAGATAGAGGCAAATAGGTAGTATATGTATGCAAGCATGTGGTAGTGCTTGCCTGGCAGCTCAGTTGAAGCGAGAGAAGGATCTGGGTAGTGCTCCTGGTTCTCTTGGTATATCCCCTGCTCAGCGTCTATTCGAAGAAGAACCAAACAAACAAGGGCCAACATAAATAAAGTGCGCAAGCATATGAATAAAATGCGACAAGCAAACAATCATGCCATGATGAATGATGCACAATTTGCATGGCAATGAAGTAGCATGGCATGGGTGAGGTGTGGAATACAAGAATAAATCAATTTATTGAGTTTTGGACTCATTTTAACCTCAATTAAGTTGCTGTATACTTTATATTTACATGATGCATGATGCAAAACAGAACATGGAATGCATAAACAGAAAGGTCTCGTCGAGCTAATCATTTTAGACATATTATTTGTTAAATTTGGACTTATAAAACAAAAGTTATTAATTAATTAAGGCAAAAGGGCATTTTATTGTAATTTTAAACAACTTGAAATTTAAAGTGTTCAAAATATATTTTGAATGGCATATTTGAATTCCTCACATTTTTCTGATTTCAAAACATATATTATTTGTATTATTTGGGTTTATATTTTAAAAGTTATTTGAAAACAGATTTGAAATTTGAATTTAAAATAAATTTGAAAAGATTAAATTAAAACAGATAAACAGAAATCATTTTATTACTCAGCTTGTCTTAGCCCTAGACGCTGACGGGTGGGGTCAAACGGAGTAGGGCCACACGCGCAGAAAAGGCTTTACTCACCTCGGCTGCTGCCAGCCACAGAGGCAGACAGATGGGGCCTGGAACCTCTGAGGCCCACGCGACAGCGGCGAGAGAGACAGAGGCTGATAGGTAGGGCTGAGGCTGGAGCGCGGGTTACGAACGGGAAAGGCCGGGGGTTTTTCTGCAAAAACGCTGGCGCGGATGACTGGTGGGGTCCTAAAGGAGTGCGGGATGACGAGATCAAAAAGATGGGGGGATTTTCGCTAAACTGCCACGACCACTGTGGATCTTCCCTGCGGACGGATCGGTGCTCGCACGCGCAGAGCGCGGCACGCGGGGCTCGAACTCGCGACGCGGCACGCGCGTAGACGGCGGCTACCACTGCGGCTCGGAGGGTTTGCTGGTAGGAGAGGGTCGCGCGGCTAGATATGCCTCTGCGACGCTACGGCGAGGAGAACCGAACGCGACGCCGACGCACAGAGGGCGTTCGACGGAGTGACCGGTGCGATCAGAGGGTAAGAGCGAGGAAGGGGGTGTCATGGAGGCTCAGCAGCTCACCGGGAGGTTGTTGGTGCGGTTGGTTCGGGCAGGGGAGCGGTCGATCGGCGACGAGGCAGACGCCGGGCGGAGCTAGGGTTTCGCTTCGGGCGGCGCTGGTTCTGGTGGCCTGGTTCGCCTCCTCCTCGTTGCCGTGTACAGGGTGATGCAGAAGACGGCCGTGGTCTTCCCCGACAACCGCGTCTGCACGCCCGCCTCCTTGTTCTGTAGATGGACGGCGACACCGAGAGCGGCGGCCGGGGTAGGCGGTGGTAGGGTAGATGGGGAGGGAGAAGTAGATGGGCACGACCCTGGGGAGATCTGGGAGAGGTAGCAGGTGAGAGAGAGGGAGATGATAGGGACGGGAGGGAAGAGGGGTGCCGAGGGAGGTGTGGTGGAGGGAAAAGGTGGCTCGGCCACCTTTTTCTCCTCTACACCCATGTGCTCGAACAGGGCAAGGGAGGGGTGGTCAGGCAGGGCAGGGCAGGTTCGGTGGGGGGCTCGGGCTGGAGGGCAGGCTCGGGCTGGTGGGGCAGGCTCGGCAGAGAGAGAGCTAGAGAGAGAGAGAGGGGTAGGCTCGGGTTAGAGCTAGGTTTGGCTAGGGGGAGACTCGGGTTAGGGTTTGGTCTTAGGTTAGAGAGGGTAGGTGAGGTGGTAGGGTTGGGGTTAGATCCTGGGGGTGGTGGCTCGGGTTAGAGGGAGGAGAGGAGGGGTCTTAGGGTTTGAGAGAGAGATTAGGATTAGAGGTAGAAAAAGAGAGAGGGGGATAGTTTAGGGTTTAGAGAGAGAGAGATTAGCTGGAGTGGTTTTTCTTTTGACAAGATCAAGCAAGAACATGCCAAGCTCAAACAAGATCTAGACAAGAAAAGAGAGGGTGAGATAAAAGGTGGTGAGGTATGGATGGAGATGGTCATAGGATTTTGGATGCTTGCATGCTTCAAGCAGATCAAGCATAAGAGGGGTAGAGGAAGATATGGGGAAGATCCACTCAATGATTCAAATAAAAACCAAAAGGCTAGAATGTGGTGGTTCTTGCATGGCCCATGCAAAACAATTAATGCCATGCTTAATCTTGTGAAAACAATAATATTTACATGGAATTATTCCTATGCATTCCCAAAAGTGGGATTAAGCCAAGCAAAAGAATTTAAAGGAAAGTTCCAGATGAAGTAGATGGAAATGATCACATTTGAAGAAAATTGGGACTTGCTAGTGTGTATGTGCCACTAGGTATTTAGTAAACCCAAAAATATCCCAACATGATAATATCCCCAAAACAACCCATATGGAAGCTAGGAAAAGGTTCCACTCACAAGGCATGCAAAGGTGGCCATGTGGCTCTCATAACCCAATAATGTGGAAACAATATGGTGCATATATGAGAGCATGTGGAGAAAGAATTGGATCCATCACAACCCACATGAGCTAGAGGTAAAACCCATAAAGTGCAAAGCTCATAATTAGTTGGATGGTGGAATTATAAGGTGGTGAAAGAAAGGTGGTGGAGTGGAATAAAAGATATGCCCCCAACTCAACTTGGGCATTAAACAATATATCAACAACCAAATACAATATCAAGAGGCAAATACAATTTACAATGCATATGAGAGAAGATCCAAAACAAAAAGGGTTTTATAGGATGCTCAAATGCAAGGTGGCATGATGACATGAGCATGATATGATTATGATGCAACAATTATATATATGAAGAAGCCATTATATTACTAGACCAAGTAGCATTACAATTGTTAGACAATTGGGATGCTACAACTCTCCCCCACTAAACAGGAATCTCGCCCCGAGATTCTAGGAAGAAGAAGAAGACTCAAAGAGGGTGGGATACTTGGCACGGAGCTCATCTTCACGTTCCCAAGTGGCTTCATCAACAGAATGGTGCGACCACTGCACCTTGCAGAACTTGATGGACTTGTTGCGAGTCCTTCTTTCTGCGAACTCAAGGATTTTTGTGGGGTGTTCTTGATAAGACAGGTCCTCTTGGAGATTGATAAGCTCATGGTCCACGGTCCTGCCGGGATCCTTGAAGCACTTCTTGAGTTGAGAGATGTGGAAAACATCATGGACCTTGAGTTTTTCTGGGAGCTCAAGAGCATAAGCAACTTCCCCTCTTCTTCCACGAATTTTGAATGGACCGATGTATCTAGAAGCCAGCTTTCCTTTGATACCAAAACGGTGCGTGCCTCTCATGGGAGTGACACGAAGGTAAACGAGATCACCAGGGACATACTCCATGTCAGTGTGCTTCCTGTCATAATTGCTCTTCTGGCGACTTTGAGCAATCTTCAGATTTTCAAGAATGATGTGCACCTTCTCCTCCGCTTGAGTCACAATGTCAGGGCCAAACAACATTCTTTCTCCTGCACCCGACCAACCAATCGGAGTTCTGCATTTGCGACCATAGAGAGCCTCAAATGGTGCCATCTTTAGACTTTTCTAGAAGTTGTTGTTGTAAGAGAATTCAGCATAAGGAAGACATTCTTCCCACTTCATGCCAAAAGAGATGACGCAAGCACGGAGCATATCCTCCAGAATCTGATTGATCCTTTCAACTTGCCCTTGCGACTGAGGGTGGTAAGCTGTGCTGAAGTTCAATTTTGTTCCCAAAGCATTTTGGAAACTCTCCCAGAACTTGGAAGTGAAGATGCTTCCACGGTCTGAACTGATCTCAAGCGGAACCCCATACAGAGAGACAATTCTGTTGATATAGAGCTCAGCCAACTGAATTGCAGAAATTGTTTCCTTGACGGGGAAGAAGTGAGCCACTTTAGAAAGCCTGTCAATGACAACAAAGATTGCATTGTTGCCCTTCTGCGACCTTGGAAAGCCAGTGATGAAGTCCATCTCTACTTTCTCCCATTTCCATTCCGGGGGTTTCAATGGCTGTAGAAGACCGGAAGGTTTCTGATGGACAGCTTTCACTCTACGGCAGACATCACACTCCAAGACATACTTGGCACAATATCGTTTCAAACCCGGCCACCAATATTGTGTTTTCAAGTCCATGTACATCTTTGTGCTGCCAGGGTGGATAGAAAGAACAGAATCATGCGCCTCCTTGAGAACTTGCTCTCTCAAACCCGGGTAATTCGGAACAAACATCCGGTGTTCAAAGAAAAGCGTGCCTTGGTCATCGACGTGGAAAGACTCATACTTCGGAAGCTGAAGGTTGGAGATGATCTTTCTGGTGTACGGATCACCAAGCTGAGAAGAGTGAACCTTTTCTTCCAAGAGAGGGGTTGCTAGAAGGTTCAGAAGATACCCTTGTTCCACAATTTCAAGGTTGAGCTGACGGAATTCCTTGCACAAGAGAGGCTTTTGTTCTTCCATCATGAGGTTGTTGACATAAGCTTTGCGGCTGAGAGCATCGGCCATGACATTAGCTTTGCCCGGAGTGTAGTTGATGGTCAAATCAAAATCATTGATTGCTTCAATCCATCTCCTCTGACGAAGGTTGAGATCAGGCTGAGTAAAGATATACTTCAGACTCTTGTGATCAGAAAAGATCTCACAACGGTTGCCAAGCAAGTAGTGCCTCCATACTTTCAAAGCAAAGACAACTGTTGCGAGCTCGAGGTCATGTGTAGGATAGTTGATCTCATGCGTCTTCAACTGTCGAGAGGCATAAGCAACAACTTGTTTTTCTTGCATGAGGACCGCACCCAATCCTTGCAAAGAGGCGTCACAGAATATCTGGAAGGGCTTGGATGTATCTGGAGGAACCAAGACTGGTGTGGAAGTGAGCTTCTCTTTGAGTGTCTCAAAGCTTACTTGACATGCAGGAGTCCAAAGGTATTTCTTGCCTTTCTTGAGGAGATCGGTAAGAGGCTTCGCTATCTTCGAAAAGTTCTGAACGAAGCGACGGCAATAACTAGCCAAACCAAGGAAACTCCGCACTTCTTTGACATTTACCGGAGGAAGCCATTCAACAATTGTCTTCACAGTTTCTGGGTTGACTGCAATGCCCTTGGCAGAGATGACGTGACCAAGATAGGTTACTTGAGGCAGCCAAAACTCACACTTGGAGAACTTTGCATACAAGCGGTTCTCACGAAGCTTGTTTAGGACACACCGAAGGTGTTCTTCATGTTCTTCCTTTGACTTAGAATAGACTAGGATGTCATCCAGATAGACCACAACGAACTTATCAAGATACTCCATGAAAACCGAGTTCATGAGCCTCGAGAAGGTGGCAGGTGCATTGGTGAGACCGAAAGACATGACCGTGTACTCATACAGGCCATAGCGGGTGGTGAAAGCTGTTTTAGGAACATCTTCCTTGCGAATCTTTATTTGATGATAACCACTTCTCAAGTCAAGCTTAGAGAACACCACAGCTCCAGCTAGCTGATCGAAGAGATCATTAATCCGCGGAAGGGGATATTTATTCTTGATGGTTTTAGCATTGAGAGCCCGATAGTCAACACAAAGTCTATCAGTCTTGTCTCGCTTCTTCACAAAGATTGTTGGGCTACCCCAAGAAGAAGTACTGTGTTGAATGAAACCCAACTTCTCTTGTTCATCAAGCTGTCGTTTGAGTTCAGCCAACTCAGCAGGACCCATTTTATAAGGCCGCTTGGAGATAGGAGCGGTACCAGGTTCAAGCTCAATTACAAACTCAACCTCACGATCCGGAGGCATACCTGGCAACTCTTCAGGAAAGACATCTGGGAACTCACAGACCACCGGAACACTCTGAATAGCTTCCATAGCATCATCATTCAGAGCCGCCAAAGAGAAAAGCTGGATAGCAGGAGTCAGACTTGGAGAATAGACTATATGGCCTTCAGGAATCTTCAGAGAAACCGAGCGTTCAGCACAATCAATCACAGCTGCATTTGTTGTCAACCAATCCATGCCCAAGATGACATCAATGTCAGAATTGCCCAGAACGATTAAGGACGCCGAGAACGAAGAACCACCAATCTCAATTTGATTGCCATGGCTGATATGAGCAGCCCTCATGTTTGAACCAGGAGATTGTACCACCAGACGAAGGAACCATATCCAGATCATGCTCATGCGCAAACTTATGCGAAGCAAAAGAATGCGAAGCACCAGAATCAAACAAAACTCTTGCAGGGACTGAGTTAACGGTAAGCATACCCATCACAACTCCAGGTGCATGCTCAGCTTGAGCGGCGTTGACACAGTTGGCACGAGCAACAGTAGACCCGGGCTTGGTGTTGATGTTGAGAGCCCCAGGTGGTGGTGCACGAACCAAAGGAGAGCTTGCCGCAGATCTTGGAGGTGGTGGAGGAAGAGCTTTGTTCTTCATCGGACAGTTCCAGTATTGATGCCCAGTGTTTCCACACGTGTAACAAGCACCAGGTGGACGTGGAGCAGAGTAGCCAGGGACTCCGCCAGGCGCTCCAGGGTAGTGGTGGTTGTAGCCCCTAGGAGCAGCAGTGAGGAAGTTTGGTGGCCTTGCCGCGAAGCTTGAAGGTCTTGGTGGAGCCGGGAGCGACGGTGGGGTGTTAGGAACCCAGACACGACGCTTAGAAGGAGTTAACATAGCTGAAGAGCTTGCTGCATCACGGTTGTGTTTCTTTGACTCCTCAAACACTTGCCTACTTGCTTCTTCCTACAGAGTTGTATGCTGAAGTTCCAGAAAAGACGCCGGCCTTGGATGTGTGATTGCATATTTAATCGATGCATTGAGCCCTTGCCTGAACCTCTTTTGCTTCTTCTTGTCATCAGAGATCTCATCGCCACCATAACGAGAAAGGTTCATGAAGTTCCTGATGTAGGTATTGACATTGTCATTGCCGTGCTTGAGGTTGAGAAACACTTCCTTCATCCTCTCCATGACAATTTCTGAGAGATACTGCTCTTTGAAAGCTCCAGTGAACTGTCCCCAAGTAGGCTGAAAACCAGTGCAGTTTGCCTTCAGGGTAATTCTCCCACCACAGAGCTGCATCTCCCTTCAGAAGGTGAGTGGCACACTTTACCCATTCTTGCTTAGGAACATCAGCAGTTGCCAGTAACCTTGACATCTCATGCAACCAATCATCAGCATCAAGTGGTTGATCAGAAACATCAAATTGGCGTGGGTTGAACTTCAGGAAGCTTTTGATGTCTCCTCGCTTGGGGGTGGAGGTAGCGGAACAAACTCATTCCTCCTGACACTTTCTTCAAAACGCTGCTGGTTCTGCTGCATTGGTGCCAAGGCATTGGCGATGCTTGACAATGCTGCCCCCAGTTCAGGTTGTATGTCCTCCTCAGAACGGCGTGGTGGTGCCATCCTGTGATTGATATAAAACACAAGTCAGTACTATGATGGAGAATAATAATAATCCACACTAGTACCAAAATGGAATTAACCAAGATTAAAGGATACAATTTACTAAGATGATATTAAAATATCAACAAAGTTCAAAGCACCTAGAAGATATTAAGCATATCGCACACGACTGAAAAGGAGTGTGGTACACAACTTAACAAAGAAAAATTTTCCGCAAATTTTGGCATGAAAATGCCAATAGATGCGCAAAATCACTTAACGAATCAAGATTAGTGACTCTACCAATTCAATATACAAGAGCGAATGATAAGAGTAGTGGTATGGTCACGACTCCATCCCGCACTCAAATCATTACTCCGCACATGAATAAGTATAACACATATCCCAACCCCTTCTTCTCAAGATGAACCTAAGGATTAGCAACTACGGAAACGAACACCCCAAACAAGATAACGTCGGATAACAAAGAGTAAGACAGATCGCGGCGGTATACAACGAATCAGATAGATCGCGTCGGTTTGCAAAAGCCTGTCGGTATGGAATGTACCAACAGTTGATAACCAAAAGGTCGATAACGATAACATGTTGGATGCAACAGATAGACAAGGAAATACACACACACACACTCACACACACAACCTATGGTACTACGGAATCCCAGAACACGTGAATCCTAGTTTGAATTTTTAAGAAGAGGATTGAAAACGTTACACTTCCTTACCAGAAAAGGGTGGGTGGGTGGTTAAGAAGAAAAGTGGAAGCAGTCCTACTCTCGCGTTTTGTTTTTCCCTAGTATACATAGCTACCAAAAATATTTGCTAGACTGACAACGACCATTTGGCTGAGACCCTGAAGGGCGGGATGGCTCTGATACCAATTGTAACTACCTCGGTGAATTACGCTCCTAGTTACAAGCCTGGATGAGCGGAAATGGTTAAAATAGTACGGTGGGGCCTAAATGCCACTCACAGGTAGACCTTTCGGCCGTCCTAACCATTTCCAAACATCGGGACAAGAACGGGCGGCATAATCGGCAGGCGAAGGGATCAACTACATACACAAATGAGTATGTATGCAAGCCACCATACAAAAGTTCTCAGAGCCATTCCATCTAAAAGGAATAGAAATATTGCAACGCCATACGGCAAGATCCAAATATCCTAAATAGATATAATAGTTTAGGATATCTCCTCATACATCAATCAACAGAGTATCAGGCGGAAGCGGAAGACAAGATCCGAGTACGGATAAGAAGCAAATCGGCATAAGATGCCCCATAAATAAACACATCCCGCCCACAGATCTCACGGATCCCCATTCCCGGAATCTCTACACCGAATGATCGTTACCCACATCGTCCGTCTCCTCCACCCAGTATCCGTCTTGCGAGTTTACCTGTTCATCTGAATCAAACAATTTATCGTGTGAGACCCTAGGGGTACTCAGCAAGTCTTTATGCCTCTAAAGGGGACACAACCTGGGGTGACGCAATTGCAGCAAAAGATAATGCCTAACAATTCTATAGATACTCGCTAACCATCCGCCTAACCAGAGATAGACGGATGTCCGTGAATTATTAACAACAGTTATAACGGTAATATCCACCAATCCATCCTCCTCCTCGCTTACCGACGAGGAAGCGGACGAACAACCCCCATCCGTTGGCAGTTTTATTATCCATTCCATGAGTGTTGTTCTATTTACTAGTCAGGTACTTAGTCAAATTAACAGCGGTACTTTAGTTATACTTGTCTATGATCGAGAAACTGTGCTCCAAGTCGTCCATAACCGCGGACACGGCTTTCAGAAAGTTTTACCCTGCAGGGGTGCACAAATAGCAACACACACTCGATCAACCTCGGAAAAACCAAATCAAAACCCAACGAGGCAGTCATGACAAAGCGATCACAGGATTCAGAAATATTTCAGGGGGCCACCCCATTAAGCTACCCGCAACGAAGCTGGCCGGCTACGAGACGGACTCAAGGTTTGTCTGGAGGCTGTAAACGACTGGGAACCCGAAAGTGTGACTGGGCTTGTCGATACAGCGAAAATGTGTCACGGACCTAAACAGTACAGGTGCATCCTCGCACAATCTTAAATAAAGCAGTAAAGCATGGCATAAGTACAGGATAGTAATAAAGCCCCAAACTAATTGTGGCCCCAAGAAATAAGAATGAATCAAGCTCTGGCTCAGGGGGGTTCATAAGCCTCCCGGATGTGGATAGCGCGAATATTCAAGGAACAGGAATCAAGTACTCGGGGTCCTACGGGACACAAGTGAGCCTGAAAAACCAAATAGCAAATATGGCTCACCGGTGCCACTTTCATTAGTTATCCCATTACTACTCAGGTTAAGTTGTTTAGGTACCTCGTTATCCATCAGACACTCACATACCCTACACATGCTGTTCTACGACTCGCATGGCTCAAACAACTCCTGTAGTAAAGGCTCATGGGATGGAGGAACAAGCTTTGGTGGGGTTTAAAAGTAAAGGCTATGCAGTACTTGGGATTCAGATTAATGCAATCGCGACTCAATGATGCAAGAATAAGATAGAGGCAAATAGGTAGTATATGTATGCAAGCATGTGGTAGTGCTTGCCTGGCAGCTCAGTTGAAGCGAGAGAAGGATCTGGGTAGTGCTCCTGGTTCTCTTGGTATATCCCCTGCTCAGCGTCTATTCGAAGAAGAACCAAACAAACAAGGGCCAACATAAATAAAGTGCGCAAGCATATGAATAAAATGCGACAAGCAAACAATCATGCCATGATGAATGATGCACAATTTGCATGGCAATGAAGTAGCATGGCATGGGTGAGGTGTGGAATACAAGAATAAATCAATTTATTGAGTTTTGGACTCATTTTAACCTCAATTAAGTTGCTGTATACTTTATATTTACATGATGCATGATGCAAAACAGAACATGGAATGCATAAACAGAAAGGTCTCGTCGAGCTAATCATTTTAGACATATTATTTGTTAAATTTGGACTTATAAAACAAAAGTTATTAATTAATTAAGGCAAAAGGGCATTTTATTGTAATTTTAAACAACTTGAAATTTAAAGTGTTCAAAATATATTTTGAATGGCATATTTGAATTCCTCACATTTTTCTGATTTCAAAACATATATTATTTGTATTATTTGGGTTTATATTTTAAAAGTTATTTGAAAACAGATTTGAAATTTGAATTTAAAATAAATTTGAAAAGATTAAATTAAAACAGATAAACAGAAATCATTTTATTACTCAGCTTGTCTTAGCCCTAGACGCTGACGGGTGGGGTCAAACGGAGTAGGGCCACACGCGCAGAAAAGGCTTTACTCACCTCGGCTGCTGCCAGCCACAGAGGCAGACAGATGGGGCCTGGAACCTCTGAGGCCCACGCGACAGCGGCGAGAGAGACAGAGGCTGACAGGTAGGGCTGAGGCTGGAGCGCGGGTTACGAACGGGAAAGGCCGGGGGTTTTTCTGCAAAAACGCTGGCGCGGATGACTGGTGGGGTCCTAAAGGAGTGCGGGATGACGAGATCAAAAAGATGGGGGGATTTTCGCTAAACTGCCACGACCACTGTGGATCTTCCCTGCGGACGGATCGGTGCTCGCACGCGCAGAGCGCGGCACGCGGGGCTCGAACTCGCGATGCGGCGCGCGCGTAGACGGCGGCTACCACTGCGGCTCGGAGGGTTTGCTGGTAGGAGAGGGTCGCGCGGCTAGATATGCCTCTGCGACGCTACGGCGAGGAGAACCGAACGCGACGCCGGCGCACAGAGGGCGTTCGACGGAGTGACCGGTGCGATCAGAGGGTAAGAGCGAGGAAGGGGGTGTCACGGAGGCTCAGCAGCTCACCGGGAGGTTGTTGGTGCGGTTGGTTCGGGCAGGGGAGCGGTCGATCGGCGACGAGGCAGACGCCGGGCGGAGCTAGGGTTTCGCTTCGGGCGGCGCTGGTTCTGGTGGCCTGGTTCGCCTCCTCCTCGTTGTCGTGTACAGGGTGACGCAGAAGACAGCCGTGGTCTTCCCCGACAACCGCGTCTGCACGCCCGCCTCCTTGTTCTGTAGATGGACGGCGACACCGAGAGCGGCGGCCGGGGTAGGCGGTGGTAGGGTAGATGGGGAGGGAGAAGTAGATGGGCATGACCCTGGGGAGATCTGGGAGAGGTAGCAGGTGAGAGAGAGGGAGATGATAGGGACGGGAGGGAAGAGGGGTGCCGAGGGAGGTGTGGTGGAGGGAAAAGGTGGCTCGGCCACCTTTTTCTCCTCTACACCCATGTGCTCGAACAGGGCAAGGGAGGGGTGGTCAGGCAGGGCAGGGCAGGTTCGGTGGGGGGCTCGGGCTGGAGGGCAGGCTCGGGCTGGTGGGGCAGGCTCGGCAGAGAGAGAGCTAGAGAGAGAGAGAGGGGTAGGCTCGGGTTAGAGCTAGGTTTGGCTAGGGGGAGACTCGGGTTAGGGTTTGGTCTTAGGTTAGAGAGGGTAGGTGAGGTGGTAGGGTTGGGGTTTGATCCTGGGGGTGGTGGCTCGGGTTAGAGGGAGGAGAGAAGGGGTCTTAGGGTTTGAGAGAGAGATTAGGATTAGAGGTAGAAAAAGAGAGAGGGGGATAGTTTAGGGTTTAGAGAGAGAGAGAGATTAGCTGGAGTGGTTTTTCTTTTGACAAGATCAAGCAAGAACATGCCAAGCTCAAACAAGATCTAGACAAGAAAAGAGAGGGTGAGATAAAAGGTGGTGAGGTATGGATGGAGATGGTCATAGGATTTTGGATGCTTGCATGCTTCAAGCAGATCAAGCATAAGAGGGGTAGAGGAAGATATGGGGAAGATCCACTCAATGATTCAAATAAAAACCAAAAGGCTAGAATGTGGTGGTTCTTGCATGGCCCATGCAAAACAATTAATGCCATCCTTAATCTTGTGAAAACAATAATATTTACATGGCATTATTCCTATGCATTCCCAAAAGTGGGATTAAGCCAAGCAAAAGAATTTAAAGGAAAGTTCCAGATGAAGTAGATGGAGATGATCACATTTGAAGAAAATTGGGACTTGCTAGTGTGTATGTGCCACTAGGTATTTAGTAAACCCAAAAATATCCCAACATGATAATATCCCCAAAACAACCCATATGGAAGCTAGGAAAAGGTTCCACTCACAAGGCATGCAAAGGTGGCCATGTGGCTCTCATAACCCAATAATGTGGAAACAATATGGTGCATATATGAGAGCATGTGGAGAAAGAATTGGATCCATCACAACCCACATGAGCTAGAGGTAAAACCCATAAAGTGCAAAGCTCATAATTAGTTGGATGGTGGAATTATAAGGTGGTGAAAGAAAGGTGGTGGAGTGGAATAAAAGATATGCCCCCAACTCAACTTGGGCATTAAACAATATATCAACAACCAAATACAATATCAAGAGGCAAATACAATTTACAATGCATATGAGAGAAGATCCAAAACAAAAAGGGTTTTATAGGATGCTCAAATGCAAGGTGGCATGATGACATGAGCATGATATGATTATGATGCAACAATTATATATATGAAGTAGCCATTATATTACTAGACCAAGTAGCATTACAATTGTTAGACAATTGGGATGCTACATAAGGCTTGCGGCAACTATATGATGTGGATGTCTCACTGACGATGGCCACCACCTATTTGGGTGGCCAAGGTTGGTCCAAGTATGTCCGTGAGAATGGTCTGAAGCAGGGGGATGAGGTAGCACTCAATTTTGGCAAGCCTGGGCAGATACTTGCAAGCCATCGTACACCTATAGACCAAAGGGCCAAGAACAAAGGTAGTACTAATTAATTTGCTTCTGTACTCATCACAACCTCTGATGACTTTCTTGCGACTAACTGTTCTGCACCATTGTCTTCTAATCGTATGACTTACCACTTGTGCAGTCCGCTTCGAGAAGGGTTCCAGCATCAAGCTACTGGCACCGGCACCGACCCCAGTTCTTGCAATGGCACCTGTTGGCCCAAGTAGGAGAAAGAATAGAGGTAGTAACTTAATTTGCTTATATACTCTGGTCACTATCTAGGAGTGTAAGAACCCATTTTGCATGTACACATCTCATATGCCTCTCTGACCACTCCTGCAGTCCCCTTACCTCCCCTCCAGAAGGTAACCAGCATCAAGCTACTGGTACTAGCACCTGCATAGACATAGGACCTAGTTCCTGCTCCAACACCTGTTGACCGAAGGAGAAAGATTGGAGGTAGTAGTAACTTATTATGCTTGTATACTCATCACATCCTCTGATCACTTTCTTGTGAGAAATTGTTGGAGTATAAGAGCCATTTTTCTTGCACACATCTCACATGCCTATACCATCCCTGCAGTCAGCTTACCTACCTGTCAGAAGAAATCTAGCGTCAAGCTGTTGGCGCCGGCGCCGGCACCGGTTCTGGCTCTTGCACTAGCCCCTCTTCAGTTAACTCCATAGGCACCAACTCCTGCACCAGCACCAGCCCCACCACAGGCAACATCACCATCTCCTGCACCAGTCCATGTTCCTGCACTAGCCCCAGCACAGGCACTAGCGCAAGCTCCTTGTCAGATCGTATCCTACACATGTGTCATATCAAGGTCGCACCGGATTATGTTACACATGTGGCGGCGGATAAACTGCTCTTAATGTCTTCTCAAGTTTCACATGATTCAGTTCATTGCTCTTATTAATTATGCATCTATCTCTTGCTTTGACTCAAAAATTGCTTAAGAGTGCCACAAAGCAACTCGAGGCCAGACGAAAGGGCACAATATTCTTCATGATGCAGAGTGAAGGAGTGCTAGACGAGGGACACTACACCATTAACTGGACTGATGGGCGCTTGGCAGGTACTTCTAGGTGGATCAAGTTCCGGAAAGCTGCCAAACTTACCATTGGAAGAATGGTCAAGGTCGATGTATCTCGATGCCATGATTGCAGCAGTCTGGTCATGCAGTTCCTAGCTGTTTAGCTCTTTGGTCGCATGCTATCATAATTAATTATGTAGCTATCTTATCTCCACTCATCATATATGAGTGGTAAAACTGTGATAACCTTTTGCTGGATTGGAGCTATGACTAGTACGTACTGGTATGGTATATTTGTATCTATATGACGGTTCCCTATATGACCAAGACCAACTATTATGACAATGATTGTGTTCCATATTAATATGTGAGGAGGAGGTTGCACACAAAAGCAGAACTGATCGTCAGTTTTGCTTGCTCCAGTGATTTCAGCGTGTTTGGAGAATAGGGAAAACTGATTGTTGGCATGGTTTTTAGAGATGAAGAAAGAACTGGTCGGTTCCCTCTATACTGCTATTGAATTTCAGTATTTGTATTGCTGAATCAGTCATTTTGAAATGCTACTGAATTGGTCAAGTGTCGCTGAATATGACTTAGGAATCTGTTGATATTTTCCGTGTCTAGTTCTGTACTGCTGAATCATTTAAATGCTACTGAATTTCTAAAAAGTACTGTCGCTGCTATTGGGCTGCTTGCACTAGAGCTTTTGCCTGTGTTTCATCGGAATCGTTGGTTGTGTTTTGGACAGTGATGAGAGACACATAGGGTAAAGATACAACATGATTTCACCAAGTGAAGTCATTGGATACCGGTGCAGTTTTGGTGCACGCGGTGTGTCTCTGGTTCTTTAGATATTTTTACATGAATATATCTGTCAAAACAAAAGAATTTTCGCCTTTTCCTACTCTGTCGGTGAGGTCTGGTTCCCTTTGTACTGCTATTGAATTTCACTGTTTGTATTGCTGAATCAGTCATTTTGAAATGCTGCTAAATTGGTCAAGTGCTGCTGAATATGAACTAAGAATCTGTCTATTTTCTTGGTCTTATTTTGTACTGCTGAATCAGTCAAATGCTACTGAATTTGTGAAAAGTTTTGTTTCTATGCTGGGCTGTTTGCACTAGAGCTTTTGCATGTGTTTCGTCGGAACCATTGGTTGTGTTTTGGACACTAATGAGTGTGATTTCACCAAATGAAGTCATTGCATACCAGTTCAGGCGCACGCGGTGTGTGACTCTGGTTCTTTTAATGTTTTTATGTGAATATATCTGTCAAAAGAATTATCGCTTTTCCCCCTCCGTCGGTGAGGTCTTTGTTGTGAATCCGGCGGATCCACGGTAGAATACAGAGTTTACTAACAACAAGATGAAAGCTAGTATCTTTTGATTTCTTTGTTGTAGTGGCAACGCACATAGTTATATGTTTGATATCTTGAGTTTGAATCCTCTGTGCTTGACAAATAGTTTTTTGGGTTTACATTATTTTCTTTGAGTAATAGTGATTTACAGAGAGGCTGACAAGGCGGACCCACCAGCCTGCAGCGTCACTCTTAATTTTCTTCTAGCAATATTGCTTTACATAGAGGCTGACATGGAGGACCCACCAGCATGTAGTGTCCCCCTTAATTTTCTGCTAGCAAAATTCTGTGCGGAGAGGCTGTATGGCGGACCCACCAGCCTGCAGCATCCCTCTTAATTTTCTTCTAGCAATATTGCTTTACGTCTTTTAAAAAAAAATCTTTACGGAGAGGCTTACATGGCGGACCTACCAGCCTGCAGCGTTTCTCTAAATTTTCTTCTAGCAATATTTCTTTGCGGAGAGGCTGACATGGCGGACCCATCAGCCTGCAGCGTCCCTTTTAATTTTCTTCTAGCAATATTGCTTTACGGAGAGACTAACATGTGGGAAATTGATATTTCATTAAAAGAAAAGATATTTCATTAAAAGAAAAGATACTGACATGTGGGACCCACCAGCGAGACCTTATATACGTGGTGCCACATCGAGCAATGTTGCCAAGCTCCAAAGAGGGAGCCACGAGCGAGAAAAAAAGTCTAGCATGCACATGTATCTTCCAATGAGAGGCTAACATGGGGGACCCATCAGCCTTTATAAACGGCTGATGCATCGAGCAACGTTGCCAAGTTCGAAAACACGGAGACACGAGCGTGCAAAAAGTCCAGCATGCACATATTTTTTCTAATGAGAGGCTGACACGAGGACCCACCGGCCTGTATAAACGGTTGATGCATCGAGAAATGTTGCCAAGTTCGAAACATGGAGGCGCGAGTGAGAAAAAAAGTCCAACATGCACACGTTCTTCTAATAAAATGCTGACATGTGGGACCCCAGAGCATGACCAAACGGAAGATTCGTCGAGCAACGCTATCTAGTTAGAACATGGTAGCACTATAGAAGGCACTATTTTTCTAATGTGAGGATGGCATATGGGACCCACAAGGCTAAATAAACGGCTAATGCGGCAAGCAGCGCTATCAAGTTAACACGGAGGCGCGACCGAGGGCAAAAAATCCATCATACACACGTTTTTACTAATGAGAGTATGACACGTGGGGCCCATCTGCATAATTATGCATTTGGCAGCGTTATCAAGTTCGGAACATGGTAGCGCGACCGTGGGCAAAAAATCCATCATACACACGTTTCTTCTAATGAGAGAATGACATGTGGGTCCAGATGCATGATTAAACGGCACCACCATCAAGTTCGGAAAAGGGTAGCTGGAGCGAAGGAAAAAATTCCATCATACACACGATTCTTCTAATGGGAGTCTGTCATGTGAGACCCAACATCGTGATTAACGGTAGATAGTTCGAGCAACGTTATCAAGTTCAAATTAGGGAGGCACGAGCCAAGGATTTTTTATCATGCACACGGTTCTTCTGATGAGAGGATGAAATATGGGGCCCAACTGCATGATTAAATTTTAGATGCATCTAGCAGTGCTATCAAGTTCGGAACATGGTAGTAGGAGCGAAGGAAAAAATTCCATCATACACATAATTCTTGTAATGAGAGGCTAGCATGTGGGACCCAACATCGTGATTAACGGTAGATAGATCGAGCAACATTATCGAGTTCATATCAGGGAGGCACGAGCTAAGGAAAAAAATCCATCAGACCACATTTCTTATAGTGTGAGGATGACACGTGGGACCCAGCAGCCTGATTAAACGGCAGATGCATCGAGCGATGCTATCAAGTTCAAAGCTGGGAAGGAAAAAAAATTCATCATACACATGATTCCTCTAATGTGAGGCAGACATGCGGGACCCAACAACCTGACTAAACATAAGAGGCATCGAACAATGTTATCGAGTTTAAATTAGGGAGGCGCGACCGAAAAGTTTGGTCCGCTAGAGTCACTGACGTCCGGGACCCACACGCAAAAAAAATACTTCGGTGAGTCAACATCTCAAGAGGAAGCGGAAATCTTACTTCTGTCACGCGCCCGACGAGCTTCCTCCATGTTTTAGCGGTTTCGTCGTACTAGAGGGGCGCAAAATCGGAAAAAAAGTTTTGCATCGGCCACGGTCGAGCCGAGATTTTCTTCCGGAAAGAGGCGCCTTCTCCAATGACCGACAGGCCCAGTCGTTGCAAAAGTAAACATTTCTTGTAGTGAAGGTATCATGTTGTCTGGGCCCTTAATTGGACAACAAGCATTAAGCATCCCACAAATAGTCAAGCACACATAATATAGTGATTAAAATCAATCATAAAATAATGGAAATTATATAGGCACATCATATCTCACCAATCCCTTACATCTCCCACGTCCAACAGAACTTACTCACACATGAGAGAATAAAGCATCATCGATATAATTAAATAAAGGGAGTTTTTCTAGATATTACCGTGATGATCCACAATAAGAATAGACAATAAATCTAACACAATTCAAGATGGGAAGAAACAATCTCAAACCCCAATATTGCAAGGTGGAGATCTTCTCTCTCTCAAGTACAAGTAATGGCTATGGGGGTGTGGTGGCTAGGAGGTCGAATATCATGGAGCGAGATGAAGAACGTCTTCCCCTTCTTCTCTGGATCTCTTCTTTCTCCCTTCTGGATGGAACGGCGGCTGCTGTGTTATGTTTTTGTGCTCGACCCGTTCATGAAAGTTGTCCCTTTTGACAAGAACAAGGTGGTGGCAACTATACGGCGGAAGAAAATATTACCGCCGTATAGTTGCCCGTTAAAGCTACTAGACGCCTTCCTCGTTTGCTTCCAAAAAGAGACTTGCTTGTTTTCGCCTGAATATTGTGTTTCTATTGTTCAAACCTTCTGTTGATGTTCAGAACCTGAAACATGAAGGGTTTCGTAGCATAGTAAATCAAAATTTTCTACGGAAGCGAACAGAGGGAAAGCCAAGATCTAATCTAGGAGATGCAAACAACGAGAGAGATTGGATTAGATCTTCATACCCTTGAAGATTCGCACAGCGGAACGTTCGTCGGAACGTGGGTGATGTAGTCGTACTCGCTTCTCCTCCTCGCGATCCGATCCGATCTAGCACCACAAGTGGCGGTGCCTCCGTGAGATGCACACGTGCGGCACCTCGACGTCTCCTCCTTCCTCGGACCAGCAAGTATGGTGGAGAGATGGATTGGATCTACAACACGACGGCGCGGTGTATATGGTGGAGAATTTCTGCCGCAGGGCTTCGCCTACAAACAGTCGGGAGGGAGAGAGGAAGGGCAGCAGGGCAACTAGGGTTTGGAGGAAGGTGTGTGTAAGGGGGAGGGGGCGCACCAGCCCTCTATATATAGAGGGGGTGGCGGCGGCCAGCCCTAGCCCCTCCTCCAAGCCTATCTCTAGTTTAAACAATTTAAACTTTCCCCTTATCTAGAAATTCTATCCCTAGATTTAAACGAGTTAAATCTATCTAGAATCGGCTAGGCCCTATGGGGCCTTGTGCCCCTGGACCAATGCGGCCAGGACACTCCCTCATAGGCCCATGCCCCCTCCCGGAAGGTGGGACCACGTTGGCCCCCTTCCGGAAGGTTCTAGAAGCTTCCGGTACAATACCGATTAACCCGGAACAATTCCGAACTCCAAAAACTGCACTGCCTTATATGAATCTTATTCTCCGGACCATTCCGGAACCTCTCGTGATATCCCGGATCCCATCCGAGACTCCGAACAAAAATTCATAAACCAATTATCCAATCTATCCTAGCGTCGAGACACGTTAAGTGTGTGACCCTGCGGGTTCGAGAATATGCAGACATGATCTTCTATCAATAATCAACAGCGGGGTCTGGGCACCCATATTGACTCCCACACATTCATCGATGATCATATCGGATGAACCACGATGCCAGGATTCAATCAATCCCATATGTATATTCCCTTCGTCTCGCGATATTTTACTTGCCCGAGATTCGATCGTCGGTATCGTCATACCTAGTTCAATCTCGTTCACAGCAAGTACTTTACTCGTTCCGTAATCCAATATCACTTTGTGATTAACTCCTTAACCACATGCTTGCAAGCGGTGTTGATATCGATTACCGAGTGGGCCCGAAGTATATCTCTCCGACTTGGGAGGGACAAATCCCATCTTGATACATACAACCCAACAGATACTTTCCGATCACCTGAGAGACACCTTTATGATCACCCTCTCATAGGATGACGTTTGATGACCTCAAAGCTTTCTTCGATACCAGGGAGTTGCATTATCTCATGGTCTAAGGAATACAATATTTGACATAAGAAAAGCTTCGCAAAGACGAACACGATGACACGATCTAATTGCTTCGCTTAGTTTGGTCTATCCACCATATCATTCTCCCAATGATATGATCTCATTATCAATTGACAACTCATGTATATGGTTAGGAAACCTTAACCATCATTGATCAATGAGCTAGTCCATAGAGGCGTACTAGGGACACGGTGTTGTTCACAAACCACACAAGTATTAATGTTTCCGCTTAATACAATTCTAGCATGGAATATAAACTTTATCATGAACAAGAATTATAATAATAACATCTTTATTATTGCCTCTAGGGCATAATTCCAACAGTCTCCGACTTGCACTAGAGTCAATAATCTAGTTCACATTTGGCAACAATCTCACACCCATGGCACTGAGGTGCTGATCATGTTTTACACGTGGAAGAGGTTTAGTCAATGGATCTGCGACATTCAGATCTGTATGTACTTTGCTGATCTTCAGATCTCCATCTGCTATATAATCTCGGATTATATGAAACTTGCGGTTGATATGCTTGGTCTTTGGATGATATCTTGGTTCCTTAGCGAGTGCTATGGCGCCAGTGTTGTCACACAATATCTCAAGTGGGTCCAATGCACTTGGAACCACGCCAAGCTCAGTGATGAAGTTTCTGATCCAAACTCCTTCACTTGACGCTTCTGCAGCAGCCACGTATTCCGCTTCTACTGTAGATCCCGCGATCACGCTTTGCTTGCAGCTTCTCCAGCTCACAGCTCCTCCATTCAAAATATACACGTATCCTGTCTGAGATTTATGATCATCCTTGTCGGTGTCGAAACTAGCATCGACGTAACCTTTTACGACGAGCTGTTCATCACCCCCATAGACTAAGAACATTTCTTTAGTCCTATTTAGGTACCTTAGGATGTTCTTCACGGCTGTCCAGTGTTCCACTCCTGGATCACTTTGATATCTGCTCGTCAAACTAAGAGCATTGGACACATCCGGTCTAGTACACAGCATGGCATACATGATGGAACCTATGGCCGAGGCATAAGGCACTTTGCTCATAGCTTCCCTATCATTTACCGTAGCTGGACACTGAGCCTTGCTCAATATCTTACCTGACAACATAGGCACTGAACCTTTCAATGCCTTATCCATTCTGAACCTTTTCAGAACTTTGTCTAGGTATGTACTCTGGCTTAAAGCTATCAGGCGTCTTTGTCTATCTCTATAGATTTTGATGCCCAATATATAAGCAGCTTCACCTAGGTCTTTCATTGAAAAACACTTGTTCAAATAACTCTTCACATCGTTAAGCATGTTGATGTCGTTTCCAATAATCAATATGTCATCCACATATAGTACCAGAAACGTCACCGAGCTCCCACTCACTTTCTTGTAGATGCAAGCTTCGTAGCAATTTGGAACAAATCCAAAGCTCTTGATCACTTGATCAAAACGAAGGTTCCAACTCCGAGATGCTTGCTTCAGTCCATAAATGGAACGCTGAAGTTTGCATACTTTATCAGCATCCTTAGGATCGACAAAACCTTCGGGTTGCATCATATACAACTCTTCATCAATGTTGCCATTGAGGAAAGCAGTCTTGACATCCATTTGCCATATTTCATAATCATGAAACGCAGCAATTGCTAATAAAATCCGAATGGACTTAAACATCACTACGGGAGAGAAAGTCTCATCGTAGTCAACACCTTGAACTTGTCGAAAACCTTTCGCAACAAGTCGTGCTTTATAGACAGTAACATTACCATCCGCGTCCGTTTTCTTCTTGAAGATCCATTTGCACTCAACGGCCTTTCGGTCGCTAGGAGGGTCCACCAAAGTCCATACTTGGTTTTCGCTCATGGATCCCAATTCGGATTTCATGGCTTCTAGCCATTTCTCAGAGTCTGGACTCATCATCGCTTCCTCATAGTTCGTAGGTTCGCTGTCTTCAACTAACAAGACAGTCAAGACAGGGTTGCCGTACCACTCAGGAGGGGCACGCGACCTTGTCGACCTGCGACGTTCAGTAGCAGCATCGTCCGAAGCTTCATGATCCTTGTCATTAGCTTCCTCTATTGTTGGTGCAGGCGGCACTGGAACAATTTCAGGTGTTGCGCTACTCTCCAATTCAAGAGAAGGTTCAATAACCTCGTCTAGCTCTACTTTCCTCCCACTCACTTCTTTCGAGAGAAACTCCTTCTCAAGAAAGGAACCGTTCTTTGCGACAAACACTTTGCCTTCGGTTCTGTAATAGAAGGTATACCCAATAGTTTCCTTAGGGTATCCTATGAAGACGCATTTCTCCGCTTTGGGTTCGAGCTTGTCCGGCATCAACTTCTTGACGTAAGCTTCGCATCCCGAAACTTTAAGAAACGACAACTTAGGTTTAGCACCAAACCACAGTTCATACGGTCTCTTCTCAACGGATTTAGATGGAGCCCTATTTAAAGTGAATGCAGCGGTTTCTAATGCATAACCCCAAAATGATAACGGCAAATCAGTAAGAGACATCATCGATCGGACCATATCTAATAGGGTTCGATTCCGGCGTTCATACACACCATTGCGCTGTGGTGTTCCGGGTGGCGTGAGTTGTGAAACGATTCCACTTGCTTTGAGATGCGTGAGAAAATCATAACTCAAATATTCGCCCCCACGATCGGATCGTAGAAACTTAATCTTTCTGTTACGATGGTTCTCCACTTCATTCTGAAATTCTTTGAACTTTTCAAACGTTTCAGATTTATGTTTCATTAAATAGATATACCCATATCTACTTAAGTCATCGGTAAAAGTGAGAAAATAGCGATATCCACCGCGCGTCGATACACTCATCGGTCCGCATACATCGGTATGTATGATTTCCAACAAGTCCGTTGCTCGCTCCATCATACCGGAGAACGGGGTTTTGATCATCTTGCCCATGAGGCATGGTTCGCATGTGTCAAATGATTCAAAATCAAGAGACTCCAAAAGTCCATTAGAATGGAGTTTCTTCATGCGCTTTACTCCAATATGACCTAGACGACAGTGCCACAAATAAGTAGTATTATCACTATCTACTTTGCATCTCTTAGCCTCAATGTTATGGATGTGTGTTTCATCCCTTTCGAGATTTAGAAGAAATAAACCACTCATAAGAGGTGCATGACCATAAAAGATGTTACTCATATAAATAGAACAACCATTATTCTCCGATTTAAATGAATAACCGTCTTGCAATAAACACGATCCAGAAATAATGTTCATGCTCAACGCAGGCACATAATAACATTTATTAAGGTTTAAAACTAATCCCGAAGGTAAAACTAAGGAGAGCGTGCCGACGGCCATCACATCAACTCTTGATCCGTTGCCAACGCGCATCGTCACCTCATCCCTCGCAAGCCGCCGTCTATTCCGTAGCTCCTGTTTCGAGTTACAAATATTAGCAACTGAACCAGTATCAAATACCCAGGCACTACAACGAGGGCTAGTAAGGAAAACATCAATAACATGTATATCAAATATACCTTTGATGGTGCCAGCCTTCTTGTCCGCTAAGTACTTCGGACAGTTGCGCTTCCAGTGACCCTTGTCCTTGCAATAGAAGCACTCAGTGTCCGGCTTGGGACCAGACTTGAGCTTCTTCTTAGCAGGGGCAACGCGCTTGCCGCCGCCTTTCTTGAAGGGCTTCTTTGCACCTTTACCTTTCTTAAAGGAGGGCTTGTTGACCATCAACACATGATTATCCTTCTTGATGTCCACCTCCGCAGCCTTCAGCTTTGCGAAGAGCTCGGTGATCGTATCAGTGGAACCAATCTGATTAAGAGTCACTACAAAACTTTTGTAGCTGGGAGGGAGTGATTGCAGAACCCTGTCAATCTTGAGCTCCTATGGAATCTTGCAGTCCAGTTGCTCAAGGCGTTGAGTGTAGCCCGACATCTTAATGGCGTGCTCACTAACGGAACTCCCTTCCTCCATCTTGCAGTTAAAGAACTTCTCAGAGATCTCATATCTCTCAGAACGGGCCTGAGTCTGAAACATGGTTTTCAGCTCCTCGAGAATCTCAAAGGGCCCGGGGTAGTTTTCAAAACGATTTTGAAGCTCCGGTTCCATAGCAAACAACATAGTGCTCTTAATCACACCATAATCATCTTTGCGCGACTGATAGACAGCTTTCTCATCAGCCGGCGCAGTTGCAGCAGGGGGGTTACCTAACGCTTTCTCAAGGACATAGTCCTTTTGACCGCCAGAGAGAATGATTCTCAGATTGCGGAACCAATTGGTGAAGTTAGACCCATTGTTTCTAAGCTTTTCTTTCTCAGCAAAAACGTTGAAGTTGAAGTTGGACTTGGCCATGTGATCTACAGTATTTGCAAGTACAATTTAGACTATGTTCATGATAAATAGTTCAACTTAATCAAATTACTAGATGAACTCCCACTAAATTCAACATCCCTCAAGTTGTTTAGTGAACACGATCCAAATTCACCACACCTAATCCGATCTTCACGAGAAGAGATGTGGTTTCAATGGTGGACAACGAAGTGTCGATCATATCATTCATATGACTCATGCTTAACCTTTCGGTTCTTGTGTTCCGAGGCCATGTCTGTACATGCTAGGCTCGTCAAGCTAGACCCAAGTATTTCCGCGTGTGCAAAACTGGCTTGCACCCGTTGTATGTGAGCGTAGAGTCTATAGAACCCGATCATCACGTGATGCTTGGACACGACGAACTTTCGCAACGGTGCATACTTGGGGAGAACACAGTTTTATCTTGATCTTTAAGTGAGGAATCATCTTATAATGCTACCGTCGCGATCTAAGCATGATAAGATACATAAAAGGATAAACATCACATGCATATAACTTTATGTGACATGGTATAGCCAATCTTCGCGCAATGATCTCCATCTTGTGCGTTCCGGCATGATCTCCATCACTCCACCATGATTGCCTCCACCACGAATAGCAACTACAACTATTGCTAACTACTTAGCGATAAAGTAAAGCTATTACATGGCGTATAAGAAGTTGACTCGCAGGTCATACACAATTATAAAGACAACCATATGGCTCCTGCCGGTTGTGTACTCATCGACATGCAAGTCGTGAAACATTACAAAACATGATCATCGCATACATTATACACATCACATCTTGGGCCATACCATATCACAGAAAACACTCCCTGCAAAAACAAGTTAGACGCCTCTACTTTGTTGTTGCATGTTTTACGTGGCTTATGGGAGTAGATGCTAAGAACGATTCTTACCTACGGAAAGCCAAAACGGTGATATTATGGTTGCCAAACTCCGGTGTTAATCCCATGACAACTATAGTGAGAGAAACTGACATCCACCAGCCGCATGTGTGGTACAAGCCACACGTCAAGTGCGGAGCCGGTCTCGCGAACGACGTCGCGTAAGGTTGGCCTGGACCGCTTCAATCTCACTATCCCGCGTCATAAGAAGAACACAAACAAGAGGCTTGCAACAGAAAACATCAACGCCCGCAACAACCATGTTGCGTTCTACTCGTGAATCACATCTACGCATAGATCTAGCTCTGATACCACTGAAGGGTTTCGCGGCATAGTAAATCAAAATTTTCTACGGAAGCGAACAGAGGGAAAGCCAAGATCTAATCTAGGAGATGCAAACAACAAGAGAGATTGGATTAGATCTTCATACCCTTGAAGATTCGCACAGCGGAACGTTCGTCGGAACGTGGGTGATGTAGTCGTACTCGCTTCTCCTCCTCGCGATCAGATCCGATCTAGCACCACAAGTGGCGGTGCCTCCGTGAGATGCACACGTGCGGCACCTCGACGTATCCTCCTTCCTCGGACCAGCAAGTATGGTGGAGAGATGGATTGGATCTACAACACGACGGCGCGGTGTATATGGTGGAGAATTTCTGCCGCAGGGCTTCGCCTACAAATAGTCGGGAGGGAGAGAGGAAGGGCAGCAGGGCAACTAGGGTTTGGAGGAAGGTGTGTGTAAGGGGGAGGGGGCGCACCAGCCCTATATATATAGAGGGGGTGGCGGCGGCCAGCCCTAGCCCCTCCTCCAAGCCTATCTCTAGTTTAAACAATTTAAACTTTCCCCTTATCTAGAAATTCTATCCCTAGATTTAAACGAGTTAAATCTATCTAGAATCGGCTGGGCCCTATGGGGCCTTGTGCCCCTGGCCCAATGCGGCCAGGACACTCCCTCATAGGCCCATGCCCCCTCCCGGAAGGTGGGACCACGTTGGCCCCCTTCCGGAAGGTTCTAGAAGCTTCCGGTACAATACCGATTAACCCGGAACAATTCCGAACTCCAAAAACTGCACTGCCTTATATGAATCTTATTCTTCGGACCATTCCAGAACCTCTCGTGATATCCCGGATCCCATCCGAGACTCTGAACAAAAATTCATAAACCAATTATCCAATCTATCCTAGCGTCGAGACACGTTAAGTGTGTGACCCTGCGGGTTCGAGAATATGCAGACATGATCTTCTATCAATAATCAACAGCGGGGTCTGGGCACCCATATTGACTCCCACACATTCATCGATGATCATATCGGATGAACCACGATGCCAGGATTCAATCAATCCCATATGTATATTCCCTTCGTCTCGCGATATTTTACTTGCCCGAGATTCGATCGTCGGTATCGTCATACCTAGTTCAATCTCGTTCACAGCAAGTACTTTACTCGTTCCGTAGTCCAATATCACTTTGTGATTAACTCCTTAACCACATGCTTGCAAGCGGTGTTGATATCGATTACCGAGTGGGCCCGAAGTATATCTCTCCGACTTGGGAGGGACAAATCCCATCTTGATACATACAACCCAACAGATACTTTCCGATCACCTGAGAGACACCTTTATGATCACCCTCTCATAGGATGACGTTTGATGACCTCAAAGCTTTCTTCGATACCAGGGAGTTGCATTATCTCATGGTCTAAGGAATACAATATTTGACATAAGAAAAGCTTCGCAAAGACGAACACGATGACACGATCTAATTGCTTCGCTTAGTTTGGGTCTATCCACCATATCATTCTCCCAATTATATGATCTCATTATCAATTGACAACTCATGTCTATGGTTAGGAAACCTTAACCATCATTGATCAATGAGCTAGTCCATAGAGGCGTACTAGGGACACGGTGTTGTTCACAAACCACACAAGTATTAATGTTTCCGCTTAATACAATTCTAGCATGGAATATAAACTTTATCATGAACAAGAATTATAATAATAACATCTTTATTATTGCCTCTAGGGCATAATTCCAACAAAACACACATTAAAAACCAAGTTTTATTCACTACCAAAGTATTAGCGTTAGGTAAATCTAGAAAACCATCAAATCCAAAATGAATACCATCAGTAAAAACCATCAAAAATGTGTCGAATCTCACAACTATCACCCGCTGTCGCCGACCAAGCCCCGACCTGGTCCAGCCCCGCCCCGCCCTATCCAGTCGCCAGCGTCCTCGCAGGTGAGCAAAGTTGATGCCACTTTAGTTATTGATGATGGATGATATTGGTGGATTTGCGAATGGTGTAAATTATTGATGGATGTGTGGATATTTGTGTGAAGCATGTGGATATTGGTGGTTTTGTAAATGTTACAGATTAAAAGTGGTGAATTTTGTGAATTTACAAATGTTGATATTGATGGATTTGGAAATGTGTGTGAATGATGAGGCAGAAAGCACCGATGACAAAAACGAAACAACACATAGAAACCGGAAGTTGCCGGAAATCTAAGAAGGAGTAACTGGGAAAGTACCGGTAAATATGCAATAAAATGCCAAATAAAAGAAAATAGAACCTGGACTCGCGCGGATGGATGTCTATAGAAGTGAAAAAAACGGCGTGTAGCGAGCAGATCGGCTAAAAATAGAAACCTACAGTAACCGACCGCTACCAGTGGTGATGTGGATCGCTAACATGTCCTGATTTGGTCGCCCTTTAATATAGGTAGTATATAGTGCATTACTATAGTACAAGTAAGTTTTTTGAAAAGTCAAAGGTCATAATGAAAATATATGTCACGATGAGAAGAATAATGTCAACTAGCAACGATGCGGATATTGCGGGATTATGGGGTGGCAATATCGGACGACCGTATAAGCATGCGCAACTAGCTTGATGGGTAGAAATCCATGTCGATATATATCATATGAAAATATACATCACGATAAGTTTAATGGTATTGATTTGATATTCTAATTCTTTATTGAACAGAAGGCCCATAAGGGTCTAGTGCTGCCTTTCATTCATCGCTGGTGTGGAGTTACAAAATGCATACAGTATCCTAGAAGAACTAGAGTTACATACCAGTTAGAGAAATTAACATAAAGGACCCTGAAAACTAAAACATAAAAGACATCGAGTCCTTCATCTCCATCGTAGCAACTAGGACTCCACCGCCAGCCAGCCTTCTTATCGCCGGGAACGAAACCACTTGGAAGAAGCAGGCCGCTGCGTGCCGTCATGAATCGCGCAAGAGGGCCCTCCGTCTTGGAGGTTGAGATGTCGCCATCAAAGGCATCTGGATAGGTTTCCTACTCAGCCATAGGTCATGGCGGCAAATCCATGTCGTCATGTGGTGATCTCCGATTTGTAGCAACAAATTCCCGTGGAGCTTCAGATGCGACCACCCCTCTCCATCTTCCACCACCGTGACGACGAGATCGAGGAGAGGGACCCAGACCCCAAGCTCCACAACAACAACTCCTTTATTGATGGAGGTTTCAGGAACTCCCCTCCTCGTCACCTCTAGCTGCAACCATGGAAGCGCCGCAACAAGGAGCAGAGAGGCCAAGCAATACCAGATCCAAGCCCAAAGACCTGGCATCTCCCTCCCGGCATAGAGCTGACGAGCGACATGTAGCCGAAGACCAGCAAGAAGCCGAAGACACGAACCAAACCTAGACCTAACCCTACTGCTGCTATTTACAAGAGGAGCACGAGCACCTACACCATCCTCCCGCCGGTCAGCATGGCCGTCGGAAGGGGGGGAGGGAGACTCTCAACGGGGGCAGAGGAGGGAACACCACACCACACTCTACTCTACCTCTCACGTGCGTGCGCGCGCTGCTAGCTTGATATTCTAAATGTAGATATCTTTTCTACAATATAATTGATCAAACTTTTTATTGTTCACTTTTGTAGTAGTAGAAAATATTACATGCACCACGTTTAGCAAGGAGGGAAGTACTGTATTATTATTCTGGTCGCAACCTGACTAGCCGATGCGTTTGTTTCCGGACAGGTAAAGCGTGCACCTTTGGAGGCCCTTTGTCGTTTCATCTGAGTATCGACAAGACGCGACGACGTACACCGCGAGAGTTCGTGATACGCCGAGCCCGGGGCCAAAAAAACACATCAGCTCAGCCAGGGACAAAGCCATGTCCCGCTCCGGTGCGTACTCTCTGAACAGCAACACAATCGACCCAGCAGCCAAGCAAGAACTGCCACACCAATGCATGCGCCGGTTCTGATATGATCTTCAGTTGGTTCATCTCATACACGACGGTCGGGTGAAATCACCGCGGTGGATGGACGCCACGGAGGATTAGCCACCTACGGAAGGCGCCAAGACGAGAGGAACAAGAACAGGAACAGGGGGGCACTGATGACTAGAGAGCGCGACAAGACGCGACGAACTGGCAACATTCTGGGCTCCTGAACAGGGCGTCGCGTCGGTCGGCCGCGCGCGGGGCCTCTCGCCGTGGTGCGGTCACGTTGCGCGGAAAGGCCCATCATCGATGCATGGAGCTATAGAGCTATGCAGATGCGTCCAGCCGCATGGAATCCGGCGGATGCTCATGCACAGGGCACCCACAGGGTACGCCGCTCGCCTGACTCCCACTGCGCCAGTGCCAGTGACAGCGGCAGTGCTGCTACTGCACGGCGCGATTCGATTCGACCGACCGACCGATCGATCGTCGCGCCGGCGCGGCCGACGGCGACGGCGACGGCGACGGCTTGGCCGGCGTACGTGAACTGTTGTTCACGTCGGAATCACGGACGCGTACGTGGGTCGTCGTATCATCATGTGTGCATGTGGGGGGGCTGGTTGGTGCGGCTCGCCGGCCGTCGCCCGCCCCAACCGTTCCTACCAATCAGATCGTGGCCACCAACCGCGCCAACCCGCCCGCGCGCGCACATGGCTGCTCCTACTAGCTCGCCACTGATAGATAGATAGATGCTGCCGCCGCTACTTGTATACCCAAGCAGGGGGGGTACAGACTAGGAACACGTCCTCGTCGGAAGACTTCCTTCTCTTCTGCTTATTATAAATCCGGTAATGCCCGCGACATACGCCGCCTGCGTTTACTTGCAGCTTGCAGGAGGACGTTGCCAGTTTGGCACTTCTTCTCCTTTGTTTGCCGGCTACTCCTCCTTCCACCTGGATTTTGTTTGTTAGTATTGTATTTGTACTACTGCAAGAGTCAGAATGAAAGCACGGCGGGGGTATATTCTGAAATTGTATTAGATTATTCGGTTGAAAGTGAACCCACATGCACCCCAAGACTCTGCTAAGCCAGTTCAACGAAGGCAGTATGCTGAAGCATACTACTTCCGAGCCAAATGTTGACAGAGAATTCCTTCTTATTTGAGACAAGAGAAGGAATCACAAGGGGAGAGACTTGGACTACAAGATGATGTAGAGTCCTAGTGTATCACTATACGTATACGTATATATATCCTAACAGAATCAAGGCAGCAAGCATGGATGAAAAATATACCATCACATATTCACACCAAGCACAAAATGTGCTCTTCAAACAAGGAAGCAGCAGTACATTCGCAGGGAGCCGACAAGCTAACTAAAACATGCAGCCAGAAACTAAGGTACAGTACCAATACCACTGACAGAACTACTACTACTGCTACTACAGAGTCCCAATCAATCAAGCACAAGTTAGCGAGTCGAGATTCAGGCAGCAATGAATGAACGACAGAGACAATGCACGTAGTAGGCGCACAACATGGCACGACATGTCCAGCTCTCGCGCGCCATTAATCTCGCTCGTTCGTTCGTTCCTTCGAAAAGGTTAATAATAATTCCTATCAACACCATCACACCGGTGCCGACCGATCCATCGTGCGACGCGTTCATCATCAGGGGCAGAGCGTCTCGCGCACGTCGGCGAACGCCGCGAGGATGGCCGGGTAATGCCGGGGCGAGTTGAGCACGAGGTACGTCTCCAGCAGCCCCTCCGCGTCGTGCTGCTCCCCTTTCGCAGCAGCATCGCCGCCGCCCTCGGGCCACTCGGCGATCATCTCCTGCATGGACCTGCGGAAGTCCTCGTAGGGGTCGGCGGAGCGCTTCACCACCGCGAACCCGCCGTCCGTGGCGGCGGACGCCGTGGAGCCCCGCGGGAGCTCGAAGCTGTACCTGCAGCTCTGCGACGCGCCGCGGCGCGGGCCGGCGGGCGTCGCGCGGCACGGCGGTCCCGACACGGAGGCGCGCGCCCTGGCGGTGGTGGCGCTGCTGCTGCTGTTCTTGCGCCGCGAGGAGGAGCAGTTGTAGAAGTCGGAGGAGTCGGAGGAGAGGCTGCGCGAGGAGAAGAGGTTCCGCGAGTCGTACTCGTCGTACTCGTCGTCGGAGGAGGAGCTGCTCATCAGGAGCCTCCGCGAGGAGTGCGTCGAGTGCCTGCGGGTGGCGGCGCTGCTGGAGGTGGACCGCTCCTGCTTCCACCTCGGCAGCGGCGGCATAGGCGCGACCGCGAACGGCGAGGAAGGCGGGCACTTGCGGCCCTCCCACTCGCTGGTCTCGCGCGTCTTCCTGGCGTCCGCGCCGTCGAGCGGCGCGAGGAGGAGGGACGGGTCCGCGGCGTCGACGGAGCGGCGGCCGGCGCAGTCGATGGTGATGCGGATCATCGGGACGGCGCGCCGCGCCGAGACGGAGAGGCGGCGGTCGTGCTGCCCGCCGACCTTCTTGCCGTCCGCACCATACGGTCCGATGCGGGCGTAGGAGGGCAATGCCAGCGGCGGCGGCGCGGCTTCCTCGTCGCGGCGCTTCCTGCCGGCGCCCGAGCGCCTGGAGAAGACGGACAGGATGGCCGCGAGGCGGTGCTTCAGCTTCTTGCGGCCGGTGCCGGAGCCGTCCATCGCGGTGCGCCGGGGGGGTGAACGGGAGTTACTTGCGTTGCGTGGACAGAGCGCGCGCGAGGTGCGGTGCGGGGGTGAGCGCGGGAGAAGGAGGGATCGAGTGGAGTTGGTCTGCTATCGCATTCGTGCCGGGCTAATGAGGCCTCGCGCGCGGGGTGGGGCTTTTAACCGCCCCGTGTGAGCTCGCTCGCTCGCTCGCTCGGAACAGAACCGCCAAGGCGGGGGGACACGGTCGTGGTGATGGGGACAGCCGCCACGTAGCGTAGTGGGGGGCGAGGAGGAGGCGCGAGAGGAAATGGCCCGAGGCGGTTGGTTATTAGCGCTATCGCTGGCCGCGTCTTGGATCCCATGTTTACCCTGGATTTAGCTTGCTGACAAGATTGCCCTAATGGCCCTTGTCAGTGGCGTCTTGTGTTTGCATGGCCAAACAGCGGAGGGGGTGTGGCCCGTGAGTCCTCAGCAGCTACTAGCAAACTCCTTTTGGAACTGGTCCTGGAAAACTGGTGCTGAAACACCCAGCTGCAGTACAGAAAATATTTATTTAGAGTAAAATAAAACTGAGAACGAATGAAGTGTAGACCTGTTGGCGATTTGGCATACATTCTCTGCGCGTCCAGCAGGCAAGGCTGCTGCCTGCAGGCTGCAGCCGCGCCCAGTTTTACTGCACTGCACAGCCGGCCATGTCACGGTTTTGACCACGGCAAACTTTGCAGCCTGTACACCACCGCTACAGCACCTCCAGTAAGTACATACACGTACTGCTACCACGTACAACTCCACTATAACATACTTTTACAGTTGCAATCAGAGAGAGACGCAAACAACCGCGTAGGCTAGGCTGTACGGTCTGTTAATTCTTCTTAAATCGGTGTCCTTCACTGGCCAATAAGTTGGCCTTCACCGAGACTTGTTTAGTGGCGAACGCGCCCACCAGCTGTGTGAACCCAGCTGAGCTGTTCCTCTGGCCTACTCCTACTACCAGTAGTATCTACAAACCTATCGCGTAGACGGCGCACAGCTTTTCACGATTTGACCTAACCAAGACAAACCAACATGTGTTGGTACAACTAATACAAAACTGATTGACAGATAGGCTACTTAATAAGCCTAATAACAAACCAAGCATGCACGAGCATCAGGACCCCAGGATAGATAAGCGCACGTTACAGTGCAACTTTGCCTGCAATTATCTGACCAGTGTTCTGCGCCTCCAGGTAGTACACCAGCTCAAATCTTTTCTTACTAATAATCGACCCACGGCTGAAAAGGAACAACTGTAGTAGAATAGAACCCAATAATGTTTCACTTTCACTTGCGCCCTGTACACCACGGAAACCATTGACTAGTCAAGGAGTGCGTGTATCTCCTGCCTGCCATTTGTATGATGCAGGGCCCAAGGGAGCAAACATATACTAATAAACAAAAAATGTTAGATTCCCAATGATGGTTAGCTGCTGACACCAGACTTTCTTTAATAATCTACATACAGATTGCACAATCTTATATATATTCAGAAAATAACAAGGAGAAAACGTTGAGATTGTACGGTTATTATACAAATACTAGAAAACAACACGGTAGTATAGTTGGTTTCAGCGGCTTGTCTGTAGTCCAGGTCTGCTGATTGAGTAATCATGTACGATGGGCAATTGGGACAATCAACAGCTCAAAAGGCAGAATTAGTTGTTGATGAAAATTCCTGATTGCAAAGGTGCCGATGCATCCTCAAAGCGTTAACAGTTTTGCTGTTGTTGCTGCAGTCCTACTGCTGTTATTCCATCCTAATGCTTGCGCCAATAGTTTCTGAGCTGAGACATGTGCAGAAGTATCTCGTCCCTGCCTTGGTTGGTTACGCTGCTCGTCATTATCCACGGAGGTGCCGCCTCGAAATATTCACGGATCAGGCTCTGGAAAGATTCTACGTTTTCTTCTGGTCTTTTACCGCCGTTTTTCTTCTTCTTGCGCTTGTCGCATTTTGTGAACACCAGTGTCATGGGGACCTGAAAAAAGATGGGCATGGAACTTGATCATCGAAACATTGAAACTGAACAATGATCCATACAGATTTGTTGTTCAACAAGCTATAATTTTCTCGCATGTCTGAAGTAACAGTAATGCATATTTGATGTAGTAGTAATTGCAAGATACAGAAAACATCTACAACTAGCAGTCTAGACATTGTCAATCAGGTTTAGACATCAATGCAACAAGAGAAGAAATAAATATGGAAGACAATAATGTATTCACTGGATCTTGCTTGTTATTACCTGTATGCACAGAAGGGCACTCCATTACTATGTCCGAAAACAAGGAATATGTAAATGGAGGTACTCAGGACATATGCATTGATGCAAACATAGGTCCTTGTCCAAAGAGGAGTGTTTTGCACTGAATTGCAACAACACAAGAAAGAGGATGGTCGAAGCTCTCAAAAAGGAAAATAATGGTTGTGGGGTGGGAAGGCACCAATAAAAGGACAGAAGTGCTTAAAGAAACACTACAGATCGTTATTGACTGGGTAGGACAAGCTCAGGCCTTGTTGCAAAGGGTGGTGGTTGAGTGGGGACACCGCAGTAGCAGTACTACACAAGGAATGGAACGAAAACTAGTTGCAGGGCAAAAAAAAGCGAGAAGCATATTGTTACAGAGTACTCCCTCCGTTTGAAAATATAAGATGTTTTAGGTTTGTGAATGAGATGTATCTAGACATCTTTTAATGTCTAGATTCATTTGAACCTATACACTAAAATATGTCTAGATACATCTTCTTCACAAACCTAAAACATCTTATATTTCTAAACGGAGGAAGTAATTGTTAATGGTGAAACAGAATGCTAACTTCCCAAGGTGAAGTTGCAGTGGAAGGCTTCTATACAAGGAGATATTGCAGCACTTGTCTGACTCATTTTGAGGTGGCCGAGCTAGCTTTCAGGGACATCAAGCAGTGCGACATGGCCTATGGTGGCAGCCAGCCGAGTGATGGTGTTGGCTAGAGATAATCTGTTTTTGGTGAACTTATAGGGTTTAAACATGTCCCCTTCGAAAACAAGCCACAACTAGGTACACATTACATCTTTTTCATCTAAATCTAAAGGCAGCGCTCCGGCCGGTTCCTCAAAAAAAAGATTGCCATGTTAATCGCAAAAGACAAATATATAGATACTACTACCATGTTGTCAGACTTGAGTTTGCCAGAACTTTTACTTTTTATTGACAAGATTTAACTCCCGGAAACGAGATAGGGAGTCCCCAATCAAGCACCTTTGTTATATAGACAATATCCAAAAACCATAATAGAAGGCCATGTTATAAGCCCAGTGGCAGCAGCATTCAGCAACAAAGAGAGCACACTGCATACTACGAACAAGAAACTATCCACCGCTTTTTTCGATTGTCATTTGTCACATACTGCATCACGCCCTGTGTATTAAGCTTTTAATATTACTCCACCTTGTAGTGTTTCACATATTTTACGGTCATGGCTGCAGGGAGTAGAGAAGTCGTTAAGACCACTTCTTGGTTGGAGCTGCAGCAGTTTTTTGGTCTATTTGCCTATGCAGAAATAATGTTGTCTTTGACAACAAGAAAGTGCAATCTTGTATGCAGGTGTTACTATTATGTACTAGTTGGTTGCAGTTATGGGCGTTGTTACAGAAGGTGCAGCACAGGAAGGCGATAGAGCTTGGCACCCAAAAGCTAAAGTAGATTATCAGGGAGTTTATGTCCCGGTTTGGACAGCATGCTAGTGATAGGCTCCTCAGTAGTCATGTGTGGCCTGTCACGCTCTATTTTTGCTGGCTTGTTTTTATGTCTTTTTGGTCTATCTCTTTTTTTGTTAGGCCAACGTTTTGTGACTTGCAAACGATGTAATAAATTGGGGCATATGCATCTATGATGCAGAGGCCAGGGTAATAAAAGCTTCCATTATCTTTAAAAAATGCAACTTCACCAAACAACAAACACTTCACAGATGTTACACTCAGAGACTTGTTAGGGGGCTGGTTTTTTCTAATTAACCAGGCAACTCTATTTTCTTCTAAGGAGAAAGGCAGCGCTCCTGCCAGTTCCTCTGAAAAAGAAACTTGTTAGGGGCTTCTAGATATTTATCTTCACAATGATGAATGGGTGGTCATATTTAGCATTTATCTGTTTGCACTAATTAACTGAAGTAGACTCGGAGCTCTTTACCTACTTGACGAAAACCTACTCTTCTAAGATTGAAAAGAATCTAAAGGTCAACTATGAGAACATTTGTCACAAATATCCAATTGAAAATCTGAAACATTGGCAGGAGTTTGAACATGCAAATTCAACATAACACATTCATTTTAGGCAAACATAGTGATATTGCTTTAATGCTCCTTTTGTTGGGGCACTTTGTCTGATATATTTACGTTCAACTGCATTACTGCACTCTGTTTTTCCAGGGTACTCTATGAAGCCATTTGCTATTTTCATTTGTCACTCATTTTGAGCAAAATGATCAATAGTTGCGACTTGATTCATTTTAATTCAATTCATCCAAAGATTTTATCTATTCTCTCTACATGTATTTTCAGAAATATCCTATACAACTTGGAGAAAACTCTCCTAAACGTTGTTTCATGTTTCACCATACACACTACAGTGACTAATTTTGTCAGATCCTTATCTGGAGGTTTCAACTGTTCATTTGAAGTACCTCATCTTCATGAGATTTTGCGTGTCTAAAGAAGACTGATTTATGTGTGTGCTGAATTTATTGTATCCACCGAAGACATTACTTCATGTGCTAGTTTATCAGTGGGCACCTTAAAAGGCTTGATGCCGTGTGCTCTTCTATAGTTCATGGTGTTTTCAGATGGTGGCCCACACTCCATCAATAACTGATTTTCAAATTTTGTCCTCACTAAATCGCATAGGGTGAAGGACAAAGCAAGAATAAGGAAGTACTCTTAGGATCACCTATAGTGCTATGGTGTTGCTGATCACATGTTGAGGGCGAAGAAATAGAACAAACTGCTCAAATGAATTGGCCTAGGATAAGCACATCAAAAGTATATTTCAAGTTATAGTAGTGCAAGGCCAAAACAAACCCAGCTCAAACAGAGCTCAGGTGAAAGGGAAAACATAAAAGGCTCAAACAAGGGGCCCATCAAAAAGCATGAAAAAATGCTCCTGCATTTTCCTAGAATGGATGTGATTCGTTCTTGTGATATACCCCCGCCCCACAGTAAGGAGTACCCCTTGGATGGCCCTAGCAATTCTTTATGCAAAGTATTGTTAAGAAGAGGATGCACAACTCAAGCTCTTGGCAGGCATAGTCGTGAGGTGCCGGGGGCCGTGTGGTCCCCTCGGTGCATGTGGTACCGTGGCGCAGGGAGATGTAGAGGGTAAGGATTGGTTGGAGGGTAACCTCCTTTTGCTCTGGTATAATTAACTGATTGAAACTCCCTAGCACAAGCTATGTCATATTATATAGGAGGACATGAACAAGTCCGTACTGAAAAAAACTGGAAACAATAACACGGACTGCCAAGTTACCAACTATGTGCATCTAATATTCCGGTACTGGCTCCTACTGATAATCTATCAGGTGCATCTCCTGATCAGACTGGAATTGGAACAGAAAAGATATCTGGTTACTTGAAGATCAGGTTGTGGGATCCTGAGGCCCCTTATGGCAGTGACAGATTACGTGCCTTTTGACTTGTACTACATAGGGAAAGTATTGATTATTGGACACTTTATCAGAACAAGGAAAAGAAAGGAAAAAATCATGTTTACAGAAAGACATCTTTCAATGTGATGGGTAAACGGATTGACGAGTTTCATGTCAATTCATGTAACATGATAGACTCACATAATGGATAGTCCAACGACTTTTGCTTTTACACATTATTAACAAAACATTTTTCTGTTGTTAAGATAAACTTGACCTACTCCTAACATTATGAAAGAAGAATTGAACACATAGTTACTTGACATACGAAGATTTAGTTGCTTGGGAAAGATGGCTTACCTTGTTTTGCCCAAGCCAACTAGCATAGTCAAGATCAATCTTCTTGGCAGGAATACTTGCATCTATAAGGAGAAAAACTGACACCAAATTACCCCTGCTGAGGAAGTAATTTCTAGTAAATTCATCCCAATCTTTACGAGCTTCCTGCGGCGCTGAAGCATATCTGTTCGATAGAGGCTCTCGTGAAAACCAGAAGTCGAAGAATATTTCACAAAAACAATAAGCTTCAACAAAAGTTCAGTTGCATTTGCTACTGTCATGAATCCATTCACCATTTGTGGTATGTTTGAATATGCACATATATTTTGGTTATTAACTTATATAAAGCAGGTTCAGAGAAACACAGACCAAGTATTTTTCGCCATATATGATACATCAGTAAGTAACGAAAATTAATAAAGATATTGGGTATCAGGGTATGCACATATCACAGTCAATACTCATGGTGTGAACATTCTTCTGAACTTCCAAATATCAACTAGATTCAAAGTGATTGGCAAAATTTTGGTCACCATAATCATGTTTATTACAGAGTCTAGAACTCCAGGTTAAGGTTACCCTGCTTTTACTAAAAGTGTAGCCTTGATTTAATCAAATCATTCCTTCTTCCTGCAGATACTACCTATAAAGCATAGCATTTATGCATTAACGTACTCTTCGATGTTAGGCCGTAAATTAAAAATAGGCATCCGGTAAGTCATTAAATAAAAAAGGATACCTATATTCACTATTTAAGATTTAAGAATCCAGTTAAGCTAGTCTATCCATTTCAATAATATTGGTATATTTGGAAGCAATGGGAAAGTAACATGTATTTGTAACATCAAAATTGATGAGATATCATTAAGTTTCACAGCAACCAAAAAGACATAAGTTCGACGCTCAAACATTTTAAAGCTGTCCGTCCACATGGTTAAGATTTAAGAATTTATTTTGAAATGCAGAAATTGAAAGTAAAGTGGGTTAAGAGCAGTAGTGTACCCATAACCAGGCAAGTCAACAAGGTACCAGCTGTCATTTATTATAAAATGATTGATACACTGGGTCTTGCCTGCAATGATAAAAACAAAAAGAAAATTAATGAAATCAGCGAGCATCTGGATTCATAATACTGAACTTCTACTGCAGCATACCTGCAAAGTGTAAAGAGGAACAAAAATCATAACACATTTATAGAGTGAAATATTGATGCTAGACAGCACAACTCCATGTGATTTCAGTAACTTCAGTGTTACAAAAGGAAGATAATTGCAGTTTCTTACATGGTAGTATAGCTCTTAACAGTTGGGCAAATCAAAAATGATATAGAACTTAGACATCACAGTTTCTTTCGGCTAGTCCAGTCTCAGATTCCATTTGGACTGGCAATTAAGCTCTTAGAAGATAAAAGTGTGGCAAACGAAACAAACCTCAAAGACCATAGTATCATACCTTCTGAAAGCGCAAAATTACAACGATAAGCATGTACAACCAGATAACTGTGTAATAGTATGCATGACCGTTTAAAAAAAATATCATGTATGCACAAGAACAATCAACATTTCTGTGTATGAATGGCATCGAACAGCCTAATGTAGGACACAAACGCATAAGGTGCGCGGCTTTAGAGCTGAACACCAAAACCCAGAGTAAAGCCAATCACATCGTATAAAGGGCACTACCTCCTATGAACACAATTGGGCACTCAAATCCCAGAATAGCCTTATTCTACCAAATCCAGAAGTACTGGCAGAGCCAGTGTACCAACTAGGTAATCCCCTCCTTCAAAACAGAGGTCCTATCTTAGCCGCTAAACCCTAAACCCCGATAGCATTACATTTGCAGCATATAATGAAGCAACAAAAACAATGAAGCGCTACCTACCAGGCTTTTTGGAGGTGAGCGCGAGGCGCTTGCGGCGGACAAGCGAGTTGAGCAGTGACGACTTGCCGACGTTGGAGCGGCCGACGAGGGCGAACTCGGGCCGCCCATCCTTGGGGCAGTCATCGGGTCGCACGCTGCTCTTCACGAAATCCGCGTGAACCACCTGCGCATCGCCACGCGCGTACGTGCCCAACACGATGTTGGAGCCCTTGAGGACCCGCGCGGTCACGCCCTCCTCGTCCCCCGGGGTCACGCTCGCCCCCGGTGGCAGGAAGAGTCGGTCGAGGGGGAGTTTTACCTGCACATCCCCCAGGGGCTCAACGGCATCGGAGTGGTCTTCAGGTTCTTCGGCGTCGGAGTGGTCTACTGTTTCCGGGGGCGCGAGCTGAGAGAGCGCAGCACAGCGAGGCAGGAAGGGGCGGCGGGGTGGGAAGCGGGAAGGGCAGAGGAGGAGTTGTGAGATGGGTCTGGAGGGGAGGCTGAGGAGGTGAGGGAGGATTCGTTGGCAGAGAAGCATAGCCGCCGCCGGCGGCAGGGGTTTGGGCTTTGGGGGCGGGGAGATGTGCAGCGTGTTTGGGGACGCACGGAGCAGAGCGGAGTGGAAAAGCTAGGAAGAGTGGATTAGGTGGGACCGGAAGGAAGATGGTCCTACCATATGCGATTTTTTATTTTATTTGTCAAAAATAATCATGTATGCGTTTTGTATTTGTCAAACATATCCATAAGAGCATCTCCAACACACGCTCTATTTTAGAGCGCCGGAGGACCGCGCGCTGCAGCGTTCGGGCACTCTAAAATAGGACGTTCACTTTCAGACGCGCTAAACGCGCGCGCCATTTTTATGCGCCCCATAGCAGAGGCTCTATTTTAGAGCACGCAAACAAGTTTGTCACACGAATCGCAGAAACAAAGATCTAGAAAATGCATTAAAATTATTTTAGATGAACACAAATTAAACTAGACAAACACAGAAATTAAACTAGACGAATATTAAAAAACTACTTCTCTACTCCTCGTCGGACGCGGTGTCGTTGGACACCTCCGACAGATCCAAATCCTCCCAGTGTGGATCATTGTCCGGGATAGTCTGCTCGATCTCGATCTGGTCGTTGATGAACTGCCGGCGCCAGCGCCGGTCTGCGCGCTCGGACCTCCGCTCCGTCTTCCTCTACGCGAAGAAGGTGCGCTCGTTGATGACGTCCTGCGGGAAGCGCCGGCACCACTCCGCCATGGCGTGCTCGTCCCCCTCGGCGACGGCGAAGCGCCGTTGAAGGTCGCGGTTGCGGCGTCGATCCTCCGCCGTGACGAGGGGCGGGTCCGACGCGAGGAACTGAGCCTCCTCGAAGTTCTCCGTCTCCAGAAAATTCATATTGCGCCGGGGCCGGCCGAGGCGCCACGCGTAGGCATCGTACGCGCGGGCGGCCTCCTCCGCGCGCTCGTACGTCCCGAGCACGAAGCGCGAGCCGCCGGCGCGGAGCTCTGCGTAGAACGTCCCGTTCTCGCGCGCGCGCACGCCGCGGAAGCCGGAGGCGGAGCGGGAGCGGCGGCGGGAGCGGCATGGCGGCGGAGAGCGCGCGTGGCGGCGGAGAGCGCGGAAGAAGAGGATAGGAGTGCGCGGGAGGAAGAAGAAGAGCGCGCGTGGTGTGGATAGCGCGCGCTGTATTCGGCGCGCGATATATAGCGCACATGATAGCGCAGAGCCCCACACGCGGCAAATTTTAGCGCGCGCTATTTGCCCGCGCCTGTTGGAGGTGTTTTCAGCGCGCGCGCGGCGTCGCGCTATTTTAGCGCGCCTGCTGGAGATGCTCTAATGCAATTGTTAAAAATACCCCATATGAGATTAAACACCGAGTGTTTCCCACAAGGTTGAGAAATCCATTTTACTACGATATATTTTCTCCATTAAGTTATGCATCCATCATTTTCTGTGAGATTGATCTCTATCTCCTATGTCCAAATCTTGTTGAGTCATCCAAATGAGATCCCCTAGTACTCTATCTAGAAGAACTTGTTGTAACCCACATTTGATAGTGACATGGATATTGATGATGGCTTAGTTGATTACAGAGATTCGTTGAGAGACTCTAAGAGGAAGATATGATGAGCACAGCAGCAAGTTTTTCCTCAGTAAGAAACCAAGGTTATCAAACCAATAGGAGGAAGAAAACGACTTAAAGGTGTTGCTAGCAACTTGGAAACCTGCACAACACAAACTCAAGACTTTGACCCAGCGAACAGTGAGGTTGTCAATCTCACCGGTTTGCTGAAAATAAAAGATTAACTGTATGGTGTGAAAGGTAATAGTGGTTTGTATAAAGTAAACAGTAACAGTGGAAAATGTATCAATGGTAAAGATTGGACCGGGGTCCATAGTTCACTAGAGGTGCTCTCTTGAAATAAACAAACATGGCATGCTGCGTAAAGAAATTACAGCAGGACAATTGACAAGACTGGACAAGACATAACAATACAATACTAGACATTCATGATTCTATGAGATTCAATTGGGCAATACAACAAGATACATAGACCACCATCCAACTGCATCTATGACTAGTAGTCCACCTTCAGGTTATCATCCGACCCCCCTACAGTATTAAGTTGCAAGCAACGGATAACTTCTTTAAGCAAAATGTGTAAGATAAACAATCCACTTGTTCCATGAACAAGAGACCGTTGTTTTCTCCCTAGTAGCAACAGCACATCTACAGTCTTAGAGATTTCTGTCACTTCTCTTAGATTAGATAGAGGCATGAACCCACTATCGAACATAAATACCCCCTCTTGGAGTCACTACCATCTACTTGTCCAAGATAGCTACTAGAACGAAGAGCATGCAAGATCTCAAACAACACAGACATGATAGAATCAATAAGACAAAACCATTAATCAAATCTGACATAGTAATCTCAATATCCATTGGAATCCCCGCAAACACAACATGCATGATTACAAATAGATGATCTTGATCATGAACGGAGCTCACAAGATCTAAACATGGTAGCACAAAGGAGGAGATACAACCATCTAGCTACTACATGGACCCTTAGTCCAAGGTGGAACTACTCACACTTCATACCGGAGGCTGGCATGATAAAGAAAAAGGCCTCCGGGATGATCTCCCCTCTGGCAGGTGATACGTCGGAAACGTATCTATAATTTTTGATGTTCCATGCTTGTTTAGTATCAACTTGGTTATGTTTTGTCTACACTTTGAGATATTTTTATATGTTTTTCTGGAATAACCTATTAACAAGATGTCACAGTGCCAGTTGCCTGTTTTCTTCTGTTTTTGGTTCCAGAAAAGGCAGAAAATCAATATTCTCGGAATTGGACGGGACAAAAGCCAAAGTCATTATTTTCCCGGAGCAACACGGACCATGAAGCAGAGTCAGAGGGGCGCCACAGGGTGGCCACCCCCCCCCCCCCCCGGCGCGGCCTAGGGTGGGCCCGTGCCTGGGCAGGGTGTGGGCCCCCTGGCCCTCCACCGACCTTGCCTTCTTTGCTTATAAAAAGCCCCCGGGGAGAAAACCCTAAATCATCCAGAAGAAATCCACGAAAACTCCATAGAGCCGTCGCCACCGAAGGGGAGATTCGGGGGATAGAAATTCTCTGTTCCGGCACCCTGTCGGGACAGGGAAGTGCCCTCTGAGCCATCTCCATCGATCTCCACCACCATCTCCATCACCGTTGCTGATTCCCATGATGAGGAGGGAGTAGTTCTTCCTCGAGGCTAAGGGATCTACCGGTAGCTATGTGTTCATCTCTCTCTATGCATGGTCATATTGTGATCATGAGCTTTGTAATCAAGTAGATCTACCTTGCTACTCAAGTGCTTTAATAGATCTCTGCTCTCCCCATGTGTGTGAAAGTGACAGTGTGCACGCCATGGTGGCACTTAGGTTTGAGTCTACATAAATACTCTTTGTGCTTTAATAGATCTATGTGTTTCCCCACGTGTGTGAAAGTAACAACGTGCATACCATGTGTCGCACTTTGGCTAGATTGAATATTTGTTATGAGTTATATTTGGAGTTGGATGTCTCTATGAAATTGTGGTGTTTGTTGGAACCATCTAGCGCTCAAGGTGACAGTGTGGGGTTATCTAGATTGGGAAAGGCGGACTTTGAGGTGTGCTGTTATAGCCCTACCATGGATTAGAGTGTCCAACCGGAGAGTAGTTAAGAGTAGTATCATGAAGAGAGGATATTTATATGAGAGAGTGTTCACTAGTGAAAGTATGATCCCTAGGCCTTGTTTCTAAACATTGAAACACCGTTTGCATCTAGATCTGTTGCATGTTTGCTTGCTTTAGTCTTTACCTCACTCACACACGTTACCCCACGTCAACAACAAGTCAGAAGCTATTTTCTGGCACCGTTACCACTTGTATTTTACTATCTCTTCGCCGAACTAGTGCACCTATACACCTGACAAGTGTATTGGTTGTGTTGGGGACACAAGAGACTTCTTGTATCTTGATTGCAGGGTTGCTTGAGAGGGGATACCTTTGACCACTTCCTCCCTGAGTTCGATAAACCTTAGGTGATCCACTTAAGGGAAACATGCTACTATTCTACAAACCTCTGCACTTGGAGGCCCAACAACAGTCTACAACAATAGAAGTGTGTAGACATCAAGCTATTTTCCGGCGCCATTGCCGGGGAGGTTTTCGGCTTTTACCTTTCCTCCACGTCAAGCTCCATCAAAGTATTTTCTAGCGCCGTTGTCGGGGATGTAAGGTAAAAGGTACTCACATCCTCCGGTGTGAGTGCTCGAAGTTATTTCCTTTAGATTCTGCAATTTTGTCTTTTTGTTTCTTGTTTTCACTAGTTAGGCTTAATGGAAAACAACAACAAAATTAGAGAACTTTATAGTATTTATCTTGACTTAGGACATGAAGTGTTTGAAGAGAAAATTTAAAAACCTATGGAGCTTTATTTGCATGTAATAGCAATGTTATTAGTATGAATTCTTTGGACACCATTATTGCTAATGCTATGGAAAATTCTAAGCCTGGGGAAGCTAGTTTTGATGAAAATGATCTTTTTAGTCCCCCAGCTTTGGAAGATAGCTATTCTATTTCTTATGATGATACCAAACCTCCAATATATGATGATTACAATGATGAATATGATATTTTCAGTCCACCTACTATTGAGGAGAAAATTAATTGTGATTACAATATGCCTCCTATATTTGATGATTATGGTGATGAGAATATTAATGATAGCTATTTTGTTGAATTTGCTCCCACTCTGATTAATGAGAACGACTATGCTTATGTGGAGAGTAATAATTATTTTATGCATGTGGCTCATGATAAGAATGCTTTATGTGATATTTATATTGTTAATTTGTTCTTGATGCTACTGAAAGTTATTATGAGAGAGGGAAACATTGTTTTATGTATCTCAACAATATTAAGTTTCCCCTCTTTATGTTGAAAATCTTGAAGTTGCACTTGTTTTGCTTTCCTATGCTTGTTGCTTTATGCTTTCATGACTTGTTTCTTTACAAGATTCCTATGCATAGGAAGTGGGTTAGACTTAAATGTGTTTTGAATTTGCTTCTTTATGTTCTCTTTTAAATCAATTCATATTTCTTATGTGAGCATCTTCTCAAACTATCAAGCCTAACTTAAAGGTGTTAAAGAAAAGTACTTGTTGAGAGATAACCCAAGAGTTTTCTTGAGTCTTGGAAGTTATTACCTCTATAATAACCTCTCCTTATCTTTTTTATTTGCTTTTTGTGCCAAGAATAACTTCTAATGAGAGGGAAGTAAGATCTGGTGAGTTGCTGTCTCGAAACAGATTTTTGTCCTCCACCATAAAAAATCGTGAGGAGTCTCTATAAGTCGGATTGATCTGAAAATTTACGAATAAAACCCCCTGTATGTTGGCTAACTTTAGTTAGTTCAACACTTTTTGATTTGAGTAACAGAAGGTCTTCGAAAAAATTGATTTCTACCTTCTGTTCTGTTTTGATAGATTTCTGTCATTATTTGCAGTTGCTTCTTAATGATTCCTTTTTGGGTTATTCTTGGGAAATTGAACTTTTTGAGGGAATTTCTACAGTAGCTTGTGTTTTTATTGAAAGTTTTTCTGTTCCAAAGTGATGACCCACAAGTATAGGGGGTGTATCGCAGTACTTTCGATAAATAGGAGTGTCGATTCCAACGAGGAGCAGAAGATGTTGACTAGTGGTATGGAGCAGGAGATCTCTGTGAATACTTAGCAAACGGATTTTTAGGGCTTTTATGATAAGTTAAAAAACAAAGAGCAAGTAATAATTAACAAACGCGGCAAGTGGCCCAATCCTTTCTTAGCAAAGGACAAGCCGGTGGAAATACTTATAAGGACCAAACGTTCTCGAGGACACATGGAAATTCTGTCAAGTGCTTTCGCTTCAAATAGCTAAGTACTCTTCTTTGGTGTTGTAAGTGTTGTGTGGGTGAACCTGTGCTAATGTACCGACCTTACCTGAACTAATACATACTTGTGATTAAACCCCCTACAAACATCCGTAACTACAGGAAAGTAATTAAGATATAAACCTAACCACAGTCTTAAACTCTGAGATCCTATGCTCCCTTATGCAATGGCGTCCTAACATAGGTTCAGGTTTCTGTCACTCCGGCAACCCCACAATTAGTAGCCAAATACACAATGCATTCCCCTAGGCCCATAAATGGTGAAGTATCATGTAGTCGACGTTCACATGACACCGCTAGAAGAATAGCACCACAACTTAAATACTAAACCATTGAATAATAACTCAACACAGAAACACTAATAACAACATGACTTCTCCCATGTCCTCAAAAACTAGACGAACTACTCACAAGACATCATATGTATCAAGATCAAAGATGATATGGTGATGAATAACAATCTTAACATAAACAATAATCCAATGGTTCCACTCACAAGCATCAACTACAATAGTAATTAACACCGGGAAAGTTTCCCCTAAGAACTAAAGCAATATCCAACACAATTGTTACAGCGGGACGGAGTGGTGATGATGGTGCTGGTGGAGAAGATGGTGTGGATGATGATGATGATCCCGATGAAGCCTAGCTTGATGACGGTGTTGATGGAGACGATCTCCCCTCTCTGGGAAGGAATTCCTCCGGCAAAAATCTGTCTGCCGTAGAGATCTTTCTCTCTCGGTGTTTTACGCCCTGTAGAGGCAGCGGAAATCTACTTGTGGTCGTTCCCCTAGTATTAGGGTTACGTGAGGAAGATATAGGCGAGAGGGTGGAGTCGGAGGCCAGGCAGGTGGGCCACACCTGCCCTAGGTGCGGGCCAGGTGGGCCCATGCCTAGGGGGTGTGGGCCCCCTGTGGCCCTTCTTATCCTCCCCTTCTAGCTTCCTCTGTCTTCCGGGAAAATATAATTTCCCCATATTTTTCTGATCTTCGCGAAATTGCATCAAAACACCTCTTTTTCCATCAGAATCTAGACTCCGGCAGTCCATCCTCCAAGAATCATCCAACATGCAAAAACAGTGGAAAAGACATAAGTAATACCTCATAATAAGACATATATCAATGAATAGAGGAAAATTATGATATAAAATGGTGATGCAAATTGGAAGTATCAACTCCCCCAAGCTTAGACCTTCGCTTGTCCCCAAGCGAAAACTGAGCTTAGTTAACATGTCCACAGATTTATGGAGTGAAGTGTCGATAAAATAATACGGACAAGAAGCATCACACTTACCATTACACAACTCATAGAAGAAATCAACTCACCATTATATAACTTAGCTTGCAACAAGTACATGAGTCACAATAGATATGCATAAATATAAATCATAATTGGAATTGGCAAATTCTTGTTCTTGGTCAGAGAACAGCTGGCAACTGATTTCACAAAAAGCTTTTTGTAGAAGTTTTATGACAGGAGAACTCTTTGCTCAAAGGGTTTTTCACAATGAAGGCTTTCAAAGTAATACTCAATAAATAAGAGTTTTGTGCAAACAAGGATGATAAAGAACATGATTGAATAAATCACCATATGAATGCTTGAAACACAACAACTCCTAAAGGATATCAACAGAACCAACCTTTTGTAGGTACCAAAACATCTCACTCAGTAACAAAATGAGAGTGCGATCTTTTACGTTTGTGTTGTCTTTTTGCATTTTGCTCAAATGCTTGCTGGAGATAGAGAGGAAGTAGGTTTACTGACTCAACTTGGTAACTAGGAGAAAGGTCCCTTTATAGAGGGTAGCAGGGATTTCAAGTCATAAAGAGCTTCCAAAAGATTATGGTACTTACTAGCTTTGATCCCTCATTGCCCCTATCATAGGCATCTTCAGATGGTTAAGGTTAAAGTGCACAAAGATGGAATATATGCTTGACGAGATATAAGTTGGCAATCTCATGTCCCTTGAATATGAGGGCCACTCCTCATGCTACTCAACTTTAGTCACCGGTAAGTTCTTGTCATTGTAAGTACATGCGTATCATAGAGAACCGCCAACGGGGTACCCCTTGCACATGGTACAGGAGCTATCCCATAACCAAAATGACAAGGCAAGCAGACAATGAGCATCTCAGCGATCTTTTTATTTACCATGTGCATAGCTTTTTATTGATGATGCTTCATAGATAGCTCACTATGGTGCTGCAAGTTTCCACCATGATTAGGCATGGCTTAGGCTAGCGGCCTAGGCGTTTCTCTAACACAAAATACAGACTCCATGGACTTACAAGTTTCCTCTTTATTTCACACCATTGACATCCACAAACAAAAGAGCACGATATCAACTGTGTACATAGTACAAGTGCAATGTTTAAAACGTTCCCCGTGACAGCATGGTTCTGCCAATTCCAATGTATAGATGCAAGCATATACAACTTCGATGACACAATGGTTCAAGTCTATTAGGGGCAAGAAAATAAGGTGTGCCATCAAGTTCGTGAGAGCTTTACTAACTATTTTTCACATAACAAAATACTTTTTAATTCGAAAGATATATGAAGCTTGAGAATTTTCTTGGAATAGCAAAAGCTAATAGGTAGATATGGTGGACACAAATGGCAAAGGTTTTGGCTAGCAAGGCTGGGTAGCAAGCAAGAGAGTTGAAAGAAACAAGCAAACATACAAGTAATAAAGCCAAACATGCAATCTTCCTCGAAGACACAAAAGAACTTAAATAAAGAATACTAAGCTTATGAGCCAACAATAAAGAAAATAAATGATACAAAATACATGTAAGCTTTTCTCTTTTTTTTCAAACCTCAAAAAGTGTTGCTATTGACCAGAACTCGGTTTGCCAAAACCAATTTAGATCCACTTGATGATCCCAAAGTGATGCCAATACTGATCAACAAGATCCATCATATAATAGAGATTGCAAACTAAAATAAGGAGTGCAAAAAGTAAAAGATGAAACTTCTCATTAATATTCCAATAAAGGCACTCACACCAAGGGATACATAGATAACCAACTAAAGGAGAGATACTTCCACATGCAAACCAAACTATAATATAACACCTCTATCAAAGATATGAATCCACTAAAAAGGTAAAAGATAATAGATAATAGATAATGATTGTGATACCGCGACACTCCCCCCCAAGCTTGGAACAAGCCAAGGGGATGCCAAACCTGATGACGAATTACTCCTTTGGCGGTGGTGGTGTTCGCTTTTCATCATAAAACTTCCAAGGCAAAGGTTCCCCATCCAAAAAGGATGTCCTTGTCTCCGCAATCCTGAAACTAGCAGTGGAGCTTATGCGATCAAATCTAGCCTCATACTCATAGTTTTGATGTTGTATGTTGTAGAGTTGTGCTTGTAATTGGTTGGTGGTTTGACGGAGCGAGAAGATTTCTTCTCGGAGCTCAGCCACCTCCTCCTCATGTTTGGTGATGAGTTCTGAACTTATCTTGTGAATGACATCCACTTCGCGTTCCGCCATCTTCTTGTACCTGAAAACCTCCTGCTCCAATGCTTCCATCCTATGTTCCAGACTTCCTTCTCCCTTGGGGCCTTGAACTTCTTTCATCTGTACCTTCCCATCTTTGAGAATCATCTCCTTGGGAAGGATCTTCAACTCATACATGTATGGGTTGAGGACATCCGTAGAGGAATCCTCCATGGGCGATTCAGAGGAAGACATTGTAGCTCCAAAACTGAGAATTTGCGTGACAGAAACATATCGAAACAAAAACATGACGAGAACTCGATGCAAGAACCTCGGGGAATCCGGGGGGTTATATATTACGAAGTTTCAAAGCATAAGGAAGGTTTTTATACGAAAACAAGGCAGAGACGGAGCTCGGGGGAGGCACACCCCCTCCAGGCACGGGGCAAGGTGGGCCCGCGCCTGGGATGGGTTTGGCCACCCCGGCCTCCGGTTCCTCCTCTGTTCCGTCTCGTGACTTGCCTTATGTATTAAAAACATAAAAAATATAAAATATTGAGGTTTCACGAACCTTCTGTTTTCACCTCTTTTACCTATTCAAAGACAAACTCTGCAATTTCTGGTGTTTGGTTTCTAATAAATTCTTCTGGAGTCACCATTTGAATAACATCAACATCTTCATTATAAGAATCTCCGGAAATATAATGTTTTAGTCTTTGACAATTCACCACCTGTGTTGTGTCATCCTTTAAAGAAGATATTTTGATAGCTCCTAAACGATATACTTCCTCAATAACAAAAGGTCTTTCCCATTTTGAGAGTAGTTTCCCTGCAAAAAATCTGAGACGAGACCTATACAAAAGAACTTTCTCGCCAACATGGAACTCTCTTTTGAGAATCCTCCTATCATGCCATCTTTTTACTTTTTCCTTAAAGAGTCTAGAATTTCCATAAGCTTCACTCCTCCACTCATCTAAGGCACTCATGTCAAGCAAACTTTTCTCACCAGCAGGTTTAAAATCTCTATTCAACTCTTTCACTGCCCAATAAGCTTTGTGTTCTAATTCTAAAGGCAGGTGGCAAGCTTTCCCATAGACCATTTTGTAAGGAGACATTTCCATAGGATTTTTATAAGCAGTTCTATAAGCCCACAAAGCGTCATTCAACTTTTTAGCCCATTTTTTCTAGATCTATTGATAGTCTTCTGCAAGATAGATTTAATTTCCCTACTGGAAAGTTCTACTCCCCCACTGGTTTGGTGGTGATAAGCTGAAGCAATTCTATGGTTTACATCGTACTTAGCGAGAGTTTTTCTAAAACCCCCATGAATAAAATGAGAGCCTCCATCAGTCATGAGATATATAGGCACACCAAACCTAGGAAAAATAACATCCTTAAGCATTTTCAAAGAGGTCTTACCATCAACACTATTTGTAGGTATGGCTTCTACCCACTTTGTAACATAGTCTGCAGCAACAAGAATATGAGTGTACCCTTTTGAAGGGGGAAAAGGACCCATAAAGTCAAATCCCCAACAATCAAAAGGTCCAATAACAAGAGAATAATTCATAGGCATTTCATTGCGTCTAGAAATGTTACCTACTCGTTGACATTCATCACATGATAAGACAAACTTCCTTGCATATTTGAAAAGGGTAGGCCAATAAAATCCAGATTGTAAAACATACAAGTAATAAATCCAAACATGCAATCTTCCTTGAAGACACAAAAGAACTTAAATAAAGAATACTAAGCTTATGAGCCAATAATAAAGAAAATAAATGATACAAAATACCTGTAAGCTTTTCTCTTTTTCTTTCAAACCTCAAAAAGTGATGCTATTGACCAGAACTCGGTTTGCCAAAACCAATTTAGATCCACTTGATGATCCCAAAGTGATGCCAATACCGATCAACAAGATCCATCATATAATAGAGATTGCAAACTAAAATAAGGAGTGCAAAAAGTAAAAGATGAAACTTCTCATTAATATTCCAATAAAGGCACTCACACCGAGGGATACATAGATAACCAACTAAAGGAGAGATACTTCCACAAGCAAACCAAACTATAATATAACACCTCTATCAAAGATATGAATCCACTAAAAAGGTAAAAGATAATAGATAATGATTGTGATACCGCGACACTCCCCCCAAGTTTGGAACAAGCCAAGGGGATGCCAAACCTGATGATGAATTACTCCTTTGGCGGTGGTGGTGTTATCTTTTCATCATAAAACTTCCAAGGCAAAGGTTCCCCATCCAAAAAGGATGTCCTTGTCTCCGCAATCCTGAAACTAGCAGTGGAGCTTATGCGATCAAATCTAGCCTCATACTCACAGTTTTGATTTTGTATGTCGTAGAGCTGTGCTTGTAATTAGTTGGTGGTTTGACGGAGCGAGAAGATTTCTTCTCGGAGCTCAGCCACCTCCTCCTCATGTTTGGTGATGAGTTCTGAACTTATCTTGTGAATGACATCCACTTCGCGTTCCGCCATCTTCTTGTACCTGAAAACCTCCTCCTCCAATGCTTCTATCCTATATTCCAGACTTCCTTCTCCCTTGGGGCCTTGAACTTCTTTCATCTGTACCTTCCCATCTTTGAGAATCAGCTCCTTGGGAAGGATCTTCAACTCATACATGTACGGGTTGAGGACATCCGTAGAGGAATCCTCCATGGGCGATTCAGAGGAAGACATTGTAGCTCCAAAACTGAGAATTTTCCTGACAGAAACATATTGAAACAAAAACATGACGAGAACTCGATGCAAGAACCTCGGGGAATCCGGGGGGGGTTATATATTACGAAGTTTCAAAGCATAAGTAAGGTTTTGATACGAAAACAAGGCGGAGACGGAGCTCGGGGGAGGCACACCCCCTCCAGGTGTGGGGCAAGGTGGGACCGCGCCTGGGATGGGTTTGGCCACCCCGGCCTCCGGTTCCTCCTCTGTTCCATCTCGTGACTTGCCTTATTTATTAAAAACATCAAAAATATAAAAGATTGAGGTTTCACGAACCTTCTGTTTTCACCTCTTTTACCTATTCAAAGACGAACTCTGCAGTTTCTGGTGTTTGGTTTCTAATAAATTCTTATGGAGTCGCCATTTGAATAACATCAACATCTTCATTATAAGAATCTCCAGAAATATAATGTTTTAGTCTTTGACAATTCACCACCTGTGTTGTGTCATCCTTTAAAGAAGATATTTTGATAGCTCCTAAACGATATACTTCCTCAATAACAAAAGGTCTTTCCCATTTTGAGAGTAGTTTCCCTGCAAAAAATCTGAGACGAGACCTATACAAAAGAACTTTCTCGCCAACATGGAACTCTCTTTTGAGAATCCTCCTATCATGCCATATTTTCACTTTTTCCTTAAAGAGTCTAGAATTTCCATAAGCTTCACTCCTCCACTCATCTAAGGCATTCATGTCAAGCAAACTTTTCTCACCGGCAGGTTTAAAATCTCTATTCAACTCTTTCATTGCCCAATAAGCTTTGTGTTCTAATTCTAAAGGCAGGTGGCAAGCTTTCCCATAGACCATTTTGTAAGGAGACATCCCCATAGGATTTTTATAAGCAGTTCTATAAGCCCACAAAGCGTCATTCAACTTTTTAGCCTATTTTTTCTAGATCTATTGACAGTCTTCTGCAAGATAGATTTAATTTCCCTATTGGAAAGTTCTACTCGCCCACTGGTTTGGGGGTGATAAGCTGAAGCAATTCTATGGTTTACATCGTACTTAGCGAGAGTTTTTCTATAACCCCCATGAATAAAATGAGAGCCTCCATCAGTCATGAGATATCTAGGCACACTAAACCTAGGAAAAATAACATCCTTAAGCATTTTCAAAGAGGTCTTACCATCAGCACTATTTGTAGGTATGGCTTCTACCCACTTTGTAACATAGTCTACAACAACAAGAATATGAGTGTACCCTTTTGAAGGGGGAAAAGGACACATAAAGTCAAATCCCCAACAATCAAACGGTCCAATAACAAGAGAATAATTCATAGGCATTTCATTGCGTCTAGAAATGTTACATACTCGTTGACATTCATCACATGATAATACAAACTTCCTTGCATCTTTGAAAAGGGCAGGCCAATAAAATCCAGATTGTAAAACATACAAGTAATAAATCCAAACATGCAATCTTCCTTGAAGACACAAAAGAACTTAAATAAAGAATACTAAGCTTATGAGCCAACAATAAACAAAATAAATGATACAAAATACCTGTAAGCTTTTCTCTTTTTCTTTCAAACCTCAAAAAGTGTTGCTATTGACCAGAACTCGTTTTGCCAAAACTAATTTAGATCCACTTGATGATCCCAAAGTGATGCCAATACTGATCAACAAGATCCATCATATAATCGAGATTGCGAACTAAAATAAGGAGTGCAAAAAGTAAAAGATGAAACTTCTCATTAATATTCCAATAAAGGCACCCACACCAAGGGATACATAGATAACCAACTAAAGGAGAGATACTTCCACATGCAAACCAAACTATAATATAACACCTCTATCAAAGATATGAAACCACTAAAAAGGTAAAAGATAATAGATAATGATTGCGATACCGCGACACTCCCCCCCAAGCTTGGAACAAGCCAAGGGGATGCCAAACCTGATGACGAATTACTCCTTTGGCGGTGGTGGTGTTCTCTTTCATCATAAAACTTCCAAGGCAAAGGTTCCCCATCCAAAAAGGATGTCCTTGTCTCCGCAATCCTGAAACTAGCAGTAGAGCTTATGCGATCAAATCTAGCCTCATACTCACAGTTTTGATTTTGTATGTCGTAGAGCTGTGCTTGTAATTGGTTGGTGGTCTGACGGAGCGAGAAGATTTCTTCTCGGAGCTCAGCCACCTCCTCCTCATGTTTGGTGATGAGTTCTGAACTTATCTTGTGAATGACATCCACTTCGCGTTCTGCCATCTTCTTGTACCTGAAAACCTCCCGCTCCAATGCTTCCATCCTATCTTCCAGACTTCCTTCTCCCTTGGGGCCTTGAACTTATTTCATCTGTACCTTCCCATCTTTGAGAAACAGCTCCTCGGGAAGGATATTCAACTCATACATGTACGGGTTGAGGACATCCGCAGAGGAATCGTCCATGGGCGATTCAGAGGAAGACATTGTAGCTCCAAAACTGAGAATTTTCCTGACAGAAACATATCGAAACAAAAACACGACGAGAACTCGATGCAAGAACCTCGGGGAATCCGGGGGGTTATATATTACGAAGTTTCAAATCATAAGGAAGTTTTTGATACGAAAACAAGGCGGAGACGGAGCTCGGGGGAGGCACACCCCTCCAGGCGCGGGACAAGGTGGGCCCGCGCCTGGGATGGGTTTGGCCACCCCGGCCTCCGGTTCCTCCTCTGTTCCGTCTCGTGACTTGCCTTATGTATTAAAAACATCAAAAATATAAAATATTGAGGTTTTACGAACCTTCTGTTTTCACCTCTTTTACCTATTCAAAGACGAACTCTGCAGTTTCTGGTGTTTGGTTTCTAATAAATTCTTCTGGAGTCACCATTTGAATAACATCAACATCTTCATTATAAGAATCTCCAGAAATATAATGTTTTAGTCTTTGACAATTCACCACCCGTGTTGTGTCATCCTTTAAAGAAGATATTTTGATAGCTCCTGAACGATATACTTCCTCAATAACAAAAGGTCTTTCCCATTTTGAGAGTAGTTTCCCTGCAAAAAATTTGAGACGAGACCTATACAAAAGAACTTTCTCGCCAACATGGAACTCTCTTTTGAGAATCCTCCTATCATGCCATCTTTTTACTTTTTCCTTAAAGAGTCTAGAATTTCCATAAGCTTCACTCCTCCACTCATCTAAGGCACTCATGTCAAGCAAACTTTTCTCACCAGCAAGTTTAAAATATCTATTCAACTCTTTCAATGCCCAATAAGCTTTGTGTTCTAATTCTAAAGGCAGGTGGCAAGCTTTCCCATAGACCATTTTGTAAGGAGACATCCCCATAGGATTTTATAAGCAGTTCTATAAGCCCACAAAGCGTCATTCAACTTTTTAGCCCATTTTTTCTAGATCTATTGACAGTCTTCTGCAAGATAGATTTAATTTCCCTATTGGAAAGTTCTACTCGCCCACTGGTTTGGGGGTGATAAGCTGAAGCAATTCTATGGTTTACATCGTACTTAGCGAGAGTTTTTCTAAAAACCCCATGAATAAAATGAGAGCCTCCATCAGTCATGAGATATCTGGGCACACCAAACCTAGGAAAAATAACATCCTTAAGCATTTTCAAAGAGGTCTTACCATCAGCACTATTTGTAGGTATGGCTTCTACCCACTTTGTAACATAGTCTACAACAACAAGAATATGAGTGTACCCTTTTGAAGGGGGAAAAGGACCCATAAAGTCAAATCCCCAACAATCAAAAGGTCCAATAACAAGAGAATAATTCATAGGCATTTCATTGCGTCTAGAAATGTTACCTACTCGTTGATATTCATCACATGATAAGATAAACTTCCTTGCATCTTTGAAAAGGGTAGGCCAATAAAATCCAGATTGTAAAAAAATTTGTGCAGTCCTGTCCCCTGCATGATATCCTCCATAAGCACTGCCATGGAATTTTCTTAGTATCTCTTGTTGCTCAAATTCTGGAATACATTTTCGCATAATAGCATCTACTCCTTCCTTATATAAGTGTGGGTCATCCCAAAAGTAATGCCTTAGATCATAATAGAATTTACTTCTTTGCTGAGATGTAAAAGTTGGAGGCAAATACTTGGAAACAATAAAGTTAGCATAATCAGCATACCAAGGACTCTCATGTGGACTTACCCTTATTGCAGCCAACTGCTTGTTTGGAAAACTATCATTGACAGGCAATGGGTCAAAAGAAATGTTTTCCAAACGAGATAAATTATCAGCAACAGGATTATCAGCACCTTTCCTATCCATAATATGCAGATCAAACTCTTGTAAAAGCAACACCCACCTAATAAGCCTAGGCTTAGCGTCCTTCTTTGTCATAAGGCACATAATAGCAGCATGATCAGTATGAATAGTAACCTTTGAATCAACAATATAAGGTCTAAACTTATCACAGGCAAAGATTACAGCTAAGAACTCTTTTTCAGTAGTAGCATAATTCTTTTGAGCAGCATCAAGAGTCTTGCTAGCATAATGAATAACATTCAACTTCTTATCAACACGTTGTCCAAGGACAGCACCCATAGCAAAATCACTAGCAACACACATAATTTCAAAAGGTAAATTCCAATCAGGTGGTTGAACAATAGGAGCAGTAGTCAAAGCTTTCTTCAAAGTTTCAAAAGATTCCTTACAATCATCATCAAAAACAAAAGGCACATCTTTTTGAAGAAGATTAGTAAGGGGCTTTGAAATTTTGGAGAAATCCTTAATAAACCTCCTATAGAAACTAGCATGACCAAGGATACTACGAATACCTTTGATATCTCTAGGACAAGGAATCTTCTCAATTGCTTCAATTTTGGCCCTATCAACTTCAATGCCTCTTTCAGAGATCTTGTGTCCAAGAACAATCCCTTCATCAACCATGAAGTGGCATTTCTCCCAATTAAGAACAAGGTTGGTTTCTTCACATCTCTATAAAACTTTATCAAGGCTGTGCAAGCAGTTATCAAAAGAAGTTCCATAGATAGAAAAATTGTCCATGAAAACCTCCACAATTTCTTCACAAAAACCATAAAATATAGCAGACATACATCTCTGAAAGGTAGCAGGAGCATTACATAAACCAAAAGGCATACGCCTATAAGCATAAGTACCATAAGGACAAGTGAAAGTAGTTTTCTCTTGATCATGTGCTTTCACAGCAATTTGAGAGAAACCAGAGTAACCATCAAGAAAACAAAAGTGAGTCTTTTTGGATAACCTCTCAAGCATTTGATCAATAAATGGCAAATGATAATGATTTTTCTTAGTAACTTTATTGATCTTTCTAAAATCAATGCACATTCTATACCCAATCACTACTCTTTGGGGTATAAGCTCATTATCTTCATTAGGCACAACAGTTATTCCCCCTTTCTTGGGAACACAATGGACAGGGCTAACCCATTGACTATCAGCAATAGGATAAATAATACTAGCATCAAGGAGTTTTAGTACCTCATTTCTTAACACATCCTTCATCTTAGGATTTAGACGACGTTGGTGCTCAACAACTGGCTTTGCATCAGGCTCTATATTAATAGTATGCTGACATATAGTGGGAGAAATTTATTTTAAGTCATCAAGGGTATAACCCATAGCTCCTCGGTGTTTCTTCAATACTTCCAATAATATTTCCTCTTCCTTTCCTAAAAGTTTAGAACTAATAATAACATGATACACTTTCTTATTATCAAGATAAGCATATTTAAGATCATCAGGTAAAGGTTTTAATTTGAAAACAGGGTCCCCTTTAGGTGGTAATGTGGTACCCAAATCTTCCACAGGTAGATTATGCTTAAGTAACTCAGGCTGACAAAGGAAAACCTCGTCAATCTCATTTCTTTCCTTCATGAAGACATCACTTTCGTGATCTTCCATAAATTGCTGCAAAGCATTGTCAGGAGCAAGAGAAATAGCAGAAAGTTGTTCAACCCTGAAATCATCATTAGGCAATTCATTTTCATAAGGAGTTTTGGCAAATTTGGAAAAATTAAACTCATAAGATTCTCCATCAAACTTAGTCAAAAAAAATTCCTTCCTACAATCTATAATAGCCCCACAAGTATTCAGGAAGGGTCTACCAAAGATAATAGGATAGGTTTTACTAGCTTCTTTACCAAGTACTAGAAAATCAGCAGGATATTTAATCTTACCACAAAGGACCTCCACATCTCTTACAATGCTAATGGGGCAAACTTTCTCTCTATTAGCAAGGTGAATAACCACATCAATGTCCTCAAGCTCACAACGACCAATTTCATGCATAATTTCCCTGTAAAGCTCATAAGGAATATCACCATAACTAGCACCAATATCACACAAACCATAATAGCTATGATTACCAATTCTAACAGAAAGCACAGGGACACTAGATTTTTTAGGATGAGAAACAATATTAGTAGCGTCTTCACAAAAGACAATATGCTCATCCTTTGTGTTTCTAGTGACAAGATCTTTCACAATAGCTACCACAGGCTCAATATTAATAAGCTCGTCAGGCTCCACGGTTTTATTTGCACTTTTGCTAACCACATTAGCTATGATAGAATGTTCCTTTACCTTAGTAGGAAAAGGTATTTTCTCAACATAAGGTTCAGGTAAAATAGGATCAACAGTACAAACCTCTATGCTAGCAGGAACATGAGTAACAATGTATTTATAAGGAGCGTGGTACTTGTCCCATTCTTTCTTGGGAATTTCAATATAAGAGGAAAAAGCATTAAAACATCTTGCAAGAACTTGAGGATCAAGACCAAACTCATTACTAATATCACGGAATTCATCAGTTCCCATAAAAGATTTAATGCATTCATAATCATAGTTTATACCTGGCTTCCTTCCTTTGTCATTCTCCCAAGCTTTAGTGTTGTCTTGAATACGGTCTAGTAGGTCCCATTTAGCTTCTTCCTTCATACGTGTGAATGATCCAACACAAGAAGCATCTAGTAAATCTTTATCATGAAGAGAAAGCCTAGCATAAAAGTTATTGATAATAATATTGTTAGGGAGTTCATGAATAGGACATTTAAGCATTAGTTACTTCAATCTCCCCAAGCTTGAGCTGTACTCTCTCCATCATGAGGCCAAAAGTTACATATATCAGATTTCTATCCTTATGAATCTCACTGGGAGGATAGAATTTAGAATAAAAGAGAGATGTCATTTCCTCCCATTCCATGGATTGTCCATTCTTTAGCAGCTTATATCATTCTTCAGCTCTCCCTTTCAAAGATATAGAAAGTAACTACTTATTCACCTGTTCAGTTGTAATACCTGCACACTTAAACAACTCGCATAATTCATGGATAAAAAGCAAATGATCACTAGGGTGGACAGTTCCATCCCCAAAATAATAAATATCCATAACACGATCAACAATACTTGTAGGTATCTTAAAAGGATCTATCTCAACAGGTGGTGGTTCATCTACTACCCAATCAGTGGTAGTAGTTTTCCCAAACACAAAACCAAGTGGGTGATCCATATTGGAAACAAAGTAACAAGCAGTAACAAAAGGCAATACTCATAGCAGAAGTTTCCTTTACTAGTTCCACTCTTCAATAGCGCTTCACTCCCCAGCAACGGCGTCGGAAAATAATCTTGATGACCCAGAAGTATAGGGGGTGTATCGCAGTACTTTTGATAAATAGGAGTGTCGATCCCAACGAGGCGCAGAAGGTGTTGACTAGTGGTATGGAGCAGGAGATCTCTGTGAATACTTAACAAACGGATTTTTAGGGGTTTTCTGATAAGGCAACAAAACAAAGAGCAAGTAATAAAGAACAAACGCAGCAAGTGGCCCAATCCTTTCTTAGCAAAGGACAAGCCGATGGAAATACTTATAAGGACCAAACGTTCTTGAGGACACATGGGAATTATGTCAAGTGATTTCACTTCAAAAAGCTAAGTACTCTTCTTTGGTGTTGTAAGTGTTGTGTGGGTGAATCTGTGCTAATGTACCGACCTTACTTGGACTAATACATACTTGTGATTAAACCCCCTGCAAACATCCGTAACTACAAGAAAGTAATTAAGATATAAACCTAACCACAGCCTTAAACTCTAAGATCCTATGCTCCCTTATGCAATGGTGTCCTGACGGGGGTTCAGGTTTCTGTCACTCCGGCAACCCCACAATTAGTAGCCAAATACACAATGCATTCCCCTAGGCCCATAAATGGTGAAGTATCATGTAGTCGACGTTCACATGACACCACTAGAATAATAGCACCACAACTTAAATACTAAACCATTGAATAATAACTCAACACAGATCCACTAATAACAACATGCCTTCTCCCATGTCCTCAAGAACTAGACGAACTACTCACAAGACATCATATGGATCAATATCAAAGATGATATGGTGATGAATAACAATCTTAACATAAACAATAATCCAATGGTTCCACTCACAAGCATCAACTACAATAGTAATTAACATCGGGAAAGTTTCCCGTAAGAACTAAAGCAATATTCAACACAATTGTTACAGTGGGACGGAGTGGTGATGATGGTGATGGTGGAGATGATGGTGTGGATGATGATGATGATCCTGATGAAGCCTAGCTTGATGACGGTGTTGATGGCGACGATCTCCCCTCTCCGAGAAAGAATCCCCCCGGCAGAAATCTATCTTCCGGAGAGATCTTTCTCTCTCGGTGTTTTCCGCCCTGTAGAGGCGGCGGAAATCTATCTGTGGTCGCTCCCCTGGTATTAGGGTTCCATGATGAAGATATAAGTGAGAGGGCGGAGTCAGAGGCCAGGCAGGTGGGCCACACTTGCCCTAGGTGCGGGGCCAGGTGGGACCGCGCCTAGGGGGTGTGTGGGTCCCTTGTGGCCTTTCTTCTCCTCCCCTTCTGGCTTCCTCTGTCTTCCGGGAAAATATAATTTTCCCATATTTTTCTGGTATTTTTCTGATCTTAGCGAAATTGCATCAAAACACCTCTTTTTCCATCAGAATCCAGACTCCAGCAGTCCATCCTCCAAGAATCATCCAACATGCAAAAACAGTGGAAAAGACATAAGTAATACCTCATAATAATACATATATCAATGAATATAGGAAAATTATGATATAGAATGGTGATGCAAATTGGACGTATCACAAATCTAAGCCCAAGGGTCTATTGTCTTTTGAATACACTAATGTTGCTAATGAAGATTGTGTGAAGTTTTGTATGGAGGAAAATTTGCAGGTGTAGAGGAAGAATGATGTAATGAGATGAAGAATGCACAGAAGATCAATCTTGGGGATGCCACCCCGTGTCACCCCAAGAAATATTCAAGAGGTGCAAGCGTCAAAGCTTGGGGATGCCCAAGGCATCCCCTTCTTCATCAATAAAAATCTCAGGTCTTTCTAGACACTTCGTTTTTATTGTTTCATGCACAATTGTGTTGTTCTTGGAGCGTCTTAGTTTTCGTTTTTGGTTTTTGTTTGCTTAGTTTGCTTGAATAAAGTTGGTTGATCACAACACACCTTTTTGGAGAGGCACACTCTATTTCCATTGCCTAGAACACTCTAGTTTTCACTCTTATTGTTTTGTGAGTGTTCACCTTTGCTAGCACTGTGTTTAGCCTTAGTTTTCTTGAGCTTTTAGCTTAGAACTTTTTAGTTCTTCTTTGTGGATTTGTGAGACAATCTCACTGATCTTTATTGATTATTATCTTTGTGAGTTGTTTCAAATAAGTTGTTTGGTGTTGGAAAAGAGTAGAAAGTTCCATGCTTAAGTGGTACAAAAGGGAGCTTGCATTGACTGTGACTTAGACTTTAGCATGACATGCTAGGTGTTGTTTTGACCTTATGCTTAGTGATTATTGTTGTAGCATGTCTTGTTCCAAACAATTGGGATTGCTTAGTATGCCTTGAAAGAATTATGCGTTGTTTTAGCATGCAAAAGCATAGTATAGTGGTATTCTCCTTTGATGCTTTGCTTGGGTTGACTTGGCACATGCTTACACCATGTTATGACTATGACAAGTCACCATAGCCTCTTTGATCATTTATTCCTTGACTTGTAGTACCATTCTATGCTTTGATTAGTAATGTTTTGTTGCTCTACATGAGTATGGCCATTATTTCTCTCTTAGTTGGTTGCTCCCAGTCTTTTGCTAGCCTCCACTTGTATGAGTAAGTTCTACTCATGCTTCCAACTCCCAAGAAACCAAGTTATTCCAAAGTGTCCACTATAAACTCCTATGCATGGTGTGTTACACCATTCCAAGTATATTCTTGTTTCCAGCTATCTTCCAATTAAAAACCATTTTGTTATGTGAAAACCTAGTGATTAAATCCCTCACAAACTTGATGGCACACTTTATATTCTTTGCCCCTAATAAACTTGAACCATTGTGTCATCTATGTTGTATGTGTTTGCACTTATACGTTGGAATTAGCAGAATCGTGCTGTCACGGGGAACATTTTCAACATTGCACTTGTACTTTATACACAGTTGATATCATGCTCTTTTGGCTGTGGATGTCATCGGTGTGAAATAAAGAGGAAGCTTGTAAATCCATGGAGTTATGTATTTTGTGTTAGAGAAACGCCTAGGCCGCTAGCCTAAGAGATGCCTAATCATGGTGGAAACTTGCAGCATCACCATAGTGAGCTATCTATGAAGCATACTCAATAAAAAACTATGCATATAGTAAATAAAAAGATCGCTGAGATGCTCATTGTCTGCTTGCCTTGTCATTTTGGTTATGGGATAGCTCATGTACCATGTGCAAGGGGTTCTCCGTTGGCGGTTCTCTATGATATGCATGTACTTACAATGACAAAAACTTACAGGTGAATGAGGTTAAGTAGCATGAGGTGTGGCCCTCATATTCAAGGGACTTGAGATTGCCAACTTATACTTTGTCAAGCATATACTCCATAGTTTGTTCACTTTAACCTTAACCACTTCAAGATGCTTATGATAGGGGCAATGAGGGATGAAAACTAACAAGTACCATAATTTTTGGAAGCTCTTTTTGAAACTTGAAATCCCTGCTTCCTTTAGGAAAGACTTTTCTTCCACCATTATTTGAGTCTCCACCTTCTACTTTTAGGCACCATTAAGAGAGCATAATTGTCATTCTGTGTGTAGTGTCACAAAACTTATTGATTGATGCATATTGTGATATTACTTGTTCTTGTGCTATTTGTATCTAGTCACTCTTATGAACTTTGAAGGTGTCATATGCATCTATTTGCTACTCCATTAGGGACAAGCTAAATGCCACTATGCTATGTTTTCTGTATGTGAAACAAACAAACGTCTTTCAATGCATTGTTATTCATGAATCTTCGTTGGTATCCTTTCATGTTGCATGCATAGTTACTTTGTATTACTGTTAGAACTCTATCTTTCATGCCCATGTTTAGAGTTCTTTGATCCTAGATTTCAATGCTTGCAAATGGTTTGATCTTTGATTGTGATGGTGCATGTCACCTTAAAGATTATTCTTTTTATCACTTACCTACTCGAGGACGAGCAGGAGTTAAGCTTGGGGATGCTTGATACGTTGAAAACGTATCTATAATTTTTGATGTTCCATGCTTGTTTAGTATCAACTTGGTTATGTTTTGTCTACACTTTGAGATATTTTTATATTTTTTCTGGACTAACCTATTAACAAGATGTCACAGTGCCAGTTGCCTGTTTTCTTCTATTTTTGGTTCCAGAAAAGGCAGAAAATCAATATTCTCAGAATTGGACGGGACAAAAGCCAAAGTCATTATTTTCCCTAGAGCAACACGGAACCATGAAGCAGACTCGGAGGGGCGCCACAGGGTGGCCACACACCCCAGGCGCGGCCTAGGGTGGTCCCGTGCCTGGGCAGGATGTGGGCCCCCTGGCCCTCCATCGACCTTGCCTCGTTTGCCTATAAAAGGCCCCCGGGGAGAAAACCCTAAATCATCCAGAAGAAATCCACGAAAACCTCCATAGCGCCGTCACCACCGAAGGGGAGATTCAGGGGACAGAAAGTCTCTGTTCTGGCACCCTGTCGGGACAAGGAAGTGCCCCCGGAGCCATCTCCATCGATCTCCACCACCATCTCCATCACCGTTGCCGATTCCCATGATGATGAGGGAGTAGTTCTTCCTCGAGGCTAAGGGATCTACCGGTAGATATGTGTCCATCTCTCTCTCTATGCATGGTCATATTGTGATCATGAGCTTACCTTGCTACTCAAGTGCTTGAATAGATCTCTGCTCTCCTCATGTGTGTGAAAGTGACAGCGTGCACGCCATGGTGACACTTAGGTTTGAGTCTACATAAATACTCTTTGTGCTATAATAGATCTATGTATATCCCCCACGTGTGTGAAAGTAACAACATGCATACCGTGTGTGGCACTTTGGCTAGATTGAATATGTGTTATGAGTTATATTTAGAGTTGGATTTCTCTATGAAATTATGGTGTTTGTTGGAACCATCTAGCGTTCAAGGTGACAGTGTGGGGTTATCTAGATTAGGAAAGGCGGACTTTGAGGCACCCTGTAACCTTCGGTTTCGCCGTAATCAAGAGCAGACAAGCAGGAGTAGGTTTTTCCCTCGAAGGGCCTGAACCTGGGTAAACCTCGTGCCCCCTTGCTGCGTGTCTGTTAACTGTTCCGCGACTTCCAGCATCCCTATCTTCTCCAAATCCAAGTTCATAACAATGGGCATTGATAAGATCGAACCCTCGTCAACTGGCGTCGTCTGTAGAAACTGGGGATGCTGATAGTACGGTCGCGACGGTCTCATCCACCGCGATCTACCATTCGTCTGTTTTTTGGGAACATATCTACTTTGGTTCCTACGATTCTTCATATGAGCGAGATCCCTCGCCATTAATGGCGGTCAGATAACATCTGGCGTTTCATCCACGTCGCCGTAGTCAACTTCATCTTCGTCACGACAGTATACGTGATCCTGGCAATTGTTTACAACATTAGATCAAATTAGCTTCAAAGATCTCGCGGTTCTTCTATATGTGTGCACGACCGACCTGGAGTCGCATCTTTAAGGAATCGTATCTCCGGCCGGCTTCATGGAGTCCGTGGCGAGGTCATCCACAACTACGACTTTGATCCGATCTGAAGTCAATAACACACACACTTTGAGATTACCTCACGTGTTGCGACTCAATTCAGTCTGCAGGGTGGTGTGTTGGCATGGATCCATGCACTAGAAGACAATACGTGAAACACACGTGCATGGGGCAAAGACATGTTAGCTTCAACGACACGGATATTGTGCATGTACGTAGCTACACAGATTTTTGCAGCAAGGTTGTGCAAGGATTTTTGGCGGACGCTAGGTGCATGCACACATACCAGTTTAAAATCACAAGGTCAAAGTTAAAAATCCATCGAGCTTTATGGAAAATATGCATGAAGATCGAACAAGTCTACTGCCAGCGAGAAAAAAATTACCCGCTTGATGCCCGGGTCTCGACGTGAACACTGCAATTGCGGCTTCACCATGACTTTTTTCATCATTGTGGTCGCAATTCAATTGACCGACTTTGTCATTGTCACCAAATACTTTCATTCACCATGTAACTCGTCAGTGTGTCAACCCCACCGTTATAATTCCATCCGATCACATTGACTACACCCGGAGGCTGTGCCGGTCCTGCCACGTGACCTGCTATAATCTTCGGCTCCAGTGATCCGTTGAGGTCTTCGACTTCGGCGACCCACCGCGGTCTTCAGATGCGGTGACCCGATGTGGTCTTCGACTGCTGTGGCCCGTTATAGTCTCCGGATGCGACAACTCTTCATCACTACATGACTTCGGTCCGCCGCGTCGACTACATCCGCCGCGTGACCCGTTGCCATGTCAACTACATGTCTGACGCACAAATATCGACTGCCATGTTAACTACTCGTCTGGCATCAATCTCGCGACCTGCTGTAGTTTTTGACTTCGGCGATCCTCTACAATCTTCGGCTCCAGCGACTCGAGGCTTCCTCTGCTTCAGCGACCTGCTGTGGTCTCCAGCTCTAGTGACATGGGGTTATTTCGGCTTCGGCGACCCGTTATGGTCTTCGACTCCGGCGATCCATTGCGGTCTTCAACCCCGACGGCCTACGCACTCTTCGACTACATCGACCCTCTGCGATCTTCGGTTGCGGCAAATTGCCGCCGCCATCGGTTTCGGTGACCCGCTGCCCCGTTGACTCCGGTCCGCCACATCGGCTCTCGAACGCCACCTCGACCACACATCCACCTCGGGGACTCCGTTGACTATGCTTACTCTATGCCCGGGGGCTGCGCCGGTTCCGCCACGCGACCCTCTACAATCTTCGGCTTCAACGATGTGTAGGTTCCCGCGACCCGCCGGTCGGCTCGGTTCTAGCGACCGTGACACACTACAGTCTTTGGTTGCGGTGACCCGATGCGGTCTTCGATTGTGGTGATCCGCTACAATTTTCGGCTACGGCGACTCGCTGCCGCGTCAACTCCGTCCACGACAACTACTAATAAATCTAAGTTTCCTTCTACTTAGAATTCATTCTTTTTTAACTCGCACTCGAAACACTCGGCGGTTGCGCCCTCTTCGAGTAACCTAATGTGCCATCCGCTCCACGCACTCCAGTATCTCATATGCGATAGCCCGAGTAGCTGATTCTGCCTGATCGCCGAATCCTTAAACTCCGAGTGTCTCGGCAAGGTACTGAGACTAAGGGTAATCAAGCTAACGAAAAGGCCTAAAATACAGTGCAACAATGTCAACTCGATCGGCACAAGAATCTTATTGTACAAGCCAAAAGGCAAATATTCTTTACAAGATACAAGTACTTTATAATTTTTTATGTTTTATGTAGCTTACAAAGGCGTCGAATGCGCCAAGCTATTCTATCGAGTCCTCCAACAAGAGTCGACAAAATAACTGGCTACGCCATACACCCGCAACACGAGTCGAGTCACTCCTCGGATGGTTGCATCTCTTGATGTTACAAATACGCGACGCTGGCCGCGCACCCGACAGGAGAAACAACGTCGACTTCATCTGAAACATCGAGTCCTTCCGGCTAAACGTCGCACGACTCCGCTGCATCGACTCCTGGCTCCTTATGCGTGAGACGCTGACTCAATGAACTTCCGGGTTAGTGGTTTCTCCTCGCATGAGTCCACTCAGGGGCTACTCCTATCAGGAGCGCTGGCCGCGCACCTGAGAAATTACAACGCTAACGTTACCTCGAAAATATCTTCGAGTTCTACGTCGAGTCTGCGACTCCACTACGGACTCGGGGCTACTCCCACAGGGAGCGCTAGTCGCGCATTCGAAAAAATGTGTCCTTCGGACTAATAATACAAACTGATGCGAACGACTAGACTAAAGTCTCTGTCCGAGTCTACGACTCGAACAAATACTCAGGGGATAATCCCATAGGAAGCGCTGGTCGTGCACCCTATGAATTATTCGACTGAGATCCTTCGAATCAAATACGACAAAAATCTTTTGGCAACTTTGCCCAAACTAATGCTAAGTAAGAAATAGTGTCATTGGCCACTCGAAACGCCTCTGCGGTGATAAAAAATTTGGATGTTATGTCTACGACGCAAAGATAATCCCTAGAGATATCATCTGATGGTCTAGTAACACACCGGACTGCGCTCTGCTAGTAAAATCCCGTGTCAACAAGCACGATAAAAATCTCGACGGACGCGTTGGGTACATTATTTAAAAAAACACTAAGATTCGACTCCTATAAGACCTCAATAGCCTAAGTCGAGTCACACCAGCAATCGTTCCGGATTCGAGTCTGAGGACACGAGTCTGATGAAGATCGTGTTGTTTTGTCCTATGACAGTTAACTGACCCTGATCCGTCGGAATAGTCAGGCACATGCATCAACAATTCCTATGAACTAAACGTTTCTTTCTGAAAAACAGGTCCAACTACAAAGCACCCAAAAGATTGTAGAGTCTCCAGCCGAATCTACGATTCGACCGAACACTAGGGGACTACTGATATGGATATGCCCTATGGGTACCCGATGTTAGCATACCTGGTCCAGCCCGACGGAAGGCCCAATCAACGACCTGCCAGGGACCATGACGCCTATGACGTTTCGGCTGCTATGAAGCCCATATGGATACATACTCCCAAGCGCACAAGACAAGGAAAGCTCAAGACTAGAATTTGAATATAACTTGTAACCTACTCGTATTGGCTCCGAGACCTAGCCTTCCCATATATAAAGGCTAGGAGAGTCCAACAAGGAAGGGCACGATACAATAGACTAGACCACAACAGATCTACATCAACACCTCATACACACACCTCACGCCAGATTGCATCGATAGAAACAAGTTATGTTACATCCGGCTGCTTATCTAAGATTACAAATCGAGGTGATGTATTTTTAGTATAATATCCAAATGCAAGTTGATGTGAGATGTTCTTTATTATTCAAAACAAGAGAAAAGAAAGAAGACGCAACAAGGCTAGAATAATAGCCTCTTATACATGATATGCATGAAACTAGCTGAGAATTCTAACTAGATCATTTCCTAATTGGTGGCACAACTAATGAACAATTATGTGCTTATTGTTTTAGTTATTTGAGACCCGGTCTTTTTGGGTAGAAGGGTTTTCATCTACTTCAATCAAGATTGTTGATCCCATAGAAAAGATCGGTAGGTTGTGTTAGCATGGGCAAATTCTCATACTATATCTAATTAGCAAAGAGTTCACTACATAAAATAATATCATTTCAACTATGCAGAACTAGTATTAGTGCAGCAAGGTTTTTATCTTGAAACAGTCGAGGTGCATTTGGCAGCAAAGTATTTTTAATGTTTGTGGGAATACTATGGTTTATAAGAATACTATAGTTCAACACAATTTGAAGTGTTTGGCTCCAACAAGTATTGCAGTTTTGAAAAACATGGTATTCTCAAAAACCTTTTTAAACGACAAAGAAGGAAAACTAAAGTATTGCCTGACGGGACATCTTTTTAGATTAAAATAGTAGGAAGCAACATATTTGATCGACTTAAAAGGCGGCACATTGCTACTTCCGCACTTCAATACTCAATTATCACAAGCTATATGTAATCGACAACCCTAAAACAAAAATGGGCTCTATCCACAATCCCAGTCTGAACTTTGAATATAATAAAGCTGTCAGGAAGAGCCGAAGGGTGTTCAGGGGTGAAGCACGCTAACGAATTCGTGGACAATATTGATCCACAGTTCTTGTTCACCTCCATTCCCTCTTTTCTTCCTCTCCTCGGGGGAACTTCCATCGTGGAAGGGTCGCGCTCGCGCCTGCCATGTGTCTTCTCCCCCGTTCTTTCCCTATTAGTTTATATATTTCATATCTCAAAAAAAGGACGCGTCTAGCCAGCCACCGAGTGTTGGTTAGTCTAAACTAGCACTCGCATCAAATATGGAAAGTATTCCCTTAATCCCATGTCAAAGAAGGAAAGTACCTCCTAATCCCTTGGTCCCACGGACTACTACGTCTGGAAAGACCGGAATATGAACATGCTTGTTGACACTTAATTCCAGATTTTTTAAAGCCATAACTCCTAAACCGTGTGATAGAATAGCAATATGTTTTTCCTTTTGGTCAGTTGCGACAAGATCTTCAAAACTAGACCTCATTTGTATATATTTTGATAAACTTGTTTTTCTAAAAGCAACTCTAGTATTATGGCAAAACAACTTGAGAATATAGTTGTTTACACTACTTTTTTTTTGTATATTTCATAGCCAACTTAATTTCCGAAATACCCATATAGCAACAACATCCACCTACTTCATAGTACTAGAGATATGCAACATTGCATTACTACTTGCCTACCATACTAGTACTGTTGGTAACATGGTTTATGAGGTAGACAAATTTGCAGCAACTAAAATGCACCTTCATAACAAACAGTGGACAACTTAGACGCAACAAAAGTCAACTTAACGACAATGGTTCTTCACAAAGTGATGTTAGCCAACTTAGTACTACCTGTATGTAACTTAGGCACAGGGATAGGTAAGTTCACTACCCACCACCTGACTATGGTGGCCCCACCTTGACGTCTGATGTCTATGTACTTCTATTCTTGTAGACAGTTGTTGGGCCTCCAAGTGCAGAGGTTTGTAGAACAACATCAAGTTTCCCTTAAGTGGATTACCCAAGGTTTATCGAACTCAGGGAGGAAGTGGTCCAAGGTATCCCTCTCAAGCAACCCTGCAATCAAGATACAAGAAGTCTCTTCTGTCCCAACACACCTAATACACTTGTCAGGTGTATAGGTGCACTAGTTCGGCGAAGAGATAGTGAAATACAAGTGGTAACGGTGCCAGAAAAGAGCTTCTGACTTGTTGTTGACGTGGGACAGACTAAAGACAAACTAAAATAAAGATGGAAGCAAGCAAACATGTAACAGATCTAGTTGTGAACGGTGTTTCAATGTTTAGAAACAAGGCCTAGGGATCACACTTTCACTAGTGAACACTCTCAATAAATATATTCTCTTCATGATACTACTCTTAACTACTCTCCGGTTGGACACTCTAATCCATGGTAGGGCTATAACAACACTCCTCAAAGTCCGCCTTCCCCATCTAGATAACCCCACACTGTCACCTTGAGCGCTAGACGGTTCCAACAAACACCACAATTTTATAAAGACATCCAACTCCAAATATATTAAATATATATGAAATCTAGCTTAAGTGCCACACACGGCGTGCATGCTGTCACTTTCACACACGTGGGGAAAAGCATAGATCTATTAAAGCACGATGAGTATTTATGTAGACTCTAGCCTAAGTGTCACCATGGCGTGCACGCTGGGGAGAGCAGAGATCTATTGAAGCACTTGAGTAGCAAGGTAGATCTACTTGATTAAAAAGCTCATGAGCACAACAAGATCATGCATAGAGAGAGAGATGAACACATAGCTACCGGTAGAGCCCTTAGCCTCGAGGAAGAACTACTCCCTCCTCATCATGGGAATCAGCAATGGTGATAGAGATGGTGGTGGAGATCGATGGAGATGGCTCCGGGGGCACTTCCCCGTCCCGACAGGGTGCTGGAACAGAGACTTTTTGTCCCCCAAAACTCCCTTTTGGTGGCGGCGGTGTTGTGGAACTTTTCGTGGCTTTCTGGTCGACAATTTAGGGTTTCTTAGTCGGGGGCTTCTTATAGGCGAAGGAGGCAAGGTCGGTGGAGGGCCAGGGGGCCCACACCCCCTGTGGGCGCGACCAGGGTAGGCCCCTCTCCCACCTAGGGTGTGGCCACCCTGGTGTCCTCCTCCACCTCTGCTTCGTGGTTCCGTGTTGCTCCGAGAAAAATAGGAAGATTGGTTGTCCCGTCCAACTCCGAGAATATTGATTTTACGCCTTTTCTGGAATCAAAAACAGAAGAAAACAGGCAACTGGCACTGTGGCATCTTGTTAATAGTCCATAAAACCATATAAAAATACCTCAAAGTAAAGACAAAGCAAAGCAAATTAGATACTAAACAAGCATGGAGCATCAAAAATAGATACGTTTCCGATGTATCAAGCATCCCCAAGCTTAACTCCTGCTCGTCCTCGAGTAGGTAAGTGATAAAAAGAATAATTTTTTAGGTGACATGCACCATCATAATCTTGATAGAAATATTTGTAAAGCATTGAAATCTGGGATCAAATAACTCTAAACATGAGCATTGAAGATGGAGTTCTAACAGTAAGACAAAGTAACTATGCATGCAACATAAAAGGTTACAAACAAAGATCATGAATAACATGCATTGAAAAACGTTTGTTTGTTTCACATACAGAAAACATGGCATAGTGGAATTCAGCTTGTCCCTCATGAAGTAGCAAATAAATGCATAGGACACCTTCAAAGTTCATAAGAGTGACTAGATACAAATAGCACAAGAACAAGTAATATCAAAAATATGCATCAATCAATAAGTTTTGGGACAATGCACATAGAACTAAGAATGGCAACTATGCTCTCTTAATTGGTGTCTAAGGATAGAAGGTGGAGACTCAATATAAAAGTGGAAGAAAGGCCCTTCAAAGGGAAACGGGGATTTCAAGTTTCATAAAGAGCTTACAAAAATTATGGTACTTATTAGCTTTCAGCTCTCATTGCCCCTATCATAAGCATCTTGAAGTGATTAAGGTTAAAGTGAACAAACTATGGAGTATATGCTTGACAAAGTATAAGTTGACAATCTCATGTCCCTTGAATACGAGGGCCGCACCTCATGCTACTCAACTTTAGTCACCTGTAAGTTCTTGTCATAGTAAGTACATGTGTATCATAGAGAACCGCCAACGGGGTACCCCTTGCACATGGTACAGGAGCTATCCCATAACCAAAATGACAAGGCAAGCAGACAATGAGCATCTCAACAATCTTTTTATTTGCTATTTGCATAGGTTTTTATTGAGGATGCTTCACAGATTGCAAATTTCCACCATGATTAGGCATGGCTTAGGCTAGCGGCCCAGACGTTTCTCTAACACAAAATACATAACTCCATGGAATTACAAGCTCCCTTTTTATTTCACACCGGCGACATCCATAAACAAAAGAGCATGATATCGTGTACAAAGTACAAGCGCAATGTTGAAAACGTTACCCATGACAACATGGTTCTGCTAATTCCAACATATAAGTGCAAGCATATACAACATAGATGACACAATGGTTCAAGTTTATTAGGGGCAAGAAAAATAAAGTGTGCCATCAAGTTCGTGAGAGTTTTAATCACTAAGTTTTCACATAACAAAATACTTTTAATTGGAAGATAGATGAAAACAAGAATATACTTGGAATGGTGTAACACACCATGCATAGGAATTTATAGTGGACACTTTGGAATAATTTGGTTTGTTGGGAGTTGGAAGCATGAGTAGAGCTTACTCATATAAGTGGAGGCTAGCAAAAGTCTGGGAGCAACCAACTAAGAGAGCAATAATGGCCATAATCATGTAGAGCGACAAAACATTACTAATCAAAGCATAGAGTGGTACCACAAGTCAAGGACTAATTTATCATAGAGGCTATGGTGACTGGTTCATAGTCATAACATGGTGTGAGCATGTGCCAAGTCAACCCAAACAAAGCATCAAAGGAGAAAACCATAATACTATGCTTTTGCATGCCAAAACAACGCATGATTTTTTTTCAAGGCACACTAAGCAATTCCAATTGTTTGGAACAAGTCATTCTACAACAATAATCACTAAGCATAAGGTCAAAGAAATATCTAGCATGACATGATAAAAGTCTAAGTCATAGTCAAAGCAAGCTCCCTTTTGTACCACTCTAAGCATGAAACTTTCTACTCTTTTCCAACACCAATTGACTTACTTGAAACAACTCACAAAGATAATAATCAATAAAGATCAGTGCGCATGTCTCACAAATCCACAAAGAAGAACTAAAAAGTTCTAAGCAAACAACACAAGAAAACTAAGGTTAAACGCGGTGCTAGCAAAAGTGAACACTCACAGAACAATAAGAATGAAAACTAGAGTGTTTAAGTAATGAAAACAGAGTGTGTATCTCTCAAAAAGAAGTGTGCTGTGATCAACCAACTTTATTCAAGCAAACTAAGCAAACAAAAACCAAAAACGGAAACTAAGACGCTCTAAGAACAACACAACTGTGCATGAAACAATAAAATTGAAGTGTCTAGAAAGACCTGAGATTTTTATTAATGAGGAAGGGGATGCCCAAGGCATCCCCAAGATTTGGTGCTTGTACCTCTTCAATATTTCTTGGGGTGAAACGGGGTGGCATCCCCAAGCTTGAGCTTTTATCCATTCTTCATCTCATCACATCATTCTCTCTCTACACCTAAATTTTTTCCTTCATACAAAACTTCACATAATTTTCACTAGCAACATTAGTGCATTCAAAAGATAATAGACCCTTGGTTTTAGCTTTAGAACAGAAAAACTTTCACTAAAAACACAAGCTATTGTAGCAATTCCCTCAAAAAGCTCAATTTCCCAAAAAGGAATCAATAAGAAGCAAATGCAAATAATGGCAGAAATCTGTCAAAACAGACCAGCAGGTAGAAACAAATTTTTTTGAAGACCTTCTGTTGCTAAAATCAAAAAGTGTTGAACTAACTAAAGTTATCTAACATACTGGAGGATTTATTCATAAAATATCAGCTCAATCCAACTTACAGAGATTCCTCACGAATTTTTACGGCGGAGCACAAAAATCTGTTTCGGGATAGCAACTCCCCAAATCTTACTTCGCTCTCATTAGAGGTCATTCTTGGCACAAAGAGCAAACAAAAAGGATAATGAGAGGTCATTACTAAAGTAATAACTTCCAAGACTCAAGAAAACTCTTGGGTTATCTCCCAACAGGTACTTTTCTTTAACGCCTTTAAGTTAGGCTTGATAGTTTGAGAAAATGCTCACATAATAAATACGAATTAAAGTAGAAGAGAGCATCAAGAAGCAAATATCCAACACATTTAAGTCTAACCCACTTCCTATGCATAGGAATCTTGTAAAGAAACAAGTCATGAAATCACAAAGCAACAAGCATATGAAAGCAAAACAAATGCAACTTCAAATTTTTTAACATGAAGAGGGGAAACTTATATTGTTGAGATGCATAAAACCATGTTTCCCTCTATCATAATAACTTTTAGTAGCATCATGGATAAAATTAACAATATAACTATCACATAAATTATTATTATCATGAGCCACATGCATAAAATGATTATTACTCTCCACATAAGCAAATGCATTCTTATTAATTATAGTGGGAGAAAATTCACAAAATAGCTATCATTACTATTATCATCACCATAATCATCAAATATAGGAGGCAAATTGTAATAACAATTAATTTTCTTCTCAATAGTAGGTGGACTGAAAATATCATAATCATCATTGTAATCATCATATATTGGAGGTTTGGTATCATCATAAGCAATAAAATAGATATCTTCCAAAGCTAGGGAACTAAAAAGATCATTTTCATAAAAACTAGCTTCCCCAAGCTTAGACGTTTCCATAGCATTAGCAATAATGGTGTCCAAAGAATTCATACTAATAACATTGCTATTAGCATGCAAATAAAGTTCCATAGGGTTTTTAATTTTCTCTTCAAACACTTTATGTCCTAACTCAAGATAAATACTATAGAGCTCTCTAATTTTGTTGTTGTTCTCTATTAAGCCTAACTAGTGAAAACAAGAAACAAAAAAATAAAATTGCAGAATCTAAAGGAAATAACTTCGAGCACTCACACCTAAGGATGTGCGTACCTTTTACCTTACCTCCCTGGCAACGGCGCCAGAAAATAGCTTTCTGGCTTGCTATTGCCGTGGGGTAACGTGTGTGAGTGACTTTTACCTTTCCTCCTCGGCAACGGCGCCAGAAAATATCTTTGATGGAGATTGACGTGGAGGAAAGGTAAAAGAACCAAAACCTCCCCGGCAACGACGCCAGAAAATAGCTTGATGTCTACGCACTTCTATTCTTGTAGACAGTTGTTGGGCCTCCAAGTACAGAAGTTTGTAGAACATCAGCAAGTTTCTCTTAAGTGGATTACCCAAGGTTTATCGAACTCAGAGAGGAAGTGGTCAAAGGTATCCCTCTCAAGCAACCTTGCAACCAAGATACAAGAAGTCTCTTGTGTCCCCAACACACCTAATACACTTTTTAGGTGTATAGGTGCACTAGTTCGGCGAATAGATAGTGAAATACAAGTGGTAACGGTGCCAGAATAGAGCTTCTGACTTATTGTTGATGTGGGAGAGACTAAAGGCAAACTAAAATAAAGATGGAAGCAAACAAACATGTAACATATCTAGTTGTGAACGGTGTTTTAATGTTTAGAAACAAGTCCTAGGGATCACACTTTCACTAGTGAACACTCTCAATAAATATATTCTCTTCATTATACTACTCTTAACTACTCTCCGGTTGGACACTCTAATCCATGGTAGGGCTATAACAACACTCCTCAAAGTCCGCCTTCCCCATCTAGATAACCCCACACTGTCACCTTGAGCGCTAGACGGTTCCAACAAACACCACAATTTTATAAAGACATCCAACTCTAAATATATTAAATATATATGAAATCTAGCTTAAGTGCCACACACGGCGTGCATGCTGTCACTTTCACACACGTGGGAAAAAACATAGATCTATTAAAGCACGATGAGTATTTATGTAGACTCTGGCCTAAGTGCCACCATGACGTGCATGCTATCACTTTCACACACATGGGGAGAGCAGCGATCTATTGAAGCATTTGAGTAGCAAGGTAGATCTACTTAATTACAACGCTCATAACCACAATAAGATCATGCATAGAGAGAGATGAACACATAGCTTCCGGTAGAGCCCTTAGCCTCGAGGAACAACCACTCCCTCCTCATCATGGGAATCAACAACGGTGATGGAGATGGTGGTAGAGATCGATGGAGATGGCTTCAGGGGCACTTCCCTGTCCCGGCAGGGTGCCGGAACAGAGACATTCTGTCCCCCGAATCTCCCCTTCAGTGGCGGCGGCGTTGTGATAATTTTCGTGGCTTTCTGGTCGACGATTTAGGGTTTTTGAGTCGATGGCTTCTTATAGGTGAAGGAGACAAGGTCGGTGGAGGGCCAGGGGGCCCACACCCCCTGTGGGCGCAACTAGTGTGGGCCCCGTGCCCACCTAGGGTGTGGCCACCCTGGTGTCCTCCTCCACCTCTGCTTCGTGGTTTCGTGTTACTCCAAAAAAAATAGAAAGATTGACTTTTGTCCCGTCCAATTCCGAGAATATTGATTTTTTGCCTTTTCTGAAACAAAAACAGAAAAAAACAAACAACTGACACTATGACATCTTATTAATAGGTTAGTCCCGAAAAATATATAAAAATACCTCAAAGTAAAAAACAAAGCAAAGCGAAATAGATAATAAACAAGCATGGAGCATAAAAAATTATAGATACGTTTCCGACGTGTTGCTCTTTAGGGTGCGGCGTCATCGTCCATGGTGTTGCTCTTCAGAATACGGTGGCGTTGCAAAAAAGTTAGTCCGATGAATTAGTTTTTGCAGTTTATTTCTTAAATTTGCTTTTAAGAAATTGCCCACCTCAGTTCCCTCTTTTCTTCCTCTCCTTGGATGGAAAGGGTCGCACTCGCACTTGTGGCCTGCGCATGTGCCTTCTCCCATGTTCTTTCCCTGCCAGTTTATCTATTTCACTGATAGGAGTAACAACTCTTCGGTTATTGCAAACTAAACCTTAAAAAAGTACGCTACTCCCTCCGTTTCAAGGCTTAAGGCGTCCTCGTTTTGCGTGTTTTTTCTTTGATTAAGAATTACTCTGAATACATAAAGAGTTTTGGTATAAAACTAGTATCACTGAAAAGTATTTTTCAATACGAATCCAACGGTACTAATTATGTATAATATAATCAAGATTTTGTTGTTCAATTTTTTCGGTCAAACTTTGTTTTGGAAAGCGTGTGCGCCTTAGGCCTTGAAAGAGATAGTATTTGTTAAAAAAGTACGCTATTTGTACATTAATCAGTACGCTATTTGTACAGAAAGTTTTGTTTGCCTTCGTTGCGCAAAAAATAGAAGGAAAATGATACCGTACCCCCGGGGGATCGCGTCGTTCCGATCCCCCGGGTCATTTCGTTTGCGTGCGTGAGACTGCTACGGAACTGCTAGCTGCTAGCTGCGTTTTCCATTGACTTCTCTTATTCTTATCTTCTTCCAGCCACGAACTGCTAGCAGCATCGCCCCAAAACGCTTGTCTGCCTAGTCTGCTCCGCTGCGTGCGCCGCCGCGCCGGCGCTAGGCCGCTCCGTTTGCCGCTAGCAGGTCGCGTCGCCGCCGGGTCCTGCAGGTCTCACCGCCGCCCGCCTACCCCCTGCAGGTCATGCCGCCAGCGCCGCCCGCCCACTGCAGGTCTCGCCCGCCAGCACCGCCGCCCGCCCCTCCCTACCTCGAGCTCGCCATGCCACGCGGACCGCTGACCCGCCCTACCGCCAGCCCTCGCCGCCGCCGCTGGTCGTGGAATCGAGCTCTACCTTCGGCCGGCTGCTCGCTCCACCTCACCATAGACCATGTCCTCGAGGAAGCCTCGCGAGCTCGCCCGTCGCCGGCTCTACTCCTGCAAGCACGACCACGCCGGCACATGAGGAGGTATCGCCGGTGAGGTCACCTGCCGTGCCACTGGCTTACTGCCCTACGTGCTCGCCTGCCGCCCTGCCCCGCCGGTTTCCTGCTAGGATGTCTTCGTGAGGTCTCCGGTGAGAGTTGCTACAAGCATAGGAGTCGTTTGCTACCACTGTTCTATAGTTTCGCTACAACCGATTTGTAGTTCTGCTACACTGTCTTCGGTGGGTCTCCGACGATGTCGCCATCAAATTGCTATATTATGATAATATTTTTGCTACAACTATTCCATGTTTTTGCTACAATAGTCCAATGTTTTTGCTACGAGGTGTTCGGCAAAGTCTGACGGTGATTTCTCCGTCGACTTTTGCTACATTAGCAAAAAAAATTGCTACCACTGTTTTGTTGTTTTGTTACAATAGTCTGCCGGAGCAACTCCTGCCCCGCCTCCCTGCTGCACGTCGCCGTTGGCCGGAGCAGCTCCTTCCTCCCACCTCCCTACTGCGCGCCTGCTGCCTTTCCGTCATGGCTGGCCCGTGCTGCGTGTGTCGACGTTGAGGAGGTCGTGGCACCTTTCCTCCATGGCCTCTCTCCGGCGAAGTTGCTCAGCCGCGTGACTGTGTTGCTACCCAAGGGCATCAGCGTTGCTACCAAAGATCACCAGCGCTGCTACGTACGTAATCGAAGTTTGCTACATGGGGTCGTGAGCGGTGCTATGTGCAGCAGCGGTGGTGCTACAAGTGGTGTCGTGTTTTGCTACATGCGGCCGACGGTGGTGCTAAAATAGTATAAATAGTTTGCTACGAGATCTCTGGCGAGGTCTCCGGCGAAGTTAAATTTGCTACAATAGGACATTTTTTTTGCTACACCTGTTTAGTGGTTTTGCTACAATAGCGCAAATTTGTTGCTACATGGTCTCCGATGAGGTCTAACGATGAAAACCTCATACGAGTCTCCAGCGAGATCGGATATGCTACATTAGCACAAATTTTTTGCTACCACCGTTTTGCGTTTTTGCTACAATAGCGTAACGTTTTTGCTACACGGTCTCCGGTGAGGTCTACCGGCGAAAGCCTCCGGCGAGTCTCCGGTGAGGTCGGGTTTGCTACATTAGCTCAACTTTTTTGCTACACGGTCGCCGGCGAGGTCTCCGGCGAAATCTCTGGCGAGGTCCAGTCTGTTTTTTTATTTTCTGGACTGAACCGTTTTTTGCTACAATGTAGCAAAAGCGGGGCAAATGTAGCAAAAGCGGGATTTTGAATCAAAAACGGACACGTGGTTGGCTAGGGACCCGGAGAATAAAACCACATATTCCCCGAAGGACGCGTAGGGCGGTCTAAAATAGAAGGTTAGCGTACAGAAAGTTTTGTTTGCCTACTGATTAATGTGCAAAGAGCCCCCTCACCAAACGAGCCCAATCCCACCATCACCATAATACCACATCCTGATATCACACATTCACACCCCGTCTCCTCCCATCACAGGCTGAAATTCCCAAATCTTCCTCCTCTCGGCTTACGCGTTTGGCATCGGCGGCCATGGCATCGGCGGCGACGGAGAAGGGGAAGGCCCCAGCGGATGCGGCGGAGCCGGCGGCGGCGAGCGCGGTGCGGCTGGCGCGTGAGTGGAGCACTTGGGCGATGAAGAACGCGAAGGTGGTCGCCCACTACGGCTTCATCCCGCTCGTCATCCTCGTCAGCATGAGGTCCGAGCCCCGGCCCAGCCTCGCCCAGCTCCTCTCCCCCGTGTAGCGCTGTTCCTCCGCAAGGATGCGCGCGCATCGGGTTCATTCCATTCCATGTTGTATTTTGCTCCCTGCGTAATCACGGTTCCTTTCTGTTTGTTCTGATTTGTGTCTCTCCCCGATTGCCATTCAGAGTCTACAGAAGCCTACGGGCTAATGTATCGGTTACACTAATAAAAGATTATGCATATGTATGTTCTTATTAAGACTAGGCATGTATTCACTTGCAGATGCTGGTATTTCGTGATGTGTTGTAGCCTTACAGCGGGCGTTCTTGTTTCATTGCGCATTCTGGAGGATCTTGTTCTAATAATCTGCAGATGCTCTTGTTCTAATGAAAAGAGTACTTTATTCCTAATTTTGTTCTATTTATTTAAGTTTTGTGTGGATTTTTAATAGGAAGATTGTTCGATAATGGATCGCTATGTTTTCAAATTTCAATAATGGATCGCTATGTTTTCAATAATGGTGATTCATACTCTCGTCTCCTGGCAATGTCTTTAGGTTGGTGTTTTTTTGAAATTTTGTTGTTGGTACACTTTACTCTTGTCGATGTTGATTGATTAATTTAATGGATACTAGCTTTGGCATTTTGACAAATTAAAATTATATGAAAGAACCCTTCTTGGTATCGACATGTTTGTGGTTTAATATCTATGTAATAAAGTATAAGAATGTGTCAAAAAAAGAATTTGAAGTCTTCAAAGATTTGTTGTGTTTTTAGATTTTGTTTCATAATAGTTGGAAACAGCTTATATATCTTTATCATGTACTACTATTCACTCTTATAAATATGGGATTGGCTAATTTTCAGATGCTGGTATTTCATGATGTGTTGTAGCCTTACAGTGGGAGTTCTTGTTTGTTTCATTGCACATTCTGGGAGGCCAGGTTAGGCGCCTAATAAAAAGAGTAGTTTTTCCTAATTTTGTTTTCTTTATTTAAGTTTTGTGTGGATTTTTAGGAAGATTGTCCTAGCAATATTTGCCCTGATGGCTATGTTTTCGATAATGGATGGTTATGTTTTCGATAATGGCGATTCATACTCTTGTCTCCTGGCAATGTCGTTTGGTTGTTTTTTCTTGAAATTTTGGTGTTGTTACACCCCCGGTCACTCCAGACGATGGCTGCCACTTCTGGCAGCTCAATAGGATCTTTAAACTAACCCCACAGATCAACACTAGTCTTTTCTGCGCACTTAGCAATATTTGCCCTGATGGCTATGTTTTCGATAATGGATGGTTATGTTTTCGATAATGGCGATTCATGCTCTTGTCTCCCGGCAATGTAGTTTGGTTGTTTTTTCTTGAAATTTTGGTGTTGTTACACCCCGGTCACTCCATACGATGACTGTCACTTCTGGCAGCTCAATAGGATCTTTAGACTAATCCCAGAGACCAACGCTAGTCTTTTCTACGCACTTTGTCTTTACTCGTGTGCACCTGGTACCCACTTCCCGGCCGGTCACCCATCCTATAATTGCTCTAGACCAGACACACTTAACTTTAGAGTTTTTTTTTAATGAGCATCCGAAAAAAAAGTTGCAACTTGTTGGTATGAGTTTCCTATCAATCCTATTGAACCATACGCCAGGGTCTTACACTCTTGTACTCTTGTCGATGTTGATTGATTAATTTAATGGATACATACAAGCATATAGCCTTAGCATTTTAATAAATTAAAATTATATAGAAGAACCCTTCTTGGTATCAACATGTTTGTGGTTTAATATCTATGTAATTCAGAAAAGTATAAGAATGTGTCAAAAAAGAATTTGAAGACTTCAATTTTTTTTTGTGTTTTTAGATTTTGTTTCATAATCGTTGGAGACATCTTATATATTTTTGTGCTAATTTTCAGTTCGCATGAGAATTAGCAACCCAGTCACTTTAGAAGCCATTAGATTTTGTGCAACCTGCTTCTTTTTTTCTTTGAGCGAAACCTATTTATTTTCTTTGCGCTTCAATTGTATTCGCGACTTTGCTGTGGGCTGCTGGCATGCTTGTCTTGGGCTGGGCTTAACAAAAATTCCGTGAACTTGCCTCAACACCTTGGAGCAGCGTGTTCTGATGGTGCTCGTCATCAGCAACAAGTCGACAGAGCTTCAGGATGAGATGGACGCAATTTTCTTCGGACACCCAGCTGAGGTCATCCATATGCAGGTGGCTGTAAGCCTTCTAGGCATGAGGAGGCAAGACACACAACACATCCCAGCCCGCTCCCAGCTCCAACTTTGCACCGCGGGCCGGAAACAGCCGTGGCCTCGCGGTGCATGACTATTGTTGACCAGCACTCCAGCAGGAACTCATCGTGTATAACTGTGTCCTTTATTTGACAGAAGTGTGTACCCGAGACTTGGTTACTCTTTGTGCAAACTGAGGTTTAGTACTGGTAATATACAGTTTGTAAATGAAGGACAGTTACTTGCATTACATAGTCAAGTGTATATATACTACTCCCTCCGTCCTAAAATAGATGTCTTAGATTTGTCAAAATCTAAATAAATCTAGACACTATTTATTACTCCCTCTGTTTCAAATTACTTCGCCGGCACGCTTATGTAGGTGGGCTATTACTCCCTCATTTTTCATTCAAAAAAATCCTAAGATTTTTGAAATAGATAGTATGAATGTGTACTACGTATACCAAAAATCCAGAATTTTTTTTGGATGAAAAATAAGAGAGTACTAGTCCACCTAGGTAAGCGTGCGCGCGGAGTAATTTAAAACAGAGGGAGTATATAGATTCATCCAAATTTTGATAAATTTAAGACATCTATTTTGGAACGGAGGGAGTACAATACTCATTTGTTTTATCACACATCTTGCACCCGTCTTTGAACAAACTTTTGTCCCCGGATTGCACCTTATGTGCCATGTGTTATATTAAAACGATTTATGCTAACTGGTATTTAAATTAAAACTCGGTAAACTCTGGAACGCTTTGATTATGTTGTGGTTTGTGCTTATATTGGTAACAACTACTCCCTCTGTTTTAAAATATAAGATGTTTTAGGTTTGTGAAGGATCTAAACATCTTTTAGTGTCTAGATTTATTTGAACCTACACACTAAATGATGTCTAGATACATCTCCTTCACAAACCTAAAAAATCTTATATTTTAAAACGAAGGGAGTAAGATATTATCAGTTGCATATGAGTTACAACTACAATTTCCCACTTGCACAAGGGTTGCAGCTTAGGTTTCCCCCACTTGCACATTGGTTGCAACTGTATTTTTACTTGCACGTGGTATGCAGTTGAGATTTCTTCGGTTGCACATGTGTTGCAAATGTGATTTTTAGATTTTTTTTTTCAGCTGCTTGCAAGTGTGATTTTCTAGTTGCACATCAGTAACAAGTTAGATTTTCTCTCGTTGCATAATACCCCCTCTGTTTCAAAATATAAGATGTTTTAGCTTTGTGAAGAAAATGTATCTAGACTTGTTTTAGTATGTAGGTTCACTCATGTTTGGAGTGAATCTAGACACTAAAACAAGTCTAGATACATTTGCTTCACAAAGCTAAAACATCTTATATTTTAAAACGGAGGGAGTACAAGTGAGATTTTCTAGTTTGTACCTCTCCAACTAAAGGTAGGTTATTCTCTGTGTGCAACCAGACGCTCGGTTACATGTACTCACTCTGTTTTAAAATATAAAATGTTTTAGTTTTATAAAAAAAATATATAGACCCCCTTTTAATGCGTAGATTCACTCCGAATTTACACACTAAAAGAATCCGGATACACTCTTTCACAAAACTAAAATATTTTAATTTTGTAACTTAGGACGGGTCGATGTACAAAAGGTTTGTTCAGTGCACCAGTGCATGCCCTCCCATCTCCTGACGGACTGGGGACTGGGGACTGGGACTGGCGTATCGGACGCCACTGTTGCCGTGCTCCTACGGGTACCCCCGAACGTCGTCTCCACCGGCTGCTCCAAGCTTCTTCTCCCGCTTGGCGCTGCCACACTCGAGTATAGGGGCCATAGCGAACCCAAAGCCGTCGCCGCACTCAGCTTCTCTTATACCTCCTCCCGTCCCAGCCGGCCGTCGCAGCCCCACCCGCTAGCCGTATACTTGCCCGAGACAGCCGCGACCGACCGGCTCGCCCCGACCTGAGTCCTGACCCAAGAGGGATGCGGCGAGACGCGGCCGTCGCACCCGCGGCGGCCGTAGCCTCGCAGCCGATCGCGGGCGCTGCGGTGGAAACAGGGAAGGCCGAGGCGGTGGTCATCGACGTCGATGCGGGGGCCGAGGCCCACAGCGTGGCGTGCCGGATCTGCCACCTCAGCCCCGAGGGCGGCGACGGGTCTGCGTCTGCAACGGTGCCCGGGTCGGAGGTGATCCGACTCGGCTGCGGCTGCAAGGAGGAGCTCGGCGACGCGCACCGCCAATGCGCCGAGGCATGGTTTCGGATCAAAGGCGATAGGTATGTAAACATAACTCTCTCGCTCCATCATCATGTTCAGCCTCCTGCTGCTCGCTTGTCTGATTGTCTTCCAATGCGGTATGAGTTGTTCTTGTCCAAGACTCGAAGTGCATGTTTGGTGCTTGCTGTAATTCCGCGCTGAGCTGCTCACACGCACTCAACGATGCATCATCATGTTGAGGTTGAGGATATAGCAGACTAGCATTCAGGGATAGTGCTTGTTCTGAGTGGCTCTAGGGTCATAACTTCACACCAATTTCTGCTACGGGGAAAGTTTCAGAGTTCATACGGCCACAAAAACAGTTATCGCTAGTAGCCAATAATTAGCCGAAGTTGCTAGACAACTAAGAACGTAGCGATGTTACTGCTGCCATACGGTGATTATGATGTCTTAGCTAAAGCTTCTCTGTTGTTGTTGCTATTTGCAACGATTTAGGTTTCATGGACCTGAGGGCAAATGTATATCATGTGTTGTTTCGAATATGTGAGGGCAAATGGGCCTGAAGGAACTAACTTGATGTAGAAAGCTTTGAATACCTAATAAGGGCATAATCCCGGGGAGAAAACAAGTAAGGGCATCCCTTGTTTTCTTGAAAGGATTCTTATCCTGGATGAAGCAAAGGAGTAAATTCCTTCCTTCTGGAATCTGGATGCTTCCTTCCTGGGTTTGCGCTTTTCTGCCCTTTGTGTTGGTGTTCCGTGACTATCTAAGCCTTTGTGTCACTCTCGACATGTGAGTGGCTTTCCTTTGGCGCTGGACAAGAATTGGATATTATTATGAGATAAACCAACTTCCTTTTGCCCTTTGCTTGGGTGCAATCAACCAACAGTTTTCATAGGCGTACCAACCTGTTTTTTCTAATTTAGTTAGCAATATTTTGTTTTATTTATCAACTAGCCAACTACCAGGTTCCCTGTTATCTTATAAACACATGCTTTGACAACATCGTATCAACTTGTTGTGTGCTCTCTGGACCTTGCATCAAGTGACTAAGGATTGTAATAAATCTTTAATTACTACACAGGCGCTGTGAAATTTGTGGTTCAGATGCCAAAAACATTGCTGGGCTGGAAGTGAAAATATTCGTGGAGGAATGGCATGGGCCAACAATGGCAAACACCAGAGCAACTGTAGAGACGGGAACTACTTGCTGGAGACGGCAGCCGTTCTGTAACTTCTTGTTAGCTTGCTTACTGACTGCTTTCATCCTTCCCTGGTTTTTTCGTGCAAATATATTCTGATTTATGATGTTGCAACTGGTTCATGTGGAATCACACAATTTGTACATAATTTTATTAGCAGAATCACAACACAGCTCCTTAAATATACATACAAAAGATTCTCCGTCTGGGTAGTTTCCTCTTAATTCCATTACCTAAACTCCCAAAAACCTCGGTTTCATAATAATGTTGATTTGAAATTCTGCAATATTTCCTTCTTTTTTTTAATATACAATATTCCTTTGAATCAAAGAGGCCAACTAGAGGAATTTTTAACCTTTTATATTTCTTCAGTTATCGTTCTTCAATAAGTTTAAGTTCCTTATTCCTGCTTCACTGTTATGACTTGGCTTCTTATTCTGTCTTCACTGCTGACATCGCCAGAGATTATCCCTTCCGTGGAAGTTAGGTATTGTAATAGACTAATAGATAGTATCCAAATGGCACACCCTCTTGCATCCCAAAGTGTTGGACTCCAGCAAATATTTTATGAGACGATGTGCGTTGATAAGGCTTACACAAGCTTGTAGACTTTATTGAACACCATTTTGTCTTCTTTTAATGGCACACCCTCTTGCTTCCCCAAGTGTTGGACTGCGGTAATTTTCTAGTGAGACAGTGTGCGACATTTGTCCACGCCTTACAAAAACTTCTTGACTGTATTTAACACCCTTTTATCTTGTTTTTTTTTTCATTGTAGAGGAACTATGGTCAAGTTTTGTTCTAACTTGTAAACCAAGAAAGTGTAGGTTCACAGTTTCACACGTTTCTTGTCGCTATCATATACCGTAGTTTCTTTTTCTACTCATCTAGCAAGATGTACAAGTTTCAAAGGAGGGAAAGATCTGATTCTCAGACAATGACATGTAAGTTTGTACTACGATAAATATGGGGTTCTTTTCATACTTTATCCTGTCTCATTTGTATTGTCTGTACATTGTGAGAATGCCAGAAATCTTAACTTCGTCCTGGCATTTGATGTGTAAAACCATCTTACCACAAGTAGGACATTTGTAGCTCGCAGTAGAAAGTTAAATCTGGATGCATAGAATCTTGTATTGGTCATCAATTTCCAAAATGTAGTTATGACCATAAAAAATTACTAGCGTTATTGGAAGGAAAAAAATAAGAGAAAATTCTGATCACTTATAACCACTGCAATTCGCTTGTCAAGTAAGTGGAGCACTACAATGTTTACAGTCATATGTTTACGCTTCTTATGCCTAATTGATTCAGCTGGTAAAAGGATGTTCTAATTGATTCCCGCTTAAACAGGTTCTTCTTCATCAGAGGCAGGCTATCTTGCCTACTAAGACTACAAGAATGGCAATAATAGTGTACGAATGATCCATTAAAGAACGTCCTGAAAACAAAGAAGAAAAGGAGCCATTGTGAACAAACTAAGGTCCTCACGGGCCATGGACGTAGAAATTTCACGATAATTTTCAGAACTTGAAGGAAAAAAGTACTCCCTTCGATCCATAATAAGTGTTGTTGATTTAGTACAACTTCAATCATTTATGTAGTGTAAAAGAAAAGTTCCAAATTAAATGAACTGAAGTTATAACTTGAGCAAAAACCTCTCATGTTTACTCATCTAAAGGAAAACAGTTTCTAGTCGAAATCCTATATTTAGATGAGCAAAATTTTGTTTGTTGCAAGTAAAATCATTTGAACCAAACATAGCGTTCACAAACCGAATTAATAAATGCAATAAACCAAATTATTCAATATTACAAATTGAATTGATAAATGTAATAAATAAAATTGTCCAAAATTAAATGAATGACGAAAACCCTCGTTCAAAATCATAGCAATTTCCAAATCTTCATCTTCCTCCTCCTCAAGAGTCGTTGAAGGTCATCTCCCTCAACCTCTTCATCTATAGCCAAAGATCATCTCGGTCAACCTTGATTGAAAAAGAAAATGATAACACAAAAAACTCACTTAGTGAATCCGTCTAACACCACATGGGCAAAGGAGTTGAGAACCGCGGCTGATGGAGTAGAACCGACAATGAGGTGTGAGACCACCGCCGAGGCTACGCGACGACCGGAAGTTGATGTAGCGGTCACGGAAATAGCAGGCTAGCCGATCGCCCGTTGAGTAAACGTACTCTTCGCGGCTGGGAACTACTCATCGGTAAAGAGGTTGGGACTCTCGGCTCCGTCCACGCCTAGGTCTGCGGCGGTCGATATACGACTTCCCCATACTCGGACGGCTTCATTTTCGAAGGAACTGAATGTGCTGTGGCCAGAAATGACCTTGAATCGGCAGCGATATCAGAAAGGATGCAGCTGTTTCGGGGCTTGATTCCTGATTCCGGCGACGGCAGCCACTGACAAGCGAGGCGGGCGGAGGAGGTCACGGGATCTTGGCGGAGGCAACAGGTGGTCGTGAGTGTGAACATCAGCGGGGGTGGGTGGCATAACATGGAGGTTATGAGTGCTGAGTCGGACTTCTAAAAAAATTGCTCATCAAATGGGTATGCGTGTTCGGCTAGGTGAAGTTTAGAAATCTAAATAGGAATCTTTTGCTTATCTAAAAGTTTTTATTAGTTCCGCTAGAGAGCTAGACAATGCTCTTACTCCATTTATTTTGTGCTCATGTCATCCTACAATTATCAGCTCGTTTAGAACCACTTTGCTTCTTCCCACGTCCGTCCATGAGTCGTCGTGATCCTCAGATTAATATGAAGATCGTCGCTGTCCCCGTCCCTGTTCCAGAGTTGAAACTACAACTGAGCTACTGTACGGACGTAGTGGATGATTGGCCATCGATATCGCCTCTTGCGGTCATGGCTTGTGTTACTCATGTGTTAGGAGCTGTCAGAATTCTATAATAGTCAATCCTTAGCTAATCATGCAAGAACTCAACCCCAGAATTCTAGTGCTTACTTCTTAGTTAATCATGCCTGAGATATGCCTAAAAGACTGTAATCCTTGATTATTGTTGAGTGTTCGCAAAAAAGAAAAATTATCCCCCCATGCGGTTGTTAGGCTTGGATAATGTATTTGTCATTGCTATCCGATCACAAATGTATCTCCGTATTTGTCGTCGCTACCGCTGCTTATGCGACACATGAAGACAACGCCGTTTTATATGTAGTACTACATGCGAGTATATGCGTATATATGCGGTATACTCTCTCTATTTGAAAATATAAGATATTTTAGGTTAGTAAAGCAAATAAATAAAAATGTCTAAATATATTACTTTACTAACATAAAACATCTTATATTTTTAAACTGAGGGAGTAGTTGTTAAGAACATCCAACCAAAGCAATCAATAGGTGGGATCGAATCGTCGGCGCCGCTCACGGCGAGATTCGGACAGACCCACGCCGATGCCTTGTTCGTCGGAACCGGAAGCATCGTAGTACTAGGTACTTGCCACAACACGACAGTCTTTGGCCGGTGCATTTTGTGGCTTGTTCGTACGTACGGCCTTTTTAAAAGAGAGATTCGTACGTACGGGCCCAGACCCAGATACAATACGTTGGGCAAAGCGATGATTCTAGCGGCGCCGTGACCAAAGAGATCAACAATGATATGTATCACCACTTATTTATGGATATTTGTCGATAAGATTGAAAAGATGATCCATTGTAATCGTGTTTTATTGTCATATCAAAATTACGTGATATCTACCTATAACTATAAGATAATATCGTCTTATCAACCTTTGTACATGGCCTTATGGGCCCGTAAGAATACACGAGGGCTGGCATACGGGGAGTATTTGTCAAATATAACACTACTAATTAATAGAGATAAATAATACTCCTTCCGTCCTAAAATAGATGTCTCAAATTTGTTAAAATTTAAATGAATCTAGACACTACTTAGTATATAAATTCATCTAAAATTGAAAAACCTAAGACATCTATTCTTGGACGGAGAGAGTATTTTCCATTCTAAAATAAGTGATGGATTTTTTTTCTAGATACACATGTAACTGGTTTTGTCTAGAGGTGGCAGATCCTGGTTGACAAGGAGGATACCAGTAGCTAGCGGTGTCGATAGAATTGCGATTGCAATACGTTCAGCGACGGTCAGGTCAGACTTCAGAGAGAGCGGTTCATGCATGCTGCTAACAGCATTACGATAGCCGCCGCCGGTACGGTAAGGGCAAAAAAATTACCATATGGTGCGCTCAACTTGAGCTACTACAGTATTACGTCCAAAGGTTTTGCCTGCCAGAGGATGATCATTGGCTCTTACTGCTTTTTAACCGGGCTTAGCCGCCGGTGCATATGATATTATTATGCATTTATGCTGTCAGATCAGATCAGATCTCTTAACGAGGCTAACCAGGCCTCGATCTTCTGTCTGCGCAGACGGTGCTTAATTAGACGCCAGGTGCACGTTACAGTGGATTGGTTAAACCTGGATTCTTGTCAAATCGTATGCCCGTGATTCCATTGCAGGAGTGTCTGCAGGACGGGGGCGGGTAGTAGTAGAACGGTAGGTGCTATTGGCTTGTGAATAGTGACGACGAATGGCAAGATTAACGAGACGAGATCCTAGGCGCTGCGCACCTGTTCTAGTATGATCCAATTTTTTTCATTTTTTATTTCTTAGAATTTTTTTCCTATCACAAAATAGCTTGATGCCAGAATGATTAAAAGCTAGACACCTCTTATTTAACTCTTCCCCTATTTGAAATATACGGATCTAAATCTAAAAATGCAAAGATCGTCTTATTCGAAATCTCAATCATCACACTCTCATTTCCTCTTCATACCTCGGAACGCGCTGCTAACACATGTCAATTGGTTTAGCGGCTTTGCGGACTCCATTCAAGCCCTCTTTTCTCTTTTTGTCTACACCTTGAAAAACTCAAACAGTCTAAAACACTAAGATTATTAGGTTCATTTATTTCAAACAATGTTGCATGCTTACTCCTTTATCATTATTTCTTAGCGACACTACCAGTGTACATAAGGGTCAAAGTTATACACACACACAATGTCTGAAACACTGCTACTTTTCATAAAGGGGTATATAGTACGAAAGAAAATATCCATTCAACTAAAACAAACATTTAACATTTTCAACATACTGTAGATGATGCCTCTCAATTTCGAGGGCCACTGGCTAGTTAGAAATAAAGTACGAGTACAAAAATCTTATAATGTTGGCCTAATTTAAAACTCATTCAGAATTGCACAAGGTCGACCATATAATTTTATTTCTATGATATACAAATCATATGCAAACACAAAGGCATCGAGACTACTTGACAACCAAATTATTGAAAAAGAAAGAAGAAAAAACTATGAGCAAAACGGCTCTAAAACCTCTAGCCATGGTGCATCCCTTCATCCTCTAAAAAGGGCGCAAAGATATAACCCTACGAGTCTATGACTATGAGAGCTCCTCGCTTGCTACACTGATGGGATTCTCGCATAGCATATAGTGTTGACTTGGCTCATGAGAGACTTCTTCGAATCAGGCATTCGCCCCGCTTAAATAAAGCCAACACAGCCGGACCGATACAAGGTAATAAGAAGACCTCTTACACAGCAGATTAAAGATAAACAAAAAGAACAAGAAAAACCAAGACTTGACATCGGGGATAGCGTCGACACCTAAGGGAAAGGGACTCCACCTCGATGCCCCCAGATCTGGCCCCGCTACCGCGCTGCTGCTCCCCGGCCGCTGCCGCCGTCCGAGTACAGGGAGTAGCCACCCCGGCCCCTCCACCACCGAGCTGCACCGCCCACGAACTCCGCCGCCGCAGATCTAGAGCCACGCCTCTGCAACCTCACTCATCCGAGACGGACAAAGCCGACAACGGGGAGCCCTCCCTCCGCAACGCCCAATGATCACGTGCGTCGTCGCCGTCGCCACGCCACCGCCGGTCAAGCCCTCCACCATTGCCGAATTGCACCGCCGCCACGTCGAGCTCCCGCCAGCTCTAGGTGCCGCTAGGAAAAGGAAGACCCGTCGCCACCAGCACCGCAGGGACTTTGCCCGGCGGTGTCCGTCGGTGACGGCGGGGGAGGGGATAGGTAGGGAGGGGCGCGGCGGAGGAGATTAGGGTTGGCCCCGATCGCCCGCACGGGGGCAATGTGGGGCAGGAGAGGATTTTCTCGGCTCACGAGAGACTACATTGATTTTTTTTGTACTCCATTAATTAGAGTAGTTTTCTGGCACTCCATTAATTAGAGTAATTTCTTTACCTGTAATAGAGAACAAAAGGCCCATAAACAGCCTATCTAGCCACAATCAATTAGAGTATATCCATTTTGGATCTTAAAATTTTAAGGGGAACAGATTTGATAGCGCACAGAGGCGTCTACAAATCATTTAAAACCCCAACTAATTTATGGTTGTTCCGGTCGTGCGCGTCACAATTCCTTTTTGTTCTTTCCCTTATTCTTTTCCTTATGTTTTGTTATTAGTAAAAAGCAAAAAAAAAATGCACATGTGGAGTAGACGCACAATATTTTCCTATTGCATTCCTTTTTTTTTGCGAAATTTCACAATCTAATATTAATTATCAACAGTAGTATAAAGAGACCCAAAAGTAATAAAAATTACAAATAGGTCGTTGGACCACCTAGCGACGACTACAAACACTAGCGCGAGCCGACGGCGCGCCGCCGTCCTCGTCCCTCCATCACCGGAGCCGAGCAAAGCTTGTCATAGTAGAGCTTATTGTAGTAGACAGACGGGAAGTCGTCGTGCTAAGGCTATAAAGGACCATCACACTAGAGCCGCAACCATCGTCAATAATGAAATCAGTAGATCGGAAGAGACTGACCTAAAAACAAACCGACGAACACAAAAATAGACAGAATGCCAGGAGATCCGCCGGACAAACGACTCCACGCGCCCTCCGCTAGCGCTAGATGCACCACCGGAGCGAGGATAGAGAGGGGAGGATCTTATTCTAACTTCAGGACATAATCGTCGCCTCAACATCCCGAGGAAGACACTAAAAAATAGACGAAACAAGAACGGAAAACCTCCCGCCGACGAGAGGCCGTGGTTCGCCACACCTCGAAAGCCCTAAGGCCACCGGAGGCGGAGCGGACCGACGATGTCGCCGGCGGTCGCCGGCGAGGGGTGTTAGAAATAATGGTCTAAATCATTAGACCCATGTGTGATTTTAGTTTTTCCCTAACTCTCAAAGTCCATGTATGTGGAAGCCCATATGTGATTTGGCCTAAGTTGGTGGCAGCTCACATGTGTGTGGCAAAAGCTGTTGGAGCTAAAGTTTAGTCCTACATGAAAAGTTAAAGAAGAGTTGCACCACCTTATAAGGTAGAGTGTTGCATCACTTTGTAAGTTAGTGACAATAAGAGAGCTACACGCGCGCTCCTCCCCCGACGCCGCCGTCGCTCGCACGCACGATCGCCTCGTCACTTCACGGCGTGTGCGCGCCACGAGTTGCGGGAATCTCGTTGAGTCGAGCTTTATTTTGCTGCTTAGAAAAATATGTGCGATTAGACAGACGTGTCAACAGTTAGCGGATTCGGGTCGCTTCTGGATCGCGGGCTATCTGTAACCGACCTGAACGTGCGCAACGTGGACTTGGTCCACTTCGTGTCTTGTATGGGATTTTCGAGCCGCTCTATATAAACGCTTGTGCGGCTTCCACAACGTACGACACCAAACCATTCTAGGGTTTTGCCATCCTCTCTGCTTGCGCCGCCACCGTAGTCTAGTCCATCTCGCTTGCCGGCATGCACCGACGGTCGGGAGAGCAGGTCTCCGGAACCACTCTTCTTTGTGATCCTGTACGGGAGAGAGCGAATAACGTTTTTGGGAAGCGCTCTGCGCGACTGCTCAAGTTCGTCAGCACGACGCGTTTTCCCGGTCGTCAAGCTGGATCTCGTGCGCGTCGTCTTTAACGCTGACTTCTTCGACAGGCTACTGCACCAAAGGCGACTACATCGACAACCGATCAGTACGTACACCGTCAATATATCTGTTGTTTTACTATGACTGTTAGTGCGTATAATCTGCTACTGTTCATGTTGATCAATACATCTAGTATGTTAGAGGTTCACGTGATTGTAGCTGTTGTTATCATGATTTATATTCTAGAATTAATCATGGAAATTATGCCTAATATTCCAACAATCCAAAAACCTTACTATAGACAATTTCCTGAATTAAACATGGGACACTTGGTCGATGCTATGAAGCCGAAAAAGTTTACCGATGTTTATTTTAAGAGGTGACAGTATAAGACCATTCTGTGGCTGCAAGCTCTGAAAGTATTCGAGGCTAGTGGGGCTTTACCTGAAGGAACTACATCTGACGAGGTTCAGAACAAGTTTAAGGAAACCAATCTTGCCTTTATGGGATGCGTTCTGAGTGTTCTTGATAACAAGCTGTTTGATGTGTACATGCACATCAAAGATGGAAAAGAGCTCTCGGAGGCATTGAACGCTAAGTTCGGTGTAGCAGATGCTGACAGTGAGCTGTACATCATGAAGAACTTTCATGATTACAGGATGGTTAACAATCGTTCTGTAGTTGAGCAAGCTCATGAGATACAGTGCTTTGCCAAGGAGCTTGAAATCCTCAAGTGTATCTTACCCGACAAGTTTGTGGCTGGGTGCATTATTGTAAAGTTGCCTTCTTCGTGGAGGAATTTTGCCACAACTCTCAAACACAAGAGACAGGAGATATCAGTTGAAAACCTGATAGCGTCTCTCGATGTTGAGGAGAAGGCTCGGACTAAGGACACTACTGAGAGAGGAGGCGAGGGTCAGTCTAGCTCCTACATGGCGCAGAAGAAGACCTTCGCCAAGAACAAAGGGAACTATAAGCCCTCGTTCAACAAGCCTGAAAAGACTACAACCTTCAAGAAGAAGAAGAAGCCGAACAAGGCCGAGCTATATTGTTACTCATGTGGAGAGCTCGGCCACTTTTCCAAGGACTGCCCAGATCGTGCAGATCGTATAGGGAAAGGTGGGAAGACTGTCAATGTCGTGATCGCTAGCAACACTAATGGGTACGGTAATTTATTTACTGTTCTTTCAGTATTTCAATCACCATGCTGGTAGATTGATACGGGTGCTAATGTTCATGTGTGTGTGCTGACATCTGTATGTTCACTTGTTATCAGGTCGCTCGGGATTCATCCGTCGTAATATAGAATGGATCACATGCTTCTGTTCGTGGTGTTGGCATGGTGGATCTGAAGTTTACTTCCGGAAAGATTGTGCAGCTGAGGAACGTGCAGCATGTCCCTACTATGAACAAGAATCTTGTTAGTGCTCTCTTCTATGCAGAGATGGGTTTAAGGTTGTGTTAGAGTCCAATAAAGTTGTTGTTTCAAAACATGGACAATTTATTGGTAAAGGTTATGAGTTCGGAGGCTTGTTCCGATTTTCACTTTCAGAGTTATGTAATAAATCCGTAAATCATATTTGTGGTGATGTTAATGATGATACCAGTGTTTGGCATTCTCGTTTATGTCACATTAATTTTTGTTTAACGTCTCGGATGTCTAGTATGAATTTAATTCCGAATTTCACTATTGCCAAAGATTCTAGGTGCCATAGTTGTGTGCAATCAAAGCAACCTCGAAAGCCTCACAAGGCTACCGAGGAAAGGAACTTGACACCTCTAGAACTCATACATTCTGATCTATGCGAGATGAATGGTGTGTTGACAAAAGGTGAAAAGAGATATTTCATGACGTTGATAGATGATGCTACTAAATTCTGCTATGTTTACTTGTTGCAAACTAAAGATGAGGCTTTAGACTACTTTAAGATCTATAAGGCCAAAGTTGAAAATTAACTAGAGAGAAAGATCAAGCATCTTAGGTCGGATCGTGGTGGTGAGTATTTTTTGAAAATATTTGATGAATTCTATGAGGAACACGGAATTATTCATGAGAGGACGCCTCCCTACTCGCCCCAATCAAACGGGGTTGCCAAGAGAAAAAACCGGACGCGGATTGACTTGGTGAATTCCATGTTAGCCACTGCTGGTTTATTAAAGGCATGGTGGGGGGAGGCTTTGTTGAGTTCATGCCATGTCCTGAATAGAGTTCCTAACAAGAATAAAGAAAAGACCCCTTATGAGGAGTGGGCTGGGAGAAAACCATCACTTTAATATTTGCGCACTTGGGGGTGTTTGGCGAAGGTCAACATACTGATTTCCAAGAAACGCAAGCTCGGACCTAAGACAGTGGATTGTATCTTTCTAGGATATGCTCCACGGAGTATAGGCTATATATTTCTAGTAGTTAAATCTGAGGTACCTGATATGTATGTTGATACTATAATGGAATCTCGTGATGCAACATTCTTTGAGAATATTTTTCCTATGAAAGATATGCATAGCACTGGTAGGATTTCATCTGAAATACTTTCTGAATCTAGTGCATCTATTGAGAATTCTGAACAACCACATGTGGAATTCCTTGAGAAGGATGACGATGAACCTCTCACGAGGAGTAAGAGACAGAGGGTTGCAAAATCCTTTGGCAATGACTTCATCGTGTACCTTGTGGATGATACTCCCAGATCCATTATTGAGGCATATGCATCCCCTGATGCAGATGATTGGAAAGAAGCTGTCCAAAATGAGATGGACTCGATTCTTTCTAATAGAACTTGGGAATTATCACAATGACCCTATGGTTGCAAACCAGTGGGCTGTAAATGGGTGTTTAAGAAGAAGCTAAGGCCTGATGGTACTATTGAGAAGTACAAGGAGCGGCTTGTAGCTAAGGGCTAAACACAGAAAGAAGGCGAGGATTACTTTGACACATATTCACTTGTCACTAGACTGACCACCATTAGAGTACTACTGTCCCTGGCTGCCTCTTATGGTCTTCTCGTTCATCAAATGGACGTGAAGACAACTTTCCTTAATAGAGAGTTGGAAGAGGAGATCTACATGGATCAGCCGGATGGGTTTGTGGTAAAAGGTGAAGAGACAAAGGTGTGCAAGTTATTAAAATCTTTATATGGCCTGAAACAAGCACCTAAACAATGGCATGAGAAGTTTGACAGAACTCTACTTTCTGCTGGCTTTGTCATTAATGAGGCTGATATGTGTGTTTACTATCGCCATGGTGGGGGCGATAGTGTTATATTATGTTTGTATGTGGATGACATTCTGATCTTTGGTACAAACATGAAAGTGATAAATGAAGTCAAGTCGTTCCTGTCAAAGAGTTTTGATATAAATTTCTAGGAGTGGCTGATGTGATACTGAACATCAAGCTTATTAAGAACGAGAATGGGATTACTTTAACGCAATCTCATTATGTTGAGAAGGTCTTGAGCCAATTTGGCTTTACTGATGACAAGACTTCTCCAACACCTTATGATCCCAGTTTGACATTACGAAAGAATAAGAAGGAACCAACAGATCAGCTAAAATATTCACAAGTTGTTGGTTCTCTCATGTACTTAGCAAGCGCTACAAAACCTGATATCTCTTTTGCTGTGAGCAGGTTGAGTAGGTTCATGTCTAACCCGGGTATTGATCATTGGCATGCACTTGAAAGGGTCATGTGCTATCTATGTGGTATAATGAGCTATGAGATTCACTATTCAGGATACTCTGTTGTGCTTGAAGGATATAGTGATTCGAACTAGATCTCTGAAGTTGATGAACTCTACGCCACGAGCGGGTATGTGTTTACCCTTGGAGGTGGTGCGGTGTCATGGAGATCCCGTAGACAGACCATATTGACGAGGTCAACTATGGAAGCAGAACTTACTGCTTTAGACACAGCCACTGTTGAGTCAGAATGGCTGTGTGAGCTCTTGATGGACTTGCCTGTGGTTGAGAAACCTGTGCTGGCAATCCTTTTGCATTTTGACAACCAAACTGTGATTGTCAAAGTGAACAATTCTAAGGATAACGCAAAGTCATCAAGACACGTGAAGAGATGTTTGAAGTCTGTCAGGAAATTGAGAAACTCCGGAGTAATAACTGTTACATATATTCAAACAGACAAAAACCTGGCAGATCCTTTTACAAAGGAACTATCATGAAATGTGATAGAAAGTACATCAAGGGAGATGGGGTTGAGACCCATGGATGTCACACCTAGTGGCAACCCGACCTATGTCATCGAAGATCCCGTGAATTAGGACATGGAAAGAACAAGCTAGTGGTTTGACTGAGGAGAGTAGTTTATAACCCTCTCTATGTGAAGATGCATAACTCTCATAATCTGTAAGGCGGGTTGGAAATACGCCTTAATATGTTTCTGTTGGTCTTAACTAGCAAAGATGTTGTTCTACAGGGCATTCTTGAAAGAACACATCTACACGATCTCGACTGTAAATGTCGCGGTCTATGAGATTTGGGTGATCTCTAGTAAACTTATGAAGAGACCAGGGAGTATGACGCATATGCTCCAACCTGCGGGGTAGGCTACTGGCAGCCAGATACTAGTTATGATTTTGAGTGAAATCTATTGGCACCAAACTTGCAATTCAAGGTCCGTCCATTGTTCAAGTTGTTGATAGACGTAGTTTAAGATTCTAGGCGGAAGTTTAACTTAACAGTCTCTGCTGAAAGACTGGTATATAAACAAGTAACGAGGATTGACAAATCTTCAAATGGGCATTTAAGATCTGGTGGGGGATTGTTAGAAATAATGGGCTAAATCATTAGATACATGTGTGATTTCAGTTTTTCCCCCTAAATCTCAAAGCCCATGTATGTGGAAGCCCATATATGATTTAGCCCAAATTGGTGGCAGCTCACATGTGTGTGGCAAAAGCAGTGGGAGCTAAAGTTTAGTCCCACATGGAAAGTTGAAGGAGAGTTGCACCATTTTATAAGGTGGAGTGTTGCACCACTTTGTAAGTGAGTGACAATATGAGAGCTACACGCGCGCTCCTCCTCCGACGCCGCCGCTCGCACGCACGCACGCACGCACGCACACTCGCCTCGTCACGACGCGCGCGCGCCGCAGGTTGCGGGTTGCGGGAATCTCGCTGAGCTGAGCTTTATTTTGCTGCTTAGGAAAATGTATGCGGTTAGACAGACGTGTCAACAGTTAACCGACCCGAACGTGCGCGATATGGGCTTGATCCACTTCGTGTCTTGTATGGGATTTCCGAGACGCTCTATATAAACGCCTGTGCGGCTTCCACAACGTACGACACCAAACCAATCTAGGGTTTTGCCATCCTCTCTGCTTGCGCCGCCACCGTAGTCTACTCCATCTCGCTGGATCTCGTGCGCGTCGTCTTCAACGCCGATTTCTTCGACAGGCTACTGCACCAACGGTGACTACATCGACAACCGATCAGTACGTACACCGTCAATAGATATGTGGTTTTCTCGGTTTCAAAGGAGTTCTCTCGGGGAAACTGGATCCGCTCGGTCGCTAGCCTTCACACCCCTATCCAGCTTTCCCAATACCTTGTGATATGGGACATCGTCCAAGCCACCCAGCTCGAACCTCTTCAGCCGGACTCCATCACCTGGACTCTGACTACTGACGGAATATACACTGCCAGCTCGGCCTACCATGCTCAATTCAACGGATGTTTCCCCAGATTCAAGGCCGAGAAAATATGGTCTGCGCACGCCGAACCGAAGTGCAAGCTCTTCTCCTGGTTGATGCTTCAAGGGAAACTGCTCACTGCTGACATGCTGTCAATCAGAGGATGGCCAAACGACCCAACCTGTCCGCTTTGCTGCTCAGCCCCGGAATCCGCCGTCCACCTATGCAAGGACTGCCCCTTCACAACTGCGGTTTGGCACACAACACAAGCCTGGGATAATGATCACGTGGGCGACCATGGCCAAACGTTCGACTCCACCTCGGAATGGTGGGACGACCTGATTAAAGGAAAGATCAAGACGGAGCAAAACCGCCTCAGCGGCCGCATACTTTACGTTCTGTGAAACGCCTGAAAAGAACGGAACAGACGAATCTTCACGGGTCGGCGCATGACATATGTCGAGGTGGCCTCCATTGCCAGAGACGACATTCTTCAACATTCGGTTGCTTTTGCTAGGCATGGGGGCTATCCCAACCGAGCCAGACTAAATTTATGTTTTTAATTGTCTTGGTGATTTCTGGCATGATTACACCTTAACTTAAACATGCCACTCCGTACCGGATCCTTTATTCCCCTTACTAATAGAAAAGACAGAACTCCTGCCGGTTGCTCTAAAAAACAGATCTATTGTTTTACTATGGCTGTTAGTGCGTATAATCTGCTACTGTTCATGTTGATCAATACATCTAGTATGTTAGAGGTTCACGTGATTGTAGCTGCTGTTATCATGATTTATATTCTGAAATTAATAGTAAAAATTATGTCTAATATTTTATCAATAGGGTATGAAACCCTATATGGGTTTTCTATCTTTCTGGTAGCTCTGGCGGCGGTAGCAGTCGTACATACCGTTTTGTTCATAATATTTTCCTATTGCATTCAACGGCGAGGCGAGTGCACAAACCGGAGAAAAGTTACGGCACTCCACGCAATCATCTCCCCTGGTGCCGTAGTAGAACCCGCTGATGTCCGTTCGTCAAAAAGGAAAATGTACTTAAAAGAATGTTCTACTTTTACCTCGGCAAGGAAAATTCTGTGAAAGGAAAACCAAAGTTTGCTGCAGGTAACACGATGGCGTGGCTGGTAGGGGCGACTGGCATACGTGGAGCATCCAGATTGGGTGAGTTCCGATCGGGTCGACGCGACCATGCTTATTAAACAGAGCAGATCGCCCCCTATACTTTCGGACGCAGACCTTTAAAAGCCCACCCACCCATCGCATAATTTCATTCATTCAACGGCAAGCGCACAGAGGAGAGAGTGAGTAGACAGAGCCCACAGGCCACAGCATTCCTCGCCGTCAGACGTACGACGACGACGATGGCGGCAGCAGCAGGAGATTCGTCCGGCGGCGACAGGTACCGGTCTCACCTGGGCGGCGAGGGCGAGAAGAACACCGTGTGGCGGCACGGCGCGCCGCCGACGTACGACGCCGTGAACAGCCTCTTCGAGTCCGGGAGGACGCAGGTATACTTCCTTCCTTCCTTCGATCTTCACGCCCGCGCACGCGCGTCCCATGAATCGCGTCCGTCATGCGGCATGATAGGAAACGCCGAAACGGCTCCTGATTTGTCCTGTGCATGCTCGTGGCGATCGATTCTTTTTTTTTAATTACAAGTAACGGACGGCTCTGCATCTATCTGCATGCATCACACGCATCCATGTTCTTTGTCTCCCTCTGTGCGCAGGAGTGGGCGAAGGGTTCGCTGGAGGAGACGGTGCAGAACGCGATCAAGACGTGGGAGATGGAGCTGTCGCACAAGGCCCGCCTCGGGGACTTCAAGTCGGTCAGCCCGGGGAAGTTCACCCTGTCCGTCAACGGCGGCCGCGCCCTCACGGGGGAGGAGACGCTCGCCATGGGCAGCTACAACGCGCTGCTCGCCGGCCCGATCCTCCCCGTCACGGGGGCGTACGACGCCAAGGCCGAGACCTTCGAGTCCTCCCACGACCTCTTCCGCTCCGCCTTCCCGCGCGGCTTCGCGTGGGAGGTCGTCAAGGTCTACTCCGGCCCGCCCGTGATCGCCTTCAAGTTCCGGCACTGGGGCCACATGGAGGGCCCCTACAAAGGCCACGCACCCACCGGCGACAGGATCGAGTTCTACGGCGTCGCCGTCCTCAAGGTGGGCAGCATATGAGTACTTATTTTGGAGCTGATCTTGGCGTGCAAATTTAAGACCCACGCGCTGAAAGCCTGAAACTGGTTGGACTGTCAGGTGGACGAGCAGCTGCGGGCGGAGGACGTGGAGGTGTTCTACGACCCAGGGGAGCTTCTCGCGGGGCTCATAAAGGGCGCCAAGGAGGAGGAAGCAGACGGCGAAGCGGCGGCGCTCGCCGGGAGGCTCAAGGAAGCGGCTACTCTGTCGGCGTCGAGCGCTGACACGCAGCAGCAGGCCTGCCCCTTCCGTGGCTCCGGAAAGCAGGAGTGATCGGTCGAGGAGTGGCCGGACCCAACGAAACGTGTCCTCTCTCCACTCTTCAGGGCATTACTGTGTTGCGTCGCTGTCTCGCTATCAGCGAGATCATTTACGTCAGCTTTTCAGGACGACTGAAAGTTCAGTTCAACGTGTAATTGTACCGTCAAGTGCTCGTTCCTTTGGTTTGAAGGGGTCTGTGTCTTCGCAATTAAATAGGAGCACCAGCTTTGTGAAAAAGTAGCTTTTTGGCCCGCTAAATTTCATGATTTTGTTTGAATGGGATTACGCCTGCCTGGGAGAATCATGCGTACCAAATAAATTCTTAAAGTTAGGGGACATAAGTCCACTTATTTGGAGAAAACAGGGGCAAAATGAAAAGAGGGAGGACATAATTTATTCTTAAACCTTCTATAGGATTGGATCAGCGTAAATTTGATCCCTAAACTCTGAATGTGATTTGTTCCTATAAATAACTCTGAACCTGGTACCTTTTACCTTCAACTCTGAATATTGTGTACTTTTGTCTTCTCAAAATAGTGTTTACACTTTCAAAATGGTTCCGAGTGAAGTAGTACTCCCTTCGTTCCTAAATATAAGATGTTTGAGGGGTTCAATTTAAACTTCCAAAACATCTTTACATTTAGGAAAGGAGGTAGTAGCACTCACGAGTCTGCCATGCCAAAAAACATGTTTGTGTCATGTCATTAAGGCCATGTACTATTTGTGTTCGGTTCGAAAGAAAATATGTCGGACTTTGAAATCGGTCTCTTTTTTTGAACGAGGAGAGTCCCGAAGGTCCTAGAAGTTTTAAATTAATCGTAAACAGCGGAGGATTACAATATTACAGAGGAACAAATAAGAAGAAGAAAGACAAAACATAGGTGCCCATTGGCCCTGCTATGTGTGCATCACTTGGTGGGAGTGCATGCATGCCTATTCTCTGCAATCTCTCTCTTCTCTTTACTCTATGCCACGTGGCCAGGACACCTTATCACATGCATCCATGCCTACTTTACAAGGAAATAAGTGAACCAAAAACTTATCCGCTTTTTGTGTCAGGCCTCATGAATGGATTCATGAAAATGTATGGAACCGATTCAAAAGGAAGGAGATCGAAGGTTAGAATCTCTTTTGGCTTTCATAGTGGATGGTCTAATATCCATTCGGATATGCCATAAATTTATTTAAAAGCAATAACGATAAAAAGTAGGCAATGAGAAAGGCACAATAAAGAAAAAATCTAAAAGTTCTAAACATTCAAAAAATTAGTTTGCCAAATTAAAGGTAAGAAATAATAGGAAATGTAGACAAAGAAAATATGAAAAAATAAACAATTGGTACCATAATAGTCCAACTTATTGTTTTCCATTTTTTGATTTGTAAGAATTCCCAAATTTACTATGATTTAAAAGCATTTGCTTTATACACAAAAGATGGAATATATTATGAATAAGCCTTATAGTTTATAGATCGAGGGAATGTTTTTGTTTTATTTTTATAAATTTATATACGTCATGATAACCTTTTAGAGCAAGTTTGGATTGTACCCCTGGTTCGATTCAATAAAATAAAACCTGAGTGAGGTCCAACATTCATTTGTAGTTTTCGCTAGATGAAAAAAGCCAATAGAAACTAGTTTTGAAGCATACAAAGGTAGAAATTGCAAAGGCCATTGGCGCATCATAAAACAGGTTTGGAGAGTGAATCTAGTGACAAGGTGAGTGTAGTCTAGATACTCGCCCTAGCTAGTTTCTTGGAATCATGATGGGATCTTAAGCACACCTTCCACAACAAACCATGATGTTGTAGTCCCCTCGGATAACTCAACACCTCCATCTATTTGTTGGAGATATGCCCTAGAGGCAATAATAAATATAGTTATTATTATATCTTTGTGTTTATGATAAATATTTACATTCATACTATAATAGTATTAACCGAAAACATTAATACTTGTGTGATTTGTAAACTAAATTAGAGTCCCTAGTAAAGCCTCTTTATAATACTAGCTTGTTGATTAATAGATGATCATGGTTTCTTGATCATGAACATTTGAGATGTTGTTAGTAACAAGGTCATATCATTAGGAGAATGATATGATGGGCATACTCCTATAGATAAGCGTAGCATAAAGATCAAGTTATTTTAATAGTTCAATTGCTATAAGCTTTCTGATACATAGTAACCTAATTCCTTCGACCATGAGATCATGCTTATCACCATCACCGGAAGGATGCTTTGATGACATCAAACACCACACCGTAACTGGGTGGCTATAAAGATGGCATTGAGTGTTCGAAAAGTATGGGTTGAGACACATGGATCAAGAGTGGGATTTGTCCATCCATATGACGGATAGATATACTCTGGGCCCTCTCGGTGGAATGTCATCCAATTAGCTTGCAAGCATGTGACTGGATCACAAGAGATCACATATCACGGGAACGAGAAAAGAGTACTTATCGGTAACGAGGTTGAACTAGGTATGCAGAGATACCGACGATCAAAACCTCGGATAAGTAAACTATCGTGAGACAAAGGGAAATTGGTATCGTATGTAAGTGGTTTATTCGATCGCAAAGTAATCATAGAAATATGTGGGAGCCATATGAATTTCTAGATTCCTCTATTGGTTATTGATCGGAGAAGTGTCTCGATCATGTCCACATAATTCACGAACCGTAGGGAGACACACTTAAGGATTCGATGTTGTTGAGTAGTTATGGAATGATGAGAAAGAGACCAAATGTTGTTCGGAGTATCGGATGGGATCCGGGATATCACGAGGAGATCCGGAATGGTCCGAAGAATAAGATTCATATAAGGAAAGTCATGTTTCGGAGTTGGGGAATGATTCCGGTGTTTTCATCGGGAATGTTCTAGAAGGGTCCGGAAGGTCTGGCACTCTGGAGGGGAAGGGTACATGAATGTGTCATAACAATATGGAATGGTTGCATCATGTACTAGGTCACTTGGCTGGGCAAAATAAAGGGAGAAATCAAATCCTAGTTTGAAAGTCAAACACCAATTTGAAAAGGTCAAACGGCAAGTTTGCTTGGTTGAGGGAGAGTAGGAAACATACTTGGGGAGGAGTTCCTCTCCCTCCACCCGCCGGCCAAGGAGGCCGACTTGGGGGAGGACTCCCTCCTCCCAAGCCGCTCCCTCCCACCTATATAAGGAGGGGCAGGGCTGCCCCTCTTCCACACACCCAACTCACCCAAAACCCTAGCCCTAGCCGCCGACCACCCCAAGTCGCCGCCGCCACCTAGGGTTCCTCCAACTTGCCGAGTTGGGGCTTCCCCAAGCCCTAGCCGCCGGCCAAGCTCCCCCTTGGTGCCTCTAAACCCTAAATCACCAAGGCCTCTCTCATAGTCCACCATACTCGCTCCGGCTTAAGGCGAAGCCCTGCGAGATCTCCCCTCTACTTACGACACCACGCCGTCGTGCTGCCGAAATCACGAGGAGAGTGCTACAACCTCCGCTGCCTGCTGGAACAAGGGAGAGGAAGGTCTTCATCGAGTACCGAACGTGTGACCGACTGCGGAAGCGCTGCCGGAACGCAGCGCCGAAAGGATCGTCTACGCGATCTTGAGATCGGCAAGAGTACGACTACATCACCCACGAGAATCTGCTCTCGTTAACCGCTTTGGAATCTTCAAGGGTGAGTTCCTCTATCTACTCGTTGCTACAATCTAGTAGATAGATCTTGGCTTGTTTGTTTGCATGCGGTAGAAATTATTTTGTTTTCCATGCTACGAACCCCTACAGTGGTATCAGAGCCGTGTCTATATGTAGATCTGTTGCACGAGTAGAACATAATGGTCATTATGGGCGGTGGTGCTTTTATTATTAATTGCTTTTTGTGTACTTTGCATCTTGCGGTATGATGGGATGAAGCGGCCCGGGCTAACCTTACATGACATCGTTCATGAGACTTGCTTCACGCTAAACATGCAACTTGTATTGCATAAGTGGCTTTGCGGGTGCCTGTCTCTCCCATCATAGTATAGATCCAATTTACAACGGGCACTTGATAGTTCAAGCATCAACGTTGTGGTTCTTGTTCGTAAGTTAGAGCGACACTTATTGAAAGCCCCAAACCACGTAAAATATGCAAAGAAAATTAGAGGTGTCTAACTTTGTTTTGCAGGGATGTGCTGTGATGTGATATGGCCATGATTGTGATTATATTTGATGTATGCAATGTTCCTTATTGTAAGTTGGCAACCGGCAGGAGCCATATGGTTGTCTTTAAATTCTGTTAAAACACGCGTGTCTATTCAAAGTAGTTGTAATAGTTGAAGCTGGTGGACGACAACCATGAAACGACGCCATTGACCTTGACGCTATGCCGGTGATGATGTAGATCATGTTCGTGCTTGAAGATGGAGATCGGAAGCACAAGAAGAAAGGCCATATCATATCACATATTATGAATTGCATGTGATGTTAATCCTTTATGCATCTTCTATTGCTTAGTTAACGACGGTAACTTTATAAGATGATCCCTCAAGCACATAAATTTCAAGTTTTAAAGTGTTCATCCTTAGTAAGCACCGTTGCTAAAGCTCGTTGTTTCGAAGCACCACGTGATGATCGGGTGTGTTAGATTCTGTGAGTGTATACAACGTGAGGAAGCCAGATTTGCTCATGCGGAAGCTAAGGTTTGATCTTGACAAGCCTAGTATGTACTTACATGGTCTCGGAACACGGATCACCGAAAGGTAAAGCATGAGTCATATAGTAGATATGATGAACATGTTGATTGTTCGCCATTGAAGCTACATCAACTCTCGTGATGATCGGATTTGATGTGGTGGATTTGGTTCGTGTGATCACTAAAACAATGTGAGGGATATTGTTTTGAGTGGGTGTTCACCTAGATTAATTTAACTATTAATTAGAACTCAATTTGTCATAAACTTACTCTAAATTATTGCAAATATGTTGTAGATCAATGGCGGCCCCTACCATCAATTTTAATGCGTTCCTAGAGAAAGAAAAGTTGAAAAACAATGGAAGCAACTTCGCGGATTGGTTCCGCAATTTGAGGATTATCCTCAATGCTGGTAATTTGACCTATGTGCTGGATGCACCGCTGGGTGACCCGCCTGCAGCTGATGCTACCGATGAAGTAAAGAATGTTTACCTCACTCGGTAGAATCAGTACTCCACAGTTCAGTGTGCTATCTTGTGTGGTTTGGAATCGGAGCTTCAGAAAAGGTTTGAGAACCATGACCCACATGATATTGTCCGTGAACTCAAAATGATATTTGAGGCTCACACGGCAGTTGAGAGTTATGAGGCTTCTGAAAAGTTCTTTAACTACAAGATGGAAGAGGGCAGCTCCGTCAGTGAGCATGTGCTTAAGATGTCTGGGAACACAAACAAACTCCAAAGCTTGGGTATAGTGATTCCTAATGCTTTGGAGATTTACCGTGTCCTCCAATCACTGCCACCAAGTTACAAGAACTTTGTGATGAACTACAATATACAAAACATGAACAAGACGTTGCCAGAACTCTTCTCCATGTTGAAATCTGCAGAAGTGGAGATCAAGAAAGAGCATCAAGTGTTGTTGGTCAATAAGACCACCAAATTCAAGAAAGGCAAGTCTAAGCAAAAGGGATACTTCAAGAATGGCGGTAAGAAAGTTGCCGCACCGGCGAAGAAGACCAAGGCTGGACCTAAGCCTGATACTGAGTGCTTTTACTGCAAGGGAGAAGGTCACTGGAAGCGGAATTGCCCAAAGTACTTGGCGGATTTGAAGAACGGCAACATCAAGAAGAAAGGTATATCCTATATACATGTTATTGATGTGTGTCTCACTAGTACTCATAGTAGTGCCTGGGTATTTGATACTGGTTCGATTGCTCATATTTGTAACTCGAAACAGGTGCTGCAGAATAAACGGAAGCTAGCGAAGAACAAGGTGACGATGCGCGTTGGAAATGGATCAAAGGTTGATGTGATCGCGGTCGGCACGTTACCTCTTCATCTACCATCGGAATTAGTTTTATACTTAAATAATTGTTATTTGGTGCCTGTGTTGAGCATGAACATTATATCGGGATCATGTTTATTGCAAGACGGTTACTTGTTTAAGTCTGAGAATAATGGTTGTTCGATTTATATGAGTAATATGTTTTATGCACATGCAACTTTGATAGATGGTCTATTCTTATTGAATCTCGATCGTGGAAATACACATATTAATAACATTGAAGCTAAACATTTGAAATTGAGCGATAACTCGACCTATATGTGGCACTGTCGTCTTGGTCACATTGGAGTGAAGCGTATGAAGAAGCTCCATTCCGACGGACTTCTTGAATCACTTGACTTCGAATCACTTGAAAGATGCGAAGCATGTCTGATGGGTAAAATGACTAAGACTCCATTTTCTAGGATGATGGAGCGAGCTACGGACTTATTGGAAATCATACATACCGATGTGTGTGGCCCAATGAGTGTAGCATCGCGCGGTGGTTATCATTATGTTCTTACCTTCACGGATGACTTGAGTAGATATGGGTATATCTATTTCATGAAACATAAGTCCGAAACTTTCGAGAAGTTTAAGGAATTTCAAAGTGAGGTAGAGAATCAACATAACAAGAAGATTAAATTTCAACGTTCTGATCGTGGAGGTGAATATCTAAGTTACGAGTTTGGTGAGCATTTGAAGAAATACGGAATACTTTCACAATTGACACCTCCGGGAACACCACAACATAATGGTGTGTCCGAACGTCATAATTGAACTCTCTTAGATATGGTGTCACTTACAGATTTACCGCTATCGTTTTGGGGTTATGCATTAGAAACAGCCGCATTCACTTTAAATAGGGCACCATCTAAATCCGTTGAAACGACACCGTATGAATTATGGTTTGGGAAGAAACCTAGATTGTCGTTCCTTAAAGTTTGGGGGTTGCGAAGCCTATGTAAAGAAGTTACAGCCGGACAAGCTTGGATCCAAAGCGGAAAAATGCGTCTTCATAGGATACCCGAAGGAAACTATTGGGTATACCTTCTATCATAAATCCGAGGGAAAAATCTTCGTTGCTAAGAATGGATCCTTTCTAGAGAAAGAATTTCTCTCGAAACAAGTGACTGGAAGGAAAGTAGAACTCGACGAGGTTGTCGAACCTTCTCTCGAACTTGCGAGTAGCGCAGCACCAGAAGTAGTTCCAGTGGCGCTTACACCAATAAGAGAGGAAGCTAATGATGATGATCATGAAACTTTGGTTGAAGTTGCTACAGAACCTCGCAGGTCAACAAGAACTCGTACCACTCCTGATTGGTATGATCCTGTTATGAGTGTCATGTTGGTGGACAACACCGATGACCCTGCAACATATGAGGAAGCGATGATGAGCCCAGATTACAATAAATGGCAAGACGCCATGAAATCCTAAATTGGATCCATGTACGAAAACCAAGTATGGACTTTGGTGGACTTACTGGATGGCCGGAAGGTTGTCGAGAACAAATGGATTTTCAAGAAGAAAACAGATGCTGATGGTAATGTTACTGTCTATAAAGCTCGACTTGTCGCAAAAGGGTTTAGACAAATTCAAGGAGTTGACTACGATAAGACTTTCTCACCAGTAGTGAAGCTAAAGTCTGTGAGGATTATGTTAGCAATCGCTGCATATTATGATTATGAGATATGGCAGATGGATGTCAAAACAGCGTTCCTCAATGGAGACATTGATGAAGAGTTGTATATGATGCAACCCAAAGGTTTTGTCGATTCTAAAGATGCTAACAAGGTGTGCAAACTTCAACGGTCCATATATGGATTGAAGCAAGCATCCCGAAGTTGGAATCAACGTTTTGATAAGGTAATCAAAAGCTTTGGTTTTATACAAACTTATGGAGAAGCTTGTATTTACAAGAAAGTGAGTGGGAGCTCTGTAGCATTCTTAATACTATATGTAGATGACATATTGTTGATTCGGAATGATGTAGACCTTCTTAATAGTGTCAAGGAATATTTGAATAATAGTTTTTCAATGAAAGATCTTGGCGAAGCAGCTTACATATTAGGCATAAAGATTTATAGAGATAGATCGAGACACCTAATTTCATTGTCACAAAGTACATATTTGGACAAAGTTCTAAAGAGGTTTGTAATGGAAGATAGCAAGAAAGGGTTCTTGCCCATGTTGCCCAATACGACCTTGAGTAAAACTCAAAGTCCTGCAACGGCAGAAGATAGAGAAAGGATGAGTAAGACTCCCTATGCCTCAGCCATAGGATCTCTAATGTATGCCATGCTATGTACTAGTCCCGACATTGCATATGATGTTAGTTTGACTACCAGATATCAAAGTGATCCAGGAGTGGATCATTGGACAGCGGTCAAAAACATCCTTAAGTACTTGAGAAGAACTAAGGATATGGTTCTTTCTTATGGAGGTGATGAACAGCTCGTTGTTAATGGTTACACCGATGCTAGTTGGAACACCGATCCGGATGATTCTAAATCTCAATCTGGATACGTATTTACTTTGAATGGTGCAGCAGTTAGCTGGAGGAGTGCAAAGCAAAGCATTGTGGCGAGATCTTCAACTGAATCGGAATACATAGCTGCTTCGGAGGCTTCACGCGAAGCGATATGGATGAAGGAGTTCATTACAAAGCTCGGTGTGGTTCCAAGTGCGCTGTACCCAATGTCTATCTACTGTGATAACATGGGCGCCATAGCCAATCCACAAGAACCAAGGTCACACAAGAAGCTGAAGCACATCAAGCTATGTTTTCACGCTATTCGAGAACATGTCCAAGATGGTGACATAAAGATTTGCAAAGTACAGACGGATCTGAATATGGCGTATCCGTTGACTAAACCTCTCCCGAGGGCAAAACATGACCAACACCAAACTGCCATGGGTGTTCGGTATATTACCATGTAATCTAGATTAGTTGACTCTAGTGCAAGTGGGAGACTGTTGGAGATATGCCCTAGAGGCAATAATAAATGTAGTTATTATTATATCTTTGTGTTTATGATAAATGTTTACATTCATGCTATAACAGTATTAACCGGAAACATTAATACTTGTGTGATTTGTAAACTAAATTAGAGTCCCTTGTAAAGCCTCTTTATAATACTAGCTTGTTGATTAATAGATGATCATGTGAAATGGATCGTATGGGCACCTAGAGGGGGGGTGAATAGGTGCTAACCAATTTTTTAATACTTTTTCAATTTTAGGCTTGACACAAAGTAAATTCTCTAGATATGCAACTACGAGAATTTTCCTATATGTAGCCCTAACTACTAAGCACGTAAAAGAGGAGCGAGGAAACCGTAGTGGAGCACGCGGAGACACAGGGATTTGTTTTACCGCAGTTCCTTCCTTGTTAAGGGAAGTACATCTGCGTTGGAGGGGTGGGCGGTTCTAAGACCACCACGCCACAATAGGCCTCACCCTATTCTCCGATGGATCTCGCCACGAGAGGCCTGATCCACCTTCTCCACTATTGGATCCCTTCAAGGCGGGAACCAGTGCCTTTTACAACACTATCGGGGCACACACCCACAACCGAATTGGGGGCTCCCGGGATGACAACAAGCTGCCACAAGAACAAGGTTTATCAATATAAACAAAAACGAGGATCTAGATATTTGCAAGAAATACTAGATCCGAGGTTCTCCAAATGAATGGAGAGGAGATGAAGCGCTTGATTGCTGATGATGAAGATCGAGTTCTCCTCCTTTGATTCCCCAAGGGATGGGGCCTTTGGGTGGATCTAGGTGGAGCACTCTTGTATGAAGCTTTTAGATCTGATCTGTTCTTTTTCGAGATGAATCAAGAGTTCTGGCAGGAGGGGGATGGCTGGATTAAATACCCCCTCCCCAGATCTGACCGTTGCACAACTTTGGGGGTGGATTATCCGCCCGCCACTTGGGGCGGATTATCCTCCCCCGGGAAAACTCCGCCCCAAGGGCGGATTCTCCGGCGGAAACTCCGCACCCTCTCTGGGGCTTGCACCTTGGTGAAGCTCTTGGGGGGGCGGATAATTCGCCCCCCCTGAGGGGCGGATTATCCAGCCAGACCGGAAAGTCCGGCCAAAACTCCGCCCCCTCTCTGGGGCTTGCGCCTTGGCGATGAGCAGGGGGGCGGATTATCCGGCCCCCTTGAGGGGCGGATTATCCGGCGGGGCCGGAAAATCCGGCCAAAATTCCGCCCCCCTTCTGGGGCTTGCGCCTGCTTGGGCAAAGGGAGGGGCGGATTATCCGCCCCTGGTGGGGCCGGACTATCCTTCCCCAAAGGCAGAGTCCTTTTCCCTTTATTCTCAAATAGAGCTGCAACACTTCAACACACATTAAATGATCCTTGGTATTGTCATCTAACACACAAAACACTAGGGATTAAGAAATGTTCTTTCAATCTCCCCCTTTTTGGTGTTAGATGACAATACTAGGCTTTGCAATAAAAACCGGCAAATGCCACCTTAAATAAAGAAAGACGCTCCCCCTAGATGTGTGCATATTTAAGATTTGCATGAAATACAAATACACACACTAGGGAGAACATTACTTTAAGGTTTTGGAAAAAATGCCATACCACCGGAATGAGAATATAGCCAAGGCATACATAGATAATCCCATGAATCCATATGCCATCAAATATGCTCCATAATTCCAGAATTCCATGGGGTCCATGATAGATAAATCCATAAATCCATGAATACCAACCATAGTACCAAACCTTGCAAATCCACGAGACCTAATAGAACTACTTCTCCCCCTTTGGCATCGAAACGCCAAAAAGGAAGAAGAGCGATGCTAACGTCCCTGGAGATCACTCCTCCTCATCCTCGTCGTAGTCATTCCCGTCCCCTTCCTCTTCATCATACTCATCATCATCGTCATCAGCTGGAGGAGTGGGTGCCCTCGGTGGAGGAGGAAAGAGACAACTCGCGAGCTCGCCATAGTTGATCCCTGAAGTGTTCCACTGGGCATACGGATCCGGAGCAGTGGGAGGAGGTGGATTGCCAGTGGCACCTGAGACATGGTGGAGGATAAGTTGCTGCGTGTGATCCCTCTCATGATCCCTGCGGTACGCCTCATATTGGCCCTTGTGAATGTCAATACCCATGCAAAGAATGTTCCGCTGAAACCAATTAAGCTGCTTGACCTCACGTGCCATTGGGGACACCGTGGAACGACGACCACTAACCCGAGCATCACGCATGAAGGACTCCGGGGCAGTGGAGGGGTGATGAGTCTTCTGAGCCTTGTTGTAGATTTTCTTGGGCTTATGAACACCATCCAAAGCAGTGCCAAACTCTTCATGGGGTAACATATGCTTGACAAGCATCATAATGAACGGAGCATAAGGAATAGAGAGCCGGTTGATCATAGCATCTGTCATCTCATGAAAAATATAGTCCATTACATCCAGTTTGTAACCAGTGGCTGATCCAGTGTTGGTGGCACATTCGTGAGCAAACGCAAGGAGAGGAACAAGGTGGCCACGGATCTTGTCATTGTTGCCACCACTAGGCGCGATGCAGTCCCTAAACATGCCAACAAGAGAGGCATACAAGGGAGAGAGACCAGCGAAAGTACCAGCAACACCATTGAGATCCGTCATCTTGAACCTTTTGAGCATGTCTTGGATGTACTTAGCTTGATTAATAAAGGTTCCCTCTTTAAGTTGTTTGATTTCAAATCCAAGAAAGAACCTGAGCTCACCCATCATGGACATCTCAAACCTGTCAGTCATAAGCTTTGAAAATTCATCGTTAAAAGCTTGGTTAGTAGAGCCAAAAATAATGTCATCTACATAAAGTTGGCATACAAAAAGCTCCCCATTAACCTTCTTAGTAAAAAGAGTGGGATCGATTTGCCCAACTTCGAATCCACGGTCTAGCAAAAGCTCTTTAAGGTGCTCATACCACGCACGTGGGGCTTGTTTAAGGCCATAGAGCGCCTTATCGAGTTTGTAGACATGGTTCAGAAATTTGGGGTCCTCAAACCCCGGGGGCTGCTTGACGTATACTAACTCATGTAGAGGACCATTAAGGAAAGCGCTCTTAACATCCATTTGTTGTAATTTAAAATTATGATGGGCTGCATATGCAAGAAGGATACGGATGGACTCAAGGCGAGCCACAGGAGCGTAGGTCTCGCCAAAATCAATTCCTTCTACTTGAGAGAATCCTTGAGCCACGAGTCGTGCTTTATTCCTCACAACAATGCCATTTTCATCCTGTTTGTTCTTGAAGATCCACTTGGTGCCGATAACATTGCGGCAATCCTTTGGCTTTTCTACGAGCTTCCAAACTTTGTTGCGTTCGAAGTTGTTTAATTCTTCATGCATTGCAACAACCCAATCGGGGTCTTCAAGAGCATCAAAAACCTTCTTTGGTTCAACCATGGAAATGTGAGCTTGATGATCACAGAAGCTAGCAAGCTCACTTCGAGTGGATACCCTTCGTCGTAGATCACCAACAACCTTGTCAAGAGTGTGACCTCTTAGTTCAAGGTTGCGATCAGCACGAGCCTTGCGACGAGCCTCAATGTCCTTATTGTTTCTAGGAGGAGTGGATTCAATTGTTGTATCCTTGTCTTGATTACTGCCTTGCCCTTGATCTTGGTCACCGTTACTGCCAGAAGATTGTTGCTGAACATTTTCTTCAGGCCCAGATAATCCGCCCCTTGGAGGGGCCGGACTATCCGGCCTGGGAGGTGAAGTACCAGAGCCATCTTCCTGAGAGAGCCTGACTGGAGTTGGAGACCCATGGCCGGATACTCCGCCCCTGGGGGCCGGAGAATCCAGCCTGGGAGCTTCAGAGATGTTGATTTCTCCTTCGGATCCCCTGGTACGAGTTGGAGTGCCAGGGGCGGATTGTCCGCCCCTTGGAGGGGGCGGATAGTCCGGCCTAGGACTACTAGCTTGTCCAGTGGACAGATGGTCTTCAGCAGATTGTGGTGTTGGTGCAGGATTGTCTCCAACAGTAGGAGCTTGTTGATCTTGTGTAGATGAGGGCTCCACATGTGTGGAGCATTGTCCTTCCCGATCCGCCACAAGGGGTTCATCAATGGGGCGGAAAAATCCCACGCCCATTCTTCTTATGGCATCTTGGGGTATTTCAACATCTGCATCACAAACATCAACTTGCCCTACAAAGGAGCCGTTATTTTCATCGAACTCCACACTACAAGATTCTACAACAATCCCAGTGAGCTTGTTGTATACTCTATAAGTGTGGGATTCGGCACCGTAACCAACAAAAATACCTTCTAAAGCCTTGGATTCAAATTTTGACAAACGGACACCTTTAATAAGAAAGAAACACTTACACCCGAATACCCTGAAGTATGAGATGTTGGGTTTGTTGCCGGTAAGTATTTCATATGGGGTCTTGTCCAAGATCTTCCGAAGGTAGAGCCGGTTTGATGAGTGACAAGCAGTGGATATGGCTTCAGCCCAAAAATTATAAGGAGACTTGAATTCAGCTAGCATAGATCTTGCCATATCCATTAAAGTCCGGTTCTTCCTCTCGGCTACACCATTTTGTTGAGGGGTGTACGCAGCGGAATATTGGTGTCTAATCCCCTCTTCGCTAAGAAACTCGTTTAAAGTGTAGTTCTTGAATTCAGTGCCGTTGTCACTTCTAATTGCCAAGATGGGAACATTATGTTGACGTTGAACTTCATTGGCAAAGTCGATGACAGTTTGTTGAGTCTCACTTTTAAGCTTGAAGAAATATACCCATGTATATCTTGAGTAATCATCGACGATGACTAAGCAATATTTCTTCCCACCAAGACTTGCATGAGAAGGAGGACCAAATAAATCCACATGGAGTAATTCCAAGATCCTCTTTGATGACACAATAGTCTTCCTCTTGTGGGGAGAATCATGCATTTTTCCTTCAACACAAGCCCTGCAAACACGATCTTTGGCAAAGGAGACATTGTCTTTTAGTCCAAGAATGTGGCCACCCTTTTGGAGACTTTGCAAAGTTCTCATGTTGACATGGGCTAAACGGCGATGCCATAGCCAACCCACGTCGGCCTTTCCGAATAGACACATCGGACCCGAAGTGGTTTTCCTTGAGAAGTCCACCACATACAGGTCATTTTCGACGTATCCAACGAAAGCGACCTTTAGAGACTTGCTCCATAAGAGTACCACCAAATCATCATCGATAAAAACAGCAAAACCCATCTTGCCAAGGGCACGAACAGAAAGAAGATTGTAGCCAAGGGTCTCAACAAGCATGACGTCCACGAGAGAGATATCGTGGGCAACCACAACCTTGCCAAGACCCAATACCTGAGATTTAGACTTATCACCATAGGAGACTGTAATATTATCAAGATTTGGACGCATCTCCGTGATGATCTCCTTGCTTCCGGTCATATGACTAGTGTAGCCACTATCCAGCACCCATTTCGACCCACTGGAAGCATAGCCCTGCAAGAAAATTACTTCTTGGTTTTAGGTACCCATTTTTCAATGGATCCTTTCATGTTAGTAACAAGGGTCTTTGGGACCCAAATAGACCAAGCAATATATTCATCAAAAGGACCAACATAATAAGCATAAACATCGCCATAATCATCACAAAAGAGTTCATAATTCAGATTGTGAGACCCTGCAAAACCAATATTATTAGTTTTGTCTTTTGTGACAACCTTCTCAGCAGTGCTTGTCTTTAATTGCACATTCTTGGTCTTGTTCTTCTTGGTTTTCTTCTTCTTGGACTTGGTGAAATACCCAAGTCCCTCTTTACCATGATTTGACCTTTGCTTGCCAAGAACTTCATCAAGCACACCTTTGTCCTTTGTAGTGATGTCCTTGATCACTCCTTTTTCCACACTAGCATTTTTCTTGTTACTATATGTTGAGTTGGACGAGCTAGGAGTATCATATTCGGCCAATCGACTTTGAAGCTGATCATGTGACTCATTGAGAATAGAGAACTCGTTTTTCAACGCCTTGTGAGCATTGTCAAGTTTCTCCAATTCCTCGGAGAGTCTATCATGAGCAGCCCCAAAGTCAATCCTTTCCTTCTTTAACTTCTTTGCCTTGGTGACAACATTGTCACGTTCCTTAACGAGTTTAGTCACAATTTCTTCATGTGACTCTTCCATAGACTCAAGCCTCTCTTCAAGAGAGACCCGAGCTTCTTCTTCTTCTTCAAGAGCATTTTTTAGGGATGCAATTTCCATTGCATCCTCCCTTTCAATTCTGCCCTTTTCTTCGAGGAGTGCTTCGTTTTGGGCCAGCTGATCCATAAGAGCCTCAAAACGAACTTTGTGCTCACCTTGCAAGTTAGTATAGAAATAATCCAAAGCAATAATCTCTTCTTTAACCTTAAGACTAGCAGGATCATCCATGTCTATCATAGCCTTGGGAAAAGAAGAGTTAGAAGAAGTTACCTCGGAGCTTCTTGCCATGAGGCAAGTAGCATTCTTGTTGATGATGTTTTCGTTCGGAGAGTCGAAGAGAGATGTTGATGTAGATGTGGTGGCTATAGCAGCCACCTCTTGAGAGATATCGTCCTCGTCCTCATCTTCACTCCCCGATGAATATTCTTCTTGAGCTACTAGAACAATCTTTGGTTGCTTCTTGAAAGGAGCATTCTTCTTTACAAACTGTTTCTTACGTGGAGCTTTTGATTTGTCCTTGAAAATGAGTCTTCCTCCATTATCCTCTCTACTTTGATATGGACACTCAGCTACGAAGTGCAGCCGGTCACCACAATTAAAGCATGTTCTCAGCTTGGGACCATTTTCTTTTCTTCCATAGGCTCCACTTTTGCGATCTAGTTCAGCTTTAGCCTTGGCTGGATCTTTCCAAAAGTTTCTTGCATAAAGAGCCAAGTATTGTCCGTGGATCCTTTTTATATCTTCGGGACAGTCCAGACCTTCTACCGCATATTCATCATGATCAATCACACTAGTCTTCGAAGCCACGTTGACCCCCTTTTGCATCCCCATAGCTCGAGCACGAGCATCTTCGGCATTCTTGGCAGCCACTTTGAAGGCGGCCATTTCTTGCATTACCTCATTGGATGACATGAGGTGATAATTATGCCTACCTTGGAGACTTTTCAAATCTGTGGGCTCAAATGGCATAAGAGCACTGACATACTTGCGCTTGATCCAAGCATCATCAACATGAGCTGCACCGTGGTTTCTGAAGGTTGTAGCTATTGCCTTGAGCCTCCTATACATGTCCTCATGGTCTTCTCCATCTAGCATATAAAATCCTTCAGCTTCATTGCTCAAGGCATCATATCTATTCATTCTCATACTTTCATTTCCGATGAAGAGCTCGGTGAGAGCATCCCAAGCTTCTTTAGCTGTGCTAAGATGCTGAATGTGTGGCATGTCTTTATCACCCACACCAAGCTGTATCATGTGTAGAGCTGTAGCATTGAGTTGGCTATCGACCACTTCTCTCCTTGTGAGATTGTTAGGATTTCGAACGTGAAGACCATTTTCGATGATCTTCCACAACTCTATGGAGGAACTGCACACATGAGATTTCATCAAAAATTGCCATTGAGAGAAAGTAGAAGCTGACAGTTTGGGTGGATCACCCCTATTATGTATATGTGGGTGAGGAATAGGCGGATCAGGGGAATACACATGAGAAACCTCATTGTATCCATCCTTGCCGCTATCCTTTTTCGAGGAGGAGCTCTTACTAGTATCATCACCTACCACTTCGTTATCTTTGGAAACAGTTTTACCCGTTTCCTTGGATTGCGGAGTGGTATCCTCAGAGTTAGATGGAGGTGATGCTGCGGATGTGGAGAGACGCATTATCAATTGACGCATCTCTTCCATCTTAGCCTCCATTGAAATCATCAAGGTTGTTTCCAACGTCTTGAGATCGTTCATGGTGACTACCTCCGGAGCATCACTCCCATCTCCCTTGGAACCCATACTTCTCTTAGGCGGTTAAGCCCGAAATAAGAGCCGAGGCTCTGATACCAATTGAAATGGATCGTATGGGCACCTAGAGGGGGGGGTGAATAGGTGCTAACCAATTTTTTAATACTTTTTCAATTTTAGGCTTGACACAAAGTAAATTCTCTAGATATGCAACTACGAGAATTTTCCTATATGTATCCCTAACTACTAAGCACGTAAAAGAGGAGCGAGGAAACCGTAGTGGAGCACGCGGAGACACAGGGATTTGTTTTACCGCAGTTCCTTCCTTGTTAAGGGAAGTACATCTGCGTTGGAGGGGTGGGCGGTTCTAAGACCACCACGCCACAATAGGCCTCACCCTATTCTCCGATGGATCTCGCCACGAGAGGCCTGATCCACCTTCTCCACTATTGGATCCCTTCGAGGCGGGAACCGGTGCCTTTTACAACACTATCGGGGCACACACCCACAACCGAATTGGGGGCTCCCGGGATGACAACAAGCTGCCACAAGAACAAGGTTTATCAATATAAACAAAAATGAGGATCTAGATATTTGCAAGAAATACTAGATCCGAGGTTCTCCAAATGAATGGAGAGGAGATGAAGCGCTTGATTGCTGATGATGAAGATCGAGTTCTCCTCCTTTGATTCCCCGAGGGATGGGGCCTTTGGGTGGATCTAGGTGGAGCACTCTTGTATGAAGCTTTTAGATCTGATCTGTTCTTTTTCGAGATGAATCAAGAGTTCTGGCAGGAGGGGGATGGCTGGATTAAATACCCCCTCCCTAGATCTGACCGTTGCACAACTTTGGGGGCGGATTATCCGCCCGCCACTTGGGGCGGATTATCCGCCCCCTGGGAAAACTCCGCCCCAAGGGCGGATTCTCCGGCGGAAACTCCGCACCCTCTCTGGGGCTTGCACCTTGGTGAAGCTCTTGGGGGGCGGATAATCCGGCCCCCCTGAGGGGCGGATTATCCGACCAGACCGGAAAGTCCGGCCAAAACTCCGCCCCCTCTCTGGGGCTTGCGCCTTGGCGATGAGCAGGGGGGCCGATTATCCGGCCCCCTTGAGGGGCGGATTATCCGGCGGGGCCAGAAAATCCGGCCAAAATTCCGCCCCCCTTCTGGGGCTTGCGCCTGCTTGGGCAAAGGGAGGGGCGGATTATCCGCCCCTGGTGGGGCCGGACTATCCTCCCCCAAAGGCAGAGTCCTTTTCCCTTTATTCTCAAATAGAGCTGCAACACTTCAACACACATTAAATGATCCTTGGTATTGTCATCTAACACACAAAACACTAGGGATTAAGAAATGTTCTTTCATCATGGTTTCTTAATCATGAACATTTGAGATGTTGTTAGTAACAAGGTCATATAATTAGGAGAATGATATGATGGACATACTCCTATAGATAAGCGTAGCATAAAGACCAAGTCATTTTAATAGTTCAATTGCTATAAGCTTTCTGATACATAGTAACCTAATTCCTTCGACCATGAGATCATGCTTATCACCATCACCGGAAGGATGCTTTGATGACATCAAACACCACACCGTTACTGGGTGGCTATAAAGATGGCATTGAGTGTTCGGAAAGTATGGGTTGAGACACATGGATCAAGAGTGGGATTTGTCCATCCATATGACGGATAGATAAACTCTGGGCCCTCTCGGTGGAATGTCATCCAATTAGCTTGCAAGCATGTGACTGGCTCACAAGGGATCACATATCACGGGAACGAGAAAAGAGTACTTATCGTTAACAAGGTTGAACTAGGTATGCAGAGATACCGACGATCAAAACCTCAGATAAGTAAACTATTGTGAGACAAAGAAAAATTGGTATCGTATGTAAGTGGTTCATTCGATCACAAAGTAATCGTAGAAATATGTGGGAGCCATATGAATTTCCAGATTCCTCTATTGGTTATTGATCGGAGAAGTGTCTCGATCATGTCCGCATAATTCACGAACCGTAGGGAGACACACTTAAGGATTCGATGTTGTTGAGTAGTTATGGAATGATGAAAAGAGACCGAATGTTGTTCCGAGTCTCGGATGGGATCCGGGATATCACGAGGAGATCCGGAATGGTCCGGAGAATAAGATTCATATAAGGAAAGTCTTGTTTCGGAGTTGGGGAATGATTCCGGTGTTTTCATCGGGAATGTTCTAGAAGGGTCCGGAAGGTCCGGCACTCCGGAGGGGAAGGGTACATGAATATGTCATAACAATATGGAATGGTTGCATCATGTACTAGGTCACTTGGCTTGGCAAAATAAAGGGAGAAATCAAATCCTAGTTTGAAAGTCAAACGCCAATTTGAAAAAGTCAAATGACAAGTTTGCTTGGTGGGGGGAGAGTAGGAAACCTACTTGGGGAGGAGTTCCTCTCCCTCCACCCGCCGGCCAAGGAGGCCGACTTGGGGGAGGACTCCCTCCTTCCAAGCCGCGCCCTCCCACCTATATAAGGAGGGGCAGGGTTGCCCCTCTTCCACACACCTAACTCACCCAAAACCCTAGCCCTAGCCGCCGGCTACCCCAAGTCGCCGCCGCCACCTAGGGTTCCTCCAACTCGCCGAGTTGGGGCTTCCCCAAGCCCTAGCCTCTGGCAAAGCTCCCCCCTTGGTGCCTCTAAACCCTAGATCACCAAGGCCTCTCTCATAGTCCACCATACTCACTCCGGCTTAAGGCGAAGCCCTGCGAGATCTCCCCTCTACTTCCGACACCACGCCGTCGTGCTGCCGGAATCGCGAGGAGAGTGCTACAACCTCCGCTGCCTGCTGGAACAAGGGAGAGGAAGGTCTTCATCGAGTACCGAACGTGTGACCGACTGCGGAAGAGTTGCCGGAACGCAGCGCCGGAAGGATCGTCTACACGATCTTGAGATCGGCAAGAGTACGACTACATCACCCACGAGAATATTCTCTTGTTAACCGCTTTGGAATCTTCGAGGGTGAGTTCCTCTATCGACTCGTTGCTACAATCTAGTAGATAGATCTTGGCTTGTTTGTTTGCATGCGGTAGAAATTATTTTGTTTTACATGCTACGAACCCCTACACTATTAGCCATTCTCTATCGACTCGTTGCTACAATCGAGTTGTTTCTCAATGTTCACATGCTAGGAATAATAGTTGCAAAGAAATAGTTTAAGACAAAAGGTTTGTGTTAATAAACCTAGAACTTACTAACGAATTCATATCAGGAACCTACTTCCAACTGGAAGAAATATCCAAACACATGCCAAGGTTGTTTAGCTACTATGCGGTCAAAGAACAAATAATGCACAATTGTTCTGTAATGCAATCTATAGGCTTCTGCATACTCTTGGGTTATGCAAAATGATATGACAATCTTCTAGCTTGTGCAAAAAATATGCAAAACAATGCAATCTGTAGTGTGTTGACATCACATAAGATTATATTTTATTCTTTCTTGCACATCAAATTGTGCTCCCGGATCATCTTACTGTCTCTCCATCTCTCCTCTTTGAGCTTATCTTCTTTATCCTTGACCACCAATGACTACTTAAGCCCCTTGTTGTAAGGTCCAACTTTGCCTCAATTCTTCATCTTCATCTTCTCATATGCTTGTTTTTTTCCTATTTGTATGTTATTTTCTCTTGATCCAAGAGTTGTACTCTCACTATCATCTTCTATTTCTTGTTCTTCTCCATCGGCTCCCTTAGACGGAATTGTTGACTTGTTGGAATATGACCTCTTATCGGCCGCAATTGCTATAACATTCTGAAAATTCCTGGCTTGGATACCATAGTGAACAAACCGAAATGCTCTATTCTTTATTTCATCAGAAGCATAGAACTCATGTGCTTCTTTAAGCTCCAAGAAAAATCAGTGGACAAGGTTGCATGCATATAATATTGTAAAACGGTGATCAATATGTAGAACTTACATTCTCTTTGTATGGTATGCCGCTTTGATGATAACGCTCAACTTGATCATAACATGAGTGAAACTTGTTGGACTCCTTTTAATGGAACTCTAACAATGCTCAATAAATTTGCATACCTATCAGAATCAAAGTTTTGGTTGGCATGAAAATTCTCAACAATACTTTCTCAATATTCCTTCCTAGGTAGCTCATTGTCAAGAATACGATTAGCAGTAATGCATGTTATGCCATGACTAGGATAATTGGATGTCATCCTGATAATTAAACTTGTCTAGTAATTTTTACCTGCTTTACGAGTGTTTGAAGTACAAAATACGTCAAGTGGAGGTGACAATGAGATTGTATAAAATTCTATCTCCACACACATCATGTGCACATATTATCACTTCCACTAGCAACCACCTCACTACTATGAACAAATGAACATTTTCATTGCAAACACACAAGATGACATTCTACAACGTGCCATACAACAAAATTCACATACACGACGAAATTGTAAATTTACATACAAGCTATTTCATTTTTCACAAAATTATCATATCTTTTTGACAAATTTGAAAAAAATCACATCAAAAGTAAAAAAAAATTATTCACAGCTTCACATCGCAATATCAACAAACTCATCAAGTTGACAAATTTAGACTCAATTTTACATAGAATTATATATTAAATTATCATTTCAAATTAACCTAACATTAAAAAATTCATTTCATCCTCTATAAAGACATCATAGGTAGCACCCATGGCCATGTTCCTTGGTAGCAACGATAGGTGTGGGACTTTGTCGATGATGTGCGGATTTAGGTATTTACCACACTTTAATCCATGATCTGTCCACGCCTAGGCGATCAAGGACCTGAAGACGTGCATCTAAAAGCTCTCAACCGATCTAACCTCAACCGACCTGACGCATAGGGCTGCAAGATGGCTCTCTGAAGATTCCGAAGACTATATGTACATCCAAGGGAGATCGGAGATCAGGATTACGTGCAACACAAGATGACGACCTGACATGACTAAGCAGGAATCAACTACCATTGATGTCTATAAGTACCCGAGAACATTCATCCCAGAAAGACAAGTCATAATCACCCGTGTTTTCGCCATTAGCCTCAGTCATACCTCTAGATTCATCTCTCTCGTCGGGTATCATTATAAACCTTTCGATATTATCTTGTAGACACACTGTACGATCTCTTAATCACCTTATGAATAAAGTCTGAGGAAATCCTCCCATTACACACATATCTTCGTCTTTGAGATCCAAACCTGCTGACCTAAGCCGATTGGCGAACAAATGAACTCTTTCCGTTCCTCGGAAGTGAGACTAGTGGGATCGTGAAAACTAACCGTCGTTAGACTTCGACCATGGGGAGGCGTCGGGCGAGGGGCAGAGAAGTTTCACCATGGTGGTGTCGTTGTGTGGTTGGGATAGCAGGGAAACCGCCTTCGGCGCTAGTAACTTGGTAGAGCCGCCTGGGTCCGCCCGTGATGAATATGACAAGAGCAGCGGAGGTCCGTGCGAGGAGCGTTGTTGGTGGCTACATTCTTTATCCTAGCTTCACAGGCCCGATGGCTAGGATTTCATCAATGGGCCCAGAATGAGGCTCGAAGGAATGGAGGAGGCATGGGAGGGCCGAGGAAGGAAGAGGGGCAACCGTGGCACGTCAAAGGGTGCCATGCTCGATGAATGTGTGTGAGGAAGGGAAATCGTGGTGACAAAGATGTAGGGCCCTATTTTTAGTTCGGCCTTTTTTTACCTCGATCCTCAAAAAAAAAACTTTAGGGATCTGATGTGGGAGGGCACCTGCAAAATGCTACCGGAGGTTAGTGTTTAGGAGATCCGTAGAGTCTGCTTTTTTTTAGATTTATTAAAATAATGATCCGTAGATTCGAAAAAAAAATGATCCGTAGAGACTGCTGTTAGCACGTCGCGAGTGCATCCCAGCAAAAAGTTTTATTTAGAAAGAAAAAACCACCACCGCATTGATGCCAGCTAAACCCGCACCGGTTTTTGTTGGCTAGCAGTAGCAGCCTATCATTAGCCACATCCTGAGTTCCTGACACGTTCATCCCCCCCACTCATCCAGCTGCTCTTTCGGTTTTCAGTCCGCCGCCCTCTCCCGCATCGCCCCTCAAGTCCAGACGCGAGAGGGGCGCATCCGCTTGCAGAAGCTTCTCGAAGTGAGGCCGCTGATGGTCGTCTGATCGGCCGTCGCCATGGGCTGTGCCGGATCCACCCCTACATCTGACGGTCTCTTCTTCTTACCCTGCCTTTCTCGATTGTGTTACTGTATGTTTTCTTAGTGGTCAGTTAAGAATTGAGATCTCCGGCAATTTGGTTCCCAGAACCGTGATCTGGGACGGGACTGATGATGGGTCATGCTGCAATGATTCAGCTGCTGGGGTAGCAGAGAAGGGGGTTAGGGACATAGAGCTGCTTATGGGATACTGTAACATGCTCCATGTTATATATTTGGTCACATGTGATCGTAGTACTTATTGGCAGTTTGCACATATCAACCGATTTTTGAAAGAACAAAAAAAGCATTGTTAGTATCACCATCTCAATGATCAACTTATTCGTGATACAAATTTTGGTGAAGAGAGGATATGTGTACAGTGTACTGTGAAAAGGCGATTGAGGAGTGATATATTCTCATCTGCACTGTAAGATGACAGCTATCAAATCCAGTTGCTGGGGAGAAAAAGATATGAGTATCAGAAAAAGGCAATTGAACTGACGGTTTATTCTTCCTTAGGATGACAAAGATGTAACATGACGAAAGACGTACTGAAATGATGGTTTATTCTTCATGTAGGAGGGAACAAGTTTCTTATTGGGGTTCAGTAGTAGGAAATATCAGTTATGAGCTTTTGACTAAGTAAAATTCTTTTAACATTATTATTGTCAGTACATTAGCTTGGTTAAATGGGACCGAGACAACTCTTCTCTGTGCGCTTCGTTTTTGTTTCCTCGTACTGAACTCACTTAACATGACTTCTCTTGTAGTTGAGAAAATTTTCATGATTTAATCTTTTGCCTGATTCTGGTCACATCCTTAGTGTTAGTTACACAACTTCAAAATGTTCAGCAAGCTATAAGCTGGTTATGTGTTAAGGTGGTGAAGATGACATTTATTTTGCCCGGTTCAGCAAATGGAGCCTGAACTCATTAACAAAATAAGCTTATAGAGCAGCAGGTTTGTTGAAAAGAACTGTTAGAAGTTCTTGGATGCTTAGTACGTGCTTTTGTTACTTCGTGTAATTCTGTTGCTCTTATTATAATACGCATCTGGACTCAATTCTAAGATCAATGCACTGCTTATTTACAGTGACACCCTGTTACTGTATTTGGATACTCATTCAGTTACTGAGGCTTAACACATTATGTTGGTTTCAGATATCAGTAAGAAGCTTAAAAAGCCAAAGGCTTGGAAGCACACTCAAGCAATAACACCAGCACAACTCAAACAGATGCGCGAGGAATTCTGGGACACTACTCCTCACTACGGTGGACAGAAAGGTACTGTACAGCTCTCATTGTTTGTACTGTGAAACTTTATCTCCCATGGATTTATACTGCTTGCTAGACCAGTACTTTTTCCTCAGAAGAAGCACAGCTAGGCTTTGACTTAACTTCACTAAATTCGTATGCAGTTCGTTACTTTAAACTTTTTTGAAGTACATGTACACTTATGGTGTTCATTTTGCTATTTTGGAAGCTTAGTCCACTTGCTGTTACATTTGTCGCAGCCATCTTTAGTCCTTGATCAGCAAACATCTATGAACTATGGGGGTTGTGAAACACAAGTTGGGATGTGTGGTCAATTTTATTGGTAGAAATTTCCCCATTCTATGGACATTCCTCTGGTTTGCCATTGTGACGACCACACAAATTCGTTGATAAATTAATTATCAGTTAGCATATTTTATACTCCCTCTGTCGGTAACATACACCTTTGACCATTAATTTTTATACATATATCTTGGTATAAAATATGGAAAATATTATTGTATGATTCATGAAAAAATTAAATTTTTATTTTCACCTTACTAATGTGAATACTTCTTAAACATTTCATCAATAGTCAAAGTTACACAAGCTTGACTGCATACTTTTCTGGGACGACACTTATTTATGAACAGAGGCAGTATTTGTTTAGTTTAGCCAAGGATTGGTCCGAGGCATCTTGAACAGTTGCTTTATCATATTAATGAAATACATGTTTGTTTTCTTATGACAGCACACCCTTAACATAATTGCTTACAACCAGTTAGTTGAAGAAACACTAGATTTTGCATTAAAAAACTGCCATCTGTTTCCATCAGAGATTTGGGATGCACTTCGAGCCGCTGCGGAAGCTGAACTGTCTCTCGCACAGACCATAGTGGACAGTGCTGGCATCATCGTCTCAAATTCTGACATGACACTTTGCTACGATGAAAGAGGTAAAAATAATGTCTCTCTTGTATCTCGTGTATCTTCTCCACGGTCCATGCTTTCAGAACCAAGCTAATGCCTTAAAAACTCTGCCGCAGGTGCCAAATACGAACTGCCAAAGTATGTTCTGAGTGAGCCAAGTAATTTGATCAAGGAGGCATGAAGTCATGGACCATGGAGGATTCGTGTAAATTATGTATATCTCATTTTTGTTCAGTGACATTTGTTGTTACTTTCTCGACACTTCAATGGAGATACTGCAGTTAGGTTCAGTTATAGCTGTTGTTGAACCGCGACGTGCTTATTTCATAATCTGATTTACAAGAATAGCCTGGTAATAGATAAAAACATGAATGAAAGAGGTAAAAGTTTGTTGAGGATATGGGATTACCATAACCCGGCGAGATCTCTTGCCGAAAGTGCCAAACGCAGCCTTGGTTTAGTTCTGGTCTAAGTTGGTCTGGCCTCCATTTCCAGAAGGATGCTCTTAAATTATTTTTCTGGGTGTTTTGCTCTGGCATATTCCCTACAATGCAGCGCATGTGTTCTATTTTTTCTTCCATTTCTCTTCTCTTTGTTATGAATGTTGGATAGATCTCTCCCACGTTCGGGCCCAATGGCCCGAACGGAGACCCTCATCGCGCCCTAATCGGGGGCGCCCAACCCTATCCATGGTTGTGGGCCCCTGTCGCCAGTGCGTATATAAAGAGGTGGGGGGCCGGACGCACATGGTACGAGGTTCACTGTGCGCCGCAGGCCCCCACTAACACACCCACCGATTAGGGTTCGCACTAGGCCGACGGGAAGCTCCACCGCCACCGATCTCAACCACCCACGCTCACGCCGTCGCCCCCTTTCCCATGGCCAACGACGGCGGATCCAGCTCCGGCACCAGCTCGGGCATCCCCTCTGGCTCGTGCTTCTCGAGCCAGGGAGCAGGTGGTTCCTCTCCTCTCAGATCCCTTTCTCTCTCTCTCAGTTACATGTCTAGATATGCAGAGATAAAGAGCTACCGAATAGATCTAGACTAGTTGATGCAAATAGTGTTATAACATTGGTATCAGAGCTGCTAGTCGTTAGATTATCGGTGCAAAAGTAGAAAGAAAAGAAAAACCCTAGATCCAAAGAGCGCCTACCCTATGGCCGCGCATTTTCCTCTCGATCTAGATGGGCATACCTTTTGGGAGACATCTAGAAGAAGAAACACCCCTTCGGGGGCAAAGCAAACCCAAGATCCCACCCCGAACAGATCAAACCCCAAATCCCCAGATCCCCATAGATCTAACCCCGAAAATAAACTAAAAAAAAGGGGGAGGCAGACCCACACCGGCCGCCGCCGTGCGCCGGCAAAGGGCGCCGTCGCTGCGTCGTTTGACGGTCGTGCGCCCACCCACGGGTGGACGCACCGCCGCCAAAGGGGGCAGTGAGGCGCCATGGCTTCGGCCAAAGTCAACAGAGGGAGGGGCTCGCCGGAGCGCCGGCCACCTCACCTCGCGCATGCACATGGGGAAGAAGAGTGGAGAGGGAGGGGCGCGTGACGCGCCGCCGCCTCGCCTCGGCCCTCACGCGGGGCTCGCGCTGAGAGGGAGAGGGAGGGGCGCGCGGTACGCGGCCGCCTCACCTCCGGCGTACGCGCGGCAGCGCCGCCATCGAGGGAGAGGGAGGGGCGCGCGGTGCACGCGGCCGCCTCGCCTCCACCCCACGCGACATGCACGCGGCGGAGCCGCCGAGAGGGACGCGGGGTGCACGCGGCGCACGCGGGGCAGCCGGCCCGAGGGACGCGGCGCCGCCACGGCACGGGCGGTGCAAGCGCCGAACGACGCGCGGTGGACGCGGTGTCCACGCGGGACGCGGTGCCGCCGCGGTGGGCACGCGGGGAGAGGAAGAGGAAAAATGAAGTTAGGGTTTGAGGGGGACGGCGGTCTGGGGCTTTTTATGCGGCCGAAACGCGCGTGCGGCCGTCCGATTTAGGGCGACGCCGATGGACGGCCAGGATCTAGCGTCGCGGGCGGCGCGGACGGTGCCGGGCCAGGCAGGCCGGCCCGTGACTGGGCCAAGTGGGCCGCTGGCGGGCAGGCCAAGCGGGCGCTGGCGGGCAGGTCGAGCGGCCGCGTGGCGGGCAGGCCGACCGCCACGGGCGGCGCAGGCGGTGCCGGGCCAGGCTGGGCCGCGCTTGCTGGGCCGCGCTTGCTAGGCGCGGGCTGCTGCAGGCCGATCCAGGCCGCTGGCAGGCCGCCCAGGGAAGGCCCGCAGGCTGTTTTTTTTCTGTTTTTATTTTTTACAGAGTTGTTTTAATGTTTTTGCTTAGTTTTAAGCAATGTTTTGCATAGTTTTCTCTAGTTCTTTTATTTTTGTGTATATTGTGACTAGAGAGAGCTATAAAGGCAGAATTTTTTCTGCAAAGTATGAGTTTTATGAAAGTCATTAATGAAAGTTTCCGCTGCAAATAGTGATTTTAAATTGCAAATGTATGGTTTAAACTGCAACAATGCAATAAAAGTTGATATAAATTTTTTGACATAAAAATGTGATTAAAGTGATTATGTCTCATGCTATTAATTGACCAACGTTATTAATAAACATGACCATAATCTTTTCCATTAAGTATTAAAGGTGCATTTAAATTTATTTCTGCCTAACGGTGATGTAATTTTAAATAGCACGAAACGATTGCATGCTTAATTTATACCAACGTTGAATTAACGCATACAGTTGTTTTACTTGGTGATCTCACATCTTTTGTGATTTTCAGGAGGTCTCAACCTCATGGCATGTTTGAAGGACATCCCGCTCCTAAGGGGGGACAACTACTCCGAATGGAGGAAGAAAGTTGACTTGGCGTTCGTATGCGCCGAAGTGGATTGGGTTGTTGACACCAAGCAACCAGTCAAGCCCGATGACCCGGTCAGGGGAGCTGCTGAGGAAAGTGCTGACTTTGAGAAAAGGAAGAGGGACCATGCTCCATTGGAGTTGGCCTACTCTATTGATAACCAGAAATGGGTGAATGCCAACAAGAAGACTCTGGCCTTCGTAAAGAACACAATTGAGAACGCAATAGTGGGCTCAATTGGAGAGTGTGCTACCGTGGGTGAGTATCTCGCCAAGATAAAGAGCCAGTTTACTGGCTCTTCAAAGATGTATGCGACCCAGCTGTTAAAGCAGCTGGTTACTGAAAAGTACACGGGAGGACCCCACGGAATAAGAGAGCACATCTTGAGGATGTCAAACATGGCAGCAAAGCTCAAGCCCATGGATGAGGACCTCGAGCTAAAGCCAGCACTCTTGGTGCACATTGTGATGGCCTCACTTCCACAGCCTTTTGAAAACTTTGTAATAAACTATAATATGTCCCCTGAAAAGTGGGACATAGAAAAGACCATTGGGATATGCTCCCAGGAAGAAGAAAGGCTGAAAGCCCTTCACGGCGGTTCTCTGAACTTCGTGAAGGACAACAGGAAGAGAGGCTTCACAGGTGGCAACCATGGTGGCTCACCCTGCAAGCCCCATGGCAAGGGTCCAATGCAGCACCAGTAACAGCATCACCAGTCCACCCCTGGGGAGAAGGATCAGTGCCATCACTGCAAAAAGACTGGGCACTACAAGAAGGACTGTCCAGTTTGGCTGAAGTACATCATGGCCAAAAATGGTAAAGATATTGTTTCTTTTGTTAATGAATCTCTGTATGAAAAGTTTACTAGATCCACTTGGTGGATTGATTCTGGAGCAACTGTTCACGTTGCCAACTCTTTACAGGGGTTCCATTCGACAAGGACCACGCCAAGAAGAGAAAGACACATTGAAGTGGCGAATGGAATAGAAGCAGAAGTGGAGGCCATTGGTGATGTCCCTCTGGAGCTGGCTGATGGCTCTTTGCTTTTGCTCAAAGATGTGCTTTTCGTTCCCTCATTACATAGGAATTTAATAAGTGTTTCCTGTTTGGACAAAGATTCTTACGAATGTTATTTTGGAAATGGCAAGTGTGCCATTTGGTTGAAAGACAAATGTGTGGGTGTTGCTACATTATTTGATAAGTTATATTTGTTATCCCTGCATGAGAAAGTTTTTTCTGTGTGTGATGTGAATGAAAAAGTTTCCTTGTCGAACAAAGAACAAAAGAAAAGAAAGCGAACTCTTGACTCATCGAAACTATGGCACTGTAGACTAGGCCATATTTCGAGGGGAAGAATAGAAAGCCTCGTTAAAAATGAAATTCTTCCTCCGTTAGAGTTCTCCGACATAGAACAATGCATAGATTGCATTAAAGGAAAGTATGTCAAACAAATTAAAAAGGGTGCAAACCGAAGCATAGCTACACTAGAAATAATCCACACGGATATTTGTGGACCGTTTCCGGTGAAAAGTGTGGATGGCTATGATTCATTCATAACACTCACGGATGACCACTCCCGGTATGGTTATATTTATCTTAAAGAAAGATCGGAAGCATTGGATAAATTTAAAATTTTCAAAGCTGAAGTAGAAAATCAGCACGATAAAAGAATCAAAATAGTCCGGTCCGATCGTGGGGGGGAGTACTACGGTCGGCATACTCCATATGGACAAGTACCAGGACCCTTTGCAAGGTTCCTGCAAGAAAACGGAATAGTCGCCCAGTATTCTATGCCGGGCGAACCTCAGCAAAACGGAGTAGCTGAAAGGCGCAACCGTACCCTTATGGATATGGTGCGCAGCATGATGAGCTATTCCACCCTCCCATTGGGATTGTGGATGGAGGCGCTTAAAACCTCCATTCATATTCTCAACAGAGTACCAAGTAAGTCGGTGCCCAAAACACCGTATGAATTGTGGACAGGCAGAGTCCCCTCTCTGCACCACTTGAGGGTCTGGGGGAGCCCAGCTGAGGCAAAAGTTTTCAATCCAAACATCGCAAAGTTAGACCCCAAAACAGTATCTTGCCATTTTATTGGCTATCCAGATAAGTCCAAAGGCTATCGTTTCTACTGTCCCGACAGATACACAAAGTTTGTAGAAACGAGACATGCAGTCTTCTTGGAGGACGAATTGATGAGGGGGAGCACGGTAGCTAGGAAAATTGATCTTGAGGAGAAGAGGGTGCATGCACCTAATCCGATGACTCAGGAGCCATTTTTCTCGCTACCTGTTGTGCCACCATTTACAACCCCTGAGGTTGTGGTGCCGGCACCTGTTGTGACTCCACACGTGACAACAATGGGCGAAAGTTCGGAACCTGTCCATCAGGAGCCACCTGAACCCACTGTTGAGCACGAAAGGGAGCCAGAACAGCCACCCACCATAAATGTGCCTGAACCCGAGGCAAGGAATGAGCAAGAGTCTGATGAACTCAGACGGTCTAAAAGAGAACGAAGACCAGCCATTTCCAAAGAAATCTACAAAGTTTACAATGTAGTTCAGATGGAGGGCGATCCTACCTCATATGAAGAAGCCATGAGTAGCCCTCACTCAGCCAAGTGGGTAGAGGCAATGGAAGATGAAATGATATCGATGAGTTCCAACAATGTTTAGGACTTAGAGGAAATTCCCAAAGGAGCCAAAACAGTAGGATGCAAGTGGGTCTACAAAACAAAGTATGACTCCAATGGGAATGTAGAAAAGTACAAAGCTAGACTCGTGGCAAAAGGCTTTACACAAAGAGAAGGCGTAGATTGCAATGAGACTTTTTCTCCGGTCTCATGTAAGGACTCCTTCAGAATCATCATGGCACTAGTTGCACATTTTGATTTAGAGTTACATCAAATGGATGTCAAGACGGCATTTCTAAATGGAGATTTAGAAGAAAATGTTTACATGAAACAACCCAAGGGTTTTTTCATGGAGGGGAAGGAACATATGGGATGCCGCCTAAAGAAATCCATTTATGGGTTAAAGCAAGCCTCTAGGCAGTGGTATTTAAAGTTTAATGATACCATTAAAGAATTTGGATTCAAAGAAAATGTTGAGGACAATTGCATTTATGCAAAATTCAAAAGTAGGAAATACATTTTCCTGATTCTATATGTGGATGACATTCTGCTTGCTAGCAGTGATGTTAGTCTACTACTAGAAACAAAGAAGTTCTTGTCATCAAATTTTGACATGAAAGACCTTGGTGAAGCCTCTTATGTTTTGGGCATAGAAATTCACCGAGACAGAAAGAATGGAGTGTTAGGACTGTCGCAGAAAGCGTATTGTGAAAAGATTTTAAAGAAATACAATATGCATGCGAGTAATTCAACACCTGCTCCCATAGTCAAGGGCGACAGTTTTGGGAAATCCCAATATCCAAAGAATCAATATGAGATCGATCAAATGAAGTCAGTACCATATGCTTCGGCTGTTGGAAGCTTACAGTATGCACAAGTGTGCACTCGTCCTGACTTAGCATTTATCACCGGGGTACTCGGTAGATATCAAGAGAATCCAGGCATAAAGCACTGGAAGATGGTAAAGAAAGCTTTGCGATATGTGCAAGGCACAAAAGGCCTCATGCTAACATACAGAAGATCTGATTCCCTAGAGATAAAAGGGTATTCAGATGCAGATTTTGCGGGAGATAAAGACGACCGAAAGTCCACGACAGGGTATGTCTTTACTCTCGCAGGAGGTGCTATTTCATGGAGAAGCGCCAAACAGTCAATAGTTGCATCATCTACGATGTATGCAGAATTTATAGCATGTTATGAGGCCATGGGACAGGCGTTATGGTTAAAGAAATTCTTACCCGACTTGAAAGTGGTTGACTGCATCAGCAGGCCACTAAAGATGTACTGTGACAACGATCCCGCAGTATTCTATGCTCACAACAACAAGTCGAGTAATGCTTCAAAGTCTATAGATATAAAGTATTATGTTGTGAAGGACAAAGTCCAGGATCAAACTATAAGTCTCGAGCATATAAGGACAAAGGATATGCTTGCGGATCCGCTAACGAAAGGCTTACCACCCAATGTGTTCAAGGAACACATAGCCGGCATGGGTTTAATGGCAAGCCTATGATTCCTGGACCATAGAGGCCCAAAAGTAACAGAATTTGTTTCGGAACATGAAGGTATATAGTGGCTGTCTGATTCTATCGGCAATTGAGCTGAGACGATGAAACATGCTCTAGGTATCATTCTGTGATGAAATAAGTAAAGTACAAAGTTAAAAGTAAAGTCGAGATCTAGGGGGAGAATGTTGGATAGATCTCTCCCACGTTCGGGCCCAACGGCCCGAACGGAGACCCTCATCGCGCCCTAATCGGGGGCGCCTAACCCTATCCATGGTTGTGCGCCCCTGTCGCCAGTGCGTATATAAAGAGGTGGGGGGGCGGACGCACATGGTACGAGGTTCACTGTGCGCCGCAGCCCCCCACTAACACACCCACCGATTAGGGTTCGCACTAGGCCGACGGGAAGCTCCACCACCACCGATCTCAACTACCCACGCTCACGCCGTCGCCCCCTTTCCCATGGCCAACGACGGTGGATCCAGCTCCGGCACCAGCTCGGGCATCCCCTCTGGCTCGTGCTTCTCGAGCCAGGGAGCAGGTGGTTCCTCTCCTCTCAGATCCCTTTCTCTCTCTCAGTTACATGTCTAGATATGCAGAGATAAAGAGCTACCGAATAGATCTAGACTAGTTGATGCAAATAGTGTTATAACAATGAACTCCGTTTTAACTCCAATCTCATGTCATAAAATTCAAAGCATCACGTTTCTACCGCACACAAAGTTCAAAAAACATTTCAGAACATCATTTTGATAACTTGAAATTCAAAAACGACTTAGGATTCCAAATGCACCAAATGACTAATAAGGTGGTTGAAACATGGAAGTTTGAGATCAGACGTCGCAAAACACATGTGCTCAGCAAGGTTTGTCACGGAGCTGCTCATGTCGTTGATGCCCTCCCTGTCTTCTAGGAGTATCATTATGTGGACGTCGTGATATCTACTCTAGTCCGTTAGTTATCCTCATGGGGGTCACAGTTGTTCCCACGCAGTCGTACACAAAGTCCTCCTCTCTTTTCCATTGCGAGCTTGGAAGGAAAATGCGAGAGCATCTCCACCGGCTAGTACATGGAGTTCGGATCGTCCGTGATATCGTTGTCGTCCATCTCAGGAGAGAATTGGATCCGTGATAGCGACATCGAGTTGTACCTCTCTTCATAGCACGTCGAGTATGTTGGTGAGTTCGTGCTCCCTTGCGTGCCACCAGGGCTGGCATGGTACACGTTTCCCGCTTTCGGAATTGAAAACGATTGGCTTTCCTCGAGGGATCGAAGGAAACGATCCCCCGGGTCGCTCGCTCGCTAGCTGTACGCACGTCCCGTAGAATACATCGTCCGAGTCCAGCATACACGCGCTACAACTCCGCGTCGCACCTGCAGACCCCTACCTTAGGGCATGTACATTAGTTCCGACGAGGGTTGTCTTTATAATTTTTCCACGTCACGTGTAGACGCCCAGCAGACAACGTATACAGTCGAGAGTCTTTTTTGGCTGTCTTTAACCACAGGGATTCACGGTAAAGAGGGAACAGGATTTTGCATGCTGATGAAATCTAACCGACCCACTATTCATGGTGAACCCGTACAACGGGGAGGAGGCCGTCTATAGGGAGCGATTTTTCAAGCTACAGATCGACTGTATTTCTACCGATGGACTCTGCCATTATTCATATTCTCTCTTCCATATCACTTAATTTTCTACCTAAACAGTTTTACAGACAGCTGACTAGATACTACTGTACATGCCCTTATCTTCTCCTACCTTCTCTCCTCCACAGATTCTTCTCTCCTCCACAGATTTTCCCACATCGCGCCGTGCTCATCCTCTCCACCTCGCATGGCTGCCATTTTTCTCCCCCTGTTCTTCTCCACAGCACCACCACGCCCGCCATGGCTTCCCAGTTCCCACCATTACAGCAATACACGCCGCTACTGCTAGCTCCCAGTCCCCATCGCTGCAACTCAGCGCCACCGTGATACGAGCATGGGGACCTGCAGTGCCACGAGCGGCGGGCGGCCCTGTGCCTCCCTGCTACAGAGGCGCGTGGTGTTCCCTGCTACAAGGGGTTGCCGGCCCTGCTACAGAGCCACGGCGACGCTGCTACTCAGGGCGGCCGACATGGCTACATAGGCACACCGACGGCTGCGCGGTGTTCCCTGCTACAAGGGGTTGTCGGCCCTGCTACAGAGCCACGACGGCGCTTCTACTCAGGGCGGCCGACATGGCTACATAGGCACACCGGCAGCTGCTACTCAGGCATGGAGGCACTGCTACAATGGGCGGCAGGCCCTGCTACATAGGCGCGGCGGTGCTACTATAGCGGGGACGGGCGGTCCTGCTGCTACAGCGGGGCGGGCAGTGTTGCTACAATGGGCGGCCGACGCTGCTACCCAGGCGCGGCGACGATGCTACAATAGCCGGCCGGTCCTGCTATGAGCTGGGCACGTCTCCCGCGCAGGGCCCACATCACCACAACCTTATCTCTTTCCCGTGTGTTCCCTCGTCTTCAACCTCTGGCTCTCATCCTTCTCTCTCCACGCTCCACACCTAGCCCAGCGATGCCCTCCAAACTCCAATCTTCTCGCTAGATCTCCACAGTAGCTTTAGCTCCAGAGCATCTCCACATCAGAACGCGGCCTCCTCAGACCCCCTCGCCACTAGCACCAGCCTCTCCATCTCCACGCGCGAGAGCTCCAATCTCGTTGTCGTTGGCGTTGCAGGAGGCGAGGTGGAGAGGGGGTTGGTTCTGGAAGGACGGGCATCACCACTTGCTACAAGCTGCAGAGGATGTTGCTATAATCGTTGATTTTATTGCTACATAGGCATCGACCATGGATACAAGCGGCGCCGAAAATTGCTACCGTAGGCTGACGGAGTAGCTACACCTTCGCCGCGCCCTCGTCGCGTCCTTGCCGCGACGCCGCCCTGGACCCTTGCCGTCCAGCCGCGCCGTCCAGCTCGCCGAGCCGCTGCGCCGCTCAGCCACGCGCGCCACGCCGTTCCTCTCGTTGTTACCCTCACCGAAGTTGATTCCCTGCACGCGCGCTTCCCTCGTCCTCGCTGTTTCTCTCGCCGGAGTGATCTCACCCCTTTTCCCCCAACTCCTTCATGACGAAGGCCACCTGCGTTGCTACCGAAGGCCACCGACACTGCTACTTACGGTGTCGAGGTTTGCTACATAGGGTTGGCGACGCTGCTGCCTACTGCTACCGTTGCTTCTACCTATGACGTCGAGGTTTGCTACATGTGGTTGGGGGCGCTGCTACAAGCGACCGGCGGCGGTGCTACAAGCGTATTTTGGGTCTTGCTACATTATCTCCGGCGAGGTGCCCGATGAGATCGGATTTGCTACAATATGATAATTTATTTGCTACATACGTTTTGTGTTTTTGCTACAATAGCATAAAATTTTTGCTACACGGTCTCCGGCGAAAGTCTCCGGTGAGATCTCCGGCGAGGTCGGGTTTGCTACATTAGCACAACTTTTTTGCTGCACGGTCGCCGACGATGTCTCCGACGAACTCTCCGGCGAGGTCCAGTCTATTTTTTATATTTTCTGGGTCAAACCGTTTTTTGCTACGTTGTAGCAAAAGCGGGACTATTTGTAGAAAAACGAGTATATCTGTAGCAAAAGCGGGATTTTGACTCAAAAAAGATGACACGTGGTTGGCTGGGACCTAGGAAATAAAAAACACAAGTTCCCCGGAGGACGCGTAGTACTGCCCTTTCGGAATTGCCGAGGCCGAGGCTGGGCAACGTCTTCGTTGCAGCCTCCTCCGCTACCGCTGCTAAGGATGTGTGTTGGCTCCTCTTACGGTCCAGCGTCGCGTACTTTTTACTAGTGGCCTCCTCCACCAACCCTTTCACATACATGGTGGGCAGCTTCTCCTTCGGCGTCGCCTGTCGTGGATTCGCCGTCCCTGTGGGCTTCATTTTCGAAGGCATACCACCGGCGAGAGAGGGAAGGATCTGCAAGCTCTAGGAAATGGACGAGAACAGAAGAGCCGACCAAGAAACTGGAGTGGCGATGGTGGGGAGGGAGTGGCAATATGGAGCGAAAACGGAGGGAAGTAGAATTGGAAATAGAGGAAAGAGGCGGGAGTCCGACGGCTGAAATCCTATGTGACGTGGAGAGCGTGCGCTTCCAACGTGGCCCTTGCGGCCAGCGGGTATTGGCACATGCCAGTGTGAGCCAAAATTTAAAAGAACCGGCGTCCGATTGACTTTGAGAGGGCTACGGGGCCTGGCAGAATGGACAAACTTGACTCAAAGTTTAAAGAAATTCACAAATAAACTCGCGGCGAAAATATTTTATTAAACTAACCTTTTTGGGTAACATCTAACACAAAGACGCTATATTTAACGGATAGCGCCTCTCCGAAGGGCGCTACACTCCTTGTCAGCGTTGCACGTCAGCATAGCGCCTATGTGTAAGACGCTATACTAGTCTATTTATAAAATATTTATATGTTGTTGACAATGGACTAGTTGGTAGAACCCTTTGTTGCTAGTAGCTAGCAGGTCATGAGTTCAACTTCTTGAAATACCACTTTTTATTTATATTTTTCAAAGGTTGTAACATTGGTTTTATTATTGTACATATGAAAATATATTAATTCTAGCATCCATATTTATTTTAAAAAATGGAAACTGAGTAGAGTATTATCAATAACCGAGTATTAGGTATTATTGTAACATTGGTTTTATTATTCCAAAGCTCCAAACCGAGTAGTATCAACAACCCAATAATATTCTATTTTTAGTGGTATAGTAGTAGCAGCAGGTTAAGTCAACTGCTATGCTAGCACTAGCTACCGGCTGCTTATTTCACGAGTGAGTGATCTGTATTTTATGGTACTCCGTACGAATAAAAGGAGTAATTATTTTTGGAACTGTCTCCTTTTATTCGTTTTCATTTTTAAAAAATAAATAAGAATGTTAGAATTAATATATTTTCATATGTACAATAATAAAACCAATGCTACAACCTTTGAAAAATAAAAATAAAAAGTGGCATTTTGGGGAGTAAAACACTAAAACTCATAACCTACTAGGTAGCAACAAAGGCTTCTACCAACTCAGTTATTATAGTTCTATGTCAACTATGTACACACGTTTTATAAATAGACTAGTGTAGTGTGTTACACATAGACGCTATGCTAGACTTGTCACACTGACAAGGAGTGTAGCGACTTTCGAAGAGGCACTATCCTATTGAGTATAGCGTATTTGTGTTAAACGTTACCAGAGTTAGTTAAAATAGCGAGTTTATTTTGTAAGTTTCTTTAAATTTTAGGTTATGTTTGTCCGTTCTGACCGGGGGGCCTCCGGTGAAGATGCTCCGAATGACAAACATTTCTCGTAGTACGCTCTTTTCCGCAACAGCTAAAGAGCAAGCACAGCACTGGACAGCTGATACTGCGGCATATGCTTCACTTGTTACATTACCAATTCCCGAGAATTTGGTGTTGCTGATACCGCTTCCTCGAGAGGTCCAGCTAGCACGTGCATAGCGCACAGACTCTGGACACAGGTCTCTCGTCTGACCCCCTAGTGCATGCATGCAGTGCCGTCCGGTCCTTGCGTGTCTGTTGTTCACATTAATCAGATGGCCGTGCGAATCATTGGATCTCTCTCTCTCTTCATAATGGCTCGGAGTACGGTTGTACCGACAGCTTGACATTTACTAAACTGCGCGTATGCTTCTTTCGGGCCTGCGCAACCAATCAATGCACGGTGATGGCTGTGCTTCACGGGCAGCAAAATTTTCGATCTTCCTATGCTTTACAGTTGGGGAAACGAAAAACAGGGTTTTCGTGCACGCGGATGATTACAGGAGTAACTTTTTGTTTTGGGGATTATAGGAGTAACTGGAAATGGCAAAGGAGATTTGGATGTGTGATCCGCCAGACAGAGTGGCACGTAACGTAGGACCACGGTTCGAGTGGTTAGGATTCCATGCGTGCGTAGGCTTGGATCCCAGATCTCAGCGGGGCGGGGCTCCACGGGTTCTCTCGGGATGGATCTCAAAGGTTTTGGGCTCGTGTAGCGCCAAGGACCAGGCTGTGTGGACGCTCGGCAGTTCGTGGCCGGCCGTAGGCCGTGAGCTGGAGCGTGGTTAGCTAGCTGGACCCCAGGTTTAGTGCTTGTTGGCTTGTCGCAGTGTTGTTCGAAGTATGTTTCGTGTGTTAAATTGGGCTTCAGTTCAGCCCGTGTGTGGTTATTGACCTCATCTTTTCTTTTGTGACTGGGGGTTTTCACTTGTCAATTTATAAGTGGGAAGCAAACAAAACAGCCAGATACCACATTCCAAAATGGAAGCGTAAGTCCTACCGTAGAATTATAATAAATCTCACGTATATAGATTGTAGCGAGCACAAGGAGTATATATAATGCTGGAGTCACAAACGACACAGCCAAAACCCTAACCAACTCGGCCAGCCTAACCAACTTGTATTACAATACAAACTCATAACATCCCCCGCAGTCTCAGCGTGGGGTTCAACAACGTTGAGACTGAATCGAATGTCAGTAAAAGGCACAGTAGCAAGAGCCTTGGTGAAGATATCAACAAATTGCGCTATGCTAGGAACATGTAGAACCCGTATTTGGCCCAAAGCAACCCTTCTCCTGAACAAAGTGGATATCAATCTCGATGTGCTTGGTGCGACGATGTTGCACTAGATTGCTAGACATGTGTATAGCTGAAACATTGTCACAATAGATAATGGTTGCTTGGTGAATAGGACGGTGCAACTCCGAAAGTAGCTAGCGTAGCCAAACCGTTTCAGCAACCATGTGCGCAACCGCCCTGTACTCAGCCTCTGCAGAAGACCTTGAGACTGTAACCTGTCTTTTTAAGGACCAAGAAACCAAATTGTTACCAAGAAAAACACAGTATCCGGACGTAGATCTACGAGTATCTGGACAACCAGCCCATTCGGTATCGAAATATGCTGTCAAAGTAGTAGAAGAGGAAGAATTAATATGAAGACCGTGATCAAGAGTGCCTTTGAGATATCTAACAATACGTTTGACATGGTTATGATGTGGGACACGGGGATCATGCATATAGAGACAAGCTTGTTGGACAGCATACGAAAGCTCAGGACGGGTAAGAGTAAGATATTGTAGAGCACCTACAAGACTGCGATAAAGAGTAGGATCGGAAAAGGATTCACCATCAGCAGAAAGTTTAAAAGATGTATCAACAGGAGTACGAGAGGCTGACAATCCTGCATCCCTGCCCGCAAGAGAAGGTCAAGAACATATTGTCGTTGGGATAGAAAAAGACCATTGGAATTGCGAGTGACAGAAATATCAAGAAAATGATGTAAGTGACCTAGATCAGTCGTGGAGAATTCGGTGTTTAAAAGAGAAATAATATGGTTGAGAAAAGTGGTGGAGGAAGCTGTAAGGACAATATCATCAACATAGAGAGTAAATAAGAGGTTTGTGAATTTCGATTGTAGACAAAAAGAGAGGGAAGGAACAAAGCCTATTGTTTGGATGAAAGTAGAAAAACGTTGAAACCATGCTCGTGGGGCTTGTTTAAGGCCATAAAGAGATTTTTGGAGAAGACATACGTGATTGGGTAGATTAGGATTTTCGAATCCAAGAGGTTGTTGACAATAGATTGTTTCATTAAGACTTCCATGGAGAAATACATTTTTAACATCAAGTTGATGAATAGGCCAAGAGGAGGAAATGGCAAAACTAAGGACAGTACGAATTGTGCTTGGCTTAACAACAGGAGAAAAGGTTTCATCATAGTCAATTCCATGTTGTTGAGAGAAACCCCGACAAACCCATCTGGCTTTATAGCGAGCAAGAGATCCATCGGAGTGGAATTTTTGGCGAAAGACCCATTTGCCAGAGACAATGTTTGCACCATGTGGTCGGGGAACAAGTTGCCAAGTGTCATTTTGCAATAGAGCTTAAAACTCATCTCGCATGGCTGAGGACCAATGAGGATCTAGAAGAGCAGCTTTGTAGGTACGAGGAATAGGTGAAATTTGGGATTCAGCAAGAAGAGTGAGACGTTCTTTAGGTTGAAGGCGGAAACCAGACTTAGCACGAGTGTGCATAACATGGTCATTGCTAGGAGAAGTAGTAGGGATGGCACACGAGGGTAAAGGAGCAGAGGAGGTGCCCGGCGCAGCGGAACGATCGGGCACAGGCGATGTTGCATCGGCAGCGCGCGCTGCCGCGGCAGGGTTTGGAGCCTGAATCTCTGTCGCGGCAGAGGGTTCAGCAGGCTCAGGCGTGGCAGGGAGGTCTGTCGCGGCAGAGTTTTGCGTCATTTCATGTGCCGCGGCAGGGGGTTGGGTCGGTTCTGCCGTGACTTGGGGCTGTAAGTTGGTGACGCTGGGGTTGTACAGGAGGGGATGTAGGAAGCTAGGGGAGTGATTTGGAGGTGTTGGTGAGGTAGGTTCAGGGGAAGGTGACCGAGTAGCAAAAGGAAAGGTTGTTTCATCGAAAGTGACGTGACGGGATATATGGATGCGACCATTGGAAAGATCTAGACATCGATATCCTTTATGCTCGTCGGAATAACCGAGAAACACGCAGGGGATGGAGGGAGAAGATAGTTTATTGGGAGTGGTGGCGTATATGTTGGGGAAACAAAGGCAACCGAAAACTTTTAACTCGGAATAATTGGGGTGGCTTAGGAAAAGGGAGTAGAAGGGTGTTGTTTTAGGGTTAACAGTGGAGGGTTGGATGTTTAAAAGAAAGGTGGCTGTTCGAAGAGCTTCTGCCCAAAACTTTGGTGGCATAGATGATTTAATTAGAAGGGTGCGGACTATATCATTAAGAGTACGGAGAGATCGTTCTGCCTTGCCGTTTTGGGGAGAAGTGTAGGGACAAGAAAAAGTAAGAGAATTCCATGTTGAAGAAAAAGGTTTCGATTTTTAATGTTGTTGAATTCACGGCCATTGTCACATTGGAGAAACCGAATGGATAGAAAAAAGTGTGTGGAAACATATCGTTGAAAATGGAGGAAGGTGGTGTGTACATCTGATTTGTGCTTGAGGGGAAATGTCCAAATAAAATGAGTAAAGTCATCTAGAATAACAAGATAGTATTGAAAACCATAAATACTAGTGTGAGGAGAGGTCCATATATCACAATGTAAAAGCTCAAAAGGAAAACTGCTATAGGAACTAGAATAACTAAAGGGAAGACGCACATGTTTTCCTTGTTGACACGACTCACACACTAAGGGATCATGAAGATCTTTATTACATGGAAGACAAAATTCACTAAGCAAATTTGTAGTGGTGATGGCATTGGGGTGGCCTAGACGCTGGTGCCAAAGGTGGTCGGAGGCCATCATGGAGGAGGGGGACGTGCAGCAGGAGCTCCATGGATAGAATAGAGATCACCGGAGCTATTGAAGCGTGTGATCTCCTCCTTGGTTCGAAGATCCTTCATAGATAAGCCAAAGGGATCAAATTCAATAGAGAGAAGATTGTCGGAGGTAAACTTGCGAACAGAAATTAAGTTTTTGATAAGAGCAGGAGCAACTAGAACATCTCGAAGTAAAAGGGGTTTAATGGGTGTGGGTAATTGAGTGTGACCGGTGCTATAGATTGGAATAGTGGAACCATTGCCTAGGGTAATTGAAGAAAAAGGAGAAGAAGTGCAATTTGACAGCATAGTATGCGAATTAGACATGTGGCTAGAAGCACCAGAATCGAAAATCCAGTCCATACCTGATGCTCCCTGGGCATCAAAATTGTTCATGGCCTGCAAGAAGGCGGCTTGGTACCAATGGGGTGTTGGTGAAGGCAGTAGAGGCGGAGCCGTCGATGTTGACGGAGCATGCAGCGTGTAGGAGGCTGTCGAAACAGATGGCAGCTAAGGCTGCATGTGGCAGAGACCGCTGCTATCGATGTAGTAGGGCACAAGATACGAAGCGCCGTAGGTGTAGGTCGACGGGGCAGCATGGTACGCCTGCGTCGGGGGACGAGGACTCAAAAGTCCTGGCGAGCCCGTGTGGGGGCGGAGTCCCGGCATCCAGGAGCCAGAGTATGCAGGAGGCGCGCCGATCGGGGACGGTGGAGTCCAGGGCATCGGCCAGGCTTGGACAAGCCCGGTCCAAGGATCATGTGGAGGGCGCCAAGCTGGGGGCGCAGGCGGAGGGGTGATGCTCAGAGGTGGCGTCGGAGCTGACGGGGTTGGTGCAGCTGGTGGGCGCGGCGTTGGCGGGCGGTAGTGTTGGAATTATGCCCTAGAGGCAATAATAAAGATGTTATTATTATAATTATTGTTCATGATAAAGTTTATATTCCATGCTAGAATTGTATTAAGCGGAAACTTTGATACTTGTGTGGTTTATGAACAACACCGTGTCCCTAGTACGCCTCTATGGACTACCTCATTGATTAATGATGGTTAAGGTTTCCTAACCATAGACATGAGTTGTCGATTAATAATGAGATCATGTCATTGGGAGAATGATATGATGGACATACCCAAATCAAGCAGAGCAATTAGATCGTGTCATAGTGTTCATCTTTGCGAAGCTTTTTCTTATGTCAAATATTGTATTCCTTAGACCATGAGATATTGCAACTCCCTGGTATCGGAAGAAAGATTTGAGGTCATCAAACGTCATCCTATGAGAGGGTGATCATAAAGGTGTCTCTCAGGTGATCGGAAAGTACTTGTTGGGTTGCATGTATCGAGATGGGATTTGTCCCTCCCGAGTCGGAGAGATATACTTCGGGCCCACTCGGTAATCGATATCAACACCACTTGCAAGCACGTGGTTAAGGAGTTAATCACAAAGTGATATCGGATTATGGAATGAGTAAAGTACTTGCTGTGAACGAGATTGAACTAGGTATGCCGATACCAACGATCGAATCTCGGGCAAGTAAAATATCGCGTGACGAAGGGAATATATATATGGGATTAATTGAATCCTGGCATCGTGGTTCATCCGATATGATCATCGATGAATACGTGGGAGTCAATATGGGTTTCCAGATCCCGCAGTTGATTATTGATAGGAGATCATGTCTGCATATTCTTGAACCCGTAGGGTCACACACTTAACCTGCCTCGACGCTAGGATGGAATGGATAATTGGTTAATGAGTTTTTGTTCAGAGTCTCGGATGAGATCCAGGACATCACGAGGGGTTTCGGAATGGTTCGGAGAATAAGATCCATATAAGGGAAAGCAGTTTTTGGATTTCGGAATCGTTTCGGAGTAGTCGGTATTGTACCGGAAGGTTCTAGAAGCTTCCGGAGTGGGACCAACGTGGCCCCACTTGTCGGAGGGGGGCGTGGGCCTACGAGGGAGTGCCCTGGCCGCATTGGGCCAGGGGCACAAGGCCCCATAGGCCCAGCCGGCCAAAACCCTAGGGGAAACCCTAGGGGATCTTCTAGAAGGGCGGAAGACTTGCCCTCCACTCCACCCTTGTGGCCGCCGGCCCTAGGGCTTGGAGGAGGGGCAAGGGGGCCGTCTAGCCCTCTATATAAATAGGGCAGGGGCGCACCCTCCTCCCACCCCTCCTTGAACCCTAGCCGCCTACCTGCTGCCCTCCAGATCTCTCTCTCTCTCCCAACTACGCGTAGGCGAAGCCCTGCCGCAGAAACTCTCCACCTTTGCACCACGCCGTCGTGCTGTAGATCCAATATATATCTCCACCCCACTTGATGGACCGAGGAAGGAGGAGACGTCGCGGTGCCGTACGTGTGCATATCTCGGAGGCGTCGCCACTTGCGGCGTTGGATCAGATCGGATCGCGAGGAGGAGAAGGCTAGTTCGACTACATCACCCACGTTTTGTTGAACGTTTCCGCTGTGCGATTTCTTCAAGGGTATGAAGATCTCATCTATCCCTCTCGTTGATTGCATCTCCTAGATTAGATCTTGGCTTTCCGTTCGCATCCGTAGAATTTTTTTTGATTTACTATGCTGCGAAACCCTTTAGTGGTATCAGAGCTAGATCTGTACGTAGATGTGTTTCACGAGTAGAACGTAACATGCTTGTTGCGGGCGTTGATGTTTTCTGTTGCAAGTATCTTGTTGTGTACTTCTTATGACGCGGGATAGTGAGATCGAAGCAGTCCAGGCCAACTTTACGCGACCTTGTTCGCGAGACCGGCTCCGCACTTGACGTGTGGCTTGTTCCACACATGCGGCTGGTGGATGCCAGTTTCTCTCACTATAGTTGTCATGGGATTTACACCAGATGTTGGCAACCACAATATCACCGTTGTGACTTTTCGAAGGTAAGAATCGTTCTTAGCTTGTTACTCCCATAAGCCATGTAAAACATGCAACAACAAAGTAAAGGCGTCTAACTTGTTTTTGCACGGAGTGTTTCTGTGATATGGTATGGCCCAAGATATGATGTGTATGTTGTATGCAATGATCATGTTTTGTAATATTTAACGACTTGCATGTCGATGAGTACACAACCGGTATGAGCCATATGGTTGTCTTTATAATTGTGTATGACATGTGTGTCAACTTCTTATACGCCATGTAATAGCTTTACTTTATCGCTAAGTAGTTAGCAATAGTTCTAGTTGCTATTCGTGGTGGAGGCAATCATGGTGGAGTGATGGAGATCATGCTGGCACGCACAAGATGGAGATCATTGCGCGGAGATTGGCTATACCTTGTCACATAAAATTATATGCATGTGATGTTTATCCTTTTATGTATCTTATTATGCTTAGATCGCGACGGTAGCATTATAAGATGATTCCTCACTTAAAGATCAAGATAAAATTATGTTCTCCCCATGTATGCACCGTTGCGAAAGTTCGTCATGTTCAAGCACCTCGTGATGATCGGGTGCTATAAACTCTACGTTCACATACAACGGGTGCAAGCCAGTTTTGCACACGCGGAAATACTTGGGTTTGACTTGACGAGCCTAGCATGTACAGACATGGTCTCGGAACACACGAACCGAAAGGTTAAGCATGAGTCATATGAATGATATGATCGACACTTTATTGTCCACCATTGAAACCACATCTCTTCTCGTGAAGATCGGATTAGGTGTGGTGAATTGGGATCATGTTCACTAAACAACTTGAGGGATGTTGAATTTAGTGGGAGTTTATCTAGTAATTTGATTAAGTTAAACTAGTTATCATGAACATAGTCTAAATTGTACTTGCAAACTTTGTAGATCAAATGGCTAAGTCCAACTTCAACTTCAACGTTTTTGCTGAGAAAGAAAAGCTTAAGAACAATGGGTCTAACTTCACCAACTGGTTTCGCAATCTGAGAATCATTCTCGCTGGCGGACAAAAGGACTATGTCCTTGAGAAAGCGCTAGGTGACGCCCCTGCTATAGATGCGCTGGCTGATGAAAAAGTTGTTTATCAGTTGCGCAAAGATGATTATGGTGTGATTAAGAGCACCATGTTGTTTGCTATGGAATCGGACCTTCGAAATCGTTTTGAGGAGTTCGCCGGGCCCTTTGAGATTCTTGAAGAACCGAAAACCATGTTTCAGACTCAGGCCCGTTCTGAGAGATATGAGATCTCTGAGAAATCCTTTAACTGCAAGATGGAGGAAGGGAGTTCCGTTAGTGAGCACGCCATTAAGATGTCGGGCTACACTCAACGTCTTGAGCAACTAGACTGCAAGATTCCAGAAGAGCTCAAGATTGACAGAGTTCTGCAATCACTCCCTCCTAGCTACAAAGGTTTTGTTGTTACTCATAATTAGATTGGTTCCACTGATACAATCACTGAGCTCTTCGCTAAGCTGAAAGCTGCAGAGGTGGACATCAAGAAAGATAATCATGTGTTGATGGTCAACAAGCCCCCTAGCTTTAAGAAAGGTAAGGGTGCAAAGAAGTCCTTTAAGAAAGGTAGCGGCAAGCGCGTTGCCCCCGCTGAGAAGAAGCTCAAGTCTGGACCTAAGCCGGACACTGAGTGCTTCTATTGCAAGGACAAGGGTCACTGGAAGCGCAACTGTCCGAAGTACTTAGCGGACAAGAAGGCTGGCACCATTAAAGGTATATTTGATATACATGTTATTGATGTTTACCTTACTAGCGCTCATTGTAGTGCCTGGGTATTTGATACTGGTTCAGTTGCTAATATTTGTAAGTGGAAACAGGAGCTACGGAATAAACAACAGCTAGCAAGGGATGAGGTGACGATGCGTGTTGGCAACGGATCAAGAGTTGATGTGATGGCCGTCGGCACGCTCTCCTTAGTTTTACCTTCGGGATTAGTTTTAAACCTTAATAAATGTTATTATGTGCATGCGTTGAGCATGAACATTATATCTGGATCGTGTTTATTGCAAGACGGTTATTCATTTAAAACAGAGAATAATGGTTGTTCTATTTATATGAATAACTTCTTTTATGGTCATGCACCTGCTATGAATGTTTTATTTCTTCTAGATCTCGAAAGCAATGTGAAAGGATACGGATGTCGCCTAGAGGGGGGGTGAATAGGCGATTAAAACTTTTCCTAGAGTGGCTCAACAGAGGCGGAATAAAACTAGTGTTTACTTTGTTAAGCACAACCTAGAACAACTAAGGTTCACCTATGTGCACCAACAACTTATGCTAAGCAATACAAGCAACAAAGTGATAGCAAGATATATATTACTTCAAGCACGAAGGCTATCACAATGTAAAGTGCATAAGTAAAGAGCTCGGGTATAGAGATAACCGAGGCACGCGGGGACAACGATATTTTACCGAGTTCCTCCCAACATGGAGTACGTCTCGTTTGGAGAGGGGCTGGTATCAAACCGCCAACGCCACAAAAGGCCTCCCTTATTCTCCGGTGAATCTCACCCCAACGGGATCGATTCACACTTCCACTATCGGTGCACTTGTCGGTGGTAACCGGAACCTCTCACAAGGTTGGGGCACTTCTCCACAACTTAATTGGAGGCTCCCAACAAACGCCACCAAGATCACAATGCCACCAAGGCCATAAAACCGTCTAGGGTTCCAAGAACCCAAGAGGGACAAGCTCCAATGAGTAACTCAAACCAAATCCTCCGAGGAGAACACAAACCGATGCACCAAATGCAAATGGCAAGAACACCACAAATATGTTAAAATCCTTCTCTCCCAAATTCCACCAAAGCTAGAAAAGCTTATGGGGAGTAAGAGAGGAAGAACAATGGAGGAAATCCACAAAAGACTCCAAGATCTAGATCCCAATATGTTCCCCTCACTTAGAGGAGAGATTGATTGGTGGGATTGTAGATCTAGATCTCCTCTTTCAAATCCCTCAAGAATATGCAAGAATCATAGGAGGGAATGAGAGAAAGCAAGCTAAAGAAGGTCAACAATGGAGGGGAAAACTTGCAAGAATGGTTGAGGAACCATTGGGGAAGAAGGCCCCTTATATAGGTCCCTCCAAAATCCAACCGTTGCAGCCCAAAAACGCGATTCCCGGTACTACCGGACTTTTTCCCGATACTACCGGACTTTTCCGGCACTATCGGACATTTCCTGGTGTTCCTGGGGCTTCGAACGCATTTTTCTCTGTGCTCCCCGGTACCAAAATGCGGTACTACCGGACCCGGGACTACCGGATCCTGGTCCGGTACTACCGGTCATCACAGAACGAAAACAGCCATAACTTTTGCATCCGGACTCCGATTTCGATGATCTTGGGCTCGTTTCGAAGAGGACAAAAACCTCTAAAAGATCATGCAAAGAAAAATCATAGTACATCAAGGGAGGATAGATACAAATTACGAAGTCAAAAACCTTCTGTCGTGCTAGGTACTAAAATGCGGTACTACCGCTTTTTGGTACCTAGCCCGGCAGTGGCTTTTGGAAACTTGTCAAAAACCTTCTGCCGTGCTAGGTACTAAAATGCGGTAGTACCGCATTTTGGTACCTAGGAGGGAAGTGGCATTTGGCAACTTTCCAAAACCTACTGCCGCGCTAGGTACTAAAATGCGGTAGTACCGCATTTTGGTACCTAGGAAAATTCAAACCTCTATAACTTTTGATTGGTAACTCCGATCGACCCGATTCCAATTGCGTTGGAAAAAGGACGACATGGGCTACCCTAAGAAAGGTGAAAATATTGGTTATCACCAAGTGATAATGTATCATGTATAATAATGTGAGATACCTCACTTGGTGAGAAACCGAAAAGCCGCCAAGATCAAAATCGCAACAAGATACAAACGGAAGATCCGATTTTGATGAACAAAAGCTTGTTATGGACATTACCACAAGCTCTATATCATCACATGGATAAGACCAAAAAGCAACCAAATATGATGATGCAAATATGCAAAGGTTTGAGCTCTCTCCAAACGATATGATCGAGTTACTCATTCGAGAGCCCCTCTTGATAGTACGGTTATCTATCCTAAACCCGGTCTTCCACTAACAATATAAGACCGGCAAAAGGGAAAACCTATCAAGATTATACCTTTGCCTTGAGCATTCCACTTGAGCTCGATGTAGACGATCTTGCCCTTCTCAAGATGGAACGCCTTTCTTGATTCCTCATCATCGATCCATGATCACCGAGGATGGCAAGCATCAACCATGAGATCTTCTATAGATGGCGCATTTTGAGCTTGCACATCACATCTTATTCTCATTTCATCAACCTTGAAGCCAACACATGCTCCAAGCGAAGCCAATGGACAATTCCTACAAGTATAACATTAGTCCATAAAGATTGTCATTAATTACCACATATGGGGGCCCACATGTTCTTTCACAATGAAACACACATCCATAACATTGAGTCTAAGCTATGCAAAGTAGATAGTGATAATTCAACTTATTTGTGGCACTGCCGTCTAGGTCATATTGGTGTAAAACGCATGAAGAAACTCCATTCTGATGGACTTTTGGAGTCTCTTGATTTTGAATCATTTGACACGTGCGAGCCGTGCCTCATGGGCAAGATGATCAAAACCCTGTTCTCCGGAATGATGGAGCGAGCAACGGACTTGTTGAAAATCATACATACCGATGTATGCGGACCAATGAGTGTTTCGACGCGCGGTGGATATCGCTATTTTCTCACTTTTACTGATGACTTAAGTAGATATGGGTATATCTATTTAATGAAACATAAATCTGAAACATTTGAAAAGTTCAAAGAATTTCAGAACGAAGTGGAAAACCATCGTAACAGGAAAATTAAATTTCTACGATCCGATCGTGGAGGTGAATATTTGAGTTATAATTTTCTCACGCATCTTAAAGCAAGCGGAATCGTTTCGCAACTCACGCCACCCGGAACACCACAGTGCAATGGTGTGTCTGAACGCCGGAATCGAACTTTATTGGATATGGTGCGATCGATGATGTCTCTTACAGATTTGCCGTTATCATTTTGGGGTTATGCATTAGAAACCGCTGCATTCACTTTAAATAGGGCACCATCTAAATCCGTTGAGACGACACCGTATGAACTGTGGTTTGGTGCTAAACCTAAGTTGTCGTTTCTTAAAGTTTGGGGATGCGAAGCTTACGTCAAGAAGTTGATGCCGGACAAGCTCGAACCCGAAGCGGAGAAATGCATCTTCATAGGATACCCTAAGGAAACTATTGCGTATACCTTCTATCACAAATCCGAAGGCAAAGTGTTTGTTGCAAAGAACGGATCCTTTCTTGAGAAGGAGTTTCTCTCGAAAGAAGTGAGTGGGAGGAAAGTAGAGCTAGACGAGGTTATTGAACCTTCTCTTGAGTTGGAGAGCATCGCAACACCTGAAATTGTTCCAGTGCCGTCTGCACCAACAATAGAGGAAGCTAATGACGAGGATCATGAAGCTTCGGACGATGCTACTACTGAACGTCGCAGGTCGACAAGGTCACGTGTCCCTCCTGAGTGGTACGGCAACCCTGTCTTAACTGTCTTGTTAGTAGACAACAGTGAACCTGCAAACTATGAGGAAGCAATGATGAGCCCAGACTCTGAGAAATGGCTAGAGGCCATGAAATCCGAACTGGGATCCATGAGCAAAAATCAAGTATGGACTTTGGTGGACCCTCCTAGCGACCGAAAGGCCGTTGAGTGCAAATAGATTTTCAAAAGGAAAACGGACGCAGATGGTAATGTTACTGTCTATAAAGCACGGCTTGTCGTGGAAGGTTTTCGACAAGTTCAAGGTGTTGACTACGATGAGACTTTATCTCCCGTAGTGATGTTTAAGTCCATTCGGATTTTATTAGCAATTGCTGCGTTTCATGATTATGAAATATGGTAGATGGATGTCAAGACTACGTTCCTCAATGGCAACATTGATGAAGAGTTATATATGATGCAACCCGAAGGTTTTGTCGATCCTAAGGATGCTGATAAGGTGTGCAAACTTCAGCGTTCCATCTATGGACTGAAGCAAGCATCTCGGAGTTGGAACCTTCGTTTTGATCAAGTGATCAAGAGCTTTGGATTTGTTCCAAATTGCTATGAAGCTTGTATCTACAAGAAAGTGAGTGGGAGCTCAGTGACATTTTTAGTACTATATGTGGATGACATATTGATTATTGGAAATGACATTGATATGCTTAACGATGTGAAGAGTTATTTGAACAAATGTTTTTCAATGAAAGACCTAGGAGAAGCTGCTTATATATTAGGCATCAAAATCTATAGAGATAGACAAAGACGCCTAATAGCTTTAAGTCAAAGTACATACCTAGACAAAGTTCTGAAAAGGTTCAAAATGGATAAGGCAAAGAAAGGTTCAGTGCCCATGTTGTCAGGTAAGATATTGAGCAAGGCTCAGTGTACGGCTACGGTAAACGATAGAGAAACTATGAGCAAAGTGCCATATGCCTCGGCCATAGGTTCTATCATGTATGCCATGCTGTGTACTAGACCGGATGTGTCCAATGCTCTTAGTTTGACGAGCAGATACCAAAGTGATCCAGGAGTGGAACACTGGACAACCGTGAAGAACATCCTAAAGTATTTAAATAGGACTAAAGAAATTTTCTTGGTCTATGGAGGTGATGAGCAGCTCGTCGTAAAAGGTTACGTCGATGCTAGTTTCGACACCGACAAGAATGATTCTAAATCTCAGACAGGATACGTTTATATTTTGAATGCAGGAGCTGTGAGCTAGAGAAGCTGCAAGCAAAGCGTGATCGCGGGATCTACAGTAGAAGCGGAATACATGGCTGCTGCAGAAGCGTCAAGTGAAGGAGTTTGGATCAGGAACTTCATCACTGAGCTTGGTGTGGTTCGAAGTGCCTTGGACCCACCGGAGATATTGTGTGACAACACTGGCGCCATAACACTGGCTAAGGAACCAAGATATCATCCAAAGACCAAGCACATCAACCACAAGTTTCATATAATTCGAGATTATATAACAGATGGAGATCTGAAGATTATCAAAGTACATACAGATCTGAATGTCGCAGATCCGTTGACTAAACCTCTTCCACGAGCAAAACATGATCATCACCTTAGTGCCATGGGTGTTAGATTGTTGCCAGATGTAAACAAGATTATTGACTCTAGTGCAAGTGGGAGACTGTTAGAATTATGCCCTAGAGGCAATAATCAAGATGTTATTATTATAATTCTTGTTCATGATAAAGTTTATATTCCATGCTAGAATTGTATTAAGCGGAAACTTTGATACTTGTGTGGTTTATGAACAACACCGTGTCCCTAGTATGCCTCTATGGACTAGCTCATTGATTAATGATGGTTAAGGTTTCCTAACCATAGACATGAGTTGTCGATTAATAATGAGATCATGTCATTGGGAGAATGATATGATGGACAGACCCAAATCAAGCAGAGCAATTAGATCGTGTCATAGTGTTCATCTTTGCGAAGCTTTTTCTTATGTCAAATATTGTATTTCTTAGACCATGAGATAATGCAACTCCCTAGTATCGTAAGAAAGCTTTGAGGTCATCAAACGTCATCCTATGAGAGGGTGATCATAAAGGTGTCTCTGAGGTGATCAGAAAGTACTTGTTGGGTTGTATGTATCGAGATGGGATTTGTCCCTCCCGAGTCGGAGAGATATACTTCGGGCCCACTCGATAATCGATATTAACACCGCTTGCAAGCACGTGGTTAAGGAGTTAATCACAAAGTGATATCGGATTACGAAATGATTAAAGTACTTGCTGTGAACGAGATTGAACTAGGTATGCCGATACCAGCGATCGAATCTCGGGCAAGTAAAATATCGCGTGACGAAGGGAATATATATATGGGATTAATCGAATCCTGGCATCGTGGTTCATTCGATATGATCATCGATGAATATGTGGGAGTCAATATGGGTTTCCAGATCCCGTGGTTGATTATTGATAGGAGATCATGTCTGCATATTCTCGAACCCGTAGGGTCACACACTTAACGTGCCTCGATGCTAGGATAGAATGGATAATTGGTTAATGAGTTTTTGTTCAGAGTCTCGGATGAGATCCAGGACATCACGAGAGGTTCCGGAATAGTCCGGAGAATAATATTCATATAAGGGAAAGTAGTTTTTGGATTTCGGAATCATTTCGGAGTATTCAGTATTGTACCGGAAGGTTCTAGAAGCTTCTGGAGTGGGACCAACGTGGACCCACTTGTCGGAGGGGGGCGTGGGCCTACGAGGGAGTTCCCTGGCCACATTGGGCCAGGGGCACAAGGCCCCATAGGCCCAGCCGGCCAAAACCCTAGGGGAAACCCTAGGGGATCTTCTAGAAGGGGGAAGACTTGCCCCCCACTCCACCCTTGTGGCCGCCGGCCCTAGGGCTTGGAGGAGGGGCAAGGGGGCCGGCCAGCCCTCTATATAAAGAGGGCAGGGGCGCACCCTCCTCCCACCCCTCCTTGAACCCTAGCCGCATACCTGCTGCCCTCCAGATCTCTCTCTCCCGACTGCGCGTAGGCGAAGCCCTGCCGCAGAAACTCTCCACCTTTGCACCACGCCGTCGTGCTGTAGATCCAATATATCTCTCCACCCCACTTGCTGGACCAAGGAAGGAGGAGACATCGCGGTGCCATACGTGTGCATCTCTCGGAGGCGTCGCCACTTGCGGCGTTGGATCGGATCGGATCACGAGGAGGAGAAGGCTAGTTCGACTACATCACCCATGTTCTGTTGAACGTTTGCGCTGTAAAATTTCTTCAAGGGTATGAAGATCTCATCTATCCCTCTCGTTGATTACATCTCCTAGATTAGATCTTGGCTTTCCGTTCACATCCGTAGAATATTTTTTGATTTACTATGCTGCGAAACCCTTCAGGTAGGTCGGGATTCTACCACGGTAGTTCGGGCTCGGGCGCCATTCCGCGGGGGGGGGGGGGGGGGGGGGGGCTGCATTGGAGGAGCTGGAGGAGCGGTCGGTGGTGGAGGTGGTGGCCGTTGCGTGGCGACGAAGACCTGATGACGCGACTCTTTGTTGTTCATGGCGCGATCGTCCCATTAGAGTATGGACCGGACCTCGGCGAAGGAAGGTGGTGGCCGTATCATGGGGATAAAGGACGCCTATTTCTCGAACCGTTTGCCAAGGCCGACGAGGAGGACGTTGATGAGGTGCTTGTCGTCGATGGGATCCCCAAGCTCGCGAAGTTTGTCGGCGATGGACTTTAGGCGTTGGCAATAGACACCAACTTGTGAGTCTCCTTGGACGGTGTTGCGGAGCTCTGTGTGGAGAGTGTTGGCGCGACCATCGACGTTGTCCTGGAAGAGTTGGCTTAGAGCCACCCAGAGGGCGGCGGCATTGGTGGCGTCGCGGAAGACGAGGTTGAAGATCTCGGTGGAGACTCGTTGATAGATCCATTGGATGATCGTGAGATCGTCCTTGACCCAGCACGAATCCGAGGGCCGAGGGACGGTGTCGGTGGCGACATGGTCGAGAAGATTGCAGCGACCGAGGTGAACTTCGAAGAGATGGCGTCAATGGTAGTAATTATGCTTTGGTAAATCTAGGGTAATTGGGATTAATGGGCTGACATCTGAGATCGTGTCGGCATAGTTGATAGTGGGGATAGTTGGGGCTAGGGTTTGAGTGGATGGATTGGAGGAGGACGCCGCGAGAGAGGCAGTTTTGGCGGCAGCGAGGGCAGCCCGACATTCAAAGTAGCTGGGTGGAGGTGGCGGCGGCGGTGTGGGGGGGCGCGGCCATGTCCTAGAAACGGAACTAATCTGATACCATGTAGAATTATAATAAATCTCACGTATATAGATTGTAGCGAGCACAAGGAGTATATATAATGCTGGAGTCACAACCGACTCAGCCAAAACCCTAACCGACTCGGCCAGCCTAACCAACTTGTATTACAAGACAAACTCATAATCTAACACCTACACGGAAGTAGTACCAGTAGATTTCTCTTTCCTATCTAAAAATATATATTTCATCCCCCGTCGTTGATTTAGTGCAAAACCAGGTATCAAGTCAGGTTTAACTCTGAAGAAACCAAAATGTTTACTCCTATTAGGGGGATCCACCAAGGAGATCCTCTATCCACATATCTGTTTTTTATATGTGCGAAAGATCTATCTAGTCTCTTGCTGCATGAAGAAGAAGTTGGTGACATTGATGGGTTAAGAGTGTGCAGGAATGCACCATCAGTCTCTCATTTACTTTTTGCTGATAATTCTCTTATTCTTATAAAAACAGATATGAACAATGCAACTTCCTTGCAGCGAGTATTGGATACCTATTGTGCAAATTCGGGACAATTGGTGAGTTTAGCGAAGTCAAGCATCTACTTCTCCTCAAATATTAATGTGGTAGTTAGAGCTGAAATATGTCAAACCCTCCATATTGATATTGAGGCCCTATCTGATAAGTATCTAGGTCTCCCAGCCTTGGTGAGGACAGATAGAAGTGATTGTTGCTTTATTCACTTTGTTGAGCGGATCATCCAGAGGATAAATGGTTGGAATGAAAAATACCTGTCTATAGGTGGCAAGGAAATTCTTTTAAAAGCGGTTGCTCAAGCTATCCCGGTTTATGCTATGTCAGTATTTCAGCTTTCGGTTGGAATTTGTAAAAGAATGACTGAGACTATTTCTCAATTCTGGTGGGGCGACGATGAGAACAACAAGAGAATGCACTGGTTGGCATGGTGGAAACTTCTTTATCCAAAGAAAGATGGAGGTATGGGGTTTAGGTATTTCCATTCTTTTAACTTGGCGATGCTAGCTAAGCAAGTTTAGAGGCTTATTACTGTTCCTGAATCTCTCTGTGCTAAGGTTCTGCGATCAAAGTACTATCCGCATGGGGACATCCTGAAAGTTGCATTTACCTGACAGAGTATATTGGCTGGGCTTTGTACCTTTAAGAGGGGCTTTATTTGAAGAGTGGGCAGTGGCGACAAAATCAATATTTATTCTGATCGCAGGATCCCATCAAGCGCTCATCGTAAAATCAAATCTCCAAGAGGTAATTCTATACTTACAAAGGTATCTCAACTAATTTACCCTATATCTGGCCAATGGGATGAACAGCTCCTCCATAGTTTGAGTTTGTACGGTTGACGTCAACCGAATTCTCTAGATTCCTGTGAATAATACTAGTTTTGACGATTTTGTTGCTTGGCACTATACAAAACATGGGAGATTTACTCTTAGATCAGCTTATCACATCCAATGGAGGCACCGGTTTGGTCCTAATGAAGCTCACTACAGGAATGGGAAGCTACGCCGACGGCCGGTCGCTACGCCGACGGCCAAACGTCGGGGCCGTTAGCGTAGCCATCGTCCAGGCCAGCCTCGCCAAGCAGCCGTCGGCGTAAAATTACCCTCGGCATATTCTATGCTACGCCGACGGCTGCCCTCGGCGTAGCATACGCCGACGGCTGCCCTCGGCGTAGCTATTTTTTATTTTATCTCATTAAACTTTGAAAAATCATAACTAAATCATTCTAATTCGGAAAAATACAAATAATATATCAAAATTTGCAGAAAAATAAGACCTATCTATCTACACTAAAATATTACACATTTATAAATAAAAATTAAGTAAAACATAAAACATTATATATAGTTTAAAACGGGCATAAAAAATCAAAAACGATCGAAACAATGCGAAACCTTCGCGTGGTGTTATATTATGTGACATAGTTAGAAGGAAAAATATCAAACTTGGTATATTGATTATGTCTCAAAGAAACCTTCACAAAATGACCTATCTCATTCGAGGTTTCTTGGCTTTCAGGTCAAATGACCAATGTTATGGCTAGAATCAAGGCATAGTTTGTGATAATATGCCCATATTGTGCATACAAATGCATCATGGGATGGCGAACAATGTTGCAGGAGGAAGTTTTCCTTTTTGTCGCACCAAAAAGCCATTTCCCATTTTCCGAGCATAAAAAACGGATGGTTTTGTGAAGCAACCACCAAATGGCTAATTCAAAATACTACCACCACATTTTACAAAAATACTATACCACCTTATACGGACAATGTACCAACAGGGGGATCCGAAACCTTTTTGTCCACCTTTGGTGAAAAAGACAATTTTTTGCCGAATCGGCAGGAAGTGGGTCAGATATGAACTACAGGTACATGATCCGATGCTCATGTTTTTTTACAAAAATCATTTTTAGGTTCACAATATGCTATTTTATCAAAGATATAATGAAAGTTTAGCGAGGCTCTGCCCCGAGCTAAGAATCTTTATGTCCGCCATTCGACAAAGTTTGACGATAGTTTAAAACGGGCATAAAAAATTCAAAAACGATCAAAACAATGCGAAACCTTCGCGTGGTGTCATATTATGTGACATAGTTATAAGGAAAAATAGCAAACTTGATATATTGATTATGTCTCAAAAAACCTTCACAAAATGACCTATCTCATTCGAGGTTTCTTGGCTTCCGGGTTAAATGACCAATGTTATGGCTAGAATCAAGGCATAGTTTGTGATAATGTGCCCATATTGTGCATACACATGCATCATGGGATGGTGAACAATGTTGCAGGAGGAAGTTTTCCTTTTCGTCGCACCAAAAAGCTATTTCCCATTTTTCGATCATAAAAAACGGACGGTTTTGTGAAGCAACCACCAAATGGCTAATTCAAAATACTACCACCACATTTAAAAAAATACTATACCACCTTATACGGACAATGTACCAACAGGGGGATCCGAAACCTTTCCGTCCACCTTTGGTAAAAAAGACAAATTTCTGCCGAATCGGTAGGAAGTGGGTCAGATATGAACTACAGGTACATGATCCGATGCTCATGTTTTTTTTTAAAAATCATTTTTAGGTTCATAATATGCTATTTTATCAAAGATCTAATGAAAGTTTAGCGAGGCTCTGCCCCGAGCTAAGAATCTTTATGTCCGCCGTTCGACAAAGTTTGACGATAGTTTAAAACGGGCATAAAAAATTCAAAAACGATCGAAACAATGCGAAACCTTCGCGTGGTGTCATATTATGTGACATAGTTATAAGGAAAAATAGCAAACTTGATATATTGATTATGTCTCAAAAAAACCTTCACAAAATGACCTATCTCATTCGAGGTTTCTTGGCTTCCGGGTTAAATGACCAATGTTATGGCTAGAATCAAGGCATAGTTTGTGATAATGTGCCCATATTGTGCATACACATGCATCATGGGATGGCGAAAAATGTTGCAGGAGGAAGTTTTCCTTTTCGTCGCACCAAAAAGCCATTTCCCATTTTCCGAGCATAAAAAATGGACGGTTTTGTGAAGCAACCACCAAATGGCTAATTCAAAATACTACCACCACATTTTACAAAAATACTATACCACCTTATACGGACAATGTACCAACAGGGGGATCCGAAACCTTTCCGTCCACCTTTGGTGAAAAAGACAAATTTCTGCCGAATCGGTAGGAAGTGGGTCAGATATGAACTATAGGTACATGATCCGATGCTCATGTTTTTTTACAAAAATCATTTTTAGGTTCACAATATGCTATTTTATCAAAGATCTAATGAAAGTTTAGCAAGGCTCTGCCCCGAGCTAAGAATCTTTATGTCCGCCGTTTGACAAAGTTTGGCGATAGTTTAAAACGGGCATAAAAAATTCAAAAACGATCGAAACAATGCGAAACCTTCGCGTGGTGTCATATTATGTGACATATTTATAAGGAAAAATAGCAAACTTGATATATTGATTATGTCTCAATTCACAAAATGACCTATCTCATTCGAGGTTTCTTGGCTTTCGGGTCAAATGACCAATGTTATGGCTAGAATCAAGGCATAGTTTGCGATAATGTGCCCATATTATGCATACACATGCATCATCTGATGGCGAACAATGTTGCAGGAGGAAGTTTTCCTTTTCGTCGCACGAAAAAGACATTTGCTATTTTTCGAGCATAAAAAACGGACGGTTTTGTGAAGCAACCACCAAATGGCTAATTCAAAATACTACCACCACATTTTACAAAAATACTATACCACCTTATATGGACAATGTCCCAACAGGGTGATTCGAAACCTTTCCGTCCACCTTTGGTGAAAAAGATAAATTCCTGCCGAATCGGCAGGAAGTGGGTCAGATATGAATTACAGGTACATGATCCGATGCTCATGTTTTTTTACAAAAATCATTTTTAGGTTCACAATATGCTATTTTATCAAAGATTCAATGCAATTTTTCCTTTTCATCGCACCAAAAAGGCATTTTTCATTATCCGATCGCAAAAAGGGGATTTTCTAAAGCAACCACCAAATAGCTAATTCAAAAACGGAGGATTTGTGATTAGTTGATATGGATATCATATTTGGATTCCTCTCATTTTTTAATCAATTTAAACATATTATTTATTGAATTTCGATTTACAGATTTAAAGATATTAATTATTCTATATTAAATAGAAAAATCCAAAAAAATAAAATTATTATATTTTTATTTGAATTCAATAATATTTTTACTTATTCATTAATATTTACTTAAATAATTATTTGTAATTTCAAAAAATACAAACATGTGACATGATGATATAAGAGTTAATAGGATTGATATCATAGTATTGACACTAATGTATGAATTACTTTGCGGAAACGGATTCTGAATGAACGAGGAAGTTAAGCGTGCTGAAGCTAGAGTAGTATTAGGATGGGTGACCTGCTGGGAAGTTTGACTAAGATTAAAATTTAATCAAATAGTAAGTATAATTAGTGTTAAAAATGTTCAAATTAGGAGATTAACAAGTGAAACAATTCAAAGAATAAAAAAATTGAGAAAAAAAATAAAAAAATTATTATTTTTCAAAAAAAAAAAAAAAAAATATTTTTACAATCGGTCGACAGGCTATGCCGACGGCCGCTACGCCGACGGCAAAGCCCTCGGCGTAGCATACGCCGACGGCATTTTGATACGCCGACGGCTTGAGTGTGCTCCGCCGAGGGAGATCTTTGCCGAGGAGGCTACGCCGAGGACAGCCCTCGGCGTACCATACGCCGAGGGCATTTTGGCCTACGCCGACGGCCTTTTGCCCTCGGCGTAGCGCGCGCGTCCTGTAGTGGATCTCCTCGCCTTACCCAGATCATTTGTGAACAACCCTGTTTGGAAAATTCTTTGGAAGCTAAAGATCCCAAGTAAAATTAAAATCTTTGCATGGAGGCGTTACATGGAATTCTGCCACTTAAATCTATCCTGGTGAATAGACATATTGGCTCTAGTGGTACTCGTCCAATCTATTCTAATGCAACTGAAGATATCTTACATCTGTTATTCTTGTGTGCCTGCTAAAGCTTTATGGGATTCTCTTGGTATTTCAAGTCTGATCGAGCAGGTGTGTGCTGATGAACTCTCGAGCTCTACAGCTTTGGAGTCTCTTATTACTCGAACAGACAACATCCTGCCAGGATTTGATCAAGTGGGATTGAAGGAGGTTGTTGTTATTTCATGCTGGTACCTTTGGTGGATGAGGAGGCGACACACACATGAAGAAACTATGCCGCCGATTCCCAATTGCAGGATGTCAATATTATCTATGGCTGTCAACACAAACATTCCTAAGGTTCCACAGGCTGCAGCGCATCCAAAATGGGCTAAACCAGAACCTAGACAAATTAAGGTGAATGTTGATGGGTCTTTTCACTATGACAGTTGTTCTGGAGCTGCAGGGGTTATTGCCCGCGATCATACTGGACGTTTTATTGCGGCTGCTACCTTCTATATTCCAAACGCAACATCTCCAGCTGCTACTGAAGCTATAGCAATGAGGGAAGACCTGGCCCTTGCAAACCGTCTTGGGTGCAACAATGTAGTGGCAGAATCAGATTCCTTGGAGATTGTGGAGGCTTGCAGTGGAGCTGATGCTTGGTGGGGAGAATGCTCTGCTGTCCTTGCGGATGTCATCGATGAGGCGTCAATGTTAATACCACCTTTACAAAGGATCTAGTCTAGATCTAACAGTAGCACTATACATCACCTTTGTAGATCGAGAACAGAGAGAGAGAGAGGGAGAAAGAGAACCAAGATGAGCTCTACCTGCTCCCTGGCTCGACAGACACGAGCCAGAGGGAATGCCCGAGCTGGTGCCGGAGCTGGAACCTCCGTCATTGGCCATGGGTGGAAAGGGGTGAGTGTGGTGGCGGTGGAGCTTCCCGTCGGCGCAGCGCTTAGCCTAGATCGAATAGGGTTTGTAGGTGGGGCGGCTAGGGCACAGCTAACCTCGTGAGACGTGCTGCCGGCTCCCCACCTCTTTATATAGCGCTGGCGACAGGGGCCCACCAACCAGATAAGGTTGGGCGCCCCCGATCAGGGCGCGGATAGGGGCGTGACGGGCCGTTGGGCCCGTTCACGTTTGAGATCTATCTAACATTCTCCCCCTAGATCTCGACTTTACTTTTAACCTTGTTCTTTACTTATTCCATCACAGAATGATACATAGAGTCTGTTCAAAAAAAAAAAGAATGATACATAGAGCATGTTTCATCGTCTCAGCTCAATTGCCGACAGAATCAGACAACCACTATATACCTTCATGTTCTGAAACAAATTCTGTCACTTTTGGGCCTCTATAGTCCAGGAATCATAGGCTTCCCGTTAAACCCATGCCGGCTATGTGTTCCTTGAACACATTGGGTGGTAAGCCTTTCGTTAGCGGATCCGCAAGCATATCCTTTGGCTCCTACTGTTTTGGCTCCTTTAGGAATTTCCTCCAAGTCCCAAACATTGTTGTAACTCATCGATTTCATTTCATCTTCCATTGCCTCTACCCACTTGGCTGAGTGAGGGCTACTCCTGGCTTCTTCATATGAGGTAGGATCGCCCTCCATATGAACTACATTGTAAACTTTGTAGATTTCTTTGGAAATGGCTGGTCTTCGTTCTCTTTTAGACCGTCTGAGTTCATCATACTCTTGCTCATTTCTTGCCTCGGGTTCAGGCACATTTACAGTAGGTGGCTGTTCTGGCTCCCTTTCGTGCTCAACAGTGGGTTCAGGTGGCTCCTGATGGACAGGTTCCGAACTGTCGCCCATTGTTGTCACGTGTGGAGTCACAACAGGTGCCGACACCACAACCTCAGGGGTTGTAGATGGTGGCACAACATGTAGCAAGAAAAATGGCTCCTGAATCATCGGATTAGGTGCATGCACCCTCTTCTCCTCAAGATCAATTTGCCTAGCTACCGTGCTCCCCCTCATCAATTCGTCCTCCAAGAAGACTGCATGTCTCGTTTCTACAAACTTTGTGTATCTGTCGGGACAGTAGAAACGATAGCCTTTTGACTTATCTGGATAGCCAATAAAATGGCAAGATACTGTTTTGGGGTCTAACTTTGCAATGTTTGGATTGAAAACTTTTGCCTCAGCTGGGCTCCCCCAGACCCTCAAGTGGTGCAGAGAGGGGACTCTGCCTGTCCACAATTTATACGGTGTTTTGGGCACCGACTTACTTGGTACTCTGTTGAGAATGTGAATGGCGGTTTTAAGCGCCTCCATCCACAATCCCAATGGGAGGGTGGAATAGCTCATCATGCTGCGCACCATATCCATAAGGGTACGGTTGCGCCTTTCAGCTACTCCGTTTTGCTGAGATTCGCCCGGCATAGAATATTGGGCGACTATTCCATTTTCTTGCAGGAACCTTGCAAAGGGTCCTGGTACTTAACCATATGGAGTATGCCGACCGTAGTACTCCCCCCCACGATCGGACCGAACTATTTTAATTCTTTTATCATGCGGATTCTCTACTTCAGCTTTGAAAATTTTAAATTTATTCAATGCTTCAGATCTTTCTTTAATTGGATAAATATAACCATACCGGGAGTGATCATCCGTGAATGTTCTGAATGAATCATAGCCATCCACACTTTTCACAGGAAACGGTCCACAAATGTCCGTGTGGATTATTTCTAGTGTAGCTATGCTTCGGTTTGCACCCTTTTTAATTTGTTTGACATACTTTCCTTTAATGCAATCTATGCATTGTTCTATGTTGGAGAACTCTAACGGAGGAAGAATGTCATTTTTAACGAGGCTTTCTATTCTTCCCCTCGAAATATGGCCTAGTCTGCAGTGCCATAGTTTCTATGAGTCAAGAGTTCGCTTTCTTTTCTTTTGTTCTTTGTTCGACAAGGGAACCTTTTCATTCACATCACACACAGAAAATACTTTCTCATGCAAGGATAATAAATATAACTTATCATATAAGGTAGCAACACCCACACATTTGTCTTTCAACCAAATGGCACACTTGCCATTTCCAAAATAACATTCATAAGAATCTTTGTCCAAACATGAAACACTTATTAAATTTCTATGTATCGAGGGAACAAAAAGAACATCTTTGAGCAAAAGGAAAGAGCCATCAGCCAGCTCCAGAGGGACGTCAACAATGGCCTCCACTTCTGCTTCAATCCCATTCGCCACTTCAATGAGTCTTTCTCTTTTTGGCATGATCCTTGTCGAATGGAACCCCTGTAAAGAGTTGGCAACATGAACAGTTGCACCAGAATCAATCCACCAAGTAGATCTAGTAAACTTTTCATACAGAGATTCATTAACAAAAGAAACTATATCTTTACCAATTTTGGCCATGATGTACTTCAGCCAAACTGGGCAGTCCTTCTTGTAGTGGCCAGGCTTTTTATAGTGATGGCACTGGTCTTTCTCCCCAGGGGTGGACTGGTGATGCTGGTACTGGTGCTGCATTGGACCCTTGCCATGTGGCTTGGAGGGTGAGCCACCATGGTTGCCGTTTGTGAAGCTTCTCTTCCTATTGTCCTTCACGAAGTTCAGGGAACCGCCGTGAAGGGCCTTTAGCCTTTACTCCTCTTGGGAGCACATCCCAATGGTCTTTTCTATGTCCCACTTTTCAGGGGACATATTATATTTTATTACAAAATTTTCGAAAGGCTATGGAAGGGAGGCCATCACTAGGTGCACCAAGAGTGCTGTCTTTAGCTCGAGGTCCTCATCCATGGGCTTGAGCTTCGCTGCCATGTTTGACATCCTCAAGATGTGCTCTCTTATTCCGTGGGGTCCCCCCGTGTACTTTTCAGTCACCAGCTGCTTTAACAGTTGGGTTGCATACATCTTTGAAGAGCCAGTAAACTGGCTCTTTATCTTGGCGAGGTATTCGCCCACGGCAGCACACTCTCCAATTGAGCCCACTATTGCGTTCTCAATTGTGTTCTTTACGAAGGCCAAACACTTCTTGTTGGTGTTCACCCATTTCTGGTTATCAATCGAGTAGGCTAGCTCCAATGGAGCATGGTCCCTCTTCCTTTTCTCAAACTCAGCACTTTCCTCAGAATCTCCCCTGACTGGGTCAGCGGGCTTGACTCGTTGCTTGGTGTCAACCACCCAATCCACTTCGGCGCATACGAACGCCAAATCGACCTTTTTCCTCCATTCGGAGTAGTTGTCCCCCCGCAGCAGCGGGATGTCCTTTAAACAGGCCATGAGGTTGAGACCTCCTGAAAAGCACAAAAGATGTGAGATCACCAAAGAAAACAACTGTATGCATTAATTCAACGTTGGTATAAATTATGCATGCAATTGTTTGTGCTATTTAAAATTACATCACCATTGGGTAGAAATAAAGTTAAATGCACCTTTAACACTCAATGAAAACGATCATGGTCATGTTTATTAATAACGTTGGTCAATTAATAACATGAGACATAATCATCTTTAATTACTTTGTCACATCTTTATAACAAAATTTAAACAACTTTTATTGCATTATTGCAATTTAAACCATCTATTTGCAGCGGAAACTTAATAATGACTTTCATTAACTTTAAACTTTACAGAAAAAATTCTGCCTTTTCATATTCTCTAGTCAAATATTCTCTGAAATAAAGGACTAGAAAAAACTATGTTTTAAAAAATATGCTTAAAACTAAGCATAACAATTAAAACAACTCTGTAAAATAAAAAACAGAAAAAATGGTGGAAAAACGCCCTACTGGACCTTTCCCTGGGCGGCCTGCAGTGGCCCAGTGCCAGCCGGGGCCAGCCTGGCCCGCCAGCGCGGCCCGCCAGCAGCCAGCATGCGCGCCGCTGCCGCCCGCGCGCTCGCGAGCTAGCTGCCGCACGCGCGCGCTGCCCAGCTGGCCCGCGGACTGCCGCTTGGCCCGCCAGCGGCCCAGCGTGGCCTGCTGCCGCCCGCGCCCCCCACGCCGCATCATCCTGGCCCTCCATCACGCCCGCCCTAGATCGGACGGCGCATCGCGAGTCTCGCGGGTATAAAACCCCCCCGGCCGCCGCCCCCCAAACCTAATTTCACTTCTCCCCACTCGCCCCCGCGTCCACTCCGCGTCGGCGGCGCGTCCACCACGCGTCGGCGGCGCGTCCGCCACGCGTGCACCCCGCGGTGCGGCGGCGCTGTGGAGGAGTGGTCGAGGCGGCCGCAGCCCCTCCCTTCCCCACGCCCTCCACTCTAGCGGCGCATCCCCGCGATGCCGAGGCGAGGCGGCCGCCTACGGCGAGCCCCTCCCTCTGGCTCCGACGGCGCAGCCCGCGCGAAAGCCGAGGTGAGGCGGCCGCCCTCCGGCGTGCCCCTCCCTCTGGCTCCGGCGGCGCACCCCGCGCGAAGCCGAGGCGAGGTGGCCGCCCTCCGGCGCGCCCCTCCCTCTTGGCGCTCTCGTGAGTCGGGCGAGGCGAGGTGGCCGCGTCGGCGCGCCCCTCCCTCTGCCCTGTCTCCGGCGTGGCCCGCCCGAGCACGAGGCGAGGTGGCCGCCTCCGGCGCGCCCCTCCCTCCTTTGCTTGCTCCGAGCCATGCCCCCCCCGCCCTCCTTGTCGGCGGTGCGTCCACCCGAGGGTGGGCGCACCACCATCAAGAGGGGTGGCGGTGGAGCCTTTTCGCTCCCTTTTTTTGTTACTTTGTCCGTAGGGAAAAACGGCGACACCCCCTCCCCCTTGCTCCTTGCCGATGTGTGCATCCACCCGAGGGTGGGTGCACCGTCGTCAAGTGGCCGAGGTGTGGGGCAGAAACTTTCCCGGCGATGGCCGGAGTGAACCCTTTTCTTTTGATTGACTTTTCTTTGGGGATCTATGGGGTTAGAACTTGAGTTCGGGATCTTTTGGGGTTTTAGATCTGGGGTTTTGCTTTGCCCCGAAGGGTATGTTCTTCTTCTAGATGTCTCCACTATGGATGCCCATCTAGATCGAGAGGAACGGCATGGCCATAGGGCAGACGCACTTTAGATCTATTTCTTTTCTTTTGGACTCTTGATTTCTACAAATGCACTGAAAAATCTAGCAACTAAAACTTGCTCTGATACCAATGTTAATACCACCTTTACAAAGGATCTAGTCTAGATCTAACAGTAGCACTATACATCACCTTTGTAGATCGAGAACATAGAGAGGGAGAAAGAGAACCGAGATGAGCTCTACCTGCTCCCTGGCTCGACAGACACGAGCCAGAGGGAATGCCCGAGCTGGTGCCGGAGCTGGAACCTCCGTCATTGGCCATGGGTGGAAAGGGGTGAGTGTGGCGGCGATGGAGCTTCCGGTCGGTGCAGCGCTTAGCCTAGATCAGATAGGGTTTGTAGGTGGGGCGGCTAGGGCACGGCTAACCTCGTGAGACGTGCTGCCGGCTCCCCACCTCTTTATATAGCGCTGACGACAGGGGCCCACCAACCAGATAAGGTTGGGCGCCCCCGATCAGGGCGCGGATAGGGGCGTGACGGGCCGTTGGGCACGTTCACGTTTGAGATCTATCTAACAGTCAATGGTCAGAATTGTTTTATTCAAGTATTGCTTAAGGGAAGCAAATGGAGCTGCTCGTGAGCTTGCTAGGGCCTGTTTCTTAGATAAAACCTCTTATAATTGGTTTGATGAACCCCCTAGCTTTCTCCTACAAACTCTCGTTAAAGATGTAACTCTGTTATGAATATGGAGCAGCAAGTTTCAGATGCATTTTTTCCTTCCAAGATACCTAAGGGGTCTGAAAGGTTTTTAATGAGACGATTTGTTTGCTCAATATAATTCAGTTTCAAAAAAAAAATCCAAATGAAGTAGTACTCACATTCGCTCCAAGGTGCCCCCTGTGTGACCAGTCGGATGAGATCATGACCCACCTCTTGGTGGGTTGCCCCTTCTCTAAGGCAATCTGGCATGATGTCCTGTCCTGGGTTCGATCCACGACCACACCACCGGATGGAGAAGGGGACTTCGTGGACTGGTGGCAGCAAGCTTTGGCCTCCACCCTGCGTGCTCTGCGTAAAGGGACATCTTCGTTGATTATGTTGACGGCCTGGTGGATCTGAAAGCAGCGCAACGCGACGGTTTTCGACAGCGCATCACCAAACCTGGGTGTCCTTCTCAGTACAATTCGCTCTGAGGCTCGAGATTGGGCCGCGGCTGGTGCGACTGTCCTTCGCGGCCTGCTGCCGGTAGCCTAGTAGGCCTAGTGGGTTGATTTGTACGGGTGGCGGATCTTTGAGCTTGTATATTTGTTGTACAATACTCTTTTTTCCTATCACATTCAGGGAGAGCAGGCGGACGCACATTGGAAACACGCTGGTACTAGCATCAAGGACCAGGTTTTGTGCACTCAACATCTACATGGCCTGGGGCCTGCTGAGAAAGCAAGCGCAGTTCGTGCCCTACGGGGTCGCGCCATGACCATTCAGTTTCAGCACAGTGCGCGTACACACTTGTTCCTACCCCCGTTGTCAGTTTACGGCGAGGCGAGGCGAGGCGCCTATCTCGTTGTACAGTACAGCCACGAAAGCAAAAGGGTGGGCAGGAGGAATAAAAAGCCTGGTGGCACTTGTGAATGAAGTGAAGCGCCTATCCGCAGAAAGCTACTTTTAGCCCGGCCGAGGTGCATGTGCATCGGAGTTCGGCCGGAAAGCACACTTCTGCCCAGAGGAGAATCAAGCATCGTCTGATTGGAGCCCTGGTTCCAAAGTCGCGGCTGATTCTGCCTACCGCTAGTACTCCGTATATCCTGTATATTTATGGTAGCCCACAACTTATCCATATGCAGGTTATGTTATCGTGCTGCCAAACCTCTAATCATAGCGTCATAGGTTTAGCATTGCCATTTAGTAATCGAAATGTTAAATCTATCTAGGCTGCTAGATATAGTAGATACGACGTGCCTCTGCCTGCGACTTTTGTTAGAGGAAGGGGATTATAATTTACTTAAGTACTTATGGTGTAGGGAGGAGGGTGGTTAGGATTTCGTGGCGGATGTCATGTCGCGATCAGGAAATCGAGTGACCCAAAAGATATTTTTTATTTGACTCTCCGGCAGGTAATAATGCACAGCCGCTCCTTTCTGCAATGGTTCGTGTAACCTGTTGATGTTTTGCAGGGCTAATGGAAGTGTGTTTCTGATGAACTGCTGCCTACAAGTGGTATCATCGGTGGGTTTTTAGGATCAAACGTAAGAGCATCTTCACTCGTTGGGCGAACCCATGCTAAAATCTAGACCTTTTTTGGCTGGACGGAACTTGATTTCTGTCTGGGTACGCTTATTTTCCCACTCGCGTATCCCGGCGAGTTTTCGTGTTTGGCAAAAATTTAACAAATTTCAGCAAACTTTATGCGAACTTCGGGCGAATATGGTCGATATAGACGAACTTTGGGCGAAATAGACAAACTATGGGCGAACTTTGACGAAATTTGGGCGAATATGAGTGATACAGGGCGAATATGGTCTATATGGACGGACTTTGGACGAATATGGCGATATGAACGAACTTTGGGCGAATACGGACGAACTTTGGGCAAATATGGGCGATATGGACGAACTATGGCTGAATTTTAGGCGAAATTTGGGCGAATATGGACGATACGGACGAACTTTGGGCGTATATGACCGAATTTTGGGCGAATATGGTCTATACTCCCTCTGTTTCAAATTACTCCGCCGGCGCGCTTATGTAGGTGGGCTAGTACTTCCTCATTTTTTCATTAAAAAAAATCCTGTGATTTTTGAAATAGATAGTATGAAATATGTACTACGTATACCAAAAATCCTAGAAATTTTTCGATGAAAAATGAGAGAGTACTAGTCCACCTAGGTAAGCGTGCGCGCGGAGTATTTTGAAACAGAGGGAGTATGAACGAACTTTGGACGAATATGGCGATATGAACGAACGAACTTTGGGCAATATGGACGAATATGGGCGAATTTAGACGAATGGCAAACTTTGGATGAATATGGGCGAATATATGCAGACTGGACGGGTCCACTCGCCGTATTCGCTTCGTCCGGCGTTTTCAGGGCGTATCTAGGATCCTAGGTATGGCCTGGGTAGTCCGGACCAAAGTTGCCCAAATCTGAACAACAACAGGTTCCTAGATACGGGAATGGACGAAATTTCGACGTCCGGATCTATTTTCGGCGTCCGGATCGTCGTCCTAGGTAGCCTAGTGGAGACGCTGTATCTGCTGCTGCGTAGTGCGGTGCTTTTCTACTTCTCATCAAAGCTTGCAAAAAAAAGTTTTTCTTTTCCATTTTTACCACTAGTACCGATGGATGGATGGAGTGATGACATGGTGACGGAAGTGTACCGGGAGCAGAAGCGTGGACAGTACGATGGCATGGGGACAGTACGGCCTCGGCCTCGGCCTCGCTTTTAGTGCCCCTCCATGCCAGGCGCAGATCAGGCATGACACGAATCTCCCGTCCTGTTCGATTGATGTTGCACATGTTTGCCACTCACCTCAGCTTGTATAGGCCCGGTGTGATCTCTGGGCAGGCCTACACTGCGTGAGTCAAACGGTGGTGTAATCACTTTCTCCTTAAAAACTATTCTTTCCGTCTAATTCTAGCTTGTTTCAAGTCAGATCTTTATTTTAAAAAACTCGTGCCAACATTTATGCTAAAAGTAGTATCATTAAATTCATTTTGAATTGAAGTCCCAAAATATGTCAATTTGTTATCACATATTTTTAGGGGACAATTTGATGTTATATATGTTGCTAATTTATTTAGGTTTATATGTGCTCTGTTTTATGTGGACAACCTATGTGTCTAATAAATTCTGAAATCTCAAGGTCCATGTACAACGAGAGCTCGTGAGCTACATGGGATATAAAGTTTCGTCTCATGTTATTTTATAAGATGAGTTGTTTCACTCTCGCTAAATTGTGACAACCTGTTTGTGCATGTCTGCAACGCGTGCCGATTGGTGGCTTGTACATGATTGATACGTATCTGGTTTATAGAGTCTTCCTCATCCGCGTGGTAGTTTGGTCGGCTCATCTTCCAGGCTATCTGAGAGAGATATAACAAATTATGGATGTCTCTTTACTCGTCTCTCTCTCTCTCTCTCTCTCTCTCTCTCTCTCTCTCTCTCTCTCTCTTTGTTCTTTTTGCTGCGTTGCTCTCTAGGCTTCTCCATCCTGGTGACTGCGTCGACAACCATTCGGGGGAGTAGGCCTCTAAGCCGCGTCCGTTGAGACGGGCGATAAGGTTTTCAGGGAGCATCTTGGCGCGACTGCTCACCTTCTTTCATCTACGTCTAAGCTTGCTGTGTGTCTTCTTCACGGATCCCGCTATCGACAACCTCAGCATCATCATGGCCAACTTCAACAACGAAGGAGATGTGGCGATGACCTTTCCGATTAACACATATGTGTTTCTCATCTTCTTGTTTGCACTTGGTTTTGGTTCATATACAAATCTGCTAGGAGTGCTTAGTACGATGCATGTGGTTAAGTTCAGAAGTGCATATATGATCTTGATTTTGGTAATTAATTTCACTCGAAAATTTCCTAATAGCCCAACACTTCATACAATATAGTTGGTCAATTTTTTTTTTTGACTTAGGACAATCCTAAAAGTAGACTTATTTGTGAACATGGGGAGCAGGAGCATATACAATGGTAGCCGCAACGTCGTAGACAATATATAAGGCATTCGATGATTATCTCATATCATAGTTCCTAACAAATTAATTAAATTTAGCAGAAAATTATGTTATTAAGGTACATGTCATACAAGTGAGGAAATAGTCTTCTCTTAATTCCTAATAGTCCCTTAGCAAAGAAAAGACAACGTTCGTTTTCTTAATTCTGTCATACTAACATGTTACGAATATTCCGTTGGCTCGTACATCTCTCTCTCTGGGGTGGAGCCATTCTGCAGGATCTTGTGGGGCTCGTACATTTCTAAGATAGATATGGTTATCCTGGCAAAAAGGAAAAAAAAAGGAGATAGATGTGGTTACCTTGTTTTTACTAGTAATCGGGCACGTGCACATGCACGTATTAAAAAATACATAATTTTTTTCATACATAAGAAATAAAAACCGATTTTACTCATTTTTCAAGCGAATAATAATTTGAGAAATAATATTCCATTGTGACAAGAAAACTTCATGATCCATTCCTTTCTCTATTACAAGGAAATATTATTTTTAATTATTCGTACACCCTACTTCAGCATACCAAAATCCAGGTGTCTGATAGATGAAAAAAGAAAATCCAATCCCATGTAGTAGAAAATGAAACAAATCCCAGTCAATTATTCATCACTCAAAAGAAAAAAGTTTCATAGTAAGAAATCCAGTAAATGAATATTTATTATTTTGCTTACCTTATACCAACAACTCTCTTATAATCCTTTTTGAGAGCCTCTACAACAGGTAGCAGCAATCAGCAACAAGATAAACTTGCAACTACATGTATTCCACGGCCTAATAATATATATTATTGCCTAGCAAAACAAGTCATTGCAATGTAGTCATCCTTGGTTAGTGAACCCAATAACTGCTTGAAGAAAGAACCATCGCACATGTTCAAAATTTAGACAAACCAGAAGTAAAATAGAAATCTCAAGTTTGTTGCTGATTGCATCGAATACGTACTATCGAAAGTATGACCGGGGACCATGGTGGATTAAAAAAACACTTCGTGTTTTCTATCTCTAAATCTTTATCAAACACGCGAAAGGAAAAAAAACAGATTCAAGTGAATTTTGATGGATCAGACTGCACTTGCTCTCTTAGATAACAGTAGTATGTCTTGCTACTGATTACTCTCACGTCTCCAAAATAATGTGGCATGTTAAATGTGAAAAATATGACCGCACCAAAATGATTAAATAAGAATATACAAGCATACATTAGTCAGCCTAATCTATCTTGGAACAATGTAATACCGTGAGCAACAACAAGAATCAGGTCTGAGTATGCTTGAGCTGCATATGTGTAGCATATGGAGGCCAAGGCAAGAGGAGCAGCATAAATTCTAGAAATAGAATGCATAAATTAGCAATGTGCATGTTCCAGAAGTTTTCACAACAGCCAAAATTCGATGTACTTGTAGGCTTGCAGCTATCGACTAACATGATCTTCTCACCATCTAGAAAGTGAATAAAGGAATACCTGCTTGTGTGGTGTGTGCGGCTGGTGGCTGGCGTTTGGCGTGGTGTGTGCAGGGGCAGCGGCGCGGGCGGGCGCCGGGGGTGGTGTGTGCAGCTGGCGGTTGGCGGCGGCGTGGTGTATGCGGGTGCGGCGTCATAGCTGGGTGCTGGGCCATGGTGTGTGCGGCTGGCGGCGACGCACTCAGGGGAGGCTGGAGGCGGGGCAGGGGAGGCTGGAGGCGGGGCAGAAGAGGTCGGCGGCGCACGCGGGGGCGGGGCAGTCTGGCGGCGGCGCACTCGGGGGAGGCTGGAGGTGGGGCAGAAGGGATCAGCGGTGCACGCGGAGGCGGGGCAGTCTGGCGGCGGCGGCTCTCAACTGCACAAGGACGTGCGTTGGAAAAAAAAGAAAATGGGTTGGGGGACTCTCATCGCGAGATTGTCCGCCCGGGTGATGAGCCCCGATAAAGACGGGGCTAATTTTACGTGTCCGATAGTTGTATCCTACGGTCTAAATAGCTGGAATTAGATCCTTTGGGTCTTTTAATATTAGTCTAGATGTTGCTACCAGAATAATCACATCGATCAGATTGATCCCGAGTTCCTCCCATCCAACGGGCAGCGGCCGACCGGGCATTTCCTCTTTTCTGCTGGAGCTCTTCCTCAGCTTGTACTAGCGCGTCCAGTCTGATCAGTCTGCTCGTGCCACCAATGGGGGCCCTCCCTTCTCACCGTCGTTTTCCTATGCGGTTTTGGCCGTCCTCCCGCCTCGCAGGAATCATTGCGATCGACATTTCACCCGATGGACTGACTCCACCTCCAGAGGCCAGAGTGATTACTGCCATCGACCCCGCTCCAAATCGACGCTTCTCCCAGGCCAGGTCCCATCGTCATCTTTCAGCCATCCGTTGGCTGGCCAATGCGTGCAACGCAAAATGAACAACCACGCACGTGTAGAAAATTATACGGGCGCGGAATGCAAAACACCTCACGTGCTTCCGAGTAGATAGCTAATCACAAAGAGAAACAAGGGGAGATGGTGTACCACACTAGAGCACCGTTCCTGTAGCGTCTTATCACTAGCATGTGTTAAGTGCGACCGTACGTGGAACGCACGCACCACCCAGACCGCTTCTGCCAAACCGGGCCTCGGTACTGCCATTCCCAAACGAGTACTGTAGACGCCACCGCACGCCCCGAGGCGCCGAGCCGAACCCACGAACCGAGGCCGATCCATTCGCGGCGTGGCCGCGGGAGATCTCGTCCCGTGGCCCCGTGTGCTTCTCCTCTCCCCTGCCCCGGCGACGCGGGCGCGATCCCCGAAAGTAGCGCCAGTTGCCACACCCGGCACGAGACTCCGCCACTCGCCCAGTCAGTCGTCGAGCCTCACTGCCCATCTCCACCCACTCCCTCGCTGGCTCTTCTCTTCTGTTCCTCCTTCCCGTGAATTCCTGCAGCCTCCAACCGAAAAGGCCTAATCTCCGAACCATACACCGCCATAATCACTCCTTCGCAGACGGACTGCCCTGCCCAGATGGCGTAGCGCAACCGCGCAAGGGATTCATTCAGCACTTCTCTCGCACCTCAATCCCGGTGCCGCCGCTCGTGCCTACGTGCCGCAACCGCAATGCCGGTGCCCGACCGTGCCGCCGCCGCCGCCGCCGCGGGGGGCGGCGGGCACCTCCGCGGCCACGCGCACCTCACCAACTGCATCCACCTGCGCCACCACCACGCGCACGGGGCAGCGTCGTCCTCGGGCCGGAGGCGGAGCCCCACGTCCGCGGCGCTCATGCGCGACCTCCTCGCGCTCCAACGCTCGCGCCCGCTCCGAGACCCGTCCACGCGCCGCTCCGTCGAGTCCGCCAAGGTGGCCGCCGACCCCGACCCCTACACCGACGACGACGACAACGCCGTCCTCCCCGCCAAGTCCCGACGCAGCGCCACGGCGCTCAAGACGCTGCTCGACCAGCTCTCCGAGAACCCCCACCCCAAGACAACAGCCAGACGCCCCCGCCGCCGCTTCAAGCGCGGGACGGGCCGCCGCGCCGGCACCACCGCCAGTAGCAAGGCCCCAGATCGCATCCTTGCCGCGCTCTCCGCCAACTCCAGCTCCCAGGAGGCCGTCTGCGGCAACAGGCGCCTCTTCCGCGACGGCGGCGAGGAGCAGCCGCTACGGCGGCGTGTCTCGCAGGAGGACGACTCGCGCAACGTCTGCGGCATTCCGTGGAACTGGTCGCGCCTCCACCACCGCGGCAAGTCCATCCTCGACCTGGCCGGCCGGAGCCTCTCCTGCGGCCTCTCCGACCCCAAGTCAGCGGCGGGGCGCGAATCTGAAGCCGCCGCCTCCGCCTCCCGCGCGCACCTCAGCGGCCCGCATTCTCTTTTCCCGGTCAAGTCCGAGAGGCTGGCTTCCTCGACCAGCTCCGACTCCGACGCCCTGCCTCTGCTCGTCGAGGCGGCCACCTCCGGCGCGCGCAATGGCGTTGGCGGCAGGGCTGGGAGCTGCTACTCCGGGGAGCTCGGGATATTCTCAAACCAGAGCAGCCGGATGGATTCCGACCTCAGGTCAGTGGCGCGCTCTGGGCAGAATTCACGGGGCTCTCACCCGAGCCGCGCCCGGCACCGGAGCTTGACGCAGAAGTTTGCGCCCAGGACGTTCAAGGACGTGGTTGGGCAGAGCCTGGTGGTGCAGGCGCTATCCAACGCCGTCCTGAGGAGGAAGGTTGGGTTGGTGTACGTCTTCTACGGGCCGCACGGTACAGGGAAGACGTCGTGCGCGCGCGTCTTCGCCAAGGCGCTTAACTGCCACTCCGCCGAGCACCCGCGGCCCTGCGACTCGTGCGCTTCTTGCGTCGCGCACAATGTTGGCAAGAGCAGGAGCGTCATGGAGATTGGGCCCGTAGGCAACATCGACATGGATGGAATCGTGGATGTCCTTGACAATGTGATGGTTTCGCTGGCACCGTCACACTATAGGGTGTTTATATTTGATGACTGCGACACATTGCCAGCCGACACTTGGAGCATCATCTCGAAAGTGATTGACCGGGCACCTCGCCGTGTCGTGTTTATCCTTGTCGGTCCCGACCTCGACCTTCCTCATATCATCCTGTCGAGATGCCAGAAGTTCTTTTTCCCCAAGTTGAAGGAGTGTGACATCGTCAACACACTGCAGTGGATTTCCACCAGTGAAAGCCTAGATGTTGATAGGGATGCAATGAGGTTAATTGCATCCCGTTCAGATGGATCTTTGAGAGATGCGGAGATGACTCTTGATCAGCTCAGTTTGCTGGGGCAGAGGATTTCTCTGTCTCTTGTCCAAGAACTCGTAAGATATCACACAAACATCTTTATATCAGCAACATTTTCATTTTGAAAAATCAAACTACATATTGTAGTTTCAGTGCCTAGTTTAATTATGGTTTGAATAGAAGGTATCAAGTAGAAGTAATGATTTTATTTGGTCATTGCTAGTTTTGTTTAATCCTGTAATCTCTCCAGAAGTTATTTTGACCTGATGTGGTAACTTTAGCTGACCCGTATAATTTAATTAGCACATAATTGGAACAATCGGCACGGCCACTAAATGTTTTAGAAAAAACTATTTACATCTAAAATACCAAATAAATATCATTCGATATATCATGAAATATATTTTCATATTATAGTTTTATAGTTGGTGATTTTTTTTCTATAAACTTCATCAAATTTACAATGTTTGACTTTGGACAAAATTAGACACCTTTCTTTCAGAAACAGAGGGAGTACCTCTTTCATATGAATTTATGAATTTTCTATTCTTTGCTGACAAGTGGTTTCAAGTTTAGTGCCAAGAATTCTTTTAAGGAAGCCATTCATTTAAAGCCCCTAAAATTATAATTTTATTTCAGTCCATGCTACTCATTTGCAATTCTTGTTTGTGGCAACATTATAACTTAGCTGCTTGTTTATGTCACAGGTTGGTTTGGTATCTGATGATAAGCTGGTTGATCTGCTTGATTTGGCACTATCTGCTGATACTGTGAACACAGTGAAGACGTTACGGGACATGACAGAAACCGGAGTTGAGCCTTTGGCGCTGATGTCTCAGCTTGCCACAATAATTACTGATATCCTGGCTGGTTCCTATATATTCGCAAGAGAAAGACTACGAAGAAAGTTCTTTAAACGTCCAACCTGTAAGCAACTTCTAATTCAATCATTGATAGTTCAAAACAAATACTATACACTAATTTATCCTGTCTATCTCTGGTAAGATTATGATGTACTCATCGGGTTGACCTGCTTTTCCTTTCCGTTCTCTTACAGTATATATTTTGCAGCTGCATAATGTACTATTCTGGTATTACTAATTTCAGTGTCAAAAAACGATATGGAGAAACTACGTCAGGCCTTGAAAACACTATCAGAAGCTGAAAAGCAGTTGAGGGTTTCTAATGACAAGGCAACATGGCTTACAGCTGCTCTGCTTCAGCTTGCTCCTGATAAGCAGTATATGCTGTCAAGTTCATCAACAAGCTCAAGTTTGAACCACGGTGTATTGCCTGGTTCTTTTCCTGATAAGGATGTAGCATGGCACTCGGCTATTGAGCATAATGGTAATGTAGCAAGCACTTCTTATGGGGAAAAGAGAACCATTGAACATACATCACATCGAAGTGGTTTGTTAGCCAGTGCTGGCAAAGCAAATGAGCGAGCTAAACATAGCAAAACTGAAAACGAAATGATCTGGCAAGCTGTGCTTGAGAGTATTCAGTCAGATACACTGAGAAAAATGATGGCCAAAGAAGGAAAGCTAAAGTCCGTCAGCCTAGGCACTGGTAAGATTCAGTCTGATGGCATCCATTTAATTCTTTGTGTGATCTACATCATGTCATAAGTTTTTGAGCAGCTTTTACCCGAAGGCATTTTTCTTTCTCTTTTGTGTTGACAAGATAATCATTCAATAGGATATGTACCAATTTCTTTTATGAACCAGCATCAGTTCCTCACGTAATTCTTGGCACTTTGTCACTTTGTCTAAGTCAGTCGCAATGCTCATGGGTAACTCGCATCTAGGCTAAGTAACTATATTTTCTCTAAAAAAATTATACAACTTTGTTCTCTGTTTGATGAAATCCTTTGGATTATAGATACACATTACAATTTTCTTGATGTCATAAAGCATACATGGGGAAGTAGCAATCTATGAAAGAAATCGTAGCTAAGCTGATAACCTCACCATCTTGTAGTGAGGTGGAAGTAGGTCAGCCCATTGGACCACTTCACTCAGTTAAAATTTCACTTTCATATCAATTGGGTATCTACCTTATATTTACAAATGAATGAGTTTATGTCAACCAAATGACTAGGATGGACCAATTAAAAAAATGGTTTGTCCTGGCCAGCCTAATCCACTTGCTTCGCAACTTGTAGTTGTACTATGTTGAATTATTATTTCCTTGCGCAAACATGTTAATCTAAACTGCTTTTAACAACAGTTATAAGTAGCTATGACATAGAGTTGATACACTTGTATGGTCTGTCTTGGTATATTAATTGTGATGCAATGTTAGCCTATTTTTCTACCAGATCGTTTTTAACATCAGTTTGTTTTCTTCCTACAGCACCGACAGTGCAGCTGACATTCAGCTCACGTGTAAATAAGTCCAAAGCTGAAAACTTCAGGGGACAAATTCTGCAGGCATTTGAGTCTGTTCTTCATTCTGCTACAATACTTGAAATCCGATATGAATCAGAAAACGATGCGAGAGCAGGTCATGATCCATCTATGTTTACTTACCGGGAGAATGACTCCCCCAACATCACACTAAGGAGGTCCTTCTCTAAACATAGCCCGCTTTCTTCTGGAGGTGAACAAAATCTCATCAGGAGGCTTAAAAAAGACAGACCTGTGAAGGGATCTAGCTGTACTAAAACCAGATGGATGCAATGTGATCCCCATATATTAACAGAAGGCGAGATCATTGAAGTCGGTCCTTCTCATATGCATCGTCATGCTGAAACATATAATGGTGTTTGTGATATAAATGAAAGAAAAAAGGATAATATATGGGAACAGGCTTTGTCATCATCAAACCAAGACGGCGTGATTAATCAAGGAGGAAGAAATGGAAATAAACAGCGTCGACAGAACAGCATAGTAAAAGGAAAGGTATCTCTTGCTCATGTTATTAGTAAGGCAGAGGCTTGTTCTCAAGGAGGAGGCTGGTCTAGACGAAAAGCTCTGTCAATTGCAGAAAAGCTGGAGAAAGAGAATTTGTAAGTAACATGTTCTTGTGATCAAATCATCCTGCCCAAATAGCCTAAAATATAGGAGTTGCACTTCAGCATTTGCATCTAAGAAATTAATACATGCCACTTCATGATGGCTCTTTTACTCCATTTGTGTTATAAAGACCAATGGCATCAAATGAAGATGTCTTCTTTTAGGATACGCAAAGATCTTGCGTGTTCCTTGAAAAAAATTAATACGGAAATGGTAATATCACACAGTAATAATTACTAGAAACTAGTAAGGCTGTGAGGCATGGCAACGAAGAGCAATCAATACTTTATATCAGCAGGAATTGTGACTTCATAGGAGCATTAAATAATCATTTTTGTAACAACATAACATGCCAGTCAAATTTACTATGTTTAAATTCATTTTGCCAATTCAGCTTTAGGATTTGTACTGCTCAGAATATGATATTTAATTATGATATTGTTTGTGCACAGGAGATTAGAGCCTAGATCAAATACTTTATATCAGCAGGAATTGTGACTTCATAGGAGCATTAAATAATCATTTTTGTAACAACATAACATGCCAGTTAAATTTACTATGTTTAAATTCATTTTGCCAATTCAGCTTTAGGATTTGTACTGCTCAGAATATGATATTTAATTATGATATTGTTTGTGCACAGGAGATTAGAGCCTAGATCAAGGAGTATACTTTGTTGGAGAACTTCAAAGACTCGACGGAAGGTAATCTCTCATATTCGAGTTTTGTTGGAAACTACTCCCTCCGTTTAGAAATATAAGATGTTTTAGGTTTGTGAAACAAATGTATCTAGACACCTTTTAGTGTGTAGGTTCAAATGAATCTACACACTAAAAGATGTCTAGATACATTAGCTTCACAAATCTAAAACATCTTATATTTCCAAACGGAGGGAGTATGTGTCAGTAAAAAGTCTGTACCGTATTGCTAATGAATCTTCTACAATAATGTCTGGCAACTCGAGAAAACACGCTATTGCTCTTATTGCTTATGGACCCAAACCTGGGTGATCTATCCATGACCAGGATTGCTTATTCTGCTTTTCCTGGTACCGGTATAGATAGATCATTGCTTTTCCCGGTGTAGATTTTCAAGTTAGCATTAGCACTGTGGATACTAGAGCACTCAACATGGTGTTCGCACACCGGTTATGTGTGTGACCAATTGGCGTTAGAGTTTGTTAACTCGTATACACCAATGAGTCCCCAAAAAAAGTCAGCACCAATGGGTCTTGAATACAAGTAGGAATGTTAACCTGTATAGCAGTTTTCCGAATGCATCTTATTGCTCAGACATAAAATATTTTAGGGAAGCAAAATTAAAGGGCACATTCACCCCAACATATGTCGTGCCAAAACTTGAAGGCTGTACTGCTAACAACCTGTAAATCCACCTCTGCAGTAAAGAAATGTTTCCGACTCTCATATACTCATATCAGTGAAGCCTGTATTTAAAATACTCGTGCTTTTGTGGAACTATACAAACAATCCATCATTACCTTGGTTCTTTCTGCAATAGATATGAATCTGCATAACCTTAAACATATAAGTGGGCCCCCTTTTGAGCTGACCTTTGCCTAACTGGATATAGTGCTCTCCTTTGGTTACACGTTAAAGAATATAGATCTTCTATCGAGTAGAATAGTTTTATGACGAAATCTACTAAAGAACAGTAACATCCACATAGTGCCAAAGGAGGAACTAGTACCTTGTCAGATAGAATTTTCCTCTTGCATTCTTGTGGGATTTTACATATGTTTGGAATGGCTGTAGATTTTCAAGTTAGCATTAGCACTATGGATACTAGAGCACTCAACACGGTGTTCGCACACCTGTTATGTGTGTGACCAATTGGCGTTAGAGTTTGTGAACACTGTTCAAATTACAGTTCTTGCTCCAATGCTTGTCTATGATATGTGTTTGTCAATGCTAATCCATTAATTTTTCCACAGCTCTCGTCATTTAGGGTCAGGACTGGTGGAAGGTCACAAGCTGTATCACGGCTTATTTTGTGTGGAAGATGCATTTCCACAAAATCTCCAAGATAAAACTTGGTCCAGAAGTAGTTTTACAGTTACACGCATTTGATTTAGCATCCTTAATTTATTCACTATGTACCTTGTAGGTTCTAGCTGTGTCAATTTTTAGGTTCTCTAATCTGTATATTGTTTGGCATGTAAAAGAACAGTAGAAATGACATAGCAATTTTTTCTGTTGTTAAATATGCTTTGTAATTCTTTTTGAAGGCCACCAAAGTCTGTACTGAGGCCTCGGTAATAAATGGAATATTTGATCAGGCGTATAGTCCATACGTTGTTCTGAGCTATTTTCCTTGCTTTAAAGATAATATTAATCACAGAAGAGGGAATATTATCACATAGTATTAAAGATGGTGGAACCAAATTTGATCTTCATTATATTCTTCCTTAGTCCTAGTGAATCCTAAAACTTGCATTTGAAGTGTAAATTTCCATAACATAACTCATGTTTCTCTTTGAAAATTGCACTTACAACACTGTATTCAGAGGCGCGCACCAATTTGTCTTGTCATACTTTTTGAAAATTGCACTTACAACACTGTATTCAGAGGCGTGCACCAATTTGTCTTCGTCACACAAGTGAAGCTGATACATTTGTATGATCTAAGTTACAACACTTTCTAAATTAGGGTTGCATGCTCATACATGTTTTGACAACTGTAATCTCTCCATCGACTGTATCCATATTGCTAATGAATCTTCTGCAACTATGTCTGTCAACTCGAGAAAGCACCACCAGTATTGCCCAAGAAGCAACCATCATCACATATAAGATGAAACGAACTCCTTCAGATTCCCCTCTGTTGAAGTTGAATGAATCTGAAGAATAAGACGAGCAGATCTTTTGTTACAGAGTCACAATGCCTTTTCAGATCCTTCCGTGTTAAAGTTGAATGATTCTAAACAATAAGCGGAGCAGACAATCAGCTATCACCCATTATGTCAACTAGCTTAATACCCATGTGTTGCTACCGGATAATAACTAAAATACGCATGAAGGCATTGTTTAACTTTGTGCTTGTGTGATGTTCGACAACATCATGACTGTTTTTCTCAATTTCCTTCTATAAGGCAAGGAATCAGTAAAAAATCTCTCTATACCTTGATTGATCATTACCATGATTTTCTCGACCATTAACTTGTTGGGTGGTCGAGAAAAGAAATATTGTTATTTTGCACCATTTAATTAATTAGCTTTGATTTTTGTTCCATTGACTCAACTGAAACGCCTATGTCTCAAAGAAAAAACCCAATAAGTCTATACTTGTTATGGCCTCCATTATGATGTGAAAATTTGAAACAAAAATAATAACAGTAATATGAAACCGAACTTGACATAATAAGCATGCATGCAGCTTTCCATTGTATAAGGTAAGCAATGATGCTCACTGTTCAATAAAAAAGAGTAATAGAAACTAAAACTTACATTAATTAGCATGCATGCAACTTTTCTTTGTAAACATGGAAAATTTTAAACAAAATCTTATCAGTTCTAACACAGGTTTCGTTTTGGAAAGCAAGATTTGTTCGTTGATTTGACTTAGTTGTTAAGAAAGGCACATACATCTGGTTTGTGAGGAGGGCAGGGGAGGAGGTACGGATGAACCACCACCAACTCCCCATTAATTGTAAAGACTGTTTGGCAGGAAATTTAACATAGAAAGCAACAATGTATGAAATGATGCGTCTGGCACCCAACAGAAGTTCAGTTGATGGCAACAAATGCCGAAAATCAAACTCTACATATATGTGGGTGTCACAGGCTTATCCTGGACATCCAATCTGCTTTGAGATTCATGTGGCCTCTTTTTGCACATTGCAGAAAACACCCTGAGCTATTTATGTTTAGCGGCAAAAACTAACCTGAAGATGAGAAGTAGAAATTCATTTGTTCATTGTGGTCGACAAATAAAAGTTCCAAAAAATGGAACAGGATGACATGAAGGCAACACGAGCAGACAAAGGAACCATCCTGGCATTAAGATTGAAGATTAGCACAAGAACAAGGTTAAAGAACTAACTAAACTAGAAACTTAACACAATTTAGACTATTATTAGAAAATGCTGAGCTAAGAATTAAAAGTAAAGCTAGAAGATAAGGGACTATACCCAAAGTTAACAATTGATACCGGAATCCAAAATTTAAACCCTGCAATATCAGAACAAAGTGAAGTGACATACTATAACGCCAGTTGTTTTTGTTCAAGTACAATATCAAGAATATGCTCAAGCATAATTACCATTAAGAAGAGTGGGAAGGGCATCGTTCCGATATTTAGACGGCAATTCTGACAATTTCCCTAACCATAAGTTGTTCCAGGCAAAAATTACAGCAATAACACAAGGACCAAGAGCAATCTGGTTCAGCACAACCTGGAATGACAACATCATAAACAGATATAATGTATTAATGTGGAAAGAACAGTCCAATGCATTAAGTTTACATGGGAGGATGCAAACTGCACCTTAGTGGACAGAGTCGCCAATGTTTGGTTGGGCATGCACCGATCAAGGAACTGATACCATGCATATGAGCCCGGCCCATAGAGAAGAAATCCATAAGATGCTATACGAAGCGAACGAAGCAAATCATGGTTCAGCAATAGGTCTGGTATGAGAGCCTGCAAGGAAGACTTCAGCAGGCATCAGAATTCACAACATAGAGTATTAGAGTGTCCAAGTTTACACGAAGCAAAGCATCCAAGATCACATAACGGCAGCGCATTATGATTCAGCTAAGTGTGGCACCTGGCACGGTGGTGCAGGATTATACTCACTCTAGGCAGACTGCAGATTTGGACCTTACATCGAAAGTGTGGCAGCACGCCAGCCACTGCTTCAGGTTTCAGTTGTTTGGAACAATTACAGAACTCCGTCATCATGATTTTCTTCGAAGTCATAGGAATTCCATATAGATCACGATTTCGAAAGGGAAATGGCACGAAGAACAGAGGAATGACCTTGGTGTCGGGTTCCGGACCGCGGCTTCGGCGGTCGACGATGCGGCGGTGGACCTGCGCCATTGTGTCTCCGGTGAGGGTGAGACATGCGGCGGTCACGGCCTGCTTGAATGGGAAGTCGAGGGGCCAGCCACTGCTTTGGCCGACGGATTCCGACGACGATGAGAGCGGCTCCCGCGGGGGTCCGCGGCGGCGGCCGCGAGCGTCTTGGTTGCGGCGGCCGCGGCGGCGCGAGTCGTTCTTTCGGCGGAGAGACGGGAGGTTCCACCACCACTCGCCGCCGCTTCCAATGGCTTTCATCTTTATTAGGCGGTGGCGGCGGCGGCGGCGGCAGGGGCGCGGAGTGTTCTGAGGCGTGCGACAGTGTGGGGGCAGCTTTCTGTAGATGGAGCATGAGGAGGGTATTCACCAAAAAGGTTTTGTGGCTCCGAATCGTCTAGCCGTTGTCCCTGCAAATGGGCCCGGACAGCGTAAGCGAGGAGATATTTTCTCGGGGGCAAACGAACCCGTGTCTGAAAATGTTTGATTTGTGAAAGTTTGGGCCGAACAAGCCGGAATCTGGTCACCGTCAAGCTTGGTTCACTCGGTCCAATTTGGGCCACCGTAGATAACGTGGAGAAGAAAGTCTCGTGCAAGCTTAGAGCACCACCGCTAGCATTTTCAAGAGATCGTTTACATTTTTTTATTTTTTTTGTTTTTCATTCAAATTTATACAAAACGGCTTAGTAGCGTTTTTCAGGACGCGTTCCCAAGCCGAATTTAGCGTCGTTTTCGTCGGAATGCCGGATGAAACGATTCGCCGATCCTCGCGTTCAACGTGTCTCCTCTCTTCCCCATCTCTCTCTACTCCTCGCGCCGCCTCCCTCTGCCTCTCTGCAGCAAGCGCGCCTCCATCCCCGGCGCCGCCCTCCCTTTGCCTCTACAGCAAGTGTGCCCTGCTACCTGTCCGCACCACTCGCCAAGCTCTGAGCGCCATCGGCCTCGCCCCCTAGCCATGGTGTCGCACCGGAGCTTTGCCCCAGCCTCCCTGGCCTCCCGCGACCTCGCCCCGAGTGTGCCCGCTGCCAATCGAGCTCCGTGTCACCCCAGTCGAGCTCCGTGTCGCCCCAGTCGAGCTCCGCGCCGTCTCAATCGAGTTCTGCGCCACCAACCACTAATTGAGCTCCGCGCCGCCCCAATCGAGCTTCGTGCCACACCAATCGAGCTCCCGCGGTCGTATGCTCCTACGCGTGTCTTGCTCGGCCACCTGCTCGGTCTCGTCGTCGTCAAGGCGAGCCGCGAAGCTGGGAACATGACTGGGAAAGTTCCATTCCCAGGACAAAAAAACATCCATCCGAAGCAAAATTTGTCCTAGGAATGCCTCGACGAGTGGAGATGCTCTTACGCGTAAGATCATTTTGTACCAACAAAAAACTGCTCCGTCCTCCTCCTCCCGTACGAGAGGCGACGGCGACCAAAAATCCCCCAATCTCTACCGGCCATAGCGTGAGTCCCCTCTCCCTCCATGTCTCTCTGGTGGCAGGAGGGAGTAGACCTCGTTCCTCTGTTCTGTAGTTAGGGTTAGGGTCTTTTTGATGTTGTGTATCGTTGGGATGGCAGAAGCGTCGCACGAACAAATAAATCTGTCTCAACTCTTCTCCCACACCGACAACGACCTTCACAATGGCGTCTCGGAGTTGACGGAAACGTGTGCTTGTCGAAGCTATAGATCGGCAGCTTGGTATTCTCGCGGATCTTCAGATCTAGCGAGATCTACATCTCGACGTGTCGCTGTCATTTGTCGTTATCCACGGCGGTGCTAGGGCCAGGTCGAGGTGGATGCTCTGCAGAAAGGATGCTGGTCCAAAGGTGGTGGATTTGCCATTATTCCTCAACTTCATCGATGGTGCGTCGGATCTAGGTTCAAGGTAGCACGGGACGTCCCTCGATCGACGTGCCATAGCAACATGTGCCTTGCTGCTTGCAGTGGGCCTGTTCATTGACGCACAAAGTCTCGTTGGTGATGGTGCTCCCTTGGATCCGGCAATGGTGGAGGATTGGTGTCTATTCCAGTGCATGTCTAGGCGGCGTTGGTGTTTGGTGACGGCCACTTGCTTTGCAAGTGCAGAAAACCCTAGGGGTAGTTCTCTACAAAGTTTTCAGGATATCTGTTTTCTCCTAGTTTGTCTATTAGTTTCCACGTTACTCATGTAACTTGATTTTTTATTAATGAAATACGTGGTTGCTCTAAAAAAAGGTCAGTCTGGGCCGCTTTATCAAACAATACCACGATATAAACAAGTATACGTGGAAGGGTAATAACTGGATTATCAATGCTCACACAACATGTGTTCTAACCGTACAAACAATACTACGCATATGTCGGCTCTGGTACCACTAAAGGGGTTCATAGCAGAAAACAAAAAAATTCATGACTAACGCACCACCCCTAATATCTATCTAGGAGTAATGTAGTATTGGATAGAGGTTTTGGTAACATACCCTTGTTGACCAAAAAAACTTAATGTGTGTGCGGAACATGGATGATGTAGTTGTACTCGTAGCCAACCTCAAGGTTGTAGAGCTCCTTGCAAGTCACCCTAGATCCTTACATGACGGTCCAGGTGTTTAAGGGAATATGCCCTAGAGACAAATGATAATTGACATATTTCATAAAGTTTATGATTAAGTTTTATATCATGATATAATTGTATTGATAAGAAAACGTCAATACACGTATAATATACAAACAACTAGTAGTTCCCAATAAAACTCTAGTCACTGGTTTATTGATCAACAGATGAGCAAAGGTTTCCTAATCATGTTGGTGCCTCAGCCCCAATTGACAATGGAGTCATTTTATTAGAGAATGAGATGGTGAATATACCTTATCTATAGCATCGTATCGCGATCATGTCATAGAGTTCAGGTTACAATGATTAGAAAACATGGTGACTCTTTCCTTAGACCGTGAGACCATAACTAATCACTATCTCCCAAGGTTACTTTGAAGGCACTTAATGTCACTCGGTGGAACGATGATCATAAAGGTGTTATTGGATATCCGGAGGAACAGATTGAGGCGTATGCGTCAAGAGCGGGATTTGTCCATTCGCGTGATGGAAGATACTCTAGGCCCACTCGGATAAGCTATATCCATAAGATGCGAAAACATGTGACTAGGTCATGAGGGATATCACTTATCAGATCGAGTAAAGAAGGTATTGTCGGTAACGAGGTTGAACCATGACATGGAGATATCATTCGATTAAGCCTCGGACAATACAGTATCGCAAAGATAAAATGAATAAGACATAGTGTTTATGGTCATCATGGGCATCCAGGTCCCCGTTGTTGATCATTGGTCAGAGAGGGGTCTTGACCATGTCTAAACTATTCTCGAACTGTTAGGTAGCACGCTTAAGGGCTTGATGAAGCTTAGAGATCATTAATGGCTTGTTCAGAATCACTAAAAAATGAGAAAAGAAAAACCAAGAAAAGTTCTGGGGAGATCCAAAAGTGTTCGAAGAAAGGATAAAGGACCGAAAAGGATTTTCTAATAAATGATAATTTAAATATATTTATTATAAATTAATATATTATAAATGAATATTTAAATAAAGATTTATAAAGGCGTCTTACTTATTAGGCAAAACCCGAAGGAATTTTATCTAAAAAAAAACGGACGAAAAAGACAAAAGAGAGGGCTGTTTTTGAAACAGCCCACGTCGGCGACGTATAGTACGCGCCGCACGGGGTGGCTGCCATTGCGCGCTGCGTGCCGCAGCTGCTACTGCTATTGTCAGGCCAAGGCAGGCCGGCCCACCCGGGATCCCCCACCACTGCTCGCCACGCGGGCGACGTGCGCAGGCGCGCGCTAGCAGGCCGGCCCATCCCGGGCCAGCGCTAGCCGCCGCCATAGCGATCTTCCTCGTGGGCCGCAGGCGCGCGGGCAGCCCACCCATTCGGCTGCTCCCATCGCTATTGTCGCCGCCTTCCTCCTGCTGGGCCACGCGCGGGTAGGCAGGTGACCCACCCGTCTGGCTGCTGGTTTGCCCCTTTTCCTTATTATTTTGTCCCACATGGGGCACCTAAGGTGGAGGGAGCCCCTCCCTCTGTCTATATAAAGGTGTGCCCATAGAAGGATTAAAACACACCAATTTACACCTGGAAATACATAAAAGGCCTGTGTTGCCTAACTCTTCTCTCTCTCTTGCGACCGTGGACCCTTTGCCAGGGCTATAAGAGCGAGGAGTTCTTCACTGCGGAGCAACATTGCGTTGCCGGATTTGGAGCCAGGAGATCTACTTCTGCAATCTTGGCTGGATCGGGGAGAAGCGGGAGACGTCATCAGGCACTGTACGTGTGTGACTCCCTCTGGCGGCACCGTGATATCGGTGCTAGGAGTTGTCAGAGCCGCAAGACTTCGTGACCTCGAGGTCAGCGTCAGGGCGTCTTCTTTAACCACATTCCTCGCAGTACATTAACCACGCTCGGTCTCAAAGGTATGAATACCGTATCTCTTCTCATTACTGCATTACTAGTAGATAGATCCTGGCATGAGGGTTTCCATCGTAGGATTTTTTTTGTTTTCTTCCCTCAAACCCCAATAGTGGTATTAGAGACGATCTATGCGCAGTACTTCTCGTACAAGTAGAACACACGAGTTGTAACTTGTGGGCGTCGATTTTATAATTGTTACCCTCCCACGTGTACTTATTTATATCGCGGTATTGATTGATGAAGCGGCCTGGACCGATCTTACGCGTACTCTTATGTGAGACTGGTTCCAAGCCGACATACGGCTTATTTTGTATAAGTGGCTAGCGAGTTTCTATCTCTCTTGCAATAGTTGATATAGCATTTACAAAGGAGGGCCCCGAAACGGGGTTAGTAGAGACAATTATTCAATCGGCGTTGTTTTTTAAGTTCATAGGTAAGAAACGGTTCTTGTGTGAAAGCCCGAGCAGCCACGTAAAACTTAAAAAAAGATAAAGTAGAAGCGTTGTGATGTGATATGGTTATAGTCAAGGTAAAGTAGTTTGCCTTCTGTTGCTAAGTCGTAGTAACAGTCATCATGATGGTGGGCTGGACATCGGAGGCGATGGAGCCATGGCGCAAGACCCGAAGGCGCCGTACCCGGGGCGCCGACACCCTGGCGTCGGATCCAAGGGGCCGAGATGGAGATCACAACGCGGACTGCAGAGACCATATCACATCGCACTTACATTTAATGTATGATTGTTGTGTGTATCTTGTTGTGTACTAAGTATTAGATACTCGACGGTAGCATTAATAAGATGATCCCTAAACAACTTAATTCTAATGATAGTGTTCCCCTTATGTGTGCACCACCAAGAAAGTTCTCCGGTATAAGGCAGGCCGTAACGATCGGGTGTCAGACATACATGCGTTCACATACAGTGGGTGTAAGCCATATTACACTGTAATACACACGAGTTAGAGTCGGTGAGCCTAGCATGTGCATACATGGCCGCAAAACACAAGATGATCGAAAGATCGAGCATGAGTCGCATGAATGATGTGATCGACGTGTAGCATCCACCTTTGCAGCTATGTTGCAGGTCGCGACGATCGGGGGTGATGTAGTGAATAAGGATCGTGTAATCACTAAGGCATTTTTAGGGATAATGTTTCTAGTGGAGTTATTTGAACTCATATTTTAATAAACTTAGTCTAAAGCCTTTGCAAATTTTAAATGTGGAATATGGCCGACCGCCAAGCCTATTTTAATGTTTCTGAGTGGGTAGCTGCATAGAAACTCAAGTTAGATGGATCCAAATTCGCAGATTGGCTAGTGCGTCTGAACTCTCTCCTTGCCAAGAATGATGTGGTAGGCTACATACGCTATGGTATGGATTTGGAGCTGCCAAAGGATGGTATAGAGACCCAACAACAGCAGATATACCGCTAATTTTGCCGTGACATGTCCCTGTTGATCCACTTGATCAGGGTTTACAGGATGGTTGACGAGCTGCACCCAGTCGTGGGTGATATTGACCCAAATGAGATGGTGGATATGCCGAGAGCACAGTTCGAAGGCCAAGTACGCCTGTGGAAGCATCAATTGGTTGGTGATTTTCTTGCCATTCAGATGGAAGAAAACACCTTCTTGGAGAGCCACCTGTTACACATACATGAGGATGGTTCATTTCGTGGATTATTGAATGGATGAGTCGTTTGCGATAGGGGAACTTCTACGATCGCTATGCCCTAGTTACCAGGAGTATGTCAGGGTTTGCATCAAGAGAGGTGACATGGAAACATTGGATTTCCATGAGTTCATATAGCCCTTGAGAAGCGTGAAGGTTGAACCTATTGTTGGAGAAGTCATCGACGGTGAAGGTATATATGATATACAGAAATTTATAAATGTTATAATCTTGCAAACACTTGTTGCAGTATCAAAGTATCTGATACTTGTTCTGTTTTATGAAAACAGGTCCTTCTGTATCAGAGTTGCTTGCGAGAGAGGAGGTGACGTTGCGTGTTGATGGCGAGCATTATGATGATGGCCTACGACACTCTCCCTCGAGACTTATCATTTAGTTTATAGTTTTTGAATAATTATTGTAATCCGTGGAATATGAAACTTTTTAGTGTGCCTTACATTTAGTGAGACAGTTATTCATACAAGTTTGTAACAAGTTAGTTGTTCTACTTTTATGAATGATTTCTATTTATGTTCATATGTTGTTTTGATTATGTTTGAATTATTCGAATTAAGAAACTAATTGATAATACATGAACATTTGTAAAATGCTTAATCGACATAAAGTGGGAAATACATCTGGCAATAAACCAAATAACACTAAGTAGCAATAGTAAAGACCATTGAATGGAAATGGCAAAACACTCAACTAGAATATAGTAAGCCGTCTAGAATTCGTGAATGCTTTTGGATTTATTTGATAAAACCAAAGAAATAACGAATAAGTCCTTGGAAACTTGTAAGAAAAATTTCATGACAAGAACCAAAGAAAGGCAAAACTAGTATTGCTAAAAGTTTGGTCCATTCTCGAGAAAGTGTGTTTCTCGACAATGGTGTTAATGGAATAAACTAAGACATGATGAAGGTCTGTGACCATGCATCGAAATTGTGAGAAGCATAACGAAATATGTTATGAGATGTGACTCTTCATGTTAAAAGAAAGGGGATCAATGATTGTGATCATTGTGGTTTTCAGTTATGCTTTTACATAAAGTAGTAGGATTCACAAATATGCCCCACACCTAGTGTGGAGATAAATGTGAACTGATTGTCACGTTATTGGAACAAGACATACCTACGAACTACAAGGAAGTTGATGGTAAACTAAAGTTTACAAGAAATCCTGAAATTAAAACTTCACTTGAGATTGGAAAGTAAAGTTATTACTGAATCTCATCAAGTAAAGTAGTTACTTGATATTTCTGGAGAACCGCTGGGTCATAAGAAATAAGTGGGAGTCTTAAAAGACAAAGCGCAATTTGTCAAGAAGTGTCTTGGGCAAATTCAAATGAATTTGATTTAGAAATGCTAAATGTCTGGTGAATCTTAGAATCTTGTAAAGGAAAGTCTCGAATTGATAGTTGATCAAGAGATTTCGAATTTGTTCGAAATGTCGAGAATATATGCAATGTCCATAAAGTTGAGTGGGAGCTAGAGAATATTCCTAGATTAATATGTGTATGACATATTGCTGAGTGGGAGTATTGTAAAGTTCGAACTCACATATGTAGTCGACACATTTTGAGTGGGAGCTTGACAAATTCATCTGTGTATGACACATTATGAACAAGGAGCAAAGAGCCAATAAATAAAATTTGATTTATGGGAGAATAGTTGAAAAGTATATACAACATTGAAATCTTGGAGATTGAAATATGTCCTATAGGATTATATTGAAATGAAATTCCTAAAGGAGATTCTAAAAAGGTTCAAAATATGAATTGATTAAGGAATAGTCCTAAATCATTCAAAGTTAGGAAAAACATTAAATAACAAGCATCGATGATTTGAAAGAAAGAATGGGATGTTCGCGCATCCACTATGTTTTGGACATAGGATTCTGGTTTTGAAATCATGATGATTACTTAACATAATCTGATCCATGTTCTTAGTAAGAAGAACAAGTTCATAAATGATTAAGTGTAAATCATTGAACGGTGAGTTGAGATTGTCCATAGTATCTAGTGAGATTTTAGACATGTTTCCAAATTTGTGAAGACAACATACAAAAAGTATAAAGTGTTATACTAGAGAGGTTATATGTTGATTTTAAGAAGATTGGAAATCTCTGCATTAAGGATTACCTAAGGCGTAGTTGAAGCATGGTGGCAAATATTCGAAATTGCACATAGTGCATTTTGAATTTGAAATCTACATTTATAACAAAATATATGAATACTACCATGTGTTGTGTAAATGTTGAAGCTTTGAGAAACTTTTATCACAGAGTGTGTTCCAATACTTAGTGCCCATGAAAAAGTCCCCAAGACCTATGTAAAGTCACTGCTAGTATCTGGAACCAAAGATCCCATTCTGGTGCCAAAACATTATACATGCACAAGAAGTTATCATATAGATGATAAAAGGTATTAGTGTCATAAAGGATGACATTAATAAGTTGCAAAGGATACATAAGAAATGAAATGTTCATTTCCTAGACTTAGAACTCTTTCATGAACAAGCATAATCAGAAGTGCCAAGTTGTATGGTATTGATGATTGAATAACAAATGGAGCTAGTTTATTTGTACACTAGTGCAAGTGGGACACGGAAAGGAGTATGTCCTAGAGACAAATTGTAATTGACATATTTCATAAAGTTTTTGATTAAGTTTTATATCATTATACAACTGTATTGATTATAAAACGTCAATACACATGTGATATACAAACAACTCGTAGTTTCCAGTGAAGCTCTAGCCACTGGTTCATTGGTCAACGGATGATCAAAGGTTTCCTGATCATGTTGGTGCCTCGGCCCCAATTGACAATGAAATAATTTCATTAGAGAATGAGATGGTGAACATACCCTATCTATAGCATCGTATCGCGATCATGTCACATAGTTGAGGTTACGATGATTAGGAAACATAGTGACTCTTTCCTTAAACTTTGAGACTATATCGAATCACTGATGGGGATATGCCGAGTGGGGTATACCCAGCAGGATGTTCCCTACTAGATCATACTCTCAGCGAGTGGGCCCGCAGGACAGCGACTGGACCACGACCCAAAAGGAATCCAGGCGTCTGGAAGTTGAAGGCCCAGAAGCATAGCTAGGCCCAGTCGGATTAGGTCAAAACCCTCCGAGTCCTTATCTAACTCGGTTGTAGATTTGTAAACCCTAGAGATATGAATCTATATAAACCTCCCTAGGGCACGCATAGCACTTACGTTCCATCATACACCCCATCGAATCATTGCCTAGCCGCCGAGCTCGCGCTTTGTAATCTCCCATCAATACAATCTAGCAGGAGTAGGTCTTTACCCTCTAGGGGCCGAACATGGGTAAACCCATGTGTCTTTGCCCTCATATCGCACCGCAGATGGTTTGCCTCCCTTGCCCCTCGTTCTACTACTCGCTGCCAATCGCAGCATATGCCATGACCATTCCCACGAGGTTACTTTGAAGGCACTTAACGTCACTCGGTGCAACGGTGATTATAAGGGTTTCATTGGGTATCCGAAGGAATAGGTTGAGGCGTATGCGTCAAGAGCGATATTTTTCCATCCGCGTGACAAAAGATACTCTAGGCCCACTCAGATAAGTTATATCCATAAGATTCGCAATATGTGACTAGGTCACAAGGGATATCACTTATCGGATCGAGTAAAGAAGGTATTTTCGGTAATGAGGTTAAACACTAACATGGAGATGTCATTTGATCAAGCCTCGGACAATACATTATCGCAGATACAAAATGAATAAGACATAGTGTTTATGGTTAAACGACAAATTTCATGGAATGCACAGGTGGTCATCATGGTCATCCAGGTCCCGCTATTGATCATTGGTCAGAGAGGAGTCTTGACCATGTCTGGAGTATTTTCGAACTATTGGGTAGAAAGCTTAAGGTATTGATGAAGCTTAGATATTATTAATGGCTTGTTCGGAATAACTGAAGAAATGAGAAGTGAGAGACCAGAAATGTTTTGGGAGATCCGAAGGTGTTCGAAGAAAGAACAAAGGAAAAAGGACCATAAAGGGTTTTCGGATAAATGTTGATTTAAATATTTTTTTTATATGTTGGTTATGAATTAATATATTATAAATGAATATTTAAATAAAGATTTATAAAGGCGTCTTACTTATTAGGCAAAACCCTGGAGGTATTTTACCTAAAAAGAAACGAACGAAAAGGCAAAAGAGAGGGATGCTTTTGAAACAACCCACGTGGGCGACGTATAGTACGCGTCGCACGGGTGGCTGCCACTGCGCGCTGCGTGCCGCAGTGATGGCTCAGTTGATGTGGAGTCTGTTGGGAACCCCAATAGCAAGGTGTGAAGCAACACTGTTGGGGATATGCTATATGGGTATCCTCATAGCATGTCTCTTATCCGACTAACCCGCGTGGCCCATAGTCGGTAGCATGGCCTATGGCCTGCTGGGCGGCCCAGTTAGGTGGATCCAGAAGGGAGGCCCATGCCGGATAAAGGAAGGCTACGGTGGAGTCACCAGCATACCCGGAGCCTTGGAGTACAAGATACACAAGACTAGTGATAGACGGTGTAGGACTCTGTAACCTGTCCGGCTAGGACTTTTCCCTGTAATCCTAGGACCTGGCGACTATATAAGTCGGGCCTATGGGAGCCTTTAGGGCACAATCTCATACAACCTCGCACAGCGAACCTATCTCTGTAACTCGGCGTATTGCCCTTATAGTGATTTATAGCAGGAGTAGGATTCCGCCACCATCGTGGGATCTGAACCTGGGTAAGCTGTGTTACCTTGTACCCGTCAACCGTCCGCCTTACCCCACGTCTCTAAACACGCACCGTGAGGACCTCTCCATGGCGTACTCGTCGGCAATACCACGACAGTTGGCGCCCACCGTGGGGCAAGAGGCGCTTCAGGCTCTTCAACGGGCAAGGACCAAGATCTTCGCGGGAATCGGCGAAACCGTAGCCATCGGCCGTGTTCTCTTCTCCGGAAATGTTTCGATCGTCCCCCCTGACGAGTTCTAGATCCCGGCGAAGACGAACCCTACGCGGTGTTCGATTGTTCCTATCGGAGATATCCACCTCTTCATCGGTGAAACTGACTCGGGCACTAGTTCCCTAGGAGTCGGAGGAGCATCAAGACCCGCACGGACCGCCTACGGGCAGGATACGTTCGCGGAAGGATCGATGTCGGATCTCTCCTCGGAGTTTGCCAGCAAAGATCAGAAATCATCAAGACCCGCACGGACCGCCTACGGGCAGGATACATTCGCGGAAGGATCGATGTCGGATCTCTCCTTGGAGTTTGCCGGCAAAGATCGGAGAAATTCAAGACCAACCCAAACCGCCCCTGTGCATGATATAAAGGTGGAAGATCACTGCAAGTCCGCCGGCTTTATCCGCGCGTCTGGACAACAGAGATCCAAGTTTGTCGGCGTGGTTACCATCTTCGATCTGGCGCGCTGCGTTCAGAGAGAGGGCGAAAACCCCCGTGATTACCTGGCCAGGTGGCTCCGTATACGAGCCGATCTGGCCCACTACCCCAATGATAATGCTATCTATCACTTTGTGGAAGGACTGGACCATGGCACGCTTCTCCGACACTCTCTAAGACGGTAACAGGCGTCAGGACGCCTTACCTTCGAAGGCATTGTGAACACCGTCAACAACTACGCGGAGGCCGAAGCGGCAGCTCAGACAGCGCTTGCGCTCATTGACGGAGCCCCTCCGATTCAGCCACCACCGCCACCGCCTCCGGCCGCCATCGTCGTAGCAGCAGCACCACCTCCAGTCATCGTCGAGGCCATTGCACCTCCACCGCCCGTCATCGAGGAAGTCCTGGCACCCTCCGACTCTGTCATTGACGCACTTTATGCTAATTTTAGTGCAAATTCAGAGGAGATAGACTTCAGTCCAGAGGAGCTAGACTCCGCTCTGCAAGAGATGGAGGAGGAGTACTCGCGCGATGAGCAAGCTAATAACACCGTCATGTCTCGAGGGGTGTTCGTCACCATTGGGACAGCGATGGATGAAGATCAACCCGGGCAAGCTCTGCCTACGACGCTGGAAAAGGGGAAGGGCCCACTAATTGCTGCTGACGATGATCGTGCAAAGGTCATGCCTCCTCCACCTAACCCAGTGCAGCAGCCGTAGGAACTCGGCACCGGTCCGAGCAACAACAACACCGCAAACTTGCCGCCTCCAGCATCCACGTCGGCAGCAGCCCATGTTACTCCAGCTGATAGAGTGATGTACGACAATCTCCTCGTCGAGCCACTAACCGTTGATCATATCCGGAACGTGACTCAGCTTGACGAGAAGCGCCAGCAGCTGCTGGAGGAGGCGCAAGCCATCGCGGAGCAAGGCGCTAAACTAGATCGAGATCTGGTCAATGCGCAGAAGTCCATAGAGAAAGCTAGAGCAATGGAGGCCAAGTACAAGACTCTGCTGCAGCAGTAGAAGGCTAAGAAGGCTCCAGCTCGCGTCATCAACGATCCTGGTGTACGGCGCAACCTAGGATGGGCACCCTCGAAGCCGGCACATGCCAAGCCATACATTGATAGTGAAGGCAAGCAGGTGATGCCCACCCCACTCCTTAACCTCGCCGTCGCCAAGACCCTTCTAGAGCAGGATAGATCGCTTGAGGCAGTAGAACAGGTCTATGACCTAGTGGCCAAGGCGGTAAAGCAGCAGGAAAAGGCCACCTCTCAGAGGCTTGAGTCTGACCCAGCGCTCTGCCGATCTAGCCAGTACAAACCACCAAGGGACAGATCTCCTCATGATGTCGGATCACAGACGGGTTCATCAGAACGAAGATGGAGAGATGCGCGCAACAGGAAGGATGCTATCCCTATATCCTCCGACCACGGAGAAAAAGCCCGACCTCGCCGCCCATCGCCACCGCCCGATCCCCCCAACGTCACGAAGATTACAAGACTCATCATCATACGGATATGCCCCCTCCAAAGCAGTGTGGTATCGTCATCCGCGACAACGCGACACAGACCCGTCATGATGATGAGCGCCACCAAGGACACAAGAGCAGGTCACACCACGACCCTCCGCGTCCGACAAGCAACCGTGACAGGCGTGAAGCATCACAGGAGGGTAACATCAAGAAGGCTAACCCACCGCCACCTCCGCCTCTGTCGCCGCCAAGCAGTCACCATGGAGGAAGAGGCCCGCGTCGTTCACGCAGCCCATCCCCTGTTGACAACAAGAAGAAGAACCCGGAGCCATACGATGCACGCTCGCGGATCGATAAGATCCACGAGGCTCGGGAAGGACCATGCCTGGGAACACGTTGCTTTGGACCTGCAATACGGTCCACAACTTACCCCAAAGGTTTCCGGATAGACAAGACCATCAAGCCCTATGACGGCACCGCCAAGCCCGCCACATGGTTGCAGGACTACGGCAACGCGGTGGAGATTGTCGGGGTAACCCCAACGTCGTCGTTAAGTACCTCCCGTTAATGTTGGCGGTTACGGCCCGTCAATGGATCGACGACTTGCCGGAGAAATCTATCTACAACTGGCTAGATATGCAAGAAGCATTCACCAAGAACTAAGAACTTTGAGGGTACATGCAAGCGTCCCTGCACTGTGGGCGATCTACAACGGTGCGTGCAAGAGAAAGACGAAACATCTCGCGCCTACCTCTCCCGCTGGCTGGACATGAAGAATTCCTGCGCAGGAGTGCACGCTCAGACCGCCATGGCCGCCTTCATTGATGGGTTAGAAAGGGGCACGTTACTCCAACATAAGCTAAAGCGCTTGCAGGACAATCTGAAGGGAATATGCCCTGAGAGGCAATAATAAAATGTTTATTATGTGTATTCCAAGTATATGATAGATGTTTATTTTGCATGCTATAATTTTATTAATACAGAAACGTTAATACATGTGTGTTTAATAAACAAACAGAAAGTTCCTAGTTATGCCTCCCTCATAAACTAGTTCGTTGATTAACAAGATGATCATGGTTTCCTGATCATAGACATTGGATGTTGTTAATAACGAGATCACAACATTAGTGTAATGGTGTGATGAACATTCATCCGAAGTATAGCATTACGATCAAAGTCATTGAGTTTATATTGCTATAAACAAACTACGAAGTAGTCCTAATCCTTAGACCATGAGATCATGCCAATCACTAACACCGGAAGAGTTTCTTGTTGACATCAAACGTCACTCCGTAACTGGGTGATTATAAAGATGGCTTCAAAGCTACTAAAGTGTTATGTTGAGAATCATGGATCAAGAGTGGAATTTATTCATCCCGATGACGGATAGATATGCTCTGGGCCCTCTCGGTGATATCACATTGGTTAGCTTGGAAGCAAGTGATTTGATCACTAGAATGTTATATCACGGGAACGAGAAAAGAGTGCATGTCAGTAACGAGATCAAACTAGGTATGGAGATACCGATGATCGAATCTCGGACATGTAATATATCGTGAAACAAAGGGATTAAGATACAAGCGTAAAAGGTTCCGACGATCACAGGAAAAGTCATCGTTGAATGTGTGGGAGTCAGTATGGATCTCCAGGTCCCGCTACTGATTATTGGTCGGAGAAGGGTCTCAATCATGTCCGCATTATTCGCGAACTATAGGGTGACACACTTAAGGGACACTGGCATCCAGTTGGAGCAAATGTTTCATGCTGAAAGAATAAACAAGCGCAGGAATTTATTTCACTAGATACCGAAACAGGCTTTCGGGTGAAATTGCATAAAGTGGTTATGCATGTGAAATGGAATTCTAGCAAGGGGTTATTTGTGAATATTTTTCATTAAAGTAATTGACAAAATTCTGAATAAAATAAAAGAGTTTTATTTAATGAGAGTTTGCATTAAATTTGGTGGAAATTTAATGGGAATTTGAGTGGACTTTTGAGTGGAGGGAATTTAAAGGAATTTTGTGAGTGGAGTGTCCACCCACATGAAGAGGGGAGGGCAATGGGGCAGCCCCCATGCGCCGGCCACCCCCTTGGGGTTCCCCCCTCCTCCTATAAAAGGAGCCCTCCTCCTCACTTGTCTCTCACACCTCCTCGTAAAGGATCTCTCTCCCCCTCTAGAATTTATTCCCCATGGTCTCGGACTAGCGAGATACATGTTCCCGGTGGCTATTCGGCAAGAAAGGGTTGTGCTTCCGCTGCATCGCTGGAGCGAGGAGGCGGAGGTTGCCCGATGTCTTGTACGTGTGTGCGAGCACGGATGCGCTGCTGCTTTGCGGCGCTAGGACTTCCTCTCGATCTTGAGATCGGCAAGAGATCGTCTACATCAACCACGAGTTGAACTCGTTAAGCTTTGTCGGTCTTCAAGGATATGTTCTCTACGGATATACATCCGCCCGTTGTTTGTATCTAGTAGATAGATCTTGGTACATAGTTCCCATCGTAGGAATTTTTTTGTTTTCTATGCTGCGAACCCTACAGTGGTATCAGAGCCGGATCTATGCGTAGATGCTTTACACGGGTAGTACACATATGAGTATGTGGGCGATGATGATCATGTTGTTGCTCCTTTGTTGTAATTTTGGATATTTGTGGCATAGTGGGATGAAGCGGCCCGGACAAACTTTACATGTCCTCGCACATGAGACCTGTTCCACGCTTGACATGCAAATAGTTTGCATAAGTGGCTAGCGGGTGTCTGTCTCTCCTACTATAGTCAATATCTATTTTGCAAACGAGTTGTCAACAATTTGGTTATCCTCGTTGTGGTTCATGTTCGTAGGTAAGAACGGTTCTATCTCGAAAGCCCTAAGCCACGTAAAACTTGCAATGGATAAATTAGAGGCATCTAGTTTAGATTGTTGCTGGGCTAGTGTTATGATATGGTAGTGTTGTAAGTAGAAGTATGAGATGATACTCTTACAACATACATAGCGTGTAATCTCCATAGACCTTGGACTTACACATATAGGTATGATAGTAATCATACCATGGTGCACATGATAGAGATCATATGCGGGAACCATATCATTTCACTAATAAACATGTGATGTTTGATAGCATCATATATTGCTTGTTTAGCGCTTTGTTAGCATAATAAGATGATCCCTCTTTTAAATATCAAGATAAGAATGTGTTCTTCCTTTAGTATGCACCGATTATGTTTTTCGTCGCTCCAAGACATCACGTGATGATCGGGTGTTCTTGGATCCACGACCATATTTCGGGTGTAAAACAGTTACACACGCGAATACTAAGGTTCTAACTTGGCGAGCCTAGCATGTACAGACATGGCCTCGGAACACGGACTGAAAGGTTAAGCATGAGTCATATAGTTGATATGATGCCCATTTGATGCTCGCCTTTGAAGCTACACCGACTCACGTGATGATCAGACTTGGTGTAGTGGATTTGGTTCATGTAATCACCAAAAAGGCATGAGGGATGTCGTTTTTGAGTGGGAGTTCATTCGTAATATGGATTAGTTGAACTCAATCTATCATACACTTAGTCTAAACTTTACAAATTCTGTTGTAGATGGCACCACCTGCTTTTAATTTCAATGTGTTCATGGAGAAAGAGAAACTTGCAACGAACGGTAGCAACTTTACTGAATGGGCCATGAATTTGAGGATTCTCCTCTCTGCTGCACAAAAGCAATATGTGCTAGAAGCGCCGTTAGGCCCCCACCTTTAGATGATGCCCCTAACGAGGAGAAGAATGTCTATCAGACTCGTCAGGAGGATCACAACTTAGTTCATTGCGGCATATTGTATGGGCTAGAGCCGGAACTTTGAAAGCGTTTCGAAAATGGCAATGCTTTTGATACAATGGGTGAGTTGAAAATGATTTTCGACACACATGCTGCTGTAGAGAGCTACAACGCTTCAGAAAAGTTCTTTAGCTGCATGATGGAAGAGCACAGCTCCGTTAGTGAGCATGTACTCAAGATGTTGGGTTACCCCGATAAGCTTGTGTCCTTGGGAATATCGATTCCCATTGACTTAGGCATCCATCGTGTTCTGCAGTCTCTGCCACCTAGCTATAAGAGCTTCGTGATGAACTATAATATGCAAGGCATGAAGAAGTCTCTCCCCGAGCTTCTGTCAATGCTTAAAACTGCAGAAGTGGAGATCAAAAAGGAACATCAAGTGTTGATGATCAATAGGAACACTGGTTTCAAGAAAGACAAGAAGGGAAAACGGAAGGGAAGTAAGGGCAGCAAGCCTGTTGCCGTGCCTGAAAAGAAACCCCGAGTTGGACCTAAGTCTGATACCGAGTGCTACTATCGTAAGGGGACTGGACACTGGAAGCGCAACTGCCCCAAGTATTTGGCAGACAAGAAAGCCGGGAAGGCAAACAAAGGTATATATGATATACATGTTATTGATGTGTACTTGACTAGTGCTCGCAGTAGCACCTGGGTATTTGATACCGGTTCAGTTGCTAATATTTGTAACTCGAATCAGGGGCTGCGGAACAAGCGACCGCTAGCAAGGGGTGAGGTTAAGATGCGTGTCGGCAATGGGTCAAGCGTTGATGTGATCGCCGTCGGAACGCTGCCTCTCCACTTGCCATCGGGATTAGTTATAAACTTGAATAATTGTTATCTGGTGCCTGCACTAAGCATGAACATTGTATCTGGATCGTGTTTGATGCGAAGTGGTTATTCATTTAAATCCGAGAACAATGGTTGTTCCATTTATATGAATGAAATCTTTTATGGTCATGCACCGATGATGAATGGTTTATTTCTTTTGGATCTCGATAATAATGTTACACATATTCATAATGTTTATGCTAAAAGGATTAAACTAAATGATGATATGTCCGCATATATGTGGCACTGCCGTCTAGGTCATATTGGCGTTAAACGCATGAAGAAGCTCCATTCAGATGGACTTTTGGAATCACTTGATTATGAATCATTTGATACATGTGAGCCATGTCTTATGGGCAAGATGACTAGAACGCCGTTTTCCGGTTCAATGGAACGGGCGACAGATTTATTGGAAATCATACATTCTGATGTATGTGGTCCAATGAGTGTGTCGGCGCGAGGTGGATATCGTTATTTTGTTACTTTCCCAGATGATTTGAGTAGATACGGTTATATCTACTTGATGAAACACAAGTCTGAAACCTTTGAAAAGTTTAAGGAATTTCAGAATGAAGTGGAAAATCATCATAATAGAAAGATCAAATTTCTACGGTCCGACCGTGGAGGTGAGTATCTAAGTTACGAGTTTAGCACTCACATGAAAGAGTGTGGAATTGTTTCACAACTCACACCTGCCGGAACACCACAACGAAATGGTGTGTCGGAACGTCGTAATCGTACTTTATTAGATATGGTTCGATCTATGATGTCTCTGACGGACTTGCCGTTGTCATTTTGGGGCTATGCACTAGAAACTGCTGCATTCACTTTAAACCGGGCACCATCTAAATCCATTGAAAAGACACCGTATGAATTGTGGTTTGGAAACAAACCTAAGCTGTCATTTCTTAAAGTTTGGGGATGCGATGTTTATGTGAAGAAACTTCAACCGGATAAACTCGAACCCAAAGTGGAAAAATGCATCTTCATTGGATACCCTAAGGAAACTATTGGGTATTCCTTCTATCACAGATCCGAGGGCAAGGTTTTTGTTGCCAAGAATGGATCCTTTCTAGAGAAAGAGTTTCTCGCGAAAGGTGTGAGTAGTCGGAAGGTAGAACTTGAAGAGGTTATTGAACCTTCTCTTCAAAGTATGGCGAGTAGCGCAGCGCCGGAAGTTGTTCCGGAGTTGGATCCACCTGTTGAAGAGGGAACTAATGATAATGATCATGAAACTCTAAAAGAGAGTACTACCGAACCTCGCAGGTCAAGCAGGACGCGTGCAGCTCCCGAGCTGTACGGAAATCCTGTCATGAATTTCATGGTTGATGAAAATGATGACCCTGCGACGTATGAAGAAGCGATGATGAGCCCGGATTCCAACAAATGGTTAGAAGCCATGAAATCCGAGATGGAATCCATGTATGAAAATCAAGTTTGGAACTTGGTGGACTTACCTCACGACCGAAAGGCCGTGGAGAACAAATGGATTTTCAAAAGGAAAACTGATGCTGATGGTAATGTAACCATCTATAAAGCTCGACTTGTCGCAAAGGGGTTTCGACAAATTCAAGGAGTTGACTACGATGAGACATTCTCTCCCGTAGCGATGCTAAAGTCTGTTAGGATTATGTTAGCAATTGCTGCATATTTCGATTATGAGATATGGCAGATGGATGTCAAAACCGTGTTTCTCAATGGTAATATTGAAGAAGAGTTGTATATGATACAACCAAAGGGTTTTGTCGATCCTAAGGATGCTAACAAGGTGTGCAAGCTTCAGCGATCCATCTATGGATTGAAGCAAGCATCACGAAGTTGGAATCTCCGCTTTGATGAGGTGATCAAAGAGTTTGGATTTGTCCAAACTTATGGAGAAGCTTGTATTTACAAGAAAGTGAGTGGGAGCAATGTGGCATTTCTGATATTATATGTGGATGACATATTATTGATCGGAAATGATATAGATCTTTTAAACGGTGTTAAAAGTTATCTAAACATCAAATTTTCAATGAAGGACCTAGGTGAAGCGTCATACATATTAGGCATAAATATCTATAGAGATAGATCTAGGCGCCTAATAGGGCTATCGCAAAGTACATACCTTGATAAGATTTTAAATAAGTTTAAAATGGAAAATAGTAAGAAGGGGTTCTTACCTATGTCACAAGGCGCGACATTGAGTAAGACTCAAAGTCCGGCTTCGGCGGAAGAAAGAGAGATAATGGACAAGGTCCCCTATGCTTCAGCCATAGGCTCTATAATGTACGCCATGCTATGTACAAGACCGGATGTGGCACATGCTATTAGTTTGACTAGTAGGTACCAATCGGATCCAGGTTCAGAACACTGGAAAGCGGTCAAGAATATCCTTAAGTACTTGCGAAGAACTAAGGATATGTTTCTTGTATACGGAGGTGAAGAAGAGCTCGTCGCTAAGTGTTATGTCGACGCTAGCTTTGACACCGATCTGGATGACTCTAAGTCTCAATCCGGATATGTATTTCTCATGAATGGCGGAGCGGTTAGTTGGAGGAGCTCCAAACAACCTGTGGTGGCGGGATCAACAACGGAGGCCGAATATGTTGCTGCTTCAGAAGCGGCTCAGGAAGCAGTTTGGATGAAGGAGTTCATATCCGAACTAGGTGTGGTTGCAAACGCGTTGGACCCAATGGTGATCTATTGTGACAACAATGGTGCCATTGCTAATGCCAAAGAGCCAGGGTCTCACAAGCATTCCAAGCATATTAAGCGCCGGTTTCACTCCATCCGCGAGCATGTCAAGGATGGAGATATAAAGATTTGTAAAGTACATACGGATCTCAATGTAGCAGATCCGTTGACTAAAACTCTCCCTAGAGCAAAACATGATCTACACCAGAACTCCATGGGTGTTAAATACATCACAATGTAACTAGATTATTGTCTCTAGTGCAAGTGGGAGACTAAAGGGAATATGCCCTGAGAGGCAATAATAAAATGTTTATTATGTGTATTCCAAGTATATGATAGATGTTTATTTTGCATGCTATAATTGTATTAATACGGAAACGTTAATACATGTGTGTTTAATAAACAAATAGAAAGTTCCTAGTTATGCCTCTCTCATAAACTAGTTCGTTGATTAACAAGATGATCACGGTTTCCTGATCATAGACATTGGATGTTGTTAATAACGAGATCACAACATTAGTGTAATGGTGTGATGAACATTCATCCGAAGTATAGCATTACGATCAAAGTCATTGAGTTTATATTGCTATAAACAAACTACGAAGTAGTCCTAATCCTTAGACCATGAGATCATGCCAATCACTAACACCGGAAGAGTTTCTTGTTAACATCAAACGTCACTCCGTAACTGGGTGATTATAAAGATGGCTTCAAAGCTACTAAAGTGTTATGTTGAGAATCATGGATCAAGAGTGGAATTTTTTCATCCCTATGACGGATAGATATGCTCTGGGCCCTCTCGGTGATATCACATTGGTTAGCTTGCAAGCAAGTGATTTGATCACTAGAATTTTATATCACGGGAACGAGAAAAGAGTGCATGTCAGTAACGAGATCAAACTAGGTATGGAGATACCGATGATCAAATCTCGGACATGTAATATATCGTGAAACAAAGGGATTAAGATACAAGCGTAAAAGGTTCCGACGATCACAGGAAAAGTCATCGTTGAATGTGTGGGAGTCAGTATGGATCTCCAGGTCCCGCTACTGATTATTGATCAGAAAAGGGTCTCGATCATGTCCGCATTATTCGCGAACCGTAGGGTGACACACTTAAGGGACACTGGCATCCAGTTGGAGCAAATGTTTCATGCCGAAAGAATAAACAAGCGCAGGAATTTATTTCACTAGATACCGAAACAGGCTTTCGGGTGAAATTGCATAAAGTGGTTATGCATGTGAAATGGAATTCTAGCAAGGGGTTATTTGTGAATGTTTGTCATTAAAGTAATTGACAAAATTCTGAATAAAATAAAAGAGTTTTATTTAATGAGAGTTTGCATTAAATTTGGTGGAAATTTAATGGGAATTTGAGTGGACTTTTGAGTGGAGGGAATTTAAAGGAATTTTGTGAGTGGAGTGTCCACCCACATGAAGAGGGGAGGGCAATGGGGCAGCCCCCATGCGCCGGCCACCCCCTTGGGGTTCCCCCCTCCTCCTATAAAAGGATCCCCCCTCCTCACTTGTCTCTCACACCTCCTCGTAAAGGATCTCTCTCCCCCTCTAGAATTTATTCCCCATGGTCTCGGACTAGCGAGATACATGTTCCCGGTGGCTATTCGGCAAGAAAGGGTTGTGCTTCCGCTGCATCGCTGGAGCGAGGAGGCAGAGGTTGCCCGGTGTCTTGTACGTGTGTGCGAGCACGGATGCGCTGCTGCTTTGCGGCGCTAGGACTTCCTCTCGATCTTGAGATCGGCAAGAGATCGTCTACATCAACCACGAGTTGAACTCGTTAAGCTTTGTCGGTCTTCAAGGGTATGTTCTCTATGGATATACATCCGCTCGTTGTTTGTATCTAGTAGATAGATCTTGGTACATAGTTCCCATCGTAGGAAATTTTTTGTTTTCTATGCTGCGAACCCTACACAATCATCAGCTTGACTTGAATCAGATGATTTAGTTAGCTAGTGAGTTCGCAGTTGTCAATGACGATTCTCGTGGCTCTTTGCCGGCAACGGCCGTTCCAACCCAAGCTCGGAGGAACAACAGTACAAAGAGGAAAACCGCTCCAGAAGAAAAGGAATCTACCGACATGGTCGCTATGAATTTTGCAGGACGAGGAGAAGGCGGACAACGTGGCCGAGGAAGGGGAGCAGGCCGTGGGCAGCAACGAGGAAGTGAAACCAACTCGGCGCCGCTCCGCGTTCCCCAAACGTACGAGGAGTACCGCGATATGCCGTGCCTCGTAGACCTCGATGTCAACGGCAAGGCCACCCATACCAATCGACACTGCAAGTTCGTCAACGACCTCAAGGAAGACCCGGAGTCCGGCTATAAGCAAAGTCAGAAGAACAGACCGCGAGGCAAGGGCAAGGGGAAGAAGAAGGAAGAGGAGTCCAAGGATTCAAGTGACATGGACGAGGACGTTGACCCCAAGCACGCCGCCAAGAGCGACGACAAGGGCAAGAACCCCTTCGCAAAGAAGGCCCCAGTCTACCACACTTTCCTTGGCACCCCCACCGTCCGACAACAGAAGACCTCTCCGAGGATCCTAGTGGCCACTCTCCCCCCAGTTCCCCAATACCTGCGCTGGTCGGAGGTTCCAATAACTTGGGACAGGACGGATCACCCAGACCTTGTGCCCACGGAGAACCAGTACGCCATGGTCATTAACCCATTGATTGACGGCGTGGAGTTCACCAAGTGCATGGTGGATAGTGGAAGCAGCATCAACATCATGTACCTGGACACACTGCAAAAGATGAACTTGACGAAGGCAAACCTAAGACGGACCAACACCGTGTTCCATGGCGTAGTTCCTGGTCGGGAGGCTCGGTCCCTTGGGTGCATCACGCTTCAGGTAGCCTTTCACGACGTTAATAATTACCGCCAAGAGCGCATGACCTTTGAGGTGGTCCCCTTCAAGAGCGTGTACCACGTCATATTCGGCCGTGAAATATTCCACACGTTCATGGCCAAGCCATGCTTCGTCTACAACAAACTCAAGATACCCGGAACAAACGGTGTCATCGCCGTATCCGGAAGCTTTACCAAGGCAAGGGACTGCGAGATCAATGAAGCAGCCGTTGCAGAAGCTATCCTCTACAGCGAAGAATTCAAGGAGATCCAGAGCAAGGTCAATGACTCAGAGATGCCCGCGTCGAAGAAGCAGATCTCCGACTCCGCTCCTGCGTTCAAGGCCGCCATCGAGACCAAGCCGGTGGAACTTGTGGTAGGCGATGCCTCCAAGACCGTCGCCATTGGGACGAACCTGGATCCCAAATAGGAAAGCGCGCTCATCGAGTTCCTCCGTGAGAATAGGGACATCTTTGCCTGGCAACCTGCCGACATGAAAGGTGTACCTAGGGAACTTGCCGAGCACAACTTAAACATAGATCCAAAATGTAAACCAGTGAAACAACCTCTATGACGCTTCGGAGATGAGAAGAGACGTGCCATTGGCAAAGAGATAGCTAGGTTACTTAAGGCTGGGTTTATCCGAGAAGTCCTTCACACCCGATGGGTGGCCAATCCTGTACTTGTCCCCAAAAAGGGAACCAATGAATTAAGAATGTGCGTTGATTACACCGGCTTGAACAAAGCATGTCCCAAAGATCCGTTTGCTTTGCCTCGCATTGATCAAGTCATTGACTCGACGGCTGGCTTGGAACTTTTGTGTTTTCTTGATGCATACTCAGGATACCACCAGATCAAGATGAGGAAGTCGGACCAATTGGCCACTTCGTTCACTACTCCATACGGCATGTTTTGCTATGTCACGATGCCCTTCGGGCTGAAAAACGCAGGTGCTACCTACCAGCGGACAATGCAACGTTGCCTTCACGACCAAATTGGTCGGAATGTTCACACCTACGTGGACGATATCGCGGTGATGTCTAAAAAGTCAAACAACTTAATCTCCGACTTAAAAGAAACCTTCGACAATCTCCGGAAATACAACATGATGCTCAACCCTAAGAAGTGCATCTTCGGGGTTCTAGCCGGCAAATAGTTGGGCTTCATCATTTCCCAACGCGGAATCGAGGTCAACCCAGAGAAAATCAAGGCCATCTTAAACATAAACCGTCCGACATGCCTAAAGGACATTCAACGACTAACAGGTTGTGTTGCAGCAGTTAGTCGGTTTGTCAGCCGACTTGGAGAGAAGGCTTTGCCGCTGTACAAGTTGCTGAAGAAGGCGGACAAATTCACATGGAAGACGAAGCAGATGCAGCATTGAAGCAGCTCAAGGAGATTCTTTCCTCAGCGCCCATCCTTGCAGCACCCGAGCCTGGAGAGCCCCTGTTAATTTACATGGCGGCAACCAACCGGGTTATCAGCATCGTCGTCGTGGTGGAGCGGAAGGAACCAGGCTACGAGCACGGAGTTCAACGACCAGTTTACTATGTAAGCGAGGTCTTGACGGAGTCCAAGCAGCGTTACCCGCACTACCAAAAGATAGCTTATGGAGTATTCCTCGCTTCTCGAAAGCTGAGGCATTACTTTCAGGAGCACCCAATCACAGTAGTGAGCAAGACTCCACTATCCGACATTATCAATAACAGCGACGCTACAGGAAGAGTCATGAAATGGGGCATCGAACTTGCCGCCTTCGAGATCACCTACAAAAGACGCGACGCTATCAAGTCACAAGCTTTGGCGGATTTTATTGCGGATTGGACGGAGATGCCAGATGTTACTCCATTGCCAGAACCAGAGTACTGGGTGATGCACTTTGAAGGATCAAAGTTGCTCAACGGCTTAGGGGCTGGTGTACTGCTACAGTCACCAAAAGGAGACAAGCTGCACTACGTCCTGCAGATCCACTTCGAGGCTACAAACAACATGGCGGAGTATGAAGCACTCATTCACGGACTACGTGTAGCCAAGGATATTGGCATCAAGCGCAAAGTTTGCTGTGGAGATTCCGACTTGGTTGCCCAGCAAGTGGGTGGCACCTGGAACGCGCGGAACCCTATGATGGCGGTATATCGCGACGAAGTGGACGAGATAGCCAAGAGCTTCTTGACCTACGAAGTCAAGTATGTGCCTAGGGAGCAAAACGAGGCGGCTGATCTATTGTCTAAGCTTGGATCAGGGCACAAGCAAATTCCGCCAGGAGTTTTCCTAGAGCATCTACGCACACCATCCGTGAAGGGCGCCGACATCGACAATCCGAATAGAGCTGACTCTTTCGTCAACATGGTGGCAAAGATTCCTCCGACTTGGACAAAACCATTCATGGAGTATCTCGAACACGGAACTTTGCCCGACGACGAGGTCGAAAGACGACAAATAGTACGGCGAGCAAAGGGTTATACCATAATCAATGGGCAACTCTATAAAAGGAGCACTACTGGTGTATACCTAAAGTGTGTTTCCCAGCTAGAAGGTATGGAAATCCTGCGCGAGATCCATCTCGGAGATTGCGGGCACCATGCCACTCGTTGATCATTGGTTGCGAAAGCCTCCCGGCAAGGATTCTACTGGCTGACCGCGAAGGCGGACGCCGACAAGCTGGTTGAGACATGCACAGGATGCCAGTATTATGACCGACAACCACATGTTCCTGCTGAAGAGCTGCGAACAATACAAATAACTTGGCCGTTTGCAGTCTGGGGGCTAGACATGGTGGGACCGTTACAGACGGCACCGTTTGGATTTACGCATCTGCTGGTAGCAGTTGACAAATTCACCAAATGGATAGAAGCTAAACCCATTAGAAAGCTTGATGGGGAAACTGCCCTTAGGTTTGTCCGGGATCTAGTGGTGAGATTTGGTCTCCCACATAGCATCATCACCGACAACGGAAGCAACTTGTCACTCAGAGAAGTGGAGGCCTACTGCTGGGACAAAGGCATCCGACTTGACCTTGCATCTGTGGCGCACCCACAATCCAATGGTCAAGTTGAGCGAGCCAATGGATTAATTCTGCAGGGAATCAAGCCACGTCTTGAGGCACCGCTACACAGAGCAGCTGGAGCCTGGGCGGAAGAATTGCCATCTGTGCTGTGGAGTTTATGAACCACACCCAACAGATCCACCGGCTATACCCCTTACTTCATGGTATATGGATCAGAAGCCATACTACCTTCTGACATCCTCCACGATGCACCAAGAGTTGCCGCCTACGACGAAGATGACGCTGAAGAATCCAGACGCCTAGATGTGGACCTTCTCGAGGAGGAGCGCGTTTTGGCATGCCAAAGATCCGCCATCTACCAGCAGAAGCTACGCAGCTACCATAGTCGCCGCGTTCGGCATCGCTCATTTAAAGAGGGGGATCTAGTACTCCGACTTAATGTCACATCCCAAGATTTCCAAATCTTGTAATGTGAAAAATAAATAAACAAAATAAATCTTTGTTGAAAATCAGGGTGAAAAGAAACTTTTGTTTCTAAAAGGAGACTTAAAATCCCATCTTGAACAAACTTTGGTAGAAGTTTGAATTCAACAAAAACCCAAATCAAGGGAATTGCATTCCTCAAAGAATGTATCTAGAAATTTGAACACTTGGAAAGTAAATCCAAAAATCCAAATCCTAAGCCCTAATGGAAGGAAATCATTTTCCAAAGTATCTCCAAATCTATGGATTTGATCCATACCAAAGTTGATCAACAGATATTCTCAAAAGATCAAGAAAAGACCATAGAGAGTGGTTTCACTAAGTTTGGAGCCATAGACAAGATCTTGTGAATATAATAAGATAAGGAAATTGAATTTCCAAAGCCAATAAAGCCCTTACCAAAGCCACACCAATTGGTGATCAAGAAATCCTAAAGGGATTAAAAAGATAAACCATTGTTAAAGGAAAAATAAATTGTTTTGGAAATACAAATTTAGATCTTTTAATAAAAGACTTTGGTTTCAAATGAAAAGGTGAGCCAAATTAATTTTGGCCAAGCTTTTGTAATAAAATATTTTGTTTTGATAAAATGAGTAAAGGTTTATTTAAATAAAATAAAGGATTTAAATATCCAATTTTATTTAAGTAAAAGCTTTTCCCACTTTAAAAGAACACCAAGTATTTTATTACTACCTTGAAATCTTTTATTAAAAGGTTTTGCTTTGATTAAAATGAGTAAAGGATTATTTAAATAAAATATTAAGGATTTAAATATCCAGTTTTATTTAAGTAAAGGCTTTCCCATTTTAATTAAAACACCAAAACTTATTTATTTATTTAAATAAGTTTCCCAAGTATTCTTTTATTTTTCAAATAAAACCTTCTGGTTTGGTTTTGGAAATAATTGGATTTAAAATGGAAATTTTATTAAATAAATCAAAACTCTATTTTAATAAATCAAAGATCCATTTTATTTAATTATTAAATGGATCCTAAAATAAATAAAAATAATATTTCATTTTGAGATTTGGATTATGTTGCCAAAACAGAACCAAATTCAAATGAAAAGTTTGCTGCTTGAATTGATTGAGTGTTGTTTGAAATTGTTTGAATAAATTGTTTGAATTCAAAACAGAAAAAGAAATAGAAAAAGGAAAAATAAAGCAGACAGAAAAAAATAGTGCAAAGGCCCAGCCCACCAAGCCATTCCAGCCCAGCTCCCCTCCCCGAAGGAAAACATTTCTCACCCAGTTTCTTACCCGCTGAGTCAATGACAGCCCGGACCCATTCCTCCTCTTCCCCCTTTCACTGCCAAGCAGACCCCACCTTTCTCACCCACTCTCCCCGAACCGTTTTCTGCACCGCGAAAGGAACCCGCAAGGAGTATGACAAGTGGACCCGTTCCCTCTCCTTTTTCCACTGACCAGAGGACCCTACCGCCACCTCCTTCTTCTTCCCCGCGACTCCTTCTTCCCCTCACCGCGCGGCAGTTTCTGCCCGTTGATAGCTCGATAAATTCGCAGTAATTCCGTCCATTAAACCTCGCCGTGACCTCGCCCTTTTAATCGCCTCGCTCTCTCCTCCGTTTTCCCTCAGACCCCTTCCCCAAGCTCGCCCCCAGGCCGCCTCAATTTCTCCCTGAGCACCCTCTGCTCCGACGAGCCTCCTTATCGATTCCGGCCACACCCCGCCGCCTCTCGCCCACCTCTGCACGCGAGCACGCTCACCGCATCCTGGCTGTAACACCCTCAGAATCGGCCCTATGCAAGTTTTAGCGAAACCCGCCAAACCCGCATAGAAACGATTCGAAGGTGCCCACCAGGCACTTTCGTGCGGGTGGAAAACGAAGTAATAACATTACACAGCAGTCCTTGATGGGACCCACAGAACAGATATATACAACAGCGACTCAGCGAGTCAAGAATACAGATGTACAATACAAAGATCCAAATCACCTTGAAAACGATAAAGCGTCCAGCTACGGACAAGATGCAAATGGGGCTAAGAGCCCTGAAGAATAACCAATGGCGTCCATAACCCTGCCCAGGCCAAGCCGGAAGGGTAACCCTGCTAACGGCGTCGATCTCAAAACCTGCTTAAACAAAAGGGGTGCCGACAAAGGGCAAAGGAAAAAGAGGAGCGTCAGTACTGAGGCCAGTACACGGCGAGGCTAGAATTCGGCGGTCCTCGCCTACATAGGTATGGTGGACTGAAGCGGCAGCGGCAGCATGCACTAAACAACCTATAGAGACTCGATACAACTGGCGGCTATCAGAGAGGGGTGAGAAAGACCTATTCGGATCCAACCTGATACTATCATCAAACAAACCCATCCTGGCGTTTCCCCCTCGAGACCAAAAGAGGAAGTCAACCGAGGAACTCACACAGTTGGCAGTTTTACTTATTCAGTTATCGTTGCAGCAATTACTAGTCAGGTTTAGGTATTCCTCCTGATAAAGTAAACAGTGGGCACTTTTAGTTAATCATTCAGTTATAGTGGCATCACTTACTAGTCAGATTCGATTAGCATGAGACAACCCAAAACCCAGCAGTTGTTGGTACTTTTATTTAGCCATTCCGTTGTAGTGAAGCTGATTACTAGTCATATCGGATACAAGTCAATTTATAACAGTAAACTTTAGTTATAGTTGTCTATGATCAAGCACTGTGCTCCAAGTCGTCCATAACCGCGGACACGGCTTCTCGAAAAGATTAAACCCTGCAGGGGTGCACCAAAGTATCCACAGTCACTTCGACCCTTTTTGCCAGATCAGTTAACATACACCCATCGGTATGTCGGCGGGGCCTAAGTCACGACGTTCCCAGACCCAAAGCAAGTACGTGGGGGCCACCCCACCAAGTCGACACCCGCAACGAAGTCGGCCGGTCTCCGAGACGGACTGGGGTTTGAGCAAACGGCTGTGAACGACAGCAAATCCCCAAACGGGGACTGTCGACACCGCGAAACGTGGCCCGATCCTAAACAGTACAGCGTGCTCCTCACACAATCGTAAATAAAGCGGTAAACATGGCATAAGTACAGGATAGTAAATAAAACCTCAAACTAGTTTGTGGCCCCCAGTACAATACTTTGAAATCAGGTAATAATCAATGGGGGGCCCATATCTCCCCAACTGTGGTTAGCGCGCTCGGTCTCGGAACAGGTGTCAAGAACTCGGGTCCTACGGGACACAAGTGGGCGGTCGGAAACCAAATCTTACCTATCACCCACCGATGCCTCTGCTTAATTCAATTTTAGTTGTTAAACAGTAATTAAAGTGAGCGAAAGTAAAACCATGATCATCTCCAACGTCAACATGCAGCAATCCTCCAACAATTGTGGTACTTGACGACAAGCAAAACACTTGAGCAAGCGGCTACGACACGCGGGTCCAACTATCTACCAAACACAGGTAATAGGATGTGTCCAAGGCTATATATGGCTGCAAGGGATATCACGGGTACGAAACTAGAGCATCGCAACACAGATAGCAAAGATCAACAGGAGGGAATAAATACTAGAAAAGTAAGATAGGTAGAAAGGGGAAGATGCTCGCCTGAAAACATTGTCGAAGGTTCAACCGAAGATCGGGGCGAAGCTCACATCAACTCAACGGCCTTATCCGCGAAGAAGCAAAACACTAGAAGAAACACCGGATGCAATATTTAATTCGACGGCAGAAGATCGGCATGATGCATGTATGATGAATGACATGGCAAAGATGCGATGCATTTAGGTCATATTAAGTGGAACCGGGGTCCCGACAATTAATTAGATGGTTCAAGTTATTTATCTACCCCGCAAATTAAATGTTGTAATAACAGGGCAAGATAAGTTACCGGTTCGCTACACAAATTTAAATGAGGCCAATATAAGGCTAGATTTGCCCGTATATGGGCCCCATATTTAATTATAAGGTGAATCGGCATAAGGCCCCCAACCCACATGATATGCATGCGAGATGAACAATTTAATATGCAACAAGTATGTAGATGGCATTTATAAAATAGGGGCTCGGATCGAGGTCACACATTAGGGTTCGGCAGATCTTGGGGTTCCGGGGTTCGGGGTCGGGTCTCGGGGTTCAGGGTTCGACGGAAACGTTCTCGGATAGCGGAGTAGATCTTGGCGTTCCGGGAGGAAGCACTTGGTCTGGCGTCGGGGCATCGGATTCGCCCCGGTTGGTGTCGATCTTGTCGGTCCCGCGCAGTTGATCTTGGTGTTCCCGGATGATCTTGCCGACTCCATGCGAAGGCCTTGGCGCTCTAGATCGGTCTTCAGGTCTCGGCCATCAGATCCTTGAAGGAGGTCATGGCGTCCGGGGTGAAGTGCTTGTCGTTCCATGGCGATCTTGGCGGCTTCGGATCCGGAAAGGAGCACTCGACGTTCCGGGGAGAAGACCTTGGCGTCACATGTCGAGGTTGTCGGGTGTCGGTGCCGGACTCGGGTGTGGCGTCGATGGTCTTACGTGGCCCGATGGTTCCATGTAGTAGATTATCGGGGTTCGATGAAGACCTTGGCGGGGTACCGTTGGCAAGTGTCGCCCACCCAACAACATCACCACCTCAATAGATACAGAGCTGGAGTGGTACTTCCTGTAGCAAAACGTCCACCAGGATCATGCGGAGGCGTCGGCAGACAGGGAGCACACAGTGCAGCGTGCATCGACGAGGCGGGGCAGACTTGGCCAGAGGGCGGTGGCGTGACACAGAGGTAGGTGGCTTGGTGCAGAGGCGGCCAGACGCGGCGCCGGGGACGGGGAGGGGAGCCAGGCGGGGCCAGGCGCGGGCTTCGCCGAGGAAGACGGGGAGGCCGGGCTTGCAGATGACGAGGGGGGGTTGACGCGGGGTTGGGGAAGAGCCCGGCGGCGGCGGCCTCGACGGGGAAGGAGGGGAACGGGCCCCGGGTCGGCGACGAGGAGGCGCAGGGTCGACGGGGCGGTGGCGTGCTGCTGTCGGCGAGGTCGGGTCGGGGGCGCGGCTTGCTGGACGGAGGCGCCAGGCGGCTCTGCACGACGGGGCGACGCGGCTCAGGGAGAGGTGGCGGTCCGGCGTCTGCGGCGGCGGTTGCTGGCGAGCCAGGCCGCGCCGGAGGAGACCGGAGGCGGCCGGAGCTCGGGGAGAGGGGGCGAGCAGCGGGGCGGGGTCGCGGGCAGCCTGCGGGGTGGACAGAGGGGGAAGGAGAGGCGGGCTCGGCGGGGTGCCGCGGTTGCCGGAGGAGAGAGAGAGGAGCGGGGTCGGGGGAGAGAGGAGAAGGGGTGCGTGCGGCCGAGGGTGGGTCCAGGCGGCGTGGGGCCCGACAGAGGTTGGGTGGGGAGTGGGGTCAGCCGGTGTGGGTCGCTGAGTGGGTGGAGGCGTGTGTGAGAGGGGTGGGGTGAGAGAGATGGCTGGGGTGACGTGGCGTGCCGTGGTTGGCTGCAGGATTGGCCAGGGTGAGGTGGCGACTCGTGATAGGAGGGGGTGAGGTGGAGGGGTTGTGGGTAGACTAGGGATTTTGGGGTGGACCGATTTTATTTCTGGGGTGGTCGTTCGGGTCAAATCGACCCGTTCGACTGCCCCACTAAAAATAATTAAATAATTTTATTTGTTTCAAACCGACTTCTGCAAACCGATAGCAAACAAAACAAAATAATCCGGTGACCCGGGTTTTGTGTTTGAACAAAGACGGGGCGTTTTAGAAAACAAAAATAGGTTTTCTGCAAATAGTTTTATACAAGCAAATGCAAGATGACGATGATGCTCAAATGCAATGTGGCATGATGACATGAGCATGCGGTCATGATGATGCAATGCACAAAAACAACGCGATTTTCTAGTAGTGGTTTTTGCGGGATGCCACAATTCGACACCACTAACAATGGATCTCGCCCTCGAGATCCGCCTCATGGTACCGGGAAGAAGGCGGCGATCCGAATCTTCTCGCTTCGTGTAGATCTTCGCGACACCACTAACAAGAGGTCGTTGATCCTGTTCGTCAAGAGAGCACTCCGGATAAACAACGGACGAAGTTAAAGGTAGGGCCACCTCTAACTTTCATGGAAGGAGTAAGAGTTGCATCGATCCACCATTCAATATACAAAAGCAAATGATAAGAGTAGTGGTATGGTCGCGAATCCATCCCGCACTCAAAGCATTACTATGTACACGAATAGATAGATTATGCAACCAACCCTCAGGATTCAGACTGAAGATCTCGACAAACAAGGTTCAGGAACAAAGGGGTGATGCAGAATCTGCATCGGATCTGGCGTAGATGATGTCGTCGCGTCGGAAAACACCGGTAGGCACGAGAAGGAACAAAGAATGGTACCACAATAGACGGATTTCTCAGGCAGCTTGAACACCGGATGGTAGAACACCGTTATCAAAGGAGGAAGCGAAACCCTGAAGGTACGACGGAACCCAACCACGAGAAATCCTGGACTCGAAGAGAGAGAAGAGAGCGGATTCAAAACACGTAGAGGTGAGAGGAGAATAGCAGAGGGGTAAGGAGTAAAATCAGACCTAATCAGAACTATCCAACAGATTTTGAAAAATAGTTTTGACACTCTACTTCGGCCGTTAGCTAGGTTATCCTACAGGCTGGACTTGTGGGGTATCGCAACTGCTGGGCTCTGATACCACTCTGTAACACCCTCAGAATCGGCCCTATGCAAGTTTTAGCGAAACCCGCCAAACCTGCATAGAAACGATTCGAAGGTGCCCACCAGGCACTTTCGTGCGGGTGGAAAACGAAGTAATAACATTACACAGCAGTCCTTGATGGGACCCACAGAACAGATATATACAACAGCGACTCAGCGAGTCAAGAATACAGATGTACAATACAAAGATCCAAATCACCTTGAAAACGATAAAGCGTCCAGCTACGGACAAGATGCAAATGGGGCTAAGAGCCCTGAAGAATAACCAATGGCGTCCATAACCCTGCCCAGGCCAAGCCGGAAGGGTAACCCTGCTAACGGCGTCGATCTCAAAACCTGCTTAAACAAAAGGGGTGCCGACAAAGGGCAAAGGAAAAAGAGGAGCGTCAGTACTGAGGCCAGTACACGGCGAGGCTAGAATTCGGCGGTCCTCGCCTACATAGGTATGGTGGACTGAAGCGGCAGCGGCAGCATGCACTAAACAACCTATAGAGACTCGATACAACTGGCGGCTATCAGAGAGGGGTGAGAAAGACCTATTCGGATCCAACCTGATACTATCATCAAACAAACCCATCCTGGCATTTCCCCCTCGAGACCAAAAGAGGAAGTCAACCGAGGAACTCACACAGTTGGCAGTTTTACTTATTCAGTTATCGTTGCAGCAATTACTAGTCAGGTTTAGGTATTCCTCCTGATAAAGTAAACAGTGGGCACTTTTAGTTAATCATTCAGTTATAGTGGCATCACTTACTAGTCAGATTCGATTAGCATGAGACAACCCAAAACCCAGCAGTTGTTGGTACTTTTATTTAGCCATTCCGTTGTAGTGAAGCTGATTACTAGTCATATCGGATACAAGTCAATTTATAACAGTAAACTTTAGTTATAGTTGTCTATGATCAAGCACTGTGCTCCAAGTCGTCCATAACCGCGGACACGGCTTCTCGAAAAGATTAAACCCTGCAGGGGTGCACCAAAGTATCCACAGTCACTTCGACCCTTTTTGCCAGATCAGTTAACATACACCCATCGGTATGTCGGCGGGGCCTAAGTCACGACGTTCCCAGACCCAAAGCAAGTACGTGGGGGCCACCCCACCAAGTCGACACCCGCAACGAAGTCGGCCGGTCTCCGAGACGGACTGGGGTTTGAGCAAACGGCTGTGAACGACAGCAAATCCCCAAACGGGGACTGTCGACACCGCGAAACGTGGCCCGATCCTAAACAGTACAGCGTGCTCCTCACACAATCGTAAATAAAGCGGTAAACATGGCATAAGTACAGGATAGTAAATAAAACCTCAAACTAGTTTGTGGCCCCCAGTACAATACTTTGAAATCAGGTAATAATCAATGGGGGGCCCATATCTCCCCAACTGTGGTTAGCGCGCTCGGTCTCGGAACAGGTGTCAAGAACTCGGGTCCTACGGGACACAAGTGGGCGGTCGGAAACCAAATCTTACCTATCACCCACCGATGCCTCTGCTTAATTCAATTTTAGTTGTTAAACAGTAATTAAAGTGAGCGAAAGTAAAACCATGATCATCTCCAACGTCAACATGCAGCAATCCTCCAACAATTGTGGTACTTGACGACAAGCAAAACACTTGAGCAAGCGGCTACGACACGCGGGTCCAACTATCTACCAAACACAGGTAATAGGATGTGTCCAAGGCTATATATGGCTGCAAGGGATATCACGGGTACGAAACTAGAGCATCGCAACACAGATAGCAAAGATCAACAGGAGGGAATAAATACTAGAAAAGTAAGATAGGTAGAAAGGGGAAGATGCTCGCCTGAAAACATTGTCGAAGGTTCAACCGAAGATCGGGGCGAAGCTCACATCAACTCAACGGCCTTATCCGCGAAGAAGCAAAACACTAGAAGAAACACCGGATGCAATATTTAATTCGACGGCAGAAGATCGGCATGATGCATGTATGATGAATGACATGGCAAAGATGCGATGCATTTAGGTCATATTAAGTGGAACCGGGGTCCCGACAATTAATTAGATGGTTCAAGTTATTTATCTACCCCGCAAATTAAATGTTGTAATAACAGGGCAAGATAAGTTACCGGTTCGCTACACAAATTTAAATGAGGCCAATATAAGGCTAGATTTGCCCGTATATGGGCCCCATATTTAATTATAAGGTGAATCGGCATAAGGCCCCCAACCCACATGATATGCATGCGAGATGAACAATTTAATATGCAACAAGTATGTAGATGGCATTTATAAAATAGGGGCTCGGATCGAGGTCACACATTAGGGTTCGGCAGATCTTGGGGTTCCGGGGTTCGGGGTCGGGTCTCGGGGTTCAGGGTTCGACGGAAACGTTCTCGGATAGCGGAGTAGATCTTGGCGTTCCGGGAGGAAGCACTTGGTCTGGCGTCGGGGTATCGGATTCGCCCCGGTTGGTGTCGATCTTGTCGGTCCTGCGCAGTTGATCTTGGTGTTCCCGGATGATCTTGCCGACTCCATGCGAAGGCCTTGGCGCTCTAGATCGGTCTTCAGGTCTCGGCCATCAGATCCTTGAAGGAGGTCATGGCGTCCGGGGTGAAGTGCTTGTCGTTCCATGGCGATCTTGGCGGCTTCGGATCCGGAAAGGAGCACTCGACGTTCCGGGGAGAAGACCTTGGCGTCACATGTCGAGGTTGTCGGGTGTCGGTGCCGGACTCGGGTGTGGCGTCGATGGTCTTACGTGGCCCGATGGTTCCATGTAGTAGATTATCGGGGTTCGATGAAGACCTTGGCGGGGTACCGTTGGCAAGTGTCGCCCACCCAACAACATCACCACCTCAACAGATACAGAGCTGGAGTGGTACTTCCTGTAGCAAAACGTCCACCAGGATCATGCGGAGGCGTCGGCAGACAGGGAGCACACAGTGCAGCGTGCATCGACGAGGCGGGGCAGACTTGGCCAGAGGGCGGTGGCGTGACACAGAGGTAGGTGGCTTGGTGCAGAGGCGGCCAGACGCGGCGCCGGGGACGGGGAGGGGAGCCAGGCGGGGCCAGGCGCGGGCTTCGCCGAGGAAGACGGGGAGGCCAGGCTTGCAGATGACGAGGGGGGGTTGACGCGGGGTTGGGGAAGAGCCCGGCGGCGGCGGCCTCGACGGGGAAGGAGGGGAACGGGCCCCGGGTCGGCGACGAGGAGGCGCAAGGTCGACGGGGCGGTGGCGTGCTGCTGTCGGCGAGGTCGGGTCGGGGGCGCGGCTTGCTGGACGGAGGCGCCAGGCGGCTCTGCACGACGGGGCGACGCGGCTCAGGGAGAGGTGGCGGTCCGGCGTCTGCGGCGGCGGTTGCTGGCGAGCCAGGCCGCGCCGGAGGAGACCGGAGGCGGCCGGAGCTCGGGGAGAGGGGGCGAGCAGCGGGGCGGGGTCGCGGGCAGCCTGCGGGGTGGCCAGAGGGGGAAGGAGAGGCGGGCTCGGCGGGGTGCCGCGGTTGCCGGAGGAGAGAGAGAGGAGCGGGGTCGGGGGAGAGAGGAGAAGGGGTGCGTGCGGCCGAGGGTGGGTCCAGGCGGCGTGGGGCCCGACAGAGGTTGGGTGGGGAGTGGGGTCAGCCGGTGTGGGTCGCTGAGTGGGTGGAGGCGTGTGTGAGAGGGGTGGGGTGAGAGAGATGGCTGGGGTGACGTGGCGTGCCGTGGTTGGCTGCAGGATTGGCCAGGGTGAGGTGGCGACTCGTGATAGGAGGGGGTGAGGTGGAGGGGTTGTGGGTAGACTAGGTTGGGTAGACTAGGGATTTTGGGGTGGACCGATTTTATTTCTGGGGTGGTCGTTCGGGTCAAATCGGCCCGTTCGACTGCCCCACTAAAAATAATTAAATAATTTTATTTGTTTCAAACCGACTTCTGGCAAACCGATAGCAAACAAAACAAAATAATCCGGTGACCCGGGTTTTGTGTTTGAACAAAGACGGGGCATTTTAGAAAACAAAAATAGGTTTTCTGCAAATAGTTTTATACAAGCAAATGCAAGATGACGATGATGCTCAAATGCAATGTGGCATGATGACATGAGCATGCGGTCATGATGATGCAATGCACAAAAACAACGCGATTTTCTAGTAGTGGTTTTTGCGGGATGCCACACTGGCGCATCTTTCTGTGCCATTCATTCACCCGCGGGCGCCCTCGAGCAACGCCTGCATCAAGCTCTGAGCAACACCGCCGTCCGCTCCAACTCCGGCGAACTCCACAGGTAGCTTCCAGCCGCCCCTCTACTTTTCGATGATGCACCTAAGACCAGTGACTTCTTCCACAACTAACGCCGTCGTTCTCGTGACCTAGCTCGCACCATAGCATCGCCTCCATCGTCGACAGTGAGCACCGCCGTCTGCCTCCGCTCCGACGAGTTCCACCGGTAAGACCAGACCGCCCCTTCACCCCTCGTTCATGCTCACAGCACCAACATGATCACCTGCGTCTAACCCAGTCCTCCGTTTGTCTTCTCGTGGTCCGCAGCACCGCCTTCGACTACGAGCAGAGCCGTCCGCCGCTGTTCCCAACTCCGGCGAGAAATTACGCCTGACCCCGAGCACCCCTTGGCCAACACAGACCGCGTTGAGCATCAGAAAGCGTCAACGATCTCGGTGAGCCTTACCACGTCCCCTCTAGCTTCTTGTATCACCGGCTCCGCCGCTGACAGACCCCGCCGCCGCCGGTAGCCACCGCAGCGCCGCCAGTTAGAGGTCTGATTGATAGCAGCCGTAGGATCTGGATCGGACACTCACGATAGATCACTTAAACGCGAATGGGTACGCTCTCTGGACCACTCGATCTAACAAGATCCAACGCCCCACAGCCGCGATCCAACCGAACCGGTATAGACCAATAGGAACATGACGCGTGGCACTAGATCTGTTTAAAAGAAATTTGAAAACAGATTTATTTGCCATTTTCAAACCCATGTATCTTTTGATCCACACGTCCAAATTTTACAAATTTGATGTCGTTGGATTCAGCAAGACAAACTCTAACCAACGCTACCCTTAGTTTAGCAAATAGTAGCTGTTATATTGTTTAACTTTGCAGATTCTTTTGTGTGCTTGCTAACATTAGAAAAATCATTTAAAAATGATATTTAGATTAAAACCTTTGCAATTAGTTTGTTGTGACCTTACTGACCCTAGGAACCAACCCATAGTTTGGAAAATGATTTTGGAAAAGATTAGAATGGATTAATTAGTTTAGTCCATTTCTAGCTAACTAAAACTATTTGTTTTGTTTATGAAAATGCTTTCATAAAGGAAACTTTGAGAGAATGTTTTGAACCAAACCTACTGACCCAAAACACCAAGTTTTGCAATAGCAACTCATTTGGTGAAACCTATAGGTTAATACCCTAGTAGAAATATTTACACCACATAAAATGACACTTTGTCATGGAAATTGTTTTGAGGTGAAACCTTTTGCTAACAACTTTGCCACTTTGGTAAATGACCAATTTGGATCTTACAAAGTTTAGGAATCTAATAGAGACCCTCTTTGCAAATGACTTTGCCATTTTGGTAAATGACCAATTTGGAACTTACAAAGTTAGAAGCCTAGTGAAGACCATCCCTACATTAGAACCAACCTTTGCATGCCTATGCATGACTTTACCATTTTACAAAAATGACCATTAGGTGTACCCAAATGTATATAACCCACTAGGAACCACTTTTGCAAACAAAGCAAAGCTTGGCATGCTTGCATGCAATTCCTTGACTTTGTTATTTTTGTTTGTGTGTGTTATTTTGCTTGATTGGTAGATTGAGTTTGTACCTTGCTTGATTGATTGTAGTGACTTGAAGAGTGTAAGTGTTGCAAGGACAAGGAAGTAAACCTATACCCTCTACCAAAAAGGCAAGTGATACTTCATACTATCTGTCCTATTATTTTCAATATGCATTAGTGTTTTTGCCAAGTAAAACTTGCATGGTTTTTATTTTGCTAAATATAGACTTTGCTATAGGAAACCTCGTAGATGAATCCTTAGTAGGATTTTCCTAGTTAAGAATCCTATTACCATCAAGCTTAGCCTAGCTAATAGAAAACTTGGGTGGTATATATTCACTATGGAAAAATCTCTAAGTCTGAGGACTTATGTTTTTGATTAATAAAATAACTAAGTTAATGAACCACCTGGGTGGAAATGGAAGGAATGGTTTTTGTTGAGTGGTTCACAAGGCCATGGGACTTGTCTTGTGTATCTCACTTGTGGATGGCCACCCAGGAAACAAAGAGATTTGAGATGTCAAATGTTGAGAAGCTTCAAGTGCAACCACTTGGCAATATTGGCTCTGCCATGATCATATAGGTTGCAAGAACCTAGCCACATGGACAGTGGGTGGTAGTGATTGATAGGTTGGAACGCGTCCATGTTGGTCTAAGGGAAAGCTTCTGAAAGATTTTGTCTTGGGAAACCAAGTCTTGTGGGTAAAGTGCACCACCTCTGCAGAGTGTAAAACCTAAGTACTTAGCCATGTCCCTGGTAAAGGACAATTTGAGCATCAAGACATGGAAGCAATCAAGAATCTCATCACTCCAATTTCTAAATTAAAACTTGAGGGTTCAACAAGGGTTGTGTGAAATTCTTCAATCTTTGATTGAAAGATGCCTTGAAAGGATCTTCAAATCTTCAGTCTCTGATTGGTAGATGCCCTGAGTGGATCTTCAGTCTTTGATTGGTAGATGCCTTGATAGGATCTTCAATCTTTGGTTAAGAAAATTGTTTTTACCAAGTAAATCTTCAGTCTTTGATTGATAGATGCCCTGAGTGGATCTTCAGCCTTTGATTGATAGATGCCTTGGAATTTGTTTTTGCCAAACAAATCTTATTTTCAAAATGTTAGGGAAAAATCTATTTTGAGCAATGCAAGCCTAAGATCCACCAGCCAAATGCATATAGTATTATAGTCCACTTATATTATACTAAGGTATCACTTGCCAATACTATTCCAAAGTATTGACCCTTGTGTCTGTAACTTATTATGTTGCAGGTTTGATTGTTTTAGTGAAGATTGATTGATTAGGATTACAAAGTCTACAACCAACATCTGCCTGTGGCACTTGAAGATGAAGGACCCATGACTATAGTTATTCCGCTGCAATGTAATGTAAATAGCCAATGAGCTATGTTTGATGTAATAAAACTATTTTATTCCTGGTTATAAAGTTGTATTATGACCTCTGTTTCTTGATATTACATCTGAACTGTGGATGCTAGCTATTGATCCAGGGACTAGCATTGTAAACACAGTGGGCTCAATCTTATTTAAGGTTGGGGACCCTACACTTAAGCAGAAGAAGTCACACAAATTATCCCCGCCATGGGAAGGACCGTTCATCATAAGCAAGGCGCTGCTCAATGGGTCTTACTACCTTGTCGACAATCGCGAACTCAAGGATAGACCCAATGAGGATCATAAGCATAAGCGACGTGACCCGGATGATGACTACCCGGAGCTTGATCGGCCATGGAACATAGCACAGCTACGTCCTTTCTACACTTAGCATTTTTTATCTAATCGTGTACCTCTTATATGGTCAATGAAATAAAGCTCTTTGGTTCACTCATATTGCTGAGTCTTCTACCTCCTTTAGTGTTCATTTTTGGATCATATAAAACCTTTATGCACAAGTCTTGCGATTGCACTTGTGAAAATTCCGCCTACGGGCGTTAGCTTAAGTTTTCTGGTCTACACATTCTTTGTCGTTTTTATGTGGATTCTGGAGTAGTGACTTTCGACACTTATTGTCGGCGATTTTGTGCTCAGTTTATTGACGGTGCCATTGGGCATCATCACCTAAGCGCATGGTTCCGACAACGAGTCTTCCGACTCACGAAAATTCAAGCATAAGAACCAGAGTAATGGATAAGCCAGCACTTGCTTAAAAAATATATACATGCTGAAACTTAATTCTTAAGTAGCAGGATACGACAACCATTGTTTTCCGCCTTAAGATTACATCAACAAGTTTTTTCCCGCGCACACTCCAGAGGTGAAACAGAAATTACAAAGTGTTTTTCATTCTTTGGGCGCAGGAGGCTTGGAGGCCGCATCATCGCTAGCCGGAGAATCGCCCTCGACATCGGCGCTGTGATGAGACTCGGAGGAGTCCTGGTTGACATTGTCGATGAAGTTCCTGGGCACGAAGACGTCAACATCCACCAACTCGGCAACCCTGGTGTCATAACCCATAAGTGATGACAGGATGGCTTCGTGATCGATCTCCTTGCCGTCATCATCCACGTCAGGGATACCAGATGTCACCGTGTCGATGTCGACATCTTCATAGTGTGCCTTCACCATCGACAACGCCATCCTTGCGCCAGCCCGTGCGCATGAAGCTTTCCAGCTCGCGACATGCTCGGGGGCTCGGCGCAGAATCTCCAAGTACTTCGTCACGGAGTCCGAAGCCTTGATATAAATCTGGAGGGGCTTGGAAATATCTTTGGCTTGGGCGATGGCGGTATTGATGAATTTGCCGGCAAGAACCATGCATTCCTTGTCCGAAAGAGGCGAGCGGGTTAAACCCATGGGCGCTGAAAATTCCGACAAGTATTGCATGAGTTCAATAAATTCTAAGTATCTAGACTACAGAACTACAAGGCGGAGGACACTTACTGTAACGCCCCCAAATCGGGTCTATGCAGATCTTAGCATTTTCCGCCAAAACCTGCATAGAAGCGATTCAAAGACGCCCACCAGACACTTTCGTGTGGGTGGGATTGGATTACAAGTAGTTACATCACAATAGCTTACAACAGAGTCCACAAAAACTTATATATACAACAACGACTCAATGAGTCAAGAATACAAAAGATACAATACGAAGATACAACTCAAGAAGAAAGCGAAATAGTATCCGAGTACGGACAAAATCCAAATGGGACTAAGAGTCCTGAAGGATAACCAAGCGGTGTCCAACCCTGCCCAAGCCAAGCCTGAAGGGTAACCTTGCTAACGTCATCAATCACATACCTGTCAAGCCAAAAGGGTGCCGACAAAGGGCAAAGGAAAACATAAAGAGAGCGGTTAGTACTGAGGCCAGTACACGGCGAGCCTACATAGGTATGGTGGGCTCAGCGGCAGCAAAGCTTGCACTATCTAACTTATAGAGACACGCTACAACTTCGGCTATTAGAGTGAGATGAGAGCGCTAAACGATAACTATAATATAACACCAAACATAACCCATCCGAAGATTTCCCCTTCGAAGACCAGTCGAGGAAGTCCCCTTGCGGAACACACACGGTGGCAATTTTAGTTAAGCAGGTGTTTAGTTGATATGGCTAATTACTAGTCATTTTATTAGAGGCAAAACATTAATGGCGTTGTCTATGATCATGACACTGTACTCCTGAGGCGTCCATAACCGTGGACACACGGCTTCTCGAAAAGATTTACTCTGCAGGGGTGCACTACTGTACCCAAACGCATGCTCAACCCATCAGGCAACATATTACGCGTGCCACCCGAATCTCACAACAAGACTTGTCCCATAACTATGCGCATATCCAGAGGCATCACCTACTGTGTTTTACCCACACAAGAGATACAGCTGATTCTCCAGGTGGCACATCGTTTGAGTCTACGGCCGGGCGGTGATCGGAAGATAACTTGTAGAGCTCCATCCCACCTCCGACACGATATCCCGATTTTATGCAATGCATGCCATGGCAGTCCACCAAAACATCAAGTCCGAAGACATATCAACTCACCCATGTCCGAGGACATATTATGCATATGCACCAAATGGAAAACCAATTTTGTAACCCTCTGGATACACGAATAGCGCCGGTAGTTGAGGGGGGGATCCCAGAGGCCCCCATGTTTGGTTAGCGCGATCAACTCAGAACTGGTATCGTAGAATGAACGGGTCCTAGGTCGGCTCAAGCAGTTCCCAAAGGTGGTCCCTACCGGGGCCTTATCATTAGGTGAAACCATAACCAACATCAGATTAATTATCTTATCACCAACCATATCCGAGTATCATGTTCCACCTGTATGAGAGCGGTACTAAGCATGCCTACGACTCGCAAAGACAAGGCTAGCTAGTCAAACAAGGCAATAGGATAACCAAGGCAATATAGTGGAGCAGGTAATTAAAGGAACGGTACTATAGCATCGACAATAAGGATAGCAATAGATCAATTGGAGGAAGTAAAGACTATAAATGCAAAATAGGTAGAAGGGGGAGAATGCTCGCCTGTGAGACCGTCGGGAAAACAGAGGCATGTCGTATCTCACATCGACTCATCGTCCTATCCGGTGAAGAAGCAAACACTAGAAAGAGCAACCGGTGCAATATTTAATAATACGACGAAAGATCCGGCATGTTTATGATATGATGCATGGCATAGCAATATACGGTCCCACTTAGCAATATTAAGCGGAATCGGGATCCCGATATTTAAATAGAAGGTTCAAGTTATTTAGTTACCCCACAAATTAAATATTGACTTAACAAGATAAATCATGGCATCGGTTAGCTAAACAAATTTAAATGGGATCAATATTAGACTAGATTCGCCCTCATATGGTCTCCATATTTAATTATGAGGTGAATCAACAAAATACCCCCAAACAAATAAATATGTATGCGAGCATGAATTATTTAACATGCAACAAGTTTAATATGACAATTTATAAAATAGGGGCTCGGATAGAGGTCGTACGTTGAGGTTCGGAATCGGGTTCGACTGGATCGAGAAAGGACATCGGATTCCGAGGTCAGGGTCTTCGTGCCCGTGAAGGAGATCTTGGCTTTCGGTGACAGTAGCCACTCCATCCCGGCACAACTGCAGACTTACACGGTCAGGAGCAGAACCAAAACATTCGCATGAACACAAAACACTTCAACTTGAGACCTTGGACTACATCAAGTGCCAGTACTACATCGTACCAAGACAAAAATGACAGGAACAAGATGGTGGGGGCTGCTAGTGCTTGGGGCGCTGAAGACAGGGCACCCACACACGACAGGAATTAGTGGAACCAGTGTGGTGGTGCTGCGGGGCGTCGAGGAGGCGGCCCGACGACACAGGGCTTGAGGCAATAGGGCACATCCGTGGCCGTCGGGGACGGGTCCTGGCGGCGAGTTCGTGGAGGGAGGCGAGGAGAGCGCATGGTTGATGGCGACCAGGAGAGGAATACGGGGAGGATACGCGGGGCGGCCGAAGATGACCAGGGAGGAGGCGGCGTCGGGCGCTGGCCTCAGTCGAGCGTTGGTCGGCGAGGTGGAGAGGAGGTTACTCAAGGGAGGTCCTCCGCGGGCGCGCTGCAACCGGCAGCGGGTTGCGAGCGCGAGCGACGGCGTTGGGCGACGAGTAGAGCTCCTGGCAGCGGTGCTGCGAGACGGGGAAGGTAAGCGTGAGGCGCAGGGGTCCTCGAGGGCAACTGCAAGGTTGAGGAGGAGCGGGCCAGCGAAAATTTTGAACACTGTGTATGCTACTCTTAAAGCATCTAGTCGGAATAATTTCTTCCATCTAAATGCTTGGGGGCTATAGTGAGAGTTCTTTCTAACTTAGTAACTCTTAGAGCATATAGATGCAAAACCTATGGTTTTCCGTCTACATCCTCGGGGGCTACAGTGGGATGCTCATACGAAATGCAAAAGGTAAAGTAAAACTTACAAGTGCAATGATCTTGAGGTTTGTAGCGCTCTCAGCTAGCAGCTTGCCAAAGGAAATGCTATTTCCTCGCAAGATATCTGCTTGTCAGAGTAGCTCCTCAAGACCGCATGTCGGAGATGACGGCACTCCTCCAGGAACCATAGTTGTGTTACTCGGCATAAGCGCCGGGTAAACTATCTTTGGGAACTCGAAGGGTTTCTAGGGAGCAGAGGCGCTGCCTTCGGCAGAGGTACCAGCTCCCACCACCGCCTTGCCGCTACCGATGGCATCCTTAGCCGGAGCTTCAGCCATTTGAAGAGCAGCGCTCTCCTGCGTCGCCTGCTCGTCGACAACAGCGAGTTCGGTAGAGGCGCCAGAATCCACTTCCATGGCGGAAGGGCCTGGTGCCTCCTGGACTTGAGAGCTTGTCGGAGCGGAGGAGGGCTTGACGGCAGGAGTGGCAGGGGCGATGGAGGGGGAGGAGTCGCGATGCAGCATATCTTTGATATTTCTAGAAGCCCCAAGAGTCTTGGAGGACTTCTTGAGGCTGGTTGTGGCTTTCTTCCTGAAACGTGCAAAATGCATAAGTACATGAATAAGACAGATAAATGAGACAATGTCGGAGAATGGGAGGCTTACACTAGGGGGGGGCGCTTTGGCAAACATCCCGGTGGCTTTCTTCTTTTCCGCCTCCAGGGCGGCAGTACTCTTTTTGGAGGCTCCACCCTCCGTCTTCTTCTTCTTGCCTCCGTCGGCAGAGTCAGAGGTGGAGCTCTTCCGCTTTCACGCCAACGGGGCATCGTCATCGGACACGACCGTGACTTCCTTCATCTTTGGATCGTAGATTTGGGCAGCCAGGTTGTCCTCATCTAGATCGCTAAGCTGTTAAGTGAGAAATCACCGTGTTAGATAAGATGGCACTGACAAGACGGAGAAACTAGAGCAATGTCATATACGGAAAATAAATACCTACCTTTGGGCACTTGCCGTCCACGTACATGTCGCAGGTGATGGTGAAGCCGCGCTTCTTATCCTTCACCTTGACGATGTCCTTCAGACGGAGCTTGACGGAGTCGCTCGAGAAGTTATCCATGGAGATCCGGAGGGTATCCTTTCGATCGCCCGTATACTCGTGCATGAACTTCGCGCGGTGCTGCAGAGGTTGGATTCGCCTGATGAACCAGCACATGGCTAGGTCCAAGCCGGTCAAACCCGTCTCTACGAACCACTCGATCCGCCTTATTGCGCGAGAAGCGTTGAGGTCGGAGGGAAGGGAGGCATGGGATCTCCATGTGGAAACTTCAGCGGCGGCTCCATCCACGAAGTCCGGGTACGTCACTTCTCGGCCCGCCAAAGGAATGTCGGGGCCGTAGAAGTACGTCCGCTGCCAGTTTTTGCACGACTCGTGGCCGACGATGTCGGGGAACCGCCGGCCAGGTCGGATCTTGAAGCTTATGGTGCCGCAGTTCCTAAGCTCTTCCCTACTATGTCCGGCTTCACATTTGATGGTGAAGAAGTACACGAACAAGTCTAACCTAGGCTTAATCCCTAGGTAACCCTCACAAAGTGCCGCGAAGGTGCTAAGCACTAATATGCTATTGGGGGAGAGGTTATGGGGTTGGACTTTGAAGTGGTTCAAGACGGACAGAAAGAAGTGGGAGATGGGCAGAGAAACGCCGCGTACCAGCTGGGCCTTGAGGTACACCTTTTCTCCGGCTTGGGGAGAAGGTGTCACCTCGCCGGCCGGCGCCGCCCGCCAGGCGAGCCCCTCCGTCGAGGGAAGGTAGCATTTGGCGACCATCTCTTGGATGTCGCGGTCGGTGATGTCCGAGCCGCGCCAGTCGCCCTTGTGCGAGTCTGGCTCTTCTTCCAGAGGCTCTAGCGCCGCCAGATTGTGGTCGCCGCCGGTGGTTTCAATCACTGCCGACGCGGGGATGACCAGGCCCTCTGGGGGCACGACGATGGAGCTCGCCGGCTTCGCCATGGCTTCGCTCGACGCCGCCATCGACGGGGAGGAGCTGCTGCTGGCCATGGAGGACTGAGAGGATGCGACTGGTGCAGAGGAAGGCTAGGGTTTCTTCGAGGTTTTCCACGGAGGGCTCGAGGAGGCGTGCGGCTGGAGGAAGAAGATGATGACACGAGATAATGGGGTGAAAAAGTGGCAAGTGTCCCACGGTTACTATTTATCTTACTCTGCGTCAAGATTCGTGCAGCTAATCGGACGGTTGCCGCGTAGATGACGTGTTCGTGAACGTGCGCGGTAATTTCGCCACGTCTCCAACCGCCACCGCCAACGGTTCGTATCGCTCGCGCGGGAAAATCGGATATGGTTGCATTCTCTGCATGTGTGAGTTACGAGGCGTCGCTGACCTACAACCTACGTCGTCATAACTGACATGGTAGATGAGCCGTTCCATCGAAGATTCCGGCATGGACGGATTTAATCCGACTACAGAAGAGTATGATGGAAGATTCAGCATTTCTCCGACTTACTCATAGAAGACGGAGAAAGCTTTGCAGGGTTCTTTGGGAGGACTACAAGATATTGCTTGACGATTTCCCGACATCCATCTAGACGGAGCATTCCACAGGAAGAGGCAAGACGGCACAAGATCTCGGAGTTCTCCGGGGGCTACTGTTGGGGATATGCTATATGGGTATCCTCATAGCATGTCTCTTATCCGACTAACCCGGGTGGCCCATAGTCGGTAGCATGGCCTATGGCCTGCTGGGCGGCCCAGTTAGGTGGATCCAGAAGGGAGGCCCATGCCGGATAAAGGAAGGCTACGGTGGAGTCACCAGCATACCCGGAGCCTTGGAGTACAAGATACACAAGACTAGTGATAGACGGTGTAGGACTCTGTAACCTGTCCGGCTAGGACTTTTCCCTGTAACCCTAGGACCTGGCGACTATATAAGTCAGGCCTATGGGAGCCTTTAGGGCACAATCTCATACAACCTCGCACAACGAACCTATCTCTGTAACTCGGCGTTTTTGCCCTTATAGTGATTTATAGCAGGAGTAGGATTCCGCCACCGTCGTGGGATCTGAACCTGGGTAAGCTGTGTTACCTCGTACCCGTCAACCGTCCGCCTTACCCCACGTCTCTAAACACACACTGTGAGGACCCCTCCATGGCGTACTCATCGGCAATACCACAACAAGCACATCAGCAAGTCTTCCCTCAGTAAGAAACCAAGGTTATCGAACCAGTAGGAGGAAGGAAACGTCACACAGGTGTTGCAAGCAACGCGGAGACCTGCACAACACAAACTCAAGACTTTGCCCCAATTAACAGTGAGGTTGTCAATCTCACCGGTTGCTGTAACAAAGGATTAAACGTATGGTGTGGAAGGTAATGGTTTGCAGCAAGTAAACAGGTAACAGTGGAAGATGTATCAATGATAAAGATTGGACCAGGGTCCATAGTTCACTAGAGGTGCTCTCCTTAGATAAACAACATGGCATGAAGGGTAAACAAATTACAACAGGGCAATTGATAGGAACTGAACAAGGCATAACAATGCAATTACTAATCATAAAGATCCTATGATATTTGTTTCAGCAATACAACGAGATACATAGACCGCCATCCAACTACATCTATGACTAGAAGTCCACCTTCAGGTTATCATCCGAACCCCCTCCAGTATTAAGTTGCAAGCAACAGACAACTGCTTTAAGCAAAGTGTGTAAGGTAAACAGTCCACATGTTCCATGAACAAGAGACTGTTGTTTTCTCCCTAGTAGCAACAACACATCTACAACCGAAGAGATTATTGTCACTTCCCTTGGAAACTAGAGGCATGAACCCACTATCGAGCATAAATACCCCTCTTGGAGTCACTAGCAACTACTTGGCCAAGATAGCTACTAACAACGGAGAGCATGCAATATCACAAACAACATAGACATGATAGAATCATAAAGACAAAACCATTAATCAAACCAACACAATAATCTCAATATCCATCGGATCCCCGCAAACACAACATGCATGATTGCAAATAGATTAGATCTTGATCATGAACGGAGCTCACAAGATCTATACATGAAAGCACAAAGGAGGAGATACAACCATCTAGCTACTACATGGACCCATAGTCCAAGGTGGAACTACTCACGCATCATTACCAGAGAGAAGGCCTCTGGGATGATCTCCCTTCCGGCAGGGTGCCAGGAAGAACTTCAGATCCCCCGATCTAGGGACGATGGTGGCGGCGGCTACAAACGGTTTCGTGGAGATTTGATCGAGTACTTAGGGTTTATGCATCGGGGGCTTCTTATAGGCGAAGGGGAAGGTCGAGGTGGCGGCCAGAGGGGCCAAACCCTACCCAGGCGCGGGGTAGGGCCCACCCGTGCCTAGGGTGGGTCTGGCTGCCCGGGCCGGTCTCTCCGGCTCCCCTCTGGACTTCTTGTTCCACACAGAAAGTAATTGACTTTGACGTTTGTCCCATCCAATTCCGAGAATATTTATTTACTAACTTTTTTGAAACAAAAAACAGCAGAAAACAGGCATCTGACACTGTGACAACTTGTTAATAGGTTAGTACCAGAAAACATGTAAAAAGCACCTCAAATTGTAGATAAACAAAGCAAACTAGATACAAAACAAGCATGGAGCATCAAAAATTATAGATACGTTTCCGACGTATCAACATCCCCAAGCTTAACTCCTGCTCGTCCTCGAGTAGGTAAGTGATAAAAGAATAATTTTTGAGGTGACATGCACCTTCATAATAAAGATCTAACCATTTTCAAGCATTGAAAGCTGGGACCAAAGAACTCTAAACATGTGCATGAAAGATGGAGTTCTAACAATAGGACATAGTAACTATGCATGCAACATGACAAGCTACAAACAAATATCATGAATAACATGCATTGAAAAACGTTTGTTTGTTTCACATACAGAAGACATAGCATACTGGCAATCAGCTTGTCCCTCATAGAGTAGCAAATATATGCATAGGACACTTTCAAAGTTCACAAGGGTGACTAGAAACAAATAGCACAAGAACAAGTAATATGACAATATGCATCAATCAATAAGCTTTGGAACACTGCACATAGAATGACAACTATGCTCTCTTAATGGTTCCTAAAGGTAGAAGGTGGAGACTCAATAATAGTGGAAGAAAAGCCTCTTTTAAATGAAGCAGGGATTACAAGTTTCAAAAAGAGCTTCCAAAAATTATGGTACTTGTTAGCTTTGAGCCCTCATTGCCCCTATCATAAGCATCTTGAAGTGATTAAGGTTAAAGTGGCAACGATGGAGTATATGCTTAACAAAGTATAAGTTGGCAATCTCAAGTCCCTTGAATGCAAGGGCCACACCTCATGCATACTCAACTTTGGGCCCAGGTAAGTTCTTGTCATTGTAAGTATTTGCATATCATTGAGAACCGCCTATGGGGTACCCCTTGCACATGGTATAGGAGCTTTCCCATAACCAAAATGACAAGGCAAGCATACAATGAGCATCTCAGCAATCTTCTTATATACCATGGTGCTTTTTTTCTCTCTTTCCTCTTTTCTCAATGTGTCTCTTTTTATAAGAAGAATGCTTCATAGATGTCACTATGGTGATGCTGCAAGTTTCCACCATGATTAGGTATGGCTTAGGCTAGCGGCCCAGGCGTTTCTCTAACACAGGATACAAACTCCATGGACTTACAAGTTCCCTCTTTATTTCACACCGGTGACATCCATAGACAAAAGATCATGATATCAACTGAGTACAAAGTAGAAGTGCAATGTTGAAAATGTAGGGTTCGCAGCATAGAAAACAAAAAAATTCCTACGATGGGAACAACTATGTACCAAGATCTATCTACTAGATACAAACAACAGGCGGATGTATATCCGTAGAGAACATACCCTTGAAGACCGACAAACCTTAACGAGTCAAACTCGTGGTTGATGTAGACGATCTCTTGCCGATCTCAAGATCAAGAGGAAGTCCTTAGCATTGCAACTTAGCAGTGCATCCGTGCTCGCACACACGTTCGAGGCACCGAGCAACCTCCGCCTCATCGCTCTAGCGATGCAGCGGAAGCATAACTCTTTCTTGCCGAATAGCCACCGGGAACATGTATCTCGCTAGTCCGATACCATGGGGGATAAATACTAGAGGGGGAGAGAGATCCTTCACGAGGAGGTGTGAGTGAGAGAGAGGGAGGGGGCTCCTCTTATAGGGATAGGGGGCACCCAAGGGGCCATGCGCCCAGCCATGGGGTTTCCCCCTCCCCTCCTTTCATTCATGTGGGTGGACACTCCACTCACACAAATGCCTTTCAATTTCCTCCACTAAAAAACCCACTCAAATTCCCATTAATTTTCCACCAAATTTAATGCAAACTCTCATTAAATGAAACTCCTTTTACTTATTCAGAATTTTGTCAATTACTTTAATGAAAACATTCACATATAACCCCTTGCTAGTATTTCATTTCACATGAAAAAACACTTTCTGCAATTTCACCCGAAAACCTGTTTCAGTATCTAGTGAAATAAATTCCTGCGCTTGTTATTCTTTCCGGCATGAAACTTTTGCTCCAGATGTCGGTGTATCTTAAGTGTGCCACCCTACGGTTCGCGAGTAATGCAGACATGATCGAGACCCTTGTCCGATCAATAATTAGAAGCGGGATCTAGAGACCCATACTAACTCCCACACATTCAACGATGACTTTCTTGTGATCGTCAGAACCTTTTATGCTAGTATCTTAATCCTTTTGTTTCGCGATATATTACATGTCCGAGATTCGATCATCGATATCCATACCTAGTTTGATCTCGTTACTGACATGCACTCTTTTCTTGTTCCCGTGATATAACATTCTAGTGATCAAATCACTTGCTTGCAAGCTAACCAATGTGATATCACCGAGAGGACCCAGATCATATCTATCCGTCATTGGGATGAAAAAATTCCACTCTCGATCCATGGGCCTCAACATAACACTTTAGTAGTTCTGAACCCATCTTTGTAATCACCCAGTTACGGTGTGACGTTTGATGTTATCAAGAAACTCTTCCGGTGTTAGTTATTGACATGATCTCATGGTCTAAGGATTAGGATCACTTCGTAAGTTGTTATAGCAATATAAACTCAATGACTTTGATCGTAATGCTATACTTCAGATGAATGTTCATCATACCATTCCATTAATGTTGTGACATCGTTATTAACAACATCCAATGTCCATGATCAGGAAACCTTTGATCATCTTGTTAATCAACAAGCTAGTTTACAAGAGTGGCATAACTAGGAACTTCCTTTTTGTTTATTAAACACACATGTATTAACATTTCCGTATTAATACAATTATAGCATGCAAAATAAACATTTATCATAAATAAGGAATACGATAATAACCACTTTATTATTGCCTCTCGGGCATATTCCCTTTAGTCTCCCACTTGCACTAGAGACAATAATCTAGTTTGAAAACTTTGCGTATTGAACACCTATGGCTTTCTAGTGTTCCATATACGCAATTTCAAGTGGTTAACATAATCTACGGATTTGACTCTTTCAGGTCTGTATGTATTTGCATGTCTTTGCGTCTCCACGCATCACTCATTCTCCAATGAGATGGCATTGTATAAATTTGGTCTTTTTGTGAGACCTTTAGTTCCTTGGGGTTAAATCATGTCGATACTATTGTCGTACAATATATCTTTAGTATTAGCCCATTGCGAACCACACCTTAGTTTGATAGCAAACTACTTGACACAAATGCCCTCTTTTGCTGCTACTATAGCAGTCATATACTTAGCCCTTTTGTTGTAGTATCCGTCACAATGTCTTAACTTTGGAATTCATCCAAATCCGTCATGGAAACTCCTTTCCATTTCATTGTGCCACTCATAGTTTAAATTGAGATAAACTTAATTTTGTATGTTGTGACAAAACTAGTATCAATGTAACGCTTTACAATGAACTATTTGTAATTGTTTGTCACCTCTACACAAATATATTCTTAGTTCTTCCAAAAGATCATAAGAATATCCTTACTATCGTCCAATGATCATTTTATGATTCATTCTGGTATATTCTCATAACACTTAGAGCATAGGACATATCGGGATGTGTACATATCATGGTATGATTGATCAAAACATTCTCGTGATTTCACTCATCAAGTGTCAAAGCACTTGAATCTTGTTTCACTTATCAAGCGTCGATACACTTGAATCTTGATTCAATTTCTTTCCATGCGACTAGAACTATTTCTTGTCTTTTCTATATTGAACTCCTTCAATATCTCATATATGTACGTTTGGCACAACCATATTAGCGTCACAGTCTATCCACTATAGACATTCATGCTAAATATTAGGGTTTTGCCTAAGTATTTCATCAAAATGAAATTCTTAACCTTTGTCAATAAAAGATACATCATTTCTAATCAACAAGATGTCATCCACATAATGTATTAGAAATGTGTCTTAGCGCTCCCACTTAATTTCTTGAAAATGCAAGCATCTTCATCATCTCCTGATGAAATTAAACTTCTTTAACAGTTTCATCACGATGAATATTCCAACTCCGCGATGCTTACTTCAAACATTGAAGTTTGCATGCCCTTTTAGCATCCTTTGAATTAAAAAAACCCTTTTGGAACGTGTCATGCGCACTGCCTAGGTAATCATTCTGTTAGAAGAACTTTGTTTTGTTTATTCTTCTACCATATACAAAATTATATGTACTGGTTGCTACATTAATCCGTCCAGACTGAATATCGCTATGAAAGATCAAATCTTGTCATAGTCAACTCCTTGAACATTGTCATAACATACTTTACAACATGTCGACTATTTCATAGATGTGAAACATCCATGTTTGTTTCTTTATAGATCCAAAAACGACCGATAGGTTTTTACACCTTTATGGAGGGTCTTCCAAGTTCAAAACTTGATTTCTCGTGTATGGAACTATCACAGATTTTATGGCTTCAAGCCATTTGACAGAGTCAAGGACCATCATCGCTTCTTTGCATGTAGTCGGTTCATAATTGTCAAATAATGATTTACTCTCAAATATCAACATTTGATTGTTTATCTGACCTACTTGGTTCAATAGGAACTTAGACCTCCGTGACCGCAACCTTTGAGGCACGTGAGCCATGAGTATTCTGCCTGCCTCCGGAACATTTTCCAGCACTGCACAACTCAGCACATATAGCTAAGGTTCATTAAACTTATTAAAGTTCTATTTTCCTCCCACTTAACCTTTTATTAAAAACTTCTTTTTCAAGAAACTTCACGTTTCAAGCGACAAACCCTTTTGTCCTTGGTGTTATGGAGGAATATCCAATGGTCATTCGAAATAACCTATAAAGACATGCTCATCCGACTTCGGTTGTAAACATCTTACTTATGCTTAGCATACCAAAATTTAAGAAATGACAATTTGGGTTTTTACCCCAAACCATAACTTTCATGGTGTCATTTCAACGGATCAAGATGGAGCTCTTTTCAGTGTAAAAGTGGTAGTCTCTAAAGCTTTAATATTTTTAAAACATAATGGAATTTTTATAAATAACACCTTTGATCCAACCATGTCACACAAGGTTTCATTACAAATCTCAAACACTCCATACTCCTATGGTGTTTCGGAAGATGTAAATCTAGGTGTTTTGCTAAACTTGTAACTCAAATAAATCAATCTAGGTGTTTTGCTAAACTTGTAACTCAAATAAATCCCTTTATGATAAATCATAATTCATTTATTTTTCTTGTTACACTTGTAACTCAAATAAATCCCTTTATGATAAAATCATAAATCATTTATTTTCTTGTTACAATGATTTTCCACTTCATCTTGAAAGTCTTTGAAACGTTTTCAAATATTTCATACTTCTTTCTCATTAAGTGAATATTCACTCAAATTTCCGGAGAAAGCATATGAAGTTGAAGTCCATCGCTTACGACTACACATAATGGACTACATACATCGATATGTATAAATTCCAATAATTTAGTTGATTGTTCTTCTTTGGCCTTTGAACGAAGTTTTAATTATCCCGAGGAAAGTCTCACAAGCATCATTTGATCAAATCAAAGACTCCAAAAATCCATGAAAATGAAGTTTCTTCATGTTTTCTTTCCAATATAATTTAAACGGTGATGTCACTTCGTAAGTGAACTTCCAATCATTTGTCTTGCGACATTTTAGCATTAGCTTTATGGATGTGATTTTCTCCAACTAGATTTGTAAATCATCCATCTTATATGGAATACGGTAATTATTTGAACAACCTTTGTTTTCATAATACCTGATTTAAATAACAATTATTAAAACAAATCTTGAAGGCAAACTTTGATGTCAACGAGAAATACAAACAACTGCTTGTTTGTTTTCGATGATCATCATCACATATTCTCTTGCTAGTTACTTAGGCCATTGTGGTTCATGAATTGCGTCGTTCCGTATCAAATTCCATACCAACCAATTCGGTATCCAATACCCAAGAACCACATTGTTTAACAAGCAAAGAATACAACCATAACATGTATATCATCTATATACCTAAATTGGATATTTCCAAGTTTTTCTTTTCTGCCAAATATATTTTATTGATTCTCTTTCATCATTTCCTTTTCCTTTCTTAAACGAATCTATCAACATCAACAGTGGCGCCATATACATGACACATAGTCCAAAGCGTATATATTCAAATAATAATACCTTTGGACTTGCACTTTGAAGTAGATCACCATCATCAAATGATCAGTACTCTTTCAAAATCCATTCTTTAGTAATATTTTAGTGTAGTAAACAATTTACATACATCTTCTATTCATCCTTATCATGACGACTTTCATGATCAAGCTAATTTAGCTTATGAAGGCGAATCGTGAGTATAATGTTACTTTCCAAAACCCTTTTGGATGATTAGGATGTCTAGCATCTCCAACCTTCGCAAATTCTCATCCAATATGAGAACATACATTATACTCTATCATATTGCAACCAAAACATTGTTTCAGATATCGTTATATCTGCCACACATGATGGTTTCTGAAAGAATTCTTTCAGCTCCTAGATAAACTTGATATTAAAACAATCAAGAATCATGGAGGCAAACATGATACTTAAGATACTAACACTGGAATTGTTACTCTCGACTTAATAGCAATTATTAAATTTCACGGAGTAAACAGAGTTTGCTGAAAGTTTTCAATAGGACTTTAAACTTTAGATTGACACTCAATACAATACGATACCAGTTCGTAAAGTAAATATCCAGAATTCTATAGTTCTATTATCTCAATTACAACTAAGCATAAAGTGGTGAACGAATGCCAATGACTACAACAAATTATGCAAATTCACTTTGATTTAATTTATGATAAATTGAGTTCTACTAATCCAAATTAGAAATGAACTCCTACTCAAAAACGACACCCCTCGTATCTTTTTGGTGATTACATGAACCAAATCCACTACACCAAGTCCGATCATCACGTGAGTCGGTGTAGCTTCAAAGGCGAGCATAAAATGGGCATCATATCTTCCATATGACTCATGCTTAACCTTTCGGTCCGTGTTCCAAGGACATGTATGTACATGATAGGCTCGCCAAGTAAGAACCTTAGTATTCGCGTGTGTAACTGTCTTACACCCGAAATATGGTCGTGGATCCAAGAACACCCGATCATCACGTGATATCTTGGAGCGACGAAACATAATCGGTGCATACTTAAGGAAGAACACATTCTTCTCTTGATATTTAAATGAGGGATCATCTTATTATGCTAATAAAACGCCAAAAAAGCAATATAAGATGCAATCAAACATCACATGTTTATAAGTGAAATGATATGGTTCCCGCATATGATCTCCATCATGTGCACCATGGTATGATCACTATCATACCTCTATGTGTAAGGCCAAGGTCTATGGAACTTACACGTTATGTGTGTTGTAAGAGTATCATCTCATACTTCTACTTACAACATCACCATATCATAACACTAGCCCAGCAACAATCTAAACTAGACGCCTCTAATTTATCCATTGCAAGTTTTGTTGGAGATATGCCCTAGAGGCAATAATAAAAGTGGTTATTATTATATCTTTGTGTTTATGATAAATGTTTACATTCATGCTATAATAGTATTAACCAGAAACATTAATACTTGTGTGATTTGTAAACTAAATTAGAGTCCCTAGTAAAGCCTCTTTGTAATACTAGCTTGTTGGTTGATAGATGATCGTGGTTTCTCGATCATGAACATTGAGATGTTATTAACAACAAGATCATGTCATTTGGAGAATGGTATGATGGACATACTCCTATAGATAAGCGTAGCATAAAGATCAAGTCATTTCAATAGTTTGTTTGCTATAAGCTTTCTGATACATAGTAACCTAATTCCTTCGACCATGATATCATGCTAATCACCATCACCGGAAGGATGATTTGATGACATCAAACACCACACCGTAATTGGGTAGCTATAAAGGTGGTATTGAGTGTTCGGAAAGTATGTGTTGAGGCACATGGATCAAGAGTGGGATTTGTCCATCCATATGACGGATAGATATACTCTGGGCCCTCTCGACGGAATGTCATCCAATTAGCTTGCAAGCATGTGACTGGCTCACAAGGGATCACATATCACGGGAACGAGAAAATAGTACTTATCAGTAACGAGGTTGAACTAGGTATGCAGAGATACCGACGATAAAACCTCGGATAAGTAAACTATCATGAGACAAAGGGAAATTGGTATCGTATGTAAGTGGTTCATTCGATCGCAAAGTGTCACATCCCAAAATTTTCCAAATTTTGGAATGTGAAAAATAAATAAACAAAATAAATAATTGTTGAAATTTAGGGTGAAAATAAACTTTTGTTTCTAAATGGAAACTTAAAAACTCATCTTGAACAAATTTCAAATACAACTAAATTCAAATCAAGTGAAATGCATTCTTCATAAATGCATCTTGAAATTTAAGCACTTGGAAAATAAACCAAAACTCTAAAAACCTAATGGGAGAAAATCATTTCCAAGATTAATCTAAGCCTATGGATTTGATCCATATAAAATTTGTCAATAAACATTTATAAATGATCAAGAATGACAAATGGAAATATTATAAAACCATAGAAATTGATTTCATTCAATTTGGAACCATAGATAAAATCTTATGAATTTAGTAAGATAAAGAAATTGAAGTTCCAAAGATAATAAAGCACCTATCTAAAAATCCATACCAAATGGTGAACAAATAATCCTAAAGGGATTTAAAAAGATAAACAAATATTAAATAAAAATTATAAAAGATGGAATCACCATTTTTGGATTCTTAAATAAAAGATATGGAATTTATAAAACAAAGGAAGAAATAAATAAATAAATAAGGACTATTTTAAAAAGCCAAATTAAAACTTGACCAAACAAATAAAATAAAATATATTTTTAAAAAAGAGTAAAGGATTATTTAAATAAAATCATGAGGATTTATTATTATCCAAATTCATTTAAGTAAAGACATTTCCCATTTTAAATGAACATTAAAAACATAATAAAGTATTTCTAAGTGATTTATTTTTAAAATAAAACCTACTGAAAAGATTTGGTAAATTTTAGATTTCAAATAGAGTTTGAAAACATTAATAAATCTTATTTAAAGTAAGACAAGGGCCTATATTTAAATAATTAATATACCCTAAAAAGAATAAAAGAGATATTCTAAATTTGACTTTAGAATATGTTAATAAAGAGTATTAAAAATATACTCAAGTTTGGTAAAGGTTTGAATTTAAATGGAGTTTGAATTGTTTGAATAAAAATCAAAACAGAAATTCAAAATAGAAAAAGAAAAACATTCTGTATAAAAAAATGAAACAAAGCAACCCAACCCATCTGGCCCAGTCCAGCCCAGCAAAATCCCATCTCCCTCCTCTGCCGAATCGTTTTCTTTTTCTACCCAGACCCGCACCCGCTTCGCCACTGACCGCTGGACCCCACTCCTTCTTTCCCTCTCACGCTGACGAAATGGCCCCACCAGTCAGACCATCTTCCTCACCCTCCCACTGACCTCGCCGGTCGTTTCTGCTTGTTAATCCGCGGTTCAATTCGTGTAATCATGCCAGTAATTCTTCCCCTTGTTTACTACCATTTAACCAGCACCCGCTCCCCTCCATTTCCCCCAACCAACGCCACCAGAGAGCCACCGGGCTGCTCCAATTTCCTTTTGCACCGCCACGGCCTCCGACGAGCTTCGCAAGCAATTCCGGCGGCTCCTCACCGCGCCTTGCCCCCTAGACCATGCGAGCCTGTTCCCCATCAACCTCTGCACCTCCCAGTAGCCTCGGCTTGCCCGTGCTTGACCCACAACACCGGCAACGACGACAACCAAGCAACGCCGCCGTCTGCAACATCTCCGGTGAGCTTTAGCGCATTAACCAGTGCGCGCCTCGACCAGAGACTCATGCCAACTTATTCTCCTGTGTCTTATGAATCTCCAGGTGCTCGCCAACCACTCGCGCGTGACCTGCAACCTCGTCTTCGACCATGATAGTGCGTGCCTGACGCCGTCTCGAACTCCGGCGAGCGATTCAGGATGAACCAGTGCGCCCCCTGTATCCCCACGAGCACGTTGAGCATCAGCAATCTTCAGCGATTCTGGTGAGCTTCTCCCCTCCTCCTCTCGCCTTCCGTATCACCGGCAACCTCACCGCCAGAGCCGCGCCGCCGCCAGACACCGTAGCGTGCCGCCCAACTCTGGTCACTCGTCTGTGCACCGTTCGATTTAGATCCAGTGGTCATGATAGAAACTTAATCGAAGAGGTATCATTCAATCAGATCTGTGTGATTCCCTTTAGATCCTATGGCCAGTATCGCTTGATCCGTGTGAATCGGTATGGACCAATGAAAACACGACCCGTGGCCTAGAGTTTGTTTTAAAACCAGAATTTGTTCTATTAGATGTACAAATTTGTAAATTGCATAACTTTTAATCTACACGTCCAAATTTTGCAAATTTTATATCAATGGAATCAAAAGAACAAGTACTTTCCAACCATGTGCTTTTTTTAGAAAATTGCTTCTGTTAAATTGGTTGTTTTTTCAGAAACTTGTGTAGGCATATTTTGAATATAAAAATTATTCTAGAAATATTTTTAAGGTAAAATATTTTGTAAATGGTTTGTTTTGAACCTACTGACCATAGAAACCAAATTATGGATTTAAAATTGTATTTTGTGAAGTTAAGGAATAAATATTTGAATAAAAACATTTCTAGCCAAATAAAAATGTTGATTATGGTTTAAAAATGCTTTTTGAATAAAACCTTTGAAAAATGATTAGATTTAAACTCTCTGACCCTAAACACCAAGTTTTAGGATCTAAAAATATACTTGATGAACCCTATAAATTATTACTTTGCTAAAAAGCATTTTCAACAACATAAATTATTGTTTTGGTATAAAAATGGTTTATAAGTAAAACCCTTTTGCAAATGGTTTTAATAATAAACACTTGACCATAAAACACTAACATTTGTGTTTAAAAATGTATTTGTCAAACACTAGAAAATATTACCTTAATTTAAACCATTTCTAGCAAAACAAAAATGACTTAAAGTGGCCATTTTCACTAACTTGATATCCAATGGTTTTGCCACCTTTATAAATGACCAATATGTGTTTTAAAAAAAATGTTTATAACCTATTGGAAACCACTTTTCCAAATAAAACAATCTTTGGCATGCTTGCATTCATTGCTTTGTTTTTATTATTCTGAGTGATGAATTGCTTGAATGGTAGATTGAATTTGTGCCTTGCTTGATTGAATTATAGTGGAATTTGAAGAGTGTGACTATTGCAAGATCAAGGAGTGAACTTATAATTCTCTACCAAAAAGGTAAGTGGTGCTTCATACTTTTGTCCCATTATTTTCACTATGCATTAGTGATATGTCTAAGTAGGACTTGCATGGAATTTTTGCTAAGTATAAACTATGCCATGGGAAATCCTAGTAGATGAAACCTTAGTAGAATTTCCTAGGTTAAGATTCCTACTACTATCATGCTTAGCCTATCTACTAGAAAACAAGGGTGGATTATATTCATGCTATGGAATATTTCTAAGTCAAGGACTTGTGTTTTATTTAATAAAACAACTAAGTGAATGAATCACCTGGGTGGAATGGAAAGAAAGGTTTGTGTTGAGTGGTTACGCAAGTACAGTATACTGGGGAAAACTTGGGCTTCACCAAGTCCAGTGTACTGGGGAAAACTTGGTATCTCACTTGTGGAAAGCCACCACGGAACAAAGAGATTTGAGATATCAAATGTTGAGAAGCTTCAAGTGCAGCCACATGGCATTATGGACTCTGCCTGGATCATATAGGTTGCAATAACTTAGCCAAATGGACAGTTGGTGGTAGGGGATTAATAGGTTTGGAGCGCGTCCACTTTGGTATAAGGGAAGGCTTCTGAAAGGTCCTGTCTTGGTGAAACCAAGTCTTGTGGCGAAAGTGCACCACCTCTGCAGAGTGAAAAATCTAAGTACTTAGCCATGTCCCTGGCAATGGACAATTTGAGCATCAAGACATGGAAGCTATCAAGAATCTCCTCATCCCAATTTCTAAGTTAAAACTTGTGGTTGAACAAGGGTGAAGGTTCACCAATTTCTATTGGTGGTTCCTTGGGTGTTTTTGACAAGCAAAAACTTAGTGTTTTCAAATGATAAGGAAAATCTATTTTGAGCAAAGCAAGCCTAAGCTCCACTTAGCCAAATGCATATAGATGATAGACTCCACTATACTACCATAGTATCACTTGCCAATACAATTCAAATGTATTGACCCTTGTGGCTGTAACTTATTATGTTGCAGGTTTGTTTGATGTTAGTGAAGTGTTTTGATTAGGATTACAAGTCTACAACCAACATGATTGCCCGTGGCACTTTGAAGATGAAGGACTCCATGCTATAGTTATTTCTGCTGCAATGTAATGAGATAGCCAAATGAGCTATGTAAGATGTAATGAATTATTTTATTCCTGGTTATAAAGTTGTATTATGACCTTTGTTTCTTGATATTACATCTTAACTGTGGATGCTAGCTATTGGTCCAGGGACTAGCATTGTAAACACAGGGATCTCTACCTTATTAAAGGTTGGGACCTCTACACAAAGTAATCGTAGAAATATGTGGGAGCCATATGACTTTCCAGATTCCTCTATTGGTTATTGATCGGAGAAGTGTCTCGGTCATGTATGCATAATTCACGAACCGTAGGGAGACACACTTAAGGATTCGATGTTGTTTAGTAGATATGGAATATAAGTAGGGATACCGAATGTTGTTCGGAGTCTCGGATGGGATCCGGGATATCACGAGGAGATCTGGAATGGTCCGGAGAATAAGATTCATATAAGGAAAGTCCGATTCCGGAGTTCGGAATCATTTCGATGTTTTCATCGGAGAGATTCTAGAAGGGTCTAGAAGGTTCACCGGACCGGAAGGGGAATGGTCCATGAGTGTGTCATGGGTAAGTGGAATGATTGGATCATATCCTAGGTCACTTTGTTTAGGCATTTGCTTGAGAGAATTAAAGCTCTAAATTAAAAGTCAAAAGGGAGGTTTGAAAAGTCAAACTGGAACAATAGTTTCCTAGTGGAATAAGGAAAGAGTCCTTCCTTCTATCCATTTTGGGTTTGGGTTTGGATTCAAACTCTCCCCTCCCAAGGCTGCCCCCTCTCATAAATAGAGGGGAGGGCTACCCCAAACACCACAAGATCCAGCCCTCCCCACCCCGTGCGCCGTCGCTGCCGCCTAGCCGCCGCCGCCCAGCGCTGCCGCCGGCTCGTCGCCGTCGCCCTAGCCGCCGCCGACACCTCCTCCTTATCTCCGGCCTTCTAAACCTAGATCACCAAAAAACCCTAGATCCACCATAACTCGCACTGGCTTAGGCGAAGCCCTGCGGGATCTTCCCTCTACTTCCAACACCACGCCGTCGTGCTGCTGGAATCACGGCGGGAGAACTACAACCTCCGCTACCTGCTGGAACAAGGGAGAGGAAGGTCTTCATCGAGTACCGAACGTGTGAACGACTGCGGAAGCGGCCGGAACATAGTGCTGGAAGGATCATCTACGTGATCTTGAGATCGGCAAGTGTACGCCTACATCACCCACAAGAATCTGCTCTCGTTAACCGCTTTGGAATCTTCGAGGGTGAGTACTCTAATCGACTCGTTGCTACAATCTAGTAGATAGATCTTGGCTTGTTTGTGTGCATGCGGTAGAATTTTTTTGTTTTCCATGCTACGAACCCCTACAGTGGTATCAGAGCCGTGTCTATATGTAGATCTGTTGCACGAGTAGAACACAATGGTCATTGTGGGCGTTGATGCTTTTGTTGTCGATTGCTTCTTGTGTACTTTGCATCTTGCAGGATGGTGGTATGAAGCGGCCCGGGCTAACCTTACATGACATCGTTCATGAGACTTGCTCCATGCTTGACATGCAACTTGTATTGCATAAGTGGCTTTGCGGGTGTCTGTTTCTCCCAACATAGTTAAGATTCAATTTACAACGGGTGATTGACAATACGAGTATCAACGTTGTGGTTCTTGTTCGTAAGTTAGAACGACTCTTATTGAAAGCCCCAAACCACGTAAAACATTCAAAGAAAATTAGAGGCGTCTAACTTTGTTTTGCAGGGGTGTGCTGTGATGTGATATGGCCATGATTGTGATTATATATGATGTATGCAATGTTACTTATTGTAAGTCGGCAACCGGCAGGAGCCATATGGTTGTCCTTTAATTCCGTTAAGACCTGCGTGTCTATTATTCAAAATAGTTGTAATAGTTGATGCGGGTGGACGACAACCATGAAGCGGCGTCATCGACCTTGACGCCATGCCGGTGATGATGGAGATCATGTTCGTGCTTGAAGATGGAGATCGGAAGCACAAGAAGAAAGGCCATATCATATCACATATTTTGAATTGCATGTGATGTTAATCCTTTTATGCATCTTGTATTTGTTAGTTCGCGACGGTAGCATTATAAGATGATCCCTCTCACAAAATTTCAAGTTACAAAGTGTTCATCCTTAGTAAGCACCGTTGCTAAAGCTCGTTGTTTCGAAGCACCACGTGATGATCTGGTGTGTTAGATTCTGCGAGTGTACACAACGGTAGAAAGCCAGATTTGCTCATGCGGAAGCTAAGGTTTGATCTTGACGAGCCTAGCATGTACAGACATGGTCTCGGAACACGGATCACCAAAAGGTAAAGCATGAGTCATATAGTAGATATGATGAACATGTTGATTGTTCGCCATTGAAGCTACATCAACTCTCGTGATGATCGGTTTTGATGTGGTGGATTTGGTTCGTGTGATCACCAAAACAATGTGAGGGATATTGTTTTGAGTGGGAGTTCACCTAGATTAATTTAACCATTAATTAGAACTCAATTTGTCATAAACTTAGTCTAAACTATTGCAAATATGTTGTAGATCAATGGTGGCCCCTACCATCAATTTTAATGTGTTCCTAGAGAAAGAAAAGTTGAAAAACAATGGAAGCAACTTCGCGGATTGGTTCCGCAACTTGAGGATTGTACTCAATGCTGGTAATTTGACCTATGTGCTGGATGCACCGCTGGGTGACCCACCTGCAGCTGATGCTACCGATGAGGTAAAGAATGTTTTCCTCCCTCGGAAGAATCAGTACTCCATAGTTCAGTGTGTTATCTTGTATGGTTTGGAATCGGAGCTTCAGAAAAGGTTTGAGAACCATGACCCACATGATATTGTCCGTGAACTCAAAATGATATTTGAGGCTCACACGGCAGTTGAGAGTTATGAGGTTTCTAAAAAGTTCTTTAACTGGAAGATGGAAGAGGGCAGCTCCGTCAGTGAGCACGTGCTTAAGATGTCTGGTCACACAAGCAAGCTTCAAAGCTTAGGTATAGTGATTCCTAATGCTTTGGGGATTCACCGTGTCCTCCAATCAGTACCACCAAGTTACAAGAACTTTGTGATGAACTACAATATGCAAAACATGGACAAGTCGTTGCCCGAACTCTTCTCCATCTTAAAATCTGCGGAAGTGGAGATCAAGAAAGAGCACCAAGTGTTGATGGTCAATAAGACCACCAAATTCAAGAAGAAAGGCAAGTCTAAGAAAAAGGGAAACTTCAAGAAGGGCGGTAAGAAAGTTACCGCGCCAACGAAGAAGACCAAGGCTGGGCCTAAGCCTGATACTGAGTGCTTTTACTGCAAGGGAGAAGGTCACTGGAAGCGGAATTGCCCTAAGTACTTGGCGGATTTGAAGAACGACAACATCAAGAAGAAAGGTATATTCGATATACATGATATTGATGTGTATCTCACTAGTACTCGTAGTAGTGCATGGGTATTTGATACTGGTTCGGTTGCTCATATTTGTAACTCGAAACAAGTGTTGCAGAATAGACGGAAGCTAGCGAAGAACGAGGTGACGATGTGCGTTGGAAATGGATCAAAGGTTGATGTGATCGTGGTCGGCACGCTACCTCTTCATCTACCATCGGGATTAGTTTTATACTTAAATAATTGTTATTTGGTGCCTGCGCTGAGCATGAACATTATATCAGGATCATGTTTATTGCGAGACGGTTACTTGTTTAAATCCGAGAATAATGGTTGTTCGATTTATATGAGTAATATGTTTTATAAACATGCACCTTTGATAGATGGTATAGATGGTCTATTCTTATTGAATCTCGATTGTAGTAATACACATATTAATAACACTGAAGCAAAACATTTGAAATTGAGCGATAACTCGACCTATATGTGGCACTATCGTCTTGGTCACATTGGAGTGAAGCGTATGAAGAAACTCCATTCTGATGGACTTCTTGAATCACTTGATTTCGAATCACTTGAAAGATGCGAAGCATGTCTGATGGGTAAAATGACTAAGACTCCATTTTCTGCTATGATGGAGCGAGCAACGGACTTATTGGAAATCATATATACCGATGTGTGTGGTATAATGAGTGTAGCATCACGCGGTGGTTATCGTTATGTTCTTACCTTCACGGATGACTTGAGTAGATATGGGTATATCTATTTCATGAAACACAAGTCTAAAACTTTTGAGAAGTTTAAGGAATTTCAAAGTGAGGTAGAGAATCAACATAACAAGAAGATTAAATTTCTACGATCTGATCATGGAGGTGAATATCTAAGTTACGAGTTTGGCGAGCATTTGAAGAAATGCGGAATACTTTCACAATTGACACCGCCAGGAACACCACAAAGTAATGGTGTGTCCGAACATCGTAATCGAACTCTCTTAGATATGGTTCGTTCTATGATGTCACTTACAGATTTACCGCTATTGTTCTGGGGTTATGCATTAGAAACAGCCGCATTCACTTTAAATAGGGCACCATATAAATCCGTTGAAACGACACCGTATGAATTATGGTTTGGAAGAAACCTAAATTGTCGTTCCTTAAAGTTTGGGGTTGCGAAGCTTATGTAAAGAAGTTACAGCCCGGCAAGCTTGAACCCAAAGAGGAAAAATGCGTCTTCATATGATACCCAAAGGAAACTATTGGGTATACCTTATATCATAGATCCGAGGGCAAAATCTTCGTTCCCAAGAATGGATCCTTTCTAGAGAAGGAGTTTCTCTCGAAAGAAGTGACTGGAAGGAAAGTAGAACTCGACGAGGTTGTTGAACCTTCTCTCGAACTTGAGAGTAGCGCAACACCGGAAGTAGTTCCTGTGGCACCTACACCAATAAGAGAGGAAGCTAATGATGTTGATCATGAAACTTCGGTTGAAGTAACTACGGAACCTTGCAGGTCAACGAGAACTCGTACCACTCCTGATTGGTATGATCCCATTATGAGGTCATGTTGGTGGACAACACCGATGACCCTGCAACATATGAGGAAGCGATGATGAGCCCAGATTCCAATAAATGGCAAGAAGCCATGAAATCCGATATTGGATCCATGTACGAAAACCAAGTATGGACTTTGGTGGACTTACCATATGGCCGGAAGGCTATCGAGAACAAATGGATTTTTAAGAAGAAAACAGATTCTGATGGTAATGTTACCGTATGTAAAGCTCGACTTGTCGCAAAAGGGTTTCGACAAATTCAAGGAGTTGACTACGATGAGACTTTCTCACCAGTAGTGAAGCTAAAGTCTGTGAGGATTGTGTTAGCAATTGCTGCATATTATGATTATGAGATATGGCAGATGGATGTCAAAACGGCGTTCCTCAATGGAGACATTGATGAAGAGTTGTATATGTTACAACCCAAAGGTTTTGTCGATCCTAAAGATGCTAACAAGGTATGCAAACTTCAACGGTCCATTTGTGGATTGAAGGAAGCATCCCGAAGTTGGAATCAACGTTTTGATAAGGTAATCAAAAGCTTTGGTTTTATACAAACTTATTGAGAAGCTTGTATTTACAAGAAAGTGAGTGGGAGCTCTGTAGCATTCTTAATACTATATGTAGATGACATATTGTTGATTGAGAATGATGTAGACCTTCTTAATAGTGTCAAGGATTATTTGAATAATATTTTTTCAATGAAAGATCTTGGCGAAGTAGCTTACATATTAGGCATAAAGATTTATAGAGATAGATCGAGACGTCTAATATCATTGTCACAGAGTACATATTTGGACAAAGTTCTAAAGAGGTTTGGAATGGAATATAGCAATGAAGGGTTCTTGCCCAGGTTGCCCAATATGACCTTGAGTAAAACTCAAAGTCCTGCAACGGCAGAAGATAGAGAAAGGATGAGTAAGACTCCCTATGCCTCATCCATAGGATATCTTATGTACGCCATGCTATTTACTAGAACCGACATTGCATATGCTGTTAGTTTGAATAGCAGATATCAAAGTCATCCAGGAGTGGATCATTGGACAGCGGTCAAAAACGTCCTTAAATACTTGAGAAGAACTAAGGATATGGTTCTTTCTTATGGAGGTGATGAACAGCTCGTTGTTAATGGTTACACCGATGTTAGTTGGAACACCAATCCGGATGATTCTAAATCTCAATATGGATACGTGTTTACTTTGAATGGTGCAACAGTTAGCTGGAGGAGTGCAAAGCAAAGCGTTGTGGCGAGATATTCAACTGAATCGGAATACATAGCTGCTTCGGAGGCTTCACAAGAGGCGATATGGATGAAGGAGTTCATTACAGAGCTCGGTGTGGTTCCAAGTGCGCTGGACCCAATGTCTATCTACCGTGATAACATGGGTGCCATAGCCAATGCGCAAGAACCAAGGTCACACAAGAAGCTGAAGCACATCAAGATATGTTTTCACGCTATTCGAGAGCATGTCCAAGATGGTGACATAAAGATTTGCAAAGTACACACAGATATGAATGTGGCGGATCCGTTGACTAAACCTCTCCCAAGGGCAAAACATGACCAGCACCAAACCGCCATGGATGTTCGGTATATTACCATGTAATCTAGATTAGATGACTCTAGTGCAAGTGGGAGACTGTTGGAGATATGCCCTAGAGGCAATAATAAAAGTGGTTATTATTATATCTTTGTGTTTATGATAAATGTTTACATTCATGCTATAATAGTATTAACCGGAAACATTAATACTTGTGTGATTTGTAAACTAAATTAGAGTCCCTAGTAAAGCCTCTTTGTAATACTAGCTTGTTGGTTGATAGATGATCGTGGTTTCCCGATCATGAACATTGAGATGTTATTAACAACAAGTTCATGTCATTAGGAGAATGGTATGATGGACATACTCCTATAGATAAGCGTAGAATAAAGATCAAGTCATTTCAATAGTTCATTTGCTATAAGCTTTCTGATACATAGTAACCTAATTCCTTCGACCATGAGATCATGCTAATCACCATCACCGGAAGGATGCTTTGATGATATCAAACACCACACCGTAACTGGGTGGCCATAAAGGTGGCATTGAGTGTTCGGAAAGTATGTGTTGAGGCACATGGATCAAGAGTGGGATCTATCCATCCATATGACGGATAGATATACTCTGGGCCCTCTCGGTGGAATGTCATCCAATTAGCTTGCAAGCATGTGACTGGCTCACAAGGGATCACATATCACGGGAACGAGAAAAGAGTACTTATAAGTAACGAGGTTGAACTAGGTAAGCAGAGATACCGACGATCAAACCTCGAATAAGTAAACTATCGTGAGACAAAGGGAAATTGGTACGTATGTAAGTGGTTCATTCGATCGCAAAGTAATCGTAAAAATATGTGGGAGCCATATGAATTTCCAGATTCCTCTATTGGTTATTGATCGGAGAAGTGTCTCGGTCATGTCCGCATAATTCACGAACCGTAGGGAGACACACTTAAGGATTCGATGTTGTTTAGTAGATATGGAATATAAGTAGGGATACCGAATGTTGTTCGGAGTCTCGGATGGGATCTGGGATATCACGAGGAGATCCGGAATGTTTCGGAGAATAATATTTATATAAGGAAAGTCCGATTCCGGAGTTCGGGAATGATTTCGATGTTTTCATCGGAGAGATTCTAGAAGGGTCTAGAAGGTTCACCGGATCGGAAGGGGAATGGTACATGAATGTGTCATGGGTAAGTGGAATGATTGGATCATATCCTAGGTCACTTGGTTTGGGAATTTGCGAGAGAGAATTAAAGCTCTAAATTGAAAGTCAAAAGGGAGGTTCGAAAAGTCAAACTGGAACAATAGTTTCCTAGTGGAAGAAGGAAAGAGTCCTTCCTTCTATCAAATTTGTGTTTGGGTTTGGATTCAACCTCTCCCCTCCCAAGGCTGCCCCCTCTCATAAATAGAGGGGGAGGGCTGCCCCAAACACCAAAAGAGCCATCCCTCCCACCCCGTGCGCCGCCGCCATCGCACGCCGCCGCCGTGTCGTCGCCGGCTCGTCGTCGTTGCCCTAGCCGCCGCCAACACCTCCTCCTTATCTCCGGCCTTCTAAACCTAGATCATCGGAAAACCCTAGATCCACCATAACTCGCACCGGCTTAGGCGAAGCTCTGCGGGATCTTCCCTCTACTTCCGACACCATGCCGTCATGCTGCCGGAATCGCGAGGGGAGAACTACAACCTCCGCTGCCTGCTGGAACAACGGAGAGGAAGGTCTTCATCGAGTACCGAACGCGTGACCGACTGCGGAAGCGCTGCCGGAACACATCGCCGGAAGGATCGTCTACACGATCTTGAGATCGGCAAGTGTACGACTACATCACCCACGAGAATCTGCTCTCATTAACCGCTTTGGAATCTTCGAGGGTGCGTACTCTAATCGAGTCGTTGCTACAATCTAGTAGATAGATCTTGGCTTGTTTGTGTGCATGCGGTAGAATTTTTTTGTTTTCCATCCTACGAACCCCTACAAGTTTTACGTGGCTTAGGGCTGTTCTTACCTACGAACATGAACCACAACGAGGATAACCGAATTGTTGAAAACTCGTTGCAAATTAGATATTGAATATAGTAGGATAGACAGACACCCGCTAGCCACTTATGCAAACTAGTTGCATGTCAAGCGTGGAACAGGTCTCATGTGCGAGTACATGTAAAGTTTGTCCGGGCGCTGCATCCCACTATGCCACCAATATCAAAAGTACAACCAAGAAGCAATAACATGATCATCATCGCCCACATACTCATATGTGTACTACTCGCGTAAAGCATCTACGCATAGAACCGGCTCTGATACCACTGTAGGGTTCGCAGCATAGAAAACAAAAAATTTCCTACGATGGGAACAACCATGTACCAAGATCTATCTACTAGATAAAAACAACGGGCGGATGTATATCCGTAGATAACATACCCTTGAAGACCGACAAAGCTTAACGAGTCAAACTCGTGGTTGATGTAGACGATCTCTTGCCGATCTCAAGATCGAGAGGAAGTCCTTAGCACCGCAACTTAGCAGTGCATCCGTGCTCACACACACGTTGGAGGCACCAAGCAACCTCCGCCTCCTCGCTCTAGTGATGCAGCGGAAGCACAACTCTTTCTTGCCGAATAGCCACCGGGAACATGTATCTCGCTAGTCCGACACCATGGGGGATAAATACTAGAGGGGGAGAGAGATCCTTCACGAGGAGGTGTGAGTGAGAGAGAGGGAGGGGGGATCCTTTTATAGGGAGAGGGGGGCACCCAAGGAGCCATGCGCCCAGCCATGGGGCTGCCCCCTCCCCTCCTTTCATTCATGTGGGTGGACACTCCACTCACACAAATGCCTTTTAATTTCCTCCACTCAAAAACCCACTCAAATTCCCATTAAATTTCCACCAAATTTAATGCAAACTCTCATTAAATGAAACTCCTTTTATTTATTCAGAATTTTGTCAATTACTTTAATGAAAAACATTCACATATAACCCCTTGCTAGTATTTCATTTCACATGCAAAAACACTTTTTGCAATTTCACCTGAAAACCTGTTTCGGTATCTAGTGAAATAAATTCCTGCGCTTGTTATTATTTCCGGCATGAAACTTTTGCTCCAGTTGGATGTCGGTGTCTCTTAAGTGTGCCACCCTACTGTTCGCGAGTAATGCGGACATGATCGAGACCCTTCTCCGATCAATAATCAGAAGCGGGATCTGGAGACCCATACTGACTCCCACACATTCAACGATGACTTTCTTGTGATCGTTGGAACCTTTCACGCTAGTATCTTAATCCTTTTGTTTCGCGATATATTAAATGTTCGAGATTCGATCATCGGTATCTCCATACCTAGTTTGATCTCGTTACTGACATGCACTCTTTTCTCGTTCCCGTGATATAACATTCTAGTGATCAAATCACTTGCTTGCAAGCTAACCAATGTGATATCACCGAGAGGGACCATAGCATATCTATCCGTCATATGGATGAACAAATTCCACTCTCGATCCATGGGCCTCAACATAACACTTTAGTAGTTCTGAACCCATATTTATATTCACCCAGTTACGGTGTGACATTTGATGTTATCAAGAAACTCTTTCGGTGTTAGTGATTGACATGATCTCATGGTCTAAGGATTAGGATCACTTCGTAAGTTGTTATAGCAATATAAACTAAATGACTTTGATCGTAATGCTATACTTCGGATGAATGTTCATCACACCATTCCATTAATGTTGTGACCTCGTTATTAACAACATCCAATGTCCATGATCAAGAAACCTTGATCATCTTGTTAATCAACGAGCTAGTTTCTGAGATAGGCATAACTAGGAACTTCTTTTTTGTTTATTAAACACACATGTATTATCGTTTCCGTATTAATACAATTATAGCATGCAAAATAAAAATTTATCATAAATAAGGAATACGATAATAACCACTTTATTATTGCCTCTCGGGCATATTCCCTTCAGAAAACGTTCCCCGTGACATCACAGTTCTGCTAATTCCAACGTATAAGTGCAAGCATATATAACAAAGTTGTCACAATGGTTCAAGTTTATTAGGGGAAAAGAATATAAAGTGTGGCATCAAGTTCGTGAGGGCTTTAATCACTGAGTTTTCACATAACAAAATGGTTTTTTTTAATTGGAAGATAGTTGAAAGCAAGAATATACTTGGAATGGTGTAACACACCATGCATAGGAGTTTATAGTGGACACTTTGGAATAACTTGATTTCTTGGGGGTTGGAAGCATGAGTAGAACTTACTCGTACAAGTGGAGGCTAGCAAAAGACTGGGAGCAACCAACTAAGAGAGCATAATGGCCATAATCATGCAGTGCAACAAAACATACTAATCAAAGCAAAGAGTGGTACTACAAGTCAAGGAATAAATGATCATAGAGGCTAATGGTGACTTGTCATAGTCATAACATGGTGTGAGCATGTGCCAAGTCAATCCAAGCAAAACATCAAAGGAGAATACCACAATACTATGCTTTTGTATGCTAAAAGAACGCATAATTTCTTCAAGGCACACTAAGCAATCCCAATTGTTTGGGACAAGACATGCTACAGCAATAATCACTAAGCATAAGGTCAAAACAACACCTAGCATGTCATGCTAAAGTCTAAGTCATAGTCAATGCAAGCTCCTCTTGCACTTACAAGTAAGAACTTACTACTCCTTTCCAACACCAAGAAACTTATTTGTAAAACAACACACTGAGAACGGGGGTCCAAACTACTCAAGCAAACTAAACAAACTAAGCAAAGCAAACAAATACTAAGACCCTCCAAGAACAACACAACTGTGCATGAAACAATAAAAACGAAGTGTCTAAACAGACCTGAACTTTTTTTTGATGAAGAAGGGGATGCCTTGGGCATCCCCAAGCTTTGACGCTTGTACCTCTTGGATATTTCTTGGGGTAACACCATGGTGGCATCCCCAAGCTTGAGCCTTTGTCCATTCTTCATCTCATTGCATCATTCTCTCTCTACACCTGATATTTTTTCTTTCACACAATCTTCATTAGCAACATTAGCTTATTCAAAAGATATTAGACCTCTGGAAAAGCTTTGAAACAGCAAGGCTTTTCAATAAAAACACAAGCTACTATAGTAACTCCTTCAAAAAGCTCAATTCACCTAAAGAGAACTCAAATGAGAATCAATAAGAAGCAAATGCAAATAATGGCAGAAATCTATCAAAACAGACCAGCAGGTAGAAACCGATTTTTTCGAACATCTTCTGTTGCTCAAATCAAAAAGTGTTGATCGAACGAAAGTTAGCTAATATACTGGGGGGATTTATTCGTAATATTTTAGCTCAATCCGAGTTATAGAGACTCCTCACGAATTTTTTTGGTGGAGGACAAAAATCTGTTTCGGGACAACAACTCCCCAAATCTTACTTCCCTCTCATTAGAGGTCATTCTTGGCACAAAAAGCAAACAAAAAGGATAAGGAGAGGTCATTACTGAAGTAATAACTTCCAAGACTTAAGGAAACTCTTGGGTTATCTCCCAACAAGTACTTTTCTTTAACGCCTTTAAGTTAGGCTTGATAGCTTGAGAAGACGCTCACACAAGAATTATGAATTGAAGTCAAAGAGAGCATCAAGAAGAAAATTCAAAACACATTTAAGTCTAACCCACTTCCTATGCATAGGAATCTTGTACACAAATAAATTCACAAAGAATAAAGTGACAAGCATAGGAAGATAAAACAAGAGTAACTTCAAAACTTTCAGCACATAGAGAGGTGTTTCAGTACCGTGAAAAATTCTATAACCATGATTTCCTCTCTCATAATAATTTTCAGTAGCATCATGAATAAACTCAACAATATAGCTATCACATAAAGCATTCTTTTCATGATCTACAAACACATAATTTCTATCAAGCTCAAAAATAGTGGGATTAAAACCTTCACAGGTTTTAACCAAAGTAGATATTTCAAAAGGATCCATAGGAACATAACATTCATCCTCCTTTGCTAAGGATGGGGGACAATCAAATAATATAAGGGGTAAAGAGTTACTCTCATTAAAAGGTAGGCATGGGTAGATCCATTCTTCCTCCTTTTGTTCATCACTCTCCCCCTCTTTTTCATCTAATGAGCTTCCAGTTTTAACAATTTCTTCTTCTATAGGCTCCTGCAAGGCATTAGTCTCTTCCATTTGTGGAAAACGCCTATTAAAATATTCAAGAATATAACTATTTTCTTCCTTGTAATTATCAAAGCAAAATTTAAGTATCTCAAAAACCTCATGTTTATAAGGTGCATCATCAGTATTTTCAAGCAAACTGGCAAGTTCAAATGCACCCTTGAAGGCAATAAATTCTTCAATTTGTTCCACATCATCAAAATCATAATTTCCTTTAACATAAGAAGATATGGTAACATTATCATTATACTCACATTGAAAGGGCAGGTGTTTATACCTCCTGCAGCAGCAAGCTTTATCAAAGCAATAAGTAACATTATAAATAGAGCACACATCTCTAGCAATAGGATTCAACTTATCAATTTGTTCCCATAGGTGTTTCCCTTTTTGTGACAAATGGTGTTCCTTATAATAATACTTTTGTTCCTCCGTGAACCCACCTTGCCAATAAGAACTAGTTTCAAAGAAACCATCCATTCATAGAAAGCATGACCAAGCAAGGCAACAACAGACCAGAAACTAGAGCAGGGACTAATTTTTTGTGTTTTTGAATAAAGAAAGCAAACCAAACTAGACTAATTTTTTTTGGAAAGAGACAAACAAAACCAAGCAAAAGAAACAAAGCAAACTAAAAACAAAGTAAAGAGAAAGGAAGTGAAGGACTCCCCTTGTGAAGACGTCCTTAGCCTCCCCGGCAACGGCGCCAGAAAACTTGTTGATGGCTCAGTTGATGTGGAGCCTGTTGGGAACCCCAAGAGCAAGGTGTGAAGCAACACAACAACAAGTCTTCCTTCAGTAAGAAACCGAGGTTATCGATCCAGTAAGAGGAAGGAAACGTCACACAGGTGTTGCAAGCACCGCGGAGACCTGCACAACACAAACTTAAGACTTTGCCCCAACTAACAGTGAGGTTGTCAATCTCACCGGTTGCTGTAACAAAGGATTAAACGTATGGTGTGGAAGGTAATGGTTTGCAGCAAGTAAACAGGTAACAATGGAAGATGTATCAATGATAAAGATTGGACCGGGGTCCATAGTTCACTAGAGGTGCTCTCCTTAGTTAAACAACATGGCATGAAGGGTAAACAAATTACAGCAGGGCAATTGACAGGAACTGAACAAGGCATAACAATGCAATTACTGATCAGAAAAATCCTATGAGATTCGTTTGGGCAATAAATCAAGATACATAGACCGCCATCCAACTGAATCTATGACTAGAAGTCCACCTTCAGGTTATCATCCGAACCCCCTCCTGTATTAAGTTGCAAGCAACAGACAACTGCTTTAAGCAAAGTGTGTAAGGTAAACAGTCCACATGTTCCATGAACAAGAGACCGTTGTTTTCTCCCTAGTAGCAACAACACATCTACAACCGAAGAGATTATTGTCACTTCCCTTGGAAACTAGAGGCATGAACCCACTATCGAGCATAAATACCCCCTCTTGGAGTCACTAGCAACTACTTGGCCAAGATAGCTACTAACAACGGAGAGCATGCAAGACCACAAACAACACAGACATGATAGAATCATAAAGACAAAACCATTAATCAAACCAACACAATAATCTCAATATCCATCGGATCCCCGCAAACACAACATGCATGATTACAAATAGATTAGATCTTGATCATGAACGTAGCTCACAAGATCTATACATGAAAGCACAAAGGATGAGATACAACCATCTAGCTACTACATGGAGCCATAGTCCAAGGTGGAACTACTCATGTATCATATCGGAGAGAAGGCCTCCAGGATGATCTCCCCTCCGATAGGGTGCTGGGAAGAACTTTAGACCCCCGATCTAGGGACGATGGTGGTGGTGGCGGCTACAGACAGTCTCGTGGAGATTTGATCAGGCACTTAGGGTTTCTGCATCGGGGGCTTCTTATAGGCGAAGGGGGAGGCCGAGGCGGCGGCCAGAGGGGCCAAGCCCTACCCAGGCGCGGGGTAGGGCCTACCCACGCCTAGGGTGGGTCTGGCTGCCCTGGCCGGCCTCTTTGGATCCCCTGTGGACTTCTTGTTCCCCATGGAAAGTAATTGACTTTGATGTTTGTCCCGTCCAATTTCGAGAATATTTCTTTACTAACTTTTCTGAAACCAAAAACAACAAAAAATAGGTGTCTGGCACTATGGCAACTTGTTAATAGGTTAGTACCAGAAAACATGTAAAAAGTACCTCAAAGTGTAGACAAACAAAGCAAAGTAGATACAAAACAAGCATGGAGTATAAAAAATTATAGATACGTTTCTGATGTATCACGCAGCAGCTGCTGCTGCCGTTGTCGGGCCAAGGCAGGCCAGCCCACCCGGGAGCCCCTGCGGCTTCTTGCCGTGCGGGCGACGTGCGCAGGCACACGCTAGCAGGCCGGCCCATCCTAGGCCAGCGCTAGCCGCCGCCACGGCGGTCTGCCTCGCGGGCCGTAGGTGCACGGGCGGCCCACCTAGCTGGCTGCTCCCGTCGCTGCTTCCCCCGCCTTCCTCATGCTGGGCCGCGCACGGGTGGAAAGGCGGCCCACCGGCTGGCTGCTGGTTTGCCCCTTTTCCTCATTATTTTTAGTACCACATGGGGTACCTAAGGTGGAGGGAGCCCCTCCATCTGCCTATATAAAGGGGTGCCCATAGGAGGATTAAAACACACCAATTTACACCTGAAAATACATAAAAGGCACGTGTTGCCTCTCTCTCTCGCTCTCTCTCCCTCCCTCCCTCTCTCTCTCTCTCTCTCTCTCTCTCTCTCTCTCTCTCTCTCTCTCTCTCTCTCTCTCTCTCTCGACCGCGGCCCCCTTGTCAGAGTCGTGCAAGCAAGGAGTTCTTCACGGCAGAGCTGCATCGCGCTACGGGATTCAGAGCCGTGAGATATACTTCCGCAATCCCGGCTGGATCGGGGAGAAGCGGGAGTCATCATCAGGCACCGTACATGTGTGACTCCCTCTGGCGGCACCATGCTTTCAGTGCTAGGAGTTTTCTGAGCCACATGACTTCATGAACTCGAGGTCAGTGCTAGGGCATCTTCTTCAACCATGTTCCTCGTGGTACGTTAACCGCACTCGGTCTTCAAAGGTATGAATACCGTATCTCCTTCCGTTACTACACTACTAGTAGATAGATCCTGGCATTAGGGTTTTGATCGTAGGAATTTTTTTTGTTTTTTCCCCTCGAACCCCAACAAGTGCCACAAGTGGGAACACCCCCATGTTCTCTCTCACATACTATGGTCGATGACAACTTTCGTTCTCCCTGATCCAACCAGGATGCTGAAGTAGATCTTCTGACCGGAATCATCATAGCATAACAGCGTGCCATAGCAAAGCAGTCTCTTACCCACACAACCCTTATGTGGGGCCGCAATTGCAAGAGAAGAGAGATAGAATTCCTTAAGGAAATTGCCTTAGAAAATATTGGTGTGTACTTTTCCCTCTTATATAGACCTTTATATATAGGGGAAAAGAGGGCACCCTTTCCATTAAAGTCCTAGGGTGGGACTAAATTGGAGGAGGAGGTGGATGCATGCACCATAGGGGAGGAGGGTCGGCCGGCCAGGCCAGGGTGGGCCCACGGGCGGCCCAAGGAGGGCTAGCGACCGGGTGGCCCTAGGCAGCGGCTCCACATGGTGGCTTGCCTCTTCGGCCTTGTTCCCTCCGGGGACTTGGCCCATTAGGGAGTTTTGCCCATTAAATTAAATTTAAATATTTATTTAATTAATTCCAATAATTAATATAAAATACATATTATTAAATTCCCTTTGATCCCGAACACCTTTCGGTTCAGTTCGAACTCCTTCGGATCCTCTTGGAACATTTCCGGTTGTCTCACAGAATATTTCCGGCATTCTCGTCTCTTTCTTCCTATGATTTTGATGAAACCAAATACGAACTCCGAGCATCATCGAACTCTTAAACGTGTTACCCTACGGTTCAAGAACATCATAGACATGATCGGGACACCTCTCATATCAATGACCATTAGCGGGACCAGTATGCTCATAATGACCTATGTGCATTCCATGATTTCAATGTCATTTGAACCATAAACTTCGATTCTAATTCCCTTTGTTACTTTGATACTTGACTTGCCCGAGATCTGATCATTGGTATCACCATACCTTATTCAATCTTGTTACTAACAAGTATTACTTTACTCGTTCTGTGATATCCATCCCCGTGACCTAGTCACATGTTACGCATCATTTATGCATGTAATCTCACCTAGTGGGCCCGATGTATCTTCCTATCATACGGGATAACAAATACCGATCTTGATGCATACGCCTCAACATATTCCTCTAGAAAACCTAATATACACCTTTATGGTCACCCTTTTACGGTGTGACGGTTGATGCAATCAAAGTATCCTCAGGTGATAGTGATTAAATATGATATAGTCAAAGGAGAAGGATAATTTGTTTCTAACTTTTAGAATGATGAACTTTGTGACTTGATCATGTTGTAATACTTATGTTGGGTAATGTCCATCACATCATTCACCAATATGACTTTATTGTCAATTGGCCTAATGGCTCCATGATCAGGAAACCTTGATCATCAGTTGTCCAATGAACTAGTTAAATAGAGGCTAATAGGGACCTTTATTTTTTTACATACCACACATGTACCAATGTTTCTGATTAATACAATTATAGCATGGTATAAAACTATTATGAACTAATGAAATGTGATAATAAACTTACTTTATTATTTGCCTCTAGGACATATTTTCAACATGTGTTATAATCTTTTAGTGACAAGAAATATGATCTTGTTTGCTCAAGGTAGCACATTTGTCATTCAAACATCATGTCAAAGTACTAAGGCTATACTCTATTTATTCTTAATTCTAGATTGCATGGAGTTTTATCTTTCTAGAGAAGTATAAGTGAGATGTGCTGCATCATCTTTATAATAGGACATGATGCCCATATGAATGCTAATCAAACACCTTATGAAAGTTTTAACAATATTGAATAAAGACATGATGCCCAGATGTCATCTGTGAGCTGTTTTATGTCCACCATGATTATGATAGAGTATAAAGTGAACCCATGAACCCGATCCACTTTTAAATATAGGAAACACATTTTACTATGCTTTACATTTTCTGCAACAATTAAATTCGAAAATACAAAAAGACTTTTACTTTCTACAAGCATATAGAAAAACTCAAAAAGAACTTTACTTTACTATTTTTTACTTTCCTATTTTAGTTATAAATAACTTTACTACTTTATTTAAGTTTACAATTCTAATATAAAACCTTGTGCTTGACAACCACACACTGGAGTTAGGGGCACAAGACTAAAACTTTCTTTTGTAGGTTGCTAGAAGAGGCTGAAAAAAGAAAGTTTCTTAGATCCCCGAGAGTTCTATATAAACCCTCGGTTCACCCTTATATGAAAGTCACACTTTCTACATCACTTTGTAGTTGGAGTCCCAACTGAGTTGGCACTCACATATCTGGTGTCATCACATATCGCCTTGTATCCTATGGGAAGAGGAATTCTCTTTGATTGTAGTGAAGGAAATTTTCGCGAGGTCCAAGTAATACTTTAAAATTTACACTACAAAATTCATATGGGGTATGATCCTATGAATCAAACAACTTCTCCTAGAAAATTTCCATAGAATCTTAATCCAATAGAAATATTTTGAAAATCTTATGAAACAAAGTGTAGGGTTCGCAGCATAGAAAACAAAAAAATTCCTATGATGGGGACAACTATGTACCAAGATCTATCTACTAGATACAAGCAACAGGCGGATATACATCCGTAGAGAACATACCCTTGAAGAGCGATAAAGCTTAACGAGTTCAAACTCGTGGTTGATATAGACGATCTCTTCCCGATCTCAAGATCAAGAGGAAGTCCTAGCGCCGAAAAATAGCAGCGCATCCGTGCTCGCACACATGTACAAGACACCGAGCAACCTCCGCCTCCTCGCTCCAGCGATACAACGGAAGCACAACTCTTTCTTGCCTAATAGCCACCGGGAAAATGTATCTCGCTAGTCCGAGACCATGGGGGATAAATTTTAGAGGGGGAGCGAGATCCTTCACGAGGAGGTGTGCTTTGAGAGGATGAGAGGGGGCCTTTTATAGGGGAGAAGGGGGGCACCCAAGAGGCATGGCGCCCAGCCATGGGGCTGCCCCCACCTCTTCCACATTCATGTGGGTGGACACTCCACTCACTCAAATGCCTTTCAATCCCCTCCACTCAAAAACCCACTCAAATTCCCACTAAATTTCCACCAAATTTAATGCAAACTCTCATTAAATAAAAATCCTTTTATTTATTAAGAATTTTGTCAATTACTTTAATGACAAACATTCACATATAACCCCTTGCTAGTATTTCTTTTCACGTGCAGAAACACTTTCTGCAATTTCACCCGAAAACCTGTTTCGGTATCTAATAAAATAAATTCCTGCGCTTGTTATTCTTTCCAGCATGAAACTTTTGCTCCAATTGGATGTCGGTGTCTCTTAAGTGTGCCACCCTACGGTTCATGAATAATGCGGACATGATGGAGACCCTTCTCCGATCAATATTTAGAAGCGGGATCTGGAGACCCATACCGACTCCCACACATTCAATGATGACTTTCTTGTGATCGTCAGAACCTTTTTGAAATGGATCATATGGGCACCTAGAGGGGGGGGGGTGAATAGGTGCTAACCAATTTTTAATACTTTTTCAATTTTAGGCTTGACACAAAGTAAATTCTCTAGATATGCAACTACGAGAATTTCCCTATATGTAACCCTAACTACTAAGCACGCAAAGAGAGGAGCGAAGGAAACATAGTGGAGCACGCGGAGACACAGGGATTTGTTTTACCGCAGTTCCTTCCTTGTTAAGGGAAGTACATCTGTGTTGGAGGGGTGGGCGGTTCTAAGACCACCACGCCACAAAAGGCCTCACCCTATTCTCCAATGGATCTCGCCACGAGAGGCCTGATCCACCTTCTCCACTATTGGATCCCTTCGAGGCGGGAACCAGTGCCTTTTACAACGCTATCGGGGCACACACCCACAACCGAATTGGGGGCTACCGAGATGACAACAAGCTGTCACAAGAACAAGGTTTATCAATATAAACAAAACAAGGATCTAGGTATTTGCAAGAAATACTAGATCGGTGATTCTCCAAATGAATGGAGAGGAGATGAAGCGCTTGATTGCTGATGATGAAGATCGAGTTCTTCTCCTTCGATTCCCCAAGGGACGGGGACTTTGGGTGGATCTAGGTGGAGCTCTCTTGGATGAAGGTTGCATATCAGATATTGTCTTTTTCGAATGAATCAAGAGATCTGGCAGGAGGGGGAAGGCTGGCTTAAATACCCCCTCCCCAGATCTGGCCGTTGGGAAACTTTGGGGGCGGATTATCCGCCCCTAATCCGCCCTCCTGGGAAACTCCGCCCCAAGGGCGGATTCTCCGGGAGAAACTCCGCCCCCTCTCTGGGGCTGGCGCCTGCGTGACTTGGTGAAGATCTTAGGGGGCGGATAATCCGCCCCCTCCTGGGGCGGATTATCCGGCCAAGCCAAAAAGTCCGGCCAACACTCCGCCCCCTCTCCGGGGCTTGCGCCTTGGCGGTGAGCAAGGGGGGTGGACTATCCGCCCCCCTGAGGGGCGGATTATCCGGCCAGGCCGGAAAATCCGGCCAAAACTCTGCCCCCCTTCTAAGGCTTGCGCCTGCTTGGGAAGAGGGAGGGGCGGATTATCCGCCCTTGGTGGGGGCGGATTATCTGCCCCCCAAAGGCAGATACTTTTCACTTTTTCTTAGATAGAGCTGCAACACTTCAACACACATTAAAATAATCCTTGATATTGTTATCTAACACACAAAACACTAGGGATTAAGAAATGTTCTTTCAATCTCCCCCTTTTTGGTGTTAGATGACAATACTAGGATTTTCAATGAAACCGGCTAACGCCACAATACTATAGCCAAGGAAAATAATTAGCTTGATAGCCTCCAAGCACATCCCAACAATATTGATGCATACATTAGATAATCCCATGATTCCATATGCCATCAAATATGCTCCATAGATAAATCCAGAATTCCATGATATCCACAATAGATAAATCCAGAATTCCATGAATACCAAACATAGTGGAGCACAACATAGTCTTACATAATCCAAGCACAAATAGCAAATAAGTTCACGCTAAAAAGACACAAGCAAGCAAATAAAACAACGGAAAGACAAGTGCTTGCGCCTGACCCTTGCAAATCCACGAGACCTAATAGAACTACTTCTCCCCCTTTGGCATTGAAATGCCAAAAAGGAAGAAGAGCGATGCTAACGCCAAAAACTGAGATGGTACTACACACCCAAATTTGCAAGAATCAAATCAAATAAAGGCCAAAATTGAGTGTGTTTTCCATAAGAACAAGAGATATGCAAGAAAATCCAAAGAGACCCATTAGAAACCAACTCTTATCTAGGAAGAGGGTGGTGGCCGAAGCCACCATGTTGGAGCGCATGGCATGACACCGCGAAGATGTATCTTGAGTTCAAAACCAATGCTCATCGATGACCCACATATCACAAAATGATATTAAGGGAAATGATTTTACTTGCTTTCGGCATTATGGGGAGAGGGTTGGCCCAATCAATTAGGACCACACACCCCTATGTCTATGCCCGCATCTAAACCAAATACATGAATAAGATCAAGTGAGTGTGCAAGGGTAGTCAAGCCAAGCTCCTTGAATCTATGATATTTAGCTCATTCCTCAAATAACAAAATCTTGCTTCATCAAGGGGCTTCGTGAAAATATCAGCAAGTTGGTTCTTCGTGTCACAAAGGATAGGGTAATATCACCATGAGCAACATGATCCCGAATAAAGTGGTTGTGAATCTCTATATGTTTTATTCTTGTATGCTGCACGGGATTGTAAGCAATTTTGATAGCACTTTCATTGTCACATAATAGAGGCACTTTGTCACAGTTGACACCGTATTCCTTTAAAGTTTGCCTCATCCATAATAACTGTGTACAAGCACTTGCATCAGCAACATATTCAGCTTTGTCGGTTGAGAGTGAAATACAATTCTGTTTCTTTGAAGACCAACACACTAGAGACCTACCCAAGAATTGACATGCACCAGAGGTTGATTTCCTATCATCTTTGTCACCAGCCCAATCTGAATCAGTGTAACCACATAGAGAGAAACTTGAACCCTTGGGATACCATAACCCAAAATTCGGGGAATGAACCAAATATCTGAAGATTCGTTTGACCGCCACTAAGTGGCTTTCTTTAGGAGCGGCTTGGTACCTTGCACACACTCCTACACTTTACACGATATCGGGCCTAGATGCGCAAAGGTAAAGGAGAGAGCCGATCATGGATCAGTATACCTTTTGGTCCACGTCTTTACCCTTGGGATTGAGCTCAAGATAACACTTTGTTTGCATTGGAGTAGCAACGCCATTGAGATCCGTCATCTTGAACCTTTTGAGCATGTCTTGGATGTACTTAGCTTGATTAATAAAGGTTCCCTCTCTAAGTTGATTGATCTCGAATCCAAGAAAGAACCTCAACTCACCCATCATTGACATCTCAAACCTGTCAGTCATAAGCTTTGAAAATTCATCGTTAAAAGCTTGGTTAGTAGAGCCAAAAATAATGTCATCTACATAAAGTTGGCATACAAAAAGCTCCCCATTGACCTTCTTAGTAAAAAGAGTGAGATCGATTTGCCCAACTTCAAATCCACGGTCTAACAAAAGCTCTTTAAGGTGCTCATACCACACACGTGGGGCTTTAAGGCCATAGAGCGCCTTATCGATTTTGTAGACATGGTGCGGAAATTTGGGGTCCTCAAAACCCGGGGGCTGCTTGACGTATACTAACTCATGTAGAGGACCATTAAGAAACACACTCTTAACATCCATTTGCTATAATTTAAAATTATGATGGGCTGCATGGCAAGAAGGATACGGATGGACTCAAGACGAGCCACAGGAGCATAAGTCTCGGCAAAATCAATTCCTTCCACTTGAGAGAATCCTTGAGCCACGAGTCTTGCTTTATTCCTCACAACAATGCCATTTTCATCTTGTTTGTTCTTGAAGATCCACTTGGTGCCGATAACATTGCGGCAATCCTTTGGTTTCTCTACGAGCTTCCAAACTTTGTTGCGTTCAAAGTTGTTTAATTCTTCATGCATTGCAACCACCCAATCGGGATCTTCAAGAGCATCAAAGACTTTCTTCGGTTCAACCATGGAAATGTGAGCTTGATGATCATAGAAGCTTGCAAGTTCTCTTCTAGTAGACACCCTTCTTCGTAGATCACCAACAACCTTGTCAAGAGTGTGACCCCTTAGTTCAAGGTTTCGATCAGCACGAGCCTTGCGACGAGCCTCAATGTCCTTATTCTTTCTAGAAGGAGTTGATTCAGTATTTGTATCCTTGTCTTGACCACTGCCTTGCCCTTGATATTGATCTGAGTTAACACCAGGAGGTTGCTGCAGAGTTTGTTCTTCAGGGCCGGATAATCCTCCCCTTGGAGGGACCGGACTATCCGGCCTGGGAGATGAAGCACCAGTGCCTTCTTCCTGAGAATGCCTGATAGGACATGGAGAACCAGAGCCGGATAATCCGCCCTCGGGGGCCGGAGAATCCGGCCTGGGAGCTTCTTGGCTGTTGTCTTCTTCTTTGGATCCCCTGGAACAAGTTGGAGTGCCAGGGGCGGATTGTCCGCCCCTGGGAGGGGGCGGATGGTCCGGCCTGGGACTACCATCTTGTCCAGGAGACTGATGATCTTCAGCAGGTTGCGGTGTTGGTGCAGAGTTTTCTCCAACAGTAGGAGCTTGTTGATCTTGTGTAGATGAGGGCTCCACTTGAGTGGAGCATTGTCCTTCCCGATCCGCCACAAGGGGTTCCTCAATGGGGCGGAAAAATCCCACGCCCATTCTTCTTATGGCATCTTGGGGTATTTCAAAATCTGCATCACAAACATCAACTTGCCCTACAAAGGAGCCGTTATTTTCATCGAACTCCACACTACAAGATTCTACAACAATCCCAGTGAGCTTGTTGTAGACTATGTAAGTGTGGGATTCGGCACCGTAACCAATAAAAATACCTTCTAAAGCCTTGGACTCAAATTTAGACAAGCGGACACTTTTAATAAGATAGAAACACTTACACCCGAATACCCTGAAGTATGAGATGTTGGGCTTCTTACCAGTAAGTATTTCATATGGAGTCTTGTCCAAAATCTTTCGGAGGTAGAGCTGGTTTGATGAGTGACAAGCAGTGGAGATGGCTTCAGCCCAAAAATTGTAAGGAGACTTGAATTCAGCCAACATTGATCTTGCCATATCCATCAAAGTCCGGTTCTTCCTCTCAGCTACACCATTTTGTTGAGGGGTGTACGCAGCGGAATATTGATGTCGAATCCCCTCTTCGCTTAGAAACTCATTAAAGGTGTAGTTTTTGAATTCGGAGCCATTGTCACTTCTTATTGCCAAGATAGGAACATTATGTTGACGTTGAACTTCATTGGAAAAGTCAATGAATGTTTGTTGAGTCTCACTCTTTAGTTTGAAGAAATAGACCCATGTATATCTTGAGTAATCATCGACAATGACCAAGCAATATTTCTTCCCACCAAGATTTGCATGAGAAGGAGGACCAAATAAATCCACATGAAGTAATTCCAAGATCCTCTTTGAAGACACAATAGTCTTCCTCTTGTGGGGAGAGTCGTGCATTTTGCCTTCAACACAAGCCCTGCAAACACGATCTTTGGCAAAGGAGACATTGTCTTTTAGTCCAAGGATGTGGCCACCCTTGTGGAGACTTTACAAAGTTCTCATGTTGACATGGGCTAAACGACGATGCCATAGCCAGCCAATGTCGGCCTTTCCGAATAGACACATCAGACCCGAAGTGGTTTTCCCCGAAAAGTCCACCACATACAGGTCATTTTCGACATATCCAACGAAAGCGACCTTTAGAGACTTGCTCCACAAGAGTACCACCAAATCATCATCGATAGAAACAGCAAAACCCATCTTGCCAAGGGCACGAACAGAAAGAAGGTTGTAACTGAGGGTCTCAACAAGCATGACGTCCACGAGAGAGATATCGTGGGAAACCGCAACCTTGCCAAGACCCAATACCTGAGATTTAGACTTATCACCATAGGAGACTGTGATATTATCATGATTTGGACGCATCTCCGTGAAGATCTCCTTGCTTCCGGTCATATGACTAGTGCATCCACTATCCAGCACCCATTTCGACCCACCGGAAGCATAGCCCTCGGAGCTTCTTGCCATGAGACAAGTAGCATTCTTGTTGATGATGTTTTTGTTAGGAGAGTCGAAGAGAGATGTTGATGTAGATATGGTGGCTATAGCAGCCACCTCATGAGAGCTATCGTCCTCGTCCTCATCTTCATTTCCCGATGAATATTCTTCTTGAGCCACTAGAATAATCTTTGGTTGCTTCTTGAAGGGAGCATTCTTCTTTACAAACTGTTTCTTGCGTGGAGCCTTTGACTTGTCCTTGAAAATAAGTCTTCCTCCATTATCTTCCCTACTTTGATATGGACACTCAGCTACAAAGTGCAGCCGGCCACCACAGTTGAAACATGTTCTCTGCTTGGGACCATTTTCTTTTCTTCCATAGGCTCCACTCTTGCGTTCTAGTTCAGCTTTAGCCTTGGCTGGATCTTTCCAAAAGTTTCTAGCATAAAGAGCCAAGTATTGTCCGTGGATCCTTTTTATATCCTCTGGACAGTCCAGACCTTTTATGGCATATTCATCATGATCAATCACACTAGTCTTCAAGGCCACGTTGACCCCCTTTTGCATCCCCATAGCTCGAGCACGAGCATCTTCGGCATTCTTGGCAGCCACTTTGAAAGCGACCATTTCTTGCATTACCTCATTGGATGTCATGAGGTGATAGTTATGCCTACCTTGGAGACTTTTCAAATCTGTGGGCTCAAATGGCATAAGGGCACTGACGTACTTGCGCTTGATCCATGCATCATCAACATGAGCTGCACCGTGGTTTCTGAAAGTTGTGGCTATTGCTTTGAGCCTCCTATACATGTCCTCGTGGTCTTCTCCATCCAACATATAGAATCCTTCAGCTTCGTTGCTCAAAGCATCATATCTATTTCTTCTCATACTTTCATTTCCAATGAAGAGCTCGGTGAGGGCATCCCAAGCTTCCTTAGCCATGCTAAGATGTTGAATGTGTGGCATGTCTTTGTCACCCACACCAAGCTGTATCATGTGTAGAGCTGTAGCGTTGAGTTGGCTATCGACAACTTCTCTTCTTGTGAGATTGTTGGGGTTTCCAACATGAAGACCTTTTTCTATGATTTTCCACAACTCAATGGAGGAACTGCACACATGAGATTTCATCAAAAATTGCCATTGAGTAAAAGTAGATGCAGAAAGTTTGGGTGGATCACCCCTATTATGTATATGTGGTGAGGGATAGGTGGATCAGGGGAATACACATGAGAAACCTCATTGTATCCATCCTTACCACTATCCTTTTTCGAGGAGGAGCTCTTGCTAGTGTCATCACCAACCACTTCGTTCTCTTTGGAATCGGTTTTACCCATTTCCTTGGATTGCGGAGTGGTAGCCTCAGAGTTAGATGAAGGTGATGCTGTGGATGTGGAGAGACGCATTATCAATTGACGCATCTCTTCCATCTTAGCCTCCATTGAACTCACCAAGGTTGTTTCCAACATCTTGAGATCGTTCATGGTGACTACATCCGGAGCATCACTCCCATCTACCTTGGAACCCATACTTCTCTTAGGCGTTTAAGCCTGAAATAAGAGCCGGGGCTCTGATACCAATTGAAATGGATCGTATGGGCACCTAGAGGGGGGGGGTGAATAGGTGCTAACCAATTTTTAATACTTTTTCAATTTTAGGCTTGACACAAAGTAAATTCTCTAGATATGCAACTACGAGAATTTCCCTATATGCAACCCTAACTACTAAGCACGCAAAGAGAGGACCGAAGGAACCGTAGTCGAGCACGCGGAGACACAGGGATTTGTTTTACCGCAGTTCCTTCCTTGTTAAGGGAAGTACATCTACGTTGGAGGGGTGGGCGGTTCTAAGACCACCACGCCACAATAGGCCTCACCCTATTCTCCGATGGATCTCGCCACGAGAGGCCTGATCCACCTTCTCCACTATTGGATCCCTTCGAGGCAGGAACTGGTGCCTTTTACAATGCTATCGGGGCACACACCCACAACCGAATTGGAGGCTCCTGAGATGACAACAAGCTGTCACAAGAACCAGGTTTATCAATATAAACAAAACAAGGATCTAGGTATTTACAAGAAATACTAGATCGGTGATTCTCCAAATGAATGGAGAGGAGATGAAGCGCTTGATTGCTGATGATGAAGATCGAGTTCTCCTCCTTCGATTCCCCAAGGGACATGGCCTTTGGGTGGATCTAGGTGGAGCTCTCTTGGATGAAGGTTGCAGATCAGATCTTGTCTTTTTCGAATGAATCAAGAGATCTGGCAGGAGGGGGAAGGCTGGCTTAAATACCCCCTCCCCAGATCTGGCCGTTGGGCAACTTTGGGGGCGGATTATCCGCCCCCCTGGGAAACTCCACCCCAAGGGCGGATTCTCCGGGAGAAACTGTAAGGTTCCCAACCTTTAATAAGGTAGAGATCCCTGTGTTTACAATGCTAGTCCCTGGATCAATAGCTAGCATCCACAGTTAATATGTAATATCAAGAAACAAAGGTCATAATACAACTTTATAACCAGGAATAAAATAATTTATTACATCTTACATAGCTCATTTGGCTATCTCATTACAATGCAGCAGAATATAACAATAGCATGGGGTCCTTCATCTTCAAAGTGCCACAGGCAGACATGTTGGTTGTAGACTTGTAATCCTAATCAACAAACTTTACTAACATCAAACAAACCTGCAACATAACAAGTTACAGCCACAAGGGTCAATACATTTGAATTGTATTGGCAAGTGATACTATGGTAGTATAGTGGAGTCTATCATCTATATGCATTTGTATAAGTGGAGCTTAGGCTTGCTTTTCTCAAAATAGATTTTTCCTTATCATTTGAAAACACTAAGTTTTTGCTTGACAAAATCACCCAAGGCATCTCCCAATAGAAATTGGTCATCCTTCAACCCTTGTTCAACCACAAGATTTTAACTTAGAAATTGGGATGAGGAGATTCTTGATAGCTTCCATGTCTTGATGCTCATATTGTCCTTTGCCAGGGACATGGCTAAGTACTTAGATTTTACACTCTTCAGAGGTGGTGCACTTTCCCCACAAGACTTGGTTTCCCAAGACAAGATCTTTCAGAAGCCTTCCCTTAGACCAGAATGGACGCGTTCCAACCTATCATCCCCTACCACCAACTTTCCATTTGGCTAAGTTATTGCAACCTATATGATCCAGGCAGAGCCCATAATGCCAAGTGGCTGCACTTGAAGCTTCTCAACATTTGACATCTCAAATCTCTTTGTTCCTGGGTGGCCATCCACAAGTGAGATACACAAAGGTAAACCATAGAAATGGGCCTTGTGAACCACTCAACACAAACCATTGCTTCCATTCCACCTAGGTGATTCATTCACTTAGTTGTTTTATTAAACAAAACACAAGTCCACAGACTTAGAAATATTCCATAGTATGAATATATATTCCACCCTTGTTTTATACTAGCTAAGCTAAGCATGATAGTAGTAGGAGTCTTAACTTAGGAAATTTCTACTAAGGTTTCATCTACTAGGATTTCCCATGGCATAGTTTATACTTAGCAAAAATTCCATGCAAGTCCTACTTAGAAATATCACTAATGCATAGTGAAAATAATGGGACAGAAGTATGAAGCATCACTTGCCTTTTTGGTAGAGAATATAAGTTCACTCCTTGATCTTGTAACAATTACACTCTTCAAGTTCCACTACAATTCAATCAAGCAAGCAATATTTCAATCTACCATTCAAGCAAAACATCACATAAAATGATAGAAACAAAACAATGCATGCAAGCATGCTAAAGATTGTTTTATTTGGAAAAGTGGTTTCTAATGGGTCATAAACATTTGAAAACACCTAATGGTCATTTTATATAAGTGGCAAAATCATTTGCAAAAGATTTTACTCATAAACCAATTTCCAAACCAAATCATTATTTTATGTGGTTGAAAATGCCTTTATCAAAGTAGCAATCTTTATAGGGTTTAGCAAATACATTTTTAAATCATAAAACTTGGTGCTTGGGGTCAGGGAGTTTAAATCAAAACATTTCCCAAAGGTTTTCCTCCAAAATCATTTTTAACAACTAAACCATATTTTTATTTGACTAGAAATGTTTTAATTCAAGGTTTTATTCTTTTGCTTCACCAAATAAGTTTTTGAAACCACAAAGTGATTCCTATGGTCAGTAGGTTCAAAACAATCCATTTTCCAAAGTTTTTATCTCAAAAATCATTTTAGAACAATTTTTATATTCTAAACATGCATACACAAGTTTCTGCAAAAACAATCAATTTACCAGAAGCATTTTACTAAACAAAGTGCATGGTCAGAAAGTACTTGTCTTTCTGATTCCATTGATATAAAATTTGCAAAATTTGGACGTGTGGTTTGAAAGTTATGAATTTTTCAAATTGGAACATCTAATAGACATTTCTGTTTTTATTTCAAACGGAAATGGCCACATGTCTAGTTCTTATTCGCCTGTACCGCTTCGTGCGGATCATGCATGTAAGGTTCCCAACCTTTAATAAGGTAGAGATCCCTGTGTTTACAATGCTAGTCCCTGGATCAATAGCTATCATCCACAGTTAAGATGTAATATCAAGAAACAAAGGTTATAATACAATTTTATAACCAGGAATAACATAATTTATTACATCTTACATAGCTCATTTGGCTATTACATTACATTGCAGCAGAATATCTATAAGCATGGGGTCCTTCATCTTCAAAGTGCCACAAGCAGACATGTTGGTTGTAGACTTGTAATCCTAATCAACACACTTCACTAATATCAAACAAAACCTGCAACATAACAAGTTACAGCCACAAGGGTCAATACATTTGAATTGTATTGGCAAGTGATACTATGGTAATATAGTGGAGTCTATCATCTATATGCATTTGGCTAAGTGGAGCTTAGGCTTGCTTTGCTCAAAATAGATTTTTCCTTATCATTTGAAAACACTAAGTTTTTGCTTGACAAAATCTTTCCCAAGGCATCTCCCAATAGAAATTGGTGATCCTTTCAATCCCTTGTTCACCCACAAGTTTTTAACTTAGAAATTTGGATGATGAGATTCTTGATAGCTTCCATGTCTTGATGCTCAAATTGTCCTTTGCCAGGGACATGGCTAAGTACTTAGATTTTACACTCTGCAGAGGTGGTGCACTTTCCCCACAAGACTTGGTTTCCCAAGACAAGATCTTTCAGAAGCCTTCCCTTAGACCATAATGGACGCGCTCCAACCTATCAATCCCCTACCACCAACTGTCCATTTGGCTAAGTTATTGCAACCTATATGATCCAGGCAGAGCTCATAATGCCAAGTGGCTGCACTGGAAGCTTCTCAACATTTGACATCTCAAATCTCTTTGTTCCTGGGTTGCCATCCACAAGTGAGATACACAAGGTTCACCAGTCCCCTGGCCTTGTGTAACCACTCAACATAAACCATTCCTTCTATTCCACCCAGGTGATTCATTCACTTAGTTGTTTTATTAAACAAAACTCAAGTCCTCAGACTTAGAAATTTTTCCATAGCATGAATATATATTCCACCCTTGTTTTCTACTAGCTAAGATAAGCATGATAGTAATAGGGATCTTAACTTAGGAAATTTCTACTAAGGTTTCATCTACTAGGATTTCCCATAGCATAGTTTATACTTAGCAAAAATTCCATGCAAATCTTACTTAGAAAAATCACTAATGCATAGTGAAAATAGTAGGACAAAGTATGAAGCATCACTTGCCTTTTTGGTAGAGAGTATAAGTTCACTCCTTGATCTTTGCAATGTTCACTCACTTCAATTCACTACAAATCAATCAAGCAAACAATATTTCAATCTACCATTCAAGCAATTCATCACATAAAATGATAAAATCAAAGTAATGCATGCAAGCATGCAAAAGATTGTTTTATTTGTAAAAGTGGTTTCTAATGGTTCATAAACATTTGGAAGCACCTAATGGTCATTTTATAAAGTGGCAAAACCATTTGCAAAAGATTTTACTTCATAAACCATTTTTAAATCAAGTCATTATTTTATGTGGTGTAGAAATGCTTTTAATAAGACAAAATTCTATAGGTTTCACAAAATATGTTTTCAAACCATATAACATTCTGTTTAGGGTCATTGAGTTTATTTCCAAAACATTTCTCAAAGGTTTTCTTCCAAAACCATTTTTAATAAATAAATCATATTTTTATTTGACTAGAAATGGTTTAAATCCAAGATTCATTCTTTTGTTTCACCAAATACATTTTTGATACCACAAAGTGTTTCCTATGGTCATTAGGTTCAAAACTCACCATTTGCAAAAGATTTTATCCCCAAAATCATTTTAGAACAATTTTTATAATCTAAACAAGCATACATAAGTTTCTGCAAAAACAAACATTTTACCAGAATCTTTTTACTAAACAAAGTGCATGGTTGGCTAGGGCTTCTTTTTCTGAATCCATTGATATAAAGTTTGCAAAATTTGGACGTGTGGTTTGAAAGTTATGGATTTTTCAAATTGGCACATCTAATAGATCTATTCTGTTTTAATTCAAACGAGCTGAGCCACGTGTCATATTTTTACTCGCTGATACCATTTCGCATGGATCAAACGATGCAAGCCGTTGTATTTAAGTTACATCGCATGGCGCACAGGTGCTACTTACCCCTTCGCTCTCGTTCTATCGCGTTCGTCAGATCAAGATCCTATGGTCTCTACGCGTTTGACCACTAAGCAGCGGCGCTGGCGGCGACGACTGGCGGCGGAGCGACTGGCGGTGGCGTTGCCGGCGTTGCAGGGGGCTAGAGGAAGAGAGGGGTAGCTCACCAGATTCGCTGTGTTTCGCCGATGCTCAACGTGCTCGTGGTTGACGAAGGGGCGCTCGCATGTGCTGGCGATTGCTCGCCGGAGATGCTCTTGGCGTCGGGCTCCTCTGTTCATCATCGGAGGCGAAGGTATGGGTCACGCCAGACCAAACAAACCGTGTTGTTAGATGCGTACGAAATAGGCGAATACGTGAGCATCGGTCAGAGGGGTTGGGGCGGTCGGAGGTTACCAGGGGGTGTCGCCGGAGTGGAGGCAGACGGCGGCGGTTCTCTGTTGCCGTCGCTGCCGATGTTTCGAGGCGCGCACGAGTGAGTGGGTGGTATGGGGAGATGCAGGGGATGATGGGAATCACACTCGTGTGCTCTGGGGGCAGTGGGGAGGTTCGTGCTCGCCGGAATTGCTCGGAGAGTTTGTCGAAGCAGAGAATGCTCAAGCGCGAAATCAAGGTAGCCTTGTAGTCGAGAGGGGAGGGTAAGCGAGGGGAAAGAGAGAGGAGAGGCTGGTGAGTTAACGGGCGTGATCGCGGGGAGGTTTAATTGTGCCATTAACGCGTATTAAGTCGAGTTTTATTCGACAGCAACGGCCGGCGAGGTGAGGGCGGGGTCAGCGCGCGCGGGTGAAGAAGAAGAGAGTTGGCGGTGGGGTCGTCTGGCAGCGAGAGAGAAAGTGAGGGAACGGGGTCCACCTGTCAGCGTCCTTGCGGGTTTATAAGTGAGTGCGGACCGTTTTTCCGTGGGAGAGGGAAGATGGGCTGGACTGGGCTTAGTGGGCCAGGCTAGTTGGGTCGGGTCCTATTCATATTTTTTTCTGTTCTGTTTGTTTTTCTTTTTCTCTTTTGATTTTTCCTGTTTTGATTTGGTTTAATCAATTCAAACCTCCATTTGATTTCATACCTTTGCCAAAATTTGGGTAGATTTAAATATTGATTGGTAGCACATTCTGATGTTAATTTTGGAAATTTATTTTATTCTTTTTGGGGTCTTTTTAATTAATAAAAAGGGCCCTCATTTTAAATCAAATAGGATTTAATAATGTTTTTAATTAACATTTGACTTCCAAATTCTTCCAAAACCTTTCAATAAGTTTTGTTTACTTAAAAGGGTGTCAAATAATTCATCTTGAATTATTTGGAAAAGTTTTTAATAAGATTTATTTAATCATTTAAAATTTTGGATTTGTCTTTATTCCAATAGGATTTGGTTTATGCCATTATTTTATTTTGGGAATTCTTTATCATTTTAATTTATTTGGATTGGGATTACAATTCATTCCATTTGCTTATGGATTCGGCCAAGATTTGATTTGGTCTTTCAAATATTCTTTAATTAATATTTCTTTCCTCATCTCATAAAATTCATATCTTTTTATTTAGAGATCCAAACTTGGTGATTCCAATTTGTGAAATCATATTTTATGTTTTTTTATCCTTTTAAATCTATTTAGGATTATTTTCTCTCCATTTGGTATGGGTTTCTCGATAGGTTCTTTATTAGCTTTGGGAATTCAATTTCTTATCTTATTAGATTCATAAGATTTTATTTATGGTTCCAAATTGAGTGAAACCAATTTATATGCTTTATATCATTTCTATTTGTCTTTCTTGATCATTTGTGAATTTTTGTTGACAAATTTTTATATGGATCAAATCCATAGGCTTGGAGATAACTTTGGAAATGATTTTTATTCCATTAGGGTTTAGGGTTTGGATTTATTTTCCAAGTGTTTAAATTTCCAGATACATTCATTGTGGAATGCATTTCCCTTGATTTGGATTTTTGTTGGATTCAAACTTTTACCAAAGTTTGTTCAAGATGGGATTTTAAGTTTCCATTTAGAAACAAAAGTTTCTTTTCACCCCGATTTTCAACAAAAATTTATTTTGTTTATTTATTTTTCACATTACAAGATTTGGAAAATCTTGGGATGTGACAGGATACCACCCTTAAAATAAATCTCGTACCGAGATTTGGGGAGGCTAGGGGTTACAAGTTGGCTCAAGCAACTAGGATACTACCACCCTTAAAAATTTTCCAACTAGATTACATCTTGGCTTTCTTGGGATCTTGTTGAAATCTCTCTGGGCAAACATCTGCATAGTGTCCTTTGTTTCCACATTTGAAACATGTGACAAGGCTGAGATCCTTCATAGGCTTGTTTATCTTGTGCTTCATCTTTTCTGGACAGTTGCTTGCATAATGTCCTTGGTTACCACAATTGTAACATGTGATAAGATTGAGTTCATCACGTATCTTCTGTGGACAAGTTGCTACATAATGGCCTAGCTCTTTGCAGTTGTTGCACCACACTTGGTTAATCTCCTTATATTTCTGTTTCTCTGGACATTCACTGGCATAGTGTCCCATTTCTTTGCAATGACCACATTGCACATGGCTTTTGTCCTTCTTTTTCTTGGGTTTCTCCAAAGCTAGGAGTGCTTCTAGTTCATGTTCTTCATATGTTATCTCATAGGTAGGAATGTCTACTGGTTTCTTTGACCTTCTATTGCTCCTTGGATAACTCATATGCCTCTTCTTTGGTCCTTTAAATTGGGTCATATTGCATGGGGGTACAAGCTGAGATTTTCCTTTGTCTTCATCCTTCTTGGTAGACTTGGCTCTCTCATGGTAGTCTGCAATCAGTTGTTGCACTCCACCTTGTTTCCTTTGTTCAACTATGGAATAGATGGGGCATTGGATAGGGACATGATTATTTCCTTCACATAGGTAACAAGTAGCTTGGGATGTGGGGCATTGGTCAATTGGATGTTTCTCTTCACAATTGGGGCATTGATCTTCATGCTCCTTGGAAGTGTGATCCTTGTCTCCACAAATATTGCAAGCTTGGGTTCCTTCTAGATTAACATCTTTGTCATCCTTGTTGTCATTAGCTCCTTGGGAAGAGCTTTCTCCCATGTTGGTCATTTGAGTAGCCATCCCTTGCAACAATTGGGATTGAAGTTTCAAAATCCTTTGTATGGCTGGGTATAATCCATTGTTGTTGGCTAAAAGCTGAGTTGTCACTTGGCTCAACTGGGTTTGGTTTGCTAGTAGTTGTTCTCTCATGTTGTTCTCATGGTTGTTGTTGTCATCATCTTTGATGTTGGAGTCTCTTGGAGAAGTCATCTGTTTGGGTTGGATTGGGATTAGAATAGGCAAAAGATTTCTAAGGAATCAATTCTAATCACACACATCACAATTCACTCAAGCAATGTGCAAGCAATCACAAACAAGCATTCCACTCAATCATCAAGTTTCAAGCATATTTTTAGGAAACCAAAAATATTTTTGTTACACCACATAAGTTGGTGGGTTTGACTTAAACTAAATATGGTGGTCCATCTATATGGTTCACTTGAAATCTTTCCATCCTTCTTAGTTGATTCTTCTTGAATGAGATCATGGTTTCCTTGGGAAAATTCCTGGTCACAAAAACTTCAAAGGTGATGATGATTCCTTGTAAGTTGTGTTTCCTTAGTCTTCAAGTCTTGAGCAACATTTCTTGTCACACTTGTAGTCCTTACTAATATCTAAGGTTGAAGTCCTTGGTAAAAATGTTGAAGATGTTGAAGTCATTAGAGTTGAAGATGTTGAAGTCATTAGAGTTGATAAAATCCTTAGCTCATGGTGAAATCTTTGGCCATGGGGTAGGCTTTATCCATCAAGTTGAAATAGAAGAGATGTAGAGTTGAAACCAAAATGGTTGAGGAAAGCGTTTACAAGATTGTTTGTAAATAAGTTTTGGAACAAATACAGCTCTTATTTTTCTAAGGGTTTTGTCCAATCCTAGGTTTACAAATCCTACAGGCAACACAATGCTCTGATACCATCTGTAAGGTTCCCAACCTTTAATAAGGTAGAGATCCCTGTGTTTACAATGCTAGTCCCTGGATCAATAACTAGCATCCACAGTTAAGATGTAATATCAAGAAACAAAGGTCATAATACAACTTTATAACCGGGAATAACATAATTTTATACATCTTACATAGCTCATTTGGCTATTACATTACATTGCAGCAGAATATCTATAAGCATGGGGTCCTTCATCTTCAAAGTGCCACAGGCAGACATGTTGGTTGTAGACTTGTAATCCTAATCAACACACTTCACTAATATCAAACAAAACCTGCAACATAACAAGTTACAGCCACAAGGGTCAATACATTTGAATTGTATTGGCAAGTGATACTATGGTAATATAGTGGAGTCTATCATCTATATGCATTTGGCTAAGTGGAGCTTAGGCTTGCTTTGCTCAAAATAGATTTTTCCTTATCATTTGAAAACACTAAGTTTTTGCTTGACAAAATCTTTCCCAAGGCATCTCCCAATAGAAATTGGTGATCCTTTCAATCCCTTGTTCACCCACAAGTTTTTATCTTAGAAATTTGGATGATGAGATTCTTGATAGCTTCCATGTCTTGATGCTCAAATTGTCCTTTGCCAGGGACATGGCTAAGTACTTAGATTTTACACTCTGCAGAGGTGGTGCACTTTCCCCACAAGACTTGGTTTCCCAAGACAAGATCTTTCAGAAGCCTTCCCTTAGACCATAATGGACGCGCTCCAACCTATCAATCCCCTACCACCAACTGTCCATTTGGCTAAGTTATTGCAACCTATATGATCCAGGCAGAGCTCATAATGCCAAGTGGCTGCACTGGAAGCTTCTCAACATTTGACATCTCAAATCTCTTTGTTCCTGGGTTGCCATCCACAAGTGAGATACACAAGGTTCACCAGTCCCCTGGCCTTGTGTAACCACTCAACATAAACCATTCCTTCCATTCCACCCAGGTGATTCATTCACTTAGTTGTTTTATTAAACAAAACTCAAGTCCTCAGACTTAAAATTTTTTCCATAGCATGAATATATATTCCACCCTTGTTTTCTACTAGCTAAGCTAAGCATGATAGTAATAGGGATCTTAACTTAGGAAATTTCTACTAAGGTTTCATCTACTAGGATTTCCCATAGCATAGTTTATACTTAGCAAAAATTCCATGCAAATCTTACTTAGAAAAATCACTAATGCATAGTGAAAATAGTAGGACAAAGTATGAAGCATCACTTGCCTTTTTGGTAGAGAGTATAAGTTCACTCCTTGATCTTTGCAATGTTCACTCACTTCAATTCACTACAAATCAATCAAGCAAACAATATTTCAATCTACCATTCAAGCAATTCATCACATAAAATGATAAAATCAAAGTAATGCATGCAAGCATGCAAAACATTGTTTTATTTGTAAAAGTGGTTTCTAATGGTTCATAAACATTTGGAATCACCTAATGGTCATTTTATAAAGTGGCAAAACCATTTGCAAAAGATTTTACTTCATAAACCATTTTTAAATCAAGTCATTATTTTATGTGGTGTAGAAATGCTTTTAATAAGACAAAATTCTATAGGTTTCACAAAATATGTTTTGAAACCATATAACATTGTGTTTAGGGTCAGTGAGTTTATTTCCAAAACATTTCTCAAAGGTTTTATTCCAAAACCATTTTTAATAAATAAATCATATTTTTATTTGACTAGAAATGGTTTAAATCCAAGATTCATTCTTTTGTTTCACCAAATACATTTTTGATACCACAAAGTGTTTACTATGGTCAGTAGGTTCAAAACTCACCATTTGCAAAAGATTTTATCCCCAAAATCATTTTAGAACAATTTTTATAATCTAAACAAGCATACATAAGTTTCTGCAAAAACAAACATTTTACCAGTATCTTTTTACTAAACAAAGTGCATGGTTGGATAGGGCTTCTTTTTCTGAATTCATTGATATAAAGTTTGCAAAATTTGGACGTGTGGTTTGAAAGTTATGGATTTTTCAAATTGGCACATCTAATAGATCTATTCTATTTTAATTGAAACGAGCTGAGCCACGTGTCATATTTTTACTCGCTGATACCATTTCGCGTGGATCAAGCGATGCAAGCCGTTGTATTTAAGTTACATCGCACGGCGCGCAGGTGCTACTTACCCCTTCGCTCTCGTTCTATCGCGTTCGTCAGATCAAGATCCTATGGTCTCTACGCGTTTGACCACTAAGCAGCGGCGCTGGCGGCGACGACTGGCGGCGGAGCGACTGGCGGTGGCGTTGCCGGCGTTGCAGGGGGCTAGAGGAAGAGAGGGGTAGCTCACCAGATTCGCTGTGTTTCGCCGATGCTCAACGTGCTCGTGGTTGACGAAGGGGCGCTCGCATGTGCTGGCGATTGCTCGCCGGAGATTCTCTTGGCGTCGGGATCCTCTGTTCATCATCGGAGGCAAAGGTATGGGTCACGCCAGACCAAACAAACCGTGCTGTTAGATGCGTACGAAATAGGCGAATACGTGAGCATCGGTCAGAGGGGTTGGGGCGGTTGGAGGTTACCAGGGGGTGTCGCCGGAGTGGAGGCAGACGGCGGCGTTTCTCTGTTGTCGTCGCTGCCGATGTTTCGAGGCGCGCACGAGTGAGTGGGTGGTATGGGGAGATGCAGGGGATGATGGGAATCACACTCGTGTGCTCTGGGGGCAGTGGGGAGGTTCGTGCTCGCCGGAATTGCTCGGAGAGTCTGTCGAAGCAGAGAATGCTCAAGCGCGAAATCAAGGCAGCCTTGTGGTCGAGAGGGGAGGGTAAGCGAGGGGAAAGAGAGAGGAGAGGCTGGCGAGTTAACAGGCGTGATCGCGGGGAGGTTTAACTGTGCCATTAACGCGTATTAAGTCGAGTTTTATTCTACAGCAACGGCCGACGAGGTGAGGGCGGGGTCAGCGCGCGCGGGTGAAGAAGAAGAGAGCTGGCGGTGGGGTCGTCTGGCAGCGAGAGAGAAAGTGAGGGAACGGGGTCCACCAGTCAGCGTCCTTGCGGGTTTATAAGTGAGTGCGGACCGTTTTTCCGTGGGAGAGGGAAGATGGGCTGGACTGGGCTTAGTGGGCCAGGCTAGTTGGGTCGGGTCCTATTCATATTTTTTTCTGTTCTGTTTGTTTTTCTTTTTCTCTTTTGATTTTTCCTGTTTTGATTTTGTTTAATCAATTCAAACCTCCATTTGATTTCATACCTTTGCCAAAATTTGGGTAGATTTAAATATTGATTGGTAGCACATTCTGATGTTAATTTTGGAAATTTATTTTATTCTTTTTGGGGTCTTTTTAATTAATAAAGGGCCCTCATTTTAAATCAAATAGGATTTAATAATGTTTTTAATTAACATTTGACTTCTAAATTCTTCCAAAACCTTTCAATAAGTTTTGTTTACTTAAAAGGGTGTCAAATAATTCATCTTGAATTATTTGGAAAAGTTTTTAATAAGATTTATTTAATCATTTAAAATTTTGGATTTGTCTTTATTCCAATAGGATTTGGTTTATGCCATTATTTTATTTTGGGAATTCTTTATCATTTTAATTTATTTGGATTGGGATTACAATTCATTCCATTTGCTTATGGATTCGGCCAATATTTGATTTGGTCTTTCAAATATTCTTTAATTAATATTTCTTTCCTCATCTCATAAAATTCATATCTTTTTATTTAGAGATCCAAACTTGGTGATTCCAATTTGTGAAATCATATTTTATATTTGTTTATCCTTTTAAATCTCTTTAGGATTATTTTCTCTCCATTTGGTATGGGTTTCTAGATAGGTTCTTTATTAGCTTTGGGAATTCAATTTCTTATCTTATTAGATTCATAAGATTTTATTTATGGTTCCAAATTGAGTGAAACCAATTTGTATGCTTTATATCATTTCTATTTGTCTTTCTTGATCATTTGTGAATGTTTGTTGACAAATTTTTATATGGATCAAATCCATAGGCTTGGAGATAACTTTGGAAATGATTTTTATTCCATTAGGGTTTAGGGTTTGGATTTATTTTCCAAGTGTTTAAATTTCCAGATACATTCATTGAGGAATGCATTTCCCTTGATTTGGATTTTTGTTGGATTCAAACTTTTACCAAAGTTTGTTCAAGATGGGATTTTAAGTTTCCATTTAGAAACAAAAGTTTCTTTTCACCCTGATTTTCAACAAAACTTTATTTTGTTTATTTTTTTTTCACATTACAAGATTTGGAAAATCTTGGGATGTGATAGTGCAACGAGAGGCGTTGGATCTAAAGGTGATCATGCGGCGCAGATCGATCAAAAACGGTTCATTAAGTTAATCTAACACAACCACAAGATTAGCATCTAACGGCTCTCAATGCTCTGACCATATACTAGCGGTGCTGGCGGCGGAGCGGCCTGGCGGTGGCGTCGCCAGCGATGCAGGAAGCGAGAGAGGGTGGGGAGAATCTCACCAGGTTCACGTGGTCGTGGTGAAGCTCAAGGCGATCCTTGCTGGCGAAGGGGCGCTCGGGGTCAATGGGAATCACTCGCCGGAGTTGCTCCTGGCGACGGGTTCGCTCGGCCGTTGTCGGGGACGTCGTTACAGAGCGTGCTGGGTCAGACGAATGGTGTAGTTAGACTCGTAGGAAAGTGGGGAGTATGTGAGCATCAAAGAGAGAGGAAGGGGAGGTCTGGTCTCATCGGTAGTGCTCGTCGGAGCAGAGGCAGACGATGGCGATGTGCAGTGGTCATCGTTGTCGAGGTTATGGGGCGCGCGGGGGCAAGCTGGCGCTACGGGGAGGTTCGCCTGGAGATGGGTAGCAAGTGAGCATGCAGTAGGATGCGAGGGGCGATGGCGAGTGGCCGGAATTGGAGAAATGGCTCGCCGGAGTCTGCGGCGGTGCAGGGTAAAATCGAGGCGGCCTGGTGGCACGGAGTAGGTGGTTTCTGGGGGGAAACAGAGAGGAGGGAGAGGTGGTTAAGTAAGCGTGATCACGGGGCCGTTACATGGCGCGAATAACTCCAATTTATGCCGGCGTTCAATCGGCAGTAATGGCCAGAGGAGGGGGGCGCGGTCAGTGGCGGGTGAAGACGATGGTGAGGTGGCTATGGGGCCTGGTGTCAGTGAGAGAGGGAGTGGGGAGATGGGTCCGGGCGTTTCAGGGGAGGGGGTGTGTGGTGGGCTGTTGGGCCAGATGGGTCTTGCTGGGCTGGGTCGACTTTGTTCACTTTTTCTTATATTCTGAATGATTTTCTCTTTTTCCATTTCTAATTTCTGTTTTGATTTTGCTTAATTAATTCAAACATCAATTTGAATTCAAACCTTAACCAAAATTTGTGAATAATCAAACACTGATTAGAAATACATTCTAAAGTCAAATTTAGAATAATGTATTTATTCTTTTTAGGGTCTTTTAAAATAGGCTCTAATATTAATTAAATAAGATTTATTAATATTATTCAATCTCCATTTGAATTTAAATCTCCACCAATCTTTGGGTGAATTTTAATTCTGTTTATCAACATATTTCAAAGTCCAAAACAAAATAATTCTTTTATTCTTTTAGGATCTATAAATAATTAAATAAATAGTCCAAAGTCTTTAACTCAAATAGGTTTTAATTTATTTAAAAACTCTTTTTGAAATCTAAATAATATCAAAATCTTTTCAGTAGGTTTCATTTGAAAAACAAAAACACTTGGAAAACCTATTTAAAATAATTTAACAAGTTTTAGTGTTTATTTAAAAATGGAAAAACCTTTACCTTAATAAAATTGGATATTAATAAATCCTCATTATTTTTATTTAAATAAACCTTTACTCTTTTTATCAAATAGAAATATTTTATTTCAAAAGCTTGGCCAAGATTTAATTTGGCTCTATAAGATAATCCTTATTTATATTTCTACCTTTGCTTTATAAAAACCATATGTTTTTATTAAAAGATTCAGAAATAGTGATTCCAATTATTAAAATTCTTTATTAATTGTTTATCTTTTTAAATCCTTTAGGATTTTATTTAATCAAAATAGGTTTGGATGTTTCCAATTGGAATCAAAAAGTTTCTTCTCACCCTAAAAATCAACAATTATTTATTTTGTTTATTTATTTTTCACATTACAAGATTTGGAAAATCTTGGGATGTGACAGAAACTCCTCCCCTCTCTAGGGCTGGCGCCTGCGTGACTTGGTGAAGATCTTGGGGGGCGGATTATCCGGCCAAGCCGGAAAGTCCAGCCAACACTCCGCCCCCTCTCTGGGGCTTGCGCCTGGCGGTGAGCAAGAGGGGCGGACTATCCGGCCCCCCTGAGGGGCGAATTATCTGGCCAGGCCGGAAAATCTGGCCAAAACTCTGCCCCCCTTCTAAGGCTTGCACCTGCTTGGGAAGAGAGAGGGGCGGATTATCTGCCCCTGGTGGGGGCGGATTATCCACCCCCCAAAGGCAGATACTTTTCCCTTTTTCTTAGAGAGAGCTGCAACACTTCAACACACATTAAAATAATCCTTGATATTGTTATCTAACACACAAAACACTAGGGACTAAGAAATGTTCTTTCACTTTTACGCTAGTATCTTAATCCTTTTGTTTCGTGATATATTACATGTCCGAGATTGGTATCTCCATACCTAGTTTGATCTCGTTACATGCGCTCTTTTCTCGTTCCCGTGATATAACATTCTAGTGATCAAATCACTTCCTTGCAAGCTAATCAATGTGATATCACCGAGAGGGCCCAGAGCACATCTATCCGTCATCAGGATGAACAAATTAAATTCTTCATCCATGGGCCTCAACATAACACTTTAGTAGTTCTGAACCCATCTTTATAATCACCCAGTTACAGTGTGATGTTTGATGTTATCAAGAAACTCTTCCGGTGTTAGTGATTGACATGATCTCATGGTCTAAGGATTAGGATCAATTTGTTAGTTGTTATAGCAATATAAACTCAATGACTTTTATCGTAATGCTATACTTCGGATGAATGTTCATCATACCATTCCATTAATGTTGTGACCTCGTTATTAACAACATCCAATGTCCATGATTAGGAAACCTTTGATCATCTTGTTAATCAACGAGCTAGTTTATAAGAGAGGCATAACTAGGAACTTCCTTTTTGTTCATTAAACACACATGTATTAACGTTTCCGTATTAATACAATTATAGCATGCAAAATAAACATTTATCCTAAATAAGGAATACGATAATAACAACTTTATTATTGCCTCTCGGGCATATTTCTCAGTCTCCCACTTGCACTAGAGACAATAATATAGTTTGAAAACTTTGCGTATTGAACAACTATGGCTTTCTGGTGTTCCATATACGCAATTGCAAGTGGTTAACATAATCTACGGATTTGACTCTTTCAGGTCCGTATGTATTTGCATGTCTTTGCGTCTCCACGTATCACTCATTCTCCAATGAGATGGCATTGTATAAATTTGGTCTTTTGGTGAGACCTTTAGTTCCTTGGGGTTAAATCATGTCGATACTATTGTCGTACAATATATCTTTAGTGTTAGTCCATTGCGAACCACACCTTAGTTTGATAACAAACTACTTGACACAAATGCCCTCTTTTGCTGCTACTATAGCAGTCATATACTTAGCCCTTTTGTTGTAGTATCCGTCACAATGTCTTCACTTTGGAATTCATCCAAATCCGTCATGGAAACTCCTTTCCATTTTATTATGCCACTCATAGTTTAAATTGAGATAAACTTAATTTTGTATCTTGTGACAAAACTAGTATCAATGTAACGCTTTACAATGAACTATTTGTAATTGTTTGTCACCTCTATACAAATATATTCTTAGTTCTTCCAAAATATCATAAGAATATCCTTACTATCGTCCAATGATCATTTTATGATTCATTTTGGTATATGCTCATAACACTTAGAGCATAGTACATATCTGGATGTGTACATATCATGGTATGATTGATCAAAACATTCTCGTGATTTCACTCATCGAGTGTCAAAGCACTTGAATCTTGTTTCACTTATCAAGTGTCGATACACTTGAATCTTGATTCAATTTCTTTCCATGCGACTAGAACTATTTCTTGTCTTTTCTATATTGAACTCCTTCAATATCTCATATATGTACATTTGGCACAACCATATTAGCGTCACAGTCTATCCACTATAGACATTCATGCTAAATATTAGGGTTTTGCCTAAGTCTTTCATCAAAATGAAATTCTTAACCTTTGTCAATAAAAGATACATCATTTCTAATCAACAAGATGTCATCCACATAATGTATTAGAAATGTATCTTAGCGCTCCCACTTAATTTCTTGAAAATGCAAGCATCTTCATCGTCTCCTGATGAAATTAAACTTCTTTAACAGTTTCATGACGGTGAAGATTCCAACTCCGCGATGCTTACTTCAAACATTGAAGTTTGCATGCCCTTTTAGCATCCTTTGAATTAACAAAACCTTTTGGACCGTGTCATGCACACGTCCTAGGTAATCATTCTATTAGAAGAACTTTTTTTGTTTATTCTTCTACCATATACAAAATTATATGTAGTGGTTGCTACATTAATCCATCCAGACTAAATATTGCTATGAAAGATCAAATCTTGTCATAGTCAACTCCTTAAACATTGACATAACATACTTTATGACATGTCGAGTATTTCATAGATGTGAAACATCCATGTCTGTTTCTTTATAGATCCAAATACGACCGATAGGTTTTTACACCTTTCCGGAGGGTCTTCCAAGTTCAAAACTTGATTTCTCGTGTATGGAACTATCACGGATTTTATGGCTTCAAGCCATTTGACAGAGTCAGGGCCCATCATCGCTTCTTTTCATGTAGTCGGTTCATCATTGTCAAATAATGATTTACTCTCAAATCTCAACATTTGATTGTTTATCCGACCTACTTGGTTCAATAGGAACTTAGACCTCCGTGACCGCAACCTTTGAGGCACATGAGCCATGAGCATTCTGCCTGCCTCCGAAACATTTTCTAGCGCTGCACAACTCAGCACATATAGCTAAGGTTCGTTAACCTTATTAAAGTTCTATTGTCCTCCCACTTAACCTTTTATGAAAAACTTCTTTTTCAAGAAACTTCACGTTTCAAGCGACAAACCCTTTTGTCCTTGGTGTTATGGAGGAATATCCAATGGTTATTCGAAATAACCTACAAAGACATGCTCATCCGACTTTGGTTGTAAACATCTTACTTATGCTTAGCATAGCAAAATTTAAGAAATGACAATTTGAGTTTTTACCCCAAACCATAACTTCCATGGTGTCATTTCAACGAATCAAGATGGAGCTATTTTCAGTTAAAAGCGGTAGTCTCTAAAGCTTTAATATTTTTAAAACATAATGGCATTTTTATAAATAACACCTTTGATCCAACCATGTCACACAAAGTTTCATTACAAATCTCAAACACTCCATACTCCTATGGTGTTTCGGGAGATGTAAATCTAGGTGTTTTACTAAACTTGTAACTCAAATAAATCCCTTTATGATAAATTATAATTCATTTATTTTTCTTGTTACACTTGTAACTCAAATAAATCCCTTTATGATAAAATCATAAATCATTTATTTTCTTGTTACAATGATTTTACACTTCATCTTGAAACTCTTTGAAACGTTTTTCAAATATTTCATACTTCTTTCTCATTAAGTGAATATTCACTCAAATTTCCGGAGAAATCATATGAAGTTGAAGTCCATCGCTTACGACTACACATAATGGACTACATACATCGATATGTATAAATTCCAATAATTTACTCGATCGTTCTTCTTTGGCCTTTGAACAAAGTTTTAATTATCCCGAGGAAAGTATCACATGTGTCATTTGATCAAATCAAAGACTCCAAAAATCCATGAATATGGAGATTCTTCATGTTTTCTTTCCAATATAATTTAAACGGCGATGTCACTTTGTAAGTGATCTTTCAATCAGTTGTCTTACGACATTTTAGCATTAGTTTTTATGGATGTGATTTCTCCAACTAGATTTGTAAATCATCCATCTTATATGGAATACGGTAATTATTTGAACAACCTTTGTTCTCATAATACCTGATTTAAATAACAATTATTAAAACAATTGTTACTCTCGACTTAATACCAATTATTAAATTTCATGGAGTAAATAGAGTTTGCTGAAAGTTTGCAATAGGACTTTAAACTTTAGATTGACACTCAATACAATACGATACCAGTTCGTAAAGTAAATATCCAGAATTCTATAGTTCTATTATCTCAATTACAACTAAGCATAAGGTGGTGAACGAATGCCAATGACTACAACAAATTATGCAAATTCACTTTGATTTAATTTATGATAAATTGAGTTCTACTAATCCAAATTAGAAATGAACTCCCACTCAAAAACGACATCCCTCGTGTCTTTTTGGTGATTACATGAACCAAATCCACTACACCAAGTCCGATCATCACGTGAGTCGGTGTAGCTTCAAAGGCGAGCATCAAATGGGCATCATATCTAACATATGACTCATGCTTAAACTTTCGGTCCGTGTTCCGAGGCCATGTCTGTACATGCTAGGCTTGCCAAGTAAGAACCTTAGTATTCGTGTGTGTAACTGTCTTACACCCGTAATATGGTCATGGATCCAAGAACACCCGATCATCACGATGTCTTGGAGCGACAAAACATAATCGGTGCATACTTAAGGAAGAACACATTTTTATCTTGATATCTAAATGAGGGATCATCTTATTATGCTAATAAAACGCCAAACAAGCAATATAAGATGCAACAAACATCACATGTTTATAAGTGAAATGATATCGTTCCTGCACTTGATCTCCATCGTGTGCATCGTGGTATGATCACTATCATACCTCTATGTGTAAGGCCAAGGTCTATGGAACTTACACGTTATGTGTGTTGTAAGAGTATCAGCTCATACTTCTACTTACAACATCACCATATCATAACACTAGCCCAGCAACAATCTAAACTACACGCCTCTAATTTATCCATTGTAAGTTTTACGTGGCTTAGGGCTTTCGAAGATAGAATCGTTCTTACATACGAACATGAACCACAACGAGGATAACCAAATTTTTGACAACTCGTTGCAAATTAGATATTGACTATAGTAGGAGATACAGACACCCGCTAGCCACTTATGCAAAACTAGTTGCATGTCAAGCATGGAACAAATCTCATGTGCGAGGACATGTAAAGTAAATGGTGTCGTTAGATGCGCGGGAGAGTGGTGAGTACAGGAGCATCAATGCGAAGGGGAGGCGCGGTCGGGTGTTACCAGTAGAGGTCGCCGAAGTTGGTGCAGACGGCGGCGCTGCTCGTTTGTCGTCGTTGCCGACGCTGTGGGTCAAGCGCGGGCAAGCCGAGGTTACTGGGTGGTTCAGGGGGCGAGGAGGAACGCACTAGTGGGATCTGGGAGGCAAGGGGCGACAGTGGCTGGCCGGAATTTGACAAAAGCTTTGCCAGAGTCGTGGGAGTTCTCAAGCAAAATCCGAGCGACCTGGTGGCAGAGGGTGGGTGGCTTCTGGGGGGGAAATGGAGAGGGGGAGCAGGCGTTTAATCGAGCATGGTCGCGACGAGGTTTTAGTACAGCATTTATGTGAATTAATCGTCGGCATCAACGGCAGGAAACAGCCGGCGAGGTTAGCGCGCGGGTGAGGAAGACGGTGACGGGGCAATGGGTCCTGGCGCAGCGAGAGAGAGAGAGAGAGAGAGAGAGAGAGAGAGAGAGAGAGAGAGAGAGAGAGAGAGAGAGAGAGAGAGAGAGAGAGAGAGAGAGAGAGAGAGAGAGAGAGGGATGGTGGGGTCTGGGTGTCAGCGACTTTGCGGGTTCGATGTTGAGTGGAAAGAAAAACGGTTTGGGGGGTTTAGTTGGGCTAGATGGGCCTGGCTTTCTGAGCTGGGTCCTTTCCATTTTTTTTGTTCTGATTCATTTTCCTTTTTCTATTTTCTTTTCCTGTTTTGATTTTGTTTAAACATTTCAAACAACCATTTGAATTCAAAACCTTCCAAACTTTTCAGTAAGTTTTTAATATGTTTTAAACATGTATTTAAAGTCCTTTTTAGGAATAATTCCTTTATTTATTTATGGTTTATATTTTATTTGAAAAGGGCACTTACCTTTATTAAATAAGATTTAATTAATTTTTCAAACCCTTATTTGAAATCAAAATTTCACCAAACCTTTTCCGTAGGTTTTTATTAATTTAAATGGGTGTTTAAATAACTCACTTTGAATTATTTAAAGTATTTTAATATGATTATTAATCATTTAATTTGGGCAAATGCCTTTATTCCAATGAAATCAAATATGGTTTTAATTCCATATAACTTTATTTAAATGACACTTTTATTTCATTAAGTTAATTAAATAACTTTTTAATCTATTCTCATAAATTTTCCATTTATTACTTTCTCATGATTTAATTAATCATTTATATTAGGGATTTTGTCTTTATTCAAAGGGAATATAATTTGGTTAATGCCATATAATTTGAATATTCTTTATCCATTTATTTGGATTTGGATTATATTTATTCCATTTGCTTATGGATTAGGCCAAGTTTTAAGTTGGATTTTAAATATTCCTTATTTATTTATTTCTTCCTTTGCCTTATAAAATCCATATTCTTTTTATTTAGAGCTCCAAAATTGGTGATTCCAATTTGTAAAATCTTATTTAATATTTATCTCTTAGGATTAATTTGATCACAATTTGGTATGGATTTCAGATAGGAGCTTTATTAGCTTTGAAATTTAATTTCTTTATCTTATTAACTTCATAAGATTTATCTATGGCTCCAAATTAAGTGAAACCAATTTCTATGGTTTTATAATATTTTTATTTATCATCCTTGATCATTTATAAATGTTTGTTGACAGAATTTTTATATGGGTCAAATCCATAGTCTTTGAGAGATCTTGGAATGATTTTCTTCCATTATGGTTTTAGAGTTTTGGTTTAACTTTTCCAAGTGTTTAAATTTAATATGCATTTAAGGAGAATGCATCTCACTTGATTTGAATTCAGTTGGATTCAAATTTTATTCAAAGTTTGTTCAAGATGGGTTTTGATGTTTTCCATTTTAAAACAAAAAGTTTCTTTTCACCCTAAATTTCAACAATTATTTATTTTGTTTATTTATTTTTTTCACATTACAAAATTTGGAAAATTTTGGGATGTGACAGGCTACCACCCTTAAAAGAAATCTCGTCCCGAGATTTGGGAAAGCTAGAGGTTACAAGTTGGCTTCAAAGCAACTGGGGTACTACCACCCTTAAAAATTTCCAACTAGATTACATCTTGGCTTGCTTGGGCTCTTGATGAAACTTCTCTGGGCAGACATCTGCATAGTGTCCTTTGTTTCCACACTTGAAACATGTGACAAGGCTGAGATCTCTCATAGGCTTGTTTGTCTTGTACTTCATCTTTTCTAGACAATTTCTTGCATAATGTCCTTGGTCACCACAATTGTAACATGTGACAAGGTTGAGTTCTTCACGTATCTTCTGTGGACAAGTTGATACATAATGGCCTAGCTCTTTGCAGTTGTTGCACCACACTTGGCTAATTTCCTTATACTTCTTATTCTTCTCTCGACATTCATTGGCATAGTGTCCCATCTCTTTGCTATTGCAACATTGCACTTGGCTTTTGTCCTTCTTCTTCTTGGGTTTCTCCAAAGCTAGGATTTCTTCTAGTTCATGTTCTTCATATCTCACCTCAAAGGTGGGAAAGTCTCCTTGTCTCCTTAATCGTTTCCTTGGATAATACATATGTTTCTTCTTCTGTCCATCAATGTGAGTCATAGTGTATGGAGGTGCAAGCTGAGATTTTCCTTTGTCTTCATCCTTCTTGGTAGAAGTTGTTTCCTCATGGGGGTTTCCAAACTTTTGATGCACTCCACCTTGCTTCCTTTGTTGAACTATGGAATAGATGGGGCATTGGATAGGGACATGATTATTTCCTTCACATAGGAAGATGTAGCTTGAGATGTGGGGCATTGTTTAGTTGGAAGTTTCTCTTCACAATTGGGGCATTGATCTCCATGTTCTTTGGAAGTGTGGTCCATGTCTCCACAAATATTGCAAGCTTGAGTTCCATCTATAATATCATCATTGACATCATTGTTGTCACAAACTCCTTGGGAAAGGTTGTCTTTCATGTTGATCATGTGAGTGGTCATCCCTTGCAATAATTGAGATTGATTTTCCAAAAACTTTTGCAAGGTTGGGTCTAACTCATTATTGTTGGCTAAAAACTGAGTTGTCATCTGATTCAAATGGGTTTGGTTTACTAGTAGTTTTTGTCTCATGAGCATCTCTTGGTTGTTGTTTTTACCATTCTTGATGTTGGAGTCTCTTGGAGAAGTCATCTGTTTGGGTTGGTTTGGGATTAGAATAGGCAAAGATGTCTAAGGAAAAATTCTAATCACACACATCACAATTCACACAAGCAATGTGCAAGCAATCAAAAACAAGCATTCCACTCAAACAACAAGGTTCATACACATTTCAGGCAACAAAATATTTTTGCTACACCACATTAAGTTGGTGGGTTTGATCTAAACTAAATATGGTGGTCCAACTATATGGTTCATTTGAGATTATTCCATCCTTCTTAGCTGATTCTTCATGAACAAGATCTTTGTATCCTTGGAGAAATTCTTGTATCTTGGTCACAAAACTTCATAGGTGATGATGATTCTTCCAAGTTGTGTTTCCTTAGTCTTCAAGTCTTGAGTAATATTTCTTTGTCTCACTCGTAGTCCTTAGTGATGTCCAAGTTGAAGTCCTTGTTGAAAATAAGGTTGAAGTCACTTGAGTTGGTGAAGTCCTTTGCTCATGTAGAAGTCTTTGCTCATGGTGGAGGCTTTGTCCATCAAGTTGAAATAGAAGAGATGTAGAGTTGAAACCAAAAAGGTTGAGGTAAGAGTTTACAAGATTGTTTGTAAATAAGTTTTGGAACAAAAACAACTCCTATTTTTCTAAGGGGTTTTGTCCAATCCTAGGGTTACAATCCTACAGGCAACACAGTGCTATGATACCATCTGTAAGAGGTCCCAACCTTTAATAAGGTAGAGATCCCTGTGTTTACAATGCTAGTCCCTGGATCAATAGCTAGCATCCACAGTTAAGATGTAATATCAAGAACCAAAGGTCATAATACAACTTTATAGCCAGGAATAAAATAATTTATTACATCTTACATAGCTCATTTGGCTATCTCATTACAATGCAACAGGAATAATTATAGCATGGAGTTCTTCATCTTCAAAGTGCCACATGCAATCATGTTGGTTGTAGACTTGTAATCCTAATCAACACACTTCACTAACATCAAACAAACCTGCAACATAATAAGTTACAGCCACAAGGGTCAATACATTTGAATTGTATTGGCAAGTGATACTATGGTAGTATGGTGGTAACTATCATCTATATGCATTTGGCTAGGTGGATCTTAGGCTTGCTTTGCTCAAAATAGATTTTCCTTATCATTGGAAAACACTAAGTATTTATTTGGCAAAATCACCCAAGGCATATCCCAATAGAAATTGGTGATCCTTTACCCTTGTTCAACCACAAGTTGTTAACTTAGAAATTGGGATGAGGAGATTCTTCATAGCTTCCATGTCTTGATGCTCAAATTTTCCATTGCCGGGGACACGGCTAAGTACTTAGATTTTACACTCTGCAGAGGTGGTGCACTTTCCCCACAAGACTCGACATGCATCGAGACAAGATCTTTCAGAAGCCATCCCTTAGACCAGAATGGACGCGTTCCAACCTATCATCCCCTACCACAAACTGTCCATTTGACTAAGTTATTGCAACCTATATGATCCAGGCAGAGCCCATAATGCCAAGTGGTTCCACTTGAAGCTTCTCAACATTTGACATCTCAAATCTCTTTGTTCCTGGGTCGCTTTCCACAAGTGAGATACCAAGTTTTCCCCAGTATACTGGACTTGGTGATGCCCAAGTTTTCCCTAGTACACTGTAACCACTCAACACAAACCTTTCTTTCCATTCCACCCAAGTGATTCATTCACATAGTTGTTTTATTAACAAAACATAAGACATAGACTTAGAAATATTTTATAGCATGAATATAATCCACCCTTGTTTTTTACTAGCTAAGCTAGCATGATAGTAGTAGGAATCTTAACTTAGGAAAATTCTACTAAGGTTTCATCTACTAGGATTTCCCATGGCATAGTTTATACTTAGCAAAATTCCATGCAAGTCCTACTTATAATATCACTAATTTATAGTGAAAATAATGGGACAAAAGTATGAAGCACAACTTGCCTTTTTGGTAGAGATTATAATTTCACTCCTTGATCTTGCAATAGTCACACTCCTCAAATTTCACTACAATTCAATCAAGCAAGCAATATTCAATCTACCATTCAAGCAATCATCACATAGAATAATAAAAACAAAGCAATGCATGCAAGCATGCTAAAGATTGTTTTATTTGGAAAAGTGGTTTCTAGTAGGCCATAAACATTTTAAAACACACATTGGTCATTTATAAAAGTGGCAAAAACCATTTGATATCAAGTTAGTGAAAATGGCCATCTAATCATTTTTGTTTTGTTAAAAATGATTTAAATCAAAGGAATATTTTCTAGTGGTTGCCAAATATATTTTAAACACAAATGTTAGTGTTTTATGGTCAAGTGTTTATTATTAAAACCATTTGCAAAACGTTTTACCTATAAACCATTTTTATACCAAAGTAATATTTTATGTTGTTAAAAATGTTTTTTAGCAAAGTAATAATTTATAAGGTTCATCAAATATATTTTTAAATCCTAAAACTTGGTGTTTAGGGTCAGAGAGTTTAAATTAAATCATTTTCCAAAGATTTTACTCAAAAAGCATTTTTAAAACTTATTCAATAATTTTACTTAGCTAGAAATGCTTTTATTCAAAGATTTATTCCTTAGCCTCACAAAATAAAATTTTAAATCCATAAGTTGGTTTCCATGGTCAGTAGGTTCAAAACAATCCATCCACAAAATATTTTATCACAAAAATAATTTTAGAATGAATTTTATATTCAAAATATGCCTACACATGTTTCTGTAAAAACAACCAATTTAACAGAAGAAATTTACTAAACAAAGTACATGGTTGGAAAGTATTCGTTTTGTTGATTCCATTGATATAAAATTTGAAAAATTCGGACATGTGGATCAAAAGTTATGCAATTTACAAATTCAAACAACTAATAGATTCAATTCTGTTTTTAAAACAAAACCTGAGCCACGTGTTGTGTTTTGATTGGTCAAAATCGGTTCGCGCGGATCGGCTGCTGTGATGTGTTGGATTAAAATAGATCGAGCGGCACAGGATCACTGGTACCCCTTCGTTAAGTCATCTATTTCTACGCGTCCGATCTAAATCGAATGGCCGTGATCTATTCGACCACAAGGTTGCGGCGGCGAGTGGCGACGGTGCGGTCAGACGGCGGTGTTCCCGGCGATTCAGGAAGCAAGAGAGGGAGAGAGGTAGCTCACAGAGTTCGCAGGGCGATGCTGAAGATCAACGTGGCATCCGTTTGTCGAGGGGCGCTCGGGTTGATATTAATTGCTCGCCAGAGTTGATGTCGTTGTAGGGTGCGCTCAGACGTCGTTGAAGGCGAGGCTACGGATCATGCCACGGCAAGTAAACAGTGTCGTTAGATGTGCGGGAGAGTGGTGAGTACAGGAGCATCAATGAGAAGGGGAGGCGCGGTCGGGTGTTACCAGTAGAGGTCGCCGAAGTTGGTGCAGACGGCGTGCTGCTTGGTTGCCATCGTTGCCGACGCTGTGGGTCAAACGCGGGCAAGCTGAGGTTACTAGGAGGTTCAGGGAGCGAGGAGGAACACGCTAGTGGGATCTAGGAGGCAAGGGGAGACGGTGGCTGGCCGGAATTTGAGAAAAGCTTCGCCGGAGTCGTGGGAGTTCTCGAGCAAAATCCGAGCGGCCTGGTGGCAGAGGGTGGGTGGCTTCTGGGGGGGAATCGAGCATGGTCCCGGCGAGGTTTTAGTATGGCATTTATGCGAATTAATCGTCGGCATCAACGGTAGGAAACAGCCGGCGAGGTTAGCGCGCGGGTGAGGAAGACGGTGACGGGGCAGTGGGTCCTGGCAGCAGCGAGAGAGAGAGGGATGGTGGGGTCTGGGTGTCAGCGACTTTGCGGGTTCGATGTTGAGTGAAAAGAAAAACGGTTCGGGGGTTTAGTTGGGCTAGATGGGCCTGGCTTTCTGGGCGGGGTCCTTTCCATTTTTTTGTTCTGATTCATTTTCCTTTTTCTATTTTCTTTTCCTGTTTTGATTTTGTTTAAACATTTCAAACAACCATTTGAATTCAAAACCTTCCAAACTTTTCAGTAAGTTTTTAATATGTTTTAAACATGTATTTAAAGTCCTTTTTAGGAATAATTCCTTTATTTATTTATGGTTTATATTTTATTGAAAAGGGCACTTACCTTTATTAAATAAGATTTAATTAATTTTTCAAACCCTTATTTGAAATCAAAATTTCACCAAACCTTTTCAGTAGGTTTTTATTAATTTAAAAGGGTGTTTAAATAACTCACTTTGAATTATTTAAAGTATTTTAATATGATTATTAATCATTTAATTTGGGCAAATGCCTTTATTCCAATGAAATCAAATATGGTTTTAATTCCATATAACTTTATTTAAATGATACTTTTATTTCATTTAAGTTAATTAAATAACTTTTTAATCTATTTTGATAAATTTTCCATTTATTACTTTCTCATGATTTAATTAATCATTTCTATTAGGGATTTTGTCTTTATTCAAAGGGAATATAATTTGGTTAATGCCATATAATTTGAATATTCTTTATCCATTTATTTGGATTTGGATTATATTTATTCCATCTGCTTATGGATTAGGCTAAGTTTTAATTTGGCTTTTAAATATTCGTTATTTATTTATTTCTTCCTTTGCCTTATAAAATCCATATCTTTTTATTTAGAGCTCCAAAATTGGTGATTCCAATTTGTAAAATCTTATTTAATATTTATCTCTTTAGGATTAATTTGATCACAATTTGGTATGGATTTTAGATAGGAGCTTTATTAGCTTTGAAATTTAATTTCTTTATCTTATTAACTTCATAAGATTTTATCTATGGCTCCAAATTAAGTGAAACCAATTTCTATGGTTTTATAATATTTTTATTTATCATCCTTGATCATTTATAAATGTTTATTGATAGAATTTTTATATGGGTCAAATCCATAGTCTTTGAGAGATCTTGGAATTATTTTCTTCCATTATGGTTTTAGAGTTTTGGTTTAACTTTTCCAAGTGTTTAAATTTAATATGCATTTAAGGAGAATGCATCTCACTTGATTTGAATTCAGTTGGATTCAAACTTTATTCAAAGTTTGTTCAAGATGGGTTTTGATGTTTTCCATTTTAAAATAAAAAGTTTCTTTTCACCCTAAATTTCAACAATTATTTATTTTGTTTATTTATTTTTTTCACATTACAAAATTTGAAAACTTTTGGGATGTGACATAGATACAAGCAACGGGTGGATATACATCCATAGAGAACATACCCTTGAAGACCGACAAAGCTTAACGAGTCCAAACTCGTGGTTGATGTAGACGATCTCTTGCCGATCTCAAGATCGAGAGGAACTCCTAGCGCCGCAAAACAGCACCGCATCCGTGCTCGCACAAACGTACAAGACACCAAGCAACCTCCACCTCCTCGCTCCAGCGAAGCAGCGGAAGCACAACTCTTTCTTGCCGAATAGCCACCGGAAAAATGTATCTCGCTAGTCCGAGACCATGGGGGATAAATTCTAGAGGGGGAGAGAGATCCTTCACGAGGAGGTGTTCTTTGAGAGGATGAGAGGGGGGCCTTTTATAGGGGTGTCAACACCCGGATTTTTAATCCCAGATGCCTGTTATGCCATACATCACAATCACAGGATTACCATTTTTGCGAGACATAACAGATTTGGATACCATAGTACATCATCCATTACAAACCATACATAAGGTCTTACACATAGAAGGATCTCATGATCTAGTTCTTAATACAACCCAAGCAGCGGAAATACGTAATAATAACGGTAGCATACGCGAAGCTCCATCTTCGGGGTCACATGCAATGCTGACGATGGGAGATGATCCTAGTTGTCGTAACCTTCCTGGGGTCCATCTTCCAGGTACTCCTCTTCATAGTCTGGCCATAGGAATAGCCAGGGACAAAGCCATGAGTACTCTTTAAGTACTCGCAAACTAATACTAACAAGTGAAGTGGTTTTTGTAGTAGGACACTAAGCTCTAGGGTTGTTTTGCAAAAAGTACCTCTACTAAGTTTAGAAGCAAGAAAAGCTAGTTGAAGTTTTATAACACCTAAGTGGGAACTTGTATTTCATATCACAACTCTGTTGTGGTCAAGTCAACATCTCAATTCATTTCATAAGTCATTTTGAAAACATCTGACGGGGGAAATAGTATGGCTACTCCAACTGTCCATAACCGCGGACGCGGCTATTCGAATAGTTTGACACTCTGCAGAGATTGTACACTTTCACCACAACATTCGATACATCCGTCAGGAACAAATCCTGAATTCACCATACTCAGTATGCGGATAATCAATCCTAACCTTTCAATTACACGCCCTAGTATAAGCACCTCTCCTGTGAGTTTGGCCTCCCAACCATGACCGACTGTCATCTTGGGTACTACACAGGTGGACAATCTTCACAAGGTAGCCTCAGCTCAGACCTTGGCCGGGAGGGAACTAATACTAAGGTATATAAATTTCCATTCAAGCCCTACCCAATTCTCGGGTATTGTGGTTGTACGGTAAAATTGGAATGGTATCGCATCCCGACAACCATCAGTTTTATAAAGGGCTAAGGCTCATGCCTCAACATTTTCATCATCAAAATCATCTGGTGTTCGTAAACACATGTCAAAGCATCTCAATAGAATGATCCATCATTCCAAGGTTTTCATAACCATTTTTCCACCAAGTATTCCCATCTAAAGTGGGTCAAGTTTTATGCTTAGCACTAGCATCTACAAATGGGAGTGGGTACTAATGAGGGGTGGTAAACAAGTGGAGTTTCAACTAAGTACATTCTCATGCCTTGGGGTGACATAAATATTATCTAGCTTAGGCCAAATTTTATGCTCTTTATGCAACCTTCAATTATCTTTCTAATATCTACAATTCACTTAAGTAAGCTCTAAGTACTAGCTTTGATAAAGAAGTAAAATAGAAAGCTTGCAAGTAAAAACTAGGATTGGGGTTATCAAGTGGGTATGATCACATATGCTTAAGGCATATAGTTGGCATGGTGACAAGCAAGTATGGGCTTGCATAAGTATCAGTATAAGCTTGCTAAATTGCAAGTGTTAGCTTGCACATTCAACTAGTAGTATTAGGCTTGCTAAAGTAGAGTATCTTGCAAGTGTTAGCTTGCCTTGTGCAGAGCAGTGGTTGAAGTTCTCCTCGGCTTCTTCTTCGTAGTATCCTCCTTCCTCCTCATATCCTTGGTCGGTACTAGCGTCTATAAATAAATACGAGGTACACAATCACCAAACAATACTTAACTACTTTCAATCATCACCCAAAGGTGTTCTATAGATGATCTAGCATCATCACTAATATCACAAGAATAAAGCATTTGTCTTATTTATTTTATTTTTAGAAAAGTAATTTCTACTCATTGAAAAACTAATTAAGATTTAATATTCTCCAACGCAAACATGGGATCATGTTGACACATGTCATCACCACATATTTCAGTACATGGGAATGTGATTTAAAGTGCTGTCACAATTTAATAAGATTTAACCTTTTATTTTAAATAAAAATAAATAACTAGAAATGCCTATGTGGCATTTTTATTACTTGAACATTATTTCTATAAGTAAACCAATATATTTTTATATATTCTGAAAGGTATGATCAATTATGATTTTTGAGAGTTGGAATCAACTCAAAAGCTTTTATGGTTTAAATTTGAAAAAATTTTGAATGCAAAAAAGCTTCTGACTTGTTATTTTTACCAAGGTTGATCTACAGATCCAAATGATTTAATTCCAACGGTCTTGGATTAAGCTTTTCAATATCTTTCTAACAAAATTGGTTTCATTCAATTTGGTTCACTGAATCGAGCTGGGTTGATTTTGGAAATTAGGTACAGAACTATGTTTGAATTAAAATGGAAAAGGTTAAATTCAAACGAGTGGGCTGCGTGGGAAGGGTTATTGGGCCGGCCCAGTGTCACTCCGCAGCATGGGGCGCAACTGACAGGGAGGGTCTACTGGTCAGTGACTCTTAACATGCAAAGCGGTACGGGGCGATATGGTGCGTCGGATTAGAAGTAAGATCAACGGCTGAGGGTCGTCGTCGACGATGAACTAGTCACCGGCGAGCTCAAACCCTAGCGGCTCAGTGGGGGTCGTCGGGGGCTCACCGGGGCTCAGGCGAAGGTCGACGATGCGGGCAAACGACAAAGTCGACGACGGCGAATCTCCTGGTACCGGCAGCTCCTCCTGGGGTGGACGAAATCGACGGCACCCTTCTTCTCCAGAGGCGGCCTGCTCCGGCGCAATTCCGGCAATGCGCAGCTCACCTTGCTCCGGGAATGGGGTGGAACGATCAGTGAGGTGAGGGGAGTGAGGTGGTGTGCTCAATTCGGCTGGGGGTGGCCTCTATTTACAGTCGCGACGACGAGACCAAACGGCATGGGCAGGTGACGGTGACGACATGGCTACGGGATGCTAGAGGCATGGCCGACGGTGACGATCGCTTGGTGGTCTCCTGGCGATGCTCTACGGCTTTAATGCGCATGTAGGGGGTGGAAAACTGAAAGGGTAATTTCCCCTATGTGTGGTTTTAATGATTAATGACAATCCCTATGGACTAATGTTTTCACTGAGTTTTATATGAAGGTATATTCCATAGGTCATGCTTGTAGTCCATGTGTTGGATTCAAGTATGGATGCCATGAAGATAAAAATATACCTTGAGTATTGGCATCAAAATCATTGAGTTGAAGAGAATAATATGATATGATCAAGATCCTGAGAGTGTGATCTCAATAGAATAATTCAAGATATGGCTCTAAGTCAGTGCATGATAGCCTCATTAGTTGAGATATGGTTGACTAAGATTTAGAGCATGTAATCAAATGAATAGTTCCTTATGTACCTCGAGATATTAATATGGAGCACGAGAAGATACTTGGTTGACCAATAACAAAGAGTGAAGATTGATTTCAAGTTGGTCAACACATGAAGCATAAAGAATGTACCACATGGTCTTGTGGTATGGTAAGCCTTATCAATTATGCATCATGAACTAAACCATTATATATTTGCCTTTGTGTTTTCTATATGGGACATGTATCTTTCCATGGGCATGCTTCAAAATGAAGATATTATATAGACCATGATAGGATGACATCAAGTGGTGTATTAATGAAGCTATCCCATAGTGGTGTATGGGGAAGAAAATTAGGAGTCTTCACGAAGCAACAATGATCAAGTGTTGCATTCCGGCTTGGGTGGAGCTTGAAGCGTTGTCATCAAGATCAAGTGGTATGCGCAAGGCAAAGGTATGGCCTTGCTAGGTTTTCCTTTTACCGGTCTCAAGGTGGTTGTTGGGAGACCGGGTTATAGTATAGATAGCCGCACTATCAAGAGGGGCTTTCGGTTGTGTAACTTGATCACATCGTAATAGGGAGCTCAATCCTTTGCATACTTTGCATCTTCCTATTTTGTTGCTTCTTGGTGTTTCTCCATGTGAGGTTCTTGAGCTTGTTGCTAGCTCTTCAACAAGCCCAAGTTCATCGAAAATGGAATTCGTATGCATCTTCTATGGCGTTTTCGAGTTTGAAGGTTTTATCGGTTCTTATTTAGGGAGGCTTCTTACCTTTCTTCATTTGTTTTTATCCTCCTTTGTTGGGCTATGATGTTTCTCTGCACAATCTTGTAGAACTTGTTGTCCACGTCAAAACAAGCCCAAGATCATCGAAATCGGAGTCCGGATGCAAAAGTTATTGCGTTTTTCGTGAAGCCTGTTTCATCCCGGTTGTGGATTCGGCAACCGGCTCCTAGACCGGGTGGTCCGGTGCCAGGACCGGAAAACCGGATCTGAAACCGGGATTTACGATTTTTCTATACCGAGTCTATCCGAGACTGTGTACTGACCCTAATTCCGGTTTTAAGTTCGGTTTTCCGGTCCAGGAACCGGACCGTCCGGTTCTGGAGCCAGTCTAACCGAACTTTCAACCGAGTTCGCACAGATTTCTTCCAACGGGCATATTTGCTTTCCACTATAAAAGGGGGTTCTTCCCCCAACGTTTTAGGGTGTTCTTGACCACGAAATTGTCCTCCATTGTTGAACCTATTGAGCTTGCTTCCTCCCCCTTCCCTCCTATGATTCTTGCATCTTTTTGAGGGATTTGGAAGAGGAGATCTAGATCTACAATCCCCACCAATCAATTCCTCCTCTAAGTGAGGGGAACCCATTGGATCTAGATCTTGGAGTCATTGGTTGACTTCCACCATTGTTCTTCCTCTCTAATTCCTCCCTAGCACTTGTTGCTTTGGTGGGATTTGAGAGCGAAGGATTTGAGCACCCTTGGTGGTCTTGCTTTGCATTCTTGCATAAGTGTTGAGCTCTCCATTACGATTTGTTCGAGTGAGAGACCGTGAGCTTGTTACTCTTGGAGGGTGATCTCCTAGTTGGCTTGGCGGTTGGTACCGCGGTGTTCTCTTCGTGGAAGATTGTGAAGAGACCCGGGATTCTCCTTCGTGGAGCTTGTGAAGTGGTTGTGGAGCTTGCCATCTCCGGAGTGGAGGAAAAGCTAGCCATAAGGAAAGGGCCTATTCCTTCGTGGGATAGACTCGGAGAAGAAGGTGAGCCTTTGTGGCACGTGAGGAATCCTTCGTGGAACCTCACACCTCTCCAACGTGACGTAGCCCCCTTCCCAAAGGTGGTGGACACGGGAATACATCTTCGTCTCCGCATGCCTCGGTTATCTCTATATCCGAGCTTACTTTCCGTGTGATAGCCATCGAGCTTGAAGTACTTATATCTTGCTTATCACTTGTGGTATATTTATCTTGTGCTATCTTGCTTAGCTTAATTTGTTGTTGGTGCACTTAGTTGAGCCTAATGTATTTAGGTTTTGTGCTTGTAAAATAAACGTTAGTTTAATTCCGCATTCTATCAAGCCAAAACCGTTAGTTGAGCCGAAATTGCCTATTCACCCCCCTCTAGGCGACATCTCTATCCTGTCACAAACGGTCTGGAACACGTGATGCTCTACGCGGCCGAGGCGGCGTCTTCGACGGCGAGCGGTGGCTGTGAGGCATGGGGCGGCGAACGGGGATGTCTGGCGGTCTCCTGGGACGGTGGTGATCGTGTATGCACGCGGCGAGGGCGGCGCGCGGTCTGTGGGCGTGTGTCGAGGGCGGTGCTCTGGCGCATGCTTGGCATGGTTGCTGGCGAGCTGGGCACGGTCTGTGCGTGTGGTCCAGGGGTTGGAAACGCTCGAGCGCTGGACAGGTAGTGGCGGTGGGGTGTTGGCTTGCTCCCAGACATGTTGGCTAGGCTTGTTTCTTCTCCTAGCTTGCTGTCCACATTGGGGTGGCATGGGTGGCTTCGGCTGTTCACCATTGATGACATTGCCAAGCTCACAGTGGTGCTAGTGATTAGTTAAGATTGTTAGATGATCTACTAAGGCTAGTGGTGTCCAGAGAGGGAACAAGTTAGGCTCAATTCACTGCTCAAAACAGTGTTTTGATTTTGTTAGATTTGTATCTGCAAGGTGTTTGATGAAATGGCCGCATGAATTCAAGTTTTGAATTTTGAAAAGATTTTTGGTGGGTGTGCTAGGTTGGTGCTGGTGAGTCTGCAGATGCTTGGGTTTTGAAAGTTGAGCTTGTTTGAGTGGTTTTTGAAAAAGTGGGATCTTCCCATATGATATAGATTCAATTTTGAATTGTCATTTAAACTATGCATTTGAAAGTTTCTGGATGATCACAAGGTGGGCCTTGATACTTTGTTAAGAGTACTATCAAGGGGTGTAAAGATCCAAATAAGTTTCTATTAAGTTCTGAAAGTTTGGGACAGCCAAAGTAGGCATGGGAGTTAAATTGATCAAAATGACCATTCACTCAATTTGTTTGTTTTGATTTTTTTGTCTTTGGAAAAAGTGTGGGAATTGTTTAGATGATGTTTATTTCACCTAAGAATCCTTTTACAAGCAAAGAAACACATAAACAAGGCAATTCAAAAGAATTCAAAAAATGGGATGCATACACACATGCATGCTTTCATATTTTTATTTAGAAAAGTTTTTGTTAACCCTAATTTTGATGATTAGAGTTTGATGACCCAAGTTTAGTATTTTTGGGATGTTACAAACCTTCCCCCCTTAAACAAAATCTCGTCCCGAGATTTGAAAAAGGACGAAAAGATTACCTAGGATTTGAAGAGATCGGGAAACTCCGTCCTGATGTGATCTTCGCGCTCCCAGGTAGCTTCCTCTTCTGTGTGGTTGCTCCACTGAATCTTGAGAAATTTGATGCTTCGGTTTCTGGTGGTTCAGAAAGCTTCTTCCAAAATACGGATGGGTACTTCGGGATAGGTCAGGTCATCGTTGATCTCTATGGTCCGGTGATCGATATTCTTCAACACTTCCGTCTTCTCCGGGACTTCGAGACACTTGCGAAGTAATGAGATATGGAACACATTGTGCACGACTGACATCTCTTTGGGTAGTTCCAATTGATACGACACTTCTCCTCGACGGTTCAGAATCTTGAAGGGGTCGATATATCTGGGGGCTAACTTTCCTTTCAGTTGGAAACGCTGCATTCCCTTCAATGGCGACACTTTCAGATACGCAAAATCTCCTATGTTGAAGGCGAGGTCTCGACGTCTCTTGTCGGCGTAACTCTTCTGTCTGGACTGGGCTGTCTTGAGGTTCTCACGAATCTTGTGAACCTTCTCTTCTGCTTCTCGTAGGATGTCGGGTCCGAAGATCTGACTCTCTCCTACTTCCGACCAGTTCAAAGGGGTGCGACACTTCCTTCCGTACATGAATTCAAATGGGGCCATTTGCAAACTAGCTTGGTAACTATTGTTGTATAAAAATTCTGCAAACGGCAGACAGTCTTCCCACTTAGATCCATATTCTAACACACATGCTCTCAGCATATCTTCGAGTATTTGATTTACTCGCTCCGTTTGTCCATCGGTCTGAGGGTGATAAGCGGTGCTGAAATCTAGGCGGGTTCCTAAACATTCTTGGACTTTCTTCCAGAATCGCGAGGTAAACTGAGTTCCTCGATCCGATACGATGTTCTTGGGGACTCCGTGAAAACTAACGATTCTAGCTATGTACAACTCCGCTAGCTTCGAACTCTGATAGGTGGTCTTGACGGGTAAGAAATGGGCGACTTTGGAAAATCTGTCCACTATGACCCAGATAGAGTCATTTCCCCTACTAGAAGTAGGCAATCAGGTGATAAAGTCCATTCCAACGAAATCCCATTTCCATTCCGGAATCTGCAATGGTTGCAACAATCCAGCGGGTCTTTGATGTCTTGCCTTGACTCGCTGACATATATCACACTTGGCGATATAACTTCCGATTTCTCTCTTCATCTTATGCCACCAAAATTGCTCCTTCAAATCTTGATACATCTTAGTTCCTCCGGGATGGATAGAATAAAGAGTATCATGAGCTTCCTTGAGAATAACTTCTTTAACCTCAGAATCTGCTGGTACACAAAGGCGTCCTTTATACCATAGAACTCCTTCTTCGTCTTCGGTGAATCCGGGTACTTTGCATGTACCAATACGACGCTTGATTCTGTCGATACTAACATTTCCTTTCTGCACATCTTTGATCTGACTGATCAAAGTGGGTTGAAGTTCTATGCTAGCCAAAAATCCTTCACTTACTAATTCCATTTGGAAATCTTCCATCTCTTTGTGCAAGCTTGGTTGCTCCTTCAAAATCATGGAGTTCAAGCGGCACGGCAATCTGCTAAGGGCATCTGCTACCACGTTGGCTTTACCGGGGTGATAGTGAATGTCTAGGTCGTAATCCTTGATTAGCTCAATCCATCTTCTCTGTCTCATATTCAGCTCCTTCTGAGTGAATATATACTTCAGGCTCTTGTGATCCGAATAAATCTCACAACGATTTCCCATCAGGTAATGCATCCATGTCTTTAGGGCTAGAACTACGGCTGCGAGTTTGAGGTCATGGGTTGGGTAATTTTGCTCATGTTGTTTCAGTTGTCGAGATAGATAAGATATAACTTTGCCTTCTTGCATTAGCACACATCCGAGACCGATCTTGGATGCGTCACAATACACATCGAAGGGCTTCGTGATATCTGGCATGATTAAGATTGGGGATGAAATCAATCTCCGCTCGAGTTCTTGAAAACTCGCTTCACATTTGTCGGTCCATTCAAACTTCTTGTCCTTCTTCAGCAATTGGGTCATGGGTCTGGCGATACTTGAGAATCCTTCTACGAACTTGCGGTAATATCCTGCCAATCCGAGAAATGCACGAACTTGGGTTTGAGTGGTTGGGGCTTGCCAATCTTCGACATCTTTCACCTTTGCAGGGTCAACGGCAATTCCTCCGGCTGAGACAATGTGGCCAAGGAATCCTACCTCCTGTAACCAGAATTCACACTTGCTAAACTTGGCATACAACTGATGCTATCTAAGGGTTCCAAGAATGGTCCTTAGGTGTAGCTCATGTTCTTCTTCTGATTTGGAATAAATCAGAATGTCATCGATGAAAACAACGACAAACTTATCCAGGAAGTCCATAAAAATCTTATTCATGAGATTCATGAAATAAGCGGGGGCATTGGTTAATCCAGAAGACATAACGGTATACTCGTATAATCCATATCTGGTGGTAAAGGCAGTCTTGGGAATATCCTCTGCACGAATTTTGAGTTGATGATAGCCAGTCCTAAGATCAATCTTAGAAAACACCTTGGCACCAGTCAACTGATCAAACAAATCTTCTATCTTGGGCAATGGGTACTTGTTCTTGATGGTGACATCATTCAACTTCCGGTAATCCGTACACAAACGGTTACCTCCATCCTTCTTATCCACAAACAAAACAGGTGATTTCCAAGGTGACGCACTTGGTTGAATCAATCCAATTTCCAACATGGAATCCAGTTGCTTTTTTAGTTCTGCCAGTTTCGACGGGTTCATACTATAGGGTCTCTGGGCTATGGGTCCTGTTCCGGGGATTAGTTCAATGATAAACTCGATATCCCGATCTGGGGGCATACCGGGCAAAACATCTGGAAATACATCGGGGTATTCATAGACTATCCGGACTTGGTCAATGGTAGGTTGGGCTATACTCTTGTTGCACTTGAATTGGCGAGGTAAGGTTTCAGATATATGCTCGACTGATATTCCGGCTGTACTGGTCATGGTTATGGCTTTCTTGGCACCATCAATTAATCCTTTATGTTTGGACATCCAATCCATTCCTAGTACTACTTACAAACCTTTAGTTCCGAGTACTATCAGATTAGCATAAAAATCTATGCCATGGATTCGGATAGGGACGGCTTTGCAAATTTGCCTAGCCTTGGTGGTTGAACTGGGGATTTGAACGATCATAACATGCTTCAGTTTGGTTGGTTGAATTTTACTAGTGCATGCAAATTCTTCAGTGACGAATGAATGTGATGCACCAGAATCAAACAACACTCTTGCAAGTACTGAATTAACAGAAAACATACCCATCACGACGTCTGGCGCTTCCTGAGCTTCTTCAGCATGCATGAGAAAAAGACGGCCGTTGCGGTTGAGCGAGTTCCCTGAGGCAAACCTTCTTCCTGGCTGAACACAACGCTGCTGCTGAGCTGGGGCATTTGCATTGGGGGCTGCGGAATTCTTATTTTTGGGGCACTTGTTGGAATAGTGGCCCTTATTTCCACAGTCATAACAAGTCACTTGCGACTTGTCCTTTGCTGCAATAGGCATAGCATTGCTTCCAGTCCTCGGGGCAGTGTTGGTGTTGGCGGTAGCATTGTTGTTGTTGAACTTAGGTGGGGCACGGTTGAAATTGTTAGAGTTACCGGGGTTGTTATGATTTCCTCCGGGCCTTGGGTTTCCACGGTTGGTATAGGTAGGACGGTTCATCAGGGGTCTGTTGGTACTTGGGGCAAATCCTGGAGATGGGTTAGGGCGATACTTTGGGGTCTGATGGGTTCCTGGTTGATGCATCATGCGACGCTTGCGGTTCTCATTGGCTTGGTTGATCTTTCCTTCCATCTGGATGGCAGAGTCGACAAGGTCTTAAATATTTGTGAAGGGAATATTGACCAACACAGACTGCATCTCATCATGCAGACCATTCAAGAATCTCTCTTTCTTCTTGGCTTCGGTGTTGATCTCATCCGGGGCATACCTAGCTAATGATAATAATTTGTCACGGTATTCCACTACGGTCATCCTTCCTTGCTTCAGTTCTTTGAACTCATCTCTCATTCTCTTGATCAAACCCGGTGGCACATGGGTCCTGCTGAACTTGACTTTGAATTCTTCCCAGGTCATCATCTGGCCTCCGATCATTGCACGAACACTGTTCCACCATGCTCTGGCATCTCCGGATAGATAATGGGTGGCAAACAGAACTTTCTCATTAGCTTCCACTCCGGCGACTTCTAGGTTATTTTCCATGGTTTGCAGCCAATCATCGGTATCTAGGGGCTCTTCAGACTTAGTGAAAACAGGTGGGTTGGTGTTCTGGAAATTCTTGAGCTTAGATCCATGGTTGTCCTGATTTTCGTGGCCTTGGTTGTTGTAGGCAAGCTGAGCTATCTATTGCAGGGTGGCTAGGTTGGCTTGACGTTCCGCTCTTTCGGCTTCGCGGTCAAAAACCAACATTTGCAAGATCTGCAACATCGGGTTCGGGGATGAACCACTTCCTCCGCGTGGCATCTAAAGATTGAGATAGAGCATGAGAAAAGAGGGAAATTTCTAAGGTTCAGGGACTTTGAAAAGTTTTAAAAGTTTGACTCAGATTTTTTTAGCAACTTGCTTTTCATTCATTCATAGCACCCGATACAACCACTCGCCACAAAACAAGAAAAACAGATGGTTTTAAGAACCATTCTAGAAACTATGATATAGTGGGATCGAATACTACTCACTATGCTAGTGCTCAAGTGCTACTACTCCTCGGAGTCGGTGTAGTCGTCATCCTCATCATTCTCATCGTCATCGATGAAGGCAAAATCATCCTCATCGGTGAAGAAATCCATAGCCTGATCCTCCAGAAAATCATCATCATCGCTGAGATAGGAGTAGGGGTCTCCATGAAGATCCTCTCCTGCATTCTCCCTTTCTTCCAACTGCATGTCTCTCTCGTGGATGGTCTCCTCCAAAGACGAGATACGATGGCGAAGACGAGCAATGATGCGCTCCTTCTTGTCAAGCTGACGGCGACGAGACTTGCGATCCTTTGCTAGCATGGCGATGGTCTGATCCTTCGTCTTGATGATGGCAGACTTGTGGTTGGAGTAGTCACGACAATTATCCAACTCCTGCTGACGATCGTACATCATGAAGCTAAGGTGGTCCAACTAAGTCTTCAGCTCGGGATGGTATGGGGATTCCAGTGGCTGTCCATTAGCATCATGCCTTGGGCAAAACTCAAAGCGGGTTCCCTTGATCTGGTTGATACTTTGCCCACACAGATGGGCAAGAGCTTCCTGCATGGCCCTGGCAAGTCCATCGAGCCAGTTGTTCTCTCTTAAGGTAAACTGAATTCCCTCAGCAGTGGGAGGTTCAATCTTTCCTCGGAGACTTGCAACAATTAGCCACTGCAGATCTTCTCCTCCTTGATCATTGAGCTGAGCTCCGAAGAACTCGGGGTGCGGACGCTCCAGAAGTTCCGAAAGCTGGTCCAAATCCCTCTCAAAGATAAGGTCTCCTCCATTCCCCAACTGGTAAAACTTGTTGTACTTCCCGTCCATCTATAAGAGTATAGGATGAGTAAGTTAGTAGAGTGATCAAGTGTGTCAAATTTTATGTATTTTGCAAGAGTTTTTGAGGAACATGAATTTTCATGAAAGAATCAAACTGATAAGAATGGTAATAAGTTTTTGTAAATATTTGCTTTCTTTGGTTTTGAAACTAAGTTTTTGATTCAAACGTCCAATCTAACTAGGGTCTCCTATGGTTAGGATGGCTCTGATACCAACTTGTCAACACCCGGATTTTTAATCCCAGATGCCTGTTATGCCATACATCGCAATCCCAGGATTACCATTTTTGCGAGACATAACAGATTTGGATACCACAGTACATCATCCATTACAAACCATACATAAGGTCTTACACAAAGAAGGATCTCATGATCCAGTTCTTAATACAACTCAAGTAGCGGAAATACGTAATAATAACGGTAGCGTAGGTGAAGCTCCATCTTCGGGGTCACATGCAATGCTGACGATGGGAGATGATCCTAGTTGTCGTAACCTTCCTGGGGTCCATCTTCCAGGTACTCCTCTTCATAGTCTGGCCATAGGAATAGCCAGGGACAAAGCCATGAGTACTCTTTAAGTACTCGCAATCTAATACTAACAAGTGAAGGGGGTTTTGTAGTAGGACACTAAGCTCTAGGGTTGTTTTGCAAAAAGTACCTCTACTAAGTTCAGAAGCAAGAAAAGCTAGTTGAAGTTTTATAACACCTAACTGGGAACTTGTATTTCATATCACAACTATGTTGTGGTCAAGTCAACATCTCAATTCATTTCATAAGTCATTTTGAAAACATCTGACGGGGGAAATAGTATGGCCACTCCAACTGTCCATAACCGCCGACGTGGCTATTCGAATAGTTTGACACTCTGCAGAGATTGTACACTTTCACCACAACATTCGATACATCCGTCAGGAACAAATCCTGAATTCACCATACTCAGTATGCGGATAATCAATCCTAACCTTTCAATTACACGTCCTAGTATAAGCACCTCTCCTGTGAGTTTGGCCTCCCAACCATGACCAACTGTCATCTTGGGTACTGCACAGGTGGACAATCTTCACAAGGTAGCCTCAACTCAGACCTTGGCCGGGAGGGAACTAATACTAAGGTATATAAATTTCCAGTCAAGCCCTACCCAATTCTCGGGTATTATGGTTGTATGGTAAAATTGGAATGGTATCGCATCCAGACAACCATCAGTTTTATAAAGGTCTAAGGCTCATGCCTCTACATTTTCATCATCAAAATCATCTGGTGTTCGTAAACACATGCCAAAGCATCTCAATATAATGATCCATCATTCCAAGGTTTTCATAACCATTTTTCCACCAAGTATTCCCATCTAAAGTGGGTCAAGTTTTATGCTTAGCACTAGCATCTACAAATGGGAGTGGGTACTAATGAGGGGTGATAAACAAGTGGAGTTTCAACTAAGTACATTCTCATGCCTTGGGGTGACATAAAGATTATCTAGCTTAGACCAAATTTTATGCTCTTTATGCAACCTTCAATTATCTTTCTAATATCTACAATTCACTTAAGTAAGCTCTAAGTACTAGCTTTGATAAAGAAGTAAAGTAGAAAGCTTGCAAGTAAAAACTAGGATTGGGGTTATCAAGTGGGTATGATCACATATGCTTAAGGCATATAGTTGGCATGGTGACAAGCAAGTATGGGCTTGCATAAGTATCAGTATAAGCTTGCTAAATTGCAAGTGTTAGCTTGCACATTCAACTAGTAGTATTAGGCTTGCTAAAGTAGAGTATCTTGCAAGTGTTAGCTTGCCTTGTGCAGAGCAGTGGTTGAAGTTCTCCTCGGCTTCTTCTTCGTAGTATCCTCCTTCCTCCTCGTATCCTTGGTCGGTACTAGCGTCTATAAATAAATACGAGGTACACAATCACCAAACAATACTTAACTACTTTCAATCATCACCCAAAGGTGTTCTATAGATGATCTAGCATCATCACTAATATCACAAGAATAAAGCATTTGTCTTATTTATGTTATTTTTAGAAAAGTAATTTCTACTCATTGAAAAACTAATTAAGATTTAATATTCTCCAACGCAAACATGGGATCATGTTGACACATGTCATCACCACATATTTCAGTACATGGGAATGTGATTTAAAGTGCTGTCACAATTTAATAAGATTTAACCTTTTATTTTAAATAAAAATAAATAACTAGAAATGCCTATGTGGCATTTTTATTACTTGAACATTATTTCTGTAAGTAAATCAATATATTTTTATATATTCTGAAAGGTATGATCAATTATGATTTTTGAGAGTTGGAATCAACTCAAAAGCTTTTATGGTTTAAATTTGAAAAATGTTTGAATGCAGAAAAGCTTCTGACTTGTTATTTTTACCAAGGTTGATCTACAGATCCAAATGATTTAATTCCAACGGGCTTGGATTAAGCTTTTCAATATATTTCTAACAAAATTGGTTTCATTCAATTTGGTTCACTGAATCGAGCTGGGTTGATTTTTGAAATTAGGTACAGAACTATGTTTGAATTAAAATGGAAAAAGTTAAATTCAAACGAGTGGGCTACGCGGGAAGGGTTATTGGGCCGGCCCAGTGTCACTCCGCAGCGCGGGGCGCAACTGACAGGGAGGGTCTACTGGTCAGTGACTCTTAACCCGCGAAGCGGTACGGGGCGATATGGTGCGTTGGATTAGAAGTAAGATCAACGGCTGAGGGTCGTCGTCGACGATGAACTAGTCATCGGCGAGCTCGAACCCTAGCGGCTCAGTGGGGGTCGTCGGGGGCTCACCGGGGCTCATGCGAAGGTCGGCGATGCGGGCGAACGACGAAGTCGACGACGGCGAATCTCCTGGTACCTGCAGCTCCTCCTGGGGTGGAGGAAATCGACGGCGCCCTTCTTCTCCTGAGGCGGCCTGCTCCGGTGCAATTCCGGCGATGCGCTGCTCGCCTTGCTCCGAGAATGGGGTGGAACGATCAGTGAGGTGAGGGGAGTGAGGTGGTGTGCTCAATTCGGCTAGGGGTGGCCTCTATTTATAGTCGCGACGACGAGACCGAACGGCATGGGCAGGCGATGGTGACGACATGGCTACAGGCTGCTAGAGGCATGGCCGGCGGTGGCGATCGCTTGGTGGTCTCCTGGCGATGCTCTACGGCTTTAATGCGCATGTAGGGGCAGTGGCAAACGGTTTGGAACACGCGATGCTCTGCGCGGCCGAGGCGGCGTCTTCGACGGCGAGCGGTGGCTGTGAGGCATGGGGCGGCGAACGGGGATGTCTGGTGGTCTCCTGGGACGGTGGTGATCGTGTATGCATGCGGCGAGGGCGGCGCCCAGTCTGTGGGCATGTGTCGAGGGCGGCGCTCTGGCGCATGCTCGGCATGGTTACTGGCGAGATGGACACGGTCTGTGCTTGTGGTCCAGGGGTTGGCAACGCTCGAGCGCTGGACAGGGAGTGGCGGTGGGGTGTTGGCTTGCTCCCAGACATGTTGGCTAGGCTTGTTTCTTCTCCTAGCTTGCTGTCCACACTGGGGTGGCATGGGTGGCTTCAGCTGTTCACCATTGATGACATTGCCAAGCTCACAGTGGTGCTAGTGATTAGTTAAGATTGTTAGATGATCTACTAAGGCTAGTGGTGTCCAGAGAGGAAACAAGTTAGGCTCAATTCACTGCTCAAAACAGTATTATGATTTTGTTAGATTTGTATCTGCAAGGTGTTTGATGAAATGGCCGCATGAATTCAAGTTTTGAATTTTCAAAAGATTTTTGGTGGGTGTGCTAGGTTGGTGCTGGTGAGTCTGCAGATGCTTGGATTTTGAAAGTTGAGCTTGTTTGAGTGGTTTTTGAAAAAGTGGGGTCTTCCCATATGATATAGATTAAATTTTGAATTTTCATTTAAACTATGCATTTGAAAGTTTCTGGATGATCACAAGGTGGGCCTTGATACTTTGTTAAGAGTACTATCAAGGGGTGTAAAGATCCAAATAAGTTTCTATTAAGTTCTGAAAGTTTGGGACAGCCAAAGTAGGCATGGGAGTTAAATTGATCAAAATGACCATTCACTCAATTTGTTTGTTTTGATTTTTTTGTCTTTGGAAAAAGTGTGGGAATTGTTTAGATGATGTTTATTTCACCTAAGAATCCTTTTACAAGCAAAGAAACACATAAACAAGGCAATTCAAAAGAATTCAAAAAATGGGATGCATACACACATGCATGCTTTCATATTTTTATTTAGAAAAGTTTTTGTTAACCCTAATTTTGATGATTAGAGTTTGATGACCCAAGTTTAGTATTTTTGGGATGTTACAAGGGGAGATGGGGGCACCCAAGGGGCATGGCTCCCAGCCATGGGGCTGCCCCCACCTCTTCCACATTCATGTGGATGGACACTCCACTCACTCAAATGCCTTTCAATTCCCTCCACTCAAATTCCCATTAAATTTCCACCAAATTTAATGCAAACTCTCATTAAATAAAACTCATTTTATTTATTCAGAATTTTGTCAATTACTTTAATGACAAACATTCACATATAACCCGTTGCTAGTATTTCGTTTCACATGCAGAAACACTTTCTGCAATTTCACCCGAAAACCTGTTTCGGTATCTAGTGAAATAAATTCCTGCGCTTGTTATTCTTTCTGGCATGAAACTTTTGCTCCAATTGGATGTCGGTGTCTCGTAAGTATGCCACCCTACGGTTCACGAATAATGCGGACATGATCGATACCCTTCTCCGATCAATATTCAGAAGCGGGATCTAGAGACCCATACTGACTCCCACACATTCAACGATGCCTTTCTTGTGATCGTCGGAACATTTTACGCTAGTAACTTAATCCTTTTGTTTCGCGATATATTACATGTCCGAGATTCGATCATCGGTATCTCCATACCTAGTTTGATATCATTACTGACATGCACTCTTTTCTCGTTCCCGTGATATAACATTCTAGTGATTAAATCACTTGCTTGCAAAATGTGATATCACCGAGAGGGCCCAGAGCATATCTATCCGTCATCGGGATGAAAAAATTCCATTCTTGATCCATGGGCCTCAACATAACACTTTATTAGTTCTGAACCCATCTTTATAATCACCCAGTTACTGTGTGATGTTTGATGTTATCAAGAAACTCTTCCGGTGTTAGTGATTGACATGATCTCATGGTCTAAGGATTAGGATCACTTCATAAGTTGTTATAGCAATATAAACTCAATGACTTTGATCGTAATGCTATACTTCGGATGAATGATCATCACACCATTCCATTAATGTTGTGACCTCGTTATTAACAACATCCAATGTCCATGATCAGGAAACCTTTGATCATCTTGTTAATCAACGAGCTAGTTTATAAGAGAGGCATAACTAGGAACTTCCTTTTTGTTTATTAAACACACATGTATTAACATTTCCGTATTAATACAATTATAGCATGCAAAATAAACATTTATCATAAATAAGGAATACGATAATAACCACTTTATTATTGCCTCTCGGGCATATTCCCTTCACAAAGGGTCCCTAAAAGGGATTGGGGAAATAAGAAGATCTTCTTAACACGGCGTACCCAACTTCATTTTACATGGTACACAATACGATAAATATTTTGGACCTGGAGGGAACACTTCACATCCCCGTGTGGTTGTGTCGCGTCGCACCGAGGTGTCCTCTTATCCTCGAGCATCCCAGTGGAGAACACCCCTTCTTCCGCCGCTAGGGACATCGCCGGGCAAAGCCTGCGTGGAGCAGCAGCTGCGAATCTCCTTTGCCGGTTGTTCGTGATGGAGGCGGTGGCGTCCTCTCCTCGTCCAACCAGCGGAGGTTCTGGGGGTGGAGGTAGTGAGGCGGGTTCCTGACACACTAGCGATGGTGATCGGCACGGAGGTGGTGGTGGCGTTCTTGCTGGCTCTATCTAGGCTTAAATGGGACCGCACATGCCATGTCCTCCGCAACTGCTGCACCTGATTTAGGTTCGCATAATGAGGAAACTAGGGGAACCAGCCCTAGGCATGGTAGTGGTGGCCTCCTCCGCTGCCAGATGTGGCCGGCTGGCTGGCGATGGTGGATCCCTTGATCCTACTTCCAGTATCGGCGGCGAGTTGGGGAGGCACGACCGATGATGAAAACTATGCTATGACTTTAGTCATGACAGGCAATGGCAGCATCTTCACCCCGTTACCTTGTTGAAGGCATCGCCACTGCAACTACCATATGCTTACTCGTACTGCTCTGGCAGAAACCCCAGACCTGAGTATCCCGGATCGAATGATGGCGACACTTTTGGTGTCACTTCCCCTCACTGGGACATTGGTTTTGGAGCCGCTGTGGACGTGTCACGATGGACTCATGTAGGGTGGATGCAATGTCTGGCGCTGTGGTGGCGTCAATGGCTACTTAAATGGAGTTGTAAAACTTGACAATGCTTGAATTCACGCCGGAGTCTGTGCTTTGTTATGGTCTTTGTAGAATTCGATAAATGACATGGTTTTTAACAGATCTAGAACATTAACTACTTGCAGGTTATCCATAGAGCTACATATAGATCCATATGTGGTCCTATCTTCTCCCGGAGGGCCAGCGGACATCTACGGATTTTGGATGCAGCCGTTTGGGACGGTTGCATAGCCTATCTACAACCAGACTGGGTGGTGGCATACTAAGAGGATATATGTTGCTTAGGAAAGTTCTGGTTGTTTGGTTCAGGTGGCTCATCTTTGTAGCCAGTTTGACTGATCCATGATCTTTATAATTTTACTTTCTACACTTTGTACTTGGGAGATTTGGAAATTTTGCAATAAAAAGGCTGTTTGCATCAATTGATGCAGAGGCCGGGGCTTATCCCTATTTCAAAAAAAAATCTTGGTGAGGACTACAACCTAGGGATCTATGTCCTGAAGTTGGTCAGTGGTTCGGCGATAGTGATGGCCTCTATAGCGTGTGCATGAGGTGATCTCTGAGAGTCTGCTAGACGGGACAAGCACTCACATTTCACCTAGATGATGTCTCAGGGTACAAGATGTCTCCGGTTCCTAGTTGATGGAGGGTTGTCGAGTTTTCAGGGCATAAGTTCTCGCTGGTATGATCTTCACCCATTGTGTGTGGTTTATAGGTGTAGAGTGGTGGCTTCGGGTTTTTGATATTCTCTTTGTGAGTACTTTATTAAATAAATTAATAAAGAATGCTATATGCATATTTATGATGTAGAGGCCGTGGGTCTTATCCTCCATTTCAAAAAAAAAACATGGTGCACAAGACACCGAGTCCAAGAAAAACCCCTTGACATATTTCATATGACTTTTGCTTTGGTGTCCCCCCCCCTCTCATCCAAACTTGCGAAACTAAGTCATTTCAAATGTGAAACTAAAGGCACAGGGACCGCCAGGATTACCACTTCGGTTCACAATGCATGAAGAAGAGGTATGGGTCAATCCTGACCATCCTTGTGTTTTCAGTTTCATAAGTTTGGGAGAGAGAGGGACACCAAAGCACACCTTATTTCATAAATGCATGTAGGATATATGACAGCCCAACACTAAATAATAAACGCTTTTTACGGTGACAATGACACTGGGCCATTTTTCTCCTAGGTCCTCCGGCCCCTCTCTGAAGGAGGCCTTCCTTTCATCCATTGAGTCTGTTGATAACTCCAATCCCTGAAACTGAAATCGCTTCTGAAATTAGAGGTTTGCAGTTCTTGGAATGTAGCCTAGTAATTTGGAAGCTGCAGAGCAGAAACACTGCCTTAAGTTAAAGAGCACTGAATTCAGACATGCAATGCCAGGAGACAGATATCCCGGACTCCCGGCCAACATCATGTGTCGAAGCAGGTGAGCGATCGAATGAATGGAGCCAAATTTGCAACACTGAGGCGTGAACTTGTACACACGTATTCATACATAGACACAGGAGTCGGATGCAGTCGGATCGACTCAATACATCTTGATAGAATCTTCCATTTGCAGTCTGCCAGTCCCATTATCTATGTTCGACAACAGCTGTCTTTCCGCGTCCTTCGGCAAGGTATGAACTATTGAACTATACTACTCCGTAGCTAGTTTGCAGCCCAGCATTTTCTGACATAACATAATCGAGCCGTTAAGCATTTGTCAAACCAACGCAGTATTATATGCAGGCAAACAAGTCAGGCTGCGTGCTGCGGTGATGCCATGCACCTCATAATTGAGACCGGAGTGGGAACAAGTCGAGATGGATCGATAAGAACGTCGTCCGAGGATTAAAGAAACGCAACCGAGAAATGGGATGGTGATGCGATATCTGAACGGGGTTTAACTATAGGATATCACTCTCTCCGATCCATATTACTTATCTGTGAAATGGATGTATCTAGCATCGAGTAGATTTTGCATGCATCATGTCAGGCACGGTTGATGGGGCATGTGGTGGCAGAACGCGCGCAAGGTGTGTGTCTGACTCTCTGCCATTGCCATGTCGCGAGCGACGCGGTGATTGGCCCGGCGTACGTGGTTAGAACTGTCAAACTTGCAGCATACTAGTAGAAGCCAATCTGATATGGATATATATTATCAGATATCGACATCATGGTTTCTCCTCCAAGCAAAAACAGAACACCAGGTCTTTACTGGAATTACCATCGCCTTGCTGATGACGGCGACAGATTCTAGAAAGCTCTGGAGTCTTGAACGCTCCCTACGACGCCTCTCCTCCCCAATCATCCTTCGAAATGCCGGTGACAGGCGCGTATTCATAAGATATTGCAGAGAGGTGCTACTACTACTCGTCGACGACTCGTCTACTTGCCGGCCGGTCGGTCGATGAGAAGAGGCAGCGGCAGCTGACTGAGAGATGAGATGATGGATGATACTTGCAGCATGAAGATAGTTGGGGAGGCGTCGCCGTCACACGCTCGACGATCATATATTCTCAAGCCTGTCTCTCTCTTTTGTTTAATAATAATCCCTCGTCCATCGCAGCGTGCGCGCCCACAACCCCACCTCGCCTCCCCTCCCCACCCTGAATCGCGCCCTCAGAAGCTGAAAACGCGCCACAGCTAGCTCGAGTCACGACGACACATGATACAGGCACACAATACAGCCTCGTGTTTGTTTAGTTCTCCCGCGCGCGCACCAGACCACATCACCGGCCGTTTCCTTCTTTATATCCGGCGGATCGTCCGCTTGTCCGTAGCTGGTGTGGCGTCCATCCAAAACCTCTCCGGCGTCCGCCTGCTGCTAGCTGCCGCGTCCATTCGCGATCGTCCGCAATCCACACCGCTATCTCTGCTAGTGCTTCGATCTCCGGTTCTTGCTTCTCGTATGGACGGCGAGTGGAGCGACGGGGTCGTGTCCGGCGGCGAGCAGAAGGCCCACGGCGATGGCGTTTCCACCGACAGCAGCCCGGGGTCGCCACCGGCGGCTCCGTCGACCGCGTCGCCGCAGCCCAGCGGGAGGAGGCGGTCGCTGCAGAAGCGGGTGGTCACCGTGCCGCTCGCCGACGTGAGCGTCCCGCGGCCCAAGGGCGTCGGCGAGGGCAACACGCCAACCGACTCGTGGGCGTGGCGGAAGTACGGCCAGAAGCCCATCAAGGGATCGCCCTTCCCAAGGTACGAGTACTACGTGTGAACTCATTAAGCCACCATTAATCGCGATTAGTAGTTGGGTGTTGGGATGGGATTGGGACGGCATACAGAGCGGATTAATTCGATTCCGGCCGGTCGCGACATGGTCTCTTGTGCTGTTCCGGGATCGAGTTCTTGTCATTGTCATGCAGCTAGCGATGTGTATGCACAGGGAGAGGTTTACTGATCTGGGTTTGGGCCTGCAATTGGTGTTTGCGAGCAGGGCTTACTACAGGTGCAGTAGCTCCAAGGGGTGCCCGGCGAGGAAGCAGGTGGAGAGGAGCCAGGCCGACCCGGACATGGTGCTCGTCACCTACTCCTACGACCACAACCACTCCAGCGCCGTGGCGAGGACGCACAGCCGCCCGACGCCCCAGAAGGCCCAAAACAAGGAGCAGCCCGCCCCGCCGCCTGAGCAGCCAGCGGATCAATCCGACCACACGCACCAACAAGGCGCCGCTGCCGGCGTCCAGGTCCAGCTCGTCCCTGATAGCCGCCCGGCGCCGGCCATCGAGGTGCACGACGAGTTCCGGTGGCTCTACGACGTAGTCTCCGTCACCTCGTCGACGTCGCCCTCCGACGTCGAGGAGGCCGACGACATGCTGATGTACGGGCCGATGTTCTTCGGCAAAGCCGCCGTGGGAACGGCCGCGCTCCTTCCCGACGAGTTCGGGGACGTGCTAGGCGGGCACGAAGGAACGACAAGCGAGGAGGACGCGATGTTCGCGGGGCTCGGCGAGCTGCCGGAGTGCGCCATGGTGTTCCGGCGCAACGGCCTGCTGGCGGGAGGGGTCAAGGTCGAGCAGCCGGCGGAGGGCACTGCCATGACATGATGATCATCGTCATCATTATGTGGTCTCTGACATGTGGGACTAGACAGGTCTCCAATAAGATCGAGCTTGCAGATAAACTCATGGGGTTTTGGTGTCTTGTTCTCTTGCCCTTAATTTGTTGGTTAGTTTCCTTCTCCTTCTTTTGGATCATACTACATACATTATTAGCACAAAGAGAGGAAGAATCTGAGACATTAGCATTGCACAGAGTTGATTGGACGAGGGTTTTGATAGGGACAAAGCCCTTTTTGTCAATGGTTTGGTTCAATCGTTTGTCTTGTAGTGTACTACTATTCAATATACATACACTCCCGTCGTCTCCCGTATACACACAGAAATAAAAAGAAATTAGAGCTCTTCGACTTTTGCAACGCTAGCTACAATATTACCTTTGGTCAATCAAGGTCATTGTCATGACATGTAGAAGGATAAGCTTGAATCGTTCATGACGGTGGAAACGAAAAGTTTAGGAAAATATCAGCAATTTCTTCTTAGGTGCATTCTGAAACTCTAGCTGCCTTGGAGGTGAAGGGTTCAGTCACAACCTGGAAAAAATACTCCGAAGGAATCAAAATAATCTAGTGTTGCAATTTTTAATTTCACATCTGGGATCCGATGGTCTGAACCCTGGCCTCGACTTTCCTGCGGTTTGGCGTGTGACAGCGAGCATTTGGCAGCAACAACTTGCCGATACTTTTTGGTTGACTCCCTCTTCCGATGCATTTCTCACACGCCGAGATCGACGACACTCGCGCGCCCGTAGCGTGCCTCGGTAGATAACTATTAATTCGATCACATGGATTGACTAACTAAGCAGCCGGAGTTTTGTAATAAGATGCTTCTCGTGAAAGAAACGTGGAGGGAGAGTGGCATGGTGCGTGGCACCGCCGCAGCACGCAACGCCGGGCGCCGCACAAGAGCGAGGGTTTTTAACAAACCCAAAGTAAACGCTAGCTGCTCCTGCGATCTCCACATTTAAGCGCCTAACGGATCACTGCTGTTTGTTAAAGATCAGATCTAATCTCGACTAGGCTGCCGCATTACAAGGGGCAGAGCCAGAGATCATTACCGGCGGTTTCGCTCCCAAGTCCCAACGACACAGAAAAGCTGACGGCGGATCGGAATGCGGCAACCAGCAGCACATTGACACGTTTGAGATGAAGACCTCGATCTGCATAGCACAAGCAAACTGCAAACTGTATCTGCGGTCGATCTGCATAGCATAGCACAAGCTGCTCGAAAATGGTGAACCAGTCGAGCTAGAAAATCACCATTAATCCTTAGCAAAGCACAAGCAAACTGCAAACTGTATCTGCGGTCGATCTGCATAGCACAAGCAAAAGCTGCTCGAAAATGGTGAACCAGTCGAGCTAGTACAAAATTACCACTAATCCTTAGCAAAGCGAAACAACCACAAGATGCGTGTTAATTACTACTAGTACAGTAGCAGGTAGTACTAGCTGAAGAATGCAGCACAAGGAATAACTCTGCGGAGGCAAATCGCAGGGCAATTCTCCTTTGGCACTAGCTAGGGCCTAGGTGGCAAGTTGGCACCGACTGCTGCATGCAATGGCTGCTGCCTTACTTGTTGTGCCCAAGGAGAATCGCCCTGTAATTTACAGTCCGCCGCCGGCCGGCCGGTGCTCTCTGTGATGATTGTCGAGGAGTGCGTGTTTTCACTTCCGTCGTCTCGCTTGAGTGGCACATATATATAGCGCGATCGAAACCGGACTCTAGAAATGGATCCTGCGCGGCATATGCTGGGAGCTAGCGGAAGGGAAGAAGGGCTATTCCAGGGGAGCTTCGTTTCCTGATGGCGATCTTACAGATCTCCTGCCAGATTTTGTTTTCCCCCATGGAATGTGCTTCGGGAATGGATGGTCCCTCGGGCGACCTATTCCCTCCGAAAGCAAGCCATCGATGAGCCCCTTTTTTTTTCTGACTTCTCTCCTTCTGATCTGCTTGCCTTCAGATTTGTTCATCGATCTTTAGGTGTACTGACAGTTTGTCTCTCAGGAGTCAGGTGTACTGGCTAGTTAGCCGAGGGCACATTCCGTAGGATCTTCTCCATCTGCAACTGGCGAAGTGGCGAGGCTTCGCTTTTGGCCCTGACCGCTACGGAACGCCAGCTTTCCTAAATTCGAGAAACTTTATACCCGTAGGTACGTGCAACCCCTTTGCATATGCGATCAGCGAAGAAGTGGATATCCGCCCGCTCTTCCAAACCAAGGAGACTAGGAACAAAATCACAGGTTTTTCGGAGAGTGAGGTATTCAGGTTAATTACATGCCACGGCGCCGGGATAATGTGTGGGAAGAGTACAGCATATTTCTGCGCGGCATATGCCACAGACGCTATATATGCCAGGAATATTCAGAGATCGTAGGAACGGAAGGTAAAGTTCAGGCCAGCTTAAACCGTGCCAGCCACACAAGCTTGATCCTATGAACTGACCGTCAGACTGCCAGTCCAGTGCGATCGGATATATTGAAGTCGGATCAATCCGGAAAATGCCGATTCCATGTAACGTAGTGTACTCCATGTAGCGCATATGTGATATGTCTGTGCCAGACGGTGCGTGCTTGCATCTATAAATACACAAGCCAAAAACCTGGGCTGGAACCATATGAGTCACCACCGAGACCTTAACCTCAACCTCAACCTCAACCTCAACAACACGACGAGTACAACAAGGACGCATGCATTACCGGGCTAGTCTTCCTTGGCAGTGCTCGCACCCGGGGGCAAGGCCGCGATCAACTGGGCACTGCCAAAGGAGATTTGCCCAGCAATGCAGAACTGCGGCCTATTAGAGTTACCAACCTCTCTTGCCTGCGTGCAGAATTACATTGCCGATGATCTCTTTGTATCTGTATCAACACTTAGCCGTCGATCGTTTGAATATCTTGTGCTATCGTGACTCCAATGTTAATTACAGGAGTACCATATCGATCTTTCGTCCAGGCCAAAATTAATCTGAGCACTATCAGTTGTCCTTGGAGAAGAAAAAACTGAGCAGTATGTGTTCCTCGAGCTTCTGGGCTTGAGCAGGCCCGGCGGTGGGTGGGTGGGTGGAGCCATTGGAAGACGCATACGCCGAGAGGTGCTATTAAATCCCCGACGCGTGCGCTACAGCGCTTCGCTCGCGAGCTCTACCCGAATTGGCCGGCCCGTTATGGCGGTCACGGTATTTATGTACTTTAGCATCAGTTTTTCTCGGTTTTCCAACTTTTTTAGAGATTTAAAAATATTATGATTTAAAACATGTTCAGATTTAAAAAGTTCAAACTTAAAAATGTCCTGATTTAAACTTGTTCAGAATTAAAATTTGTTCAGATTTTAAAATATTCAAACTTGAAAAATGTTTAAACTTCAAGAAAGTTCTAATTTGAAAAAAATTCACTTTCCAAAACGGTTCAAAAAAATGACCGCTCCGAAAAACCTGGTGGAAAAACCAGAAACCGGGAATAAACCCGAAAAGATGACAGAAACTATAGAAAATCAGAAAAAAAAATCATCCTACGGATCGGTTCAGTCAATAGCCCCGCGTGAGTGATGAATAGCATTTGCCCTATATATCGGGGGTGCTATGCGCCGCTTTAAGCGGCCATACGTGCCAACAACTAGGCACACATGTGAGTGGTATTTCATTTTTTTCATTTTCTATATTTCATTTTGTTTTAAACACTAAACATTTTTATAATAATTTAGGAACCATAAAGATTTTCGAATATTTGTGAAGTTTTTATGAATATTACAAACAAAATTTCAAAACTTATGAACAAAATTTCAGAAGTCATGAATATTTTCAAAAACCATGAACCTAATTTCCAAAAACCATGAATAATTTTGGAAAACCATGAACCAAAATTTTAAAAACATGAACATTTTCCAAAAAATATTTTTTTTAATAAACATGATTTTTTTTTGAAAATATGAATGATTTATCAAATTCTAAAATTTAAAAAGAAAAAACACAAAAAACACATAAAAGGAAATAGAAAAATAGGAAAACAAAAAAATACAAAAAAAGAGCCATCCGGGTAGCCCCTGTGAGGCACGGGCAAAACATGCCGAGTTGGGTGGCATATATCATTTCTGCTATATGCCTCGGCAAATTGGCGTGTCACCGCGTACCCTTTCTTTCGCAATGGGCCAAATTGTTTCTGTTGTTGCACTTCTTTAACTCTTTACACTGCTTCCACTAAACTGTGGGCTTGCTCTTTTGGTAATAACGTATTGCTTCTCGCAATAGCAAAATCATTTAACTCTACAGCATCTCCCGGGCTCACATTTCAGCAATACCTCAATGATACATCGCAATAAATATGTGAAGATTTCTAATAATAAAGTTATAAAATTTAAATAATTTAAAAATACTAAACGTTTAAAAAATCATGGACCAAATTTTGAAAATCATGAGCAAAATTTTGAAAAGCATGAGCAATAATTTTAAATTCATGAACAATTTTTTAAAATTATGAACCAATTTTTAAGTCATAAAACAATTAAATGGCATGAACATTTGTTTTGAAAGTCGTGAAGATGTTTTGAAAGGATCAACTTTTTTTAGAAAATATAACCTAAATTTTGAAATCAAAACTAAAAATAAAGGATGAACAATTTTCAAAATCATGAAACAAAATTTTAAGAAGCACGCACATTTGTCAATAATCATGAACATTTTCTAAAAATGTGAACATTTTTTCTAGTTCATAGATTTTTTTGAAATCATAAACAAAATCAAATTCTAAATGTTTTAAAAACAAAAACTGGATAAATAAATGAAAAATATATGACAAAACTAAAAAGAAAAAGAAAAAAGAAAAATAACAAGAAAATAAAATAAAAGGAGAACTAATTGGGTCGTCCTGATGCGACAAGAGTTGTGCGGTGTGAGCCTCCTTGCCATACATATAGCATTTGCGCAGTTTATCAGCAATTAGAACCCCAATCGTTCAGAAAAGGAAACCTCTAATCGTTGAGAAAAGGACACATAGCCTCCTTGCCAGGCTTCGGTCAGTCGTATTGAAAATATGCCCTAAAGACACTAACAATAATGGTTATTATAATTTCCATATTTACTATTTATTTTTATTATTCTATGTTATAGCTGTTATGTGTCTTTATTATGAGAATTAAAAAAATACTCATATGCACGGGTAGAAAGATAAACACCAAGTTGTTTCTAGTCACGCCTCTAGAACTATCTCATGTGTTGCGCGATGACCAGATTTCCTAATCATAGGTATATCTCTTATAGTTACAAAGGATACCAATAATAATAAGAGTATATTGTTAGCAAGTACAAAGGTATTAAATTAATCCACATAATGATTTACTATGGGATATAATTGTTAAGTTAATAGTTAACCATTATTATCTGATGCATAAATCCTTAGACCATGAAATATCACTTGTCTTCATACCGAAAGGTATGTGTTGATTGTTCAACTAAGGTTACATGTAACCAGGTAGCTACAACGGGTGGTCTTTCTGATACACTGTAACATATGTCTAAGCACACAATAGTTCAAGATTGGGATCTTTCTCCTCCTGATGATTTGCGTAGACAAGTTATAATATTGATCATAAATTATACTGAAATATCAATGAGTAAAAGAGAGTGAAACACGGTTGATGCTAAGGGATAAACACATACTTGGTAGGAAGGCCTAGGGGTGGGGTAGAGGAATTCTATGAACCATTGATGTGTTTTTTTTGCATAGACAAGCTTTTTTGCTGCAATTCTACATATGCGTTTTTTGTTGTAAAATCAACCGTGTGTTTTTTTACTAGTACTATGCCACCAAAGATACATCAGAGAACTCGTAGAACCTCGCATCAACTCAACGTCCTATTTCGTGAAGAAAGGAAACACTAAAAGAAACATCGGATATAACAGCTAATACTATGGCAAAAGATTCGACATGATCATAACATGATATTCATGACAAAGAAAGATGCCATACAACTTAGCAAAGTTTAGCAGAATCGAAATCTTGACAATTAAGTATATGGTTCAAGTTGTTTATTTATCCCTCAAATTAAATGTTGATTAATATGGTATAAGTGAGTATCATAAAATTAAATGTTGATTAATAAGGCAACGTCATCCAGCATGCACTTCATATTTAATTATTGGAATTTCTATTTTCGTGACTTTTGTTCGTTAGTTTTACTCACTTTTCCCTAGTCTCTTAACTTTTCCTCATTTTTGACCTTCGCCTTCTCCAAAACTCTCACACAGTCTGAAACTTGATGTTCGTTAGCCTTGCCGTTACGTGCTGATAAGTGGGGTCACGTTCAGTCGGTCCCATAATAGACCCTTGCCATTACATGCTAACAAGTGGGGCCGCGTTCAGTCGGATTCCATAGTGGACACCTCTCTCCATTTATCCAGATCAGCGTGGGACCCACAACTTATCCACGTGAGCGCCAGACCCATAGCTTACCCAGGTTGGCGTTGTAAGATGGGACCCAGAGCCAGACCCGCGCCCGCGCCCGTGTTGTTTCCTCTCCTTTCTTCTTCTTCTTCTTCTTCTTCTTCTCCGGTGATGGCGGCCCTCTGTATAGCTTCACTTTGGCCTCCCATTCGTCCTGGCCGCAGTATGGTGCCATCTAGTTGACCTATATGAAAGATGAGAATGACAACCGTGCGCAGAGAATATTATATCTCGCACCAAATTGTTCTGATTAAAGGGGGGCTCTTGCTGTGGAAAATAAATTGGTGCAACTCAAGAGCTCAATTGGGTGTGCGCTTGTTGTGGAGAATGCGAATGATAGAGGAGTCATTCCGATTATTTAGTTTGTTTATCGAGTTAATGTCTCGGCTGCAATCAAGTGAATCTATGAGGTGAAAGTCAAACTTTGAGATTTAGGAAGATGGTAGTATAAGAAATAAGAAAATAACACAACTCTTGAACACTTTCAAATTAAAAAAATTATACAACTTTTAATGTAAAAGAGTGTTTATAATTGACACAACTCTTGAACCCTTTCAAATTACAATTTAGACATGATAATGTTCTCCTAAGAAAATCTTGAGAGTTTACCATTTTAGAGCGTGAAAAGTGATCCCTAAACAAAAATCTTTATGCCTCGTGTATATACGAAAATTATACAGCTTTAAACACTATGAAATTGCTCTTAGGACATGATAATGTTGTGCTAAGAAAATCTTTAGAGTTTATCATTTTTATAGAGTGAAATATTATGCATAAATTTGGATATACGAAAATTATACACCTTTAGACACTGTGAAATCGCACTTAATACGTGATAATGATGTGATAAAAAAATCTTGAAAGATTATCATTTTTATAGAGTGAAATGTAATGCATAAACTTGCATATATGAAAATTATACACCTTTGAACTCTTTGAAATTGCACTTAGGATATGATTTTATTGTGCTAAGAAAATCTTGATCATTTATCATTTTCATAGAGTGAAATATAATGCATAAACTTCCATATACAAAAATTATATACCTTTAAACACAGTGAAATCACACTTAATACGTGATAATGATGTGCTAACAAAATCTGAGAGATTTTCATTTTCATAGACTGAGACATAAACTTGCATATACGAAAATTATACACCTTTGAACTCTTTAAAATCGTACTTAATATGTGTTAATGTTGTGCTAACAAAATTTTGAGAGATTATCATTTTTATAGAGTGGAATGTAATGCATAAACTTGCATATATGAAAATTATACATCTTTGAACACTTGGAACCCGCACCTAGGACGTGATAATGTTGTGCTAAGAACATATTGAGAGATTATCATTTTCATAGAATGGAATGTAATGCATAAACTTGCATATACGAAAATTATACACCTTTAAACACTTTCCCTTTAATTATATTCAAAATAATTTGTTTATGGAGTTAAAGTACCGGTGGAAAACTCGTTATTTTGCATAGATAGAGAGGTGCCCCCCAACAGATATATGGGTTATCCTGTCTGCTAGATCACAGAGGATCAACGGTTGGTGGGCATGATCTGCATGACAACTATCTGGACCAATTAGAGCGTAGCAACCAAGATGAGCATAAGTGTGAGAGTTTGTGACTAAGAGAGAGGGGAAAACTAAGTACAATTTAAAAACCAAGGACAAAACTGACAAAGATATTCAAAAATAAAATATAAATAGATTGAAAAAATGAAAAATGTGTATTTTATACGATAAAATACATCTTGGCATATATCAAACTATTTGCAATTCAAATATACATGAGTGTGATAATTATTGCCTCATTCAGACAAACTATGTTTTGGGGAGGGATGTTTTGGGAAGAGGCTTGAGCAGAAAGCTATAAACCTTCATAGATAGTAGGTGATTTGAGAAGTCGTGATTTAGGTTAAAACTTGATTTCTATACATTTCTTATGGCGGCAGGTCACATAATAAGACTCCCTGGATAGGTGCCACTATGTTTTGATCTTTTTGAATTTGTTGTTCATAAAATGACTCAATTAGCTAGCTAAAACCCATTTGTTGACTCTCTGTTGACCAGCCACCGGAGGGTTAAACCGAGTATATTGCACATGACAGTGTTAGTACTTGAGGGCAAAACTGAGTACACCCAAGCTGCTAGTGTTACACTCGAGTGTATAACTAAGCACAACTAAGTCGCCAGGGTTATACACGAGGAAAAAATGTGATACACGGTACGCGTGTCACGGTGCACGTGGCGGTAGCGGACGTGTGTGGCCATGCACGGTGTTGTAGCGTACGCAGTTACATGGTGCACAATGGTGCAACGAAATGTCCCTTCCCTTCACCTTTATATATGCCTACTCACTCTCACTCATCACTCACTTGATAGCTCATTCGCCACTCACACAACCGTCTCCACTGTCCCATCACCTTCTGCAAACCCTCAAGAAAACCCCAACCATGCCGGCGATGGAGAAGAACGGTGCAATTGCCGCCATGCCCGTCCAGACCCCCATACCCGCTTCCACTGTCCCCGTTTAGGCCCCCGTCCCCGTATAGCCCTCTGCCGGTCTCGGGCAGATCCCACTCGACTGGGACCTCTATGAAGAGGAGTACATCATGCCGAAGAACCCCTACGACAGCAGCATCATCGACCCATGGTCGGAGGTAACTAGGGTTTCTCCCCTTCCCTTGTTTTGCCCCCATTCCCATCGTTGGATGCTAGATCGTGTGTTATTAGGGTTCGACTATTTGTATTTTCAATCGTTGGATGCTAGGTCTTTTTACAGAAGCTAATCCTCTTGTGTTAGATCTCATATTTTAATAAATTCCCCTGTTCGTATTTCAATCATATTTTATTTATCCTCCGAGTTGTAGTTAAGGCATTCCCTAGTTAGTACTAGTGCCGATCTGTAGTTGGGATCAATATTTGATTTTGTTTGAGATTTGAGGATTGGGGAATTTACCCAGTCGATTAATTTATGCGAATAATCAGGGGATCTCAATCGGTTAATTTATGCAAATAATCAATCTCGATAATCAAGGTATCTCAATCATGTTCTTATTGCACGCTACTATTTTTTCAACAGGTGGATCGCAGTGATGTCTGCGGCGACGATAAGTCCAAGGACACCAAGACTTGTAAGGTGCTGAGGATGCTGAAGTCTGGTCAGTACGACAACTAATTCGCCGGTGATGTCTATAGGTGCCCCTTATGCACCAAGAGACTCCTCGCCACCGACAACTAATTCGTGAAGCATGCCGAGGGCGTGACCACCTGTGGCCAGTCTGTAAACGTTAACGCCTTCAGAGACAATCACAAGGCACTCGTCTTTCACCTCCACAACCTCCATAAGGTGGGAATCAAAGATGGTCACATGCTCCTGATCAAGCCCAAGACGCCTAAGGTCAAGGGACAGTGCAGCAAGAAGTGGAGGAAGCGCCAGAGGGAGGAGGCGGATGCCCTCCTGGCGGAGGCCATGAGGGGCCACTGATCTTGTGCTGCTACTGTAAAGCAGCTTCTTTTGTGTTGTCTGTGTTGAACCTCTCCACTACTACTGTAGGGTTTGCAGCATAGAAAACAAAAAATTTCCTACGATGGGAACAACTATGTACCAAGATCTATCTACTAGATACAAACAACGGGCGGATGTATATTCGTAGAGAACATACCCTTGAAGACTGATACACCCAATTTGCATCACCATTCTATATCATAATTTACCTCTATTCATTGATATATGTCTTATTATGAGGTATTACTTATGGCTTTTCATCTGTTTATGCATGTTGGATGATTCCTGGAGGATGGACTGCCGGAGTATGGATTCTGATAGAAAAGAAGACGTTTCAGTGCAATTTCGCGAAGATCAAAAAAATACCAGAAAAATATGGAAACATATTATTTTCCCAGAAGACGAAAGAAGCGAGAAGGAGGAGCGAAGAGGGGCCGCAGGGGGCCCACACCCGCTAGGCACGGTCCCACCTGACCCCGCGCCTAGGGCAGGTGTGGCCCACCTACCCGGCCTCCGACTCCGCCCCTTCGCCTATATCTTCCCTACGGAACCCTAAGCCTGGGGGAGCGACCACAGATAGATTTCTGTCGCCTCTGGGGGCGGAAAACACTGAGAGAGAAAGATCTCTCCGGCAGACAGATTTCTGCCGGGGGAATTCCTTCCCGGAGAGGGGAACCGTCGCCATCAACACCATCATCAAGCTAGGCTTCATCGGGATCATCATCATCATCATCCACACCATCATCTCCACCAGCACCATCATCACCACTCCGTCGCGCTATAACAATTGCGTTGGATATTGCTTTAGTTCTTAGGGGAAACTTTCCCGGTATTGATTACTATTGTAGTTTATGCTTGTGAGTGGAACCATTGGATTATTGTTTATGTTCATATTCTTATCCTTTACCATATCATCTTTGATCTTGATCCATATGATGTCTCGTGAGTAGTTCGTTTAGTTCTTGAGGACATGGGAGAAGTCATGTTGTTAGTAGTGAATTTGTGTTGAGTTATTATTCAATGGTTTAGTATTTAAGTTGTGGTGCTATTCTTCTAGTGGTGTCATGTGAACGTCGACTACATGACACTTCACCATTTATGGGCCTAGGGGAATGCATTGTGTATTTGGCTACTAATTGTGGGGTTGCCGGAGTGGCAGAAACTTAAATCCCCGTTAGGACACCTTTGCACAAGGGAGCGTATGATCTCAGAGTTTAAGGCTGTTGTTAGATTTATATCTTAATTACTTTCCTATAGTTATGGATGTTTACAGGGGGTTTAATCACAAGTATGTATTAGTCCAAGTACGGTCGGTAAATTAGCACAGGTTCACCCACATAACACTTACAACACCAGAGAAGAGTACTCAGCTATTGGAAGCGAAAGCACTTGACTGAATTCCCATGTGTCCTCGAGAACGTTTGGTACTTATAAGTATTTCCACCGGCTTGTCCTTTGCTAATAAAGGATTGGGCCACTTGCTCTGTTTGTTCGTTGTCTTTATTACTTACTCTTTGTTTTGTTGCCTTATCATAAAACCACTAAAAATCTGTTTCCTAAGTATTCACAGGGATTTCCTGCTCCATACCACTGTTCAGCACCTTCTGCTCCTCGTTGGGATCGAAACTCCTATTTATCAAAAGTACTACGATACACCCCCTATACTTGTGGGTCATCAAGACTATTTTCTGGCACCGTTGCCGGGGAGTGAAGCGCTATTGAAGAGTGGAACTGGTAAAGGAAACTTTTACCGTGAGTATTGCTCTTGTTACTGCTTGTTATGGCGGAGCAACGAGTAAGTGAAACCAACTCGGCGCCGCTCCGCGTTCCCCAAACCTACGAAGAGTACCGCGATATGCCGTGCCTCGTACACCTCGACGCCAACGGCAAATCCACCCATACCAATCGACACTGCAAATTCGTCAACGACCTCAAGGAAGACCCGAAGTCCGGCTACAAGCAAAGTTGGAAGAACAGACCGCGAGGCAAGGGCAAGGGGAAGAAGAAGGAGGAGGAGTCCAAGGATTCAAGTGACATGGATGAGGACGTTGACCCCAAGCACGCCGCCAAGAGCGACGACAAAGGCAAGAACCCCTTCGCAAAGAAGGCCCCAGTCTACCACACTTTCCTTGGCACCCCCACCGTCCGACAACAAAAGAACTCTCTAAGGATCCTGATGGCTACTCTCCCCCCAGTTCCCCAATACCTGCGCTGGTCGGAAGTTCCAATCACTTGGGACAGGACGGACCACCCAGACCTTGTGCCCACGGAGAACCAGTATGCCATGGTCATCAACCCATTGATTCACGGCGTGGAGTTCACCAAGTGCATGGTGGATAGTGGAAGCAGCATCAACATCATGTACCTGGATACACTGCAGAAGTTGAACTTGACGGAGGCAAACCTAAGGCGGACCAACACCGTGTTCCATGGCGTAGTGCCTGGTCGGGAGGCTCGGTCCCTTGGGTGCATCACGCTTCAGGTAGCCTTTGGCGACGTTAATAATTACCGCCAAGAGTGCATGACCTTTGTGGTGGTCCCCTTCAAGAGCGTGTACCACGTCATATTTGGCCGCGACATACTCCACATGTTCATGGCCAAGCCATGCTTCGTCTACAACAAGCTCAAGATACCCGGACCAAACGGTGTCATCACCGTATCCGGAAGCTTTACCAAGGCAAGGGACTACAAGATCAATGAAGCAGCCGTTGCAGAAGCTGTCCTCTACAGCGAAGAATTCAAGGAGATCCAAAGCAAGGTCAATGACTCAGAGATGCCCGCGTCGAAGAAGCAGATCTCCGACTCCGCTCCTGCGTTTAAGGCCGCCATCGAGACCAAGCCGGTGGAACTTGTGGTAGGCGATGCCTCCAAGGTCACCGCCATTGGGACGAACCTGGATCCCAAATAGGAAAGCGCGCTCGTCGAGTTCCTCAGTGAGAATAGGGACATCTTTGCCTAGCAACCTGCCGACATGAAAGGTGTACCTAGGGAACTTGCCGAGCACAGCCTAAACATAGATCCAAAATGTAAACCAGTGAAACAACCTCTACAACGCTTCGGAGATGAGAAGAGACGCGCCATTGGCAAAGATATAGCTAGGTTACTTAAGGCTGAGTTTATCTGAGAAGTCCTTCACACCCGATGGGTGGCCTGTACTTGTCCCCAAAAAGGGAACCAATGAATTAAGAATGTGCGTTGATTACACCGGCTTGAACAAAGCATGTCCCAAAGATCCGTTTGCTTTGCCTCGCATTGACCAAGTCATTGACTCGACGGCTGGCTCGGAACTTTTGTGTTTTCTCGATGCATACTCAGGATACCACCAAATCAAAATGAGGAAGTCAGACCAATTGGCCACTTCGTTCACTACCCCTTACGACACGTTTTGCTATGTTACGATGCCCTTTGGGCTGAAAAATGCAGGTGCTACCTACCAGCGGACAATGCAATGTTGCCTTCATGACCAAATTGGTCGGAACGTTCACGCCTATGTGGACCATATAGCGGTGATGTCTAAAAAGTCAAATGACTTGATCTCCGACTTAAAAGAAACCTTTGATAATCTCCGGAAATACAACATGATGCTCAACCCTAAGAAGTGCGTCTTCGGGGTTCCAGCCGGCAAATTGTTGGGCTTCATCGTTTCCCAGCGCGGAATCGAGGTCAACCCGGAGAAAATCAAGGCCATCTTAAACATAAACCGTCCGACATGCCTAAAGGACATCCAACGACTAACAGGTTGTGTTGCAGCAGTTAGTCGGTTCATCAGCAGACTTGGAGAGAAGGCTCTGCCGCTATACAAGTTGCTGAAGAAGGCGGACAAATTCACGTGGACGGACAAGGCAGATGCAGCATTGAAGCAGCTCAAGGAGATTTTCTCCTCAGCGCCCATACTTGCAGCACCCGAGCCTGGCGAGCCCCTGTTAATTTACATGGCGGCAACCAACCGGGTTATCAGCATCGTCATCGTGGTAGAGCGGAAGGAACCAGGCTATGAGCACGGAGTTCAACGACCAGTTTACTATGTAAGCGAGGTCTTGACGGAGTCCAAGCAGCGTTACCCGCACTACCAAAAGATAGCTTATGGAGTATTCCTCGCTTCCCGGAAGCTGAGGCATTACTTTTAGGAGCACCCAATCACAGTAGTGAGCAAGACTCCACTATCCGACATTATCAACAATAGCGACGCTACAGGAAGGGTCGCAAAGTGGGGGCATTGAACTTGCCGCCTTCGAGATCACCTACAAAAGACGCGACGCTATCAAGTCAAAGCCTTGGTGGATTTTATTGCAGATTGGACGGAGATGCCAGATGCCACTCCGTTGCCGGAACCAGAGTACTGGGTGATGCACTTTGACGGATCAAAGCTGCTCAACGGCTCGGGGGCTGGTGTATTGCTACAGTCACCAAAAGGAGACAAGCTACACTATGTTCTGCAGATCCACTTCGAAGCTACAAACAACATGGCGGAGTATGAAGCACTCATTCACGGACTGCGTGTAGCCAAGGATATTAGCATTAAGCGCATAGTTTGCTGTGGAGATTCCGACTTGGTTGCCCAGCAGGTGGCTGGCACCTGGAATGTGCGGAACCCTATGATGGCGGAATATCGAGACGAAGTGGACGAGATATCCAAGAGCTTCTTGGGCTACGAAGTCAAGTATGTGCCTAGGGAGCAAAACGAGGTGGCTGATCTATTGTCTAAACTTGGATCAGGGCGCAAGCAAATTCCGTCAAGAGTTTTCCTAGAGCATCTACGCACACCATCCGTGAAGGGCGCTGACATCGACAACCCGGATAGAGCTGATTCTTTCGTCAACATGGTGACAAAGATCCCTCCGGCTTGGACAAAACCGTTCATGGAATATCTCGAACACGGAACTTTGCCCGACGACGAGGTCCAAAGACAGCAGATAGTACGACGAGCAAAGGGTTATACCATAATCAATGGGCAACTCTACAAAAGGAGCAGTACTGGCGTATACCTAAAGTGTGTTTCCCAGCTAGAAGGTATGGAAATCCTACGCGAAATCCATCTCGGGGATTGCGGGCATCACGCCGCTCCTCGATCGTTGGTCGCGAAAGCCTTCCGGCAAGGATTCTACTGGCTAACCGTGAAGGCGGACGCCGACAAGCTGGTTGAGACATGTACATGATGCCAGTATTATGCCCGACAACCACATGTTCCTGCTGAAGAATTGCGAACAATACCAATAACTTGGCCGTTTGCAGTCTGGGGGCTAGACATGGTGGGGCCGTTACAAACGGCACCGTGTGGGTTTATGCATCTGCTTGTAGCAGTTGACAAATTCACCAAATGGATAGAAGCTAAACCCATTAGAAAGCTTGATGGGGCAACTGCCCTCAGGTTTGTTCGGGATCTAGTGGTGAGATTTGGTCTCCCACATAGCATCATCACCGACAACGGCAGCAACTTGTCACTCGGAGAAGTGGAGGCCTATTTCTGGGACAAAGGCATCCGACTTAACCTTGCATCTGTGGCACACCCACAATCCAATGGTCAAGTTGAGCGAGCCAATGGATTAATTCTGCAGTGAATCAAGCCACGTCTTGAGGCACCGCTACATAGAGCAGCTAGAGCCTGGGCGAAAGAATTGCCATCTGTGCTGTGGAGTTTACGAACTACACCCAACAGATCCACCGGCTACACCCCTTATTTCATGGTATATGGAGCAGAAGCCATCCTACCTTCCGACATCCTCCATGATGCACCAAGAGTTGCCGCCTACGACGAAGATGATGCTGAAGAATCCAGACACCTAGATGTGGACCTTCTCGAGGAGGAGCGCTTTTTGGCATGCCAAAAATCCGCCATCTACCAGCAGAAGCTACGCAGCTACCATAGTCGCCGCGTCCGGCATCGCTCGTTTAAAGAGGGGGATTTGGTGCTCCGACTTAAGCAGAAGAAGTCACGCAAATTATCCCCGCCATGGGAAGGACCGTTCATCATAAGCAAGGCGCTGCTCAATGGGTCTTACTACCTTGTCGACAATCGTGAACTCAAGGATAGGCCCAATGAGGATCATAAGCGTAAGCGACGTGACCCGGATGACGACTACCCGGAGCTTGATCGGCCATGGAACATAGCACAGCTACGTCCTTTCTACACTTAGAATTTTTATCTAATCGTGTACCTCTTATATGATCAATGAAATAAATCTCTTTGGTTCACTCATATTGCTGAGTCTTTTACCTCCTTTAGTGTTCATTTTTGGATCATATAAACCTTTATGCACAAGCTTTGCAATTGCACTTGTGAAAATTCCGCCTACGGGCGTTAGCTTAAGTTTTCTGGTCTACACGTTCTTTGTTGTTTTTATGTGGATTCTGGAGTAGTGACTTTCGACACTTATTGTCGACGATTTTGTGCTAAGGTTATTGACGGTGCCATTGGGCATCATCACCTAAGCGCATGGTTCCGACAACAAGTCTTCCGACTCACGAAAAGTCAAGCATAAGAACCAGAGTAATGGATAAGCCAACACTTGCTTAAAAAATATATACATACTGGGCATTAATTCTTAAGTAGCAGGATACGACAAACATTGTTTCCGCCTTAATATTACATCACCAAGTTTTTTCAATGCACATTCCAGAGGTGAAACAAGAATTACAAAGTATTTTTCACTCCTTGGGTGCAGGGGACTTGGAGGCTGCATCATCACCAGCCGGAGATTCACCCTCAGCGTCGCCACTATGAGGAGACTCGGAGGATTCAGGGTCGGCGTTGTCAAGGAAGTTCCTGGGCACGAAGACGTCGACGTCCACCAACTCGGCAACCCTGGTGTCATAACCCGCGAGTGATGACAGGATGGCTTCGTGATCGATCTCCTTACCGTCATCATCCACATCGGGGATACCAGATGTCACCGTGTCGATGTCGGCACCTTCATAGTGTGCCTTCACCATGGACAACGCCATCCTTGCGCCAGCCCGTGCACATGAAGCTTTCCAGCTTGCGACATGCTCGGGGGCTCGGCGCAGAATCTCCGAGTACTTCACCATGGAATCCGAGGCCTTGATGTAAATCTGCAGGGGCTTGGCAATCTCCTTGGCTTGGGTGATGGCGGTGTTGATGAAGTTGCCGGCAAGAATCATGCATTCCTTGTCCGAAGGAGGCGAGTGGATTAAACCCAGGGGCGCTGAAAATTTTGACAACGATGCATGAGTTCAAAACTTCTAAGTACCCAGACTACAGAGCCACAAGGCAGAGGATACTTGCCAGACGACGTTCGCCAAGGATTCTTTCTCTTGTTAGAGGATCTTAAACGCCTTGCTATGGCGAAGGTTTTGCTCATCGGCAGCTTGCTTCTGATCCTTTAGGATCGCAAGATCCTCCTTCAAGCGATTGATCTCAGCGGAGGCGGAGTCCTGTAGGGCTTTCATGGAATATTCGTGCATCTTCAGCATTTCTTCCCTCTCCTTCTTAAGGATCTTGTTCTCGCTGTCCAGCTGCTGGATGTGCTTGGACTACTCGACAATATCCTTGGCCTTGGCTACATGCTCTACAAGTCGGAGAAAAACAAAGTACACCGTGAGTACTCGAAGAAGGAAGGCACAAAAGTAAGACGAAAATGCGCAAAAAGAAAACAGACTCTTGTTTTTGATGATCTGTTCCTTCAAGATGGCAGTTTTACCCTTTTCAGCTTCAAGGTCCGCGCGCATCTTCTGGTACTTATCATTGGCCATGCCCCTCCGAGCATTCTCGTTCTATGGAAACAAATGCAAAGTCAAGTCGTTGTTCAGTCTACTTGGAGCCCCTAGTTGGAGATTTTCCATCTAGGCGCTCAGGGGCTACAGCGAGAGTTTTTAACTTAGCAATATGCTTAGCTTTTATTTAAGCGTCTAGTCGGAGCTAATTCGGTTCTCAACTAGAAGCTTGGGGGCTGTAGTATAAAGTTTTAACTCGGAAAATGCTTAGCTTTTTTTTAAGTATCTAGTCGGAACTAATTCAGTTACAACTAGAGACTTGGGGGCTACAACACTTAAAAGTTATGAATACTGCGTATGCTACTCTTAAAGCATCTAGTTGGAATAATTCATTCCATCTAAATGCTTGGGGGCTACAATGAGAGTTTTTTCTAACTTAGTCACTCTTAGAGCATATAGATGCAAAACCAATGGTTTTCCGTCTACATCCTCGGGGGCTACAGTGGGATACTCATATGAAATGCAAAAGGTAAAGTAAAACTTACAAGTGCGATGATCTTGAGGTTTGTAGCACTCTCGGCCAGCAGCTTGCCAAAGGAAACGCTGTTACTTCGCAAGATGTCTGCTTGACGGAGTAGCTCCTCAAGATCGCACGTCGGAGATGACGACACTCCTCTAGGAACCATAGTTGTGCTACCCGGCGTAAGCACCGGGAAGATAATCTTCGGCAGTTCTAAGGGTTTCTGGGGAGCAGAGGCGCCGCCTTCGGCAGAGGTACCAGCACCCACCACCTCCTTGCCGCTACCGATGGCATCCTTAGCCGGAGCTTCAGCCATTTGAAGAGCAGCGCTCTCCTGCGTCGCCTGCTCGCCAACAATTGCGAGTTCGATAGAGGCGCCAGAATCTACTTCCATGGTGGAAGGGCCTGGTGCCTCCTGGGCTTGGGAGCTTGTCGGAGCGGAGGAGGGCTTGACGGCAGGAGTAGCAGGGGCGATGGCGGGGGAAGAGTCACGATGCAGCATATCTTTGATATTTCTAGAAGCCCCAAGAGTCTTGGAGGACTTCTTGAGGCTGGTTGTGGCTTTCTTCCTGAAACGTGCAAAATGCATAAGCACAGGAATAAGACAAATAAATGAGACAATGTCGGAGAATAAGAAGCTTACACTAGGGAGGGGGAGCTTTGGCAAACATCCCGGTGGCTTTCTTCTTTTCCGCCTCCAGGGCGGCAGTACTCTTTTTGGAGGCTCCACCCTCCATCTTCTTTTTCTTGCCTCCGTCGGCAGCGTCAGAGGTGGAGCTCTTCCGCTTTCGCGCCAACGGGACATCATCGTCGGACACGACCGTGACTTCCTTCATCTTGGGATCGTAGATTTGGGCGGCCAGGTTGCCCTCCTCTAGATCGCTAAGCTGTTAAGTGAGAAATCATTGTGTTAGACAAGATGGAATTAGCAAGACAGAAAAACTGGAGCAATGTCATACACGGAAAATAAACACCTACCTTTGGGCACTTTCCCTCTACGAACATGTCGTAGGTGAGGGTGAAGCCACGCTTCTTGTCCTTCACCTTGACGATGTCCTTGAGGCGGAACTTGACGGAGTCGCTCGAGAAGTTGTCGTCGGAGATCCGGAGGGTATCCCTTCGGTCGCCGGTGTACTCGTGCATAAGCTTCGTACAGTGCTGCAGAGGTTGGATCCGCCTGATGAACCAGCACATGGCTAGGTCCAAGCCAGTCAGACCCGTGTCTACAAACCATTCGATTCGCCTTATTGCGCGAGAAGCGTTGAGGTCGGAGGGAAGGGAGGCATGGGACCGCCATGTGGGGACTTCGGCGGCGGCTCCGTCCACAAAGTCCGGGTACGTTACTTCTCATCCCGACAAAGGAATGTCGGGGCCATAGAAGTACGTCTGCTGCCAATTTTTGCATGACTCGTGGCCGACGATGTCGGGGAACCGCCGGCCAGGACGGATCTTGAAGCTTATGGTGCCGCAGTTTCTAAGCTCCTCCTTGCTGTGTCCGGCTTCACGTTTGACGGTGAAGAAGTACACAAACAAATCTAACCTAGGCCTAATCCCTAGGTAACCCTCACAAAGTGCCGCGAAGTTGCTAAGCACTAGGATACTATTGGGGGAGAGGTTGTGGGGCTGGACCTTGAAGTGATTCAAGACGTACAGGAAGAAGTGGGAGATGGGCAGAGAAACGCCGCGTACCAATTGCACCTTGAGGTATACTTTCTCTCCGGCTTGGGGAGAAGGGGTCACCTCGCCGTCCGGCGCCGCCTGCCAGGCGAGCCCCTCCGTCGCAGGGAGATAACCCTCAGCGACCATCTCTTGGAGGTCGCGGCCGGTGATGTCCGAGCCGCGCCAATCGCCTTTGTGCGAGTCAGGCTCCTCTTCCAGGGACTCCAGCGCGGCCAAGTTATGGTCGCCGCCGGTGGTTTCTATCACCGCTGATGCGGGGATGACCAGGCCTCTGGGGGCACGACGATGGAGCTCGCCAGCTTCGCCGCGGCTTCGCTCGACGCCGCCATTGATGGGTATTGTCACATCCCAAGATTTTCCAAATCTTGTAATGTGAAAAATAAATGAATAAAAATATTATTTTATTTTGAGATTTGGATTATGTTGATAAACAGAACCAAATTCAAAGTACGAAGTTGAGTGATTGTTTGAATTGTTTGAATTGGTTGAATGTTTGAAATATTGATTGAAATTCAAAACAGAAAAATAGAAATAGAAATGGAAAAAGAAAACAGACAGAAAAAAAATAGAACTGGCCGACCCAACCCAACTAGCCCAACAGGCCCAGGAACCAGCCCAGCTTCTTTTCCCCCGAAGAAAACGTTTGGCACCAATTAGTTAACCCACACCCTCAATGACCAATGGACCCACCTCTCCTTTCTTTTCCCCACTGACCGGTGGACCCCACCGCTGAGTCATCGTTCTCACCCACGCCCCCGAACCGTTTTCTTCACCGCGAAAGAAACCCACACAGAAACTGATCGGTGGACCCAACTCCCACTCTCTCTCTTTCGCTGACAGACGAACCCCGCACCACTGTGCATCCTCTTCACCCACGCCAGCCGTTTCTTCCCCCTCCCCTCAACGGCGTTCTGCCGATTTACTCCGGCGTTGAATTCGCCATAATGCCGGCCTTTACTCCCCCTGCGACGACGCCTACTTAAACGCCAGCGCCTTCTCCTCCATTTTCCCCAGACCACTCCCTCTCTCTGCCCCCAGGCTGGACGAATTGCGCCGCACACCGCCCACTGTCCGACGACGTTCCGGTGACGATTCCGGCGAGCCCAGCCACTGCCTTGCCTCCCCGACCAAGCTCGCACATTCCCCATACCTAGACGCATCTGCTTGTACCTTCTGTTCAACCGCGGGCGCCCCAGAACACCGTCTTCGACAAGCTCCGAGCGCCGCCGTGTCAGCTTCTTCTCCGGCGACGTTTCGAGGTAGATTCCGGTTGCCCGTCTTCTCCTCGTTCATGCACGTATCTTCTCCGTGACCTCCCGCACCTAACCCTGTCCCCGTCTTGACCTAGGGCGATCTGCAGCTTCGTCCTCGACCTCAACCAGAGCCAACCGTCGTCAGACGCAACTCCGACGAGGAATTCCGACGACACCCGTGCGCCCCTTGCCTTCTCGCGAGTACCTTGAGCTTCACCACGATCCCGCGATTCTGGTGAGCATCTCCTTCTTCTTCCTCGCTTCCTGCATCGTCAACAACCTCGCCGACAGAGCGTCTCCGCCGCCAGCCACCGTCGCTGCGCCGCCAGAATTAGGTCAATACGATAGTAGACGTAGGATCTGGATCGAACGGTTACGATAGATCACTTAACCGCGAAGAGGTACGAGTCCTGCGCCGCACGATCTACTTAGATCCAATGGTCTGTAGCGTGATCCACCCCGAACCGGTATCAGCCAATGAGATAGCGATGCGTGGCCAGTGTTTGATTGAAACAGATTTAGAAAACAGATTTAAATGCCATTTTCAAACCCTTGTAACTTTGGATCCACACGTCCAAAAATTACAAATTTTATGTCGTTGGATTCAGGAGAGAAAGCCGTAGCCAACCCTGCCCTTAGTTTAGCAAATAGTATCTGTTAGTTTGTTTGTTTTTGCAGATTCTTTTGTGTGCTAGTTTAGATTAGAAAAAATGTTTAAAAATGTTTTAAAGGTTAAAACCTTTGCAAAATGGATTGTTGTGACCTTACTGACCCTAGGAACCAACCCATGTTTTGGAAAATGATTTTGGAAAAGTTTAGAATGGATTAATTAGTTTAGTCCATTTCTAGCCAAATAAAACTATTGTTTTGGTTATGAAAATGTTTTTGTAAAGAAAACTTTGGGAAAATGTTTTGGACCAAACCTACTGACCCAAAACACCAAGTTTTGCAATAGCAACTCATTTGGTGAACCCTATAGGTTAATGCCTTAGTAAAAATATTTCTACACCACATAAAATGACTTTGTTTTGAAAATGGTTTTTAAAGTGAAACCTTTTGCAAATGACTTTGCCACTTTAAAAAATGACCAAATAGGTGTTTTCAAATGTCTATGACCCACTAGGAACCACTTTTTCAAACAAAACAAAGCTTGGCATGCTTGCATGCATTTCTTTGACTTTGTTATTTTGTGTGTTGTTTTGCTTGATTGGTAGATTGAGTTTGTGCCTTGCTTGATTGATTTGTAGTGACTTGAAGAGTGTAATTGTTGCAAGGACAAGGAGTGAACCTATACCCTCTACCAAAAAGTCAAGTGATGCTTCATATCTTTTGTCCCATTATTTTCACTATGCATTAGTGTTTTTGCTAAGTAAAACTTGCATGGATTTTTGCTAACTATAGACCTTGCTATAGGAAAACCTAGTAGATGAATCCTTAGTAGGATTTTCCTAAGTTAAGAATCCTATTACTATCAAGCTTAGCCTAGCTAATAGAAAACATGGGTGGGATATATATTCACACTATGGAAAAATATACTAAGTCTGAGGACTTATGTTTTGCTTAATAAAACAACTAAGTCAATGAATCCCTGGGTGGAATGGAAGGAATGGTTTGTGTTGAGTGGTTCACAAGGCCCATTTTTATGGTTTACCTTAGTGTATCTCACTTGTGGATGGCCACCCAGGAACAAAGAGATTTGAGATGTCAAATGTTGAGAAGCTTCAAGTGCAACCACTTGGCAATATGGGCTCTGCCATGATCATATAGGTTGCAAGAACTTAGCCATATGGACAGTGGGTGGTAGTGTTTGATAGGTTGGAGCGCGTCCATGATGGTCTAAGGGAAAGCTTCTGAAAGATCTTGTCTTGGGAAACCAAGTCTTGTGGGGAAAGTGCACCACCTCTGCAGAGTGTAAAACCTAAGTACTTAGCCATGTCCCTGGTAAAGGACAATTTGAGCATCAAGACATGGAAGCTATCAAGAATCTCATCATTCCAATTTCTAAGTAAAACTTGTGGGTGAACAAGGGTTGTTTGAAATCTTCAATCTTTGATGGAGAGATGGCTTGGTACAAGGATCTTGAAATCTTTGATTGAGGAAAAATGTTTTTGCCAAAACAAAAACTTAGTGTTTTCAAAATGTTAAGGAAAAATCTATTTTGAGCAATGCAAGCCTCAACTCCACTTAGCCAAATGCATATAGATGATAGACTCCACTATACTACCAAAGTATCACTTGCCAATACAATTCAAATGTATTGACCCTTGTGGCTGTAACTTGTAATGTTGCAGGTTTGATTGATTTTAGTGAAGATTGATTGATTAGGATTACAAAGTCTACAACCAACATCTGCCTGTGGCACTTTGAAGATGAAATGTAATAGCCTAATGAGCTATGTATTGATGTAATAAAATTATGTTATTCCTGGTTATAAAGTTATATTATGACCTTTGTCTCTTGATATTACATCTAAACTGTGGATGCTAGCTATTGATCCAGGGACTAGCATTGTAAACACAGGGGAGTCAACCTTACCTTATATTTATAATAAGGTTGGTATCCTGACAGGGATGAACTGCTGCTAGCCATGGAGGAAGGAGAGGGCACGAATGGTGCAGGCAAGAGGCTAGGGTTTCTCGAGGTTTTCGCGGAGAGCTCGAGGAGGCGCGCTGCTGGAGGAAGAAGACGATGATGCGAGAGAATGGGGTGAAAAAGTGGCAAGTGTATCATGGTCGCTATTTATCTTACTCTACGTCAAGATTCGTGCAGCTAATCGGATGGTTGCCACGTAGACGACGTGTTCGTGAACGTGTGCGGTAATTTCGCCACGTCTCCAACCGTCACTGCCAACTGTTCGTATCGCTCGCGCGGGAAAAGCGGATATGATTACGTTCTCTGCATGTGTGAGTTACGAGGCGTCGCTGACCTACAGCCTACGTCGCCTTAACTGACATGGTAGATGAGCCGTCCCATCGAAGATTCCGGCATAGACGGATTTAATCCGACAACGGGAGCGTACGATGGAAGATTCAGCATTTCTCCGACTTACTCATAGAAGACGGAGAAAACCTTGCAGGGTTCTTTGGGAGGACTACAAGATATTGCTTGACGATTTGCCAACATCCATCTAGACGGAACATTCCACGAGAAGAGGCAAGACAACGCAAGATCTCGGAGTTCTCCGGGGGCTACTGTTGGGGATATGCTATATGGGTATCCTCATAACATGTCTCTTATCCTACTAACCCGGGTGGCCCATAGTCGGTAGCATGGCCTATGGCCTGCTGGGCGGCCCAGTTAGGTGGATCCAGAAGGGAGGCCCATGCCGGATAAAGGAAGGCTACGGTGGAGTCACCAGCGTACCCGGAGCCTTGGAGTGCAAGATACACAAGACTAGTAATAGACGGTGTAGAACTCTATAACCTGTCCGTCTAGGACTTTTCCCTGTAACCCTAGGATCTGACGACTATATAAGTCGGGCCTATGGGAGCCTTTAGGGCACAATCTCATACAACTTCACATAACCTCGCATAGCGAACCTATCTCTGTAACTCGGCGTATTGCCATTATAGTGATTTATAGCAGGAGTAGGATTCCGCCACCGTTGTGGGATCTGAACCTGGGTAAGCTGTTTTACCTCGTACCCGTCAACCGTCCGCCTTACCCCACGTCTCTAAAAACGCACTGTGAGGACCCCTCCATGGCATACTCGTCGGCAATACCACGACAATAACCCACTTGGTTTTTTGTTTGGGTAAACTACTGCCACTGCTAGGGTAGTAGATGAACCACCATCTGTTGAGATAGATCCTTTTAAGATACCTACAAGTATTGTTAATCGTGTTATGGATAATTATTATTTTGGGGATGGAACTGTCCATCCTGGTGATCATTTGCTTCTTATCCATGAATTATGCGGGTTTTTTAAGTGTGCAGGTATCACAACTAAACATGTGAAGAAGAAGTTACTCTCCATATCCTTGAAAGGGAGAGTTGAAGAATGGTATAAGCTGCTGAATAATGGACAATCCATGGAATGGCAGGAGATGGCATCTCTCTTTTACTCTAAATTTTATCCTCCCAGCGAAGTTCATAAGGATATAAATCTTATATATAACTTTTAGCCTCTTAATGGAGAAAGTACAACTCAAGCTTGGGGGAGATTGAAGTTACTAATGATTAAATGTCCTATTCATGAACTCCATAACAATATTATTCTCAATAACTTTTATGTTAGGCTTTCTCTTCATGATAGAGATTTACTAGATGCTTCTTGTGCTGGATCATTCACACGTATGAAGGAAGAAGCTAAATGGGATCTCTTAGACAGTATTCAAGATAACACTGAAGTTTGGGAGAATGACAAAGGAAGAAAGTCAGGTATAAACTATGATTATGAATGCATTAAATCTTTTATGGGAACTAATGACTTCCGTGATATTACCAATGAGTTTGGTCTTGATTCCAAAAGTATTGCCAACTGTTTTAAGGCCTTTGAATCTTATATAGAAATTCCCAAAAAGAAGTGGAATAAGTACCATGCTCCTTATAAAGATGTTGTTAATCATGTTCCAGTTAGAAGTACTCAAGTTTCTACTACTAATCATATTGTGCCTAAACCTCATGTTGAGAAAATGCCTTTCCCAGCTAAGGTAAAGGAGTATTCTATGATTATTAGTGCAAATAACAAAGGTACAAAGAAAACTGTGGAGCCTGGTAAGCATTTGAGTGATGAACCTGTGGTAGCTATTGTGAAAGACACTGTCACTAGAAATATAGAGGATGAGCACATTGTCTTCTGTGGAGATGCTTCTAATATTATCCATCCTAGTAAAGCTAGAAAATCTAGTGTTGTTGTGCTTTCTGTTAAAATTGGTGATCATTGCTACTATGGTTTATGTGGTATTGGTTCTAGTTCTAGTGCTATTCCTTATGAGCTTTACATGGAAATTATGCATGAGATTGGTCCTTGTGAGCTTGAGGACATTGATGTTGTTATTCACCTTGCTAATAAGGAAACGATTTGCCCCATTGGCATTGTAAGAGATGTGGAGGTTCTCTGTGGTAAGATTAAATATCCTGCTGATTTTCTAGTGCTTAATTCAACAACTAGCAAAACTTGTCCTATCATTTTTGGTAGACCTTTCTTGAACACTTGTGGAGCTATTATTGATTGTAAGAAGGAAAAAGTTTTAACTAAGTTTGATGGAGATTCTTATGAGTTTAACTTTTCCAAATTTGCTAAAGCTCCTTGTGAAAATAGCTTGCCTAATAAAGATTTCAGGATGGAACAACTTGCTTCTATTGATCCGGTCTATGACCTTGGACCACTTTTTGATGACTGTAAGTATGCTTATTCTAATGATAAAGTTGTTTCCAATGATAGTTATATTGTCAACTTTATTAAAAGTGCTACTGAAAGTTATTTTGAGAGAGGGAAACACGGTTTTATGCATCTCAATAATGTTAAGTTTTCCTGTTTTATGTTGAAAGCTTTGAAGTTCCATCTGTTTTATCTTCCTATGCTAGTGGATTTTTGTTTCAACAATTCGTTTTCTCATGATACCCCTATGCATAGGAAGTGGGTTAGACTCAAGTGTGTTGGTTATTTGCTTCTTGATGCTCTCTTTCACTTCAAATATATATATATATATATCCTATGTGAGCATCTTTGAAAGTTTCAAGCCTAACTTAAAGGCATTAAAGAAAAGTACTTGTTGGGAGATAACCCAAGAGTTTTGTCGAGTCTTGGAAGTTACTACCTCAGTAATAACCGCTCCTTATCGTTTTTTTTGGTTTTTGTGTCAAGTTCAACTACTTTTGTGAAGTAGAGGAGTTGTGAAAAGTGGTTGTCCTGGGACAGATTTTCGTGTTATATTGTAAAAATTCGTGAGGAAGCTCAGTACTCCGGATGGAGCTGCATTTTTCTGAGCCTGTTCTCCAAGTTGTTACCCAACTTTCATCAGTTCTGCACTTTTTGATTTGAGCAACAGAAGGTTCTCGAAAAAATCAATCTTTACCTGCTGGTCTGTTTTGACAGATTTCTGCCATCATTTTGCATTTGCCTGATGGGTTTTCAGTTGAAGTGTGTACCTAAAGTTTATTGTTTTTGCTTACACTAATGTTGTCATCGAGTTTGTGCAAGGGTTTTGTAAGAAGGAAATTTTCAGGAGAAGGAGAAGAGGAATCTGAAGAGTTCGTCTTTGAATAGGTAAAAGTGGTGAAAACAGAAGGTTCGTGAAACTCCAATCTTTTTATTCTTTTGATGTTTTTAATACATAAGGAAGACTACGAGACGAAACTGAAGAGGAAACAGAGTCCGGGGTGGACAAACCCACCCCAGGCGCGGGCCTAGCCTGGCTGTTCCTGGAGGGGGTGTGCCACCCTCAAACTCCGTCTCCGCCTCGTTTCCGTGTTAGTACCTTCCTTATGCCTTGAAACTTCGTAATATATAACCCCCGGATCCCCCGAGGTTCGTGCATCGTGTTCTTGTAGTGTTTTTGTTTCGATCTGTTTCTGTCAGGAAATCTTCTCAAGTTTAGAGCACCATGGTCTCCGCCAACGACAAAGGCAAGCAGCCCGAGGAAGAAGATCCTCAAGATCCCAAGGAGGAGGAGATTCTTGTTGGGGATGAAGAGGACATGGAGGAGGACAAGCATCCGGACACCCGCGCTACCATCGCAAGCATTGGTTTGGTGGCACAACCTACCAAGCTTAGGAGGACAGCACGGATGTCTATAGGAGGGAGAACTCCGCGTCATATCCTCGCTCCACGCACACTTCCTCCTAGTACCCCTTGTTCTAACATTGCAGGGAAGAAACACTCTAATAAGGAAGAATGGAGAAAGAATAACAAGGACTAGGATCCTCGGTCCGAGTTGATCATGAGCTGCATTGAGAATAATTCGGAGTTAATTCGTACTCTGACCTTCGATATGGAGGATTTGAAGAAACTTATTGAAGAGCTTATAAAGAGAACACCACCACCACCAAAGGAGTAATTCGTCATCAGGTTTGGCATCCCTTTGGCTTGTTCCAATCTTGGGGGAGTGTCGCGGTATCACCACCATTATCTTTTATCTTTTACCTTTTTAGTGGATTCATATCTATGGTAGAGAGGTTATCTTATAGTTTGGTTTGCATGTGGAAGTATCTCTCCTTTAGTTGATTATTTATGTATCCCTTGGTGTGAGTGCCTTTATTGAATATTAATGAGAAGTCTCATCTTTTTTTTGCACTTCTTATTTTAGTTTGCAATCTCTATTATATGATGGATCTTGTTGATCAGTATTGACACCACTTTGGGAGCATCAAGTGGATCTAAAATTGGTTTTGGAAAACCAAGTTCTGGTCAGTGCATTACTTTGAAAGGGAAAAATAGAAAAAAGCTTACAGGTATTTTGTATCATTTGTTTTCTTTCTTGTTGGCTCATAAGCTTAGTATTCTTTATTTAAGATCTTTTGTGTCTTCAAAGAAGATTGCATGTTTGGCTTTATTACTTGTATGTTTGCTTGTTTCTTTCAACTCTCTTGCTTGATACCCAGCCTTACTAGCGAAAAACCTGTTTTGAGAAGGCATACTTCTCATGTTTCCAAATCCCTTTGAACCAAAACATGTGCCATTTGTGTCCACCATATCTACCTAGTAGCATTGTTGCTATTCCAAGCAAATTCTCAAGCTTCATCTATCTTTCGAATTAAAAAGTATTTTGTTATGTGAAAACTAGTTAGTAAAGATCTCACGAACTTGATGGCACACTTTATTTCTTGCCCCTAATAGACTTGAACCATTGTGCCATCGAAGTTGTATATGCTTGCATCTATATGTTGGAATTAGCAGAACCGTGCTGTCACGGGGAATGTTTTCAACATTGCACTTGTACTCTCTACACAGTTGATATCGTGCTCTTTTGTCTATGGATGTCAACGGTGTGAAATAAAGAGGGAACTTGTAAGTCCATGGAGTTTGTATCCTGTCTTAGAGAAACGCCTGGGTTGCTAGCCTAAGCCATGCCTAATCATGGTGGAAACTTGCAGCATCACCATAGTGAGCTATCTATGAAGCATCCTCAATAAAAAGCACACCTGGTCCAGCCCAAGGAAGGCCCACGGCAAATATACGCCGGCCCATGAAGATTTTCGGGTGGCCAAGGCCCATGACGCCTTCAGATCCTTGGAGAGCAAGACTAGAGTAGATAGGAAATTCAAAGGGGTAAACCCTAGAGCCTGTAACTGACTAGATCTATGCCCGGGACCTGCCTAAGTCTATATAAAGGCCAGGAGGGTATGACCTAGTTATATCTCATACTTCTGCATACACACCTCCACGCCAGATTGCATCTGCGCACCCCTGTAATCACCAGTTCCGCCGTAATCAAGAGCAGACAAGCAGGAGTAGGGTTTTACCTCCGGGGGCTTGAACCTGGGTAAACCTCGTGTCCCCGTGTTGCTTGTTTGCTAACCGTTCCGCGATCTCCAGCATCCCCATCTTCTCCAAAACCCAAGTCCATAACAATGGGCATTGACGAGTCGAAACCTCGTCAATTGGCGCCATCTGTGGGAACTGGGGACGCTGATTGTGCGATCGTGACAGTCCCAACCCGATCGATCTACAACTCTGCAGCGACGGAGATTCACCTCCTCTTCGGCGCTTTCGACTTCACCGCCCACTCACCGGCCACCATAAAGGACTTCGAGCCCGTAGGCGACGGACTCAAGATCCTGTTTGGGAGCTTCTGCTTCCAGGTGGGGCAAACTGGCACCCTCCGCCTCCCTGAGCGGGTGCCCTTACCATCAATCAGGCCCGCTTCATGGGCCCCACACCCTGTGCTACGCACAACATCATCAACAGATGAGTCCTACGACAGCAGCAGCTGCAACTCCGATCTGTGCGATCCGCCATCGGATGAAGGGACCTACGGTTCCGGATCTGAAAGCTGCGGCAGCAACGGACCAATCTACGAGCGCTACCAATGCGCCGTAGTCATCCAGGGCGACGTGGAGCAGCAAACACCCAACCCGCCGCCCAACTCGACACCTAACCCGCCAGATCGAAACGGCGGGAATAGAACATGCCAGTCCCCCCACCCAAAGGGGACAACAACGGCCATGTCATCCGCCTTAGCAAAGAAGGATGGGCCCAGGCACGCACCACCGTGGCGGGCAGCATAGTCCTGCCTGCAGACTCCTCACGGGATCTGCTGATGGCCTACCATCTGCTCCTGATCGAGGAGCACAAGAAGCAGGTCAAGATGCAAGAGGTTCTCGACAAACGCAAGCAAGCAGCCTCGGAGTCCAGCACGCGACGAGCTGCGCTCTCCGCCATGGGCATCGGCTCCAGCTCGAACGGTAACCATGGCAACAAGCACCGCTCTCGAACGGAGAACATGGACCCCAAGGAGCGCCGTGAGGTGACCCGAACCCTCAACGCATCCTTCATGGAGATGGATGCCAATGGCAACATCATCCCGAAGACTCCACAAGCTGTGATCATAGCAGCCACTGCGTACCTCGCGGCCCACCCACCTTCGGAGGGGGACCCGAAGAGATCCATGCACAAGTCCGCACTCACCGGACTCGGACTCATCGGAGCTGTGCTCCATCAAGAAAATCCTACGGAGCCGAAAAAGAAAGCTATGGCCAGGTTCAACCGTAGCCCCACTCCTTCATCCGAAGAAGAGGACCATGACCTTCCTCAAAGGCATAAGAGCTTGCGTCATCGTAGCCGCGATTACGACGCCAGAGACGCGCTAACACAGCGCAAAATCGACAAAGCGCGAGCTAAGCGCGCATGCTCGTCTGAATCCGAGATGGACGAAGACGAAGGAGAACTCTACGGAGCCCAGTGCTTCAGCAGATCTGTCCGACGGACACGGATGTCGCGAAATTTCAAGCTTCCTTCGGATACTCCGAAGTTCGACGGCACACAAGACCCCAAGGCATGGCTCAGCGACCACCTGTCATCCGTCAAGCTGCATGGTGGAAACAAGGAAACCGCCATGCAATGCCTTCAGCTGCAGCTGACAGGCGCAGCTCGGATCTGGCTTAGCAGCCTATCCTCAGGATCCATCCGAAGCTGGGAGGAGCTGACTTACAGTTTCATCCGAAACTTCAAAGGCACCAGTAAGAGGCCCGCCTCGATCGAGGAGTTGCGAGCCTGCACTCAACAAACGGGCGAATCCATTCGCTCGTACATCCTATGCTGGTCCAACACCAAGAACTCCACAACGCACATCTCCGAGGAGAGGGCCATCGACGCCTTCAAGGACGGCGTCAAGCGCCAGGACTTCATGGAGGAACTTGGGCGCGTCAAGCCCAAGACACTCGACCACCTCATGGACATCTCCAACAGGTGGGCCGATGGCGAAGATTCCGTCCACCGGGCGCACTCGGAGGAAGAGGACGAGTACGTCCGACGATGGGAACGCCGTAACAAGAGCAGACCGCGCGTCTACGACGATCACAATGGACCCGACATGGTCACGGCCGGCTACGCCGATCGCCGCAACGATGCCAACCGCAACAGTGGCGGATACCGTGGAGGCAACTTCCGCGATGGAGGACGCCCAGCACAGTCGTGGCAGCGCCGCGACCGCGATAACGAACCCTCAGCATACGAAAAACTTTCGGGGTCCATGCACCGTCCACTTCTACATCGATAAGAAGGATGGTAAGAAGAAGGCAAGCCACATGCTCAAGGACTGCCGCGAGTTCCAGAAGCTCAGCGAAAGCATGGCTCAGATGAGGCAGCAAGCTCCACCCCCTGGGTTCGGAAACGCACCCGCACCAGGTGAAATAGCGCATGGAGCTCCTCCACCGCCACCTGCAGGAGGCCCGAACCAACCAGTCGCACCAGCACAGAACAACGTTGGGCATGGGTATCCCCCGCCGAAAGGAGCACTGATGATCCAGAAGGGGCGCGCCATGAATAGGGTGCAGAAGAAAATCACCCGTCAGATCAACCTGGCTGTGACAACTCCACCCGCCATCCCTGAGTACCTCAGCGGATCGGAGTCCTGCATCACGTTCAGTCGTTCGGATCACCCTTGCCAGATCCCTTGCCTAGGTCATGCTGCCCTGGTGCTGGAGGCGCAGATCGGAGGTTTCGAGATGAGTCGCGTCTTCATGGACGGTGGCAGCGGCATCAACCTGATGTTCGCAAGCACTCTAGCAGCAATGCGGATCCCGCTATGCAACCTAGAACAGTCAGACACAACGTTCCACGGCATCGTCCCAGGAAAGGGCATATCCCCCCTGGGAAAAATATGGCTTGACGTCATCTTCGGCAAGCCGGACAACTTCCGATGCGAGCGGCTCAAATTCGAAGTGGTGGACTGGCTCGAATTCAATGGTTCTTGGCTGTCCCACATTATGCATACCTGCTACTCAAGATGCCAGGACCCAGGGGTGTCATCATGGTCCACGGGAGCTTCACCCGATCGGACCACTGCGACAGGGATTTCAACAGAATCTCCTAGTCATTCGGCATGCAGGACGAGCTCGTAAGGCTCCGCGAGGTGACGGACAATGGGGCACCCCCAGTCGCACGACAAAACGCACCCGGCATGTCCTTCGACTCCACCGTCAACACAAAGAAGGTGCAGGTCCACCCGACGGATGCCTCCAAGATAGCGCTGATCGCCAACGACCTCAGCCCCGCATAGGAAAGCGCGCTCGTCGAATTCCTCCGTGAGCGCTGGGAAATCTTCGCCTGGTGTCCTGCGGACATGCCAGGAGTTCCCAGGGAATTCGCCGAGCACGCACTCAACGTCTTTCTAGACACCAAGCCCGTCAAGCAGTCCATCCGGAGACTGTCCGAGCCACGGGCCGAAGCCATCAGGATGGAAATCAACAGACTACTCGTTGCAGACTTCATTAGGGAGATCAAAGAGAGCGAGTGGCTCGCAAATACATTGATGGTCCCCAAGAAGGACATGGACATCCTGCAGATGTGCGTGGATTTCACGTCGCTGAACAAGCACTGCCCAAAGGACCACTTCCCTCTTCCTCGGATTGATCAGATCAGGATGCGAGAAACTCTCCTTCCTCGACGCCTACTCCGGCTACAACCAGATTCGACTCAAGGTCGAAGATCAAGAGAAAACGGCGTTTATTACACCGTTCGGAGTGTTCTGCTACAACACAATGCCCTTCGGGCTAAAGAACGCAGGTGCCACGTACCAGCGATGCATGCAGGCATGCCTCAAGGACCAGATCGGTCACAACGTCCAAGTCTATGTCGATGACATAGTCATCAAAACCAGGGAGGCAAGAACGCTCATCGACGATCTCCGCGAGACGTTCGATAACCTCGACCGCTACAGGATCAAGATCAATCCCGAAAAGTGCGCCTTCGGCGTCCCATCGGGTCAGCTGCTTGGGTACTTCATCTCCCAGCGAGGGATAGAGGCGATCCCGAAGAAAATCTGGGCCATCATGGCCATGGAGAAGCCGAAAAACCTCAAGGGTGTCCAGCAGCTCGCAGGACGAATAGCGACATTGAGCAGGTTCATCAACCGCATGGGCGAGAAGGCCCTGCCATTCTACCAACTGCTACGCAAGGCAGATAAATTCGAGTGGACACCTGAAGCGGACGACGCCAGATAAATTCGAGCAGGTTCATCAGCCGCATGGGCGAGAAGACCTGAAGCGGCTACTCTCCACCTCGCCTGTCTTGGTTACGCCAAAGGAGCGCGAGCCCCTACTACTGTACATAGCAGCCACACACCAGGTGGTAAGCACCATGCTGGTGGTTGAGCGACCCGAAGAAGGAAAGACCCATGGGGTCCTACGCCCAATCTACTACCTCAGCGAGGTATTGACGCCAACAAAGCATAGGTACCCTCACTACCAGAAACTCGCCTACGGCGTGTTCATGACGGCTCAACGGTTGAGCCATTACTTCCAGGAGCACCAGGTGATGGTCGTCAACGAAGCACCCCTGAACAGCATCTTGAACAATCCGGAGGCCACAAGACGCGTGGCCCTGTGGGGCATTGAGCTGTCACCCCTAGACATCATCTACGAGAAGCGACTCGCAATCAAGTCTCAGGTCCTCCCGGACTTCCTCGTACACTGGATGGAGCTGCAGCTGCTAGACACCCCAGACATGTCGCAGTCATGGACGATGCACTTCGACGGCTCCAAGCGTGAAGCTGGAGCAGCAGCCGGGGTCATACTGACCTCCTCGCAGGGCGACAAGATGAAGTACGTCCTTCGGATGAAATTCCGGGCTTCCAACAACGAGGCCGAATACGAAGCCCTCATACACGGCATGAGGATGGCAAAGATCTGCGGCGCAACGCGCCTGGTCATCTACGGTGACTCCAATCTCGTCATCCAACAGACGATGAATGAGTGCGACGCACACGCCGAAAATATGATTGCGTACCGCGCACTCTACAACACACTCGAAGGAGAATTTGACGGCTGCGAGCTTCGGCACGTTGGAAGAGAAAGCAACGAGGAAGCCGACAGACTCGCCAACATCGGCTCCACCTGCGCAAGGGTGCCACCAGGTGTGTTCCTCGAACAGATCTGCGTGCCATCCATCAAGCGAAAATTCCCCAAGGGATCACCCGAAGAAGAAGAACACTCGGGGGCTACGCTACCCGAAGGTCATGAAGGACCCGAAAAACTAGACATAGAGGTTGCCACGGTCAACCTGATGCAGGTCATGGCAGTCGAAGAAACCTGGACACGACCGTACCTCCAGTACTTGATAGACGGGGAACTACCTGATAGCCTGACAGATGCCCGACGCATATCTCGCTGGTCAAAAGCCTTCACCATCATCAATGGCGAGCTGTACAAGCGCAGCATTTCGGGTGTACTACAAAGGTGCGTCACCATCGATGACGGGAAAACCATCCTCCAAGACATCCACGAGGGCATCTGCGGCCATCACGCAGGCAGTCGCTCCCTTGTCGCCAAAGCTCTACGAGCTGGATTCTACTGGCCAACGGCCATGAATGACGCAAAGGACATCGTCCGAAGATGCAAAGGGTGCCAAAGGTTCGCTGACAAACCACATGCACCCGGGTTAGAGCTCAGGCCCATACCACTGGCCTGGCCCTTCTCCCAATGGGGCCTCGACATGATCGGCAAACTGCCAAGGTCCTCGAAAGGGGGGCACGTCTACCTCCTGGTCGCAGTTGACAAATTCACCAAGTGGATCAAAGCAATGCCAGTCACTAACCAAAAGGGAAAAACTGTCGTCAAGTTCTTTGAATCCATTGTCTACAGGTTCGGCGTACCGCATAGCATCATCACCGACAACGGATCGAACTTCATCTCCAAAGAATTCCAAGACTTCTGCGAAGGCCTCGGAATCAACATCACATACGCCTCTGTGGCGCACCCGCAAACGAACGGGCAGGTGGAAAAAGCCAACGGCCTGATCGGCGCTGGCATCAAGAAGCGTCTCATGAGCCCACTCGAGCGACTCGCCGGAGCTTTGACGAAAGAGCTACCCTCCGTCCTATGGAGCTTGCGTACCACGCCAAACAGCTCCACCGGCTACACACCGTTCTTCTTGGTGCACTGAGCCAAAGCCGTGCTACCAGCCGAAGTACACCACTAGGCCCCCCGGGTCGTCGCTTATAGCAAAGCCGAATCCACGGCTGCACTCGAAGACGCCGTCGACACACTCGACGAGGCACGAGACATAGCAGCAGCTCGATCAGCGGTGTACCAGCAGAGTCTCGGCAACTACCACAGCCGACGGCTGTGCCCAAGGTCCTTCGTCGAAGGAGACCTCGTCTTGCGACTCAAGCAAGAACGACCGAAGAAATTCGAGTCACCATGGGAAGGACCCTACATCATCACCGAAGTCATCCCAGGTGGCGCCTATCGCCTCAAGCACGTGGAGTCTGGAGTCGCATACTCCAACCCATGGAACATCGCACAATTGCGACGATTCTACCCCTAGCTACCTACCCCTTTACTTTCAATAAGGCTATTCAGCCAAGGCTACTCAGCCGAATAATGTACCTCCTCCATTACAATATAAATAAAGCTAAGTGTCTCGCCCCAAAAATTTTGTTTTCCTATTCACACTTTTACCTCATGCTACAAGCGCACTTGGGGGCTCCCCCACCTCACGATTTCGTCGACTGAGGATAACACGTGTACACCTGAGTAGCTAACCACGTCAGGCTAATGAAAATGACACGTATGCGAACAAAGCACTACGTGCCCAAACAACAGCCAAACCTTTATAACAGAGGGCAAAACACGCCCAGTCAAATATATACAAATTTTACATCCATCTCTTTTACAGGCACTACCTATTTTGAAGAATAACCTGAGCACGCTGCTCAAATAGATCTACAATCTCTTCGGCATACTGCCCTACAGCCGCGTAATGCGGACGCATATCCCACACACCACCATCTGGTCGAGGGGGCGGTCCAGCCGCTACAACGGACAGATCTACATCAGGGCGATGCAGCCTCACAAGGGACAACGCAGCCTTCACTCCTGCGACGAGCTGATGCCGTACCAACTCCTTGACACAATTCACGTTCCGAAACTTCGACAGAAGACCAGAAAGGGTTGTTGGTGCAGCATCCAACGGAAACATCACATGCAGAACCGACGCGAGCGAAGTCTGCACCTGACGAAGCACCCGCGATACTTGGTGAACACGATCTTGCACCGTCGCAAGGACCATAGCACGGTCACGATCCATCTAGAAGAACCCCCCGGCTTCCATGTCATGTTGAGTCAAACAATTGACCCGAACAGCAACACGCTCCTTCTCCTCCCTTGGAGCAAGGTTAGCACCTGCAATACTTGCACACAAGTAAGATGCAATGCCAGCAGGCGCATCCTAAGAAAGGGCAAAAGCTCAAAAAAACTTACACTGAAGCTGCTCGGATAATCGAAGTAATTCTGCCATTAAGTACTCCTCTCTGGCAGCACCGCGATCCGCCTTGGACTTCCAAACGCCGGCATGGCCACGCACCCCAAGAAACTCTTTCTCGAGACTACGAACACGGTCTTGAAGAAACGCAAGCTGCAACGAATCATCCAAGGATGGCCGCAGCCGCGCTGCAGGCGAGGTGTCAACGGGATCAACACCCGAAGGACCCTAGATCAACAGAAAGGCAAAGACATGAACACGCAGACGAAGGAGCACATAACTCAACAAATTCATTAAGTGCATCAAAAGCCACTACGTGGCACAAGGATTTGTTCATCAAAATAATTACAACAAAAGAGACTACAACTATCCTACAGCTACAACGCCTAAGACACGGCACCCTGAGTAGCCTCGGAGCCGGATTGCCTCGCCTTGGCTTCCCCCTGCTGTCGTAGCGCGTACTCGGCTAGCAGATCGATCAGCTTCGGCCCATAACGCTTACAACAAGCAGAATAGGTATCAAAGGCTACCTCGGATCCATCAGCAGTCGTCAGCATCCGGGAAGTGACCTAGGGAAGGTCCAGCTCCGCTCCAGCAGCCAAAGCCATCGCCAGCCCGATGGATGCGCCGATGCCCTTCTGCTTGCGCTTGTACGCCGCAGGTGCTTCGGCTGACAGTGCCTCCGCCAGAGCGTCAACATCATCAAGGGCCGCGCCCTTGGGGATAAGCTCCTTGTAGAAGCGCCCAAGGAACTCCTTGGCCTTGGCGAGAGAGCTGACGACGGTACTGCAGCGATCTTCGACCGCTGTAGTAGCATCATCCAGAGCACTCCCGTGCTCCAGAGCACCGCGGTCAAACTCGATGCCCGTGGCATCTGAGACAATAAATACGAGGAATGAACAAAAGCACCGCAGAAGAAAGACAAGAAACCAAATAACACGAAGGTGAAGATACTCTCCCGAAACAGCCTTGGTAGCCGCCATAAGCTTGCCAGCCACTTCTCTTTCACACGCAGTCGCAGCAGTAGCAAGCTGCTCCTCGCGGTCCGTGGCCTCCCGCTGCAGGCGCTCCTTAGCCGCGGCCGCAGTGGTCAGCTCCAGCTCGAGGCGCTCCTTCGCACCAATGGCGACCTCGGCCTTCTTCTCCGCTTGACCGAGGCTCTTTTTGAGAGCATCAATCTCACAAAGGGAGGTGTTGTGCTCCTCTGCATTCAAAAAATACAAGCGTCAGATAATAGGACAAGAATACACGAAGAAGCAACCATCAAGGCATAACAGTACCTTGAAGCTGTTTGAGGCTGGCCTCCAGCACCAGGTGCTGCTGCACCAGTCGTTTGGCATCCTGCACAAAAGGCAGCAGGAAAAAAACCTACTAGTCAAGAGAAGGACTCGGGGGCTATGCCCAAAAGAAAGAGCAGAAATAAATTACACACACGAAAGCGCTCGGGGGCTCCCCCCGAGACTCGAAAGAAGAACACGCAACAAAAACTCCATTACAGACGCTCGGGGGCTTTCCCCGTGGCAGGAGGCAGAACTACTCACATGATCCGATGGCGACTCCGAAGGTCCGCTAGCAAAATTCTGAGGCGCAACCACCTGAACCTCCTGCGGAGAAGGGTTCGGAGCAGCGCCCTCAGAGGTAGCCACCGTTTGAGGAGGAGGAGACACGACTTTCGACTCCCCCATCATCTCCCGAGCACCATCACTGGAGGAGTCGTTGGAAGAGTGCCTGCACAGGGACAAATTACTACAAGTACAAAGTAAACAAGCAAGGAAAAGCAATGCAGGACAAAGGAAACTTACGAGTCAAGCTCGCTCAGGTTGAAGACAGGAGGGGTCCTCCGGACCTTCTTCTCCTCTTTCTTCTCTTCCTTCTTTTCTTCCTTCTTCTGCTTCGCCGGCCGGTGCGGCACTACAGCTCGCACGGGAACGGCAGGAATCGGAGAAGAAGAGCCTCCATGCCCATCACTGTGACGTTCAATAAACAGTGGGTTCCTAGGATTCGGAGGAGTCGAGGCATCCGAAGACTCGCTGGAGCTCCGTGATTGTTTGCGAGTGTGGTCCTCGCTCGACTCGTTGGCCTCTTTAGCCGGAGACCGCGCCGATGGCAGCTCGGACATGGAATCCACCACATCATTATCTGGAGCATCCGGAAATACTTCGGGTAATGGAGGCGACATACCCGGCACTTTGAAGCTCTGCACAAGAGAAGAACAATTTGTTAGGAAACAAATGCAAAAACAATGCAGTCGAAAATAGTGCTACGCGCACGGATCTACACCTGTGAAACAGGAAGCGAAGAAGAAAACGGAGGAGTCAGCGACTTCCCTGGGATATCCTCTCCAGTTTTGAACTTCAGCAGCGAATGAAGGGCCCTGTCGAGGTCTCCCTGGGAGAATTTCTCAGCCGAAACCCTCGTCGGATCACGACGGCCAGCATAAAGGAACATCGGGTGCGCCCTAGCCCGGAGTGGCTGCACCCGACGCTCAAGAAAAGTGCGGATGATATCCACACCGTTCACTTCCTTCTCCGGAATCAATTGGAGATCCTCCACTCGACGATGGAGAGCCTCTATCTCCGCCACCTCGCCATCCAAGATCTGGTTTTTCCAGGACCTTTTCGGCTCGATCTTTTGGGAGGGGTCAAAAGGAACAAGACCAAAATCCTGCCCAGGCACTACGGAGTCGCGGATATAAAACCATCGCCTCCGCCAGTACTGGACAGATTCGGACATGGAAAAAGAAAAGAAAAGCAGATTGGCTTTGAGGGAGATGATGCAACCCCCAATGGGATAAACACCATCCGAACCGGACTGCCTCTTCACGGAATAGAGTTTCCGGAAGAGGCCAAAGTGCGGCTCGATACCGAGCCAGCACTCGCAGAAAGTGATAAAACAAGCAATATGAAGAAGAGAATTGGGGGAAAGATGGTGCAATTGGATACCGTACATAAAAAAGTAGTCCATGAAGGAAGTCGTGGACTGGGAAGGAAAATCAGCGAATGACGAAGGCAAGGAACATAACCCGAAACCCAGCGGGGAGACGGGGGATTACCTTGTTGCCTGGGAGTTTGACGGCCTCCCTATCCTGCGGGATCAATCCCCGCTCACGAAGCTTGCGGAGATCACTCTCCCGCGTCTCCGATCGCCGCCAGCCACTATCGGTGACACGGGTAGCGGCGGCACTCTTATTCCCCCCAGCAGCGCTGGTACCAACTGCAGAAGAAGACTTCTTCAGCTTTCCCATTGCGGTACGGCGGCGCCGGTGGCGAGAGCGCAAGATGGAATAAGGAAATGTGGAAGGATATTCCAGCGCGCAGCAAGAACTCTCAGAGAACAAGGAAGCAGTGAAACGAGAATGGCTGCGGTGAAAACAAACTAAAGTTTTCCCCAATGATTATCAAGACGAAGACGATGCACGACAGCCGTCCATCGAGAAGACCTAACGCCAACGGCAGGATCTGGCCATACACGTGTCAGCATCGCAATGAACCGTCGCTAACACGCCGTCCACTACGCGCGGAAATCGAGGCGACGTCGTAATTATATCCACGCCGCGCGTGACCGGTCAATTCAAGGTCAGACAGTGGGACCCATGTTCGTTCAGTCAAGTCATCTCTGGCGCAGCAGACGCTTGAGGTCATCAATCGTCAGCACTGACGTCATCAAAAGCTACACTAGTAATAGCTGCAATTTCTTCGGCTACAAAGCTAAGAGTACTCACTCGAATCTACGATTCGACCAATTACTCGGGGGCTACTCCTATCAGGAGTGTTGGCCGCGCACCCGAAGAATGAACAACACGTTACAAAATGAAATTACTTTTTCGAGTCCTGCGTCGAGTCTACGACTCCACTACGAACTCGGGGGCTATTCCCATAGGGAGGATGGATTTAAGCATCCGAAAAAATTTATGTCCTACGGACCTGACACTGAACAATGGCTGAATTAAAGTCTCCACTCGAGTCTACGACTCGAACAGACACTCGGGGGCTACTCCCATAGGGAACGCTGGTCGCGCACCCTATAAATTTTCTCCTGCGATCCTTCGGATCAGTATGCAAAAACTTTTAGGCAACTCTGCCCCAATTAACGCTAAGTGAGTAACATTCTCCTTGGCCACCCGAAACACCTCCGCGGTGACAAAATTCGGATGCTGTGTCTGCGACGCAAAGATAAGACCTACAGATATCATCTGATGGCCTGGTAACGCACATGGCTGCGCTCTGCTAGTATAAACCCATGCCAACAGGCGCGACGAAAAATCCCGACGGACGTGTTGGGTACATTAATTAAATTCACTGGAATTCCGCTCCCGTAAGTCCTCCGCGGCCTGAGTCGAATTACGCCAGCATATGTTCCGGGTTCGAGTCGAGGGAGACGAACCTGAAGAAGATCATGTTGTTTTGTCCGAAGACAGTTAACTTACCCTGATCCGTCGGGAGAGTCAGGCACACGCATCAAAAATCCCTACACATTCTCTTGAAAAACAGAGTTGCACCCGAAGGATTGAAGAGTCCTCAGCCGAATCTACGATTCGACTAAACACTCGGGGGATACTGACATGGTTATACCCCGCGGGTACATGATCTCAGCACACCTGGTCCAGCCCAAGGAAGGCCCACGGCAAATATACGCCGGCCCATGAAGATTTTTGGGTGGCCAAGGCCCATGACGCCTTCGGATCCTTGGAGAGCAAGACTAGAGTAGATAGGAAATTCAAAGGGGTAAACCCTAGAACCTGTAACCGACTAGATCTGTGCCCGGGACCTGCCTAAGTCTATATAAAGGCCAGGAGGGTACGACCTAGTTCTCTCTCATACTTCCGCATACACACCTCCATGCCAGATTGCATCTGCGCACCCCTGTAATCACCAGTTCCGCCGTAATCAAGAGCAGACAAGCAGGAGTAGGGTTTTCCCTCCGGGGGCCTGAACCTGGGTAAACCTCATGTCCCCGTGTTGCTTGTTTGCTAACCGTTCCGCGATCTCCAGCATCCCCATCTTCTCCAAAACCCAAGTCCATAACAATGGGCATTGACGAGTCGAAACCTCGTCACCTGGGCTGCTAGCCTAAGCCATGCCTAATCATGGTGGAAACTTGCAGCATCACCATAGTGAGCTATCTATGAAGCATCCTCAATAAAAATCTATGCACATAGTAAATAAAAAGATTGCTGAGATGCTCATTGTCTGCTTGCCTTGTCATTTTGGTTATGGGAAAGCTCTTGTACCAGGTGCAAGGGGTACCCCGTTGGCGGTTCTCAATGATATGCAAATACTTACAATGACAAGAACTTACCTGTGACCAAAGTTGAGTAGCATGAGGAGTGGCCCTCATATTCAAGGGACATGAGATTGCCAACTTATATTTCGTCAAGCATATACTCCATCTTTGTGCACTTTAACCTTAATCATCTCAAGATGCCTATGATAGGGGCAATGAGGGCTCAAAGCTAGTAAGTACCATAATCTTTTGAAAGCTCTTTATGACTTGTAATCCCTGTTTCCCTCTATAAAGGGACCTTTATCCCACTTCCATGTTGAGTCGGTAAACCTACTTCCTCTCTATCTCCAACAAGCTTTTGAGTTGTTGTGTTTCAAGCATTCATATGGTGATTTATTCAATCATGTTCTTTATCTTCCTTGTTTGCACAAAACTCTTATATATTGAGTATTACTTTGAAAGCCTTCACTTGTGAAAAACCTTTTTGAGCAAAGAATGCTCCTATTTTGAAACTTCTACAAAAAGCTTTTTGTGAAACTGTTTGCCAGGTGTTCTCTGACCAAGAACAAGTTTGCCAATTCCAATTATGATTTATCTTTATGCATCTCTATTGTGACTGCTGTACTTGGTTGCAAGCTAAGTTATATAATGGTGAGTTGCTTTCTTCTATAAGTTGTGCAATGGTAAGTGTGATGCTTCTTGTTCGTATTATTTTATCGACACTTCACTCCATAAACCCGTGGACATGTTTACTGAGCTCAGTTTTCGCTTGGGGACAAGCGAAGTCTAAGCTTGGGGGAGTTGATACGCCCAATTTGCATCACCATTCTATAGCATAATTTACCTCTATTCATTTATATATGTCTTATTATGAGGTATTACTTATGGCCTTTCATCTATTTATGCATGTTGGATGATTCCTGGAGGATGGACTGTCGGAGTCTGGATTCTGATGGAAAAGAAGGCGTTTCGGTGCAATTTCGCGAAGATCAGAAAAATACTAGAATAATATGGAAACATATTATTTTCCCAGAAGACGAATGAAGCCAGAAAGAGGAGCAAAGAGGGGCCACAGGGGGCTCACACCCCCTAGGCGCAGACCCACCTGACGCCACGCCTAAGGCAGGTGTGGCCCACTTGCCCGGCATTCGACTCCGCCACTTCGCCTATATCTTCCCTACGGAACCCTAAGCCTGGGGGAGCGACCACAGATAGATTTCCGCCACTTGTGTGGGGGGGGGACATCGAGAGAGAAAGATATCTTCGGTAGATAGATTTCTGTGAGGGGAATTCCTTCCTGGAGAGGGGAAACCATCGCCATCATCAAGCTAGGCTTCATCGGGATCATCATCATCATCCACACCATCATCTCCACTAGCACCATCATCACCACTCCGTCCCGCTGTAACAATTGTGTTGGATATTGCTTTAGTTTTTAGGGGAAACTTTCCCGGTGTTGATTACTATTGTAGTTGATGCTTGTGAGTGGAACCATTGGATTATTGTTTATGTTTAGATTGTTATCCATTACCATATCATCTTTGATCTTGATCCATATGATGTCTCGTGAGTAGTTCATTTAGTTCTTGAGGACATGGGAGAAGTCATGTTGTTCGTAGTGAATTTGTGTTGAGTTATTATTCAATGGTTTAGTATTTAAGTTGTGGTGCTATTCTTCTAGTGGTGTCATGTGAACGTTGACTACATGACACTTCACCATTTATGGGCCTAGGGGAATGCATTGTGTATTTGGCTACTAATTGTGGGGTTGCCGGAGTGACAGAAACCTGAACCCCCATTAGGACACCTTTGCACAAGGGAGCGTAGGATCTCAGAGTTTAAGGCTATGGTTAGATTTATATCTTAATTACTTTCCTGTAGTTATGGATGTTTACAGGGGGTTCAATCACAAGTATGTATTAGTCCAAGTACGGTCGGTACGTTAGAACAGGTTCACCCACACAACACTTACAACACCAGAGAAGAGTACTCAGCTATTTGAAGCGAAAGCACTTGACAGAATTATCATGTGTCCTCGAGAACGTTTGGTCCTTATAAGTATTTCCACCGGCTTGTCCTTTGCTAGGAAAGGATTGGGCCACTTGCTCCGTTTGTTCGTTGTCTTTATTACTTTCTCTTTGTTTTGTTGCCTTATCAGAAAACCACTAAAAATCCGTTTGCTAAGTATTCACAGGGATTTCCTGCTCCATACCACTGTTCAGCACCTTCTGCTCCTTGTTGGGATCGACACTCATATTTATCAAAAGTACTACGATACACCCCCTATACTTGTGGGTCATAAAAGACCGACAAAGCTTAACGAGTTAAACTCGTGGTTGATGTAGACGATCTCTTGCCGATCTCAAGATCGAGATAAAGTCCTTAGCACCGCAACTTAGCGGCGCATCCGTGCTCGCACACACGTCCGAGGCACCGAGCAACCTCCGCCTCCTCGCTCCAGCGATGCAGCGGAAGCACAACTCTTTCTTGCTGAATAGCCACCGGTGACATGTATCTCTCTAGTCCGAGACCATGGTGGATAAATACTAGGGGGGGAGAGAGATCCTTCACGAGGAGGTGTGAGTGAGAAGTGAGGAGGGGGTGCCTTTTATAGGAGAGGGGGAGGGGACCCCAAGAGGGTGGACGACGCATGGGGCTACCCCTTGCCCTCCCCTCATTCATGTGGGTGGACACTCCACTCACAAAAATCCTTCCAATTCCCTCCACTCAAAATCCCACTCAAATTCCCATTAAATTTCCACCAAATTTAATGCAAAATCTCATTAAATAAAACTCCTTTTATTTATTCAGAATTTTGTCAATTACTTTAATGACAAACATTCACATATAACCCCTTGCTACTATTTCATTTCACATGCAAAAACACTTTCTGCAATTTCACCTGAAAACCTGTTTCGGTATCTAGTGAAATAAATTCCTGCGCTTGTTATTCTTTCCGGCATGAAACTTTTGCTCCAAATGGATGTCAGTGTCTCTTAAGTGTGTCATCCTACGGTTCACGAATAATGTGGACATGATCGAGACCCCTCTCCGATCAATAATCAGAAGCGGGATCTGGAGACCCATACTGACTCCCACACATTCAACGATGACTTTCTTGTGATCGTCAGAACCTTTTACGCTAGTATCTTAATCCTTTTGTTTTGCAATATATTACATGTCCGAGATTCGATCATCGGTATCTCCAGACCTAGTTTGATCTTGTTACTGACATGTACTCTTTTCTCGTTCTCGTGATATAACATTCTAGTGATCAAATTACTTGCTTGCAAGCTAATCAATGTGATATCACTGAGAGGGCCCAGAGCATATCTATCCGTCATCAGGATGAACAAATTCCACTCTCGATCCATGGGCCTCAACATAAACTTTAGTAGTTCTGAACCCATATTTATAATTATCCTGTTACGGTGTGACGTTTCATGTTATCAAGAAACTCTTCCGGTGTTAGTGATTGACATGATCTCATGGTCTAAGGATTAGGATCACTTCATAAGTTATTATAGCAATATAAACTCAATGACTTTGATCGTAATGCACTTTGGATGAATGTTCATCACACCATTACACTAATTTTGTGACCTCGTTATTAACAACATCTAATGTCCATGATCAGGAAACCTTGATCATCTTGTTAATCAACGAGCTAGTTTATGAGAGAGGCATAACTGGGAACTTTCTGTTTGTTTATTAAACACACATTTATTAATGTTTCCGTATTAATACAATTATAGCATGCAAAATAAACATCTATCATATACTTGGAATATACATAATAAAAACTTTATTATTGCCTCTCAGGGCATATTCCCTTCAGTCTCCCACTTGCACTAGAGACAATAATCTAGTTACATAGTGATAAATCTAACACCCATGGAGTTCTAGTGTTGATCATGTTTTGCTCTAGGGAGGGTTTTAGTCAACGGATCTGCTACATTGAGATCCGTATGTACTTTACAATTCTTTATATCTCCATCCTTGGCATGCTCACGGATGGAGTGAAACCGACGCTTAATATGCTTGGAATTTTTGTGAGACCTTGGTTCTTTGGCATTGGCAATGGCACCATTGTTGTCACAATAGATCACCATTGGGGTCCAACGCGCTCGCAACCACACCTAGTTCGGATATGAACTCCTTCATCCAAACCGCTTCCTGAGCCGCTTTCGAAGCAGCAACATATCCGGCCTCCGTTGTTGATCCTGCCACCACAGGTTGTTTGGAACTCCTCCAACTAACCGCTCCGCCATTCATGAGAAATACGTATCCGGATTGAGACTGAGAGTCATCTGAATTGGTGTCAAAGCTAGCGTCGACATAACACTTAGCGACGAGCTGTTCTTCACCTCCGTACACAAGAAACATATCCTTAGTTCTTCGCAAGTACTTAAGGATATTCTTGACCGCTATCCAGTGTTCCGAACCTGGATCCGATTGGTACCTACTAGTCAAACTAATAGCATGTGCCACATCCGGTCTTGTACATAGCATGGCGTACATTATAGAGCCTATGGCTGAAGCATAGGGGACTTTGTCCATTATATCTCTTTCTTCCGTCGTAGCCGGACTTTGAGTCTTACTCAATGTCTTGCCTTGCAACATAGGTAAGAACCCCTTCTTACTTCCGTCCATTTTAAACTTCTTTAAAATCTTATCAAGGTATGTACTTTGCGATAATCCTATTAGGCGCCTAGATCTATCTCTATAGATCTTTATGCCTAATATGTATGACGCTTCACCTAGGTCCTTCATTGAAAATTTGCTGTTTAGATAACTTTTAACACTGTTTAAAAGATCTATATCATTTCCGATCAATAATATGTCATCCACATATAATATCAGAAATGCCACATTTCTCCCACTCACTTTCTTGTAAATACAAGCCTCTCCATAAGTTTGGGAAAATCCAAACTCTTTGATCACCTCATCAAAGCGGAGATTCCAACTTCGTAATGCTTGCTTCAGTCCATAGATGGATCGCTGAAGCTTGCACACCTTGTTAGCATCCTTAGGATCGATAAAACCCTTTGGTTGTATCATATACAGCTCTTCTTCAATATTACCATTGAGGAACGCGGTTTTGACATCCATCTGCCATATCTCATAATTGAAATATGCAGCAATTGTAACATAATCCTAACTGACTTTAGCATCCCTACGGGAGAGAATGTCTCATCGTAGTCAACTCCTTGAATTTGTCAAAACCCCTTTGCGAAAATTCGATCTTTATAGACGGTCACATTACCGTCAGCATCAGTCTTCCTTTTGAAAATTCATTTATTCTCCACGGCCTTTCGGTCGTGAGGTAAGTCCACCAAGTTCCAAACTTGGTTTTCGTACATGGATTCCATCTCGGATTTCATGGCTTCTAACCATTTGTTGGAATCCGGGATCATCATCGCTTCTTCTTACGTCGCAGGGTCATCAATTTCATCAACCATGAAATTCATAACAAGGTTTCCATACAGCTCGGGAGCTGCACACGTCCTGCTAGACCTGCGAGGTTTGGTAGTACTCTCTTTTGGAGTTTCATGATCATTATCATTAGTTCCCTCTTAAATTGGTGAAGCCAACTTCAGAACGACTTCCGGCGCTGTGCTACTCCCCATACTTTGAAGAGAAGGTTCAACAACCTCTTCGAGTTCTACCTTCCGACTACTCACACCTTTCGCGAGAAACTCTTTCTCTAGAAAGGATCCATTCTTGGCAACAAAAACCTTGCCCTCAGATATGTGATATAAGGAATACCCAATAGTTTCCTTAGGGTATCCTATGAAGACGCATTTTTCCACTTTGGGTTCGAGTTTATCCGGTTGAAGTTTCTTCACATAAACATCACATCCCCAAACTTTAAGAAATGACAGCTTAGGTTTGTTTCCAAACCACAATTCATAGGGTGTCTTTTCAAAGGATTAAGATGGTGCCCAATTTAAAGTGAATGTAGAAGTTTCTAGTGCATAACCCCAAAATGACAATGGCAAGTCCTTCAGAGACATCATAGATCAAACCATATCCAATAAAGTATGATTACGACGTTCTGACACACCATTTCGCTATGGTGTTCTGGCAGGTGTGAGTTGTGAAACAATTCCACACTCTTCCATATGAGTGCTAAACTCGTAACTTAGATACTCACCTCCACGGTCGGACCGTAGAAATTTGATCTTTCTATTACGATGATTTTTCACTTCACTCTGAAATTCCTTGAACTTTTCAAAGATTTCAGACTTGTGTTTCATCAAGTAGATATAACCATGTCTACTCAAAAAATACGTGATAGTAACAAAATAACGATATCCACCTCGCGCCGACACACTCATTGGACCACATACATCAGAATGTATGAGTTCCAATAAATCTGTCGCCCGTTCCATTGAACCGGAAAACGGCGTTCTAGTCATCTTGCCCATAAGGCATGGCTCACATGTATCAAATGATTCAAAATCAAGTGATTCCAAAAGTCCATCCGAATGGAGCTTCTTCATGCGTTTAACGCCAATATGACCTAGACGGTAGTGCCACATATATGCGGATATTTCATCATTAAGTTTAATCCTTTTAGCATCAACATTATGAATATGTGTAACACTATTATCGAGATCCAACATAAATAAACCATTCATCATCGGTGCATGACCATAAAAGATTTCATTCATATAAATAGAACAACCATTGTTCTCGGATTTAAATGAATAACCACTTCGCATCAAACACGATCCAGATACAATGTTCATGCTCAGTGCTGGTACCAGATAACAATTATTCAAGTTTATTACTAATCCCGACGGTAAGTGGAGAGGTAGCGTTCTGACAGCGATCACATCAACACTTGATCCATTGCCGAAACGCATCTTGACCTCACCCCTTGCTAGCGGTTGCTTGTTTCACAGCCCCTGATTCAAGTTACAAATATTAGCAACTGAACTGGTATCAAATACCCAGGTGCTACTGCGAGTACTAGTCAAGTACACATCAATAACATGTATATCATATATACCTTTGTTTGCCTTGCCGGCCTTCTTGTCTGCCAAATACTTGGGGCAGTTGCGTTTCCAGTGGCCAGTCCCCTTACAATAATAGCACTCGGTATCAGACTTAGGGCCAACTCGGGGTTTCTTTTCAGGCACGGCAACCGGCTTTTCGCCCTTACTTCCCTTATGTTTACCCTTCTTGTCTTTCTTGAAACCAGTGTTCTTATTGATCATCAACACTTGATGTTCCTTCTTGATCTCCACTTCTGTAGTTTTAAGCATTGACAGAAGCTCGGGGAGAGACTTCTTCATGCCTTGCATATTATAGTTCATCACGAAGCTCTTATAGCTAGGTGGTAGAGACTGCAGAACACGATGGATGCCTAAGTCAATGGGAATCGATATTCCCAAGGACACAAGCTTATCGGCGTAACCCGACATCTTGAGTTCATGCTCACTTACGGAGTTCTTCTCTTCCATCATGCAGCTAAAGAACTTTTCTGAAGCATTGTAGCTCTCTACAGCAGCATGTGTGTCGAAAATCATATTCAACTCACCCATTGTATCAAATGCATTGCCGTTTTCGAAACACTTTCGAAGTTCTGGCTCTATCCCATACAATATGCCACAATGAACTAAGTTGTGGTCCTCCTGACGAGTCTGATAGACATTCTTCTCCTCGTCAGGGGCATCATCGAACGGTAGGGGGCCTAGCGGAGCTTCTAGCACATATTGCTTTTGTGCAGCAGAGAGGAGAATCCTCAAATTCATGGCCCATTCGGTAAAGTTTCTACCGTTCATTGCAAGTTCCTCTTTCTCCATGAACACATTGAAATTAAAAGCAGGTGGTGCCATCTACAACATAATTTGTAAAGTTTAGACTAATTTTATGATAGATTGAGTTCAACTAATCCACATTAAGAATGAACTCCCACTCAAAAACTACAGCTCTCGTGCCTTTTTGGTGATTACATGAACCAAATCCACTACATCAAGTCAGATCATCACGTGAGTCAGTGTAGCTTCAAAGGCGAGCATCAAATGGGCATCATATCTACCATATGACTCATGCTTAACCTTTCGGTCCGTGTTCCGAGGCCATCTCTGTACATGCTAGGCTCGCCAAGTAAGAACCTTAGTATTCGCGTGTGTAACTGTCTTACACCCGAAATATGGTCGTGGATCCAAGAACACCCGATCATCACGTGATGTCTTGGAGCGACAAAACATAATTGGTGCATACTTAAGGAAGAACACATTCTTATCTTGATATTTAAATGAGGGATCATCTTATTATGCTAATAAAATGCCAAACAAGCAATATAAGATGCAATCAAACATCACATGTTTATAAGTGAAATAATATGGTTCTCGCACTTGATCTCCATCATGTGCATCGTGGTATGATCACTATCATACCTCTATGTGTAAGGCCAAGGTCTATGGAACTTACACGTTATGTGTGTTGTAAGAGTATCATCTCATATTTCTACTTACAACATCACCATATCATAACACTATCCCAGCAACAATCTAAACTAGACGCCTCTAATTTATCCATTGCAAGTTTTATGTGGCTTAGGGCTTTCGAAGATAGAATCGTTCTTACCTACGAACATGAACCACAACGAGGATAACCAAATTGTTGACAACTCATTGCCAATTAGATATTGACTATAGTAGGAGAGACATACACCCGCTAGCCACTTATGCAAACTAGTTGCATGTCAAGCGTGGAACAGGTCTCATGTGCGAGGACATGTAAAGTTTGTCCGGGCCGCTTCATCCTACTATGCCACCAATATCCAAAATACAACTAAGAAGCAATAACATGATCATCATCGCCCACATACTCATATGTGTACTACCCGTGTAAAGCATCTATGCATAGATCCGGCTCTAATACCACTGTAGGGTTCGCAGCATAGAAAACAAAAAATTTCCTACGATGAGAACAACTATGTATCAAGATCTATCTACTAGATACAAACAACGGGCGGATGTATATTCATAGAGAACATACCCTTGAAGACTGACAAAGCTTAACGAGTTAAACTCGTGGTTGATGTAGACGATCTCTTGCCGATCTCAAGATCGAGAGGAAGTCCTTAGCACCACAACTTAGCGGCGCATCTGGCTTCACACACGCGTCCAAGACACCAAGCAACCTCCGCCTCCTCATTCCAGCGATGCAGCGGAAGCACAAACCTTTCTTGCTGAATAGCCATCGGGAACATGTATCTCGCTAGTCCGAGACCATGGGGGATAAATACTAGAGGGGGAGAGAGATCGTTCACGAGGAGGTGTGAGTGAGAAGTGAGGAGGAGGGTGCCTTTTATAGGAGAGGGGGGGGGGACCCCAATAGGGTGGCCGGCGCATGGGGCTGCCCCCTTGCCCTCCCCTCATTCATGTGGGTGGACACTCCACTCACAAAAATCCTTTCAATTCCCTCCACTCAAAATCCCACTCAAATTCCCATTAAATTTCCACCAAATTTAATGCAAACTCTCATTAAATAAAACTCCTTTTATTTATTCAGAATTTTGTCAATTACTTTAATGACAAACATTCACATATAACCCCTTGCTAGTATTTCATTTAACATACAAAAACACTTTCTGCAATTTCACCTGAAAACCTGTTTCGGTATCTACTGAAATAAATTCCTACGCTTGTTATTCTTTTCGGCATGAAACTTTTGCTCCAAATGGATGTCGGTGTCACTTAAGTGTGTCATCCTACGGTTCGCGAATAATGTGGACATGATCGAGACCCCTCTCCGATCAATAATCAGAAGCGGGGTCTGGAGACCCATACTGACTCTCACACATTCAACGATGACTTTCTTGTGATCGTCAGAACCTTTTACGCTAGTATCTTAATCCTTTTGTTTCGCAATATATTACATGTCCGAGATTCGATCATCGGTATCTCCATACCTAGTTTGATCTCGTTACTGACATGTACTCTTTTCTCGTTCTCGTGATATAACATTCTAGTGATCAAATCACTTGCTTGCAAGCTAATCAATGTGATATCACCGAGAGGGCCCAGAGCATATCTATCCGTCATCGGGATGAACTAATTCCACTCTCGATCCATGGGCCTCAACATAACACTTTAGTAGTTCTAAACCCATCTTTGTAATCACCCTGTTACGGTGTGACGTTTGATGTTGTCAAGAAACTCTTCCGGTGTTAGTGATTGACATGATCTCATGGTCTAAGGATTATGATCACTTCATAAGTTGTTATATCAATATAAACTCAATGACTTTGATCGTAATGCTATACTTTAGATGAATATTCATCACACCATTACACTAATGTTGTGATCTTGTTATTAATAACATCCAATGTCCATGATGAGGAAACATTGATCATCTTGTTAATCAACGAGCTAGTTTATGAGAGAGACATAACTAGGAAATTTCTGTTTGTTTATTAAACACACATGCATTAATGTTTCTGTATTAATACAATTATAGCATGCAAAATAAACATCTATCATATACTTAAAATATACATAATAAACACTTTATTATTGCCTCTCAGGGCATATTCCCTTCAGCTACTGCCAAGTAGCCTAATTGTCGAACCTTGTTAAGTACCTTACTATATATATATATATCCTATATTGGCTGCTTTATCTATATCTGCTTTGTCTACTGAATGTATTTATGGTGCCGGTTAGATTTGCTACTAGATTAGGAAAAAATAAGGACCAAAAGGAGCAATGAATAAAGAGAGAAGCTGCTCTAGATTCGCTATCTTTTTAGGCAAAGAGAACACAACGGTTAGCGAGAGAGGGGGAAAAGGCGCTCTTGAAAAGGCAAATCATAAAAATAATAAAAAATAAAACTTTCAATTTAGGCGACATGGCGCACGTAACTACCAAACGCGCCCCACATGGTCTCACAATACATATCCATAACACAGTCCCAACCAATCGGTCCCACGCTGTCCCTCATGGCACGACCACACACGTCAGCATAACGCGTTCCCGACCAACTGACCCCACATGGTCCCACACCGTGTGGCCCCACATGTTAGCCAACGGTCAACCTGGCGACAACCGCCGTTCGAGCTTTTTGATGAGTTTCGGCGAAAGAGATGTGCAAAAGTAAGGAAAAGTTAAGTGACTGGGAGAAAATGAGTACTACTAACGAATCAGGGGCACGAAAATAAAAACCCCTTAATTATTAGGTAAAGTGGCTAATTACCCTAACCACATGATATGTATGCAAGCATGGATGCTTTTAATGCAACAAAATAGATACTCCCTCGGTCACGGTTTGGAGGGCGTATTACAAAAGTCATACGTTTTCAAAACTCCTCTCCTTTTAGGCGCGTTAGACTTAATTACAGAATTAATGTCCCATTTTTCCTTCCCACTTTCTACTCTATGCAGCCAAGGAATTAATTCTTGCATGCAACTCCACCAATGCATGCGCCTAAACTCCTCATTTTCATTGAATAATTACGTTTAATAGGACGACGGATAATTAATGAGCGCATGTTTTTGACACAAATCTGGCCCCAATCAGCGTCCACCTAGGTTCCGACAATCTTTCTAAAACGCCCTCCAAACCGTGACGGAGGGAGTATCATTTCTAAAATAGGGGCATGTTAGGGTCACATGTTTTGGTTCGGAACTGGAAGGTTCAGATTCGGTCTTCAGATTCGTGAAGGAGATTTTAGCTTCCGTGATAGAGGTCTTTGTGTCCCATGTGGACGACTTTCGGTTTGGTGTCACCGCCTTCAAATTCTGGCTTCAAATGAAATAAACTCTCTGTTATCAAGCATATAACAATAATATGCATGCACTTAACCCTCTGTTACTGAACATATATAACAACAATACTCATGCTACATAGCTGTGGCAGACTGGCATCTAAACTTGCCCAAGTATTTATAGCATCGTAGCATATATTATGGGCATGACATGCATACCCAAATGGTTGGTGGAATTATGTATGTAGCTATAATATAAGACAAGATGTACAGTTACCACCAATTATATAAAAAGTATCCCACTTGCCCTAGTTGCTAACCATATTATAATTCTCTCTTTTAAATTCGCACAACTTTTACAGATCTGGTGGTATGCAAAACAACGGTGAAACCATGATTGACCCTTATAGGAGAGGTTTTCAGCATTTGCTCTTCCATATTATTATATTTTTGCAAAAATTAGAGATATAATATGAATGTGTTGAGATTTTTATTTGCTCTTGTGCCACCAACTGTTATCGTTGTGAGCCTGCTTCACGAGCGTCTTCATCCACCAACTCAGTCCAACTGAAGACCAACACAGACTTGCATCAGATTTTGGGTCTCTCCTCCTAACAAACTAGCCGGTTAGGAGACTCTAAGCCTTGTAAGTCGTTTTTGTTCTCCTCCCACAACCGAGCTGGAACTAAATCCAACAATGAATTTTACATTTAAAATTTGGAATATAAAAGGTACAAATTATCTAGAAAAATATAAAATATAGACGGTAGAACACCAGCTCATCATAAACCAAACAGCTAGCTATTCTATTTGAAGAGGGCCCCGTAGACACCGATCAGTGTAGCAATGACCGAAAACGTCGTGAGCATGGTTTTTGTGTGCCTGTACAAAAATGTGTTCGCTTTGACGCACATCCAACTATTTTGCTTGTATATCTCAACATCATCGATTGTGCGGTGATACAAGGTTCCCATGGTCACGCTGACGCCCTGAAGGCTGGTGAAGAAGTCGAGCGTCTCCTTGTCGGCGAGTCCTCCTCCTCCTTGCAGGATACGCTTGGATCGTAGCTCCCGCACATCCTCTTCCCTATCCATGAACATGCCGAGGAGCTGGATATAGGAGCAGACTGCAGTATCTTCTCCATGGTCGGACATAAGCTTTGAGGTGATCTCTTTTTTTTGACCCGCAGGCTTTGAGGTGATCTCGAAAGCTGCCATGTTGACGAGGAAGCTTGCATTTAGACAATTCAAAGCTATGTGCGGCATGAAGAGCTCGGCGGAGAGGTGCCCTTCCTTGAAGCCCATGTGCGCCAGCTCTGGGGTTTCGCTGGGTGTGAGCCTGATGCCCATTTCTGCAAGCTCGATGGCACCAACAGAAAATGATTTCACTTTATTATTGGGTTGTTTGTCTGGATCCTGTCTCCTCTCGGATTTGTTTGTTCCTACAATGATGAATCGGACGTAACCAAGGAGATGCGGCTGTTTGTACAGGATGGCAGAAGATGTGGCTTCGAGATCCTTTGAGATGTGGCTGTTTTGCAGTATGGATCTGAGAAGTGTAGCGAAACTCCTCAAGCTCACGGCCGGCGTGAACCTCTCCAAGGTTTCAATCACCACACGGGGGAGCTGGTTCTCAAGAAGCATGATGTCATTATAGATGTCATCCTTGTTGCACTTGAAAAAACTAGACAACCACGGATGGATCGTGCTTTTTTTCTTGGTCTTCCTAAGCATGAACTGCACCAAGAAGCAAGCATCATAGAACATCATAGGCCAGAAGTCCTTTTCATCGTCGATACGTGCCATCGTGTCCGTGTCGTAGAGGCTGCGGGCCTCGCCTGAGACTGAGACGACAGCATCATACATCTTTCGGACAGCTTCATCCAGCTCTAGGCCTGAGTGCTTGATGCAGCTGTAGGCCGCCACGTGCTTCGCCTCCTCCGCCTTCTTGAGGTGTTCTAGGCCATGGTGGTATGGCCCGATGGACACGATCTTCGGGATGGTGTACTGTTTGCCGAGTTCTCGAATGCTTGGAGGGTACCTATGCATCTTATCTCTCCACAGCTTGTTTTCACTGTCGAGCTCTTGCGATTTGCTCTCAAAAACACAAAATGCAGCTTTGGATGTGACAGTAGCTGCATACTGAACCAGCTGCTGCCCTCTCCTGGAGCTAGCTACAAATGTTTCTTCAAAGCATGCCATCTCAGTGGACTCGTAATCACACAAAACAGGGATGTCAGGAATCCATACAGCGTGTTCCGTGGAACAATCGGCCAGCTGATAGTTGCAAGGTTCCCATACTTGAGGTTCCATGCTTGGGTCACCCAACTGAAATTATTTGCAAGGAAAGAAGTGTTGGAAGAAAATTGAAAATGAAGAGTGAAGAAACAGATAGGAACGGATCACACAGGAAAACTATTAGCTACTACCTCCTTCCGCAATATAAGCCTTTTTAGTAAACGGAGGTAGTATTAAATAGCATCAGCACTAATAGCATGGTATGAACACTAGTTAATTACCTTGCAGAGAGCGGGGAATGTGTGAACCGGAAACGAAGAAACTGGGAGACTAGAATCGACCTCTAAAACTGGGGCATCCTATGTCTCCTGCTCCTCTGTGAGGAAGAAGCTTCTCTTATATAGACTAACCGGTCTGCCATGTCGTTTCTTTACGTATATTCACACTCGATCGTGACCAGGTAGGTTTACTGCTTTCTAGCTGCGTCTCCACTTGTTCTGTCGCTTTTTGAACTGAACAACTTGTCATCCTAAATGGTGTCCACATGGTACACACTAATGGGGCATTGCATTGTATTTGTGCAAAGTGTAAATACAAAACGTACTAGTGCGATCGGTGGTTCGGGCGGTTAAGTTCAACGAGACAACCTAGGCATAAGAGGGTCTTCACTCGTTGGAGGCCCCGAGCCAAAAATCCGGCAGAAATTTCCGCTGGATTGGGCGAACACTTGGCCTGGGGTCCGCCAACTTCCAGCCGTGATCCCGGCTATACAACTCTAGGGTCGGTGAATTTGGCAAAATTTTCAGCCAAAATTTGTCATAGTTTGGCCATTCTTCACCGAGTTTTTACACAAAGCAAATACTTCATAGTTTGGCCATCAAAATAGTTTTACACAAAGCAAATTGTTGAACAAAATAATGTCATAATTTAACAAGTTCATTAAACACAAGAACAACTTAAACTAGATGTTGCCTTTGAGGCTCCACAGGCACTCCACTAGATCATCCTGCAGTTGTGCAGGGTCTCGAATCTCATAAGAGCATCTCCACTCATTGGGTGAACCCATGCCGAAAACCGGACCTTTTTTCAGCCGGACGAAACAAATTTTCGTCCTGGGTACGCCGAATTTTCCACTTGCGTACCCAGGACGAGTTTCCACGTTCGGCTAAATTTCATTAAAGATAGACAGATTACATCGAATTTAAACTAAAGTAGTACATAATAAACTAAAAAAAACATTAAAAGGCCGCCGCCGTGGCCTTCGCCGATGCCGTTGCCGTTCTACATGCCGAAGTTGCTGTAGAATGCCGTGTAGCCGGGATCGGCCCTGCCATCATCCTTGCTGCCGTCGTCGTCGTCGCTCGGCGGCTAGGGTGGGCGGGAGCTCCCCTGGCCCGGGTCGTCGCACCTCCACGGCTGGTAAGAAGGGACGTCCTCCTCGTCGTCGTCGAGGACGAAGAGCGGGGCGCCCTGGTAGGCGAGCTCGCGCCCGAAAAATGCCCATCTCCATGCTTCCTGCTTCCCGGCCTTCTTCTGCAGGCGGTGGACGCCCTGCCGCTTCGTCTCCTCCCAGTCCGCCCTGGACCATTCCAGGATGTCCGGCGAGGAGGGCTCCACCAGCGGCTGCGGCGCCGAGTCGCGGAGCGACTGCTCCAACGCCATCCTCAAGGCGCTGTCTTCGGGCGGCGCCGAGCCTTCCGCCGGCTCAGTCTTTGGGCGACGAAGGCGAAGGTGGCCAGTGGGTGGCGACAACTCTGGCACACGTGGCTCGCCGATGACGATGCCACGCGAGCGTGTCCTCGGCGGAGAGCGCACAGGAGAGACCGCCTCGCGCTTGACTGGGCGCAACCCCGGCGAAGGCCCAGTCGGCGTACGAAGCGGCATGGAGCCGGAGGAGTGGGAGGCCGAGGCGGAGGAGGAGGAGCTCATGCTGGCCATCCTCCTCGGCATCCAGTTCGTCGGAGGGCGCCGCCCCGACCTGGCCGCGGGCGTGGGTGTGCGCGGGAAGCCGATGCACGGTGTGTTCCCGACGTTGATGTGCTCCAGCACCGCCTTAAGCGTCCGGCGTGGCACGCGTTGCGCTTCGGCGGTGACTCGTTTGGCAGCCCCTCATGGCGGGCGAGCTCCTGGGCGCGGCGGTCGGAGAATAACTCCTCAAAGTAGAGGAGGTTGTCGGGGATCTCGGCGGCGGAGGGGTCATCCATGGCGCCGAAGAACTCCTAGCTGTTCGCCGGAGTTTCGGGCTAGTGGGTTGGAGAGCTGAGAGAGTGTGTGGAACTCCGGCGAGGGGTACGTCTTATATAGGCCAAGGTGGGCGGCGAGGGCGGGAGGGGTGTAGCGGCGAGGGCGGCAAAAGGAGAAACGGCGGGAAGTTAGTGCCCGCCGGTCCGTTGCGGGAGCCGAGGCTGCGGCGGTGGCACGGCAATTCGGCAATGCGTGGCCGAAGCAACGGTCAATTAATGTCTGGCGGTCGCCGCGTGGTTCCGAGGATGACGACGACTCGGCTTCCGTCGCTGACTCGGCGGGTCCACGCGCCGCTTCATTTTTTTCGCCGAGTCCGGTGCGTCCAGCGTTCTTAGGGCGTACCCGGGAACCTGGGTTCGGACTGGGTAGTCTGGACTAAAGCTTTCCCAAATTCGGTCAAAAACAGGTTCCTGGGTACGCGACTGGGCCGATTTTTGGCGTCCGGACCTAAATTTGGCGTCCGGATCGGCATCCTGGGTAGCCGAGTGGAGATGCTCTAAGGCATAGTGAAAAAGAAAGCCCACGATGTCGGTATTTGCTGATCAGGCTCTGCAAGAGGATCCTGTCTGAAATATGATTGTCCTGGCTCGCTCTCATGAACCACTGGCTCGTTTGGCTCGCTCTCAATGATCATGTTGTGCAAGATCACACAGGTATTCATCACCTCTCATATATGTTCTTGCTGTAGGGGTTCGTAGCATGGAAAACAAAAAATTTCTACCGCATGCAAACAAACAAGCCAAGATCTATCTACTAGATTGTAGCAACGAGTCGATAGAGGAACTCACCCTCGAAGATTCCAAAGCGGTTAACGAGAGCAGATTCTCGTGGGTGATGTAGTCGTACTCTTGCTGATCTCAAGATCGTGTAGATAATCCTTCCGGCGCTGCGTTCCGGCAGCGCTTCCGCAGTCGGTCACACGTTCGGTACTCGATGAAGACCTTCCTCTCCCTTGTTCCAGCAGGCAGCGGAGGTTGTAGCACTCTCCTCGCAATTTCGGCAGCACGATGGCGTGGTACCGGAAGTAGAGGGGAGATCTCGCAGAGCTTTGCCTTAAGCCGGAGCAAGTATGGTGGACTATGAGAGAGGCCTTGGCGATCTAGGGTTTAGAAGGAACCAAGGGGCGGAGCTTGGTCGGCGGCTAGGGCTTGGGGAGGCCCCAACTCGGCGGGTTGGAGGAAACCCTAGGGGCGGCAACGACTTGGGGTGGCCGGCGACTAGGGCTAGGGTTTGGGTGGTGTTGGGTGTAGGGAAGAGGGGAAGCCCCTGCCCCTCCTTTTATAGGTGGGAGGGCACCGGTTGGGAGGAGGGAGTCCTCCCCCAACTCGGCCTCCTTGGCCGGCGGGTGGAGGGAGGAGGACTTCCTCCCCAAGTAGGTTTCCTACTCTCCCTCCACCAAGCAAAACTGCCGTTTGACTTTTCAAATTGGCGTTTGACTTTTCAAACTAGGATTTGATTTCTCCCTTTATTTTGCTCAGCCATGATACCTAGTACATGATGCAACCATTCCACATTGTCATGACACATTCATGTACCCTTCCCCTCCGGAGTGCTGGACCTTCCGGACCCTTCTAGAACATTCCCGGTGAAAACACAGGAATCATTCCCCAACTCCAAAATAGGACTTTCCTTATATGAATCTTATTATCCGGACCATTCCGGATCTCCTCATGATATCCCGGATCCCATCCGAGACTCCGAACAACATTCAGTCTCTTACTCATCATTCCATAACTACTCAACAACATCGAATCCTTAAGTGTGTCTCCCTACGGTTCGTGAATTATGCGGACATGATCGAGACACTTCTTTGATCAATAACCAATAGAGGAATCTGGAAATTCATATGGCTCCCACATATTTCTACGATTACTTTGCGATCGAATGAACCACTTACATACGATACCAATTTCCCTTTGTCTCACGATAGTTTACTTATCCGAGGTTTTGATCGTCGGTATCTCTACATACCTAGTTCAACCTCGTTACTGATAAGTACTATTTTCTCATTCCCGTGATATGTGATCCCTTGTGAACCAGTCACATGCTTGCAAGCTAATTGGATGACATTCCACCGAGAGGGCCCAGAGTATATCTATCCGTCATATGGATGGACAAATCCCACTCTTGATTCATGTGTCTCAACCCATACTTTCCGAACACTCAATGCCACCTTTATAGCCACCCAGTTATGGTGTGGTGTTTGATGTCATCAAAGCATCCTTCCGGTGATGGTGATAACAATGATCTCATGGTTGAAGGAATTAGGTTACTATGTATCAGAAAGCTTATAGCAATTGAACTATTAAAATGACTTGATCTTTATGCTACGCTTATCTATAGGAGTATGCCCATCATACCATTCTCCTAATGATATGATCTTGTTGTTAATAACATCTCAATGTTCATGATAGGGAAACCACAATCATCTATTAACCAACAAGCTAGTATTATGAAGAGGCTTTACTAGGGACTCTTATTTAGTTTACAAATCACACAAGTATTAATGTTTCCTTGTTAATACTGTTATAGCATGAATGTAAACATTTATCATAAACACAAAGATATAATAATAACTACATTTATTATTGCCTCTAGGGCATATCTCCAACAGTCTCCCACTTGCACTAGAGTCAACTAATCTAGATTACATGGTAATATACCGAACACCCATGGCAGTTTGGTGTTGGTCATGTTTTGCCCTCGGGAGAGGTTTAGTCAACGGATCCACCACATTCAGATCTATGTGTACTTTGCAAATCTTTATGTCACCATCTTGGACATGTTCTCGAATAGCGTGAAAACGTAGCTTGATGTGCTTCAGCTTCTTGTGTGACCTTGGTTCTTGCGCATTGGCTATGGCGCCCATGTTATCACAGTAGATAGACATTGGGTCTAGCGCACTTGGAACCACACTGAGCTCTGTAATGAACTCCTTCATCCATATCGCTTCTTGTGAAGCCTCCGAAGCAGCTATGTATTCCGATTCAGTTTAAGATCTCGCCACAATGCTTTGCTTTGCACTCCTCCAGCTAACTGCTGCACCATTCAAAGTAAATACTTATCCAGATTGAGATTTAGAATCATCCGGATCGGTGTTCCAACTAGCATCGGTGTAACTATTAACAACGAGCTGTTCATCACCTCCATAAGAAAGAACCATATCCTTAGTTCTTCTCAAGTACTTAAGGATGTTTTTGACCGCTGTCCAATGATCCACTCCTGGATCACATTCATATGTGCTAGTCAAACTAACAACATATGCAATGTCGGGTCTAGTACATAGCATGGCATACATTAGAGATCCTATGGCTGAGGCATAGGGAGTCTTACTCATCCTTTCTCTATCTTCTGCCGTTGCTAGACTTTGAGTTTTACTCAAGGTCGTATTGGGCAACATGGGCAAGAACCCTTTCTTGCTTCCATTCCAAACCTCTTTAGAACTTTGTCCAAATATGTACTTTGTGACAATGATATTAGGCGTCTCGATCTATCTCTATAAATCTTTATGCCTAATATGTAAGCTGCTTCGCCAAGATCTTTCATTGAAAAACTATTATTCAAATAATCCTTGACACTATTAAGAAGGTCTACATCATTCCCAATCAACAATATGTCATCTACATATAGTATTAAGAATGCTACAGAGCTCCCACTCACTTTCTTGTAAATACAAGCTTCTCCATAAGTTTGTATAAAACCAAAAAATTTGATTACCTTATCAAAACGCTGATTCCAACTTCGGGATGCTTGCTTCAATCCATATATGGACCGTTGAAGTTTTCATACCTTGTTAGCATCTTTAGGATCGACAAAACCTTTGGGTTGCATCATATACAACTCTTCATCAATGTCTCCATTGAGGAACGCTGTTGTGACATCCATCTGCCATATTTCATAATCGTAATATGCAGCTATTGCTAACATAATCCTCACAGACTTTAGCTTCGCTACTGATTAGAAAGTCTCATCGTAGACAACTCCTTGAATTTGTCGAAACCCTTTTGTGACAAGTCGAGCTTTATAGATAGTAACATTACCATCAGCATCTATTTTCTTCTTGAAAATCCATTTGTTCTCGACAGCCTTTCGGCCATCTGGTAAGTCCACCAAAGTGCATACTTGGTTTTCGTACATGGATCCAATCTCGGATTTCATGGCTTCTTGCCATTTATTCGAATCTGGGCTCATCATCGCTTCCTGATATGTCGCAGGGTCATCGGTGTTGTCCACCAACATGACACTCATAACGGGATCATACCAATCAGGAGTGGTACGATTTCTCATTGACCTGCGAGGCTCTGTAGCAACTTCAAGCAAAGTTTCATGATCATCAACATTAGCTTGCTCTCTTATTGGTGTAGGCGCCACAGGAACTACTTCCGATGTTGTGCTACTCGCAAGTTCGAGAGAAGGTTCAACAACCCCGTCGAGTTCTACTTTCCTTCCAGTCACTTCTTTCGAGAGAAATTCTTTCTCTAGAAAGGATCCATTCTTGGCAACGAAGATTTTGCCCTCGGATCTATGATAGAAGGTATACCCAATAGTTTCCTTCGGGTATCCTATGAAGATGCATTTTTCTGCTTTGGGTTCAAGCTTGTCCGGTTGTAACTTCTTTACATAGGCTTCGCAACCCCAAACTTTAAGGAACGACAATTTAGGTTTCTTCCCAAACCATAATTCATACGGTGTCGTTTCAACAGATTTAGATGGTGCCCTATTTAAAGTGAATGCGGCTGTTTCCAATGCATAACCCCAAAACGATAGCGGTAAATCTGTAAGTGACATCATAGAACGAACCATATCTAAGAGAGTTCGATTACGATGTTCGGACACACCATTACTATGTGGTGTTCCCGACGGTGTCAATTGTGAAAGTATTCCGCATTTCTTTAAATGCTCGCCAAACTCGTAACTTAGATATTCACCTCCGCGATCAGATCGTAGAAATTTAATCTTCTTGTTACGTTGATTCTCTACTTCACTTTGAAATTCCTTAAACTTCTCGAAAGTTTTGGACTTATGTTTCATGAAATAGATATACCCATATCTACTCAAGTCATCCGTGAAGGTAAGAACATAACGATAACCACCGCGCGATGCTACACTCATTGGACCACACACATCGGTATGTATGATTTCCAACAAGTCCGTAGCTCGCTCCATCATACCAGAAAATGGAGTCTTAGTCATTTTACCCATCAGACATGCTTCGCATCTTTCAAGTGATTCGAAATCAAGTGATTCAGGAAGTCCATCGGAATGGAGTTTCTTCATACGCTTCACTCCGATATGACCAAGACGACAGTGCCACATATTGGTCGAGTTATCGCTCAATTTCAAACGTTTAGCCTCAATGTTATTTATGTGTGTATTACTACAATCGAGATTCAATAAGAATAGACCATCTATCAAAGGTGCATGTGCATAAAACATATTACTCATATAAATCAAACAACCATTATTCTCGGACTTAAACAAGTAACCGTCTCGCAATAAACAAGATTCCGATATAATGTTCATGCTCAACGCAGGCACCAAATAACAATTATTTAAGTATAAAACTAATCCCGATGGTAGATGAAGAGGTAGCGTGCCGACGGCGATCACATCAACCTTTGATCCATTTCCAACGCGCATCGTCACCTCGTTCTTCGCTAGCCTCCGTTTATTCTGTAGCACCTATTTCGAGTTACAAATATGAGCAACCGAACCAGTATCAAATACCCAGGCACTACTACGAGTACTAGTGAGATACACATCAATAACATGTATATCGGATATACCTTTCTTCTTGATGTTTCCGTTCTTCAAATCCGCCAAGTACTTTGGGCAATTCCGCTTCCAGTGACCTTCTCCCTTGCAGTAAAAGCACTCAGTATCAGGCTTAGGCCCAGCCTTGGTCTTCTTCGCCGGTGCGGCAACTTTCTTATCGCCCTTCTTGAAGTTTCCCTTTTGCTTAGACTTGCCTTTCTTGAATTTGGTGGTCTTATTGACCATCAACACTTGGTGCTCTTTCTTGATCTCCACTTCTGCAGATTTCAACATGGAGAAGAGTTCTGGAAACGTCTTGTCCATGTTTTGCATATTTTAGTTCATCACAAAGTTCTTGTAACTTGGTGGTAGTGATTGGAGGACACGGTGAATCCCCAAAGAATTAGGAATCACTATACCCAAACTTTGGAGTTTGTTTGCGTGCCCAGACATCTTAAGCACATGCTCACTGACGGAGCTGCCCTCTTCCATCTTGAGGTTAAAGAAATTTTCAGAAGCCTCATAACTCTCAACTGCCGCGTGAGCCTCAAATATCATTTTGAGTTCACAGACAATATCATGTGGGTCATGGTTCTCAAACCTTTTCTGAAGCTCCGATTCCAAACCATACAAGATAGCGCACTGAACTGTGGAGTACTGATTCTTCCGAGTGAGGTAAACGTTCTTTACTTCATCGGTATCAGTATCTGTAGGCGGGTCACCCAGCGGTGCATCCAGCACATAGGTCAAATTACCAGCATTGAGGACAATCCTCAAATTGCGGAACCAATCCGCAAAGTTGCTTCCATTGTTTTTCAACTTTTCTTTCTCTAGGAACGCATTAAAATTGATGGTAGGGGCCGCCATTGATCTACAAAATATTTGCAATAGTTTAGACTAAGTTTATGACAAATTGAGTTCTAATTAATAGTTAAATTAATCTAGGTGAACTCCCACTCAAAACAATATCCCTCACATTGTTTTAGTGATCACACGAACCAAATCCACCACATCAAAACCGATCATCATGAGAGTTGATGTAGCTCAATGGCGAACAATCAACATGTTCATCATATCTACTATAATGCTTACTAAGGATGAACACTTTAAAACTTGAAATTTGTGTGCTTGAGGGATCATCTTATAATGCTACCGTCATCAACTAAGCAATAAAAGATGCATAAAGGATTAACATCACATGCAATTCATAATATGTGATATGATATGGCCTTTCTTCTTGTGCTTCCGATCTCCATCTTCAAGCACGAACATGATCTCCATCATCACCGGCATTGCATCAAGGTCAATGACGCCGTTCCATGGTTGTCGTCCACCAGCTTCAACTATTACAACTACTTTGAATAGACACGCGAGTCTTAATAGAATTTAAAGACAACCATATGGCTCCTGCCGGTTGCCAACTTACAATAAGGAACATTGCATACATCAAATATAATCACAATCATGGCCATATCACATCACAGCACACCCCTTCAAAACAAAGTTAGACGCCTCTAATTTTCTTTGCATATTTTACGTGGTTTGGGGCTTTCAATAAGTGTCGCTCTAACTTACGAACAAGAACCACAACGTTGATGCTTGAACTATCAAGTGCCCGTTGTAAATTGGATCTATACTATGATGGGAGAGACAGACACCCGCAAAGCCACTTATGCAATACAAGTTGCATGTTGAGCGTGGAGCAAGTCTCATGAACGATGTCATGTAAGGTTAGCCCGGGCCGCTTCATCCCATCATACCGCAAGATGCAAAGTACACAAGAAGCAATAGATAATAAAAGCACCACCGCCCACAATGACCATTGTGTTCTACTCGTGCAACAGATCTACATATAGATACGACTCTGATACCACTGTAAGGGTTCGTAGCATGGAAAACAAAAAAATTCTACCGCATGCAAACAAACAAGCTAAGATCTATCTACTAGATTGTAGCAACGAGTCGATAGAGGAACTCACCCTCGAAGATTCCAAAGCGGTTAACGAGAGCAGATTCTCGTGGGTGATGTAGTCGTACTCTTGCCGATCTCAAGATCGTGTAGACGATCCTTCCGGCGCTGCGTTCCGGCAGCTCTTCCACAGTCGGTCACACGTTCGGTACTCGATGAATACCTTCCTCTCCCTTGTTCCAGCAGGCATCAGAGGTTGTAGCACTCTCCTCGCGAATTCGGCAGCACGACGACGTGGTACCAGAAGTAGAGGGGAGATCTCGCAGAGCTTCGCCTTAAGCCGGAGCGAGTATGGTGGACTATGAGAGAGGCCTTGGCGATCTAGGGTTTAGAAGGCACCAAGGGGCGGAGCTTGGCTGGCGGCTAGGGCTTGGGGAAGCCCCAACTCGGCGGGTTGGAGGAAACCCTAGGGGCGGCGGCGACTTGGGGTGGCCGGCGGCTAGGGCTAGGGTTTGGGTGGTGTTGGGTGTAGGGAAGAGGGGCAGCCCCTGCCCCTTCTTTTATAGGTGGGAGGGCGTCGGTTGGGAGGAGGGAGTCCTCCCCCAACTCGGCCTCCTTGGCCGGGGGGTGGAGGGAGGAGGACTTCCTCCCCAAGTAGGTTTCCTACTCTCCCTCCACCAAGCAAAACTGTCGTTTGACTTTTCAAATTGGCGTTTGACTTTTCAAACTAGGTTTTGTTTCTCCCTTTATTTTGCTCAGCCATGATACCTAGTACATGATGCAACCATTCCACATTTTCATGACACATTCATGTACTCTTCCCCTCCGGAGTGCCGGACCTTCCGGACCCTTCTAGAACATTCCCGGTGAAAACACCAGAATCATTCCCCAACTCCGAAACAGGACTTTCCTTATATGAATCTTATTATCCGGACCATTCCGGATCTCCTCGTGATATCCCGGATCCCATCCGAGACTCCGAACAACATTCGGTCTCTTACTCATCATTCCATAACTACTCAACAACATCGAATCCTTAAGTGTGTCTCCCTACGGTTCGTGAATTATGCGGACATGATCTAGACACTTCTCCGATCAATAACCAATAGAGGAATCTGGAAATTCGTATGGCTCCCACATATTTCTACGATTACTTTGCGATCGAATGAACCACTTACATACGATACCAATTTCCCTTTGTCTCACGATAGTTTACTTATCCGAGGTTTTGATCGTCGGTATCTCTCCATACCTAGTCCAACCTCGTTACTGATAAGTACTCTTTTCTCGTTCCCGTGATATGTGATCTCTTGTGAACCAGTCACATGCTTGCAAGATAATTGGATGACATTCCACCGAGAGGGCCCAGAGTATATTTATCCGTCATATGGATGGACAAATCCCACTCTTGATTCATGTGTCTCAACCCATACTTTCCGAACACTCAATGCCACCTTTATAGCCACCCAGTTACGTTGTGGTGTTTGATGTCATCAAAGCATCCTTCTGGTGATGGTGATAAGCATGATCTCATGGTCGAAGGAATTAGGTTACTATGTATCATAAAGCTTATAGCAATTGAACTATTAAAATGACTTGATCTTTATGCTACGCTTATCTATAGGAGTATGTCCATCATACCATTCTCCTAATGATATGATCTTGTTGTTAATAACATCTCAATGTTCATGATAGGGAAACCACAATCATCTATTAACCAACAAGCTAGTATTATGAAGAGGCTTTACTAGGGACTCTTATTTAGTTTACAAATCACACAAGTATTAATGTTTCCTTGTTCATACTGTTATAGCATGAATGTAAACATTTATCATAAACACAAAGATATAATAATAACTACATTTATTATTGCCTCTAGGGCATATCTCCAACACTTGCGACCATGTCAGAGCGGGGAACCGAACAACTGCAAATTGAGCTTGGAGCACACCAAATTTCTGCTCGACATCCTTACTACAAGTTTCTTGTTCCTTGGCAAAGTTGGATTTCTTGCCGATCAGAGGGCATTAGATAGTATTCACAAATGTTGACCATCTTGGATAGATGCCATCTGCTAGGTAGTATCCCTTGTTGTAGTGGTGGCCATTGATCACATAGTCCACCGAAGGAGCATGACCCTCAACAATCTTGGAGAAGACATGCGAGAACTGCAGGACATTGATGTCGTTGTTGGATCCTTCCATACAAAAGAAGGAGTGGAAAATATAGAGATCCTTTGTAACCAGCACCTCAAGTACCACACTTCAAACTCCTTTGTGGCATTTGAACATTCCAATGCATGTAGTCGATACTTCCAAGCATCCTAGGAAATCCTCTGGCTTCATTGATTGATAGGATCTGAGAAGTGTCTTCATCAGTGGGTGATCTTAGATATAATGGTTCAAACACTGCAAACACTACCATGCAGAACCTGTACAAACAATTCATGGACAGGGAGCTCAATATGCGAGCATTATCATAGCCGCCATGCACTTCTAGAGCGAGGAAAATCCAACCATACTGGTGCAATCCTTCTTGCATCTGAAGTAGGTGTAGAAGTCATGGATGTCATACACAATCTTGAGGAAGAGCTTTTGGCCCATCTTGAATCGATGCTGAAACACTGCCTCGTCGTGCAATGGATCATCGGTGAAGTAATGAAACTCGGCACGGAGAGAGGGGGTGGGCGGCGGCTGGTCCTTTTTTTCTGGAGGCTTGTTTGCGGCGTAGCGGAGAGGGGTGCTGTGAGCGGAAAAACAATGGTGAAGAGGGAGATGAGTGAGCAAAGCGCCAGGTAGGTGAATCTATGAGTGGAATGCGGCTTCTATCACTGACAGAGCTATCCCACTCGGATTTTTTGCTTCATATGGCGCGTTGGGTTCAATTTGTGTTCGCTGGATGGATTTTGGCCAACTCCGGATGAAATCAAGTACCTAGGGTCGTGGCTGGGCCGATTTTTGCCGTCCGGATGAAAAAGTGGCTTGGGGAGTCTTGGGGTGTGGGTGGAGATGCTTAAGTCCTAGAATTGCTTAGGAAAAATGATTTGATTCCCCCGGATGATATGACACGCTCGATCCTCCCTGTCGCATCCCAATGGACACAAATACACTACATGAAAAATGTCCTTTTACAAAGGACGATTTTCGTGGTTGAAGGTCTGTTTTTCGTGGTTGAAAATCCTTCTACGATAGATGCCCTTTGTGGTATAAGCCCCGTCACAAATGAATCTATCACCGGTTTTTTCGACCGTGGCGGATCACACCCTTCAGCCACGAAAAGTCGTGCTATCATAGATCTGTTCGCCAGCCCTGTTAAATGTTGACGTCATGCAAACTGCCATGTGGAGAACACCGTTAATGGCCAATTAGTGCTGTTAACTGTCAATGAAACCGTGGTAGAAGCCAGCCCCAGCCAAGGTCTGATAATTATTAACTGGGCCGGCCCATTAAGAGAGGCCAAGAGAAAGTCAGCCCGTTACTATTTCGTTCCGCACTATTTGAATTGGGCCCATTTGTGCTGCCCGTCGTGGCTCATAAACTTTTGGGCCCATTACAGTTTCTACTGAAGGCCCACTGGACTCACTACTATACAGCCTATTGGTGGCATCCGCAATGTTGGCCTGGTACTGTTAATGCATGTGGTCGGCCTAACACTGTTCGTATAGCCTGTAATGGGTTACCCACTGACGCCCATTTATAGGAAGGACAGTTATTGTTATGGCCCATAAAACAGCCTGCATTGGTTCTGGCATGTTACTGTTCTAACCAGGTAGGATTTTCGGCATGCTACTACTCCGATCTGATAATGTTCTGGTATGTTACTGTTTTGGCCTGATATTGTTTTGGCCTGTTAGTGTTTTGGCCTGTTACTATTTTGGCATGTTACTGTTTTGTCCTGATACTGTTTTATCATGTTACTGTTTTGGTCAGGTACTATGTTGCTAATGGCCTGTTATTGTTTTGGCAGGTACATTTTAAGGACTATCGGCCTTTTACTGTATATTGAGCCTGTCTGCTGGTCGGCATATCGTATTCTACAATTATGATGCAATTATTCTTTAAAACAGTCCGTTAATATTTTGGTTCATTAATAGCCGCGCGAGAATCAATATATTACATCAACAGGAAAATACTGAAATTTATTACAGACCAGAATTTCAATAGAAACAAAATGATGCATTACACAGACATCGCCAGTCATGGGTTCGAATAGGGTTTCTCCTAGAGCTTACTGTTGCGTGCAGCAGCACTTCGTTGGGAGACCCCAAGAGGAAGGTATGATGCGGTACAACAACAAGTTTTTCCTTAGTAAGAAACCAAGGTTATCGAACCAGTAGGAGGAAGGAAACGCCTCAAAGGTGTTGCAAGCAACGTGGAAACCTGCACAACACAAACTCAAGCCTTTGCCCCAACTAACAATGAGGTTGTCAATCTCACCGGTTGCTGTAACAAAGGATTGACTGTATGGTGTGGAAGGTGATGATGGTTTGCAACAAGTAAACAGTAATAGTGGAGGGTGTATCAATGGTAAAGATTGGACCGGGGTCCATAGTTCACTAGAGGTGTTCTCCTTAGATAAACAAAAATGGCATGCTGGGTAAACAAATTATAGCAGGGCAATTGACTGGACTGAGCAAGGCATAACAATGCAATACTAGACAAAAATATCCTATGAGATTCGATTGGGCAATGCAATAATATACATAGACCACCATCCAACTATATCTATGACTAGAAGTCCACCTTTGGGTTATTATCCGAACCCCCTCCAGTATTAAGTTGCAAGCAACAGACAACTGCTTTAAGCAAAGTGTGTAAGGTAAAAAATCCACTTGTTCCATGAACAAGAGACCGTTGTTTTCTCCCTAGGGGCAACAACACATCTACAACCGTAGAGATTTCTGTCACTTCCCTTGATTAAGTAGAGGCATGAACCCACTATCGAGCATAAATACCCCCTCTTGGAGTCACTAGCAACTACTTGGCCAAGATAGCTACTAACAACGGAGAGCATGCAAGATCACAAACAACACAAACATGATAGAATCAATAAGACAAAACCATTAATCAATCTGACATAGTAATCTCAATATCCATCGGATCCCCGCAAACACAACATGCATGATTACAAATAGATTAGATCTTAATCATGAACGGAGCTCACAAGATCTAGACACGAAAGCACCAGGAGGATATACAACCATCTAGCCCCATAGTCCAAGGTGGAGCTACTTACGCTTCATACCGGAGGCTGGCATGATGAAGAAGAAGGCCTCCGAGATGATCTCCCCTCCGACAGGGTGCCGGGAAGAGCTTCAGATCCCCCTGATCTAGGGATGATGGTGGCGGCGGCTATTGATCGGGTGCTTAGGGTTTAGGCGTCGGGGGCTTCTTATAGGCGAAGAGGCGAGGCAGGGGCAGCCAGGGGGCCCACACCCTACCCAGGCGCGGGCCCACCCTAGGCCGCGCCTGGGAGGGTGTGGCCACCATGTGGCGCCCCTCCGTCTCTCCTCTGGACTCCGGGTCCTCCTCGGTGAAATATTGACTTTGTCTTTTGTCCCGTCCAATTCCGAGAATATTTCCTTACTAGCTTTTCTAGAACCAAAAACAGCAGAAAATAGGCAACTGGCTCTGTGGCAACTTGTTAATAGGTTAGTACCAGAAAACATATGAAAAGCACCTCAAAGTGTGGACAAAGCAAAGCAAAGTAGATACTAAACAAGCATGGAACATCAAAAATTATAGATACGCTTCCGACGTATCAAGCATCCCCAAGCTTAACTCCTGCTCATCCTTGAGTAGGTAAGTGATAAAAGAATAATTTTTTAGGTGACATGCACCATCAAAACCAAGATCAAACCATTTGCAAGCATTGAAAGCTGGGATCAAAGAACTCTAAACATGTGCATGAAAAATGGAGTTCTAACAATAAGACAAAGTAACTATGCATGCAACATGAAAGGCTACAACCAAAGATCATGAATAACATGCTTTGAAAAACATTTGTTTGTTTCACATACAAAAAACATGGCATAGTGGCATTGAGCTTGTCCCTCATAGAGTAGAAAATAGATGCATAGGACACCTTCAAAGTTCATAAGAGTGACTAGATACAAATAGCACAAGAACAAGCAATATCAACAATATGCATCAATCAATAAGTTTTGGAACACTGCACATAGAACTAAGAATGGCAACTATGCTCTCTTACTGGTGCCTAAAGGTAGAAGGTGGAGACTCAATAACGGTGGAAGAAAGGCCCTTCATAAAGGGAAGCAGGGATTTCAAGTTTCAAAAAGAGCTTCCAAAAATTATGGTACTTGTTAGCTTTCAGCTATCATTGCCCCTATCATAAGCATCTTGAAATGATTAAGGTTAAAGTGAACAAACTATGGAGTATATGCTTGAAGAAGTATAAGTTGGCAATCTCATGTCCCTTGAACACGAAGGCCGCACCTCATGCTACTCAACTTTAGTCACCTATAAGTTCTTGTCATAGTAAGTACATGTGTATCATAGAGAACCGCCAACGGGGTACCCCTTACACATGGTACAGGAGCTATCCCATAACCAAATTGACAAGGAAAGCAGACAATGAGCATCTCGGCGATCTTTTTTTTGCTATTTGCATAGGTTTTTATTGAGGATGCTTCACAGATTGCTCATTATGGTGATGCTGCAAGTTTCCACCATGATTAGGCATGGCTTAGGCTAGCGACTCTGGCGTTTCTCTAACACAAAATACATAACTCCATGGACTTACAATCTCCCTTTTTATTTCACATCGACGACATCCATAGACAAAAGAGCATGATATCAACTGTGTACAAAGTACAAGTGCAATGTTGAAAACGTTCCCCATGAAAACGTGGTTCTGCTAATTCCAACATATAAGTGCAAGCATATATAACATAGATGACACAATGGTTCAAGTTTATTAGGGGCAAGGAATATAAAGTGTGCCATCAAGTTTGTGAGAGCTTTAATCACTAAGTTTTCACATAACAAAATACTTTTTTAATTGGAAGATATCTGAAAACAAGAATATACTTGGAATGGTGTAACACACCATGCATAGGAGTTTATAGTGGACACTTTGGAATAACTTGGTTTGTTGGGAGTTGTAAGCATGAGTAGAGCTTACTCATACAAGTGGAGGCTAGCAAAAGACTGGGAGCAACCAACTAAGAGAGCAATAATGGCCATAATCATGCAGAGCGACAAAACATTACTAATCAAAGCATAGAGTGGTACTGCAAGTCAATGACTAAATGATCATAGAGGCTATGGTGACTTGTTCATAGTCATAACATGGTGTGAGCATGTTTCAAGTCAACCCAAATAAAGAATCAAAGGATAAAAGCATAATACTATGCTTTTGTATGCTAAAACAACGCATGATTCCTTCAAGGAACACTAAGCAACCCCAATTGTTTGGAACAAGTCATGCTACAGCAATAATCACTAAGCATAAGGTCAAAACAACACCTAGCATGACATGCTAAAGTCTAAGTCATAGTCAATGCAAGCTCCTGTTGCACTTCTCAAGCAAGAACTTTCTACTCCTTTCCAACACCAATCGACTTATTTGAAACAACACGGCGATAACGGGGGTCCAAACTACTTTATTTAAGAAAACTAAACAAACTAAGCAAAGCAAACGAAAACTAAGACGCTCCAAGAACAACACAACAATGCATGAAACAATAAAAACGAAGTGTCTAGAAACACCTGAGCTTTTTATTGATGAAGAAGGGGATGCCTTGGGCATCCCCAAGCTTTGACGCTTGTACCTCTTGGATATTTCTTGGGGTGACACCAGCGTGGCATCCCCAAGCATGAGCTTTTGTCCATTCTTCATATCATTACATCATTCTCTCTCTACACCTAAAATTTTTCCTTCATACAAAACTTCACATAATCTTCATTAGCAACATTAGTGTATTCAAAAGATAATAGAACCTTGGGTTTAGCTTTAGAACATAAAAACTTTTCACTAAAAACACAAGCTACTGTAGCAACTCCTTCAAAAATCTCAAGTTCCCAAAAAGAACCCAAAAAGGAATCAATAGGAAGCAAATGCAAATAATGGCAGAAATCTATCAAAACAGACCGACAGGTAGAAACCGATTTGTTAGAAAACCTTATGTTGCTCAAATAAAAAAGTGTTGAACTAAAGAAAGTTAGCTAACATACTAGGGGATTTATTCGTAAATTTTCAGCTCAATCCTACTTACAGAGACTCCTCATGAATTTTTATGGTGGAGGACAGAAATCTGTTTCGGGACAGCAACTCCCCAAATCTTACTTCACTCTCGTTAGAGGTTATTCTTGGCACAAAAAGCAAACAAAAAGGATAAGGAGAGGTCAATACAGAAGTAATAACTTCCAAGACTCAAGAAAACTTTTGGGTTATCTCTCAACAAGTACTTGTCATTAACGCCTTTAAGTTAGACATGAAAGTTTGAGAAGATGCTCACATAAGAAATATGAATTGAAGTAAAAGAGAGCATCAAGAAGCAAATTCAAAACACATTTAAGTCTAACCCACTTCCTATGCATAGGAATCTTGTATGTAAATAAATTCACAAAGAACAAAGTAATAGACATAGGAAGATGAAACAAGAGTAACTTCAAAACTTTTAGCACATAGAGAGGTGTTTCAGTACCATGAAAACTTCTACAACCATATTTTCCTCTCTTATAATAATTTTCAGTAGCCTCATGAATAAACTCAACAATATAGCTATCACATAAAGCATGCTTTTCATGATCTACAAACACATAATTTCTATCAAGCTCAAAAATAGTGGGATTAAAACCTTCACAGGTTTTACCCAAAGTAGATATTTCAAAAGGATCCATAGGAACATAGCATTCATCCTCTGAAAGAACATGTCATAATCCCTAGTGTTTTGTGTGTTAGATAACAATATCAAGGATTATTTAATGTGTGTTGAAGTGTTGCAGCTCCCTCTAAGGATAAAAGGAAAAGGAATCTGCCTTTGGGGGGCGGATAATCTGCCCCCACCAGCGGCGGATAATCCGCCCCACCCTTTTCCTAGATAGGCGCAAGCCCCAGAAGGGGCGGAGTTTCGGCCGGATTTTCTGGCCCCGCCGGATAATTCGCCCCTCAGGGGGGCCGGATAATCCGCCCCTCATGTTCACTGCCAAGGCGCAAGCCCCAGAGAGGGGGAGGAGTTTCGGCCAGACTTTCCGGCCACGCCGGATAATCCTCCCCTGGAGGGGGGCAGATATTCCGCCCCCCAAGGTCTTCATCAAGTTCTGCAGGCGCCAGCCCCAGAGAGGGGGCACATTTTCTCCCGGGAATATCCGCCCTGGGGGCGGAGTTTTCTCAGGGGGAGGATAGTCCGCCCCTAGTGGGGGGCGGATAATCCACCCCCAAACTTGTTCAACAGTCAGATCTGTGCAGAGTGTATTTAAGCCAGCCTTCCCCCTCCTGCCAGATCTCTTGGTTCATTCGAAAAGTCAAGATCTGATCTGCAACCTTCATCCAAGAGAGCTCAACCTAGATCCACCCAAAGGCCCCGTCCCTTGGGGAATCAAAGGAGGAGAACTCGATCTTCATCAACTGCAATCAAGCGCTTCATCTCCTCTCCATTCATTTATAGAATCTCCAATCTAGTATTTCTTGCAAATATCTAGATCCTTGTTTTGTTTATATTGATAAACCTTGTTCTTGTGATAGCTTGTTGTCATCTCGGGAGCCCCCAATTCAGTTGTGGGTGTGTGCCCCGATAGCGTTGTAAAGGCACCGGTTCCCGCCTCGAAGGGTACCAATAGTGGAGAAGGTGTATCAGGCCTTTCATGGCGAGATCCATCGGAGAATAGGGTGAGGCCTATTGTGGCGTGGTGGTCTTAGAACCACCCACCCCTCCAACGCAGATGTACTTCCCTTAACAAGGAAGGAACTGCGGTAAAAAAAATCCATGTGTCTCCACGTGCTCCACTACGGTTTCCTCGCTCCTCTTTTTACGTGCTTAGTAGCTAGGTTTGCATATAGGGAAATTCTCGTAGTTACATATCTAGAGAATTTACTTTGTATCAAGCCTAAAATTGGAAAACTACTAAAAATTGGGTAGCACCTATTCACCCCCCTCTAGGTGCCCATATGATCCATTTCATCCTCCTTTGGTAAGCATGGGGGACAATCAAATAATGTAAGGGGATAAAGAGTTACTCTCATTAGAAGATAGGCATGGGTAGATAATCCATTCTTCCTCCTTTTGTTCATCACTCTCCTCATCTTTTTCATCTAATGAGCTTCCAATTTCAACAATTTCTTCTTCTATAGGCTCCTGCAAGGCATTAGTCTCTTCCATTTGTGGAAAGCACCTATTAAAATATTCAAGAATATAACCATTTTCTTCCTTGTAATTATCAAAGCAGAATTTAAGTATCTCATAAACCTCAAATTCATAAGGCGCATCATCAGTATTTTTAAGCAAACTGGCAAGTTCAAATGCACCCTTGAAAGCAATAAATTCTTCAATTTGTTCCACATCATAAAAATCATAATTTCCTTTAACATAAGAAGATATGGTAACATTATCATTGTACTCACATTGAAAAGGCAGGTGTTTATACCTCCTACATCAACAAGATTTATCAAAGCAATACGAAACATTATAAGTAGAGCACACCTCTCTAGCTATAGTATTCAATTTATCAATTTGTTCCCATAAGTGTTTCCCTTTTTGTGACAAACGGTGTTCCTTATAATAATACATTTCTTCTTCCGTGAACCCACCTTGCCAGTAAGAACTAGTTTCAAATAAACCATTCATTAATAGAACGCATGACAAAGCAAGGCAATAACAGACCAGCAACTAGAGCAGGAACTAATTTGTTTGTGGTTTTTATAAGAGAAAGCAAACCAAACTAAACTAATTGTTTTTGAAGTTTTTGATAAAAAGAGGCAAACGAAACCAAGCAAAAGAAACTAAGCAAACTAAAAACAAAAAAGGGAAAGGTTGAGGAGGACTCCCCTTGTGAAGACGTCCTTAGCCTCCCCGGCAACAGCGCCAGAAAAAGTCTTGTTGCGTGCAGCAGCACTTCGTTGGGAGACCCCAAGAGGAAGGTATGATGCGGTACAACAACAAGTTTTCCCTCAGTAAGAAACCAAGGTTATTGAACCAATAGGAGGAAGGAAACGCCTCAAGCAATGTCGAAACCTGCACAACACAAACTCAAGACTTTGCCCCAACTAACAGTGAGGTTGTCAATCTCACCGATTGTTGTAACAAAGGATTAACTGTATGGTGTGGAAGGTGATGATGGTTTGCAGAAAGTAAACAGTTACAGTGGAGGATGTATCAATGGTAAAGATTGGACCGGGGTCCATAGTTCACTAGAGGTGTTCTCCTTAGATAAACAAACATGGCATGCTGGGTAAACAAATTACAGTAGGGCAATTGACAGGACTGAGCAAGGCATAACAATGCAATACTAGACAAAAAGATCCTATGAGATTCGATTGGGGAATACAACAATATACATAGACCGCCATCCAACTGCATCTATGACTATAAGTCCATCTTTGGGTTATCATCCGAACCCCCTCCAGTATTAAGTTGCAAGCAATAGACAACTGCTTTAAGCAAAGTGTGTAAGGTAAACAATGCACTTGTTCCATGAACAAGAGACCGTTGTTTTATCCCTAGTGGCAATAACAAATCTACAACCATAGAGATTTCTGTCACTTCCCTCGATTAAGTAGAGGCATGAACCCACTATCGAGCATAAATACCCCCTCTTGGAGTCACTAGAAACTACTTGGCCAAGATAGCTACTAACAACGGAGAGCATGCAAGATCACAAAAAACACAGAATTGATAGAATCAATAAGACAAAACCATTAATCAATCTGACATAGTAATCTCAATATCCATTGGATCTGCGCAAACACAACATGCATGATTACAAATTGATTAGATCTTGATCATGAACGGAGCTCACAAGATCTAGACATGAAAGCACAAGGAGGAGATACAACCATCTAGCCCTGTAGTCCAAGGTGGAACTACTTACGCTTCATACCGAAGGCTGGCATGATGAAAAAGAAGGCCTCCGGGATGATCTCCCCTCCGGCAGGGTGCCGGGAAGAGCTTTAGATCCCCCCTGATCTAGGGACGATGGTGGCGGAAGCTACAGACGGTTTCATGGAATATTGATCGGGTGCTTAGGGTTAAGGCATCAGGGGCTTCTTATAGGCGAAGAGGCGAGGCAGGGGGTAGCCAGGGGGCCCACAGCCTGCATAGGCACGGGCCCACCCTAGGCCACGCCTGGGGGTGTGGCCACCTTGTGGCGCCCCTCCGTCTCTCCTTTAGACTCCATGTCCTCCTCGGTGAAATATTGAATTTGTCTTTTGTCCCGTCCAATTCTAAGAATATTTCCTCAGTAGCTTTTCTGGAACAAAAAACAACAGAAAGCAGGCAACTGGCACTGTGGCAACTTGTTAATAGGTTAGTACCAGAAAACATATGAAAAGAACCTCAAAGTGTGGACAAAGCAAAGCAAAGTAGATACTAAACAAGCATGGAACATCAAAAATTATAGATACATTTCCGACGTATCACTTACATCGCCATACAAGTAACGACAGGCTTACCATGACAGCTGCAGAAGAGATTATCAAGTAGACGGTTAGTCCAATCTTGTCGATCTTTCAGTTCCTATATCTGTTCGCGTGTAATCGTGATTATTGCATATGTTTCCTCTGTTTTTTGTTCAATTAAATCAATTATTTTGAGTGCAGCTGTAACACCTCTTTGTGCATGTAAAACTGACACAAAGGGCCGATGCAAGCAATAACGACTGTCATTGCTGCTTTGTGAAATAACCTCAATACTTAACATAGAAGTCATCGCTTCTGCCTCCATAGCTTCATGTGCAGCCTAAAACAAAGAAAACAAGTCAGCACAGCATACCAGCAAACTGGCAGCCAACTTGCAGCCAACTTATATGTAAAATAATTGTAAAGTATCATTGGCCAGAAATAATCAATGATGTGCCCCATACATCTTTTTCCAGAATAACAGGAATAGTCGGCGTACTGGACCGATGCAAGCATGTGCCTGTATCACAGCCGCAATGTGGAACAAACAATACAAATTATTTGCAGGCTGAAACTAAGACATATTAAGTTAGTGCAACAAAGCAGGCGAAGAAACAACTGTTTTGTTGTCAAAGATTTTTTGAAATCAGTATTGTCCTGATATAACAAATCATGAAATCAACATGTGTCTCGTGCAGTCTAACTAAACTACTTTGGCGGTGAGTGTAGTGAACCAAGCAACTACTCTTTTCCTCATAAACAAATCATATCACTGCCTAATGGAAATATAGAAAATATAAAAAATAAGTGACTGGGATCCCTTAAGCTGCTTAGAATTGGTCAAGACAACAATCATTAACCTATAGGGATTTCTATTTTCGTGCCCTTGGTTCTTTAGTTGTACTCAGCTTTCCCCAGCCGCTTAAATTTTCCTCACTTTTCCCCTCGCTATGTTACAAAACCCTCGCAGGCGCTCGGACGGAGGGATGCCGTCAATTCAAAGGCTTGATTGTTACATGCTGACTGATGTGACCGTGTTGGGGCGAGTCGTGCGTTGAGCGTTACATTACGTGGCCTCGACCGTTACATGATGATGGGTGGGTCCGTGTTGGGACAGGTCCTGCATATGTGGTGAAGGGTGGGGCCGTGTTGGAACGGGTCTTGCATACGTGGTGAAGGGTGGGGCCGCAGGGAGACACGTCGGACCGACCATTCTCGCTCACCCAAAGCATTCGCTTCCCCCCACAGCCTGAAACAGCTACCACACTGCCCCTCCGTTGTCTCGCCTTCGTGTCCTCCTACCTTATGTCATCCTTCGGCCCCAAAGTCGCCCCCTCCCCCTAGCCGTGGAGCCCACTCCACCTTCGGCTCCGCTCTGCCATCGCTATATCTACCCCTTTCACGGAATAGTATGCAACGTCGGCTGGTGTACCGGCCATCCGCGTCGAGCATGGAGAAGATTGGGTGGAATCGGAGGGATCTAACGCATCGATTCCATCTGGGTAAGCATTGTTTCCCCTTGTGGATTGATTATTGGCAGTATTTAGGTGCGAATCGCTGGTGCTCAACTAACTTCCTTGCTTTTCTAATAGTATTGATCCAGTGCTGGCATTTCGGCGAGCGGTTAGACTGGATACTAGCATAATTCATGGTTGTGAACAATATCTCTCTGGATTTTACTTCTCAGCGGTGGTTGCAACCTTCATAACTCTAAAAGATTTGATAGATAAAATCTATTATAAATTCCCCTAGAGCAGAGGCGAGTCAATTGATTTGCAATATTTCAACATTAGCGAGAAAAAATTGCTCCCACTAACTAGCGAAGATGATCTAGTAATGCTTTTCTCTTTGAATGCTACCAAACGTTTTGGTCGAATTCGTCTCCATGTGCAACCTAAATTTGAGCACACGGGAAAGAGTGTTAAATCATCATCAGGTAGTTAGGCATCATGTCTCTCTGCTAATAGTGTGTGCCCCGGCGATCGTTGTAGGTTCACAATAGTACCATTTGTTTGCACTGCGAGTGTAAGCCAAACCACTTGTGTGGCCGATGTGGAGAACGAGGCAGATCCTGACGAGGGAGCGCCTCCACTAGATGATGAGGATGAGTTGATGTTTCCTGAATTTGTAGATAGATTCAGTAAACAGCTACTAGAGGATCAATACATGGATGAAATTGTCCATCATGCCAGATTTGATGACATTGATGATGAAGAGAACGAGGAGAACAATGATAGCCTCGTTTTAACCAAGTACGATGGTGAGGACTTTCCAGTAATTAATTGGGACAGGGACGATCCTAAGATTTCAGAAGGCACCATATGTGGGACTATCATAATTCCCTTACTACATATTGCATTTTCACCAATAATGATTATGATGTTATTAAGAGTGAGACAACAAGGTTCACAGTGAAGTGCCCATACAAGAGGTGGATGTGGAGGATGCATGCATCCACTATGCTCAGGAGCAGTTTGGTTCAGTTATTACAACCAGTTGTGTATTTTAGATCATTGTGTAGAGTTTGTTAGCTATACCTGACATTTTAATTATGTTTCAGATAAAAATTAACCAGTTCAAACATTCTTGTCCACCTCAAGGGGGACATCCAAAGAACAAAACAAAACTAGCAAAGACTAGGTGGTTGGCAGATGCAATCATGGATTGGATGAGAGCGAACCCATCACTTGGTGCAACAACGCTCATAAAAGATGTTTCTAAAAAGTTTAATATTACAGTATCCTACATGAGGATGTTCTATGCAAAGGAAATGGCTCTTGAGAGGATCAATGGTCCATGGAATGAAAGTTTTCAGTTGCTTTATAGCTTCAAAGCTGAAGTGGAGATGGCTAGTCCAGGTAGTGTTGTACAGATAGACAGGCATAAAGTTCAGTACAAAATAAGAGGGAATACAATGGAGAAGGAGTGCTTTAGAAGGACTTTTGTTTGTTTCAAAGCTTGTTGGCAAGGGTTTCTGGATGGTTGCAGGCATTATTTGGCCATGGATGCAACATCTCTTCATGGAAGATTTAAATGACAACTATGTAGAGGGGTCCCAACCTGATAAGGTAGAGATCTCTATGTTTACAATGCTAGTCCCTGGATCGAATAGCTAGCATCCACAGTTTAAGATGTAATATCAAGAAACAAAGGTCATATTACAACTTTATAACCAGGAATAAAATAATTCATTACATCTTACATAGCTCATATGGCTATCTCATTACAATGCAACAGACATATCTATATAGCATGGAGTCCTTCATCTTCAAAGTACCACATGCAATCATGTTGGTTGTAGACTTGTAATCCTATTCAACACACTTCACTAACATCAAACAAACCCGCAACATAATAAGTTACAGCCATAAGGGTCAATACATTTGAATTGTATTGGCAAGTGATACTATGGTAGAATAGTGGCATCTATCATCTATATGCATTTGGCTAAGTGGAGCTTAGGATTTCTTTGCTCAAAATAAGGTTTTCCTTATTAGTTGAAAACTATAAGTTTTTCTTTGTCAAAATCACCCAAGGCATCTACCAATAGAAATTGGTGATCCTTTAACCCTTGTTTAACCACAAGCTTTTAACTTAGAAATTGGGATGAGGAGATCCTTGATAGCTTCCATGTGTTGATGCTCGAATTCTCCATTGCCGGGGACACGGCTAAGTACTTATATTTTACTATCTCGAGAGGTGGTGCACTTTCCCCACAAGACTCAACATGCATCGAGACAAGATCTTTTAGAAGCCTTCCCTTAGACTAAATGGACGCATTCCAAACCTATCACCCCTACAACCTACTGTCCATCTGGCTAAGTTATTGCAACCTATATGATCCAGGCAGAGCCCATAATGCCATGTGGCTACACTTGAAGCTTCTCAACATTTGACATCTCAAATATCTTTGTTCCTAGGTGGCTTTCCACAAGTGAGATACTCTAGGGTAGGCCATGAATATGGGGACCTAGGTAACCACTCAACACAAACCATTCTTTCCATTCCACCCATGTGATTCATTCACATAGTTGTTTTATTAAACAAAAACTCAAGTCATAGACTTTGCATAATATCATAGCATGAATAATCCACCCTTGTTTTCTACTAGCTAAGCTAAGTATGTTAACATGGAAAGTTCCTAACTTAGGATAATTCTACTAAGACAACATATAGGGTTTCCCATGGCATAGCTTATACTTAGAAAATTTCCATGCAAGTCCTACTCAAAATATCACTAATGCATAGTGAAAATAATAGGACAAAATGTATGTGAAAGGGCAAATAGCACTTATCTAGTGTTTTGGTTAACTATGACATCGGAGCTAGAGAATGGACTAATGTTTCTATTAGCTTCTCTACAGGTGAGAATCCGCAGGTTGTTGGTGATAGGTGATGGGTGAACCCCCATTCGTTTCTTTATGGAGAGCCGGTGGCGTTGTTTATTATTTTCTCTTATTTACTCTTGAGTCAAATAGGAAACACCACACTATTAAGAGGGGTGATCTCGATGTGCTCTTTGGGGATGTTCTACACTGTATATGCCTCTCATCATCCACCCAGACACACCTGTTCGAAGAAAGAGAGAAAACAACCTTGAAAAATGAGTCAAAAGAGTTTACTGCGAAATCGGCAAAAGCGCCTACGGCGCCGGTGCTGTCGCCGGAATTTCCGGTCGCCGCCGTAAATTCTCGGTGTACGCCGATATGACTTACTACATAGACTTTCGGTTGTTCGCTGATAATTTCGGTCGCCGCCGAAAATTCCGGCATGGCGTCCGGTCGACCGGAGCTGTCGCCGGAAATTCCGGCGAGCAACTCGGTCCGACCGGACTTATTGCCAGTTCTATCACAGGAACCCCCAAATGGCTCTTTTTCCACTCACACTATATATACCCCTTTCTTCTCCACTGAGAGGTTGGGCACTTGAGCTAACATTTCATTTCTTGAAGAGCTCTCTCTCCCCCATTGTTGAAACACAAAAGCTTGAGGATCTCCCATTCTACGCAACCAAATCCAAATCCCTTTGGTAGAAAGGAAGAGAAGGTCCCTATCTATGTTTCCACCAAGCCAAAGTTCATTATCCTTGAGTTCATCGAGTTAGCTTGTTACTCTTGGGTTTGTGGGAAACCCTAGGCAGCTAGGGTCGCCCGGAGGCATTCGGATTGTGATTTGCTCCGTGGAAAGTTTGTGAGGGTTTGGAGACTACCTTAATGTCTACCACGAGTAAGTGAGCTATTCCTTCGTGGGATAGGCTCGGAGAAGAAGGTGAGACTTTGTGGCGCGTGAGGAATCCTTCGTGGAACTTCACACCTCTCAAACGTGACGTAGCCCCCTTCCCAAAGGTGGTGAACACGGGAATACATCTTCGTCTCCGCGTGCTTCAGTTATTTCTTAACCGATCTCTTACTTGTGTTGTTTACCTTGTGATAGCCTTCGATCTTGAAGTTTCTTGTTCATAATCTAGGTTGCCTCACCTAGTTTGCATTTAGGCTCACTTATATTCCGCAAAGCCTAAAACTTGCAAAATATTATAAAGAATTTTGTAGAAACCTATTCACCCCCCTCTAGGTTAACCATCTTACACTTTCAATTGGTATCAGAGCAAAGGGCTCTTTTAAGGGCTTTACTGCCTAAGAGAAAAGATGGTTTTCTCCGATGATGAGGAGGAAAAGACTTATTCGGTCAAGGAGCTTTGCAAAATCTTAGCTAAGGGTGCCCTTGAAAAGGCCAAGGCGGATTCCGATCTCCTTGTTCGAATGAGTACCTAGAAGGACAACTTAAGGCCATTAGAGATGGGAATTTTCTTGGTAATCCATTGGTAGTACCTCAAGGGAGACCAATGTACACCGAAAAGGATAAGGATGCCGAGTCCGCTCATGAGGGCGTCTCATCAAAAACTTCCATGCCCCCTAATCAATTCCCTTATGTTTATCCTAACCAAAATAACATCATGCCTCATATTAATGGTTCTGGTCCTGCACCTCATTATGATGGAACTCATTTCTCTCATTGGAAAGTTTCTATGGAATCTCATCTTCGCAGCTGCAGCGTTGATCTTTGGGAGATTGTATGCACCGGTTTCCACCCTCATGATCCCAACAACCTGACCCCAGGAGAGTACTACGACCATCAACTAAACACAACGGCTTATGACAAGATAAGGAGTGCCATTCACCGCACTCTTCATGATCAAGTCAGCGACATCCCCACCACAAAGGATCTTTGGGATAGGATTGTCATTCTCCAAGAGGGAACCTCTCTTATCCAAAAATCCAAGTATGAAGCCGCCAAGTCAGAGATGAACATGTTCATGAACCATGATGGTGAGACTATCGCTGAAGCATACAAGAGACTTGTTGCCCTCCGCGTGAAGATTGGTGGCCTAGGGTGTGAGAAGTATGATGATGGATTCAATTTGAATGATGAACTTATAAAGTCCAAGATTGTCTCCATGATCGCGGTCACCGACAAGAAGATTGACTTGAACTTGTAACTCCTTGATAGAGCTAATCAATTCACTCTTGATGATCTAGTATCTTATCTAGTTGCCATGGATAACTTGGCGGATGAAGGGAAAAAGATCAAGGAGATCAACCGTGCTATTGGGTCTTCCCACTCTCTAGCATTAAAGGCCAAGCACGTGCAAGAAGATGTTGCTAGTGATAAAGAAAGCAATGTTGATGGAGTTGATGATATGCTCTCTCAACTTGCTCTCTTCACCAAGAACATGAAGTTCCGAAGAAGGAGAAGTTCAATGGGATCAAGTGAGAAGAAGAGGACGTGCTACAATTGTGATGAGTCGACCCATTTTGCCAACAAGTGTCCATATGAGAAGAGGCTTGACAAGCCTAAGTATGAAGAAGGTGCCAAACCAATATTGAAGCACAACCCCATCAATGAAAGATACAAGAGGAACAATAGGCGTGATGGCAAGGGCTTCCTAGGTAAAGAATACATATCCGACAAGTAGGAAGAGGATGAAGAGAAGGTGGTTGGAGTAGCCGGTTTTGCCTTTGCCAAACCCGGGTCTCTCTTCACCTATGACTACACCGACGACTCTCCTACTCCCAAGGTCACCGCCACTTGCCTCATGGCAAGGAGCTACAAGGACAAGTCCGACATGGAGTGTGGGGATAAGGAGAAAGTGGTGGGTGTGACCGGTTTGGCATATGTCGAACCCAGTTCACCTCTCACCTACGACTACTCCAAGGACTACATCGAGAGTTCTCCTATTCCCAAGATCACCGGTTCTTGTCTTATGGCAAGAAGATCCAAGGTAATTGTCTCTCCTCCATCCCTATCTAGTGTCCTCCATCCCTAACAAGAGAACCATGATCAACTTCGGGTGTCCTATGAGAAGGCTCTTGGTACATTGAAGGATCCAATTATTGTTGAAAATGATTCTTGTACCTCTAACTATACCTTTGATCAAGCTCACCTCATTGAGGAAAATAAGAAGTTGAAAGAGCAACTTGAGAAAGAGCGCCGTGAACCTACCTCCAAGGGAAAGATCCTAGATGAGATTTTATCCCGTCAAAAGACGAGAATTTCCAAGGAAGGTGTCAGTTTTGATCCAAAGAACAACACGAGCAATGCCATTCCACCAAAGAAGATAACCTTTGTAAAAGAAGGTGACAAGGTGGTTGACCAAGTCAAAAGGAATGTGGTGAATGGGGGAGCCATGAGGGGCAATCCCAATCACAAGTATGCGGGAAAGTCTAACCCTTCCTATGTGCTATGTAAGGGCACTCAAGGAGATGTATATGCCAAATATGTTGGCCCTCTAAATGGTTATGCTTATAGGTGGTACTCAATTTGGGTACCTAAGGATCTTGTTGCTAATGCTAGGGGACCCATTACTCAATGGGTTCCTAAATCAAAGAATTGATTTTGTAGGGTTATGCTTCCGGTGGATCAAAATGGGTGTTTGATAGTGGATGCACCAATCACATGACCGGAGGTAGGAGTGGGCTTGACCAATTCATTCAAGATGTCAACTCAACATCAAGCATCACTTTTGGAGATAACTCTAAAGGAAAGGTACTAGGTTATGGTAAGTTGGTAATCTCCAAGGTTTTGACTCTAGAGACCGTCTTACATGTTGAAAACCTTGGTTACAACTTGCTTTCTATTCAACATCTCGCAGATGCCGGTTATGACTCCTATTTCTCTAGAACTTTTATGAAGGTCTTTAGGGGTGATGATCTCAGCTTGGTTCTCATTGGACACGTGAAAGACGACCTTTATGTGGTCGACCTCTCGAAAGAGAGCCAATCTCTTCCTACATGTCTAATGGCCAAGGCTGACAAGGGATGGCTCTGGCATCGTCGCCTAGGCTATGTCAACATGAGAAATCTCAATCTACTCCTAAAGGGTGAGCATATTATTGGACTAACTGGTATCTCCTTTGAGAAAGATCGTGTGTGTAGTGATTGCATTTCAAGAAAGAAAATTGGGAAGCATCATCCTTCCGTTACCAAGGTGGCCACGTTAAGACCCTTGGAGCTGCTCCATTTGGATCTCTTCGGGCCATCAACATATGACTCCCTTGGTGGAAGAAGATATGGTCTTGTCATTGTTGATGATTACTCAAGGTATACTTGGGTCTTTCTTCTCAAGACGAAGGATGATACCTTCAAGGAATTCATGATCTTTGCCAAGCAAGCTCAACACACTCATGGAGTGGAGATCAAGACCATTAGAACCGACAACGGCACCGAGTTCAAGAACTACACCATGCAAGGATTTGTTGAAGATGAGGGGATCAAGCATGAATTCTCAGCTCCTTATACCCCTCAACAAAATGGTGTTGTTGAAAGGAAGAACCGGACAATCATTGAGATGGCAAGAACAATGTTGAGTGAATTCAAGTCCCCTCACAATTTTTGGGGAGAATCTATTTCTACCGCGGTCCACTACATGAACCGGCTCTTCCTCCGAGCTCCCTTTGACATGACTCCATACGAGATTCTCACAAGTAAGAAGTCCAATATCAACTACTTCCATGTCTTTGGATGCAAGTGCCTTGTCAAGAACAAAAAGGAAAAGCTCGGTAAATTCGAATCTAGAACTATAGAGGGTATATTTGTTGGTTATGCGGAAAACTCTCATGCCTGTAGATAGTACAACAATACCAATGGTTGTGTTGAAGTATCTTGTGACGTGGAGTTTTTGGAGAATAATGTCCCCCATGAGGGGCAAGTTTCTTCTCGTGATGTATGTGATGGTGATTCTTCTCAAGTCATCAAGTTGATGGGTATTGGGCACATCTTGCCCACCGAGTCTCACATTCATGTTCAACAAGATGATGGGGGAGAATCAAGCTCAACTCAAGAAGAGCCAAGCTCTACCCAAGTTGAGCCATCAAATGCATCACAAGATCAACATCTCACTCAAGATACCATGCAAACCGGAGAACAAGAATCAAGCCCTCAAACCCTTGAGCAAGACCAAGTAGAAGATCAACCTCCCTCTCAAGGACAAGATCAAGATGGTGTCAATGATCAAGGCCCCTCAAAAGATGAATTTTTTGATCACAAAGGCACAATTCTAAAGATTAAGGCGGCCTCCATTGCAAGTGTACTTCAAGTCAACAATATCCTTGGAAGCATATCAAGAGGGATCGAGACTCGTGCCAGGAAGAAGAACCTCACAACCTTTTGTGGGAATCATGCCTTTGTGTCCAACTTTGAGCCCCTTAAGGTTCATGAGGCTTTGGAGGATCCGGATTGGGTCATTTCCATGCAAGAAGAACTCGAGTGTTTCACCCGCAATGAAGTTTGGTATCTAGTGGAGAGGCCTAAAGATCATTGCATCAATGTCATTGGGACCAAGTGGGTGTTCAAGAACAAGAAAGATGAGAACAGGGTCGTCACAAGAAACAAAGCAAGGTTAGTGGCGCAAGGGTATGCCCAAATAGAAGGTATTGACTATGAGGACACCTTTGCACCCGTTGCTCGTCTTGAAGCTATTCGTCTCTTTCTTGCTTATGCATCTTTCCATAACTTCAAGCTTTATCAAATGGATGTGAAAAGTGCATTTCTTAATGGTCCCTTGAAAGAGGTTGCATTTGTAGCTCAACCCCCGGGTTTCGAAAACACACGCTATCCCAACCATGTGTATCTACTCCATAAGGCTCTCTACGGACTAAAGCAAGCTCCTCGTGCTTGGTATGAGCACCTTAGGGATTTTCTACTCATGGATGGGTTTAGCGTGGGTAAGGTAGATTCCACCCTTTTCACCAAACGGGTTAAAGGGGGTGGCTTATTTATTGTTCAAATCTATGTAGATGATATTATCTTTGGTGGAACTAATGAATCTCATAACAAAGCTTTTGCCGAGTTGATGACTATGAAATTTAGGATGTCCATGATGGGGGAGTTGAAGTTCTTTCTAGGATTAATCATAAAGCAACTTCCTCATGGCACTTTCATCTCTCAAGAGAAGTACATTAAGGATATGCTCAATAAGTTCGAGATGGCCAAGGCTAATCCCATGAAGACACCCATGCAACTAAATGGACAACTTGGCCTTGGAGTAGGTGAGAAGGACGTGGATCAAAAGGTATATCGTTATATGATTGGCTCCTTGCTCTACCTTTGTGCTTCTAGGCCGGATATCATGTTAAGTGTTGGAATGTGTGCTCGTTTTCAATCCGCTCCCAAGGGGTGCCACTTGATGGCGGTCAAACGGATTTTTAGGTACCTTGTTCTCACTCCTACTCTCGGGCTTTGGTATCCAAAGGGGTCAACCTTTGAGCTTGTTGGCTATTCGGATGCCGATTGGGCAAGCGATAAGGTTGACCGGAAATCAACCTCCGAGGTTTTCCAATTTATTGGCCGGTCGTTCGTGAGTTGGTCTTCCAAGAAACAAAACTCCACAGCCCTATCCACCGCCGAAGCCGAATACATATCCGCGACATCTTGTTGTGCTCAATTGTTATGGATGAGGCAAACCTTGAAAGACTATGGTGTGTCTCTTCGTACGGTGCCTCTTCTATGTGACAATGAAAGCGCAATAAAGATCGCCAACAACCCCGTCCAACATTGCCGCACCAAACATATTGACATTCGCCACCACTTCCTACGTGACCATGTTGCAAATGGTGATATAAATCTCACTCATGTGGGTACGATTTTCCAATTGGATGATATCTTCACGAAGCCTTTGGATGAAGCCCGGTTTGTCATGTTGAGGCGAGAACTCGGTATCCTAGATCCCCAAAACTTGGATTGATTTGTTTCTTGCACTATATTCTTGCTCTTAATATGCTATGTAGCCTAGTTGCGCAGCACATGTAGGGATGGTCATCTCACCATGTCTTGGTTTGATGCTTACCTATGTGTGCAACATAAATTGATCTCGTGTCATGTATGGGTCCAAGCATCTATCTTTGAGGCGCCATGACATGTGTGCTTAAACATAGGGGAGAAATCCTCCGCCAAATGGTCGGTTTTGTGTATTGGGTGCATTGTTGCTTCAAGCTAAATCCTTTGTCCATGGTTGCTCTTCGTTTTTGTTTCTTCATGACCTTGCCATATGGACAGTGCTCTTTCTGGTCTTCATTTGAATCTTGTGTATATGCTCATACGATTTCTCACAATGTTTCATCTCCAAAACAACAAACAAAAATTTTCGCTGTCTTCAGAAATTTCTCGGCAAAAATTCCGGTTCGCCGGCCTATTGACCGAAAATTCCAGCGACCGCCGAAAATTCCGGGAGCAGACCGAAAACGCTTACAGTACGTGTTTTCGGTTCTCTGCCGAAAATTTCGGTCGCCACCGGAATTTCCGGTCAGCAGGTCAGTTCGCCGATGTTCTCGCCGTAAATTTCGGCGTGGGCACCGGTCCGACCGGACTTATTGCCGAATTTCTTTTGAGGGGGGTATTTATAGCCCGCGTGTGGGGCAGTTCCATCCTCTTCCTTTCTTTCTTCCCCACTCCCTCCCCTCCTCCATGGACGCCACCCCAAGCTTCCCCACCCCCCATAGGCCCTTCCCTCCACCCAACTCCCTCCCCACTCCACCAAGTTGTAGCTCGGGCCTCTACAAGTCTTTTCACCGAAGGTTTTTCTCTCACCTTGCCCGCATTGGGAGATCGGGGAGTGCTTCCCCACTTTCTCGTGTGGTGCTTTCTTCGTGCCCATCCTTGGCAAGGGAAGGGACATGGCTTCTTCTTCGGCATCCGAGGGTATTTTTTCTATTTCCTCTCTTCATTTCCTTTCTTATTGGTGGTGAAACCCTAGCCTTCATGGTCACTTGTGCTCCCTTAGTTCTCTCTATTGTCCTAGTAGAGTAACTAGGCTAGCATCACCTTTGTTTCACCCACTATTCTCCCTCATGATGTTTTTTGTGCAAGTACTAAGTCATGGATAGTATCACCGTCGATTGCCCTAGTTTTTCGGTCCCAGGCCCGGTCGAGCCGAAACAGCCACCGAAATTTCCGGTCACCGTTCCGGTCGACCGACATGCTCGCCGGACTTTCTGTTTGAGCTTTCGGTTCGCCGGAACCGCCGCCGATCATTCCAGCGACATGGTCGGTTCCGCCAGACCTGGCGCCGAAATTTTCTTTCACCTGTTTTTCTATCCATGCGCTTTCCCAACATTCATTCTGTGCTCTTGTGAGCTCTTCTATGGCATATACACTCATTTGTTCTTCTTTGCCGTGCGTTCTTGTGTGCTTCTTGTGCAGAGTCTGACCAGAGCGACTTTGAGGCCGACACCGGCAAAAAGAGAAAGCTTACTATTCAGCCTCCTCCTAGCCTCACTCAGCGTCAACTCGACAAAGCTGCTCTCATAGGGGGTTCTGAATCTGCAAGTGGCCAGAAGAAGAAAGCCTCTGCTGGAAGATCCGCTATGAAGGGCAAGTCCAATCTTGGTCCTACTGAAGAAGAAGTTCCTCCCAACTACAATACTACTTCGGATATTAATGTGAATCAGTGGCGAGACTTGAGGAGACAGAATCCGTACCGTTTTCCCAACCACACTTATCAAGGGTCTGACAAGATGTTCTGGACTGACACTCAGAAGTGCTTTTGGGATGACCTTTACAATGAGCCAACTTGTATGAAGCGGGGTTTCTTTGTTCCTCCCAAGTATCTCAATAGGGACCATTATGCTCACTACCTCTCCTCCAATTTCGAGCATGTGGATGTGGCCCTGAAGCAGATGGATGTCTTTGCTATTGCTACTATCAAGGTCAAGCTCATGCCAGATATCATTCGCCAGTTCTTCTGCACTGCTTACTTTCACACTGATGAGGCTCGCACTATCACTTGGATGACCGGCACCAAGCCGTACTCGGCTTCTTTTGATGCTTTCTGTCATGCCCTGGGTTACCCTCCTGACCGTGTTTCTGGCTTCTGAATTCACTCTGAGAAGGCTTTCAGTGACAACCAACTTCTTTTCTGCTATCCTAGTGACCCCATCCATCAACCTCCCAGCTTATCAGGCATGTACTACTACTATATGGTGCTTGCTCGGTTCTTTCGCTACAATCTGGTGAGCAAGGCTGGTGATGCTGTTGATGTCCGCGGTCACCACAAGAATCTGTTGTACTACTGTGAGCCTCGTCGCCTCCGGAAGATCAATGTGTGTGATTTCATCTACTGTGAGATTCAGCGGTCCATTGAGAAGCGCATGACTCCCAATTTCTGTCAGTATGTTCAACGTCTGATTGAGGCCACCGTTCCTGCACCTGCTATCCCCAAAGGTCCGCGTGAAGATATGGAGGATTTCACCTTACCTCATCAGGCTCTCATGTGGATATCCCTCAAATGATGCCATCTGAACGCCGGACCAAGCATGCTCATGATCCTCTGTCTGCTAGTGGCTCGCGCTTTCGTAGGGACCTTCCCCATGCTCTTCCTCGCAAGAAAGGTTTTGCCCGATTCTTCAACAGCTTATGGGATATGTGTCACTCCTCCTATGATGTTGCCCACCGCAGTTTGGAGCTCAATCAGGAAAACAGGAGGCAGCACAATGCCTTCTTGGCAGAGCGTGGTCGACCAGTGCCAGATTTGGGCAATGCTCTTGCTCCTGCCCCTTATGTCAACTTTGAGAAGCCCCCGCTGGATGAGGACATGTTTAGGGGTTTTGATCCATCTATGTTCCCCGGGTTTGCCACTTCCAGTTCCTCTCAGCGTCGTGCTACATCTACAGGGGATGACAATGATGATGAGGGCGAGGAGGAAGAGGAGGGTGACGATGAAGAAGAAGAAGAGGAGGAAGAAGCCTATGATGATGACGATGAGGACAACTTCGGTGGCTAGATCGGTCTCTCTGCTCTTTTCTTCCTTTTTGGTCTCGATGCCAAAGGGGGAGAAAGAGTAGAGTCGCTTCTTTCATGATTTGCCTCTTGCACAAGCCCTACTTTGCTCGTTTGTCTCTCATGCGTTTGTGCTTTTATTTGCTCTATCGAACCATTTGTGTGTGTGTTTGGACAACTTTGCAGTTCTCTTATTGTACTTGGATTTCCTATCACTATGTGCTTGCTATTATGTGCTAGATCTAATCGTATCATAATATCATATTTAGACTCTAGCTCGGTTTGTCATCGTTAACCAAAAAGGGGGAGATTGAAAGGGAAAATAGCCCCTATCTAGTGTTTTGGTTAACTATGACATCGGATCTAGAGAATAGACTAATGTTTCTATTAGCTTCTCTACAGGTGAGAATCCGCAGGTTGTTGGTGATAGGTGATGGGTGACCCCCCATTCGTTTCTTTATGGAGAGCCGGTGGCGTTGTTTATTATTTTCTCTTATTTAATCTTGAGTCAAATAGGAAACACCGCACTATTAAGAGGGGTGATCTCGATGTGCTCTTTGGGGATGTTCTACACTATATTTGCTTCTCATCATCCACCCACACACACCCGTTCGAAGAAAGAGAGAAAACAGCCTTGAAAAATGAGTCAAAAGAGGTTACTGTGAAATCGGCAAAAGCGTCGGCGGCGCCGGTACTGTCGCCGGAATTTCTGGTCGCCGCCGGAAATTCTCGGTGTACTCCGATATGGCTTACTGCATAGCCTTTCATTTGTTGGCCGATAATTTCGGTCGCGGCCAAAAATTCCGGCGTGGGGTCCGGTCGACCGGAGCTGTCGCTGGAAATTCCGGCGAGCAACTTGGTCCGACCGGACTTATTGCCGGTTCTGTCGCAGGAACACCCAAACGGCTCTTTTCCACTCACACTATATATACCCCTTTCTTATCCACTGAGAGGTTGGGCACTTGAGCTAACATTTCATTTCTTGAAGAGCTCCCTCTCCCCCATTGTTGAAACACAAAAGCTTGAGGATCTCCCATTCTACGCAACCAAATCCAAATCCCTTTGGTAGAAAGGAAGAGGAGGTCCCTATCTATGTTTCCACCAAGCCAAAGTTCATTATCCTTGAGTTCATCGAGTTAGCTTGTTACTCTTGGGTTTGTGGGAAACCCTAGGCAGCTAGGGTCGCCCGGAGGCATTCGGATTGTGATTTGCTCCGTGGAAAGTTTGTGAGGGTTTGGAGACTACCTTAAAGTCTACCATGAGTAAGTGAGCTATTCCTTCGTGGGATAGGATCGGAGAAGAAGGTGAGACTTTGTGGCGCGTGAGGAATCCTTTGTGGAACTTCACACCACTCAAACGTGATGTAGCCCCCTTCCCAAAGGTGGTGAACACGGGAATACATCTTCGTCTCCGCGTGCTTCGGTTATTTCTTAACCGATCTCTTACTTGTGTTGTTTACCTTGTGATAGCCTTCGAGCTTGAAGTTTCTTGTTCATCATCTAGGTTGCCTCACCTAGTTTGCATTTAGGCTCACTTATATTCCTTAAAGCCTAAAACTTGCAAAAGATTATAAAGAATTTTGTAGAAACCTATTCACCCCCTCTAGGTTAACCATCTTACACTTTCAGTATGAAGCACCACTTGCCTTTTTGGTAGAGAAACTAGATTCACTCCTTGATCTTGAAATTGTCACACTCTTCAAAGTTCACTACAATTCAATCAAGGCACAAATTCAATCTAGCATTCAAACAATTTCACCACATAAAATAATGAAAACAAAACAATGCATGTAAGCATGCAAAAGATTTTTTAATTTGGAAAGGTGGTTTCTAATAAGATATAAACATTTTAAAACACCTATTGGTCATTTATAAAAGTGGAAAAACCATTTAAAAACAAGTTAGTGAAAATGGACCATTTAAATCATTTTTGTTTTGCTAGAAATGATTTTCATCAAAGGAATAATTTCTAGTGTTAGCAAAAATGTTTTTAAACACAAATATTAATGTTTATGGTCAAAGTGTTTTAAAACAAATCCATTTACAAAAGGTTTCACCCAAAATCATTTTTAAATCAAAGCAACATTTTATTTTACTAGAAATGCCTTTAATCAAAGTAATCATTTTCTAGGGTTAATAAAATACACTTTTAAATCCAAATCTTAGTGTTTAGGGTTAGAGAGTTTAAATTAAACCATTTGCAAAAGATTTTACTCAAAAAGCATTTTTAAAACATAATCAACAATTTTTGTTTTACTAGAAATGCTTTTATTCAAGGAATAATTCCTTAGTGTCACAAAATATACTTTCAAATCCAAAAGTTGGTTTTTATGGCCAGTAGGTTCAAAACAAACCATTTGCAAAAGATTTTACTCAAAAAATCATTTCTAGAATAATTTTTATACTCAAAATAGGCCTAGAAATGTTACAGAAGCAAAGTACTAAACTAAGTGCATGGTTGCAAATTTCATATTTTTGTGAATCCATTGATATAAAATTTGTAAAATTTGGCCAAGCAGAACAGAAGTTATGAATTTTGCAAAATCTAACATCTAATAGAAATGTTTATGTTTTTAAAACAAAATACAGGCCACGTGGTGTGTTCCTATTGGCCGGTACCGGTTCGCACGGATCGATCATCATGGTCCGTCTGATCTACATAACCATGCACGCCTCTGACCAAGTCATACCCTTTCGATTAGTCATCTATTCCTCACTGCTGGATCTGGATCTAACGGGCTACAGTGCAATGACCATGTTCGGGCGGCGCTCGTTCGATGGTGAGCGGCAGCGTGCTCGGGCGGTGACGTTGCCGGTGAAAACAGGAAGCAAGGGAGGAAGGGAAGATGCTCACCATGTTCGCAATGACGTGGGGATGCTCGTCGTTGTCGTCACAGGTCGAGGGGCGCACAGGTTCAATGCTGATTCCGCACCGGAGTTTCCAACTAGCTCGGGCACGTACGGTCATCGATGGGGGCGAGTTCCTGTGGTGTAAGAGGGCAGGGAAAGTAGTCAGGAAGGTGCGCACGCTTGCAGGGGTGGTGATGGTATCTACCAGAGAGCAAGGGGCGCGCTGATTCATCGGCTACTGCTCGCCGGAGTTGAGGCAGACGCCGTCAACACTCAGTCGTTGACGAAGGTGAGTCTGTGGGGCGCGCACGGATGAACAGAGACTACTGACAGGTGCAGGAGACACTGGCGAGCAAGCTCGTATGTTCCAGGGGCAGTGGGGGTGGCTGGGTTGGTCGGAATTATCGCCGGAGAGTCGTCAGAATAGTAGGGTTGTAGCGATAAATTTGAGCATCCCTGGGGCGGAGAGGGTGCGGTGAGTGAGGGGAAGTGAGGAGGAGAGGTGGGCGATTTAACGGGTGTAGTCAAAGCGAGGGATTACTGGCGCATTCACGCGAATTTATGTGAATTGAATCAGGCAGAAACTGCCGGGGAGGGGTTGGGGGCGAGGTTAGCGCGGGGTTGATGATGATGAGGTGGCGGTGGTGGGTCCTGAGCGTCAGTGAGTGGGTGGGTAGGCGAGTGAGTGAGAAAAGGGGGCTCTCGGGGAAGAGAGAGGTGCCGGGTGGGCTGGCTGTTGGGCTTGTTGGGCCTGGTAGCTAGGCAGGTTAGTTTGGGCTGGTCCTTTTCAATTTTTTTCTTTCTAAATCTTTTTCTTTTCTGTTTTTCTGTTTTCAAATTCAAACCCTCATTTGAATTCAGATTTATTTTTTCAAACTTTCAGTATTTTTTAATACTGTTTATTAGTGTATTTTAAAGTCCATTTTTGAATATTTTTCTTATATTCTCTTATGGTTTATTATTTATTTAAATTAGACAAAATGTCTTTATTTAAATAAGGTTTAAATATGTTTTCAAACTTCTATTTGAATTCCAATTTCACCAAACCTTTTTCAATAGGTTTTAAATCATTTAGGAGTTGATTAGTTGGCCTACTTTGAAAAATATTCAAATATTTTCTCATGACTTATTATTTATTTTAATTAGGCCTTTTGTCTTTATTTCAATGAATTTAAATATGGTTCCAAACCATATAATTCTATTTAATTAATCCTTAATTCTTTTTAATTTAATTAGATAAGTTTTAATCTATCTTAGCAATTTCAATTACTTTTCCCATGATTTAATTATTCCTTTATATCAGGGATTTTTGTCTTCATTCAAATAGAATTGAATTTGGCTAATGCCATATTATTTTATTTGAATATTATTTATCCCTTTATTTTATTTGGATTATCTTTATTCCATTTGCTTATGGGTTTAATTTAAGTTTTTAAATTGACTTCCAAATGATTTTCTTGGGACTTATTATTTAGTTTAGGCAATTTGTCTTTATTTAAATAAAATTGGATATTGTTTAATCCTTATGATTTTATTTAAATAATCTTTTACTCCTTTTTATTATTCAATAATCTTTCATTTCATTTGTTTATGGATTTGGCCAAGATTTAATTTGTCTTTTAAATATTCCTTATTCTTTCTTTCTTTCTTTGCCTTATAAAATCCATATCTTTTTATTTATAGATCCAAAATTGATGATTCCAATTTGATAATTTTATTTAATATTTGTTTATCTTTTTAAATCCCTTTAGGATTAATTTGCTCACAATTTGGTATGGATTTTTAGCTAGGAGCTTTATTTGCTTTGAAATTTATTTTCTTTATCTTATTAAATTCATAAGTTTTTATCCATGGCTCCAAATTAAATGAAACCAATTTCCATGGTTTTATAATATTTTTGTTTATCATTTTGATCATTTATAAATGTTTGTTGCTGAATTTTTATATGTAACACATCATAGTCTTAGGGAGATCTTGGAAATGATTTTCTTCCATTAGGGTTTTAGGGTTTTGGTTTATTTTTCCAAATGTTTAAATTTCAAGATACATTCATTGATGAATGCATTTCACTTGATTGAAATTTTGTTGTATTCCCTTTTTATTCAAATTTTGTTCCAGAAGAGTTTTTTGATGTTTCCATTTAGAAGCAAAAAGTTTCTTTTTACCCTAAATGTCAACAATTATTTATTTTTTCACATTTCAAAATTTCAAAATTTTTGGGATGTGACAAGCTAGTAGCTTCTACTGCAGTTGATGGCCACAATTAGATGTTCCATTTTGCTTATGGAGTTTCAGATTTTGAGTCAGAGGAAAGTTTGACTTGGTTTCTAGAGAATTTGCGTGACCTTATAGGTCATCCACCAGGACTTACTATCCACACGGACACTTGCAAAGGTTTGGAGAAAGTTGTAGAAGCATTATTCCCTAGAGTGGAGCATAGGGAATGTATGCGACACTTAGTGCATAATTTTACAAAGAAATTCAAGGGTAAAGTTTATACTGACAACCTATGGCTAGCTTCATACACATACAATTTGAGGAAGCATATGTATCATTTGGAAGTGTTGTATAAACAAAAACCTACGATGAAGGAGTACTTGGATGCACATCATGGAATGGTGTGGTCAAGAAGCCGATTCAATGAAATTTGCAAGGTAGACTATGTAACAAGTAACCTTGTAGAGAGTTTCAATGCAAAGGTCAATTCATTGAAAGGGCTTATGGTGTGACAGATATTTGATAAGATTAGGCAGATGATCATGATAAATATCGATTTGCGTCAAAGAATTGCATCAATAGTATATGTTTGGTCATCTCATCCTCCCATCTTTGATTAAGCCTTTGCATGCTATGGAAAAACAATTGAAGACAAAATGCATTAGAAGAGGAATGCAGGGTGGGGTAACGTACACTGATAGTAAAGATAGGCAATGGAGGTATCCAGTGAGTTTGGTTGATAAGACATGCCATTGCAGGCAATGGCAGCTCCAAGGGAAACCCTGCATACATGTATTGTTTTTCATGGGTGCTCTAGGAGGTGAAGAGGGTGAAGTTGATCAGTATGTGATACGTCATGAACGTATCTATAATTTTTGATGTTTCATGCTTGTTTAGTATCTACTTTTATTTTCTTTGTCTTCTCTTTGAAGTATTTTTATACGTTTTCTAGGACTAACCTATTAACAAGATGCCACAGTGCCAGTTGACTGTTTTCTGTTGTTTTTGGTTTCTAAAAAGTCAGAAAATGAATATTCTCGGAATTGTATGGGACAAAAGCCAAAGACAATATTTTACCGTGGGGAACATGGAGCCAGAAGACGAGATGGAGGAGGGCCCCGAGGGGGCCACACCCCCTGGCCGCACGGCCTGGCCTGGCCCGCTCCTAGGGGTTGCAACCGCCTCGGGCACCCCCTCGGCCTCCCCCTTCGCCTATAAGAAGCCCCCGATGCCTAAACCCTAAGTACCCGATCAATCTTCCACGAAATAGTCTGTAACCGCCGCCACCATCGTCCCTAGATCGGGGGATCTGAAGCTCTTCCAGACACCCTGCTGGAGGGGAGAGATCATCTCGGAGGCCTTCTTCATCACCATGCCAGCCTCGGTATGAAGCGTGAGTAATTGCACCTTGGACTACGGGTCCATGTAGTATCTAGATGGTTGTTTCTCCTCCTTTGTGTTACCATGTTTATATCTTGTGAGCTTCGTTCATGTTCAAGATAATCTATTTTTAATCATTCATATTGTGTTTGTGGGGATCCGATGGTGTCACATCCCAAAAATTTCCAAATTTTGAAATGTGAAAAATAAATAAACAAAAGAAATAATTGTTGAAATTTAGGATGAAAAGAAACTTTTTGCTTCTAAATGGAAACATCAAAACCCTTCTTGAACAAAATTTGAATGAAAAGGGCATCCAACAAAATTTCAATGAAGTGAAATGCATTCATTAATGAATGTATCTTGAAATTTAAAACACTTGGGAAAAGTTAAACCAAAACCCTAAAACCCTAATGGAAGAAAATCATTTCCAAGATCTCTCTAAGACTATGGATTTGTTCCATATAAAAATTTAGCAACAAACATTTATAATTGACCAAAAATGGTAAACAAAAATATTATAAAACCATAGAAATTGGTTTCATTCAATTTGGAGCCATGGATAAAAACTTATGATTTTAATAAGATAAAAGGAAAATAATTTCCAAGGCTAATAAAGATCCTAACCAAAATCCATGCCAAATTGTGAGCAAAATAATCTTAAAAGTATTTAAAAATATAAAAAATATTAAATAAAATTACACAAATTGGAATCACCAATTTTGGATCTATAAATAAAAAGATATGGATTTTATAAGGCAAAGAAAGAAAGAAATAAATAAATAAGGAATATTTAAAAGACAAATTAAATCTTGGCCAAATCCATAAACAAATGAAAGTTTACTGAATAACAAAAAGGAATAAAAGATTATTTAAATAAAATTATGTGGATTGAAGCATATTCAATTTTATTTAAATAAAGACAAATTGCCTAAACTAAATAAATAATAAATGAGAAGAAAATTATTTGGAAGACAATTTAAAACTTGAATTAAATCCATAAGCAAATGGAATAAAGATAATCCAAATAAAAATAAAGAAATAAGGATTAAAATAAAATTATATGGGCCTTAACCAAATAAAATTGAATTTGAATAAAGACAAAATCCCTAATAAAAATGAATAATTAAATCATGAGAAAATAATAATTGAAATTACCAAATTGGATTAGATGTTATCTAATTAACTTAAAAAGAATAAAAGTGTTACTAAATAAAATTATATGATTTGGAACCATATTCAAATTTTATTTGAATAAAGACAAGTGCCTCATTTAGATAAATAATAAACCATAAAAGAATATAGAATTATTCTAAAATGGATTATTTAAACACATTAACAAACAGATAAAACCTACTGAAAAGGTTTAGAAAAGGTTTGATAAAAATCTACATTCAAAGTGAGTTTATGAATCAAATTAAATATTATTTGAATAAAGGCACAAGCCTCTTGTAAATAAATATTAAAGCCATCATAAAATATTTGAATTAATCCAAGGTTGACTATTTAAACACAACAATAAAAAGTACAAACATATTGAAAAGGTTTGGTCAAATTTGAATTCAAACTGAAACATAAATAAAAAAGGTTTGAATTCAAAACAGGAAACAGAAATAGAAAAAGTAACAGAAAAAATAAGAAAACAAACCAGCCCAGCGAGCTAGCCCAACCCTGGCCCAACTACAGCCCACCTCTCTTCCCCGAGCTTGTTCTTTTCTCACCACGGCCTCGACCCTCAATCCCACTAACAACAAAACCCCACGCCAACTCAGCATCCACGTCATCGTCGTCCTCACCCTCCCCGCGCAACCCGTTCTCCCCCAAATTCCTACGGCCGTTTCTGTCGTTAATCCCCAACTTCAATTCGCGTCAATGCGCCAGTAAATCCCTCCTATGACCATGCTCGTTAAATCTCCTCGCCCTCCTCCCCATTTTCCCTCAGACCCCATGTCACGAACGCCACCAGGCTGCCCCAATTGCTGCTCGAAACACCCTCTGATCCGACAAGCTGGAGCGCCGATTCCGGCCACCTCCGGCCACCTCCCTGCCCCTATCTTCCACAAGATTGACCAGCAACCCCGTGCGCATATACCAGCATCCTCAGCTCGCCCGCGCATGCCCCAGAGCGTTGGCTTATTCCTTGTCTGAGCGCCGCTGCTATCTGCTTCGACTCCGACGACCACTCATGTTAGGTCTCGTCCTCTCCTCGCTCTCTAGATGATACTCCTGCACTCTCTGTTCCTTCGCGCGTCTAACGCAACCTCTACTTTGCCTTGGCATGCCATGGTGAGCACCTCCATTCCCTCCCTTTCTTCCTGTAGTCGCCGGAACGTCGCCACCAGAGCATCGCCGCCGCGCGCCGTCGCCAAGCGCCGCCAGTTAGTGGTCCAAGCTCTCTGAATCGTTAGATCTAAATCCAGCGGTTGAGTTAGATTGCTTAAGCGAATAGGTACGAGCTTATATGCACCATACGATCTCATTTAAATCCTGTGGCCAGTATAGCTTGAACCCAGCGAAAGAGTACCGTCCAATAGAATCACTCCACGTGGCCCAGTTTTTGTTTTAAAACAGAATTAGATCTATTAGATGTTTGGTTTTGTAAAATTCATAACTTTTGATCTACTCGTCCAAAAATTACAAATTTTATATCTTGGAATCAGGAAAATGTGAAATTTCCAAATATGCCCTTATTTTAGTATTTTTCTTCTGGAAAATTAGGTGTTTTTCAGAAACATTTGTAGGGCTATTTTGTGTATGAAAATTACTCTAAAAATGATTTTTAAGTAAAATATTTTGCAAATGGTTTGATTTGAACTCTCTGACCCTAAACACCAACATTAGAATTTAAAAACATATTTTGTGACACTAAGGAATTATTCTTTTGAATAAAAGCCTTTTTAGTAAAACAAAATGTTGCTATGATTTAAAAATAATTTTGTGAGTGAAACCTTTTGCAAATGGATTTGTTTTAAACACTTTGACCATAAACACTAATATTTGTGTTCAAAAACAAAATTGTCTAACACTAGAAATTATTTCTTTGAATAAATCATTACTAGCAAAACAAAAATGATTTAAAATGGCCATTTTCACTAACTTGGTTTCAAATGATTTTTCCACATATATAAATGACCAGTAGGTGTTTTGAAATGTTTATAGCCTTATTAGAAACCACTTTTTCCAAATAAAACAATCTTTTGCATTCTTGCATGCATAGCTTTGTTTTTATTATTTTATGTGGTGAATTGTTTGAATGCTAGTTTTGAATTTGTGCCTTGCTTGATTGAATTGTAGTGAACTTTGAAGAGTATGACAATTACAAGATCAAGGAGTGAATATATATTCTCTACTAAAAAGGAAAGTGGTGTTTCATACATTTTATCCTATTATTTTGACTATGCATTAGTGATATTTTAAGTAGGACTTGCATGGAACTTTATATGTGTTAACTATACCTTGGGAAATCCTAGTAGATGATGCCTCAGTAGAATTTTATCTAAGTTAAGGTTCTTTCTACTAGTATGCTTAGCCTGGCTAGTATAAAACAAGGGTGGATTATTCATGCTATGAAATATTTCTAAGTCTATGACTTGTGTTTTGCTTAATAAAACAACTATGTGAATGAATCACCTAGGTGGAATGGAAAGAATGGGTTATCTTGAGTGGTTACCCAGGGCCCCATATTTATGGCCTACCCTGTGTATCTCACTTGTGGAAAGCCACCTAGGAACAAAGAGATTTGAGATGTCAAGTGTTGAGAAACTTCTAGTGCAACCACATGGCAATATGGGCTCTGCCTGGATCATATAGGTTGCAATAACTTAGCCAGATGGACAGAAGGTGGTAGGGGTGATAGTTTGGAACGCGTCCATTTGTTCTAAGGGAAGGCTTCTAAAATATCTTGTCTTGATGCATGTCGAGTCTTGTGGGGAAAGTGCACCACCTCTCGAGAGAGTAAAATCTAAGTACTTAGTCGTGTCCCTGGCAATGGACAATTTGAGCATCAAGACATGGAAGCTATCAAGGATATCCTCATCCCAATTTCTAAGTTAAAAACTTGTGGTTGAACAAGGGTTAAAGGATCACAAATTTTATTGGTAGATGCCTTGGGTGATTTTTGACAAACAAAAACTTAGTGTTTTCAACTAATAAGGAAAACTTATTTTGAGCAAAGAAAGCCTCAGCTATACTTAGCCAAATGCAAATAGAAGATAGATACCACTTTTCTACCATAGTATCACTTGCCAATATAATTCAAATGTATTGACCCTTGTGGCTGTAAATTATTATGTTGCAGGTTTGTTTGATGTTAGTGAAGTGTCTTGAATAGGATTACAAGTCTACAACCAACACGATTGCCTGTGGTACTTTGAAGTGTAGGGTTTCGCGGCATAGTAAATCAAAATTTTCTACGGAAGCGAACAGAGGGAAGCCAAGATCTAATCTAGGAGATGCAAACAACGAGAGATATTGGATTAGATCTTCATACCCTTGAAGATTCGCACAGCGGAACGTTCGTCGGAACGTGGGTGATGTAGTCGTACTCGCTTCTCCTCCTCGCGATCCGATCCGATCTAGCACCACAAGTGGCGATGCCTCCGTGAGATGCACACGTGCAGCACCTCGACGTATCCTCCTTCCTTGGTCCAGCAAGTATGGTGGAGAGATGGGTTAGATCTACAAAGCGACGGCGCGGTGCAATTGGTGGAGAGTTTCTGCAGCAGGGCTTCGCCTACACGCAGTCGGGAGGGAGAGAGAGAGGAGGGCAGCAGGGCGACTGGCTTGAGGGGAAGGTGTGGGGGGGTGGTGCGCCCCCAGCCCTCTTTATATAGAGGGGTGGGGCGGCAACCCTAGCCCCTTCCCCAAGCCAAAACCGGCGGCCAAGGAGGAGGAGTGGGGGGCAAGGAAACCCCCCCTTCTAGAAGCTCCAATTAGGGTTTTATCCCTTCTTGGTCGGCTGGGCCCTATGGGGCCTTGTGCCCCTGTCCCAATGCGGCCAGGGCACTCCCTCATAGGCCCATGCCCCCTACCGGAAGGTGGGGCCATGTTGGTCCCCTTCCGGAAGGTTCTAGAAGCTTCCGGTATAATACCGATTAACCCGGAACAATTCCGAACTCCAAAAACTTCACTGCCTTATATGAATCTTATTCTCCGGACCATTCCGGAACCTCTCGTGATGTCCCGGATCCCATCCGAGACTCCGAACAAAAACTCATAAACCAATTATCCAATCTATCCTAGCGTCGAGACACGTTAAGTGTGTGACCCTTCGGGTTCGAGAATATGCGGACATGATCTTCTATCAATAATCAACAGCGGGGTCTGCAAACCCATATTGACTCCCACACATTCATCGATGATCATATTGGATGAACCACGACGCCAGGATTCAATCAATCCCATATATATATTCGCTTCGTCTCGCGATATTTTACTTGCCCGAGATTCGATCGTCGGTACCGTCATACCTAGTTCAATCTCGTTCGCAACAAGTACTTTACTCGTTCCGTAATCCGATATCACTTTGTGATTAACTCCTTAACCACATGCTTGCAAGCAGTGTTGATATCGATTACCGAGTGGGCCCGAAGTATATCTCTCCGACTTGGGAGGGACAAATCCCATCTCGATACATACAACCCAACAGGCACTTTCCGATCACCTGAGAGACACCTTTATGATCACCCTCTCATAGGATGACGTTTGATGACCTCAAAGCTTTCTTCCGATACCAGGGAGTTGTATTATCTCATGGTCTAAGGAATACAATATTTGACATAAGAAAAGCTTCGCAAAGATGAACACGATGACACGATCTAATTGCTTCGCTTAGTTTGGGTCTGTCCATCACATCATTCTCCCAATGATATGATCTCATTATTAATCGACAACTCATGTCCATGGTTAGGAAACCTTAACCATCATTAATCAATGAGCTAGTCCATAGAGGCGTACTAGGGACACAGTGTTGTTTACAAACCACACAAGTATTAAAGTTTCCGCTTAATACAATTCTAGCATGGTATATAAACATTATCATGAACAAGAATTATAATAATAACATCTTTATTATTGCCTCTAGGGCATAATTCCAACAGTCTCCCACTTGCACTAGATTCAATAATCTAGTTTACATTTGGCAACAATCTCACACCCATGGCACTGAGGTGCTGATCATGTTTTACACGTGGAAGAGGTTTAGTCAATGGATCTGCGACATTCAGATCTGTATGTACTTTGCTAATCTTCAGATCTCCATCTGCTCTATAATCTCGGATTATATGAAACTTGCGGTTGATATGCTTGGTCTTTGGATGATATCTTGGTTCCTTAGCAAGTGCTATGGCGCCAGTGTTGTCACACAATATCTCCAGTGGGTCCAATGCACTTGGAACCACGCCAAGCTTAGTGATGAAGTTTCTGATCCAAACTCCTTCACTTGACGCTTCTGCAGCAGCCATGTATTCCGCTTCTACTGTAGATCCCGCGACCACGCTTTGCTTGCAGCTTCTCCAGCTCACAGCTCCTCCATTCAAAATATAAATGTATCCTGTCTGAGATTTAGAATCATCCTTATCTGTGTCGAAACTAGCATCGGCGTAACCTTTTACGACGAGCTGTCCATCACCCCCATAGACTAAGAACATTTCTTTAGTCCTATTTAGGTACTTTAGGATGTTCTTCACGGCTGTCCAGTGTTCCACTCCTGGATCACTTTGATATCTTCTCGTCAAACTAAGAGCATTGGACACATCCGGTCTAGTACACAGCATGGCATACATGATAGAACCTATGGCCGAGGCATAAGGCACTTTGCTCATAGCTTCCCTATCATTTACCGTAGCTGGACACTGAGCCTTGCTCAATATCTTACCTGACAACATAGGCACTGAACCTTTCTTTGCCTTATCCATTCTGAACCTTTTCAGAACTTTGTCTAGGTATGTACTTTGGCTTAAAGCTATCAGGCGTCTTTGTCTATCTCTATAGATTTTGATGCCCAATATATAAGCAGCTTCACCTAGGTCTTTCATTGAAAAACACTTGTTCAAATAACTCTTCACATCATTAACCATGTTAATGTCATTTCCAATAATCAATATGTCATCCACATATAGTACCAGAAATGTCACCGAGCTCCCACTCACTTTCTTGTAGATACAAGCTTCGTAGCTATTTGGAACAAATCCAAAGCTCTTGATCACTTGATCAAAACGAAGGTTCCAACTCCGAGATGCTTGCTTCAGTCCATAAATAGAATGCTGAAGTTTGCAAACTTTATCAGCATCCTTAGGATCGACAAAACCTTCGGGTTGCATCATATACAACTCTTCATCAATGTTGCCATTGAGGAATGCGGTCTTGACATCCATCTGCCATATTTCATAATCATGAAACGCAGCAATTGCTAATAAAATCCGAATGGACTTAAACATGGCTACGGGAGAGAAAGTCTCATCGTAGTCAACACCTTGAACTTGTCGAAAACCTTTCGCGACAAGCCGTGCTTTATAGACGGTAACATTACCATCCGCGTCCGTTTTCTTCTTGAAAATCCATTTGCACTCAACGGCCTTTCGGTCGCTAGGAGGGTCCACCAAAGTCCATACTTGGTTTTCGCTCATGGATCCCAATTCGGATTTCATGGCCTCTAGCCATTTCTCAGAGTCTGGGCTCATCATCGCTTCCTCATAGTTCGCAGGTTCACTGTCATCTACTAACAAGACAGTTAAGACAGGGTTGCCGTACCACTCAGGAGGGGCATGCGACCTTGTCGACCTGCGACATTCATTAGCAGCATCGTCCGAAGCTTCATGATCCTTGTCATTAGCTTCCTCTATCGTTGGTGCATGCGGCACTGGAACAATTTCAGGTGCTGTGCTACTCTCCAATTCAAGAGAAGGTTCAACAACCTCGTCTAGCTCTACTTTCCTCCCACTCACTTCTTTCGAGAGAAACTCCTTCTCAAGAAAGGAACCGTTCTTTGCGACAAACACTTTGCCTTCGGTTCTGTGATAGAAGGTATACCCAATAGTTTCCTTGGGGTATCCTATGAAGACGCATTTATCCGCTTTGGGTTCGAGCTTGTCTGGCATCAACTTCTTGACGTAAGCTTCGCATCCCCAAACTTTAAGAAACGACAACTTAGGTTTAGCACCAAACCACAGTTCATACGGTGTCGTCTCAACGGATTTAGATGGTGCCCTATTTAAAGTGAATGCAGAGGTTTCTAATGCATAACCCCAAAATGATAACGGCAAATCAGTAAGAGACATCATCGATCGGACCATATCTAATAGAGTTCGATTCCGGCGTTTGGACACACCATTGCGCTGTGGTGTTCCGGGTGGCGTGAGTTGCGAAACAATTCCGCTTGCTTTAAGATGCGTGAGAAAATCATAACTCAAATATTCGCCCCCACGATCGGATCGTAGAAACTTAATCTTTATGTTACGATGGTTCTCCACTTCATTCTGAAATTCCTTGAACTTTTCAAATGTTTCAGATTTATGTTTCATTAAATAGATATACCCATATCTACTTAAGTCATCGGTAAAAGTGAGAAAATAGCGATATCCACCGCGCGTCGAAACACTCATCGGTCCGCACACATCGATATGTATGATTTCCAACAAGTCCGTTGCTCGCTCCATCATTCCGGAGAAAGGGGTTTTGATCATCTTGCCCATGAGGCATGGTTCGCATGTGTCAAATGATTCAAAATCAAGAGACTCCAAAAGTCCATCAGAATGGAGTTTCTTCATGCGCTTTACACCAATATGACCTAGACGACAGTGCCACAAATAAGTAGTATTATCACTATCTACTTTGCATCTCTTAGCCTCAATGTTATGGATGTGTGTTTCATCCCTTTCGAGATTTAGAAGAAATAAACCATTCACAATAGGTGCATGACCATAAAAGATGTTACTCATATAAATAGAACAACCATTATTCTCCGATTTAAATGAATAACCGTCTTGCAATAAACACGATCCAGAAATAATGTTCATGCTCAACGCAGGCACATAATAACATTTATTGAGGTTTAAAACTAATCCCGAAGGTAAAACTAAGGAGAGCGTGCTGACGGCCATCACATCAACTCTTGATCTGTTGCCAACGCGCATCGTCACCTCATCCCCCGCAAGCCGCCGTCTATTCCGTAGCTCCTGTTTCGAGTTACAAATATTAGCAACTAAACCAGTATCAAATACCTAGGCACTACAAAGAGGGCTAGTAAGGAAAACATCAATAACATGTATATCAAATATACCTTTGATGGTGCCAGCCTTCTTGTCCGCTAAGTACTTCGGACAGTTGCGCTTCTAGTGACCCTTGTCCTTGCAATAGAAGCACTCAGTGTCCGGCTTAGGACCAGACCTGAGCTTCTTCTCAGCAGGGGCAACGCGCTTGCCGCCGCCTTTCTTGAAGGGCTTCTTTGCACCCTTACCTTTCTTAAAGGAGGGCTTGTTGACCATCAACACATGATTATCCTTTTTGATGTCCACCTCCACAGCCTTCAGCTTTGCGAAGAGCTCGATGATCGTATCAGTGGAACCAATCTGATTGTGAGTCACTACAAAACTCTTGTAGCTGGGAGGGAGTGATTGCAGAACCCTGTCAATCTTGAGCTCCTCTGGAATCTTGCAGTCCAGTTGCTCAAGGCGTTGAGTGTAGCCCGACATCTTAATGGCGTGCTCACTAACGGAACTCCCTTCCTCCATCTTGCAGTTAAAGAACTTCTCAGAGATCTCATATCTCTCAGAACGGGCCTGAGTCTGAAACATAGTTTTCAGCTCCTCGAGAATCTCAAAGGGCCCGGGATAGTCTTCAAAACGATTTTGAAGGTTCGATTCCATAGCAAACAACATGGTGCTCTTAATCACACCATAATCATCTTTGCACGACTGATAGACAGCTTTCTCATCAGCCAGCGCAGTAGCAGCAGGGGCGTCACCTAACGCATTCTCAAGGACATAGTCCTTTTGACCTCCAGAGAGAATGATTCTCAGATTGCGGAACCAGTTGGTGAAGTTAGACCCATTGTTCTTAAGCTTTTCTTTCTCAGCAAAAACGTTGAAGTTGAAGTTGGACTTAGCCATGTGATCTACAATATTTGCAAGTACAAATTAGACTATGTTCATGATAACTAGTTCAACTTTTAATCAAATTACTGGATGAACTCCCACTAAATTCAACATCCCTCAAGTTGTTTAGTGAACACGATCCAAATTCACCACACCTAATCTGATCTTCACGAGAAGAGATGTGGCTTCAATGGTGGACAACGAAGTGTCGATCATATCATTCATATGACTCATGCTTAACCTTTCGGTTCATGCGTTCTGAGGCCATGTCTGTACATGCTAGGCTCGTCAAGTCAAACCCAAGTATTTCCGCGTGTGCAAAACTGGCTTGCACCCGTTGTATGTGAGCGTAGAGTCTATAGCACCCGATCATCACGTGATGCTTGGACACGACGAACTTTCGCAACGGTGCATACATGGGGAGAACACAGTTTTATCTTGATCTTTAAGTGAGGAATCATCTTATAATGCTACCGTCGCGATCTAAGCATAATAAGATACACAAAAGGATAAACATCACATGCATATAACTTTATGTGACATGGTATAGCCAATCTTCGCGCAATGATCTCCATCTTGTGCGTGCCGGCATGATATCCATCACCCCACCATGATTGCCTCCACCATAAATAGCAACTACAACTATTGCTAACTACTTAGCGATAAAGTAAAGCTATTACATGGCGTATAAGAAGTTGACTCGCAGGTCATACACAATTATAAAGACAACCATATGGCTCCTGCCGGTTGTGTACTCATCGACATGCAAGTCGTGAAACATTACAAAACATGATCATCGCATACAATACACACATCACATCTTGGGCCATACCATATCACAGAAAACACTCCCTGCAAAAACAAGTTAGACGCCTCTACTTTGTTGTTGCATGTTTTACGTGGCTTATGGGAGTAGCAAGCTAAGAACGATTCTTACCTACGGAAAGCCACAACGGTGATATTATGGTTGCAAAACTCCGGTGTTAAACCCATGACAACTATAGTGAGAGAAACAGGCATCCACCAGCCGCACGTGTGGAACAAGCCACACGTCAAGTGCGGAGCCGGTCTCGCGAACGACGTCGCGTAAGGTTGGCCTGGACCGCTTCAATCTCACTATCCCGCATCATAAGAAGAACACATATAAGAGGCTTGCAACAGAAAACATCAACGCCCGCAACAACCATGTTGCGTTCTACTCGTGAAACACATCTACGCATAGATCTAGCTCTGATACCACTGTAGGGTTTCGCGGCATAGTAAATCAAAATTTTCTACGGAAGCGAACAGAGGGAAGCCAAGATCTAATCTAGGAGATGCAAACAACGAGAGAGATTGCATTAGATCTTCATACCCTTGAAGATTCACACAGCGGAACGTTCGTCGGAACGTGGGTGATGTAGTCGTACTCGCTTCTTCTCCTCGTGATCCGATCCGATCTAGCACCACAAGTGGCGATGCCTCCGTGAGATGCACAAGTGCAGCACCTCGACGTCTCCTCCTTCCTTGGTTCATCAAGTATGGTGGAGAGATGGGTTGGATCTACAACGCGACGGTGTGGTGCAATTGGTGGAGAGTTTCTGCAGCAGGGCTTCGCCTACACGCAGTCGGGAGGGAGAGAGAGGAGGGCAGCAGGGCGACTGGCTTGAGGGGAAGGTGTGGGGGGGGGGGTGGTGCGCCCCCAGCCCTCTTTATATAGAGGGGTGGGGCGGCAACCCTAGCCCCTCCCCCAAGCCAAAACCGGCGGCCAAGGAGGAGGAGTGGGGGGCAAGGAAACCCCCCCCTTCTAGAAGCTCCAATTAGGGTTTTATCCCTTCTTGGCCGACTGGGCCCTATGGGGCCTTGTTCCCCTGGCCCAATGCGGCCAGGGCACTCCCTCATAGGCCCATGCCCCCTCCTGGAAGGTGGGGCCATGTTGGTCCCCTTCTGGAAGGTTCTAGAAGCTTCCGATACAATACCGATTAACCCGGAACAATTCCGAACTCCAAAAACTTCACTGCCTTATATGAATCCTATTCTCCGGACCATTCTGGAACCTCTCATGATGTCCTGGATCCCATCCGAGACTCCGAACAAAAACTCATAAACCAATTATCCAATCTATCCTAGCGTCGAGACACGTTAAGTGTGTGACCCTTCGGGTTCGAGAATATGCGGACATGATCTTCTATCAATAATCAACAGCGGGGTCTGCAAACCCATATTGACTCCCACACATTCATCGATGATCATATCGGATGAACCACGATGCCAGGATTCAATCAATCCCATATATATTCCCTTCGTCTCGCGATATTTTACTTGCCCGAGATTCGATCGTCGGTACCGTCATACCTAGTTCAATCTCGTTCACAGCAAGTACTTTACTCGTTCCGTAATCCGATATCACTTTGTGATTAACTCCTTAACCACATGCTTGCAAGCGGTGTTGATATCGATTACCGAGTGGGCCCGAAGTATATCTCTCCGACTTGGGAGGGACAAATCCCATCTCGATACATACAACCCAACATGCACTTTCCGATCACCTGCGAGACACCTTTATGATCACCCTCTCATAGGATGACGTTTGATGACCTCAAAGCTTTCTTCCGATACCAGGGAGTTGTATTATCTCATGGTCTAAGGAATACAATATTTGACATAAGAAAAGCTTCGCAAAGATGAACACGATGACACGATCTAATTGCTTCGCTTAGTTTGGGTCTGTCCATCACATCATTCTCCCAATGATATGATCTCATTATTAATCGACAACTCATGTCCATGGTTAGGAAACCTTAACCATCATTAATCAATGAGCTAGTCCATAGAGGCGTACTAGGGACACGGTGTTGTTTACAAACCACACAAGTATTAAAGTTTCCGCTTAATATAATTCTAGCATGGTATATAAACATTATCATGAACAAGAATATAATAATAACATCTTTATTATTGCCTCTAGGGCATAATTCCAACATGAAGATGAAGGACTCCATGCTACTTAGTTAGATCTGCTGCATTGTAATGAGTTAGCCAAAGAGATATGTAAAATGTAATGAATTATTTTATTCCTGGTTATAAGTTGTAATATGACCTTTGTTTCTTGATATTACATCTTAAACTATGGATGCTAGCTATTGATCCAGGGACTAGCATTGTAAACACAGGGATCTCTACCTTATCAGGTTGGGACCTCTATAGATGGATATTGACATTACTATGTCAGATTGGTTAATGATTCTATCTTATTGATTCTATCATGTCCGTGTTGTTTGAGATCTTGCATGCTCTCCATTTCTAGGAGCTATCTTGGTCAAGTAGATGCTAGTGACTCCAAGAGGGAGTATTTATGCTCGATATTGGTTTCATGCCTCTATTTAATATGGGGAAGTGATAGAAATCTCTAAGGTTGTAGATGTGCTATTGCTACTAGGGAGAAAATAACGATCTCTTGTTCATGGAACAAGTGGATTGTTTACTTTACACACCTTGCTTAAAGAAGTTATCCATTGCTTGCAACTTAATACTGGAGGGGGTTCGGATGATAACCTGAAGGTGGATTACTAGTCATAGATGCAGTTGGATGGAGGTCTATGTATCTTGTTGTAATGCCCAATCAAATCTCATAGGATCATGAATGTCTAGTTTTGCATTGTTATGCCTTGCTCTGTCCTGTCATTGCCCCGCTATAATTTGTTTACTCGGCATGTTTTGTTGTTTATCTTAAGGAGAACACCTCTAGTGAACTATGGACCACGGTCCAATCTTTACCATTGATACATCTTCCACTATTACTGTTTAATTTATGGAAGCCACCATTACCTTACACACCATATTGTTAATCCTTTGTTTTCAGCAAACATGTGAGATTGTCAACCTCACTGTTTGTTGGGGCAAAGTCTTGAGTTTGTGTTGTGTAGGTCTCCAAGTTGCTAGCAACACCTTTGAGTCGTTTCCTTCCTCCTACTGGTTCGATAACCTTGATTTCTTACTGAGGGAAAAACTTGCTGCTATGCTCATCATACCTTCCTCTTGGGGTCTCCCAATGAAGCTCTACAGTGATCTGAGCTACACATCATCAATACGTGTCAGAGTATTTCTCTGTTGCCAAATTTAGGGCAGCATATGCTCAGAATGTTCCAGCCTTGTTGGGAAAAGACCAATGGATGGAAGTGGATCCAGGCTTCAAGCTATACCCTCCAGTTTTTACTAGACCAGAAGGTAGTCCAAGGAAGAATAGGATGAGAGCTAGTAGTGAAGAGGGTAGTGCACCACCTCGATGATGTAAGTTCAAATGTTGTGGGATCCTAGGGCACCTTGCTAGGATTTGTAAAAATGCAGTGGACCCAGCTTATGGAATGGATGATCAGGCAGGAGCAGCAAATGCATATGAGAATGAAGTGTTTGCACGAGAGGAGAATGAAGCAATGGATACATTGCATATTGAACCAATGGACCAAGAGGAGATTGAACCAAATGCATAAGAGATTGAACCAAATGCAGGGGAGATTGAACCAATGGATCGAGAGGAGATTGAACCAAATGCAGGGGAGATTAAACTAGTCGATGGAGAGGAGATTGAACCAAATGCAGGGGAGATTACATCAACTACGTGGGAGATTGAAGCAGAGTTCAAACGTAAAGGAATTACACGAGCGGATATTGATGAAATGGAGGCAAAGCTTTTTGAACTAGAGGATCGAAATGTGATTGAACCAATTGTACGACAGACTGAAGCACTTGATTCATTAGATGCAGAGAAAAAGAACAAAGGGGGAAAACAGAAGAAGATGATGGTGGACTCCAAAAATATTCCATCTAGGATCACCAGGAGCAAGGTGGTGAATCCAGCAAAAAACACTAGGAGCAAGAAAAAATGGATTTGAATTATTAATTTGAATTTGTATGATAAATTTGAACTACTGTCGATGTTTGTATTGAATTCTAAATAGTGTCACGCTCCCAAGTTTGTATGTTGGATAATCCCATAATGTATGTGTTATTGCAAGTTTCTATGGTCATGCACCTAGTTGCTTAGTACTGCTCAGTTTTGCCCTCGACATGTGGTCAGCACATGGGGTTTAGCTAGTTCATGGCTTAAACATTGACCAATTAATCCAAAATTTGGCACACTTGTGTATCTTGGATTGATTTACCATCTGAAATTGGAAATTTTGGATTAACTTGTAATCAGCCACATTTTTCTTTTTCTAAGTCATTAAATTCAAAAAAATAGTTTTAGGGTTAGTTTAATTCAAAAAAAGTCAAAACATAGCGCAACCTTCAAATGGAGTCTTGTTATGTTGCCTGCAACCTAGCATGAATAATAAAGGAAAAGGAAATAAAGAGAAATGGACTTATACCCTAAACCACTTCTTAAACCCTTCTTGGAATGAGCTACTAGCTATGAAGATGCATGTCTTTCTACTCGATTGACCTCCAAAATAACCTGTCCCAAAACATACTTTGTCTAAATGAGGATAAATTTGGAACACTTGTTTATCTTTGAGTTGCAAACAATATAATGGCGGCCAAGATGAATTATTTTGTTCAAATAACACATTTTCCATTTTTATGCACCAAAAGCTTGAATTTCCCTTACTCATTTTTTATCTGAATGCCCTTGTTTTACTTAGCCCTACTTAGTTTTCCTCTCCCTCTAAATTTTTCCTCACTTTTCCTCTCCCGCTAAAGTTTTCCTCACTTTTCCCCTCTACCCTGACTCAAACTCTCACAACATCTCAACTTGCGCTCAGTTTGGCTGCTACGCTCTGATTGGTTGAGATGTATGTCACACGGATCTTGGCCAACCACCATTGGATACATCATGATTTGACAGGATGGAGGTCTCTCTCTCCCGATGGGTGCACCTACCTTGTACGGAGAGGACAGCCTGACAGGCTAGATGTCTCTCCCTTCCTTTCCCTACCGCACGTATACTAGCCGCATCAGTTTGGCTGCGCTCTGATTGGTCGAGATGATTGTCACACGGATCTTGGCCAGCCATTGTTGGATACATCATGATCCGACAGGCTGGAGGTCTCTCTCTCCCGATGGACGCACATACCCTATACACAGAGGAGACCCCGACGGGTTGGATGTCTCTCCCTCCCTTTCCCTGTCGCACGTATACCAGCCACATCTTCCTCCCCTCCTATCGACGTATGGTGGCATGGCAGTCAGAATGGCGTGCAGCGGCACGGATCTAAGCCTAGCGCTCGGGGCGGCGTGCGGCGGCACGGGCCTAAGCGTGGGGGTCAGAACGGCTTTCAGTGGCACAGATGCAAGCGTGGCGGCTAGAACGGCGTTCAGCGGTGAGGTCTTTGTCCGTCTCACTCCGGTTCACCTCCTCAGATCTGTTGCTGATGAAAGACACCGAGGCAGCGGCGGTGCCGAAAGTGGTCATCGATGCGACGATGATTAAATCCATAATGCGCAACATCACCGCAACGGCGCAGATCAAGCCCTCGTGAATCGATGCTGTGGGAGGCAGGCCGTGGTCTTGGCTGGCACGTCGAGGTGCACTTCGATGGTGAAGGCCGGATTGAAGGGAATATGCCCTGAGAGGCAATAATAAAGTTGTTATTATGTATATTCCAAGTGTATGATAGATGTTTATTTTGCATGCTATAATTGTATTAATACGGAAACATTAATACATGTGTGTTTAATAAACAAATGGAAAGTACCTAGTTATGCCTCTATTATAAACTAGCTCGTTGACTAACAAGATGATCAAGGATTCCTGATCATGGACATTAGATGTTGTTAATAACAAGGTCACAACATTATTGGAATGGTGTGATGAACATTCATCCGAAGTATAGCATTACAATCAAAGTCATTGAGTTTACATTGCTATAACATCATACGAAGTAATCCTAATCCTTAGACCATGAGATCATGTCAATCACTAACACTAGAAGAGTATCTTGATAACATCAAATGTCACACCGTAACAGGGTGACTATAAAGATGGGTTCAGTGCTACGAAGGTGTTATGTTGAGGCTCATGGATCAAGAGTGGAATTTTTGTCATCCCGTGATAGAGAGATATACTCTGGGCCCTCTCAGTGACATCACATTAGTTAACTTGCAAGCAAGTGATTTGATCACTAGAATGTTATATCACGGGAACGAGAAAAGAGTACATGTCGGTAACGAGATCAAACTAGGCATGGAGATAACGATGATCGAATCTCGGACATGTAATATATCGCGAGACAAAGGGATTAAGTTACTAGCGTAAAAGGTTCTCACGATCACAAGAAGTCATTGTTGAATGTGTGGGAGTCAGTATGGATCTCCAGGTCCCGCTTCTGATTATTGATCCGAGAGGGGTCTCGATCATGTTCGTATTATTCGTGAACCGTAGGGTGACACACTTAAGAGACATCGACACCATTGGGAACAAATAGTTTGTAGACGAAAAGATTTACAAAGCACAGGAATTTATTTCACTAGACACCGGAATTGTTTCGGGGGAAATTGTTGAAAGTGTTTATGCATGTGAAATAAAATACTAGCAAGGGGTTTATGTGAATGTTTTTTAATTAATGTAATTTACAAAATTCTGAAAAAATAAATAAAAGTAGTTTTATTTAAAGATAGATTGCATTAAATTTGGTGGAAATTTAATGGGATTTTTGAGTGGGATTTTGAGTGGAAAAATGAAGGGTCAAATTGTGAGTGGAAGCTCCACCCACATAATGGAGGAAGGGGTGGGGTCAGCCCCCTTGGCCGCCGGCCACACCCCTTGGGGTGCCCCCCTCCTCCTATAAAAGGACCCCTCTCCCTCTCTCACACTCACACCTCCTCGTGAAGGATCTCTCCCCCTCTAGTTTATCCCCCATGGTCTCGGACTAGCAAGATACATGTTCCCGATGACTTTTCGTTTGGAAAGATTTGTTGCTTCCGCTACATTGCTGGAGCGAGGAAGCGGATGTTTCTCGGTGGCTTGTATGTGTGTGCGAGCACAGATGCGCTGCTGATTTGTGGTGCTGGAATTCTTCTCAATCTTGAGATCGGCAAGCGTTTATCTACATCATCCACGAGTACAACCTCGTTAAAAATTTGTCGGTCTACAAGGGTATGTTCTCTATGGATGTATATCCACCCATTTCTTATATCTAGTAGATAGATCTTGGTAAATAGTTGTTCCCATCATAGCAATTTTTGTTTTCTATGCTGCGAACCCTACAGTGGTATCAGATCTATGCGTAGATGCTTTGCACGGGTAGTACACACATGAGTATGTGGGCGATGATGATCATGTTATTGCTTCTTGTTTATACTTTGAATATTGGTGGCATAGTGGTATGAAGCTGTAACATCCCAAAAATATTAATCAATGTTATCAAATTCCAATCACCCAAAATTAGGGTTAACAAAAACTTTTGTTAATTAACATCATTATGAATGCATGTGTGTATGTGATGAATGTATGAATGCATGAATGGACTTGTGTGATTGTTGTGAATAGCAAGGATTGGTTTAAAGATAAAAACAACATCATCTAAATCAATTCCAAGCAGAAACAAATCAAGAGAAATTCAAAAACAAACAAAACAAGCAAATGATCATTTTTGCCAATCTTGCTCACTAGACCACTTTGAGTTTTTCTAGTCTAAGATTTCTAACAGAAGAAAATCCATTTCTTTTCACCCCTTGCTATACCAAGTGAAAGTGAACCCAATCCCACCTTGCAAACCCATAGAAACATTTGGCAACCTTATTCAAATGACATTTGAAAATTGAATCTAGTTCATATGGGAAGATCACCATTTCTCAAAACCCAACCAAACCAGTGCACCTTGAAAATCCAAGCAACCATAGACTACCTAGTATGTGACCATTTCACCCACCAAGTTTCATCCAAAAATTCAAATTGACATCTCTTTCGGCCATTTCGTCAAACACCTTCTGAGCACAAATCAAATAAAACATCAAACACTATAGTGAGCAGTGTTTGTGCCAAACTTGTATCTACAACCTTCCTCCTTGGTTGTGCATGAAGCGGAAGTTCATTATGATGACAGTTCTCACCCAAGGCCTGAAGCAACCCGACAATGACATTGATGTGTACCTAAGGCCATTAGTTGATGAACTTTTACAGTTGTGGGCCGAACCAGGTTTACGTGTGTGGGATGAGCACAAACAGGAGCCATTAGACCTATGAGCGTTGCTGTTCGTAACCATCAATGATTGTCCTGCTCTTAGTAACATCTCAGGACAGACGAACAAGGGATATAATGCATGCACACACTATTTAGTGAGACTGAAAGTATATATCTAGATAAATCTAGGAAGAATATGTACCCGTACAATTGTCGTTTTCTTCCACCCAGACATCCCTTAAGGAAAAAAGGCAAGCATTTCGATGGCGAGACTGATCACCGGAAGAAGCCTGCCCCCCGTACTTGTGCTGATGTATTTGATATGGTCAAGGATTTAAATGTAATATTTGGAAAGGGTCCCAAAGGATGACCTGTTCCGAAAGACACCGACGAACTCGCACCCATGTGGAAGAAGAAATCTATAGTTTGGGAGCTACCCTATTGGGAAGTCCATGAGGTCCACTCTGCAATCGACGTGATGCACCTGATGAAGAATCTTTGCGTGAATATTCTAGGATTCTTGGGCTTGTATGGGAAGTCAAAAGATACACCGGAAGCACGGGAGGACCAGCAACGTCATAAAGGACGAGACGACAAGCATCCAGGGAAGTTTCAAGGGCCTGCCAGCTACGCTCTTACCAAGGAAGAGAAGGAAATCTTTTTTGAAGTCCTTTTCAGTATCAAGGTCCTGTCTGTCTTCTCGTCTAACATAAAGGGAATAGTAAATATGAAAGATAAAAAATTCCAAAACCTAAAGTCCCATGACTGCCACGTTCTTATGACGCAATTTCTTCCGGTTGCATTAAGGGGGATTCTACCAGAAAATGTTTGGCTCGCCATTGTGAAGGTATGTGCATTCCTCAATGCAATTTCTCAGAAGGTAATCGATCCAGAAAGTCTATCAGGGTTATAGATTGATGTGGTCCAATGTCTGTTCAGCTTTGAGTTGTTGTACCCTCCATCTTTCTTCAATATTATGACGCACCTCCTAGTTCACCTAGTCGAAGAGATTAGAATTCTCGGTCCTATGTTTCTACACAATATGTTCCCCTTAGAAAGGTTCATGAGAGTATTAAAGAAATATGTTCATAACCGTGCTAGGCCAGAAGGAAGCATCTCCAAGGGCTATGGAACAGAGGAGGTCATTGAGTTTTGTGTTGACTTTCTTCCTGACCTAAGTCGATTGGTGTTCCTGAATCTTGGTATGAGGGGAGGCTAACTTGAAAAGGCACACTAGGAAGGAAAACAATGGTATGTATGGACATGGATTCTTTCAATAAAGCACACTACACAGTTCTATACAATTCCACCTTGGTGGCTTCGTATATCGAGAAACACAAGATTATTGTACGCTGGAAAAACCCGGGGAAGCCTGACTCCTCGATTAAAGTGGAACACGAGGACACTTTCGACAGTTGGTTGCAGAAACATCTCATGAATAACAACACTGTTGAAGATCAGTTGTACTTGTTGGCACGGTTACCATCTTCGACTATATATACTTTCCAAGGGTACGAGATAAATGGTAATACATTTTACACAATCGCCCAAGATAAAAAGAGCACCAATCAAAACAGTGGTGTCCGCATTGATGCAACATATGACAATGGGAAGAAGGACACATATTATGGGTACATAGAGGAGATATGAGAACTTGAGTATGGACCTACTTTTAAGGTCCCTTTGTTTCGGTGCAAATGGGTCAAGATGACAGGAGGCGGGGTACGTGTAGACGAAAATTATGGCATGACAACAGTGGATCTCAACAATCTTGCGTACATGGATGAACCATTCGTTCTAGCCAATGATGTGGATCAGGTTTTCTATGTGAAGGACATGTCTACGAAACCGAGAAAAATAAATTAGCAAAAGAATACATCGTCCGATGAGCCTAAGCACCACATAGTTCTTTTAGGGAAAAGAAACATCATGGGAGTCGATAACAAGACAGATATGTCAGAATATTATAATAAGTTTCATGAAATCCCGCCCTTCAAAGTGAAAACTGACCCAAGCCTCCTGTTAAATGATGAAGATTCTCCATGGCTATGGCGCTGAAGAAAACAACAACACTAGATAGGGATGTTGGTGATCTATGTAATATATTAAACCTTTTATGTAATCATATTGTGAGTTAAACATTTTACCCAGATCCACATGCATGCAACATTGGTCATCTTGCTCAATCAAACTGGACGACGACTCCCAGTGCCTAAGCCGCGGGAGGTGAGAACCTAAAGAGACGGAACCATCACACGAGCATAGCTCGGGTGAGATCCCTGAAGAATCTGCCAGGTATCGTCGACCCCGATGTCCAACGCATCCATATATCAATGGACGTGCTCGTCCTCCTCCCTGACACGATGACGTACCACCTCCTTGGTGGCCGGCTCCCTCTGCACCCTTCCTGGACCAGGCGACCTCCACCAAAGAAGCGCCGGGTCGACGACGACACCCGGATTCCTCACCAAGTTATGCATCCCATAAGGTAGCACCATCCAGTGCCAGCCTGGCGGAGCCCAGTCTCGGACATGACCGGTGGAGCCCAGTACTCTATCGTTGCCACCGAGTCGACTATGAGGATGCGGGATGGGCATCCTAAAGTAGGCGGCGAGGAATGTGTGTATGTGTGGGTGGCCATGACAGTCGCACTATAAATAGAGGGAAGGGCGGGCAGGCTGGATTAGGAAGCCTATAAATAGAGGGAAGGCCTATAAATAGAGGGTTCATCTTTAGTCCCGGTTGGAGAAATCAACTGTGACTGAAAGGATTGCGGCAGGCTGGGCCAGACAGCACTAATGATAGGGATGAGTGTCGACATTATATCGTGCAGCTTGTACCTTGTCCCGGATGGTGTCGCCAACCGGGACTAAACATGAACCTTTAGTTCCGGTTGGAGACACCAACCGGGACAAAACACGTGTGAGCACTAATAATAGGGGTGAGTGTCGACATTATGTCATGAGTGTCGACACTATGCCGAGTTGCTTGTACTATAAATAGGCATCCTTGTGAGTCCAGTCCTCCAGCCAGTTTTAGGCATCTCCAAGATGTTCTTCAAGAGCAGGGACACCACTATGGCTAGTTTGAGGGAGATGCCAGAGGAGCCTAGTCCTCTGGCATCTCCAACAAACTGGTCATAGAGGCACTCCCTAATATGTGAAATTAGGTTAGCTCCTAGGCGTATTGATCTAGTTAGAGAAGTTACAAGATGCAAGATGGTCTTTGAGAGCAGGGACACCACTATGGCCAGTTTCAGGGAGATGCCGCCGGAGTCCAGTCCTCCGGCATCTCCAAGAAACTGGTCATAGAGGCACTCCCTAATATGTGACCACACGTGTTTGGAGATCAGATCTTCATGGTAAGTATGAATCGGGACAACATCTTCATAGTTTGGGAAAGTCGTAGTACGAATCAGAACTAAAGTCCCCCCTTTAGTCCCGGTCCAACCACAAAAAAGGACTAACACTCAAGACATTTATTTAAAAACTGAGACTACGGAATCGGGACTAAAGGCCCCCTTTAGTCCCGGTCCAGCCACAAATCGGGACTAACACTCAATACATTTATTAATATTAAAAACCGGGACAAACCGGGACTAGCTAACACTCAGGACTAAAGTTGCCCCCTTTAGTCATAATCATGCCTAGTCCTATAGTACGCAACTTCAGGGTCTTGTTCGTCATCGTCATCATCATTATCATCATCATCATCGTAGTGGCTAGGAGGACGCATCTCGATCCTTAGCCAGCCATGGCATATACCGGGGCACCTGCCAGCCCGGCCTCGGATTCATGGTGGGCGGGGGAGGGGTCTCCTGGAAGATGATGCCGCTACCGCCGGGCGGGGGAGGGGCCTTCTTGTGGCTCTGTGGCCGGTGGACTTCTGGGCACCACAGACGAGGATGGTCTCCCCTGGCGATATAGCACATCACGCCGATGATAGTACGGTTTGCCCACCACAGACGGCCGCCGGCTTCGTTGTGGTTCACCGTGGGTGGGCCATCACCCTCGTACCTAGCGAGATCCCTTTCCTGTCGGTTAGCAAAGAAGGCATTCCAGGTGTCGTAGTTGTCGGGATCCCACTAGGGATCCATCCGCTGCTCCAGCGTGAGCTCATGGTAGAAGTGGTTCATGATGGCCGCCTGTCGGGCGGAGCCTTGAGGCACAGGAGGGATAGGAACTCCTCTAGCGCTCAGCATCCAGCCAGCGGGCGGCCGGTAGCCTGGTGGGCAAGGGTAGCTTGAGGTGCACAGCGCCTCGGTCTCCTCATGGGTCAGAATGGACCAGTAGGCGCTGTCCATTTCTATGAGAGAGGAAGGTGTGGATGTGTGCGTAACCATGGCGTGGTCGGCCTATATATAGATGGAAAGGGCAGGAAAACATGGCGGGAAGCGGTGGGAAATGGCGGGAAATATCTTTAGTCCCGGTTAGTGGCTACAACCGGGACTAAAAGCTCGGTTCAGAGGAAAGGGTGGGAAAACTTGGCGAGAAGCGGTGGGAAATGGCGTGAAATATCTTTAGTCCCTGTTAGTGGCTACAACCGGGACTAAAATCTCGATTCAGAGGAAAGGGCGGGAAAACTTGGCGGGAAGCGGTGAGCAATGGCGGGAAATATCTATAGTCCCTGTTAGTGTATACAACCGGGACTAAAACTTATTCAAAAAAGAATTTGGATTAAATATTCAAATTCAAGAACTTTTCATGTTGAAAGTTTAGTGATATTCAAAATTATGCAAAAAATAATGGTTAATGCATTTTTAAATTGATAATGGCAAAATGGTTAATAATTTGACTATTTAAAATAATTATTTTATAAAATATAAAATGGATTTGAATTGATTATTCAAATTCAAGAACTTTTCATTTTTAAAGATTAGTGAGATTCAAAAATATGCAAAAAAATAATACTTAATGCATTTTTAAACTGATAATGGCAAAATGGTTAATAATTTGATTATTTAAAATAATTATTTTATAAAATAGAAAATGGATTTGTATTAATTATTCAAATTCAAGAACTTTTCATGTTGAAACTTTAGTGAGATTCAAAATTAGGCAAAAAATAATAGTTAATGCATTTTTAAATTGATAATGGCAAAATGGTTAATAATTTGACTATTTAAAATAATTATTTTATAAAACAAAAAATGGATTTGGATTAATTATTCAAATTAAAGAACTTTTCATTTTGAAACTTTAGTGAGATTCAAAATTATGCAAAAAATAATAGTTAATGCATTTTTAAATTGATAATGGCAAAATGGTTAATAATTTGACTATTTAAAATAATTATTTTATAAAATATAAAATGGATTTGGATTGATTATTCAAATTCAAGCACGTTTCATGTTAAAAGTTTTCTCAAATTCATAAGTATGCAAAAAAGTATAATTTAAATGTTTTAAATGATATATTCGAAAATTTGAAAAAAAAAGCACATCGCGCGCTGGTTTTGGCCCAGCGCGTGTAAATTTGGGCCTTTAGACCTGACCCAGGTTCTCAGCCGGGACTAAAGTGTCTGCCCAGCGCGCCCCCCCTCTAGTCCCGGTGCGTGGCACCAACCGGGACTAGAGACCCCCCTTTAGTCCCGACTGGTGCCACGCACCAGGACTGGAGGGGGGGTATAAAATGTGGCATTCTCCCCCGGTGCGTTCCACGTACCGGGAGACTTGGAGCCCAGAGACGACGAAGCGCCGCCAGGCTGCCCGCCGCTAACTCCGACGAACCCCGCGCCCACGCCTCCCTCTCCACACCCGCCGCGCCTCCCTCTCTAGCCGGCCTGCCACCACCGCCAAGCCCGCCGCGCCCCGTGCCCCTGCCGCTGTGCCCCGCGCGGCCGCCCCCGAGCTCGGCCGCGCACAGCCAGCGCTACCGCCGCCATCTCCGACGAAGCGCCACCAGGCTGCCCGCCGCCAACTTCGACGAAGCCTGCTCCCGCGCCTGCCGCCATCGCCATCGCCGGCCGCCGCCACCTCCGGTGAGGGTTAGGATTAATTAGGATTAATTCGGATTTTTAGGATTTTTTAGTTTAGTGCATATAGTATATGATTATAGTTTAGTGTATATAGTTTAGGATTTTTAGGATTATAGTTTAGTATATATAGTTTAGGATTTTTTTAGTGTATATAGTTTAGGATTTTTAGGATTTTTTTAGTGTATATAGTTTAGGATTTTTAGGATTATAGTTTTTTTGTTATATTAGTGTATATAGTATATGATTATATTTAGGATTAATTAGGATTTAGGATTTTTTAGTTTAGGATTTATGATATAATGTTTATAATTTATGGTATAGTGTAGGATTTATGATATAGTGTTTAGGATTTTTAGTGTAGGATTTTAGGATTTATGATATAGTGTAGGATTTTTTATATAGTGTAAGATTATTTTTATATAGTGTAGGATTATTATTTTTAGGGTATGAGATATATTATAATATTGTAAGTTTTTTATTGTAATATAATAGTGTAATATAGTATTTTTATTATAAGACCCTCTTTGTAAACGGAGTTAGGATTAGGGTTAGGGTGTTGGTGCTCGGTGGTGACCGGAGTTAGGGTTAGGGTGGTGGTTCTCGCGGGAAGCCACTTAGTCGCCCGCCTCTTGGCGGCCACCATCCCCGGCCACCGCCACCGCGCCTCCGGGTTTAGGGTTTATTTGTTAAGTTCAAGTAAATATTGTGTGCATTTTGAAGGAACCATGGATCCACCTAGTCCAATCCACAGAGACCTAGATTCAGAACACTTTCTCGAGGATATGATTCACGATGCCAATGAGGGATCTCCCTCGAGGTATCTGAACTCATCCGGTGAGGGAGAGGAGACCAACAGACAAGAGGTAGAAGCCCACGGACGCGTAACGCAGACCGACGAGGTATATATATATATATGATGTCCGATGATCGTCACTAGATGTACCTAGTTGTATATATATTATGTTGACGAATGTTTCTTCTCTTAGGCCTCTACATCGAGCAAGAAAACCAAGCGCGGCCCAGCCAAAAAGTTGCCCCAGGGTAATATTTATGAAATTACAGAGGTTTCAGGAGAGGGCGAACCATTAAAACTGAAAAAAAAACAAAACAAATATTTGTACAACAATGCGGACTTGTTGCTAGAGATCGCACCCCGATCACTGTTCGAGAGTGGAATAAGCCCAAAGAGGCGGAATGGGGTGATGTGTATATCGACGATAGGTTCAAAGAGCAACTATTTACTGACCTCATGGCACATTTCAAGCTGCCAGAATGTGACACTAATGACGAGACGGCTGAAATGCGAAAGAAAGTCAAGAAGTTTGCACTGAAGAAGATGGCCGAACTATTCAAGAACTGGAAGAAGTCATTATGGCAACAGTATCAGAAGGACAAGAAAACTCCATTATTCGAAGGTTATCTAGCGAAGCAACATCCTTACTGGGATGCATTTGTGAAGTATAGGAAGTAAGGAGTTACAGAGGAAAAGTATGAAAAACAAGATAAATGCTGCGAAGAAGAAATATCATCATAACATGGGGCCAGGGGGCTACGCCGCTGCCATGCCTAAGTGGGATGCAAAAGAGAAAGAGCTTCGTGATAAAGGGATCATTGTAGAACAAATTCGTGAAGAATGGGATTTGAGGGCAATAAATTGGTTCCTTGGGCATGGGAGTACGTATGACGAACTTATAGGGGACCTTGTTTGCAGTGACGGGATAAAGGTACCCAGGAGTGCATGGCTAAAAGTGGTGAAAGATATTAAAGATGGAATAAAACAGTTTCATCCCGATAGAGAGAAAGACTTGTGGACCTTGGTCCTCAAGAATCGCGAACATGGAGGAAGAGTCTGAGGCCTTGACGGGAGTTTCACGTGGGAGACTGGGTTTCCTAAGGACCAAGGTACCTATAGAAGCCGAGCAAGAGCAAAGCAGCGACGAGAGGAGGAGGAGGCAGACAAGTTCAACCAGCTGCTAGCAAGACTTGACAAGCAGCAGCAGCAGATCGACAAACTTAGAGGAATAGTGCGCTTGCAAGATCCTCCACTCGATATTACCTCCAACCCATCTTAGCAGAGAAGCATCATGGCTGAATCGGAGGTCCCGTCTAACGATGCACCCTATACAGATGGCGGTCCTGGCTACCCCATGGATGGAATTAAGGAGCAGATATCTTGTGAGCTCCATAATAAATTGAAGAACGTATCTGTGAAGGTGGCGGTCGGATCTGCTTTGCCTTGTCCGCCTGACGCACATTGGCATGGCCGTGAGATTCCACCTGGATATGCTAAAGTTGGGGTGGATCAAATCGTAAAGGAGTGGGAGTCAATGGAGCTTGACATCCCTGGACCTGAAGGTGAGATCACATTCGAAGAAGTACTTGGTGGTATCATTCTATGGGACAAGAACAACATACCGTTTCCAGGCTCGGCCCCAAGGATAACACTACCGCCTCCGAGTCGTTGCAGGTCTCCTTCACCTCCATCACCTCCAAGAAGCCCACCCCATGATGACTACGACCACCACATCCCAAGTCGATCTCGATCTCCGCCATAGGCTCAGCAGTCTTCGCCGTCCTCTAAGGACAATAAGGGGAAGCGTGCTCCGTCAGTGAGTACTAAAGGACGCGACAGCCCAATATGGAAAATGTCGCCCCTCCTAATAGTGCCTCATAAGACTCTTCCCATCAGACCTTACGATCGTACTGATGCGGAATCTACAGCGATTGTAAAGGACGAAGTGGCGGTGCATTTTGAGAAGAAGAAACCCGAGCCCGCTCCAGTAAACACAGAGAAGCAAAAGGCATATGCAATTGATTTTCTGAACACAAAATCGCAACATGAGTTGCACCATAAGCCAGATGACTATCTACGCACACTTTAGAAATAAGTGGCGAAGAGCAAATCAAGCAAATAAAGTGCAAGCGGTAAAAATCAGCAAGCACGGGTGCAAGTGGGACCAAACTACAATCAATAAAAAATCAGATGTTCCCCTTCTCGGACAACAGGCCAAACAAACGATCGCACCCCTCAAGGTGTTTTCATAAAACGTTCCCCTTCTCGTACAACAGCCACTAGATATGTGAGTAGCTGCGGAGTTGGCGGCCAACATGGAAATTAGTCTTGATGAACTGTTAGGCCTTCAACTTGACCTTCTACCCAAGGCTGCTATAGCCCCTAGATATGTCGTAGGTGAGGATTTGGTCAGCAAAGAGAGGCTGAAAGAACTGCCAACACAAATGCGGAATCTCCATCAATGGTACTCACCGGTCATAAAGCATGGGAGAATAATGATCGTAGCCAATGTCCCACGTGAGTACTACTTCAGACCCGAAGAGGTCCATATTGAGTTTCCTGAACTGTTCTAGTTATACCATCTCGACGCAATGGACAAATCCATCATCAGCTGCTACTATCTGTAAGTTGTTGAATTCATTGTCTACATGTTCATTTTTTCAGTTGTTCAGTTCAGAACATGTAATTATCCTTATTATGCAGAATGAAGATCCTGGAATGTAAAGGAAAACGAATCTATAATATTGGGTTCATTGACCCAGATAAAGTGCATATAACCATGCTAACAGATAACCCCGAGGAGACAGAGGAAAACATTCTAAGGTTTCTAATGGAGCAAAATTTCTCTGACCACATACTGTTTCCTTACAATTTCAGGTGAGGGTCTTACTCTGTTGTACACATTCACTTTTGATTAATCAATGTTAATAAGTTGTGGTGACCCATCATATCATTGCATGATGTAGTACACTCTAGTCGTTGACATAACAACAATAAAACACCGTTCACTAGTATTACATCCCTCAGAGTGGTACAACAGAAACACAGCAGGTCCAAGACATGATTATAGGTTACAACTCGACTCTTTACATAAGTTCCAGAGAACACTCTAGGTTAAAGAGAGAGAAAGAAACTTCTTTACAAAGAAGAATCAGAAATATTCAACTCAAATCTACCATACTTATAAGACTAGTATCTGAACTACTAGGCCTGCATTGCTGCTATTGCAACACTCTATAGAAGTAGGTTCTAAGGCTAGAGATTATATTCTTATCTAATCAGCACTTCATCCTCACTTGAGTTTATGTAAATGTTGACTTTCTTGACATCATTGAAGGGATTTAGCTTTTGATGATGATTCCTGGAGCATAAGTTCATGTAGACGTCGTCTGTATTGGCTTTAGAATCTAGCAAGGGTTAAGAAGATACGTTGAGTACGAGCGTACTCAGCAAGTTCAATATAAAGGAGTGTTTGATGCACTATATCTACAACCACAGACCATAGGTCGTAGGCAATGCAAGTTTTTTTAAACATTTCTTCAAAGGTTGCTTTTATTCTGAAAAGCTATGTACGTTAGCCTTCACGGGTTTACCAGAACTTTCATGGAGTTCCTTTCCCGCCGCGTTCGTAGCTCTTTCCCGAAACAGGGTGTAACAAGTTGCAGTTCTTACACTCTACAGAGGTGCGTCACTTTACCTATGAGAGACCTTAGGCTTTGTTGCACGGCCAAGAGTATGTTCCCATTCAAACTTCCTTCATTTGAGGCCCAACCTAAGATCCAAGCCAATCACTGCCTTCTCCGCGACCCCGCATGTCTCCTTGGTGTACACCAGCCCACATATTGAATTACGGCAATTGGCAGTACAGACCGTTCAGATGCCGAAAATATTGTGGGACATTGAGGGTTCCCACCCATATGCTTCATATCCTCTATGAATTACCAATTAATACACGCTACGAGGATAACAGCCACGACCCGCACATCCGGCTCCATGCGAGAGGGAAACGATACAGCTGACTTCTCCGTCCCATTCCAAATCTCATGGTCAACGCGTAATATATGGCGCAAGAATCACTGGCGACATTGGTTGTTAAGTCCTAGATGATATAGTTCTGTGAAGTGGTATTCCAACTGCCAGACTTAATAGATTAGATAATCACCCTAGATCAGTAACCAATAGTTCACATTATCGTAAAAATTAGTGTTTTCTGACCTTTTTGAAATGCAGGTGATGACAATACTGGATTTGCAAAATACTTTACAAAAAATAACCAAAGTACATGAGCAAGTGTGAACTTGCCTTTTGTGATTGCAAGATTATGCACTCACAGTCTTCAAAACAATATAAGATCCAATATCTTAAATCAGCAACATTAGTCCGGTAAGGACTAATGTTTAAAGAAGCAAGATGCTATTATGCATAGGTAATGTAATGCAATTTCGTAAACTCGAATCCTAGGTATAAAATTGTTCTAGGGTTTTGATACTGGAAATGGTTTCTTAGGAATGTGTTGCCCTGTTAGATTAAGTTTCACACTTGTGCTTCTTATTAAGGCTTGTGAGTGTGGTTGAATCAAAATGTAATTATAAGATCATAAAACAATGAGATACACAAATGTGGAATGCTACTCAAAGATTGCTTATACAATAATTGTTCATCTTCAAATTTTATTTTTCAAGTAATGGCATTTATAAGGAACTTAAGTTTTAACAATCCTAAGTATACAAGTAAAGTATAAAGTAATGTGATTACGATTAATTGTCATATGTTAACCACGATGAAAGTCCTTGAGTTTAGTTGTTAAGAGTTGGGAATATTACGTTAAGATTTGTTGTTTGAAGTGGCAAAAAGAATAACATTTGAAGAAAAGGTTTCTTTACTAAGGTTTAAACAATCCTGATAGCTTCTAGAATATGATTTATAGAATGTGATTGATGTTGTCTACGCTTGCTTGAATAGTTTGGGTTTGAGATGCTTTACGTCTTAATTAAAATAGACCAAAGTTAACTATAAAAAAATAACAAAGTCTTTAGCATTATATTTAATGTCTTGTATACTAAAGTGAACTTTAAGAGCATAGATGGACTTAGTGTGTAACGCTTATGTTATTTGTATCTTGTTCAATTTATATTGTTTCCTTAAAGTTACTTAAGAGTGGCATTACTTCTATTTGAGTAGTGGTTTCTTAATTTTATAATAGAATAGAATCATTTATGTTTTATAAATAAGTGGTTATGGTTTGGAAACAAAGAAATAATATTACTTAACTACTTATGGATTCAATATAGTATTTTGGTATATTTATATCTTGTGGTTGAAGGATAATTCAATAAGATTGTATTTAAAATGTGTTGAACCATTTTGACTTCATATTATCAATTTTTAAGACTAATACTATTTATTAGACTCGATTGGCTAATTTTAGAAATATTAGCAAATTTTATTTACCCTTTTATGAATTATTGATTAAGGCAATTGGACTTAAATTCAAGTTATTAGAGTATTAAGTTTTTTTATTTACTTTAAAAGTGAAATGTTATATTTTTAACATGTAGGTATTATTTTTGTGATCATTTTGGTATATTATATGTATTTTAATGAATTTTAAATATTAAGATATGATTTTTATAAATTTATTTATTTTATAAACACTTAATAAATACTAGATATTGAATTAATTGAAATAATAATACATGATTATAGTTTTAAATTATAGTTCTTATTTTTCTAAGAATTTTGATATATTATTTATGTTTTTATCATTTACCATTATTAAAATATCAATTATCAAAGTTTTATTACTTATAAAATCTTTATTAAATAATAATTTTTTAAATAACTAACATAATAATGTTTGATAATAGTTTTAAGTTGTAGATTTTATTTTTCTAAACATTTTCATATATTACATATATTTTTCTGAATTATAAAACAAAAGTTATTAAATTTTTAAGATTTAATCATTTTCAGAAATTATTAAACATATTTACTGCGTCATGACGACATCATCATGACACAACTCACTTGAATTAAACTTTTGGTACTGGCTTAGAACCTAGTCCAGAGTCACAGACATGTGGGCCAATGGCCACGTTGGCACGCCACGCTGGCGTGGACTAGTCAACATGCGGACCAGGTCAAGGGTGACATCACCCTGACATCAGCTCGCCAGAACATCGCCGGAACATAATCAGAGACGGCGTATGAATGGGTTCTAGGACGCGCGATTAGGGGCTTTCGATGTAGGGGAGTATACTGAACTTAATAGTGGCAGCGCCGCTCCCTAAAGGTCGTCAGAACAGGGAATCCAGCGACGACGAGCGGCGGAGCACACAACTACACGACGAGCGCTTGATCTAGGAAGCGAATAAAAGTTTGGAGAGCCTCGGGAGGATCAAGAACTCACCACGGTGCTCGTAGTGGGGTCAGTGAGGTCGAGTTGGAACAAGATTGATGATGATTGGCGATGACTGGCGGCAGTGGTCGTCAGGGATTGAGTCGATGCGGTCGATTAAGAGCCTGTCTGTTTGATTCTTTCTTGCTAGAGCTGCTACACACCATGACGAAGCTCATGGTACGCTTGGCTAGTCGTGGGGGGATCTCTAGTGGCAGCGACAAGCGTCTCCGATGAGCTAGGGTTTGGCCTCTAATAGGAGACCGAGAGGAAGAGGAAGGGAATGGAGATAAGGATGAGGGAGTGCGGCATTGGCGTATCCTTCTTATCCCCTCCTGATATCGACAGCCTCGGCACGAATCATGGCTATCACGGTGGACGGTGGAGGCGTTGCTAGCCAGCTGCTTCGCCGACGATGCTTTCTATCCAGAGGAAGAAGAAAGGAAAAGAAACAAAAAGGTACATATGCCGACACTGGGCCGAAGTGGGCTACAGCCAGGTGAGCGAATGGCGGCTGCTGCTGCACGCGAGCGACAGTTAGGTCAGTGAGGGAGTGGGCCGTGGGCCGCGTTTGCTGACTATCTCCTTTTTTTCCTTTATACTTTTCTATTTTCTATTTTAATAATTTGTTTTCAATTCAAATTTTCTCATTGATTCAAATACCATAATTTTTTTAGAGTAATCCAAATATTCCAAAGGTAATTATACTAGTTGTTTGTCCTAATAATTATGTTGGTATTTTCAACACTTATATTTACATTAGAAATTATTTGTTAGGTAGAATAAATAAGGACTAGGGTTTTAGGGATTTGTTATTACCTAAGAAAAATCCAAATAGGTTTTTATTTTATTTGGATTTGTGAGGCTTAAATGATTTAGAATTACTAAACTAGACTTATATTTATTTGATACTTGGCATTCTACTGTAATCTCTTTAAATATTAGAGTTGTTTTATATTAAGATCCAACTTCTTAAACCCTTATTACTTTAGGGTTTTAGACTATCCTTTGCAATTTCTCTTGTGGTTCCTTAAGGATGATAAGTAACTTCACTATTGATATTATAATAGATAAGAAATAAGATCAGGCTTTATCTATATACATTTATGCAATGATATTAAGCAGGAAACAAAACTACTTGATCTACTAGCAACCAAGGATTACCTTATTATCTTAAATAATCTCTTCCTTACTAATGTGAGTGCCTCCTATGATAAATGTAATGGTTGCTAATGAACATTAATTATATGAATAAAGTAATTCATTTACCTTATAAAAGTTGTTTAGGTTTTACAAAAGTGATAAAGATAATGATTTTGATATGGAGTGATATAGGTTTGGTTAATAGCTTCTCAGGAATTCCTATCTTCCTTACTTCATAATTCTTGACTTATAATTAAGGAATTCCTTTCCTAGATATACTACTTCTTCATATCCATCATCATGTGTTAACATGATGAGCTTTACTTCACAAGAATATTCTTATCAATAATTCCTCCTCCTAAATCCATTTGTAAATGAAATGGGCTTGACACTAAAGCTCATATGATCTCCCCATAAAGATAATTCTTACCTCTAGGATATTTCTCATGAATCCAATCTAGATGTATATATCAAATTCTGCTTCCTTCAAGAGTTTAATATTCTCTAAGAGGAATATTCTACTTATACATTTTAATTTTGCTCTAGTACCAACTTCATCCTACTATCTTATCTTTTACTTGCCTTAGTAACTCATACTCCAACCTCACATTATATTCATGTGACTTACCATGACTAATCTAGGATAATATATCTATACTAAGGTTTAATCATATTATATCCACCAATGTTACTTATACATGATATAATCATTCACTCTTAGTGACTTGAGCATGATCATTACAATTCTTTGATCATTTATGGCTTAGGTTTCCCAGTTGGCTAATCAAGGCCTTCATCAATACAACATTACAGTTGTATTATAATTATCTTCTCAGTATCTCTTACTGAATAGAAGATATTATCCATTGACTATAACTACTTGATCCAACAAGATTACTCCTGGTAACTATCTTCAATGTTCATCTTTATAATCTTATTTGCTACCATATAATTATATCTTCCAGATAACTCTTCTATCCATTCAGGAGTGAGTTAACACCGTAAATTACCATATTGATCTTATTCTCTTCCAATACTCCCATCCTATAGATGATATCTAAATATAGCATTACCACCTTCCTCTTCTTACTTCTTTATTTATAGGCTTAAAGTGATTGTTATGGTAATAACAAGAGTTAATAGATCAAGAATTGATGGGTTAATACTTGATAGATCAATAGTTGATTACTGTCACATCCCAAGATTTTCCAAATCTTGTAATGTGAAAAATAAATGAATAAAATAAAACTTTGTTTGATTTTCAGGGCCAGAAGAAACTTTTTGAATTCAATTGGAACTTCAAACCAAGTTGGATCAAATAAAATCCTAAAGGGATTTAAAAAGATAAAACATTTAATAAAGGAAAATAAAATATTTTGGAATTACTATTTTTGATCTTTTAAATAAAAGGATTTGGTTTTCAAATGAAATAGAAGTTTTATTAATAAAGATTATTTTACAAAGCCAAATTAAAACTTGGCCAAGACTTAAAAAAAACAAAATATTTCTATTTGGGAAAATTAGTTTTCCAAGTATTTTATACTCTCAAACAAAACCTACTGATTGGTTTTGAAAATAATTAGATTTCAAAAGGAGATTTTGAAATAAATCAAATTCTATTTTTTTTATTAAACAAGGTCTATTTATTTAATTAATAATGGACCTTAAAATAAAAATTATTATTTTAGTTTTGAATTTTGGTTTATGCTACTGAACAGAACCAAGTTCATAGTTGCAAAGTTTGGTGAAGATTTGAATTGTTTTTGAATGCTTGAGTGTTGTTTGAAATTTCAAAACAGAAATTGGTTTTAGAAAAATAAAAGGTTTTAGAATAAAAAAAATGGAATTGGACTCAGCCCAACCTAGCAGCCCAGCAGCCCAGTACTAGCCCTGCTCCCCTCTCCCGCGACGAAACGTTTTCCACTCACTCCCAGACCCGCAAAGAGACTGACTGGTGGACCCTTCCCCTCATTTCTTTTCTCACTGAGCAGCCGACCCCACCTTCCTGTTCATCCTCCTCACCCGCGCGACTTCTTCTCCCTCCCCCGTCGCCGTTTCCTGTAGAGATTCCGCGGCCTTAATTCGTCTTAACGCGGCCACCATTACACGCTTTAATCACAAAGGCTTAAACGCTCATGTCTCCTCTCCATTTCCCCTCTGTCGCCCATCTCAACGCGCTCCCAGACCACCCCAATTTCCTCCCCGAGCACCACTGCCACCGACGAACCTTTTCCTCGATTCCGGCCGTGTCCTGTCACCCCGTGCCTCCTCGACCTAGCTCACACCTTCCCCACCTCCTGACGCATCCCGTGCCCCTCGTTTGACCGCGGGCGTCCCTGAGCGTTGACTCCGACAAAGCTCTGAGCGCTGCCGTCTGTCTTCAACTGCGACGACGACTCCCAGGTAAACTAGACCACCCCTCTCTTCCCCCGTGGACACGATAATGACCGCCATGCTCTCGTGGACCTAATGGTGCTTTTCGTTTGTCCCAGGGTGCCCCTTATCCTCACCCTCGACGACCTCCAGTACCGCCCGAGACCCAGCTCATCTCCGGCGAGCAATCGCAACTGTCCCCGTGCGCCTCTCGACGGACAAGCCACACGTTGAGAATTAGCACGATGCCACGAACACGGTGAGCTTACTCCCTCCCTTTTTCGCTTCCTGTCTCACCGGCGCCGCCACCATCTGGCCGCTCCGCCGCTCGCCGTTGACCTTGCGCCGCCAGTTCCTGGCTAGTTGATAGGAACCGTTCGATTTAGATCGAAGAGACGAGATAGATTCACTTAACAGCGAAAGGGTACGCGCCCTGCACCGTGCGATCTACCTAGATCCTGCGGTCAACGTTGCCGATCCGGCCGAACCGGTACCATCCAACCAAGACACGCCACGTGGCCAGGTTTCGTTTTAAAAACAGATTTGTATCTGTTATAGATTCAATTTTCAAACCTTTGTAACTTTGGATCCACACGTCCAAAAATTACAAATTTTATATCATTGGAATCAGTGGAACAAGCCCTAGCCAACCATGCCATTGGTTTAGTAAATAGTAACTGTTAGATGGTTTGTTTTTACAGAAACATTTGTATGCTTGTTTAGATTAGAAAAGTGATTCAAAAATGATTTTGAGAATGAAACCTTGGCAAATCAGTTTGTGGTGAACTCACTGACCCTAGGAACCAACCGATAGTTTGGAAAATGAATTTGGTAAAGTCTAGGATGGATTAAATTGACTTAGCCCATTTCTAGCCAAATAAAAGTAATGGTTTTGTTATGAAAATGATTTTAGAGTAAAAACTTTAGAGAAAATATTTGGACCAAACCTACTGACCATAAACACCAATTTTTGAGAAACAACAACTTATTTGGTGAACCACTTTTCCACCACATAACATGATGAATGGATTTGAAAATAGTTTTTGGATAAAACCCTTTTGCAAATGACTTTGCCATTTTGGTAAATGACCACTATGGACCTTACAAAGTTTAGAAGCCTAGTGGAAACCATCTTTGCAAATAGAACCATCCCTTGCATGCTTACATGCATGACTTAGATCCCATTGTTTTATGTGTGTGAAATTGTTTGTTGACTTTGGTTTGGAATGCTAAGTTGATGTTGTGTTTGCTTGATTGATTGTAGTGAAGTTAGAAAGTGTGAGACTAGCAAGATCAAGGAGTGAACCACCATTCCCTACCAAAAAGGCAAGTTACACTATCATCAAAAAGTCCTACTATTTTTCATTATACTTAGTGGATTTTGAAACATGCATGAAAACAATTTTATACTTATGCTATGCTAAATCCTAATAGGATACCCTATACATTCCTTAGAGAAAACAATGTAGTTGTTACATGCTTAGCCATGCTATATTTTGAAAAGAAATACATGTTGAGATTTTGTGAAGTTGAGAAAAGGACTTGTGAGTTTATATAATAAAACAAGGACTCAATGAACCACCTGGGTGGTCAAGGTTACTTTGAGTTTGGAGAAGGTGGCAACAAAAGGAACCATGTCTATGGCAATCTCTTTGTGTTGTGCTCCAAAAGAAACCACCCAGGAAACTTAGAGATTGAACATGTTTCTCCAATTGTGGCTTTCGTGTGTAACCACATGCTATTTATGGCTCTGGCTTAGTCAACTACATTGGGAAGACCCATGCATTGTCTTCAGTTTACTGGACATGGGGACCTGGAATCCTACATGGGTGCTGAAGACAAGCTAGCAATGGTGTATGGGAGGACCCTTTGGAAAGACTTCGTCACATTCTCAATCTGCCAGTACTCCATCTTGGTGAGCACTAATCCAGTGGCCACTGGTGGCAACAAGATGGGATTGTGACATGTGGGTAAAGTGTGCAACTTCTGCAGAAGATAATAAAATCTAAGTACTTAGCCGTGTCCCCGGTTATGGACAATACTGAGCAACTAAAGTTTGAAGCTATGGGAAATCTCGACATTCCAATTTCTAAAACAAAAACTTGATGCACTTGGGGTTACCAAGGAGCTCAAGAGGTTTGATAAAACTTGATGCACTTGGGGTTACCAAGGAGCTCAAGAGGTTTGATAAAACTTGATGCACTTGGGGTTACCAAGGAGCTCAAGAGGTTTGATAAAACTTGATGCACTTGGGGTTACCAAGGAGCTCAAGAGGTTTGATAAAACTTGATACACTTGGGGTTACCAAGGAGCTCAAGAGATTTTGTTGAAAAACTTGATACACTTGGGGTTACCAAGGTGTGCAAGGAGATTTTGTTAACAACTTAAACACTTGGGTTTTGCCAAGGGATTTTTTCAAAGATTTGATCAAAAGATAAAAACCATTTTGAAAGATAGGATAAATTTTGTTTCTGCAAATGAGCCTAAAACTCTACCTAGCCAAAATGCATGTAATGATAGGATCCACTTGTATTCAACTAAGTAGTGAAACTTGTTGGAGATATGCCCTAGAGGCAATAATAAATGTAGTTATTATTATATCTTTGTGTTTATGATAAATGTTTATATTCATGCTATAATAGTATTAACGAGGAAACATTAATACTTGTGTGAATTGTAAACTTAAATTGAAGTCCCTAGTATAGCCTCTATACTTCACTAGCTTGTTGGTTAATAGATGATTGTGGTTTCCCTATCATGAACATTAAGATGTTATTAACAACAAGATCATATCGTTAGGAGAATGATATGATGGACATACTCCTATAGATAAAGCGTAGCATAAAGATCAAGTCATTTCAATAGTTCAATTGCTATATGCTTTCTGATACATAGTAACCTAATTCCTTCGACCATGAGATCATGCATATCACCTTTACCGGATGAATGCTTTGATGTCATCAAACACCACACCGTAACAGGGTGGCTATAAAGGTGGCATTGAGTGTTCGGAAAGCATTGGTTGAAACACATGGATCAAGAGTGGGATTTGTCCATCCAGATGACGGATAGATATTCTCTGGGCCCTCTCGGTGAAATGTCATCCAATTAGCTTGCAAGCATGTGACTGGGTCACAAAGGATCACATATCACAGGAACGAGAAAAGAGTACTTATCAGTAACGAGGCTGAACTAGGTATGCAGAGATACCGACGATCATAGCCTCGGATAAGTAACATATCGTGAGACAAAGGGAAATTGGTATCGTATGTAAGTGGTTCATTCGATCGCAAAGTAATCGTAGAAATATGTGGGAGCCATATGAATTTCCAGATTCCTCTATTGGTTATTGTTCGGAGAAGTGTCTCGATCATGTCTGCATAATTCACGAACCGTAGGGAGACACACTTAAGGATTCGACGTTGTTTGAGTAGTTATGGTATTATGAGAAAGAGACCGAATGTTGTTCGGAGTCTCGGATGGGATCCGGGATATCACGAGGTGATCCGGAATGGTCCGGAGAATAAGATTCATATAAGGAAAGTCCCGTTTCGGAGTTGGGGAATGGTTCCGGTGTTTTCATCGGGAACATTCTAGAAGGTCCCGGAATGTCCGGCACTCCGGAGGGAGAAGGGGTACATGAATGTGTCATTACATGTTGGAATGATTGCATCATGTACTTAGTGTTCTCGCTGTCCGAAATAAAGGGTTAATTCAAATCCTAATTGAAAAAGTCAAACTGCCAGTTTTCGGTCAAACTGCCAGTTTTCGGAAAGAGGAGAAAGAGGAGGAGGTGGAGGCCGAGTTGGGGAGGGATTCCTCCCCTTGGCCGGCGCCTCCCAAGGCCGACTTGGGGAGGGACTCCACTCCCCTTGGCCGGCCCTCCCACCTATAAAAGGAGGGGCAGGGCCTCCTCCTCTAGACACACAAGTTTCCTACCCTCTAAACCTAAACCCTAGATCTAAACCCCGGTTTAGAGCTATTTTGGTTTAGAGCCTTCTAATTGGTTTAGAGCCCTCTAATTGGTGTGTCTAATTACTAGACCACTAATAGCCTCTCTCATAAGCTCCACCATACTCGCACCGGCTTAAGGCGAAGCCCTGCGGGATCTCCCCTCTACCTCCGGTACCACGCCGTTGTGCTGCCGGAATCGCGAGGAGAGTACTACAACCTCCGCTGCCTGCTGGAACAAGGGAGAGGAAGGTCTTCGTCGAGTACCGAACGTGTGACCGACTGCGGGGGCGCTGCTGGAACGTGGCGCCGGAAGGATCGTCTACGCGATCTTGAGATCGGAAAGAGTACGACTACATCACCCACGAGAATCTGCTCTCGTTAAACACTTTGGAATCTTCGAGGGTGAGTTATTCCATCGACTCGTTGCTACAATATAGTAGATAGATCTTGGCTTGTTTGTTTGTATGCGATAGAAAATTTTTGTTTTCCATGCTACGAACCCCTACAGTGGTATCAGAGCCGTGTCTATATGTAGATCTGTTGCACGAGTAGAACACAATGGTCATTGTGGGCGTTGATGCTTTTATTGTAGATTGCTTTGCGTGTACTTTGCATCTTGCGGTATGTTGGGATGAAGCGGCCCGGGCTAACCTTACATGACATCGTTCATGAGACTTGCTCCACGCTTAACATGCAACTCGTATTGCATAAGTGGCTTTGCGGGTGCCTGTTTCTCCTAGCATAGTAAAGATCCAATTTACAACGGGTAATCAACAATGCTAGTATCAATGTTGTGGTTCTTGTTCGTAGGTTAGAACGACACTTATGGAAAGCCCCAAACCACGTAAAATATGCAAAGAAAGTAGAAGCGTCTAACTTTGTTTTGCAGGGGTGTGCAGTGATGTGATATGGCCATGATTGTGATTATATTTGATGTATGCAATGTTCCTTATTGTAAGTTGGCAACCGGCAGGAGCCATATGGTTGTCTTTAAATTCTGTTAAGACCTGCGTGTCTATTCAAAATAGTTGTAATAGTTGAAGCTGGTGGACGACAACCATGAAGAAGCGTCATTGACCTTGATGCTATGCCGGTGATGATGGAGATCATGTTCGTGCTTGAAGATGGAGATCGGAAGCACAAAGAAGAAAGGCCATATCATATCACATATTATGAATTGCATGTGATGTTAATCCTTTATGCATCTTGTATTGCTTAGTAGACAACGGTAGCATTATAAGATGATCCCTCATGCACATAAATTTCAAGTTCTAAAGTGTTCACCCTTAGTATGCACCGTTGCCAAAGCTTGTTGCTTCGAAGCACCACGTGATGATCGGGTGTCTTTGATTCCGCGGGTGAATACAACGTAAGCAAGCCAGATTTGCTTATGCGGTAGCTAAGGTTTGATCTTGACGAGCCTAGCATGTACAGACATGGCCTCAGGAACACGGATCGCCGAAAGGTAAAGCATGAATCATATAGTAGATGTGATGAACATGATGATTGTTCGCCATTAAAACTATATCAGCTCTCGTGATGATCGGTGTTGATGTAGTGGATTTGGTTCGTGTGATCACTAAAACAATGTGAGGGATGTTGTTTTGAGTGGGAGTTCACCTAGTTTAATTTCATTAATTAATTTGAACTCAATTTGTCATAAACTTAGTCTAAACTATTGCAAATATGTTGTAGATCAATGGCAGCCCCTACCATCAATTTTAATGCGTTCCTAGAGAAAGAAAAGTTGAAAAACAATGGAAGCAACTTCGCGGATTGGTTCCGCAATTTGAGGATTGTCCTCACAGCTGGTAATTTGACCTATGTGCTGGATGCACCGCTAGGTGACCCACCTGCAGCTGATGCTACCGATGAAGTAAAGAATGTTTACCTTGCTCGGAAGAATCAGTACTCCATAGTTCAGTGTGCTATCTTGTATGGTTTAGAATCGGAGCTTCAGAAAAGGTTTGAAGAGTCAGACCCATATGATATTGTCGAGGATCTCAAATTAATATTTGAGACTCATGCGGCAATTGAAAGTTATGAAGCTTCTGAAAAGTTCTTTAACTGCAAGATGGAAGAGGGAAGCTCCGTCAGTGAGCATGTGCTTAAGATGTCTGGGCACGCAAACAAACTTCAAAGCTTGGGTATAGTGATTCCTAATACTTTGGGAGTTTACCGCATCCTCCAATCACTACCACCAAGTTACAAGAACTTTGTGATGAACTACAACATGCAGAACATGAACAAAGAGTTGCCAGAACTATTTGCTATGTTAAAATCTGCAGAAGTGGAGATCAAGAAAGAGCACCAAGTGTTGATGGTCAATAAGACCACCAAATTCAAGAAAGGCAAGTCTAAGCAAAAGGGACACTTCAAGAAGGGTGGTAAGAAAGTTACCATGCCGACGAAGAGGACCAAGGCTGGACCCAAGCCTGATACTGAGTGCTTTTACTGCAAGGGAGAAGGTCACTGGAAGCGGAATTGCCCAAAGTACTTGGCGGATTTGAAGAACGGCAACATCAAGAAGAAAGGTATATTTGATATACATGTTATTGATGTGTATCTCACTAGTATTCGTAGTAGTGCCTGGGTATTTGATACTGGTTCGGTTGCTCATATTTGTAACTCGAAACAGGAGCTGCAGAATAAACGGAAGCTAGCGAAGAACGAGGTGTCGATGCGCGTGGGAAACGGATCAAAGGTTGATGTGATCGCGGTCGGCACGCTACCTCTTCATCTACCATCGGGATTAGTTTTATACTTAAATAATTGTTATTTGGTGCCTGCGTTGAGCATGAACATTATATCGGGATCTTGTTTATTGCGAGACGGTTACTTGTTTAAATCCGAGAATAATGGTTGTTCGATTTATATGAGTAATGTGTTTTATGCACATGCACCTTTGATAGATGGTCTATTCTTGTTAAATCTCGATAGTGGAAATACACATATTAATAACATTGAGGCTAAACGGTTGAAATCAAGCGATAACTCGACCTATATGTGGCACTGTCGTCTTGGTCACATTGGAGTGAAGCGTATGAAGAAACTCCATTCCGATGGACTTCTTGAATCACTTGAAAGATGCGAAGCATGTCTGATGGGTAAAATGACTAAGACTCCATTTTCTGGTATGATGGAGCGAGCTACGGACTTATTGGAAATCATACATACCGATGTGTGTGGTCCAATGAGTGTAGCATCGCGCAGTGGTTATCGTTATGTTCTTACCTTCACGGATGACTTGAGTAGATATGGGTATATCTATTTCATGAAACATAAGTCCGAAACTTTCGAGAAGTTTAAGGAGTTTCAAAGTGAGGTAGAGAATCAACGTAACAAGAAGATTAAATTTCTGCGTTCTGATCGTGGAGGTGAATATCTAAGTTACGAGTTTGGCGAGCATTTAAAGAAGTGCGGAATACTTTCACAGTTGACACCGCCGGGAACACCACAGCGTAATGGTGTGTCTGAACGTCGTAATCGAACTCTCTTAGATATGGTTCGTTCTATGATGTCACTTACAGATTTACCGCTATCATTTTGGGGTTATGCATTAGAAACAGCCGCATTCACTTTAAATAGGGCACCATCTAAATCCGTTGAAACGACACCGTATGAATTATGGTTTGGGAAGAAACCTAAATTGTCGTTCCTTAAAGTTTGGGGGTGCGAAGCCTATGTAAAGAAGTTACAGCCGGACAAGCTTGAACCCAAAGCGGAAAAATGCGTCTTCATAGGATACCCAAAGGAAACTATTGGGTATACCTTCTATCATAGATCCGAAGGCAAAATCTTCGTTGCTAAGAATGGATCCTTTCTAGAGAAGGAATTTCTCTCGAAAGAAGTGACTGGAAGGAAAGTAGAACTCGACGAGGTTGTCGAACCTTCTCTCGAAATTGCGAGTAGCGCAGCACCGGAAGAAGTTCCTGTGGTGCCTGCACCAATAAGAGACGAAGCTAATGATGATGATCATGAAACTTCGGTCAAAGTTGCTACAGAGCCTCGGAGGTCAACGAGAACTCGTACCACTCCAGATTGGTATGATTCTGTTATGAATGTCATGTTGGTGGACAACACCGATGACCCCGAGACATATGAGGAAGCAATGATGAGCCCAGATTCCAATAAATGGCAAGAAGCCATGAAATCCGAGATTGGATCCATGTACGAAAATCAAGTGTGGACTTTGATGGACTTACCGGATGGCCGAAAGGCTGTCGAGAACAAATGGATTTTCAAGAAGAAAACAGATGCTGATGGTAATGTTACTGTCTATAAAGCTCGACTTGTCGCAAAAGGGTTTCGACAAATTCAAGGAGTTGACTACGATGAGACTTTCTCACCAGTAGCGAAGCTAAAGTCTGTGAGGATTATGTTAGCAATCGCTGCATATTATGATTATGAGATATGGCAGATGGATGTCAAAACAGCATTCCTCAATGGAGACATTGATGAAGAGTTGTATATGATGCAACCCAAAGGTTTTGTCGATCCTAAAGATGCTAACAAGGTATGCAAACTTCAACGGTCCATCTATGGATTGAAGCAAGCATCCCGAAGTTGGAATCAACGTTTTGATAAGGTAATCAAAAGTTTTGGTTTTATACAAACTTATGGAGAAGCTTGTATTTACAAGAAAAGTGAGTGGGAGCTCTGTAGCATTCTTAATACTGTATGTGGATGACATATTGTTGATTGGGAATGATGTAGACCTTCTTAATAGTGTCAAAGAATATTTGAATAATAGTTTTTCAATGAAGGATCTTGGCGAAGCAGCTTACATATTAGGCATTAAGATTTATAGAGATAGATCGAAACGCCAAATATCATTGTCACAAAGTACATATTTGGACAAAGTTCTAAAGAGGTTTGGAATGGAAGAAAGCAAGAAAGGGTTCTTGCCCATGTTGCCCAATACGACCTTGAGTAAAACTCAAAGTCCGACATCAGCAGAAGATAGAGAAAACATGAGTAAGACTCCCTATGCCTCAGCCATAGGATCTCTAATGTATGCCATGCTATGTACTAGACCCGACATTGCATATGCTGTTAGTTTAACTAGCAGATATCAAAGTGATCCAGGAGTGGATCATTGGACAGCGGTCAAAAAACATCCTTAAGTACTTGAGAAGAACTAAGGATATGGTTCTTTCTTATGGAGGTGATGAACAGCTCGTTGTTAATGGTTACACCGATGCTAGTTGGAACACTGATCCGGATGATTCTAAATCACAATCCGGATACGTATTTATTTTGAATGGTGCAGCAGTTAGCTGGAGGAGTGCAAAGCAAAGCGTTGTGGCGAGATCTTCAACTGAATCGGAATACATGGCTGCTTCGGAGGCTTCACAAGAAGCGATATGGATGAAAGAGTTCATTACAGAGCTGGGTGTGGTTCCAAGTGCGCTGGACCCAATGTCTATCTACTGTGATAACATGGGCGCCATAGCCAATGCGCAAGAACCAAGGTCACACAAGAAGCTGAAGCATATCAAGCTACGTTTTCACGCTATTCGAGAACATATCCAGGATGGGGATATAAAGATTTGCAAAGTACACACAGATCTGAATGTAGCGGATCCGTTGACTAAACCTCTCCCGAGGGCAAAACATGACCAACACCAAACTGCCATGGGTGTTCGGTATATTACCATGTAATCTAGATTAGATGACTCTAGTGCAAGTGGGAGACTGTTGGAGATATGCCCTAGAGGCAATAATAAATGTAGTTATTATTATATCTTTGTGTTTATGATAAATGTTTATATTCATGCTATAATAGTATTAACGAGGAAACATTAATACTTGTGTGAATTGTAAACTTAAATTGAAGTCCCTAGTATAGCCTCTATACTTCACTAGCTTGTTGGTTAATAGATGATTGTGGTTTCCCTATCATGAACATTAAGATGTTATTAACAACAAGATCATATCGTTAGGAGAATGATATGATGGACATACTCCTATAGATAAAGCGTAGCATAAAGATCAAGTCATTTCAATAGTTCAATTGCTATATGCTTTCTGATACATAGTAACCTAATTCCTTCGACCATGAGATCATGCATATCACCTTTACCGGATGAATGCTTTGATGTCATCAAACACCACACCGTAACAGGGTGGCTATAAAGGTGGCATTGAGTGTTCGGAAAGCATTGGTTGAAACACATGGATCAAGAGTGGGATTTGTCCATCCAGATGACGGATAGATATTCTCTAGGCCCTCTCGGTGAAATGTCATCCAATTAGCTTGCAAGCATGTGACTGGGTCACAAAGGATCACATATCACAGGAACGAGAAAAGAGTACTTATCAGTAACGAGGCTGAACTAGGTATGCAGAGATACCGACGATCATAGCCTCGGATAAGTAACATATCGTGAGACAAAGGGAAATTGGTATCGTATGTAAGTGGTTCATTCGATCGCAAAGTAATCGTAGAAATATGTGGGAGCCATATGAATTTCCAGATTCCTCTATTGGTTATTGTTCGGAGAAGTGTCTCGATCATGTCTGCATAATTCACGAACCGTAGGGAGACACACTTAAGGATTCGACGTTGTTTGAGTAGTTATGGTATTATGAGAAAGAGACCGAATGTTGTTCGGAGTCTCGGATGGGATCCGGGATATCACGAGGTGATCCGGAATGGTCCGGAGAATAAGATTCATATAAGGAAAGTCCCGTTTCGGAGTTGGGGAATGGTTCCGGTGTTTTCATCGGGAACATTCTAGAAGGTCCCGGAATGTCCGGCACTCCGGAGGGAGAAGGGGTACATGAATGTGTCATTACATGTTGGAATGATTGCATCATGTACTTAGTGTTCTCGCTGTCCGAAATAAAGGGTTAATTCAAATCCTAATTGAAAAAGTCAAACTGCCAGTTTTCGGTCAAACTACCAGTTTTCGGAAAGAGGAGAAAGAGGAGGAGGTGGAGGCCGAGTTGGGGAGGGATTCCTCCCCTTGGCTGGCGCCTCCCAAGGCCGACTTGGGGAGGGACTCCACTCCCCTTGGCCGGCCCTCCCACCTATAAAAGGAGGGGCAGGGCCTCCTCCTCTAGACACACAAGTTTCCTACCCTCTAAACCTAAACCCTAGATCTAAACCCCGGTTTAGAGCTATTTTGGTTTAGAGCCTTCTAATTGGTTTAGAGCCCTCTAATTGGTGTGTCTAATTACTAGACCACTAATAGCCTCTCTCATAAGCTCCACCATACTCGCACCGGCTTAAGGCGAAGCCCTGCGGGATCTCCCCTCTACCTCCGGTACCACGCCGTTGTGCTACCGGAATCGCGAGGAGAGTACTACAACCTCCGCTGCCTGCTGGAACAAGGGAGAGGAAGGTCTTCGTCGAGTACCGAACGTGTGACCGACTGCGGGGGCGCTGCTGGAACGTGGCGCCGGAAGGATCGTCTACGCGATCTTGAGATCGGAAAGAGTACGACTACATCACCCACGAGAATCTGCTCTCGTTAAACACTTTGGAATCTTCGAGGGTGAGTTATTCCATCGACTCGTTGCTACAATCTAGTAGATAGATCTTGGCTTGTTTGTTTGTATGCGATAGAAAATTTTTGTTTTCCATGCTACGAACCCCTACAAAACTTGCCAATACAATTCAAATGTATTGACCCTTGTGGCTGTAACTTGTATTGTTGCAGGTTTGATTGAATTTAGTGAAGATTGATTGATTAGGATTACAAAGTCTACAACCAGCATTTGCCTGTGGCACTTTTAAGATGAAGGACCCCATGACTATAGTTATTCCGCTGCAATGTAATGTAATAGCCAAATGAGCTACGTAAAGATGTAATAAAATTATGTTATTTCCTGGTTATAAAAGTTATATTATGACCTTTGTTTCTTGATATTACATCTTAACTGTGGATGCTAGCTATTGATCCAGGGACTAGCATTGTAAACACAGGGGACACCACCTTATGTTAATAAAGGTTGGGACACTCCCTCTACAATTACCCAACATTGATGCTCAACAGATATTAGAATAAGGTTCAATAGAGATGATAAGTATTGATATGGAAAGAAATATATGTAGTGAATGGTCTTGAATTACTTTCCTTCCTACTCAATACAACTAAAGAGTTAGGGTTGAGTATTACCATTATCCATATGGTAGAAATAAATAAGGATAAAGTAGGTTAGGAGTTAGTTATTACATTATTGTTACTTGAATTATATTCATAGCTCGGTATTCATGGGTTATTGTAATGAATACTATGGAATGATTACCTAAGGATCAGATATAAATCATTCAGTAATGTATTAGGGTTTAATTTTATTACAGTTGATATACCCTTAGATCAAATCTCCTTTACCCAAAATAAGGTTTTAGGAGAGGTCATATTGAAACTTATCGCAGTCAACTTGATGATCTACTTCACTTCCATCAAGTTGAGAGAAGCTTCAATCACTTTGACAAGTTTTGTTCAAAAGCGCGAAAATTATTCGGATTTTCTATGCTTGAATGCAATGCACATATCTGGGTTCATATTATTTCTAATCTCTAATGTTGGGATGTTACAGACTCTCCCCTTAAAATAAACTTCGTCCTCGAAGTTCGTAAACTCTCACGTTTCGAAGTAAGGAATTGACTTGTGTTGGTTACGGCATTTCTCAACTCCATGGTAACCTCAAATGGGAATAATTGTAGTATCCCATATCCAATTCCCTTCCTTGAATTCTCATCCTACTTGACAATCTTCAACTTGTTGTCTTGAATACTCCAAAGTTTATTTTACTTCGGTCCCTTAGGGATATGTTCTTATTATAAAATCCATTAATTGGGGTCTCTTATTTGGTTCCTTATCCTGATTAGGTATCCTAATCCAATTCCTTTACTTGATCATCGTACTTTCTTACTATACTATGTAAGGTCTAGGAAGTCTCACTAAAATAGGGTTTTCAATTTTATTAGTCAATAGTTGAGGCTAAAAGACTATATTTGGTTTGTCCTTGAATGGTTTAAACTGAGAGTCTTTCCGAAGATTGGTGTTGAACACATTTAATCCGTTATCATTGGAATTTCTTGTTTCTCTACACATGTCCAATTGGATATGTTCTATTTCCTCTTTAAGGATTAGTCTGTTAAGTGTTGTTTCCTTTAAGGATTAGTCTGTTAAGGATATGTTCTCTACACATTTAAACTGAGAGTCAACTACTTAAGAGTTGTTTCCTTTAGAATTAGTCTGTTAAGACTAATCTATTTAATCTCCTTCAAGTTTTTACATTATCAATCTTTATATAATCTTTTGTTATCACCTTAAGTACTTCTTCAACTACCATTTGATACCGGACAGTGTAGAAATGACCTAAATCACCGTGCCCATGGTTTTCTTATGCATGTACAAAAAATGTGTTTGCCTTGACCCACTTCCAACTATTTTGCTTGTATATCTCAACATCATCGATTGTGCGATGATACAAGGTTCCCATGGTCACGCTGATGCCCTAAAGGCTGGTGAAGAAGTCGAGCGTCTCCTTGTCGGTGAGTCCTCCTCCTCCTAGAGACAAATTTAAGTAGTTGACTACGACGAGACTTTCTATGATGCAGTGATGCTTAAGTCGGTTATGATTATGTTAGCAATTGCTGCATTTTTCGATTATGAAATCTGATAGATGGATGTGAAAACCGCGTTCCTTAATGGAAACATTGAGGAAAATCGAGTTATACATGGTACAACCCAAGGGTTTTATAGATCCTAAGGATGCTAACAAGGTATGAAAACTTTAGCGATCCATTTATGGACCAAAGCAAGCATACTGGAGTTGAAATCTCCGTTTTGATAAAGTCATCAAAGGGTTTGGATTTGTCTGAACTTATAGAGAAGCTTGTATTTACAAGAAAGTGAGTGGGAGCTCTGTAGCATTTCTAATATTATATGTGGATGACATATTGTTTATTGGAAATGATACAAAACTTTTGAAGAGTATAAAGGATTATTTGAACAGTGTTTTTCAATGAAGGACCTTGGTGGAGAAGCATATATATTAGGCATCAAAATTTATAGAGATAGATCAATATGCTTAATTGGGCTATCACAAATTACATACTTTGACAAGATATTGAATTTTTTTAATATGGATGGAAGTAGGAAAGGGTTTTTACCTATGTTGCAAGGCAAGACACTGAGTAAGACTCAACGTCCAGCTATGACAGAAGATAGAGAAATAATAAATAATATTTCCTATGCCTCAGCCATAGGATATATCATATATGACATGCTGTGTACAAGACCTGATGTGGAACATGCTGTTAGTTTGCCTAGCATATACCAATCTAATCTAGGTTCAGAACACTAGATAACATTTAAGAATACCTTTAAGTACACTTGAGAAGAACTAAAAAAATGTTTCTCATGTATGATGGTGAAGAAGAGCTCATCGCAAAGTGTTATATTGGTGCTAGCTTCGGCATGAATCCAGGTGACTCTAAGTCACAATCTGGATACGTATTTCTCAAGAATGTAGTAGTGACACTACAAGGAATCTGTTGATACATGACCCTCCATTTTCGTCACTGAATCGTTACTGTTGATAGATTATGACGATCTTATGACGAAAAATGGATCGTCAAAAACTGAGCGTCAGTAATTGCACACAATGACGTTTTTTGTAATATCGTCATAATCCTCTATGACGATATTGGATCGTCATAGAGATTATGACGATCCAATATCGTCACTCACAGTTTGGCCACACCACATCAGATCCTACGTGGCGAATCCTACGTGGAAAAATTGTGACGAAATCAGATCGTCGTAGGTTGAAATTAGCCCGGTCTAATTCGGTGGTCTATATGGGCCGAGACAATAATTCTAGCCTTTTATTTCCTAGGCCTTGGCTTTTGGGTTCATTTCTCTTATAGGCCTTTACATTCTTAGGACCAATTTCCTGAATTGTTTCATCAACATAATTTGGGCCAAAGACTTTTTAAGCCCATATATATTTAGTTCTGTCCAGATTATATCAATTTTAATTATAATTTTGGTTGCATCTATTAGGCCAGGCCATAGCCTTTTCAGTCCAATAACGCATGGGCCATGGCACAATGAATACTCAAATGACAGACCAAAAAATTACAGCCTTTTTCTCCAGGTATGAACTACAAGCGAATATATAGGAATTTGAATAACCAGAATATACACAACAAATAGAACTTTTAGCAAATAGCAAATTCACAATTTCACAGCCAAGATTACAATTCGGTAATAGTATCAAGATTACAATTCGGTATCAGCCAAGATTACAACTACACAGCCAAACAGCCAAGATTGCAATTGCACATCCAAGATTACACTACATTAACTTCACACAAACAGCCCCAAAAGTACCATATGTTACACAACCACATAACACACAAAGTTCGAACAAGATCACCTCTCACTACGTGCACATCCAGTATCACCTCTTGCCAAAACAGTGCTACCATCCTCAACTCCACTAGTTCCTATAAAAAAGAGGAAATTATGGTTACGACTGTCAATTCAGAATGAAAGAAATATATTCTAACAATTTCACAGAATAGAAAGAAACAAAATGAACAGAAATCTACAAGCTGCTAAGAGTGTGATCCTAGAGCACGAGCAAATGGATAACAATAGCGACCGCAAGGAGAAATTACTATAAGAAAAATATTATTTTGCGGAACATGAACATAAGCATGTATGAAAGACATGCATTCACCCTCAAGTGAATTAGTTCACCCAAGATAAACAAGAAGTATAGATATGCCAAGTTAGAGAAATTGCCCAAGGAACTATCTAATATAGTGAACATTCCTAAGGAAATATCTCTTGCAACCATACGAACCCATACTATCTGTCAAGGCAAAACTAAATTCATGGTGAATAAGGTTCGAGTCAACAAAGTTTGTAAAAAGAATACACAAATGCACCGCTACAAACCATATAACTAAACAAGGATCTGACCTGAACAAAATATTAGAAAGTGTAGGTGCAATTACCAGCAGCGGTGAGGTCACACTTCAATCCATAGCACGGGGATCAACATCATAAGAACTACTCACATACAATGACATTGAACACGAATCTCAGCTAAAGTTGGCAACACGAATCCTCCAGAACCTAGAGATCTAGTCCTATCTTAAATAACCAACCCCTTGCTCAGCTAAAGAGAGGTTAGTAGACAGGACATGAGTACTCACGCAGATCCCTGGTGGTGGAGGTCGAGGGAGATGGCAGGCGCTCAGAAACAGGGTTGATGCGGGTGAGCGCGACCTTTCTAGCACCTCACCATGAAGATGGTGGTGAGCCTAGGGCGCCACTGTTTCCTTCTCCCCATGCACACCTTCTGTGAAATCAATTGAATTACTTAGTCAATATCAAGATATATGGTTGCTAGAACTACTACTTTCTGCCAAAATAAACTTTTATTTCTTGGAATAAAAATAATTCCAAACAGTCGTACCAACTACAATCATGTTCAGTAGAGAACAAACATGTATTATAAGCTCACTGGACACATGTTATTATTAATATTTATCCCTACAGCATACATCTCTGGTAATTTTATTAGCAGCAACAAATGCCTTGGTTCATAACTCATAAGAATTTACAAAATAACAAGCCCACCTACTGCTATGTATTGTATAAATATAATGCACATCATACACAACTAATACCATTAGCACTACTTAGCAAAAAATCATGTAATAAGTGAAAGAATTTAGGAAAATAACAATAGACTTGGATACAGCAAAGCTAGACAAAATTGTTTTGGCAATATACAATAAGCCATTTCCCAATGATCTAATAAAGAAGAAAATCTGATATTGACTCCCCTGATCATTTGATGCCAAAGGGCCACTCTTCTACTTTAGTTCCTGCACAAAACCAGTTCCAGTTGGATTATTGTTGACAGCAAACAACTACATTATCTTTCAAAAAAACAAGTGTCATTTTGCTTATACATTAGAATCACTTAGACAGAATGTCGAGGAACAGACTATATATTCCTATATCTCAAGTAAACTGCACTACATTGATCACAAATAACAAAATATTGCACTAGATTCTATGCTACTTATTGTTTTCAAGTTGGAAAAAAGAAAGAGATTTCATTAGAACAGACATATACATACTAAATAGGTTAGTGAACCATGTCAACACTTCATGAACACAACTTCCATCTTAGTTCTATAGACATAACACACAATTTTCATCTAGTCTCATAACCATGGTAACATATGTTGGATTTAATTTTCAAAGCGGTGAGGCGATTCTTTGTCTTTATGAGTATTCATCATTAGAACTCCAGAGGCATAATTATGCTACATCATTTCAAATACAATATCTACCACAGCATCCAAGCCCACCTAATTCAATCGCATATACAATGGTTGGTGCATTATCTTAAAACTAGGCAGATAGCACAATCATGAAATTCTGAAGATCTATGACAAAGGTTTAGAAAAATAACTTATTCAGAAAAATAATTAGGGGCACACATGTGCTTGCTCGTGCGAGAGGGCAAGGCTGCGTGATGGGACGGCGAGCTAGTAGGCGGCGCGATGGGAAGGCGGGGTACTCGCCAACGGGGTTAGGGTTGCGGTGAGGTGCAGCTGTCGAGTGAGAGAGAGGAAGAAGTGGTGGCGGCTGGCGGGGTCTGCGAAGAGAAGCAAGGGGATTAGGGTTTGTGGGTGGTGTGATCATGATATCACGAAATTACCCCTGTTCATTTATGTGGTGATGTCTATGGGAAATCTAGGGCATTTCTGTCATTTAACGTACAAAGACAGGGGGACGAGGAGGCATCAGATGAAATTTCGTGCGTTGGATTGAGGTCATATAGATAGCTGAGATTAGCTTCGGTAGGTTAATCCGTGGGTACTCTGATTCTCTACTCTGATTGGTTGTCACTATTTTTTTTTATTTTCCGAGTGCCAAAAAGTGGTGCGTTTTGTGAAGCAACCACCAAATGCAAGTTTCAAAATGGCACCACCACATTTTTCAAAAATACTAGACCACCTTACATGAACAATATCCCAAATAAGGTATCTCAAACATTTCCGTCCACCCCTCGTGAAAAAGATAAATGTCTGCTGAATCGACAGGAAATGGGTCCGATTTGAACTACAGGTACATGATATAAAGCTCATGATTTTTTGCAAAAATCATTTTTAGGTTCATAATATGCTATTTCATCAGAGATTCAATGCAAGTTTAGCGAGGCTTAGCCCCTAGCTAAGAACCTTCATGCCCGCCGTTTTGACCATAGTTTGAAACGGGCATAAAAATTTCAAAAACTTCCGAACAATGTAAAACCTTCGTGTCGCGTCTTATTATGTGACATATTTGTAAGGAAAAATACCAAACTTTATTAATTGATTGTATCTCGAAAAAACCTTCTCAGAAATGACCTATCATGTTCGAGGTTTCATGGCTTTTAGGTTAAACGATCAGTGTTATGGCTAGAAATGCGGCATAATTTGTGATAATGCGCCCATATTGTGCACCCATGTGCATCTTAGAATGGCGAACAATGTCGCAGGAGGAAGTTTTCCTTTTCGTTGCATGGAAAATCTATTTTTCATTTTTCGAGTGTCAAAAAGCGGGGCGTTTTGTGAAGCAACCACCAAATGCAAGTTTCAAAATGGCACCACCACATTTTTCAAAAATACTAGACCACCTTACATGAACAATATCCCAAATGGGGTATCTCAAACATTTCTGTCCACCCCTCGTGAAAAAGACAAATGTCTGCTGAATCGATAGGAAATGTGTTCGATTTGAACTACAGGTACATGATATAAAGCTCATGATTTTTTGCAAAAATCATCTTTGGGTTCACAATATGCTATTTCATCAGAGATTCAATGCAAGTTTAGCGAGGCTCAGCCCCTAGCTAAGAACCTTCATGCCCGCCGTTTTGACCATAGTTTGAAACGCGCATAAAAATTTCAAAAACGGTCCTAATAATGTAAAACCTTCACGTGGCATCATATTATGTGACATATTTGTAAGTAAAAATACCAAACTTTATTAGTTGATTGTATCTCGAAAAAACCTTCTCAGAAATGACCTATCCTGTTCGAGGTTTCATGGCTTTTAGGCCAAACGACCTGTGTTATGGCTAGAATCGCGACATAGTTTGTGAGAATGCACCCATATTGTGCACCCATGTGCATCTTAGGATGGCGAACAATGTTGCAGGAGAAAGTTTTCCTTTTCGTTGCACGGAAAATCTATTTTTCATTTTCTGAGTGCCAAAAAGTGGGGCGTTTTGTGAAGCAACCACCAAATGCAAGTTTCAAAATGGCACCACCCCATTTTTCAAAAATACTAGACCACCTTACATGAACAATATCCCAAATGGGGTATCTCAAACATTTCTGTCCACCCCTCGTGAAAAAGACAAATGTCTGCTGAATCGGTAGAAAATGTGTCTGATTTGAACTACAGGTACATGATATAAAGCTCATGATTTTTTGCAAAAATCATTTTTAGGTTCACAATATGCTATTTCATCAGAGATCCATTGCACTCGCCAATTTTTTTAATCCAAAGCCCTAATTTCAAAATCATATTTTAAATTATGATATTGTCCCTACTATGGACTAATATTGGATTAGTAAATCCACTATTTTAAATAATCAAAGTATTGCTAATTAACACCCTAAGATGATCTACTAAATTATATAATAATTTAGAGAGAAAAATCAATTCTTTTGGACTTCTTATGAAAAAGATATGAAAAATTAAGAAAACAAAAAAAGAAAAAATAAACAAGAAAAAACTCACTAACTAGACCAACGGACCCAATCTACCATACCCACCCAGGGTCAACACAGGCCCAAGAGGACACTGCGGTCCGGCTGCTTCCCTTCCTATGTTGAAAAAATCTTTTAAAAAATAGTGTCCTCCGAGGCCTAGGCCCAACCGATGGACGTAGTGTTAATAAACATTTGGTGCGGTATTATAACAAGAACGATGTTGTGGCCTTGTGGTAGGAGACTCTTGTGGTTGAGCTTGGGTCCTGGGTTTGATCCCCATTACAACAACTTCTTGTCCATTATTTCAGATATATGGACGTGGGGCCTATTGGTCAGTTCACTTGTTGTCCAGCGTGTCAGTTTAACGTGGGGACTATTAGTCAGTTTGACGTGCGCTATGTTGGTCTGTTTAATGGTTGGTCCACCGTGTCAGGTAGACGTATATTGTCACATGGATGCACATATAAAAAAATTTACACATAGATATGACATGTAGGAAAAAAATTTACACATAGATATGACATGTAGGAATAATTTTTGACGTGGCTGACTAGACATTTTTAATGTATCATATTTTAGACAATACGATGATTTAAATTGGTCGTAGTCGTCAACAAATAAGGATCTATGTGTATCTTGTAGATTATGACGACATATGAGGAATCTACGACGATTCTGACAAAAACATCGTAATTTTATAGGATTTTGACCTCTTCAAATAGCCTATGACCATCTTGTATGAAATCGTCATAGATCTATGACGATTTCATTTCCCCTCACTATGAGAAGGTCACAAGTTAACACATTCCTTGTAGTGTGAGTTCTAGGAGTTCCAAGCAACGCGTGGTGGCGGGATCATCAATAATAGAGGCAGAATATGTTGCTGCTTCGGAAATGGTGCAAGAAGTGGTTTGGATAAAGGAGTTCATATCTGAACTTGGTGTGGTTCCTAGTGCGTTGGATCCAATTTTCATCTATTACAACAACGATGGTGCCATAGCTAATGCCAAGGAGCCAAGTTCTCATAAGAATTTCAAGCATATCAAGCAACGATTTCACTCCATGTGTGACATGTCAAGGATGGCGATATTAAGATTTGCAAAGTACACACGGATCTGAATGTGGCATATCCATTGACTAATACTCTCCTTAGAGCAAAACATGATCAACGCCAAAACTTAATGGGTGTTAGATTCATCACAATATAATCTAGATTATTGACTCTAGTGCAAGTGGGAGACTGAATGGAATATGCATGAGAGGTAATAATAAAATGTTATTATCTTATTCCAAGTTTATGGTTGATGTTTATTTCTCCTTCTAGAATTTTATTAATCGGAAACATTAATACATGTGAGTTTAATAAACAAAGAAAAATTCCTAGTAATTCCTCTCATTTAAACTAGCTCATTGATTAACATATGATCAAGATTTTCTGATCATGAACATTGGATGTTGTTAATGATATGATGAATATACACCCAAAATAGATATATCAATATGATCTATTTCATTAAGTTTACATTTCTACATCATACACATAGTGGCGGAGCGTGAACACAATGCAAGAGGGGGCAAAATCCATGAAAAAACAGCAAATAAGCATAAATTTTTGGCAAGTCATAGTAGAACCGATGTAGTCATGTATAATACTATGATGACAATGTCATAATGATATATACGTATTTTGTCCCACAAATACAATAGATATAACTGGTTAGAATATATATGGTCATTGTCGACAAGTAATTAATTAATGACCAAAAGATAACTACTCTCCTGTTCTTCTGACCAAACTAGCTAAACAAATGCTCTCTTGTTCTTCTTTATTTTAAAATCTGCAATTATATCTTCGAATGGAATCAAACGAGTGCTGTAATGGACATCTAGAGTTAGTGAAATAACTAAATAACATGGATCTAGAAATAGACAAAAATTAGAAATATGACACTCATTTCAATTACGTATGAAACAACCAGAAATCAGATTTCAGAAAATAGGGCACTGATAATGGATTGTATTACCTTAAGGGCATCTGAGATCCTGAGACACTGGGTTCTAGCCGGTGGAGAAGACGATGTCCCTGTCTATGGTGTCCGGTGGCCGGTGGCCGGCCGGCGGCGGCTGGTGGGAGTGGGGCGCCGTCGGGCCAGGCAGAGAAGGGAGAGAAGGGAATTGTGGAGGGGGTCGAGGGAGGAAGAACTCGGGGGCAGGGCAGGGGCGATCGGGCTAGGATGGAGGCCAAAAGAAACCTCTAGTAAACTGCCGCCATGAACACCGGACACGACACGGGCGGACTCGCGGAGGCGTAGGCCAGACGGTTTCTGTGTAGGATCGAACTGGGGAGGACGGGAACAGAGAAACTTGGTGCTCTACTTTGGGCTGGGCCAAGACGCTGACTATACGTATACCTATTTTTTTTTGCAGTTTGGAAAGGGGGGGGTCCCAGCCCAGTATCGCCTCCACGGCGCTCCGCCAATGCATACACATACAAATTAACCCTAATCCTTCGAACATGAGATTATGCCAATCATTGATTTTAGAAGAGTTCTTTGATTCCATCAAACACCACATCGTAACAGAGTGATTATAAAAATGTTGTTGGGTACTATGAAAGTATTAGTTGAGATTCATGAATCAAGATTGGGATTTGTCCATCCTAATGATGAAGAGATATACTCTGGGCCCTCTCGGTGATATCACGTTAACACGCTTGCAAGCATGTGACTAGATCACAAGGATGTTATATCATGGAACAAGTAAATAGTACTTGTTGAGAACAAGATCAAACTAGGGTATAGTTGATACCTGTGATCGGATCTCGTCCAATTAAAATATCGCGAGACAAAAGGAATTGGCTATAACGTTAATGGTTCACACGATCACTAGACTCATCATTGAATATGTGAGAGTTAGTACGGATCTTCAGGTCCCGCTTCTGATTATTGATCAAAGAGGTGTCTCTATCACATCTGCATTATCTGCAAAACGTAGGGTGGCACACTTAAGGTATACCGACACTATCAGGCAGATAAATCATATCATAGAATAGTTTTATTAGAGATGGAATTTTTTCGATGATCACCGGAAATTTTTTGAGTCAAATTGCTAAAAAATGGTTTTAGATATGACATCGATATAATGTAAGGGGTTTTATTCAATTATTTGTTAATTCAAGTAATTAACAAAATTATGAATAAAATAAATAAAAAGTGTTTTTATTTAATAGAGAATTGCATTTAATTTAGTGGACATTAAATGCACGTGAGGGAAAAGGCCTTCCTCTGGAAGGGAAGAAGAGAGGCAAAAGGCGGCCATTGTTTGGTCGCGTGGGAAAAGGTGTGCTCCCCGAAGGAGCATGATGGCGTCGGCATCTCCAACCCGTGCCAGATGAACTTTGCGATGAGATGTTGTTGGGCATGGATTTAGAGAGTCTGACCCTGACAAGGCCTGTGCGAAGTCTGACCTTGGCCTGCCGCACCAGTCGTGGGATCTCTTCCATGCCGCCACATGCTTCACGTTGAGGAATGGCGAGAGAGTGAAGTTCTAACAAGATCGATGGATCAATGGGCGGAGGGTTATGGAGATTGCCCCTAACCTCCTGGCCCAAGTTTTTCCTAGCAAGGTTAGGTCCAGATTGGTTAAAGAGGTACTTACAGGGATGTGGCTTCAAGACTGCGGTCCAGACCTGGGGGAAACAACAGTTCCGGAGTTCTTCCTATTATGGCACGCGCTGGCTGGGATACAACTTGTTCCAGACCGTGAAGACATGGCGACCTGGAGATGGTCGAGTGATGGTGGCTACACGGCGAAGTCGGCCTATGGCACCTTTTTTGCAGGTACGACGCTTGCATCGGCAGCCACTCGGATCTGGCGCTCCAGGGGCCCGCATAGCGTTAAGTTTTCATGGATGCCTTCGAGGTACCGCTGTTGTACGGCAGACCGGCTTGAGCGGCGTGGGCTGCCTTGACCGGCCAAGTTCCGTTATGCGACCAGGAGCCTAAGAGCATCCAACACCTCCTCCTTTGTTGTGTGGTGGCCAGAGAGGTCTAGGCTGGGACCCTACAGCGGTGGGGCATATTGCAGTGGTTTCCTGCTGCGGACACTAATCTCCAGCAATGGTGGACGTCAAGGACCTGCCCGAGGGCCTACAAGCGGGATCTATGGACGACCATCATCTTGGTCTTTTGGTGCATTTGGAGGCACCAAAAAGGCGTGGTGTTCAACGCAATGAGACCCGCAGTCAAAACCATCAAGACGAGGATCTGGGCGGACTTCGAGTAGTGGCGTTTAGCGAGGCTTTTTAGATATGATGTTTTTGGTTTTCCGGAGCCGTTGTGATTATTTTTGTTAGACGGAGAGTAGGCTAGGCGGTAGGGGAGCTGTCACCCCTATGTTGACAGTGTGAATTGGCCGCTTTGCGGTGTTGTATCTACCATCGACATCCCCCTTCTATATGTTTGGTACACCTCCCAGGGTGTATCCTAAAAAAAATGCACGTGACTGGAGAGAGTTTATGTGAGTGGAATGTCCACTCACATGAATGATGGAAGAGGTGGGGGAACCTTCCATGGACGGCTCCATGGCCCTCTTGGGATGCCCCTCCCCTATATAAGGAGGGCACTGCCTCCTCTCCATTTTCACCACCTGCTTGTGAAGGTTCTCTTCCCCCTCTAGCATGTCCTCATGGCTTTGGATTAGCGAAGTACCTGTTTTATTGGATTCCGTGGAGAAAGATATGCTTCTTCCGCTGCTCTTCTGGAGTGTGGGCGTGGAGGTTGTCAGAAGCCGGACATGTGCCCTAGGATGATTGCTTTTCTAATTTGCGGAGCTCTTCTACTCGATCTTGAGGTCGGCAAGTGAATGACTATATCATTAACGAAATCTGATTTCGTAAACGCTTTCAGTTTTCGAGCGTAAGTTATTTTGGTTACCCCTTGCTCGTTACTAGCATCTATTAGATTAGATCTTGGGGTAATTGGTGTTTATATCGTAGGAATTTTTTTATTTTTATACTACGAGCCCTTCGGATACAACTTACCAAAGTTTAGCAGAATCGGAATCCTAACAATTAAATATATGGTTCAAATTGTTTATTTATCCCAAAAATTAAATGTTGATTAGTATCAGAAAACATGGTATAAGTGAGTAATACATAATTAAATAGAGTCGGAATAAAGCAACATCATTCCACATTCTCTTTATATTTAATTATTTGGTGAAGTGGCTAATTACCCCAACCGCAGATATATATGCAAGCATGGATGATTGTAATGCAACAAGATAGATATTATTTATAAAATAAGGGCATGTTAGAGTCACACGTTTTGGTTCGGAACCGGAAGGTTCAGATTCGGTCTTCAGATTCGTGAAGGAGATTTTAGCGTCAGTGGAAAAGGTTTTGGTGTCCCATGTCGACGAATTTTGATTCGTTGTCATCGCCTTCAAATTCCGGCTTCAAATGAAATAAACTCTATGTTACCAAGCATATAACACTAATATGTATGTACTTAACTCTCTGTTACTGAAGATATATAACAACAATACTCACGTTACATAGCTGTGGCAGGCATCTAAACTTGCCCAAGTATTTATAGCATCGTAGCATATATTATAGTCATGACATGCATACCCACATGGTTGATGGAATTATGTATGTAGCTATAATATAAGACAAGCTGTACAGTTACCACCAACCATATAAAATGTATTCCACTTGCCCTAGTTGCTAACCATATTATAATTCTCTCTTTTAGTGGTACGAGGTGAAAGGTTTCCATCATTTGCTCTCCCATGTTATTACACGCTTTTGCAAAAGTTAGAGATATAATGAATGTTGAGATTTTCATCTGGTCTTGTGCCACCAACTGCTACACTTTTGCGTTGGTCCCCTCCTCCTTTTTCTCAAATTTTGACAAATAAAAACTAGATAGCAATTGTTTAGAGGACCGTACAAACCCATCCGAAGTCCGTATGGTCCTCTTAGACGTATACTCACTGTACACGTATATTCATGTGTCTATAGAAGGCGAAAATCGGAAATTATATAATAGCAACAAAATTTTTTTTAAATATGACATGTAAAAACGTAGATCGCGATAATGAAAGATGGGATCAGTCGGTCGGAACTTGGATTATATCCAGGTCGACCGAGTACACGTATATGGAGATATACGTGTCCTCAATATGAGTTTCAACGGCTAAAAAAAAAACAGCCCATAAAGCTTAAGTTTAGGAGGGACCGAAGCACACCTTCCAACTGCTATCGTTGTGCGTCTCGACCCACCAACTCAGCCTAACTAGAGACTAACACTAACATGGTCTTGCATCGGGTTTTAGTTCTCTTCCTCTAAAAAATTACTCCATCCGTTCAGAAATATAATATGTTTTAGCTTTGTGAATCGAATGTATCTACACGTCTTTTAGTGTATATATTCGTAGTAGTTCGAATTAAATCTATACACGTAAATACATCTAGATACAATCGCTTCACAAAGATAAAATATTTTATATTTCTGAACCGGAGGGAGTAGCATGTTAGGAGGGGACACCCTCAGCCTTGGAACTAAACCCACCAATGAATTTTACATTTGCAAATCAGAAGATAAAAGATACAAATTATCTACTTCCTCTGTCAAGTCAGTTATTTCTGGACCAGGGAAGTATAAAAAATATAAAATGTACACGGTAGAACACCAGCTCATCATAAACCAAGCAGCTAGCTATTCTAATTGAAGAGGGCCGCGTAGACACCGACCAGTGTAGCAACGACGGAAACCGCCGCGAGCACGGTTTTCGTGTGCCTGTAGCGAATCGTGTTCGCCTTGACCAACATCCAACTATTTCTCTTGTACAGTATATCTCAACATCATTGATTGTGCGGTGATACAAGGTTCCCATGGTCACGCTGACGCTCTGAAGGCTGGTGAAGAAGGCTGGTGATAGGAGCAGACTGCAGTATCTTCTGCATGGTCGGACCTAGCCTTTGAGTTGAAATCTTTTTTTTGACCCGAAGGCTTTGAGGTGATCTCGAAAGCTGCCATGTTGACGAGGAGGCTTGCATGTAGACAATTCAAAGATAAGTGTGCGGCATGAAGATCTCGGCGGAGAGGTGCCCTTCCTTGAAGCCCATGTACACAAGCTCTGGGGTTTTGCTGGGTGTGAGCCTGATACCCATTTCTGCAAGCTCAATGGCACCAACAGAAAATGATATCACATTATTGAGTTGTTTGTCTTGATCCTGTGTACTCTCGAATTCGTTTCGCCTCCTCCGCCTTCTTGAGGTGTTCTAGGCCACGGTGGTATGGCCCGATGGACACGATCTTCGGGACGGTGTACTCTTTGTCGAGTTCTCGAATGCTTGGAGGGTACCTATGCATCTTATCTCTCCACAGGTTGTTTTCACTGTCGAGCTCTTTCGCTTTGCTGTCAAAAACACAAAATGCAGCTTTGGATGTGACAGCAGCTGCATACTGAACCAGCTGCTGCCCTCTCCTGGAGCTAGCTACAAGTGTTTCTTCAAAGCATGGCAGCTCAGTGGCCTCGGACTCACACAACACAGGGATGTCAGGAATCCATACAGCGTGTTCCATGGACCAATCGGCCAGCTGATTGTTGCAAGGTTCCCATACTTGAGGTTCCATGCTTCAATCACCCAACTGAAATTATTTGCACGGAAAGAAAGTGGTGAATATATTTGGAAAGAAAGAGTGAACAAATACTTTTTTTTTCGAAATGGGGTCGACCCGGACTCTGCATCCTCAGATGCATGCAGCCATTTATTAAAGAAGTCTGAAGTAACAAAATAGTATGAAAAGTAAAAATAAACATCTCATGGATCAGATAAGGTTGATACAAACACCAACCATCTAAAAAAACGAAAAACCTTATAAGAGGAAGCACACTAAAGCTAGACATCTGTCAATCTACTAGTATGCCGCCAGAAAACTTGGTTGAAAATATCCGATGCCACCGCCACCAGGCGATTGCATCCAGTAACCATAGGTTGCCGCTGGTTCTCCATATGGACCAACATAAAGCTGAAACGCCTATACGAATTCTAGCTTTATTTGTCATATCCACTCCATTAAGCTAATTCCCAAACATATTAGTGATATTGGTTGGAGGAGGAAGATCGTAAGTGAAGAAAACAATACGCCAAACAATTCTAGCAAAGGGGCATGAAAGAAATAAATGTTCAATTGATTCGACCTCGTCACAAAAACAACATTTCTTACATCCACCCCACTTCCTTTTGGCAAGATTATCTTTAGTTAGGAAAACCTTATTATGAAGAAACCACATAAAGATCTTATTTTTTGAGGCAATTTTAATTTCCAAAGATATTGAGATGGAAACTTAGGATGTCTATTCATAAAGTCTTCATACATAGACTTAACAGAAAAAACCCCATTTTCTGTTAACTTCCATATGAAAGTATCTTTATTTTCTGACAAAGTTATAGACATCAGTCTCTGAACTAATTGCAACCATAAAACCCATTTATCCCCACTAAGATTTCTGCGAAAGGTAATCCTAAGTGGATTGTGAGATAACACATCATAAACAGACACATTTTTTCTATTGACAATGTTGTAAAGAGTTGGATATTGTTTAGCAAGCGAACCCTCCCCTAGCCAAACATCCTCCCAAAACCGTATATCTTTACCACTCTCAATTTTGAAGCGACCTCTGGTAAAGAAGTCATCTTTCACTCGCATTAGGTCTTTCCAGAACGGGAAATCTGTTGGTTTTTCTTCTACTTGTGATAAGGTTTTATTCTTTAAATATTTGTTTTGTAGCAACTCTTGTCACACCCCTTCTTCCATTAAAATTTTATATAGCCATTTGCTCAACAGACATTTATTTTTGAGCTCCAGAACTTCGATTCCCAATCCACCTTGATCTTTTGGACGGCATAAGATGTTCCATTTTGATAATCTATATTTCTTCTTATGTTCATCATTTTGCCAGAAAAGTCATGAACGAAAATAATCTAATCTTTTTCGAACACCCCTCGGTATTTCTAGAAAAGAGAGCATAAACATGGGCATGCTGGACAAAACCGAGTTTATGAGGACCAACCTATCCCCATAAGATAAGAGTTTACTTTGCCAACAACCTAATTTACTCTCAAAACGGTTTTCAACTGGGTTCCAGTCGGAGTTACGGAGATTCCTATGATGTATAGGCACACCAAGATACCTAAATGGCAAAGATCCCAACTCACAACCAAAAATCTCCTTATATTCATTCACTTGATCGGAAGCTTTTCCGAAACACAAAATCTCGCTTTTATGGAAATTAATTTTAAGTCCAGATAACTGCTCAAAAATGCAGAGAATAAGTTTCATGTTCACCGCTTTTTAAAATCATGTTCCATGAACAAAATTGTATCATCGGCATAATGAAGAATAGACACACCCCCTCGACAAGATGAGGTATTAGTACACCAACCTGACCATTCTCTTTAGCTCTAGCAATTAATATAGCTAATATATCGGCAACAATATTGAATAGCATAGGAGACAAGGGATCCCCTTGTCTTAAGCCCTTTCTCGTTTGAAAGTACTGTCCAATATCATCATTGACATGGACCCCAACACTCCCACGTTGTACAAAGTTCTCTATCCATTTACACCACAGAGTATCAAATCCTTTCATACGAAGGACTTGCAGAAATGGCCATTTCACTTTATCATATGCCTTCTCAAAGTCGATTTTAAATAGAATACCATCCATTTTTTCCTTTGAATCTCATGAATGGTTTCATGTAGCACCACCACCCCCTCTAAAATATGCCTACCAGGCATAAAAGCTGTTTGTGTTGGTCTTATTATCTTGTGAGCAATCACAATAATACGATTAGTTGCTACCTTTGTAAACACTTTAAAACTGACATTAAGAAGGCAAATGGGTCTGTACTGTTGAATCTGAACCACATTTTCCTTTTTGGGAAGTAAGGTTATCACACCAAAGTTCAATCTAAACAAGGGCAATTCAGCCTTATGCAACTGTGCAAATAAAGCCATCTTATCCTGTTTAATAATTTCCCAAAAAGTTTGATAAAACTCTGCGGGAAAGCCATCCGGACCCGAAGCCTTGTTATGTTCCATCTCTGAAATAGCCTGAAACACTTCTTTTTCAGTAAACTCTGATACTAAAATTTCATTTTCCTGCCCAGAAACTTGCGGAATGTCCTGATTCACCTCTTCCAATAACATGAAACTATTAGGACTTGACTCCCCAAAAAGCTTCTTATAATATGCCGAAATATATATTTTTAGATTCTTTTCCCCCACAATAGTTCCTTCGTCTTGCTCTAACTGAAAAATCCTTTTCTTCCTATGTTTACCATTAGCGATTAGGTGAAAATATTTTGTGTTATCCCCTCCTTCTTGAATATGCTTTACTTTGGCTCGTTGTGCCCACTTGGAATCCTCGTCGCGCCTAAGTGTATCGGTTTAATTAGCACATTTCAATTTAATTCTTTCCTCGGCCGTGAGTGTATCGGTTTCAGCCTTAATATCTAAATCATCAACGATCGATAAAAGTTTTTCCTTTTCTTTTTTATATTTTCCACTTTGGTTCTTGGCCCACCCCCGAAGGAAGCAACGCAGATGACCCATCTTGCGCTGCCATCGTTCAACCGGTGTGCCATCAACGGTCATCGCTGCCCATTGACCTGCCACCATATCAAAAAAAAAACTCTTGCGAAAGCCACAAAAGTTCGAATGAGAATCTCGGAAATAACTGACTTAGTTTTGTCTAGATTTAAATGTATATATACATATTTTAGCATATACATATATTCAAATCTAAACAAACTCAAGTAAGTTATTTTTAAACGCAGAGAGTATTAAATAGCATCAGCATGGTATGAACACTAGTTAATTACGTTGCAGAAAGCGGAGAATGTGTGAACCGGAAAGCGAAGAAACTGGGAGACTAGAATCAACCTCTAAAACTGGGGCATCCTATGTCTCCTCCTATGCGAGGAAGAAGCTCCTCTTATATAGACTAACCGGCCTGCCATGTCGTTTCTTTACGTATATTCACTCGATCGTGGCCAGGTAGGTTTACTGCTTTCTAGCTGTATCTCCACTTGTTCTGCCGCTTTTTGAACTAAACAACTTGTGATGGGCCATGCTGCCAGCGAGTAGGCCTGCAGGACGGTGACTGGATCAAGACCCAACAAGGAGCCAGGCGACTGGAAGCTGAAGGCCCAGAAGCGTAGCTAGGTCCAGTCGGATTAGGTCAAGCACCCTCCGAATCCTTAACTAATTCGATTGTAGATCTGCAATCTCTAGCGAGGTGAGTCTATATAAATCTCCCTAGGGTACGTATAGAGGACATGTTCCATCATATACCCCCTGCGAATCGCCGCCTAGTTGTCGAGCTCGCTCTTATACTCTCTCATCAATACAATCTAGCAGGAGTAGGTTTTTACCCTCCGGGGGGCGAACCTGGGTAAAACCCTGTGTCTCCGCCCTCATCTCGCACCGCAGATGGCTGGCCGCCCTTGCCCCTTGTTCTACTACTCGCTACCGATTGCACCATCTGCCGTGGCCATTCCCACGACAATGGTGCCCATCGTGGGGCCTGGATCTTGTCGAGCAGCTACGTCCCGGTGGCGCGCCCCGTCACGCACAGCGTGATCATGCCGGTCGGCACGATCAGCCTCTTCGTCGGCTTCACCAACGTCATCGTCTCGAAGAACTCGGCTCGCATCCGCGAGTCGCCACCGCGTGATTGGCCCTCTGAGAGTCAGGTCCGCACCATCCACCACCTCGCCTCCGAGTATGACTCGGCTAACAACAACGTGGCCGAGACCAGAATGGCCGCGGACGACGCAACCCTCACTACGACGCCGAATCGGCGACCCCGGCGTCAATCGCCGGATCCATCATCACTGCGTCACCCGCGGGCTCCATCACCCAGGTCTCCAACGTGGGGGACTTCGAGGATCCTTCCATCCTTGGGATATTCGACTCCGATTCCAGATCGGAGAACTCCGGCAACTTCCACGCCGGATCGGGTCGCTTCGTCCCGACCTACATGGCGAATGGCACGAGCGCCCCGCAAGACCCATTCTCCACGCCGATCCCGCCAACCGCCATGGCAACGGAGGTCGAGGAACTCTGCCTGCGACTGGAGGAGGCGGTCCGAAGGGAACAGGCCGAGCGCGAAACATTTCACCTCGAGCAAGTAACGGCGCAGGAGCTCTCGCACTACCACCAGCGCCGCATCAGGTCGTGCCTGAACCCCACCGTTCAGGGACGCGCCCTGAACTTCAACGACGAGAACGATCCGGCCTGCATGGCCGACTGCGTGGTCTGCGAGAACGCGCCACCAGGAGGAAGCGTCCGGCCGCCACCGGGCGCGACGATGAACAGTGCTCCCCCCACCGCCGGTCGGTCGCACACCACCCCCGGATCAACCAAGGATCATGATTTCCCCGCAAGAGCGGGATGCAAACGGCCTCCCGCTATTCTCTACTCCAATGGACAACGTCATCACTAGTAGAGCCACGGTCGACAACATCAACATGACGGGTGAAGGTGCATTGCAGATCTAGTACGCCAAGGCCCTACTCGCCAAGGCCGTCGAGCAGCAAACCGTACGCGCCGATTTGTGGGGGCGCATGTACTCCCGCTCGTCGGGAAGAAGGTCGGCCTTGAGCGGCCGCCCAAATATGGAAAATACAATCAATTTCCCACCCCCAAGCCCCTGCAGCTCCAGCCACGACCCGCGAACGCGGCACTCTCCACCAACGATCCGCGACCGACGAACAACATGGTCGCTACCAACGGGCAGCCAATCGACGCGTGGACCCACATCATCAACAACCAGAGCTGGCGCGCACGCCAGCCTGACGACCTGAGGCACACCCTCACCAACCGCCATGATGATGAACCAAGGGGATCGCTCAGCCGAGTCGGCCCCTAGTGCTTCGGACCAATGATCCGAGGCGAAAAATACCCGGCGAACTTCAAAGCGCCGAAAGAGATCGAGAAGTATGATCCCTCGTATGACCCGTCCGTGTGGCTGGACACGTACCTCATGGCGATGGGAATCACCGGCCACACCAACCTACTCGCCGCCCGCTACCTCCCCCTGATGATGCAGGGAGCGAGCCGACAATAGATCAACACCCTCCCCACAGACAGCATCGACTCCTGGGAGGATATGCGCGACGCCTTCGTCAGGCACTTTGAGGGTTCCTACACCCGCGCCACCACCATCGAGGACCTAGAGCGATGCGTCCAGGGACCACGCAAGTCGACCCGCACCTGGGTCTAGCGGTGGCAGGACCTGTGGTGCAACGCGATTGGCATCCACCCGGATACAGCGATACACTGCTTCAAGACCTCGTGCCGCTACGAGCCCTTGGTCGCCAAGATGAAGCGGGTGTACAAGGCACTCGATAACATACCTGACCTCCTTGAGATCGCCAAACGGTACGCGGAGGAGGACCCGAACCAAGAAACCGACGATGAGTCGGGAGGAAATCGCCGCCCAAGCGGCCACGACAACGGGAGACGACCCGAGCTATGCTAAAGCAACACTCGCCTCACCGGCAAGCGCCATGGTGACGGGCGAGTTGACTTTGTCGCCAACACCGGCTACGCGCCACGCAAGCCCAAGAGCTTCCGCCGCGATGGGGGCCAGCGCCGCGACAGCGGCAACTACAAGGAGAAGCCGAGGTTCGACCCTGCGGCTCTCCTCAACCATCCCTGTGTGTTCCACAGCAGGGAGGGGAAGCCCTTCACGCACACGACTGTCGACTACCACTCCCTGAGGGAGATCGAGAAAGCACGGCGCGCACAGGAGGACCCCAACAACCACCTGCCAAACGGCAGGGCATTCGGCAACGACGTGGGATCGCTCCACACCTTCACCGGGTTCAGTACCAAGCGCGAGTAGAAGGTCATCGCCCGCGCCGTCGTCGTCAACGCGATGTCCTAGGTCGACATCTCACGCTTCCTCAACTGGTCCGAGCAGCGGATCACCTGGATCCACGAGGACCACTCGCCACGGATCGAATATCCGGGGCGAGTCACCTTGGTGGTCAAGCCCAAGGTGGGCGACTACTGGCTCCCCAAGACGCTGATGGACGGCGGAAGCTCCATCAACATTCTCTACCTGGACATGTTCAGGCGACTGTGGCTCCCCCAGTCGATGATTGAGACAACCTACACCACCTTCCACGGCATCGTCCCCGGTCGGAACGCGTACCCGATCGAAAAGGTGACGCTGCCAGTCACCTTTGGTACACTAGCAAATTTCCGCACTGAGCGGATCGTCTTCGAGATGGTGCCCTTCAACAGCCCCTACCATTGCGTCCTGGGGCGGCAAACGTTCTCCAAATTCATGGAAGCGTCCCACTACGTGTATAACGCGATGAAGATCCCGGGGACGTGCGGCATCATTACCGTCCATGACGACCCCGACATGGCCGCAGAGTGCGAGGCCAAGGGCGCCGAGCTCGCCGATGCCGTCATTGCCGCATAGGCCAACCACGCAGAGGAGCTCGCCAAGTACACAAGCAGGGTCAACAATGACGACCCCACAATACTCAAGAAGCCCAACTCGGAGGGCGGCGGCTCAACCGCCTTCGAGGCAACCACGCACACGCGCTCCGTCGAGCTGGTCCTAGGCGACTCTAGCCAGACGGTGATGATCAGAACGGGCATGATCCCATCATAGGAAGGCGGGCACATCGAGTTCCTCCGTGAGAATCGCGACATCTTCGCATGGAAGCCATCTGACATGCCTGGTGTCCCAAGGGAACTCGCTGAACACAAACTCAACACCGACCCCAAAGCGCGACCCATCGAGCAGTCGTTGCGGCCATTAAATGAAGAGCGCCGCCGAGCAATTGCCGAGGAAGTACAGCGTCTACTCGCTGCAGGCTTCATACTTCTAATCAAGTACTCCAAGTGGCTGGCAACCCCAGTCCTGGTCGGGAAGAAAAATGGGACCTGGAGAATGTGTATCGATTACACAAACCTCAATAGCGCCTTCCCAAAGGAGCAGTTCGTCCTCCCGTGGATCGATCAAATCATCGACTTGACCGCGGGCTCGGAGTCGCTGTGTTTCCTTGACGCCTACTCTGGTTGCAACCAGATCAAAATGGCAGTCGAGAACGAGGAGAAGACGGTGTTCATCATGCCATTCAGAGCATTCTTCTACACCGCCATGACCTTCGGCCTCAAGAACACCGGAGCGACCTACCAGAGGTGCATGCAGGAATGCCTTGCGAGCCAAATTGGCCGTAACATCCACGTCTACATCGATGACATGGTGGTGAAGTCCACTCGCCAGGGCGATCTACTTGTCGACCTGGCCAAAACATTCGCAAATCTGCAGAGGTATAAGATCAAACTAAACCCAGGAAAATGCACCTTCGGTGTACCTACTGGACAACTACTGGGGTACGTATTCTCCAAACGAGGCATCGAGGCAAACCCCACCAAGATCAACACGATCGCCCGGCTCGGCAAACCCGAGTGCCGGCGCGACATCCAGAAGTTGGCCGGGCGAGCCGCGACTCTCAGTCGCTTCATTCCCCGGCTAGGCGAGAAGGCAATGCCTCTCTACGGCCTAATGCGCAAGAATCCCATGTTCCAGTGGGACAAGGAGGCAGACAACGTGCTTCACGCACTCAAGGAAGTGCTACTCGCGGCCCCGCTACTCGTCGCCCCCGTCGACAAGGAGCCCATGCTCGTCTACGTCGCGGCACCCGAGCGAGTCGTGAGTGCCGTCATGATCGTCAAGTGACCAGAAGAGGGCAAGGAGCGCCCGGTGCAGCGACCTGTCTACTACATCAATGAAGTCCTTTCCTAGTCGCGCCAACGCTACCCGCAGTACCAGAAGCTAGTATATGCGGTCTTCCGAGCCCAGCGGCGACTGCCGCATTACTTCCAGGAGCACCCAATCACGGTCGTCTCCTCTGCGCCATTGCAGGACATCATCCAGAACCGCGAGGCGACTGGGCGGGTTGCCAAGTGGGCCATTGAGATCAGAGTCCACAATATCAGGTACGAGCCCCGCAAGGCAATCAAGTCGTAGGCCCTGGCGGACTTCCTCGCCGACTGGGAAGAGGCGCAGCAGCCAGAAAAGCTGTCATACCTCCACTACTGGTCGCTGCATTTTGACGGGTCTAAGAACACAGACGGTGCAGGGGCAGGGATCATCCTTACGTCTCCCAAAGGCGACAAGCTGCACTACGTCATGTGCCTCGACTTCACCCCCTGCACCAACAACATGGCCGAGTACGAGGCCCTCCTCCATGACATGCGAGCAGCAAAGGAGATGAACATCAACCGTCTGTGCTGCTACGGCGACTCCGATCTCGTCGCCAGACAAGTCGTCGGCACCTGTGATGCAGTCTCCCCCACCATGGTGGCATACCGCCAAGCAGTGAACCAGCTGGGGGCCACTTCGCCAGCTACTTCGTCGAGTGGATCGACCGGCGCAAGAACGAAGAGGCCGGCGCACTCTCTCGCATCGGGTCAGATCGTCTCGCGCCACCTGTCGGTGTCTTCCTCAACACCATCACCAAGCCTTCCGTCTCTCCCCCGAGGGAGATCGACATCGAGGTTCCACTGCAACTAGAAGCAGCCCTGGTCGCCATGCTCGAGGAGCCAAGCGGCTGGACCGCTCCATACGTCGCCTACCTGGAGGGAGGAACCCTACCCGCTGACGAGGCGGAGGCCCGGATGATAGTACGCTGATGCAAGTCCTTCGTCATCATCAACGGCGAGCTCTACAAGCGCAGCGTGACCAGCGTGTTCCAACGCTGTGTCCAACCCACAGAAGGTCGCAAGATCCTCCAAGACATCAACGTCGGCGACTGCGGCCACCACGCTGGTGCTAGGTCCCTGGTCGCCAAGGCCATGCGACACGGCTTCTACTAGCTCACCGCACATGCCGACGCGGTCGACATCATCCAACGCTATGTCGGGTGCCAGAAGTATGCCAACCAGACTCACGTCCCAAGCTCGGCACTCAATACCATCCCCATCACCTGGCCATTCTCCGTGTGGGGCATGGACATGGTAGGCCCCTTCAAAAAGGACCCCTCCGACTTCACCCACCTCCTAGTCGCAGTCGACAAATTCACAAAGTGGGTGGAGGCCAAGCTAGTCCGCAAATGCAACAGGAAGATCGCCACCAAGTTCCTACAAGAGCTCATCCATCACTATGGGTTCCCGCACAGCATCATCACAGACAACGGCACCAAATTCAACAAAGGAGCCATGGCCGAATTCTGCGAGGAGCACGACATACGACTCGACCTCGCCTCAGTCGCCCACCCGGAGTCCAATGGCCAGGCGGAACGCGCCAACCAGAGCATCCTCCATGGCCTGAAGCCGCGACTGCAAGTCCCCCTCGAGCGAACTCCAGGGTGCTGGGTCGAAGAGATCCTCTCCGTCATCTGGGGCATCCGCACCTCCGTCAATAGGTCGACAGGGTTCACCCCCTTCTTCATAGTGTACGGCGCCGAAGCCGTCAAGCCGACCGATCTCGAGCACGACTCGCCTTGGGTGGTCAACTACGCGAAGGCCGACAACAAGCTCACACCCCAGGACGGGGTCGACCATCTCAATGAAGCACGCGACCTAGCTTGCTCCCGCACCGCCATCTACAAGCAATGACTTCATCGCTACCATAGTCGGTGAGTCCAGACTCGGACCTTCCAGGAAGGCGACCTGGTCCTACGACTGATCCAGGACAAGAAGGGCATGCACAAGCTCTCTCCCCCTTGGGAGGGACCATTCGTAATCGAGCAAGTCCGAGGCAATGACGCCTACTACCTCATCGACATCCGAGGCGACAGACAACTCGACGTCAAGCGGCCATGGAATGTAAATCTCCTACGGAAGTTCTATTCCTAGAACTCCAAACATGTACCCCCTACTCGCTATGAAATAAGGAAGATCGATTCGCACAAATTGTGTTCACTCTCCATGCCTTATGCCATTCGCACTCGTAATAACAGCGCTACGCTACTCGTGGAAGTCAACCCTTGGTCATGTGACCGGCACGGCCAAGTAGTGCGATACGAGGGCACCGAAAAATTTCGGGCCTTGTATCGTCCATGAAAAACGCCAACCCGGAGCCCCATCGGAGTCGCCTCGCTCGACTAGCCTTCCGAGCCAAGACGACCGCATTCGCTTAGAACAGCGAGCTAGTCCTTCACATCCTTGGCGCAGCGACTCGAACGGCTAAGTACCACGCTCGGGACTGACTCCAGCCCAAACTCGAGCGACTAGGGAAAACGCCAAGTACGAGAGCGTGTCCTGGACTCACCACGCGACCAATCCTCCGGATCAGGTGGTGCGACGCGCTTAACACAACGCGCTTCGTCCTCACCTACCTTGGGCATGCGAATAGAACGGCTAAGTACCACGCTCGGGGACTCGGCCAACCGACCCCATTCGCGCCCGGAAAAACGGCTAAGTATAGAGCACCCCTTGGGGTCACCATGCAACTTGCTTTTCAAGCCATGGCGAGTTGACCTCAACTGACTAACAGTATAACAACATACATACACGTAACAACGAGGTAAACCCCACAAAAAGGGCGGGCGCGCTCGGGGACTCACACCAACCGACAATTAAATCAAACACTGACAAAAGCATTCATGCATTCCTTATGGCAGCAAAATTTGTTCGCTTACAAGGGCAGTTACATAGCTGTTACAACTAACGCCACTCGGCAAACTCATATACTCCGCAGGCTTTGACGATGATGCGCCACCACTCTCGCGAACACGAATGAAGGGAACCCACGGGTTCGATGGGTACGTCGTCAGAGCGCCCGCCATGACCGCTCGGAACGGATGCTCCACCTTTAAGTCGCAGCTCGCCGGCTCGGGTCGTTCGGGGCAACGATCGTCTCCTGGTAAGGAAGAAGATCACCCTGGATCAGTAACCAATAGTTCACATTATCGTAAAAATTAGTGTTCTCTGACCTTTTTGAAATGCAGGTGATGACAATACTGTATTTGCAAAATACTTTATAGAAAATAACCAAAGTACATGAGCAAGTGTGAACTTGCCTTTTGTGATTGCAAGATTATGCACTCACGGTCTTCAAAACAATATAAGATCCAATATATTAAATCAGCATCATTGGTCCGGTAAGGACTAATGTTTAAAAAAGCAAGATGCTATTATGCATAGGTAATGTAATGCAATTTCGTAAACTCGAATCCTGGGTATAAAATTGTTCTAGGGTTTTGATACTGGAAATGGTTTCTTTGGAATGTGTTGCCCTGTTAGATTAAGTTTCACACTTGTGCTTCTTATTAAGGCTTGTGAGTGTGGGTGAATCAACATGTAATTATAAGATCATAAAACAATGAGATACACAAATGTGGAATGCTACTCAAAGATTGCTTATACAATAATTGTTCATCTTCAAATTTTATTTTTAAAGTAATGGTATTTATAAGGAACTTAAGTTTTAACAATCCTAAGTATACAAGTAAAGTATAAAGTAATGTGATTACGATTAATTGTCATATGTTAACAACAATGAAAGCCCTTGAGTTTAGTTGTTAAGAGTTAGGAATATTAACTTAAGATTTGTTGTTTGAAGTGGCAAAAGGAATAACATTTGAAGAAAAGGTTTCTTTACTAAGGTTTAAACAATCCCGATAGCTTCTAGAATATGATTTATAGAATGTGATTGATGTTGTCTACGCTTGCTTGAATAGTTTGGGTTTGAGATGCTTTACGTCTTAATTAAAATAGACCAAAGTTAACTATAAAACATAACAAAGTCTTTACCGGTATATTTAATGTCTTGTAGACTAAAGTGAACTTTAAGAGCATAGATGGACTTAGTGTGTAACGCTTATGTTATTTGTATCTTGTTCAATTTATATTGTTTCCTTAAAGTTACTTAAGAGTGGCATTACTTATATTTGAGTAGTGGTTTCTTAATTTTATAATAGAATAGAATCATTTATGTTTTTATAAATGAGTGGTTATGGTTTGGAAACAAAGAAATAATATTACTTAACTACTTATGGATTTAATATAGTATTTTAGTATCTTAATATCTTGTGGTTGAAGGATAATTAAATAAGACTGTATTTAAAATGTGTTGAACCATTTTGACTTCATATTATCAGTTTTAAGACTAATACTATTTATTAGACTCGATTGGCTAATTTTAGAAATATTAGCAAATTTTATTTACCCTTATATGAATTATTGATTAAGGCAATTTGACTTAAATTAAAGTTATTAGAGTATTAAGTTTTTTTTATTTACTTTAAAAGCGAAATGCTATATTTTTAACATGTAGGTACTATTTTTGTGATCATTTTGGTATATTATATGTATTTTTATGAATTTTAAATATTAAGATATGATTTTTATAAGTTTAATTATTTTATAAACACTTAATAAATACTAGATATTGAATTAATTGAAATAATAATACATGATTATAGTTTTAAATTATAGTTCTTATTTTTCTAAGAATTTTGATATATTATTTATATTTTTATCATTTAACATTATTAAAATATGAATTATCAAAATTTTATTACTTATAAAATCTTTATTAAATAATAATTATTTAAATAACTAACATAATAATGTTTGATAATAGTTTTAAGTTGTAGATTTTATTTTACTAAAATTTTTCATATATTACATATATTTTTCTGAATTATAAAACAAAAGTTATTAAATTTTTAAGATTTAATCATTTTCAGAAATTATTAAACATATTTACTGCGTCATGACGACATCGGCATGACACAACTCACTTGAATTAAACTTTTGGTACTGGCTTAGAACCTAGTCCAGAGTCACAGACATGTGGGCCAATGGCCATGTTGGCACGCCACGCTGACGTGGACCAGTCAACATGCGGACCAGGTCAAGGGTGACATCACCCTGACATCAGCTCACCAGAACCTCGTCGGAACATCGTCAGAGACGGCGTATGAATGGTTTCTTGGAGGCGCGATTAGGGGCTTTCGATGTAGGGGAGTATACTGAACTTAATAGTGGCAGGGCCGCTCCCTAAAGGTCATTGAAACAGGGAATCCGGCGACGACGAGCGGCGGAGCACACAACTACACGGCGAGAGCTTGATCTAGGAAGCAAATAAAAGTTTGGAGAGCCTCGGGAGGATCAAGAACTCACCACGGTGCTCGTAGTGGGGTCAGTGAGGTCGAGGGGGAACGAGATCAATGATGATTAGCGATGACTGGCAGCGGTGGTCATCAGTCATTGAGTCGATGCGGTCGATTAAGAGCCTGTCTTCTCGATTCTTTCTTGCTAGAGCTGCTACACACCATGACGAAGCTCGTGGTACGCTTGGCTAGTCGTGGGGCGATCTCTAGTGGCAGCGACAAGCGTCTCCGGCGAGCTAGGGTTTGGCCTCTAATAGGAGACCGAGAGGAAGAGGAAGGGAATGGAGATAAGGACGAGGGAGTGCGGCATTGACGTGTCCTTCTTATACCCTCCTGATGTCGATAGACTCAGCACGAATCATGGCGACCACGATGGACGGTGGAGGCGTTGCCAGCCAGCTGCTTCGCCGGCGATGCTTTCTATCCAGAGGAAGAAGAAAGGAAAAGAAACAAAAAGGTACACAGGCCGACACTGGGCTGAAGTGGGCTGCAGCCAGGTGAGTGAATGGCGGCGGCTGCTGCACGCGAGCGACGGTTAGGTCAGTGAGGGAGTAGGCCGTGGGCCACGTTTGCTGACTATCTCCTTTTGTCCTTTATACTTTTCTGTTTTAATAATTTGTTTTCAATTCAAATTTTCTCATTGATTCAAATACCATAAATTTTTTAGAGTAATCCAAATCTTCCAAAGTAATTATACTAGTTGTTTGTCCTAATAATTATGTTGGTATTTTCAACACTTATATTTACATTAGAAATTATTTATTAGGTAGAATAAATAAGGACTAGGGTTTTAGGGATTTGTTATTACCTAAGAATAATCCAAATAGGTTTTTATTTTATTTGGATTTGTGAGGCTTAAATGATTTAGAATTACTAAACTAGACTTATATTTATTTGATACTTGGCATTCTACTGTAATCTCTTTAAATATCGGAGTTGTTTTATATTAAGATCCAACTTCTTAAACCCTTATTACTTTAGGGTTTTAGACTATCCTTTGAAATTTCACTTGTGGTTCCTTAAGGATGATAAGTAACTTCACTATTGATATTATAATAGATAAGAAATAAGATCAGGCTTTATCTATATACATTTCTGCAATGATATTAATCAGGAACAAAACTACTTGATCTACTAGCAACCAAGGATTACCTTATTATCTTAAATAATCTCTTCCTTACTAATGTGAGTGCCTCCTATGATAAATGTACTGGTTGCTAATGAACATTAATTATATGAATAAAGTAATTCATTTACCTTATAGAAGTTGTTTAGGTTTTGCAAAAGTGATAAAGATAATGATTTTGATATGGAGTGATATAGGTTTGGTTAATAGCTTCTCGGGAATTCCTATCTTCCTTACTTCATAATTCTTGACTTATAATTAAGGAATTCCTTTCCTAGATATACTACTTCTTCATATCCATCATCATGTGTTAACATGGTGAGCTTTACTTCACAAGAATATTCTTATCAATAATTCCTCCTCCTAATTCCATTTGTAAATGCAATGGGATTGACACTAAAGCTCATATGATCTCCCCATAAAGATAATTCTTATCTCTAGGATATTTCTCATGAATCCAATCTAGATGTATATATCAAATTCTGCTTCTTTCAAGAGTTTAATATTCTCTAAGAGGAATATTCTACTTATACATTTTAATGTTGCTCTAGTACCAGCTTCATCCTACTATCTTATATTTTACTTGCCTTAGTAACTCATACTCCAACCTCACATTATATTAATGTGACTTACCATGACTAATCTAGGATAATATATCTATACTAAGGTTTAATCATATTATATCCACCAATGTCACTTATATATGATATAATCATTCACTCTTAGTGACTTGAGCATGCTCATTACAATTCTTTGATCATTTATGGCTTAGGTTTCCCAATTGACTAATCAAGGCCTTCATCAATACAACATTACAGTTGTATTATAATTATCTTCTCAGTATCTCTTACTGAATAGAAGATATTATCCATTGACTATAACTACTTGATCCAACAAGATTACTCCTGGTAACTATCTTCAATGTTCATCTTTATAATCTTATTTGCTACCATATAATTATATCTTCCAGATAACTCTTCTATCCATTCAGGAGTGAGTTAACTCCATAAATTACCATATTGATCTTATTCTCTTCCAATACTCCCATCTTATAGATGATATTTAAATCTAGCATTACCACCTTCCTCTTCTTACTTCTTTCTTTATAGGCTTAAAGTGATTGTTATGGTAATAACAAGAGTTGATAGATCAAGAATTGATGGGTTAATACTTGATAGATTAATAGTTTATTACCCAACATTGATGCTCAACAGATATTAGAATAAGGTTCAATAGAGATGATAAGGATTGATATGGAAAGAAATATATGTAGTGAATGGGCTTGAATTACTTTCCTTCCTACTCAATACAACTAGAGAGTTAGGGTTGAGTATTACCATGATCCATATGGTAGAAATGAATAAGGATAAAGTAGGTCAGGAGTTAGTTATTACATTATTGTTACTTGAATTATATTCATAGCTTGGTATTCATGGGTTATTGTAATGAATACTATGGAATGATTACCTAAGGATCAGATATAAATCATTAAGTAATGTATTAGGGTTTAATTTTATTATATTTGATCTACCCTTAGATCAAATCTCCTTTACCCAAAATAAGGTTTTAACAGAGGTCATATTGAAACTTATCGCAGTCAACTTGATGATCTACTTCACTTCCATCAAGTTGAGAGAAGCTTCAATCACTTTGACAAGTTTTGTTCAAAAGCGCGAAAATTGTTCATATTTTCTATGCATGAATGCAATGCACACATCTGGGTTCATCTTATTTCTAATCTCTAATGTTGGGATGTTACAGACTCCCCCCTTAAAATAAACTTCGTCCTTGAAGTTCGTAAACTCTCACGTTTTGGAGTAAGGAATTGACTTGTGTTGGTTACGGCATTTCTCAACTCCATGGTAACCTCAAATGGGAATAATTGTAGTATCCCATATCCAATTCCCTTCCTTGAATTCTCATCCTACTTGATAATCTTCAACTTGTTGTCTTGAATACTCCAAAATTTATTTTACTTCAGTCCCTTAGGGATATGTTCTTATTACAAAATCCTTTAATTGGGGTCTCTTATTTGGTTCCTTATCCTGATTAGGTATCCTAATTCAATTCCTTTACTTGATCATCGTACTTCCTTACTTTACTATGTAAGGTCTAGGAAGTCTCACTAAAATAGGGTTTTAAATTTTATTAGTCAATAGTTGAGGTTAAAAGACTATATTTGGTTTGTCCTTGAATGGTTTAAACTGAGAGTCTTTTCGAAGATTGGTGGTGAACACATTTAATCCATTCTCATTGGAATTTGTTGTTTCTCTACACATGTCCAATTGGATATGTTCTATTTCCTATTTAATGATGACTTAAGAGTTGTTTCCTTTAGAATTAGTCTGTTAGGACTAATCTATTTAATATCCTTCAAGTTTTTACATTATCAATCTTTAGATAATCTTTTGTTATCACCTTAAGTACTTCTTCAACTACCATTTGATACCGAACAGTGTAGAAATGACCTAAATCACCTTGCCCATGGTTTTATTATGCATGTACAAAAAATGTGTTCGCCTTGACCCACTTCCAACTATTTTGCTTGTATATCTCAACATCATCGATTGTGCGGTGATACAAGGTTCCCATGGTCACGCTGATGCCCTAAAGGCTAGTGAAGAAGTCGAACGTCTCCTTGTCGGCGAGTCCTCCTCCTCCTAGAGACAAATTTAAGTAGTTGACTACTATGAGACTTTCTATGCTGTAGTGATGCTTAAGTCGGTTATGATTATGTTAGCAATTGCTGCATTTTTCGACTATGAAATCTGATACATTGATGTGAAAACCGCGTTCCTTAATGGAAACATTGAGGAAAATCGAGTTATACGTGGTACAACCCAAGGGTTTTATAGATCCTAAGGATGCTAACAAGGTATGAAGACTTTAGCGATCCATTTATGGACCAAAGCAAGCATACTGGAGTAGAAATCTCCGTTTTGATAAAGTCATCAAAGGGTTTGGATTTGTCCAAACTTATAGAGAAGCTTGTATTTACAAGAAAGTGAGTGGGAGCTCTGTAGCATTTCGAATATTATATGTGGATGACATATTGTTTATTGGAAATGATACAAAACTTTTGAAGAGTATAAAGGATTATTTGAATAGTGTTTTGCAATGAAGGACATTGGTGGAGCAGCATATATATTAGGCATCAAAATCTATAGAGATAGATCAATATGCTTAATTGGGCTATCACAAATTACATACCTTGACAAGATATTGATTTTTTTTAATATGGATGGAAGTAGGAAAGGGTTCTTACCTATGTTGCAAGGCAAGACACTGAGTAAGACTCAAAGTCCAGCTACGACAGAAGATAGAGAAATGATAAATAATATTTCCTATGCCTCAGCCATAGGATATATCATATATGACATGGTGTGTACAAGACCTGATGTGGAACATGTTGTTAGTTTGACTAGCATGTACCAATCTAATCTAGGTTCAGAACACTAGATAACGTTCAAGAATATCTTTAAGTACACTTGAGAAGAACTAAAAAAATGTTTCTCATGTATGACGGTGAAGAAGAGCTCATCGCAAAGTGTTACATTGATGCTAGCTTCGGCATGAATCCAGGTGACTCTAAGTGACAATCTGGGTACGTATTTCTCAAGAATGTAGTAGTGACACTACAAGGAATCTGTTGATACATGATTCAACGCCAAAACTTAATGGGTGTTAGATTCATCACAATGTAATATAGATTATTGACTCTAGTGCAAGTGGAAGACTGAATGGAATATGCATGAGAGGTAATAATAAAATGTTATTATCTTATTCCAAGTTTGATTGATGTTTATTTCTCCTTCTAGAATTTTATTAATCGGAAACATTAATACATGTGTGTTTAATAAAAAAAGAAAAATTCCTAGTAATTTCTCTCATTTAAACTAGCTCATTGATTAACATATGATCAAGATTTTCTGATCATGTACATTGGATGTTGTTAATGATACGATGAATATACACCCAAAGTAGATATATCAATATGATCTATTCATTAAGTTTACATTTCTACATCATACACATTCAAATTAACCCTAATCCTTCGACCATGAGATTATGCCAATCATTGATTTCAGAGGAGTTCTTTGATTCCATCAAACACCACATCGTAACAGAGTGATTATAAAAATGTGGTTGGGTACTATGAAAGTATTAGTTGAGATTCATGAATCAAGAGTGGGATTTGTCCATCCTAATGATAAAGATATATACTCTGGGCCCTCTCGGTGATATCACGTTAACACGCTTGCAAGCATGTGACTAGATCACAAGGATGTTATATCATGGAACGAGTAAATAGTACTTGTTGAGAACAAGATCAAACTATGGTATAGTTGATACCTGTGATCGGATCTCGTCCAATTAAAATATCGCGAGACAAAAGGAATTGGCTATAACGTTAATGGTTCACACGATCACTAGAGTCATCGTTGAATATGTGAGAGTTAGTACGGTTCTTCAGGTCCCGATTCTGATTATTGATCAAAGAGGTGTCTCTATCACATCTGCATTATCGACAAAACGTAGGGTGACACACTTAAGGTATACCGACACTATCAGGCAGATAAATCATATCATAGAATAGTTTTATTAGAGATGGAATTTTTTCGATGATCACCGGAAATTTCTTGAGTCAAATTGCTAGAAATGGTTTCAGATATGATATCGAAATAATGTAAGGGGTTTTATTCAATTATTTGTTAATTAAAGTAATTAACAAAATTATGAATAAAATAAATAAAAAGTGTATTTATTTAATAGAGAATTGCATTTAATTTAGTGGACATTAAATGCACGTGAGGGAAAAGGCCTTCCTCTGGAAGGGAAGAAGAGAGGCAAAAGGCGGCCATTGTTTGGTCGCGTGGGAAAAGGTATGCTCCCCGAAGGAGCATGGTGGCCTCGGCATCTCCAACCTATGCCAGATGAACTTTGCGATGAGATGTTGTTGGGTATGGATTTAGAGAGTCTGACCCTGACAAGGCCTGTGCGAAGTTTGACCTTGGCCTACCGCACCAGTCGTGGGAGCTCTTCCATGCCGCCACATGCTTCACGTTGAGGAATGGCGAGAGAGTGAAGTTCTAGCAAGATCGATGGATCAATGGGCGGAGGGTTATGGAGATTGCCCCTAACCTCCTGGCCCAAGTTCTTCCTAGCAAGGTTAGGTCCAGATTGGTTAAAGAGGTACTTACAGGGATGTGGCTTCAAGACTGCGGTCCAGACCTGGGGGAAACAACAGTTCCGGAGTTCTTCCTATTATGGCACGCGTTGGCTGGGATACAACTTGTTCCAGACCGTGAAGACATGGCGACCTGGAGATGGTCGAGTGATGGTGGCTACACGGCGAAGTCGGCCTATGGCACCTTTTTTGCAGGTACGACGCTTGCATCGGCAGCCACTCGGATCTGGCGCTCCAGGGGCCCGCATAGCGTTAAGTTTTCATGGATGCCTTCGAGGTACCGCTGTTGTACGGCAGACCGGCTTGAGCGGCGTGGGCTGCCTTGACCGGCCAAGTTCCGTTATGCGACCAGGAGCCTAAGAGCATCCAACACCTCCTCCTTTGTTGTGTGGTGGCCAGAGAGGTCTAGGCTGGGACCCTACAGCGGTGGGGCATATTGCAGTGGTTTCCTGCTGCGGACACTAATCTCCAGCAATGGTGGACGTCAAGGACCTGCCCGAGGGCCTACAAGCGGGATCTATGGACGACCATCATCTTGGTCTTTTGGTGCATTTGGAGGCACCAAAAAGGCGTGGTGTTCAACGCAATGAGACCCGCAGTCAAAACCATCAAGACGAGGATCTGGGCGGACTTCGAGTAGTGGCGTTTAGCGAGGCTTTTTAGATATGATGTTTTTGGTTTTCCGGAGCCGTTGTGATTATTTTTGTTAGACGGAGAGTAGGCTAGGCGGTAGGGGAGCTGTCACCCCTATGTTGACAGTGTGAATTGGCCGCTTTGCGGTGTTGTATCTACCATCGACATCCCCCTTCTATATGTTTGGTACACCTCCCAGGGTGTATCCTAGAAAAAATGCACGTGACTGGAGAGAGTTTATGTGAGTGGAATGTCCACTCACATGAATGATGGAAGAGGTGGGGGAACCTTCCATGGACGGCTCCATGTCCCTCTTGGGATGCCCCTCCCCTATATAAGGAGGGCACTCCCTCCTCTCCATTTTCACCACCTGCTTGTGAAGGTTCTCTTCCCCCTCTAGCATGTCCTCATGGCTTTGGATTAGCGAAGTACCTGTTTTATTGGATTCCGTGGAGAAAGATATGCTTCTTCCGCTACTCTTCTGGAGTGTGGGCGTGGAGGTTGTCAGAAGCCGGACATGTGCCCTAGGACGATTGCTTTTCTAATTTGCGGAGCTTTTCTACTCGATCTTGAGGTCGGCAAGTGAATGACTATATCATTAACGAAATCTAATTTCGTAAACGCTTTCAGTTTTCGAGCGTAAGTTATTTTGGTTACCCCTTGCTCGTTACTAGCATCTATTAGATTAGATTTGGGGTAATTGGTGTTTATATCGTAGGAAATTTTTTATTTTTATACTACGAGCCCTTCGGATACAACTTACCAAAGTTTAGCAGAATCGGAATCCTAACAATTAAATATATGGTTCAAATTGTTTATTTATCCCAAAAATTAAATGTTGATTAGTATCAGAAAACATGGTATAAGTGAGTAATACATAATTAAATAGAGTCGGAATAAAGCAACATCATCCCGCATTCTCTTTATATTTAATTATTTGGTGAAGTGGCTAATATGCAAGCATGGATGATTGTAATGCAACAAGATAGATATTATTTATAAAATAGGGGCATGTTAAAGTCACACGTTTTGGTTCGGAACCGGAAGGTTCAGATTCGTGAAGGAGATTTTAGCGTCAGTGGAAAAGGTCTTGGTGTCCCATGTCGACGAATTTCGATTCGTTGTCATCGCCTTCAAATTCCGGCTTCAAATGAAATAAACCCTATGTTACCAAGCATATAACACTAATATGTATGTACTTAACTCTCTGTTACTGAAGATATATAACAACAATACTCATGTTACATAGCTGTGGCAGGCATCTAAACTTGACCAAGTATTTATAGCATCGTAGGATATATTATAGGCATGACATGCATACCCACATGGTTGATGGAATTATGTATGTAGCTATAATATAAGACAAGCTGTACAGTTACCACCAACCATATAAAATGTATTCCACTTGCCCTAGTTGCTAACCATATTATAATTCTCTCTTTCAGTGGTACGAGGTGAAAGGTTTCCATCATTTGCTCTCCCATGTTATTACACGCTTTTGCAAAAGTTAGAGATATATATAATGAATGTTGAAACTTTCATCTGGTCTTGTGTCACCAACTGCTACACTTTTGCGTTGGTCCCGTCCTTTTTCTCAAATTTTGACAAATAAAAACTAGATAGCGATTGTTTAGAGGATCGTACAAACCCATCTGATGTCCGTATGGTCATCTTAGACGTATACTCACTGTACACGTATATTCATGTGTCCGTAGAAGACGAAAATTGGAAATTATATAATAGCAATAATTTTTTTTTAAATATGACATGTAAATACGTAGATCGCGATAATGGGAGGTGGGATCAGTCGGTCAGAACCTGGATTATATCCAGGTCGACCGAGAATATGGGTTTCAAGTTTCAACGGCTCAAAAAAAACCAGTCCATACAGCTTAGGTTTAGGAGGGACCGAAGCACACCTTCCAACTGCTATGGTTGTGCGTCTCGACCCACCAACTCAGCCTAACTAGAGACTAACACTAACATGGTCTTGCATCGGGTTTTAGTTCTCTTACTCTAAAAAAATTACTCCATTCGTTCAGAAATATAATATGGTTTAGCTTTGTGAATCGAATGTATCTACACGTCTTTTAGTGTATATATTCGTAGTAGTTCGAAGTAAATCTATGCACGTAAATACATCTAGATACAATCGCTTCACAAAGTTAAAATGTTTTATATTTCTGAACGGAGGGAGTAGCATGTTAGGAGGGGACACCCTCGGCCTTGGAACTAAACCCACCAATGAATTTTACATTTGCAAATCAGAATATAAAAGATACAAATTATCTACTTCCTCCGTCAAGTCAGTTATTTCTGGACCAGGAAAGTATAAAAAATACTCCCTCCGTCCTAAAATAGATGTCTTAGATTTGTCAAAATTTGGATGAATCTAGACACTATTTAGTGTATAGATTCATCCAAAATTTAAATAACTAAGACATCTATTTATAGAGGGAGGGAGTATAAAATGTACACGGTAGAACACCAGCTCATCATAAACCAAGCAGCTAGCTATTCTAATTGAAGAGGGCCGCGTAGACACCGACCAGTGTAGCAACGACGGAAACCGCCGCGAGCACGGTTTTCGTGTGCCTGTAGCGAATCGTGTTCGCCTTGACCAACATCCAACTATTTCTCTTGTACAGTACTATATCTCAACATCATTGATTGTGCGGTGATACAAGGTTCCCATGGTCACGCTGACGCTCTGAAGGCTGGTGAAGAAGGCTGGTGATAGGAGCAGACTGCAGTATCTTCTGCATGGTCGGACCTAGCCTTTGAGTTGAAATCTTTTTTTTGACCCGAAGGCTTTGAGGTGATCTCGAAAGCTGCCATGTTGACGAGGAGGCTTGCATGTAGGCAATTCAAAGATAAGTGTGCGGCATGAAGATCTCGGCGGAGAGGTGCCCTTCCTTGAAGCCCATGTACACAAGCTCTGGGGTTTTGCTGGGTGTGAGCCTGATACCCATTTCTGCAAGCTCAATGGCACCAACAGAAAATGATATCACATTATTGAGTTGTTTGTCTTGATCCTGTGTACTCTCGGATTCGTTTCGCCTCCTCCGCCTTCTTGAGGTGTTCTAGGCCACGGTGGTATGGAGGGTACTCTTTGTCGAGTTCTCGAATGCTTGGAGGGTACCTATGCATCTTATCTCTCCACAGGTTGTTTTCACTGTCGAGCTCTTTCGATTTGCTGTCAAAAACACAAAATGCAGCTTCGGATGTGACAGCAGCTGCATACTGAACCAGCTGCTGCCCTCTCCTGGAGCTAGCTACAAGTGTTTCTTCAAAGCATGGCAGCTCAGTGGCCTCGGACTCACACAACACAGGGATGTCAGGAATCCATACAGCGTGTTCCATGGACCAATCGGCCAGCTGATTGTTGCAAGGTTCCCATACTTGAGGTTCCATGCTTCAATCACCCAACTGAAATTATTTGCACGGAAAGAAAGTGGTGAATATATTTGGAAAGAAAGAGTGAAGAAATACTTTTTTTTCGAAATGGGGTCAACCCCGGACTCTGCATCCTCAGATGCATGCAGCCATTTATTAAAGAAGTCTGAAGTAACAAAATAGTATGAAAAGTAAAAATAAACATCTCATGGATCAGATAAGGTTGATACAAACACCAACCATCTGAAAAAAACGAAAAACCTTATAAGAGGAAGCACACTAAAGCTAGACATCTGTCAATCTACTAGTATGCCGCCAGAAAAATTGGTTGAAAATATCCGATGCCACCGCCACCAGGCGATTGCATCCAGTAACCATAGGTTGCCGCTGGTTCTCTGGGAGCAAGAAAGACCATAGCTGAATCCAGTGTGACGCCGTGAGAATAACCTGCAAAAAAGATGGAACTTTGGCCTTGTTAAAAATAATATTATTTCGGCATTTCCATATGGACCAACATAAAGCTGAAACGCCTATACGAATTCTAGCTTTATTTGTCATATCCACTCCATTAAGCTAATTCCCAAACATATTAGTGATATTGGTTAGAGGAGGAAGATCGTAAGTGAAGAAAACAATACGCCAAACAATTCTAGCAAAGGGGCATGAAAGAAATAAATGTTCAATTGATTCGACCTCGTCACAAAAACAACATTTCTTACATCCACCCCACTTCCTTTTGGCAAGATTATCTTTAGTTAGGAAAACCTTATTATGAAGAAACCACATAAAGATCTTATTTTTTGAGGTAATTTTAATTTCCAAAGATATCGAGATGGAAACTTAGGATGTCTATTCATAAAGTCTTCATACATAGACTTAACAGAAAAAACCCCGTTTTCTGTTAACTTCCATATGAAAGTATCTTTATTTCTGACAAAGTTATAGACATCAGTCTCTGAACTAATTGCAACCATAAAACCCATTTATCCCCACTAAGATTTCTGCGAAAGGTAATCCTAAGTGGATTTTGAGATAACACATCATAAACAAACACATTTTTTCTATTGACAATGTTGTAAAGAGTTGGATATTGTTTAGCAAGCGAACCCTCCCCTAGCCAAACATCCTCCCAAAACCGTATATCTTTATCACTCTCAATTTTGAAGCGACCTCTCGCAAAGAAGTCATCCTTCACTCGCATTAGGCCTTTCCAGAACGGGGAATCTGTTGGTTTTTGTTACATCCCAAGATTTTCCAAATCTTGTAATGTGAAAAAATAAATAAACAAAATAAATGGTTGTTGAAAATTAGGGTGAAAAGAAACTTTTGATTCTAAATGGAAACTTAAAATCCCATCTTGAACAAACTTTGGTTAATATTTGAATCCAACTAAATTCAAATCAAAGAGGACTGCATTCTTCATAAATGCATCTAGAAATTTAAACACTTGGAAAATAAACCAAAATCCTAAAACCTTAAAAAGAATAAAATCATTTCCAAGTTATCCCCAAGCCTATGGATTTGATCCATATAAAAATTTGTCAACAAACATTTACAAATGATCAAAAATGACAAATAGAAATATTATAAGACCATATAAATTGGTTTCACTTAATTTGGAGCCATAGATAAAATCTTATGAATTTAATAAGATAAGGGAATTAAATTCCAAAGCTAATAAAGCACCTATCTAAAAATCCATACCAAATGGTGAGCAAATAATCCTAAAGATATTTAAAAGGATAATTAAATATTAAATAAGATTTTACAAATTGGAATCACCAAGTTTTGATCTTTAAATAAAAAGATATGGATTCTATAAGATAAAGAAAGAAATATTAAATGAGGAATATTTAAAAACCAAATTAAGTCTTGGCCTAATCCATAAGCAAATGGAATAAATATAATCCAATCCAAATAAAATAAAGGATAAAGAATTTTCAAATTAAATAAAATGGCATTAACCAAATCCTATTCTATTTGAATAAAGATAAAATACCTATTACACTACAAGAAGAACCCCCATACAGCAATACATACTCGGCAATGAATTGAATATTCGTTGCAATGTTTTAGCCTAGATACACATGCATGCGATGCAGTCTACTTCCGTTGTGTCCATTGTTCATTAGAGAGATTGCACATAAACATAGAAACAAGCCTAGCCCACTAAGCACAACTAGCTTCCGTTAACCCCACTTGCCACGAACGCATAACGCAGGCCTGCAGTCCGAATCCTCGTGTCCCCTAAACCTAGCCGCCTCCCTCCGCATCCCTATGGGGTCACTTCGCAGTTGGCTCGCAGGGCCTCCCTCGCCGACGACCAATCGATGTCGCTGGTGCCGCTCTCTACCTACCATGAGATCCCTTAACTCTAGGAACCGCTCGTGCATGGCTACTGCATGATGCTGAGGTTCGTCGAAGAGCCGCTGCGGCGAGTCGGAGCACATAAGGTGCGGCGGCAGAAGTGCAAGATTCGATCCCCAGGTGCAATTTCCCTTTTCCCGCTTCGGATTTCTCTCTTATTTCCCCTGGATTGACCCATGTTAACAGTTTTTTCTAGGAATTTTTTTCATCCTTGACAAGTCTGATGGCGTAAGGAAAAGCCACATAGTAGCAGCACAGCCCGGCAAGCGGCAGTGCACGAGATGCCACACCAAGAAGCCTCAAGCGGACAGGCATCAGCGATAACAACCAGCAGCAGGATGGTCTGTAGGTACTAATTCCTCCCCTTCTCTCAATTTATAACACATCTAATACTACTCAATCTCATGCGATGTTTCAAACAAAACTTTTGCTTGCCGTGGTCGATTTGGTTTTGTTGCAAATTACTAATATATATTTGACAGCACGTGATTTTAACCTTTAAAAGAAAAAAAATGCAATTGGGTGTTCTGTTCCTTCTATCTGATCCAACCACACCAAAAAAAGCTCTGTCAGAGGTACGTGCATTTTCTCTTAATTTATTATTATTCATTTTTATTATATCTAGAGCATATCATTATCTCTTTTTTGTTTCTCATTTCTTGTGCTAGATCTTCATTCCTTCGGTCCCATATTTCTTGCTATCCCCCATAACAATTTTCGTGGCAGAGAATATGACATAAAAAAAGAGTGAATCAAGAAAGTTCTCAAGGCCGATGTTAATGTTGTATTTATCACCAGGAAAATGATGGTATCCTACTCAAGGTTTGATTTTATAATTCATGCCGAACCTTCCACTATACCCATCTTAAATGTAATTTTGGATATAGTTTCAGAGTACTCTAGTACAGACTATTTATGTATTTAGTTTAACAGGTCCATGCTAGTACTGAAATATTGTGCTTAGCTGCTTGTAGTTACGGTGGGTGCCCTGTACAGCCACATAAAACTAAACATAAATTAACTCAAATTAGAAATTTTGTTTAGTTTCCTCTCATGCCAGCTGGTATTAACTCCTCACTCATGTTATTTGTACAACTACAGTTTATTATAATCTGTGACAATCATCACACTTGTGATAATATTTAGATTCATAATTTTGTGCTTCACAGATATACGTCTCACGTGGGATTTGAATTGCACCGCGATAACCAATTAATAAGATTTTGAAGCGACAAGAGTCCATGTTAGTAGTTTCTAAGCCCCTTGATGGTTTTATTACATTTTATTTTGGATCACCCATGTATGTGCCTGAAAAGAATTTAGACTTCAAATGTCCACCCCTACAAACTTTAGCTTCCTGCATCCACCACTATATATGATCTTCCACTTATTACTATCAGACTAATTGTTTAGGTTTGTGATACCGTGATTTTCTCATTTGTTGTTTTACTTAATTAAGAAGTTTGATTGGCTGTTCACTATACCATAGACTAACTCTGTAGAGTTCACTATACCATACGCTATCTTCTCCCACTTCTGTACTAAAAACATATTTTTTGTATTTGCAGGTCCCATGCATCAACATGACTATATACGGATATCAGACACAACACGTTAGAAAAATATTAGAATAGATATATATAGGACTTGGTAGATTTTTTATGATTTAAGATTGTACTTCTACTCAATATGTTGGGCTTGGTAGAATATCATATTTTGATGAAAGATTGTAAATTGTCTACTCTTGAGATGATTTTCATGTATGAGATGGTGTTATTCCAATAATATAAATTGAATTTTTTGTCATGCAATGCATTCATATTTTTTGATTTGTTTGATGTGGTATGTCACGCCTTAACTATGTTCTCTCTTGCGGATACAAATCTAGCATCTTCAAAATTAGCCAAACCATACAATCCTAAAAATAGTATATTTTGAAATAGAATTTTCAATCCATGTATGATCTCTCTACCAACAGATGCAATTGTTGCTTAAAATTTGTAGCTATTTTTGCAACACATATCCTATTGTTTACCAACGCACCTATATGCGTTGCATTATATCCTTGCAATGCCCAAAAACACAACACATTTTTATCTGTTGGTAAACTCGCTAGCAACGCCTATATGTGCATTTAGATACGCATAAATGCGTTGTTGTATGGGGGGTCCTTTTGTAGTGTTAGAAATGATTATTTTAAATCATGGGAAAATAGTATTTGGAATTTAGCCAAGTGGAATAAAAGTTATTTAATTAAATTAAATAAGATCAAAGAAATCTTCTAAATAAAAATTATGGAATTAAACCTATATTTAATTTCATTGAAGTAAAAACAAATACCCAATTTAAATGATTTATAATCATATTAAAAATATTCCAAATAAATTCAAGGTGAGTTAATTGACACCCTAATAAATGAATAAAACTTACTGAAAAGGTTTTGTGGAAAAATGAAATTTAAATAAGGATTAAAAATATATTTGACCTTATTTGAATTTAAAGCAAGGGCTTGTTTTAAAAATAAAAAGACCCTATAAAGAATAAAAGAATTATTCTAAATTTGACTTCAGAATGTGTTAATAAGCAGTTCTTGATTATTCACAAAGTTTGGCAAAAGTTTGATTTCAAATGAATGTTTTAATTGATTAAACAAAATCAAAAGAGATAAATTGAAAAAGAAAAAGAAAAACAATCTGTACAAAAAATGAGCTAAGCTAGCCCAACCCAGCTAGGCCACTAAGCCCAGCAGCCCACCTCTCTTCTCTCCCCGAAGCGTTTTCTGTCACTCACAGACGAACCCGCAAACCCACTGACAAGTAGGCCCCACTTTCCCTCTCTCTCATGCTGACGCTGAGCCCCACCTGCCAGGTTCCTCTTCCTCACCCGCAACGACCATGCCCCCCCCTCGCCGTCCGTTTCTGCTGGTTTTAACTCGCATCAATACGCGTCAATGCCTCGCTTAAATCTCGCCGCGACCACGCTCGATTAAACGCCTGCCTCTCCTCCCCATTTCCCCTCACTCGCCCCTCCCTCTCTGCCTCCAGGCCGTTCCAATTGGAGCTGAGACCACCTCTGTCTCCGACATCGTTTTCGGATGATTCCGGCGAACCTAGCCACCGCCTTGCCTCCCAGACTTCGCGAGCGTGATCCCCAGCCTCTAGCGCATCTCCCGGTATTCCTAGCTCGCTCGCGCGTGCCCCCTATCGTTGGCAACTACCTTGACTGAACGCACCACCGTCTGCCATTTACTCCGACGACCCTTCCTGGTATCTACTGACTTCCCCTCTCCCTCTCTTTCACACGCACATACTCCCCACTCTCCAGTGCATCTAATGACATGGTTTACTTGATCTCTTGTGCTCTGTAGCGTCTCCCTCGATGACGACTGACCGCAACCGACGTCGTCCTGAACTCCGGCGAGCGATTAATAGCAACCCGTGCGCCCCTCGAATAGCTGACCCCACCTCGAGCTTCAACAAGTCTCTGCGAGCCTGGTAAGCCTCGCCAACCTCTCCCTCGCTTCCTACTTCGCCGGCGACACCACTGACAGAGCGCGCGTCGCCGTTCGCCGTCGCTAGCGCCACCAGATCGTGGTCAAAGCATTTCTGTCCGTCAGATTTAGATCGCAAGGCCAGGGTAGATAACTTAAACGAAGGGGTACGAGTGTCTCTGTGCCGCACGATCTCATTTTAATCCAACGCCCCACGGCAGCTGATCCACGTGAACCGTTTTCAGCCTATCAGAACAAGACACGTGTTTCAGAGTTTGTTTTAAAAACATGATTTAATCTATTAGATGATCAATTTTGTAAATTGCATAACTTTCAAACCACACGTCCAAATTTTACAAACTTTATATCAATGGAATCATCAAGACAAACCCTATCCAACCATGCACTTTGTTTAGTAAATTGCATATGTTAAATTGATTGTTTTTGCAGAAACTTGAGTAGGCATATTTTGAATATAAAATTGATTCTAAATTTATTTTTGTGATGAAACCTTTGGCAAATGGAGTGTTTTGAACCTACTGACCATATAAACCAACTTGTGATTTCAAAAACATATTTGGTGAAGCAAAAGAGTAAATCTTTGATTTAGAACATTTCTAGTCAAATAAAAATAATGTTTATTTATTAAAAATGCTTTTGGAGGAAAACCTTTGGGAAATGTTTTGATTTAAACTCTCTGACCCAAACACCAAGTTTTTGGAACTAAAAATGTATTTTGTGAACCCTATAAAAAAATTATTTCTTTGCTAAAAGCATTTTCAACCACATAAAATATTGATTTGGTTTAAAAATGGTTTATAAGTAAAATCTATTGCAAATGGTTTTGTCACTTTTATAAAATGACCAATAGGTGTTTTAGAATGTTTATAACCTATTAGAAACCACTTTTCCAAATAAAACAATCTTTGGCATGCTTGCATGCATTGCTTTGTTTCTATTATTCTATGTGATGTTTGCTTGAATGGTAGATTGAAATTGTGCCTTCCTTGATTGAATTGTAGTGATTTGAAGAGTGTGATCATTTCAAGATCAAGGAGTGAACTTATATTCTCTACCAAAAAGGCAAGTGATGCTTCATACTTTGTCCCATTATTTTCACTATGCATTAGTGATATTTCTAAATAGGATTTGCATGGAATTTTTGCTAAGTATAAACCATGCTTAGCTTAGCTAGTAGAAAACAAGGGTGCATTATATTTCATGCTATGGAATATTTCTAAGTCAAGGACTTGTGTTTTGTTTAATAAAACAACTCAATGAATGAATCACCTGCGTGGAATGGAAAGAATGGTTTGTGTTGAGTGGTTACACAAGGCCCATTTCTATGGTTTACCTTGTGTATCTCACTTGTGGATGGCCACCCAGGAACAAAGAGATTTGAGATGTCAAATGTTGAGAAGCTTCAAGTGCAGCCACTTGGCATTATGGGCTCTGCCTGGATCATATAGGTTGCAATAACTTATCCAAATGGACAGTTGGTGGTAGGGGAATGATAGGTTGGAGCGCGTCCATTCTGGTATAAGGGAAGGCTTCTGAAAGATCTTGTCTTGGTGAAACCAAGTCTTGTGGGGAAAGTGCACCACCTCTGTAGAGTGTAAAATCTAAGTACTTAGCCATGTCCCTGGTAAAGGACAATTTGAGCATCAAGACATGGAAGCTATCAAGAATCTCCTCATCCAAATTTCTAAGTTAAAATTTTGTGGTTGAACAAGGGTTGAAGGATCACCAATTTCTATTGGGAGATTCCTTGGGTGTTTTTGACAAACAAAACTTAGTGTTTTCAAATGATAAGGAAAATCTATTTTGAGCAAAGCAAGCCTAAGCTCCACTTAGCCAAATGCATATAGATGATAGACTCCACTATACTACCATAGTATCACTTGCCAATACAATTCAAATGTATTGACCCTTGTGGCTGTAACTTATTATGTTGCAGGTTTGTTTAATGTTAGTGAAGTATGTTGATTAGGATTACAAGTCTACAACCAACATGTTTGCCTGTGGCACTTTGAAGATGAAGGACCCCATGCTATTGTTATATTCTGCTGCATTGTAATGAGATAGCTAAATGGGCTATGTAAGATGTAATAAATTATTTTATTCCTGGTTATAAAGTTATATTATGACCTTTGTTTCTTGATATTACATCTTAACTGTGGATGCTAGCTATTAATCCAGGGACTAGCATTGTAAACACAGGGATCTCTATCTTATTAAAGGTTGGGACCTCTACAGTTTTGCTTCTACTTGTGATAAGGTTTTATTCTTTAAATATTTGTTTTGTAGCAACTCTTGCCACACCCCTTCTTCCATTAAAATTTTATATAGCCATTTGCTCAACAGACATTTATTTTTGAGCTCCAGAACTTCGATTCCCAATCCACCTTGATCTTTTAGACGGCATAAGATGTTCCATTTTGAGAATCTATATTTCTTCTTATGTTCATCATTTTGCCAGAAAAATCGTGAACGAAAATAATCTAGTCTTTTTCGAACACCCCTCGGTATTTCTAGAAAAAGAGAGCATAAACATGGGCATGCTGGGCAAAACCGAGTTTATGAGGACCAACCTATCCCCATAAGACAAGAGTTTACTTTGCCAACAACCTAATTTACTCTCAAAACGGTTTTCAACTGGGTTCCAGTCGGAGTTACGGAGCTTCCTATGATGTATAGGCACACCAAGATACCTAAATGGCAAAGATCCCAACTCACAACCAAAAATCTCCTTATATTCATTCACTTGATCGGAAGCTTTTCCGAAACAAAAAATCTCGCTTTTATAGAAATTAATTTTAAGTCCAGATAACTGCTCAAAAATGCAGAGAATAAGTTTCATGTTCACCGCTTTTTTAAAATCATGTTCCATGAACAAAATTGTATCATCGGCATACTGAAGAATAGACACACCCCCTCGACAAGATGAGGTATTAGTCCACCAACCTGACCATTATCTTTAGCTCTAACAATTAATATAGCTAACATATTGGCAACAATATTGAATAGCTTAGGAGACAAGGGATCCCCTTGTCTTAAGCCCTTTCTCGTTTAAAAGTAGTGTCCAATATCATCATTGACACGGACCCCAACACTCCCACGTTGTACAAAGTTCTCTATCCATTTACACCACAGAGTATCAAATCCTTTCATACGAAGGACTTGCTGCACAAATGGCCATTTCTCTTTATCATATGCCTTGTCAAAGTCGATTTTAAATAGAATACCATCCATTTTTTCCTTTGAATCTCATGAATGGTTTCATGTAGCACCACCACCCCCTCTAAAATATGCCTACCAGGCATAAAAGCTGTTTGTGTTGGTCTTATTATCTTGTGAGCAATCACAATAATACGATTAGTTGCTACCTTTGTAAACACTTTAAAACTAACGTTAAGAAGGAAAATGGGTCTGTACTGTTGAATCTGAACCGCATTTTCCTTTTTGGTAAGTAAGGTTATCACACCAAAATTCAATCTAAACAAGGGAAATTCGGCCTTATGCAATTGTGCAAATAAAGCGATCATATCCTGTTTAATAATTTCCCAAAAAGTTTGATAAAACACTACAGGGAAGCCATCCGGACCCGGATCCTTGTTATGTTCCATCTCTGAAATAGCCTGAAACACTTCTTTTTAGTAAACTCTGATACTAAAATTTCATTTTCCTGCCCAGAAATTTGCGGAATGTCCTGATTCACCTCTTCCAATAACGTGAAACTATTAGGACTTGACTCCCCAAAAACTTATTATAATATGCCGAAATATATATTTTTAGATTCTCTTCCCCACAATAGTTCCTTCGTCTTGCTCTAACTAACAAATCTTTTTCTTCCTATGTTTACCATTAGCGATCACGTGAAAATATTTTGTGTTATCCCCTCCTTCTTGAATATGCTTTACTTTGGCTCGTTGTGCCCACTTGGAATCCTCTTCGCGCCTAAGTCTAGACACTTGCTCATTAGCACATTTCAATTTAATTCTTTCCTCAGCCGTGAGTGTAATCAATGATCGATAAAAGTTTTTCCTTTTTCTTTTTTATATTTTCCACTTTGGTTCTTGGCCCACACCCGAAGGAAGCGACGCAGATGACCCATCTTGCGCTGCCATCGTTCAACCGGTGTGCCATCAACGTTCATCGCTGCCTACCTGCCACCATATCAACAAAAAAACCTCTTGCCAAAGCCACGAAAGTTCGAATGAGAATCTCGGAAATAACTGACTTAGTTTTGTCTAGATTTAAATGCATATATACATATTTTAGCATATACATATATTCAAATCTAAACAAACTCAAGTAAGTTATTTCTAAACGCAGAGAGTATTAAATAGCATCAGCATGGTATGAACACCAGTTAATTACGTTGCAGAAAGCGGAGAACGTGTGAACCGGAAAGCGAAGAAACTGGGAGACTAGAATCAACCTATAAAACTGGGGCATCCTATGTCTCCTGCTCCTATGTGAGGAAGAAGCTCCTCTTATATAGACTAACCGGCCTGCCATGTCGTTTCTTTACGTATATCCACTCGATCGTGGCCAGGTAGGTTTACTGCTTTCTAGCTGTATCTCCACTTGTTCTGCCGCTTTTTGAACTGAACAACTTGTGACGGGCCATGCTGCCAGCGAGTAGGCATGCAACACGGCGACTGGATCAAGACCCAACAAGGAGCCAGGCGACTAGAAGGTAAAGGCCCAGAAGCGTAGCTAGGCCCAGTCGAATTAGGTCAAGCACCCTCCGAATCCTTAACTAATTCGGTTGTAGATCTGCAAACTCTAACGAGGTGAGTCTATATAGACCTTCCTAGGGTACACATAGAGGACATGTTCCATCATATAACCCCTGCGACTCGCCGCCTAGTCGTCGAGCTTGCTCTTATACTCTCTCATCAATACAATCTAGCAGGAGTAGCTCTTTACCCTCTGGGGCCGAACCTGGGTAAAACCCTATGTCTCTGCCCTCATCTCGCACCGCAGATGGCTGGCCGCCCTTGCCCCTTGTTCTACTACTCGCTACCGATTGCACCATCTGCCGTGGCCATTCCCACGACAGTGGTGCCCATCGTGGGGCCTGGATCTTGCCGAGCAGCTACGTCCCGGTGGCGCGCCCTGTCACGCATAGCGTGATCATGCCGGTCGGCACGATCAGCCTCTTCATCGGCTTCACCGACGTCATCGTCTCGAAGGACTCGGCTCGCATCCGCGAGTCGCCACCGTGTGATCGGCTCTCTGAGAGTCAGGTCCGCACCATCCACCGCCTCGCCTCCGAGTACAACTCGGCCAACAGCAACATGGCCGAGACCAGAATGGCCGCGGACGATGCAGCCCTCAACGACGACGCCGACTCGGCGACCCCGGCGTCAATCGCCGGATCCATCGTCACTGCGTCACCCGCGGGCTCCATCACCCAGGTCTCCAACGTGTGGGACTTCGAGGATCCTTCCATCCTTGGGATATTCGACTCCGATTCCGGATCGGAGAACTCCGGCGACTTCCACGCTGGATTGGGTCGCTTCGTCACGACCTACATGGCGAATGGCACGAGCGCCCCGCAAGACCCCTTCTCCACGCCGATCCCGCACATCGCCATGGCAACGGAGGACGAGGAACTCCGCCTGCGGCTGGAGGAGGCGGTCCGCAAGGAACAGGCCGAGCGCGAAATATTTCACCTCGAGCAAGTAACGGCGCAGGAGCTCTCGCACTACCACCAGCGCCGCATCAGGTCATGCCTGAACCCCACCGTTCAGGGCCGCGCCCTGAACTTCAACGACGAGAACGATCCGGCCTGCATGGCCGACTGCGTGGTCTGCGAGAACGCGCCACCAGGAGGAAGCACCCGTCCGTCACCGGGCGCGATGGCGAACAGTGCTCCCCCACCGCCGGCCGGTCACACACCACCCCCGGATCAACCAAGGATCATGATATCCCCGCAAGAGCAGGATGCAAACGGCCTCCCGCTGTTCTCTACTCCAATGGACAACATCATCGCTAGTAGAGCCACAGTCGACAACATCAACGTAACGGGTGAAGGCGCATTGCAGATCCAGTACGCCAAGGCCCTACTCGCCAAGGCCGTCGAGCAGCAAACCGCACGCGCCGATTCGCGGGGGCGCATGTACTCCCGCTCGTCGGGAAGAAGGTCGTCCTTGAGCGGCCGCCTAAATATGGCAAATACCATCAATTGCCCACCCCCGATCCCCTACATCTCCAGCCGCGACCCACGAACGCGGCACTCTCCACCAACGACCCGCGACCGACGAACAACATGGTCGCTGCCAACGGGCAGCCAATCGACCCACGGACCCACATCATCAACAACCAGAGCTGGCGCGCACGCCAGCCTGACGACCTGAGCCACACCCTCACCAACCTCCGTGACGATGAACCAAGGGGATCACTCAGCCGAGTCGGCCCCTAGTGCTTCGGACCAATGATCTGAGGCAAAAAATACCCGGCGAACTTCAAAGCGCCGAAAGAGATCGAGAAGTATGATCCCTCGTATGACCCGTCCGTGTGGCTGGACACGTACCTCATGGTGATGGGAATCGCCGGCCACACCGACCTACTCTCCACCCGCTACCTTCCCCTGATGATGGAGGGAGCGAGCCGGCAATAGATCAAGACCCTCCCCGCAGACAACATCGACTCCTGGGAGGATATGCGCGACGCCTTCGTCAGGCACTTCGAGGGTTCCTACACCCGCGCCACCACCATCGAGGACCTGGAGCGATGCGTCCAGGGACCCCGCAAGTCAACCCGCACCTGGGTCTAGCGGTGGTAGGATCTGTGGTACAGCGCGGCTGGCATCCACCCGGATACAGCGATACACTGCTTCAAGACCTCGTGCCGCTACGAGCCCTTGGTCGCCAAGATGAAGCGGGTGTACAAGACACTCGATAACATACCAGACCTCCTTGAGATCGCCAAGCGGTACGCAGAGGAGGACCTGAACCAAGAAACTGACGACGAGTCGGGAGGAAATCGCCGCCCAAGCAGCCACGACAACGGGAGACGACCCGAGCTACGCTACAGCAACACTCGCCTCACCAGCAAGCGCCATGGTGACGGGCGAGTCGACTTCGTCTCTAACGCCGGCTACGCGCCACGCGAGCCCAAGAGCTTCCACCGCGATGGGGGCTAGTGCCGCGACAGCGGCAACTACAAGGCGAAGCCGAGGTTCGACCCCGTGGCTCTCCTCAACCATCCCTGTGTGTTCCACAGCAGGGAGGGGAAGCCCGTCACGCACATGACTGCCGACTACCACTCCCTGAGGGAGATCGAGAAAGCACGGCGCGCACAAGAGGACCCCAACAACCACCCGCCAAACGGCAGGGCATTCGGCAACGACGTGGGATCGCTCCACACCTTCACCGGGTCCAGTACCAAGCGCGAGTAGAAGGTCATCGCCCGCACCGTCGCTGTCAACGCGGTGTCCCTGGTCGACGTCTCACGCTTCCTCAACTGGTCCGAGCAGCGGATCACCTGGAGCCGCGAGGACCACTCGCCATGGATCGAATATCTGGGGCGAGTCGCCTTGGTGGTCAAGCCCAAGGTTGGTGATTACTAGCTCCCCAAGACGCTGATGGATGGCGGAAGCTCCATCAACATTCTCTTCCTGGACACTTTCAGGCGACTGCGACTCCCCTAGTCGATGATTGAGACGACCTACACCACCTTCCACGGCATCGTCCCCGGTTGGAACGTGTACCCGATCGGAAAGGTGACGCTGCCAGTCACCTTTGGCACACCAGCAAATTTCCGCACCGAGCGGATCGTCTTCGAGCTGGTGCCCTTCGACAGCCCCTACCATTGCATCCTGGGGCGACAGGCGTTCTCCAAATTCATGGCAGCGCCCCACTACGCGTATAACGCGATGAAGATCCCGGGGCCATGCGGCATCATTACCGTCCACGACGACCCCAACATGGCCGCGGAGTGCGAGGCCAAGGGCACCGAGCTCGCCGATGCCGTCATCGCCGCAGAGGCCAACCACGCGGAGGATCTCGCCAAGTACATGAGCAGGGTCAACAATGATGACCCCACAACACTCAAGAAGCCCAACTCGGAGGGCGGCGGCTCAACCGCCTTCGAGGCAACCACGCACACGCGCTCCGTCGAGCTGGTCCTAGGCGACTCTAGCCAGACGGTGACGATCAGAACGGGCATGATCCCAGCATGGGAAGGCGGGCACATCGAGTTCCTCAGTGAGAATCACGACATCTTCGCATGGAAGCCATCTGACATGCCTGGTGTCCCGAGGGAAATCACTGAACACAAACTCAACACCGACCCCAAAGCACGACCCATCAAGCAGTCGTTGCGGTCATTCAATGAAGAGCGCCACCGAGCAATTGCCGAGGAAGTACAGCGTCTACTCGCTGCAGGCTTCATACTGCCAATCAAGTACTCCAAGTGGCTGGCAAACCCAGTCGTGGTCGGGAAGAAAAATGGGACCTAGAGAATGTGTATCGATTACACAAACCTCAACAGTGCCTTCCCAGAGGAGTAGTTCGTCCTCCTGCGGATCGATCAAATCATCGGCTCGACCGCGGGCTCAGAGTTGCTATGTTTCCTTGACGCCTACTCTGGTTACAACCAGATCAAAATGGCAGTCGAGAACGAGGAGAAGACGACGTTCATCATGCCATTCGGAGCATTCTGCTACATCGCCAGGAAAATGCACCTTCGGTGTACTTACTGGACAGCTACTGGGGTACGTAGTCTCCAATCAAACTAAACCCAGGAAAATGCACCTTCGGTGTACCTACTGGACAGCTACTGGGGTACGTAGTCTCCAATCGAGGCATCGAGGCAAACCCAACCAAGATCAACACGATCGCCCGGCTCGGCAAAGCCGAGTGCCTGCGCGACATCCAGAAGTTGGCCAGGCGAGTCGCGACTCTCAGTCGCTTCATTCCCCGGCTAGGAGAGAAGGCAATGCCTCTCTACCGCCTAATGCGCAAGAATCCCACATTCCAGTGAGACAAGGAGGCATCCGACGTGCTTCACGCACTCAAGGAAGTGCAACTCGCGGCCCCGCTACTCGTCGCCCCCGTCCACAAGGAGCCCATGCTCGTCTACGTCGCGGCGTCCGAGCGAGTCGTGAGCGCAGTCATGGTCGTCAAGCGACCAGAAGAGGGCAAGGAGCGCCCGGTGCAGCGACATGTCTACTAGATCAGCGAAGTCCTTTCCTAGTCGCGCCAACGCTACCCGCAGTACCAGAAGCTAGTATATGCGGTCTTCCGAGCCCAGCGGCGACTGCCGTATTACTTCTAGGAGCACCCAATCACGGTCGTCTCCTCCGCGCCATTGCAGGACATCATCCGGAACCGCGAGGCGACTGGGCGGGTCACCAAGTGGGCCGTTGAGATCAGAGTCCACAACATCAGGTACAAGCCCCGCAAGGCAATCAAGTCGCAGGCCCTGGCGGACTTCTTCGATGACTGGGAAGAGGCGCAGCAGCCGGAGAAGCTGTCGTACCTCCACTATTGGTCGCTGCACTTCGACGGGTCCAAGAAGGCAGACGGCGCAAGGGCAGGGATCGTCCTCACGTCTCTCAAAGGCGACAAGATGCGCTACGTCATGTACCTCGACTTCACCCCCTGCACCAACAACATGACCGAGTACGAGGCCCTCCTCCATGACATGCGAGCAGCAAAGGAGATGAACATCAACCGTCTGTGCTGCTACGGCGACTCCGATATCGTTGTCGGACAAGTCGTCGGCACCTGTGATGCAGTCTCCCCCACCATGGTGGCATACCGCCAAGCAGTGAGCCAACTGGGGGCCACTTCGCCGGCTACTCCGTCGAGTGGATCGACCGGCGCAAGAACGAAGAGGCCGACGCACTCTCTCCCATCGGGTCGGATCGTCTCGCGCCACCCGTCACTGTCTTCCTCAACACCATCACCAAGCCTTCCGTCTCTCCCCCGAGGGAGATCGACATCGGGGTTCCACTACAACCAGAAGCAGCCCTGGTCGCCATGCTCGAGGAGCCAAGCGACTGGACCGCTCCATACATCGCCTACCTAGAGGAAGGAACCCTACCCGCTGACGAGACGGAGGCCTGGATGATAGTACACTGCTGCAAGTCCTTCGTCATCATCAACGGCGAGCTCTACAAGCGCAGCGTGACCGGCGTGTTCCAACGTTGCGTCTAACCCACAGAAGGTCGCAAGATCCTCCAAGACATCCACGCCGGCGATTGCGGCCACCACGCTGGCGCTAGGTCCCTAGTCGCCAAGGCCATGCGACACGGCTTCTACTGGCTCACCGCACATGCCGACGCGGTCAACATCATCCAACACTACGTCGGGTGCCAGAAGTATGCCAACCAGACTCACGTCCCAAGCTCGGCACTCAAGACCATCACCATCACCTAGCCATTCGCCGTGTGGCGCATGGACATGGTAGGCCCCTTCAAAAAGGACCCCTCCGACTTCACCCACCTCCTAGTCATAGTCAACAAACTCACAAAGTGGGTGGAGGCCAAGCTAGTCTGCAAATGCAACGGGAAGATCGCCACCAAGTTCCTACGAGAGCTCATCCATCACTACGGGTTCCCGCACAGCATCATCACATACAACGACACCAAATTCAATAAAGGAGCCATGGTCGAATTCTGCGAGGAGCACGACATACGACTCGACCTCGCCTCAGTCGCCCACCCGGAGTCCAATGGCCAGGCGGAACGCGCCAACCAGAGCATCCTCCATGGCCTGAAGCTGTGACTGCAAGTCCCCCTCGAGCGAACTCCAAGGTGCTGGGTCGAAGATCTCCCCTCCGTCATCTGGGGCATCCGCACCTCCGTCAATAGGTCAACAGGGTTCACCCCCTTCTTCATAGTGTACGGCGCCGAAGCCGTCATGCCGACCGATCTCGAGCACGACTCGCCTTGGGTGGTCAACTACGCGAAGTACAACAACGAGCTCACACCCCAGGACGGGGTCGACCATCTCGACGAAGCACGTGACCTAGCTCGCTCTCGCACCGCCATCTACCAGCAAGGACTTCATCGCTACCACAGCCGGCGAGTCCGGACTCGCACCTTCCAGGAAGGCGACCTGGTCCTGCGACTGATCCAGGACAAGAAGGGCATGCACAAGCTCTCTCCCCCTTAGGAGGGACCATTCGCAATCGAGCGAGTCCTAGGTAATGACGCCTACTACCTCATCGACATCCGAGGCGACAGACAACTCGACGTCAAGCGGCCATGGAATGTAAATCTCCTACGGAAGTTCTACTCCTAGAACTCCAAACATGTACCACCTACCCGCGATGAAATAAGGAAGATTGGTTCGCACAAATTGTGTTCACTCTCCATGCCTTATGCCATTCGCACTCGTAATAACAGCGCTACGGTACTCGTGGAAGTCAACCCTTGGTCATGTGACCGGCACGGCCAAGTAGTGTGATACGAGGGCACCGAAAAATTCCGGGCCTTGTATCGTCCATGAAAAACACCAAACCGGAGCCCCATCGGAGTCGCCCCGCTCGACTGGCCTTCTGAGCCAAGACGACCGCATTCGCTTAGAACAGCGACCCAGTCCTTCACATCCTTGGCGCAGCGACTCGGACGGCTAAGTGCCACGCTCGGGGACTGACTCCAGCCCAAAATCGAGCGACTAGGGAAAACGCCAAGTACGAGAGCGTGTCCTAGGACTCACCACGCGACTGTTCCTCCGGATCAGGTGGTGCGACGCGCTTAACACAACGCGCTTCGTCCTCACCTACCTTGGGCATGCGACTAGAACAGCTAAGTACCAAGCTCGGGGATTCGGCCAACCGACCCCGTTCGTGCCCGGGAAAACGGCTAAGTATAGAGCACCCCTTGGGGTCTCCATGCGACTGGCTTTTCAAGCCATGGCGAGTTGACCTCAACTGACTAACAGTATAACAACATACATACACATAACAACAAGGTAAACCCCACAAAAAGGGCGGACGCGCTCGGGGACTCGCACAACCGACAATTAAATCAAACACTAACAAAAGCATGCATGCATTCCTTATGGCAACAAAATTTGTTCGCTTACAAGGGCAGTTACATAGCTGTTACAACTAACGCCACTCGGCAAACTAATATACTCCGCAGGCTTCGACGATGATGCGCCACCACTCTCACGAACACGGATGAAGGGAACCCACGGGTTTGATGGGTACGTCGTTAGAGCGCCCGCCATGACTGCTCAGAACGGCTGCTCCACCTTTAAGTAGCGGCTCGCCGGCTCGGGTCGTTCGGGGCAACGATCGTCTCCTGGTAAGGAAGAAGATCACCCATCGCCAACACCCGGTCGGAGTAAACCGCAGCCCGCTCGGTCAGCTTCAGCACGTCGGAGATCTCAACCGCGCCTGTCGACAAAGGGTACCTGTTGGTGACGTCGTCAAGGTCAAAGTCATCGGGGAAGTGCGCGAGCCCAAGACTCAACGCAGTCGCAGCACCACGACGGAAGGCCGAGCGCGACATGAAATCAACAACCGCTGGGGCCTTCTCAAGGTAGTGACAGACCTCGACAAGGCCGCTGGGGATCACCTCCATTAGCGAAATTTCTTGAAGGCACGGGCGAATGCAAGTCGCCGATAGAGCGACCGAATCCACCAGCGTGGTGACACATTGCCGCGTATCATACGACTGCGCTTCGGCCTCGTCATCAAGAATCCTCCCTACAAACCAGAAGGAGCTTAAATCATAAACGCGCAAAAAAGAGTAAAGCTGACCCGCGCGCTCGGGGACTCGCAAGACCAACCACACAAAAATCATAGAAGCTCACCAATCAGGGGGCGGCAGAGCCCCGTGATGAAATCCTGCAGATTCGAGAGATCATTCTGCAGCCCGACAACGAGCGCATCTGACAACTTCCGCTCATCAGTAGCGGCAGCGACGGCCTCCGTCGACCTTTCATCTGCCGAGGTCGCCTCCACCTTCGAGGATTTGAGTTCTCGCTCGAGCTTGGCCATGTGCTTCTCCGCGGCGCTCAAAGACGCCTGGGCAGCTGTCAACTCGCTGGCGGGGACCATACCTCGTGAGCCTTTTCCATCGCGGCAGCTTGACCCTCTGCGTCAACAGAATTATGAGTACAACATAAGCAAAAAGACGTCCCTAACAACAAGAAAAACAAACTCTTACCAGTAGTCGCTCGAAGCTGCTCGTTTGCCCCTTGCACGGTGCAGAGTTCCTTTTCCGGGCGCTCCTTGGCGGCCAATCGCTCCATCGACTCGCACTGCAGACCCTGCATAACCACGATAAAATCAGCGAAGAAATTCCTTAGTGCCTAGCCGCTAAAATTCAGCGACTAGCCACTCGGGCACTGGACAGCAAAAAAATTCCTAAGTTCCTAGCGGCTGAAATTCAGCGACTAGTCACTCGGGGACTGGACAACAAAAACAGTAAGGATCCGATCACTGAAATTCAGCGACCAGATCCTCAGGGACTGGACATACCTGGATCGCTGCACCCAGCATATTCTGGAGCTCGACCGCATCCACCGACGGGAGCACAATAGGTGTGCGCCCGCGACGCTGCTTGACCTCCGCCGACAGCGCTGAAGCACTCGCCATGGAGACCCTCGCCACAAAACGAGGGAAGGTGGCCTCCGCGTCCCCTGCGGCACTCATCGTTGGGCTTGTTTCCCCAACTGGTGCCGCGGGCTCCACCCGCTGTGACTCGGTGTCCACTGCGTCCTTCGTGACCACATCTGCTCTAATCGGAGCCTCGCTCGGGGCACCGACCGGCTCGTCCGAGATTGTGACGACCTTGTCTCCCTTTTCCGTCTTCGCGCCTTCCACGGGCGCCTCGACCTCATCCCTCTTCCCCTTCTTCGAGGGGTCGACTTGCGCCCCCGTGGCATCCAATGGGACCTTAACCACCGAGGGGTGACCTATTTTCTTCACACTAGTCCTGCAACACAACATCGTCAGCAAGCTCACCGAACAAACATAAATCAATTTCTCAAATAAATAATCTAAAGGATAATCACTTGGCGACTGGGATAAAGTGAAGGCTGGTGTGAATGCTCGCCGGCTTCTCCAACTCTGGCCCCAGCTTCTGACTGAGGCCCGTCTCGAACACGCTCTGAGCCCAAGACACCGAGGGCTTCTTCGAGGATGAGGCCGCGGTAGGAGGATCCGCGGCAATCGCCGCAGGCGCTTTTTTTGGTGGCGAGGAACCCGTGGATGGAGCGGCCCCGAGCCTGGTGACTGCGGTGAAGGGAGGTGGCAGCGACGCCAATGGCACTTCATCCTCCACCACGGTCACGTCGGCTGCCAAAGTCGCCCGCACCAGCATGCTAGCCCCAGCCTTGTCGGCCGCACTGGTAGCTTTGGAGCTACTCGTGGACCTAGGCGGTGACACTGTCTTGGCCGTCTTCTTCTTCTTATTCTTCTTCTTTTTCTTTTTTGGCAACTTCTTCTTCGACGGTGTGGCCACGCATCGTGAAGTCTGCTCGAGGACCTTGTCGTCGCCCCCGTCGTGAGCCTCGGCTCTTGCTGGCCTCGAGCTCGCATTGTCACTGCCCACGGGTCTTACGGACCGTGGGTGCGGCGACCTCCATAGCTTCGTCATCTTCATAGTCATCGTCGTCGTCGTCATCATCGTCGCCTCCGACGTTGCCCTTGTCGGACGAGGACTCGCTCTCGTCCTCGACGGACTCGTTCGAGTTTTCACTGTTTGCAGGCGGAAGCCAACCTTCCACCACTTGGAATAACTGCAAAGACAAATGCGATCAGCGAAAACCGCGACTACATATCTGCGACTGCGAGATGGACAAGGAAGTGAGAACTTACTAGCGGAGCCTTGCGCTTCGCGGTGTATGGGGGAACCCCGGCCTTCGCGTCGAGGTATTCCGCGTCGGTGATTTTCTTCAGGGCCAAGGTGTAATCGTTGAGCTTCCACTCGGTGGTGCAAGACTTCTTTCTGGTCGTTCTTGCCCGTGTACTCGTACATCCAGTGGGCGCGGTCGGCTAGAGGCACCAACCATCGTCTGAACCAGCAGTTGTAGAGGTTGATGGTTTGGAGGCCCTTCTTCTTCAAGTTGCGGATTGTCAGCAGAATTTTGTCGACCACCATCCACTGGTCGTGCGGAAGCTTGGCAACTTGAAGCTGATGCGGCTCGGGCCGGTCGACGGAATACATCGGAAGCGCCACCTCGTCGTCTGGCAACGACTCGGTCATGTAGAACCAATGTTTCTTCCACTCATTCGCCGCCTTCTTCGACAGTATCAGGTCGAAGAAGGAGGCCTTTTACTTCAGCTGGAAGGTGAGGCCGCATGCGGCTAGCATCGGGCCACCTTTCTCTTCACGTCTGATCCTCCCGTGGAACAGATTTTGCCACAAGGGGAAGTATGACCGGCAGCCTAGGTATCACTCGCAAAACGCCACGAAGATGGCACGTTGCTCGATGCTGTGTGGCCCTAGGTCTGACGGCTGGATGATGTAATACACACAGAAGCGGCGTAAGAAGATGGAGGTGGGGAATCCGAGCCCCCTCTCCAGGTGGCTGGTGAAGCAGATGAATTCTCCCTCGCGCGGATCTGGCACCACCTCTCCAGCTGTGGGGATGCGCCATCTCCCGGCTCGAAGGATCCCCACATCCTTGAATGACTTCGGCAGCACCTTCGTGCATTTGGATCTCCCCCATGGTTCTATCGAGGGTGCAATCAGTCGGAGGATCTAGGGTTACGGAATCGCTCTGGGTCGCTCTGGTCGCTACAAAGGAATGGAAGACTGGGAGACGCGCGGGATCGAAGGAAGTGTGGGGAATGATCGCTCTTCGCCCGTAACTCTCCTTATATAGCGGTTGCTACCCGCCATTTTCGGGGAGCCGTTACCGTGCGGTGATTACGCCGATATTACCGTTGGATTACCCAACGGCTAGTTTGACCAACGCTGACGGTCCAACTTCATCTACTCGACTCGCCAACTACAGCGACCAGACTACTCGCCGACCTGATCGCCATAGTGATACGTCGGAAACGTATCTATAATTTTTGATGCTCCATGCTTGTTTTAGTATCTACTTTGCTTTACTTGTCTACACTTTGAGGTGATTTTTACATGTTTTCTGGTACTAACCTACTAACAAGTTGCAACAGTGCCAGATGCCTGTTTTCTCCTATTTTTGGTTTCAGAAAATTTAGTAAAGAAATATTCCAGAAATTGGACGGGACAAACGTCAAAGTCAATTACTTTCTGTGGGGAACAAGAAGACCAGAGGGGAGCCGGAGGGGACGGCCAGGGCGGCCAGACCCACCCCAGGCGCGGGTGGGCCCGACCCCGCGCCTGGCTAGGGTTTGGCGCCCCTGGCCGCCGCCTCGGCCTCCCTCTTCGCCTATAAAAAGCCTCTGATGCAGAAACCCTAAGCACCCGATCAAATCTCCATGAAACCGTCTGTAGCCGCCGCCACCATCGACCCTATATCGGGGGGATCTGAAGTTCTTCCCGGCACCCTACCGGAGGGGAGATCATCCCGGAGGCCTTCTCTCCGGTATGATGCGTGAGTAGTTCCACCTTGGACTATGGGTCCATGTAGTAGCTAGATGGTTGTATCTCCTCCTTTGTGCTTTCATGTATAGATATTGTGAGCTCCATTCATGATCAAGATCTAATCTATTTGTAATCATGCATGTTGTGTTTGCGGGGATCCGATGGATATTGAGATTATTATTTTGGTTTGATTAATGGTTTTGTCTTTATGATTCTATCATCTCTGTGTTGTTTGTGATCTTGCATGCTCTCCGTTGTTAGTAGCTATCTTGGCCAAGTAGTTGCAAGTGACTCCAAGAGGGGGTATTTATGCTCGATAGTGGGTTCATGCCTCTTGTTTCCAAGGGAAGTGACAATAATCTCTTCGGTTGTAGATGTGTTATTGCTACTAGGGAGAAAACAACAGTCTCTTGTTCATGGAACATGTGGACTGTTTACCTTACACACTTTGCTTAAAGCAGGTGTCTGTTGCTTGCAACTTAATACTGGAGGGGGTTCAGATGATAACCTGAAGGTGGACTTCTAGTCATAGATGCAGTTGGATGGCGGTCTATGTATCTTGTTGTATTGCCCAAACGAATCTCATAGGATCTTTCTGACTATTAGTTGCACTGTTATGCCTTGCTCAGTTCCTGTCAATTGCCCTGCTGTAATTTTTTTACCCTTCATGCCATGTCGTTTATCTAAGGAGAGCACCTCTAGTGAACTATGGACCCTGGTCCAATCTTTACCATTGATACATCTTCCACTATTACTTGTTTACTTGCTGCAAACCATTGCCTTCCACACCATACGTTTAATCCTTCGTTACAGAAAACCGGTGAGCTTGACAACCTCACTAATTCGTTGGGGCAAAGTCTTGAGTTTGTGTTGTGCAGATCTACGCGTTGCTTGCAACACCTGTGTGACATTTCCTTCCTCCTTCTGGTTCGATAACCTCGGTCTCTACTGAGGGAAGACTTGTTGTTGTGCTCATCACACCTTGATCTTGGGGTTTCCAACAAAGTGCTCCACCACTGTCAAGTTCTCTGGCGCCATCAAGGAGTCACCACATAGCTGCGATTCGACTACTCGCTGACCTGATCGCCATAGCTGCGATTCGACTTCTCCCTGACCTGATCGCCTTAGCTGCGATCCGATTGTTCGCCGACCCATTCGCCGTGCTACGACTCGACTAGTCGTCGTTATTGCGACTAATTTAACAAGTTCCCTCTTTCATTCAGGGAGTCACCGCCGATTCGACTGGGCATCCAAATTGGACCTGCATACTCTAACTGCCAAAGAACACCTGCGACGAATCAACGACGGCCTCGGGGACTACTGATGGGGATATGTCGAGTGGGGTATACCCAGCAGGACGTTTCCTACTGGCCCATGCTGCCAGCGTCTGGGCCTACAGGACGACGACTGGATCAAGACCCAACAAGGAGCCAGGCGACTGGAAGCTGAAGGTGATACGTTGGAAACGTATCTATAATTTTTTATGATCCATGTTTGTTTAGTATCTACTTTGCTTTACTTTCTACACTTTGAGGTGCTTTTTACATGTTTTCTGGTACTAACCTATTAACAAGTTGCAACAGTGCCAGATGCCTGTTTTCTGCTGTTTTTGGTTTCAGAAAAGTTAGTAAAGAAATATTCTTGTAATTGGACGGGACAAACGTCAAAGTCAATTACTTTTCGTGGGGAACAAGAAGTCCAGAGGAGAGCCGGAGAGGCCAGCCAGGGGGGCCAGACCCACCCTAGGCGCGGGTGGGCCCAGCCTCACGCCTGGTTAGGGTTTGCCACCCCTGGCCGCCTCCTTGGTCTCCCCCTTCGCCTATAAAAATCCTCCGATGCAGAAACCCTGGGTACCCAATCAAATCTCCACGAAACTGTATGTAGACGCCGCCACCATCATCCCTAGATAGGGGGATCTAAAGTTCTTCCCGGCACCCTGCCAAAGGGGAGATCATCCCGGAGGCCTTCTCTTCGGTATGATGCGTGAGTAGTTCCACCTTGGACTATGGGTCCATGTAGTAGCTAGATGGTTGTATCTCCTCCTTTGTTCTTTCATGTATAGATCTTGTGAGCTCCGTTCATGATCAAGATCTAATCTATTTGTAATCATGCATGTTGTGTTTGCGGGGATCCGATGGATATTGAGATTATTATGTTGGTTTGATTAATGGTTTTGTCTTTATGATTATATCATGTTTGTGTTGTTTGTGATCTTGCATGCTCTCCGTTGTTAGTAGCTATCTTGGCCAAGTATTTGCTAGTGACTCCAAGAGGGGGTATTTATGCTCGATAGTGGGTTCATGCCTCTAGTTTCCAAGGGAAGTGACAATAATCTCTTTGGTTGTAGATGTGATGTTGCTACTAGGGAGAAAACAACGGTCTCTTATTCATGGAACATGTGGACTGTTTACCTTACACACTTTGCTTAAACCAGCTCTTTGTTGCTTGCAATTTAATACTGAAGGGGGTTCGGATGATAACCTGAAGGTGGACTTCTAGTCATAGATGCAGTTGGATGGCGGTCTATGTATCTTGTTGTATTTCCCTAACGAATCCCATAGGATCTTTCTGACTAGTAATTGCATTGTGATGCCTTGCTCAGTTCCTATCAATTGCCCTGCTGTAATTTGTTTACCCTTCATGCCATGTTGTTTATCTAAGGAGGGCACCTCTAGTGAACTATGGACCCCGGTCCAATCTTTACCATTGTACATCTTCCACTGTTACTTGTTTACTTTCTGCAAACCATTACCTTTCACACCATATGTTTAATCTTTTGTTACAGCAAACCGCTGAGCTTGACAACCTTATTGATTCGTTGGGGCAAAGTCTTGAGTTTGTGTTGTGCAGGTCTCCGTGTTGCTTGCAACACCTGTGTGACGTTTTCTTCCTCCTTCTGGTTCGATAACCACTACTACAGAAAGGCTTATAGCCTCCAGGTGATTAGTGACAGACAATATTATGCCTGTCACTACTAAGCTCTCCTAGTGACAGGCAAGGATAAGCCTGTCACTAGTACAAAATAATAGTGACAGGCATACAAATGTGGCTGTCACTAGCATTATTTTTTTGAGTTCATCAGAACGAAAATTTACCTAATGACAGGCGTATATAAATGCCTGTCACTGAATAGCTCTTTGTAGTGACAGGCACACTTTTTATGTACATGTTCCTTATATAATATAAGGTGTATAGTTTTCTATAAAATTTTCAGAATATAAGGTGTATTGTTGTGCTAGCCAAATTTACCTCTCTTCGCTAAGACTCCTGCATGTAATCACGCGTGAAAATCCCTAATATCGTGGAGTTTTTTTTATCGCTAAGGTCTCCCGGCCAAGGACCTGATGCGATCTTGAAAAAAATGTTGTATGTCCAGGCTCCCTCCATTCCATAAAACAAGAAACAAAATTGTCTAGTTGTTCATACTTCTATGTCATTATTTTACTTTTTGATTTATGGTTGCACGTGAACTCGTGTCTTGTACGTGAGGAGACGAATTTGGTTTTTCTTTTCTCTGTCTATGTCACGATCAAATCTTCTGTTTTTCTTTATCTCGCGGGAAACTGCGAGGGTCGAGCGATAGGATACTGATCTAGAGGAGTAAATCAAAGAGAGAATTGTGGGATTGATTAAGCTTATTCAGGAGATAAATCGAATGAGAAGAGAGAATAATGTCCAGGTTTTCCTATTTTCTCTCAAGATACACGTCTATCACCTAGGATATTAACATCTAAAAGCAACGACGTTTGCCCTCTAAGCGTGTGCGTTAATATTTGTGCAAAAAAAACTAGGAAGTACAAATATAGTGACAGGTATTATAAACGACTATCACTGGTTTAAGTATTTTTTTTTTCTGCCCAACCGCACCGACAGTTTTTTTTAACGTAAACGGCAAGACCAGATTGGTGCCATCTCGTGCCTGTGGGCCGGACCTTCGGCTCTGCTGGGCGGCCCACCCGCCTGCATCCTTCTCTGGGCCGGCCCATCCGAGCGTCCCTGCCCCAGCGGTCGGTGGAGCTGGACGGATCGATCGATCCGATTCCCAGTCTGTTCGTTCATAACCAATTTTCGATACCAGCACTGATTCAAACTCATGTATCTATGGCTAGGAGTGTCCGAATTCGATTCCGTTTTTTCCTACTCATTGGATACGTAACGTGCAACATATAAACCGACCTAAACCCCTATTTATACCCCAGTACCGTACCCTCCGGTCCTCCAAAATCGAAACCATAGTTTCAGCTTCACTTTTTAAAGACTCGTATGTGCTGCTGCGAGAGTTTGTCCTCTGCCCCGGAGCTCTGCAACAAAGTTCGAGAACTCGACAAAGTTCGAGAGGAGAGGAACAATGAAGGAAGAGGTGTTCAGAAAATCAAGACAGAGTGTCCTGCCGCTTGTTACACGCTAAGTAAGGCGGAACTCGATAAATTTTTCAAGTGCCTTGAAAGTGTGAAGGTTACTTCCGGCTACTCGGCAAACATACAGCGACATCTTGACATGAAGAGCCACAAATTAATAGGTATGAAGTCGCACGATTGCCATGTTATGATCACACAGATACTTCCAGTTGCGATTAGGGGACTTATGGAGCCATGGGTTCGGAAGACAGTGCTGGATCTTTGTAACTTTTTCGACACTATCTCTCAAAAGTCGATTACGAAGAAGCGTTGCCGACTACTGCAAGAAGAGATCATTGTCATACTATGCGAGCTAGAGATGTACTTTCCACCCTCATTCTTCGACATCATGGTGCATCTCATGATCCATATAGTCCCGGAGATAATCGACCTAGGTCCCGTGTTCCTACATAACATGTATGCATTGGAAAGGTTCAATGGGGTCGTGAAGCGTTTTGTTCGTAACAAATCCCATCCAGATGGAAGCATCATCCAAGGTTATATATCGGAGGAGTGCGTCGAGTTCTGCACAGATTACATGAAAGTAGACAAACCTATTGGTGTACCTACTAGTCGGCACCTTGGGAGGCTTGGTGGTGAGGGTCACCGCCGCGGAAAGAAGGATCTACATGTGCACAATGCTGCAATCAATCGATCAGATGACTATGACAGAGCACACTTAGTGGTGTTGCAACACACTTCGGTGATCCGACCCTATGTTCGTATGCACATGGAAATGTTGCAAAAGCAGAACCCCAGAAAGAAAAGTGTCGCGCTTATAAAAGACCACAACACAAACTTTGCAAAGTGGCCGAAAAACTATTTTAAGGAAAACCCATGTGCAAAGGATGACGAGGATGCATTGGACATGTACTATTTGGCGCAAGGCCCCCTGGTCAATGTCGTCACACATCAAGCATATGACATCAATGGATACACATTCTATACAGAGGCACAAGACCAAAAAAGTATATACCAGAATAGTGGTGTGACGATGAAGGCACTGACTGGGAATAAAAAGGATACATACTATGGAAGGATCGAATAGATATGGGAGTTGGACTACACTATCTCTGTTATCCCCATGTTTTGAGTTAGCTGGGCGGAACAAATCAATACTGATGAAGACAATTTCACTACCATGATCATACCGCCACCGACACCTATTGAGGATAGAAATGTGAAAGCCATAAGCGCAAGAAAGGAGCCATGGGTATTAGCTAAACAGGTGGCACAATGATTCTATATAACCGACCCGCAAGCTCCAAACCGTGTAGTCATGAGAAGAGGAAACAGGAGTATCGTCGGGGTGGATGGTGTCGTTCATGAAGAGGATTATGACCAATTCAATGACCCAGATACAGATGAAGATGACGAAGCTACCCAAGACTTCGGACCTACCAGAAGGGATCAAACTACATTATCTGTCACGCGTCCCTTTAAAAGACGTAGCCACTCCGAGGGTCTAACATATACGCGGAAGAAAATCAAGACTACCGTTGAGAAGATAGTTGACGATGATGAAACCAAAACCTAATTTGTTTCGATGCAAGATATTATGAACTATCCTATATTTTCATAAATTTTGTGTTTTTTTAAGTTTTATAAATCTTATACTTTCTCCGATTCAAATTAATTGACTTGAATTTGTCTAGTTACATCATTTTTGTTGATTTTTTCCTGTGTAATTTTTTGTGATTTTTTCCTATGATTTTTTATGTGTAACAAAAAACACGCTCGTGTCAACTCTCAAGCAAACAGATTGGGTGGATCGGTACATGATACCCCTTCCCAACGACCACCCTTTGATTGTCAAAAAGAAAAAAGAGTAAAATACATCAGCAGTCCTCGAACTCATTGGCTATGTCTAAAACGATCCTGGAACATAGAGAATACCTCAAAACAGTCCTGAAACTTGTGATGGATGTCTATATACGGTCCTGGATACGTATTACGGTGACATGGCAATGGCGGTGGCCTCGTGACAGCGCACCATGTGGTTCATGACGGTCGTGTCGTCTCGTATCCCACGCTAAATTTCTCCAAACCCCCTGAACTCTTGTTTTACAGAACGTTGTGTCTCTACGCTTTGTCTCTACCAACGTTGACTCGATTTATTGTGTTTTAATTGAAAGTGTTTTTATTATTATATAAATTAGTTTATTTTGATAATTTGTACTAAAATATATCTAAAGGGGTGCCAACTAATTTGGGTCGGAGGGAGTAGTAAACTATACAGAAAAAGTATCGCTTATATTATTTGATGGGACTGTACTTTACAAGTAAAATGTACAACTTTACAAATTATTTCCATACACGACTGAATAATTCATAGAACTCCGTATGTAGTTTCTCATGTACTGCGATTTAATCCATTACATCTTGACATTCAGCTCTCTCCAGTTCACCGCATATGCAGACTTCCTTTGCTCTATATTCTGTGCTTCTTGAAAAATCTTTAGCAAGTAAATCCTGCAAAAGAATAAGTAGACGAGCAAATATCAATCAGTACGAACTGTTGATCTCCTATCTAAGGCGTAAGAATACACCTATGCTGATCAGAATAGTTGCAGGGGGGCTTTGGTAAATTTTTCATAGGATGTGAGGATGCCCGCCCGTCCTAGGCCACCCTGGTGCGCCGTCACGAGACCATCGCCATTGCCACGTCACCGTAATACGTATCAGGATCGTATATGAACGTTCATGACAAGTTTCAGGATTTCTTTGAGGCATTTTCTATGTTCCAGGACCGTTTTAGACATAGCCAATGAGTTCGAGGACCGCTGATGCATTTTACTCAAGAAAAAAGACCTCCCCTTGATTTGCTCCTCGTCTGCATCCCTGATTCTCTCCCCGATTCGTAGTCCCCAACCGCCGCCGCCCATCCAACACCGCCAGCCCGTCCAACGTCGTCGCTCGCGGCGGCGCCTTCCCCCGACACGCGTCCCTCTTCCAACGCCGCCCTGCATCCCAACTCTCCGCCGCCTGTCCTCCCGACGCGAGGACGCCACCGCCCGAGGACCACCAAGCCCACCGACGCCGACGCGTCCCAGGCCTCCCATCGCCGACGTGTCCAAGCCCTTCCGCTACCGACGCCGTCAGGCATCCCGCCGCTGACGCGTCCCAGCCCTCCCGCCACCGACGCCGTCAGGCCTCCCGCCGCCAACGAGTCCCAGCCCTTCCGCCACCGACGCCACCGGGCCTCCCGCCGCCGACAAGTCCCAGCCCTCCCGCCACCGACCGCTAGCCCTCCCGCCGTCGACGCGTCCCAGCAGGTTCGTATTCCTGAGCCTCCATTTCCCTACAGTACAAGCAGCCAGCGGCCAGCTTCCGTTTCTCAGGTATAGCCTTCACTTCAAAGTCAGAATAACACACCAGAATGCGTAGAACCTCTAGGTCATTTCCTATTTCTTAACACACATAGGAAAATATGCATAGAAGTATAGCCTTCAATTCAATACACAGGAAAATACATGCAATTCCAACTTCTGATAGACATGACCACAGATAACGGAAAGCAAAAAATCTTGGATTAAGTTATACTGTCTCTTAATATGAACATCGCTGTTCTCGTTGCCATACTTGGCGACTCGGCATGGCTACCCGCCGTCTGCCTGCTTCCCAGGCCCAAGTACAGAGTGCATGAACCACAAGAAACGAGAACATTAACTACTATAGTAGCTTGTTGGACACATACAGTGTGTTACCGTGTAATTACCAGGCTATTCTAGTACAAAGCTCTTGAAAAATACAAAGCTCAGTATTCAGACCTTATTCAAGTACAGAGCTCTTAAAAAATTAAAAAGAAAGATCATCCAGCATCCTAGTAAAAGTTCAGCTGGCCCTTTAGTACTTTATGAGAGAAGATATATAACTATGTAAAAATACAAGTCTCCTTTTTCTTGACATGAAAAAAAATAGCACCATACTATTTGCAGAGACCTGGGTCTCTGAATTTGAACGATAACTTGAAAATTACTTGTCATTAGAGTGGTGATTTGCGTATATCGTTACTTGTTGTATAACTGTGATAACTCTGTGCAGGTACTGGTGCTGACTGCTTGTTGTATAAACATGCTTCAATATAGTTTCTGGTAGTGTTTTTTTTATCCACACTATTTCTGGATGTATGAATGCATGGTTTTCAAGGAACAAAACTAATCGTTTTTTCTATGTAAAAAGCTGCTCTTATTCGAACGTAGAATTTTATATGTAAAGATATTCCACTAGTTCTGGTTGCAAGTAATGTAGTAGAGGTTGTCACAATATATCTGACTATGGGATATACTGTTTGTAGGAATGGAAGAATCTTCAGACAGCTACGACTCATCTACTGATGGTTCTGATTCACCTTCTGATTCTGAAACTGAAGTTACCGCACAAGAAACTAAGTCACAAGAACATCAATCGAAGGAGAAAAGGGCCTGCAAGCCTAGGAAGTCAAACGAGCTAACCAATGATACCTTCAAAATCACTAGAATCGATGGCAGAGGAGTTCCTGTCAGTCCTGTCAAGCATGCAAAGGGTTTTAGTATTGCCATAGGCTGCATCGTTCGTGAAACCGTGAAGATCACATGCACGGACATAAGGGCAAAGGATAAGGAGAACCTTAGAGAAATGCTCTTCAACAGGCTCTTCAACCGGTATATTTTTGAAAATGCTGAAATGCAAAAAAAGGTTCGACATAAAGCACTAGGCACGATGACCAAAGCCTTGAATACATGGCGAAACACGGCGAATAAGATGAAGGACAAAGATTTTGAGGAAGTGATCAATAAGAAATGGCCAAAAATAGAAGAGGATGATTGGAAACAGTTCCTTGCAAGTTATTCGGGTGATGATTTCACAAAGAAGAGTTCTAAGGGGAAGAAAATGCGGAAGTTGAACACACTGAACCACAAACTTGGCAGTCGTGGTTATTTAGGGAAGAAGGGAAAATGGGACAAGGAGGACGCAGCTGCAGTAGCAGCTGGGAAAGAACCCCCATTCTCCTACATCGAGGCAGGCCGAGGAAGGGATTTTGTGAGGGCCCGTGCATCTTATGACCCGGTGACAGGGGAACCGGTCTTCAAATCCATTAAACTCGTCGAAGTGCATGATAAACTCATGGTAAAGTTGGAACCATTCTTATATGATTACTGTTCCAAGCTCAACTTACATAAATTTGCATAATCTGTAGCATATTTGACCACTCTTACATGAAACTGATCAGTTGATTATTTCTAAGAAATCACAACAGTGTAGATTTGTACTCAATCTAGCATATAACATTTCTGAATTACTTTCGTTTCCATGCACCAAACGCCTAGAAGAAAATTCACTGATCACTAGTCACAGTGTATGCTTTCATTGTTTTCAAACATTGCTTGTGATATCCAACACATGTAAACTAACTTAAATCAAACTTGGTGCAGAAAGAGTCTCAAACTGAGAGCTCCCTAGATTCGGTTGACTGCGAGAGGTGGGAGGATCCTCTCGCAAAAGCTCTTGGTGGGAAGGAGCATCGAGGCAGTGTGAGAGGCGTGGGGAATGGGGCTTCTTGGAAGGAATATTTTCCTGAAGATAAGGAGGTTGGCCGCGATAGGAGGAGAGCCAGATCCGCTGCCTGTCTGCAGGTTAATTTCGACCAGCGGGTGGCGGCAGTAGCAGAGGTTGTTGCCGCAGAGACGGTGAGGCGTATATTGGCGGAACAAGGACGTCAACCCCTGCATCTGAATACCAATATTTTTACCCCCAGTGACACGCATACACAGTCAAATTCCAATCAGTTGATCCCTCGTGATGCGCATACACAGTCACCCAGTATTGGTGGACGAATCAGTAGTAGCTCGGTTGTCTCTCGCATCCCAACTGGGACGCTGAATCAATTAGAAGACATCACTGTAAGGATATAGATGTCAATAAAATTATGTTGAACAACAATATTTTAATCCTTTGTAACATTCACCATTGCAACTTATTCCTCGCAGGACCTTACTCCCTGCCATCTGTTGGCACCCATGATGGACGGGAAGATAGTGACGGTTGCACACGGACGAGTGCATCCACTGACCAAGGATAACAAACTGCACTGTGTGGATTTACCACTAGACATGGCAAAGGTTGAGGTGAAAAAGGTGCTTGACCCGTTTGATGATTTGGATGTTGATGGCCGCCACCCTGAGCCTGGTTGCAACAAACTAGGACAATGCAAGGGATATATCATGAAGTGGCCAAAGGATGCAATAAAGTTTGTGGGAAAATCCACTCGCACAACTTTGCAGAACTCGAGCAAGACAACCAACCCAGCAAATGAAGTGGGTATTTGTGCCCCTCTAACATATGACGACCTGGATGGAGCTTAACGCGAGGAGGATGACATGGACAAAGACCAAGGGGTTGCGTCCAATTCGTATGTGGGCCCCAAGCATGGTGCCACCAAAAAAAGGAACTCTCCTGATGAGGCGACATCTCCAGAACCACAACATGTAAAAAGGAAGAAGAAAGACAAGGTGGATAAAAAGGAGAAAAGGTTAAAAAAATCATTGTCCTACGGATCAAGGAACGCAAAAGGAGAGCGAGAAAGTGGTCAATGGCGAAAACATCATATCCGCGGCGAGCGCTTGGTACCAATGGATGAGTTCGAGAACCTTTCTGTCGATATGAAGGCTCTACATCGTAATATTACAGAGCTAGAAAGTCTTGAAGGTCATGCCTCACATTACACGGCTAGAGTTCCAATGGATTACCACCACTTCGTGACCAAATATCCGGGAAACAAGTTCTATCTAGAGTTTCCTGAGATCTTTAGAATGTTCAACTTAGACTTGCTGGAGTCCTCCCTTGTTAGGCTATGGGCATTATACCTAGTCAGAGAGACTAGAGAGAATAAATAACTTGCCAATGTCGGAGTTGCTGATCCTTATCACATGCACGATAACAACCTAAGCTCCAAAGAAGGTGCGGAGATTATTTTGAGAGAGTGCATCTTACCTGCATTGCAAAATAACAAGGAGAAGAAGTACATACTAGTGCCCTACAATCCAACGTAAGTCCTACTCGGTCTTAATTGCTTTTCTAAATGTAGAGATACTGATTTTATCCCCTGGATTAGTGATTGTTGTATATTTCTTTCTGTTCATTATTCGGTTTCAACTTTGGTTTGCACTGAACTTGGGCTATTTATTATTCACGAAGGATTAATTTACTTGGATTGTTCACATGTTTGTGCAGAGGCCATTGGGTTCTTATTATCCTCATGGTGAAGGAATGTAAGGCTTTTTACTTGGATTCGCTTAAAAACACGTCGAAAAGGGATTATAGTGTGCTGTCAAAGATTCTGGATGATGCTCTCTTTGAACATAGTTTTAGAGGTGGCACTGTGCCAAGAAAAGGTGGAGGTCCTGTACGCTTTAAGCATTATAAAGATGTTAGTTGTATACAGCAGCAGGATAGCGTGTCATGTGGATACCATCTCTGCTATCATATGGACATATTTGTGAGGTCACAAAAGAGTTTAAACAAAGGTGTAGACATTCAATTGTTTGGTACTCATCTCGTGTCCAATCCATTTGATCGAAAGAAAGAGTTTACACGCATCCAAGGCATTTTTGCACAGATCATCAACACCGAGGTCGCCTTGGAATCTGGGGTTTTCTATGGCTGTGATGACTCGCCGGAGGTTCAAGATTCACGCACAAAGGCAGCCGCAACCCAATTGATCAAGCATTCATGATCCCAGAATAAGGTATGTGGCATTTTATTCTTTTTATTTGGTTTCTTTGTCTCTGCAAATTGTTAATCTGAGTATCCGAGAAAACAAGTAAACAAGAACCAGAGCAACCGTGCTAAACATTGGGACCTTACCTGTAGTGAAAATAAACCCGGGAGAGTCATAAACAACCTGCCAATAGATTTATAACCTATACATAAAGTAGTCTGCAAAGTAATAGACCGGTGTTGAATGTTCACTTTCGCTAGATCAAAATATTGTTCATCCTCTTTCCGATACTAATAAACTTCAACAACTTGCAGGTTTTCTTGATCTTAAGATCCTTAGAAATTTCAACGAGGAGGAGATGGATCCACGTATTGCAACATCAGTCTAGCTACTTTTTTGCTTCTGCACATCGAGTGTGCGGCCTTTTTTTAATATAGATAGACTGTGTTTTGATTGTTTAGGGGTTACATGATGTGAAACTGTTTTTATAGAGATTATACATGTGTGTAATATGCACAAATATTCTGTCATATTCGGTTCAAACGTACCATTGGTACATCTTTAATGATACATCTTATTGTACTATCTAAAATATTAGTGGAAAATGCATTTTTTATAATATCTTATATATTGTGCTATCTGGAATATTCATGGAAAATGAATTTAATTTTTTTTATTACCGAAATTTAAACCAGTGACAGGCAGGATAACGGGCATGTCACTAAGAAACCCCAACGTTTTGCGGCTATTGATCGCAACCAGTGACATGCAACTTTTTTAGCCTATCACTGGTACACACAAACTGGTGATAGGATCCTGTCAATGCCTGTCACTCGTACACATACTCGTGACAGGCACATGCCTGTCACTAGTAACCTTGTATCAGTGACTAGTTATCAGTGACAGGCGCCTTGCCTGTCACTAATAGGCTATTTGAGCCTGTCAGTAATGGTCTATTCTGCAGTAGTGAACCTCGGTCTCAACTGAGGGAAAACTTGCTCCTTCTAGTTCGATAACATCCCAGCATTAGAGCTTAGAATTAAGTTGAATCCAGATGTGTGCATTGCATTCATGCATAGAAAATCCGAATAATTTTCGCGCTTTTGAACAAAACTTGTAAAAGTGATTGAAGCTTCTCTTAACGTGATGGAATTGAAGTAGATCATCAAGTTGACTACGATAAGTTTCAATATGACCTTTGTTAAAACCTTGTTTTGGGTAAAGGATATTTGATCTAAGGGTAGATCAAATGTAATGAAAGTTAAACCCTAATACATTATTTAATGATTTATATTTGATCCTTAAGTAGTCATATCCCAGTATTCATTACACAACCCATGAATACCAAGTTATAAATATAACTTAAGTAATGAGAAGGTAACAACTAAATCTTGATCTATCTTAATCTCATCTACTTATACCATGAGTATCATGGTAATACCTGACCTTAACCCTTTAGTGAGATTAAGTAGGAAAGAAATCAAGTCAAGATCATTCACCATGTATCTTTCTATCCATATCAATCTTTACCATTCCTATTGAATCATATTCTAATATCTGTTGTTCATCAATGTTGAGTAATCAACTATTGATTCACCAATTCTTAATCTATCAACTTTTGATCTATTAACTCTTGTCCTTATCATAACCATCACTCTAAGTCCTTTAGAGAATGAAGTAAGAAGAGGTAGATTATAATGCTAGTATTAGATATCATCTATAGGATGGAAGATTTTGAAGAGAATGAAATCATTATGATAATTGATGGAGTTAAATCACTCCTGAATGGATAGAAGAGTTATCTAGAAGATACAATTCTATGTAGTAACAAAGAGGATTATAAGGATGAAGTCTGGAGATAGTTACCAAGGAGTAATCCTATTGGGTCAAGTAGGTATAGTCAATGAGTAATATCTCATAGTCAGGTAGAGATACTAAGAAGATAATTATAATACAATTGTAATGTTGTATGGATGAAATCCTTGATTAGCCAACTAGAAACCTAAACCATAAATGATCAAAGGATTATAATGATCATGCTTTAGTCACCAAGATTGAATGATTATATCATGTATAAGTGACATTGGTGGATAGAACATGATTGAAACCTAGTATAGATATGTTATTCTAGGTAATCCATGATAAGTCACCATGATATGATGTGAAGTTTGAATAAAAGATATTGGAGTAAAGTAAATATAAGATAGTATGATTAATATGATGTTAGAGCAACATTAGATTAAAGAAGTAGTATTTTCCTCTTTGGAAATACAAAGCACTTGAGTTGAAGTAGGATTTGATGTATACATCTATTGAAGTAATATTGGTGAAGGGTGATAAAGGAAGTATATGAATGGAGTTAGAAGTAACTAATTAGTGGATTAGAGGTTATCATTATCAGAGTAGTTTGGTATAACCCAATTATAGATGTGAGAAGATTATGAAAGCTTCGGTGTCAAGCTCATTGGATTTATAAATGGATTTAGAAGAATAAAAGGTGGATAAGAATATTCTTGTGAAGTAAAGCTCATCATGTTAACACATTATGATGGATAGGAAGAAGTAGTGTATCTAGGAAAGGAATTCCTTAATTAGAAGTCTAGGATTGTGAATTATGGAAGATAAGAATTCTTGGTAAACACTAAACCCTAAATCTTTAACCAAACATAGTATCCATTTCATCTGATTGATCTACCATCTTATTTCCACATAGATTTATAGGAATATTTTCCTATAGCAAATCACTCAAGCATATCTTTGACACTTTCAAACCTCTAAATCATGTGTACCACATAACTGGAAATTCATATAAACCATTATGCCCAATATTATATCCATATATTAATCACACTTAAGAAAGTAATGAATAGCTAGTTCCAGAAAACAACTATGCATATTTTAAATAAGAAGGGTGGTTTGGATTCACCTGTTAGTAGATTTTGAATAATAGAATTCACCATTTTGAGAACCCTAATAATTAAATTCTCTTATATAATGATTGTTATATAATAATAAAGATGGATACATGCTTTGCATATATTTATTTATCTTAAACCATTATCATTACATTCATTAGGAGGAAATAAAAAATCATTCTATAAGTGTATAATATAATTAACAAAACCCTAAAACCCTAACTCCTGTATTAGTTATAATAAAATATATACATTGCTATTTCCTAAATTCATGAGAATAATTTTAATCATATTATTTCCTTAGAACTTTATGTATCATATAATAAGAAAAGGATCACCATATATACATTTCCCTCCAAACTATAAGTTAACTAGAACTAAGTTTTATAAATAAATAAGAAAATATCATATAATAAATCCATGGTTTATTATAGAAAGAAAATTAATAACAAAGTCCTTTCCAAAATATCAAAAAGGGGTTCATATAAAGAAAATAAAGAAACATAAAAATATATAATAAAAGTTCATTAAATGATACTAAACACATTCCAATATTGCTAGAATTATTTAGCAAATAAATTCTGTAAATAAAGATTCCAAAACAAATGAAAAATACAAATATGATAAATGAAACAGAAAATGGAAAACAAACAGTAAGAAAAAAATAGAGGAATCAGTTCTGGCCTGAGGCCCATTTCCCTCTCTCTTACTCGTCGCCCGTGAGCAGCCCACAACGGCCCAACTCCGGCCCGTACCTCTTCGACCTGTCCTTCGTCATCTTCCTCGCCGGCAGAAGCTGCTGCGTGGAGTCGCAGCCATCGTCGATCCTCCGCCGCGCTGCGATGCATGCTGTCACTGTTGGAGGAGGGGATAAGAACGCCCACGTCCTTCTCTATCCATCCATACCAGTATCACTCGCTCTCATCATCTGTCTCTCGAGTTCCTCTTTCGGTCGAAACCCTAGCTACGAGTTGCCGCCGTTCTGAGCTTCCCCGTGCTCCGTTAATCAAACACACGTCGTCGCCGTGTTCCCCTGAGCCTCCTTGCCGAAGGAATTGAAGTGGGGCACCTTGAATCCATGCGGTGACCTCGTCTTCCCGAAGTCCGGCCGTTGTCGTCCACCTCGATTCCGACTACCCCGAGTCTTATAAAGCACATCAATGGCATCCTGGTGAGCTCACGATGCTCTGTCACCCCTCCGTTGCCTTCCTCTCTTTCCCCATAGTGCCTGCGTCGTGCACCTTTGTCCGCCGCCGCAGTTGCTCGTCGGAGCTAGTGCTCCGGTGACCATTTTGGGGTAGCGCGGCCATAGTTCAGCTCACCATCGCATGCTCTTTCCAACGCAAACCTCCCAACCATGCGCTTACACCCAATCGGCCGATCGATCCTTGATCTGTGAGGATCAGCTCGTGCTGACGTCATGATGACGTCGTGCCCACGTCACCTCTCACCTGGTCAGCGGGTTTGACTGGTCCACTGTCCATGTGGCATATTACATGTCTCTGACCCCACGGGTCAGTGACCAGGGTAGAGTTTGTCTAGATATAAAAAGTAAAATGGTTATTTAGAATTTAATTAGAAAATGAATAAATCTTATAAATTACATACCTTTAGTTTTGTAATTCAGAAAAACATGAATAATATATGAAATTTTTTAGAAAAATAAAATCTCTAACATAAAACTATTATCAAACATTATTATGCTAACAATTTAAATAATTATTATTTAATAAATATTTTATAAGTATTAATACTTTGAAAATTCATATTTTAATATTGGTAAATATTAAAAATATAAATAAAATATCAAAAATCTTAGAAAAATAAGAACTATAGTTTAAAACTATAACCATGCATTATTATTATACTTAATTAAATATTTATTATTTATTAAGTATCTATATAGTAATAAATTTTATAAAATCATACCTTATTATTTATAAATCATAAAAAATAAATGTATGATATTAGAATTACATGTTGTTTCACACACACCCACAAGCCTTAATAAAAAGCACAAGTGTGAAGATTATCTAAAAGAACAACCCATTCCAAAGAAACCATTTCCAGTATCCAAACCATAAGACAACGCTTATTCTGGAAATTCGAGTTTATCAATTGCATTACAGTACTTATGCATAAAAGCATCTTGATTCTTTAAACATTAGTCCTTATTGGACCAATGATACTGATTTCAGATATTGGATCTTTTATATTAATCCTAAAGACCGTGAGTGCATAATCTTGCAAGCACAAAAGGCAAGTTCACACTTGCTCATGTCCTTTGATTATTTTTAGTAAAGTATTTTACAAATCCAGTCATCACCTGCATTTGAAAAAGGTCATAAAACACTATTTTCATAATAACATGATTATAGGGTATTTACCATGAGGTAATAACCTACTATGAAAGTTCCGGTGGTAAAGGAACATATTATCTAGGACTTAACAACCAATGTCGCCAGTGATTCTTGCGCCATATATCACGCGTTAACCATGAGATTTGGAATGGGACGGAGAAGTCGGTTGTATCCTTTTCCTCTCATATGGAGGCAAGACGACCTTAACATGACGTTGTGATTCCTTGGGCGGATCCAACATATGGGTGGGCACCCTTACGCCCCACACTTTTGGTGTCTAGATTATCTATGAATGGTGATTAGTGGTATAGTCCATTTAATATGATACTTGCTAGGGCATCACGAGGTCATAGAGTCTTCGGGAACTCATCAGGGTTTCAGCCTCCCGAAAGGGGCTTAACGGAGGTGAGCCGGCCCTGAAGGATCGCGCAGACATATGGGATCGCAAAGAGGGCAGTGGTTGGCTTGGATCTTAGTCTGGTCCTCATACCAAGGAAGTATGAACGGGTTGGCCGCTCGGATGTGCAACAAAGCTAAGATCTCTCATGGGAAAAGTAACGCACCTCTGCAGAGTGTAAGAACTGTAACTTGTTACTCCCTCTTCCGGGTAGGAGCTGCGAACACGGCGGGAAAGGAACTCCATGAAAGTTCTAGTAAACCAATGAAGGCTGACAGGCATAGCTTTTTAGAATAAAAGCAACTTTTGAAGAAATGTTTATGAAAACCTGCATTGCCTATGACCTATTGTCTGTGGCTGTGGATATAGTGCATCCAGCACTCCTTTTATAGTGCACTTGCTGAGTATGCTCGTACTCAACGTATCTTCTTAACCCTTGCTAGATTCTGAAGCCATTAAGACGACGTCTACATCAAGTTATGCTCCAGGAATCATCACAAGAAGCTAAAGTCCTTCAATGAAGTAAACAAAGTCAACATATACATCAACTCAAGTGAAGACGAAGTAACTGATTAGATAGAAATATAATCTCTAGCCATAGAACCTATTTCTTTAGTGTATTGCAATAGCAGCAATGCCAGACCAATAGTTCGGATACTAGTCTTATTGGTATGATAGTTTTTGAGTTGTTTATTCCTGATTCTTCTTTGTAAGAAGTTTCTTTCTCTCTCTTTAACCTAGAGTTTTCTATGTATCTTGTGTAAAGAGTTGAGTTCTAACCTATAGTCATGTCTTGGACCTGCTGTGTTTCTGTTGTACCACTCTGAGGGATGTAATACTAGTGAACGGTGTTTCATTGGTGTTATGTCAATGACTATAGTATACTACATCATGCAGTGGTATGCTGGGTCACCGCATTTTTGTTTGCCTCTTTTCAAAAAAAAACCCAAAAAATAGTCTAGTTTGGTTTGCTTGCTTTGTTCAAAAACACAAAAAAATTAGTTCCTGCTGCTATTTTTGGCTTGCCCACCTTTGCCAAAATGAACTCTGCTGAGAACACCAAGTTGTGTGACTTCACTAGCACCAACAACAATGATTTCCTAAGCACTCCTATTGCTCCACCTGCTCCTGATGCTACCTTTTATGAAATTAAGCCTGCTTTGTTGAATCTTGTGATGACAGAGTAATTTTCTGGTGCTGGTTATGATGATCCTGCTGCTCATCTCAATAGCTTTGTTGAACTCTATGAGATGCAAAAGTATAAGAGAATCTCCACTCGCCTACCCAGGAGGCTGATCTGGACGCCGAATTTCGGTCTGGACGCGTACCCAAGGACCTGTTTTCGACCGGATTTGGGCCAATTTTGGTCCGGACTACCCAGGCCGAACCAGGTTTCCGGGTACGCCCTGGAAACGCCGGACTCAGCGAATTCGGCGAAAAAAATTCGAAGCGGCACGTGGACCCGCTGAGTCAGTGAAGGAAGCCGAGTCGTCGTCATCCTCGGAACCACGCGGAGACGCCGGACAATAACTGCCCGTCGCGTCGGCTACGCGTCGCCGAATTATGGCGCCACCATCGCCGCATTGGCTCCCGTGACGGACCGGCGGGCACTAACTTCCCGCCGTTTCCCCTTTTCCCGCCCTCGCCGCCTACCTCGGCCTTTATAAGCCGTACCCCTCGCCGGAGATCTGCACACACTCTCGCAGCTCCCCCACCCACAAGCCCAAACTCTGGCGAACCCCTCTCTCACCATTCCCCTTTCCCAGCCATGGCTGAAAGCTACCCAGGCGACGGCGCCACGGCGAACGGCTTCGGCCGGCGCACCCTCCAGGCCTAGGAGGCGCGCATGCTATACGACGCGGCTACATGGCGCCGCCAGACACGCGGATGCCTCCGGGGTGGAAGCTGAGCGCCGACGGCATCCCAATCCCGCCGGCGCCAATGCCGGACGAGCTGCCGTACGATGTGCAAGAGTACATCGGCGGCATGGACAACCCCGCCGAAGCGGAGAGCACCGGAACCTCCTCTACTAGGAGCACTTCTTCACGGAGCGGCACGAATAGGACCTCGCCCGCCACGAGGGGCCGCTAAACAAGTCGCCGCCGAAGCGCAACAACTCGGCGGGTCGCCGGTGTTGGTGGAGCGCGCCGGGCCGGACGCTCGCGGTGGTGATGGAGCATATCAACCGCGGGAACATGCCGCGGCTCGGCTTCCCGCGCATGCCGACACCAGCGGCCAGGATGGGTCGGCGTCCTCCTGCGAACTGGACGCCGAGCAGGATAGCGAGCATGAGCTCGTCCTCCTCCACATCCGTGGCCCGCTCCTCCGGCTCGGCGCGTCTTCGCACGCCGACGGCAGTCAAGCGCGAAGCGATCTCGCCGGTGCGCTCACCGTCGCGAACGTGCTCGCGCAGCATCGTCATCGGTGAGCAGCGGACAACGGCGTCACCGATCGACCACCTTCGTCTCCGCCGCCCCAAGATAGAAGACTCGGCGCCGGCCGAAGACACCGCCTTAAAGATGGCGCTGGAGAAGTCGCTCCGTGACACGGCGCCGCAGCCGCCGCCGCCGGTGAAGCCCTCCTCGCCGGACATCCTGGAGTGGTCTAGGATGGACTGGGAGAAGGCGGAGCGGCAGCGCATCCTCGGCCTGCAGCAACAGGCCAAGGAGCAGGCCGCCCCGCGTCAGGCATTGTCTGGGCGTGAGCTCGCCTACCAGGGCACCCTGCTCTACATCCTCGACGATGATGACGAGGACGTAGGCCCGTCCTTCTAGCCCTGGAGGTGCGGTGACCCAGGCCAGGGGAGCTCCCGCCAGAACCAGCCGCCGAGCGACGTCGACGGCGACGGCGAGGATGACGGCCGCTCCGACCCTGGCTACACGACGTTTTACAATAACTTCGGCATGTAGGACGGCAGAGGCGCCGGCGGCGGCATTTTTTAAGTTTATTATGTATTAGTTTAGTTTAAATTTGATGTAATCCGTCTATATTCGCCCAACTTAATGAAATTCACCCATCTTTAATGAATTTTAGCCGAACTTGGGAACTCGGCCTGGGTACGCGAGTGGGAAAATGGGCGTACCCAGGCCGAAAACTAGTTCCGTCCGGCCAAAAAAGGGACCAATTTTCGGCCTGGGTTCGGCCAACGAGTGGAGATGCTCTAAGGATGTAGATGGAGATATTATTAAGCTCAAGATTTTTCCTTTCTCCTTGAGGGGAAAAGCTAAAGAATGGTTCCTTTCTTAACCTAAAAATAGTATTGATTCCTGGACTAAGTGCAAAGATGCTTTTATTGGAAAGTACTATCCTCCTGCTAAGATTATATCTATGAGAAGGGACATTATGAAATTTAAACAGCTTGATAGTGAACATGTTGCTCTAGCTTGGGAAAGAATGAAATCCTTGGTTAAAAATTTCTCTACTCATGGACTCACTGCTTGGATGATTATCTAGACTTTTTATGCAGGTTTGAACTTCTCCTCAAGAAACCTGCCAGCCCGGCCTCGGATTCATGGTGGGCGGGGGAGGGGTCTCCTGGAAGATGATGCTGCTACCGCCGGGCGGGGGAGGGGCCTTCTTGTGGCTCTGTGGCCGGTGGACTTCTGGGCACCGCAGACGAGGATGGTCTCCCCTGGCGATATAGCACATCACACCGATGATAGTACGGTTTGCCCACCACAGACGGCCGCCGGCTTCATTGTGGTTCACCGTGGGTGGGCCATCACCCTCGTACCTGGCGAGATCCCTTTCCTGTCGGTTAGCAAAGAAGGCATTCCAGGTGTCGTAGTTGTCGGGATCCCACTAGGGATCCATCCGCTGCTCCAGCGTGAGCTCATGGTAGAAGTGGTTCATGATGGCCGCCTGTCAGGCGGAGCCTTGAGGCACAGGAGGGATAGGAACTCCTCTAGCGCTCAGCATCCAGCCAGCGGGCGGCCGGTAGCCTGGTGGGCAAGGGTAGCTTGAGGTACACAGTGCCTCTGTCTCCTCATGGGTCAGAATGGACCAGTAGGCGCTGTCCATTTCTATGAGAGAGGAAGGTGTGGATGTGTGCATAACCATGGCGTGGTCGGCCTATATATAGATGGAAAGGGCAGGAAAACATGGCGGGAAGCGGTGGGAAATGGCGGGAAATATCTTTAGTCCCGGTTAGTGGCTACAACCGAGACTAAAAGCTCGGTTCAGAGGAAAGGGAGGGAAAACTTGGCGAGAAGCGGTGGGAAATGGCGGGAAATATCTTTAGTCCCTGTTAGTGGCTACAACCGGGACTAAAATCTCGATTCAGAGGAAAGGGCGGGAAAACTTGGCGAGAAGCGGTGAGCAATGGCGGGAAATATCTATAGTCCCTGTTAGTGTATACAACCGGGACTAAAGCTTATTCAAAAAAGAATTTGGATTAAATATTCAAATTCAAGAACTTTTCATGTTGAAAGTTTAGTGATATTCAAAATTATGCAAAAAATAATGGTTAATGCATTTTTAAATTGATAATGGCAAAATGGTTAATAATTTGACTATTTAAAATAATTATTTTATAAAACATAAAATGGATTTGAATTGATTATTCAAATTCAAGAACTTTTCATTTTTAAAGTTTAGTGAGATTCAAAAATATGCAAAAAAAAATAATACTTAATGCATTTTTAAACTGATAATGGCAAAATGGTTAATAATTTGATTATTTAAAATAATTATTTTATAAAATAGAAAATGGATTTGTATTAATTATTCAAATTCAAGAACTTTTCATGTTGAAACTTTAGTGAGATTCAAAATTAGGCAAAAAATAATAGTTAATGCATTTTTAAATTGATAATGGCAAAATGGTTAATAATTTGACTATTTAAAATAATTATTTTATAAAACAAAAAATGGATTTGGATTAATTATTCAAATTAAAGAACTTTTCATTTTGAAACTTTAGTGAGATTCAAAATTATGCAAAAAATAATAGTTAATGCATTTTTAAATTGATAATGGCAAAATGGTTAATAATTTGAATATTTAAAATAATTATTTTATAAAATATAAAATGGATTTGGATTGATTATTCAAATTCAAGCACGTTTCATGTTAAAAGTTTTCTCAAATTCATAAGTATGCAAAAATGTATAATTTAAATGTTTTAAATGATATATTCGAAAATTTTAAAAAAAAAGCACATCGCGCGCTGGTTTTGGCCCAGCGCGTGCAAATTTGGGCCTTTAGACCTGGCCCAGGTTCCCAGCCGGGACTAAAGTGTCTGCCCAGCGCGCCCCTCCTCTAGTCCCGGTGCGTGGCACCAACCGGGACTAGAGACCCCCCTTTAGTCCCGGCTGGTGCCACGCACCAGGACTGGAGGGGGGTATAAAATGTGGCATTCTCCCCCGGTGCGTTCCACGTACTGGGAGACTTGGAGCCCAGAGACGACGAAGCGCCGCCAGGCTGCCCGCCGCTAACTCCGACGAACCCCGCGCCCACGCCTCCCTCTCCACACCCGCCGCGCCTCCCTCTCTAGCCGGCCTGCCGCCACCGCCAAGCCCGCCGCGCCCCGTGCCCCTGCCGCTATGCCCCGCGCCGCCGCCCCCGAGCTCGGCCGCGCACAGCCAGCGCTGCCGCCGCCATCTCCGACGAAGCGCCACCAGGCTGCCCGCCGCCAACTTCGACGAAGCCTGCTCCCGCGCCTGCCGCCATCGCCATCGCCGGCCGCCGCCACCTCCGGTGAGGGTTAGGATTAATTAGGATTAATTAGGATTTTTAGGATTTTTTAGTTTAGTGCATATAGTATAGGATTATAGTTTAGTGTATATAGTTTAGGATTTTTAGGATTATAGTTTAGTATATATAGTTTAGGATTTTTTTAGTGTATATAGTTTAGGATTTTTTTAGTGTATATAGTTTAGTGTATATAGTTTAGGATTTTTAGGATTATAGTTTAGTGTATATAGTTTAGGATTTTTTTTGTTATATTAGTGTATATAGTATATGATTATATTTAGGATTAATTAGGATTTAGGATTTTTTAGTTTAGGATTTATGATATAATGTTTATAATTTATGGTATAGTGTAGGATTTATGATATAGTGTTTAGGATTTTTAGTGTAGGATTTTAGGATTTATGATATAGTGTAGGATTTTTTATATAGTGTAAGATTATTTTTTATATAGTGTAGGATTATTATTTTTAGGGTATGAGATATATTATAATATTGTAAGTTTTTTATTGTAATATAATAGTGTAATATAGTATTTTTATTATAAGACCCTCTTTGTAAACGGAGTTAGGATTAGGGTTAGGGTGTTGGTGCTCGGTGGTGACCGGAGTTAGGGTTAGGGTGGTGGTTCTCGCGGGAAGCCACTTAGTCTCCCGCCTCTCTCGCGGCCACCATCACCGGCCACCGCCACCGCGCCTCCGGGTTTAGGGTTTATTTGTTAAGTTCAGGTAAATATTGTGTGCATTTTGAAGGAACCATGGATCCACCTAGTCCAATCCACAGAGACCTAGATTCAGAACACTTTCTCGAGGATATGATTCACGATGCCAATGAGGGATCTCCCTCGAGGTATCTGAACTCATCCGGTGAGGGAGAGGAGACCAACAGACAAGAGGTAGAAGCCCATGGACGCGTAACGCAGACCGACGAGGTATATATATATGATGTCCGATGATCGTCACTAGATGTACCTAGTTGTATATATATTATGTTGACAAATGTTTCTTCTCTTAGGCCTCTACATCGAGCAAGAAAACCAAGCGCGGCCCAGCCAAAAAGTTGCCCCAGGGTAATATTTATGAAATTACAGAGGTTTCACGAGAGGGCGAACCATTAAAACCGAAAAAAAACAAAACAAATATTTGTACAACAATGCGGACTTGTTGCTAGAGATCGCACCCCGATCACTGTTCGAGAGTGGAATAAGCCCAAAGAGGCGGAATGGGGTGATGTATATATCGACGATAGGTTCAAAGAGCAACTATTTACTGACCTCATGGCACATTTCAAGCTGCCAGAATGTGACACTAATGACGAGACGGCTGAAATGCGAAAGAAAGTCAAGAAGTTTGCACTGAAGAAGATGGCCGAACTATTCAAGAACTGAAAGAAGTCATTATGGCAACAGTATCAGAAGGACAAGAAAACTCCATTATTTTAAGGTTATCTAGCGAAGCAACATCCTTACTGGGATGCATTTGTGGAGTATAGGACGTAAGGAGTTACAGAGGAAAAGTATGAAAAACAAGATAAATGCTGCGAAGAAGAAATATCACCATAACATGGGGCCAGGGGGCTATGTCGCTGCCATGCCTAAGTGGGATGCAAAAGAGAAAGAGCTTCGTGATAAAGGGATCATTGTAGAACAAATTCGTGAAGAATGGGATTTGAGGGCAATAAATTGGTTCCTTGGGCATGGGAGTACGTATGACGAACTTATAGGGGACCTTGTTTGTAGTGACGGGATAAAGGTACCCAGGAGTGCATGGCTAAAAGTGGTGAAAGATATTAAAGATGGAATAAAACAGTTTCATCCCGATAGAGAGAAAGACTTGTTGACCTTGGTCCTCAAGAATCGCGAACATGGAGGAAGAGTCTGAGGCCTTGACGGGAGTTTCACGTGGGAGACTGGGTTTCCTAAGGACCAAGGTACCTATAGAAGCCGAGCAAGAGCAAAGCAGCGACGAGAGGAGGAGGAGGCAGACAAGTTCAACCAGCTGCTAGCAAGACTTGACAAGCAGCAGCATCAGATCGACAAACTTAGAGGAATAGTGCGCTTGCAAGATCCTCCACTCGATATTACCTCCAACCCATCTTAGCGGAGAAGCATCATGGCTGAATCGGAGGTCCCGTCTAACGATGCACCCTATACAGATGGCGGTCCTGGCTACCCCATGGATGGAATTAAGGAGCAGATATCTTGTGAGCTCCATAATAAATTGAAGAACGTATCTGTGAAGGTGGCGGTCGGATCTGCTTTGCCTTGTCCGCCTGACGCACATTGGCATGGCCGTGAGATTCCACCTGGATATGCTAAAGTTGGGGTGGATCAAATCGTAAAGGAGTGGGAGTCAATGGAGCTTGACATCCCTGGACCTGAAGGTGAGATCACATTCGGAGAAGTACTTGGTGGTATCATTCTATGGGACAAGAACAACATACGGTTTCCAGGCTCGGCCCCAAGGATAACACTACCGCCTCCGAGTCGTTGCAGGTCTCCTTCACCTCCATCACCTCCAAGAAGCCCACCCCATGATGACTACGACCACCACATCCCAAGTCGATCTCGATCTCCGCCATAGGCTCAGCAGTCTTCGCCGTCCTCTAAGGACAATAAGGGGAAGCGTGCTCCGTCAGTGAGTACTAAAGGACGCGACAGCCCAATATGGAAAATGTCGCCCCTCCTAATAGTGCCTCATAAGACTCTTCCCATCAGACCTTACGATCGTACTGATGCGGAATCTACAGCGATTGTAAAGGACGAAGTGGCGGTGCATTTTGAGAAGAAGAAACCCGAGCCCGCTCCAGTAAACACAGAGAAGCAAAAGGCATATGCAATTGATTTTCTGAACACAAAATCGCAACATGAGTTGCACCATAAGCCAGATGACTATCTACGCACACTTTAGAAATAAGTGGCGAAGAGCAAATCAAGCAAATAAAGTGCAAGCGGTAAAAATCAGCAAGCACGGGTGCAAGTGGGACCAAACTACAATCAATAAAAAATCAGATGTTCCCCTTCTCGGACAACAGGCCAAACAAACGATCGCACCCCTCAAGGTGTTTTCATAAAACGTTCCCCTTCTCGTACAACAGCCACTAGATATGTGAGTAGCTGCGGAGTTGGCGGCCAACATGGAAATTAGTCTTGATGAACTGTTAGGCCTTCAACTTGACCTTCTACCCAAGGCTGCTATAGCCCCTAGATATGTCGTAGGTGAGGATTTGGTCAGCAAAGAGAGGCTGAAAGAACTGCCAACACAAATGCGGAATCTCCATCAATGGTACTCACCGGTCATAAAGCATGGGAGAATAATGATCGTAGCCAATGCCCCACGTGAGTACTACTTCAGACCCGAAGAGGTCCATATTGAGTTTCCTGAACTGTTCTAGTTATACCATCTCGACGCAATGGACAAATCCATCATCAGCTGCTACTATCTGTAAGTTGTTGAATTCATTGTCTACATGTTCATTTTTTCAGTTGTTCAGTTCAGAACATGTAATTATCCTTATTATGCAGAATGAAGATCCTGGAATGTAAAGGAAAACGAATCTATAATATTGGGTTCATTGACCCAGATAAAGTGCATATAACCATGCTAACAGATAACCCCGAGGAGACAGAGGAAAACATTCTAAGGTTTCTAATGGAGCAAAATTTCTCTGACCACATACTGTTTCCTTACAATTTCAGGTGAGGGTCTTACTCTGTTGTACACATTCACTTTTGATTAATCAATGTTAATAAGTTGTGGTGACCCATCATATCATTGCATGATGTAGTACACTATAGTCGTTGACATAACAACAATAAAACACCGTTCACTAGTATTACATCCCTCAGAGTGGTACAACAGAAACACAGCAGGTCCAAGACATGATTATAGGTTACAACTCGACTCTTTACATAAGTTCCAGAGAACACTCTAGGTTAAAGAGAGAGAAAGAAACTTCTTTACAAAGAAGAATCAGAAATATTCAACTCAAATCTACCATACTTATAAGACTAGTATCTGAACTACTAGGCCTGCATTGCTGCTATTGCAACACTCTATAGAAGTAGGTTCTAAGGCTAGAGATTATATTCTTATCTAATCAGCACTTCGTCCTCACTTGAGTTGATGTAAATGTTGACTTTCTTGACATCATTGAAGGGATTTAGCTTTTGATGATGATTCCTGGAGCATAAGTTCATGTAGACGTCGTCTGTATTGGCTTTAGAATCTAGCAAGGGTTAAGAAGATACGTTGAGTACGAGCGTACTCAGCAAGTTCAATATAAAGGAGTGTTTGATGCACTATATCTACAACCACAGACCATAGGTCGTAGGCAATGCAAGTTTTTTTAAACATTTCTTCAAAGGTTGCTTTTATTCTGAAAAGCTATGTCCGTTAGCCTTCACGGTTTTACCAGAACTTTCATGGAGTTCTTTTCCCGCCGCGTTCGTAGCTCTTTCCCGGAACAGGGTGTAACAAGTTGCAGTTCTTACACTCTACAGAGGTGCGTCACTTTACCCATGAGAGACCTTAGGCTTTGTTGCACGGCCAAGAGTATGTTCCCATTCAAACTTCCTTCATTTGTGGCCCAACCTAAGATCCAAGCCAATCAATGCCTTCTCCGCGACCCCGCATGTCTCCTTGGTGTACACCAGCCCACATATTGAATTACGGCAATTGGCAGTACAGACCGTTCAGATGCCGGAAATATCGTGGGACATTGAGGGTTCCCACCCATATGCTTCATATCCTCTATGAATTACCAATTAATACACGCTACGAGGATAACAGCCACGACCCACACATCCGGCTCCATGCGAGAGGGAAACGATACAGCTGACTTCTCCGTCCCATTCCAAATCTCATGGTCAACGCGTAATATATGGCGCAAGAATCACTGGCGACATTGGTTGTTAAGTCCTAGATGATATAGTTCTGTGAAGTGGTATTCCAACTGCCAGACTTAATAGATTAGATAATCACCCTAGATCAGTAACCAATAGTTCACATTATCGTAAAAATTAGTGTTTTCTGACCTTTTTGAAATGCAGGTGATGACAATACTGAATTTGCAAAATACTTTACAGAAAATAACCGAAGTACATGAGCAAGTGTGAACTTGCCTTTTGTGATTGCAAGATTATGCACTCACGGTCTTCAAAACAATATAAGATCCAATATCTTAAATCAGCAACATTAGTCCGGTAAGGACTAATGTTTAAAGAAGCAAGATGCTATTATGCATAGGTAATGTAATGCAATTTCGTAAACTCGAATCCTGGGTATAAAATTGTTCTAGGGTTTTGATACTGGAAATGGTTTCTTTGGAATGTGTTGCCCTGTTAGATTAAGTTTCACACTTGTGCTTCTTATTAAGGCTTGTGAGTGTGGTTGAATCAAAATGTAATTATAAGATCATAAAACAATGAGATACACAAATGTGGAATGCTACTCAAAGATTGCTTATACAATAATTGTTCATCTTCAAATTTTATTTTTCAAGTAATGGCATTTATAAGGAACTTAAGTTTTAACAATCCTAAGTATACAAGTAAAGTATAAAGTAATGTGATTACGATTAATTGTCATATGTTAACCACGATGAAAGTCCTTGACTTTAGTTGTTAAGAGTTGGGAATATTACCTTAAGATTTGTTGTTTGAAGTGGCAAAAAGAATAACATTTGAAGAAAAGGTTTCTTTACTAAGGTTTAAACAATCCTGATAGCTTCTAGAATATGATTTATAGAATGTGATTGATGTTGTCTACGCTTGCTTGAATAGTTTGGGTTTGAGATGCTTTACGTCTTAATTAAAATAGACCAAAGTTAACTATAAAAAAATAACAAAGTCTTTAGCATTATATTTAATGTCTTGTATACTAAAGTGAACTTTAAGAGCATAGATGGACTTAGTGTGTAACGCTTATGTTATTTGTATCTTGTTCAATTTATATTGTTTCCTTAAAGTTACTTAAGAGTGGCATTACTTCTATTTGAGTAGTGGTTTCTTAATTTTATAATAGAATAGAATCATTTATGTTTTATAAATAAGTGGTTATGGTTTGGAAACAAAGAAATAATATTACTTAACTACTTATGGATTCAATATAGTATTTTGGTATATTTATATCTTGTGGTTGAAGGATAATTCAATAAGATTGTATTTAAAATGTGTTGAACCATTTTGACTTCATATTATCACTGTTTAAGACTAATACTATTTATTAGACTCGATTGGCTAATTTTAGAAATATTAGCAAATTTTATTTACCCTTATATGAATTATTGATTAAGGCAATTGGACTTAAATTCAAGTTATTAGAGTATTAAGTTTTTTTATTTACTTTAAAAGTGAAATGTTATATTTTTAACATGTAGGTATTATTTTTGTGATCATTTTGGTATATTATATGTATTTTAATGAATTTTAAATATTAAGATATGATTTTTATAAATTTAATTATTTTATAAACACTTAATAAATACTAGATATTGAATTAATTGAAATAATAATACATGATTGTAGTTTTAAATTATAGTTCTTATTTTTCTAAGAATTTTGATATATTATTTATGTTTTTATCATTTACCATTATTAAAATATCAATTATCAAAGTTTTATTACTTATAAAATCTTTATTAAATAATAATTTTTTAGATAACTAACATAATAATGTTTGATAATAGTTTTAAGTTGTAGATTTTATTTTTCTAAACATTTTCATATATTACATATATTTTTCTGAATTATAAAACAAAAGTTATTAAATTTTTAAGATTTAATCATTTTCAGAAATCATTAAACATATTTACTGCGTCATGACGACATCAGCATGACACAACTCACTTGAATTAAACTTTTGGTACTGGCTTAGAACCTAGTCCAGAGTCACAGACATGTGGGCCAATGGCCACGTTGGCACGCCACGCTGGCGTGGACCAGTCAACATGCGGACCAGGTCAAGGGTGACATCAGCTCGCCAGAACCTCGCCGGAACATCATCAGAGACGGCGTATGAATGGGTTCTAGGACGCGCGATTAGGGGCTTTCGATGTAGGGGAGTATACTGAACTTAATAGTGGCAGCGCCGCTCCCTAAAGGTCATCGGAACAGGGAATCCAGCGACGACGAGCGGCGGAGCACACAACTACACGTCGAGCGCTTGATCTAGGAAGCAAATAAAAGTTTGGAGAGCCTCGGGAGGATCAAGAACTCACCACGATGCTCGTAGTGGGGTCAGTGAGGTCGAGTTGGAACAAGATTGATGATGATTGGCGATGACTGGCGGCAGTGGTCGTCAGGGATTGAGTGGATGCGGTCGATTAAGAGCCTGTCTGTTTGATTCTTTCTTGCTAGAGCTGCTACACACCATGACGAAGCTCATGGTACGCTTGGCTAGTCGTGGGGGGATCTCTAGTGGCAGCGACAAGCGTCTCCGATGAGCTAGGGTTTGGCCTCTAATAGGAGATCGAGAGGAAGAGGAAGGGAATGGAGATAAGGATGAGGGAGTGCGGCATTGGCGTATCCTTCTTATCCCCTCCTGATATCGACAGCCTCGGCACGAATCATGGCTATCACGGTGGACGGTGGAGGCGTTGCTAGCCAGCTGCTTCGCCGATGATGCTTTCTATCCAGAGGAAGAAGAAAGGAAAAGAAACAAAAAGGTACATATGCCGACACTGGGCCGAAGTGGGCTACAGCCAAGTGAGCGAATGGCGGCTGCTGCTGCACGCGAGCGACGGTTAGGTCAGTGAGGGAGTGGGCCGTGGGCCGCGTTTGCTGACTATCTCCTTTTTTCCTTTATACTTTTCTATTTTCTATTTTAATAATTTGTTTTCAATTCAAATTTTCTCATTGATTCAAATACCATAAATTTTTTAGAGTAATCCAAATATTCCAAAGGTAATTATACTAGTTGTTTGTCCTAATAATTATGTTGGTATTTTCAACACTTATATTTACATTAGAAATTATTTATTAGGTAGAATAAATAAGGACTGGGGTTTTAGGGATTTGTTATTACCTAAGAATAATCCAAATAGGTTTTTATTTTATTTGGATTTGTGAGGCTTAAATGATTTAGAATTACTAAACTAGACTTATATTTATTTGATACTTGGCATTCTACTGTAATCTCTTTAAATATTGGAGTTGTTTTATATTAAGATCCAACTTCTTAAACCCTTATTACTTTAGGGTTTTAGACTATCCTTTGCAATTTCTCTTGTGGTTCCTTAAGGATGATAAGTAACTTCACTATTGATATTATAATAGATAAGAAATAAGATCAGGCTTTATCTATATACATTTATGCAATGATATTAAGCAAGAAACAAAACTACTTGATCTACTAGCAACCAAGGATTACCTTATTATCTTAAATAATCTCTTCCTTACTAATGTGAGTGCCTCCTATGATAAATGTAATGGTTGCTAATGAACATTAATTATATGAATAAAGTAATTCATTTACCTTATAGAAGTTGTTTAGGTTTTACAAAAGTGATAAAGATAATGATTTTGATATGGAGTGATATAGGTTTGGTTAATAGCTTCTTAGGAATTTCTATCTTCCTTACTTCATAATTCTTGACTTATAATTAAGGAATTCCTTTCCTAGATATACTACTTCTTCATATCCATCATCATGTGTTAACATGATGAGCTTTACTTCACAAGAATATTCTTATCAATAATTCCTCCTCCTAAATCCATTTGTAAATGCAATGGGCTTGACACTAAAGCTCATATGATCTCCCCATAAAGATAATTCTTACCTCTAGGATATTTCTCATGAATCCAATCTAGATGTATATATCAAATTCTGCTTCCTTCAAGAGTTTAATATTCTCAAAGAGGAATATTCTACTTATACATTTTAATTTTGCTCTAGTACCAACTTCATCCTACTATCTTATCTTTTACTTGCCTTAGTAACTCATACTCCAACCTCACATTATATTAATGTGACTTACCATGACTAATCTAGGATAATATATCTATACTAAGGTTTAATCATATTATATCCACCAATGTCACTTATACATGATATAATCATTCACTCTTAGTGACTTGAGCATGATCATTACAATTCTTTGATCATTTATGGCTTAGGTTTCCCAGTTGGCTAATCAAGGCCTTCATCAATACAACATTACAGTTGTATTATAATTATCTTCTCAGTATCTCTTACTGAATAGAAGATATTATCCATTGACTATAACTACTTGATCCAACAAGATTACTCCTGGTAACTATCTTCAATGTTCATCTTTATAATCTTATTTGCTACCATATAATTATATCTTCCAGATAACTCTTCTATCCATTCAGGAGTGAGTTAACACCGTAAATTACCATATTGATCTTATTCTCTTCCAATACTCCCATCCTATAGATGATATCTAAATCTAGCATTACCACCTTCCTCTTCTTACTTCTTTATTTATAGGCTTAAAGTGATTGTTATGGTAATAACAAGAGTTAATAGATCAAGAATTGATGGGTTAATACTTGATAGATCAATAGTTGATTACTGTCACATCCCAAGATTTTCCAAACCAAGTTGTATCAAATAAAATCCTAAAGGGATTTAAAAAGATAAAACATTTAATAAAGGAAAATAAAATATTTTGGAATTACTATTTTTGATCTTTTAAATAAAAGGATTTGGTTTTCAAATTAAATAGAAGTTTTATTAATAAAGATTATTTTACAAAGCCAAATTAAAACTTGGCCAAGACTTTAAAAAAACAAAATATTTCTATTTGGGAAAATTAGTTTTCCAAGTATTTTATACTCTCAAACAAAACCTACTGATTGGTTTTGAAAATAATTAGATTTCAAAAGGAGATTTTGAAATAAATCAAATTCTACTTTTTTATTAAACAAGGTCTATTTATTTAATTAATAATGGACCTTAAAATAAAAATTATTATTTTAGGTTTATGCTACTGAACAGAACCAAGTTCATAGTTGCAAAGTTTGGTGAAGATTTGAATTGTTTTTGAATGCTTGAGTGTTGTTTGAAATTTCAAAACAGAAATTGGTTTTAGAAAAAGAAAAGGTTTCAGAATAAAAAAAATGGAATCGGACTCAGCCCAACCCAGCAGCCCAGTACTAGCCCTGCTCCCCTCTCCCGCGACGAAACGTTTTCCACTCACTCCCAGACCCGCAAAGAGACTGACTGGTGGACCCTTCCCCTCATTTCTTTTCTCACTGAGCAGCCGACCCCACCTTCCTGTTCATCCTCCTCACCCGCGCGACTTCTTCTCCCTCCCCCGTCGCCGTTTCCTACAGAGATTCCGCGGCCTTAATTCGTCTTAACGCGGCCACCATTACACGCTTTGATCACGCAGGCTTAAACGCTCATGTCTCCTCTCCATTTCCCCTTTGTCGCCCATCTCAACGCGCTCCCAGACCACCCCAATTTCCTCCCCGAGCACCACTGCCACCGACGAACCTTTTCCTCGATTCCGGCCGTGTCCTGCCACCCCGTGCCTCCTCGACCTAGCTCACACCTTCCCCACCTCCTGACGCATCTGTCCGTGCCCCTCGTTTGACCGCGGGCGTCCCTGAGCGTCGACTCCGACAAAGCTCTGAGCGCCGCCGTCTGTCTTCAACTGCGACGATGACTCCCAGGTAAACCAGACCACCCCTCTCTTCCCCGTGGACACGATAATGACCGCCATGCTCTCGCGGACCTAATGGTGCTTTTCGTTTGTCCCAGGGTGCCCCTTATCCTCACCTTCGACGACCTCCAGTACCGCCCGAGACCCAGCTCATCTCCGGCGAGCAATCGCAACTGTCCCCGAGCGCCTCTCGACGGACAAGCCACACGTTGAGAATCAGCACGACACCACGAACACGGTGAGCTTACTCCCTCCCTTTTTCGCTTCCTGTCTCACCGGCGCCGCCACCATCTGGCCGCTCCGCCGCTCGCCGTTGACCTTGCGCCGCCAGTTCCTGGCTAGTTGATAGGAACCGTTCGATTTAGATCGAAGAGACGAGATAGATTCACTTAATAGCGAAAGGGTATGCGCCCTGCGCTGTGCGATCTACCTAGATCCTGTGGTCCACGTTGCTGATCCGGCCGAACCGGTACCATCCAACCAAGACACGCCACGTGGCCAGGTTTTGTTTTAAAAACAGATTTGAATCTGTTATAGATTCAATTTTCAAACCTTTGTAACTTTGGATCCACACGTCCAAAAATTACAAATTTTATATCGTTGGAATCAGTGGAACAAGCCCTAGCCAACCATACCATTGGTTTAGTAAATAGTAACTATTAGATGGTTTGTTTTTACAGAAACATTTGTATGCTTGTTTAGATTAGAAAAGTGATTCAAAAATGATTTTGAGAATGAAACCTTGGCAAATCAGTTTGTGGTGAACTCACTGACCCTAGGAACCAACCCATAGTTTGGAAAATGAATTTGGTAAAGTCTAGGATGGATTAAATTGACTTAGCCCATTTCTAGCCAAATAAAAGTAATGGTTTTGTTATGAAAATGATTTTAGAGTAAAAACTTTAGAGAAAATATTTGGACCAAACCCACTGACCATAAACACCAATTTTTGAGAAACAACAACTTATTTGGTGAACCACTTTTCCACCACATAACATGATGAATGGATTTGAAAATAGTTTTTGGATAAAACCCTTTTGCAAATGACTTTGCCATTTTGGTAAATGACCACTATGGACCTTACAAAGTTTAGAATCCTAGTGGAAACCATCTTTGCAAATAGAACCATCCCTTGCATGCTTACATGCATGACTTAGATCCCATTGTTTTATGTGTGTGAAATTGTTTGTTGACTTTGGTTTGGAATGCTAAGTTGATGTTGTGTTTGCTTGATTGATTGTAGTGAAGTTAGAAAGTGTGAGACTAGCAAGATCAAGGAGTGAACCACCATTCCCTACCAAAAAGGCAAGTTACACTATCATCAAAAAGTCCTACTATTTTTCATTATACTTAGTGGATTTTGAAACATGCATGAAAACAATTTTATACTTATGCTATGCTAAATCCTAATAGGATACCCTATACATTCCTTAGAGAAAACAATGTAGTTGTTACATGCTTAGCCATGCTATATTTTGAAAAGAAATACATGTTGAGATTTTGTGAAGTTGAGAAAAGGACTTGTGAGTTTATATAATAAAACAAGGACTCAATGAACCACCTGGGTGGTCAAGGTTACTTTGAGTTTGGAGAAGGTGGCAACAAAAGGAACCATGTCTATGGCAATCTCTTTGTGTTGTGCTCCAAAAGAAACCACCCAGTAAACTTAGAGATTGAACATGTTTCTCCAATTGTGGCTTTCGTGTGCAACCACATGCTATTTATGGCTCTGGCTTAGTCAACTACATTGGGAAGACCCATGCATTGTCTTCAGTTTACTGGACATGGGGACCTGGAATCCTACATGGGTGCTGAAGACAAGCTAGCAATGGTGTATGGGAGGACCCTTTGGAAAGACTTCGTCACATTCTCAATCTGCCAGTACTCCATCTTGGTGAGCACTAATCCAGTGGCCACTGGTGGCAACAAGATGGGATTGTGACATGTGGGTAAAGTGTGCAACTTCTGCAGAAGATAATAAAATCTAAGTACTTAGCCGTGTCCCCGGTTATGGACAATACTGAGCAACTAAAGTTTGAAGCTATGGGAGATCTCGACATTCCAATTTCTAAAACAAAAACTTGATGCACTTGGGGTTACCAAGGAGCTCAAGAGGTTTGATAAAACTTGATGCACTTGGGGTTACCAAGGAGCTCAAGAGGTTTGATAAAACTTGATGCACTTGGGGTTACCAAGGAGCTCAAGAGGTTTGATAAAACTTGATACACTTGGGGTTACCAAGGAGCTCAAGAGATTTTGTTGAAAAACTTGATACACTTGGGGTTACCAAGGTGTGCAAGGAGATTTTGTTAACAACTTAAACACTTGGGTTTTGCCAAGGGATTTTTTCAAAGATTTGATCAAAAGATAAAAACCATTTTGAAAGATAGGATAAATTTTGTTTCTGCAAATGAGCCTAAAACTCTACCTAGCCAAAATGCATGTAATGATAGGATCCACTTGTATTCAACTAAGTAGTGAAACTTGCCAATACAATTCAAATGTATTGACCCTTGTGGCTGTAACTTGTATTGTTGCAGGTTTGATTGAATTTAGTGAAGATTGATTGATTAGGATTACAAAGTCTACAACCAGCATTTGCCTGTGGAACTTTGAATATGAAGGACCCCATGACTATAGTTATTCCGCTGCAATGTAATGTAATAGCCAAATGAGCTACGTAAAGATGTAATAAAATTATGTTATTTCCTGGTTATAAAAGTTATATTATGACCTTTGTTTCTTGATATTACATCTTAACTGTGGATGCTAGCTATTGATCCAGGGACTAGCATTGTAAACACAGGGGACACCACCTTATGTTAATAAAGGTTGGGACACTCCCTCTACAATTACCCAACATTGATGCTCAACAGATATTAGAATAAGGTTCAATAGAGATGATAAGTATTGATATGGAAATAAATATATGTAGTGAATGGTCTTGAATTAATTTCCTTCCTACTCAATACAACTAAAGAGTTAGGGTTGAGTATTACCATTATCCATATGGTAGAAATAAATAAGGATAAAGTAGGTTAGGAGTTAGTTATTACATTATTGTTACTTGAATTATATTCATAGCTCGGTATTCATGTGTTATTGTAATGAATACTATGGAATGATTACCTAAGGATCCGATATAAATCATTCAGTAATGTATTAGGGTTTAATTTTATTACAGTTGATATACCCTTAGATCAAATCTCCTTTACCCAAAATAAGGTTTTAGGAGAGGTCATATTGAAACTTATCGCAGTCAACTTGATGATCTACTTCACTTCCATCAAGTTGAGAGAAGCTTCAATCACTTTGACAAGTTTTGTTCAAAAGCGCGAAAATTATTCGGATTTTCTATGCATGAATGCAATGCACATATCTGGGTTCATATTATTTCTAATCTCTAATGTTGGGATGTTACAGACTCTCCCCTTAAAATAAACTTCGTCCTCGAAGTTCTTAAACTCTCACGTTTCGAAGTAAGGAATTGACTTATGTTGGTTACGGCATTTCTCAACTCCATGGTAACCTCAAATGGGAATAATTGTAGTATCCCATATCCAATTCCCTTCCTTGAATTCTCATCCTACTTGACAATCTTCAACTTGTTGTCTTGAATACTCCAAAGTTTATTTTACTTCGGTCCCTTAGGGATATGTTCTTATTATAAAATCCATTAATTGGGGTCTCTTATTTGGTTCCTTATCCTGATTAGGTATCCTAATCCAATTCCTTTACTTGATCATCGTACTTTCTTACTATACTATGTAAGGTCTAGGAAGTCTCACTAAAATAGGGTTTTAAATTTTATTAGTCAATAGTTGAGGCTAAAAGACTATATTTGGTTTGTCCTTGAATGGTTTAAACTGAGAGTCTTTCCGAAGATTGGTGTTGAACACATTTAATCCGTTATCATTGGAATTTCTTGTTTCTCTACACATGTCCAATCGGATATGTTCTATTTCCTCTTTAAGGATGACTTAAGAGTTGTTTCCTTTAGAATTAGTCTGTTAAGACTAATCTATTTAATCTCCTTCAAGTTTTTACATTATCAATCTTTAGATAATCTTTTGTTATCACCTTAAGTACTTCTTCAACTACCATTTGATACCGGACAGTGTAGAAATGACCTAAATCACCGTGCCCATGGTTTTCTTATGCATGTACAAGAAATGTGTTTGCCTTGACCCACTTCCAACTATTTTTCTTGTATATCTCAACATCATCGATTGTGCGATGATACAAGGTTCCCATGGTCACGCTGATGCCCTAAAGGCTGGTGAAGAAGTCGAGCGTCTCCTTGTCGGTGAGTCCTCCTCCTCCTAGAGACAAATTTAAGTAGTTGACTACGACGAGACTTTCTATGATGTAGTGATGCTTAAGTCGGTTAGGATTATGTTAGCAATTGCTGCATTTTTCGATTATGAAATCTGATAGATGGATGTGAAAACCGCGTTCCTTAATGGAAACATTGAGGAAAATCAAGTTATACATGGTACAACCCAAGGGTTTTATAGATCCTAAGGATGCTAACAAGGTATGAAAACTTTAGCGATCCACTTATGGACCAAAGCAAGCATACTGGAGTTGAAATCTCCGTTTTGATAAAGTCATCAAAGGGTTTGGATTTGTCCAAACTTATAGAGAAGCTTGTATTTACAAGAAAGTGAGTGGGAGCTCTGTAGCATTTCTAATATTATATGTGGATGACATATTGTTTATTGGAAATGATACAAAACTTTTGAAGAGTATAAAGGACTATTTGAACAGTGTTTTTCAATGAAGGACCTTGGTGGAGAAGCATATATATTAGGCATCAAAATCTATAGAGATAGATCAATATGCTTAATTGGGCTATCACAAATTACATACTTTGACAAGATATTGATTTTTTTTAATATGGATGGAAGTAGGAAAGGGTTTTTACCTATGTTGCAAGAGAAGACACTGAGTAAGACTCAAAGTCCAGCTACGACAGAAGATAGAGAAATGATAAATAATATTTCCTATGCCTCAGCCATAGGATATATCATATATGACATGCTGTGTACAAGACCTGATGTGGAACATGCTGTTAGTTTGCCTAGCATATACCAATCTAATCTAGGTTCAGAACACTAGATAACGTTCAAGAATATCTTTAAGTACACTTGAGAAGAACTAAAAAAATGTTTCTCATGTATGATGGTGAAGAAGAGCTCATCGCAAAGTGTTACATTGATGCTAGCTTCGGCATGAATCCAGGTGACTCTAAATCACAATCTGGGTACGTATTTCTCAAGAATGTAGTAGTGACACTACAAGGAATCTGTTGATACATGACCCTCCATTTTCGTCACTGAATCGTTACTATTGATAGATTATGACGATCTTATGACGAAAAATGGATCGTCAAAAACTGAGCGTCAGTAATTGCACACAATGACGTTTTTTGTAATATCGTCATAATCCTCTATGACGATATTGGATCGTCATAGAGATTATGACGATCCAATATCGTCACTCATAGTTTGGCCACACCACATCAGATCCTACGTGGAAAAATTGTGACGAAATCAGATCGTCGTAGGTTGAAATCAGCCCGGTCCAATTCGGTGGTCTATATGGGCCGAGACAATAATTCTAGCCTTTTATTTCCTAGGCCTTGGCTTTTTTGGGTTCATTTCTCTTATGGGCCTTTACATTCTTAGGACCAATTTCCTGAATTGTTTCATCAACATAATTTGGGCCAAAGACTTTTTAAGCCCATATATATTTAGTTCTGTCCAGATTATATCAATTTTAATTATAATTTTGGTTGCATCTATTAGGCCAGGCCATAGCCTTTTCAGTCCAATAACGCATGGGCCATGGCACAATGAATACTCAAATGACAGACCAAAAAATTACAGCCTTTTTCTCAAGGTATGAACTACAAGCGAATATATAGGAATTTGAATAACCAGAATATACACAACAAATAGAACTTTCAGCAAATAGCAAATTCACAATTTCACAGCCAAGATTACAATTCGGTAATAGTATCAAGATTACAATTCGGTATCAGCCAAGATTACAACTATACAGCCAAACAGCCAAGATTGCAATTGCACAGCCAAGATTACACTACATTAACTTCACACAAACATCCCCAAAAGTACCATCTGCTACACAACCACATAACACACAAAGTTCGAACAAGATCACCTCTCACTACGTGCACATCCAGTATCACCTCTTGCCAAAACAGTGCTACCATCCTCAACTCCACTAGTTCCTATAAAAAAGAGGAAATTATGGTTACGACTGTCAATTCAGAATGAAAGCAATATATTCTAACAATTTCACAGAATAGAAAGAAACAAAATAAACAGAAATCTACAAGCTGCTAAGAGTGTGATCCTAGAGCACGAGCAAATGGATAACAATAGCGACCGCAAGGAGAAATTACTATAAGAAAAATATTATTTTGCGGAACATAAACATAAGCATGTATGAAAGACATGCATTCACCCTCAAGTGAATTAGTTCACCCAAGATAAACAAGAAGTATAGATATGCCAAGTTAGAGAAATTGCCCAAGAAACTATCTAATATAGTGAACATTCCTAAGGAAATATCTCTTGCAACCATACGAACCCATACTATCTGTCAAGGCAAAACTAAATTCATGGTGAATAAGTTCGAGTCAACAAAGTTTGTAAAAAGAATACACAGATGCACCGCTACAAACCATATAACTAAACAAGGATCTGACCTGAACAAAACATTAGAAAGTGTAGGTGCAATTACCAGTAGCGGTGAGGTCACACTTCAATCCATAGCACGGGGATCAACATCATAAGAACTACTCACATACAATGACATTGAACACGAAACTCAGCTATCCTCCAGAACCTAGAGATCTAGTCCTATCTTAAATAACCAACCCCTGGCTCAGCTAAAGAGAGGTTAGTAGACAGGACATGAGTACTCACGCAGATCCCTGGTGGTGGAGGTCGAGGGAGATGGCAGGCGCTCGGAAACAGGGTTGATGCGGGTGAGCGCGACCTTTCTAGCACCTCACCATGAAGATGGTGGTGAGCCTAGGGCGCCACTGTTTCCTTCTCCCCATGCACACCTTCTGTGAAATCAATTGAATTACTTAGTCAATATCAAGATATATGGTTGCTAGAACTACTACTTTCTGCCAAAATAAACTTTTATTTCTTGGAATAAAAATAATTCCAAACAGTCGTACCAACTACAATCATGTTTAGAAGAGAACAAACATGTATTATAAGCTCACTGGACACATGTTATTATTAATATTTATCCCTACAGCATACATCTCTGGTAATTTTATTAGCAGCAACAAATGCCTTGGTTCATAACTCATAAGAATTTACAAAATAACAAGCCCACCTACTGCTATGTATTGTATAAATATAATGCACATCATACACAACTAATACCATTAGCACTACTTAGCAAAAAATCATGTAATAAGCGAAAGAATTTAGGAAAATAACAATAGACTTGGATACAGCAAAGCTAGACAAAATTGTTTTGGCAATATACAATAAGCCATTTCCCAATGATCTAATAAAGAAGAAAATCTGATATTGACTCCCCTGATCATTTGATGCCAAAGGGCCACTCTTCTACTTTAGTTCCTTCACAAAACCAGTGCCAGTTGGATTATTGTTGACAGCAAACAACTACATTATCTTTCAAAATAACAAGTGTCATTTTGCTTATACATTAGAATCACTTAGACAGAATGTCGAGGAACAGACTATATATTCCTATATCTCAAGTAAACTGTACTACATTGATCACAAATAACAAAATATTGCACTAGATTCTATGCTACTTATTGTTTTCAAGTTGGAAAAAAGAAAGAGATTTCATTAGAACAGACATATACCTACTAAATAGGTTAGTGAACCATGTCAACACTTCATGAACACAACTTCCATCTTAGTTCTATAGACATAACACACAATTTTCATCTAATCTCATAACCATGGTAACATATGTTGGATTTAATTTTCAAAGTGGTGAGGCGATTCTTTGTCTTTATGAGTATTCATCATTAGAATTCCAGAGGCATAATTATGCTACATCATTGCAAATACAATATCTACCACAGCATCCAAGCCCACCTAATTCAACCGCATATACAATGGTTGGTGCATTATCTTAAAACTAGGCAGATAGCACAATCATGAAATTCTGAAGATCTATGACAAAGGTTCAGAAAAATAACTTATTCAGAAAAATAATTAGGGGCACACATGTGCTTGCTCGTGCGAGAGGGCAAGTCTGCGTGATGGGACGGCGAGCTAGTAGGCGGCGCGATGGGAAGGCGGGGTACTCGCCAACGGGATTAGGGTTGCGGTGAGGTGCAGCTGTCGAGTGAGAGAGAGGAAGAAGTGGTGGCGGCTGGCGGGGTCTGCGAAGAGAAGCAAGGGGATTAGGGTTTGTGGGTGGTGTGATCATGATATCACGAAATTACCCCTGTTCATTTATGTGGTGATGTCTATGGGAAATCTAGGGCATTTTTGTCATTTAACGTACAAAGACAGGGGGACGAGGAGGCATCAGATGAAATTTCGTGCGTTGGATTGAGGTCATATAGACAGCTGAGATTAGCTTCGGTAGGTTAATCCGTGGGTACTCTGATTCTCTACTCTGATTGGTTGTCACTATTTTTTTATTTTCCGAGTGCCAAAAAGCGGGGCGTTTTGTGAAGCAACCACCAAATGCAAGTTTCAAAATGGCACCACCATATTTTTCAAAAATACTAGACCACCTTACATGAACAATATCCCAAATAAGGTATCTCAAACATTTCCGTCCACCCCTCGTGAAAAAGATAAATGTCTGCTGAATCGATAGGAAATGGGATCGATTTGAACTACAGGTACATGATATAAAGCTCATGATTTTTTGCAAAAATCATTTTTAGGTTCACAATATGCTATTTCATCAGAGATTCAATGCAAGTTTAGCGAGGCTTAGCCCCTAGCTAAGAACCTTCATGCCCGCCGTTTTGACCATAGTTTGAAACGGGCATAAAAATTTCAAAAACTTCCGAACAATGTAAAACCTTCGCGTCGCGTCTTATTATGTGACATATTTGTAAGGAAAAATACCAAACTTTATTAATTGATTGCATCTCGAAAAAACCTTCTCAAAAATGACCTATCATGTTCGAGGTTTCATGGCTTTTAGGCTAAACGATCAGTGTTATGGCTAGAAATGCGGCATAGTTTGTGATAATGCGCCCATATTGTGCACCCATGTGCATCTTAGGATGGCGAACAATGTTGCAGGAGGAAGTTTTCCTTTTCATTGCACGAAAAATCTATTTTTCATTTTTCGAGTGTCAAAAAGCGGGGCGTTTTGTGAAGCAACCACCAAATGCAAGTTTCAAAATGGCACCACCACATTTTTCAAAAATACTAGACCACCTTACATGAACAATATCCCAAATGGGGTATCTCAAACATTTCTGTCCACCCCTCGTGAAAAAGACAAATGTCTGCTGAATCGGTAGGAAATGTGTCCGATTTGAACTACAGGTACATGATATAAAGCTCATGATTTTTTGCAAAAATCATTTTTAGTTTCACAATATGCTATTTCATCAGAGATTCAATGCATGTTTAGCGAGGCTCAGCCCCTAGCTAAGAACCTTCATGCCCGCCATTTTGACCATAGTTTGAAACGCGCATAAAAATTTCAAAAACGGTCCTAACAATGTAAAACCTTCGCGTGACGTCGTATTATGTGACATATTTGTAAGTAAAAATACCAAACTTTATTAGTTGATTACATCTCGAAAAAACCTTCTCAGAAATGACCTATCCTGTTCGAGGTTTCATGGCTTTTAGGCCAAACGACCTGTGTTATGGCTAGAATCGCGACATAGTTTGTGAGAATGCACCCATATTGTGCACCCATGTGCATCTTAGGATGGCGAACAATGTTGCAGGAGAAAGTTTTCCTTTTCGTTGCACGGAAAATCTATTTTTCATTTTCTGAGTGCCAAAAAGTGGGGCGTTTTGTGAAGCAACCACCAAATGCAAGTTTCAAAATGGCACCACCCCATTTTTCAAAAATACTAGACCACCTTACATGAACAATATCCCAAATGGGGTATCTCAAACATTTCTGTCCACCCCTCGTAAAAAAGACAAATGTCTGCTGAATCGGTAGAAAATGTGTCCGATTTGAACTACAGGTACATGATATAAAGCTCATGATTTTTTGCAAAAATCATTTTTAGGTTCACAATATGCTATTTCATCAGAGATCCATTGCACTCGCCAATTTTTTTAATCCAAAGCCCTAATTTCAAAATCATATTTTAAATTATGATATTGTCCCTACTATGGACTAATATTGGATTAGTAAATCCACTATTTTAAATAATCAAAGTATTGCTAATTAACTGATCTACTAAATTATATAATAATTTAGAGAAAAAAATCAATTCTTTTGGACTTCTTATGAAAAAGATATGAAAAATTAAGAAAACAAAAAAAGAAAAAATAAACAAGAAAAAACTCACTAACTAGACCAACGGACCCAATCTACCATACCCAGGGTCAACACAGGCCCAAGAGGACACTGCGGTCCGGCTGCTTCCCTTCCTATGCTGAAAAAATCTTTTAAAAAATAGTGTCCTCTGAGGCCCAGGCCCAACAGATGGACGTAGTGTTAATAAACATTTGGTGCGGTATTATAACAAGAACGATGTTGTGGCCTAGTGGTTGGAGCCTCTTGCGGTTGAGTTTGGGTCCTAGGTTTGATCCCCATTACAACAACTTCTTGTCCATTATTTCAGATATATGGACGTGGGGCCTATTGGTTAGTTCACTTGTTGTCCAGCGTGTCAGTTTAACGTGGGGACTATTAGTCAGTTTGATGTGCGCTATGTTGGTCAGTTTGATGGTTGGTCCACCGTGTCAGGTAGACGTATATTGTCACATGGATGCACATATAAAAAAATTTACACATAGATATGACATGTAGGAAAAAAATTTACACATAGATATGACATGTAGGAATAATTTCTGACGTGGCTGATTAGACATTTTTAATGTATCATATTTTAGACAATACGATGATTTAAATTGGTCGTAGTCGTCAACAAATAAGGATCTATGTGTATCTTGTAGATTATGACGATTTCATATGAGGAATCTATGACGATACTGACAAAAACATCGTAATTTTATAGGATTTTGACCTCTTCAAATAGCCTATGACCATCTTGTATGAAATCGTCATAGATCTATGACGATTTCATTTCCCCTCACTATGAGAAGGTCACAAGTTAACACATTCCTTGTAGTGTGAGTTCTAGGAGTTCCAAGCAACGCGTGGTGGCGGGATCATCAATAATAGAGGCAGAATATGTTGCTGCTTCGGAAATGGTGCAAGAAGCGGTTTGGATAAAGGAGTTTATATCTGAACTTGGTGTGGTTCCTAGTGCGTTGGATCCAATTTTCATCTATTACAACAACGATGGTGCCATAGCTAATGCCAAGGAGCCAAGTTCTCACAAGAATTTCAAGCATATCAAGCAACGATTTCACTCCATGTGTGACATGTCAAGGATGGCGATATTAAGATTTGTAAAGTACACACGGATCTGAATGTGGCATATCCATTGACTAATACTCTCTTTAGAGCAAAACATGATCAACGCCAAAACTTAATGGGTGTTAGATTCATCACAATATAATCTAGATTATTGACTCTAGTGCAAGTGGGAGACTGAATAAAATATGCATGAGAGGTAATAATAAATGTTATTATCTTATTCCAAGTTTATGGTTGATGTTTATTTCTCCTTCTAGAATTTTATTAATCGGAAACATTAATACATGTGAGTTTAATAAACAAAGAAAAATTCCTAGTAATTCCTCTCATTTAAACTAGCTCATTGATTAACATATGATTAAGATTTTCTGATCATGAACATTGGATGTTGTTAATGATATGATGAATATACACCCAAAGTAGATATATCAATATGATCTATTTCATTAAGTTTACATTTCTACATCATACACACAGTGGCGGAGCGTGAACACAATGCAAGAGGGGGCAAAATCCATGAAAAAACAGCAAATAAGCATAAAATTTTGGCAAGTCATAGTAGAACAGATGTAGTCATGTATAATACTATGATGACAATGTCATAATGATATATACGTATCTTGTCCCACAAATACAATAGATATAACTGGTTAGAATATATATGGTCATTGTCGACAAGTAATTAATTAATGACCAAAAGACAACTACTCTCCTGTTCTTCTGACCAAACTAGCTAAACAAATGCTCTCCTGTTCTTCTTTATTTTAAAATCTGCAATTATATCTTCGAATGGAATCAAACGAGTGTTGTAATGGACATCTAGAGTTAGTTAAATAACTAAAGAACATGGGTCTAGAAATAGACAAAAATTAGAAATATGACACTCATTTCAATTACGTATGAAACAACCAGAAATCAGATTTCAGAAAATAGGGCACTGATAATGGATTGTATTACCTTAAGGGCAGCTGAGATCCTGAGACACTGGGTTCTAGCCGGTGGAGAAGACGATGTCCCTGTCTATGGTGTCCGGTGGCCGGCCGGCGGCGGCTGGTGGGAGTGGGGCGCCGTCGGGCCAGGCAGAGAAGGGAGAGAAGGGAATTGTGGAGGGGGTCGAGGGAGGAAGAACTCGGGGGCAGGGCAGGGGCGATCGGGCTAGGATGGAGGCCAAAGGAAACATCTAGTAAACTGCCGCCATGAACACCGGACACGACACGGGCGGACTCGCAGAGGCGTAGGCCAGACGGTTTCTGTGTAGGATCGAACTGGGGAGGACGGGAACAGAGAAACTTGGTGCTCTACTTTGGGCTGGGCCAAGACGCTGACTATACGTATACCTAATTTTTTTTGCAGTTTGGAAAGGGGGGGGTCCCAGCCCAGTATCGCCTCCATGGCGCTCCGCCAATGCATACACATACAAATTAACCCTAATCCTTCGAACATGAGATTATGCCAATCATTGATTTCAGAAGAGTTCTTTGATTCCATCAAACACCACATCGTAACTGAGTGATTATAAAAATGTTGTTGGGTACTATGAAAGTATTAGTTGAGATTCATGAATCAAGATTGGGATTTTTCCATCCTAATAATGAAGAGATATACTCTGGGCACTCTCGGTGATATCACGTTAACACGGTTGCAAGCATGTGACTAGATCACAAGGATGTTATATCATAGAACAAGTTAATGGTTCACACGATCACTAGACTCATCATTGAATATGTGAGAGTTAGTACGGATCTTCAGGTCCCGCTTCTGATTATTGATTAAAGAGGTGTCTCTATCACATCTGCATTATCTGCAAAACGTAGGGTGGCACACTTAAGGTATACCGACACTATCAGGCAGATAAATCATATCATAGAATAGTTTTATTAGAGATGGAATTTTTTCGATGATCACCGGAAATTTTTTGAGTCAAATTGCTAAAAATGGTTTTAGATATGACATCGATATAATGTAAGGGGTTTTATTCAATTATTTGTTAATTCAAGTAATTAACAAAATTATGAATAAAATAAATAAAAAATGTTTTCATTTAATAGAGAATTGCATTTAATTTAGTGGACATTAAATGCACGTGAGGGAAGAAGAGAGGCAAAAGGCGGCCATTGTTTGGTCGCGTGGGAAAAGGTGTGCTCCCCGAAGGAGCATGATGGCCTCGGCATCTCCAACCCGTGCCAGATGAACTTTGCGATGAGATGTTGTTGGGCATGGATTTAGAGAGTCTGACCCTGACAAGGCCTCTGCGAAGTTTGACCTTGGCCTGCCGCACCAGTCGTGGGAGCTCTTCCATGCCGCCACATGCTTCACGTTGAGGAATGGCGAGAGAGTGAAGTTCTAACAAGATCGATGGATCAATGGGCGGAGGGTTATGGAGATTGCCCCTAACCTCCTGGCCCAAGTTTTTCCTAGCAAGGTTAGGTCCATATTGGTTAAAGAGGTACTTACAGGGATGTGGCTTCAAGACTGCGGTCCAGACCTGGGGGAAACAATAGTTCCGGAGTTCTTCCTATTATGGAATGCGCTGGCTGGGATACAGCTTGTTCCAGACCGTGAAGACATGGCGACCTGGAGATGGTCGAGTGATGGTGGCTACACGGCGAAGTCGGCCTATGGCGCCTTTTTTGCAGGTACGACGCAAGCGTCGGCAGCCACTCGGATCTGGCGCTCCAGGGGACCGCATAGCGTTAAGTTTTCATGGATGCCTTCGAGGTACCGCTGTTGTACGGCAGACCGGCTTGAGCGGCGTGGGCTGCCTTGACCGGCCAAGTTCCGTTATGCGACCAGGAGCCTAAGAGCATCCAACACCTCCTCCTTTGTTGTGTGGTGGCCAAAGAGGTCTAGGCTGGGACCCTACAGCGGTGGGGCATATTGCAGTGGTTTCCTGCTGCGGACACTAACCTCCAGCAATGGTGGACGTCAAGGACCTGCCCAAGGGCCTACAAGCGGGATCTATGGACGACCATCATCTTGGTCTTTTGGTGCATTTGGAGGCAGCAAAAAGGCGTGGTGTTCAACGCAATGAGACCCGCAGTCAAAACCATCAAGACGAGGATCTGGGCGGACTTCGAGTAGTGGCGTTTAGCGAGGCTTTTTAGATATGATGTTTTTGGTTTTCCGAAGCCGTTGTGATTATTTTTGTTAGACGGAGAGTAGGCTAGGCGGTAGGGGAGCTGTCACCCCTATGTTGACAGTGTGAATTGGCCGCTTTGCGGTGTTGTATCTACCATCGACATTCCCCTTCTATATGTTTGGTACACCTCCCAGGGTGTATCCTAAAAAAATACACGTGACTGGAGAGAGTTTATGTGAGTGGAATGTCCACTCACATGAATGATGGAAGAGGTGGGGGAACCTTCCATGGACGGCTCCATGGCCCTCTTGGGATGCCCCTCCCCTATATAAGGAGGGCACTCCCTCCTCTCCATTTTCACCACCTGCTTGTGAAGGTTCTCTTCCCCCTCTAGCATGTCCTCATGACTTTGGATTAGTGAAGTACCTGTTTTATTGGATTCCGTGGAGAAAGATATGCTTCTTCCGCTGCTCTTCTGGAGTGTGGGCGTGGAGGTTGTCAGAAGCCGGACATGTGCCCTAGGACGATTGCTTTTCTAATTTGCGGAGCTCTTCTACTCGATCTTGAGGTCGGCAAGTGAATGACTATATCATTAACGAAATCTGATTTCGTAAACGCTTTCAGTTTTCGAGCGTAAGTTATTTTGGTTACCCCTTGCTCGTTACTAGCATCTATTAGATTAGATCTTGGGGTAATTGGTGTTTATATCGTAGGAAATTTTTTATTTTTATACTACGAGCCCTTCGGATACAACTTACCAAAGTTTAGCAGAATCAGAATCCTAACAATTAAATATATGGTTCAAATTGTTTATTTATCCCAAAAATTAAATGTTGATTAGTATCAGAAAACATGGTATAAGTGAGTAATACATAATTAAATAGAGTCAGAATAAAGCAACATCATCCCGCATTCTCTTTATATTTAATTATTTGGTGAAGTGGCTAATTACCCCAACCGCAGATATATATGCAAGCATGGATGATTGTAATGCAACAAGATAGATATTATTTATAAAATAGGGGCATGTTAGAGTCACACGTTTTGGTTCGGAACCGGAAGGTTCAGATTCGGTCTTCAGATTCGTGAAGGAGATTTTAGCGTCAGTGGAAAAGGTTTTGGTGTCCCATGTCGACGAATTTCGATTCGTTGTCATCGCCTTCAAATTCCGGCTTCAAATGAAATAAACTCTATGTTACCAAGCATATAACACTAATATGTATGTACTTAACTCTCTGTTACTGAAGATATATAACAACAATACTCACGTTACATAGCTGTGGCAGGCATCTAAACTTGCCCAAGTATTTATAGCATCGTAGCATATATTATAGTCATGACATGCATACCCACATGGTTGATGGAATTATGTATGTAGCTATAATATAAGACAAGCTGTACAGTTACCACCAACCATATAAAATGTATTCCACTTGCCCTAGTTGCTAACCATATTATAATTCTCTCTTTTAGTGGTACGAGGTGAAAGGTTTCCATCATTTGCTCTCCCATGTTATTACACGCTTTTGCAAAAGTTAGAGATATAATGAATGTTGAGATTTTCATCTGGTCTTGTGCCACCAACTGCTACACTTTTGCGTTGGTCCCCTCCTCCTTTTTCTCAAATTTTGACAAATAAAAACTAGATAGCGATTGTTTAGAGGATCGTACAAACCCATCCGAAATCCGTATGGTCCTCTTAGACGTATACTCACTGTACACGTATATTCATGTGTCTATAGAAGGCGAAAATCGGAAATTATATAATAGCAACAATTTTTTTTTTAAATATGACATGTAAAAACGTAGATCACGATAATGGGAGATGGGATCAGTCGGTCGGAACTTGGATTATATCCAGGTCGACCGAGTACACGTATATGGAGATATACGTGTCCTCAATATGAGTTTCAACGGCTAAAAAAAAACAGCCCATAAAGCTTAAGTTTAGGAGGGACCGAAGCACACCTTCCAACTGCTATCGTTGTGCGTCTCGACCCACCAACTCAGCCTAACTAGAGACTAACACTAACATGGTCTTGCATCGGGTTTTAGTTCTCTTCCTCTAAAAAATTACTCCATCCGTTCAGAAATATAATATGTTTTAGCTTTGTGAATCGAATGTATCTACACGTCTTTTAGTGTATATATTCGTAGTAGTTCGAATTAAATCTATACACGTAAATACATCTAGATACAATCACTTCACAAAGATAAAATATTTTATATTTCTGAACGGAGGGAGTAGCATGTTAGGAGGGGACACCCTCAGCCTTGGAACTAAACCCACCAATGAATTTTACATTTGCAAATCAGAAGATAAAAGATACAAATTATCTACTTCCTCTGTCAAGTCAGTTATTTCTGGACCAGGAAAGTATAAAAAATATAAAATGTACACGGTAGAACACCAGCTCATCATAAACCAAGCAGCTAGCTATTCTAATTGAAGAGGGCCGCGTAGACACCGACCAGTGTAGCAACGACGGAAACCGCCGCGAGCACGGTTTTCGTGTGCCTGTAGCGAATCGTGTTCGCCTTGACCAACATCCAACTATTTCTCTTGTACAGTATATCTCAACATCATTGATTGTGCGGTGATACAAGGTTCCCATGGTCACGCTGACGCTCTGAAGGCTGGTGAAGAAGGCTGGTGATAGGAGCAGACTGCAGTATCTTCTGCATGGTCGGACCTAGCCTTTGAGTTGAAATCTTTTTTTTGACCCGAAGGCTTTGAGGTGATCTCGAAAGCTGCCATGTTGACGAGGAGGCTTGCATGTAGACAATTCAAAGATAAGTGTGCGGCATGAAGATCTCGGCGGAGAGGTGCCCTTCCTTGAAGCCCATGTACACCAGCTCTGGGGTTTTGCTGGGTGTGAGCCTGATACCCATTTCTGCAAGCTCAATGGCACCAACAGAAAATGATATCACATTATTGAGTTGTTTGTCTTGATCCTGTGTACTCTCGGATTCGTTTCGCCTCCTCCGCCTTCTTGAGGTGTTCTAGGCCACGGTGGTATGGCCCGATGGACACGATCTTCGGGACGGTGTACATAAAGAAACCACATAAAGATCTTATTTTTTGAGGCAATTTTAATTTCCAAAGATATTGAGATGGAAACTTAGGATGTCTATTCATAAAGTCTTCATACATAGACTTAACAGAAAAAACCCCGTTTTCTGTTAACTTCCATATGAAAGTATCTTTATTTTCTGACAAAGTTATAGACATCAGTCTCTGAACTAATTGCAACCATAAAACCCATTTATCCCCACTAAGATTTCTGCGAAAGGTAATCCTAAGTGGATTGTGAGATAACACATCATAAACAGACACATTTTTTCTATTGACAATGTTGTAAAGAGTTGGATATTGTTTAGCAAGCGAACCCTCCCCTAGCCAAACATCCTCCCAAAACCGTATATCTTTACCACTCTCAATTTTGAAGCGACCTCTGGTAAAGAAGTCATCTTTCACTCGCATTAGGTCTTTCCAGAACGGGAAATCTGTTGGTTTTTCTTCTACTTGTGATAAGGTTTTATTCTTTAAATATTTGTTTTGTAGCAACTCTTGCCACACCCCTTCTTCCATTAAAATTTTATATAGCCATTTGCTCAACAGACATTTATTTTTGAGCTCCAGAACTTCGATTCCCAATCCACCTTGATCTTTTGGACGGCATAAGATGTTCCATTTTGATAATCTATATTTCTTCTTATGTTCATCATTTTGCCAGAAAAATCATGAACGAGAATAATCTAATCTTTTTCGAACACCCCTCGGTATTTCTAGAAAAGAGAGCATAAACATGGGCATGCTGGACAAAACCGAGTTTATGAGGACCAGCCTATCCCCATAAGATAAGAGTTTACTTTGCCAACAACCTAATTTACTCTCAAAACGGTTTTCAACTGGGTTCCAGTCGGAGTTACGGAGATTCCTATGATGTATAGGCACACCAAGATACCTAAATGGCAAAGATCCCAACTCACAACCAAAAATCTCCTTATATTCATTCACTTGATCGGAAGCTTTTCCGAAACAAAAAATCTCGCTTTTATGGAAATTAATTTTAAGTCCAGATAACTGCTCAAAAATGCAGAGAATAAGTTTCATGTTCACCGCTTTTTAAAATCATGTTCCATGAACAAAATTGTATCATCGGCATAATGAAGAATAGACACACCCCCTCGACAAGATGAGGTATTAGTACACCAACCTGACCATTCTCTTTAGCTCTAGCAATTAATATAGCTAACATATCGGCAACAATATTGAATAGCATAGGAGACAAGGGATCCCCTTGTCTTAAGCCCTTTCTCGTTTGAAAGTACTGTCCAATATCATCATTGACATGGACCCCAACACTCCCACGTTGTACAAAGTTCTCTATCCATTTACACCACAGAGTATCAAATCCTTTCATACGAAGGACTTGCAGAAATGGCCATTTCACTTTATCATATGCCTTCTCAAAGTCGATTTTAAATAGAATACCATCCATTTTTTCCTTTGAATCTCATGAATGGTTTCATGTAGCACCACCACCCCCTCTAAAATATGCCTACCAGGCATAAAAGCTGTTTGTGTTGGTCTTATTATCTTGTGAGCAATCACAATAATACGATTAGTTGCTACCTTTGTAAACACTTTAAAACTGACATTAAGAAGGCAAATGGGTCTGTACTGTTGAATCTGAACCACATTTTCCTTTTTGGGAAGTAAGGTTATCACACCAAAGTTCAATCTAAACAAGGGCAATTCGGCCTTATGCAACTGTGCAAATAAAGCCATCATATCCTGTTTAATAATTTCCCAAAAAGTTTGATAAAACACTGCAGGGAAGCCATCCGGACCCGGAGCCTTGTTATGTTCCATCTCTGAAATAGCCTGAAACACTTCTTTTTCAGTAAACTCTGATACTAAAATTTCATTTTCCTGCCCAGAAACTTGCGGAATGTCCTGATTCACCTCTTCCAATAACATGAAACTATTAGGACTTGACTCCCCAAAAAGCTTCTTATAATATGCCGAAATATATATTTTTAGATTCTCTTCCCCCACAATAGTTCCTTCGTCTTGCTCTAACTGAAAAATCCTTTTCTTCCTATGTTTACCATTAGCGATTAGGTGAAAATATTTTGTGTTATCCCCTCCTTCTTGAATATGCTTTACTTTGGCTCGTTGTGCCCACTTGGAATCCTCGTCGCGCCTAAGTGTATCGGTTTAATTAGCACATTTCAATTTAATTCTTTCCTCGGCCGTGAGTGTATCGGTTTCAGCCTTAATATCTAAGTCATCAATGATCGATAAAAGTTTTTCCTTTTCTTTTTTATATTTTCCACTTTGGTTCTTGGCCCACCCCCAAAGGAAGCAACGCAGATGACCCATCTTGCGCTGCCATCGTTCAACCGGTGTGCCATCAACGGTCATCGCTGCCCATTGACCTGCCACCATATCAAAAAAAAACTCTTGCCAAAGCCACAAAAGTTCGAATGAGAATCTCGGAAATAACTGACTTAGTTTTGTCTAGATTTAAATGTATATATACATATTTTAGCATATACATATATTCAAATCTAAACAAACTTAAGTAAGTTATTTAAACACAGAGAGTATTAAATAGCATCAGCATGGTATGAACACTAGTTAATTACGTTGCAGAAAGCGGAGAATGTGTGAACCGGAAAGCGAAGAAACTGGGAGACTAGAATCAACCTCTAAAACTGGGGCATCCTATGTCTCCTCCTATGTGAGGAAGAAGCTCCTCTTATATAGACTAACCGGCCTGCCATGTCGTTTCTTTACGTATATTCACTCGATCGTGGCCAGGTAGGTTTACTGCTTTCTAGCTGTATCTCCACTTGTTCTGCCGCTTTTTGAACTAAACAACTTGTGACGGGCCATGCTGCCAGCGAGTGGGTCTGCAGGACGGCGACTGGATCAAGACCCAACAAGGAGCCAGGCGACTGGAAGCGGAAGGCCCAGAAGCGTAGCTAGGTCCAGTCGGATTAGGTCAAGCACCCTCCGAATCCTTAACTAATTCGATTGTAGATCTGCAATCTCTAGCGAAGTGAGTCTATATAAATCTGCCTAGGGTACGTATAGAGGACATGTTCCATCATATACCCCCTACGAATCGCCGCCTAGTTGTCGAGCTCGCTCTTATACTCTAGCAGGAGTAGGTCTTTATCCTCCGGGGGGGGGGGCGAACCTGGGTAAAACCCTGTGTCTCCGCCTTCATCTCGCACCGTAGATGGCTGGCCGCCCTTGCCCCTTGTTCTACTACTCGCTACCGATTGCACCATCTGCCGTGGCCATTCCCACGACAATGGTGCCCATCGTGGGGCCTGGATCTTGCCGAGCAGCTACGTCCCGGTGGCGCGCCCCGTCACACACAGCGTGATCATGCCGGTCGGCACGATCAGCCTCTTCGTCGGCTTCACCAACGTCATCGTCTCGAAGAACTCGGCTCGCATCCGCGAGTCGCCACCGCGTGATCGGCCCTCTGAGAGTCAGGTCCGCACCATCCACCGCCTCGCCTCCGAGTATGACTCGGCCAACAACAACGTGGCCGAGACCAGAATGGCCGCGGACGACGCAACCCTCACTACGACGCTGAATCGACGACCCCGGCATCAATCGCCGGATCCATCATCACTGCGTCACCTGCGGGCTCCATCACCCAGGTCTCCATTGTGGGGGACTTCGAGGATCCTTCCATCCTTGGGATATCCGACTCCGATTCCAGATCGGAGAACTCTGGCAACTTACACGCCGGATCGGGTCGCTTCGTCCCGACCTACATGGCGAATGGCACGAGCGCCCCGCAAGACCCCTTCTCCACGCCGATCCCGCCAACAGCCATGGCAACGGAGGTCGAGGAACTCTGCCTGCGACTGGAGGAGGCGGTCCGCAAGGAACATGCCGAGCGCGAAACATTTCACCTCGAGCAAGTAACGGCGCAGGAGCTCTCGCACTACCACCAGCGCCGCATCAGGTCGTGCCTGAACCCCACCGTTCAGGGACGCGCCCTGAACGTCAACGACGAGAACGATCCGGCCTACATGGCCGACTGCGTGGTCTGCGAGAATGCGCCACCAGGAGGAAGCGCCCGGCCGCCACCGGGCGCGACGGTGAACAGTGCTCCCCCCACCGCCGGTCGGTCGCACACCACCCCCGGATCAACCAAGGATCATGATTTCCCCGCAAGAGCGGGATGCAAACGGCCTCCCGCTATTCTCTACTCCAATGGACAACGTCATCACTAGTAGAGCCACGGTCGACAACATCAACATGATGGGTGAAGGCGCATTGCAGATCTAGTACGCCAAGGCCCTACTCGCCAAGGCCGTCGAGCAGCAAACCGTACGCGCCGATTTGCGGGGGCGCATGTACTCCCGCTCGTCGGGAAGAAGGTCGGCCTTGAGCGGCCGCCCAAATATGGAAAATACAATCAATTTCCCACCCCCAAGCCCCTGCAGCTCCAGCCACGACCTGCGAACGCGGCACTCTCCACCAACGACCCGCGACCGACGAACAACATGGTCGCTACCAACGGGCAGCCAATCGACGCGTGGACCCACATCATCAACAACCAGAGCTGGCGTGCACGCCAGCCTGACGACCTGAGGCACACCCTCACCAACCGCCACGATGATGAACCAAGGGGATCGCTCAGCCGAGTCGGCCCCTAGTGCTTCGGACCAATGATCCGAGGCGAAAAATACCCGGCGAACTTCAAAGCGCCGAAAGAGATCGAGAAGTATGATCCCTCGTATGACCCGTCCGTGTGGCTGGACACGTACCTCATGGCGATGGGAATCACCGGCCACACCAACCTACTCGCCGCCCGCTACCTCCCCCTGATGATGCAGGGAGCGAGCCGACAATAGATCAACACCCTCCCCACAGACAGCATCGACTCCTGGGAGGATATGCGCGACGCCTTCGTCAGGCACTTCGAGGGTTCCTACACCCGCGCCACCACCATCGAGGACCTAGAGCGATGCGTCCAGGGACCACGCAAGTTGACCCGCACCTGGGTCTAGCGGTGGCAGGACCTGTGGTGCAACGCGGTTGGCATCCACCCGGATACAGCGATACACTGCTTCAAGACCTCGTGCCGCTACGAGCCCTTGGTCGCCAAGATGAAGCGGGTGTACAAGACACTCGATAACATACCGGACCTCCTTGAGATCACCAAACGGTACGCGGAGGAGGACCCGAACCAAGAAACCGACGACGAGTCGGGAGGAAATCGCCGCCCAAGCGGCCACGACAACGGGAGACGACCCGAGCTATGCTAAAGCAACACTCGCCTCACCGGCTAGCGCCATGGTGACGGGCGAGTTGACTTTGTTGCCAACACCGGCTACGCGCCACGCGATCCCAAGAGCTTCCGCCACGATGGGGGCCAGCGCCGCGACAGCGGCAACTACAAGGAGAAGCCGAGGTTCGACCCCGCGGCTCTCCTCAACCATCCCTGTGTGTTCCACAGCGGGGAGGGGAAGCCCTTCATGCACACGACTGTCGACTACCACTCCCTGAGGGAGATCGAGAAAGCACGGCGCGCACAGGAGGACCCCAACAACCACCTGCCAAACAGCAGGGCATTCGGCAACGACGTGGGATCGCTCCACACCTTCACCGGGTTCAGTACCAAGCGCGAGTAGAAGGTCATCGCCCGCGCCGTCGTCGTCAACGCGATGTCCTAGGTCGACGTCTCACGCTTCCTCAACTGGTCCGAGCAGCGGATCACCTGGATCCATGAGGACCACTCGCCACGGATCGAATATCCGGGGCGAGTCACCTTGGTGTTCAAGCCCAAGGTGGGCGACTACTGGCTCCCCAAGACGCTGATGGACGGCGGAAGCTCCATCAACATTCTCTACCTGGACACATTCAGGCGACTATGGCTCCCCAGTCGATGATTGAGACGACCTACACCACCTTCCACGGCATCGTCCCCGGTCGGAACGCGTACCCGATCGAAAAGGTGACGCTGCCAGTCACCTTTGGTACACTAGCAAATTTCCGCACTGAGCGGATCGTCTTCGAGATGGTGCCCTTCAACAGCCCCTACCATTGCGTCCTAGGGCGGCAAACATTCTCCAAATTCATGGAAGCGTCCCACTACGCGTATAACACGATGAAGATCCCGGGGCCGTGCGGCATCATTACCGTCCATGACGACCCCGACATGGCCGCAGAGTGCGAGGCCAAGGGCGCCGAGCTCGCCGATGCCGTCATTGCCGCATAGGCCAACCACGCAGAGGAGCTCGCCAAGTACACAAGCAGGGTCAACAATGACGACCCCACAATACTCAAGAAGCCCAACTCGGAGGGCGGCGGCTCAACCGCCTTCGAGGCAACCACGCACACGCGCTCCGTCGAGCTGGTCCTAGGCGACTCTAGCCAGACGGTGATGATCAGAACGGGCATGATCCCAGCATAGGAAGGCGGGCACATCGAGTTCCTCCGTGAGAATCGCGACATCTTCGCATGGAAGCCATCTGACATGCCTGGTGTCCCGAGGGAACTCACTGAAGACAAACTCAACACCGACCCCAAAGCGCGACCCATCGAGCAGTCGTTGCGGCCATTAAATGAAGAGCGCCGCCGAGCAATTGCCGAGGAAGTACAACGTCTACTCGCTGCAGGCTTCATACTTCTAATCAAGTACTCCAAGTGGCTGGCAACCCCAGTCCTGGTCGGGAAGAAAAATGGGACCTGGAGAATGTGTATCGATTACACAAACCTCAACAGCGCCTTCCCAAAGGAGCAGTTCATCCTCCCGTGGATCGATCAAATCATCGACTCGACCGCGGGCTCGGAGTCGCTGTGTTTCCTTGACGCCTACTCTGGTTGCAACCAGATCAAAATGGCAGTCGAGAACGAGGAGAAGACGGCGTTCATCATGCCATTCAGAGCATTCTGCTACACCGCCATGACCTTCGGCCTCAAGAACACCGGAGCGACCTACCAGAGGTGCATGCAGGAATGCCTTGCGAGCCAAATTGGCCGTAACATCCACGTCTACATCGATGACATGGTGGTGAAGTCCACTCGCCAGGGCGATCTACTTGTCGACCTGGCCAAAACCTTCGCAAATCTGCAGAGGTATAAGATCAAACTAAACCCAGGAAAATGCACCTTCGGTGTACCTACTGGACAACTACTGGGGTACGTAGTCTCCAAACGAGGCATCGAGGCAAACCCCACCAAGATCAACACGATCGCCCGGCTCGGCAAACCCGAGTGCCGGCGCGACATCCAGAAGTTGGCCGGGCGAGCCGCGACTCTCAGTCGCTTCATTCCCCGGCTAGGCGAGAAGGCAATGCCTCTCTATGGCCTAATGCGCAAGAATCCCACGTTCCAGTGGGACAAGGAGGCAGACAACGTGCTTCACGCACTCAAGGAAGTGCTACTCGCGGCCCCGCTACTCGTCGCCCCCGTCGACAAGGAGCCCATGCTCGTCTACGTCGCGGCATCCGAGCGAGTCGTGAGTGCCGTCATGATCGTCAAGTGACCAGAAAAGGGCAAGGAGCGCCCGGTGCAGCGATCTGTCTACTACATCAATGAAGTCCTTTCCTAGTCGCGCCAACGCTACCCGCAGTACCAGAAGCTAGTATATGCGGTCTTCCGAGCCCAGCGGCGACTGCCGCATTACTTCCAGGAGCACCCAATCACGGTCGTCTCCTCTGCGCCATTGCAGGACATCATCCAGAACCGCGAGGCGACTGGGAGGGTCGCCAAGTGGGCCATTGAGATCAGAGTCCACAACATCAGGTACGAGCCCCACAAGGCAATCAAGTCGTAGGCCCTGGCGGACTTCCTCGCCGACTGGGAAGAGGCGCAGCAGCCAGAAAAGTTGTCGTACCTCCACTACTGGTCGCTGCACTTTGACGGGTCTAAGAACACAGACGGTGCAGGGGCAGGGATCATCCTTACGTCTCCCAAAGGCGACAAGCTGCACTACGTCATGTGCCTCGACTTCACCCCCTGCACCAACAACATGGCCGAGTACGAGGCCCTCCTCCATGACATGCGAGCAGCAAAGGAGATGAACATCAACCGTCTGTGCTGCTACGGCGACTCCAATCTCGTTGCCAGACAAGTCGTCGGCACCTGTGATGCAGTCTCCACCACCATGGTGGCATACCGCCAAGCAGTGAACTAGCTGGGGGCCACTTCGCCAGCTACTCCGTCGAGTGGATTGACCGACGCAAGAATGAAGAGGTCGGCGCACTCTCTCGCATCGGGTTAGATCGTCTCGCGCCACCTGTCGGTGAGTTCCTCAACACCATCACCAAGCCTTCCATCTCTCCCCGAGGGAGATCGACATCGAGGTTCCATTGCAACTAGAAGCAGCCCTGGTCGCCATGCTCGAGGAGCCAAGCGGCTGGACCGCTCCATACGTCGCCTACCTGGAGGGAGGAACCCTACCCGCTGACGAGGCGGAGGCCCGGATGATAGTACGCTGATGCAAGTCCTTCGTCATCATCAACGGCGAGCTCTACAAGCGCAGCGTGACCGGCGTGTTCCAACGCTGCGTCCAACCCACAGAAGGTCGCAAGATCCTCCAAGACATCAACGTCGGCGACTGCGGCCACCACGCTGGCGCTAGGTCCCTGGTCGCCAAGGCCATGCGACACGGCTTCTACTAGCTCACCGCACATGCCGACGCGGTCGACATCATCCAACGCTATGTCGGGTGCCAGAAGTATGCCAACCAGACTCACGTCCCAAGCTCGGCACTCAAGACCATCCCCATCACCTGGCCATTCGCCGTGTGGGGCAATGGACATGGTAGGCCCCTTCAAAAAGGACCCCTCCGACTTCACCCACCTCCTAGTCGCAATCGACAAATTCACAAAGTGGGTGGAGGCCAAGCTAGTCCGCAAATGCAACAGGAAGATCGCCACCAAGTTCCTAAAAGAGCTCATCCATCACTATGGGTTCCCACAAAGCATCATCACAGACAACGGCACCAAATTCAACAAAGGAGCCATGGCCGAATTCTGCGAGGAGCACGACATACGACTCGACCTCGCCTCAGTCTTCCACCTGGAGTCCAATGGCCAGGCGGAACGCGCCAACCAGAGCATCCTCCATGGCCTGAAGCTGTGACTGCAAGTCCCCCTCGAGCGAACTCCAGGGTGCTGGGTCGAAGAGCTCCTCTCCGTCATCTGGGGCATCCGCACCTCCGTCAATAGGTCGACAGGGTTCACCCCCTTCTTCATAGTGTACGGCGCCGAAGCCGTCATGCCGACCGATCTCGAGCACGACTCACCTTGGGTGGTCAACTACGCGAAGGCCGACAACAAGCTCACACCCCAGGACGGGGTCGACCATCTCAATGAAGCACGCGACCTAGCTTGCTCCCGCACCGCCATCTACCAGCAATGACTTCATCGCTACCACAGCCGGCGAGTCCAGACTCGCACCTTCCAGGAAGGCGACCTGGTCCTACGACTGATCCAGGACAAGAAGGGCATGCACAAGCTCTCTCCCCCTTGGGAGGGACCATTCGCAATCGAGCGAGTCCGAGGCAATGACGCCTACTACCTCATCGACATCCGAGGCGACAGACAACTCGACGTCAAGCGGACATGGAATGTAAATCTCCTACGGAAGTTCTACTCCTAGAACTCCAAACATGTACCCCCTACTCGCTATGAAATAAGGAAGATCGATTCGCACAAATTGTGTTCACTCTCCATGCCTTATGCCATTCGCACTCGTAATAACAGCGCTACGCTACTCGTGGAAGTCAACCCTTGGTCATGTGACCGGCACGACCAAGTAGTGTGATACGAGGGCACCAAAAAATTTCGGGCCTTGTATCGTCCATGAAAAACGCCAACCCGGAGCCCCATCGGAGTCGCCTCGCTCGAATAGCCTTCCGAGCCAAGACGACCGCATTCGCTTAGAACAGCGAGCCAGTCCTTCACATCCTTGGCGCAGCGACTCGAACGGCTAAGTACCACGCTCGGGACTGACTCCATCCCAAACTCGAGCGACTAAGGAAAACGCCAAGTACGAGAGCGTGTCCTGGACTCACCACGCGACCAATCCTCCGGATCAGGTGGTGCGACGCGCTTAACACAACGCGCTTCGTCCTCACCTACCTTGGGCATGCGACTAGAACGGCTAAGTACCACGCTCGGGGACTCGGCCAACCGACCCCATTCGCGCCCGGGAAAATGGCTAAGTATAGAGCACCCCTTGGGGTCGCCATGCGACTGGCTTTTCAAGCCATGGCGAGTTGACCTCAACTGACTAACAGTATAACAACATACATACACGTAACAACGAGGTAAACCCCACAAAAAGGGCGGACGCGCTCGGGGACTCACACAACCGACAATTAAATCAAACACTGACAAAAGCATTCATGCATTCCTTATGGCAGCAAAATTTGTTCGCTTACAAGGGCAGTTACATAGCTGTTATAACTAACGCCACTCGGCAAACTAATATACTCCACAGGCTTTGACGATGATGCGCCACCACTCTCGCGAACACGGATGAAGGGAACCCACGGGTTCGATGGGTACGTCGTCAGAGCGCCCGCCATGACCGCTCGGAACGGATGCTCCACCTTTAAGTTGCAGCTCGCTGGCTCGGGTCGTTCGGGGCAATGATCGTCTCCTGGTAAGGAAGAAGATCACCCTGGATCAGTAACCAATAGTTCACATTATCGTAAAAATTAGTGTTCTCTGACCTTTTTGAAATGCAGGTGATGACAATACTGTATTTGCAAAATACTTTATAGAAAATAACCAAAGTACATGAGCAAGTATGAACTTGCCTTTTGTGATTACAAGATTATGCACTCACGGTCTTCAAAACAATATAAGATCCAATATATTAAATCAGCATCATTGGTCCGGTAAGGACTAATGTTTAAAAAAGCAAGATGCTATTATGCATAGGTAATGTAATGCAATTTCGTAAACTCGAATCCTGGGTATAAAATTGTTCTAGGGTTTTGATACTGGAAATGGTTTCTTTGGAATGTGTTGCCCTGTTAGATTAAGTTTCATACTTGTGCTTCTTATTAAGGCTTGTGAGTGTGGGTGAATCAACATGTAATTATAAGATCATAAAACAATGAGATACACAAATGTGGAATGCTACTCAAAGATTGCTTATACAATAATTGTTCATCTTCAAATTTTATTTTTAAAGTAATGGCATTTATAAGGAACTTAAGTTTTAACAATCCTAAGTATACAAGTAAAGTATAAAGTAATGTGATTACGATTAATTGTCATATGTTAACAACAATGAAAGTCCTTGAGTTTAGTTGTTAAGAGTTGGGAATATTAACTTAAGATTTGTTGTTTGAAGTGGCAAAAGGAATAACATTTGAAGAAAAGGTTTCTTTACTAAGGTTTAAACAATCCCGATAGCTTCTAGAATATGATTTATAGAATGTGATTGATGTTGTCTACGCTTGCTTGAATAGTTTGGGTTTGAGATGCTTTACGTCTTAATTAAAATAGACCAAAGTTAACTATAAAACATAACAAAGTCTTTAGCAGTATATTTAATGTCTTGTAGACTAAAGTGAACTTTAAGAGCATAGATGGACTTAGTGTGTAACACTTATGTTATTTGTATCTTGTTCAATTTATATTGTTTCCTTAAAGTTACTTAAGAGTGGCATTACTTCTATTTGATTAGTGGTTTCTTAATTTTATAATAGAATAGAATCATTTATGTTTTTATAAATGAGTGGTTATGGTTTGGAAACAAAGAAATAATATTACTTAACTACTTATGGATTCAATATAGTATTTTAGTATATTTATATCTTGTGGTTGAAGGATAATTAAATAAGACTGTATTTAAAATGTGTTGAACCATTTTGACTTCATATTATCAGTTTTAAGACTAATACTATTTATTAGACTCGATTGGCTAATTTTAGAAATATTAGCAAATTTTATTTACCCTTATATGAATTATTGATTAAGGCAATTTGACTTAAATTCAAGTTATTAGAGTATTAAGTTTTTTTATTTACTTTAAAAGCGAAATGCTATATTTTTAACATGTAGGTATTATTTTTGTGATCATTTTGGTATATTATATGTATTTTTATGAATTTTAAATATTAAGATATGATTTTTATAAGTTTAATTATTTTATAAACACTTAATAAATACTAGATATTGAATTAATTGAAATAATAATACATGATTATAGTTTTAAATTATAGTTCTTATTTTTCTAAGAATTTTGATATATTATTTATATTTTTATCATTTAACATTATTAAAATATGAATTATCAAAGTTTTATTACTTATAAAATCTTTATTAAATAATAATTATTTAAATAACTAACATAATAATGTTTGATAATAGTTTTAAGTTGTAGATTTTATTTTACTAAAAATTTTCATATATTACATATATTTTTCTGAATTATAAAACAAAAGTTATTAAATTTTTAAGATTTAATCATTTTCAGAAATTATTAAACATATTTACTGCGTCATGACGACATCAGCATGACACAACTCACTTGAATTAAACTTTTGGTACTGGCTTAGAACCTAGTCCAGAGTCACAGACATGTGGGCCAATGGCCATGTTGGCACGCCACGCTGGCGTGGACCAGTCAACATGCGGACCAGGTCAAGGGTGACATCACCCTGACATCAGCTCACCAGAACCTCGTCGGAACATCCTCAGAGACGGCGTATGAATGGTTTCTTGGACGCGCGATTAGGGGCTTTCGATGTAGGGGAGTATACTGAACTTAATAGTGGCAAGGCCGCTCCCTAAAGGTCATTGAAACAGGGAATCCGGCGACGACGAGCGGCGGAGCACACAACTACACGGCGAGAGCTTGATCTAGGAAGCAAATAAAAGTTTGGAGAGCCTCGGGAGGATCAAGAACTCACCACGGTGCTCGTAGTGGGGTCAGTGAGGTCGAGGGGGAACGAGATCAATGATGATTGGCGATGACTGGCAGCGGTGGTCATCAGGCATTGAGTCAATGCGGTCGATTAAGAGCCTGTCTTCTCGATTCTTTCTTGCTAGAGCTGCTACACACCATGACGAAGCTCGTGGTACGCTTGGCTAGTCGTGGGGCGATCTCTAGTGGCAGCGACAAGCGTCTCCGGCGAGCTAGGGTTTGGCCTCTAATAGGAGACCGAGAGGAAGAGGAAGGGAATGGAGATAAGGACGAGGGAGTGCGGCATTGACGTGTCCTTCTTATACCCTCCTGATGTCGATAGACTCAGCACGAATCATGGCGACCACGATGGACGGTGGAGGCGTTGCCAGCCAGCTGCTTCGCCGGCGATGCTTTCTATCCAGAGGAAGAAGAAAGGAAAAGAAACAAAAAGGTACACAGGCCGACACTGGGCTGAAGTGGGATGCAGCCAGGTGAGTGAATGGCGGCGGCTGCTGCACGCGAGCGACGGTTAGGTCAGTGAGTGAGTAGGCCGTGGGCCACGTTTGCTGACTATCTCCTTTTTTCCTTTATACTTTTCTGTTTTCTATTTTAATAATTTGTTTTCAATTCAAATTTTCTCATTGATTCAAATACCATAAATTTTTTAGAGTAATCCAAATCTTCCAAAGTAATTATACTAGTTGTTTGTCCTAATAATTATGTTGGTATTTTCAACACTTATATTTACATTAGAAATTATTTATTAGGTAGAATAAATAAGGACTAGGGTTTTAGGGATTTGTTATTACCTAAGAATAATCCAAATAGGTTTTTATTTTATTTGGATTTGTGAGGCTTAAATGATTTAGAATTACTAAACTAGACTTATATTTATTTGATACTTGGCATTCTACTGTAATCTCTTTAAATATTGGAGTTGTTTTATATTAAGATCCAACTTCTTAAACCCTTATTACTTTAGGGTTTTAGACTATCCTTTGAAATTTCACTTGTGGTTCCTTAAGGATGATAAGTAACTTCACTATTGATATTATAATAGATAAGAAATAAGATCAGGCTTTATCTATATACATTTCTGCAATGATATTAATCAGGAACAAAACTACTTGATCTACTAGCAACCAAGGATTAGCTTATTATCTTAAATAATCTCTTCCTTACTAATGTGAGTGCCTCCTATGATAAATGTAATGGTTGCTAATGAACATTAATTATATGAATAAAGTAATTCATTTACCTTATAGAAGTTGTTTAGGTTTTGCAAAAGTGATAAAGATAATGATTTTGATATGGAGTGATATAGGTTTGGTTAATAGCTTCTCGGGAATTCCTATCTTCCTTACTTCATAATTCTTGACTTATAATTAAGGAATTCCTTTCCTAGATATACTACTTCTTCATATCCATCATCATGTGTTAACATGGTGAGCTTTACTTCACAAGAATATTCTTATCAATAATTCCTCCTCCTAATTCCATTTGTAAATGCAATGGGATTGACACTAAAGCTCATATGATCTCCCCATAAAGATAATTCTTATCTCTAGGATATTTCTCATGAATCCAATCTAGATGTATATATCAAATTCTGCTTCTTTCAAGAGTTTAATATTCTCTAAGAGGAATATTCTACTTATACATTTTAATGTTGCTCTAGTACCAGCTTCATCCTACTATCTTATCTTTTACTTGCCTTAGTAACTCATACTCCAACCTCACATTATATTAATGTGACTTACCATGACAAATCTAGGATAATATATCTATACTAAGGTTTAATCATATTATATCCACCAATGTCACTTATATATGATATAATCATTCACTCTTAGTGACTTGAGCATGCTCATTACAATTCTTTGATCATTTATGGCTTAGGTTTCCCAATTGACTAATCAAGGCCTTCATCAATACAACATTACAGTTGTATTATAATTATCTTCTCAGTATCTCTTACTGAATAGAAGATATTATCCATTGACTATAACTACTTGATCCAACAAGATTACTCCTGGTAACTATCTTCAATGTTCATCTTTATAATCTTATTTGCTACCATATAATTATATCTTCCAGATAACTCTTCTATCCATTCAGGAGTGAGTTAACTCCATAAATTACCATATTGATCTTATTCTCTTCCAATACTCCCATCTTATAGATGATATTTAAATCTAGCATTACCACCTTCCTCTTCTTACTTCTTTCTTTATAGGCTTAAAGTGATTGTTATGGTAATAACAAGAGTTGATAGATCAAGAATTGATGGGTTAATACTTGATAGATTAATAGTTTATTACCCAACATTGATGCTCAACAGATATTAGAATAAGGTTCAATAGAGATGATAAGGATTGATATGGAAAGAAATATATGTAGTGAATGGGCTTGAATTACTTTCCTTCCTACTCAATACAACTAGAGAGTTAGGGTTGAGTATTACCATGACCCATATGGTAGAAATGAATAAGGATAAAGTAGGTCAGGAGTTAGTTATTACATTATTGTTACTTGAATTATATTCATAGCTTGGTATTCATGGGTTATTGTAATGAATACTATGGAATGATTACCTAAGGATCAGATATAAATCATTAAGTAATGTATTAGGGTTTAATTTTATTATATTTGATCTACCCTTAGATCAAATCTCCTTTACCCAAAATAAGGTTTTAACAGAGGTCATATTGAAACTTATCGCAGTCAACTTGATGATCTACTTCACTTCCATCAAGTTGAGAGAAGCTTCAATCACTTTGACAAGTTTTGTTCAAAAGCGCGAAAATTGTTCATATTTTCTATGCATGAATGCAATGCACACATCTGGGTTCATCTTATTTCTAATCTCTAATGTTGGGATGTTACAGACTCCCCCCTTAAAATAAACTTCGTCCTTGAAGTTCGTAAACTCTCACGTTTTGGAGTAAGGAATTGACTTGTGTTGGTTACGGCATTTCTCAACTCCATGGTAACCTCAAATGGGAATAATTGTAGTATCCCATATCCAATTCCCTTCCTTGAATTCTCATCCTACTTGATAATCTTCAACTTGTTGTCTTGAATACTCCAAAATTTATTTTACTTCAGTCCCTTAGGGATATGTTCTTATTACAAAATCCTTTAATTGGGGTCTCTTATTTGGTTCCTTATCCTGATTAGGTATCCTAATTCAATTCCTTTACTTGATCATCGTACTTCCTTACTTTACTATGTAAGGTCTAGGAAGTCTCACTAAAATAGGGTTTTAAATTTTATTAGTCAATAGTTGAGGTTAAAAGACTATATTTGGTTTGTCCTTGAATCGTTTAAACTGAGAGTCTTTTCGAAGATTGGTGGTGAACACATTTAATCCATTCTCATTGGAATTTGTTGTTTCTCTACACATGTCCAATTGGATATGTTCTATTTCCTCTTTAATGATGACTTAAGAGTTGTTTCCTTTAGAATTAGTCTGTTAGGACTAATCTATTTAATCTCCTTCAAGTTTTTACATTATCAATCTTTAGATAATCTTTTGTTATCACCTTAAGTACTTCTTCAACTACCATTTGATACCGGACAGTGTAGAAATGACCTAAATCACCGTGCCCATGGTTTTCTTATGCATGTACAAAAAATGTGTTCGCCTTGACCCACTTCCAACTATTTTGCTTGTATATCTCAACATCATCGATTGTGCGGTGATACAAGGTTCCCATGGTCACGCTGATGCCCTAAAGGCTGGTGAAGAAGTCGAACGTCTCCTTGTCGGCGAGTCCTCCTCCTCCTAGAGACAAATTTAAGTAGTTGACTACTACGAGACTTTCTATGTTGTAGTGATGCTTAAGTCGGTTATGATTATGTTAGCAATTACTGCATTTTTCGACTATGAAATCTGATACATGGATGTGAAAACCGCGTTCCTTAATGGAAACATTGAGGAAAATCGAGTTATACGTGGTACAACCCAAGGGTTTTATAGATCCTAAGGATGCTAACAAGGTATGAAGACTTTAGCGATCCATTTATGGACCAAAGCAAGCATACTGGAGTAGAAATCTCCGTTTTGATAAAGTCATCAAAGGGTTTGGATTTGTCCAAACTTATAGAGAAGCTTGTATTTACAAGAAAGTGAGTGGGAGCTCTGTAGCATTTCGAATATTATATGTGGATGACATATTGTTTATTGGAAATGATACAAAACTTTTGAAGAGTATAAAGGATTATTTGAACAGTGTTTTGCAATGAAGGACATTGGTGGAGCAGCATATATATTAGGCATCAAAATCTATAGAGATAGATCAATATGCTTAATTGGGCTATCACAAATTACATACCTTGACAAGATATTGAATTTTTTTAATATGGATGGAAGTAGGAAAGGGTTCTTACCTATGTTGCAAGGCAAGATACTGAGTAAGACTCAAAGTCCAGCTACGACAGAAGATAGAGAAATGATAAATAATATTTCCTATGCCTCAGCCATAGGATATATCATATATGACATGGTGTGTATAAGACCTGATGTGGAACATGCTGTTAGTTTGACTAGCATGTACCAATCTAATCTAGGTTCAGAACACTAGATAACGTTCAAGAATATATTTAAGTACACTTGAGAAGAACTAAAAAAATGTTTCTCATGTATGACGGTGAAGAAGAGCTCATCGCAAAGTGTTACATTGATGCTAGCTTCGGCATGAATCCAGGTGACTCTAAATCACAATCTGGGTACGTATTTCTCAAGAATGTAGTAGTGACACTACAAGGAATCTGTTGATACATGATTCAACGCCAAAACTTAATGGGTGTTAGATTCATCACAATGTAATATAGATTATTGACTCTAGTGCAAGTGGAAGACTGAATGGAATATGCATGAGAGGTAATAATAAAATGTTATTATCTTATTCCAAGTTTATGATTGATGTTTATTTCTCCTTCTAGAATTTTATTAATCGGAAACATTAATACATGTGTGTTTAATAAACAAAGAAAAATTCCTAGTAATTTCTCTCATTTAAACTAGCTCATTGATTAACATATGATCAAGATTTTCTGATCATGTACATTGGATGTTGTTAATGATACGACGAATATACACCCAAAGTAGATATATCAATATGATCTATTCATTAAGTTTACATTTCTACATCATACACATTCAAATTAACCCTAATCCTTCGACCATGAGATTATGCCAATCATTGATTTCAGAGGAGTTCTTTGATTCCATCAAACACCACATCGTAACAGAGTGATTATAAAAATGTTGTTGGGTACTATGAAAGTATTAGTTGAGATTCATAAATCAAGAGTGGGATTTGTCCATCCTAATGATGAAGAGATATACTCTGGGCCCTCTCGGTGATATCACGTTAACACGCTTGCAAGCATGTGACTAGATCACAAGGATTTTATATCATGGAACGAGTAAATAGTACTTGTTGAGAACAAGATCAAACTATGGTATAGTTGATACCTGTGATCGGATCTCGTCTAATTAAAATATCGCGAGACAAAAGGAATTGGCTATAACGTTAATGGTTCACACGATCACTAGAGTCATCGTTGAATATGTGAGAGTTAGTACGGTTCTTCAGGTCCCGATTTTGATTATTGATCAAAGAGGTGTCTCTATCACATCTGCATTATCTGCAAAACATAGGGTGACACACTTAAGTATACCGACACTATCAGGCAGATAAATCATATCATAGAATAGTTTTATTAGAGATGGAATTTTTTCGATGATCACCGGAAATTTTTTGAGTCAAATTGCTAGAAATGGTTTCAGATATGATATCGAAATAATGTAAGGGCTTTTATTCAATTATTTGTTAATTAAAGTAATTAACAAAATTATGAATAAAATAAATAAAAAGTGTTTTTATTTAATAGAGAATTGCATTTAATTTAGTGGACATTAAATGCACGTGTGGGAAAAGGCCTTCCTCTGGAAGGGAAGAAGAGAGGCAAAAGGCGGCCATTGTTTGGTCGCGTGGGAAAAGGTATGCTCCCCGAAGGAGCATGGTGGCCTCGGCATCTCCAACCTATGCCAGATGAACTTTGCGATGAGATGTTGTTGGGTATGGATTTAGAGAGTCTGACCCTGACAAGGCCTGTGCGAAGTTTGACATTGGCCTACCGCACCAGTCGTGGGAGCTCTTCCATGCTGCCACATGCTTCACGTTGAGGAGTGGCGAGAGAGTGAAGTTCTAGCAAGATCGATGGATCAATGGGCGGAGGGTTATGGAGATTGCCCCTAACCTCCTGGACCAAGTTCTTCCTAGCAAGGTTAGGTCCAGATTGGTTAAAGAGGTACTTAAAGGGATGTGGCTTCAAGACCGCGGTCCAGACCTGGGGGAAACAACAGTTCTCGAGTTCTTCCTATTATGGCACGCGTTGGCTGGGATACAGCTTGTTCCAGACCGTGAAGACATGGCGACCTGGAGATGGTCGAGTGATGGTGGCTACACGGCGAAGTCGGCCTATGGCGCCTAGGGGCCCGCATAGCGTTAAGTTTTCATGGCTGCCTTCGAGGTACGGTTGTTGTACGGCAGACCGGCTTGAGCGGCGTGGGCGGCCTTGACCGGCCAAGTTCCCTTATGCGACCAGGAGCCTAAGAGCATCCAACACCTCCTCCTTTGTTGTGTGGTGGCCAGAGAGGTCTAGGCTGGGACCCTACAGCGGTGGGGCATATTGTAGTGGTTTCCTGCTGCAGACACTAACCTCCAGCAATGGTGGACGTCAAGGACCTGCCCGAGGGCCTACAGGTGGGATCTATGGACGACCATCATCTTGGTCTTTTGGTGCATTTGGAGGCACCAAAAAGGCGTGGTGTTCAACGCAATGAGACGGCAGTCAAAACCATCAAGACGAGGATCTGGGCAGACTTCGAGTAGTGGCGTTTAGCGAGGCTTTTTAGATATGATGTTTTTGGTTTTCCGGAGCCGTTGTGATTATTGTTGTTAGACGGAGAGTAGGCTAGGCGGTAGGGGAGCTGTCACCCCTATGTTGACAGTGTGAATTGGCCGCTTTGCGGTGTTGTATCTACCATCGACATCCCTCTTCTATATGTTTGGTACACCTCCCAGGGTGTATCCTAGAAAAAATGCACGTGACTGGAGAGAGTTTATGTGAGTGGAATGTCCACTCACATGAATGATGGAAGAGGTTGGGGAACCTTCCATGGACGGCTCCATGTCCCTCTTGGGATGCCCCTCCCCTATATAAGGAGGGCACTCCCTCCTCTCCATTTTCACCACCTGCTTGTGAAGGTTCTCTTCCCCCTCTAGCATGTCCTCATGGCTTTGGATTAGCGAAGTACCTGTTTTATTGGATTCCGTGGAGAAAGATATGCTTCTTCCGCTGCTCTTCTGGAGTGTGGGCGTGGAGGTTGTCAGAAGCCGGACATGTGCCCTAGGACGATTGCTTTTGTAATTTGCGGAGCTCTTCTACTTGATCTTGAGGTCGGCAAGTGAATGACTATATCATTAACGAAATCTGATTTCGTAAACGCTTTCAGTTTTCGAGCGTAAGTTATTTTGGTTACCCCTTGCTCGTTACTAGCATCTATTAGATTAGATTTGGGGTAATTGGTGTTTATATTGTAGGAAATTTTTTATTTTTATACTACGAGCCCTTCGGATACAACTTACCAAAGTTTAGCAGAATCGGAATCCTAACAATTAAATATATGGTTCAAATTGTTTATTTATCCCAAAAATTAAATGTTGATTAGTATCAGAAAACATGGTATAAGTGAGTAATACATAATTAAATAGAGTCGGAATAAAGCAACATCATCCCGCATTCTCTTTATATTTAATTATTTGGTGAAGTGGCTAATATGCAAGCATGGATGATTGTAATGCAACAAGATAGATATTATTTATAAAATAGGGGCATGTTAAAGTCACACGTTTTGGTTCGGAATCGGAAGGTTCAGATTCGTGAAGGAGATTTTAGCGTCAGTGGAAAAGGTCTTGGTGTCCCATGTCGACGAATTTCGATTCGTTGTCATCGCCTTCAAATTCCGGCTTCAAATGAAATAAACCCTATGTTACCAAGCATATAACACTAATATGTATGTACTTAACTCTCTGTTACTGAAGATATATAACAACAATACTCATGTTACATAGCTGTGGCAGGCATCTAAACTTGACCAAGTATTTATAGCATCGTAGGATATATTATAGGCATGACATGCATACCCACATGGTTGATGGAATTATGTATGTAGCTATAATATAAGACAAGCTGTACAGTTACCACCAACCATATAAAATGTATTCCACTTGCCCTAGTTGCTAACCATATTATAATTCTCTCTTTCAGTGGTACGAGGTGAAAGGTTTCCATCATTTGCTCTCCCATGTTATTACACGCTTTTGCAAAAGTTAGAGATATATATAATGAATGTTGAAACTTTCATCTGGTCTTGTGCCACCAACTGCTACACTTTTGCGTTGGTCCCCTCCTTTTTCTCAAATTTTGACAAATAAAAACTAGATAGCGATTGTTTAGAGGATCGTACAAACCCATCTGAAGTCCGTATGGTCATCTTACACGTATATTCATGTGTCTGTAGAAGACGAAAATTGGAAATTATATAATAGCAATAATTTTTTTAAAAATATGACATGTAAAGACGTAGATCGCGATAATGGGAGGTGGGATCAGTCGGTCAGAACCTGGATTATATCTAGGTCGACCGAGAATATGGGTTTCAAGTTTCAACGGCTCAAAAAAAACCAGTCCATACAGCTTAGGTTTAGGAGGGACCGAAGCACACCTTCCAACTGCTATGGTTGTGCGTCTCGACCCACCAACTCAGCCTAACTAGAGACTAACACTAACATGGTCTTGCATCGGATTTTAGTTCTCTTACTCTAAAAAAATTACTCCATTCGTTCAGAAATATAATATGGTTTAGCTTTGTGAATCGAATGTATCTACACGTCTTTTAGTGTATATATTCGTAGTAGTTCGAAGTAAATCTATGCACGTAAATACATCTAGATACAATCGCTTCACAAAGTTAAAATGTTTTATATTTCTGAACGGAGGGAGTAGCATGTTAGGAGGGGACACCCTCGGCCTTGGAACTAAACCCACCAATGAATTTTACATTTGCAAATCAGAATATAAAAGATACAAATTATCTACTTCCTCCGTCAAGTCAGTTATTTCTGGACCAGGAAAGTATAAAAAATACTCCCTCCGTCCTAATATAGATGTCTTAGATTTGTCAAAATTTGGATGAATCTAGACACTATTTAGTGTATAGATTCATCCAAAATTTGAAAAACTAAGACATCTATTTATAGAGGGAGGGAGTATAAAATGTACACGGTAGAACACCAGCTCATCATAAACCAAGCAGCTAGCTATTCTAATTGAAGAGGGCCGCGTAGACACCGACCAGTGTAGCAACGACGGAAACCGCCGCGAGCACGGTTTTCGTGTGCCTGTAGCGAATCGTGTTCGTCTTGACCAACATCCAACTATTTCTCTTGTACAGTACTATATCTCAACATCATTGATTGTGCGGTGACGCTGACGCTCTGAAGGCTGGTGAAGAAGGCTGGTGATAGGAGCAGACTGCAGTATCTTCTGCATGGTCGGACCTAGCCTTTGAGTTGAAATCTTTTTTTTGACCCGAAGGCTTTGAGGTGATCTCGAAAGCTGCCATGTTGATGAGGAGGCTTGCATGTAGGCAATTCAAAGATAAGTGTGCGGCATGAAGATCTCGGCGGAGAGGTGCCCTTCCTTGAAGCCCATGTACACAAGCTCTGGGGTTTTGCTGGGTGTGAGCCTGATACCCATTTCTGCAAGCTCAATGGCACCAACAGAAAATGATATCACATTATTGAGTTGTTTGTCTTGATCCTGTGTACTCTCGGATTCGTTTCGCCTCCTCCGCCTTCTTGAGGTGTTCTAGGCCACGGTGGTATGGCCCGATGGACACGATCTTCGGGACGGTGTACTCTTTGTCGAGTTCTCGAATGCTTGGAGGGTACCTATGCATCTTATCTCTCCACAGGTTGTTTTCACTGTCGAGCTCTTTCGATTTGCTGTCAAAAACACAAAATGCAGCTTCGGATGTGACAGCAGCTGCATACTGAACCAGCTGCTGCCCTCTCCTGGAGCTAGCTACAAGTGTTTCTTCAAAGCATGGCAGCTCAGTGGCCTCGGACTCACACAACACAGGGATGTCAGGAATCCATACAGCGTGTTCCATGGACCAATCGGCCAGCTGATTGTTGCAAGGTTCCCATACTTGAGGTTCCATGCTTCAATCACCCAACTGAAATTATTTGCACGGAAAGAAAGTGGTGAATATATTTGGAAAGAAAGAGTGAAGAAATACTTTTTTTTTCGAAATGGGGTCAACCCCGGACTCTGCATCCTCAGATGCATGCAGCCATTTATTAAAGAAGTCTGAAGTAACAAAATAGTATGAAAAGTAAAAATAAACATCTCATGGATCAGATAAGGTTGATACAAACACCAACCATCTGAAAAAAACGAAAAACCTTATAAGAGGAAGCACACTAAAGCTAGACATCTGTCAATCTACTAGTATGCCGCCAGAAAAATTGGTTGAAAATATCCGATGCCACCGCCACCAGGCGATTGCATCCAGTAACCATAGGTTGCCGCTGGTTCTCTGGGAGCAAGAAAGACCATAGCTGAATCCAGTGTGACGCCGTGAGAATAACCTGCAAAAAAGATGGAACTTTGGCCTTGTTAAAAATAATATTATTTCGGCATTTCCATATGGACCAACATAAAGCTGAAACGCCTATACGAATTCTAGCTTTATTTGTCATATCCACTCCATTAAGCTAATTCCCAAACATATTAGTGATATTGGTTGGAGGAGGAAGATCGTAAGTGAAGAAAACAATACGCCAAACAATTCTAGCAAAGGGGCATGAAAGAAATAAATGTTCAATTGATTCGACCTCGTCACAAAAACAACATTTCTTACATCCACCCCACTTCCTTTTGGCAAGATTATCTTTAGTTAGGAAAACGTTATTATGAAGAAACCACATAAAGATCTTATTTTTTGAGGTAATTTTAATTTCCAAAGATATCGAGATGGAAACTTAGGATGTCTATTCATAAAGTCTTCATACATAGACTTAACAGAAAAAACCCCGTTTTTTGTTAACTTCCATATGAAAGTATCTTTATTTCTGACAAAGTTATAGACATCAGTCTCTGAACTAATTGCAACCATAAAACCCATTTATCCCCACTAAGATTTCTGCGAAAGGTAATCCTAAGTGGATTTTGAGATAACACATCATAAACAGACACATTTTTTCTATTGACAATGTTGTAAAGAGTTGGATATTGTTTAGCAAGCGAACCCTCCCCTAGCCAAACATCCTCCCAAAACCGTATATCTTTACCACTCTCAATTTTGAAGCGATCTCTCGCAAAGAAGTCATCCTTCACTCGCATTAGGCCTTTCCAGAACGGGGAATCTGTTGGTTTTTGTCACATCCCAAGATTTTCCAAATCTTGTAATGTGAAAAAAATAAATAAACAAAATAAATGATTGTTGAAAATTAGGGTGAAAAGAAACTTTTGATTCTAAATGGAAACTTAAAATCCCATCTTGAACAAACTTTGGTTAATATTTGAATCCAACTAAATTCAAATCAAAGAGGAATGCATTCTTCATAAATGCATCAAGAAATTTAAACACTTGGAAAATAAACCAAAATCCTAAAACCTTAAAAAGAATAAAATCATTTCCAAGTTATCCCCAAGCCTATGGATTTGATCCATATAAAAATTTGTCAACAAACATTTACAAATGATCAAAAATGACAAATAGAAATATTATAAGACCATATAAATTGGTTTCACTTAATTTGGAGCCATAGATAAAATCTTATGAATTTAATAAGATAAGGGAATTAAATTTCCAAAGCTAATAAAGCACCTATCTAAAAATCCATACCAAATGGTGAGCAAATAATCCTAAAGATATTTAAAAGGATAATTAAATATTAAATAAGATTTTACAAATTGGAATCACCAAGTTTGGATCTTTAAATAAAAAGATATGGATTCTATAAGATAAAGAAAGAAATATTAAATGAGAAATATTTAAAAACCAAATTAAGTCTTGGCCTAATCCATAAGCAAATGGAATAAATATAATCCAAATCCAAATAAAATAAAGGATAAAGAATTTTCAAATTAAATAAAATGGCATTAACCAAATCCTATTCTATTTGAATAAAGATAAAATCCCTATTACACTACAAGAAGAACCCCCATACAGCAATACATACTCGGCAACGAATTGAATATTCGTTGCAATGTTTTAGCCTAGATACACATGCATGCGATGCAGTCTACTTCCGTTGTGTCCATTGTTCATTAGAGAGATTGCACATAAACATAGAAACAAGCCTAGCCCAGTAAGCACAACTAGCTTCCGTTAACCCCACTTGCCACGAACGCATAACGCAGGCCTGCAGTCCGAATCCTCGTGTCCCCTAAACCTAGCCGCCTCCCTCCGCATCCCTATGGGGTCACTTGGCAGTTGGCTCGCAGGGCCTCCCTCGCCGACGACCAATCGATGTCGCTAGTGCCGCTCTCTACCTACCATGAGATCCCTTAACTCTAGGAACCGCTCGTGCATGGCTACTGCATGATGCTGAGGTTCGTCGAAGAGCCGCTGCGGCGAGTCGGAGCACATAAGGTGCGGCGGCAGAAGTGCAAGATTCGATCCCCAGGTGCAATTTCCCTTTTCCCGCTTCGGATTTCTCTCTTATTTCCCCTGGATTGACCCATGTTAACAGTTTTTTCTAGGAATTTTTTTCATCCTTGACAAGTCTGATGGCGTAAGGAAAAGCCACATAGTAGCAGCACAGCCCGGCAAGCGGCAATGCACGAGATGCCACACCAAGAAGCCTCAAGCGGACAGGCATCAGCGATAACAACCAGCAGCAGGATGGTCTGTAGGTACTAATTCCTCCCCTTCTCTCAATTTATAACACATCTAATACTACTCAATCTCATGCGATGTTTCAAACAAAACTTTTGCTTGCAGTGGTCGATTGGTTTTGTTGCAAATTACTAATATATATTTGACAGCACGTGATTTTAACCTTTAAAAGAAAAAAAATGCAATTGGGTGTTCTGTTCCTTCTATCTGATCCAACCACACCAAAAAAGCTCTGTTAGAGGTACGTGCATTTTCTCTTAATTTATTATTATTCATTTCTATTATATCTAGAGCATATCATTATCTCTTTTTTGTTTCTCATTTCTTGTGCTAGATCTTCATTCCTTCGGTCCCATATTTCTTGCTATCCCCCATAACAATTTTCGTGGCAGAGAATATGACATAAAAAAAGAGTGAATCAAGAAAGTTCTCAAGGCCGATGTTAATGTTGTATTTATCACCAGGAAAATGATGGTATCCTACTCAAGGTTCGATTTTATAATTCATGCCGAACCTTCCACTATACCCATCTTAAATGTAATTTTGGATATAGTTTCAGAGTACTCTAGTACAGACTATTTATGTATTTAGTTTAACAGGTCCATGCTAGTACTGAAATATTGTGCTTAGCTGCTTGTAGTTACGGTGGATGCCCTGTACAGCCACATAAAACTAAACATAAATTAACTCAAATTAGAAATTTTGTTTAGTTTCCTCTCATGCCAGCTGGTATTAACTCCTCACTCGTGTTATTTGTACAACTACAGTTTATTATAATCTGTGACAATCATCACACTTGTGATAATATTTAGATTCATAATTTTGTGCTTCACAGATATACGTCTCACGTGGGATTTGAATTGCACCGCGATAACCAATTAATAAGATTTTGAAGCGACAAGAGTCCATGTTAGTAGTTTCTAAGCCCCTTGATGGTTTTATTACATTTTATTTTGGATCACCCATGTATGTGCCTGAAAAGAATTTAGACTTCAAATGTCCACCCCTACAAACTTCAGCTTCCTGCATCCACCACTATATATGATCTTCCACTTATTACTATCAGACTAATTGTTTAGGTTTGTGATACCGTGATTTTCTCATTTGTTGTTTTCCTTAATTAAGAAGTTTGATTGGCTGTTCACTATACCATAGACTAACTCTGTAGAGTTCACTATACCATACGCTATCTTCTGCCACTTCTGTACTAAAAACATATATTTGTATTTGCAGTCCCATGCATCAACATGACTATATACGGATATCAGACACAACACGTTAGAAAAATATTAGAATAGATATATATAGGACTTGGTAGATTTTTTATGATTTAAGATTGTACTTCTACTCAATATGTTGGGCTTGGTAGAATATCATATTTTGATGAAAGATTGTAAATTGTCTACTCTTGAGATGATTTTCATGTATGAGATGGTGTTATTCCAATAATATAAATTGAATTTTTTGTCATGCAATGCATTCATATTTTTTGATTTGTTTGATGTGGTATGTCACGCCTTAACTATGTTCTCTCTTGCGGATACAAATCTAGCATCTTCAAAATTAGCCAAACCATACAATCCTAAAAATAGTATATTTTGAAATAGAATTTTCAATCCATGTATGATCTCTCTACCAACAGATGCAATTGTTGCTTAAAATTTGTAGCTATTTTTGCAACGCATATCCTATTGTTTACCAACGCACCTATATGCGTTGCATTATATCCTTGCAATGCCCAAAAACACAACACATTTTTATCTGTTGGTAAACTCGCTAGCAACGCCTATATGTGCATTTAGATACGCATAAATGCGTTGTTGTATGGGGGGTCCTTTTGTAGTGTTAGAAATGATTATTTTAAATCATGGGAAAATAGTATTTGGAATTTACCCAAGTGGAATAAAAGTTATTTAATTAACTTAAATAAGATCAAAGAAATCTTCTAAATAAAAATTATGGAATTAAACCTATATTTAATTTCATTGAAGTAAAAACAAATACCCAATTTAAATGATTTATAATCATATTAAAAATATTCCAAATAAATTCAAGGTGAGTTAATTGACACCCTAATAAATGAATAAAACTTACTGAAAAGGTTTTGTGGAAAAATGAAATTTAAATAAGGATTAAAAATATATTTGACCTTATTTGAATTTAAAGCAAGGGCTTGTTTTAAAAATAAAAAGACCCTATAAAGAATAAAAGAATTATTCTAAATTTGACTTCAGAATGTGTTAATAAGCAGTTCTTGATTATTCACAAAGTTTGGCAAAAGTTTGATTTCAAATGAATGTTTTAATTGATTAAACAAAATCAAAAGAGATAAATTGAAAAAGAAAAAGAAAAACAATCTGTACAAAAAATGAGCTAAGCTAGCCCAACCCAGCTAGGCCACTAAGCCCAGCAGCCCACCTCTCTTCTCTCCCCGAAGCGTTTTCTGTCACTCACAGACGAACCCGCAAACCCACTGACAAGCAGGCCCCACTCTCCCTCTCTCTCTTGCTGACGCTGAGCCCCACCTACCAGGTTCCTCTTCCTCACCCGCGACGACCATGCCCCCCCCCCTCGCCGGCTGTTTCTGATGGTTTTAACTCGCATCAATACGCGTCAATGCCTCGCTTAAATCTCACCGCGACCACGCTCGATTAAACGCCTGCCTCTCCTCCCCATTTCCCCTCACTCGCCCCTCCCTCTCTGCCTCCAGGCCGTTCCAATTGGAGCTGAGACCACCTCTGTCTCCGATGTCGTTTCCGGATGATTCCGGCGAACCTAGCCACCGCCTTGCCTCCCAGACTTCGCGAGCGTGATCCCCAGCCTCTAGCGCATCTCCCGGTATTCCTAGCTCGCTCGCGCGTGCCCCCTATCGTTGGCAACTACCTCGACTGAACGCACCACCGTCTGCCATTTACTCCGACGACCCTTCCTGGTATCTACTTACTTCCCCTCTCCCTCTCTTTCACACGCACATACTCCCCACTCTCCGGTGCATCTAATGACATGGTTTACTTGATCTCTTGTGCTCTGTAGCGTCTCCCTCGATGACGACTGACCGCAACCGACATCGTCTTGAACTTCGGCGAGCGATTAACAGCAACCCGTGCGCCCCTCGAATAGCTGACCCCACCTCGAGCTTCAACAAGTCTCTGCGAGCCTGGTAAGCCTCGCCAACCTCTCCCTCGCTTCCTACTTCGCCGGCGACACCACTGACAGAGCGCGCGTTGCCGTTCGCCGTCGCTAGCGCCACCAGATCGTGGTCAAAGCATTTCTGTCCGTCAGATTTAGATCGCAAGGCCAGGGTAGATAACTTAAACGAAGGGGTACGAGTGTCTCTGTGCCGCACGATCTCATTTTAATCCAACGCCCCACGACAGCTGATCCACGCGAACCGTTTTCAGCCTATCAGAACAAGACACGTGTTTCAGAGTTTGTTTTAAAAACATGATTTAATCTATTAGATGATCAATTTTGTAAATTGCATAACTTTCAAACCACACGTCCAAATTTTACAAACTTTATATCAATGGAATCATTAAGACAAACCCTATCCAACCATGCACTTTGTTTAGTAAATTGCTTATGTTAAACTGATTGTTTTTGCAGAAACTTGAGTAGGAATATTTTGAATATAAAATTGATTCTAAATTTATTTTTGTGATGAAGCCTTTGGCAAATGGAGTGTTTTGAAGCTACCGACCATATAAACCAACTTGTGATTTCAAAAACATATTTGGTGAAGCAAAAGAGTAAATATTTGATTTAGAACATTTCTAGTCAAATAAAAATAATGTTTATTTATTATAAATGCTTTTGGAGGAAAACCTTTGGGAAATGTTTTGATTTAAACTCTCTGACCCAAACACCAAGTTTTTGGAACTAAAAATGTATTTTGTGAACCCTATAAAAAAATTATTTCTTTGCTAAAAGCATTTTCAACCACATAAAATATTGATTTGGTTTAAAAATGGTTTATAAGTAAAATCTATTGCAAATGGTTTTGTCACTTTTATAAAATGACCAATAGGTGTTTTAGAATGTTTATAACCTATTAGAAACCACTTTTCCAAATAAAACAATCTTTGGCATGCTTGCATGCATTGCTTTGTTTCTATTATTCTATGTGATGTTTGCTTGAATGGTAGATTGAAATTGTGCCTTCCTTGATTAAATTGTAGTGATTTGAAGAGTGTGATCATTTCAAGATCAAGGAGTGAACTTATATTCTCTACCAAAAAGGCAAGTGATGCTTCATACTTTGTCCCATTATTTTCACTATGCATTAGTGATATTTCTAAATAGGATTTGCATGGAATTTTTGCTAAGTATAAACCATGCTTAGCTTAGCTAGTAGAAAACAAGGGTGCATTATATTTCATGCTATGGAATATTTCTAAGTCAAGGACTTGTGTTTTGTTTAATAAAACAACTCAATGAATGAATCACCTGCGTGGAATGGAAAGAATGGTTTGTGTTGAGTGGTTACACAAGGCCCATTTCTATGGTTTACCTTGTGTATCTCACTTGTGGATGGCCACCCAGGAACAAAGAGATTTGAGATGTCAAATGTTGAGAAGCTTCAAGTGCAGCCACTTGGCATTATGGGCTCTGCCTGGATCATATAGGTTGCAATAACTTATCCAAATGGACAGTTGGTGGGAGGGGAATGATAGGTTGGAGCGCGTCCATTCTGGTATAAGGGAAGGCTTCTGAAAGATCTTGTCTTGGTGAAACCAAGTCTTGTGGGGAAAGTGCACCACCTCTGCAGAGTGTAAAATCTAAGTACTTAGCCATGTCCCTGGTAAAGGACAATTTGAGCATCAAGACATGGAAGCTATCAAGAATCTCCTCATCCAAATTTCTAAGTTAAAATTTTGTGGTTGAACAAGGGTTGAAGGATCACCAATTTCTATTGGGAGATTCCTTGGGTGTTTTTGACAAACAAAACTTAGTGTTTTCAAATGATAAGGAAAATCTATTTTGAGCAAAGCAAGCCTAAGCTCCACTTAGCCAAATACATATAGATGATAGACTCCACTATACTACCATAGTATCACTTGCCAATACAATTCAAATGTATTGACCCTTGTGGCTGTAACTTATTATGTTGCAGGTTTGTTTAATGTTAGTGAAGTATGTTGATTAGGATTACAAGTCTACAACCAACATGTTTGCCTGTGGCACTTTGAAGATGAAGGACCCCATGCTATTGTTATATTCTGCTGCATTGTAATGAGATAGCTAAATGAGCTATGTAAGATGTAATAAATTATTTTATTCCTGGTTATAAAGTTATATTATGACCTTTGTTTCTTGATATTACATCTTAATTGTGGATGCTAGCTATTAATCCAGGGACTAGCATTGTAAACACAGGGATCTCTATCTTATTAAAGGTTGGGACCTCTACAGTTTTGCTTCTACTTGTGATAAGGTTTTATTCTTTAAATATTTGTTTTGTAGCAACTCTTGCCACACCCCTTCTTCCATTAAAATTTTATATAGCCATTTGCTCAACAGACATTTATTTTTGAGCTCCAGAACTTCGATTCCCAATCCACCTTGATCTTTTAGACGGCATAAGATGTTACATTTTGAGAATCTATATTTCTTCTTATGTTCATCATTTTGCCAGAAATATCGTGAACGAAAATAATCTAGTCTTTTTCGAACACCCCTCGGTATTTCTAGAAAAAGAGAGCATAAACATGGGCATGCTGGGTAAAACCGAGTTTATGAGGACCAACCTATCCCCATAAGACAAGAGTTTACTTTGCCAACAACCTAATTTACTCTCAAAACGGTTTTCAACTGGGTTCCAGTCGGAGTTACGGAGCTTCCTATGATGTATAGGCACACTAAGATACCTAAATGGCAAAGATCCCAACTCACAACCAAAAATCTCCTTATATTCATTCACTTGATCGGAAGCTTTTCTGAAACAAAAAATCTCGCTTTTATGGAAATTAATTTTAAGCCCAGATAACTGCTCAAAAATGCAGAGAATAAGTTTCATGTTCACCGCTTTTTTAAAATCATGTTCCATGAACAAAATTGTATCATCGGCATACTGAAGAATAGACACACCCCCTCGACAAGATGAGGTATTAGTCCACCAACCTGACCATTATCTTTAGCTCTAGCAATTAATATAGCTAACATATTGGCAACAATATTGAATAGCATAGGAGACAAGGGATCCCCTTGTCTTAAGCCCTTTCTCGTTTAAAAGTAGTGTCCAATATCATCATTGACACGGACCCCAACACTCCCACGTTGTACAAAGTTCTCTATCCATTTACACCACAGAGTATCAAATTCTTTCATACGAAGGACTTGCTGCACAAATGGCCATTTCTCTTTATCATATGCCTTCTCAAAGTCGATTTTAAATAGAATACCATCCATTTTTTCCTTTGAATCTCATGAATGGTTTTATGTAGCACCACCACCCCCTCTAAAATATGCCTACCAGGCATAAAAGTTGTTTGTGTTGGTCTTATTATCTTGTGAGCAATCACAATAATACGATTAGTTGCTACCTTTGTAAACACTTTAAAACTGACGTTAAGAAGGAAAATGGGTCTGTACTGTTGAATCTGAACCGCATTTTCCTTTTTGGTAAGTAAGGTTATCACACCAAAATTCAATCTAAACAAGGGAAATTCGGCCTTATGCAATTGTGCAAATAAAGCCATCATATCCTGTTTAACAATTTCCCAAAAAGTTTGATAAAACACTGCAGGGAAGCCATCCGGACCCGGAGCCTTGTTATGTTCCATCTCTGAAATAGCCTGAAACACTTCTTTTTAGTAAACTCTGATACTAAAATTTCATTTTCCTGCCCAGAAACTTGCGGAATGTCCTGATTCATCTCTTCCAATAACGTGAAACTATTAGGACTTGACTCCCCAAAAACTTATTATAATATGCCGAAATATATATTTTTAGATTCTCTTCCCCCACAATAGTTCCTTCGTCTTGCTCTAACTGAAAAATCTTTTTCTTCCTATGTTTACCATTAGCGATCACGTGAAAATATTTTGTGTTATCCCCTCCTTGAATATGCTTTACTTTGGCTCGTTGTGCCCACTTGGACTCCTCTTCGCGCCTAAGTCTAGACACTTGCTCATTAGCACATTTCAATTTAATTCTTTCCTCAGCCGTGAGTGTAATCAATGATCGATAAAAGTTTTTCCTTTTTCTTTTTTATATTTTCCACTTTGGTTCTTGGCCCACACCCGAAGGAAGCGACGCAGATGACCCATCTTGCGCTGCCATCGTTCAACCGGTGTGCCATCAACGGTCATCGCTGCCTACCTGCAACCATATCAACAAAAAAACCTCTTGCCAAAGCCACGAAAGTTCGAATGAGAATCTCGGAAATAACTGACTTAGTTTTGTCTAGATTTAAATGCATATATACATATTTTAGCATATACATATATTCAAATCTAAACAAACTCAAGTAAGTTATTTCTAAACGCAGAGAGTATTAAATAGCATCAGCATGGTATGAACACCAGTTAATTACGTTGCAGAAAGCGGAGAACGTGTGAACCGGAAAGCGAAGAAACTGGGAGACTAGAATCAACCTCTAAAACTGGGGCATCCTATGTCTCCTGCTCCTATGTGAGGAAGAAGCTCCTCTTATATAGACTAACCGGCCTGCCATGTCGTTTCTTCACGTATATTCACTCGATCGTGGCCAGGTAGGTTTACTGCTTTCTAGCTGTATCTCCACTTGTTCTGCCGCTTTTTGAACTGAACAACTTGTGACGGGCCATGCTGCCAGCGAGTAGGCATGCAACACGGCGACTGGATCAAGACCCAACAAGGAGCCAGGCGACTAGAAGCTAAAGGCACAGAAGCGTAGCTAGGCCCAGTCGAATTAGGTCAAGCACCCTCCGAATCCTTAACTAATTCGGTTGTAGATCTGCAAACTCTAACGAGGTGAGTCTATATAGACCTTCCTAGGGTACACATAGAGGACATGTTCCATCATATAACCCCTGCGACTCGCCGCCTAGTCGTCGAGCTTGCTCTTATACTCTCTCATCAATACAATCTAGCAGGAGTAGCTCTTTACCCTCCGGGGCCGAACCTGGGTAAAACCCTGTGTCTCTGCCCTCATCTCGCACCGCAGATGGCTGGCCGCCCTTGCCCCTTGTTCTACTACTCGCTACCGATTGCACCATCTGTCGTGGCCATTCCCACGACAGTGGTGCCCATCGTGGGGCCTGGATCTTGCCGAGCAGCTACGTCCCGATGGCGCGCCCCGTCACGCATAGCGTGATCATGCCGGTCGGCACGATCAGCCTCTTCATCGGCTTCACCGACGTCATCGTCTCGAAGGACTCGGCTCGCATCCGCGAGTCGCCACCGTGTGATCGGCTCTCTGAGAGTCAGGTCCGCACCATCCACCGCCTCGCCTCCGAGTACAACTCGGCCAACAGCAACATGGCCGAGACCAGAATGGCCGCAGACGATGCAGCCCTCAACGACGATGCCGACTCGGCGACCCCGGCGTCAATCGCTGGATCCATTGTCACTGCGTCACCCGCGGGCTCCATCACCCAGGTCTCCAACGTGTGGGACTTCGAGGATCCTTCCGTCCTTGGGATATTCGACTCTGATTCCGGATTGGAGAACTCCGGTGACTTCCACGCCGGATCGGGTCGCTTCGTCACGACCTACATGGCGAATGGCACGAGCGCCCCGCAAGACCCCTTCTCCACGCCGATCCCGCACATCTCCATGGCAACGGAGGTCGAGGAACTCCGCCTGCGGCTGGAGGAGGCGGTCCGCAAGGAACAGGCCGAGCGCGAAATATTTCACCTCGAGCAAGTAACGGCGTAGTAGCTCTCGCACTACCACCAGCGCCGCATCAGGTCGTGCCTGAACCCCACCGTTCAGGGCCACGCCCTGAACTTCAACGACGAGAACGATCTGGCCTGCATGGCCGACCGCGTGGTCTGCGAGAACGCGCCACCAGGAGGAAGCACCCGTCCGTCACCGGGCGAGATGGCGAACAGTGCTCCCCCACCGCCGGCCGGTCACACACCACCCCCGGATCAACCAAGGATCATGATATCCCCGCAAGAGCAGGATGCAAACGGCCTCCCGCTGTTCTCTACTCCAATGGACAACATCATCGCTAGTAGAGCCACAGTCGACAACATCAACGTAACGGGTGAAGGCGCATTGCAGATCCAGTACGCCAAGGCCCTACTCGCCAAGGCCGTCGAGCAGCAAACCGCACGTGCCGATTCGCGGGGGCGCATGTACTCCCGCTCGTCGGGAAGAAGGTCGTCCTTGAGCGGCCGCCTAAATATGGCAAATACCATCAATTGCCCACCCCCGATCCCCTGCATCTCCAGCCGCGACCCACGAACGCGGCACTCTCCACCAACGACCCGCGACCGACGAACAACATGGTCGCTGCCAACGGGCAGCCAATCGACCCACGGACCCACATCATCAACAACCAGAGCTGGCGCGCACGCCAGCCTGACGACCTGAGGCACACCCTCACCAACCGCCGCGACGATGAACCAAGGGTATCACTCAGCCGAGTCGGCCCCTAGTGCTTCGGACCAATGATCTGAGGCAAAAATACCCGGCGAACTTCAAAGCGCCGAAAGAGATCGAGAAGTACGATCCCTCGTATGAACCGTCCGTGTGGCTGGACACGTACCTCATGGTGATGGGAATCGCCGGCCACACCGACCTACTCTCCACCCGCTACCTTCCCCTGATGATGGCGGGAGCGAGCCGGCAATAGATCAAGACCCTCCCCGCAGACAGCATCGACTCCTGGGAGGATATGCGCGACGCCTTCGTCAGGCACTTCGAGGGTTCCTACACCCGCGCCACCACCATCGAGGACCTGGAGCGATGCGTCCAGGGACCCCACAAGTCAACCCGCACCTGGGTCTAGCGGTGGTAGGATCTGTGGTACAGCGCGGCTGGCATCCACCCGGATACAGCGATACACTGCTTCAAGACCTCGTGCCGCTACGAGCCCTTGGTCGCCAAGATGAAGCGGGTGTACAAGACACTCGATAACATACCAGACCTCCTTGAGATCGCCAAGCGGTACGCAGAGGAGGACCTGAACCAAGAAACTGACGACGAGTCGGGAGGAAATCGCCGCCCAAGCGGCCACGACAACGGGAGACGACCCGTGCTACGCTACAGCAACACTCGCCTCACCAGCAAGCGCCATGGTGACGGGCGAGTCGACTTCGTCGCTAATGCCGGCTACGCGCCACGCGAGCCCAAGAGCTTCCACCGCTATGGGGGCTAGTGCCGCGACAGCGGCAACTACAAGGCGAAGCCGAGGTTCGACCCCGTGGCTCTCCTCAACCATCCCTGTGTGTTCCACAGCAGGGAGGGGAAGCCCGTCACGCACACGACTGCCGACTACCACTCCCTGAGGGAGATCGAGAAAGCACGGCGCGCATAAGAGGACCCCAACAACCACCCGCCAAACGGCAGGGCATTCGGCAACGACGTGGGATCGCTCCACACCTTCACCGGGTCCAGTACCAAGCGCGAGTAGAAGGTCATCGCCCGCACCGTCGCTGTCAACGCGGTGTCCCTGGTCGACGTCTCACGCTTCCTCAACTAGTCCGAGCAGCGGATCACCTGGAGCCACGAGGACCACTCGCCATGGATCGAATATCTGGGGCGAGTCGCCTTGGTGGTCAAGCCCAAGGTTGGTGATTACTAGCTCCCCAAGACGCTGATGGATGGCGGAAGCTCCATCAACATTCTCTACCTGGACACTTTCAGGCGACTGCGGCTCCCCCAGTCGATGATTGAGACGACCTACACCACCTTCCACGGCATCGTCCCCGGTTGGAACGCGTACCCGATCGGAAAGGTGACGCTGCCAGTCACCTTTGGCACACCAGCAAATTTCCGCACCGAGCGGATCGTCTTCGAGCTGGTGCCCTTCAACAGCCCCTACCATTGCGTCCTGGGGCGACAGGCGTTCTCCAAATTCATGGCAGCGCCCCACTACGCGTATAACGCGATGAAGATCCCGGGGCCGTGCGGCATCATTACTGTCCACGACGACCCCAACATGGCCGCGGAGTGCGAGGCCAAGGGCACCGAGCTCGCCGATGCCGTCATCGCCGCAGAGGCCAACCACGCGGAGGATCTCGCCAAGTACATGAGCAGGGTCAACAATGACGACCTCACAATACTCAAGAAGCCCAACTCAGAGGGCGGTGGCTCAACCGCCTTCGAGGCAACCACGCACACGCGCTCCGTCGAGCTGGTCCTAGGCGACTCTAGCCAGACGGTGACGATCAGAACGGGCATGATCCCAGCATAGGAAGGCGGGCACATCGAGTTCCTCAGTGAGAATCGCGACATCTTCGCATGGAAGCCATCTGACATGCCTGGTGTCCCGAGGGAACTCACTGAACACACACTCAACACCGACCCCAAAGCACGACCCATCAAGCAGTCGTTGCGGCCATTCAATGAAGAGCGCCACCGAGCAATTGCCGAGGAAGTACAGCGTCTACTCGCTGCAGGCTTCATATTGCCAATCAAGTACTCCAAGTGGCTGGCAAACCCAGTCGTGGTCGGGAAGAAAAATGGGACCTAGAGAATGTGTATCGATTACACAAACCTCAACAGTGCCTTCCCAGAGGAGCAGTTCGTCCTCCCGCGGATCGATCAAATCATCGACTCGACCGCGGGCTCGGAGTTGCTGTGTTTCCTTGACGCCTACTCTGGTTACAACCAGATCAAAATGGCAGTCAAGAACGAGGAGAAGACAACGTTCATCATGCCATTCGGAGCATTCTGCTACACCGCCAGGAAAATGCACCTTCGGTGTACTTACTGGACAACTACTGGGGTACGTAGTCTCCAATCAAACTAAACCCAGGAAAATGCACCTTCGGTGTACCTACTGGACAACTACTGGGGTACGTAGTCTCCAATCGAGGCATCGAGGCAAACCCAACCAAGATCAACACGATCGCCCGGCTCGGCAAAGCCGAGTGCCTGCACGACATCCAGAAGTTGGCCAGGCGAGTCGCGACTCTTAGTCGCTTCATTCCCCGGCTAGGAGAGAAGGCAATGCCTCTCTACCGCCTAATGCGCAAGAATCCCACATTCCAGTGGGACAAGGAGGCATCCGACGTGCTTCACGCACTCAAGGAAGTGCAACTCGCGGCCCCGCTACTCGTCGCCCCCGTCCACAAGGAGCCCATGCTCGTCTACGTCGCGGCGTCCGAGCGAGTCGTGAGCGCAGTCATGGTCGTCAAGCGACCAGAAGAGGGCAAGGAGCGCCCGGTGCAGCGACATGTCTACTAGATCAGCGAAGTCCTTTCCTAGTCGCGCCAACGCTACTCGCAGTACCAGAAGCTAGTATATGCGGTCTTCCGAGCCCAGCGGCGACTGCCGTATTACTTCTAGGAGCACCCAATCACGGTCGTCTCCTCCGCGCCATTGCAGGACATCATCCGGAACCGCGAGGCGACTGGGCGGGTCACCAAGTGGGCCGTTGAGATCAGAGTCCACAACATCAGGTACAAGCCCCGCAAGGCAATCAAGTCGTAGGCCCTAGCGGACTTCCTCGATGACTGGGAAGAGGCGCAGCAGCCGGAGAAGCTGTCGTACCTCCACTACTGGTCGCTGCACTTCGACGGGTCCAAGAACGCAGACGGCGCAAGGGCAGGGATCGTCCTCACGTCTCCCAAAGGCGACAAGCTGCGCTACGTCATGTACCTCGACTTCACCCCCTGCACCAACAACATGGCCGAGTACGAGGCCCTCCTCCATGACATGCGAGCAGCAAAGGAGATGAACATCAACCGTCTGTGCTGCTACGGCGACTCCGATATCGTTGTCAGACAAGTCGTCGGCACCTGTGATGCAGTCTCCCCCACCATGGTGGCATACCGCCAAGCAGTGAGCCAACTGGGGGCCACTTCGCCGGCTACTCCGTCGAGTGGATCGACCGGCGCAAGAACGAAGAGGCTGACGCACTCTCTCCCATCGGGTCGGATCGTCTCGCGCCACCCGTCAGTGTCTTCCTCAACACCATCACCAAGCCTTCCGTCTCTCCCCCGAGGGAGATCGACATCGGGGTTCCACTACAACCAGAAGCAGCCCTGGTCGCCATGCTCGAGGAGCCAAGCGACTGGACCGCTCCATACATCGCCTACCTAGAGGAAGGAACCCTACCCGCTGACGAGATGGAGGCCCGGATGATAGTACACTGCTGCAAGTCCTTCGTCATCATCAACGGCGAGCTCTACAAGCGCAGCGTGACCGGCGTGTTCCAACGTTGCGTCTAACCCACAGAAGGTCGCAAGATCCTCCAAGACATCCACGCCGGCGACTGCGGCCACCACGCTGGCGCTAGGTCATTAGTCGCCAAGGCCATGCGACACGGCTTCTACTGGCTCACCGCACATGCCGACGCGGTCAACATCATCCAACACTATGTCGGGTGCCAGAAGTATGCCAACCAGACTCACGTCCCAAGCTCGGCACTCAAGACCATCACCATCACCTGGCCATTCGCCGTGTGGGGCATGGACATGGTAGGCCCCTTCAAAAAGGACCCCTCCGACTTCACCCACCTCCTAGTCATAGTCAACAAACTCACAAAGTGGGTGGAGGCCAAGCTAGTCTGCAAATGCAACGGGAAGATCGCCACCAAGTTCCTACGAGAGCTCATCCATCACTACGGGTTCCCGTACAGCATCATCACATACAACGACACCAAATTCAATAAAGGAGCCATGGCCGAATTCTGCAAGGAGCACGACATACGACTCGACCTCGCCTCAGTCGCCCACCCGGAGTCCAATGGCCAGGCGGAACGCGCCAACTAGAGCATCCTCCACGGCCTGAAGCCATGACTGAAAGTCCCCCTCGAGTGAACTCCAAGGTGCTGGGTCGAAGATCTCCCCTCCGTCATCTGGGGCATCCGCACCTCCGTCAATAGGTCGACAGGGTTCACCCCCTTCTTCATAGTGTACGGCGCCGAAGCCGTCATGCCGACCGATCTCGAGCACGACTCGCCTTGGGTGGTCAACTACGCGAAGGACAACAACGAGCTCACACCCCAGGACGGGGTCGACCATCTCGACGAAGCACGTGATCTAGCTCGCTCTCGCACCGCCATCTACCAGCAAGGACTTCATCGCTACCACAGCCGGCGAGTCCGGACTCGCACCTTCCAGGAAGGCGACCTGGTCCTACGACTGATCCAGGACAAGAAGGGCATGCACAAGCTCTCTCCCCCTTAGGAGGGACCATTCGCAATCGAGCGAGTCCTAGGTAATGATGCCTACTACCTCATCGACATCTGAGGCGACAGACAACTCGACGTCAAGCGGCCATGGAATGTAAATCTCCTACGGAAGTTCTACTCCTAGAACTCCAAACATGTACCCCCTACCCGCTATGAAATAAGGAAGATTGATTCGCACAAATTGTGTTCACTCTCCATGCCTTATGCCATTCGCACTCGTAATAACAGCGCTACGGTACTCGTGGAAGTCAACCCTTGGTCATGTGACCGGCACGGCCAAGTAGTGTGATACGATGGCACCGAAAAATTTCGGGCCTTGTATCGTCCATGAAAAACGCCAAACCGGAGCCCCATCGGAGTCGCCCCGCTCGACTGGCCTTCCGAGCCAAGACGACCGCATTCGCTTAGAACAGCGACCCAGTCCTTCACATCCTTGGCGCAGCGACTCGGACGGCTAAGTACCACGCTCGGGGACTGACTCCAGCCCAAACTCGAGCGACTAGGGAAAACGCCAAGTACGAGAGCGTGTCCTAGGACTCACCACGCGACTGTTCCTCCGGATCAGGTGGTGCGACGCACTTAACACAACGCGCTTCGTCCTCACCTACCTTGGGCATGCGACTAGAACAGCTAAGTACCACGCTCGGGGATTCGGCCAACCGACCCCGTTCGTGCCCGGGAAAACGGCTAAGTATAGAGCACCCCTTGGGGTCTCCATGCGACTGGCTTTTCAAGCCATGGCGAGTTGACCTCAACTGACTAACAGTATAACAACATACATACACGTAACAACGAGGTAAACCCCACAAAAAGGGCGGACGCGCTCGGGGACTCGCACAACCGACAATTAAATCAAACACTGACAAAAGCATTCATGCATTCCTTATGGCAGCAAAATTTGTTCGCTTACAAGGGCAGTTACATAGCTGTTACAACTAACGCCACTCGGCAAACTAATATACTCCGCAGGCTTCGACGATGATGCGCCACCACTCTCACGAACACGGATGAAGGGAACCCACGGGTTTGATGGGTACGTCGTTAGAGCGCCCGCCATGACCGCTCCGAATGGATGCTCCACCTTTAAGTAGCGGCTCGCCGGCACGGGTCGTTCGGGGCAACGATCGTCTCCTGGTAAGGAAGAAGATCACCCATCGCCAACACCCGATCGGAGTAAACCGCAGCCCGTTCGGTCAGCTTCAGCACGTCGGAGATCTCAACCGCGCCTGTCGACAAAGGGTACCCGTTGGTGACGTCGTCAAGGTCGAAGTCATCGGGGAAGTGATCGAGCCCAAGACTCAACGCAGTCGCAGCACCACGACGGAAGGTCGAGCGCGACATGAAATCAACAACCGCTGGGGCCTTCTCAAGGTAGTGACAGACCTCGACAAGGCCGCTGGGGATCACCTCCATTAGCGAAATTTCTTGAAGGCACGGGCGAATGCAAGTCGCCGATAGAGCGACCGAATCCACCAGCGTGGTGACACATTGCCGCGTATCATACGACTGCGCTTCGGCCTCGTCATCAAGAATCCTCCCTACAAACCAGAAGGAGCTTAAATCATAAACGCGCAAAAAAGAGTAAAGATGACCCGCGCGCTCGGGGACTCGCAAGACCAACCACACAAAAATCAGAGAAGCTCACCAATCAGGGGGCGGCAGAGCCCCGTGATAAAATCCTGCAGATTCGAGAGATCATTCTACAGCCCGACAACGAGCGCATCTGACAACTTCCGCTCATCAGCAGCGGCAGCGACGGCCTCCGTCGACCTTTCATCTGCCGAGGTCGCCTCCACCTTCGAGGATTTGAGTTCTCGCTCGAGCTTGGCCATGTGCTTCTCCGCGGCGCTCAAAGACGCCTAGACAGCTGTCAACTCGCTGGCGGGGACCATACCTCGCGAGCCTTTTCCATCGCGACAGCTTGACCCTCTGCGTCAACAGAATTATGAGTACAACATAAGCAAAAAGACGTCCCTAACAACAAGAAAAACAAATCTTACCAGTAGTCGCTCGAAGCTGCTCGTTTGCCCCTTGCACGGTGCGGAGTTCCTTTTCCGGGCGCTCCTTGGCGGCCAATCGCTCCACCGACTCGCACTGCAGACCCTGCACAACCACGATAAAATCAGCGAAGAAATTCCTTAGTGCCTAGCCGCTAAAATTCAGCGACTAGCCACTCGGGCACTGGACAGCAAAAAAATTCCTAAGTTCCTAGCGGCTGAAATTCAGCGACTAGTCACTCGGGGACTGGACAACAAAAACAGTAAGGATCCGATCACTGAAATTCAGCGACCAGATCCTCGGGGACTGGACATACCTGGATCGCTGCACCCAGCATATTCTGGAGCTCGACCGCATCCACCGACGGGAGCACAATAGGTGTGCGCCCGCGACGCTGCTCGACCTCCGCCGACAGCGCTGAAGCACTCGCCATGGAGACCCTCGCCACAAAGCGAGGGAAGGTGGCCTCCGCGGCCCCTGCGGCACTCATCGTTGGGCTTGTTTCCCCAACTGGTGCCGCGGGCTCCACCTGCTGTGACTCGGTGTCCACTGCGGCCTTCGTGACCGCATCTGCTCTAATCAGAGCCTCGCTCGGGGCACCGACCGGCTCGTCCGAGATTGTGACGACCTTGTCTCCCTTTTCCGTCTTCACGCCTTCCACGGGCGCCTCGACCTCATCCCTCTTCCCCTTCTTCGAGGGGTCGACTTGCACCCCCGTGGCATCCAATGGGACCTTAACCACCGAGGGGTGACCTATTTTCTTCACACTAGTCATGCAACACAACATCGTCAGCAAGCTCACCGGACAAACATAAATCAATTGCTCAAATAAATAATCTAAAGGATACTCACTTGGCGACTGGGATAAAGCGAAGGCCGGTGTGAATGCTCGCCGGCTTCTCCAACTCTGGCCCCAGCTTCTGACTGAGGCCCGTCTCGAACACGCTCTGAGCCCAAGACACCGAGGGCTTCTTCGAGGATGAGGCCGTGGTAGGAGGATCCGCGGCAATCACCGCAGGCGCTTCTTTTGGTGGCGAGGAACCCGTGGATGGAGCGGCCCCGAGCCTGGTGACTGCGGTGAAGGGAGGTGGCAGCAACGCCAATGGCACTTCATCCTCCACCACGGTCACGTTGGCTGCCAAAGTCGCCCGCACCAGCATGCTAGCCCTAGCCTTGTCGGCCGCACTGGTAGCTTCGGAGCTACTCGTGGACCTAGGCGGTGACACTGTCTTGGCCGTCTTCTTCTTCTTATTCTTCTTCTTCTTCTTCTTCTTTTTTGGTGACTTCTTCTTCGACGGTGTGGCCACGCACCGTGAAGTCTGCTCGAGGACCTTGTCGTCGCCCCCGTCGTGAGCCTCGAGGCTCTTGCTGGCCTCAAGCTCGCATTGTCACTGCCCACGGGTCTTACGGACCGTGGGTGCGGCGACCTCCATAGCCTCGTCATCTTCATAGTCATCATCGTCGTCGTCATCATCGTCGCCTCCGACATTGCCATTGTCGGACGAGGACTCGCTCTCGTCCTCGACGGACTCGTTCGAGTTTTCACCGTTTGCAGGCGGAAGCCAACCTTCCACCACTTGGAATAACTGCAAAGACAAATGCGACCAGCGAAAACCGCGACTACATATCTGCGACTGCGAAATGGACAAGGAAGTGAGAACTTACTAGCGGAGCCTTGCGCTTCGCGGTGTATGGGGGAACCCCGGCCTTCGCGTCGAGGTATTCCGTGTCGGTGATTTTCTTCAGGGCCAAGGTGTAATCGTTGAGCTTCCACTCGGTGGTGCAAGACTTCTTTCGGGTCGTTCTTGCCCGTGTACTCGTACATCCAGTGGGCGCGGTCGGCTAGAGGCACCAACCATCGTCTGAACCAGCAGTTGTAGAGGTTGATGGTTTGGAGGCCCTTCTTCTTCAAGTTGCGGATTGTCAGCAGAATTTTGTCGACCACCATACGCTGGTCGTGCGGAAGCTTGGCAACTTGAAGCTGATGCGGCTCGGGCCGGTCGGCGGAATACATCGGAAGCGCCACCTCGTCGTCTGGCAACGACTCGGTCACGTAGAACCAATGTTTCTTCCACTCGTTCGCTGCCTTCTTCGACAGCATCAGGTCGAAGAAGGAGGCCTTTTACTTCAGCTGGAAGGTGAGGCCGCATGCGGCTAGCATCGGGCCGCCTTTCTCTTCACGTCCGATCCTCCCGTGGAACAGATTTTGCCACAAGGGGAAGTATGACCGGCAGCCTAGGTATCACTCGCAAAACGCCACGAAGATGGCACGTTGCTCGATGCTGTGTGGCCCTAGGTCTGACGGCTGGATGATGTAATACACACAGAAGCGGCGTAAGAAGATGGAGGTGGGGAATCCGAGCCCCCTCTCCAGGTGGCTGGTGAAGCAGATGAATTCTCCCTCGCGCGGATCTGGCACCACCTCTCCAGCTGTGGGGATGCGCCATCTCCCGGCTCGAAGGATCCCCACATCCTTGAATGACTTCAGCAGCACCTTCGTGCATTTGGATCTCCCCCATGGTTCTATCGAGGGTGCAATCAGTCAGAGGATCTAGGGTTACGGAATCGCTCTGGGTCGCTCTGGTCGCTACAAAGGAATGGAAGACTGGGAGACGCGCGGGATCAAAGGAAGTGTGGGGAATGATCGCTCTTCGCCTGTCACTCTCCTTATATAGCGGTTGCTACCCGCCATTTTCGAGGAGCCGTTACCGTGCGGTGATTACACCGATATTACCGTTGGATTACCCAACGGCTAGTTTGACCAACGCTGACGGTCCAACTTCATCTACTCGACTCGCCAACTACAGCGACCAGACTACTCGCCGACTTGATCGCCATAGTGATACGTCGGAAACGTATCTATAATTTTTGATGCTCCATGCTTGTTTTAGTATCTACTTTGCTTTACTTGTCTACACTTTGAGGTGATTTTTACATGTTTTCTGGTACTAACCTACTAACAAGTTGCAACAGTGCCAGATGCATGTTTTCTCCTGTTTTTGGTTTCAGAAAATTTAGTAAAGGAATATTCCAGAAATTGGACGGGACAAACGTCAAAGTCAATTACTTTCTGTGGGGAACAAGAAGACCAGAGGGGATCCGGAGGGGACGGCCAGGGCGGCCAGACCCACCCCAGGCGCGGGTGGGCCCGACCCCGCGCCTGGCTAGGGTTTGGCGCCCCTGGCCGCCGCCTCGGCCTCCCTCTTCGCCTATAAAAAGCCTCTGATGCAGAAACCCTAAGCACCCGATCAAATCTCCATGAAACCGTCTGTAGACGCCGCCACCATCGTCCCTATATCGAGGGGATCTGAAGTTCTTCCCGGCACCCTACCGGAGGGGAGATCATCCCGGAGGCCTTCTCTCCGGTATGATGCGTGAGTAGTTCCACCTTGGACTATGGGTCCATGTAGTAGCTAGATGGTTGTATCTCCTCCTTTGTGCTTTCATGTATAGATATTGTGAGCTCCGTTCATGATCAAGATCTAATCTATTTGTAATCATGCATGTTGTGTTTGCGGGGATCCGATGGATATTGAGATTATTATGTTGGTTTGATTAATGGTTTTGTCTTTATGATTCTATCATCTCTGTGTTGTTTGTGATCTTGCATGCTCTCCGTTGTTAGTAGCTATCTTGGCCAAGTAGTTGCAAGTGACTCCAAGAGGGGGTATTTATGATCGATAGTGGGTTCATGCCTCTTGTTTCCAAGGGAAGTGACAATAATCTCTTCGGTTGTAGATGTGTTATTGCTACTAGGGAGAAAACAACAGTCTCTTGTTCATGGAACATGTGGACTGTTTACCTTACACACTTTGCTTAAAGCAGGTGTCTGTTGCTTGCAACTTAATACTGGAGGGGGTTTAGATGATAACCTGAAGGTGGACTTCTAGTCATAGATGCAGTTGGATGGCGGTCTATATATCTTGTTGTATTGCCCAAACGAACCTCATAGGATCTTTCTGACTATTAGTTGCATTGTTATGCCTTGCTCAGTTCCTGTCAATTGCCCTGCTGTAATTTTTTTACCCTTCATGCCATGTTGTTTATCTAAGGAGAGCACCTCTAGTGAACTATGGACCCTGGTCCAATCTTTACCATTGATACATCTTCCACTATTACTTGTTTACTTGCTGCAAACCATTACCTTCCACACCATACGTTTAATCCTTCGTTACAGGAAACCGGTGAGCTTGACAACCTCACTGATTCGTTGGGGCAAAGTCTTGAGTTTGTGTTGTGCAGATCTACGCGTTGCTTGCAACACCTGTGTGACATTTCCTTCCTCCTTCTGGTTCGATAACCTCGGTCTCTACTGACGGAAGACTTGTTGTTGTGCTCATCACACCTTGATCTTGGGGTTTCCAACAAAGTGCTCCACCACTGTCAAGTTCTCTAGCGCCATCAAGGAGTCACCACATAGCTGCGATTCGACTACTCGCTGACCTGATCGCCATAGCTGCGATTCGACTTCTCCCTGACCTGATCGCCTTAGCTGCGATCCGATTATTCGCCGTGCTACGACTCGACTAGTCATCGTTATTGCGACTAATTTAACAAGTTCCCTCTTTCATTCAGGGAGTCACCGCCGATTCGACTGGGCATCCAAATTGGACCTGCATACTCTGACTGCCAAAGAACACCTGCGACGAATCAACGACGGCCTCGGGGACTACTGATGGGGATATGTCGAGTGGGGTATACCCAGCAGGACGTTTCCTACTGGCCCATGCTGCCAGCGTCTGGGCCTACAGGACGACGACTGGATCAAGACCCAACAAGGAGCCAGGCGACTGGAAGCTGAAGGTGATACGTTGGAAACGTATCTATAATTTTTTATGATCCATGTTTGTTTAGTATCTACTTTGCTTTACTTTCTACACTTTGAGGTGCTTTTTACATGTTTTCTGGTACTAACCTATTAACAAGTTGCAATAGTGCCAGATGCCTGTTTTCTGCTGTTTTTGGTTTCAGAAAAGTTAGTAAAGAAATATTCTTGTAATTGGACGGGACAAACGTCAAAGTCAATTACTTTCCGTGGGGAACAAGAAGTCCAGAGGAGAGCCGGAGAGGCCAGCCAGGGGGGCCAGACCCACCCTAGGCGCGGGTGGGCCCAGCCTCGCGCCTGGTTAGGGTTTGCCACCCCTGGCCGCCTCGTTGGTCTCCCCCTTCGCCTATAAAAATCCTCCGATGCAGAAACCCTGGGTACCCAATCAAATCTCCACGAAACCGTATGTAGACGCCGCCACCATCATCCCTAGATAGGGGGATCTAAAGTTCTTCCCGGCACCCTGCGGAAGGGGAGATCATCCCGGAGGCCTTCTCTTCGGTATGATGCGTGAGTAGTTCCACCTTGGACTATGGGTCCATGTAGTAGCTAGATGGTTGTATCTCCTCCTTTGTTCTTTCATGTATAGATCTTGTGAGCTCCGTTCATGATCAAGATCTAATCTATTTGTAATCATGCATGTTGTGTTTGCGGGGATCCGATGGATATTGAGATTATTATGTTGGTTTGATTAATGGTTTTGTCTTTATGATTATATCATGTTTGTGTTGTTTGTGATCTTGCATGCTCTCCGTTGTTAGTAGCTATCTTGGCCAAGTATTTGCTAGTGACTCCAAGAGGGGGTATTTATGCTCGATAGTGGGTTCATGCCTCTAGTTTCCAAGGAAAGTGACAATAATCTCTTTGGTTGTAGATGTGATGTTGCTACTAGGGAGAAAACAACGGTCTCTTATTCATGGAACATGTGGACTGTTTACCTTACACACTTTGCTTAAAGCAGCTCTTTGTTGCTTGCAATTTAATACTGGAGGGGGTTCGGAAGATAACCTGAAGGTGGACTTCTAGTCATAGATGCAGTTGGATGGCGGTCTATGTATCTTGTTGTATTTCCCTAACGAATCCCATAGGATCTTTCTGACTAGTAATTGCATTGTGATGCCTTGCTCAGTTCCTATCAATTGCCCTGCTGTAATTTGTTTACCCTTCATGCCATGTTGTTTATCTAAGGAGGGCACCTCTAGTGAACTATGGACCCCGGTCCAATCTTTACCATTGTACATCTTCCACTGTTACTTGTTTACTTTCTGCAAACCATTACCTTTCACACCATATGTTTAATCTTTTGTTACAGCAAACCGCTGAGCTTGACAACCTTATTGATTCGTTGGGGCAAAGTCTTGAGTTTGTGTTGTGCAGGTCTCCGTGTTGCTTGCAACACCTGTGTGACGTTTTCTTCCTCCTTCTGGTTCGATAACCACTACTACAGAAAGGCTTATAGCCTCCAGGTGATTAGTGACAGACAATATTATGCCTGTCACTACTAAGCTCTCCTAGTGACAGGCAAGGATAAGCTTGTCACTAGTACAAAATAGTAGTGACAGGCATACAAATGTGGCTGTCACTAGCATTATTTTTTTGAGTTCATCAGAACGAAAATTTACCTAATGACAGGCGTATATAAATGCCTGTCACTGAATAGCTCTTTGTAGTGACAGGCACACTTTTTATGTACATGTTCCTTATATAATATAAGGTGTATAGTTTTCTATAAAATTTTCAAAATATAAGGTGTATTGTTGTGCTAGCCAAATTTACCTCTCTTCGCTAAGACTCCTGCATGTAATCACGCGTGAAAATCCCTAATATCGTGGAGTTTTTTTTTATCGCTAAGGTCTCCCGGCCAAGGACCTGATGCGATCTTGAAAAAAATGTTGTATGTCCAGGCTCCCTCCATTCCATAAAACAAGAAACAAAATTGTCTAGTTGTTCATACTTCTATGTCATTATTTTACTTTTTGATTTATGGTTGCACGTGAACTCGTGTCTTGTACGTGAGGAGACGAATTTGGTTTTTCTTTTCTCTGTCTATGTCACGATCAAATCTTCTGTTTTTCTTTATCTCGCGGGAAACTGCGAGGGTCGAGCGATAGGATACTGATCTAGAGGAGTAAATCAAAGAGAGAATTGTGGGATTGATTAAGCTTATTCAGGAGATAAATCGAATGAGAAGAGAGAATAATGTCCAGGTTTCCCTATTTTCTCTCAAGATACACATCTATCACCTAGGATATTAACATCTAAAAGCAACGACGTTTGCCCTCTAAGCGTGTGCGTTAATATTTGTGAAAAAAAACTAGGGAGTACAAATATAGTGACAGGCATTATAAACGACTGTCACTGGTTTAAGTATTTTTTTTCTGCCCAACCGCACGGACAGTTTTTTTTAACGTAAACGGCAAGACCAGATTGGTGCCATCTCGTGCCTGTGGGCCGGACCTTCGGCTCTGCTGGGCGGCCCACCCGCCTGCATCCTTCTCTGGGCCGGCCCATCCGAGCGTCCCTGCCCCAGCGGTCGGTGGAGCTGGACGGATCGATCGATCCGATTCCCAGTCTGTTCGTTCATAACCAATTTTCGATACCAGCACTGATTCAAACTCATGTATCTATGGCTAGGAGTGTCCGAATTCGATTCCGTTTGTTCCTACTCATTGGATACGTAACGTGCAACATATAAACCGGCCTAAACCCCTATTTATACCCCAGTACCGTACCCTCCGGTCCTCCAAAATCGAAACCATAGTTTCAGCTTCACTTTTTAAAGACTCGTCTGTGCTGCTGCGAGAGTTTGTCCTCTGCCCCGGAGCTCTGCAACAAAGTTCGAGAACTCGACAAAGTTCGAGAGGAGAGGAACAATGAAGGAAGAGGTGTTCAGAAAATCAAGACAGAGTGTCCTGCCGCTTGTTACACGCTAAGTAAGGCGGAACTCGATAAATTTTTCAAGTGCCTTGAAAGTGTGAAGGTTACTTCCGGCTACTCGGCAAACATACAGAGACATCTTGACATGAAGAGCCACAAATTAATAGGTATGAAGTCGCATGATTGCCATGTTATGATCACACAGATACTTCCAGTTGCGATTAGGGGACTTATGGAGCCATGGGTTCGGAAGACAGTGCTGGATCTTTGTAACTTTTTCGACACTATCTCTCAAAAGTCGATTACGAAGAAGCGTTGCCGACTACTGCAAGAAGAGATCATTGTCATACTATGCGAGCTAGATATGTACTTTCCACCCTCATTCTTCGACATCATGGTGCATCTCATGATCCATATAGTCCCGGAGATAATCGACCTAGGTCCCGTGTTCCTACATAACATGTATGCATTGGAAAGGTTCAATGGGGTCGTGAAGCGTTTTGTTCGTAACAAATCCCATCCAGATGGAAGCATCATCCAAGGTTATATATCGGAGGAGTGCGTCGAGTTCTGCACAGATTACATGAAAGTAGACAAACCTATTGGTGTACCTACTAGTCGGCACCTTGGGAGGCTTGGTGGTGAGGGTCACCGCCGCGGAAAGAAGGATCTACATGTGCACAATGCTGCAATCAATCGATCAGATGACTATGACAGAGCACACTTAGTGGTGTTGCAACACACTTCGGTGGTCCGACCCTATGTTCGTATGCACATGGAAATGTTGCAAAAGCAGAACCCCAAAAAGAAAAGTGTCGCGCTTATAAAAGACCACACCACAAACTTTGCAAAGTGGCTGAAAAACTATTTTAAGGAAAACCCATGTGCAAAGGATGACGAGGATGCATTGGACATGTACTATTTGGCGCAAGGCCCCCTGGTCAATGTCGTCACACATCAAGCATATGACATCAATGGATACACATTCTATACAGAGGCACAAGACCAAAAAAGTATATACCAGAACAGTGGTGTGACGATGAAGGCACTGACTGGGAATAAAAAGGATACATACTATGGAAGGATCGAATAGATATGGGAGTTGGACTACACTATCTCTGTTATCCCCATGTTTCGAGTTAGATGGGCGGAACAAATCAATACTGATGAAGACAATTTCACTACCATGATCATACCGCCACCGACACCTATTGAGGATAGAAATGTGAAAGCCATAAGCGCAAGAAAGGAGCCATGGGTATTAGCTAAACAGGTGGCACAATGATTCTATATAACCGACCCGCAAGCTCCAAACCGTGTAGTCATGAGAAGAGGAAAAAGGAGTATCGTCGGGGTGGATGGTGTCGTTGATGAAGAGGATTATGACCAATTCAATGACCCAGATACAGATGAAGATGACGAAGCTACCCAAGACTCCGGACCTACCAGAAGGGATCAAACTACATTATCTGTCACGCGTCCCTTTAAAAGACGTAGCCACTCCGAGGGTCTAACATATACGCGGAAGAAAATCAAGACTACCGTTGAGAAGATAGTTGACGATGATGAAACCAAAACCTAATTTGTTTCGATGCAAGATATTATGAACTATCCTATATTTTCATAAATTTTGTGTTTTTTTAAGTTTTATAAATCTTATACTTCCTCCGATTCAAATTAATTGACTTGAATTTGTCTAGTTACATCATTTTTGTTGATTTTTTCCTGTGTAATTTTTGGTGATTTTTTCCTATGATTTTTTATGTGTAACAAAAAACACGCTCGTGTCAACTCTCAAGCAAACAGATTGGGTGGATCAGTACATGATACCCCTTCCCAACGACCACCCCTTGATTGTCAAAAAGAAAAAAGAGTAAAATACATCAGCAGTCCTCGAACTCATTGGCTATGTCTAAAACGATCCTGGAACATAGAGAATGCCTCAAAACAGTCCTGGAACTTGTCATGGATGTCTATATACGGTCCTGGATACGTATTACGGTGACATGGCAATGGCGGTGGCCTCGTGACGGCGCACCATGTGGTCCATGACGGTCGTGTCGCCTCGTATCCCACGCTAAAATTCTCCAAACCCCCTGAACTCTTGTTTTACAGAATGTTGTGTCTCTACGCTTTGTCTCTACCAACGTTGACTCGATTTATTGTGTTTTAATTGAAAGTGTTTTTATTATTATATAAATTAGTTTATTTTGATAATTTGTACTAAAATATATCTAGAGGGGTGCCAACTAATTTGGGTCGGAGGGAGTAGTAAACTATACAGAAAAAGTATCGCTTATATTATTTGATGGGACTGTACTTTACAAGTAAAATGCACAACTTTACAAATTATTTCCATACACGACTGAATAATTCATAGAACTCCGTATGTAGTTTCCCATGTACTGCGATTTAATCCATTACATCTTGACATTCAGCTCTCTCCAGTTCACCGCATATGCAGACTTCCTTTGCTCTATATTCTGTGCTTCTTGAAAAATCTTTAGCAAGTAAATCCTGCAGAAGAATAAGTAGACGAGCAAATATCAATCAGTACGAACTGTTGATCTCCTATCTAAGGCGGAAGAATACACCTATGCTGATCAGAATAGTTGCAGGGGGGCTTTGGTAAATTTTTCATAGGATGTGAGGATGCCCGCCCGTCCTAGGCCACCCTGGTGCACCGTCACGAGACCATCGCCATTGCCATGTCACCGTAATACGTATCCAGATCGTATATGAACGTCCATGACAAGTTTCAGGATTGCTTTGAGGCATTTTCTATGTTCCAGGACCGTTTTAGACATAGCCAATGAGTTCGAGGACTGCTGATGCACTTTACTCAAGAAAAAAGACCTCCCCTTGATTTGCTCCTCGTCCGCATCCCTGATTCTCTCCCTGATTCGTAGTCCCCAACCGCCGCCGCCCATCCAACACCGCCAGCCCGTCCAACGTCGTCGCTCGCGGCGGCGCCTTCCCCCGACACGCGTCCCTCTTCCAACGCCGCCCTGCATCCCAACTCTCCGCCGCCTGTCCTCCCGACGCGAGGACGCCACCGCCCGAGGACCACCAAGCCCACCGACGCCGACGCGTCCCAGGCCTCCCGTCGCCGACGTGTCCAAGCCCTTCCGCCACCGACGCCGTCAGGCATCCCGCCGCTGACGCATCCCAGCCCTCCCGCCACCGACGCCGTCAGGCCTCCCGCCGCCAACGAGTCCCAGCCCTTCCGCCACCGACGCCGCCGGGCCTCCCGCCGCCGACAAGTCCCAGCCCTCCCGCCACCGACGCCGCCAGCCCTCCCGCCGTCGACGCGTCCCAGCAGGTTCGTATTCCTGAGCCTCCATTTCCCTACAGTACAAGCAGCCAGCGGCCAGCTTCCGTTTCTCAGGTATAGCCTTCACTTCAAAGTCAGAATAACACACCAGAATGCGTAGAACCTCTAGGTCATTTCCTATTTCTCAACACACATAGGAAAATATGCATAGAAGTATAGCCTTCAATTCAATACACAGGAAAATACATGCAATTCCAACTTCTGATAGACATGACCACAGATAACGGAAAGCAAAAAATCTTGGATTAAGTTATACTGTCTCTTAATATGAACATCGCTGTTCTCGTTGCCATACTCGGTGACTCGGCATGGCTATCCGCCGTCTGCCTGCTTCCCAGGCCCAAGTACAGAGTGCATGAACCACAAGAAACGAGAACATTAACTACTATAGTAGCTTGTTGGACACATACAGTGCGTTACCATGTAATTACCGGGCTATTCTAGTACAAAGCTCTTGAAAAATACAAAGCTCAGTATTCAGACCTTATTCAAGTACAGAGCTCTTAAAAAATTAAAAAGAAAGATCATCCAGCATCCTAGTAAAAGTTCAGCTGGCCCTTTAGTACTTTATGAGAGAAGATATATAACTATGTAAAAATACAAGTCTCCTTTTTCTTGACATGAAAAAAAATAGCACCATACTATTTGCAGAGACCTGGGTCTCTGAATTTGAACGATAACTTGAAAATTACTTGTCATTAGAGTGGTGATTTGCGTATATCGTTACTTGTTGTATAACTATGATAACTCTGTGCAGGTACTGGTGCTGACTGCTTGTTGTATAAACATGCTTCAATATAGTTTCTGATAGTGTTTGTTTTTATCCACACTATTTCTGGATGTATGAATGCATGGTTTTCAAGGAACAAAACTAATCGTTTTTTCTATGTAAAAAGCTGCTCTTATTCGAACGTAGAATTTTATATGTAAAGATATTCCACTAGTTCTGGTTGCAAGTAATGTAGTAGAGGTTGTCACAATATATCTGATTATGGGATATACTGTTTGTAGGAATGGAAGAATCTTCGGACAGCTACGACTCATCTACAGATGGTTCTGATTCACCTTCTGATTCTGAAACTGAAGTTACCGCACAAGAAACTAAGTCACAAGAACATCAATCGAAAGAGAAAAGGGCCTGCAAGCCTAGGAAGTCAAACAAGCTAACCAATGATACCTTCAAAATCACTAGAATCGATGGCAGAGGAGTTCCTGTCAGTCCTGTCAAGCATGCAAAGGGTTTTAGTATTGCCATAGGCTGCATCGTTCGTGAAACCGTGAAGATCACATGCACGGACATAAGGGCAAAGGATAAGGAGAACCTTAGAGAAATGCTCTTCAACAGGCTCTTCAACCGGTATATTTTTGAAAATGCTGAAATGCAAAAAAAGTTTCGACATAAAGCACTAGGCACGATGACCAAAGCCTTGAATACATGGCGAAACACGGCGAATAAGATGAAGGACAAAGATTTTGAGGAAGTGATCAATAAGAAATGGCCAAAAATAGAAGAGGATGATTGGAAACAGTTCCTTGCAAGTCATTCGGGTGATGATTTCACAAAGAAGAGTTCTAAGGGGAAGAAAATGCGGAAGTTGAACACACTGGACCACAAACTTGGCAGTCGTGGTTATTTAGGGAAGAAGGGAAAATGGGACAAGGAGGACGCAGCTGCAGTAGCAGCTGGGAAAGAACCCCCATTCTCCTACATCGAGGCAGGCCGAGGAAGGGATTTTGTGAGGGCCCGTGCATCTTATGACCCGGTGACAGGGGAACCGGTCTTCAAATCCATTAAACTCATCGAAGTGCATGATAAACTCATGGTAAAGTTGGAACCATTCTTATATGATTACTGTTCCAAGCTCAACTTACATAAATTTGCATAATTTGTAGCATATTTGACCACTCTTACATGAAACTGATCAGTTGATTGTTTCTAAGAAATCACAACAGTGTAGATTTGTACTCAATCTAGCATATAACATTTCTGAATTACTTTCGTTTCCATGCACCAAACGCCTAGAAGAAAATTCACTGATCACTAGTCACAGTGTATGCTTTCATTGTTTTCAAACATTGCTTGTGATATCCAACACATGTAAACTAACTTAAATCAAACTTGGTGCAGAAAGAGTCTCAAACTGAGAGCTCCCTAGATTCGGTTGACTGCGAGAGGTGGGAGGATCCTCTCGCAAAAGCTCTTGGTGGGAAGGAGCATCGAGGCAGTGTGAGAGGCGTGGGGAATGGGGCTTCTTGGAAGGAATATTTTCCTGAAGATAAGGAGGTTGGCCGCGATAGGAGGAGAGTCAGATCCGCTGCCCGTCTGCAGGTTAATTTCGACCAGCGGGTGGCGGCAGTAGCAGAGGTTGTTGCCGCAGAGACGGTGAGGCGTATATTGGCGGAACAAGGACGTCAACCCCTGCATCTGAATACCAATATTTTGACCCCCAGTGACACGCATACACAGTCAAATTCCAATCAGTTGATCCCTCGTGATGCGCATACACAGTCACCCAGTATTGGTGGACGAATCAGTAGCAGCTCGGTTGTCTCTCGCATCCCAACTGGGACGCTGAATCAATTAGAAGACATCACTGTAAGGATATAGATGTCAATAAAATTATGTTGAACAACAATATTTTAATCCTTTGTAACATTCACCGTTGCAACTTATTCCTCGCAGGACCTTACTCCCTGCCATCTGTTGGCACCCATGATGGACGGGAAGATAGTGACGGTTGCACACGGACGAGTGCATCCACTGACCAAGGAAAACAACCTGCACTGTGTGGATTTACCACCAGACATGGCAAAGGTTGAGGTGAAAAAGGTGCTTGACCCGTTTGATGATTTGGATGTTGATGGCCGCCACCCTGAGCCTGGTTGCAACAAACTAGGACAATGCAAGGGATATATCATGAAGTGGCCAAAGGATGCAATAAAGTTGGTGGGAAAATCCACTCGCACAACTTTGCAGAACTCGAGCAAGACAACCAACCCAGCAAATGAAGTGGGTATTTGTGCCCCTCTAACATATGACGACCTGGATGGAGCTCAACGTGAGGAGGATGACATGGACAAAGACCAAGGGGTTGCGTCCAATTCGTATGTGGGCCCCAAGCATGGTGCCACCAAAAAAAGGAACTCTCCTGATGAGGCGACATCTCCAGAACCACAACATGTAAAAAGGAAGAAGAAAGACAAGGTGGATAAAAAGGAGAAAAGGTTAAAAAAATCATTGTCCTACGGATCAACGAACGCAAAAGGAGAGCGAGAAAGTGGTCAATGGCGAAAACATCATATCCGCGGCGAGCGCTTGGTACCAATGGATGAGTTCGAGAACCTTTCTGTCGATATGAAGGCTCTACATCGTAATATTACAGAGCTAGAAAGTCTTGAAGGTCATGCCTCACATTACACGGCTAGAGTTCCAATGGATTACCACCACTTCGTGACCAAATATCCGGGAAACAAGTTCTATCTAGAGTTTCCTGAGATCTTTAGAATGTTCAACTTAGACTTGCTGGAGTCCTCCCTTGTTAGGCTATGGGCATTATACCTAGTCAGAGAGACTAGAGAGAATAAAGAACTTGCCAATGTCGGAGTTGCTGATCCTTATCACATGCACGACAACAACCTAAGCTCCAAAGAAGGTGTGGAGATTATTTTGAGAGAGTGCATCTTACCTGCATTGCAAAATAACAAGGAGAAGAAGTACATACTAGTGCCCTACAATCCAACGTAAGTCCTACTCGGTCTTAATTGCTTTTCTAAATGTAGAGATACTGATTTTATCCCCTGGATTGGTGATTGTTGTATATTTCTTTCTGTTCATTATTCGGTTTCAACTTTGGTTTGCACTGAACTTGGGCTATTTATTATTCACGAAGGATTAATTTACTTGGATTGTTCACATGTTTGTTCAGAGGTCATTGGGTTCTTATTATCCTCATGGTGAAGGAATGTAAGGCTTTTTACTTGGATTCGCTTAAAAACACGTCGAAAAGGGATTATAGTGTGCTGTCAAAGATTCTGGATGATGCTCTCTTTGAACATAGTTTTAGAGGTGGCACTGTGCCAAGAAAAGGTGGAGGTCCTGTACGCTTTAAGCATTATAAAGATGTTAGTTGTATACAGCAGCAGGATAGCGTGTCATGTGGATACCATCTCTGCTATCATATGGACATATTTGTGAGGTCACAAAAGAGTTTAAACAAAGGTGTAGACATTCAATTGTTTGGTACTCATCTCGTGTCCAATCCATTTTACCGAAAGAAAGAGTGTACACGCATCCAAGGCATTTTCGCACAGATCATCAACACAGAGGTCGCCTTGGAATCTGGGGTTTTCTATGGCTGTGATGACTCGTCGGAGGTTCAAGATTCACGCACAAAGGCAGCCGCAACCCAATTGATCAAGCATTCATGATCCCAGAATAAGGTATGTGGCATTTTATTCTTTTTATTTGGTTTCTTTGTCTCTGCAAATTGTTAATCTGAGTATCCGAGAAAACAAGTAAACAAGAACCAGAGCAACCGTGCTAAACATTGGGACCTTACCTGTAGTGAAAATAAACCCGGGAGAGTCATAAACAACCCGCCAATAGATTTATAACCTATACATAAAGTAGTCTGCAAAGTAATAGACCGGTGTTGAATGTTCACTTTCACTAGATCAAAATATTGTTCATCCTCTTTCCGATACTAATAAACTTCAACAACTTGCAGGTTTTCTTGATCTTAAGATCCTTAGAAATTTCAACGAGAAGGAGATGGATCCACGTATTGCAACATCAGTCTAGCTACTTTTTTGCTTCTGCACATCGAGTGTGCGACCCTTTTTAATATAGATAGACTGTGTTTTGATTGTTTAGGGGTTACATGATGTGAAACTGTTTTTTATAGAGATTGTACATGTGTGTAATATGCACAAATATTATGTCATATTCGTTTCAAACGTACCATTGGTACATATTTAATGATACATCTTATTGTACTATCTGAAATATTAGTGGAAAATGCATTTTTTATAATATCTTATATATTGTGCTATCTGGAATATTCATGGAAAATGAATTTAATTTTTTTTATTACCGAAATTTAAACCAGTGACAGGCAGGATAACGGGCATGTCACTAAGAAACCCCAACGGTTTGCGGCTGTTGATCGCAACCAGTGACATGCAACTTTTTTAGCCTGTCACTGGTACACACAAACTGGTGATAGGATCCTGTCAATGCCTGTCACTGGTACACATACTCGTGACAGGCACATGCCTGTCACTAGTAACCTTGTATCAGTGACTAGTTATCAGTGATAGGCGCCTTGCCTGTCACTAATAGGCTATTTGAGCCTGTCAGTAATGGTCTATTCTGCAGTAGTGAACCTCGGTCTCAACTGAGGGAAAACTTGCTCCTTCTAGTTCGATAACATCCCAGCATTAGAGCTTAGAATTAAGTTGAACCCAGATGTGTGCATTGCATTCATGCATAGAAAATCCGAATAATTTTCGCGCTTTTGAACAAAACTTGTAAAAGTGATTGAAGCTTCTCTTAACGTGATGGAATTGAAGTAGATCATCAAGTTGACTACGATAAGTTTCAATATGACCTTTGTTAAAACCTTGTTTTGGGTAAAGGATATTTGATCTAAGGGTAGATCAAATGTAATGAAAGTTAAACCCTAATACATTATTTAATGATTTATATTTGATCCTTAAGTAGTCATATCCCAGTATTCATTGCACAACCCATGAATACCAAGTTATAAATATAACTTAATTAATGAGAAGGTAACAACTAAATCTTGATCTATCTTAATCTCATCTACTTATACCATGAGTATCATGGTAATACCTGACCTTAACCCTTTAGTGAGATTAAGTAGGAAAGAAATCAAGTCAAGATCATTCACCATGTATCTTTCTATCCATATCAATCTTTACCATTCCTATTGAATCATATTCTAATATCTGTTGTTCATCAATGTTGAGTAATCAACTATTGATTCACCAATTCTTAATCTATCAACTTTTGATCTATTAACTCTTGTCCTTATCATAACCATCACTCTAAGTCCTTTAGAGAATGAAGTAAGAAGAGGTAGATTATAATGCTAGTATTAGATATCATCTATAGGATGGAAGATTTTGAAGAGAATGAAATCATTATGATAATTGATGGAGTTAACTCACTCCTGAATGGATAGAAGAGTTATCTGGAAGATACAATTCTATGTAGTAACAAAGAGGATTATAAGGATGAAGTCTGGAGATAGTTACCAAGGAGTAATCCTATTGGGTCAAGTAGGTATAGTCAATGAGTAATATCTCATAGTCAGGTAGAGATACTAAGAAGATAATTATAATACAATTGTAATGTTGTATGGATGAAATCCTTGATTAGGCAACTAGAAACCTAAACCATAAATGATCAAAGGATTATAATGATCATGCTTTAGTCACCAAGATTGAATGATTATATCATGTATAAGTGACATTGGTGGATAGAACATGATTGAAACCTAGTATAGATATGTTATTCTAGGTAATCCATGATAAGTCACCATGATATGATGTGAAGTTTGAATAAAAGATATTGGAGTAAAGTAAATATAAGATAGTATGATTAATATGATGTTAGAGCAACATTAGATTAAAGAAGTAGTATTTTCCTCTTTGGAAATACAAAGCACTTGAGTTGAAGTAGGATTTGATGTATACATCTATTGAAGTAATATTAGTGAAGGGTGATAAAGGAAGTATATGAATGGAGTTAGAAGTAACTAATTAGTGGATTAGAGGTTATCATTATCAGAGTAGTTTGGTATAACCCAATTATAGATGTGAGAAGATTATGAAAGCTTCGGTGTCAAGCTCATTGGATTTATAAATGGATTTAGAAGAATAAAAGGTGGATAAGAATATTCTTGTGAAGTAAAGCTCATCATGTTAACACATTATGATGGATAGGAAGAAGTAGTGTATCTAGGAAAAGAATTCCTTAATTAGAAGTCTAGGATTGTGAATTATGAAAGATAAGAATTCTTGGTAAACACTAAACCCTAAATCTTTAACCAAACATAGTATCCATTTCATCTGATTGATCTACCATCTTATTTACACACAGATTTATAGGAATATTTTCCTATAGCAAATCACTCAAGCATATCTTTGACACTTTCAAACCTCTAAATCATGTGTACCACATAACTGGAAATTCATATAAACCATTATGCCCAATATTATATCCATATATTAATCACACTTAAGCAAGTAATGAATAGCTAGTTCCAGAAAACAACTATGCATATTTTAAATAAGAAGGGTGGTTTGGATTCACCTGTTAGTAGATTTTGAATAATAGAATTCACCATTTTGAGAACCCTAATAATTAAATTCTCTTATATAATGATTGTTATATAATAATAAAGATGGATACATGCTTTGCATATATTTATTTATCTTAAACCATTATCATTACATTCATTAGGAGGAAATAAAAAATCATTCTATAAGTGTATAATATAATTAACAAAACCCTAAAACCCTAACTCCTGTATTAGTTATAATAAAATATATACATTGCTATTTCCTAAATTTATGAGAATAATTTTAATCATATTATTTCCTTAGAACTTTATGTATCATATAATAAGAAAAGGATCAACATATATACATTTCCCTCCAAACTATAAGTTAACTAGAACTAAGTTTTATAAATAAATAAGAAAATATCATATAATAAATCCATGGTTTATTATAGAAAGAAAATTAATAACAAAGTCCTTTCCAAAATATCAAAAAGGGGTTCATATAAAGAAAATAAAGAAACATAACAATATATAATAAAATTTCATTAAATGATACTAAACACATTCCAATATTGCTAGAATTATTTAGAAAATAAATTCTGTAAATAAAGATTCCAAAACAAATGAAAAATACAAATATGATAAATGAAACAGAAAATGGAAAACAAACAGTAAGAAAAAAATAGAGGAATCAGTTCTGGCCTGAGGCCCATTTCCCTCTCTCTTACTCGTCGCCCGTGAGCAGCCCACAACGGCCCAACTCCGGCCCGTACCTCTTCGACCTGTCCTTCGTCATCTTCCTCGCCGGCAGAAGCTGCTGCGTGGAGTCGCAGCCATCGTCGATCCTCCGCCGTGCTGCGATGCATGCTGTCACTGTTGGAGGAGGGGATAAGAATGCCCACGTCCTTATCTATCCATCCATACCAGTATCACTCGCTCTCATCATCTGTCTCTCGAGTTCCTCTTTCGGTCGAAACCCTAGCTACGAGTTGCCGCCGTTCTGAGCTTCCTCGTGCTCCGTTAATCAAACACACGTCGTCGCCGTGTTCCCCTGAGCCTCCTTGCCGAAGGAATTGAAGTGGGGCACCTTGAATCCATGCGGTGACCTCGTCTTCCCGAAGTCCGGCCGTTGTCGTCCACCTCGATTTCGACTACCCCGAGTCTTATAAAGCACATCAATGGCATCCTGGTGAGCTCACGGTGCTCTGTCACCCCTCAGTTGCCTTCCTCTCTTTCCCCATAGCGCCTGCGTCGTGCACCTTTGTCCGCCGCCGCAGATGCTCGTCGGATCTAGTGCTCCGGTGACCATTTTGGGGTAGCGCGGCCATAGTTCAGGTCACCATCGCATGCTCTTTCCAACGCAAACCTCCCAACCATGCGCTTACACCCAATCGGCCGATCGATCCTTGATCTGTGAGGATCAGCTCGTGCTGACGTCATGATGACGTCGTGCCCACGTCACCTCTCGCCTGGTCAGCAGGTTTGACTGGTCCACTGTCCATGTGGCATATTACATGTCTCTGACCCCACGGGTCAGTGACCAGGGTAGAGTTTGTCTAGATATAAAAAGTAAAATGGTTATTTAGAATTTAATTAGAAAATGAATAAATCTTATAAATTACATACCTTTAGTTATGTAATTCAGAAAAACATGAATAATATATGAAATTTTTTAGAAAAAATAAAATCTCTAACATAAAACTATTATCAAACATTATTATGTTAACAATTTAAATAATTATTATTTAATAAATATTTTATAAGTATTAATACTTTGAAAATTCATATTTTAATATTGGTAAATAATAAAAATATAAATAAAATATCAAAAATCTTAGAAAAATAAGAACTATAGTTTAAAACTATAACCATGCATTATTATTATACTTAATTAAATATTTATTATTTATTAAGTATTTATATAGTAATAAATTTTATAAAATCATATCTTATTATTTATAAATCATAAAAAATAAATGTATGATATTAGAATTACATGTTGTTTCACACACACCCACAAGCCTTAATAAGAAGCACAAGGGTGAAGATTATCTAAAAGAACAACCCATTCCAAAGAAACCATTTCCAGTATCCAAACCCTAAGACAACGCTTATTCCGCAAATTCGAGTTTATCAATTGCATTACAGTACTTATGCATAAAAGCATCTTGCTTCTTTAAACATTAGTCCTTATTGGACCAATGATACTGATTTCAGATATTGGATCTTTTATATTAATCCTGAAGACCGTGAGTGCATAATCTTGCAAGCACAAAAGGCAAGTTCACACTTGCTCATGTCCTTTGATTATTTTTAGTAAAGTATTTTACAAATCCAGTGTTGTCATCACCTGCATTTGAAAAAGGTCATAAAACACTATTTTCATAATAACATGATTATAGGTTATTTACCATGAGGTAATAACCTACTATGAAAGTTCCGGTGGTAAAGGAACATATTATCTAGGACTTAACAACCAATATCGCCAGTGATTCTTGCGCCATATATCACGCGTTAACCATGAGATTTGGAATGGGACGGAGAAGTCGGTTGTATCCTTTTCCTCTCATATGGAGGCAAGACGACCTTAACATGACGTTGTGATTCCTTGTGCGGATCCAACATATGGGTGGACACCCTTACGCCCCACACTTTTGGTGTCTAGATTATCTATGAATGGTGATTAGTGGTATAGTCCATTTAATATGATACTTGCCAGGGCATCACGAGGTCATAGAGTCTTCAGGAACTCATCAGGGTTTTAGCCTCCCGAAAGGGGCTTAACGGAGGTGAGCCGGCCCTGAAGGATCGCGCAGACATATGGGATCGCAAAGAGGGCAGTGGTTGGCTTGGATCTTAGTCTGGTCCTCATACCAAGGAAGTATGAACGGGTTGGCCGCTCGGATGTGCAACAAAGCTAAGATCTCTCATGGAAAAAGTAACGCACCTCTGCAGAGTGTAAGAACTGTAACTTGTTACTCGCTCTTCCGGGTAGGAGCTGCGAACGCGACGGGAAAGGAACTCCATGAAAGTTCTGGTAAACCAATGAAGGCTGACAGGCATAGCTTTTTAGAATAAAAGCAACTTTTGAAGAAATGTTTATGAAAACCTGCATTGCCTATGACCTATTGTCCGTGGCTGTGGATATAGTGCATCAAACACTCCTTTTATAGTGCACTTGCTGAGTACGCTCATACTCAACGTATCTTCTTAACCCTTGCTAGATTCTGAAGCCATTAAGACGACGTCTACATCAAGTTATGCTCCAGGAATCATCACCAGAAGCTAAAGTCCTTCAATGAAGTAAACAAAGTCAACATATACATCAACTCAAGTGAAGACGAAGTAACTGATTAGATAGGAATATAATCTCTAGCCATAGAACCTATTTCTTTAGTGTATTTCAATAGCAGCAATGCCAGACCAATAGTTCGGATACTAGTCTTATTGGTATGATAGATTTTGAGTTGTTTATTCCTGATTCTTCTTTGTAAGAAGTTTCTTTCTCTCTCTTTAACCTAGAATGTTCTATGTATCTTGTGTAAAGAGTTGAGTTCTAACCTATAGTCATGTCTTGGACCTGCTGTGTTTCTGTTGTACCACTCTGAGGGATGTAATACTAGTGAACGGTGTTTCATTGGTGTTATGTCAACGACTATAGTGTACTACATCATGCAGTGGTATGCTGGGTCACCGCATTTTTGTTTGCCTCTTTTCAAAAAAACCCAAAAAATAGTCTAGTTTGGTTTGCTTGCTTTGTTCAAAAACACAAAAAAATTAGTTCCTGCTCTAGCTGTTGCTGCTGTTTTTGGCTTGCCCACCTTTGCCAAAATGAACTCTGCTGAGAACACCAAGTTGTGTGACTTCACTAGCACCAACAACAATGATTTCCTAAGCACTCCTATTGCTCCACCTGCTCCTGATGCTACCTTTTATGAAATTAAGCCTGCTTCGTTGAATCTTGTGATGACAGAGTAATTTTCTGGTGCTGGTTCTGATGATCCTGCAGCTCATCTCAATAGCTTTGTTGAACTCTATGAGATGCAAAAGTATAAGAGCATCTCCACTCGCCTACCCAGGAGGCTGATCTGGACGCCGAATTTCGGTCCGGACACGTACCCAAGGACCTGTTTTCGACCGGATTTGGGCCAATTTTGGTCCGGACTACCCAGGCCGAACCAGGTTTCCGGGTACGCCCTGGAAACGCCGGACTCAGCGAATTCGGCGAAAAAAATTCTAAGCGGCACGTGGACCCACTGAGTCAGTGAAGGAAGCCGAGTCGTCGTCATCCTCGGAACCACGCGGAGACCGCCGGACAATAACTGCCCGTCGCATCGGCTACGCGTCGCCGAATTATGGCGCCACCATCGCCGCATTGGCTCCCGTGACGGACCGGCGGGCACTAACTTCCCGCCGTTTCCCCTTTTCCCGCCCTCGCCGCCTACCTCGGCCTTTATAAGTCGTACCCCTCGCCGGAGATCTGCACACACTCTCACAGCTCCCCCACCCACAAGCCCAAACTCTGGCGAACCCCTCTCTCACCGTTCCCCTTTCCCAGCCATGGCTGAAAGCTACCCAGGCGACGGCGCCATGGCGAACGGCTTCGGCCGGCGCACCCTCCAGGCCTGGGAGGCGCGCATGCTATACGACGCGGCTACATGGCGCCGCCGGACACGCGGATGCCTCCGGGGTGGAAGCTGAGCGCCGACGGCATCCCAATCCCGCCGGCGCCAATGCCGGACGAGCTGCCGTACGATGTGCAAGAGTACATCGGCGGCATGGACAACCCCGCCGAAGTGGAGAGCACCGGAACCTCCTCTACTAGGAGCACTTCTTCACGGAGCGGCACGAATAGGACCTCGCCCGCCACGAGGGGCCGCTGAACAAGTCGCCGCCGAAGCGCAACAACTCGACGGGTCGCCGGTGTTGGTGGAGCGCGCCGGGCCGGACGCTCGCGGTGGTGATGGAGCATATCAACCGCGGGAACACGCCGCGGCTCGGCTTCCCGCGCATGCCGACACCAGCGGCCATGATGGGTCGGCGTCCTCCTGCGAACTGGACGCCGAGGAGGATAGCGAGCATGAGCTCGTCCTCCTCCACATCCGTGTCCCGCTCCTCCGGCTCGGCGCGTCTTCGCACGCCGACGGCAGTCAAGCGCGAAGCGATCTTGCCGGTGCGCTCACCGTCGCGAACATGCTCGCGCAGCATCGTCATCGGTGAGCAGCGGACAACGGCGTCACCGACCGGCCACCTTCGTCTCCGCCGCCCCAAGATAGAAGACTCGGCGCCGGCCGAAGACACCGCCTTAAAGATGGCGCTGGAGAAGTCGCTCCGTGACACGGCGCCGCAGCCGCCGCCGCCGGTGAATCCCTCCTCGCCGGACATCCTGGAGTGGTCTAGGATGGACTGGGAGAAGGCGGAGCGGCAGCACATCCTCGGCCTGCAGCAACAGGCCAAGGAGCAGGCCGCCCCGCGTCAGGCATTGTCTGGGCGTGAGCTCGCCTACCAGGGCACCCTGCTCTACATCCTCGACGATGATGACGAGGACGTAGGCCCGTCCTTCTAGCCCTGGAGGTGCGGTGACCCAGGCCAGGGGAGCTCCCGCCAGAACCAGCCGCCGAGCGACGTCGACAGCGACGGCGAGGATGACGGCCGCTCCGACCCCTGCTACACGACGTTTTACAATAACTTCGGCATGTAGGACGGCGAAGGCGCCGGCGGCGGCATTTTTTAAGTTTATTATGTATTAGTTTAGTTTAAATTTGATGTAATCTGTCTATATTCGCCCAACTTAATGAAATTCAACCATCTTTAATGAATTTTAGCCGAACTTGGGAACTCGGCCTGGGTACGCGAGTGGGAAAATGGGCGTACCCAGGCCGAAAACTAGTTCCGTCCGGCCAAAAAACGGACCAATTTTCGGCCTGGGTTCGGCCAACGAGTGAAGATGCTCTAAGGATGTAGATGGAGATATTATTAAGCTCAAGCTTTTTCCTTTCTCCTTGAGGGGAAAAGCTAAAGAATTGTTGCTTTCTTAACCTAAAAATAGTATTGATTCCTAGACGAAGTGCAAAGATGCTTTTATTGGAAAGTACTATCCTCCTGCTAAGATTATATCTATGAGAAGTGACATTATGAAATTTAAACAGCTTGATAGTGAACATGTTGCTCCAGCTTGGGAAAGAATGAAATCCTTGGTTAAAAATTTCCCTACTCATGGACTCACTGCTTGGATGATTATCCAGACTTTTTATGCAGGTTTGAACTTCTCCTCAAGAAATCTGTTTGATTCTGCTACTGGAGGTACCTTTATGGGCCTCACTTTGGGTGCTGCAACAAGGCTCCTTGATAATATGATGGTTAACTACTCTGAATGGCATGTTGAGAGAGGTCCACATGGTAAGAAGGTAAATTCTGTTGAGGAAACTTCCTGTTTGAGTGAAAAGATTGATGTTATTATGGCTATGCTTTTTAATGGGAAAGCTCCTCTAGATCCTAATAGTGTTCCCTTAGCCTCTTTGGTTGCTCAAGAAGAGAAAGTTGATATGAACTTCATTAGAAACAACAATTTCAACAACAATTCCTACAGGAATAATTTTGGTAGCACCAACAATTATAGGCCTTATCCTCCTAATAATGGCAATTCCTATGGAAGCTCTTACAATAATGCTAGAAGTGCCCCCTCTGAACTTGAAGTCATCATGCTCAAGGACTTTATTAGTAAACAAACCACTTTCAATAAGACTATAGAGGAAAAGCTTTTAACTATTGAGAAAAATATATCCTCTTTGTCTGAAGCTCAAACTTGCTTGGTTAATAAAATGGCTGCTAAACCTGAAACTATGGAAAACACCTTTGCTACTTCTCATGCCATACAAGTAACTATTGATGAAAATGTTAGGCTGTTAGCTCAACTTCATGCTAAGTGGGAAAGGGAAGCTGAAATTGATAGAAACAATAGTGTGTGCACCATCACCACTAAACCTCAAGTAGTCCCTATTCCTACTCCTACTATGCCTACTACTAGAGATGCTAAGTTTGACTTTGATATTGATGGTTGCAATATTTTTGAAGTGATTATGTTCTTGCAAAAGCTTGCTAGAAGTCCTGATGCTAGTGATATGCATGTTGCTTTCACCAAACACATTACATATGCTCTTGTTAAGATCAAGGAAAAGAAGCTAAAACACAAAGCTTCTATTCCTAGGAAAGTAGAAGATAGTTGGGAACCCATTATTAATATGCAAGTGAATGACTTTGATCTCAAAGCTTCATGTGATCTTGGTTCTAGTGTCTCTATTATGCCTAGGAAGATTTATGAAATGCTTGATTTGCCACCATTAGAAGATTGTTATTTGGATGTCCCACTCAATGATAATGCTAAGGAGAAACTCATGGGGAGTGTTAATGATGTTATCATTATGGTTAACAATGCTTATGTCCCTGTTGATTTCTATGTTTTGGATGTTGAATACAATTCTTCTTGTCCTATTACTTTGGGAAGACCTTTTCTTAGAACAGCTGGTGCTATCATTGATATGAAAGAAGGCACCATTAAATATAATTTTCCATTCAATAAAGGTATTGAACACTTCCCTATGAGGAGAGATAAGTTGTTTTTTGCTCCTCCTTTGAAAGCAAGATTTTATGTTAATGCTTCTTCATTTGAAAATACTTGATTCTTCTTGCTTCTTGTGCCTAACTTAAAGGCATTAAAGAAAAGTACTTGTTGGGAGATAACCCAAGAGTTTCCTTGAGTCTTGGAAGTTATTACTTCTGTAATGAACTCTCCTTATCGTTTTTGTTTGTTTTTTGTGCCAAGAATGACTTCTAATGAGAGGGAAGTAAGATTTGAGGAGTTGCTGTCCCGAAACAGATTTCTGTCCTCCACCAAAAAAATTCATGAGGAGGCTCTGTAACTCGGATTGAGCTGAAAATTTACAAATAAATCCCCCAGTATGTTATCTAACTTTCGTTAGGTCAACACTTTTTGATTTGAGCAAACATAAGTTGTTCAAAAAAATCGGTTTCTTATTGCTTCTGGTCTGTTTTGACAGATTTCTGCCATTATTTGCATTTGCTTCTTATTGATTCCTTTTTGAGTTCTCTTTAGGTGAATTGAGCTTTTTGAAGGAGTTATTACAGTAGCTTGTGTTTTTAGTGAAAATCCTTGCTGTTTCAAAGATTTTCCAGAGGTCTAATAACTTTTGAATAAGCTAATGTTGCTCATGAAGATTATGTGAAGGAAAAATTTCAGGTGTAGAGAAAGAATGATGCAATGAGATGAAGAATGGACAAAAGATAAAGCTTGGGGATGCCACCATGGTGTCACCCCAAGAAATATCTAAGAGGTACAAGCGTCAAAGCTTGGGGATGCCCAAGGCATCCCCTTCTCCATCAATAAAAAGCTCAGGTCTGTCTAGACACTTCCTTTTTATTATTTCATGCACAATTGTGTTGTTCTTGGAGCGTCTTAGTTTTCGTTTGCTTTGATTAGTTTGTTTAGTTTTCTTAAGTAGTTTGGACCCCCGTTCCCACTGTGTTGTTTTGCACATAAGTTTGCTTGGTGTTTGGAAAGTAGTAAGTTATTGCTTGAAGTGCAAGAGGAGCTTGCATTGACTGTGACTTAGACTTTAGCATGACATGCTAGGTGTTGTTTTGACCTTATGATTAGTGATTATTGTTGTAGCATGTCTTGTTCCAAACAATTGGGATTGTTTGTGTTCCTTGAAGAAATTATGCTTTATTTTAGCATGAAAAAGCATAGTATTGTGGTATTCTCCTTTGATGTTTTGCTTGGGTTGACTTGGCACATGCTCACACCATGTTATGACTCTCACAAGTCACCATTAGCCTCTATGACCATTTAGTACTTGAATTGTAGTACCACTCTTTGCTTTGATTAGTATGCTTTGTTGCAGTGCATGATTATGGCCATTATGCTCTCTTAGTTGGTTTCTCCCAGTCTTTTTCTAGCCTCCACTTGTATGAGTAAGCTCTACTCATCCTTCCAACTCCCAAGAAACCAAGTTTTTCCAAAGTGTCCACTATAAAGTCCTATGCATGGTGTGTTACACCATTCCAAGTATATTCTTGTTTTCAACTATCTTCCAATTAAAAACTATTTTATTATGAGAAACTTAGTGATTAAAGCCCTCACGAACTTGATGGCACACTTTATTCTTTGCCCCTTATAAACTTGAACCATTGTGACAACTTTGTTGTATATGCTTTCACTTATAAGTTGGAATTAGCAGAACTGTGCTGTCACAGGGAACGTTTTCAACATTGCACTTGTACTTTGTACTCAGTTGATATCATGTTCTTTTGTCTATGGATGTCACCAGTGTGAAATAAAGAGGGAACTTGTAAGTCCATGGAGTTTGTATCCTGTGTTAGAGAAACGCCCGTGCCGCTAGCCTAAGCCATGCCTAATCATGGTGGAAACTTGCAGCATCACCATAGTGAGCTATCTATGAAGCATCCTCAGTAAAAATCTATGCATATGGTAAATAAAAAGATTGCTGAGATGCTCATTGTCTGCTTGCCTTGTCATTTTGGTTATGGGAAAGCTCCTGTACCATGTGCAAGGGGTACCCCGTTGGCGGTTCTCAATGATATGCAAATACTTATAGTGACAAGAACTTACCTAGACCCAAAGTTGAGTATGCATGAGGTGTGGCCCTCGTATTCAAGGGACTTGAGATTGCCAACTTATACTTCGTCAAGCATATACTCTAGCTTTGCCACTTTAACCTTAACCACTTCAAGATGATTATGATAGGGGCAATGAGGGCTAAAAGCTAACAAGTACCATAATTGTTGGAAGCTATTTTTGAAACTTGTAATACCTGCTTCCTTTACAAATAAAAGGTCTTTCTTCCACCATTATTGAGTCTCCACCTTCTACCTTTAGGCACCATTAAGAGATCATAGTTGTCATTTTGTGTGCAGTGTTCCAAATCTTATTAATTGATGCATATTGTTATATTACTTGTTCTTCTGCTACTTGTTTCTAGTCACCCTTGTGAACTTTGAAGGTGTCATATGCATCTATATTGCTACTCTATGAGGTACAAGCTGATTGCCACTATGCCTTGTTTTCTGTATGTGAAATAAACAAACGTTTTTCAATGCATGTTATTCATGATCTTTGTTTGTAACTTGCCATGTTGCATGCATAGTTACTATGTCCTATTGTTAGAACTCCATCTTTCATGCACATGTTTAGAGTTCTTTGATCCTAGCTTTTAATGCTTGTAAATGGTTGGATCATTGTGAGGGTGCATGTCACCTAAAAAATTATTCTTTTTATCACTTACCTACTCGAGGACGAGCAGGAGTTAAGCTTGGGGATGCTGATACGTTGGAAGCGTATCTATAATTTTTTATGATCCATGCTTGTTTAGTATCTACTTTGCTTTACTTGTCTACACTTTGAGGTGCTTTTGACATGTTTTCTGGTACTAACCTATTAACAAGTTGCAACATTGCCACATGCCTGTTTTCTCCTATTTTTGGTTTTAGAAAAGTTAGTAAAGAAATATTCTCGGAAATGGACGGCACAAACGTCAAAGTCAATTACTTTATGTGGGGAACAAGAAGTCTAGAGGAGAGCCGGAGGGGCCAGCCAGGGGGGCCAGACCCACCCTAGGGGTTGGTGGGCCCAGCCTCGTGCCTGGCTAGGGTTTGCCACCCATGGCCGCCTCCTCGGTATCCCCCTTCGCCTATAAAAAACCCCCGATGTAGAAACCCTAGGTACCCGATCAAATCTCCACGAAAATGTCTGTAGCTGCCGCCACCATCGTCCCTAGATCGGGGGATCTGTAGTTCTTCCTGGCACCCTGCCGGAGGGAGATCATCTTGGAGGCATTCTCTCCGGTATGATGCGTGAGTAGTTCCACCTTGGACTATGGGTCCATGTAGTAGCTAGATGGTTGTATCTCCTCCTTTGTTCTTTCATGTATAGATCTTGTGACCTCCGTTCATAATCAAGATATAATCTATTTGTAATCATGCATGTTGTGTTTGCGGGGATCCAATGGATATTGAGATTATTATGTCGGTTTGATTAATGGTTTTGTATTTATGATTATATCATGTCTGTGTTGATTGTGATCTTGCATGCTCTCCGTTGTTAGTAGCTATCTTGGCCAAGTAGTTGCTAGTGACTCCAAGAGGGGGTATTTATGCTCGATAGTGGGTTCATGACTATAGTTTCCAAGGGAAGTGACAATAATCTCTTCGGTTGTAGATGTGCTATTGCTACTAGGGAGAAAACAATGGTATCTTGTTCATGGAACATGTGGATTGTTTACCTTACACACTTTGCTTAAAGCAGTTGTCTGTTGCTTGCAACTTAATACTGGAGGGGGTTCGGATGATAACCTGAAGGTGGAATTCTAGTCATAGATGCAGTTGGATGGCCGTCTATGTATCTTGTTGTATTGCCCAAACGAATATCATAGGATCTTTCTGACTAGTAATTGCATTGTTATGCCTTGCTCAGTTCCTGTCAGTTTCCCTGCTGTAATTTATTTACCCTTCATGCCATGTTGTTTATCTAAGGAGAGAACCTCTAGTGAACTATGGACCCCGGTCCAATCTTTACCATTGATACATTTTCCACTTTTACTTGTTTACTTGCTGCAAACCATTACCTTCTACACCATACGTTTAATCCTTTGTTACAGCAAACCGATGAGCTTGACAACCTCACTGATTTGTTGGGGCAAAGTCTTGAGTTTGTGTTGTGCAGGTCTCCATGTTGATTGCAACACCTTTGTGACGTTTCCTTTCTCCTTCTGGTTTGATAACCTTGGTCTCAACTGAGGGAAAACTTGTTGCTTGCTGCTTCACACCTTGCTCTTGGGTTTTCCAACGAAGCGTTCCATGACAAGTGTTGGGCGCCATCAGAAGGCCCAGAAGTGTAGCTAGGTCCAGTCGGATTAGCTCAAGCACCCTCCGAATCCTTAACTAATTAGGTTGTAGATCTGTAAACCCTAGCGAGGTGAGTCTATATAAACCTCCCTAGGGTACGCATAGAGGACACGCTCCATCATACACCCCCTGCGACTCGCCGCCTAGTCGTCGAGCTCGCCCTTGTACTCTCTCATCAATACAATCTAGCAGGAGTAGGTCTTTACCCTCCGGGGGGGGGGGGGGGGGCGAACCTAGGTAAAACCCTATGTCTCCGCCCTCATCTCGCACCGCAGATGGCTGGCCGCCCTTGCCCCTCGTTCTACTACTCGTTGCCGATTGCAGCATCTGCCGTGGCCATTCCCATGACAACTTGTCATCCTAAATGGTGTCCACATGGTACACACTAATGGTGCATTGCATTGTATTTGTGCAAAGTGTAAGTACAAAACGTACTAGTGTGATTGGTGGTTCGGGCGGTTAGGTTCAACGAGACAACCTAGGCATAAGAGGGTCTTCACTCCTTGGACGCCCCAAGCCAAAATCCGGCAGAAATTTCCGCTGGACTAGGCGAACACTTGGCCTGAGGTCCGCCAACTTCCAGCCGTGATCCCGGCTATACAACTCTAGGATCAGTGAATTCGGCAAATTTTTCAGCCAAAATTTGTCATAGTTTGGCCATTCTTCGCCAATTTTTTACACAAAGCAAATAGTTCATAGTTCGACATCAAATTAGTTTTACACAAAGCAAATTGTTGAACAAAATAATGTCATAATTTAACAAGTTTTTTAAACACAAGAATAACTCAAACTAGGTGTTGCCTTTGGGGCTCCACAGGTACTCCACTAGATCATCCTACTGTTGTTGATGCACTTGCAGAGTCTCGAATCTCATAAGGCATAGTGAAAAAGGCAGCCAACGGTGCCGGTATCTGCTGATCAGACTCTGCAAGAGGATCATGTCTGAAATATGATTGTGTCGGCTCGCTCTCATAAACCAATGGCTCGTTTGGCTCGCTCTCAATGATCATGTTGTGGAAGATCACACATGTATTCATCACCTCTCATATCTGTTCTTGTGACCAGGTCAGAGTGGGGAACGCGACAACTGCAAATTGAGCTTGGAGCACACCAAATTCCCGCTCGACATCCTTACTGCAAGTTTCTTATTCCTTGGAAAAGTTGGATTTCTTGTCGATCAGAGGGCATTAGATAGTATTCAAAAATGTTGACCATCTTGGATAGATGTCATCTGCCAGGTAGTATCCTTGTTGTAGTGGTGGCCATTGATCACATAGTCCACCGAAGGAGCATGACCCTCAACAATCATGGAGAATACATGCAAGCACTGCAGGACATTGATGTCGTTGTTGGATCCTGCCATACAAAAGAAGGAGTGGAAAATATAGAGATACTTTGTAGCCACCGCCTCAAGTACCACACTGCAACCTCCTTTGTGGTATTTGAACATTCCAATGCATGCAGTCGATACTTCCAAGCATCCTAGGAAATCCTCTGGCTTCATTGATTGATAGGATCCGAGTAGTGTCTTCATCAGTGGGTGATCTTAGATATAATGGTCCAAACACTGTAACCACTACCATGCAGAACATGTACAAACAATAATTCATGGACCGGGATCTCACTATGCGAGCATTCTCATAGCCGCCATGCACTTCTAGAGCGAGGAAAATCCAACCATACCGGTGCAATCCTTCTTGCATATGAAGTAGGTGTAGAAGTCCTGGATGGCATACACAATCTTGAGGAAGAGATTCTAGACCATCCTGAATCGATGCCGAAACATTGCCTCGCCATGCAATGGATCATCGGTGAAGTAATGAAACTCAGAACGGAGAGAAGGGGTGGGTGGCGGCTGGTCCTTTTTTCTGGATGCTTGTTTGCGGCGGAGCGAAGAGGGGTGGTTCCAGTGGCGAAACGATGGTGAGGAGGGAGATGAGTGAGCAAAGCGCCAGGTAGGTGAATCTACGAGTGGAATGCGGATTCTGTCACTGACAGATCTAGCGCACTCGGATTTTTCGCTTCATCTGGCGCATTGGGTTCGGCCTGTGTTTGCGGATGGATTTTGGCCAAATCTGGATGAAATCGAGTAGCTAGGGTCATGGCTGGGCCGATTTTTGCCGTCCGGATGAAAAAAAGTGGCCTGGGGAGTCCTGCGGTGTGGGTGGAGATGCTTAAGTCCTAGAATTTCTTAGGAAAAATGATTTGATTCCCTAGATGATATGACACGCTCGATCCTCCCTGTCGCATCCCAATGGACACAAATACACTACAAGAAAAATGTCCTTTTACAACGGATGATTTTCGTGGTTGAAGGTCTGTTTTTCGTGGTTGAAAAGCCTTCTATGATGGATGCCCTTCGTGGTATAAGCCCCGTCACAAATGAATCTACTACGGTTTTTTTTGACAGTGGAGGATCGCACCCTTCATCCACGAAAAGTTGTTCCGTCGTAGATCTGTTCGTCAGCCCCGCTGACTGCCGATGTTATGCAAACTACCACATGGCGAACACCGTTAACATCCAATTAGCGTCGTTAAATATCAATGAAACCGTGGTAGAAGCTAGGCCCAGTCAAGGCCTGATAATTATTAACTCGGCCGACCCATTAAAAGATCCCAAGAGAAAGTCGGCTCGTTACTATTTCGTTCTGCACTGTTTGAATTGGGCCCATTTGTGTTGTCCGTCGTGGCTCATAAACTTTCGGGCCCATTATAGTTTCGGCCTACGAAAGGACCGCGGGGCTCACTACTATATCGCCTATTGGCGGACTGTGCAATGTTGGACCAGTACTATTAATGCCTGTGGTCGTCTTGACACTGTTCGTATAGACCGTAATGGGTTACCCACTGACGCCCATTTGTAGGAAGGCCCGTTACTATTATGGCCCATAAAATGGCCTGCTTAGGTTCTGGCATGTTACTGTTCTAACCAGGTAGGCTTTCCGGCCTGCTACTATTCCGACATGATATTGTTCTAGCCAGCTACTATTCTGGCCTGTTAGTGTTCTGGTTTGTTAGTGTTTTGGCCTGTTACTATTTTGGCTTGTTACTGTTTTGTCCTGTTACTATTTTATCATGTTACTATTTTGGTCAGGTACTATTTTTCTATTGGCCCGTTATTGTTTTGACAGGTACGTTTTAAGGCCTATCGGCCTTTTACAGTATATTGAGCCCGTCTATTGGTCGGCATATCGTATTCTATAATTATGACGCAATTATTTTTTTAAACAGTTCGTTAATATTTCGGCTTATTAATGGCCACGCGAGAATCAATATTACATCAACAGTAAAATACTGAAATTTATTACATACTAGAATTTTAATAGAAACAAAATGATGCATTACACAGACATCACCAGTCATGGGTTGGAACAGGGTTTTTGCTAGAGCTTACATCGTCATACAAGTAACAACAGGCTTATCATGATAGCTGCATAAGAGATTATCAAGTAAACGGTCAGTCCAATCTTGTCAATCTTTCAGTTCATGTATTTGTTCGTGTGTAATCGTGATTATTGCATCTGTTTTCTCTGTTTCTTATTTAATTAAATCAATTGTTTCAATTGCAGCTGTAACACCTCTTTGTGCATGAAAAACTGGAACAGAGGGCCGATGAAAGCAATAACCACTGTCACTGCTATTTTGTGAAATAACCTCAATACTTAACATAGATGTCCTCTCTTCTGCCTCCATAGCTTCATGTGCATCCTGAAACAAAGAAAACAAGTCAGCAAAGCATACCAGCAAACTGTTAGCCAACTTATATGTAAAATAATTGTAAAGCATCATTGGCCAGGAACAATCAATGATGTGCGTCGTACATCTCTTTCCGGAATAACAGAAATAGTCGGTGTCCTGGACCGATGCGAGCATGTGCATGTATCATAGCCGCTCTATGGAATAAACAATACAGATTATTTGCAGGCTGAAGCTAAGACATATTAATTTAGTGCAGCAAAGCAGGCGAAGAAACACTGTGTTTGTTGTCAAAGATTTTTTTTAATCAGTATTGTCCTAATATAACAAATCAAGCAATCAATATGTGTCTCATGCAGTCTAACTAAACTAGTTTGGCAGTGAGTGTAGTGAACCAACCAACTACTCTTTACCTCATAAACAAATCATATCACTGCCTAATGGAAATATATAAAATAAAAAATAGGTGTCTGGGATCCCTTGAGCTGCTTAGAATTGGTCAAGACACCAAGCATTAAACTATAGGGATTTATATTTTCGTGCCCTTGGTTCGTTAGTTGTATCAGCCTACCCCAGCCGCTTAACTTTTCCTCTCTTTTCCCCTCGCTATGTTACAAAACCCTCGCAGGCGCTCGGATGGAGGGATGCCGTCAGGTTGAAGGCTTGATTTTTACATGCTAACTGGTGGGACCACGTTGGGGCGGGTAATGTGTTGACGTTACGTTACGTGGCCTCGACCGTTACATGCTGATGGGTGGGGCCGTGTTGGGACGGGTCCTGCATACATGGTGAAGGGTGGGTCCGTGTTGGGACAGGTCTTGCATACATGTCGAAGGATGGGGACGCATAGATACACGTTGGACCGACCATTCTCTCACACCCAAAGCATTTGCTTCCCCCTAGCCGGGAACAACTCCCACACCGCCCCTCCGCTGCCACGCTTTCATGCCCTCCTACCATATGTCGTCCTCGGCCCCAGAGCCTCCCCCTCCCTAGCCACGGAGCCCACTCCACCTCCGGCTCTGATCCCCCACCGCTAGATCTAGCCCTTTCGCAGAATAGTATGCAACGCCGGCTGGTGTACCGGCCATCCGCATCGAGCCCGGAGAAGATTGGGTGGAATCGGAGGGATCTAACGCATAGATTCCATCTGGGTAAGCATTGTTTCCCTTTATGGATTGATTATTGGCAGTATTTGAGTGTGAATCACTATTGCTCAACTAACTGCCTTGCTTTTCGAATAGGATTGATCCAGTGCTGGCATTTCGGCTGGCGGTTATACTGGATACTAGCATAATTCATGGTTGTGAACAATATCTCTCTGGATTTTACTTCCCAGTGGTGGTTACAACCTCCATAACTCTCAGAGATTTGATAGATAAAATCTATTATAAATTCCCCTGGAGCAGAGGCAAGTCAGTTGATTTGCAATATTTCAACATTAGCGAGCAAAAATTGCTCCTATTAACTATCGAAGATGATCCGGTAATGCTTTTCTCTTTGAATGCTGCTGAACGTTTTCGTCGAATTCATCTCCATGTGCAACCTAAAGTTGAGCACACGGGAAAGAGTGTTAAATCATCATCTGGTGGTCACGCATCATCAGGTGGTCAGGCATCATGTGTCTCTGTTGTCTCTGCTAATAATGTGTGCCCCGGCGATCCTTGTAGGTCCACAACGGTACCATCTGTTCGCACTGCGAGTGTAAGCCAAACCGCTTGTGTGGCCGATGTGGAGGACGAGGCAGATCCTTACGAGGGAGCGCCTCCACTAGATGATGAGTATGAGTTGATGTTTCCTGAATTTGTAGATAGATTCAGTAAACAGGCACTAGAGGATCAATACATGGATGAAATTTCCCATGGTGCCAGATTTGATGACACTGATGACAAAGTGAACGAGGAGAACAATGACAGTCTTGTTTAAGCCAAGTACGATGGTGCGGACTTGCCAGTAATTGAGTGGGACAGGGATGGTCCTAAGATTTCAGAAGGCACCATATTTGAAAAGATGCGGGACTATCGTAATGCCCTTACTACATATTTCATTCGCACCAATAATGATTATGATGTTATTAAGAGTGAGACAACAAGGTTCATAGTGAATTGCCCATACAACAAGTGTAGGTGGAGCATGCATGCATCCACTATGCTCAGGAGCAGTTTGGTTCAGGTATTACAACCAGTTGTGTATTTTCGATCATTTTGTAGAGTTTGTTAGATGTACCTGACATTTTCATTATGTTTCAGATAAAAATTAACCGATTTGAACATTATTTTCCACCTCAAGGAGGACATCAAAATAACAAAACAAAACTAGCAAAGACTAGGTGGTTGGCAGATGCAATCATGGATTGGACAAGAGTGAACCCATCACTTGGTGCAACAACGCTCATAAAAGATGTTTCTAAAAAGTTAATATTACAGTACCCTACATGAGGATGTTCTATGCAAAGGAAATGTCTCTTGACAGGATCAATGGTCCATGGAATGAAAGTTTTCAGTTGCTTTATAGCTTCAAAGCTGAAGTGGAGATGGCTAGTCCATGTAGTGTTGTACAGATAGACATGCATAAAGTTCAGTACAAAATAAGATGGAAGACAATGGAGAAGGAGTGCTATAGAAGGGATTTTTTGTTTCAAATATTGTTGGCAAGGGTTTCTGGATGGTTGCAGGCCTTATTGGGCCGTGGATGCAACAGCTCTTCATGGCAGATTTAAAGGACTGCTAGTAGCTGGTACTGCAGTTGATGGCCACAATTGGATGTTCCCTGTTGCTTATGGAGTTTTGGAGATTGAGTTAGAGGAAAGTTGGACTTGGTTTCTGGAGAATTTGCGTGACCTTATAGGTCATCCACCAGGACTTACTATCCACACGGACGCTTCCAAAGGTTTGGAGAAAGTTGTAGAAGCAGTATTCCTCGGAGTGGATCCTAGGGAATGTATGCGACACTTAGTGCAGAATTTTACAAAGAAATTCAGGGGTAAAGTTTATACTGACAACCTATGGCCATGTTCATACACATATAGTTTGAGGAAGCATATGTATCATTTGGAAGTGTTGTATAAACAAAAACCTGTGATGAAGGAGTACTTGGATGCACATCATGGAATGGTGTGGTCAAAAAGCCAATTTAATGAAATTTGCAAGAGAGACTATGTAACAAGTAACCCTGCAGATAGTTTTAATGCAAAGGTCAAGTCATTGAAAGGGCTTATGCTCTAGCAAGTATTTAATAATATTAGGCATATGATCATGGTAAAGATCGATTTGCGTCAAAGAATTGCATCAACAGTATATGCTGGCCATCTCATCCAACCATCTTTGATTAAGGCTTTGCATGCCAGGGCAAAACAATTTAAGATGAAATGCATTAGAAGAGGAATGGAGGCTGAGGTAACATACACTGATAGTAAAGATAGGCAATGGAGGTATCCAATGAGTTTGGTTGATAGGACATGCCATTGCAGGAAATGGTAGCTCCGTGGGGAACCCTGCATACATGCATTGTTTTTCATGTGTGTTCTAGGAGGTGAAGAGGGTGAAATTGATCAGTACATTTAGGAGTATTTCTTTGTTGCCAAATGTAGGGCAGCATATGCTCAGAATGTTCCAGACTTTTTGGGAAAATACCAATGGATGGAAGTGGATCCAGGCTTCAAGCTATACCCTCCAGTTTTTACTAGACTAGCAGGTAGGCCAAGGAAGAATAGGATGAGAGCCAGTAGTGTAGAGGGTGGTGCACCACCTCGACAACGTAAGTACAAACGTTGTGGGATCCTAGGGCACATTGCTAGGCTTTGTAAAAATGTAGTGGACCCATCTTATGGAATGGATGATCAGGCGGGAGTAGAAAATGCATATGAGAATGAAGTGTTTGAATGAGAGGAGGATGAAGCAATGGTCATTGAAGATTGAACCAACGGATTGAGAGGATATTGAACAAAATGCAGAGGAGATTGAACCAAATGCAAGGGGAGATTGAACCAATGGGTCGAGAGGAGATTGAACCAAATGCAGAGGAGATTGAACCAAATGCAGGGGAGATTGAACCAGTCGATCGAGAGGAGATTGAACCAAATGCAGGGGAGATTACATCAACTGCGTGGGAGATTGAAGCATAGTTCAAACGTAAAGGAATTACACGAGCGGATATTGACAAAATGGAGGCAAAGCTTTCTGAACCGTATAAACCAGAGGATCGAATCGTGATTGTAACAATTGTACGACAGACTGAAGCACTTGATTCATTCGATGCAGAGAAAAAGAACAAAGGGAAAAACGATAGAAGTTGATGGTGGACTCCAAGAATATTCCATCTAGGATCACCAGGATCAAGGTGGTGAACCCAGCGAAAAACACTAGGAGCAAGAAAAAATGGATTTGAATTATTAATTTGAATTTGTATGATAAATTTGAACTATTGTCAATGTTTGTATTGAATTCGACCTAGTGTGACGCTCCCAAGTTTGTTTGTTGGACAATCCCATAATGTATGTGTTATTGCAAGTTTCTATGGTCATGCACCTAGTTGCTTAGCACTACTTAATTTTGCCCTCGACGTGTGGTCAACACATGGGGTTTAGCTAGTTCATGGCTTAAAAGTTGACCAATTGGTCCAAAATTTGGCGAACTTGTGTATCTTGGATTGATTTACCATATGAAATTGGAAATTTTGGATTAACTTGTAAGCAACCACATTTTTCTTTTTCTAAGTGATTAAATTCAAAAAAAATGGTTTTAGGGTTAGTTTAATTTAAAAAAGTCAAAACATAGTGCAACCTTCAAATGGAGTCTTGTTATGTTGCCTACAACCTAGCATGAATAATAAAGGATAAGTACATAAAGAGAAATGGACTTATCCCCTAAACCACTTCTTAAACCCTTCTTGGAATGAGCTACTAGCTATGAAGATGCATGTCTTTCTACTCGATCAACCTCCAAAATAACCCATCCGAAAACATACTTTGTCTAAATGAGGCCAAATTTGGAACACTTGTGTATCTTTGAGTTGCAAACAATATAATGTCAGCCAAGATGAATTATTTTGTTCAAATAACACATTTTCCATTTTTTTTATGCCAAAAGATTGAATTTCCCTTCCTCATTTTTTTATCTGAGTGCCCTTGTTTTCCTTAGCTCTACTTAGTTTTCCCCTCCCTCTAAAGTTTTGCTCACTTTCCCCTCCCGCTAAAGTTTTCCTCACTTTTCCCCTCTCTCCTGATGCAAACCCTCACAACAGCTCAACTTGCGCTCAGATTGGCTACTGCGCTCTGATTGGTCGAGATGTATGTCACATGGATCTTGGCGAACCACCATTGGATACATCATGATCTGATGGGCTGGAGGTCTCTCTCTCCGGATGGGCGCACTACCTTCTATGGAGAGGAGAGCCCGATTGGCTGGATGTCTCTCCCTCCCTTTACCCGTCGCACGTATACCAGCCACATCAGTTTGGTTGCACTCTGATTGGTCGAGATGTATGTCACACAGATCTTGGCCAACCACAGTTGGATACATCATGATCCGACGGGCTAGAGGTCTCTCTCTCCCCCGATGGGCGCACATACCCTATACATAGAGGAGAGCCCAACGGGTTGGATGTCTCTCCCTCCCTTTCCCGTTGCACATATACCAGCCGCATCTTCCTCCCCTCCTATCGACGTACGGTGGTGTGGCAGTCCGAACAATGTGCGGTGGCACAGTTCTAAGCGTGGGGGTCCAAACGGCGTGCGGCGACATGGACCTAATCCTGGCGGTCCGAACGGCGTGTGGCGGCGCGGACCTAAGCATGGGGGTCGGAACAGTGTGCGGCGACGCGGATCTAAGCCTGGCGTGTGGCGGCATGGACCTAAGCATTGGGGTTGGAATGGCTTGCGGCGACACAGATCCAAGCGTGGCGGCTAGAACGGCGTGTGACGGTGAGGTCTCTGTCCGTCTCACTCGTGTTCACCTCCTCAGATCCGTTGCTGATGAAAGACATTGAGCGGCGGCTGTAACAGCCCAAGTTTGTAATATATGTACTTAGTACTTAAGCATTGCATGCATGTGTTAAACTCAATAAAATTTTGGATGTGATCAAGTGTGTGAACCAAAGTACAAGTGTAAAACCCTAAACCCTAGTCTTTCCCCCTCTTTTTGGAATCCATTCAATATGGTGTTTGAATTTAAAAAAAATACAAAAATAGTGGAGCCCAAATAGTGTCAAAGGGCCCCACATTGTTTTCAACATATTTACAAAATCCTAGTATTTTGAATTATCTAAAATAGTATCCAAATATTTATACAAAAGAGAGAAAAGGAATTTAGGAAATAGAAAAAGGATCTGTCTAAAAAAATAAGGAACCCAGCGCCTTTGGGCCGAGTCCAGCTATTCCTTCTCTCTCTCCCACGCAAAGCAGCGCTCAGCAGCCCACCCCGGCCCACGCCAGCCCGCCAACAGCCCGGTACCGCTTCGCTCCGCTCCCCTGTCGTCTTCCCCGCTGACGGCAGGCAGATCGCTATTGCCGCCGCGGCCGCCCGATGCCGCCTCGGTGTTGCGATGCGCACCGCCGACGCTCGCGAGGATAAGACCGTCTGTGCCGTGCTCCTCTTTCCCTGGACCTCACTTTCCCCTCTCCCTTCCTCTCTGGCTCTCGCCCGCGCAAGCTCTAACCCTAGAGCTCGCAGGAGCCGCCTCGTCCCGCCGCCTCCGGCCACCCCACGGTCAGCTGTGGCTGCCATTGGAACCGCCCCGTCGCGAAGGTCATCTTCACCAAAGGAATCGGCCGCGGGTGCATCCAATCATCGTCAACGACCCCGCCCTCTCCGCCTCTACCTGCCGCTGTCGTCGACATTGCCGGCGACCTCGACTTCGACCGGCCTCATCATCGCCATCTATGCACTCAGGGTGAGCATACGGTGCTCAAGGCACCCTCCCTCTCCTCTCTAGGGATCTGCATCATGCCCACGCCAAAGATCTGAGAGCATCGCCGCTGTTCGTCGCCATGCTTGCTGCTCCGGTGACAAAAAATCGGAGGCGCCGCCGTAGTTAGGTCCGCCTCTGTGCGCTGATTCGAACGAGCGATAGCACGCCCCTTCCCATGCCATGTAGCACCGTCTATCGCCGCCGTCTGACGCGGTCACCGGCGAGCCTAGGTGGCTCTCGCGTGGCTTGCCTGCGTGGCCCAGGTCCCACCAGTCAGCCTCTCTGGCTAGGTTTTGCCCTATGAAAAATGGCCCAGACCCCGTACTGACCTTTGACTGCCACCTGGTAGTTGAGGTGGCCTCGGGTCCCCCCTGTCAGCTGTTGTGGCTAGCTTCTGCCTCGGTGTGAAAAGTAATTCCTGGATTTATTATAATTTCAGAAATGATTTTAATAATTCCAAAATTTGAATAAAAATTGTAAAATTCATAACTTATTATTTATAAGTCAGAAAAATACAAATAATATATCAAAATGTTCAGAAAAATGAGTTCCACCTCTTTAACATATAATCATGCATTGTTCAACAACTTTAATAGCAATTTTAATTAGAAGAACATAGTAACCCCTCACAGGTGATTCCGGAGTTTCTCCGATTTAGGGCTTGTAACCCTCGGAACCCCGTTTAAGTTGTCAAGCATGACTTAGGGTTTCGTTTCAACGCAACTTACAACTTGTCATATCATCATCCTTGTTTGAGAATTGCATCGATGCCATGTCTTGATTGTTGCCTTTTTTCCAGTATTGGTTCTTCGCAATAGGATCCGAGCCCGAAGCTGAAGTCAACAACACCGAAGATCCATACCTGTCTACTGACGGACAAGGCAAGCGTAGCCTCTCATTCTGAACCTATGTTTTATAAAGTATATTACTTTCTCGCTATGATGCACACGATTCCAATGTGGCCTTTTGTCAGTAGCTAGTGTTATCTATCTGCTGCACTGTTTCCCTTTGTGGCCTTATACTCCTGATCCGCTGCTCCTAGCATACCTAGCTCTGGCATTTGAGCGTCGCTAGAGCTTCTGTGATCTACAGGTTAGCCAAGCATAGAAACAACGTCTGATCTGTCTGAATGATGAATCAGAGATGCCGGAGAATCTAGAAAGGTAGGAGATGATGATATCCTCGAAGGAGTTAATTAGACATGCCAAGGCTTGTTTGGGAGGCCACGTTGGGTGTGGTTTTTATAGTCCCATGCTTGACACCACTAGGAACTGAGTTCTTGCCTTTGGAACCGAGACGAGCATACAGCCACACGGGGCCTAGACAACCCCTCGACTAATTAACTTACCTAGTAGATTCCATGAGTCACATAGTTCGGGCTTTCCATTTGGCATACGCATTGAAAACATTTTCGAAAGAGGAGGTGATGGAGGTGCTTCATAACAGGTAGGGAAGCGTGGACCGGGTTGCTTGGGGTCGATGGAGCCCCTGGTGAACCAACCTCACCTCACATATTTAAGTATCGGCTTTAGGATTTGACCCATTACGGCGGAATCATACTTATTGCGTGACTCATGGTCTCGGCGAAAGCAAGGTAAAGGTCGTGGTCAACCACCCTCTGCCGGCCCTCCAAGGAAGAGGGCTAATAATATTTGGCATTAAGAGTCGGTTGGTACGCGTGGGTAAAGTTATACACCCTTGCAGGGTTAAATCTTTTCGAAAAGCCGTGTTCAAGGTTATGAACGCTTGCTGACCAGATTCTAAGATCATAGATAACCTTAACCATTATAAAACTTGTTGATCCACGTGTGCTTAAGGATGTTTCCTCTGGGTCGAGGGGGTGATCATAGATAGGAGGTTCTGATAAAGCTGGTGGTTATCGAGATGTGATGAACAATATGAAGAAGTCACTATCTTATCCCTTTTAAAAGATTCTGAGTAGACGAGCCTCTTCTCTCTCTTGTTTACAAATAAAGATTGCTTTCCGCAAAAGAAAATCCAGAGAAAGCTTTTCTAGCCAGGGCATGTAGATACAAGGTTATCTAAGTCTTGCGGAGTACATTCTCATACTCAGCCTTGTGCCATTGTTGTTTTTCTACAGAGGATCTGGTTGCAACTAAAGGTGGCTTCTACGTTGATATCGACGAGTTGTCGGGGGTCCCAGGTAGCAGACTGAGGACTATGGGATGGACGTCGCTTTTGTTAATGGCCTCTTAGGCCTTTTGCTAAGCTGTTGTGTAGAACAACATAATTTGATTTTGCTGTGTGATGTAATGTTGGGTCTATGACCTCTGGTTTGTAATAACTCTAATATCTTACTATGTTAAGAGTTTAAACTTATGTTGTTGAATCCCTGTGTTCTGTAATGTTACCGAATCATACTGTGATCTTCCGTGTTTTGGAGTTGAACTTATCTTAGATGATGATCTGAGGTTAGTTTAACCCTAATCCCGGGGGGTGCTACAGGTTTTGGTATTAGAGCCAGGTCTGCCTGTAGGAAACCCTTTTATTGGTCGATGTTGAGTCTAGAAGTTGACAAAACTATTTGAAAGTTCAAACTATTTGCAGAAATTCTGACTAGGATTCTTTTTACTCCTTCTCTAGTGTGTTTCTGATGCTGGAGTTTTCCCTTACCTTATTTGGTTTGAAAAGGTTTTCATTCCTTACCTTATATCTCAAAACTTTTAGGATCGTGGTTTTGGGGTTGTTTTCTAAAGTACTACATACTTGGTTGCTATTCTCAGAGTTCCAAGATATCTCAGTTTTGCTTGGTATGTAACATCTTAGCATTCCACTGTCATGGTTTGTAAGTCAGCTGGTTAGTGTATACATTAGTATGCTTTGATACTACCATGCTTGATAAGATGTAAGTACTCTTTGTTCATCTTTCCATCTTGTTCCTTTGAATCTCTTGTCTAATCTTCTTTTTGTTCTTTCAGGATGGGTGACACCTCTCGTGCCCGTACCCGTGCTCATGCTCGGGGTGCTGCAAATGAGGGTGAATCTTCCAACCTTCCTCCACCACCGTCCATGGTTCAGCTCATGGCCATGTATGAAACCAACCGTGCTGACAACATGAGGCTCCTTGAAAGGATTGAGCGCAACACTGCTCGACGCCAGAACAATCAAGTTGGTATCAAGGACTTCACACGTCTCACTCCGGCAGTTTTCAGCTATTCCACTGAGCCACTTGATGTAGACTACTGGCTTCGCACCATGGAGCGCAAACTTCAGGTTGGTCATGTTGCTCAAGCTGATTGGGTGACTTTTGTCGCCTATCATCTATAGGGAGAAACTAACTCTTGGTGGGAAAATTTCTTGGCTATGCAAGAAGCTCAACATGTTGTTACATGGCAAGAGTTCACTGAAGCCTTCTGAGCTTATCATATTCCAGAGGGTCTGATGGATCAGAATAGGGAGGAGTTCCTCAAGCTTAAGCAGGGCACTGGTTCTGTGTGTGATTACCAGCGCAACTTCAATCGTCTTGCCTGTCTCCACTGATGTTAAGAAGCAAGCTCTATTTCGCAAGGGACTGGATCCTGAGGTTCGTCGTGATCTCCATCTCATGGACTTCATTAACTTCCAAGGTCTTGTTAATAAGGCTATGAAAGACGAGAGTGGAAAGGTGGAGTATGAAGAAACTCGTAAGCGTCCTCAGGATGGGTACAACAAGGCTGGTTCTGGTAACAAGAATAGTCGTGTCTTCGTGCCTTACAGTGTTGTTCCATGTTCTCCTTACACCCAAAGGTCTTCTGGATATACTCCCCATCCGAATGCTACCTCAAACAATGCTGGTGGATCAAACTATCCTTCTGCTGGCAATGCATCAGGTTTTATTTGTTTCAACTGCCGTCAACCTGGCCACTATGCAAAGGAGTGTCCTCAAAAGAGTGCTACTGCGAATGCACAACAAGCAAAGAAGAATGATAAGTACCAAGGTGTTGGAAGAGGTCGCCTGAACCATATCTCTGCTGAGGAGGCTCAGGGATATCCAAGCGTCATCATGGGTACGCTTCGTATCAATCAAATTCTAGCTAAAGTTTTGTTTGATTCTGGAGCATCGCATTCATTCCTGTCACAAGCTTTTGCTCAAATGCATGGGATAAATTTTGAGGGGTTATCTGTTCCTCTGCTAGTTTAGTCTCCTGGTTCTAGTTGGCGTTCCACCATGGTCATTCATGGGAATCTAGTCGAAGTTGCATTTCAACTTTCCCCACTTCTTTGATCGCCCTCAAGTCAACTGACATTGCCATCATTTTGGGCATGGACTGGTTGACCCGTTATTAAGCTATCCTCGATTGCACAACCAGGTCTGTGACTCTGACTAGTCCTGCTAGCATAACAGTCAAGTATTGGACCATAGGGTCACTATCTCCTTCAGCTATTTCTATTCCTGAAGCGGAGTTGTATGATCTTGAAGTTCTACCTCTGTTAGAGATCCAAGATGTTTCCGTGGTCTGTGAATTCCCGGATGTCTTTCCTAAGGAGTTGCCTGGCATGCCCCCTGATCAAAGTGTGGAGTTTGTCATAGAGTTAGTTCCTGGAACTGCTCCCATTTCTAAAAGACTCTATCGTATGCCTCCTCATGAACTTGTGGAGTTGAAGTAGCAATTAGAGGAGTTAGAAGGAAAAGAATACATTCAGCCCAGCACATTTTCTTGGGGATGTCCTACAATCTTTGTTAAGAAGCGGGATACCAATATACCGCGTCTGGTTGTGGATTATTGCCCACTTAATGTTGTGACTATCAAGAATAAGTATCCTTTCCCTAGGATCAATGATCTCTTTGATCAGTTAAGTGGTGCCACGGTCTTTTCCAAAATGGATTTAAGGTCAGGGTATCACCAGATAAAGATCCGTAAGGAAGATATTCCAAAGACTGCTTTCACCACTCGTTATGGTCTTTACGAGTACGCAGTCATGTCCTTTGGTCTTACCAATGCTCCAGCCACTTTCATGCGGCTTATGAACTATGTTTTCATGGAGTATCTTGACAAGTTCGTCGTGGTCTACATCGATGATATTCCGGTCTATTCCAAGACTGAAGAAGAGCATGCTGAACATCTTCGTTTGGTGTTGACAAAACTCCGAGAACATCGTCTCTATGCCAAGTTTTCCAAATGTGAGTTCTGGTTACAAGAGCTCATATTCCTTGGTCATGTTGTTTCCGCCAAAGGGGTTGCTGTTATCCCCGATAAGGTCCAAACTATCCTCGACTGGGAGTCTCCTAAATCTGTAAAGGACGTCTGAAGTTTTCTCAGGATGGTTGGTTATTACCGTCGATTCATCGAGAACTTCTCCAGGATTGCAAAGCCGATGACCGACCTTCTCAAGAAGGATAAGAAGTTCGAATGGTCCGATAAGGCTGAAGAAAGCTTCCAGATGTTGAAAACCAAGTTAACCACTGCTCTGGTGCTAGTTCTTCCAGACACTAGCAAAGACTTTGTTATCTTCTGCGATGCTTCTCACCAAGGTCTCGGATGTGTGTTGATGCAAGATGGACATGTGGTGGCTTATGCCTCCCGTCAGTTGAAACCACATGAGAACAACTACCCAACTCATGATCTTGAGCTTGCAGCTATTGTTCATGCTCTTAAGCAATGGCGACATTACCTTATTGGTAGTCATTGCAAGTTATACTCGGATCATCAGAGTCTGAAGTATCTTTTCACACAACCAGATCTGAATCTCAGGCAAAGAAGATGGTTGTAACTCATCAAGGACTATGATTTTGGTGTCAACTATCAACCTGGAAAAGCCAATGTTGTTGCTGGTGCACTAAGTCATAAGTGTTATTGCAACAATTTGGTGATCAAACAATCTAAACCTTCTCTTCATGAGGAATTTGCTCGATTGAATCTTGAAGTAGTTCCTCGTGGATTCCTTTCTACTCTTGAAGTGAAGTCTTCTATAGAGGATGAAATCAATCTTGCTCAGAAACATGATTCTGAAATTGCTGAGATTAAAGGGAACATTGCTAGCGGAGTTGCTAAGTGTTTCTCTGTTGATAATCAAGGTACCGTTTACTTTGGTAACCGTCTGGTAGTGCCGAAGAGAACAAAATTGAGGGATTTAATTCTCCAAGAGGCTCATGAATCACCTCTTTCTATCCAACCTGGAGGTACCAAGATGTATCGGGATCTTCGTCAAAGATTCTGGTGGTCTGGTATGAAGAAGGATATCGCTCGTTTTGTTGCTGAATGTGACGTTTGTCGTCGCGTCAAAGCTGAACATCGAAGACCTGCTGGTCTCCTACAACCACATAAAATCCCTGAGTGGAAATGGGATGAAGTTGGTATGGATTTCATTACTAGTCTTCCTAAGGCTCAAAAGGGAAATGATGCCATCTAGGTAATCATTGACTATCTGTCCAAGGTTGCTCACTTTCTACCTGTTCGTGAGAGCATTACTGCTAATCAATTGGCTGATCTGTATATCTCTCGAATAGTTGTTCTTCATGGGGTACCGAAGAAAATCGTCTCTGACCGTGGAAGTTTGTTCACCTCTAGGATCTGGGCAAGTTTCCAACAAGCTATGGGAACTCGCCTTTCCTTCAGCACAGCCTATCATCCTAGTACCGGTGGTCAAACTGAAAAAGTGAATCAAATCCTCGAAGACATGCTAAGAGCGTGTGTCATATCTTTTCATAAGGACTGGGAGAAATGCCTTCCTTTTGCTGAATTCTCCTACAACAACAATTTTTAGTCCAGTATAAAAATGGAACCTTTCCAGTTCTTATATGGAAGAACCTGCCGCACTCCTTTGAACTGGTCAGAAACCGGCGAAAGAAAATTCTTTGGACCGGATATGATCCAGGAAGCAGAAGATCAAGTTCATATCATTCGAGATTGCTTGAAAACTGCTCAGTCCCACTAGAAAAGCTATCATGATCGTCATCATCAACATATTGAATATGAAGTCGGTGATCAAGCTTATCTCCGGGTCACTCCTTTGAAGGGTGTCCATCGTTTCAGCATCAAAGGCAAACTAGCTCCTCGCTATGTTGGTACTTTTCGTGTTCTTTCCAAGCAAGGTAACCTCGCATACAAACTGGAGTTGCCCACAAACTTCCCTGAGGTGCATGACGTCTTTCATTTGTCACAACTCAAGTGTTGCTTAAAAGATCCTGTCCGTGGTGTTGATCACCAAACTCTTGATCTCCAAAAAGATCTGACTTATCGTGAGTATCGTGTTCGTATCCTTGATGAAATCGAGCGCAAAATTGGTCGTCAAAACATCAAGTTCCTGAAAGTTCAGTGGTCTCATCACTCTGAGGATGAAGCAACCTGGGAACGAGAAGATCATCTCCGATCTGAGTACCCTACCTTCTTTTCTAAAACTTAGGAATCTCGGGTCGAGATTCTTGTAAGGGGGGTAGAGCTGTAACATCCCAAGTTTGTAATATATGTACTTAGTACTTAAGCATTGCATGCATGTGTTAAACTCAATAAAATTTTGCATGTGATCAAGTGTGTGAACCAAAGTACAAGTGTAAAACCCTAAACCCTAGTCTTTCCCCCTCCTTTTGGAATCCATTCAATATGGTGTTTGAATTTAAAAAAATAAAAAAATAGTGGATCCCAAATAGTGTCAAAGGGCCCCACATTGTTTTCAACATATTTACAAAATCCTGGTATTTTGAATTATCTAAAATAGTATCCAAATCTTTATACAAAATAGAGAAAAGGAATTTAGGAAATAGAAAAGGATCTGTCTAAAAAAAAGCAACCCAGCACCTCTGGGCCGAGCCCAGCTATTCCTTCTCTCTCCCCCGCGCAGAGCAGCGCTCAGCAGCCCACCCTGGCCCACGCCAGCCCACCAGCGGCCCGGTACCGCTTTGCTCCGCTCCCCTGTCGTCTTCCACGCTGACGGCAGGCAGCTCCCTATCGCCGCCGCGGCCGCCTGATGCCGCCTCGTCGTTGCGATGCGCTCCGCTGACGCTCGCGAGGATAAGACCGTCTGTGTCGTGCTCCTCTTCCCCTGGACCTCACTTTACCCTCTCCCTTCCTCTCGCCCGCGCAAGCTCTAACCCTAGAGCTCGCAGGAGCCGCCTCGTCCTGCCGCCTCCGGCCACCCCACGGTCAGCTGTGGCTGCCATTGGAACCGCCCCGTCGCGAAGGTCATCTTCACCAAAGGAATTGGCCGCGGGTGCATCCAATCATCGTCAACGACCCTGCCCTCTCCGTCTCTGCCTGCCGCTGTCGTCGACATTGTCGGCGACCTCGACTTCGTCCGGCCTCATCGTCGCCATCTATGCACTCAGGGTGAGCATACGGTGCTCAAGGCACCCTCCCTCTCCTCTCTAGGGATCTGCATCACGCCCACGCCAAAGATCTGAGAGCATCGCCGCCGTTCGTCACCATGCTTGCTGCTCCGGTGACCAAAAATCGGAGGCGCCGCCGTAGTTAGGTCCACCTCTGTGTGCTGATTCGAACGAGCCATAGCACGCCCCTTCCCATGCCCTGTAGCACCGTCTATCGCCGTCGTCTAACGCAGGCTCCGGTGAGCCTAGGTGGCGCTCGCGTGGCTTGCCTGCGTGGCCCAGGTCCCACCAGTCAGCCTCTCTGGCTAGATTTTGCCCTATGAAAAATGGCCCAGACCCCGTACTGACCTTTGACTGTCACGTGGTAACTGAGGTGGCCTCGGGCCCCCCCTGTCAGCTGCTGTGGCTAGCTTCTGCCTCGGTGTGAAAAGTAATTCCTGGATTTATTATAATTTCAGAAATGATTTTAATAATTCCAAAATTTGAATAAAAATTGTAAAATTCATAACTTACTATTTATAAGTCAGAAAAATACAAATAATATATCAAAATGTTCAAAAAAATGAGTTCCACCTTTTTAACATATAATCATGCATTGTTCAACAAATTTAATAGCAAGTTTAATTAGAAGAACATAGTAACCCCTCACAGGTGATTCCGGAGTTTCTCCGAGTTAGGGTTTGTAACCCTCGGAACCCCGTTTAAGTTGTCAAGCATGACTTAGGGTTTCGTTTCAACGCGACTTAACTTGTCATATCATCATCCTTGTTTGATCATTGCATCGATGCCATGTCTTGATTGTTGCCTTTCTTTCCGGTATTGGTTCTTCGCGATAGGATTCGAGCCCGAAGCTAAAGTCAACAACACCGAAGATCCATACACTACTAGAGAAAAGCCTATGCGAGGCGCACCTAAAATCCTATCTGAGGCGCATATCATATGCGCCTCTAGCTTCAAGCCTCGGGTATTTCTTATGTGAGGCGCATATGATATGCGCCTCCTATACTTCACATATGCGAGGCGCATATCGATATGCGCCTCGCATATGTGAAGTATAGGAGGCGCATATCATATGCGCCTCGCATATGTTTTACAATGCGCCTCGGATATGTATAGTATATGCGCCTCCTATAGTATCTTATATGCGCCTCCGGTAATATTTTCGAAATTCAAGTTTTACAGACCACTATAAATAATAATATATAGATATTCAAATATACAATATAGTCCAGAATACAGTATAAAGAGCACATAATTTTTCAGAAACTTGCAATTTGCCAAAGCATAATAGAACCAACATGAATACAATACATTACACATCAATCATGACATACAAGTTCATACATCAAGTGTTTGTGCCACAAGTTCACACCTCCGAGTACAAGTTCACAATCACATTACACCTTCGAGTACAAGTTCACAATCACATTACAACTCCAACGACGTAGCTCTACCTAGATGAAGTAGAACACATAACCTACAATGAAGAGCAACAAGGTGGTGATCACGAGGAAGTTCCTCCACTTATTCCTTCCATGCCTCCTCCACTTCTCTTCCGCCACCTCTCTACTCTCATAGCCTTGGTAGCTGTTGCCCGAGAAGTTGTTCACTTGCTTCTGGCAGTCTTTCCACTCCTCGTACACACCTGGAACCTGACCGACGTACACGACATAACACCTCGGCATCTCCTACACATAATAAAGATGATATTACTTATGTCAGTGGAAAGCAATAGCTAGTAGTTCACAAGATAGAATCATGCATATATATATATATGGGTGCAACAAAATGTAAGAAATCACGTTCTAATCATCGGCATTTCGAAGAAAGACCAAAAAAAGCAAACCAAGAATGACTTGGATTAGTGCCTCATACTTAGATTGGGCACGGAAATAACAATGCTCGCTGTTTGATCTCATGCGGCAAGTAGAGTATATGCCCAAATTACTAGTCTACTTGGCACACAAGATCGAACAGCGGCATAGTCATACACGTGACACCACAACACGTTCTAATCATCGGCATTTCGAAGAAAGACAAAGAAAGCAAACCACAAGAAAGTAGGGAAGCAATGACAAATGAAAAGCAACAAGCACTTAAAATAGTTTGTAACACAAATAACTAGCTAGTGTCTCTCACAATCAAGTTCAACGGTTGACGAAACATATTCTAGAGGTTTTGCTAGGCAAGTTTAACATAGTGATAAGAGGTTACAACACGAGTTCGGAACTAACAGCTAGGTACCCAGGCAATGCAATCATGAAGTCTTCTTCGGCTCTTGAGTCGGCTTTGGGGGGGCATTGATGAAGCCCGACCGAGTTTTTGCCATTTGCATGAACATCCTGTCGTCACCCTGCTGCGCTAAGCGTTCGTCTATCTCCCTGTTGGACGGTGTATAGCCGCCGTGGAAGGTGCCTCCGGTTTTTATGACTCCCTGGTACACGATTGTCGCGATCTCCTCCTGGATGTTGAAGAAGTGTTGCCTGAGGTTGCGAGCCTGTATGCATGCAAGCTTTTCAGCCCACTTCACGAGGTCAGATGGCAACGTTTTGGTCTCCATGTCATTGAAGAACGCCTTCATGTGGTAAATGGCGTAGGACGCAGGAAAACTTTGTCGTGTGGCGGAACACGTGCGCGCCGAACTTTACATGTGGCCTTGCCGGTTTGACGCCTCCCGCTGCGACGTAGCCGGTGAGAGCGCCATCAAGAATTTTCTTGATATTGGTGTAGTTTTTTTGGATCGCATTGTTTGAGTCGAGGTACAAGGATGTTGAGTGTTTCAAATTCAAGCTTATGAGCACACAGCCTGTCCGATCATCCTCCGTGATGGGATGGTAGGGAAGGAGAATCACATCCTTGTCCGAGTATGTTTGCAGGAAGTTTGAGAGGTAGTCGGTCGCCAGATCTATGGCCTCAGCATCTTTCAGGACGGCGTCACGCATGAAGTAGGGATCCACTATCTGGATGCCCGGGATCTTGTCTCTGGTGATCTCCATGGCCATATTGAGGGAGAACAGCCGGACCAGGGTATTGTGTAGTCGAAACCCGTTCAACATGTCAAACAGGTCGGTATGCCGCACATAGAAGATATCCCTGGGGGGTACAGTGATGAAGCACGACATATGAGAAGGCACCTTAGCCTTGAAAACGAGGTACGACTGATCGTTGTCGCGAATGCGGCACTGCTCAATTGTGAGACATCCATAATTAATACTACGCATATGCGAGCCTGCGACCTCGAGCATCGATTTACACATCATCGGTACACCTGCCACGTGCTGCTGATTCCTGGCTTGCCCCACAGCGCCGTCCCGGAAAAGAGGATTTGGATCCTGGCCCCGATCACCCTTAGGCTTCCTTTTGCGACCCTTCTTGCTCTTTACGGCTTCGGCCACTGCGTTCACCTCACTGACCGTCTTATGGAGGGTGCCAGGGCTGATCAAAGGAACTACTGGCCTTGAGGCTCGGTGAAGGGTACAAGTGGCGGTGTCTCCTGACTAGTTGGGAAGAGACGCACCTTGCAAGGGGGTTTCGCTGGTGCTGGTTGGGTCTCGGCAACTTGATGTGTGCCTGATGGTCCCGGCTCATACAAATCAAAAAACCTTGTGTTAACAAACTGGTCACCGTAGTTCGGGTCAATTTCTTCATCATCATCGGGATTCTGTGCCATGTTGTCCAAGTCTCCCATCTCGAAGTCTTCATCATGTGCTGGTTGTGCTGCCTCTAGGGTGATGTTGAGCTGGTCCTCTGTCCCCAAACGGATCTGGCTCTTCGGCCATAGGTACAAGTAGCCGAAGCCGGTATTGAGGACCGCTGCCGTGTCCTCATCATCCCATCCTTGAGGTTGAGAGGGAGGTTCCACTTGCTCGTAGCCCGGAAGCACCATACTGTATTTGACCCTCATCATGTCAGGTGGCATTGTGACATTGTGCATTTTGCGGTTCTCTGGTTGAACAATAGTACCCTTGGCAACATCCATCAACTGGCCGCCCACCCAATGCATTAGAGTGCAAGGAGTGTCTCCCTGCGAAAGATCGACATGTAGGCCGAGCGTTAGAAAAACAGAGATCAAGTCATCGGTGTGGTTGAGCCTCCCAACTCTCGCTTTAATTAGTTAGTTACCTTGAGGGCATCAAACTCGGCCAATGTCGAGGCACTGACGCCGACAGGCTTGACCACGTAAGTGGCGGAGTGGCTGCCTGATGGCACGGTGGTGCGGGCCGGCGCCTTCGCCGCAGTGGGCAAGTTAAGCTCCGGAGCTAGAGGAGTCTCCACCACCACCGGCCCTGCTGGAGGAGTCACCAATGCCTCTGGCCGCGCCACATTGTCTGATTGGGCGCTGTTGAGGTTGGGAACCGGTGGCGGCCCCTGTTTACCACCCTTCTGCCACTTGTTGTACTTTTCCATGTAGACGGGAAGGATGGTGTTGAGCTTCTCGTTCACTTGTGAATGGACTTGTGACTGGACTTGTGTCTGGACTTGTTCTTGGAACTTTGTCTCGGCAGCCGACACAGCCTTGTTCACGGCATCTTGGACTATATTTGGAAAGGCTTCCACCTGTTCCCTTAGGAGTTTTACCTCGGCGCTTTTGGCCTTCTTGCCCTTCCGCTCCGGGGTGCCATAGTACTCGGACCATGATATGCCGCCAAAGCCGACCACACGACCAGCCTACGGGGCCGCCAGGGGATCGACACTCTTGGTCCGGTTCATCGCCCTATTAAAAGTGGTGTCCCACTTGGCGACAGGCGGTGGCGCTGACCCCTGGGATGAGGAGCTCCTACACTCCTCGTCCTGCGCACAAGGAACGCGAAGCATTTGATCAGAAAACTGGACTTCATTGATTAAGCATGAATGCAATTAATCGACTTGCACGCAAACTACTTACATATTTTTGCATGAAGTCCGTCACCCTCGGAGCAAAGGGGCCGGCGGGCTCCGAAGAATAATCAGAACCCCCTTTCTTCGGCGGGGCAAACCGGGCCCTGACGAAGTTCTTTGCCTGCTCCTCCTTTATGTCGTCAAAGGGACGTGTCAACCCCTTTGCACGAGCGTCGACGTCCTCCTTATCCCATTTGGGCCTCACGGCTCTATAACCGCCGGAGCCGAGATGGTGGGTACCAATGTTTCGGGATCTCATATTCTTGCCCTTCTCAGTCCTGGCCTTGCCCAAGGCGGAGTTACATCTGGCCTTGAAAACATTGTAGTCTTCTTCCTTGACCAGAGGCTCCTTCTTGACGAGCTCTGGATAACTTAGCTTCTCCTCGAAAATCAGATTCTTCACCCAAGCCTTCCAATTTGACAAGGCCTTGGTCATCCTCCCGAGGGCATACTTGTTCACCGGATTCCCTTTGAGATTGTCATTATTATACTTGTTTTCCTCATCACCCGGGAACGCGTATCTTGCGTGCAGCTTCCGGAAAAGCTGGATGAGGAAACCCTTGTTCTCTTCGGCCTTCAGGTTCTCCATGTTGATCGTGACGGTGTTCCAGAGGATTGCCGCGAGCTGGTTAGAGTAACCCCCAACAAATTATTCTGGCTCCAAAGGCGCACCTTTAGGGCTCACGCTTGTGATGATGGACCTTTTGAGGTTGACCACGATCGGGGTCCGATCCTTCCGAGACGTCTTCGATGCGCTACCATCGTCTGTAGTAGCTTCACCGCCGCCATCAGTGGTAGTGGCGTCGCCATCGGCGTCCCCCATCTCCTCCTTTCCCGACGAGGTATCCTCGTCCTCCTCCATCTCGTCGTCCAGTGGAACAAATTCCGGGGCCTCTAGGGATTCCATCTCCGCCTGCTGCTCCCAAAAGGGCTTCTGGCTAGAAGGGCCCGGATCCGACATTTCTAAACACACAAATAAATGAAACTAATAAGCACAAAAATTCACAGAAAATTTTGGCATGAACTTTGCTAATTTTCTATGTCTAGGAGTGCCAGAAATTCGCCGGAACGGAAATGAATCAACATTTCGGCGAAACATTGGCAACTCAAAAAGAAAAACCTGCACAAAAAGGATCAACTGCCATCATCACAGCCATTTTGCTGCCAGCATACACAAACACATACATACATACAGTATCTGAGTTTTGCTGAACTCACATAATTCCTGAAGGCAGAACATAGATTCATAATTTCACAGCATAGCAGAAAACAACTGATTCGAAACTACAGAAGAAACTCAAAATCTGAGAGCAGTATGACCATTGATCATCAAAATTTCAGAGTTAAGCACAGAGTTAAGTGTACAGATATGTGCAGTATCCTGAGGCATTAATTAACAACTAAAACCAGGTGATCAAATATCAAATGTTGGCATTGAGTCATGTCATCTTAATTGATCAAATATCAAATGTTGGCACTGCATCTGAACCTGAACCTATGAACCTGAACCTATGAACCTGAACCATTGAAAATGTTGGCATACAGATAGAGCAGTAACCAACATAATGCAAACACTTTGAGCACCCCATAAGCAATAAATTCATTCACAAATATCAAAACAAATCCATGATCCATCAAGTACTCGCGGTGGTACTGCATTCAGAACATCACCGCCTTCCTTCACTGTGAAGGATGCACTAAAGGTACGAGTAGTAATAATACTTAGAACAACAAATCAAATTTATTCATCGTGCATTCCAGTTTTCATTTTACAAAAATAATTAATAGAGCCCATGCCAGAAATCGTACATGCTTGTGGTTCTATTAAGTTTTGATCTTGAAATTCTGTGTCATGTTGCAGTGAACCGTGTTCCATGAGTGGACCTGATGAGGAGTTACCTATGAGAACACACTTTTTCGGTGAATTTAAATGGAGTTTGCATCTCACTATGTTTTCTAAAATTCAGCTAACTCCATGCTATAAAGCTAGAACTACTTACTTAACGTCCCTTGGTAAATATGATAGTTAAACCTGAACTGAAGAAAAGGCACCATACTGATTGGCCGAGCGCCTCCTGCTAAACCCATATATGTATACCAGAACTGAAGAAGATGTTCAGAAACAATCTCAATACCAAGAAATTACAATTCTGGACATACTAAATCAGTGCATATACTTACTGACAGTACCAACCACTTCAGTCAGGAACTCAAGATTCAGTCAAAATCAGTGCATATACTTACATACTAAATCATCACCTTCAGAGTTTAGAACATACTAAATCAGTGCATATACAATTCTGGACATACTAAATCTGTGCATATACTTACATACTAAATCAGTGCAATCGAAACACATCATATGATCTACCAACCACTTAAGTCAGGAACTCAAGATTCGCAAACACTGAAGAACATCATCACCTTCAGAGTTCAGAACACAAGCGTTTGATTCAGAGCTTCAGATTTACCTAGACTTCTAGGGTAGAGAAACCCTAGAAGGGGAGGAGAGGGGAAGAGGCGTGGGTGGGTGGGGGGCGGGGACTCACCAGAGAGAGGGGAAGAGGCGTGGGTGGGTGGGGGGCGTGGGTGGGTGGGAAGCCGGCGTCGGGCTCCTCCTTCACGGGGCGGCGGCGTCGGGCTCCTCCTTCACGGGGACGACGGCGTCGGGCTCCTCCTTCACGGGGACGACGGCGTCGGGCTCCTCCTCCACGGGGCGGCGGCGAGCTCCTCCTTCACGGGGCGGCGGCGAGCTCCTCCTTCACGAGGCGGCGGGCTCCTCCTCCACGGGGCGGCGTCGGGCTCCTCCACGGCGGCGACGGCTTCGATCGATGTGGTGTCGTGGAAGATAGAAGTCGTGTATGTACTAGCTAGTGCGCTGTGTGACTTTTGATCGATGTGTGCCGGTTAGGCGAGGCGCATATCGCAAAGTGCGCCTCGTATAATATTACGCGAGGCGCATCTGGGCTAAATGTGTCTCGCATAATATGTAATCCTAGACAAATAAGGCAGTGCGCAAGTTTCTATCAACTATCACACATCAGCCTAGTGGTACATGCCTTGTCCTTCACTGCTGGCCACCCAGGTTCGAATCCTAAGGGGGCCAATTTTTTGGAATTTTTTTTAAGGCCAATTTTCATGTAAAAGCATACAAATATGAACTATAAAATATACTACAAATATTTTAAATATTCAAATATTGCTAAAACAACAAAAGTGAGTATTCTCAATGAATGTGTCTTGTCGATACATAATATTCTCAATGCAATATTATTATAACACACACATAATGAAAATTAAGAATGTTTTGATACATAATAGTAGGCCACACACATGACGGTTCTTGACAATGGTCGGAGCGCGCTAGTGTTTCTTGACAATGGTCGTCTTCTTGCCCTTCTTTGTCGCGGTTGCATAGGTTAGGTCCGGGACGTCTTCACTACTTCTCTTGAACGGAAGTCCTTTCTTAGGTAGGGTTGTGGTGTACGGTGTTTGGTTGCCATACCCGTATTCTATCTTCGGGTCGCCGTTCTGGTCAAAGTCTTGCTCGTTGGCGACTCCGTCCATTCCGATAATGTTCCTTTTGCCTCTCCTGACGACAACCCGGCTAGGCTTTGACGGGTCTTTGATGTACCAGCATTGGTCGACTTTGCTAGCCAAAACCCAAGGCTCATTTCTTGTGGGTGCGTTCACGCTGGTTGTCTTTGACGGTATAACCATCGTGGTGAAATACCGGTCTTCTTTCTCGACACTCTTGGCCCACCTGACATGGAACATCGGCACCTTCTCCGTAACATAGTCGAGCTCCCAAATCTCCTCGAACCTTCCGTAGTATCTTTCCGGGATGTCGCCGGTGTAGAATATCCCTGTTACCCCTGAGTTCTGGTAATCGCAGTTATTGTCTTTTTCCTCTGTGTAGAACGTGTATCCGTTGATATCGTAAGACTGATAGGTCATGAGGTTGTGCGAGGCGCCCTGTGACATTGATAATATGAGTTTATCTTCCTCCGAGTACTCGCCCTGCGGTGGATTAGCTATGACCTTCTCCCTAAACCACCGCGTGAAACCGGCGTTGTGCTCCTTGATAACATCTTCCTCCCTCGGGACCTGGCGCCCCTGTTCAGCGTAATTCTTCTTGATAAACTCTTTGTGCTCATGTATGTATGGATCAACCACCTGCAGGTGTTGCAGCGCGACCAGGTTTGCTCTTTCAAAGTCCTTGGTTCGGCCCTCCATGTCGACATGCTTTGCACGTCGACCCTCGCGGTGACCCCATCCAGCGAGCCTCCCGAGGTGCTTGTTGAATGGCATACCAAGAGGGGTCTCGGTTTGTAGAAAGTTCGAGCAGAAAGAGATGCACTCTTCGGCCAGGAAGCCGTTTGCTATGCTTCCATCTGGACGGGACTTGTTCTTAACGTATCCCTTGATGTGTCCATTGAGCCTTTCGAACGGCATCATGCTTCGCAGAAACGCAGGACCGAGCTGGACGATATCCTCCACGACATGGAGAAGCAGATGAAGCATGATGTCGAAGAAAGCGGGGGGGAAATAGATCTCGAGCTCGCACATTATCACCATGATCTCGTCCTATAGCCTCGTGAGCTGCTTAATGCCTATCGACTTCCGAGAGATGACGTCAAAAAAGTTGCAGAGGCCAAACAGTGTTTCACGGATGTGCTTGTCCATTATACCTCTGATCGCGACCGGGAGTACCTGCATCATTAGCACGGCGACGTTGTGAGACTTCATCCCGCTGAAGCGCTGCTTCGCCTCGTCTAGCCATCTGCTTATCTTCCCCGCGTAGCCGTTCGGAAATTTGACTCCGAGGAGGCACTTCATAAACTGTATGGCCTCCTTCTTACTCAGAGTGAAGCATGAGGCCTTGAGCTTGACCTCTCCCTTCTTAACCTTTTTCCCCTTGCGACGACGGCTATTCTGTGTTTCTGTCTCCTCCACCTTGTCCTCCTCATCATCATCGCTAGGTGGTGGTTGAAGTTCATCCCTGATGCCCATATGCTTCAAGTCGTTCCTTGCCTTCGGCCCATCTTTGGTCTTGTAGGTGTTAAGGAGGGTGGTAAGCAGACTCTCGCCCACGTTCTTCGTGATATGCATGAGATCAAGGCTATGAGGCACGCGGAGGATCTTCCAGTATGGCAAGTCCCAGAAAACAGACCTCGCCTTCCATACCTTCAGCAACGGCTCTGGCTTCTTCTGGGTCTTTCCTGGCGCAGGGCACTCCTTCCAGTTATTCAACAGCTTGTAGATTTCCGCGCCACTCTTCTGGTGTGGGATTCCTCGGAGCTCGATCGTCCCATCGAACAGATGTCCTAGCTTTCTCCAGGCGTGATTCTTGGGAAGCCACCTCCGAGCCCCAAGGAACACGGTTTTCCTGGACCCGGGATCTTTCTGTAGCTGGCGGTACGTTGTATTATCCTTGCACCTAACGCACCCATAGAATACTTGGACCACCTGCCCCGAGAAGTATCCGTAACCAGGATAGTCTTGCACCGTCGTGATCACCGCCGCTCTCATGTCAAAGTACTCTTGTCTCGAGGCGTCCCATGTACGGGCTCCTTCTTCCCATAACGTGGCCAACTCCTCTTTCAACAACGTGAGATACAGATTGATGTATGTACCAGGTTGTTTTGGCCCTTGAACGAGCATACTCATGGTTACGTACTTCTTCTTCATGCACAACCAGGGAGGGAGGTTGTAGATCCATACAAACACGGGCCAGGTGCTGTGTGTGCTGCTATGGCTTCCAAACGGATTGAGTCCGTCAGTGCTCACGCCCAGCCTGAGGTTCCTTGACTCTTTCCCAAAATGTTGGTAATATTGTAGGTCCAACGCCTTCCACTGGCAAGCATCCGAAGGGTGCCTCAACATTTCCTCCTTCTCCGGATCATCGTCTTCCGGCCTCTTTCTTTCCGCGTGCCAGCGCATGAGCTGTGCTTCCTTAGGGTCTGCGAAATACCGCTGCAAACGAGGAGTTAGAGGAAAGTACCACACCACCTTCCTAGGAGCTTTCTTGGTCCCTCTCTTGTATCGAGAGGTCTTGCACACCGGACACGTGGTCTTCTCCGCGTCCTCGCCCCGGTAGATGATGCAATCATTTATGCAGACGTGGTATTTCACGTGCGGTAGATTGAGAGGGCACACGACTTTCTTCGCCTCAGCGATACTAGTCGGACATGTGTTCCCCTTCTTGGGAAGAATATCGTGCCAGAATACAATGTTGTCGTCGAAACATTCGTCGGTCATTTTGTGTTTCGCCTTCATCTCCAGAGCCCTAAGCGTTACATTTAGACGGGTATCCCCATCGTTGCATCCGTCAAACAATGGAGTGAACACATCTTTCTCCATTTGCTCCAGTTTAGCCTTCTCTCTACCGGCGGCTCTGGCGTTACTCGTCTCCTTGAGAAGCAGATCTTGGACATGAGGGTCTCGCAACCAGCTCGAATCATGGTCGGCACCACCTTGATCATCTTCGTGTCCATGCCCGACGCCACCTTGATCATCTTCGTGTCCATGTCCAGTGCCACCACCCTGATCTTCGTGATCATGACTGGCGTCTTGATCTTCGTGATCATCACTGGCATCTTGATCTTCGTGATCATCACGTATCCATCGAGTGTAGCCATCCATGAAACTATTGTAGAGGGAGTGTCCCAACCTTTATTAACATAAGGTGGTGTCCCCTGTGTTTACAATGCTAGTCCCTCGATCAATAGCTAGCATCCCCTGTGTTTACATAAGGTTGAAGGAAGTTTAGAAGGCAAGATAGTTCTAAGGAATCAATTCTAATCACACACATCACAATTTACACAAGCAATGTGCATGCAATCACAAACAAAACATTTCACTCAAACACAAAGTTCAAGCACATACTTAGGCAACAAAATATTTTTGTTACACCACATAAGTTGGTGGGTTTGACTTAACTAAAATATGGTGGTCCATCTATATGGTTCACTTGTGATCTTTCCATCTTTCCTGATTACTTCTTCTTTACATGAGGTCATGGTTTCCTTGGGAAAAACTCCTTGGTCTCAAAGCTTCAAGTGATGTGGGCTCCTTCTAACTTTTGCAATCCCTCAGTCTCTAAATCTGGAGCAAGATTTCCTTGTCTCACATGTAGTCCTTAGTGATATCCAAGTTGGAAGTCCTTGGTGAACATGCTGAAGATGTTGAAGTCATTAGAGTTGAAGAAGTTGGAATCATTAGAGTTGAAGAAGTTGAAGTCATTAGAGTTAATGAAGTCCTTTGCACATGGTGTAGTCTTTGGCCATGGGGTAGGTTTTTCCATCAAGTTGAAATAGAAGAGATGTAGAGTTGAAACCAAAATGGTTGAGGAAAGAGTTTACAAGTTTGTTTGTAAATAAATTTTTGGAACAAATACAAATCCTATTTTTAAGGGTTTTTGTCCAATCCTAGGTTTACAAATCCTACAGGCAACACAATGCTCTGATACCATCTGTAGAGGGAGTGTCCCAACCTTTATTAACATAAGGTGGTGTCCCCTGTGTTTACAATGCTAGTCCCTGGATCAATAGCTAGCATCCATAGTTAAGATATAATATCAAGATACAAAGGTCATAGTATAACTTTATAACCAGGATTAACATAGTTTTATTACATCATTACATAGCTCATCTGGCTATTACATTACATTGCAGCGGAATAACTATAAGCATGGGGTCCTTCATCTTCAAAGTGCCACAGGCAGACATGTTGGTTGTAGACTTTATAATCCTAATCAATCAATCTTCACTAAAATCAATCAAACCTGCAACATTACAAGTTACAGCCACAAGGGTCAATACTTTGGAATAGTATTGGCAAGTTTCACTTCTATGTTGAATGTAAGTGGATCCTATCATTACATGCATTTTTGGCTAAGTAGGGTTTAAGGCTCATTTGCATAAAGCAATAATTTATCCTATCATTCAAAATGGTTTTTATCTTTGATCAAATCTTTGAAAATCCCTTGGCAAAGCCCAAGTGTTTAAGTTGTTAACAAAATCTCCTTGCACACCTTGGTAACCCCAAGTGTATCAAGTTTTCAACAAAATCTCTTGAGCTCCTTGGTACCCCCAAGTGCATCAAGTTTTATCAAATCTCTTGAGCTCCTTGGTACCCCCAAGTGCATCAAGTTTTATCAAATCTCTTGAGCTCCTTGGTACCCCCAAGTGCATCAAGTTTTTGTTTTAGAAATTGGAATGTCGAGATTTCCCATAGCTTCAAACTTTAGTTGCTCAGTATTGTCCATAACCGGGGACACGGCTAAGTACTTAGATTTTATTATCTTTTGCAGAAGTTGCACACTTTACCCACATGTCACAATCCCATCTTGTTGCCACCAGTGGCCACTAGATTAGTGCTCACCAAGATGGAGTACCGGCAGATTGAGAATGTGACGAAGTCTTTCCAGAGGGTCCTCCCATACACCATCGCTAGCTTGTCTTTAGCACCCATGTAGGATTCCAGGTCCCCATGTCCAGTAAACTGAAGACAATGCATGGGTCTTCCCAATGTAGTTGACTAAGCCAGAGCCATAATAGCATGTGGTTGCACACGAAAGCCACAATTGGAGAAACATGTTCAATCTCTAAGTTTCCTGGGTGGTTTCCTTTGGAGCACAACACAAAGAGATTGCCATAGACATGGTTCCTTTTGTTGCCACCTTCTCCAAAAACTTAAAGTATCCTTGGCCACCCAGGTGGTTCATTGAGTCCTTGTTTTATTATATAAAATCACAAGTCCTTTTCTCAACTTCATAAAATCTCAACATGTGTCTCTTTTCAAAATATAGCATGGCTAAGCATGTAACAACTACATTGTTTTCACTAAGGAATGTATAGGGTATCCTATTAGGATTTAGCATAGCATAAGTATAAATTATTTTCATGCATGTTTCAAAATCCACTAAGTATAATGAAAATAGTAGGACTTTAGATGATAGTGTAACTTGCCTTTTTGGTAGGGAATGTTGGTTCACTCCTTGATATTGCTAGTCTCACACTTTTCTAACTTCACTACAATCAATCAAGCAAACACAATATCAACTAGCATTCCAAACAAATAATCAAACAATTCACACACATAAAACAATGGGATCTAAGTCATGCATGTAAGCATGCAAGGGATGGTTCTATTTGCAAAGATGGTCTCCACTAGGATTCTAAACTTTATAAGGTTCAAAATGGTCATTTTTTCCAAGGTGGCAAAGTCATTTGCAAAAGGGTTTTAGTCATAAGCCATTTTAAATCCATTCATTATTTTATGTGGTGGAAAATATTTTTATCAAAGCAACAACTCTAGGTTGTTCACCAAATAAGTTGTTGTTTCTCAAAACTTGGTGTTTAGGGTCAGTAGGTTTGGTCCAAAACATTTTCCCAAAGTTTTTACTCCAAAATCATTTTCATAACAAAACCATTATTTTTAAGTGGTTAGAAATGGGCTAAACCAATTAATCCATCCTAAATTTCACCAAATTCATTTTTAACTCCATGGGTTGGTTCCTAGGGTCAGTAAGTTCACCACAAACCAATTTGCAAAGATTTTAACCCTAAAAACATTTTTGAATCATTTTTCTAATCTAAACAAGCATACAAATGTTTCTGCATAAACAAACAATCTAACAGATACTATTTACTAAACAAATTGCATGGTTGGCTAGGGTTTGTTCCATGATTCCAATGATATCAAATTTGTAAATTTTGGACGTGTGGATCAAAAGTTACAAAGGTTTGAAAATCACATTCTAATCTGATTTCAAATCTGTTTTTAAACAGAACTGGTGACACGCGTCATGTTTTGATTGGACGGTACCGGTTCCTTCGGATCGACAGACGCAGACCGCAGGATCTAACTTAGATATAGCGGCGCAGAGGCATACGATACCTCTTCGATTATATTCTATCATAGCCATACGATTTTGATCCAACGGACACAAACAACAGGCCACTAACTGGCGGCGCTCGACGGCTGTGCGCGGCGGCGACGGTCAGATGGTGGCGGTGCCGGCGATACAGGGAGCTAGAAGGGAAGGGATAGTGCTCACCGTGATCGCAAGGATGTGGTGATGCTCGAGGTACAGTCGGCTTGGCAAGGGGCGCTCAGGGTTGCGGTGGATTGCTCGCCGGAGTAGGGTCTGGCGACGGGTGGTTCTGTTCGCGGTAGAAGGCGACGCTGTCGATCACGAGGAGGAAAATAGAGAGTGTGGTCAGATGCAGGAGATCACGGAGATGACGCGAGCGTGAAGGAGAAGGCTTGGGGCGGTCTGGACTTACCGGAGGAGCTCGACGGAGACGAGACAGACGGCGGTGACGCTCTGTGTCGTGCTTGTCGACGCTGGGGGACGCGCGCGGGTGAGTGGAGCACACGGGCAGGTGCGCCTGGGACTGGAGAGCAAGCTTGTGTGCAGAGGGAGGTGAGGCGCGGCTGCGGTTTGTCGGAACTCACCGGAGAAGCTCGCCGGAACAGCGGCGGTGCAGGGCCAATTCGAGGCAGCCTGGTGGCGATGAGGAGTTGGCGTTTGAGGAGAATGACAGAGGGAGGAGCGGCGCTTATGTACGCATGGTCAGGGGCGAGATTAACGTGGCCATTACTCGTGTATTTACACGCGGATTGAATGGCAGAGAACGGCAGCGAGGTTTGGGGAGAAGGAGTAGCGCGGGTGGAAACGAAGACCGAGCTGTGGGGCCTGGCTGTCAGCGAGGGAGAGAGAGAGGGGTTTGGGGCCACCAGTCAGCGTCTGTTCGGGTTAGATACTGAGTGCGAAACGTTTTCTTCGGGGAGGGGGAGCTGGGCTGGTTCTGGGCCTTGTTGGGCTGCTGGGTTGGGTCGACCAGATCCTATTTTTTTTTCTTCCAGAAATCTTTTCTTTTCCTAATTCCAATTTCTGTTTTGAATTCAAACAAACAAACAACATCAAGTCCATTCAAACTTTCACCACACTTTGTAACTTTGAATTTGGTTCTGTTCAGTAACATAAACCAAAATTCCCAAACCAAAATAGTAATTTTATTTTAGGGCCCATTATTAATTAAATAAATAGACCATTGTTATTATAAATCAAAATAGAATTTGATTTTTATTTTAAAACTCCATTTTGAAATCTAATTATTTTCAAAACCAAATCAGTAGGTTTTATTTGGGAATATAAAATTATTTGGAAGACTTATTTTAAATAAATAAATAAGTTTTGATGTTTTGGAAATAGTAAAACCTTTATTAATAAAACTTGGATATTAAATCCTTTTTATTTATTTAAACAAATTTTTATTTATTTTCCCAAATAGAAATATTTTGTTTTTTAAAGACTTGGCCAAGTTTTAATTTGGCTTTATAAAATAATCTTTATTTATAAAACTTCTATTTCATTTGAAAACCAAATCCTTTTATTTAAAAGATCAAAAATAGTAAATCCAAAATATTTTATTTTCCTTTATTAAAAGTTTATCTTTTAAATCCCTTTAGGATTTATTTGATTCAACTTGGTTTGAAGGTCCAATTGAATTTAAAAAGTTTCTTCTTACCCTGAAAATCAAACAAAGTTTTATTTTATTCATTTATTTTTCACATTACAAGATTTGGAAAATCTTGGGATGTGACAGGCTACCACCCTTAAAATAAATCTCGTCCCGAGATTTGGGAAGGCTAGGGTTACAAGTAGGCTCAAAACAACTAGGGTACTACCACCCTTAAAACTTTCAAACGAAAATTACATATTGGCCTTCTTGGGGTCCTGGGGAAACTTCTCTAAGCAAACATTGGCATTGTGTCCTTGGTTTCCACACTTGACTCATGGGCCAAGGTTGAGTTTCTCCATAGGCTTGTTCAACTTGTTCTTCATCTTTTCTGGACAATTGCTTGCATAATGTCCTGGGTTCTTGCAATTGAAACAGTTGATATCTTTGAGTTCTTTACGTAGCTCTTGTGGACAAGTTGCTACATAATGGCCTAGCTCTTTGCAGTTGTTGCACACCACTTGGCCAATCTCTTTATTCTTCTTGTTCTCTGGGCATTCACTGGAATAGTGTCCCATTTCCTTACATTTATGACATTGCACATGGCTCTTGTCCTTCTTTTGCTTCTTGGGTTTCTTTTGTCCTTTGAACTGGGTTGTCTTGTTTGGAGGTATAAGTGGTCCTTTTCCTTTGTCATCAACTTTCTTGGTAGACTTGGATCCTTCTGGATGGTTTGCAATCATTTGTTGCACTCCACCTTGTTTCCTTTGTTCAACAATGGAATAAATGGGGCATTGGATAGGAATATGATTGTTTCCTTCACATAGGTAACAAGTAGCTTGAGAGGTGGGACATTGTCCAACAGGATGTTTCTCTTCACAGTTGGGGCATTGATCTCCATGCTCCCTGGAAGTATGGTCCTTGTCTCCACAAATAATGCAAGCTGGGGCTCCATCTAGAATAACATTTCTGTCATCCTTGTTGTCACAAATTTTCTTGGAATAGTTTTCTTCCATTTTGATCATTTGATCAGTCACCTTAAGCATCAGTTGGCCTTGAGTTTCCAAAAATCCTTGCAGTGTTGGACCTTCTCCACTGGTGTTGCCTATGAATTGAGCTGTCACTTGGTTCAACTGGTGTTGGGTTGCTATGAGCTCTTTCATGCTGTCCTTTTGGTTGGTGTTGGTGTCATCAACCTTGATGTTGGAGTCTCTTGGAGTGGTCATCTGTTTGGGTTGAAGGAAGTTTAGAATAGGCAAGATAGTTCTAAGGAATCAATTCTAATCACACACATCACAATTTACACAAGCAATGTGCATGCAATCACAAACAAAACATTTCACTCAAACACAAAGTTCAAGCACATACTTAGGCAACAAAATATTTTTGTTACACCACATAAGTTGGTGGGTTTGACTTAACTAAAATATGGTGGTCCATCTATATGGTTCACTTGTGATCTTTCCATCTTTCCTGATTACTTCTTCTTTACATGAGGTCATGGTTTCCTTGGGAAAAACTCCTTGGTCACAAAGCTTCAAGTAATGTGGGCTCCTTCTAACTTTTGCAATCCCTCAGTCTCTAAATCTGGAGCAAGATTTCCTTGTCTCACATGTAGTCCTTAGTGATATCCAAGTTGGAAGTCCTTGGTGAACATGCTGAAGATGTTGAAGTCATTAGAGTTGAAGAAGTTGAAATCATTAGAGTTGAAGAAGTTGAAGTCATTAGAGTTGATGAAGTCCTTTGCACATGGTGTAGTCTTTGGCCATGGGGTAGGTTTTTCCATCAAGTTGAAATAGAAGAGATGTAGAGTTGAAACCAAAATGGTTGAGGAAAGAGTTTACAAGTTTGTTTGTAAATAAATTTTTGGAACAAATACAAATCCTATTTTTTTAAGGGTTTTTGTCCAATCCTAGGTTTACAAATCCTACAGGCAACACAATGCTCTGATACCATCTGTAGAGGGAGTGTCCCAACCTTTATTAACATAAGGTGGTGTCCCTGTGTTTACAATGCTAGTCCCTGGATCAATAGCTAGCATCCATAGTTAAGATATAATATCAAGATACAAAGGTCATAGTATAACTTTATAACCAGGATTAACATAGTTTTATTACATCATTACATAGCTCATCTGGCTATTACATTACATTGCAGCGGAATAACTATAAGCATGGGGTCCTTCATCTTCAAAGTGCCACAGGCAGACATGTTGGTTGTAGACTTTGTAATCCTAATCAATCAATCTTCACTAAAATCAATCAAACCTGCAACATTACAAGATACAGCCACAAGGGTCAATACTTTGGAATAGTATTGGCAAGTTTCACTTCTATGTTGAATGTAAGTGGATCCTATCATTACATGCATTTTTGGCTAAGTAGGGTTTAAGGCTCATTTGCATAAAGCAATAAGTTATCCTATCTTTCAATATGGTTTTTATCTTTGATCAAATCTTCGAAAATCCCTTGGCAAAGCCCAAGTGTTTAAGTTGTTAACAAAATCTCCTCGCACACCTTGGTAACCCCAAGTGTATCAAGTTTTCAACAAAATCTCTTGAGCTCCTTGGTACCCCCAAGTGCATCAAGTTTTATCAAATCTCTTGAGCTCCTTGGTACCCCCAAGTGCATCAAGTTTTATCAAATCTCTTGAGCTCCTTGGTACCCCCAAGTGCATCAAGTTTTTGTTTTAGAAATTGGAATGTCGAGATTTCCCATAGCTTCAAACTTTAGTTGCTCAGTATTGTCCATAACCGGGGACACGGCTAAGTACTTAGATTTTATTATCTTTTGCAGAAGTTGCACACTTTACCCACATGTCACAATCCCATCTTGTTGCCACCAGTGGCCACTGGATTAGTGCTCACCAAGATGGAGTACCGGCAGATTGAGAATGTGACGAAGTCTTTCCAGAGGGTCCTCCCATACACCATTGCTAGCTTGTCTTTAGCACCCATGTAGGATTCCAGGTCCCCATGTCCAGTAAACTGAAGACAATGCATGGGTCTTCCCAATGTAGTTGACTAAGCCAGAGCCATAATAGCATGTGGTTGCACACGAAAGCCACAATTGGAGAAACATGTTCAATCTCTAAGTTTCCTGGGTGGTTTCCTTTGGAGCACAACACAAAGAGATTGCCATAGACATGGTTCCTTTTGTTTCCACCTTCTCCAAAAACTTAAAGTATCCTTGGCCACCCAGGTGGTTCATTGAGTCCTTGTTTTATTATATAAAATCACAAGTCCTTTTCTCAACTTCATAAAATCTTAACATGTGTCTCTTTTCAAAATATAGCATGGCTAAGCATGTAACAACTACATTGTTTTCACTAAGGAATATATAGGGTATCCTATTAGGATTTAGCATAGCATAAGTATAAATTATTTTCATGCATGTTTCAAAATCCACTAAGTATAATGAAAATAGTAGGACTTTAGATGATAGTGTAACTTGCCTTTTTGGTAGGGAATGTTGGTTCACTCCTTGATCTTGCTAGTCTCACACTTTTCTAACTTCACTACAATCAATCAAGCAAACACAATATCAACTAGCATTCCAAACAAATAATCAAACAATTCACATACATAAAACAATGGGATCTAAGTCATGCATGTAAGCATGCAAGGGATGGTTCTATTTGCAAAGATGGTCTCCACTAGGCTTCTAAACTTTATAAGGTTCAAAATGGTCATTTTTTTCCAAGGTGGCAAAGTCATTTGCAAAAGGGTTTTACTCATAAGCCATTTTAAATCCATTTTATTATTTTATGTGGTGGAAAATATTTTTATCAAAGCAACAACTCTAGGTTGTTCACCAAATAAGTTGTTGTTTCTCAAAACTTGGTGTTTAGGGTCAGTAGGTTTGGTCCAAAACATTTTCCCAAAGTTTTTACTCCAAAATCATTTTCATAACAAAACCATTATTTTTATGTGGTTAGAAATGGGCTAAACCAATTAATCCATCCTAAATTTCACCAAATTCATTTTTAACTCCATGGGTTGGTTCCTAGGGTCAGTAAGTTCACCACAAACCAATTTGCAAAGATTTTAACCCTAAAAACATTTTTGAATCATTTTTCTAATCTAAACAAGCATACAAATGTTTCTGCATAAACAAACAATCTAACAAATACTATTTACTAAACAAATTGCATGGTTGGCTAGGGTTTGTTCCATGATTCCAATGATATCAAATTTGTAAATTTTGGACGTGTGGATCAAAAGTTACAAAGGTTTGAAAATCACATTCTAATTTGATTTCAAATCTGTTTTTAAACAGAACTGGTGACACGCGTCATGTTTTGATTGGACGGTACCGGTTCGTTCGGATCGACAGACGCAGACCGCAGGATCTAACTTAGATCTAGCGGCGTAGAGGCATACGATACCTCTTCGATTATATTCTATCATAGCCATACGATTTTGATCCAACGGACAGAAACAACATGCCACTAACTGGCGGCGCTCGACGGCTGTGCGCGGCGGCGACGGTCAGATGGTGGCGGTGCCGGCGATACAGGGAGCTAGAAGGGAAGGGATAGTGCTCACCGTGATCGCAAGGATGTGGTGATGCTCGAGGTACAGTCGGCTTGGCAAGGGGCGCTCAGGGTTGCGGTGGATTGCTCGCCGGAGTAGGGTCTGGCGACGGGTGGTTCTGTTCGCGGTTGAAGGCGACGCTGTCGATCACGAGGAGGAAAATAGAGAGTGTGGTCAGATGCAGGAGATCACGGAGATGACGCGAGCGTGAAGGAGAAGGCTTGGGGCGGTCTGGACTTACCGGAGGAGCTCGACGGAGACGAGACAGACGGCGGTGACGCTCTGTGTCGTGCTTGTCGACGCTGGGGGACGCGCGCGGGTGAGTGGAGCACACGGGCAGGTGCGCCTGGGACTGGAGAGCAAGCTTGTGTGCAGAGGGAGGTGAGGCGCGGCTGCGGTTTGTCGGAACTCACCGGAGAAGCTCGCCGGAACAGCGGCAGTGCAGGGCCAATTCGAGGCAGCCTGGTGGCGATGAGGAGTTGGCGTTTGAGGAGAATGACAGAGGGAGGAGAGGCGCTTATGTACGCATGGTCAGGGGCGAGATTAACGCGGCCATTACTCGTGTATTTACACGTGGATTGAATGGCAGAGAATGGCAGCGAGGTTTGGGGAGAAGGAGTCGCGCGGGTGGAAACGAAGACCGAGCTGTGGGGCCTGGCTGTCAGCGAGGGAGAGAGAGAGGGGTTTGGGGCCACCAGTCAGCGTCTGTTCGGGTTAGATACTGAGTGCGAAACGTTTTCTTCGGGGAGGGGGAGCTGGGCTGGTTCTGGGCCTTGTTGGGCTGCTGGGTTGGGTCGACCAGATCCTATTTTTTTTTCTTCCAGAAATCTTTTCTTTTCCTAATTCCAATTTCTGTTTTGAATTCAAACAAACAAACAACATCAAGTCCATTCAAACTTTCACCACACTTTGTAACTTTGAATTTGGTTCTGTTCAGTAACATAAACCAAAATTCCAAACCAAAATAGTAATTTTATTTTAGGGCCCATTATTAATTAAATAAATAGACCATTGTTATTATAAATCAAAATAGAATTTGATTTTTATTTTAAAACTCCATTTTGAAATCTAATTATTTTCAAAACCAAATTAGTAGGTTTTATTTGGGAATATAAAATTATTTGGAAGACTTATTTTAAATAAATAAATAAGTTTTGATGTTTTGGAAATAGTAAAACCTTTATTAATAAAACTTGGATATTAAATCCTTTTTATTTATTTAAACAATTTTTTATTTATTTTCCCAAATAGAAATATTTTGTTTTTTAAAGACTTGGCCAAGTTTTAATTTGGCTTTATAAAATAATCTTTATTTATAAAACTTCTATTTCATTTGAAAACCAAATCCTTTTATTTAAAAGATCAAAAATAGTAAATCCAAAATATTTTATTTTCCTTTATTAAAAGTTTATCTTTTAAATCCCTTTAGGATTTATTTGATTCAACTTGGTTTGAAGGTCCAATTGAATTTAAAAAGTTTCTTCTTACCCTGAAAATCAAACAAAGTTTTATTTTATTCATTTATTTTTCACATTACAAGATTTGGAAAATCTGGGATGTGACAACTACGTCGAAGCAGGTGCGACTCCAGCATTCCGGAATCATGCCTTATCAGATACATCAGCTTGCAGTCCCGACATGGACATCTTATCTCTGTCTTGTTTGCACGTTCCATGTCGGCCCTCGCGCATGTCATCCACCTATCCACGCGGGATTTGTTGATCAGTGGTCGGACCATGGCCGCCTGCGTGGTAGAGCAAGAGAATAATTAGAGCATATATGGACGTGGATCGCCGGAAAAATTCGGCATGACCTCCCCTAAAAAGAGGACATCCGCGAGTGCCAGAAATTCGCCGGAAAAGAAATAAATCGACATTCCGGCGAAACATTGGTATCTCAAATGAAATCCCTGCACAAAAAGTAGCACCACAACACAATCATTTGGTCGGTGTCTCCGACAACGCGCATACATGCAAGCAACGCCTTCACGCTTCCTCCAACAACGACTTGCGCAAGAGAGCCGGAGGAGAAGTAAATGGACATGTTGTAGATCTAGAGGAGCAAGAGACTTCACTTACATATGGGTGTCAACCAATGGATGTTGAGCAAGCTTCGAAGGTGAATCAATGGGGGAAATGAGGTGGGGAGGAGGAGGGGGGCGACCAGATTTGTCTTGGTGGAGGAGGAAGAAGTGACACAAGTGAGTGGGGTGGTAGTTGCCTCCATGTGCAAAAAGCTGGAAAAAAGTGGTGCCAGCTTATGCGAGGCGCATATTGCATAATATGCGCCTCCTATAATTCAAACTATAGGAGGCGCATATAGAAATATGCGCCTCGCATATGCGGCCACCTACCAGCGCCCGGGCCCGCATGAGTTACTTGAGGCGCATATGGCCATATGCGCCTCGCATATTGTCAAATATAGGAGGCGCATATAGCCATATGCGCCTCGCATATTCGTGCACCTACCAACACGCGGGCCCACACAGAATATGCGAGGCGCATTCTGGCCATATGTGCCTCGCATATTATCAAATATAGGAGGCGCATATAGCCATATGCGCCTCGCATATTCGTGCACCTACCAACACGCGGGCCCACACAGAATATGCGAGGCGCATTCTGTCCATATGCGCCTCGCTTATCTGATATATAGGAGGCGCATATGACTAGAATGCGCCTCGCATAATATGGGGCTGCTAGATTCTGTCCGTACAGGGATTATAGGAGGCGCATTCTTATCATATGCGCCTCGCCTATTTTTATACTAGAGGCGCATATCGCAAAGTGCGCCTCGCCTATTTTTATAGGAGGCGCATATGCTAAATGTGCCTCGCATAAGCATGTCTCCTATAGCCTTTTCTCTAGTAGTGATACCTGTCTACTGACGGACAAGGCAAGCGTAGCCTCTCATTCTGAACCTATGTTTTACAAAGTATATTACTTTCTCGCTATGATGCACACGATTCCAATGTGGTCTTTTGTCAGTAGCTAGTGTTATCTATCTGCTGCACTGTTTCCCTTTGTAGCCTTATACTCCTAATCCACTACTCCTAGCATACCTAGCTCTAGCATTTGAGCGTCGCTAGAGCTTCTGTGATCTACAGCTTAGCCAAGCATAGAAACAACGTCTGATCTTTCCGAATGATGAATCAGAGATGCCGGAGAATCTAGAAAGGTAGGAGATGATGACATCCTCGAAGGAGTTAATTAAACATGTTAAGGCTTGTATGGGAGACCACATTGGGTGTGGTTTCTATAGTCCCATGCTCGCCACCACTAGGAACTGAGTTCTTGCCTTTGGAACTGAGACGAGCGTATAGCCACACGGGGCCTGGACAACCCCTTGACTAATTAACTTGCCTAGTAGATTCCATGAGTCACATAGTTCGGGCTTTCCACTTGGCATATGCATTGAAAACGTTTTCGAAAGAGGAGGTGATGGAGGTGCATCATAATAGGTAGGGAAGCGTGGATCGGGTTGCTTGGGGTCGATGGAGCCCCTGGTGAACCAACCTCGCCTCACATCTTTAAGTACCAGCTTCAGGATTTGACCCATTACGGCGGAATCATACTTATTGCGTGACTCATGGTCTCGGCGAAAGCAAGGTAAATGTCATGGTCAACCACCCTCTACCGTCCCTCCCAGGAAGAGGGATAATAATATTTGGCATTAAGAGTTGGTTGGTACGTGTGGGTAAAGTTGTACACCCTTGCAGGGTATTAATCTTTTCGAAAAGCCGTGTTCATGGTTATGAACGCTTGGTGACCATATTCTAAGATCATAGATAATTTTAACCTTTATAAAACTTGTTGATCCACGTGTGCTTAAGGATGCTTCCTCTGGGTCGAGGGGGTGATCCTAGATAGGAGGTTCTGATGAAGCGGGTGGTTATCGAGATGTGGTGAACAAGATGAAGAAGTCGCTATCTTATCCCTTTTAAAAGATTCTGAGTAGACGAGCCTCTTCTCTCTCTTGTTTACAAATAAAGATTGCTTTCCGAAAAAGAAAATCCACAGAAAGCTTTTCTAGCCAGAGCATGTAGATACTAGGTCATCTAAGTCTTGCGGAGTATATTCTCGTACTCAGCCTTGCGCCATTATTGTTTTTCTATAGAAGATCTGGTTGCAACTGAAGGTGGCTTCTACGTTGACATCGACGAGTAGTCAGGGGTCCTAGGTAGCAGCCTGAGGACTATGGGATGGACGTCGCTTTTGTTAATGTCCTCTTAGGCCTTTTGCTAAGCTGTTGTGTAGAAAAACATAATTTGCTTTCACTGTGTGATGTAATGTTGGGTCTATGACCTCTGGTTTGTAATAACTCTAATATCTTACTTTGTTAAGAGTTTAAACTTATGCTGTTGAATCCCTGTGTTCTATAATGCTACCGAATCATACTGTGATCTTCCGTGTTTTGGAGTTGAACTTATCTTAGATGATGATCTGAGATTAGTTTAACCCTAATCCCGGGGGGTGCTACAGCGGCGGTGCTGACAGTGGTCATCGATGCGACAACGATTGAAGCCATCATCCACAACATCAGGCTGAGGGCGCAGATCAAGCCCTCGTGAACCGATGATGTGGGAGGCGAGCTGCAGCCGTGGCTGGCACGTCGAGGTACACTTTGATGGTGAAGGTCGGATGTACCTCGTGGCCGTACGGATGTGGTGGGGAGGGCGTCTAGCTCACCATCCACTTAATATTGGAACAAATTTGAGCCCAATTTGAACCAAAATTCTATGACTTAAAATATATGTATGATTTGAATAAATTTGATAATCCCTCCGACCCATATTAGTTGACTTAGATTCATCTAGATATGAATGTATCTAGTCAAGTTTTAGTGCTAATATGGATTGGAGGGAGTATGTATTTGATTCGTGAGACCGGTGGATAGGCTCCAAAGCTGATTCATAAGTAGCAGTACTTGCTTTGACAATCTCCGGTGAGATTGTATAAATTCGATTGAAATATATATCATTTGAATCAAAACTGATACTCCCTCTATGTCGTGGTGGTGTCACGGCAGATGCCATGGGTACGCTTAAGTTAGGGGTCGAATGGGTGCTTGTGGTCACCGGGGAGGGAGTGCACGGTCTATACATGCACAAAGAACAAGATGAACTCTCCACACTTGGGAATTCTATTGATGCTTGAGGTTTACAAGTGCTCCTTGAGCTGTATGAACTAGGGTTCTGCGCACTAGTTCCCTAATCGGTCCAACCTCCTCTAACCCTAGCTATACCCCTTCTTATATAGGCGATGGCTAGCTAGGTTACACCCCTTTGGGTCCTAGGGTTACTATTTAGATCTTGGTCCTTACCGAACGGGACGAGTCATGGGCTTGTGCTAAGCCCAGTGGCCCAGTCCATAAAGCTGGACAGCTAACAGTCTTCACGTACGTTGCCTCTAGTTCCTTCGGCGTCATGTAGTAACTTTGTATGTCAGCCCTTGCTTTAGGCGTCACCCGACTCCTTTTGTGTCACCCGGCGTCGCCCTTCTCTTTTGACCGTGCTTTACCTTGGTCCCTCAGGAACCTCACTCGAAAAGGTGCCACATGTCCTATCTGACTTGGCCCTTCCTCGTGAGACTCGGCTCGTGGGTTCCTGCAAGATCAACAAACTTGTCTTATATGGGCCAACATATGGTCTATGTCGGCCTCATATGACCATCTTACCCGGCCTGGTTCTTTCTTTACTCCGCATAAGACAAGTTGGGCAATGTTTTACCCCTTGTGACCCTACTGGGGGTTATCCCCCCAACATTAGTCCCCGAAGCTTGCGAGGTCTAGCAGTTCTAGCTGTTAGGCGTCTCCAGGTTCCTTTAATGTGATTGGAACTTCTTATTTTGTCTTTGTTGTTGCTTAGAGCACACTGTTTGGCGCAATCTTGTACCTTGCCGAGTCTGTCTAACAGTTTCCGGGTCTATTCTTTGACTTCTTGGCTCGTTTTTGCCTCGTGCCGAGTCATTTTGGCCAATTCCGAGTCATTTTCGGCATGCTTCAGTCACTGACAGTTGGTAATCATGGTGACTTGCCTCAAATTTTGTTCCAAAGTCTAACTGCATAGTGACGGCTGAGCAGTAATTCACCGTCACTGTGGAAGTCCAATCACTTTGCACCCCTTGTCCTGCTCTACGTGACGAGGCAGTGGATTTTTCGTGTATTGTATACACATGGCACTCGCTAACTGGCTTACTCAGCTGAATAAACAGACACACGTTGGCCGCACGGTGCAGAGGGATCCCACGATTGGGGTTTTTACTGCCCTTAAGTAGGGGTGAGGGGATCATAACTTCCCTCCCCCGTTTAGTTTCCCCATAGCCTCTTCTTCTTTCTTGCGCCTCCAAAATCCAACTTCCTCTTTTGCGATTCTTCTTCTCCTCAGTCCTTGCTTTGTGATTGCTTATTTCCTCTTTCCATTCCACTACGGGTCCTTGCTCCTCTAGGCCTCTTCCATCGGCGGAAGAGACTGACTCCAGGGAAATCATGGACGCACGCGACACCGCCGAGGGAGCCGAAGAACAAGAGGTTCCCGCCGGCGAGCGTGGCGGTTGGGAGGGATCGGAGGTCTCCGCCGAGGATCTTGAGTGGCTGCGCTCCACCAGGCGCATTCCACTTGAGGTGGAATGTCGTCTTCCTGTCGGTGAGATTTCCCCCAAACCTGATGCCAATGATAGGGTGGTTTTCCTCTCCCATTTCGAGCGAGGTTTTGCCTTGCCCGTGAGCAATTTCTTTGTGTCCTTTCTTTCCACCTTCCATCTTCAGACCCATCACTTGCGTGCCAATGCGATTGGCTCCCTTTCTTGTTTTATTTCTGCTTGCGAGGCCTACTTTGGCATTTGGCCTATAGTTCTTCTGTGGGCCAAATATTTTAGTTTTAGGGTCCAAGTAGTTCCTCAGCCTGGTGCTCCCCAAGCCGAGAAGAGGCCGATCCGGTGTGGCGCTGCTAGCATTACACCCAGGAGAGATTCCATCTTTCCATCGGGTTACTGGCTTAGACTCTTGCAAGAAATGACATAGGACTTTATTCTATGTCAAAAACAGCGGGGAAACTAATTACATCCGTCTCCCCCTTTCTCGGACGAGGTCCCCAGCAAAAAGTTCTGGCAGCTTGACCCGCGCGACCAAAATTCTGCGGTGAATGAGGCCAACATAATTCTGGAGAGTTTGCTATCGCCGGATGAGAACTTCCATCTTGCCGACACGGATCTCATGTGCACTTTCATTGCACGCCGGGTCAGCCCCATCCAAGCCAGGAGCCACAAGATGTGCTTTATGAGTGGCTCGTATGACCCCACTCAGCACTCCATGAAGGAGCTTACCCACGATTCTGTGGCCCATCGAGTAAGCTCGATCTTCAAGCTGACCTTGGCTGAGGATTGGGCTTGGAGCTGCCCTCCATTTAGCCGGGTCAGGCCTGTCCCCTGGGTAAGTTTCCGAATCACTTTCCATCCAACATAGCTTTTCTTATGCTCATCTGTCGTCTCATTCGGTCTCTGTTCTTACTCTGTTTATCTTTCGCAGAATCTTGTTCACCAGGTTGATGACAGCACTGTCGCTCCTAGTTCTTACAACGAGGACCGCTCCGACTCCGACGAAATCGAGTATGATCTAGAGCGCTTCATGCCCATTCCGCATGCGGCTGCTGCTTCAACTCTGGGTAAGAGCCACACTCGAAACCCCTTATGAGATTGGTCTGACGACGATGATGATGATGATTGTGAGATTCTGGAGGTACTTGCCTTTAGACCTTAGCCCTCTAACTTATTCGAGTAAGCCTGTCATTTACTTATGCAGCTGGCCAGTTACATGACACTCCCCCTCTTGTTGTGGGCGGAGTCGGCAAAATCCCTGTCGCCAAGCCGGGTAAACAACACGGGGCCTCCTCTAGTGCTCAGCCGGCTAAGAAGCGCAAGGCTACTCCTACCGCTGCCACGCTGGTGGAGACACGCAAAGCAGCTGGACGCCCAGTCACACGTCGCCCACCGCACGACCCGACCATTTCCGGGTAAGCTTTTGCGATCTACTTACTTTGCATTTTTCCTTCTCATGTTTTGCTACTGCTCTCATGAGCATTTTGTTGTTCTCAGCATCGCGCCTTTGTTGATCAACCAGGCTGCTCCTAGCATCGCCTCGCTGCTAAGGCCTGCGCCTCCTCCAGCTGATTCCATAGTGCAAAACCCCGTCTGAGTCGATGCTCCCACTGCTGAGGCTCACGCTTCTCAATGTCAGTCAGACCCGGTGGCACACCCGGCGGAGGAGACTCGGCCTAGCACCTCTGGTGCACCCTAGGAACAACTTCCTGATCTTGGTGCCAGCAACGCTGGCGTCGAGAAGATCTTCGCTACTAGTTCCTCTGGCACCAGCCCACAAGTTGGTGTTCATGAACAACTTCCTGAGCTTGGTGCCAGCACTATTGCTGAGCCCACTCAGTTGGCTCCCATTTCACCTCCAGCCAGATCTTCTCACTCTCCTCCTCTGTCAAAGAACCAGACCCAGCCTTCTACTTCAGGTCTGGATCGAACCTCATCGGGCAAGACCACGTCTACCAAGAAGATAACCTTGGTCTGTGCTCCAGGCACCTCTCCTCAGATCCGACCCACAACACCAACAACAATGCTTGTTCCAGCAGGTTAGCCGGGCGAACCCGCAACCGCCGGGTCGGGCGGCAGTTCTAAAGCTATTACCCTGCACACCAGTGCCGCTGTGACCTGCGCCAATGTGGGGACTTCCCTAAGAAAGGGGCAAGTTCTCACTCGGACGCTCAGCAGGAATTGCCTCGGTGTCGCTGAGCCTTATGTTGTGGCATGGAACACAGCAGGCGATCAAGAATTTAGCTCCTGTGCTGGCAAGAAGATGAAGCTGGGCCCCAAGGCCGTTTCCGACATGACCCAACAGGCCATTGCCTTAATGGCTCGCGCATATGAAGTGAACAAGGTACATAGTCTTCTTACTCTTTTTTATATCGAGTATTTTTGTTATACATATCCCCTAGTCCTCGAGGTTACTGCCGAGTGAGGAACTTACTTGGCTGTAAGCTCTAAAGTAGAAATCAGCTCTTATTCAGCCGTAAGACTGTTATTGCCTCTATTAACCATCCCTTTTCTTATGTAGCTTACGCACAATGAGCGCACCAAGGTGCATCAAGCTCTCCTCTTGGAGCATCGCAAGCTCGAATTTGCTCATCAGACGCTGCAAGCTGAGACTCAAGGCTAAGGTGATTTTCTTACTCGTCATATCTTTATTCGGCGCACCTTTCCCTGTTTCATTTCCTTAATCTTTTCTCGCTGTTTTCCCACAGCTTCTGCCTAGTCCACCATCGACGCGCTGCACTCGCAGATCAGCGAGACGCAAAGTAAGTCCTTAGCCATCCTTTTGCTGCTTTGCATTCATGTTCTTTCCTATGTTGCTGCCGACGAGTAGTCTGTTCTGAATAAGCAGAGAAGCACCAAGCCGAACTCCAGAAGGAGCGAGACGAGGTGATCCGGCTGAAAAATCAGATGGCTAACATGGAGCAGAAGCACCAATCCGAGGTGAAGGGACTGCGGGAAGAGCTTGCCAAGAAAGACGGCCAGCATGCCGCCAGCACCGAGAAGACCACTGATCTGCTCAAGGAGGCCGAGTCGGCGGTTGAGTCAGCTAACCTGGATCTCGATGACCTCCAAGCCAAGGTCAGGACTTGGCAAAGCAAGCTCGGCGCTATCAATTCTTTCCTCGGTAGTGAGTTCTTACCCTTTTTGCACTGTGTTTTCTGTTCTTGACTTTTTAATCTTCTTTGTTATTTTTCTAATACTCTCTTTTGTTTGCAGAGAACTTTCCCGAGGCTAATATGTTCGCCATTCGGGCCATGAAAAGAATACGAGCCGAGTCCGGCGCTCCAGCTGATGGCGACGTGACTATTGATGAGCACCTCGAAGCGCTTTCAGAGCGTGTCAAGACCCTCAGGTCATGTGGCATAGACTTGCTCAAATCAGCGATTCATGTGTTCCGAATGCTCTGGCCGGATGAAGACGCGCCCACGATCATCGAGCCCCTGGCTAAAAGGCTGCTTCTTACCGAAGATAGGCTAGATCATTGGCGCGAGTGGGCCGGCCGAGCTGCAGCGGACAAAGCCCTTTATTTCGTGCTTTCTTGGTACGAGGAAATAAACCTTGATGTTCTTGAACGCATTAGGGCTGAAGGTGTAATAGCCCAAGTTTGTAATATATGTAATTAGTACTTAAGCATTGCATGCATCTGTTTAAATCAATAAAATGTTTTCATGTGATTAAGTGTGTGGATCAAAATACAAGTACAAAACCCTAAACCCTAGTCTTCTTCCCCCTCTCTTTGAAACTATATGCAAATGGTATTTGGATTTTGAAAGACTACAAAATAATGGAGCCCAAATGGTGTACAAGGGCCTCTGAATATTTTATATACTTTATTAAAGTCTCTAATATATTTGAATTGATTAAAATAGAATTCAAATGAAATTACAAAAGAGAAAACTGAAATCAGAAAAAGAAAATAGTTCCTGGAAATAAAACTGTGCAGCAGTAGCCGATGGGCCGTGGCCCATCTCCCTTCTCTCACGCTGCCTCTCAGCGTGCAGCCGCAGCTCGTAGCCATCCCATGCACGGCCCACTAGGCCCATACCCCTTCGTCCTCGTCGTCTTCGATGACGACACGAAGCAGCTGCGTGCCAACGCTGCCACCGTCGATCGCCATCTACCGCCGAGATGCGCCCTGCCGCCCGCGGTTGAGGATAAGAGCACCGCGCCATGTCCGTCTCCTCCTCCCCTGGCCTTATCCCCTCCTCTCTTGCTCTGGATCTCTCCCCTGTGAGCTTCCGAAACCCTAGCTCCGGCCGTCGCATCACCTCGCCGTTCACGGCCACCCCTCGCCGTTCTCAGGCCACCATCAGCTCTGCCCCGCCTCTGTGAGCCACCCCGTCAACGGAATCGACCCCGCTTGTCTCCAATCGTCGCCAAGGTCATCGTCTTCCCTGATCTCGACGTGCACCGCTGTCCGCCTCGTCATCGCTCCGGGCTCCGCCTCGCCTCACCGTCTCCACTAACAGCCTCGTGGTGAGCTCCTGGTTCGAAAGAACCTCTCCACTGCCTTCCCCCCTCTGTATCACCGTCGCCGTGAATACCTGCCGCCACCGCCGCTGCTCCTCGCCGTGCTTTCTTATCCGGTGACTGAATCCGGGCGGTGCTGCCTCCTTCATGCTTGCCTCGCTTCGCAACTTCGAACCCGCACCCGCACGTGCCCTAGTTCGCCTCCTCTGCCGCCTGCCACCGCCGTCTGGCCCGTTGGCCGGCGAGCCAACATGGCTCCTGTGTGGCGTCCACGTGGTGCCTGCATGGCTCAGGCCCACCCGTCAGCCTCTCCGGCTAGAGCCAGCCCAGTGAAAAATGCCCCTGACCCCACTTCGCGTGTGTGGTTGCTGATGTGGCTTTGGCCCCACACGTCAGCCACTATGGCTAGGTTCTGCAACGGTATAACAAGTATCTGATGCATGTGCTGATGTCATCCTAACGCAATAATTCAATTTAAATTGTTTTAAATAATTCCAGAAAATGGTTTAAACTTGTAAATTCAATATCTAATTATCTATAAGTCAGAAAAATACAAATAATATATCAAAATGTTCAGAAAAATGAGAACTATATAATTACACTATAATCATGCATTGCTAATCAACTTTCATGACAAGTTTAATTAGAAGAACCAATTGAACCCCATAGGTGATTCCGAGGATTCCCCTGTTCTACAGTTTGGACCTCTCGGACCCCGTTTAAAATGACTAAGCATGTTCTATGGTTCCTTTCAATGCAATTTAACTTGTCATATCATCATCCATGTTTGAGCATTGCATCGATTCCATGTCTTGATTGTCATTTTCCTTTCCGGTATTGGTTCTTCGTGATAGGATCCGAGCCCGAGGCTGAAGTCAACAACGCCGAAGATCCATATATGTCTACTGAAGGACAAGGCAAGCATATCCTCTCATTCCGAACCTACTTTTAAAAAGTGTATTACTTTCTCGCTCTGATGCACACGATTCTATTGTGGTCTTTTGTCAGTAGCTAGGGTTACCTATCTGCTGCATAGTTTCCCTTTTGTAGCCTTATACTCCTGATCCACTGATCCTAGCATACCTAGGTGTGGCATCTGAGCGTTGCTAGAGCTTTTACGACCGACATCTTAGCCATGCTTACTAGTACCATCTGATACATTCAGATGATGGTTCGAAGGTGCCAAAGAATCTAGAAAGATAGGAGGTGGATGTATCTTCGATGGAGATAAATAAATATGCTAAGGCTGGTATGGGAGGCCATGTTGGGTGTGATTTTTGTAGTCCCATGCTCGCCACCACTAGGAACTGAGTTCTTGCCTTTGGAACCGAGACGAGTGTATAGCCACATGGGTCCTCGACAAGACCTCGATTTACTAACTTGCCTAGTAGATTCCATGAGTCACATAGTTCAGGCTTTCCATTTGGCATACGCATCGAAAATGTTTTCGAAAGAGGAGGTGATGGAGGTGCATCATAACAGGTAGGGAAGCGTGGCCACGGTTGCTTGGGGTGGATGGAGCCCCTGGTAAACCAACCTCGCCTCACATCTTTAAGTACCGGCTTCGGGATTTGACCCGTTATGGCGGAACCATACTTATTGCGTGACTCATGGTCTCAGCGAAAGCAAGGTAAAGGTTGTGGTCAACCACCCTCTGCCGGCCTTCTAAGGAAGAGGGCTAATAATATTTGGCATTAAGAGTTGGTTGGTACGTGCGGGTAAAGTTGTACACCCCTGCAGGGTTAAATCTTTTCGAAAAGTTGTGCTCATGGTTATGAACGCTTGGTGACCAGATTCTAAGATCATAGATAACCTTAACCATTATAAAACTTGTTGATCCATGTGTGCTTAAGGATGCTTCCTCCGGGTCGAGGGGGTGATCCTAGATAGGAGGTTCCGATGAAGCTGGTGGTTATCAAGATATGATGAACAAGATGAAGAAGTCGTTATCTTATCCCTTTTAAAAGATTCTGAGTAGACGAGCCTCTTCTCTCTCTTGTTTACAAATAAAGATTGCTTTTTGCAAAAGTAAATCTAGAGGAAGCCTCTCTAGCCAAAGCATGTAGATACTAGGTTATCTAAGTCTTGCGGAGTACATTCTCGTACTCATCCTTGCGCCATTGTTGTTTTTCTACAGATGATCTAGTTGTGACTGAAGGTGGCTTCTACGTTGACATAGATGAGTAGTTGGGGGTCCCAGGTAGCAGCCTGAGGACTATGGGATGGACATCCCTTTTGTTTATGGCCTCTCAGGCCCTTTGCTAAGTTGTTGGGTAGAACAACATAATTTGCTTTCACTGTGTGATGGAATTTTGGGTCTATGACCTCTAGTTTGTAATAACTCTAATATATTACTCTACTAAGAGTTTAAACTTATGCTGTTGAATCCCTGAGTTTTGTAATGTTACCGAATCATATTGTGATCTTCCGTGTTTGGGAATTGAGCTTATCTTAAATGGTGATCTGAGGTTAGTTTAACCCTAATCCCGGGGGGTGCTACAGGTTTTGGTATCAGAGCATGACTGCCTGTAGGAAACCCTTTTATTGGTCGATGTTGAGTCTAGAAGTTGACAAAACTATTTGAAAGTTAAAAATTATTTGCAGAAACTCTGACTAGGATTCTTTTTACTCCTTCTCAGGTGTGTTTCTGATGATGGAGTTTTTCTTACCCTATTCGGTTTGAAAAGGTTTTCATTCCTTACCTCATATCTCAAAACTTTTAGGATCGTGGTTCTGGGGTTGTTTTTCTAAAGTATTCCATACTTGGTTGCTATTCTCAGAGTTCCAAGATATCTCAGTTTTGCTAGGTGTGGAACATCTTAGCATTCCATTGTCATGGTTTGTAAGTCAGCTAGTTAGTGTACACATTAGTATGCTTCGATACTACCATGCTTGATAAGATGATACCTTTATATCAAGTACTCGTTGTTCATCTTTCCGTCTTGTTCCTTTGAATCCCCTGTCTAACCCTTTTTCTTTGTTCTTCTAGGATGGGTGACACCTCTCGTGCCCGTACCCGTGCTCATGCACGTGGTGCTACAAATGAGGGTGAATCTTCCAACCTTCCTCCACCATCGTCCATGGTTCAACTCCTGGCCATGTACGAAACCAACCGTGCTGACAACATGAGGCTCCTTGAAAGGATTGAGCGCAACATCGCTCAACGCTAGAACAATCAAGTCGGTATCAAGGACTTCACACGTGTCACTCCGCTAGTCTTCAGTTATTCCACTGAGCCACTTGATGCAGACTATTGGCTTCGCACCATGGAGCGCAAACTTCAGGTTTGTCATGTTGCTCAAGCTGATTGGGTGACTTTTGCTGCCTATCATCTAGAGGGAGCAGCTAACTCCTAGTGGGAAAATTTCTTGGCTATGCAAGAAGCTCAACTTGTTGTTACATGGAAAGAGTTTACTGAAGCCTTCCGAGCTTACCATATTCCGGAGGGTCTGATGGATCAGAAGAGGGAGGAGTTCCTCAAGCTGAAGCAGGGCACTGGTTCCGTGTGTGATTACCAACGCAATTTCAATCGTCTTGCCTGCTATGCTACTGAAGTGGTCTCCACTGATGCTAAGAATCAAGCTCTGTTTCGCAAGGGACTGGATCCTGAGGTTCGTCGTGATATCCACCTCATGGACTTTGGTAACTTCCAAGGTCTCGTCAATAAGGCTATGAAGGCTGAGAGTGGGAAAGTGGAGTATGAAGAAACATGTAAGCGTCCTCAGGAGGGGTACAACAAGGCCGGTTCTAGCAATAAGAAGTGTCGTGTCTTCGTGCCTTACAGTGATGTTCCACATGCTCCTTACACCTCAAGGTCTTCTGGATATGCTCCCCGTCCGAATGCTACCCCAAACAATGCTGGTGAATCAAATTACCCTACTGCTGGTACTAGATTAGGTATTGTCTGCTTCAATTGTCGCCAGCCTGGCCACTATGCAAGAGAGTGTCCTCAAAAGAGTGCTGCAGAGAAGGCACAACCAGCAAAGAAGAATGATAAGTACCAAGGTGCTGGAAGAGGTCGCCTGAACAATATCTCTACTAAGGAGGCTCGAGAAGATCCAAGCGTCATTATGGGTACACTTCGTATCAACCAAATTCCAGCTAAATTTTTGTTCGATTCTGGAGCATCGCATTCATTCCTGTCACAAGTTTTTGCTCAAATGAATGGGATAAGTTTTGAGGGGTTGTCCGTTCCTATGATAGTTCAATCTCCTGGTTCTAGTTGGCGTTCCGACATGGTTAGTCATGGAAATCTAATCGAAGTTGCATTTCAACTTTTCCCCACTTCTTTGATTGCCCTCAAGTCAACTGACATTGACATCATTTTGGGCATGGATTGGTTGACCCGCTATCAAGCTATTCTCGATTGTACAACCAAGTCTATGACTCTGACTAGTCCTGCTGGCATAACAGTCAAGTATTGGACCGTAGTGTCACTATCTCCTTCAGTTGTTTCTATTCCTGAAGCCGAGTTGTATGCTCTTGAAGTTCTACCTCCATTAGATATTAAAGATGTTTCCGTAGTTTGTGAATTCCTAGATGTCTTTCCTGAGGAGTTGCCTGGCATGCCACCTGATCGAAGTGTGGAGTTTGTCATAGAGTTAGTTCCTGGAACTGCTCCTGTTTCTAAAAGACCCTACCGTATGGCTCCTCATGAGCTTGTGGAGTTGAAGAAGTAATTAGAGGAGTTAGAAGGAAAAGGATATGTTCACCCCAGCACATCTTCTTGGGGATGTCCTACCATCTTTGTTAAGAAGCGGGATACCAATATACTGCGTCTGGTTGTAAATTATCGCCCACTCAATGCTGTGACTATCAAGAACAAGTATCCTCTCCCTAGGATCAACGATCTCTTTGATCAGTTAAGTGGTGCCACTGTCTTTTCCAAAATGGATTTATGGTCATGGTAGCACCAGATAAAGATCCATAAGGAAGATATTCCAAAGACTGCTTTCACCACTCGTTATGGTCTTTACGAGTACACAATCATGTCCTTTGGTCTTACCAATGCTCCAACCACTTTTATGCGGCTTATGAATTCTGTCTTCATGGAGTATCTTGACAAATTCGTCGTGGTCTATATCGATGATATTCTGGTCTATTCCAAAACTGAAGAAGAGCACACTGAATATCTTCGTTTGGTGTTGACAAAACTCCAATAACATCGTCTCTATGCCAATTTTTCCAAATGTGAGTTCTGGTTACAAGAGCTCGTATTCCTTGGTCATGTTGTTTCCGCCCAAGGGGTTGTTGTTATCCCAGATAAGGTACAAATTATTCTCGACTGGGAGTCTCCTAAATCCGTCAAGGATGTCCGAAGTTTTCTCGGGATGGCTGGTTATTACCGTCGATTCATCGAGAACTTCTCCAGAATTTCAAAGCCCTTGACTGATCTTCTTAAGAAGGATAAGAAGTTAGAATGGTCTGATAAGGCTGAAGAAAGCTTCCAGATGTTGAAAACCAAGTTAACAACTGCTCCAGTGTTAGTTCTCCCAGACACTAGCAAAGACTTTGTTGTCTTCTGTGATGCTTCCCACCAAGGTCTCGGATGTGTGTTGATGCAAGATGGGCATGTGTTGTCTTATGCCTCCCGTCAGCTAAAACCACATGAGAACAACTACCCAACTCATGATCTTGAGCTTGCAGCTGTTGTTCATGCTCTTAAGGAATGGCAACATTACCTTCTCGGTAGTCGTTGCGAGTTATACTCAGATCATCAGAGTCTGAAGTATCTTTTCACACAACCTGATCTAAATCTCAGGCAAAGAAGATGGTTGGAACTCATCAAGGACTATGATTTGGGTCTCAACTATCAACCTGGCAAAGCAATTGTTGTTGCAGATGCGCTAAGTCGTAAGTCTTATTGCAACACCCTGATGATCAAACAATCTCAACCTTCTCTTCATGAGGAATTTGCTCGATTGAATCTTGAAGTAGTTCCTCGTGGATTCCTTTCTACCCTTGAAGTGAAATCTTCCATAGAGGATGAAATCAAGCTTGATCAGAAATATGATTTTGAAATTGCCGTGGTGGTATCACGTCATATGCCATGGGTAGGCTAAAGTTTGGGCCGATGGACGTGGAGGAATCCAGGGAGGGATGATGTAGTGAAGAACGCACTCGTATGAAAAAAGAGAAATACCATGTATCTAGGATTAAGGCTCTCGTGTGGAGATAAAACCTCTTTCTCTACATCTAATCTCTTATTATCTTGCCATACTTGTGGCTAAAATCATGGTCCTTGAGCTGTATTTCCTATGCCTCTATCTAGATCTCTCTGTGAGAGTGGAGGAGGAAGAAGCAGGAGAGCTCCAAGTGAGAAGAGAGGAGAAGAGCCCTTTGGGGCCTCTCTGAGAATGATCCCCCTGGTTCTCCTTATAAAGGGAAGCCCAGGGGATAATTCTTGTTCCCCACGATTGGTATCTAGACAGCATATTCCTAGCATCTTCTTTGATGCTCAGCATATTCCTTGGCATATTTGGAGATGCCAAGGCATATTCCTTAGCATATTCCTGGATGCCATGGGCATATTCCCTATTGCACGTGCCAGTCTGAGCCATGGGCATCCCAAGACTGTCATGGTACTTGTGTTGTTCGCCTTGCTCGATGGAGTGTTGCTATGGTGGCTGAGGTAGCGTTCGGAGGATTATTGGGGGGCGTCCGAGTCATTATTATTTGGCCCAAGTGCTTTGGACGTAGGAGAGATTCGGCCTGGGGAGGAAATAATTCGGCCTAGGGAGAGAAAACGGCCCATCCGAATTACTGCTGGCCCAGTCGAAGTCTGGTTGTGGCCCAACCGGGTTTCCCCTTATTCGGCCCGAGCAGGTGGCAGCCTAGCCAGGTTTCCCCTTATTCGGCCCGAGCTGGTGGCAGCCCAGCCGGCCTATCTGCTCAGCCCAGCCGGGTCATAGACAGCGACCATCCGGAAGTAGCACGCTCGCCCGTGGTGGGCCGGCCGGGTCAAAGCAGATGCCGGCCCACCCGGGTGATCCTGTTACAGCGCGGAGGTGAGTCCTCGTGGTGAGACGAATACTTTTTACTCCGGCCCACCTGGGCGAGACGAGGCGCCAATGGGGCGATGAGCTTGTCGGGGATAGGGAGTCCTGGTGACTTAGGCGACGCTGGCGGGAGCTTCTAGCGACCCTGGCGACACAGGCGGGACCTCCTGGCGAGAGAAGGGTCGCTCGCTGTGGGCCGAGGTGGTAAGTTCGGCCCACCTGGCAGGAATAATTCGGTGGGGAGCCTTTGTGTTGGTTGATTCAGCCCCTTTAAATATAATTCGTCCCATCCTGGGCAAACCTGTCCTTGGAAGTTTCTTATTTGGGCCGAGTGCATACTGATTCGGCCTGATTGTATATTTCTTCTCCTTTTCTTTATTCTATTTACATTTCTTGTCTCTTAATTGATTAATTCAACACTATCGAACCACTCGATACACCAACTCTGGGGTACCCGGGGGTACACTCCCGACATTAGTCCCCGAGGCTATGTGGGACTCATGAAGTTGCTCATAGGCTTTAAATTCAAATATTCCCAGAGTTACTTTCCGACTTACTATATCTTGGTCGTATACTTTTATGTCACATAACCCTTTTGGGTAAGTTTGTGACATCTAGCCCTTATGGGCATAGGTCCTTTTAACCCCTTTGGGTAAGTTATGACTTCTGGCCATTTTTAGCACTGGTCTTTTAACCCCTTTGGGTAAGTTATGACTTCTGGCCATTTTTGGCACTAGTATTTTAGCCCCTTTGGGTAAGTTATGACCTCTAGCCATTTTGGCATTAGTATTTTAACCCCTTTGGGTAAGTTATGACTTCTGGTCATTTTTGGCTCTGGTCTTTTAACCCCTTTGGGTAATTTATGACTTCTGGCCATTTTTGGCACTGGTCTTTTAGCCCCTTTGGGTAATTTATGACTTCTGGTCATTTTTGGCACTAGTCTTTTAACCCCTTTGGGCAAGTTATGACTTCTAGCCATTTTTGGCTCTGGTCTTTTAACCCCTTTGGGTAAGTTATGTCTGATGGGGATATGCCTACCGGGGTATACCCAGCAGGACGTTTCCGACTGGCCCAGGAACTGGCGAGTGGGCCTGCAAGACGGCGACTGGATCAAGGCCCGACGTGGATCCAAGCTACCGGAAGCTGAAGGCCTAGGCGAGTGGATAGGCCTAGTCGGATTAGGTTAAACAGGAAACAAAGCCTTAACGATTCGGTTGAGATATGTAAACCCTAGGGAAGGTGAGCCTATATAAACCTCCCTACAGGGCGTGTAGAGTTACATTCCATCATACACCCAAGCGACTCGCCGCCTAGCCGTCGAGCTCGTCCATTGTACCACCATCATAATACCATCTAGCAGGAGTAGGTCTTTACCCTCGGGGGGCCGAACCTGGGTAAAACCTTGAGTCTCCGCCCTCATCTCGCACCGCAGATGGCTGGCCGCCCTTGCCCCTTGTTCTACTACTCGCTGCCGATTGCAGCATCTGCCGTGACCATTCCCACGACAGTGGCGCCCACCGTGGGGCCTGGCCGGTCTGGCCGGTGTTCTGCGGCGAGATCCAATATGCCCATCAACGAGACGGTCACCACCGTCCGCATGATAGCGATCGGCGAGATGCTCCAGATCTTGCCGAGCAGCTACGTCCCGGCGGCGCGACCCGTCACGCACAACATGATCTTGCCAGTAGGCACGATCAGCCTCTTCGTCGGCCTCACCGACATCATCGTCTCAGAGGACTCGGCTCGCATCCGCGAGTCGTCGCCACGCGACCGGCTCTCCGACAGCCAGGTCCGCACGATCCACCACCTCGCCTCCGAGTACAACTCGGCCCACAGTGACGTGGCCGAAAACTCCGCGGCCGCGGAAGACGTGGCCCTCAACGACGACGCCGACTCGGCGACCCCGGCGTCACTCGCCGGATCCATCACCGCGGCTTCGCCCGCGGGCTCCATCACCCAGGTCTCCAACGTGGGAGACTTCGAGGATCCCTCCATCCTTGGGATCTTCGACTTTGAATCCGGGTCAGAAAACTCCGCCGATCTCCGCGACGGGACCGGTCGCCACGCCGCGACCTATATGGCGACTGGCACCGATCCGCCGGAGGACCCGTTCTCCACCCCGATCCCTCCCAACGCCACGGCAACGGAGGTCGAGGAACTCTGCCTGAAGCTAGCGGAGGCCATCCGCAAGGAGCAGGCCGAGCGCGAAAAATTTCGCCTCGAGCAGGTGACGGCGCAGGAGCTGTCGCGTTACCACGCGCAACGAATCAGGACGCGCCTGAACCCTACCGTTCAGGGGCGCGCCCTGAACTTCGACGACGAAAACGACCCGGCCCGTGTGGCCGAGCGCGCGATCTGCGAGAACGCGCCACCAGGAGGAAGCGCCCGGCCCCCTCCAGGGTCGACGGCGATGGGCGCCCCACCTCCACCCAACCGCACACCCCCCAGGGATCAGCCGCGGATAGTAGTCTCCTCACGGGAGCGAGACGCGAACGGCCTCCCACTGTTCTCCACCCCAATGGACAACCTCGTGGCGGGCCGAGCAGCGGCTGACAACATCACGGCCACTGGCGACGGCGCCCTACAGATCCAGTATGTCAGGGCCCTGCTCGCGAAGGCCGTCGAGCAGCAAAAACACAGGCGCCGACTCGCAGGGTCGAGTGTACTCGCGTTCTTCGGGAAGCAGAGCGGCCTCCAGCGGCCGCCCACTGGCGGCAAACACCCTCAACTGCCCGCCACCAGAGCCACTGCAGCTCCAACACCGACCCGCGAACACGGCACTCTCCACCAACGACCCCAGGCCAGCGACCAACTTCGTCGCCGCCAACGGTCAACCCATCGACGCCCGCACCCACATCATCAACAACCAAAACTGGCGCGCATGCCAGCCCGACGACCTGCGTCACACCCTGGTCAATCGCCGCGATGGCGAGCCGATGGGGTCGCTGAGTCGACTCGGACCCAGATGCTTCGGACCAATGATCCGAGGTGAGAAGTACCCGGCGAACTTCAAGGCGCCGAAGGAGATAGAGAAGTACGACCCTTCGTACGACCCCTCCGTGTGGCTCGACACATACCTCATGGCGATGGGGATCGCCGGCCACACCGACCTGCTAGCCGCCCGTTACCTCCCCCTGATGATGGAGGGGACGTGCAGGCAGTGGATCAACACCCTCCCACAGGACAGCATCGACTCCTGGGAGGAGATGCGCGATGCCTTCGTCAGGCACTTCGAGTGTTCCTACACCCGCGCCACCACCATCGAGGACCTAGAGCGCTACATCCAGGGACCCCGCGAGTCGACCCGCAACTGGGTCCAGCGGTGGCAGGAACTATGGTACAACGCGGTCGGCATCCACCCGGACACCGCGATCTATTGCTTCAAGACCTCGTGCCGTTACGAGCCCTTGGTCGCCAAGCTTAAGCGACATTCTCGCACACTCGACAACATACCGGACCTCCTCGAGATCGCCAAATGGTACGCGGAGGAAGATCCAAACCAGGAAACCGACGACGAGTCGGGAGGCCAACGCCGCACGAGCGACAATGACAATGGACGGCGGTCCGACCTATGCTACAGCAACACTCGCCTCACTGGCAAGCGCCGCAGTGACGGACGAGTCGACTTCGTCGCCAACGCCGGGCACGCGCAACGCGAGCCCAAGAGCTTCCGCCGCGACGGAGGACAACGCCGCGACGGCGGCAACTAAAAGGCCAAGCCAAGGTTCGACCCCGCGGCCCTCCTTAACCAACCTTGTGCGTTTCACAGCAGGGAAGGGAAACCCGCAACGCACACGACCGCCGACTGCCATACCCTCAGGGAGATCGAGAAGACACGGCGAGCAAGGGAGGACCCCGACAACAACCCGCCAAACGGCGAAAAATTCGGCAACGTGGCCGGCTCGCTCCATACCTTCACAGGCTTCAACACGAAGCGCGAGAAGAAGGTCATCACCCGCGCCGTCGCCGTCAACACGGTGGCCCAGGTGGATGTTCCCCAGTTCCTCAACTGGTCGGAGCAGCCCATCACCTGGAGCCGCCAGGACCACTCGCCGCACATCGAGTACCCAGGCCGAGTCGCCCTGGTGGTCAAGCCAAAGGTGGGCGACTACTGGCTCCCCAAGACATTGATGGACGGCGGCAGCTCCATCAACATCCTGTACCTGGACACCTTCAGGCGGCTGCGGCTCCCGTAGTCGATGATCGAGACGACCCACACCACATTCCACGGCATCGTCCCCGGTCGGAAGGCGTACCCGATCGGCAAGGTCACGCTGCCAGTCACCTTTGGCACGCCAGCAAACTTCCGCACCGAGCGGATTGTCTTCGAGCTGGTACCCTTCGACAACCCCTACCACTGCGTGCTGGGGCGCCAGGCGTTCACCAAGTTCATGGCAGCGCCCCATTACGCGTACAACACGATGAAGCTCCCCGGGCCGTGCGGCGTCATCACCATCAACGGCGACCCCGACATGGCCGCCGAGTGCGAGGCCAAAGGAGCCGAACTCGCCGACACCGTCATCGCGGCAGAGGCCAACCACGCCGACGAGCTCGCCAAGTACGCGAGCAGGGTGAACAATGACGACCCCACCATACTCAAGAAGCCCAATTCGGAGGGCGCAAACACCTCAGCCTTCGAGGCGACGACGCACACCCGCACCGTCGAGCTGGTCCCAGGCGACTCCAGCCAGACGGTGATGATCGGAACAGGGATGAGCCCAGCCTAGGAAGGCGCGCTCATCGAGTTCCTCCATGAGAACAGGGACATCTTCGCATGGAAGCCCTCTGACATGCCTGGTGTCCCTAGGGAGCTCGCTGAGCACAAACTAAACGCCGACCCCAAAGTGTGACCTGTCAAGCAGTCGCTACGGCCCTTCAATGAAGAGCGCCACCGAGCTATCGCCGAGGAGGTGCAGCGCCTACTCGCTGCAGGTTTCATCCGGCCAATAAAGTACTCCAAGTGGCTAGCAAACCCAGTCCTGGTCGAGAAGAAGAACGGGACCTGGAGGATGTGTATCGACTACACAAACTTGAACAGCGCCTGCCTGAAGGAGCAGTTTGTCCTCCCGCGGATCGACCAAATAATCGACTCCACCGCGGGCTCGGAGTCGCTGTGTTTCCTCGATGCCTACTCTGGGTACAACCAGATCAAAATGGCTGTCGAGGACAAGGAGAATACGGCGTTCATCACACCATTCGGAGCCTTCTGCTACACCGCCATGACCTTCGGCCTCAAGAACGCCGGGGCGACCTACCAGCGGTGCATGCAGGAGTGCCTCGCGAGCCAAATTGGCCGCAACATCCACGTCTACATCGACGACGTGGTCGTGAAATCCGCTCGCCAGGGCGATCTACTCGCCGACCTGGCGGAAACATTCTCCAACCTGCGGAAATACAAGATAAAGCTCAACCCAGGCAAATGCACCTTTGGTGTACCAGCAGGGCAACTACTAGGGTACGTCGTCTTCAAGTACGGGATCGAGGCGAACCCCACAAAGATCGACACGATCGCCCAGCTCGGCAAACCCGAGTGCCTGCGCGACGTCCAGAAGCTTGCCGGGCGAGTAGCGGCTCTCAGTCGCTTCATTCCCCGCCTGGGCGAAAAGGCGATGCCCCTATACCGCCTGATGCGCAAGAACCCCAGACAAGGAGGCGAACGACGCACTCCGCGACCTCAAGAAGGTGCTACTTGCAGCACCATTACTCGCCGCCCCCGTCGACAAAGAACCCATGCTGGTCTACGTCGCGGCTTCCGAGCGAGTCGTCAGCGCCGTCATGGTCATCGAGCGACCGGAGGAAGGAAAGGAGCGCCTGGTACAGCGACCGGTGTACTACATCAGCGAGGTCCTCACCGAGTCGCGCCAGCGATACCCGTAGTACCAGAAACTGGTATACGCGATCTTCAGAGCACAGCAGCGCCTGCCGCATTACTTCTAGGAGCATCCGATCACGGTCGTCTCCTCAGCACCGTTGCAGGACATCATCCGCAACCGCGAGGCGACTAGGCGAGTCGCTAAGTGGGCCGTCAAAATAGGAATCCATAACATCAAGTACGAGCCACGAAAAGCGATCAAGTCGCAGGCTCTAGCGGACTTCATCGCCGACTGGGAAGAGGCCCAGCAGCCAGAAAAGCTGCCATACCTCCACTACTGGAGCCTGCACTTCGACGGCTCCAAGAACGCGGACGGCGCAGGAGCGGGGATCGTACTGACTTCACCAAAGGGCGACAAGCTCCGCTACGTCCTCTGCCTCGACTTCACCCCCTGCACCAACAACATGGCCGAGTACGAGGCACTCCTCCACGGCATGCGAGCCGCCAAGGAGATGAACATCCACCGCCTATGCTGCTACGGAGATTCCGACCTCGTCGCGGGGCAAGTCGCTGGCAATTGCGACGCCGTCTCCCCCACAATGGCGGCATACCGCCAAGCAGTAGACAAGCTGGGGGACACTTCGCAGGCTACTCCGTCGAATGGATCGACAGGCGGAAGAACGAGGAGGCCGACGCACTCTCTCGCATCGGGTCGGCTCGACTCGCGCCACCCGCCGGCGTCTTCCTCGACACGATCACCAAGCCGTCAGTCTCACCCCCAAGGGAGATCGACATCGGAGTCCCGCTGCAGCCGGAGGCGGCCCTGGTCGCACTCGTCGCCGAGCCGGACGACTGGACCAGGCCCTACATCGCCTACCTGGAGGCTGGCACCTTGCCGGCAGACGAGACGGACACCCGGATGATGGCACGCCGATGCAAATCCTTCACCATCATCGACGGCGAGCTCCACAAGCGCAGCGTGACCGGCGTGTTCCAACGCTGCGTCCAACCCGCCGAAGGACGCGAGATCCTACACGACATCCACTCCGGCGACTGCGGCCACCACGCCGGCGCCCGCTCTCTGGTCGCCAAGGCCATGCGGCACGGCTTCTATTGGCCCACCGCACATGCCTATGCCGTCGACATCGTTCAATGGTGCGCCGGGTGCCAGAAGTACGCCAACCAGACACACGTGTCGAGCTCAGCACTCAAGACAATCCCCATCACCTGGCCGTTCGCCGTGTGAGGTATGGATATGGTAGGCCCCTTCAAAAAGGCCCCCTCTGGCTACACCCACCTTCTGGTCACGGTCGACAAATTCACAAAGTGGGTGGAGGCCAAGCCAGTCCGGAAATGCGACGGGAAGACCGCCACCAAGTTCTTACGCGAGCTCATATATCGCTACGGGTTCCCAAACAGCATCATCACGGACAACGGCACCAACTTCCCCAAAGGGGCCATGGCCGAGTTCTGCGAGGAACACCACATCCGGCTCGACCTGGCGTCAGTCGCCCACCCAGAGTCCAACGGACAAGCCGAACGGGCCAACCAGAGCATCCTCCACGGCCTGAAGCCGCGGCTCCAAGTACCACTCGAGCGCACCGCCGGGTGCTGGGTCGAGGAGCTACCCTCCGTTATTTGGGGCATCCGCACCTCAGTCAACAGGTCGACAGGGTTCACCCCCTTCTTCATGGTGTACGGCGCCAAGGCAGTCATGCCCACCGACCTCGAGCATGACTCGCCAAGGGTCGTCCACTACACGGAGGTTGCGAACGAACTCGCACGACAGGATGGAGTCGACCAACTCGACGAAGCACGCGACCTAGCTCGCTCACGCACCGCCATCTACCAGCAAGGACTCCGCAGCTACCACAGCCGGCGGGTGAAAACTCGCACCTTCCAAGAAGGCGACCTCGTGCTGCGCCTCGTCCAGGACAAGAAGGGCATGCACAAGCTATCCCCCACATGGGAGGGACCATTCGCCATAGGGCGAGTACTCGGCAACGACGCCTACTACCTTATCGACGTCCGCGGGGATGGCAAACTCGACGTCAAGCGACCATGGAATGTAAACCTCCTACGGAAGTTCTACTCCTAGAACTCCACACATGTATCCTCCAGTCGCTATAAAATAAAAATGTTGGTTACCGCAAATTGCGTCTACTCTCCGTGTCTTGTGCCACTCGCACTCGTAATAACAGCGTCAAGCTAACTGCAGAAGTCAACCTCTGGCACAGCGATCGGCACGGCCAAGTAGTGCGCTACAAAGGCACTGGGGTACCCCAGGTCCTGTAGCGTCCACGAAAAACGCCTACCCGGAGCCCCACTGGAGTCTCCTAGCTCGACTGGCTCAACGAGCCAAGACAGCTATCGTCGCTTCTCACATCGACTATGATCCTCCGCATCCTCGATATAGCGACTCGAACGGCCAAGTACCACGCTCGGGGACTGACGACCAGTTCAGCGCAAGCGGCTAGGGAAAAACGCCAAGTATGAGAGCATGCCCAGGACTCGCCATGCGACTGACCCAACGGGCCAGGCAGGAGTGATGCGCTCAAACAAACACGCCAAGTCCTCACCCACCCTCGAGTCGCGCCTAGAACAACCAAGTACCACGCTCGGGGACTCGGCCACCCGACCTCGTTCGCGCAAGGGAAAACGGTGAAGTACAGAGCACTCATGGGAGTCGCCTTGCGACTGGATCTCCGAGTTCGGGCGAGTCGACCTCAATAACAAAACATTCAAAACCGCAAACACATAAACAAACGAGGTAAACTCCATAAAAAGGGCGGACGCGCTCGGGGACTCGTTCAACCCTCAATCAAAAACAAACAATAAATCACAAAATAACATGATATCTCGTTAATAGCATGTCGCAATCGTGACAAAATACAAAGTATGCCCAACGGCAGAACTGCTACTAACGCCCCAGGGCAAACTACTCTACTCCGCAGGCTTCGACGACGACTCGCCAGCACCCTTGCGGTTGCGAATGAAGGGTGTGTACGGGTTCGACGGGTACGTCGTCAGCTCACCCGCCATCACCGCACGAAAGGGCTACTCGACCTTGAAGTCCCGGTGCTGCGGCTCGGGGTCGTTGGGTGCGACGACCGTCTCCTGGTAAGGAAGGAGGTCGCCCATCTCCCAGACGCGCTCGGAGTACACCGCGGCGCGGTCCGTCAGCTTGAGCACCTCGGAGATCTCCACTGCGCCAGTCGACGACTGGTAGCCACTCGTTACGTCGTCCAGATCGAAGTCTTCCGGGAAGTGCGCAAGCCCAAGGCTGAGCGCCGTCGCCGATCCGCGCCGGAACGCCGACCGCGTCATGAACTCAACGACCGACGGCGCCTTCTCCAAGTACTTCCACACCTCGACGAGGTTGCTGGGAATTACTTCCGTGGGCGACATCTCCTGAAGGTATGCCCGTATGCACGTCGCTGACAACGTCGCCAAATCGACCAGTGTGGCTACACACTGCCGTGCGTCGAATGAGCTCGCCTCTTCCGTGCTATCAAGGATCCGACCTGCAGACAGAAGATGACAGTTAGTACATCAAACAGTACACAACACATATACAACAGGCAGGAGCAGGCACACTTACCAATCAAGGGGCGGGAGAGATCCGTGATGAAGCTTTGAAGAGAAGTATAGTCGTCCTGAAGCCCAGCGACAAGGGCGTCAGAAACTTTACGTTCCTCTGCCACGGCTGTAACAGCGGCCTTGGCTCGCCCATTCGCCGAACTCTCTTCCTCCTTCGCTTCCTTCAGTTCGCGTTCGAGGTCGGCGATACGCTTCTCAGCCGAGCCCAACGCCGATCGAGCTGCCCCCAACTCGCTCGCTGGGACAAGTCCCTGGCGGGCCTCTTCTGCCTTCGCAGCGATCGCCTGGAGCTCTTTGTTCGCCTCTTGGACGGTGGCCAGCTCCTTCTCCGCGCGACGCTTCGCGGCTAGTCGGTCAGCCGACTCATGCTCCAAGCCCTGCACACATACCCATAAGAATTAACAACAGCGAGATCCTAAGTGCCCACCCGCTGAAATTCAGCGAGTGCGCACTCGGGGACTGGCAATCAAAAATCCCTAAAGTGCCCACCTGCTGAAATTCAGTGAGTGCACACTCGGGGACTGGACACGAAAAATAAAACAAGACGCTTAAAGCATCAGACCGCTGCAATACACCGGCCTGATCCTCGGGGACTGGACATACCTGGATGGCGGCGCCGAGCATGCCATGAAGTTGTATCGCGTCCACAGACGCGAGAAGGGTTGGCGTGTACCCGCGAAGTTGCTCGACCTCCGTGTCGGCGACCCCAGGCATGCGGCTCGAGGGCGAGGTACCACTCGCAGTAGCCGCTTTGGCCATGAAGCGCGGGAACATCGTGATGGAGGCTCCGGCACCAAAGGAGGCCGGCTCGGTCGCTCCAGGCGAAGGAGCACCCTCCTTGGTCGGCAAGGCCGCCTCCGCAACGGGTTCACTCGGCGCGATCGCCGTGTCATCAGACACCGTGACGACTTCGTCGCCTTTGGCCTTCTTGGCGCTATCTACGGGGACGTCGATCTCGTCCGCCTTCCTTTTTCGGGAGGGATCCTCCTCGTCGATGATGGCTGGCACCTTGGCCACAGTCGGATGGCCAATCTTCTTAGCTCCAGTCCTACAAATCGATCGCGTGAGCAGAATATTGCGAAATACAATGAAGGACAAAAGTAGGTGAGCAAAACTCACTTGGCGACTGGAAGGAAGTGTAGCCCCATGCGGATGCCGGCTGGCTTATCCAGTTCGGGGCCCAGTCGACGGCTGAGTCCCATTTCCAAGACATCGTGTGCCCAAGACACGGATGGCTTCTTCGTCGTCGAGGGAGCAATGGGAGCCTCTGAGGCATCTTCAGCGGGAGCTTCCCTGCAAGGTGAAGCCGCCGCGACCGGAGCGACCCCAAGCCCAGAGACTGGGGCGAACGGCGGAGGCAGTGACGCCAGTGGCGCTTCGCTCAGGACAGTGCTCGCCGAGTGCGGCGGGGACGCCGGTCTCACCGGCTTCGTCTTCTTCTTCAGAGGGGCCTTCACCTCCTTCTCCTTCTTCTTCTTCTTCTTCTTCTTCTTCTTCGACGGAGTGGCCTGGCGGCGCGAGGTGGTCTCCGGAAGCTCATCGTCATCATCATCATGACTCTCGAGGCTTTTACTCGCCTCAAGCTCGCGTTGACGCTGCCCGCGGGTCTTGCGAACCAGTGGGGCGACCTCCTCCTCGGATTCGTCGTCGCCGTCGCCCTCGTCGCTCTCGGTGTCGCCCTTGGCGGGAGGCGACTCGCCCATGTCCCGGACGGACGAGCTCGAGTTCTCGTCGTCTGAGGGCTGGAGCCACCCTTCCACCACTTGCAATAGCTGCAATGAACACAAGATGAAATAGAATGACCGCGACTGCATAAACTGCGACTGCGAATGATGTAAAGTGACTTACCGTTGGGTCTGGATGCTTCGTGGTGTAGGGGGCGACCCCGGCCTTAGCGTCCAGGTACACCGCCTGGGTGATCTTCTTCAGGGCGGGGATGTAATCCTCGAGCCTCCACTCGGCGAGGCCGGACTTCGTCGAGTCCTCTCGGCCCGTGTATTGGTACATGTAGTGGTCGCGTTGAGCCAGGGGGACGAGCCGCCGCCCGAGCCAGCAGTTGTACAAGTGGATTGTTTGGAGGCCCTTTGTAACATCCCTAAAATCATGTTTCAAACTCATGCATATCATCCATGCATCCATGATCATATAGGATTCATTTCAAAAAAACAAATCAAAAATAGGAGCTTATGAGCTCATTATTTTATGTGATCATCATTTGAAAACAAATGCTACTCTTTACTTGAGAGGTGGTTGTTCTTGAGACCAAACCTTGTGCTTTGTTGTTTCTGAATGAGTTGCTTGATTGCTATGGTTTAAACCAAAATTTCAAAGCAAATACAATTTGAAAACCAATTTCAAAACCAATATAAGACAAAGTGCTATGTCACTGTTATTTTGATTTTCCAAAAATGACCAAGCCATTCCAAGGAGACCAGATGGTTTTATGCCAAGATTTGTGACTGTTGCACACTGCAAAAATCCTGAAAAGATTTGAATTCAAATAGAGTTTGAATTCATTTGAAAATCAATCCAGAAAATCAAAACAGAAAAAGAAAAGGAATAAAGAAAAGGAAAAGGGCCGGCGCTACTAATCTGGCACATCAACAGAAGCAGCCCAGCTAGCTCACCCGGGTCCCCTCTCTCCCTCTCGCACGCGTAGACGCACCCACTGAGACACTGACGCACGGACCCCACTCCCTCTCTGCTATATTCGCTGACAAGCAGGCCCCGTCCACGTCGTCATCATCTTCCCAAAAATTTCCGCGCACGAACACCGCCGCTGGCCGTTGCTGTGTTGATTCCGCGGTGTAATTGGCATTGAATCACTGAGCGTTTCTTGTCGAGCCTCTGCCTACTTAAGCCCCTCCCTCTCGCGGCCATTTCCCCTCAACCAATTCCCTCTCCACACCACCAGGTTGCCCGCAACTCGCCAGACACTACCGCTGTTCCGACGACCTCGCCGACGAATTCCGGTGAGCACCGTGTTCCCCTTTGCCCCTGATTCATGCTATCAAGCTCTACAGCTCCTTGCGCATCTACTGACACACCCCGTTTGTTCTCGCATGGTCTGTAGCCTCGGCAGCGACATCGACTGAACGCCGCTGCTCTCTGCTTGAACTCCAGCGACCTCTCCCCGTAAGTACCAGCCGCCCCTTGCCCTCTGTCTGATACGCCTAGGATCCTTAGCATCTTGCACGTCTAACGGTGCCTTCCTCTTTCCTTAGCGCGACCCAGAACCTCGCCAACGTCAACTAGCAGCCGTACCTGACGTGTTCGCGAACTCCGACGAGCAATCCGCGACGACTCCGAGTGCGCCTTCGCCAACCAGAGGCACGTTGAGCTTCACCACGTCACGGTGGTTCTGGTAAGCACCCTCTCCCCTCCCCGGGCGACCTAGAATGCCGGCACCGCCTCTGATAGACACGCGGCCGCCAGTCGCCGCCGCTAGCGCCGCTAGTCTTTGGTCAAAGCAACGGCAACCGTTGGATGTAGATCTTGCGGATTAGATTAGATCTGAGCGAAACATTTTCTTTGAATCTGGCGCGTAGGATCTGACTTGATCGGACGGCACGGAAGGGTGATCCAGAGTGAACCGGTACGGACCAATAGAAAACAGACGCGTGGCTAGGGTTGAGTTTAAAACAGAATTTGAAATCTGATTTGTATCCAATTTTGAAATAGCTATAACTTTTGATTCACACGTTAGAATTTGACAAATTTTATACCGTTGGAATCAGGAGAACAATCCCTTTCAGATTATGCAATGTGTTTAATGTTTTGCATCTGTTAAAATGGTTCCTTTTGCAAAAACTTGTGTAAGGCTTATTTGAACATATGAATTGTTTAGGAATTAATTTAGGGTTTAAAGTATTGTTGTGTGGCAAAGTTTTGACTTGTTTAGAATTCAGTACTATGCACTTGCTTGGTTGAATTATGAAAATCATCCCTTAGCATCTTGCATACATGCATATATATTTTTGATTGTATATGTTGTATGTGATTGTGGCTATATTCTATGTGTAGATTTTGGTGCTAGTGATTGTGATTGTGAAGAGTGCTACTCTCCCAACTACCAAAGCAAGTGGTACTTCATGAATATTTCTATCCCTATATTTTATACAAGCATTAGAAATATTTTGCTAAGTCTTGCATGTTACTATTTTTTTTGCCAAATGCCATGTTGGGAAATCCTAAGTAGTTGTAGAATTGCTAGGAAACTTCTAAGATAAATTACTATCTATGCCATGCTTAGCCTAGCTAGTAGCAAACAAGGGTTGGTAAAATATATACATGCTTTGATGAAAATATTTCTAAGTCCTTGGACTTATGTTTTCATAATAAAACAACTAAGTCAATGAATCACCTGGGTGGAATGGGACTTGATTGGTGGTTTTGGTTGAGTCGTTACACAAGGCCCATGGCTATGGTTTACCTTGTGTATCTCACTTGTGGAAAGCCACCCAGGAACAAAGGGATTTTAGAGGCCAAGTGTTGAGAAGCTTCTAGTGCAGCCACTTGGCAATATGGGCTCTGCCTGGACCACATAGGTTGCTAGAACTTAGCCATTTGGACAGTTGGTGGTAGTGGGATTGATAGGTTGGAGCGCGTCCATTTGGTCTAAGGGAAGGCTTCAGAAAGGTCCTGTCTTGGTGAAACCAAGTCTGGTGGGGAAAGTGCACAACCTCTGCAGATGGAAAAATCTAAGTACTTAGCCAAGTCCATGGCAATGGACAACTTGAGCGTCAAGACATGGAAGCTATCAAGAATCTCATCATTCCAACTTCTAAGTAAAAGCTTGTGGGTGAACAAGGGTGAAGGACCTCAATGTCTATTGGTGGTTCCTTGGGAAAGTTTTGACAAAGAAAAACTTAGTGATTTCAACTAATAGGCAAAACCTATTTTTTGCAAAGCAAGCCAAACTACACTTAGCCAAATTTGCATATAGTATCTAGTCCACCTAAATTATACTAAGGTATCACTTGCCAATACTATTCCAAAGTATTGACCCACTGTGGCTGTAACTTGTGATGTTGCAGGTTATTCTGATGAGGATTAGGTGTCATGAGTCTACACTCAACATGTTTGCCTGTGGCACATGAAGATGAAGACTTATATTTATTTACTTATTCCAAACTCTTGTATTAGTCCTGTGGCCTTGAGTTGTAAAGACTATGTTTATCTCTGGAATGGATGTAATAAATGACCTTTGTATCTGTGTACTTCATCTTAAACTGTGGATGCTAGCAATGATCCAGGGACTAGCATTGCAATCACAGGGATCCTTTTCCTTTACAAAGGAGGGATCTTACAGATGGTATCAGAGCACTGTGTTGCCTGTAGGATTATGACCTAGGATTGGAAATCACTAAGGAAAATTTTTCAACAACTTCTACACTTGTCTATTCTTCTCGTAAACTTTTCTAATCTTCTTTCTCATCTCTATTTGTAGATGAATTCCATCAACGAAGCCGTAAGGAAAGGACCACTCATGACCATGACTTTGGAGTGTGAGACAGAATTCCCCAAAGCTCTCAAGGACCTCATGGTGGCAATGGAGATACATGGTGCAGCTGTGTACAAAGGCTTTCCTGTGATGGATGAAGGAGTTGAGTACTGGTGGGTGAAACTTCACTTGTACAAAAACAAGGAAGACAACCACAAGGGAACAGGATTCTGCATGTACACCAACACTGTGGTGCACACCACATTCTTTGAGTCAGCAAGAGATGCAGCTTGGAGGACTATCAAAGAACTTAGTGCTAGAGTCAAGTGCAGGATGCTTAACCTCCAAAAAGACTTGAAGAAAGAGAAGGAAAATACCCAAGAGTTGGAAGCTACCAACCAAACTTTAAGAGGAGACATTATAGACTTAGTGATGGAGTCATGTGAGCAAGATAGGTTGATTGCTTCTAGAAACATTGTGTTAGCCAACAGATCCAGTGAGATAGGATTGTAAACATACTTCGTTAGTTGGACCACCATTTATCACCTTATTTTCCAAATGTTGCCTTAAAATAAGATTGAACCTTGATTGATGTAATGGTTTCATGTATGCATGACTTGTGTGTTTTACTCTCCAAGGATGTGTATGTGAAGTTTTGCCTTATGCTGTAACTTAAATTGTGTTGTTCTAACTTTTCTATCTTATAAATAGATGCCTACTGTTACTATCAACACTGTTGAGGAGTTCCAGGTTACCCGCTTTGGTCCTCGTATTGTTGAGCTTACCACTTTGCTCAATCTTCCTCTTCCCACCATCATGGTGCTTCCCCTCACCAAGTTCGAGAGGAAAGACCTCTGGGGCTTCAAGGTCAACCAGCCCGGACGCCAGACAGAGCCTACCACGGAGGCCATCGTCTTCAAGCTCATGCATGATGACAGAGAGAGAGGCCTTGAGGTAGTGATGCAGGATCTGATAGGACGTCTGCTAGGGAGACACTCCCGACAGGTTAGAGGCACTCACTTCCACGTCTTTGGTAGACGTGATGAGGATGGAGATCCCGTTGACTTCGAGGATGATTCGAGGGACACAGCAGAGCCGATTCATTTGTATCTCCAGGACTTAGAGTCTCTCATTAGGCACGTGGACACCGACAGGACCAACGTCATGCTCAGCAATGACGAACTTCAGGTGCAGCTTCGCGAGAAGGACAAGCTCTTCGCGGAGCAAGACGAGATAGTCAAGGAGATGGAGGCGAAGTTCGAGACCCAGGACAGGAAGTTCAAGAGTCAGGAGAAACGTGTCCAGGATAGGAACAAGAAGATCAGGGACATGACTGAAGAACTGCAGTCCAAGGACTTCGAGCTCGAGCAGCAGCAGACGGTGATTGAGAGACTTCGTTCCCAGAAGAGGGCTCTCAAAGCTAAGATAGATACCTTGACCACTAGTGTTGAGGAATACAAGACCGCGATGGAGAACGCAGGTCTTACCTTTGTCGAGGAGGAGGTGGATGCCGAGGAGTAGATTTGACTACTCATTTATCCTTTATCATCGTACTTGTTATTTGAGAACTTGTTATTGACCATCCGACATGTGGATGGCTTGTCATTTGTGTGTGTTTTACTTTACGAACTTGTTATCTTGTTGTTGAACTTTAATCCTTTGGTTGCATGCTTTGTGATTGTTTGCGATGTATTGTGCATAAAAGCATATATGGGTATCTCATTCTTACCTCTATTGAACAAACCACAGATGCCTCCCCGTCGTGCAAACCCCAACCCCAACAACAAAAACATCACTCCAGAAATGCAACAAATGATGACCGCTCAGACTCAGCTGATGCAGATGATGACGACGTTCATCCAGAATCAAAACAACAACAATAACAACAACCCACCGGGTTTTGATATGCTCACCAGGTTCTTGAGATTGAGGCCAGCAAAGTTCTCAGGGACAACTGATCCCATGGTGGCCAATGACTGGCTACGCTCAGTAAACAAGGACTTGGTAACCGTGGGCTGCACTGATGCTGAGAAAGTCAGATTTGCAGCACATCTGTTGGAAGGACCAGCCGCCACTTGGTGGGATAACTTCCAGATTACCACTCCCATCGAAGATGTGACATGGGCTATCTTTGAGGATGGCTTTCGCACTACTCATATCTCATCCGGAGTAATGAGTCTGAAGAAGAAAGAGTTCCATAATCTGAAGCAGCGCCACCGCAGCGTGGCAGAATATATTGAAGAGTTCAACAATCTGGCGCGTTATGCACCGGATGAAGTTGACACTGATGCCAAGAGAAGGGAGAAATTCCTTGAAGGCCTGAATGATGAACTCAATCTGCAGCTATCAGTGTCCTATGTCCCCACTTATCAGTCTCTATGTGACAAGGCTGCTATTTTGGAGAACAAAATGAAACAAGTTGAGAGTAGGAAGAGAAAGCACTCCGACAAGCACAGCTCGGGATCGTCTCACAAATGTTCCCACTATGATGACAGCGGAAGCTCAGGATCCCACAAGCATGGGAAATTCAACAAGCACCACAACCACAACCGTCATGACAACAAGCATCACCGTAGTCATGACAATGACAAGTACAAAAACCACAAGAGTGGACATAAGAACCACCATAGTGGTAATGGAAGTGGAAGTGGAAGTCAGCCAGCTAAGAGGGACATCAGTCAGGTTGAATGCTTCAAATGCAAGAAGATGGGGCATTATGCAAATGACTGCCCTGAAAAGAAAGTTGAAGGACCCAACAAGCCCAATCCTTTCCAGAAAGGACAGGTGAACCACATCAGTGTGGGGGAGGTCTATGAGGAGCCTGATGCTGTTGCTGGTAAGTTCAGACTCAATTCTATTCCAGCATTTGTTCTTTTTGATACTGGAGCATCGCATTCATTCATATCAAAAGCATTTGTTGATAGAAATGGGTTTCCAACTGAAAACATTGGGTGTCCAATAAAAGTTAGTTCTCTGGGTGGAGATATGATAGTAAGTCTTGGATGTCGGGATCTAGTAATAGAGTTTGGAAAGCATAAATTTCCAGTGAGTCTGATAATCCTAGATTCCCAAGGATTGGACGTAATATTGGGAATGGATTGGATGGCTAAGTATGAAGGAGTACTAGATTGCGCCAATCATACTGTTGCACTCACAACCCCGGAAATAAGAAGAATTAAATTCAAGTCCAACTTTGAATCCAAAGGAAGTAAGCTAAATTCTCTTAAGGGGGTTAGCATGGATAGTGTGCCAATCGTGAGTGAATATCCGTATGTGTTTCCGGAAGAATTTCCGGGAATGCCACCAGATAGAGATGTGGAGTTTCTTATAGATTTGGTACCAGGGTCTGGACCAATAGCAAAGAGACCTTATAAAATGTCAGTTGATGAACTGAAAGAGCTCAAGAAACAACTTGGAGAACAGTTGCAGAAAGGATTTATTCAACCAAGTTCTTCATCTTGGGGAGCCCTAGTTTTGTTCGTGGAGAAGAAAGATAGAAGTCAAAGGTTATGCATAGATTACCGTTCACTCACCGAGGTAACTATCAAGAACAAATATCCTTTGCCTAGAATCAATGACTTGTTTGATAAGCTAGAAGGAGCTTATGTGTTCTCAAAGATTGATCTAAGGTCAGGCTACTTTCAACTCAAGATAAGAGAACAAGACATACCAAAGACAGCCTTCACTACAAGGTATGGACTGTATGAATACACTGTGATGCCTTTTGGTTTGACAAATGCTCCAGCATACTTCATGAATATGATGAACAAGGTGTTCATGGAATTCCTTGACAAGTTTGTTGTCGTTTTCATCGATGATATCTTAGTCTACTCCCAGAGCAAATAAGAGCATGAAGGACATTTGCGTTTAATACTTGAGAAGTTAAGAGAGCATAAACTTTATGCCAAATTCAGCAAGTGTGAGTTCTGGTTGGAGGAAGTTGGATTTCTTGGTCATGTTATGACAAAGGATGGTGTAGCAGTTGATCCTGCTAAGGTTTCAGCTGTGACTGAATGGGAATCTCCCAAGTCCGTGAAAGAAATTCGTAGTTTCCTTGGCTTAGCAGGTTACTACAGAAGGTTCATTGAGAATTTCTCAAAGGTTGCTAAGCCCATGACTGAATTGTTAAAGAAAGACAAGAAGTTTGCTTGGTCTGAGGGTTGTGAACTCAGCTTTCAGGAGTTGAAGAAGAGACTTGTGACAGCACCAGTCTTGTGTTTGCCAGATTTGGAAAAAGATTTCCAAGTATATTGTGATGCATCTCATCAAGGTTTGGGTGCAGTACTTATGCAAGACGGTAAAGTTGTAGCTTATGCCTCAAGACAACTCAAAACTCATGAAGTGAACTACCCTACTCATGATTTAGAATTAGCCTCTGTTGTCCATGCACTCAAAACATGGAGACACTATCTTTTGGGAAAACGTTGTGAAGTGTTCACAGATCACAAAAGTTTGAAGTATATCTTCACCCAGAAGGAAATTAATATGAGACAAAGAAGATGGCTAGAACTTATCAAGGACTAAGACTTAAGTTTGCAATACCACCCCGGTAAAGCAAATGTTGTAGCAGATGCTCTAAGTCGTAAGGTATTTGTGAATGGCCTTACCAAAGGAGAATTGCCAGATGATTTGTGTACCCAATTCAGAAAACTCAGATTGGAGATTGTGCTTGAAGGACATCTCATGTCTTTGGATGTTCAACCCACTCTGTTGGACAAGATCAGAGAATCCCAGAAGACTGATAAGGAAATTGAAGAGATTAAGGAAAAGATTGGCAAAGGAAAAGCCAAAAAATTTCCATGAAGACGAACAGGGTACTTTATGGCATGGGAAACGTATTTGTGTTCCACAAGACTAGGAGTTGCGGAAACTGATTTTGCAGGAAGCACACAACTCTCCGTATTCTATTCACCCGGGTAACACCAAAATGTACATGGACATGAAAGAAAGATTTTGGTGGAATAATCTCAAGAAGGACATCGCCGAACATATTGCTTTGTGTGATGTGTGTAGTAGAGTGAAAGCAGAGCATCAGAAACCAGCAGGTTTGCTTCAACCACTACCTATTCCTGATTGGAAGTGGGACAAGATTGGTATGGATTTCATTACCGGATTGCCAAGGACCAGGTCAGGATATGATTCTATTTGGGTAGTAGTGGATCGCCTAACTAAAGTAGCTCATTTCATACCCGTGAAGACAACCTATACAAGTGCTAAGTTAGCCAAAATTTACATGAGTATAATTGTATGCCTACATGGTGTGCCCAAGAGTATTGTATCTGATAGGGGAACTCAATTCACTTCCCATTTTTGGAGACAACTACATGAGTCATTGGGAACGAGGTTGGAATTCAGTAATGCTTTTCATCCTCAAACTGATGGATAGACAGAAAGGACCAATCATATTCTTGAAGACATGTTGAGAGCATGTGCCTTAGACTACGGAGCCAGTTGGGATGAAAGTCTGCCTTACGCAGAGTTTTCTTATAACAATAGCTATCAAGCCAGCATTGAAATGTCACCATTTGAGTTTCTCTACGGGAGAAAATGTACCACCCCATTGTTATGGAATGGTGTGGGAGAAAGAAGTTTATTCAGACCCGATCTTATCAAAGAAGCCGAAGAGAAAGTCAAGTTGGTTAGGGACAGATTGAAGATAGCACAGTCCCGACAGAAAAGCTACGCAGATCCTAAGCGTAGAGAAGTCACGTACGAAGTTGGTGATAGAGCCTATCTTAGAGTATCACCACTTCGTGGAGTGAAGAGATTCGGAGTCAAAGGAAAATTGGCACCAAGATATGTTGGACCATTCAAGATTCTGAGTCGCAAAGGAGAAGTTGCCTATGAAATTGAACTGCCGGAATCTCTGTCAGCAGTCCATAATGTGTTTCATGTGAGTCAACTTAAGAAATGTCATCCAGAAATGGAAGAAACTTCTTTGAAGGATACTATACCTTTGGAGGAGGTTCAACTAGAAAGTGATCTCACATATGAAGAGAAACCTATCAAGATCCTTGAAACTGCAGAAGGAGTCACAAGAACTAAGACTATCAAGTTTTGCAAAGTGCAGTGGAATCATCATTCCGAAGAGGAAGCAACATGGGAAAGAGAAGATGATCTTCGGAAAGACCACCCTCACCTATTTGCTAGCCAATCCGAATCTCGAGGGCGAGATTCACCTTAAGGGGGTTAGATTTGTAACATCCCTAAAATCATGTTTCAAACTCATGCATATCATCCATGCATCCATGATCATATAGGATTCATTTCAAACAAAACAAATCAAAAATAGGAGCTTATGAGCTCATTATTTTATGTGATCATCATTTGAAAACAAATGCTACTCTTTCCTTGAGAGGTGGTTGTTCTTGAGACCAAACCTTGTGCTTTGTTGTTTCTGAATGAGTTGCTTGATTGCTATGGTTTAAACCAAAATTTCAAAGCAAATACAATTTGAAAACCAATTTCAAAACCAATATAAGACAAAGTGCTATGTCACTGTTATTTTGATTTTCCAAAAATGACCAAGCCATTCCAAGGAGACCACATGGTTTTATGCCAAGATTTGTGACTGTTGCACACTGCAAAAATCCTGAAAAGATTTGAATTAAAATAGAGTTTGAATTCATTTGAAAATCAAAACAGAAAAAGAAAAGGAATAAAGAAAAGGAAAAGGGCCGGCGCTACTAATCTGGCCCATCAACAGAAGCAGCCCAGCTAGCCCACCCGGGTCCCCTCTCTCCCTCTCGCACGCGTAGACGCACCCACTGAGACACTAACGCACGGACCCCACTCCCTCTCTGCTCTATTCGCTGACAAGCGGGCCCCGTCCACGTCGTCATCGTCTTCCCCAAAATTTCCGCGCACGAACACCGCCTCTGGCCGTTGCTGCGTTGATTCCGCGGTGTAATTGGCATTGAATCACTGAGCGTTTCTTGTCGAGCCTCTGCCTACTTAAGCCCCTCCCTCTCGCGGCCATTTCCCCTCAACCAATTCCCTCTCCACGCCACCAGGCTGCCCGCAACTCGCCAGACACTTTCGCTGTTCCAACGACCTCGCCGACGAATTCCGGTGAGCACCGTGTTCCCCTTTGCCCCTGATTCATGCTATCAAGCTCTGCAGCTCCTTGCGCATCTACTGACACACCCCGTTTGTTCTCGCATGGTCTGTAGCCTCGGCAGCGACATCGACTGAACGCCGCCGCTCACTGCTTGAACTCCGGCGACCTCTCCCCGTAAGTACCAGCCGCCCCTTTCCCTCTGTCTGATACGCCTAGGATCCTTAGCATCTTGCGCGTCTAACGGTGCCTTCCTCTTGCCTTAGCGCGACCCAGAACCTCGCCAACATCGACCAGCAGCCGTACCTGACGCGTTCACGAACTCCGACGAGCAATCCGCGACGATTCCGAGCGCCCCTTCGCCAACCAGAGGCACGTTGAGCTTCACCACGTCACGGCGGTTCTAGTAAGCACCCTCTCCCCTCCCCGGGCGACCTAGAACGCCGGCACCGCCTCTGACAGACACGCCGCCGCTAGCGCCGCTAGTCTTTGGTCAAAGCAACGACAACCGTTGGATGTAGATCTTGCGGATTAGATTAGATCTGAGCGAAACGTTTTCTTTGAATCTGGCGCGTAGGATCTGACTTGATCGGACGGCACAGAAGGGTGATCCAGAGTGAACCGGTACGGACCAATAGAAAACAGACGCATGGCTAGGGTTGAGTTTAAAACATAATTTGAAATCTGATTTGTATCCAATTTTGAAATAGCTATAACTTTTGATCCACACGTTAGAATTTGACAAATTTTATACCGTTGGAATCAATAGAACAAGCCCTTTCAGATTATGCAATGTGTTTAATGTTTTGCATCAGTTAAAATGCTTCCTTTTGCAAAAACTTGTGTAAGGCTTATTTGAACATATGAATTGTTTAGGAATTAATTTAGGGTTTAAAGTATTGTTGTGTGGCAAAGTTTTGACTTGTTTAGAATTCATTACTATGCACTTGCTTGGTTGAATTATGAAAATCATCCCTTAGCATCTTGCATACATGCATATATATATTTGATTGTATATGTTGTATGTGATTGTGGCTATATTCTATGTGTAGATTTTGGTGCTAGTGATTGTGATTGTGAAGAGTGCTACTCTCCCAACTACCAATGCAAGTGGTACTTCATGAATATTTCTATCCCTATATTTTATACAAGCATTAGAAATATTTTGCTAAGTCTTGCATGTTACTATTTTTTTTGCCAAATGCCATGTTGGGAAATCCTAAGTAGTTGTAGAATTGCTAGGAAACTTCTAAGATAAATTACTATCTATGCCATGCTTAGCATAGCTAGTAGCAAACAAGGGTTGGTAAAATATATACATGCTTTGATGAAAATATTTCGAAGTCCTTGGACTTATGTTTTCATAATAAAACAACTAAGTCAATGAATCACCTGGGTGGAATGGGACTTGATTGGTGGTTTTGGTTGAGTGGTTACACAAGGCCCATGACTATTGTTTACCTTGTGTATCTGACTTGTGGAAAGCCACCCAGGAACAAAGGGATTTTAGAGGCCAAGTGTTGAGAAGCTTCTAGTGCAGCCACTTGGCAATATGGGCTCTGCCTGGACCACATAGGTTGCTAGAACTTAGCCATTTGGACAGTTGGTGGTAGTGGGATTGATAGGTTGGAGCGCGTCCATTTGGTCTAAGGGAAGGCTTCTGAAAGGTCCTGTCTTGGTGAAACCAAGTCTGGTGGGGAAAGTGCACAACCTCTGCAGATGAAAAAATCTAAGTACTTAGCCAAGTCCATGGCAATGGACAACTTGAGCATCAAGACATGGAAGCTATCAAGAATCTCATCATTCCAACTTCTAAGTAAAAGCTTGTGGGTGAACAAGGGTGAAGGACCTCAATGTCTATTGGTGGTTCCTTGGGAAAGTTTTGAGAAAGAAAAACTTAGTGATTTCAACTAATAGGCAAAACCTATTTTTTGCAAAGCAAGCCAAACTACACTTAGCCAAATTTGCATATAGTATCTAGTCCACCTAAATTATACTAAGGTATCACTTGCCAATACTATTCCAAAGTATTGACCCACTGTGGCTGTAACTTGTGATGTTGCAGGTTATTCTGATGAGGATTAGGTGTCATGAGTCTACACTCAACATGTTTGCTTGTGGCACATGAAGATGAAGACTTATATTTATTTACTTATTCCAAATTCTTGTATTAGGCCTGTGGCCTTGAGTTGTAAAGACTATGTTTATCTCTGGAATGGATGTAATAAATGACCTTTGTATCTGTGTACTTCATCTTAAACTGTGGATGCTAGCAATGATCCAGGGACTAGCATTGCAATCACAGGGATCCTTTTCCTTTACAAAGGAGGGATCTTACACCCTTCTTCTTCAGACCATGGATGGTTTGGAGCATTTCGTCCACGACCATCCGCTGGTCGGTGGGGAGCTTGCCGACTTGGAGTCGGCGCGGTTCGGGCCGGTCGGCGGAGTATCGTGGGATCACCACCTCGCCCTCCGGAGTCGCCTCGGTGACGTAGAACCAGGACTTCTTCCACTCGCTCGCCGCCTTGGCGGGAAGCATCAAGTCGAAGAACGAGGCCTTCGACTTCAGCTGGAATGTCAGGCCGCCCGCGGCAAGCATTAGGCCGCCCGCTTCCTCGCGACTGATCCGTCCGTGGAACAGATCTTGCCACAAAGGGAAGTAGGGCTGGCAGCCCAGGTAGCACTCGCATAACGCCACGAAGATGGTGAGCTGCTCGATGCTGTGCGGGCCCAGGTCCGACGGTTGGATCCCGTAGAAGGCGCAGAAACGCCGGAAGAACAGGGACGTAGGGAATCCCAGCCCCCGTTCTAGGTGGCTGGTGAAGCAGATGAACTCTCCCTCGCGCAGGTCCGGAGTCACCTCTCCGGCCGCGGGGATGCGCCACCTACCGGCGCGTAGGATCCCTGCCTCCTCGAAGGAAGCCAGGAGCGCCCTCGTACACTTGGACCTACCCCATGGTTCGGTGGAGGGGGCCATTCGTGAGAATGGTTTGGGGAGATCGGAGGATTTCGGTTCGACTGGATCACGACGCGGAGGAGAACGAAGGAGTGCGCAATTGGAGGAAATAGTGGAGAAGTGGTTCTCCGATCGCCTACCATTCCCTTATATAGCGGTTATTACCCGCCAAATCAGGGAGCCGTTACTACGCGGTGATTACGCCATAAGTTACCGTTGGATTACCCCAACGGCTAGTTTGACCACATTTAACGGTCCAACTTCAGCCACTCGGCTCGCCGACCCGATCACTACGATAGTGACTGAGAATTTCGTCGACTCGACTCGCCAAAGCTGCGATCAGAATGATTAGTTTTTTCCTTTATTTAGGAGCCCGCCGACGATTCGACTGGATGCTTACTTTGAAGCTGTATACTCCGACTGCCAGCAACCACCTGCGCCCAATCAACGACGGCCTCGGGGACTACTGATGGGGATATGCCTACCGGGGTATACCCAGCAGGACGTTTCCGACTGGCCCAGGAACTGGCGAGTGGGCCTGCAAGACGGCGACTGGATCAAGGCCTGGCGGGGATCCAAGCTACTGGAAGCTGAAGGCCCAGGCGAGTGGATAGGCCCAGTCGGATTAGGTTAAACAGGAACCGAAGCCTTAACTGATTCGGTTGAGATATGTAAACCCTAGGGGAGGTGAGCCTATATAAACCTCCCTACAGGGCGTGTAGAGTTACGTTCCATCATACACCCAAGCGACTCGCCGCCTAGCCGCCGAGCTCGCCCATTGTACCACCATCATAATACCATGTAGCAGGAGTAGGTCTTTACCCTCCGGGGGGCTGAACCTAGGTAAAACATTGAGTCGCCGCCCTCATCTCGCACCGCAGATGGCTGGCCGCCCTTGCCCCTCGTTCTACTACTCGCTGCCGATTGGAGCATCTGCCGTGACCATTCCCACGACAATGTCTTCTAGCCATTTTTTGGCACTGGTCTTTTAACCCCTTTGGGTAAGTCATGACTTCTGGCCATTTTTGGCACTGGTCTTTTAACCCCTTTGGGTAAGTCATGACTTCTGGCCATTTTTGGCGCTGGTCTTTTAACCCCTTTGGGTAAGTTATGACTTCTGCCATTTTTGGCACTGGTCTTTTAACCCCTTTGGGAATGCTTCCATCCGAGTTACCTTTTTTGAGTTATATTACTCAATTCTGACTTCTATTCCAAATCCGAGTCGTCTGACTCGAAATCCGAGTTATATGACTCAAATCCGAGTCATCTGTTTCTCAGTCTGAGTTATATTACTCAAGGTCTCAAAATCTGGGTTATATGACTCAAATCCGAGTCATCTAATTATCTGTCCTTACATCCGAGTTATATTATTCTAATTTGACTTATGTCTCAAATCTGAGTCATCTGACTCAAAATGCGAGTTATATGACTCAAATCCGAGTCATCTGATTCAAAATCCGAATCATCTGTATTTACATCCGAGTTATATTTCTCAAATTTGACTTATGTCTCCAATCTGAGTCATCTGACTCAAAATCCAAGTTATATGACTCAAATCCGAGTCATCTGATTCAAAATCCGAATCATCTGTTTTTACATCCGAGTTATATTACTCAATTTTGACCTATGTCTCCAATCTGAGTCATCTGACTCAAAATCCGAGTTATATGACTCAAATCCGAGTCATCTGATTCAAAATCCGAATCATCTGTTTTTACATCCGAGTTATATTACTCGATTTTGACTAATGTCTCCAATCTGAGTCATTTTACTCAAAATCCGAGTTATATGACTCAAATCCGAGTCATCTGTTTTTACATCCGAGTTATATTACTCAATTTTGACTTATGTCTCCAATATGATTCATTTGACTCAAAATCTCAGTTATGTGACTCTAATCCGATTCATCCGATTCCAAATCTGAGCTATATGACTCAAATCCGAGTCATCTGTTTTTTTTTCCGAGTTATTCTACTCAAATTTGACTTATGTCTTAACTGAGTCATATGATTCAAATCTGATATGACTCAAATCCGAGTCATCTGTTTCCAAATCCGAGTTATTTTACTCAAGTTTGACTTATGTCTCAAATCTGAGCATCTGACTCAAATCCGAGGTATATGACTCAAATCCGAGTCATCTGTTTCCAAATCTGAGTTATTTTACTCAAGTTTGACTTACGTCTCAAATCTGAGTCATCTGACTCAAATCCGAGGTATATTACTCAAATCTGAGTTATCTGTTTACTAAGAGGATCTCCAGCAGGCGCGTTATAATAGCGCAGCGCTAAAATAACTGCTTTTTTGCAGCACGCGCGCTGTAAACCCCCCCCAGCAGGAGCTCTAAAATAGAGCGCACGCCCAAAATTTAGCGCGACGCTGGACTTTGCGCTATCCCGAGCCTCAAATTTGCAGCTCCGGCTACAGCGCGCGCTATCCGCTGCGACGCGCGGGAAGAGCACCAACCGCTCATTTCACTCCCGCGCTCCACACTCTCTCCTCTTCCCTAGCTCGCGCTCACCAACCCCGCCGCCGCCAACTCCGAGCACGCGCTCCGCTCACCAACCCCGCCGCCGCCGCCGTCGCGCACCAACCCTGCCGCCCCCTCGCCTGCCCGCGCTCCACCTACCCCTCCCCCGCCGAGCAGCGTTGTGGCCGCGGCGCGGAGCGGCCAGATTTCCACGCGGCGCGGCCAGATTTCTGCGGCGCTCAAGCTCGTCGGTGCCCATGTCTTCCTCGAGCTGGGAGGCTACTTGGCGCACGCGCAAGGTTCGTTTAGCCGCGCCCGCGCTCAAATTTTTGTGAATTTTTAGTTGGTAGTTGCTTCAATTATTTTGCATATGTGTAGATGAGTTCATCCTATGATGACTCTGATGATGAGGAGTTCGATATGGATGAAGATGAGGCCATTTCCATGGTATTGGCTTGGCGAGCCACCAAGAAGCCGAAGATAGGTGGCTCGGTTTTTGGTAGGCATAAATTATGGAGAGAACGGATTGAAGGCCACAACAAATTGATGCGGATGTATTTCAATGACGATGCAAGATTTCCCGAGAGCTATTTTCGTCGTCGTTTCCGAATGAGCAGGGATTTGTTCAAGAAAATCGCCAAGGAGGTGGCCAAGTATGATACATACTTTGTGCAGAGGAGGAATGCCGCTGGAGAGCTCGGGCATAGCACCTATCAGAAGGTGACCGCCGCTTTGAGGATGTTGGCATATGGTATACCGGCGGATCTTGTTGATGACCACTTGGCCATGGGTGAGAGCACCGCTATCATGTGCGTCAAGCGGTTTGTTGTGGCCATTGTGCAAGTGTATGGCGCCAAATATTTGAGAGCCCCCAATTCCCAAGACACGGCTATGCTCTTGGAGGCGAATGCGGCTCGAGGATTTTCCGGAATGCTTGGGTCCATTGACTGCATGCATTGGAGTTGTAAGAATTGTCATGCGGCATGGCATGGACAATTCAAAGGGCACAAAAAGGATGCCACTATAATCCTTGAAGCGGTGGCTGACCAGGAGACTTGGATTTGGCATGCATTTTTTGGTATGCCTGGCTCTTGCAATGACATCAATGTCATCCAACGGTCTCCTCTCATGACAAAGATCGCGTTGCGTGAAGGTCCACAAGTGGAGTTTGAAGCAAATGGCCGTAAGTACAACAATGGCTACTATCTTGCCGATGGCATCTACCCAAGGTGGCAAACATTTGTGAAGCCGGTCCACAAGCCCAAAGGTAAGAAAGAAACCAACTTTAACGCAGCGCAAGCGGCAGCTAGGAAAGATGTGGAGAGAGCATTTGGGATTTTGCAAGCCCAATTTGCTATTGTGAGAGGACCGGCTAGATTTTGGGACCAAGAGTGCCTTTGGTATATCATGAATGCTTGTGTCATCATGCATAACATGATTATAGAGGATGACTGTGGGAAAGATGTAGAACAAACCGCCAACTACGACTTGATGGGTGTGCCCGTACAAGTTCAACGATCACAACATAGGATTGCACGGTTCATGGCCTCTTATCATGCAATCCGGTCCAATGACGCACACGATGAACTCCAAAATGATCTCATGGAGGAGTGGTGGAAATGGTATGGAGGCCACTAGTGCCATTGTTGTATTTGTCTACATTGTTGTATTGTTGTAAAACTATGTCTTGAGGTAGTGTGTTGTCCTATCAAACTTTATATCTATCAAAACTATTGTAATAAATTATATACACATTTTATTGTTCATTTTTTGGTGTTTTTTTGATCTTGTTGAATATGTGCAAGTGTTGGATTTGTGTTTGCGCGCGCTAAAATGCAGCGCCTGGTGGGGGCGCGGACGAGCGGCGCGCTACATTTTAGAGCCTTCGGCGGAGGTCGCGCTAAAATGCAGCACGCAAAAATGATAGCGCGCGCTATCCCACTTTTCCAGCGCTCTAAAATAGCGCGCCTGCTGGAGATGCTCTAAGATATAACTTGATCTGATGAGAATATGGCAACTTGCCTTTGATATGGATCTGAAATATAGATCCGAGATTAAGTTTTGGGATATGATAATAGGGATAATCGCTGAGAGATGTGATTCGAGATGTAGATTTGAGATATAGATTCGAGATATGATATGCTGGCAAATAGTCATCCGAGATATGAGATAACCTGGCAAGATAGTTAAATATCAATCCGAGTCATAACATAACCTGGCAATCTGGCGAGCTGAATCAAACTTTAGTCCGAATCAGAGATAAGATAGTAAGCTAAGTCAGAATACAAATCCGAGTTATAATATACCCTGGCAAGCTGAATCAAATGTTAGTCCGAATCATAAATAAACTGACTCAAATTCTAATTTAATCATAAATAAACTGACTCAAATTCTATCCGAATCATAAATAAGCTGGTAAGCTAAGTTAAAGGTAATCCGAATGATAAATAAACTGACTCAAATTCTATCCGAATCATAAATAAACCGGTAAGCTGAGCTAAAGGTTAATCCGAATCATAAATAAACTGACTCAAATTCTATCTGAATCATAAATAAGATAGTCAAATACTGATCTGAATCAACATAATGTTCTCTCAATCTAAAGGTGACTCTACGGATACGTTGGCTAGTCCCCGGGTTGAGTTATTTTCTCCCCAAGATGAAGGATCGAGTGTTGGTGGCTGATTTATCTGGTACTTACAATATGCTTGGGGAAGGGTTTGAGTCATTCTCGCTGAGTCATACCTACCCTGCTGAGTTACCTGGTACTTTCAGTATGCTTGGAGAAGTGTTTGAGTCATTCTTGCTGAGTCAGACTAGGAGAGCCCTGTGCTTACCTCCCTGTTCTCTGTTCGCTTGGAGGAGCTGAAGGAGCTCTATGAAGAAGAGGTTGATGAAGATGCTCCCGTCCGGATGGAAACCCAACCAGTGCCACTAAAAGTCCCCACGTTGGGCGCCAAATGTCGTGGTGGTATCACGTCATATGCCATGGGTAGGCTAAATTTGGGGCCGATGGACGTGGAGGAATCCAGGGAGAAGACCGCACTCAGATGAACAAAGAGAAATACCATGTATCTAGGATTAAGGCTCTCATGTGGAGATAACACATCTTTCTCTACATCTAATCTCTTATAATCCTGCCATACTTGTGGCTACAATCATGCTCCTTGAGCTGTATTTCCTATGCCTCTATCTAGATCTCTCTGTGAGAGTGGAGGAGGAAGAAGCAGGAGAGCTCCAAGTGAGAAGATAGGAGAAGATCCCTTCGGGGCCTCTCTGAGAACGATCCCCCTGGTGCTCCTTATAAAGGGGAGCCCAGGGGACAATTCTTGTTCCCCACGATTGGTATCTAGACAGCATAGTCCTAGCATCTTCTTTGATGCTCAGCATATGCCTTGGCATCTTTGGAGATGCCAAGGCATATTCCTTAGCATATTCCTGGATGCCATGGGCATATTCCCTATTGCACGTGCCAGTCTGATCCATGGGCGTCCCAAGACTGGCATGGTACTTGTGCTATTCATCTTGCTCGATGGAGTGTTGCTATGGTGGCTGAGGTAGCGTTCGGAGCAGTATTGGGGGGCGTCCGGGTCATTATTATTTGTCCCAAGTGCTTTGGACGTAGGAGGGATTCGGCCTGGAAGAGAAAATGACCCATCTGAATTACTACTGGCCTAGTCAAAGTCTGGTTGTGGCCTAGCCGAGTTTCCCCTTATTCGACCCGAGCTAGTGGCAACCAAGCCGGCCTATCTGCTCAGCCCAGCCGGGTCATAGACAGCAGCCCATCCGGCAGTAGCGCGCTGGCCCGTGGTGGGCCGGCCGGGTCGAAGCAGATGCCGGCCCACCCGGGTGATCCTGTTACAGCGCGGAGGTGAGTCCCCGTGGTGGGCTGAATACTTTTTACTCCGGCCCACCCGGGCGAGACGAGGCGCCAATGCGGCGATGAGCTTGTCGGGGCATGGGAGTCATGGCGACTTAGGCGACACTGGCGGGAGCTGCTAGTGACCCTGGCGACGCAGGCGGGAGCTCCTGGCGGGAGAAGGGTCGCTCGCTGTGGGCTGAGGTGGTAAGTTCGGCCCACCTGGCAGGAATAATTCGGTGGGGATCCTTTATGTTGGTTGATTCCGCCCCTTCAAATATAATTCGGCCCATCCTGGGAAAACCTGTCATTAGAAGTTTCTTATTTGGACCGAGTTCATACTGATTTGGCCTGGTTGTATCTTTCTTCTCTTTTTCTTTATTCTATTTATATTTATCGTCTCTTAATTGATTAATTCAACACTATCGAAGCATTCGATACACCAACTCTGGGGTACTCGGGGGTACACCCCCGACAGAAATTGCTGAGATCAAAGAGAACATTGCTAGCGGAGTTGCTAAGTGTTTCTTTGTTGATAATCAAGGTGTTGTCTACTTTGGTAACCGTCTGGTAGTGCCTAAGAGAACAAAATTGAGGGATCTAATTATCCAAGAGGCTCATGAATCACCTCTTTCTATCCACCCTGGAGGTACCAAGATGTATCGGGATCTTTTTCAAAGATTCTGGTGGTCTGGTATGAAAAAAGATATCGCTCGTTTTGTTGCTGAGTGTGACGTTTGCGGTCGTGTCAAAGCTGAGCACCAAAGACCCGCTGGTCTCTTGCAACCACATAAAATCCCTGAGTGGAAATGGGATGAAGTTGGTATGGACTTCATTACTGGTCTTCCTAAGACCCATAAAGGAAATGATGCCATCTGGGTAATCGTTAACTATTTGTCAAAGGTTTCTCATTTCCCACATGTTCACGAGAGCATTACTGCTAATCAATTGGCTGATATGTATATCTCTCGAATAGCTGATATGCTAATCAATCGTCTCTGACCGAGGGAGTTTGTTCACCTCAAGGTTCTAGGCAAGTTTCCAACAAGCTATGGGAACTCGTCTGTCCTTCAGTACAGCTTATCATCCTAGCACCGGTGGCCAGACCGAAATAGTGAATCAAATCCTTGAAGACATGCTAAGAGCGTGTGTCATATCTTTTCACAAGGACTGGGAGAAATTCCTTTTGCTGAATTCTCCTACAACAATAGTTATCAGTCCAGTATAGAAATGGCACCTTTCCAATTCTTATATGGAAGAACCTGTCGTACTCCTTTGAACTGGTCAGAAACCGGCGAAAGAAAGTTCTTTGGTCCGGATATGATCTAGGAAGCAGAAGATCAAGTTCGTATCATCCGAGATCATTTGAAAACTGCTCAGTCCCGCCAGAAAAGCTATCATGATCGTCACCATCAACATGTTGAATATGAAGTTGGTGATCAAGCTTATCTCCAGGTCACTCCTTTGAAGGGTGTAAATCATTTCGGCATCAAAGGCAAACTAGCTCCTCGCTATGTTGGTCCTTTTCATGTTCTTTCCAAGCAAGGTAAGCTCGCATATCAACTGGAGCTGCCCGCCAACTTTCCTGAGGTGCATGACATCTTTCATGTGTCTCAACTCAAGCATTGCTTCAAAGACCCTATCAGTGGTGTTGATCATCAAACTCTTGATCTCCAAAAGGATCTGACTTATCATGAGTATCCTGTTCGTATCCTTGATGAAACCGAGCGCAAGACTCGTCGTCAAAACATCAAGTTTTTGAAAGTTCAGTGGTCTCATCACTCTGAGGATGAAGCAACCTAGGAACAAGAAGATCGTCTACGATCTGAGTACCCTGCCTTCTTTTCTAAAACTTAGGAATATTGGATCGAGATTCTTGTAAGGGGGTAGAGCTGTAACAGCCCAAGTTTGTAATATATGTAATTAGTACTTAAGCATTGCATGCATCTGTTTAAATCAATAAAATGTTTGCATGTGATTAAGTGTGTGGATCAAAATACAAGTACAAAACCCTAGTCTTCTTCCCCCTCTCTTTGAAACTATATTCAAATGGTATTTGGATTTTGAAAGACTACAAAATAATGGAGCCCAAATGGTGTACAAGGTCCTCTGAATATTGTATATACTTTACTAAAGTCTCTAGTATTTTTTAATTGATTAAAACGGAATTCAAATGAATTACAAAAGAGAAAACTGAAATCAGAAAAAGAAAATAGTTCCTAGAAATAAAATAGTGCAGCAGCACCCGATGGGCCGTGGCCCATCTCCCTTCTCTCACCCTGCCGCTCAGCACACAGCCGCATCTCGTAGCCAGCCCATGCGCGGCCCACTCGGCCCATACCCCTTCGTCCTCGTCATCTTCGACGATGATGTGAAGCAGCTGCGTGCCGCGCTACCGCCGTCGATCACCGTCTACCGCCAAGATGCGCCCCGCCGCCCCCGGTTGAGGATAAGAACACCGTGTCGTGTCCGTCTCCTCCTCCTCCCCTGGCCTTATCCCCTCCTCTCTCGCTCTGGCTCTCTCCCCTTGTGAGCTTCCGAAACCCTAGCTCCAGCCGCCGCATCGCCTCGCCATTCACGGTCACCCCTCGCCGTTCTGAGGCCACCATGAGCTCCGCCTCGCCTCTATGAGCCACCCCGTCAACGGAATCGACCCCGCGTGTCTCCAATCGTTGCCAAGGTCATCGTATTCCCCGAGCCTGACGTGCACCGCCGTCTGCCTCGCCTTACCGTCTCCACCAACAGCCTCGTGGTGAGCTCCTGGTTCGAAAGAACCTCTCCACTGCCTTCCCCCCTCTGTATCACCGTCGCCGTGAATACCTGCCGCCACCGCCGCTGCTCCTCGCCGTGCTTTCTTATCCGGTGACTGAATCCGGGCGGTGCTGCCTCCTTCATGCTTGCCTCGCTTCGCAACTTCGAACCCGCACCCGCACGTGCCCTAGTTCGCCTCCTCTGCCGCCTGCCACCGCCGTCTGGCCCGTTGGCCGGCGAGCCAACATGGCTCCTGTGTGGCGTCCACGTGGTGCCTGCATGGCTCAGGCCCACCCGTCAGCCTCTCCGGCTAGAGCCAGCCCAGTGAAAAATGCCCCTGACCCCACTTCGTGTGTGTGGTTGCTGATGTGGCTTTGGCCCCACACGTCTGCCACTGGGGATAGGTTCTGCAATGGTGTAACAAGTATCTTATGCATGTGCTGATGTCAGCCTGACGCAATAATTCAATTTAAATTGTTTTTAATAATTCCAGAAAATGGTTTAAACTTGTAAATTCAATATCTAATTATCTATAAGTCAGAAAAATACAAATAATATATCAAAATGTTCAGAAAAATGAGAACTATCTAATTACACTATAATAATGCGTTGATAATCAACTTTCATGACAAGTTTAATTAGATGAACCAATTGAACCCCACAGGTGATTCCGAGGATTCCCATGTTCTAGGGTTTGGACCTCTCGGACCCCGTTTAAAATGACTAAGCATGTTCTAGGGTTCCTTTCAAATCAATTTAACTTGTCATTTCATCATCCATGTTTGAGCATTCTATCGATGCCATGTCTTGATTGTCGTTTTCCTTTCCGGTATTGGTTCTTCGCGATAGGATCCGAGCTCGAGGCTGAAGTCAACAATACCGAAGATCCATATCTGTCTACTGAAGGACAAGGCAATCATAGCCTCTCATTCTGAACCTACTTTTACAAAGTATATTACTTTCTCGCTATGATGCACAAGATTCCAATGTGTTCTTTTGTCAGTAGCTAGGGTTGCCTATCCGCTGCACAGTTTCCCTTTTGTAGCCTTAGAATCCTGATCCACTTATCCTAGCATACCTAGGTGTGGCATCTGAGCGTTGCTAGAGCTTTTACGACCGACAGCTTAGCCATGCTTACTAGTACCGTCTGATACAATTTCGGATGATGGTTCGAAGGTGCCAAAGAATCTAGAAAGATAGGAGGTGGAGGTATCATCGATGGAGATAAATAAATATGCTAAGGCTGGTATGGGAGGCCATGTTGGGTGTGGTTTTTGTAGTCCCATGCTCGCCACCACTAGGAACTGAGTTCTTGCCTTTGGAACTGAGACGAGCGTACAGCCACACGGGTCCTGCACAACCCCTCGATTGACTAACTTGCCTAGTAGATTCCATGAGTCGCATAGTTCGGGCTTTCCATTTGGCATACGCATCGAAAATGTTTTCGAAAGAGGAGGTGATGGAGGTGCATCATAACAGGTAGGGAAGCGTGGTCGCGGTTGCTTGGGGTGGATGGAGCCCCTGGTAAACCAACCTCGCCTCACATCTTTAAGTATCGGCTCCAGGATTTGACCCGTTACGGCGGAACCATACTTATTGCGTGACTCATGGTCTCGGCGAAAGCAAGGTAAAGGTCGTGGTCAACCACCCTCTGCCGGCCTTCCAAGGAAGAAGGCTAATAATATTTGGCATTAAGAGTCGGTTGGTACGTGCGGGTAAAGTTGTACACCCCTGTAGGGTTAAATCTTTTCGAAAAGTTGAGTTCACGGTTATGAACGCTTAGTGACCAGATTCTAAGATCATAGATAACCTTAACCATTAAAAACTTGTTGATCCACGTGTGCTTAAGGATGCTTCCTCCGGGTCGAGGGGGTGATCCTAGATAGGAGGTTCCGCTGAAGCTGGTGGTTATCAAGATATGATGAACAAGTTGAAGAAGTTGTTATCTTATCCCTTTTAAAAGATTCTGAGTAGACGAGCCTCTTCTCTCTCTTGTTTACAAATAAAGATTGCTTTTCGCAAAAGTAAATTTAGAGAAAGCCTCTCTAGCCAAAGCATGTAGATACTAGGTTATCTAAGTCTTGCGGAGTACATTCTCGTACTCAGCCTTGCGCCATTGTTGTTTTTCTACAGATGATCTAGTTGCGACTGAAGGTGGCTTCTACGTTGACATAGATGAGTAGTTGGGGGTCCCAGGTAGCAGCCTGAGGACTATGGGATGGACGTCGCTTTTGTTTATGGCCTCTCCGGCCCTTTGCTAAGTTGTTGTGTAGAACAACATAATTTGCTTTCGCTGTGTGATGTAATGTTGGTTCTATAACCTCTGGTTTGTAATAACTCTAATATCTTACTCTGCTAAGTGTTTAAACTTATGATGATGAATCCCTGAGTTCTGTAATATTTCTGAATCATACTGTGATCTTCTGTGTTTGGGAGTTGAGCTTATCTTAGATGGTGATCTGAGGTTAGTTTAACCCTAATCCCGGGGGGTTCTACAGAAGGCAAGTGGCTCCCTGACCCTGAGCTGATCAAGAAACGCCAGGAGCAAGCTTACGCCATAATCGAGTATGCTCTGGTGCACGCTTGGTGCGATAGGCCCATCTTCCTCGACCTCGGCGAACCACTTGCTAAATTTGCTGATGAGGAAGGTGCCGACAGCGAGGCTACCGAGTCAAATGACCCAGAAGACTCGGCGGCCGATGCCCCTGACTCGGCAGATGCTCCAGGTGACGCTCCTAGCTCCAAGACCGCTCCTCCGAGCCCAGCTGCTTCTTAGGCTGAGTAGAAAAACACTTGAACTTTGATGAGATCCCCGGTATGCCGGGTACATATGTAACATACATTGCACTTATTTCTGGATGTATGCCTTTTGATAAGGCTTAAACTTCTTATTATACTTTGAATGTGAATCATCCAAGGGCAAGTCCCCGAGTCTCATTTTGTCGTTTCAGCTTTCCTTGACTTCGTCTCTTGTCTACCTTTTTTGGCATTCAACATTAGAGTCTCAAAGTACTAAGGATTTAGTTAGCGGGTATGAAACTTAGATCACTTGACCCAGGATCATTCAACATACAATGCGATATATCCTGCAATGGGTTAGGTAAAAACATATGGCCAACTCGTGTTTCTCCTTTTACTTATCCAGCGTTCATGTTTACTTGTCCTGCATCCTTTCCTCTTGCTTGCCATGAAGCCATGTTTTCGGACAACAACATAGTCGAAGAGTTGATTTTTCCGAGTAAACACTACTTGTTCCGGGATAAGATTTAGGTGTTACACCAGCCGACATAGAATAGTTTAAGGCATAAATAGAAGGGGTAGTCCCCGAGTCAGATTTTCGAGTCATACCATTTTATTATCAGCACATAGCCGGCATAAGCGTCCGACATATGAGAGTTTGCATGATACATACACTGCTTCTCCTAAGTGTATAAGGGGTGAAGTAGTGCTACATTCCATGGCCTTTTGGTCTCATCACCTGATTTGTCTGCCTTGTTCTTTTGTGCTTCACGAGCATCTATTATATAATTGTAACATCCCTAAAATCATGTTTCAAAACTCATGCATATCATCTATGCATCCATGATCATTTAGGGTTCCTTTTCAAAACCAATTCAAAAACAGGAGCATCTGATGCTCATTATTTTATGTAAGTATGCTATAGCCTTGTTGCTACCTTCTAATGACAAAGGTACTTATTTTAATCAGTAAAGTTTTGAGCTTGAGCATGAGTGTTGGTTCTAAGGTTTGGTCAAGGTTTCAAAAACAAATGTATGATTTATAAACCATTTTTATACTAAGTATAAACATTTAGCAAAGGTTGGTTTTAAATTTCTTTTTCAAACCCTTTTTGTTTTTGAGCTTGATCAGATGTGTTACACACCCCAGGATGCAGGAATCAGCAAAATTTGATTTGGAGAAAGTTTCATTTGAAACATAATTGTTTTGAACCTTCAAATTCAAACCAGAAATCCATTCAGAAAAAGGAAAAGATTAAAGGAGGAAAAAAATAAACAGACCAACCAATCTGGCCCAACCCAACCGCTCAGCCCATTTTAGCCCAGCAACTCTCTCCCGCGAAGAAAACGATTCGCACTCAGAAACCTACCCCTCAATCACTGATTGCCTGGACCCACTTTCTCTCTCTTTCTCTCGCTGACAAACGCGGCCCACGCGACGGTCATCGTCTCCACCCAGCGACGTGTTCCTCCCCAAATCACTCCGGCCGTTTCCTGTTTAATTCGCGGATTCAATTCTCGTTGAATGCTCGAGTAAATCTCGCTCACGACCACGCCTACTTAAGCGCCATGCTCCCCTTCCCCTTTTCCCCCAATCCCCACCTGGCCCCACCGGAGCCACCAGGCTGCTCAGAATTCTCTCAGAACCACCCTCTGCTCCGATGCCTTCCGGCGACGATTCCGGCCAAACCCTGTCGCCCCTCGCCTCCTCGATCACATGAGCACACTCCCCATAACCAGGCGCATCTCTCGGTACCTTCCTCTCGCCCGCGCATGCTATGTATCCTCGGCATCATCATGGACTGAGCTCCGCCACAGTCTGCTCGAACTGCGGCGACCATTCCTCGTAAGCCCCAGCTTCCCCTCTTCCTCTATTTGATACGTGTGTGATCCCCAGTATCATGCGCACCTAACGCGACCCTTTTCTCTTCTTAGCGTGGCCTGTAACGTCGTCTCCATCGCCAACCGAGAGCAACCGACGCCGTCTCGATCTCCGACGAGCAATCGACATCGACTCTGTACGCCCCTTCCCCAACCGAGCACACGTCAAGCATCCCCTCGCCACGGAGATTCTGGTGAGCATCCTCACACCTCCCGGCGCGACCTAGTTCGCCGGCAAGCTTGCAGCCAGAGCGCGCCACCACCTGTCGCCGTCGCTAGCGTCGCCCGTTTAGGGTTAGCTGCTTAGGGCCGTTGGATCTTGATCCACTGGACGCGATAGATTCAATCACCGAAGAGGTACGGTTAGATCTGAGCCGTTGGATTTCATTTAGATCTGACGGTGCGCGAGCGCGATCCAGCGCGAAGCGGTACCACCAACCAGACGCTGCCGTGTGGCATGTGTTTCGTTTTAAAAATTTGAATTAGATCTATTACTTGTTTAAACTTGTTAAATTCATAAGTTTTGATTCCAACGTCCAAATTTGACAAATTTTATATCATTGGAATCAGGAGAGAAAATCCTTTCCATTTATGCAATGTGTGTAATGTTTTGCCTCTGTTAAAATGGTTGTTTTTGTAGAAACATTTGTAGGCATAATTTGAGTATAGTAATTATTTGGAAAATGGTTTAGTATTCAAATAAATTTTATTTGGCTTTTTTTGTACTTGTTTATGATTCAATACTGTGCACTTGTCTTGTTTGGTGTAGAAAATAATCACATAGCATTTTGCATACATTCATTTATTTTTTCTTGTATATATTGTGTATGTGATTTTGTGCCATCATTTTATGTGTAGATTTTGGTGCAAATATTGATTGTGATTATGAGGATTCTTGCTACTCCCCCAACTACCAAGGCAAGTGGTGCTTCATGATTTTATTCCTATGTTTTCAACTATGCTTTAGAAATATTTTGCTAGCCTTGCATGAATATTTTGATCTATATGTTATGCTTGGGAAATCCTAGTAGATGTAGAATTGCTAGAAATTTCTAAGTTAAGATTCTTGTCAAATGCCATGCTTAGACTACCTAGTAGCAACCAAGGGTGGTTATATATTCATGCTATGAGAAAATATTTCTAAGTCTTTGGACTTGTGTTTTGTTTAATAAAACAACAAAGTGAATGAAACACCTGGGTGGAATGGAAGGAATGGTTTGTGTTGAGTGGTTACACAAGGCCCATTTCTATGGTTTACCTTGTGTATCTCACTTGTGGAAATCCACCCAGGAACAAAGGGATTTGAGATGCCATATGTTAAGAAGCTTCTAGTGCAGCCACTTGGCAATATGGGCTCTTCCTGGATCACATAGGTTGCAATAACTTAGCCATTTGGATAGTTGGTGGTAGTGGGATGATAGGTTGGAACACGTCCATTTGGTCTAAGGGAAGGCTTCTGAAAGGTCCTGTCTTGGTGAAAATCAAGTCTTGTGGGGAAAGTGCACAACCTCTGCAGATGGAAGAATCTAAGTACTTAGCCATGTCCTTGGTATTGGACAACTTGAGCATCAAGACATGGAAGCTATCAAGAATCTCCTCATCCCAATTTCTAAGTAAAAACTTGTGGCTGAACAAGGGTGAAGGTTCACCAATGTCTATTGGTGGTTCCTTGGGAAAGTTTTTGTCAAAGAAAAACTTAGTGTTTTCAACTAATAGGAAAAACCTATTTTGAGCAAGCAAGCCTAAGATACACTTAGCCAAGAGCATATAGTATCTAGCTGCCAATATTATTCTAAGGTATCACTTGCCAATACTATTCCAATGTATTGACCCACTGTGGCTGTAACTTGTGATGTTGCAGGTTATTCTGATGGTGATTAGGGGTTATGAGTCTACACTCAACATGCTTGCCTGTGGCACATGAAGATGAAGACTTATTTATCTTATTACATATTTAAACTCTTGTACTAGTCTTGTGGCCATGGAGTTGTAAAATACTATGTTTGTCTCTGGAATGACTTGTAATAATGACCTTTGTTTCTGTGTACTTCATCTTAAACTGTGGATGCTAGCATTGATCCAGGGACTAGCATTGCAATCACAGGGATCTTTTCCTTTATAAAGGAGGGATCTTACAGATTGTATTAGAGCACCGTGTTGCCTGTAGGATTATGACCCTAGGATTGGAAACCACTAAGGAAAAAAAATTAACAACTTCCACACTTGTCTTTTCTTCTCGTAAACTTTTCTAATCTTCTTTCTCATCTCTATTTGTAGATGAACTCCATCAACGAAGCCGTGAAGAAGGGACCACTCATGACTTTGACTTTGGAATGTGAGACAGAATTCCCCAAGGCTCTCAAGGACCTCATGGTTGCCATGGGAATACATGGTGCAACTGTGTACAAAGGTTTTCCTGTGATGGATGAAGGAGTTGAATACTGGTGGGTGCAACTTCACTTGTATAAAAACAAGGAAGACAACCACAAAGAATCAGGATTCTGCATGGTCACCAATTCAGTGATGCACACCACATTCTTTGATTCAGCAAGGGATGCAGCTTGGAAGGCCATCAAGGAACTTGGTGATAGAATTAAGTGCAGAATGCTCAATACCCAGAATGACCTTAAGGAAGAAAAGAAGCATACCCAAGAGCTAGAGGCTACCAACCAAAGTCTAAGGGAGGACATCATAGACTTAGCAATGGAATCATGTGATTTAGATAGACAGATTGCCTCTAGAGATGCCCTGTTAGCCAACTTGGCAAGTGAGATGGGATTGTAACGTACTTCGTTAGTTGGACCACCACACTTATCATTTTATTTTCCAAATGTTGTTTAAAATAAGTTGAACCTTGGATGCTTGTAATGGTTTTATGTATGCCATGACTGTGTGTTTTCAATTCTAAAGTTATGCAAGTGATGTTTTGTCTTGTGATTCATCTCTATGTATGTTGATTCTAACTTTTTCTATCTTATAAAATAGAGAACTAATGTTATTATCAGCACGGCTGAAAAGTTCAAGGGAACTCTCTTTGGCACTCGTCTCATTGAGCTCACTAGTTTGCTCAATCTCCCACTTCCTTCCATCATGATGCTTCCCCTCACCATGTTCGAGAGGAAGGACCTTTGGGCCTTCAAGGTTATTCAGCCAGGACGCCAGACTGAGCCAGCCACGAAGGCAATCACCTTCAACCTCATGCATGATGACAAGGAGAGAGGTCTAGAGGTAGTCATGCAGGATTTGCTTGGACGCTTGGTAGGGAGACACTCTTGAGAGGTTAGAGGTACTCACTTCCACGCCTTCGGCAGACGTGACGAGGATGGTGAGGCCATTGACTTCGAGGATACTGCTAGAGAGATAGCAGAGCCGATTCGTCTGTACCTCCAGGACTTAGAGGTTCTTCTTAGGCACCTAGATACTGATAGGACCAACGTCATGCTTAGCAATGACGAACTCCAGGTGAAGCTTCGTGAGAAGGACAAGCTCTTCGCGGAGCAAGATGAGATAGTCAAGGAGATGTAGACCAAGTTTGAGAGTCAGGATAGAAAGTTCAAGAGTCAAGAGAAGAGAGTCCAAGATAGGAACAAGAGGATTCGAGACATGACTGTAGAACTAGAGGCCAAGGAATTAGAGCTCGAGCATCAACAAGGTGTGATTGAGAGGCTTCGTGCACAGAAGAGGGCTCTCAAAGCCAAAGTAGAGGCCTTGACCACCAATGTCGAGGAATATAAGACCGCGATGGAGAATGCAGGTCTTACACTTGTTGATGAGGAGGTTGATGCAGAGGAGTAGTGATGACTACTCATTTACCATTTATTTATCATGATTTTGATTATTGAGTCGCAATGACCATCCAACATGTGGATGGCTTGCTATTGGTGTGTTTACCTTTTCAAAAACTTGTTGTCTATGTTGTTGAACTTTTACTACTATGATGTATGATTGTGGTTTGTTATGTGATGTATTGTGCATGTTAGCATCTATGGGTATCTCATTCTTATCCTTATTGAAAACCACAGATGCATCCCCGACGTGCCAATCCCAACCCCAACAACAACAACATCACCCCTGAGATGCAGAAGATGATGACAGCTCAGACGCATTTGATGCAAATGATGACCATGTTCATCCAGAATCAGAACAACCACAACAACAACAATAATAACAACAACAACAATTAGAACAACCCACCGGGTTTTGACATGCTTACCAGGTTCTTAAGACTGAGGCCAGCAAAGTTCTCGGGAACTACTGATCCTATGGTGGACAATGATTGGCTACGCCCTGTGAACAAGGACTTGGTAACTGTTGGCTGTACTGATGAAGAGAAGGTCATATTTGCAGCACACTTGTTGGAAGGACCAGCAACCACTTGGTGGGATAACTTTCAGATCACCACTCCCATTGCGGATGTGACATGGGATATCTTCGAAGATGGTTTCCGTACTGCTCACATCTCATCAGGAGTGATGAGTTTGAATAAGAAAGAGTTTCATAATCTGAAGCAGCGCCACCCTAGCATGGCAGAGTATATTGAAGAATTCAACAATCTGGCGCGTTATGCACCGGATGAAGTTGACACTGATGCTAAGAGAAGAGAGAAGTTTCTCGAAGTACTGAATGATGAACTGAACCTGCAGCTATCAGTGGCCTATGTTCCCACTTATCAGTCTCTTTGTGACAAGGCTGCTATTTTGGAGAGCAAGATGAAACAGGTTGAAAGCAGGAAGAGAAAGCACTCTGACAAGCACAGCTCGGGATCGTCTCACAAGCGTTCCAATTATGATGATAGTGGGAGTTCTGGATCCCACAAACATGGGAAGTTCAACCAGCACCACAACCACAACCGTCATCATGACAACAAGCATCACCGTAGTCATGACAATGACAAGTATAAGAATCACAAGAGTGGATATAAGAGCCACCACAGTGGAAGTGGCAGTGGAAGCCAACCTGTAAAGAAGGATCTTAGTCAGGTTGAATGTAAGTGCAAGAAGATGGGGCATTATGCAAATGAATGCCCAGAAAAGAAAGTTGAAGGACCCAACAATCCCAACCCTTTTCAAAAGGGACAAGTGAACCACATCAATGTGGAAGAAATCTATGAGGAACCTGATGCTGTTGCTGGTAAGTTCAAACTCAATTCTGTTCCAGCATTTGTTCTCTTTGATACTGGTGCATCTCATTCATTCATATCAAGAGCATTTGTTGAAAGAAATGAACTACCGGTAGAAACTATTGGGTGTCCTATGAAAGTAAGTTCTCCTGGCGGAGAAATGATAGTGAATTCAGGATGTCATGATCTAGTCATAGAGTTTGGGAAGTATAAGTTTCCCGTTAACCTAATAATCCTAAACTCCCAAGGATTGGATGTTATTTTGGGAATGGACTGGATGACTAAGCACAAGGGAGTGATAGATTGTGCCAACCATACAGTCTCACTCATAACTCCAGAAAACAAAAGGATCAGATTCAAGACCAACTTTGAATCGAAAAGGAGTAAGCTAAATTCTCTTAAGGGGGTTAGCATGGACAGTGTGCCAATTGTGCGTGAATATCCGGATGTGTTTCTGGAAGAATTGCCGGGAATGCCACCAGATAGAGATGTGGAGTTTCTTATTGATTTGCTACCAGGATCTGGACCAATAGCAAAGAGACCGTACAATATGTCAGTTGATGAGTTGAAAGAACTCAAGAAGCAACTTGGAGAATAGTTGCAGAAAGGATTTATCCAACCAAGTTCTTCATCTTGGGGAGCACCAGTTTTGTTTGTGGAGAAGAAAGATAGAAGTCAAAGGTTATGCATAGATTACCGTTCACTCAATGAGGTGGCTATCAAGAACAAATACCCTTTGCCTAGAATCAATGACTTGTTTGATCAGTTAGAAGGAGCTTGTGTGTTCTCAAAGATTGATCTCCGGTCAGGTTATTTCCAGCTCAAGATAAGAGAACAAGACATATCTAAGACAGCTTTCACCACAAGGTATGGATTGTATGAGTATACCGTGATGCCATTTGGTTTGACCAATGCACCAGCTTATTTCATGAACATGATGAACAAAGTGTTCATGGAGTTCCTTGACAAGTTTGTTGTCATTTTTATCGATGACATTTTGATCTACTCCAAGAGCAAAGAATAACATGAAGGACATCTACGTCTGATACTCGAGAAGCTTAGAGAACATAAGCTATATGCCAAATTCAGCAAGTGTGAATTTTGGTTAAATGAAGTTGGTTTTCTTCGACACGTTGTATCAGGAGATGGTGTAGCAGTTGATCCTGCTAAAGTTTCAGCTGTAACTGAATGGGAATCTCCCAAGTCAGTGAAAGAGGTTCATAGTTTCCTTGGCTTGGCAGGATACTACAAAAGATTTATTGAGAATTTCTCTAAGCTAGCTAAGCCAATGACAGAGTTGCTAAAGAAAGACAAGAAATTTGCTTGGTATGAAGGATGTGAACTCAGTTTTCAAGAATTGAAGAAGATACTAGTGACAGCACTAGTCTTATGTTTGCCAGATTTGGAGAAAGATTTCCAAGTATATTGTGATGCATCTCATCATGGATTAGGTGCAGTACTTATGCAAGAAGGAAAAGTTGTGGCCTATGCCTCGATACAACTCAAAACTCATGAGGTAAACTACCCTACCCATGATTTAGAGTTAGCCTCTGTTGTCCATGCACTCAAAACATGGAGACATTATCTTTTGGGAAAGCGATGTGAAGTGTTCACAGATCACAAGAGTTTAAAGTATATCTTCACCCAGAAAGAAATTAACATGAGACAAAGAAGATGGCTAGAACTCATCAAGGACTATGACTTGAGTTTGCAATACCACCCCGGTAAAGCAAATGTTGTAGCGGATGCTCTAAGCCGTAAGGTTTTTGTGAATGGCCTTACTAAGGGATAATTGCCAGATGATCTGTGTGCCCAATTTAGAGATCTTAGATTGGAGATTGTGCCTGAGGGACATCTCATGTCTTTGGATGTTCAACCCACTTTGTTGTACAAGATCAAAGAAGCCCAAAAGATGGATAAGGAAATTGAAGAGATTAAGGAAAAGATTTGGCAAGGGAAAAGCCAAAGGATTCCATGAAGATGAACAGGGTACTTTATGGTATGGAAAACGTATCTGTGTTCCACAAGATCCGGAGCTTCGGAAACTGATTTTACAAGAAGCCCACAACTCACCATATTCCATTCATCCAGGCAACACCAAAATGTACATGGATATGAAGGAAAGATTTTGGTGGAATAATCTCAAGAAAGACATCGCCGAACATATTGCTTTGTGTGATGTATGTAGTAGAGTGAAAGCGGAACACCAGAAACCAGCAGGATTGTTACAACCACTACCTATTCCTGATTGGAAGTGGGACAAGGTTGGTATGGATTTCATTACCGGATTGCCAAGGACCCGGTCAGGTTATGATTCTATTTGGGTAGTAGTGGATCGCCTAACTAAAGTGGCTCATTTCATACCCGTGAAGACAACCTATACAAGTGCTAACTTAGCCAAGATCTATATGAGTAGAATTGTATGTCTACATGGAGTACCCAAAAGTATTGTGTCTGATAGGGGAACACAATTCACTTCTCATTTCTGGAGGCAACTACATGAGTCATTGGGAATGAGTTTCGAATTCAGCACTGCTTTTCATCCTCAGACTGATGGACAGACAGAAAGGACTAATCAGATTCTTAAAGATATGTTGAGAGCATGTGCTCTAGACTATGGAGCCAGTTGGGATGAAAGTCTGCCTTACGCAGAATTCTCTTACAATAACAGCTATCAAGCCAGTATTGAGATGGCACCATTTGAGTTTCTCTATGGGAGAAAGTGTACCACCCCATTGCTATGGAATGGTGTGGGAGAAAGAAGTTTGTTCGGACCAGAACTAATGAAAGAGGCTAAAGAGAAAGTCAATCTGGTTAAGGATAGGTTGAAGATAGCACAGTCCCGACAGAAGAGTTACGCAGATCCTAAGCGTAGAGAAGTCACCTATGAAGTAGGTGATAGAGCTTATCTTAGAGTGTCACCACTTCGTGGAGTGAAGAGGTTTGGAGTCAAAGGAAAATTGGCCCCAATATATGTTGGACCGTTCAAGATTCCGAGTCGTAAAGGAGAAGTAGAATATGAGATTGAATTGCCAGAATCATTGTCTGTCGTTCACAATGTGTTTCATGTGAGTCAGCTTAAGAAATGTCATCCAGAAATGGAAGAGACTTCTTTGAAGGATACTATACCTTTGGAAGAGGTCCAATTGGAAAGTGATCTCACTTATGAGGAAAAACCCATCAAGATTCTTGAGACTGCAGAAAGAGTTACTCGGACTAAGACTATCAAATTCTGCAAAATTTCAATGGAACCATCATTCCGAAGAAGAAGGAACATGGGAAAGAGAAGATGATCTTCGGAAAGACCACCCTCACCTATTTGCTAGCCAACCCGAATCTCGAGGGCGAGATTCACCTTAAGGGGGTTAGATTTGTAACATCCCTAAAATCATGTTTAAAAACTCATGCATATCATCTATGCATCCATGATCATTTAGGGTTCCTTTTCAAAACCAATTCAAAAACAGGAGCATATGATGCTCATTATTTTATGTAAGTATGCTATAGCCTTGTTTCTACCTTCTAATGACAAAGGTACTTATTTTAATCAGTAAAGTTTTGAGCTTGAGCATGAGTGTTGGTTCTAAGGTTTGGTCAAGGTTTCAAAAACAAATTTATGATTTATAAACCATTTTTATACTAAGTATAAACATTTAGCAAAGGTTGGTCATAAATTTCTTTTTAAAACCCTTTTTGTTTTTGAGCTTGATCAGATGTGTTACACACCCCAGGATGCAAGAATCAGCAAACTTTGATTTGGAGAAAGGTTCATTTGAAACAGAATTGTTTTGAACCTTCAAATTCAAACCAGAAATCCATTCAGAAAAAGGAAAAGATTAAAGGAGGAAAAAAATAAACAGACCAACCAATCTGGCCCAACCCAACCGCTCAGCCCATTTTAGCCCAGCAACTCTCTCCCGCGAAGAAAACGATTCGCACTCAGAAACCTACCCCTCAGTCACTGATTGCCTGGACCCACTTTCTCTCTCTTTCTCTCGCTGACAAACGTGGCCCACGCGACGGTCATCGTCTCCACCCAGCGACGTGTTCCTCCCCAAATCACTCCAGCCGTTTCCTGTTTGATTCACGGATTCAATTCCCGTTGAATGCTCGAGTAAATCTCGCTCACGACCACGCCTACTTAAGCGCCATGCTCCCCTTCCCCTTTTCCCCCAATCCCCACCCCACCGGAGCCACCAGGCTGCTCGAAATTCTCTCAGAACCACCCTCTGCTCCGACGCCTTCCGACGATGATTCCGGCCAAACCCCATCGCCCCTCGCCTCCTCGACCACACGAGCACACTCCCCATCACCAGGCGCATCTCTCGGTACCTTCCTCTCGCCCGCGCATGCTCTGTATCCTTGGCAGCATCATCGACTGAGCTCCGCCACCATCTGCTCGAACTCCGGCGACCATTCCCCGTAAGCCCCAACTTCCCCTCTTCCTCTGTTTGATACGTGTGTGATCCCCATCATCATGCGCACCTAACGCGACCCTTTTCTCTTCTTAGTGTGGCCCGTAACATCGTCTCCGTCGCCAACCGAGAGCAACCGACGCCGTCTCGATCTCCGACGAGCAATCGACATCGACTCCGTACGCCCCTTTGCCAACCGAGCACACGTCAAGCATCCCCTCGCCACGGAGATTCTGGTGAGCATCCTCACACTTTCCCGCGTGACCTAGTTCGCCGGCAAGCTTGCAGCCAGAGCACGCCGCCGCCTGTCGCCGCCGCTAGCGCCGCCCGTTTAGGGTTAGCTGCTTAGGGCCGTTGGATCTTGATCCACTGGACGCGATAGATTCAATCACCGAAGAGGTACGGTTAGATCTGAGCCATTGGATTTCATTTAGATCTGATGGTGCGCGAGCGCGATCCAGCGCGAAGCGGTACCAACCAACCAGACGCTGCCGCATGGCATGTGTTTCGTTTTAAAAATTTGAATTAGATCTATTAGTTGTTTAAACTTGTTTAATTCATAACTTTTGATTCCCACGTCCAAATTTGACAAATTTTATATCATTGGAATCAGGAGAGAAAATCCTTTCCATTTGTGCAATGTGTTTAATGTTTTGCCTCTGTTAAAATGGTTGTTTTTGCAGAAACATTTGTAGGCATAATTTGAGTATAGTAATTATTTGGAAAATGTTTTAGTATTCAAATAAAGTTTATTTGGCTTGTTTTGTACTTGTTTATGATTCAGTACTATGCACTTGTCTTGTTTGGTGTAGAAAATCATCACATAGAATTTTGCATACATTCATGTATTTTTGCTTGTATATATTGTGTATGTGATTTTGTGCCATCATTTTATGTGTAGATTTTGGTGCAAATAGTGATTGTGATTGTGAGGATTGTTGCTACTCCCCTAAATACCAAGGTAAGTGGTGCTTCATGATTTTATTACTATGTTTTCAAATATGCATTAGAAATATTTTGCTAGCCTTGCATGAATATTTTGATCTATATGGTATGCTTGGGAAATCCTAGTAGATGTAGAATTGCTAGAAATTTCTAAGTTAAGATTCTTCTCAAATGCCATGCTTATCCTAGCTAGTAGCAACCAAGGGTGGTTATATATTCATGCTATGAGAAAATATTTCTAAGTCTTTGGACTTGTGTTTTGTTTAATAAAACAACTAAGTGAATGAAACACCTGGGTGGAATGGAAGGAATGGTTTGTGTTGAGTGGTTACACAAGGCCCATTTGTATGGTTTACCTTGTGTATCTCACTTGTGGAAAGCCACCCAGGAACAAAGGGATTTGAGATGCCATATGTTAAGAAGCTTCTAGTGCAGCCACTTGGCAATATGGGCTCTGCCTGGATCACATAGGTTGCAATAACTTAGCCATTTGGACAGTTGGTGGTAGTGGGATGATAGGTTGGAACGCGTCCATTTGGTCTAAGGGAAGGCTTTTGAAAGGTCCTGTCTTGGTGAAAATCAAGTCTTGTGGGGAAAGTGCACAACCTCTGCAGATGGAAGAATCTAAGTACTTAGCCATATCCTTGGTATTGGACAACTTGAGCATCAAGGCATGGAAGCTATCAAGAATCTCCTCATCCCAATTTCTTAGTAAAAACTTGTGGTTAAACAAGGGTGAAGGTTCACCAATGTCTATTGGTGGTTCCTTGGGAAAGTTTTTGTCAAAGAAAAACTTAGTGTTTTCAAATAATAGGAAAAACCTATTTTGAGCAAGCAATCCTAAGCTACACTTAGCCAAAAGCATATAGTATCTAGCTGCCAATATTATTCTAAGGTATCACTTGCCAATACTATTCCAATGTATTGACCCACTGTGGCTGTAACTTGTGATGTTGCAGGTTATTCTGATGGTGATTAGGGGTTATGAGTCTACACTCAACATTCTTGCCTGTGGCACATGAAGATGAAGAATTATTTATCTTATTACATATTTAAACTCTTGTACTAGTCTTGTGGCCATGGAGTTGTAAAAGACTATGTTTGTCTCTGGAATGACTTGTAATAATGACCTTTGTTTCTGTGTACTTCATCTTAAACTATGGATGGTAGCATTGATCCAGGGACTAGCATTGCAATCACAGGGATCTTTTCCTTTATAAAGGAGGGATCTTACAATAATATGAATCATTGTGCAATTCTTTGCTTACAATGAATGGACCTTCCCATGGGGGTGATAGCTTATGCATTCCAGCTGTGCGCTGCACTAGTCTGAGCACCATATCCCCTTCTCAAAAAACACGAGGTTGCACTTTTCGGCTATGATAGCGTCGGAGATTTTGTTGATATATGGAGGATCTGGACAATGCCAATTCCCTTGCTTATTCGAGTGAATCAACTCCATCTTCTCGGGCCTCTTTTACTTCGGCTTCCGAGTATTGCCTTACTCTTAGCGAGTCATATTCTATGTCGGCAGGCAAAACTTCTTCTACCCCATACACAAGGAAGAACGGCGTATGGCCTGTTGATCGATTCAGAGTTGTCCTTAGACTCCATAACACTGAGGGTAGTTCCTCTATCCAACAACCAGGTGATCTCTGGAGTGGCTCCATTAGACGGGGTTTTATCCCGGATAGAACTAAGCCATTAGCTCGTTCAACTTGTCCATTTGATTCTGGATGAGCAACTGATGCTATGTCGAGTCTTATTCGTTTTTCCCACAAAATCGAGCAAAGGATCTTTCGGCGAAGTTTGTGCCATTATCTGTGATTACACTATGCGGGTAACCATATCTCAAGATTATATCTTTCAGGAATGTGACAGCTGTTTTTCCATCCAATTTCTTGATGGGCTTCACTTCTATCCATTTGGTAAATTTGTCAACCATTACTAATATGTGGGTCATGCCACCCCTTGCTGGTTTGAATGGTACTACCATATCCAGGCACCATACTACGAATGGCCAAGTGATTGGTATGGTTTTCAATTCTCATGCTAGTAAGTGTGATTTTGACGCATAATACTGGCAGCCACTGCATTTTCTCACAAGTTCCTGTGCTTCTGCCAGCGCACTTGGCCAATAAAATCCATGTCGGAATGCCTTGGCTACCAATGCTCTGGATGATGCATGGTGCCCACATTCTCCTTGGTGAATGTCCAACATTATTTCTTGACCTTTCTCCGGGCTTATGCAACGCTACAATACACTCGTCACACTTCTCTTGACAGTTCCTTGTTGATTATGGTGTATGTTTTTGCCCTTCTTTCTGTTTGCCTTGCCAATATCTCATCACCTAGCAAAGTTCCTTCTTTTAAGTAGTTCAATATTCGTTGTGCCCATGCTCGTATTATCGGTGCCGGATCTGTTTCTTCATCAATTTCCATTGGCTCAGCCGACATATGTTCTGCCGACATAACCTGAGGAGTCCCCGAGTGTGATTCGGCAACCCCTGATGCGAGTGGAACAGTCCCCGAGTGACTCAAACCTGCCCCTGAGTCAATGTCCATTGGCATAACGTCTGACTCCTGTGTTGCATGGATGAATATTGACTCGGATTCTGGTGACGGCTTGATCGATGGTTTCCTGAGATGTTCCAATGCAATTCCTGGTGGTATTGCTTGCCGAGATGAGCCTATCTTGGATAGTACGTCCGCTGCCTCATTCTCTGCTCTTGGTATGTCATGGAATTCACACCCGTCAAGGTATCCCGAAATTTGTTGCACATGAAAATGATACAGTGCCATGTTTGCATCCAACGCATCCGAATGCCCGGATACTTTCTGGATTACCAAGTCTGAATCACCAAAACACATGATCCTTTTGATGCCAATCTCTTTGGCCACTTTGATATTGTGGACAATTGCTTCGTACTCAGCAACATTATTGGAAGCAGCAAAATGGATCTGTAACACATACTTCAGTTGATCCCTCTTTGGTGATGTGAGCGCTATCCCGGCGCCTAGACCCATTTTTGTCTTGGATCCGTCAAAATGCATCTTCCAGTAATTTGGATCTGGCAGTGGTGGTTCGTATTGCATCTCCATCCAATCCACGAAGAAATCTGCTTCGACTTGAGATTTAATTGCATCTTGCCTATCGTATTGTGGAGTATATGGTGCGAGCTCTATGGCCCATTTTGCGACTCGACCACTAGCATCTTTGCTGCCCAATATATCCGAGATAGGTGCTTCACATATTACCCGGATTGGGTGTTCTTGAAAATAATGTTTCAGCTTCTTTGCTGCCATCTATACCCCATATGTCATTTTTTGGTAATGGGGGTAATTTTTCTTTGATACGGAGAGCGCTTTGCTTAAGTAATAAATTGGCCTTTGGACTGATTTTCCCTCCTCTTCACATTCAACCACTATTACTTCACTTACAACTTTGTTGGTTGCGGCGCCGTAGAGCAACATTGGCTCTTTTGATAGTGGTGATGCTAATATTGGTGCTGTTGACAACATATTCTTGAGTTCATGGAAAGAGCTATCAGCTTGCTGTGTCCATGTGAATTTGTCTAATTTTTTAATCAGTTGACATAGTGGTAGGGCTTTTTCACCTAGCCGACTAATAAATCTGCTCAACGAGGCCAGGCATCCTGCGAACTTCTGGACATCGTTGAGTGTTTTTGGAAATTCCATTCTTTCAATGGCCCTGATTTTTGTCGGGTTAGCCTCAATTCCTCGGCTAGATACAAGAAATCCAAGTAACATTCCAGCCGGGACACCGAATGTGCATTTTTCCAGGTTAAGTTTCATCCGGAATCTTCTTAAATTTGCGAATGTTTGACTCAAGTCATCAATTAGAGTATGACTTTGCTTGGTTTTTATCACCACATCATCAACGTATACTTGAACATTTTTGTCCAATTGATCTTGCAAGCATTTTTGCATGCATCTTTGATATGTTGCACCTACATTTCTCAATCCGAATGGCATGGTACGATAGCAATAAGCCCCATACGGGGTGATAAAGGTTGTCTTTATTTGATCATTTGGATTTAGTGGTATCTGGTGGAAACCAGAATACGCGTCCACAAATGAAAACAGCTCACACCCAACAGTAGAGTCTATGACTTGATCGATCCGTGGCAGGGGAAATGGATCTTTTGGACACGCCTTATTGAGGTTCGTGTAATAAATACACATGCTCCACACCACTGCCACGTTCGGGTCATCCTTTTTCTTCTCGACCAAGACTGGTTTGACAAACAATCCGGGTGCAGTACTTCCATGATGAATCCAGCGGCTAAGAGCCTGGCTATCTCGGCAGCTATCACTTTCCTCCTATCTTTGGCGAAGCGGTGGATGGGTTGCTTCACCGGCTTTGCATCTGGCCTTACATGAAGAGAGTGCTCATCCAGATCCCTCGAAACTCCTTGCAGATCCTGTGTGGACCATGCAAAGATATCCCGATTCTCACGGAGGAAGCTGGTGAGATCGCTTTCCTATTTGTCAATTAACCCAGCCCCAATGGTAACTGTGCGCTCTGGGAAAGTCTCATCCACCAGTACTTTCTTAGTTTCCTTGATAGCTTGGAATGATACATTTCCATGCGGGTTAGTGAGTGCCGAAATGGACATTTGTGCTGCTTTGGCCAATGCTGCCACTTCCATCATTTGATGGTTTTCCTGCACTATGACTAGTGACTCGGCTAGCGAAGATCCGGCTCAGGAACAAGCAATAGACCTTTTGTAATCTCCCTCAACTGTGATAACTCCACATGGACCTGGCATCTTCATCTTCAAGTAAGCAATGTGAGGAGTAGCCATAAACTTTTCCATAGCTGGCCTGCCGAGTAAGGCATGGTATGAGCTGACCAGGTCGACCACCTCGAACTCTATGGCTTCAGTGCGACAATTCTCTCTGTTGTCGAATAAGACGTCAACCCAGATCTTGACAATTGGCTCACAGGACAATCCCGACACAATGCCATGGAAAGTTGTCTTAGTCGGCTCCAACATGTTCATGGTAATGCCTAGCTTGAGCATGGTATCCTTGTACATGATGTTGATGCTACTGCCATCATCGATCAGTACCTTGGAAAATTTCACGTTGATATCAGGGGCCCTGAAAGTTGGATCCAAGACTAGAGCATAACCACCTGGGGTTGGCATGATCTTGGGGTGATCCTTTATGCTCCAAGTTATTTCCTGCTCAGACCAATGCATGTACTTTGGGATTGTCGGCATTGTGGCATTCACCTCCATCATTCATCTATGCTGACTCTTTTTGTCATTCGGCTCTGTGACAAAAACGATGTAGCTCTCGTGATGTTCTTTGTACTCATTTCTGGTTCCATGGCCTACATGAGCGTCATCACCTCTTGGATTGTGCACCTGATGCACAACTTCTCTTCTTTCTTGATTATGATACCTCGGCTGCCTGTTCTTGTATCTATTATCAGCTCCAACAGCTTGAGCATTTCCTCCTATGAGTGGTGGAGGGGGAGGTGGTGGTAGCTGCTTACTCGGCGAATCCACTCTATATCCCTTTTGAAACCAAGTACATTGCCTTGTTGTGTGATTTCCTGGCTTACTCGGACTAGGCGTGTGAAATTTACACGGCTGATCCAGCATCATCTCATAGGTATATTTCTGCCTGTCCTGATATGGATTTCTTTGTTCGTATGGCTTTTCGCCATCATTTTTTGGTATCCACTGTTGTTGCCCATTTGTCCTTTGACGTTGGCTACTTCCAGCATCTGGATGATCCTGACTCACGGTCGCAACCTGAGTCGAACCATATCTATAGTCTGGCATTTCATCTCTTCTTTTGCTTCTATACTCTGCTCTTTCCTAGCGCCTTTGCGACCCGGCGGTGTCATAGATCTGAGTCTCAGTCATCCCATTTGTCGACATGAGCAGAGGTTGAGTCGGATCTCCTAACGCATACGAGTCAGCAATCCTTATTGTTTCTGCCAAGCTTGCCTGCATATCCCTCTGTAACCTTTGCCACAACACACTTCCATGTCTGCATCCTTGTGCAAACCAAGCGATAGCCTATGACTCGATTACCCCTTCGCAAGAGTTACACATTGTACACCATCTTGTGAGGAATTCTTTGTCTGTCGCATTTGGCCTTTGCTTGCACATTGCTAGCTGTTGTGGGTGATTCGGCCTCTTGTAAGTGCTTGTGAAATTGCTCACAAAAGCGTCCTGAAAATTGATCCAGCTGTTGATGCTTCCGGGTGGCAAGTTATTCAGCCACACCCGTGCTGGTCCTTCCAGCATTTGCGGCACATACCGCACCGCCCATCTCAAATTTCCCTGCGCGATTTTCACAGAAGTTCCATAATATATGAGCCAGTCTTCTGGCTTTGTTCTTCCATCGAAAGTTTTTGTTCCTCTGGCCAACTAAAAATTTGGTACAGGTGGATCCTTCATGATCCTTGGGCCAAAGCATGGTGGACCTTGTGGACCTTGCGACTCGATCAGTTCTGCCATCTTTATTCGGTCAAGCTTTAGCCTTGCATCATCCGGCTGAAGGTTTCTGCCTCCGAGTCTATCTCCCATTGCTTGGTATGCATGATCCGGCAATTCATATCTGTCATTCACCATCACCGAGTAACCATCGTTATATCTGTTTGCGTTCGGGTCTGCAGGTTGCTATACTGCCTTTCCCGTGCTTTATTGTCTTCTTTCGGGTTGAGCTGGAGCATTATTCGGAACTGGATTTCCTCCTCCTGCCGAGTGAGCACCTCGCCTAGGTTGAGGCGCAAATTTTTTCCCTCCATTGTCATTTCTTTGTCCTTCTTGCCTTTCTCGGCCTGCATTTTCCTGGTCTTCATTTCTTTGAACATTATTCCTCCTTGTTTCTTGTGCACGTGCTGGATTTCCCTAAGCCATCGTCGGGTCATAGGTGATCATTTGCTTGTTCCTCCCTGAATCCACACTATTTTCTTTTCTCGATCTTGGCGCCACTCCGGGTGAGGAGGCTGTATGACCTGCTGATCTCGCCGGGATTGGAGTTGCCGAGTGAACTAGCTGTGACCTCTCTGCTATACCCGGATTTGCCCTATAGTATTCTTCATTCAACATTCCTGCTGCTCTCACCAGTTCATTGACTCACACTTGTTGCCTTTTCTTTGCTTAACCCGTCAAATGGGGTAGCTCTGCCATTGCTGCCTCTGTGGTTCTCAGGTTAGCTGCTGTTGTATTGTATGTCGTCCCCATGGCTGTTTCGTTGCTATTTTCTGGTGTCAATGTCGTGGTATTGCGGACGAGTACGCCATGGAGGGGTCCTCACAGTGCGTGTTTAGAGACGTGGGGTAAGGCAGACGGTTGACGGGTACGAGGTAACACATCTTACCCAGGTTCAGATCCCACGACGGTGGCGGAATACTACTCCTGCTATAAATCACTATAAGGGCAATACGCCGAGTTACAGAGATAGGTTCGCTGTGCAAGGTGACTAGAAAGTCTAAGTTATCGTTGTACCCTAAAGGCGCCCATAGGCCCGACTTATATAGTCGCCAGGTCTAGGGTTACAGGGAAAAGTCCTAGCCGGACAGGTTACAGAGTCCTACACCGCCTATCACTAGTCTTGTGTATCTTGCACCCTAAGGCTCCGGGTACGCTGGTGACTCCACCGTAGCCTTCCTTTATCCGGCATGGGCCTCCCTTCTGGATCCACCTAACTGGGCCGCCCAACAGGCCATAGGCCATGCTACCGACTATGGGCCACCCTGGTTAGCCGGATAAGAGACATGCTATGAGGATACCCATATAGCATATCCCCAACAGTAGCCCCCGGAGAACTCCGAGATCTTGCACCGTCTTGCCTCTTCACGTGGAATGCTCCGTCTAGATGGATGTCGGCAAATTGTCAAGCCACATCTTGTAGTCCTCCCAAAGAACCCTGCAAGGTTTTCTCCGTCTTTGATTTGTAAGCCGGAGAAATGCTGAATCTTCCATCGTACTCTTCCATAGTCGGATTAAATCCGTCCATGCCTGAATCTTCGACGTGACGGCTCATCTATCCATGTCAGTTATGACGATGTAGGCTTAGGTCAGCGACGCCTCATAACTCACACATGTAGAGAACGCAATCATATCCAATTTTCCCGCACGAGCGATACAAACCGTTGGCGGCGGCGGTTGGAGACGTGGCAAAATTACCGCGCACGTGCACGAACACGTCGTCTACGCGGCAACCGTCCGATTAGCTGCACGAATCTTGACGCAGAGCAAGATAAATAGTAACCGTGGGACACTTGCCACTTTTTACCTCATTCTCTCGCGTCATCGTCTTCTTCCTCCAGCCGCACACCTCCTCGATCTCTCTGCGAGAAACCTCGAAAACCCTAGCCTCCCTCTGCGTCAGTCGCATCCTTCCAGCTCTCCATGGCCAGCAGCAGTTCCTCCCCATCGATGGCGGCGTCGAGCGAAGCCACAGCGAAGCCGGCGAGCTTCGTCGTCGTGCCCCCAGAGGGTCTGGTCATCCCCGCGTCATCGGTGATTGAAACCACCGGCGGTGACCATAATCTAGCGGCGCTAGAGCCCCTGGAAGAAGTGCCAGACTCGCACAAGGGCGACTGGCGTGGCTCGGACATCACCGACCGCGACATCCAAGAGATGGTCGCCGAAGGTTACCTCCCCGCGACGGAGGGGCTTGCCTGGCGGGCGGCGCTGGCCGGCGAGGTGACACCTTCTCCCCAAGCCGGAGAAAAGGTGTACCTCAAGGCTCAGCTGGTACGCGACATTTCTCTAACCATCTCCCACTTCTTTCTGTCCGTCTTGAACCACTACAAGTTCCAACCCCACAACCTCTCCCCCAATAGCATCTTAGTGCTTAGCAACTTCGCGGCACTTTGTGAGGGTTACCTAGGGATTAGGCCTAGGTTAGACTTGTTCGTGTACTTCTTCACCGTCAAACGTGAAGCCGGACATAGTAGGGAGGGGCTTAGTAACTGCGGCACAATAATCTTTAAGATCCGACCTGGCCGGCGGTTCCCCGACATCGTCGGCCACGAGTCGTGCAAAAACTGGCAGCGGACGTACTTCTACGGCCCCGACATTCCTTTGGCGGGTCAAGAAGTAACGTACCCGGACTTCGCGGATGGAGCCACCACTGAAGTTTCCACATGGAGATCCCATGCCTCCCTTCCCTCCGACCTAGACGCTTCTCGTGCAATAAGGCGGATTGAATGGTTCGTAGAGACGGGTTTGACCGGCTTGGACCTGGCCATGTGCTGGTTCATCAGGCGAATCCAACCTCTGCAGCACCGCGCGAAGTTTATGCACGAGTACACTAGTGACCGAAGGGATACCCTCCGGATCTCCGTGGATAACTTCTCGAGCGACTCCGTCAAGCTCAGCCTTAAGGACATCGTCAAGGTGAAGGATAAGAAGTGTGGCTTCACCATCACCTACGACATGTTCGTCGACGGCAAGTGCACAAAGGTAGATATTTATTTTCCGTGTATGACATTGCTCCAGTTTTTCCGTCTTGCCTATACCATCTTGTCTAACACGGTGATTTCTCACTTAACAGCTTAGCGATCTAGATGAGGGCAACCTGGCTGCCCAAATCTACGATCCAAAGATGAAGGAAGTCACGGTCGTGTCCGACGACGATATCCTGTTGGTGCGAAAGCAGAAGAGCTCCACCTCTGACGCTGCCGACGGAGGCAAGAAGAAGAAGACGGAGGGTGGAGCCTCCAAGAAGCCTACCGCCGCCCTGGAGGCGGAAAAGAGAAAAGCCACCGGGATTTTTGCCAAAGCGCCCCCCCTAGTGTAAGCCTCTCATTCTCCGACATTGTCTTATTTATCTGTCTTGTTCCTGTACTTATGCACTTTGCACGTTTCAGGAAGAAAGCCACAACCAGCCTCAAGAAGTCCTCCAAGACTCTTGGGGCTTCTAGAAATATCAAAGATATGCTGCATCGTGACTCCTCCCCCGCCATCGCCCCTGCTACTCCTGCCGTCAAGTCCTCCTCTTCTCCGACAAGCTCTCAAGTCCAGGAGGCACCAGGCCCTTCCGTCATGGAAGTGGATTCTGGCGCCTCTACCGAACTCACTCTTGTCGGCGAGCAAGCGACGCAGCAGAGCACTGCTTTACCAATGGCTGAAGCTCCGGCTTAGGATGCCATCGGTAGCGGCAAGGCGGTGGTGGGAGCTGGTACCTCCGCCGAAGGCAGCGCCCCTACTCCCCAAGAAGCCTTCAAGTTCCCAAAGATAGTTTACCCAGTGCTACTGCCGAGTAACACAACTATGGTTGCTGGAGGAGTGCCGTCATCTCCGACGTGCGGTCTTGAGGAGATACTCCGACAAGCGGATATCTTGCGAGGAAATAGCATTTCCTTCGGCAAGCTGCTAGCCGAAAGTGCTACAAACCTCAAGATTATTTCACTTGTAAGTTTTACTTTGCCTTTTTTGCATTTCATATGAGTATCCTACCGTATCCCCTGAGGATGTAGACGGAAAACCTTAGGTTTTGCATCTATATGCTCTAAGAGTGACTAAGTTAGAAAGAACTCTCACTGTAGCCCCCAAGCATTTAGATGGAATGAATTACTCCGACTAGATGCTTTAAGAGTAGCATAAGCAGTGTTTACAAATTTCAATACTGTAGCCCCAAGCCTCTAGTTGTAACTGAATTAGTTCCGACTAGATGCTTAAAGAAAAGCTAAGAAGATTCCGAGTTAAAAACTCTCGCTGTAGCCCCCGAGCGTCTAGGTGGAAAATCTCCGACTAGATGCTCCAAGTAGACCAAACAACGATTTAACTTTATACTTGTTTCCACAGAACAAGAATGCTCGGAGGGGCATGGCCAATGACAAGAATCAGAAGATGCGCGCAGATCTTGAAGCCAAAAAGGGTAAAACTGCCATCTTGAAGGAACAGATCATCAAAAACAAGAGTCTATTTTCTTTTTGCGCATTTTCGTCTTGTTTTTGTGCCTACAATTTCCGAGTACTCACTATGTACTTTGTTTTCTCCGACTTGCAGAATATGTCACCAAGGCTAAGGACATTGTCGAGCAGTCTAAGCACATCCAACAGCTAGACAGCGAGAACAATATCCTGAAGGAGGAGAGGAAGGAGATGCTGAAGATGCATGAGGATTCCATGAAAGCCCTGCAGGATTCTGCCACCGCGGAAATCAATCGCTTGAAGGAGGAGCTTGTGATCCTAAAAGATCAGAAGCAAGCTGCTGATGAGCAAAACCATCACCATAGCGAGGCATTTAGGCTCCTCCAACAAGAGAAGGAATCCTTGGCGGACACCATTTGGCAGGCCAAGGCTAGCATCTTCAGTAAGTTTTCCTCCGCCTTGTATTTCTGTAGTCTGGATACTTAGAGTTTATTAAAATCATGCGCTCCTTGTCGGAATTTGCAGCTCCTATGAGTTTAACCCGCTCGCCTCCTTCTGATAAGAAATGCATGGTTCTTGCCAGCAATTTCATCAACACCACGATCGCCCAAGCCAAGGAGATTTCCAAGCCCCTCCAGATATATATCAAGGCCTCGGACTCCGTGATGAAGTACTCAGAGATTCTGCGCCGAGCCCCCGAGCGTGTCACGAGCTGGAAAGCTTCATGTGCACGGGTTGGCGCAAGGATGGCGCTGTCTATGGTGAAGCCACACTACGAAGATGCCGACATCGAAACGGTGACCTTTGGCATCCCCGACGTGGATGATGACGGCAAGGAGATTGATCATGAAGCCATCCTGTCATCACTTGCGGGTTATGACACCAGAGTTGCCGAGTTGGTGGACGTTGACATCTTCGTGCCCAGGAACACCATCGACAGCGTCAACCAAGATTCCTCCGAGTCTCATCACAGCGCCAACGTTGAAGGTGATTCTCCGGCTGGTGATGATGCGGCCTCCAAGTCTCCTGCGCCCAAAGAATGAAAAACACTTTGTAATTTCTGTTTCACCTTTGGTGTGTGCACAGGAAAAACTTGGTGATGTAACTAATTCCCAGTATGTATATATTTTTAAGCAAGTGCTGGATTATCCATTACTCTTGTTCTTATGCTTGAATTTTCGTGAGACGGAAGACTCGTTGTCGGAACCATGCGCTTAGGTGATGATGCCCAATGGCACCGTCAATAACCTGAGCACAAAATCGCCGACAATAAGTGCCAAAAGTCACTACTCCAGAATCCACATAAAAACGACAAAGAACGTGTAGACCAGAAAACTTAAGCTAACGCCCGTAGGCGGAATTTTCACAAGTGCAATCGCAAGACTTGTGCATAAAGGTTTTACATGATCCAAAAATGAACACTAAAGGGGGTAAAAGACTCAGCAATATGAGTGAACCAAAGAGCTTTATTTCATTGATCATATAAGAGGTACACAATTAGATAAAAAATGCTAAGTGTAGAAAGGACGTAGTTGTGCTATGTTCCATGGCCGATCAAGCTACGGGTAGTCATCATCCGGGTCACGTCGCTTACGCTTATGATCCTCGTTGGGTCTATCCTTGAGTTCACGATTGTCAACAAGGTAGTAAGACCCATTGAGCAGCGCCTTGCTTATGATGAACGGTCCTTCCCATGGCGGGGATAATTTGTGCGACTTCTTCTACTTAAGTCGGAGCACCAAATCCCCCTCTTTAAACGAGCGATGCCGAACACGGCAACTATGGTAGCTGCGTAGCTTCTGCTGGTAGATGGCGGATCTTTGGCATGCCAAAATGCGCTCCTCCTCGAGAAGGTCCACATCTAGGCGTCTGGATTCTTCAGCGTCATCTTCGTCGTAGGCGGCAACTCAGACGGTAAAATGGATTCTGCTCCGTATACCATGAAGTAAGGGGTGTAGCCGGTGGATCTGTTGGGTGTAGTTCGTAAACTCCACATCACAGATGGCAATTCTTCCGCCCAGGCTCCAGCTGCTCTATGTAGCGGTGCCTCAAGACGTGGCTTGATTCCCTGCAGAATTAATCCATTGACTCGCTCAACCTGACCATTGGATTGTGGGTGTGCCACAGATGTAAGGTCAAGTCGGATGCCTTTGTCCCAGCAATAGGCCTCCACTTCTCCGAGTGACAAGTTGCTTCCATTGTCGGTGATGATGCTATGTGGGAGACAAAATCTCACCACTAGATCCCGGACAAACCTGAGGGCAGTTGCCCCATCAAGCTTTCTAATGGGTTTAGCTTCTATACATTTGGTGAATTTGTCAACTGCTGCAAGAAGATGCGTGAATCCACACGGTGCCGTCTGTAACGGTCCCACCATGTCTAGCCCCCAGAATGCAAACGGCCAAGTTATTGGTATTGTTCGCAATTCTTCAGCAGGAACATGTGGTTGTCGGGCATAATACTGGCATCCCGTGCATGTCTCAACCAGCTTATCGGCGTCCGCCTTCGTGGTCAGCCAGTAAAATCTTTGCCGGAAGGCTTTCGCGACCAATGATCGGGGAGCAGCGTGATGCCCGCAATCTCCGAGATGGATCTCGCGCAGGATTTCCATACCTTCTTGCTGGGAAACACACTTTAGGTATACACCAGTAGTGCTCCTTTTATAGAGTTGCCCATTGATTATGGTATAACCCTTTGCTCGTCGTACTATTTGCCATATTTCTACTTCGTCGTCGGGCAAAGTTCCGTGTTTGAGATACTCCATGAACGGTTTTGTCCAAGCCGGAGGGATCTTTGTCACCATGTTGACGAAAGAGTCAGCTCTATCCGGGTTGTCGATGTCGGCGCCCTTCACGGATGGTGTGCGTAGATGCTCTAGGAAAACTCCTGGCGGAATTCGCTTGCGCCCTGATCCAAGCTTAGACAGTAGATCAGCCGCCTCGTTTTGCTCCCTAGGCACATACTTGACTTTGTAGCCCAAGAAGCTCTTGGCTATCTCGTCCACTTCGTCTCGATATGCTGCCATCATAGGGTTCCGTGCATTCCAGGTGCCAGCCACCTGCTGGTCAACGAAGTCGGAATCTCCACAGTAAACTATGCGCTTGATGACAATATCCTTGGCTACACGTAGTCCGTAAATGAGTGCTTCATACTCCGCCATCTTGTTTGTAGCCTCGAAGTGGATCTGCAGAACATAGTGTAGCTTGTCTCCTTTTGGCGACTGTAGCAGTACACCAGCCCCTGAGCCGTTGAGTAACTTTGATCCGTCAAAGTGCATCACCCAGTACTCTGGTTCTGGCAACGGAGTAGCATCTGGCATCTCCGTCCAATTTGCAATAAAATCCGCCAAGGCTTGTGACTTGATAGCATCGCGTCTCTTGTAGGTGATCTCGAAGGCGGAAAGTTCAATGCCCCACTTCGCGACCCTTCCTGTAGCGTCGCTGTTATTGATAATGTCGGACAGTGGAGTCTTTCTCACCACTGTGATTGGGTGCTCCTAAAAGTAATGCCTCAGCTTCCGAGAAGCGAGGAATACCCCATAAGCTATCTTTTGGTAGTGCGGGTAATGCTGCTTAGACTCCGTCAAGACCTTGCTTACATAGTAAAATGGTCGTTGAACTCCGTGCTCATAACCTTGTTCCCTCCGCTCTACGACGATGACGATGCTGATAACCCGGTTGGTTGCCGCCATGTAAATTAACAAGGGCTCACCAGGCTCGGGTGCTGCAAGGATGGGCGCTGAGGAAAGAATCTCCTTGAGCTGCTTCAATGCTGCATCTGCTTCATCTTTCCACGTGAATTTGTCCGCCTTTTTCAGCAACTTGTATAGCGGCAAAGCCTTCTCTCCAAGTCGGCTGACGAACCGACTAACTGCTGCAACACAACCTGTTAGTCGTTGAATGTCCTTTAGGCATGTCGGACGATTTATGTTTAAGATGGCCTTGATTTTCTCCGGGTTGACCTTGATTCCGCGCTGGGAAACGATGAAGCCCAACAATTTGTCGGCTGGAACCCCGAAGACGCACTTCTTAGGGTTGAGCATCATGTTGTATTTCTGGAGATTACCAAAGGTTTATTTCAAGTCGGAGATTAAGTCGTTTGATTTTTTAGACATCACCGTGATATCGTCCACATAGGCGTCAACGTTCCAACCAATTTGGTCGTGAAGGCAACGTTGCATTGTCCGCTGGTAGGTAGCACCTGCGTTTTTCAGCCCAAAGGGCATTGTGACATAGCAAAACGTGTCGTATGGGGTAGTGAACGAAGTGGACAATTGGTCCAACTTCCTCATCTTGATCTAGTGGTATCCAGAGTATGCATCGAGAAAACACAAAAGTTCCGAGCCAGCCATCGAGTCAATGACTTGGTCAATGCGAGGCAAAGCAAACGGATCTTTGGGACATGCTTTGTTCAAGCCGGTGTAATCAACGCACATTCTTAATTCATTGGTTCCCTTTTGGGGACAAGTACAGGATTGGCCACCCATCGGGTGTGAAGGACTTCTCGGATAAACACAGCCTTAAGTAACCTAGCTATCTCTTTGCCAATGGCGCGTCTCTTCTCATCTCCGAAGCGTCGTAGAGGTTGTTTCACTGGTTTACATTTTGGATCTATGTTTAAGTTGTGCTCGACAAGTTCCCTAGGTACACCTTTCATGTCGGCAGGTTGCCAGGCAAAGATGTCCCTATTCTCACGGAGGAACTCGACGAGCGCGCTTTCCTATTTGGGATCCAGGTTCATCCCAATGGCGACGGTCTTGGAGGAATCGCCTACCACAAGTTCCACCGAATTGGTTTCGATGGCGGCCTTGAACGTAGGAGCGGAGTCGGAGATCTGCTTCTTCGACGCGGGCATCTCTGAGTCATTGACCTTGCTCTAGATCTCTTTGAATTCTTTGCTGAAGAGGACAGCTTCTGCAACGGCTGCTTCATTTATTTCGCAGTCCCTTGCCTTGGTAAAGCTTCCGGATACGGTGATGATGCCGTTTGGTCCGGGTATCTTGAGTTTGTTGTAGACGAAACATGGCTTGGCCATGAACGTGTGGAATATGTCATGGCCGAATATGACGTGGTACACGCTCTTGAAGGGGACCACCTCAAAGGTCATGCGCTCTTGGCGGTAATTATTAACGTCGCCAAAGGCTACCCGAAGTGTAATGCACCCAAGGGACCGAGCCTCCCGTCCAGGAACTACACCGTGGAAGACGGTGTTGGTCCGCCTTAGGTTTTCCTCCGTCAAGTTCATCTTCTGCAGTGTATCCAGGTACATGATGTTGATGCTACTTCCACTATCCACCATGCACTTGGTGAACTCCACGCCGTCAATCAATGGGTTGATGACCATGGTGTACTGGTTCTCTGTGGGCACAAGGTCTGGGTGGTCCGTCCTATCCCAAGTTATTGGAACCTCCGACCAGCGCAGGTACTGGGTAACTGGGGGGAGAGTGGCCATCAGGATCCTTAGAGAGGTCTTCTGTTGTCGGACGGTGGGGGTGCCAAGGAAAGTGTGGTAGACTGGGGCCTTCTTTGCGAAGGGGTTCTTACCCTTGTCGTCGCTCTTGGCGGCGTTCTTGGGGTCAACGTCCTCGTCCATGTCACTTGAATCCTTGGACTCCTCCTCCTCTTCTTCCCCTTGCCCTTGCCTCGTGGTCTGTTCTTCCGACTTTGCTTGTAGCCGGACTCCGAGTCTTCCTTGAGGTCGTTGACGAACTTGTAGTGTCGATTCGTATGGGTGGCCTTGCCATTGGCGTCGAGGTGTACGAGGCACAGCATATCGCGGTACTCCTCATAGGTTTGGGGAACACGGAGTAGCGCCGAGGTGATTTCACTTCCTCGTTGCTGCCCGTGGCCCGCTCCCCTTCCTCAACCACGTTGCCCGCCTTCTCCTTGTCCTGCAGAAGTCATAGCGACCATGTCGGTAGATTGCTTTTATTCTGGAGCGGTTTTCCGCTTTGTACTAATGTTCCTCCGAGCTTGGCTTGGAACGGACGTTGCCGGAAAAGAGCCACGAGCATCGTCGTCGGCAGCTGCGAACTCACTAGCTAACTGAATCATCTGATTCAAGTCAAGCTGATGATTGTCCTGCAAGCGCTTCAGCTTATGTCGGAGCAATGTGCCCCTTTCCAACCCATCGATGAAGGCGGCCATGGCGGTCTGAGCGTGCACTCCTGCGCAGGAATTCTTCATATCCAGCCAGCGGGAGAGATAGGCGAGAGATGTCTCGTCTTTTTCTTGCACGCACCGCTGTAGATCCCCAAAGTGCAGGGATGCTTGTATGTACCCTCAAAGTTCTTGGTAAATGCTTCTTGCATGTCCAGCCAGTTGTAGATAGATCTCTCCGGCAAGTCATCGATCCATTGACGGGCCGTGCCCGCCAACATTAACGGGAGGTACTTGACGGTGACGTTGGGGTTGCCTCCGGCAATCTCCACCGCGTTGCCGTAGTCCTGCAACCATGTGGCAGGCTTGGCGGTGCCGTCATAGGGCTTGATGATCTTGTCAATCTAGAAACCATTGGGGTAAGTTGCGGACCGTATTGCAGGTCCAAAGCAACATGGTCCCAAGTATGGTCCTTCCTGGGCCTCGTGGATCTTATCAATCCACGAACGTGCATCGTACGGCTCCGGGTTCTTCTTCTTGTTGTCAACAGGGATGGGCTGCGTGAATGACGCGGGCCTCTTCCGCCATGGTGACTGCTTGGCGGCGACGGAGGCGGAGGTGGCGGTGGGTTAGCCTTCTTGCTGTTACCCTCCTGCGACGCATCACGCTTGTCGCGGTTGCTTGTCGGATGTGGAGGGTCATGGTGTGACCTGCTCTTGTGTCCTTGGTTGCGCTCTTCATCATGACGGGTTTGTGCCGCGTTGTCGTGGATGACGATGCCGCACTTCTTTGGTGGGGGCATATCCATACGATGGTGAGCCTTGTAGTCTTCCTGACGTCGGGGGGATCGGGGCGGTGGTGATGGGCAGCGAGGTCGGGCTTTTTCTCCGTGGTCGGAGGATATGGGGATAGCATCCTTCCTGTTGCGCGCATCCCTCCGTCTTCGTTCTGACGAACCCGTCCATGATCCGACATCCTGAAGAGATCTGTCCCTTGGCGGTTTGTACTGGCTAGATCGGCAGAGCGCTGAGTCAGACTCAAGCCTCTAAGAGGTGGCCTTTTCTTGATGCTTTACCGCCTTGGCCACTAGGTCATAGACCTGTTCTACTGCCTCAGGCGATCTATCCTGCTCCAGAAGGGTCTTGGCGACGGCGTGGTTAAGGAGTGGGGTGGGCATCACCTGCTTGCCTTCACTGTCAATGTATGGCTTGGCTTGTGCCGGCTTCGAGGGAGCCCATCCTAGGTTGCGCCGTACACCAGGATCGTTGATGACGCGATCTGGAGATTACTTAGCCTTCTGCTGCTGTAGCAGAGACTTGTACTCGGCCTCCATTGCTCTAGCTTTCTCTATAGACTTCTGCGTGTTGACCAGATCTCGATCTAGTTTAGCGCCTTGTTCCGCGATGGCTTATGCCTCCTCCAGCGGCTGCTGGCGCTTCTCATCAAGTTGAGTCATGTTCCGGATATGAGAAACGGTTAGTGGCTCGACGAGGAGATTGTCGTACATCACTCTATCAGCTGGAGTAACATGGGCTGCTGTCGACGTGGATGCTGGAGGTGGCAAGTTTGTGTTGTTGTTGTTGCTCGGGCCGGTGCTGAGTTCCTGCGGCTGCTGCACTGGGTTAGGCGGAGGAGGCATGACTTTTGCGCGATCATCGTCAGCAGCAATAAGTGGCCCCTTCCCCTTTTCCAGCGCCATAGGCGGAGCTTGCCCGGGTTGATCTTCATCCATCGCCGTCCCAATGGTGACGAACACCCCTCGAGACGTGACGGTGTTGTTAGCTTGCTCGTCACGCGAGTACTCCTCCATCTCCTGCATAGCGGAGTCTAGCTCTTCTGGACTGAAGTCTATCTCCTCTGAATCTGCACTGAAATCAGCATAAAGCGCGTCAATGACAGAGTCAGAGGGTGCCAGGACTTCCTCGAGGACGGGCGGTGGAGGTGCAACGTCCTCGACGATGACTGGAGGTGGTGGTGCTGCTACGACGATGGCGGCCGGAGGCGATGGTGGCGGTGGCTGAATCGGAGGTGCTCCGTCAATGAGCGCAAGCGCTGTCTGAGCTGCCGCTTCGGCCTCCGCGTAGTTGTTGACGGTGTTCGAAGGTAAGGCATCCTGACGCCTGCTGCCGTCTTAGATAATGTCGGAGAAGCGTGCCATGGTCCAGTCCTTCCACAAAGTGATAGATTACATCATCATTGGGGTAGTTGGCTAGATCGGCTCGTATGCGAAGCCACCTGGCCAGGTAGTCGCGGGGGTTTTCGCCCTCTCTCTGAACGCATCGCGCCAGATCGAAGATGGTAACCACGCCTACGAACTTGGATCTCTGATGTCCAGACGCACGGACGAAGCCGGCAGACTTGCAGTTATCTTCCACCTTTATATCCTGCACAGGGGCGGTTTGGGTGGGTCTTGAATTTTTCCGATCTTTGTCGGCAAGCTCCGAAGAGAGACCCGACATCGATCCTTCCGCGAACGTATCCTGCCCGTAGGCGATCCGTGCGGGTCTTTATGCTTTCTGATCTTTTTCGGCAGCCTCCGAAGAGAGATCCGACATTGATCCTTCCGCGAACGTGTCCAGCCCGTAGGCGGTCCGTGCGGGTCTTGATGCTCCTCCGACTCCCAGGGAACTAGTGCCCAAGTCGGTTTTGCCGATGAAGAGGTGGATGTCTCCGATAGGAACGATCGAACACTGCGTAGGGTTCGTCTTCGCCGGGATCCAGAATTCGTCAGGGGGACGATTAGAACATTGCCGGAGAAGAGAACACAGCCAATGGCTACGGTTTCGCAGATTCCCGCGAAGATCTTGGTCCTCGCCCGCTGAAAAGCCTGAAGCGCCTCTTGCCCCACGGTGGGCGCCAACTGTCGTGGTATTGCCGACGAGTACGCCATGGAGGGGTCCCCACAGTGCGTGTTTAGAGACGTGGGGTAAGGCGGACGGTTGACGGGTACGAGGTAACACAGCTTACTCAGGTTCAGATCCCACGATGGTGGCGGAATCCTACTCCTGCTATAAATCACTATAAGGGCAATACACCGAGTTACACAGATAGGTTCGCTGTGCGAGGTGACTAGAAAGTCTAAGTTATCATTGTGCCCTAAAGGCTCCCATATGCCCGACTTATATAGTCGCCAGGTCTAGGGTTACAGGGAAAAGTCCTAGCAGGACAGGTTCGAGAGTCCTACACCGCCTATCACTAGTCTTGTGTATCTTGCACCCCAAGGCTCCGGATATGATGGTGACTCCATCGTAGCCTTCCTTTGTCCGGCATGGGACTCCCTTCTGGATCCACCTAACTAGGCCGCCCAGCAGGCCATAGGCCATGTTACCGACTATGGGCCACCCGGGTTAGCCGGATAATAGATATGCTATGAGGATACCCATATAGCATATCCCCAACAGTCAACTTTGACGTTGCATCCGCCAGCTCCTTGTTGAGATTTCTTCCCCTTAATCTTGTTGCATCAAGCCGGGTCTCCGCGCCCTTGACTCGATTTGCTGAGTTGAGCTCTCGGATTGTGATATCCACATCTTGTTGTAACTGCGCTAACTCCTTTGCTTTCTCCAGGACCTTTATCCTGGGCTCCTCCAACTCGGCCTGCACATGTGACGGATTAGCTGTTTGCGCTACTGGCTCTGCCAACTTGTCTATTGCGTCTTGCAGCTCTTTAGCTCTCTTACTTCTGGCTATGTTCTCTTGCTTTTCTAGTGGTGACTTTGTTGTTCTTGCAACCCTCGGCATTTCCTCATGATTTCCTCCCTCAGGATCCTCATTCACTACGGGAGCTACTAGAGGCGCTGATGGGTTGGGAGCTGTCATCATTACCTCAACGGGGATGAGCTGATGAAGCTTTCCTGTGGCAGGAACCGCAGGTGGATCCAGCGCCAGGATGACACGCTCCGGATATGCACGCTCCACGCGCACCGCGACATTGAACTGGTGCTCGCCGAACTTGATGAAGCGACCGCCCCTTGGGAAGGGCTTGGTCCCGAAGCATCCCGTGTTATCGCTGACGAAGTTGAGCGCTCCAAACCTCTATATGAGGCCGGAGTAGACGCGCTCATCGTTCTTGGCGATGATGTTGCCCGTCCGGATGAAGACTCCATCAAGCACCTGCTTCGTCCCCATGGTGGGTGCCAATTATCATGGTGGTGTCACGGCAGATGCCATGGGTAGGCTTAAGTTAGGGGCCGAATGGGTGCTTGTGGTCACCGGGGAGGGAGTGCACGGTCTAGCCATGCACGAAGAACAAGATGAACTCTCCACATCTATTGATGCTTGAGGTTTACAAGTGCTCCTTGAGCTGTATGAAATAGGGTTCTGAGTTCCCTACTAGGTCCAACCTCCTCTAACCCTAGCTATCCCCCTCCTTATATAGGCGATGGCTAGCTAGGTTACACCCCTTTGGGTCCTAGGGTTACTGTTTGGATCTTGGTCCTTACCGTACGGGCCAGGTCATGGGCTTGTGCAAAGCCCAGTGGCCCAGTCCATAAAGCTGGACAGCTAATGGTATTCACGTACGTCGCCTCCAGTTCCTTTGGCGTCATGCAGTAACTTTGTACGTCAACCCTCGCTTTAGGCGTCACCCGGATCCTTTAATGTCACCCAGCGTCGCCCTTCTCTTTTGACCGCGCTTTACCTTGGTCCCTCCTGAACCTCACTCGGAAAGGTGCCACACGTCCTATCTGACTTGGCCCTTCCTCGTGAGACTCGGCTCCTGGGTTCCTGCAAGATCAACAAACTTGTCTTATATGGGCCGACATATGGTCTATGTCAGCCCATATGACCATCTTACCCGGTCGTCCTTACCCAGCCTGGTTCTTTCTTTACTCGGCGTAAGCCAAGTTGGGCAATGTTTTACCCCTTGTGACCCTACCGGGGGTTATCCCCCGACACTCTAATTCATAATACTTGTCATTGAAATGGATGTATCTAGCATTAAAACATGTCTAGATACATCCATTTTAGTGACAAGTAGTAATATGGATTGGAGGGATATGCTCTAAAGCTGATTCATAAGTAGTACGCCCTCTAGCCCAAATTAGTTGATTTAGATTTGTCTAGATTCGATTGTATCTAGACATGAATTAGTATTAGATTCATCTGTACCTTGATAAATTTGAGTCAACTAATTTGGATCGAAGGGAGTAGTACTTTCTTTGACAGATCGCCTCTCTAGAGAAGAAGAATGCAGCGTTAAGAAGAACGGAGAATGGATGCTACCGTCAATGCTGCAAGTCTACATGGCAGCCACGATGGCAGCAACACAATGGTAATAACTGATAGGGCCCCCAACTTGACCCTCTAGGCATTTGGCATGCCAACTATGGGCAGCTAGATCCAATGGCAAGCAACTCGGGCCCTGCAATGAATTCTCTTGACAACTTTGGGACCGCAAAGTGACTAAATTAGAAGGAACTCACAACCATCCATTGAATAACAATTCTATTCTCTAAATTAGCTATCAATTCAACTAATCATTACACGTGCCACCTTCACCACAACCCCATACTATAATTGTTAGGACACGGATGACAACTACTAAAACTGCCTACATGAATCTACTATTCTCCTCCCCCTTCAGTTGAAGTTCATGTTTTAGATTTTCTACCACTTGAACAGATACGACAAGATCAGCCTCAAGTGTCACTTCTCTTTGCAAATAAGCTCTGAGTTCTTCTTTTCTTCCTTGACAGTACGCTTCTACTCTACTATCAACAGGTTTTTACGGGCCAATTCATCACCTAAATTGGCAACCATATCCTCCAAATCCATCCTTTGGATAGACCACTGGGTTGATTCATCTTGGTATGCAATGTACCATGGATCATCGGCCTGCATAACACATTGTAATAATCCCAAAATAAACCCAATTAAAATAAGTCCGACAGGCCATGGCGGCACTTCAAATTCAACGGTAGTATAAAGAGAAGGAGCTACCTGCACTTCCGACGTGGTAGGAGAAGGATAATGTGGCCACGACATGGTTGAATCCCCACCCTCGCCGGTGTGCCCGCTAAGAACAAACATTGAAGACTAATTTACCCCTGTAATATCGAGGAAATTACGGGAACCGAATAGATTAGGCTGGGCAGAGCAGGAGCGAAGGTCTTACCAAGCACTCATAGCAATTTCTGCGACCGTGCGTCAAGCTATGGCGGCGGAACAAAATCACGGTCATCGTGGGCAGCGGACCTGCCTGCGGTCGGTACTGCCTCAACGTACATTGCATGCGGATGAAACAGGTGTTGGAGCCATGGTAGAGGTGTAGCGTGGCAGTCCGTCCGACACCACCGTAGGACGGAGTCGCCGATGCACCGACGATGGCTGCTCTTTCCGCCGGTGGGATAGGAGCTGCTCGGTGCTGGGGGATGGGAGCAGATAAGAGAGAGAGAGAGAGAGAGAGAGAGAGAGAGAGAGAGAGAGAGAGAGAGAGAGAGAGAGAGAGAGAGAGAGAGAGAGAGAGAGAGAGAACCTCTAGTGTGTCATACATGACCCCACTTTTCAATGTTTGGGGGAGTAGCTGCTCCGGGATTTTTGCATATTTACCAATTTTGCATATCTGCCAAACTTTTTCTTTGCAATTTTCATATTTGCCACATGACCACCACATGTCAGTGACACACAAAATGGAAAATATGCAAGTTGCAACATAAAATGTGGCAAATATGCAAATCCCCCCTCCAACCCCACATCATGACCCCATCGGTCATTGGCTTCGACAGCCCCACATGATGGCACCATCGTTCATTGACTTCGATGGCCCCAAAGAACGACCCCATTTGTCATTAGCTGCACCGGCCACCCAATCAGGAAAAAAGTGTCCCACAAGTCAGCGAGAGATGGATGGCGGGTCTGACGTGTATCCTGGCCCCACCCGTCAGCACGTAACAGCCACAGAAGGACCCGCCCCAACGCGGTCCCACCATTCAACATGTAACGGTCAAGCCTTTGACCCGACGGCATCCCTCCGTTCGAGCGCCTGCGAGGGTTTCATAACATAGCAAGGGGAAAAGTGAGTAAATGTTAAGTGGTTGGGGAAAACTGAGTACAACTAACAAACCAAGGGCATGAAAATAGAAATCCCTTTTCTTAACTAATGGTTCACTACCATCTAAAGTGTGGTATTGTCTTGGTAGAACCTCTAAGGATTAAAGTTAACAGTAGTTTCTATTTAGGGTTTCTAACACCACACTTACTATGACAATATAGAATATCCTCCCCTCATGAGCACTTGTGAATGTAGCTAGGGAGCAAGGTTTAAGTACTTATCTCTATCTTGATGATCATGATTGATATCTCAACTTTAGAGTGATATGTGTATATTACTTCCTGATGTGATCTTGAGTGTTCATGAGACTAAGGTTTTACTAGAGTTTAAGATTTTAAGGTAGACAAGTCTTTCATTTATAAACACTCATCTTGTATTCTAATTATCTCTTAAAAACTTCATTTAACTAAGAGGTGTTACTTAATGAGTATTTAGAAATAAGAAATGGTTCCATTTCCAACTTGATTATAGGGTTTTAAACAATAAAGTAGACATGGGACTTGGCATGGCTTGATATAATCTTTATTGAAGGTTTCTCAAGAATTTATATCCTTAATACTTTAATAATCCTATCTTTAGTTAAGTAATTCTTTTTCTAGATTTACTACTGATACATCCAATTTGCATCACCATTATATATCATAATTTGCCTCTATTCATTGATATATTTCATATTAAGAGGTGTTACTTATGTCTTTTCATCTGTTTTTGCATGTTGGATGATTCTTGGAGGATGAACTGCTGGAGTCAGGTTTCTGATGGAAAAAGAGGTGTTTTGATGCAATTTTGTGAAGATCAGAAAAATACCAGAAAAATCATGGAAAATAATATTTTCCGAGAAGATGAAGGAAGCCAGAAGGGGAGGCGGAGTTGGGACATAGGGGGCCCACCCCCCCTAGGCGCGGGTCCCCCTGCCCCACACCTGGAGGAGCTGTGGCCCACCTGGACGGCCTTCGACTCCGCCCTCTCGCCTATATCTTCCCCTCGAAACCCTAATACACGGGGAGCAACCACAGAAAGATTCCGCCACCTCTGCGGGGCGGAAAACACCGAGAGAGAAAGAGCTCTCCGGCAGACAGATTTCTGCTGGGGAAATCCCTTCCCGGAGAGGGGGGAACATCGCCATCAACACCGTCATCAAGCTAGGATTCATTAGGATCATCATCATCATAATCCACACCATCATTTCCACCATCACCATCATCACCACTCCATCCCGCTGTAACAATTGGGTTGGATCTTGCATTAGTTCTTAGGGGAAACTTTCCTGGTGTTGATTACTATTGTAGTTGGTGCTTGTGAGTGGAACCATTGGATTATTGTTTATGTTCAGATTTTTATCCATTACCATATCATCTTTGATCTTGATCCATATGATGTCTTGTGAGTAGTTCGTCTAGTTCTTGAGGACATGGGAGAAGTCATGTTGTTAGTAGTGGATTTGTGTTGAGATATTATTCAATGGTTTAGTATTTAAGTTGTGGTGCTATTCTTCTAGTGGTGTCATGTGAACATGGACTACATGATACTTCACCATTTATGGGCCTAGGGGAATGAATTGTGTATTTGGCTACTAATTGTGGGGTTGCCAGAGTGACAGAAACTTGAACCCCTGTTAGGACACCATTGCATAAGGGAGCGTAGGATCTCAGAGTTTAAGGATATGGTTAGGTTTATATATTAATTGCTTTCATGTAGTTGCGGATGCTAGCAGGGGGTTTAATCACAAGTATGTATTAGTCCAAGTAAGTTCGGTACATTAGCACAGGTTCACTCACACAACACTTACAACACCAAAGAAGAGTACTTACTTATTTGAAGCGAAAGCACTTGACAGAATTCCCATGTGTCCTCAAGAACGTTTGGTCCTTATAAGTATTTCCACCGGCTTGTCCTTTGCTAAGAAAGGATTGGTTCACTTGCTTCAGTTGTTCATTGTCTTTATTACTTTCACTTTGTTTTGTTGCTTTATCAGAAAACCCCTAAAAATATGTTTGCTAAGTATTTACACAGAGTTCCCGCTCCATACCACTAGTCAACACCTTCTGCTCCTCGTTGGGATCGACACTCCTATTTATCAAAAGTACTACGATACACCCCCTATACTTGTGGGTCATCAAGACTATTTTATGGCGCCGTTGCCAGGGAGTGAAGCACTATTTAAGAGTGGAACTGGTAAAGGAAACTTCTACTATGAGTATTGCTTTTTGTTTCTGTTTTTTACTTTGTTTCCAATATGGATCACCCACTTGGTTTTCTGTTTGGGAAAACTAATACCATAGATGAATCACCACCTGTTGAGATAGATCCTTTTAAGATACCTACAAGTATTATTGATCATGTTATGGATAATTATTATTTAGGGGATGGAATTGTCCACCCTGGTGATCACTTGCTTTTTATCCATGAATTATGCGGGTTGTTTAAGTGTGAGGTATCACAACTGAACAGGTGAAGAAGAAGTTACTCTCTATATCCTTGAAAGGTAGAGCTGAAGAATGGTATAAGCTGCTGAAGAATGGGCAATCCATGGAATGGGAGGAAATAGTGCCTCTCTTTTATTCTAAATTATATCCTCCCAATGAAATTCATAAGGATAGGAATCTGATATATAACTTTTGGCCTCATGATGGAGAGAGTACAACTCAAGCTTGGGGGAGATTGAAGTTACTGATGCTTAAATGTCCTATTCATGAACTCCCTGACAATATCATTATCAATAACTTTTATGCTAGGTTTCTCTTCATGATAAAGATTTACTAGATGCTTCTTGTGCTGGATCATTCACACATATGAAGGAAGAAGCTAAATGGGATCTCCTAGACCGTATTCAAGAGAACACTGAATCTTGGGAGAATGATAAAGGAAGAAAGTCAGGTATAAATTATGATTATGAATGAATAAAATCTTTTATGGGAACTAATGACTTCTGTGATATTAGTAATGAGTTTGGTCTTGACTCCCAAAGTATTGCCAATTGTTTTAAGGCCTATGCCTCTTACATCGAAATTCCTAAAAAGAAGTGGAATAAGTATCATGCACCTTATAAATATGTTGTTAGTCATGTTCCTATTAGAAGCACTAAAGTTTGTACTACTAATCATATTGTGCCCGAACCTTATGTTGAGAAAATACCTTTCCCAGCTAAGGTGAAGGAGTATTCTATGATGATTAGTGCGAATAACAAAGGTACAAAGAAAACTGTGGAACCCAATGAGCAAATCAATACTGATCCTGTGGTAGCTATTGTGAAAGACCTTGTCACTAGAAATATAGAGGATGAGCACATTGTCTTCTGTGAAGACGCCTCTAATATTATCTCTCATCCTAGAAAAGCTAGTGTACATGTGCTTTCTGTTAGAATTGGTGATCATTGCTATTATGTTTTATGTGATATTGGTGCTAGTTCTAGTGCTATTCCTTATGAGCTTTATAGGGAAGTTATGCATGAAATTGGTCCTTGTGAGCTTCAGGACATTGATGTGGTTATTCACCTTGTTAATAAGGAAACCATTTGCCCTATTGGTACTGTAAGAGATGTGGAGGTCCTGTCGTGGTATTGCCGACGAGTACGCCATGGAGGGGGTCCTCACAGTGCGTGTTTAGAGACGTGGGGGAAGGCGGAAGGTTGACGGGTACGAGGTAACACAGCTTACCCAGGTTCAGATCCCACAACGGTGGCGGAATCCTACTCCTGCTATAAATCACTATAAGGGCAATACGTCGAGTTACAGAGATAGGTTCGCTGTGCGAGGTTATGTGAAGCTATCTGAGATTGTGCCCTAAAGGTTCCCATAGGCCCGACTTATATAGTCGCCGGGTCCTAGGGTTGCAGGGAAAAGTCCTAGCCAGACAGGTTACAGAGTCCTACACTGTCTATTACTAGTCTAGCGTGTCTTGTACTCCAAGGCTCCAGGTATGCTGGTGACTCCACTGTAGCCTTCCTTTATCCGGCATGGGCCTCCCTTCTGGAATCATCTAGCTGGCCGCCCAGCAGGCCACATACCATGCTACCAACTCTGGGCCACCCAGGTTATCCGGATAGGAGACATGCTATGAGGATACCCATATAGCATATCCCCAACAGTATCCATCGGAGAACTCTGAGATCTTGCGTCGTCTTGCCTTTTCACGTTGAATGCTCCGTCTAGATGGATCTCAACAAATCGTCAAGCAACATCTTGTAGTCCTCCCAAAGAACCCTGCAAGGCTTTTCTCCGTCTTCAACTCATAAGTCGGAGAATTGCTGAATCTTCCATCGTACTCTTCCGTAGCCGGATTGGATCCGTCTATGCCGGAATCTTCTGATGTGATGGTTCATCTGCCAATGATAGATAGGGCGACGTAGACATAGTTCAGCAACGCCTCGTAACTTACACATGCAGAGAACGCAATCATGTTCGTTTTTCCTGCGCGAGCGATACGAACCATTGGCGGCGACAGTTGGCGACGTGGCAAAATTTCCGCGCATGTCCGCACACACGTTGCTTATGCGGCAACCGTTCGATCATGCTGCATGAATCTTGATGCCGGAGATTATAAATAGTTACAGCGGTGGAAATTTTACTTTTCACCTCATTCTCCTCTGCATCGTCTTCTTCCTCCAGCAAGCGCCTCCTCGAGCTTTCTGCGCACTGTGCGAAAAAACCCTAGCTCCTTGACTATCGTGGTATTGGCGACGAGTACGCCATGGAGGGGTCCTCACAGTGCGTGTTTAGAGACGTGGGGTAAGGCTGACGGTTGACGGGTACGAGGTAACATAGCTTACCCAGGTTCAGATCCCACGACGGTGGCAGAATCCTACTCCTGCTATAAATCACTATAAGGGCAATATGCCAAGTTACAGAGATAGGTTCGCTGTGCGAGGTTGTCTAAAGTTATCTATGATTGTGCCCTAAAGGCTCCCATAGGCCCGAATTATATAGTCGCCAGGTCCTAGGGTTACAGGGAAAAGTCCTAGCCGGACAGGTTACAGAGTCCTACACCGCCTATCACTAGTCTCGTGTATCTTGCACTCCAAGGCTCCGGGTACGCTGGTGACTCCACCGTAGCCTTCCTTTATCCGGCATGGGCCTCCCTTCTAGATCCACCAAACTGGGCCGCCCAGCAGGCCATAGGCCATGCTACCGACTATGGGCCACCCGGGTTAGTCGGATAAGAGACATGCTATTATGAACCCATATAGCATATCCCCAACAGTAGCCCCCGGAGAACTCCAAGATCTTGCATCGTCTTTCCTCTTCACGTGGAATGCTCCGTCTAGATGGATGTCGGCAAATCGTCAAGCAACATATTGTAGTACTCCCAAAGAACCCTGCAAGGTTTTCTCCGTCTTTGATTTGTAAGCCGGAGAAATGCTGAATCTTCCATCGTACTCTTCCGTCGTCGGATTAAATCCGTCCATGCCGGAATCTTCCACGCGATGGCTCATCTACCCGTGTCAGTTATGACGACGTAGGCTTAGGTCAGCGACGCCTCGTAACTCACACATGCAGAGAACGCAATCATATCCGATTTCCCCGCGCGAGCGATACGAACCGTTGGCAGCGGCGGTTGGAGGCGTGGCAAAATTACCGCGCACGTTCACGAACACGTTGTCTACGCGGCAACCGTCCGATTAGCTGCATGAATATTGACGCAGAGTATGATAAATAGTAACCGTGGGACACTTGCCACTTTTTACCTCATTCCTCTCACGTCATCGTCTTCTTCCTCCAGCCGCACGCCTCCTCGAGCTCTCCGCGAGAAACCTCGAAAACCCTAACTCCCATCTGCGTCAGTCGCATCCTTCCATCACTCCATGGCCAGCAGAAGCTCCTCCCCATCGATGGCGGCGTCGAGCAAAGCCACGGCGAAGCCGGTGAGCTCTGTCATCGTGCCTCCAGAGGGCTTGGTCATCCCTGCATCGGCGGTGATCGAGACCACCGGTGGCGACCACAATCTGGCGGCACTGGAACCACTGGAAGAAGAGCCAGACTCGCACAAGGGCGACTGGCGCGGCTCGGACATCACCGACCGCGACATCCAGGAGATGGTCGCCGAAGGCTACCTTCCCGCGACGGAGGGGCTCGCCTGGCGGGCGCCGCCGGCCGGCGAGGTGACACCTTCTCCCCAAGTCAGAGAAAAGGTGTACCTCAAGGCTCAGCTGGTGCGCGGCGTTTCCTTTCCCATCTCCCACTTCTTTCTCTCCGTCTTGAACCACTACATGGTCCAACCCCACAACCTCTCCCCCAATAGCATCTTAGTGCTTAGCAACTTCATGGCACTTTGTGAGGGTTACCTAGGGATAAGGCCTAGGTTAGACTTGTTCGTGTACTTCTTCACCGTCAAACGTGAAGCCGGACATAGTAGGGAGGAGCTTAGGAACTGCGGCACCATAAGCTTCAAGATTCGACGTGGGCAGCAGTTCCCCGACATTCTCGGCCACGAGTCCGGCAAGAACTGACAGGGGACGTACTTCTACGGCCCCGACATTCCTTTGGCAGGCCGAGAAGTGACATACCCAAACTTCGTGGACGGAGCCGCCGCTGAAGTTTCTACATGGAGATCCCATGCCTCCCTTCCCTCCGACCTCGACGCTTCTCGCGCAATAAGGCGGATCAAATGGTTCGTAGAGATGGGTTTGACTGGCTTGGACCTAGCCATGTGCTAGTTCATCAGGCGAATCCAACCTCTGCAGCATCACGTGAAGTTCATGCACGAGTACACCAGTGATCGAAGGGATACCCTTCGGATCTCCGTGGATAACTTCTCGAGCGACTCCATCAAGCTCCGCCTGAAGGACATCGTCAAGGTGAAGGATAAGAAGCATGGCTTCACCATCACCTACGACATGTTCGTAGACGGCAAGTGCCCAAAGGTAGGTATTTATTTTCCGTGTAGAACATTGCTCCAGTTTTTCCGTCTTGCCAATACCATCTTATCTAACACGGTGATTTATCACTTAACAGCTTAGCGATCTAGATGAGGGCAACCTGGCTGCCCAAATCTACGATCCAAAGATGAAGGAAGTCACGGTCGTGTCCGATGATGATGTCCTGTTGGCGCGAAAGCGGAAGGGCTCCACCTCTGACGCTGCCGATCGACGGAGGCAAGAAGAAGAAGATGGAGGGTGGAGCCTCCACGAAGACTACCGCCGCCCTGGAGGCTGAAAAGAGAAAAGCCAGCGGGATTTTTGCCAAAGCGCACCCCCTAGTGTAAGCCTCTCATTCTCCAACATAGTATATTTATCTGTCTTGTTCCTATACTTATGCACTTTGCAAGTTTCAGGAAGAAAGCCACCACCAGCTTCAAGAAGTCCTCCAAAACTTTGGGGGCTTCTAGAAATATCAAGGACATGCTGCATCGTGACTCCTCCCCCGCCATCGCCCCTGCTACTCCTACCGTCAAGCCCTCCTCTGCTCCGACAAGTTCTCAATTCCAGGAGGCACCAGGCCCTTCTGCCATGGAAGTGGATTCTGGCGCCTCTACCGAACTCGCTGTTGTCGGCGAGCAGGCGATGCAGGAGAGCGCTGCTCTACAAATGGCTGAAGCTCTGGCTAGGGATGCCATCGCTAGCAGCAAGGCGGTGGTGGGAGCTGGTACCTCTGCCGAAGGCGGTGCCCCTACTCCCTAGAAACCTTTTGAGTTTCCGAAGATAGTTTACCCGACGCTCACGCCGAGTAACACAACTCTGGTTCCTGGAGGAGTACCGTCATCTCCGACGGGCAGTCTTGAGGAGCTACTCCGACAAGCGGATATCTTGCAAGGAAATAGCATTTCCTTCGGCAAGCTGCTAGCCGAGAGTGCTATAAACCTCAAGATTATTGCACTTGTAAGTTTTTACTTTGCCTTTTGCATTTCATATGAGTATCCCACTATAGCCCCCGAGGATGTATACGGAAAACCATAGGTTTTGCATCTATATGCTCTAAGAGTGACTAAGTTAGAAAAAACTCTCACTGTAGCCCCCAAGCATTTAGATGGAACAAACTATTCCGACTAGATGCTTCAAGAGTAGCATACACAGTGTTCATAATTTTCAATACTATAGCCCCCAAGCCTCTAGTTGTAACTGAATTAGTTCTGACTAGATACTCAAAGAAAAGCTAAGCAGATCCAAGTTAAAAACTTTATACTGTAGCCCCCAGCCTCTAATCGAGAACTGAATTAGCTCCGACTAGATGCTTAAATAAAAGCTAAGCATATTTCTAAGTTAAAAACTCTCGCTGTAGCCCCCGAGCTTCTAGGTGGAAAGTTTCCGACTAGATGCTCCAAGCGGACCAAACAACGGTTTAACTTTATACTTGTTGCCACAGAACGAGAATGCTCGGAGGGGCATGGACAACGACAAGTACCAGAAGATGCACGCAGATCTTGAAGCCGAAAAGGGTAAAACTGCCATCTTGAAGGAATAGATCATCAAAAACAAGCGTCTGTTTTCTTTTTGCGCATTTTCGTCTTATCTTTGTGCCCATAATCCCCGAGTACTCACTGTGTACTTTGTTTTCTCCGACTTGCAGAACATGTTGCCAAGGCCAAGGATATTGTCGAGCAGTCCAAGCACATCCAGCAGCTGGACAGCAAGAACAAAATCCTTAAGAAGGAGAGGGAAGAGATGCTGAAGATGCACGAGGATTCCATGAAAGCCCTGCAGGATTCTGCCACCACGGAAATCAATCGCTTGAAGGAGGATCTTGCGATCTTAAAGGATCAGAAGCAAGCTGCTGATGAGCAAAACCATCGCCATAGCGAGGCGTTTAAGCTCCTCCAACAAGAGAAGGAATCCCTGGCGGACACCCTCTGGCAGGCCAAGGCCAGTATCTTCAGTAAGTATCCTCCGCCTTGTATTTCTGTAGTCTGGATACTTAGAGTCTATTGAACTCATGCGCTTCTTGTCGGAATTTTCAGCTCCTATGGGTTTAACCCGCTCTCCTCCTTCGGACAAGGAATGCATGGTTCTTGCCGGCAACTTCATCAACACCGCCATCGCCCAAGCCAATTAGATTGCCAAGCCCCTCCAGGTATACATCAAGGCCTCGGACTCCGTGACGAAGTACTCGGAGATTCTGCGCCGAGCCCCCGAGCGTGTCACGAGCTGGAAAGCTTCATGTGCACGGGCTGGCGCAAGGATGGCGCTGTCAATGGTGAAGGCACACTACGATGATGCCGACATCGACACGGTGACCTCTGGTATCCCCGACGTGGATGCTGACGGCAAGGAGATTGATCACGAAGCCATCTTGTCATCACTCACGGGTTATGACACCAGAGTTGCCGAGTTGGTGGACGTCGACGTTTTTGTGCCCAGGAACACCATCGACAGCTTTAACCAAGATTCCTCCGAGTCTCATCACAGCGCCGACGTTGAGGGTGATTCTCCGGCTGGTGACGATGCTGCCTCCAAGTCTCCTGCGCCCAAAGAATGAAAAACTCTTTGTAATTTATGTTCCACCTTTGGTGTATGCGCGAAAAACTTGGCGATGCAACTTAAGGCAAAAAACAATGGTTGTTATGTCCTGCTACTTAAGAACTAATTTCCAGCATGTATATATTTTTTAAGCAAGTGCTGGCTTATCCATTACTCTGGTTCTTATGCTTGACTTTTCGTGAGTCGGAAGACTCGTTGTCGGAACCATGCGCTTAGGTGATGATGCCCAATGGCACCGTCAATAACCCGAACACAAAATCGCCGACAAGAAGTGCCGAAAGTCACTACTCCAGAATCCACATAAAAACGACAAAGAACGTGTAGACCAGAAAACTTAAGCTAACGCCCGTAGGCGGAATTTTCACAAGTGCAAAGAAAAAACTTGTGCATAAAGGTTTTACATGATCCAAAAATGAACACTAAAGGAGGTAAAAGACTCAGAAATATGCGTGAACCAAAGAGCTTTATTTCATTGATCATATAAAAGATACACAATTAGATAAAAAAATCTAAGTGTAAAAAGGACGTAGCTGTGCTATGTTCCATGGCCGATCAAGCTCCGGGTAGTCATCATTCGGGCCACGTCGCTTACGCTTATGATCCTCATTGGGTCTATCCTTTAGTTCACGATTGTCAACAAGGTAGTAAGACCCATTGAGCAGCGCCTTGCTTATGATGAACGGTCCTTCCCATGGCGGGGATAACTTGTGTGACTTCTTCTGCTTAAGTCGGAGCACCAAATCCCCCTCTTTAAACGAGCGATGTCGAACGCGGCGACTATGGTAGCTGCGTAGCTTCTATTGGTAGATGGCGGATCTTTGGCATGCCAAAACATGCTCCTCCTCGAGAACGTCCACATCTAGGCGTCTGGATTCTTCAGCGTGATCTTCGTCGTAGGCGGCAACTCTTGGTGCATCGTGGAGGATGTCGGAAGGCAAGATGGCTTCTGCTCCGTATACCATGAAGTAAGGGGTGTAGCCGGTGGATCTGTTGGGTGTAGTTCGTAAACTCCACAGCACAGATGGCAATTATTCCGCCCAGGCTCCAGCTGCTCTATGTAGTGGTGCCTCAAGACGTGGCTTGATTCCCTGCAGAATTAATCCATTGGCTTGCTCAACCTGACCATTGGATTGTGGGTGTGCCACAGATGCAAGGTCAAGTCGGATGCCTTTGTCCCAGCAATAGGCCTCCACTTCTCCGAGTGACAAGTTGCTTCCGTTGTCGGTGATGATGCTATGTGGGAGACCAAATATCACCACTAGATCCCGGACAAACCTGAGGGCGGTTGCCCCATCAAGCTTTCTAATGGGTTTAGCTTCTATCCATTTGGTGAATTTGTCAACTGCTACAAGCAGATGCATAAACCCACACGGTGCCGTCTGTAACGGTCCCACCATGTCTAGCCCCCAGACCGCAAACGGCCAAGTTATTGGTATTGTTCGAAATTCTTCAGTAGGAACATGTGGTTGTCGGGCATAATACTGGCATGCCGTGCATGTCTCAACCAGCTTGTCGGCGTCCGCCTTCACGGTCAGCCAGTAGAATCCTTACCGGAAGGCTTTCGCGACCAATGATCGGGGAGCGGCGTGATGCCCGCAATCTCCGAGATGGATCTCGCGTAGGATTTCCATACCTTCTAGCTGGGAAATACACTTTAGGTATACACCAGTAGTGCTCCTTTTATAGAGTTTCCCATTTATTATGGTATAACCCTTTCCTCGTCGTACTATTTGCCATCTTTTGACTTTGTCGTCGGGCAAAGTTCTGTGTTCGAGATATTCCATGAACGGTTTTGTCCAAGCCGGAGGGATCTTTGTCACCATGTTGACGAAAGAGTCAGCTGTATCCGGGCTATCGATGTCGGCGCCCTTCACGGATGGTGTGCGTAGATGATCTAGGAAAACTCCTGGTCGAATTCGCTTGTGCCCTGATCCGAGCTTAGACAGCAGATCAGCCGCCTCGTTTTGCTCCCTAGGCACATACTTGACTTCGTAGCCCAAGAAACTCTTGGCTATCTCGTCCACTTCGTCTCGATATGCCGCCATCATAGGGTTCCGTGCATTCCAGGTGCTAGCCACCTGCTGGGCAACCAAGTCAGAATCTCCACAGCAAACTATGCACTTGATGCCAATATTCTTGGCTACACGTAGTCCGTGAATGAGTGCCTCGTACTCTGCCATGTTGTTTGTAGCCTCGAAGTGGATCTGCAGAACATAGTGTAGCTTGTCTCCTGTTGGTGACTGTAGAAATACGCCAGCCCCCGAGCCATTGAGCAACTTTGATCTATCAAAGTGCATCACCCAGTACTCTGGTTCTGGCAACGGAGTAGCATCTGGCGTCTCCGTCCAATCTGCAATAAAATCCGCCAAGGCTTGTGACTTGATAGCGTCGCGTCTCTTGTAGGTGATCTCGAAGGCGGAAAGTTCAATGCCCCACTTCGCGACCCTTCCTGTAGTGTCGCTGTTATTGATAATGTCGGACAGTGGAGTCTTGCTCACTACTGTGATTGGGTGCTCCTGAAAGTAATGCCTCAGCTTCCGAGAAGCGAGGAATACTCCATAAGCTATCTTTTGGTAATGCGGGTAACGCTGCTTGGACTCCGTCAAGACCTTGCTTACGTAGTAAACTGGTCGTTGAACTCCGTGCTCATAGCCTTGTTCCTTCCGCTCTACGACGACGACGATGCTGATAACCCGGTTGGTTGCCGCCATGTAAATTAACAGGGGCTCACCAGGCTCGAGTGCTGCAAGGACGGGCGCTGTGGAAAGAATCTCCTTGAGCTGCTTCAATGCCCCATCTGCTTCATCTATCCATGTGAATTTGTCCGCCTTCTTCAGCAACTTGTACAACGGCAGAGACTTCTCTCCAAGTCGGCTGACGAACCGACTAACTGCTGCAACACAACCTGTTAGTCGTTGAATGTCCCTTAGGCATGTCGGACGGTTTATGTTTAAGATGGCCTTGATTTTCTCCGGGTTGACCTCGATTCCGTGTTGGGAAACAATGAAGCCCAACAATTTGCCGGCTGGAACCCCGAAGATGCACTTCTTAGGGTTGAGCATCATGTTGTATTTCTGGAGATTATCAAAGGTTTCTTTTAAGTCGGAGATTAAGTCGTTTGATTTTTTAGACATCACCGCGATATCGTCCACATAGGCGTGAACGTTTTGATCAATTTGGTCGTGGAGGCAACGTTGCATTGTCCGCTGGTAGGTAGCACCTGCGTTTTTCAGCCCAAAGGGCATCGTGACATAGCAAAACGTGTCGTATGGGGTAGTGAACGAAGTGGCCAATAGGTCCGACTTCCTCATCTTGATCTGTTGGTATCCTGAGTATGCATCGAGAAAACACAAAAGTTCCGAGCCAGCCGTCGAGTCAATGACTTGGTCAATGCGAGGCAAAACAAACGGATCTTTGGTACATGCTTTGTTCAAGCCGGTGTAATCAATGCACATTCTTAATTCATTGGTTCCCTTTTTGGGGACAAGTACAGGATTGGCCACCCATCGGGTGTGAAGGACTTCTCGGATAAACCCAGCCTTAAGTAACCTAGCTATCTCTTTGCCAATGGCGCGTCTCTTCTCATCTCCGAAGCGTCATAGAGGTTGTTTCACTGTTTACATTTTGGATCTATGTTTCAGCTGTGCTCGGCAAGTTCCCTAGGTACACCTTTCATGTCGGCAGGTTGCCAGGCGAAGATGTCCCTATTCTCACGGAGGAACTCGACGAGCGCGCTTTCCTATTTGGGATCCAGGTTTGTCCCAATGGCGACGGTCTTGGAGGCATCGCCTACCACAAGTTCCACCGGCTTGGTTTCGATGGCGGCCTTGAACGCAGGAGCGGAGTCGGAGATCTGCTTCTTCGACGCGGGCATCTCTGAGTCATTGACCTTGCTCTGGATCTCTTTGAATTCTTCGTTGTAGATGACAGCTTCTGCAACGGCTACTTCATTGATCTCGCAGTCCCTTGCCTTGGTAAAGCTTCCGGATACAGTGATGACACCGTTTGGTCCGGGTATCTTGAGCTTGTTGTAGACGAAGCATGTCTTGGCCATGAACGTGTGAAATATGTCGCGGCCGAATATGACGTGGTACACGCTCTTGAAGGGTACCACCTCTAAGGTCATGCGCTCTTGGCGGTAATTATTAACATCGCCAAAGGCTACCTGAAGTGTAATACACCCAAGGGACCGAGCTTCCCGACCAGGAACTACGCCGTGGAAGACGGTGTTGGTCCGCCTTAGGTTTTCCTCCGTCAAGTTCATCTTCTGCCGTGTATCCAGGTACATGATGTTGATGCTGCTTCCACTATCCACCATGCACTTAGTGAACTCCACGCCGTCAATCAATGGGATGATGACCATGGCGTACTGGTTCTCAGTGGGCACAAGGTCTGGGTGGTCCGTCCTGTCCCAAGTTATTGGAACCTCCGACCAGCGCAGGTACTGGGGAACTGTGGGGAGAGTGGCCATCAGGATCCTTAGAGAGGTCTTCTATTGTCGGGCGGTGGGGGTGCCACGGAAAGTGTGGTAGATTGGGGCCTTCTTTGCGAAGGGGTTCTTTCCCTTGTCGTCGCTCTTGGCGGCATGCTTGGGGTCAACGTCCTCGTCCATGTCACTTGAATACTTGGACTCCTCCTCCTTCTTATTCCCCTTGCCCTTGCCTCGCGGTCTGTTCTTCCGACTTCGTTTGTAGCCAGACTCCGGGTCTTCCTTGAGGTCGTTGATGAACTTGCAGTGTCGATTGGTATGGGTGGCCTTACCGTTGGCATCGAGGTGTACGAGGCACGGCATATCGCGGTACTCCTCGTAGTTTTGGGAAACGCGGAGCGGCGCCGAGGTGGTTTCACTTCCTCGTTGCTGCCCGCAGCCAGCTCCCCTTCCTCGGCCATGTTGTCCGCCTTCTCCTCGTCCTGCAAAACTCATAGAGACCATGTTGGTAGATTGCTTTTCTTCTGGAGCGGTTTTCCGCTTTGTACTGCTGTTCCTCCGAGCTTGGGTTGGAACGGCCGTTGCTGGTAAAGAGCCACGAGCATCATCGTCGGCAGCTGCGAACTCACTAGCTAACTGAATCATCTGATTCAAGTCAAGCTGATGATTGTCCTGCAAGCGCTTCAGCTTATGTCGGAGCAACGTGCCCCTTTCCAACCCATCGATGAAGGCGGCCATGGCGGTCTGAGCGTGCACTCCTGCGCAGGAATTCTTCATATCCAGCCAGCGGGAGAGGTAGGCGTGAGATGTCTCGTCTTTTTCTTGCACGCACCGCTGTAGATCGCCCACAGTGCAGGGACGCTTGTATGTACCCTCAAAGTTCTTGGTGAATGCTTCTTGCATATCCAGCCAGTTGTAGATTGATCTCTCCGGCAAGTCGTCGATCCATTGATGGGCCGTGCCCGCCAACATTAACGGAAGGTACTTGACGGCGACGTTGGGGTTGCCTCCGGCAATCTCCACCGCGTTGCCATAGTCCTGCAACCATGTGGCGGTCTTGGCGGTGTCGTCATAGGGCTTGATGGTCTTGTCAATCCGGAAACCTTTGGGGTAAGTTGCGGACCGAATTGCAGGTCCAAAGCAACATGGTCCCAGGTATGGTCCTTACCGGGCCTCGTGGATCTTATCGATCCGCGAACGTGCATCGTACGACTCCCGGTTCTTCTTCTTGTTGTCAACAGGGGATGGGCTGCGTGAACGACATGGGCCTCTTCCACCATGGTGACTACTTGGCAGCGACGGAGGTGGAGGTGGCGGTGGGTTATACCCTCCTGCGACGCCTCACGCCTGTCACGGTTGCTTGTCAGACGTGGAGGGTCATGGTGTGACCTGCTCTTGTGTCCTTGGTGGCGCTCTTCATCATGACGGGTTTGTGCCGCGTTGTTGCGGATGACGATGCCGCACTGCTTTGGTGGGGGCATATCCGTATGATGGTGAGCCTTGTAGTCTTCCTGACGTCGGGGGGATCGGGGCGGTGGCGATGGGCGACGAGGTCGGGATTTTTCTCCGTGGTCGGAGGATATGGGGATAGCATCCTTCCTGTTGCACGCATCCCTCCGTCTTCGTTCTGATGAACCCGTCCGTGACCCGACATCCTGAGGAGATTTGTCCCTTGGCGGTTTGTACTGGCTAGATCGGCAGAGCGCTGGGTCAGACTCAAGCCTCTGAGAGGTGGCATTTTCCTGTTGCTTTACCGCCTTGGCCACTAGGTCATAGACCTATTCTACTGCCTCAGGTGATCTATCATGTTCCAGAAGGGTCTTGGCGACAGCGAGGTTAAGGTGTGGGGTGGGCATCACCTACTTGCCTTCACTGTCAATGTATGGCTTGGCTTGTGCCGGCTTCGAGGGAGCCCATCCCAGGTTGCGCCGTACACCAGGATCGTTGATGACGCGAGCCGGAGCTTTCTTAGCCTTCTTCCGCTGTAGCAGAGTCTTGGACTCGGCCTCCATTGCTCTAGCTTTCTCTAAGGACGTCTGCGAGTTGACCAGATCTCGATCTAGTTTAGCGTCTTGCTCTGCGATGGCTTGCGCCTCCTCCAGCAGCTGCTGGCGCTTCTCGTCAAGCTGAGTCACGTTCCGGATATGAGCAACGGTTAGTGGCTCGACGAGGAGATTGCCGTACATCACTCTATCAGCTGGAGTGTGCTGCTGCCGACGTGGATGCTGGGGGTGGCAAGTTTGTGGTGTTGTTGTTGCTCGGGCCGGTGCCGAGTTCCTGCGGCTGCTGCACTGGGTTAGGCGGAGGAGGCATGACTTTTGCGCGATCATCGTCAGCAGCAATAAGTGGCCCCTTTCCCTTTTCCAGCGCCATAGGCGGAGCTTGCCCGGGTTGATCTTCATCCATCGCCGTCCCGATGGTGACGAACACCCCTCGAGACGTGACGGTGTTGTTAGCTTGCTCGTCGCGCGAGTACTCCTCCTCCATCTCCTGCATAGCGGAGTCTAGCTCTTCTGGACTAAAGTCTATTTCCTCTGAATCTGCACTGAAATCAGCATAAAGCGCGTCAATGATAGAGTCGGAGGGTGATAGGACTTCCTCGATGACGGGCGGTGGAGGTGCAGCGGCCTCGACGATGACTAGAGCTGGTGGTGCTGCTACGACGATGGCGGTGGCTGAATCGGAGGGGCTCCATCGATGAGCGCAAGCGCTGTCTAAGTTGCCGCTTCGGCCTCCGCGTAGTTGTTGACGGTGTTCATCATGCCTTCGAAGGTAAGGCGTCCTGACGCCTGCTGCCGTCTTAGAGAATGTCGGAGGATCGTGCCATGGTCCAGTCCTTCCACAAAGTGATAGATAGCATCATCATTGGGGTAGTTGGCTAGATCGGCTCGTATGCGGAGCCACCTGGCCAGGTAGTGGTGGGGGTTTTCACCCTCTCTCTGAACGCATCGCGCCAGATCGAAGATGGTAACCATGCCGACGAACTTGGATCTCTGTTGTCCAGACGCACGGACGAAGCTGGCGGACTTGAAGTGATCTTCCACCTTTATATCCTGCATAGGGGCGGTTTGGGTGGGCCTTGAATTTTTCCGATCTTTGCCGGCAAACTCCGAGGAGAGATCCGACATCGATCCTTCCGCGAACATATCCTTCCCGTAGGCGGTCCGTGCGGGCCTTGATGCTTTCTGATCTTTGTCGGCAAACTACGAAGAGAGATCAGACATCGATCCTTGCGGGTCTTGATGCTCCTCCGACTCCCAGGGGACTAGTGCCCGAGTCGGATTCGCCGATGAAGAGGTGGATGTCTCCGATAGGAACGATCGAACACCGCGTAGGGTTCTTCTTCGCCGGGATCCAAAACTCGTCAGGAGGGACGATCGGAACGTTGCCGGAGAAGAGAACACGGCCGATGGCTACGGTTTCGCCGATTCCCGCGAAGATCTTGGTCCTAGCCCGTTGAAGAGCCTAAAGCGCCTCTTGCCCAATGGTGGGAGCCAACTGTCGTGGTATTGCCGACGAGTACGCCATGGAGGGGTCCTCACAGTGCGTGTTTAGAGACGTGGGGTAAGGCGGACGGTTGATGGGTACGAGGTAACACAGCTTACCCAAGTTCAGATCCCACGACGGTGCCGGAATCCTACTCCTACTATAAATCACTATAAGGGCAATACGTCGAGTTAGAGAGATAGGTTCGCTGTGCGAGGTTGTCGAAAGTTATCTATGATTGTGCCCTAAAGGCTCCCATAGGCCCGACTTATATAGTCGCTAGGTCCTAGGGTTACAGGGAAAAGTCCTAGCCGGACAGGTTACAGAGTCCTACACAGCCTATCACTAGTCTCGTGTATCTTGCACTCCAAGGCTCCGGGTACGCTGGTGACTCCACCGTAGCCTTCCTTTATCCGGCATGGGCCTCCCTTCTGGATCCACCTAACTGGGCCGCCCAGCAGGCCATAGGCCATGCTACCGACCATGGGCCACCCGGGTTAGTCGGATAAGAAACATGCTATTAGGATACCCATATAGCATATCCCCAACATTGACCTTTCCAATCACCACCAAAAACTCTCAATGGCCAGCAGCAGCTCCTCTCCCTCCATGGCGGCATCAGGCAAAGTCGCGACAAAGCCGGCGAGCTCCATCATCGTGCCTCTAGAGGGACTGGTTATCCCCAAGTCTGCGGTGGTTGAAGCCACCGGTGGCAACCATATATAGGCATCGCTTGAGCTGCTGGAGGAGGGGTATGACTCTCACAAGGGAGACTGGCGCGGTTCGGATATTATGGACCGTGATATGAAAGAACTGATCAACGAGGGCTACCTCCCCACGATGGAGGGGCTCGCCTGGCGGGCAGCGTCGGCCGGCGAGGTCACACCTTCTCCCCAAGCCGGAGAAAAGGTGTACCTCAAAGCTCAACTGGTACACGGCATCTCCTTGCCCATCTCCAACTTTTTGCTTGTTGTTCTCAACCATTACCGAGTACATCCACAGAACCTTTCCCCCAATAGCATCTTAGCGCTTAGCAACTACGCGGCGCTCTGCGAGGGTTATTTAGGGATTAGGCCTAGGCTAGATCTCTTCATCTATTTCTTCACCGTCAAGCGCGAAGCTGGAGCCGGCAAGGACGAGCTCAGGAATTGTGGCAACATTAGTTTTAAGATCTTGCCTGGCCGGCGGTTCCCCGACATTGTCGGCCATGAGTCCTGCAAGAATTGGCAGCGGACGTACTTCTACGGCCCCGATATCCCTGTGGTCGGCCGATAAGTCACGTACCCGGATTTCGTCGATGGAGCTGCCGTTGAAGCCCCGACATGGAGATCCCAGGCCTCCCTTCCCTCTGACATTGATGCTTCCCGCGCTATAAGGTGGATAGAGTGGCTCATAGATACGGGTCTGACCGGATTGGATCTGGCCATGTGCTGGTTCTTCAGGTGGATCCAGCCTCTGCAGCACCACTTGAAGCTGATGCACAAGTATACCAACGATAGAAGGGATAGCCTCCGCATCTCCGAGGATAATTTCTCAAGTGACTCCATCAAGCTCCGCCTCAAGGACATCGTCAAGGTGAAGGACAAGAAGCGTGGCTTCGACGTCACCTATGACATGTTCGTAGAGAGCAAGTGCCCAAAGGTACCTATTTATTTCCGTGTATGACATATACTCCAGTTTTTCCATCCAGCCATTACCATCTCATCTAACACGGAGGTTTTTCACTTAACAGCTTAACGACATAGATGAGGATAGCATGGGTCCTCAAATCTATGGTCCAAAGATGAAGGAAGTCACCATCGTGTTCGACGACGATGCTCCGTTGGCGCGAAAGCGGAAGAGCTCCACCTCTGACGCTACCGACGGAGGCAAGAAAAAGAAGACGGGGGTGGAGCCTCCAAAAAGACTACCGCCGCCCTAGAGGCGGAGAAAATAAAGGTTACTAGGATCCCTTTTGCCAAAGCACCCCCTCTTGTGTAAGCTTATTTCTCTCTGACATTGTCCATTGTCTGTCTTATTCCCATACTTATGCATTTCGCACGTTTCAGGAAGAAAGCCACAACCAGTTTGAAGAAGACCTCCAAAACTTTGGGGCTTCTAGAACCGTTAAGGATATGCTGCATTGCGACACATCTCCCCACGCATCTCCCGCCATCGCCCTGTCACTCCCATCGTCTAGCCCTCGTCTGCTCTGACAAGCTCTCAAGCCAAAGAAGCATCTGGCCCTTCCGCCATGGAAGTGGACTCAGGCGCCTCCACAGAGCTCGCTGTTGTCGGCAAAAAGGCGACACAGGAAAGTGCCGCAAACCAAATGGCTGAAGCTTCGACTAACAATGCCATGGGTAGTGGTAAGGAGGTGGTGGAAGGTGGTGCATCTGCTGAAGGCAGCGTCCTCACCCCCAAGAAAGCCATAGAGCTCCCAAAGATAGTCTATCCGGCACTTATGCCGGGTAGCACCTCTCTGGTTCCTGGTGTGGCGCCGACATCTCCAACGTGCGGTCTCGAGGAGCTTCTCCGGCAAGGAGAAATCTTGCAAGGAAATAGTGTATCCTTCGGCAAGTTGCTAGCTGAGAGTGCTACCAACCTCAAGATCATTGCACTTGTAAGTTTTCTTTGCCTTTTGCATTTCATATGAGTATCCCACTGTAGCCCCCGAGGATTTAGACGGAAAACCATAGGTCTTTGCATCTAAATGCTCTAAGAGTGACTAAGTTAGAAAACTTCTCACTGTAGCCCCCAAGCATGTAGTTTGAATGAATTATTCCGACTAGATGCTTTAAGAGTAGCATACATAGTGTTTATAAATTTCGATACTGTAGACCTCAAGCTTCTAGTTGTAACTGAATTAGTTCCGACTAGATGTTTAAAGAGAAGCTAAGCATATGTCTAAGTTAAAAAACTTTATATTGTAGCCCCCAAGCTGCTAATCAAAAACTGAATTAGTTCCGACTTGATGCTTAAAGTAAGACTAAGCATATTGCTAAGTTAAAAAACTCTCGCTATAGCCCTCGAGCGTCTTGGTGGAAATTTTCCGGCTAGATGCTCCAAGTAGACCAAACAAGATGTAACTTTCTTCTTTCCACAGAATGAGAATGCTCGGAGGGGCATGGCCAACGACAAGTACCAGAAGATGCGCGCAGACTTGCAAGCTGAAAAGGGTAAAACTGCCTTCTTGAAGGAACATATCACCAAGAGTAAGCGTCTGTTTTCCTTTCTTTTTCGCATTCCGACTTGGTCTTGTGCCAACATTATCCGAGTACTCACTGTGTACTGTTATTTCTCCGACTTGCAGAAACCATTTCCAAGGCAAAGGATATTGTTGAGCAATCCAAGCATATCCAACAGCTGGATAGCGAAAACAAGATCCTCAAGCAGGAGAGGAAGGACATGCTGAAGATGCATGAAGACTCGATGAAAGCCCTGCAGGACTCTGCCAGCGAGGATATGAACCGCTTGAAGGAGGAAATCTCTATCTTGAAAGAGCAGAAGAAAGCTATTGATGAGAAAAATCAACGCCATCATGAAGCGTACAAGATCCTCCAACAAGAACTGGACTCCATGGTGGAGACTCTCCGGCAGGATAAGATCAGCATCTTCAGTAAGTGATTCTCCGTCTTGGACTTTCTGTAGTCTGGATACTCCGAATTTGTTGTATTACTGAACTCATGCGTTCCTTTGTCGGAAATTTGCATCTCCTATGGGTTTAACTGGGTCGCCTCCTCCGCCAAGGGAATGCATGGTCCTTGTCGGCAACCTTATCAACACCGCCATCGTGCAGACCAAGGAGATTGCCAAGCCCCTCCAGATTAACATCAAGGCAGTGGACTCTGTGACGAAGTTCTCGGAGATCCTGTGTCGAGCCCCCGAGCGTATCTCAAGCTGGAAAGCTTCTTGTGCACGGGCTGGCGCCAGGATGGCATTGTCAATGGTGAAGTCACACTATGAGAATGCCGACATCGACACGGTAACCTCCGGTATCCCCGACGTAGACAACGAAGGCCAAAAGATAAATCATGATTCTATCTTGGCGTCGCTTGCGGGTTATGACACCAGAGTTGCCGAGTTGGTCTATGTTAACGTCTTTGTGCCCATGAAGAACATTGAAGAAAAAAGCCATAGCTCTTCCGAGTCCCTCAACACTGCCGACTACGAGGGCGATGACTCTCCTGCTGCCGATGATGTTGCTTCCAAGTCGCCTGCGCCAGAGGAATAAAAACATCTTGTAATATTTGTTCCTCTAGAATGCGTTATGCGGAGAAAATATGGATTAACTTAAGGAGGAAAACAATGGTGTATGTCCTGCTACTTAAGAACTAGTTCCAGCATGTATATATTTTTAAGCAAGTGCTGGCTTATCCATTACTTTGGTTTTTATGCTTGACCTTTTATGAGTCGGAAGACTCGTTGTCGGAACCATGTGCTCAGGTGATGATGCCCAATGGCACCGTCAATAACCTAAGCACAAAATCGCCGATAATAAGTGCCGAAATGTCATGGTGGTGGCACGGAAAATGCCATGGGTAGGCTAAAGTATGGGGCCAATGGATGCTAGAGGGATCCGGGGAGGGAAGATGTAGTTACTTCTACACTCAAATGGCTAACATGCAGATCTTTATTTCTCTTTGAGAAAATTTGCTAGAGGACACCGTTATTTTCCGGCGTTTGCTAAACCACACTGTTGGAATGTGGCTTTGCCCAGTACCATTATTATTTCGTGACAATTTGCTAGAACACACTGTATTGTCCAAAACAGAAAGTTTGACGTTTTAGATTACCTTTTTACCTTGTTGCAAATATGTCTAGAATTTTAATTGAAATGCAAGATGTTTCAGATAGAAAAAACTGTCCAGCTTTTTCCCAATTCCCTCGTTGATTTTTTTTCTTAACCACGATGTTGCATGCTGCAATGGATGGCGACTTGGCATGGATGTTCCAACTTGATGTGAAATTACGTATAGTTTATAATTCATGTTCGGTATATGCATATGCTGGATTTGGTGAATTTGAATTAGAGAAAAAAGTGTTCTAACCGGACATATGATGGTCATCCCAATAAAATTAGTCAAACTTTCCATTTGCGGCATGCAGTGTGTCCTGGCAAATGTGCCACGAAATTATAATGGTACTCAGCAAAGACACATTCTAGCGATGTGTTTCGGCAAACGCCAAAAAATAACGGTGTCCTCTAGCAAATTTTCCCTTTCTCTTTTCTAGGACTACAAGTGCTCCTTGAGCTGTTTGCAGGAAGAAGAGAACTACTACACGAGCCTTACGGAGTAGAATCAATCGATCTCTCTTCAGGAGCCCGCTTCTCCCCTCATAAAGGGGTGCCCTAGTTCCTTCTAGGTCTGACGTGGCAATCATATTCGAGGAATATGCTTGTCCCAATATGGTAACTCGGCGGCTCTCTTTCCATGTCCCCCTTCTAACAACGGCAATGTTCTAGAGAACCCCACATGTGCGTCTCGGGCTCCATGACTGTCACCTCCGTGACCCCATTCTACCCTTCTGCTTCTCTGATCCTTGTCCTTTGTGCTTGGCCCCGTTTAGATTCTTCCCAGCCCGTGACTTGGGTTTGACTATAGGCACCTCCTTCTCCTGCAAGCTTCATGTTATTCGGCCTTGTCTTGGATAACTCGGCTCGGCCTTCACCTGCATTCAAGTTATACAGACATACTCGGCCGACTTAACTCGTATGTCGGCCGGATAAGGTATCGTTCCCTCCGTAGGTGTCATGGCCGTGCTTATCTCGGCCGACTTTTATAGGACTCGGCTGATACAGTAACTCGGCATATGACAAGGGAGACTCCTTTTATCTTCCCCTGTCTTGACCCTATCCGGGGTCACCTCCCCAACATTAGTCCTCGAAGCTGGTGTGGTCCTGCCCGTAACCTCGGCCGGGCTACATCAGTTTCCCAACATTCATTTCTCCTTATTTCTGAGTTACTTCTTTCTGTTCGAGGTACCTGCATAGCTTCTTGAGCACGCCTCGTCCTACGTGTACCACTCATCATTATTCCTCTAGTTTTCTATTCCTCTACAGTGCCCATTGATAGGCTACAGTGATTACTGCGCCCATCGCATCGGTGCTGTGACACCTCATGTACCTCATCGGTCAGGGGGCCTGATCCTCTCCTACGTCGTGTGGTCATCGGTGTGGCTCCACTCCGTTGCGAGCGGTTCCGCCGCACGCGTAATCTACACGGTTAGCACGCGCACGCACGATCCCACTACCGCAAGGACCACGCGGTTATAAGGGGGAGTGTGGGGCTAGGGGATTTACTTTCCCCCCTCGCTCACCGTTCCTCTTCTTCCTCCTCCCGCCCGTGTGTCTGTTCGTGCGCCTGCGGCTGCGCCATTGTCGATATCGTTGACGGTGATGCCGCAGTCCTTCCGCTCCGACGACCTCATCGCCGTGCACTTGCTCCGGCGTCACCGCCGGTGAGTTTTTCCACGGTCTCATCGCTAGGCTCTTTCCCTAGGAGCATCTGCTGTTTCTCCAGATTTCCTGTTGCGGTTCTTTTCCGTTCCGCCGCCGTGCTCGCTTAGAACCACGACGGGGCCCTGCGCCTCTAAGCCTTCCTCCGCAGTGCGTCCTTCTTTTGTTGATTTCTCCGGCGACCCTATGTCTAGTTCTGTTAGTGGTGCGCTCGTCGAAGACGACGACGTAGCGTCCGGTCTAGAGAGGGGCTCTTGGCAGGGCTCCTCCGTCACTCGTCGTGAGATTGAGTGGCTAATTAGGACTCACCGGATTCCTACCGAGGTAAGTTGTCGCTTACCCGGCAGCGAATCGTCTCCTGTACTCAACGAAGGCGAGTACGTTGTTTTCATGTCCCACTTTGCTCGTGGGTCCGGCCTTCCCCTTAGCGATTTTTCTAGGGAATTCCTTGATTTCTTCGGCCTACAGCCGCATTGTCGTGGTATTGCCGACGAGTACGCCATGGAGGGGTCCTCACAGTGCGTGTTTAGAGACGTGGAGTAAGGCGGACGGTTGACGGGTATGAGGTAACACAGCTTACCCAGGTTCAGATCCCACGACGGTGGCGGAATCCTACTCCTGCTATAAATCACTATAATCGCAATACGCCGAGTTATAGAGATAGGTTCGTTGTGCGAGGTGTATGTAAAACGATACTAGGTTGTGCCCTAAAGGCTCCCATAGGTCCGACTTATATAGTCGTCAGATCCCAGGGTTACAGGGAAAAGTCCTAGCCGGACAGGTTATAGAGTCCTACACCGTCTATCACTAGTCTTGTGTATATCGTACTCTAAGGCTCCGGGTACGCTGGTGACTCCACCGTAGCCTTCCTTTATCCAACATGGGACTCCCTTCTGGATCCACCTAACTGGGCAGCCCAGCAGGCCATAGGCCATGCTACCGACTATGGGCCACCCGGGTTAGTCGGATAAGAGACATGCTATGAGGATACCCATATAGCATATCCCCAACAGTAGCCCCCGGAGAACTCCGATATCTTGCACCGTCTTGCCTCTTCACGTGGAATGCTCCGTCTAGATGGATGTCGGCAAATCGTCAAGCAATATCTTGTAGTCCTCCCAAAGAACCCTGCAAAGTTTTCTCCGTCTCCTGTTAGTAAGTCGGAGAAATGTTCAATCTTTTATCGTATGTTTCCGTTAGTCGGATTAAATCCGTCCATGCCGGAATCTTCGATGCGACGGCTCATCTACCATGTCAGTTATGACGACGTAGGCCTAGGTCAGCGACACCTCGTAACTCACACATGCAGAGAACGTGTAATCATAGCCATTTTTCCCGCGCAAGCAATACGAACAATTGGCGGCGACCGTTTGGAGACCTGCCGAAATTACCGCACACGTTCTCGACCACGTTGTCTACGCGGCAACCGTCCGATTAACTGCACGAATCTTGACGCAGAGTAAGATAAATAGTAACCGTGGGACACTTGTTACTTTTTCACCTCATTTTCTCGCGTCAGCTTCTTCTTCCTCCAGTCGCACGCCTCCTCGAGCTCTCCGCAGAAAAACCTCGAGAAACCCTAGATTCTCCTCGTACCAGTCACTCCCTTCCACTCCTTCCATGGCTAGCAGCAGCTCTTCCCCGTCGATGGCGGCATCGAGTGAAACCACGGCGAAGCTAGCGAGCTCCGTCGTCGTGCCCCCAGAGGGCCTGGTCATCCCCGCATCAGCGGTGATTGAAACCACCGGCGGCGACCATAATCTGGCGGCGCTAGAGCCCTTGGAAGAGCAGCCAGACTCGCACAAAGGCGACTGGCGCGGGTCGGACATCACCATGCGCGACATCCAAGAGATGGTCGCCGAAGGCTACCTCCCCACGACGGAGGGGCTCGCCTGGTGGGCGGCACCGGCCGGCGAGGTGACTCCTTCTCCCCAAGCCAGAGAGAAGGTGTACCTCAAGGCGCAATTGGTACGCGACGTTTCTCTGCCCATCTCCCACTTCTTTTTGTCCGTCTTGAATCACTTCAAGGTCCAACCCCACAACCTCTCCCCCAATAGCATCTTAGTGCTTAGAAACTTCACGGCACTTTGCGAGGGTTACCTAGGGATCAGACCTAGGTTAGATTTGTTTGTGTACTTTTTCACCGTCAAACGTGAAGCCAGACACAGTAAGGAGGAGCTTAGGAACTGCGGCACCATAAGATTCAAGATCCGACCTGGCCGGCGGTTCCCCGACATCGTCGGCCACGAGTCGTGCAAAAACTGGCAGCGGACGTACTTCTACGGCCCCGACATTCCTTTGTCGGGCCGAGAAGTGACGTACCCGGACTTCGTGGATGGAGCCGCCGCCGAAGTTTCCACGTGGAGGTCCCATGCCTCTCTTCCCTCTGACCTCAACGCTTCCCGCGCAATAAGGCGGATCGAGTGGTTGGTAGAGACGGGTCTGACCGGCTTGGACCTAGCCATGTGCTGGTTCATCAGGCGGATCCAACCTCAGCAGCACCGCACGAAGTTCATGCACGAGTACACCGGCGACCGAAGGGATACCCTCCAGATCTCCAAGGACGACTTCTCGAGCGACTCCGTGAAGTTCTGCCTTAAGGACATCGTCAAGGTGAAGGATAAGAAGCGAGGCTTCACCCTCACCTACGACATGTTCGTAGACGGCAAGTGCCCAAAGGTAGAAATTTATTCTCCGTGTATGATATTGCTCCAGTTTTTCCGTCTTGCCAATACCATCTTGTCTAACATAATGACTTCTTACTTTCACAGCTTAGCGATCTAGATGAGGGCAACCTGGCTGCCCAAATCTACGATCCGAAGATGAAGGAGGTCACCGTCGTGTCCGACGATTATGTCCTGTTGGCGCGTAAGCGGAAGGGCTCCACCTCTGACGCTGCCGACGGAGGCAAGAAAAAGAAGACAGAGGGTGGAGCCTCCAAGAAGACTACCGCCGCCCTGGAGGCGGAAAAGAGAAAAGCTATCGGGATGTTTGCCAAAGCGCCATACCTAGTGTAAGCCTCTCATTCTCCAACTTTGTCTATTGTCTTGCTCCTGTGCTGATGCATTTTGCACGTTTCAGGAAGAAAGCCACAACCAGCCTCAAGAAGTCCTCCAAGACTCTTGGGGCTTCTAGAAATATTAAAGAGATGCTGCATCGCGACTCTTCCCCCGCCATCGCCCCTGCCACTCCTGCCGTCAACCCTCCTCCGCTCCGACAAGCTCTCAAGCCCCAAAGGCACCAGGCCCTTCCGCCATGGAAGTGGATTCTGGCGCCTCTACCGAGCTCGCTGTTGTCGGCGAGCAGGCGATGCAGGAGAGCGCTGCTCTTCAAATGGCTGAAGCTCCGGCTAAGGATGCCATCGGTAGTGACAAGGCAGTGATGGGAGCTGGTACCTCTGCCGAAGGCGGCGCCTCTACTCCCCAAAAACCCTTCGAGTTTCCCAAGATAGTTTACCCGGCGCTTCTGCCGAGTAACAGTACCATGGTTACTGGAGGAGTGCCGTCATCTCCGACGTGCGGTCTTGAGGAGCTACTCCGACAAGCAGATATCTTGCAGGGAAATAGCATTTCCTTCGGCAAGGTGTTAGCCGAGAGTGCTACAAACCTCAAGATCATCGCACTTGTAAGTTTTACTTTGCCTTCTATATTTCATATGAGTTTTACTTTGCCATCTATATGCTCTAAGAGTGACTAAGTTAGAAAAAAACTCTCACTACAACCCCCAATCCTTTAGATGGAATGAAATATTCCGACTAGATGCTTTAAGAGTAGCACAACAGTGTTTATAATTTTCAATGTTGTAGCCCCCAAGTCTCTAGTTGTAACTGAATTAGTTCCGACTAGATGCTTTAAAGAAAAGCTAAGCTTTTTCTGAGTTAAAAACTTTATACTGTACCCCCCAAGCCTCTAATCGAGAACTGAATTAGCTCTGACTAAATGCTTAAAGAAAAGCTAAGCATATTGCTAAGTTAAAAAACTCTCGCTGTAGCCCCCCGAGCATCTAGATGGAGAATCTCCGACTAGACGCTCCAAGCAGACCAAACAACGATTTAATTTTGTATTTGCTTCGACGGAACGAGAATGCTCGGAGGGGCATGGGCAACGACAAGTACCAGAAGATGCAAGCGGATCTCGAAGCCGAAAAGGGTAAAACCGCCATCTTGAAGGAATAGATCATCAAAAATAAGAGTCTGTTTTCTTATTACGCATTTCCGTCTTCATGTTGTATCACAATCTCCGAGTACTTACTACGTACTATGTTTTCTCCGACTTGCAGAACATGTCGCCAAGGCCAAAGACATTGTCGAGCAGTCCAAGCATATCCAGCAGCTGGACAGCGAGAACAAGATCCTGAAGGAGGAGAGGAAGGATATGCTGAAGATGCACGAGGACTCCATGAAAGCCTTGCAGGACTCCGCCTCTGCTGAGATCAATCGCTTGAAGGAGGAGCTTGTGATCCTAAAGGATCAGAAGCAAGCTGCCGATGAGCAAAACCTTCGCCATAGCGAGGCGTTTAAGCTCCTCTAGTAAGAGACGGAATCCTTGGCGGCAGTCGTTTGGTAAGCCAAGGCTAGCATCTTCAGTAAGTTTCCTTCGCCTTGAACCTTTGTAAGTCTGGATATTTAGCATTTATCAAACTCATATGCTCCTTGTCGGAAATTTGCAGCTCCTATGGGTTTAACCCACTCGCCTCCTTCGGACAAGGAATGCATGGTTCTTGCCGGCAATTTCATCAACACCGCCATTACCCAAGCCAAGGAGATCGCCAAGCCCCTCCAAATATATATCAAGGCATCGGACTCCGTGACGAAGTACTCGGAGATCCTGCGCCGAGCCCCCGGGCGTGTCATGAGCTAGAAAGCTTCTTGTGCACGGGCTGGCGCAAGGATGGCGCTGTCGATGGTGAAGGCACACTATGAAGATGCCGACATCGACAGGTAACCTCAGGCATTCCCGACACGGATGATGACGGCAAGGAGATCGATCACGATGCCATCCTGTCGTCACTCGCGGGGTATGACACCAGGGTTGCCGAGTTGGTGGACGTGGATGTCTTCATGCCCAGGAACTTTATCGACAACGTCGACCAGGATTACTGGGAGTCTCATCATAGTGCTGATGCTGAAGGTGTTTCTCCGGCTGGTGATGATGCGGTTTCCAAGTCTCCTGCGCCCACAGAGTGAAAAACACTTTGTAATTCTTGTTTCACCTTTGATGTGTGCATGGAAAAAACTTGGTGATCTAATCCTTAAGGCGGAAAACAGTGGTTGTCGTATCCTGCTACTTAAGAACTTATTGCCAGTTTGTATATATTTTTTAAGCAAGTGCTGGCTTATCCATTACTTTGGTTTTTATGCTTGACTTTTTGTGAGTCGGAAGACTCGTTGTCGGAACCATGCGCTTAGGTGATGATGCCCAATGGCACCGTCAATAACCTGAGCACAAAATCGCCGACAATGAGTGCCGAAAGTCACTACTCCAGAATCCACATAAAATAACAAAGAACGTGTAGACCAGAAAACTTAAGCTAATGCCCGTAGGCGGAATTTTCACAAGTGCAAACGCAAGACTTGTGCATAAAAGTTTTATATGATCCAAAAATGAACACTAAAGGAGGTAAAAGACTCAGAAATATGAGTGAACCAAAGAGATTTATTTCATTGATCATATAAAAGGTACACAATTAGATAAAAAGTGCTAAGTGTAGAAGGGACGTAGCTGTGCTATGTTCCATGGCCGATCAAGCTCCGGGTAGTCATCATCCGGGTCACGTCGGTTACGCTTATGATCCTCGTTGGGTCTATCCTTGAGCTCACGATTGTCGACAAGGTAGTAAGACCCATTGAGCAGTGTCTTGCTTATGATGAACGGTCCTTCCCATGGCAGGGATAACTTGTGCGACTTCTTCTGCTTAAGTCGGAGCACTAAATCCCCCTCTTTAAACGAGCGATGCCGGACGCGGCGACTATGGTAGCTGCGTAGCTTCTGCTGGTAGATGGCGGATCTTTGGCATGCCAAAACGCGCTCCTCCACGAGAAGGTCCACATCTAGGTGTCTGGATTCTTCAGCGTCAACTTCGTCGTAGGCGGTAACTCTTGGTGCATCGTGGAGGATGTTGGAAGGTAGGATGGCTTCTGCTCCATATACCATGAAGTAAGGGGTGTAGCCGGTGGATCTGTTAGGTGTAGTTCGTAAACTCCACAGCACAGACGGCAATTCTTCCGCCCAGGCTCCAGCTGCCCTATGTAGCGGTGCCTCAAGACGTGGCTTGATCCCTTGCAGAATTAATCCGTTGGCTCACTCAACCTGACCATTGGATTGTGGGTGTGCCACAGATGCCAGGTCAAGCCGGATGCCTTTGTCCCAACAATAGGCCTCCACTTCGCCAAGTGACAAATTGCTTCCGTTGTCGGTAATGATGCTATGTGGGAGACCAAATCTCACCACTAAATCCCGGACAAACCTGAGGGCAGTTGCCCCATCAAGCTTTCTAATGGGTTTAGCTTCTATCCATTTCGTGAATTTGTCAATTGCTACGAGCAGATGCGTAAATCCACATGGTGCCGTCTATAACGGCCCCACCATGTCTAGCCCCCAGACTGCAAACGGCCAAGTTATTAGTATTGTTCGCAATTCTTCAGCAGGAACATGTGGTTGTCGGGCATAATACTGGCATCCTGTGCATGTCTCAACCAGCTTGTCGGCGTCCGCCTTCGCGGTCAGCCAGTAGAATCCTTGCCGGAAGGCTTTCGCGACCAAAGATCGAGGAGCGGCGTGATGCCCGCAATCTCCGAGATGGATTTCGCGTAGGATTTCCATACCTTCTAGCTGGGAAACACACTTTAGGTATACACCAGAAGTGCTCCTCTTGTAGAGTTGCCCATTGATTATGGTATAACCCTTTGCTTGTCATACTATTTGCCGTCTTTCGACTTCGTCGTCGGGCAAAGTTCCGTGTTCGAGATACTCCATGAACGGTTTTGTCCAAGCGGGAGGGATCTTTGTCACCATGTTGACGAAAGAGTCAGCTCTGTCCGGGTTGTCGATGTCGGCACCCTTCACGGATGGTGTGCGTAGATGCTCTAGGAAAACTCCTGGCGGAATTCGCTTTCGGCCTGATCCCAGTTTAGACAATAGATCAGCCGCCTCGTTTTGCTCCCTAGGCACATACTTGACTTCGTAGCCCAAGAAGCTCTTGGCTATCTCGTCCACTTCGTCTCGATATGCCACCATCATAGGGTTCCGCGCATTCCAGGTGCCAGCCACCTGCTGGGCAACCAAGTCGGAATCTCCACAACAAACTATGTGCTTGATGCCAATGTCCTTGGCTACACGTAGTCCGTGAATGAGTGCTTCATACTCCGCCATGTTGTTTGTAGCCTCGAAGTGGAACTGCAAAACGTAGTGTAGCTTGTCTCCTTTTGGTGACTGTAGCAGTACACCAGCCCCCGAGCCGTTGAGCAACTTTGATCCGTTAAAGTGCATCACCCAGTACTCTGGCTCTGGCAACGGAGTATCCTCTGGCATCTCCGTCCAATCTGCAATGAAGTCCGCCAAGGCTTGTGACTTGATAGTGTCGCGTCTCTTGTAGGTGATCTCGAAGGCGTCAAGTTCAATGCCCCACTTCGCGACCCTTCCTGTGGCGTCGCTGTTATTGATAATGTCGGACAGTGGAGTCTTGCTCACCACTGTGATTGGGTGCTCCTGAAAGTAATGCCTCAGCTTCCGTGAAGCAAGGAATACTCCATAAGCTATCTTTTGGTAGTGCGGGTAACGCTGCTTGGACTCCGTCAAGACCTCTCTTACCTAGTAAACTGGTCGTTGAACTCCATACTCATAGCCTAGTTCCTTCCGCTCTATGACGACGACGATGCTGATAACCCGGTTGGTTGCCGCCATGTAAATTAACAGGGGCTCACCAGGCTCAGGTGCTGCAAGGATGGGCGCTGAGGAAAGAATATACTTGAGCTGCTTCAATGCTGCGTCTGCCTCGTCTGTCCATGTGAATTTATCCGCCTTCTTCAGCAACTTGTACAGCGGCAAAGCCTTCTCTCCAAGTCGGCTGACGAACCGAGTAACTGCTGCAACACAACCTGTTAGTCGTTGAATGTCCTTTAGGAATGTCGGACGGTTTATGTTTAACATGGCCTTGATTTTATCCGGGTTGACCTCGATTCCGCGCTGGGAAACGATAAAACCCAACAATTTTCCGGCTGGAACCCCGAAGACGCACTTTCTAGGCACTACTAGAAAAACTCCTATTCGTGGCGCACCTGAAAAGGCCTTCCGTGGCGCACTAGCAGTGCGCCACGGGCCTCGCGCTACGGCTATCTCGTAGCCGTGGCGCACTACATGGTGCGCCACGGTTATATCGAGATAGGTGTGGCGCACTACCAGGTGCGCCATGGGTAGGGGTACTGGTGCGCCACGGATGTTTTTTTCAAAAATCAAAAAAAATGCAAAAAACACCCTCGTTTTGAATTGCAAAAGCAATCGGGTCCAGAAATCGCTGCCGTCGCGTCGCCTCGCCGGAGCCGTGCGGGAGGCCGTGGCCATGCTAGTCCTCGTCGGCGTCGAGGCAGTAGGAGGAGGTGTGGTCGGAGGAGACAGCCGGAGGTGCGTCGGAGGTGGACGGAGGTACGGTCGGAGGAGGTGGTGGCGGCGACGGCGGCTGGAGGACGTGTGGTCGGAGGAGGCGACGGCGACTTCTGAAGGAGCTGGTTACCCGTGGTCGTCCTTGGTCGGAGGAGGCCGAAGTGAGGAGAAGGAGAAGAGGGAGGAAGAGAAGAGGAAGAGAAGAAGAGATGGAGGAAGGAAGAGAAGAGGAAGAAAGAAGAGAGGGAGGAAGGAAGAGAAGAGGAAGGAAGATAAGAAGAGAGGGAGGAAGAGAAGAGGAAGAGAAGAACAGAGGGAGGAAGGAAGAGATCGAAGAGGAAGGAAGAGAGGGAGAGAGGGAGGTAGGTGGGCGGGGTGGTGTTTCGAATTTCGAATCTCGCCCAACTTACTCGTGGCGCACTAGGTGGTGGTGCAAAAAACTCTTGTTTTCTGCAGCAAAAAATCTTGTTTTTGCCATAACTTTTTACTCTTTTCGAATTTTGAGATTCTAAAAAATCACTAAACGACCTAAAGGGGTTGCCAGCGGATCTGGATTCTCGTTCTGGTCATTTTGGTATATTATACTTTTTTTTCGACATCGTATGCAAAAGTTACGACCTTTTTACCGTGGCATGACTTTTTTTTGCAAATAAAGTCGAAACTCAAGTTTGTTAATTTTACTAGAAGCTATACCACATTACCTACCTAAATATGAAAGGATTTAATTTTTTGAAGTGTTTATCATTTTCTTTTAATTTTTGTAAAGTCTAAAAAGGCGATCCACAGGGGGGGTGGAGTTGGTGCAGGATAGTTAGGCGTAGGGCACTAGGGCAAGGTGCCCTACTACTAAGTTTATACATCCGTGGCGCACATGTCATAGTGCGCCACGGATGTGTCTGGCCGTTTCACAGCAGAGAGGGGCATGCGCTTAGGCCTAGCGCACCCCCTCCATGTGCGCCACGGTTGACACTAACAACCGTAGCGCACCTACCCTATGTGCGCTACGGATGTTTGGCGTGCGGCCAACAGGGCCCTGGCCCACACATATCTGTGGCGCACTATGGTCATGTGCGCCACGCTTACGGCAGTTAGCCGTAGGGCACCTGTGGGCAGTGCGCCACGCCTATTTTACCCGTGGGGCACCACTAGCACGTGTGCCACGGATGTGTGGATTACCTATAGCCGGTTTCCTAGTAGTGAGGTTTGAGCATCATGTTGTATTTTCGGAGATTATCAAAGGTTTCTTTTAAGTCGGAGATTAAATCGTTTGATTTTTTAGACATCACCGCGATATCGTCCACATAGGCGTGAACGTTCTGACCAATTTGGTCGTGAACGCAATGTTGCATTGACCGCTGGTAGGTAGCACCTGCGTTTTTCAGCCCAAAGGGCATTGTGATGTAGCAGAACGTGCCGTAAGGGGTGGTGAACGAAGTGGCCAATTGGTCCGACTTCCTCATCTTGATCTGGTGGTATCCTGAGTATGCATCGAGAAAACACAAAAGTTCCGAGCCAGCCATCGATTCAATGACTTGGTCAATGCGAGGCAAAGCAAACGGATCTTTGCGACATGCTTTGTTCAAGCCGGTGTAATCAACGCACATTCTTAATTCATTGGTTCCCTTTTTGGGGACAAGTACAGGATTGGCCACCCATCGGGTGTGAAGGACTTCTCGGATAAACCCATCCTTAAGTAACCTAGCTATCTCTTTGCCAATGGCATGTCTCTTCTCATCTCCGAAGCGTCGTAGAGGTTGTTTCACTGGTTTGCATTTTGGATCTATGTTTAAGCTGTGCTCGGCAAGTTCCCTAGGTACACTTTTCATGTCGGCAGGTTGCCAGGGAAAGATGTCCCTATTCTCACGGAGGAACTCGACGAGCGCGCTTTCCTATTTGGGATCCAGGCTTGTCCCAATGGCGACGGTCTTGGAGGCATCGCCTACCACAAGTTCCACCGGCTTGGTCTCAATGGCGGCCTTGAACGCAGGAGTGGAGTCAGAGATTTGCTTCTTTGACGCAGGCATCTCTGAGGCATCGACCTTGCCCTGGATCTCCTTGAATTCTTTGCTGTAGAGGACAGCTTCTGCAACGGCTGCTTTGTTGATCTCGCAGTCCCTTGCCTTGGTAAAGCTTCCGGATACTGTGATGACACCGTTTGGTCCGGGTATCTTGAGCTTGTTGTAGACGAAGCATGGCTTGGCCATGAACGTGTGGAATATGTCGCGGCCGAATATGACGTAGTACACGCTCTTGAAGGGGACCACCTCGAAGGTCATGCGCTCTTAGCGGTAATTATTAACGTCGCCAAAGGCTACCTGAAGCGTGATGCACCCAAGGGACCGAGCCTCCCGACCAGGAACTACGCCATGGAATACGGTGTTGGTCCGCCTTAGCTTTGCCTCCGTCAAGTTCATCTTCTGCAGTGTATCCAGGTACATGATGTTGAACTTGGTGAACTCTATGCCATGCACTTGGTGAACTCTACACCGTCAATCAATGGGTTCATGACCATGGCGTATTGGTTCTCCGTGGGCACAAGGTCTGGGTGGTCCGTCCTGTCCCAAGTTATTGGAACTTCCGACCAGCGTAGGTACTGGGGAACTGGGGGGAGAGTGGCCATCAGGATCCTTAGAGAAGTCTTTTGTTGTCGGACGGTGGGGGTGCCAAGGAAAGTGTGGTAGACTGGGGCCTTCTTGGCGAAGGGGTTCTTGCCTTTGTCGTCACTCTTGGCGGCGTTCTTTGGGTCAACGTCCTCGTCCATGTCACTTGAATCCTTGGACTCCTCCTCCTCCTTCTTCTTCCCCTTGCCCTTGCCTCGCGATCTGTTCTTCCGACTTTGCTTGTAGCCGGACTCCGGGTCTTCCTTGAGGTCGTTGACGAACTTGAAGTGTCGATTGGTATGGGTGGCCTTGCCGTGGCATCGAGGTGTACGAGGCACGGCATATCGCGGTACTCTTCGTAGGTTTGGGGAACGCGGAGCGGCGCCGAGTTGGTTTCACTTCCTCGCTGCTGCCCGCGGCCTACTCCCCTTCCTCCGCCACGTTGTCCGCCTTCTCCTCGTCCTGCAAAAGTCATAGCGACCATGTCGGTAGATTGCTTTTCTTCTGGAGCGGTTTTCTGCTTTGTACTGCTATTCCTCCGAGCTTGTGTTGGAACGGCCATTGCCGGCAAAGAGCAATGAGCGTCGTCGTCGGCAGCTGCGAACTCACTAGCTAACTGAATCATCTGATTCAAGTCAAGTTGATGATTGTCCTGCAAGCGCTTCATCTTATGTCGGAGCAACGTGCCCCTTTCCAACCCATCGATGAAGGCGGCCATAGCGGTCTGTGCATGCACTCCTGTGCAGGAATTCTTCATGTCCAGACAACAGGAGAGGTAGGTGCGAGATGTCTCGTCTTTCTCTTGCACGCACCGCTGTAGATCGCCCACAGTGCAGGGACGCTTGTATGTACCCTCAAAGTTCTTGGTGAATGCTTCTTGCATATCCAGCCAGTTGTAGATAGATTTTTCCGGCAAGTCGTCGATCCATTGACGGGCCGTCCCCGCCTACATTAACGGGAGGTACTTGACGGCGACGTTGGGGTTGCCTCCGGCAATCTCCACCGCATTGCCGTAGTCCTGCAACCATGTGGCGGGCTTGGCGGTGCCTTCATAGGGTTTGATGGTCTTGTCAATCCGGAAACCTTTGGGGTAAGTTGCGGACCGTATTGTAGGTCCAAAACAACGTGGTCCCAGGTATGGTCCTTCCCGGGCCTCGTGGATCTTATCGATCCGCAAACGTGCGTTGTACGGATCCGGGTTCTTCTTCTTGTTGTCAGCATGGGACGGGCTGCGTGAATGACGCGGGCCTCTTCCACCATGGTGACTTCTTGGTGGCAACGGAGGCAGAGGTGGCGGTGGATTAGCTTTCCTGTTGTTACCCTCCTGCGACTCCTCACGCCTGTCACGGTTGCTTTTCGGACGCGGAGGATCGTGGTGCGATCTGCTCTTGTGTCCTTGGTGACGCTCTTCATCATGACGGGTTTGTGCCACGTTGTCGCGGATGACGATGCCACACTGCTTTGGAGGGGGCATATCCGTACGATGGTGAGCCTTGTAATCTTCCTGACGTCGGGGGGATCGGGGCGGTGGCGATGGGCGGCGAGGTCGGGCTTTTTCTTCGCGGTCGGAGGATATGGGGATAGCGTCCTTCCTGTTGCGCGCATCCCTCCGTCTTTGTTCTGATGAACCCGTCTGTGATCCGACATCCTGAGGAGATCTGTCCCTTGGCGGTTTATACTGGCTGGATCGGCAGAGCGCTGGGTCAGACTCAAGCCTCTGACAGGTGGCCTTTTCCTGCTGCTTTACCGCCTTGGCCACTAGGTCATAGACCTGTTCTACTGCCTCAGGTGATCTACCCTTCTCCAGAAGGGTTTTGGCGATGTCGAGGTTAAGGAGTGGGGTGGGCATCACCTGCTTGCCTTCACTATCAATGTATGGCTTGGCCTGTGCCGGCTTCGAGGGAGCCCATCCTAGGTTGCGCCGAACACCAGGATCGTTGATGACGCGAGCCGGAGCTTTCTTAGCCTTTTGCTACTGTAGCAGGGTTTTGTACTCGGCCTCCATTGCTCTAGCCTTCTCTATGGACTTCTGCGTGTTGACCAGATCGCGATATAGTTTAGCGCCTTGCTCCGCGATGGCTTGCGCTTCCTCCAGCAGCTGCTGGCGCTTCTCGTCAAGCTGAGTCACGTTCCGGATATGAGCGACGGTTAGTGGCTCGACGAGGAGATTGCCGTACATTACTCTATCAGCTGGAGTAACATGGGCTGCTGCCGACGTGGATGCTGGAGGCGGCAAGTTTGCGGTGTTGTTGTTGCTTGGGCTGGTGCCGAGTTCCTGCAGCTTCTGCGCTGGGTTAGGCGGAGGAGGCATGACCTTTGCGCGATCATCGTCAGCAGCAATAAGTGGCCCCTTCCCCTTTTCCAGCGCGGTAGGCGGAGCTTGCCCGGGTTGATCTTCGTCCATCGCTGTCCCAATGGTGACGAACACCCCTCGAGACATGACGGTGTTGTTAGCTTGCTCGTCGCGCGAGTACTCCTCCTTCATCTCCTGCATAGCGGAGTCTAGCTCTTCTGGACTGAAGTCTATCTCCTCTGAATCTACATTGAAATCAGAATAAAGTGCGTCAATGACAGAGTCGGAGGGTGCTAGGATTTCCTCGATGACGGGCGGTGGAGGTGCAACGGCCTCGACGATGACTGGAATGATGGCGCTGCTACGACGATGGCGGGCGGAGGCGGTGGTGGTGGCTGAATCGGAGGGGCTCCGTCGATGAGCGCAAGCGCTGTCTGAGATGCCGCTTCTGCCTCCGCGTAGTTGTTGACGGTGTTCACCAAGCCTTCGAAGGTAAGTCGGCCTGACGCCTGCTGCCGCCTTAGAGAATGTCGGAGAAGCGTGCCATGGTCCAGTCCTTCCACAAAGTGATAGATGGCATCATCATTGGGGTAGTTGGCCAGGTTGCTCTGTATACGGAGCCATCTGGCGAGGTAGTCGCGGGGGTTTTCGCCTTCTCTCTGAATGCATCGTGCCAGATCGAAGATGGTAACCACGCCGACGAACTTGGATCTCTGTTGTCCAGACGCACGGACGAAGCCGGCGGATTTGTAGTGATCTTCCACCTTTATATCCTGCACAAGGGCGGTTTGGGTGGGCCTTGGATTTTTCCGAACTTTGCCGGCAAACTCCGAAGAGAGATCCAGCATCGATCCTTCCAAAAACGTATCCTGCCCGGGGGCGGTCCGTGCGGGCCTTGATGTTTTCCGATCTTTGTCGACAAACTCCGAAGAGAGATCCGACATCGATCCTTCCGCGAACGTGTCCTGCCCGTAGGCGGTCCGTGCGGGTCTTGATGCTCCTCCGACTCCCAGGGAACTAGTGCTCGAGTCGGTTTCGCCGATGAAGAGGTGTATGTCTCCGATAGGGACGATCGAACACCGCGTAGGGTTCGTCTTCGCCGAGATCCAGAACTCGTCAGGTGGGACGATCGGAAAATTACCGGAGAAGAGAACGCGGCCGATGGGTACGGTCTCGCCGATTCCCGTGAAGATCTTGGTCCTCGCCCGCTGAAGAGTCTGAAGCGCCTCTTGCCCCACGGTGGGCGCCAACTGTCGTGGTATTGCCGATGAGTACGCCATGGAGGGGTCCTCACAGTGCGTGTTTAGAGACGTGGGGTAAGGCGGACGGTTGACGGGTACGAGGTAACAAAGCTTACCCAGGTTCAGATCCCACGACGGTGGCGGAATCCTACTCCTGCTATAAATCACTATAATGGCAATACGTCGAGTTACAGAGATAGGTTCGTTGTGCGAGGTGTATGTAAAACGATACTAGGTTGTGCCCTAAAGGCTCCCATAGGTCCGACTTATATAGTCGTCAGATCCCAGGGTTATAGGGAAAAGTCCTAGCCGGACAGGTTACAGAGTCCTACACCGTCTATCACTAGTCTTGTGTATCTTGTACTTCAAGGCTCCGGGTACGCTGGTGACTCCACCGTAGCCTTCCTTTATCCGACATGGGCCTCGCTTCTAGATCCACCTAACTGGGCCGCCCAGCGGGCCATAGGCCATGCTACCGACTATGGGCCACCCGGGTTAGTCGGATAAGAGACATGCTATGAGGATACCCATATAGCATATCCCCAACAGGCATCACCTTCCGGCTAATGCCATCGCCTCCCTATCAGCTTATATTTTGGCCTCGGAGGGATACTTCGGCCTCTGGCCCTCTGTGTCCGTTTGGTCCAAATTTTTCCAGATCTGATCTAACGTCGTTCCAGACAAATCTCTTCACCCCTCTGAGAAATCGCTTACCCAGTGTGGAGCCGCGTCCATCACACCTCAGAGAAAATCCGAGTTCCCTCGTGTCGCTGGCCTCGAGTCTTGCAAGAAGTGGCATAGATCGTTTTTCTATGTCAAAAACACTAGAAAGGAAGACAAGATTCGCCTCCCTGCCTTTTCTATCGGCCCCCCTTCCAAGCAGAACTGGAACTACAACCCCAGGAAGAGCCATGCTTTGGCCGAGGCATTTGAGATTCGGCTGAAGGAATTGATCCGCGCCGGGCTCCGCGGTGAGGATTTGATGACCACATTTGTCAGCAGCAGGATTTTCCCTTTCCAGCTTCGCTCGCACAAGCTCTGCTACATGAGCGGTCCTCTCGATCCCAACCGAGATTCGACGGTTGAGCTCGACGACTATCTTATTTACAAGCGTGTCCGAGCTATCTTCAAGACTGATATGCCGGAGGACTGGACATGGGGATGGAAGCCGTTCACTCACGGGAATCCCCCTCCCAAGGTAAATTTACGCATTTGTGTTTGCTTCCTAATTGCGTTTGTGACTTCTTTTGCTAACTCCACTTTGTTTCTTTTCTTGCAGAGGTTTGCGGAGCAAAAGATCGAGGATGCCGAGGTTCTGGCCCTTCCGTGGACCGTAGATCGGAACACCCCGGATAGCGGGGAACCTGACTCGGAGGAGTTTGTTCCTAAGTCGGACGTCGCTCCGGCTCGCGCCCGTGGCAAGACCTCGGCCCACGGGGAGGAAGGTGACTCGGATGACGTCCAAATTCTTGAGGTAGTCACCGCGATGCCTATCTCTTATGCATTTCCGGCTTCTACTTTCCCAGCTAATCAGGCCGGTCAGGTTCACGACGCCGAGCCTCTCGCCTCTCAAGCTCCTGCTACCTCGAGGAAGCGCACTGCTCCGGCAGGTCCCTCCGAAGCTGCTCCCAAGAATCGAACCAAGAAATCAGCCTAGCACCTTCCGAAGCGTAAAACCATGCCCAGAGTTACTGGGTGAGTTCATTTTCATTTGTATTTCTTGCTTCTCTCTTTCTGTATTTTGATTCGACTTTTTGTGCTTTTGCAGCGCTCCTCTCTCTGCCAAGCCAAGTGGTCCGAGTATGACGAGTCATACAACTCGGCTGCCTTCTCCTCTTCCTCCTGAAGATACTCAGGCTCCTAGTCCCGCTCGCGTTGACTCTCCTCCTGCACCGACTCAGACATCACATCGGCAAGATGTACCCACATCTTCCATTGCTGACGCCGACATAACTCCGTTAGTAGATCCTCCTACCGAACCTGTTTCCTCCGTTACGACCCCCGACGTTTCCCCCGAAATTCCTTTGACCCCCCCAATTCCAACTGCGACTCCAACTCTAGCCGAGGATATCACCATCTCGGCCCCCTCGGAAACCATAGTTCCTCCTGCCTCCAAAGATGCCACTCCTAGTGCCGAGGTTGCTGCCCCTGCCGACATCTCTTCTAAGGCTAAGAAGGTTGTTGTCACCAAACCTTCATCATCTCAGAAAAGGTCGGCTAGCTCTTCTCAACCCAACATCGCTGATGCGCTCCGCAAGGGGGTTTCCTCTGCTAAGCCTGTTGTCACCCCTGCCGCTGATACTCAACTTACTCTCCACAAGAGTCCCGCGGCGGCGGTGGTTACACAACGGGTCCGAGGTAAAGTGCTGACCCGTACTGAGAGTGGGAATAACCTCGGCTCATTGGTGGAATACACCAATAATTGGAATGCTGCCGATCAGCTTGAGGGCAATACGAGTAATCAGCCATTTCAGCTCTCCGACATCAGCAGTCGCTTGCATATGGCTGCTAAGATCGTTCTTGAGAGCGATAAGATGAACGAGGTAAGTGCTTCTGTTGATGTCTGGTCAGTTATTCAAATGATAGTATACATACCCTAGTCCCCGAAGCTTGCAACCGAATAACTTGTTGTTCGTTTGGAAGCTTTGTTAGGCCTAAAGTGCGTTATTTGCCGAGTAAATTTCTTGTATGACTTTGATTCATCGTGGTTCATCTGTATCCCATATTAAGCGTTGTTGAATCCGGATCTATTTCGACTTTGATTATCCAGCCATTTAGGTCCGAGATAAGTTTTGCTTGATTCGGATATGTCTTAGCTTTGAATATCTAGCCACCTAGATCCGAGTTAAGCTTTGCTTGATTCGGATCTGTCTTAGCTTCGAATATCTAGCCTCCTACATCCGAGTTAAGCTTTGCTTGATTCGGGTCTATCTTAGCTTCGAATATCTAACTGTGTAACTCATTTTGGCACTTAGGTTGCCCATGATCAGCAGACAGCCGAATTCCAAAGGTTGCTTTTTGCGCACAAGAAATTGGAAGAGAAGTATGAGAAAGTTCTCCCTGTGGTGAAGAAAACTGGTAACTTGACAAATCTTTGTATTGTCCCTTAAGTTCTTAATATTTTCGACTTGAGGTGCTAACCCATTTTTTGCTGGTAAACAGGTAATATCAATAATCTTAATATCCGTCTTAATAAGAAGGTCAAAGCTCTGGAAGGTTAGTTATTCTTTTCCTCTATTGATTTTCGTTCGAGACTTATCCTGGGTTTCTTATAACCTCCTGGCTTTGGTATAGCCAAGTTACAAACACTTGCAGCGTCGCATCAAGAATGCATACCCATGCCTGATATGATGCTGCATTTTTTAGAGCAAGCCGCCACTCATTCGGCGCAACTGAAACAGAAAGATGACGAGATAACCCGGTTACGTGGTGAGGTTGAGTCTCTCAAGCTTTCTCAGAAATCCGAGTTAGAGAAAGTTGATCAGGAGTTCTCTGAAGAGAAGAATCGGCTGAGTCTGCAACTGCAGAAAGATAAAGAACTCCTCGAGGCTGCCGAGCTGAAGAATCGGACAATGAGCGAGGAAATCACTCGCTTTGAGAAGACTAAGGCTGACTGGACCCAGGATCTCTAGAAAATGTTGAGTTATATTCATCGTAAGTTTCTGACCGTGGCCGAGTTATTTTATTTTCTTTCTTACCTTTAACTGATACGTTTGCCTTTTATGTAGATCATTTTCCGGAAGCTAAACCAGTGAGTTCTAAGGCAGTGATTTCTTCTCGTCAACGCCGAGGTGTCTCTGCAGACTCGAATCCAGAATATTCAATGGAAGACTTCCTGATTGTAGTTGGCGCTGCCATTGGGCCAATGAAAATTATGGGCCGAGATCTGGTGCAAGCAGCCATTCGGGCTTACCATGTTCTATGGCCGAATACCTCTAGCACTCCTGACATCGACGAGGTCAAAATACTTGTGGAGAGATTAATGGCATCTCAGACCCAGTTAAATCTATGGAGAGAGTCTGCTGGGAGAGCTGGTGCTGATATGGAACTCACAACCGTTCTGTCTTGGTACGAGGAAATTTCGCTCGACACTTTGATAAACTTGTGCACTGGCTCTCGTGGGGTTGAGGATCCAGAGTTCGTCGCTTGCCGCCAAGCTCGTGCCTTCCATCTTGTTGAGTATGCTGATGTGCATAATTGGATTGAAGGGCCGAGTTTTCTTCCCAATCCAGCGGATGACGTCGAAATCGAAGACGCCTCTGATGATGATTCAACCGACCAGGATGAGGGAGAGGGCGACTCGGACAACTCCGGTGATTCCAATGCAAGCTCGGATGAGGATGACGACACGCGATCATCTTCCAAAGGGACTGGGCACTCTCAAGCTCAAACTAATGTTTCTCAGCATCCCAGGATTTCCCCCGAGGCTGCTATCGCTCCTGTTGAAGGCGAAGTAACTTCGGCCGAGGTGCTGTCTACCTCGGAGCACCCAGTTCCTGAAAATGCCCGTACACAGGAGACCGAGGTCGCATCTCCATCATCCGAGATAGCCATTCCTAAAGCCCCTTATCATGCCGCTGCCCCTTAAGGGTGCTCTGGCCCTTTTCGTTGTTTAGGTTCAAAAAACCTCTTAAGTTATTTCTAGTCCCCGGTATGCCGGGCGTATGATGTGTGTGAAACAATTGTCCGATTTTCTGTGTGGTACGAACCCTTTTTGCCTTTTGCCGCTAAGGCATGGGTGATAGTGATAATTATTAGTTTGTCTAAACATATCTCGTCGCTTTATATCTTTGCTTTGGCGACCTTCAATCTCATAGGTTCGGATTGTATTTTTTTGTGTGGTTGACCTTAGTTCGACGCTTCTATTGCCTGCCCTTTATAAATTCGACATTTTAGCCATTGTGTTCTTGAATTCTATCTGAGATATAAAGCCCGAAGCCCATATCTGGTAAAGTGAAACAATAAGTTGCATCCCTTATCATATTTCGGTTCGCTGGGTGTGTTATTCTTTTTTGCATTATTCTTAGAAATCTTTGTTTGCTTTCACTTTGCTATTTCTATGATTATTGAGACACGTTTACACCATGTCTTCCAAGCTTGTAGCTGATCTATGGAGCTTTTATGTGTCTGATGACAAACAGTGGGTAATACGGATTAGTCCCCGAGTTATCACTCAGGTTAACGAGTCCTTGCGCGTGCTCAAAGAATTATCTTGGATCATGTGGCAGTCCCCGAGTTACGAACTTGGTTGCCGAAACATAATTCATGGGTTAATGTATAGAATACTTTAGGGTAGTCTCCGACTTATTGTTCAAGGTGCCGAAGTTTAATACGCATTTTTTGGAACAGGAAACAATCATGGGGCAGTCCCCTAGTCAATGTTCAAGGTATCGAGGTTTTAATGCATAATCCGAGATAAGGGATGATACGACATAGTCCCTAAATCCCCTGCTCGAGGTCTTGAAACTTAACACATAATCCAAGAATAAGAAATAACACGGTACAGTCCCCGAGTCAATGCTCGAGGTGCCGAGGTTTCATACATAACTCAAAATAAGAAATAACATAGAGCAGTCCCCGAGTGACTGCTTGAGGTGCCGAGGTTTACTACATAGTACTAAAAAATAAAGACAACATTGTGCAATCCTCGAGTCGTCGCTCGAGGTGGCGAGGTTCAATACACGCTTGATACTCTGACTTGAAGTGTTATATTACGACGGACCATATATGGCTCCTAAGTGTAGAATGGGCGAAGTAAAGCTATGTTCCACAGTCTTTTCGATTTGTCGCCGGCTTTGTTTGCCTTGTTCTTTTCTGGTGACTGAGCATCGATTAGGTAATATGCATCATTGTGCAATGCTTTACTCACGATGAATGGTCCTTCCCATGGGGGTGAGATTTTGTGCATGCCGGTTGTGCGCTGCACTAGCCGAAGAACCAAATCTCCTTCTTTAAAGACTCTTGGATTGACTTTCTTGCTGTGATATCGTCGTAGGTCTTGTTGATAAATAGCTGATCTTGATAATGCCAATTCCCTGGCCTCTTCTAGTAAATCGACGTCGTCTTGCCGAGCTACCTCGTTTACCTCGGTAGTCGTGTACTGGGTCACCCGTGGCGAATCATGCATTATGTCGGCTGGAAGCACAGCTTCAGCCCCGTATACCAGAAAAAATGGGGTATACCTCGTTGACCTGTTCGGTGTAGTCCTGAGGCTCCACAGTATTGCTGGCAGTTCCTTGATCCAACATCATGCCGACCTTTGCAGAGGTTCAACGAGCCGGGGTTTTATTCCGGACAATACCAGTCCATTTGATCTTTCTACTTGCCCGTTTGATGCCGGGTGAGCCACCGAGGCAACATCTAGTCTTATGTGTTTCTCTTGGCAGAATCTAGCAAATGCTCCTTCAGCAAAATTTGTGTCGTTGTCTGTAATAACACTGTGTGGATAACCATATCTCAAGATGATATCTTTGAGGAATTTTACTGTTGTTTGTCCATCACATTTTCTTATAGGTTTTACCTCAATCCACTTTGTGAATTTATCCACCATGACTAGAATGTGAGTCATTCCTCCTCGGGCTGGCTTGAATGGGCCTACCATATCCAAGCACCATACAGAGAATGGCCAAGTGATTGGTATTGTCTTTAATTCAGATGATGGCATATGTATCTTGCTGGCATATCTCTGGCAACCAATACATTTTTCTACTAGCTCTTTTGCCTCCTTTAACGCCGTCGGCCAATAAAATCCATGCCTGAATGCTTTGGCTACTAATGCTTTGGACGATGCGTGATGCCCGCATTCTCCCTGATGTATATCTAGGAGTATCTCCTGGCCTTCTGCTGAGTCAACACATCTTTGCATCATGTTTGTGACGCTTCTCTTGTACAACTCATTGTTTATGATCGGGTAAGCTTTTGCTCTTCTTATTGTCTGTCTAGCCAGTATCTCATTACTCAGCAAGATTGCATCCTTGAGGAAGGATAATATGGGTTGCGCCCATGTCGGCATGATTTTCTCTGGGATAATTTCACTGTCGATATCCATGTTTTCTGCCGACATAACAGCTTTGAATCCTTCTGTATTTATTCGTGCGATGGCCAGGTTCACTTTCAGAGAGCCTGGGTTGCACCCTTTGTCAATTTCCATTGGCACACTCCCTTCTTTTAATTCTGCCGAGATATGAATGGACTCGGACTCTGGTGACGGTATAATCGATGGTTTTCTCAGGTGATCTAGGGCGATTCCTGGGGGAATTGACTGTCTAGTTGATCCGAGTTTTGACAATGTGTCTGCAGCGTCATTTTCCGCCCGAGGTATATGATGAAACTCGCATCCATCGAAGTATCCACTTATTTTTTGCACATGGAACCTATATAGGGCCTTATTCGCATCTAGTGCGTCCCAATTGCCTGATACTTGCTGTACTACCAAATCGGAATCCCCGTAGCATAGGATCCGACAAATACCAATTTCTTTTGCCACCTTTAATCCATGGACGAGTGCTTCATATTCGGCTACATTGTTTGATGCGGCGAAATGTATTTGCAGCACATATTTCAGCTGATCTTTTTTCGGTGAGGTCAACACTATACCTGCTCCCAAGCCATTTCTCAGCTTGGATCCATCGAAATGCATTATCCAATAATTCGGATCTGCTAACGGTGGTTCATATTGTACCTCGGCCCAATCCACAAAGAAGTCGGCCACTTCCTGAGATTTCATTGCATCTTGCCTATCGAATTGCGGAGCATAAGGAGATAATTCGATTGCCCATTTTGCTATTCGGCCGCTTGCATCCTTGTTGCTCAATATCTCGGCTATGGGCGCTTCACAGATCACTTTGATCGGGTGTTCTTCGAAGTAATGTTTAAGTTTTTTCGCCGACATGTATACTCCATAGGCCATTTTCTGGTAGTGTGGGTAGTTTTGTTTTGAGGCCGATAGTACCTCGCTTAGGTAATATACCGGACTTTGTATTGATTTATCATCTTCATTCCGTTCCATGACAATCACTGCACTTACCACTCTGCTTGTTGCAGCTACATAAAGTAACATAGGCTATTTTGACAATGGAGAGGCCAGGATTGGTGTTGTGACCAACATCTTTTTCTGTTCATGAAATGCATTATCTGCTTGCGGTGTCCAAATGAACTTGTCAGACTTTTTCATCAGTTGATACAGAGGTAATGCCTTCTCTCCCAGCCTACATACAAATCGACTAAGCGAGGCCAGGCAGCTCGTGAATTTCTGTACATCATTGAGACACCTTGGCAATTCCATTCTTTCTACCACTCGTATTTTAGTTGGATTTGCTTCTATACCTCGGCTGGATACGAGAAAACCGAGTAATTTCCCAGCTGGTACACCGAAGGTGCATTTTTCTGGGTTAAGCTTCATTCGGAACCTTCTCAGGTTTGCAAATGTCTGCCGAATATCATCCAGGAGTGTTTTGCTCTCTTTGGTTTTTATAACCACATCGTCTACATATACTTGTACATTTTTTCCTATCTGGTCATGTAGACACTTTTGCATGCATCTCTGGTACGTTGCTCCTGTGTTACGCAGGCCAAATGGCATGGTGCGATAGCAATAAGCCCCGTACGGGGTAATAAATGCAGTCTTTATTTGATCAGCCGGATTTAACGGTATCTGGTGGAAACCAGAATACGCGTCTACAAATGACAACAGCTCACAACCAGCGGTTGAATCAATGACTTGGTCTAACCTAGGTAAAGGAAAAGGATCTTTGGGACACGCCTTGTTTAGGTTCGTGTAATCAATACACATTCGCCATACGACGGCTACATTCGGGTCATCCTTTTTCTTTTCTACTTACTATTGGAGATATGCCCTAGAGGCAATAATAAATGTAGTTATTATTACATCTTTGTGTTTATGATAAATGTTTACATTCATGCTATAATAGTATTAACAAGGAAACATTAATACTTGTGTGATTTGTAAACTAAAATAGAGTCCCTAGTAAAGCCTCTTTATAATACTAGCTTGTTGGTTAATAAATGATTGTGGTTTCCCTATCATGAACATTGAGATGTTATTAACAACAAGATCATATCGTTAGGAGAATGATATGGTGGACATACTCCTATAGATAAGCGTAGCATAAAGATCAAGTCATTTTTATAGTTCAATTGCTATATGCTTTCTGATACATAGTAACCTAATTCCTTCGACCATGAGATCATGCATATCACCTTCACCGGAAGGATGCTTTGATGACATCAAACACCACACCGTAACTGGGTGGCTATAAAGGTGGCATTGAGTGTTCGGAAAGTATTGGTTGAGACACATGGATCAAGATTGGGGTTTGTCCATCCATATGACGGATAGATATACTCTGGGCCCTCTCGGTGGAATGTCATCCAATTAGCTTGCAAGCATGTGACTGGCTCACAAGGGATCACATTTCACGGGAACGAGAAAAGAGTACTTATCGGTAACGAGGTTGAACTAGGTATGCAGAGATACCGATGATCATAACCTCGGATAAGTAAACTATCGTGAGACAAAGGGAAATTGGTATCGTATGTAAGTGGTTCATTCAATCGCAAAGTAATCGTAGAAATATGTTGGAGCCATATGAATTTCCAGATTCCTCTATTGGTTATTGATCGGAGAAGTGTCTCGATCATGTCCGCATAATTCACGAACCGTAGGGAGACACACTTAAGGATTCGACGTTGTTTGAGTAGTTATGGAATGATGAGTAAGAGACCAAATGTTGTTCGGAGTCTCGGATGGGATCCGGGATATCACGAGGAGATCCGGAATGGTCCGGAGAATAATATTCATATAAGGAAAGTCCTGTTTCGGGGTTGGAGAATGGTTCCGGTGTTTTCATCGGGAATGTTCTAGAAGGTTCCGGAATGTCCGACACTCCGGAGGGGAAGGGTACATGAATGTGTTATATCAAGTTGGTATGATTGCATCATGTACTAGGTGTCATCGCTGAACAAAATAATGGGTTTAATCAAATCCTAGTTTGAAAAGTCAAACACCAATTTGAAAAGTCAAACGGCTATTTTGGGAAGTGGAGGGGAGGTGGAATCCGAGTTGGGGAGGAGTTCCTCCCCTCCACCGCCGGCCCCCTTGGGAGACCGAGTTGGGGAGGGACTCCCCTCCCCTAGCGCGCCCCCTCCACCTTTATAAGGAGGGGCAGGGCTGCCCCTCCTAGCACCTAACACCTCCACCCAAACCCTAGCTCCAAGCCGCCGCCGCCCTACATAGCCGCCGCCGGCCCTAGGGCAAACCGCCGCCACCGCCTAGCTAACCCTAGCCGCCGGCCAAGCCTCCTCCTCGGTGTGTCTAAACCCTAGATCGTCGAGGGTCTCTCTCATACTCCACCATACTCGCTCCGTCTTAAGGCGAAGCCCTGCGAGATCTCCCCTCTACTTCCGGTACCACGCCGTTGTGCTGCCGGAATCGCGAGGAGAGTGCTACAACCTCCACTGCCTGCTGGAACAAGGGAGAGGAAGGTATTCATCGAGTACCAAACGTGTGACCGACTGCGGGAGCGCTGCCGGAACGCAGCGCCGGAAGGATCGTCTACGCGATCTTGAGATCGGGAAGAGTACGACTACATCACCCACGAGAATCCGCTCTCGTTAAACACTTTGGAATCTTCGAGGGTGAGTTATTCCATCGACTCGTTACTACAATCTAGTAGATAGATCTTGGCTTGTTTGTTTGTATGCGGTATAAATTTTTTGTTTTCCATGCTACGAAACCCTACAGTGGTATCAGAGCCGTGTCTATATGTAGATCTGTTGCACGAGTAGAACACAATGGTCATTGTGGGCGTTGATGCTTTTATTGTCGATTGTTTCTTGTGTACTTTGCATCTTGCGGGATGTTGGGATGAAGCGGCCCGGGCTAACCTTACATGACATCGTTCATGAGACTTGCTCCACGCTTGACATGCAACTTGTATTGCATAAGTGGCTTTGCGGGTGCCTGTTTCTCCCAGCATAGTTAAGATTCAATTTACAACGGGTGATTGTCAATACTAGTATCAATGTTGTGGTTCTTGTTCGTAAGTTAGAACGACACTTATTGAAAGCCCCAAACCACGTAAAACATGCAAAGAAAGTAGAGGCGTCTAACTTTGTTTTGCAGGGGTGTGCTGTGATGTGATATGGCCATGATTGTGATTATATTTGATGTATGCAATGTTCCTTATTGTAAGTTGGCAACCGACAGGAGCCATATGGTTGTCTTTAAATTCTGTTAAGACCCGCGTGTCTATTCAAAGTAGTTGTAATAGTTGAAGCCGGTGGACGACAACCATGGAGCAGCGTCATGGACCTTGATGAAATGTCGGTGATGATGGAGATCATGTTCGTGCTTGAAGATGGAAATCGGAAGCACAAAGAAGAAAGGCCATATCATATCACATATTATGAATTGCATGTGATGTTAATCCTTTATGCATCTTGTATTGCTTAGTTAACGATGGTAGCATTATAAGATGATCCCTCAAGCACATGAATTTCAAATCATAAGTGTTCACCCTTAGTTAGCACCGTTGCTAAAGCTTGTTGTTTCGAAGCACCACGTGATGATCGGGTGTGTTAGATTCCGCAAGTGTATACAACGTGAGCAAGCCAGATTTTCTCATGCGGAAGCTAAGGTTTGATCTTGACGAGCCTAGCATGTACAAACATGGTCTCGGAACACGGATCACCGAAAGGTAAAGCATGAATCATATAGTAGATATGATGAACATGTCGATTGTTCGCCATTGAAGCTACATCAACTCTCGTGATGATCGGTTTTGATGTGGTGGATTTGGTTCGTGTGATCACTAAAACAATGTGAGGGATGTTGTTTTGAGTGGGAGTTCACCTAGATTAATTTTACTATTAATTAGAACTCAATTTATCATAAACTTAGTCTAAACTATTGCAAATATGTTGTAGATCAATGGCAGCCCCTACCATCAATTTTAATGCGTTCCTAGAGAAAGAAAAGTTGAAAAACAATGGAAGCAACTTCGCGGATTGGTTCCGCAATTTGAGGATTGTCCTCACAGCTGGTAATTTGACCTATGTGCTGGATGCACCGCTAGGTGACCCACCTGCAGCTACTGCTACCAATGAAGTAAAAAATGTTTACCTCACTCGGAAGACTCAGTACTCCACAGTTCAGTGTGCTATCTTGTATGGTTTAGAATCGGAGCTTCAGAAAAGGTTTGAGAATTCAGACCCACATGATATTGTCCGTGATCTCAAATTGATCTTTGAGACTCACGCGGCAATTGAGAGCTATGAGGCTTCTAAAAAGTTCTTTAACTGCAAGATGGAAGAGGGCAGCTCCGTCAGTGAGCATGTGCTTAAGATGTCTGGGCACGCAAACAAACTTCAAAGCTTGGGTATAGTGATTCCTAATGCTTTGGGGATTTACCGTGTCCTACAATCACTACCACCAAGTTACAAGAACTTTGTGATGAACTACAACATGCAGAACATGAACAAGACGTTGCCAGAACTCTTCGCCATGTTAAAATCTGCAGAAGTGGAGATCAAGAAAGAGCACCAAGTGTTGTTGGTCAATAAGACCACCAAATTCAAGAAAGGCAAGTCTAAACAAAAGGGACACTTCAATAAGGGTGGTAAGAATGTTACCGCGCCGACGAAGAAGACCAAGGCTGGACCTAAGCCTGATATTGAGTGCTTTTGCAAGGGAGAAGGTCACTGGAAGCGGAATTGCCCAAGTACTTGGCGGATTTGAAGAACGGCAACATCAAGAAGAAAGGTATATCCGATATACATGTTATTGATGTGTATCTCACTAGTACTCGTAGTAGTGCCTGGGTATTTGATACTGGTTCGGTTGCTCATATTTGTAACTCGAAACAGGTGCTGCAGAATAAACGGAAGTTAGCGAAGAACGAGGTGACGATGCGCGTTGGAAACGGATCAAAGGTTGATGTGATCGCGGTCGGCACGCTACCCCTTCATCTACCATCGGGATTAGTTTTATACTTAAATAATTGTTATTTGGTGCATGCGTTAAGCATGAACATTATATCGGGATCTTGTTTATTGCGAGACGGTTACTTGTTTAAGTCCGAGAATAATGGTTGTTCGATTTATATGAGTAATATGTTTTATGCACATGCACCTTTGATAGATGGTCTATTCTTATTGAATCTCGATAGTGGAAATACACATATTAATAACATTGAGGCTAAACGTTTGAAATCGAGCGATAACTCGACCTATATGTGGCACTGTCGTTTTGGTCACATTGGAGTGAAGCGTATGAAGAAACTCCATTCCGATGGACTTCTTGAATCACTTGATTTCGAATCACTTGAAAGATGCGAAGCATGTCTGATGGGAAAAATGACTAAGACTCCATTTTCTGGTATGATGGAGCGAGCTACGGACTTATTGGAAATCATACATACCGATGTGTGTGGTCCAATGAGTGTAGCATCGCGCGGTGGTTATCGTTATGTTCTTACCTTCACGGATGACTTGAGTAGATATGGGTATATCTATTTCATGAAACATAAGTCCGAAACTTTCGAGAAGTTTAAGGAATTTCAAAGTGAGATAGAGAATCAACGTAACAAGAAGATTAAATTTCTACGTTCTGATCGTGGAGGTGAATATCTAAGTTACGAGTTTGGCGAGCATTTGAAGAAATGCGGAATACTTTCACAATTGACACCACCGGGAACACCACAGCATAATGGTGTGTCCGAACATCGTAATCGAACTCTCTTAGATATGGTTCATTTTATGATGTCACTTACAGATTTACCGCTATCATTTTGGGGTTATGCATTAGAAACAGCCGCATTCACTTTAAATAGGGCACCATCTAAATCCGTTGAAACGACACCGTATGAATTATGGTTTGGGAAGAAACCTAAATTGTCGTTCCTTAAAGTTTGGGGTTGCGAAGCCTATGTAAAGAAGTTACAGCCGGACAAGCTTGAACCCAAAGCGGAAAAAATGCGTCTTCATAGGATACCCGAAGGAAACTATTGGGTATACCTTCTATCATAGATCCGAAGGCAAAATCTTCGTTGCCAAGAATGGATCCTTTCTAGAGAAGGAATTTCTCTCGAAAGAAGTGACTGGAAGGAAAGTAGAACTCGACGAGGTTGTCGAACCTTCTCTCGAAATTGCGAGTAGCGCAGCACCGGAAGAAGTTCCTATGGTGCCTGCACCAGTAAGAGAGGAAGCTAATGATGATGATCATGAAACTTCGGTTGAAGTTGCTACAGAGCCTCGCAGGTCAACAAGAACTCGTACCACTCCTGATTGGTATGATCCCGTTATGAGTGTCATGTTGGTGGACAACACCGATGACCCTGCGACATATGAGGAAGCGATGATGAGCCCAGATTCCAATAAATGGCAAGAAGCCATGAAATCCGAGATTGGATCCATGTACGAAAACCAAGTATGGACTTTGGTGGACTTACCGGATGGCCGGAAGGCTGTCGAGAACAAATGGATTTTCAAGAAGAAAACAGATGCTGATGGTAATGTTACTGTCTATAAGGCTCGACTTGTCGCAAAAGGGTTTCGACAAATTCAAGGAGTTGACTATGATGAGACTTTCTCACCGGTAGCCAAGCTAAAGTCTGTGAGGATTATGTTAGCAATCGCTGCATATTATGATTATGAGATATGGCAGATGGATGTCAAAACAACATTCCTCAATGGAGACATTGATGAAGAGTTGTATATGATGCAACCCAAAGGTTTTGTCGATCCTAAAGATGCTAACAAGGTATGCAAACTTCAAAGGTCCATTTATGGATTGAAGCAAGCATCCCGAAGTTGGAATCAACGTTTTGATAAGGTAATCAAAAGTTTTGGTTTTATACAAACTTATGGAGAAGCTTGTATTTACAAGAAAGTGAGTAGGAGCTCTGTAGCATTCTTAATACTATATGTAGATGACATATTGTTGATTGGTAATGATGTAGACCTTCTTAATAGTGTCAAGGAATATTTGAATAATAGTTTTTCAATTAAAGATCTTGGCGAAGCAGCTTACATATTAGGCATAAAGATTTATAGAGATAGATCAAGACGCCTAATATCATTGTCACAAAGTACATATTTGGACAAAGTTCTAAAGAGGTTTGAAATGGAAGATAGCAAGAAAGGGTTCTTGCCCATGTTGCCCAATACGACGTTGAGTAAAACTCAAAGTTCGACAACAGCAGAAGATAGAGAAAGGATGAGTAAGACTCCCTATGCCTCAGCCATAGGATCTCTAATGTATGCCATGCTATGTACTAGACTCGACATTGCATATGATGTTAGTTTAACTAGCAGATATCAAAGTGATCCAGGAGTGGATCATTGGACAGCGGTCAAAAACATCCTTAAGTACTTGAGAAGAACTAAGGATATGGTTCTTTCTTATGGAGGTGATGAACAGCTCGTTGTTAATGGTTACACCGATGCTAGTTGGAACACCGATCCGGATGATTCTAAATCACAATCTGGATACGTATTTATTTTGAATGGTGCAGCAGTTAGCTGGAGGAGTGCAAAGCAAAGCGTTGTGGCGAGATCTTCAACTGAATCGGAATACATGGCTGCTTCGGAGGCTTCACAAGAAGCGATATGGATGAAAGAGTTCATTACAGAGCTCGGTGTGGTTCTTCGTGCGCTGGACCCAATGTCTATCTACTGTGATAACATGGGCACCATAGCCAATGCGCAAGAACCAAGGTCACACAAGAAGCTGAAGCACATCAAGCTACGTTTTCACGCTATTCGATAACATGTCCAAGATGGGGACATAAAGATTTGCAAAGTACACACAGATCTGAATGTGGTGGATCCGTTGACTAAACCTCTCCCGAGGGCAAAACATGACCAACACCAAACTGCCATGGGTGTTCGGTATATTACCATGTAATCTAGATTAGATGACTCTAGTGCAAGTGGGAGACTGTTGGAGATATGCCCTAGAGGCAATAATAAATGTAGTTATTATTATATCTTTGTGTTTATGATAAATGTTTACATTCATGCTATAATAGTATTAACAAGGAAACATTAATACTTGTGTGATTTGTAAACTAAAATAGAGTCCCTAGTAAAGCCTCTTTATAATACTAGCTTGTTGGTTAATAAATGATTGTGGTTTCCCTATCATGAACATTGAGATGTTATTAACAACAAGATCATATCGTTAGGAGAATGATATGGTGGACATACTCCTATAGATAAGCGTAGCATAAAGATCAAGTCATTTTTATAGTTCAATTGCTATATGCTTTCTGATACATAGTAACCTAATTCCTTCGACCATGAGATAATGCATATCACCTTCACCGGAAGGATGCTTTGATGACATCAAACACCACACCGTAACTGGGTGGCTATAAAGGTGGCATTGAGTGTTCGGAAAGTATTGGTTGAGACACATGGATCAAGAGTGGGATTTGTCCATCCATATGACGGATAGATATACTCTGGGCCCTCTCGGTGGAATGTCATCCAATTAGCTTGCAAGCATGTGACTGGCTCACAAGGGATCACATTTCATGGGAACGAGAAAAGAGTACTTATCGGTAACGAGGTTGAACTAGGTATGCAGAGATACCGATGATCATAACCTCGGATAAGTAAACTATCGTGAGACAAAGGGAAATTGGTATCGTATGTAAGTGGTTCATTCGATCGCAAAGTAATCGTAGAAATATGTGGGAGCCATATGAATTTCCAGATTCCTCTATTGGTTATTGATCGGAGAAGTGTCTCGATCATGTCCGCATAATTCACGAACCGTAGGGAGACACACTTAAGGATTCGACGTTGTTTGAGTAGTTATGGAATGATGAGTAAGAGACCGAATGTTGTTCGGAGTCTCGGATGGGATCCGGGATATCACGAGGAGATCCGGAATGGTCCGGAGAATAAGATTCATATAAGGAAAGTCATGTTTCGGGGTTGGAGAATGGTTCCGGTGTTTTCATCGGGAATGTTCTAGAAGGTTCCGGAATGTCCGGCACTCCAGAGGGGAAGGGTACATGAATGTGTTATATCAAGTTGGTATGATTGCATCATGTACTAGGTGTCATCGCTGAACAAAATAAAGGGTTTAATCAAATCCTAGTTTGAAAAGTCAAACGCCAATTTGAAAAGTCAAACGGCTATTTTGGGAAGTGGAGGGGAGGTGGAATCCGAGTTGGGGAGGAGTTCCTCCCCTCCACCGCCGGCCCCCTTGGGAGACCGAGTTGGGGAGGGACTCACCTCCCCTGGCGCGCCCCCTCCACCTTTATAAGGACGGGCAGGGCTGCCCCTCCTAGCACCTAACACCTCCACCCAAACCCTAGCTCCAAGCCGCCACCGCCCTCCATAGCCGCCGCCGGCCCTAGGGCAAACCGTCGCCGCCTAGCTAACCCTAGCCGCCGGCCAAGCCTCCTCCTCGGCGTGTCTAAACCCTAGATCGTCGAGGGTCTCTCTCATACTCCACCATACTCGCTTCGGCTTAAGGCGAAGCCCTGCGAGATCTCCCCTCTACTTCCGGTACCACGCCGTTGTGCTGCCGGAATCGCAAGGAGAGTGCTACAACCTCCGCTGCCTGCTGGAACAAGGGAGAGGAAGGTCTTCGTCGAGTACCGGACGTGTGACCGACTGCGGGAGCGCTGCCGGAACACAGCGCCGGAAGGATCGTCTACGCGATCTTGAGATCAGGAAGAGTACGACTACATCACCCACGAGAATCCGCTCTCGTTAAACACTTTGGAATCTTCGAGGATGAGTTATTACATCGACTGGTTGCTACAATCTAGTAGATAGATCTTGGCTTGTTTGTTTGTATGCGGTAGAAAATTTTTGTTTTCCATGCTACGAAACCCTACACTAACACCGGATTTGATACCCAATCCGGATAAAGCACTTCCATGATGAATCCGGCCGCAAGGAGCCGAGCTATCTCATCCCCTATTATTTTTCTCCTGTCTTCGGCGAAGCGGCGTTGAGGTTGCTTCACCGGCCTTGCTCCTGGCCTTACATGCAAAGAGTGCTCAGCCAACTCCCTTGGCACACCTTGCAGGTCTTGAGTTGACCAGGCAAAGATGTCCCGATTCTCACGGAGGGAGTTGGTGAGGTCGCCTTCCTATTTGGCATCTAGGCTGGCACCAATTGTGATGGTGCGCTCTGGGAACTGCTCATCTATCTGGACCTTTTTTGTCTCTTTAGTCGGCTGGAAAGAAACACTTCCATGTGGGTTAGCTAACGCTGGCATATTCAGCTGTGCCGACTGAGCGAGAGCCGCTACCTCCTGAATCCTTCTTTTTTCTCTTGCGATCACCAATGAATCGGCCAGGTTTGATCCGGCCGAAGCACATTCCATCGACTTCCTGTAATCTCCTGCTACTGTTATCACCCCTTGTGGTCCGGGTAACTTCATTTTCAAGTAAGTGATGTGGCAGCTGCTCATGAATTTGGCCAATGCCGGCCGTCCGAGTAAAGCATGATAGCAACTTTCTAGGTCCACCACTTCAAACTCCAAATTTTCCGCTCTGCAATTCTCCCTTGTGCCGAATAATACATCTACTCCTCGAACCTTCCCAATGAGTTCGCATGAAAGTCCCGACACTATTCCATGGAACGTGGTTCTTGTGGATTGCAGCATATTCTGCGCTATTCCGAGTTTATGCATCGTATCTTTGTACATGATATTGATACTGCTCCCATTGTCAATCAGTACTTTTAAAAATTTCACATTAATGCTGGGCCCGACAAAAGTCGGATCTAGTACGAGTGCGTACGACCCTGGATTCGGCATTATTTTGGGGTGATCCTTTATGCTCCAAGTTATTTCTTGATCTGATCAAGGTACATATCTTGGTACCGCCGGCATAACTGCATTCACTTCCATATGCCGGCGCTGTACACTTTGCCTGTCTTGTTGTTCTATTGTGAACACGCAATATGATTGGTGATGTTCCATGTAATCATTACGTCCATTATTTCCGGGGTTTGTCCTTCCATCCTAACCCTGATTTATCACTTGATGCACTGCATCTCTCCGGTCTGAGTTATCATACCTCAGGGGAGGAGGGGGTAACATCAACTACTGTGCATTCACCCCAGTCAACTGCGGCTGCTACTGCTGATGCGCTTGATGAGAAGGCGCTTGCATGCCCGCCGGGTTCCCCATTGCATTTTTCATCCAGGCGCATTGCCGAGTTGTATGATTAGCCGGCTTGGCCGGGTTTGGAGTGTGAAACTTACACGGTTGATCCAACATGGATTCAAACGTGTACTTTGGCCATTTCTGCCACTGCTTCTTCTGTTCTGGTGTCCACTGTCTCTTCCCTTCGTTCCTTGGTGTCCACTGCTGAGGACCATTTTTCTGCCGCTGATTGTTTCCGTGACTCGGCTGATCTTGCACTACCACTGCCACCTGATTGGAGGCATATCTGCAATCCGGTCTTTCCTCTCTTCTTCTACCTCTGAACTTGTTACGCCTCGATGATCCGGTTGCATCTCTTGTATATTGATCTTGATGCTCCCGATGCTTTGCCGACATTAGTTCTGGTTGTGTCGGATCACCCAATGCATACGAATCCGCTATCCTGATGGTTTCTGCCAAAGTGGTCGGCATATCTCTTTGCAGTCTCTGCCACAATACACTGGCGTATCTGCATCCTTGAGCAAACCAAGCTATCGCTTGAGATTCTATAACTCCCTCACATGAGTTCCTAAGGTTACACCACCGAGTCAAGAATTCTCTATTTGTCTCATTCGGCCTCTACTTGCACATAGCAAGCTATTGTGGCCTGTTTGGTCTTTTGTAAGTACTGGTGAAGTTGCTGACAAACATCTCTTCAAAATCTAGCCAACAGTTGATACTGCCCGCTGGCAGATTATTCAGCCATACTCTGGCTGGTCCTTCCAGCATTTGTGGGACATATCTTACCGCCCATCGCAAGTTTCCGCTAGCTATTTTTACTGCAGTGGCATAGTCAATCAACCAATCCTATGGTTTGGTGCTCCCATTGTATGTTTTCGTGCCCCTTGCCAGCTGAAAGTTCGGCACTGGCGGCTCGCCCATGATCCGGGGTCCAAAACATGCTGGACCCAGCGGACCCTGCTCCTCTAACAACTCAGACCGGTACAACCTGTCCAGTTTTAATCTTGCATCATTTGATGGAAAGTTTCAGTACATGATTCTCTCTTGCATTCCATAATGGTTATTTCCACCATGCCCTGCATACTCCATATCTGAGTAACCATCATTGTACCTCTCATTTGCCTGATTATGGTGAGCTGGTCTTACTTCTCGTTCTTGCCGAGGTTCATACCTCGGCTGAGGATTGGGAGGCGGGTCCCTCCTTCCTTCCGCTGGGATATTGTTCTCATGATTCCCTCTTCCGAGGTCTCCATTACCTCGGCTTCCGTTGCCTTTGTTGGCACGGCCGGGGTTTCTTTCGCCACTGTTACCGTGGCTTCCATTGCCTCTGTTCTCATTGACCTTTCCGGCTACTACTGGATCATACGGTACAATTTGCTTATTTCTTTTTCCTGAAGTTACTGCTCTATCTTTTCGCGCATTGTTTCGTGGTGAAGATGTTGCTGCCACTGATAGTGCGGGCGCTGCTCCAGCCGAATGAACCATACGTGAGGCTCCCGGTCTTGCCGGGTCTGCCTTAAGCATTTCTTCATTCTGCTGGTTCGCAATGCGTACCAGCTCATTCACTCTTTCTTGTTGTTTCTACCGGGCTTCGCCGGTCAACCCTTCCAACTCCAATGCAGCGGCATTTGCCGCCCATAGGTTCTTTGTCGGGGTTCTATACCTCGGCAAACCTAGATCGATTGAATCTGCCTTATGAGTCTCATGCTCTTTCTTGATATCACTCATGAGGTTTTTCCCTCTCAATCTTAATTCATCGACCCGCTCGGGGGCAACATCTAGCTTATTTGCCTTAGCATATTCTCGCAGGGTCCTGTTCAAGGATTCCCGCAAGGCTGACACCTTTTTTGCCTCTACAAGCACTTTCTGCCTAGTTTCTTCCAACTCTGCCTAAGCATTAGCCGGATCAAGTATCGGTTCCACAGGCATGGTTAAGTTATCTATAGTTGCCTGAAGAATATTATCTGGTCTTTCCAAAGGTGGCCATCTTACCCTTGTTTCCATTGGGGTTGTCTGCTGTACCTTGGCTGATTTGGCTGCGGACGGATCTACCTCGGTGGGTTGTGGAGTCGCCTGCTTCGTGGCCACCAGTCCTCCCGTCGTCGGGTACTTGCTTGATCCGGCGCCTGCTGCTGCCGCCTGTGCCCCGGCTGCGACCATCACCTCGACGTTGCTGACGGGGCGTTCTCCACGCGGACCATTTGCGGCGCTGAGGGGAGGCTCTCCTGCATCAATAACTTGGTGAGGATAAACGCAGGAGGTGTCGACGCCGACGTAGATCTAGTGCGTGCCCAAGTTGATGAAGACGCCGTTGCGCGGAGGAGCTCTTCTCCTGAAGCTGCCTGCGTTATCGCTGACATAGTCATAGAGATCAAATCTCTGGACTAAGCCAGAGACAACACGCTCCCCGGTGTGGATGAAGTTTCCCGTCCGGATCTTGACTCCAGCTAGCACCGCTGCTGGCCCCACGGTGGGCGCCAACTGTCGTGGTGGTGGCACGGCAGATGCCATGGGTAGGCTAAAGTATGGGGCCAATGGATGCTAGAGGGATCCAGGGAGGGAAGATGTAGTTACTTCTACACTCAAATGGCTAACATGCAGATCTTTATTTCTCTTTTCTAGGACTACAAGTGCTCCTCGAGCTGTTTGCAAGAAGATGAGAACTACTACACGAGCCTTACGGCGTAGAATCAATCGATCTCTCTTCAAGAGCCCGCTTCTCCCCTTATAAAGGGGTGCCCTGGTTCCTTATAGGGCTAACGTGGCAAGCATATTTGAGGAATATGCTTGTCCCAATATGGTAACTCGGCGGCTCTCTTTCCATGTCCCCCTTCTAACGACGGCAACTAGTGGAAAAAGGGCTATCCGTTCGCGACCCCTCAGAGCATTTGTCCCGGTTGCGCCACCAACCGGGACTAATGCTGGCACGCGTCCCGGTTGGAGCGGGCACGGGGCCAGGGGGCATGCGTCCCGGTTGGTAAGGGGGAATACGTCCCGGTTAGAGCCACCAACCGGGACTAAAGGTTTGGCCACAACCACGTGGCGTGGCACGCACCTTTAGTCCCGGTTGCTGGCTCCAACCGGGACTAAAGACCCCATGCCCTCTATAAATGCAACGCCCCAGCCCCCTCTGCCTCCACTCTGTTTTTTCGAATGGTGGAAGGTGTGAGGGGGTGTGCTAGTTTTTTCTCATGCATGTATTGAAGGTGTTTGATGAAATGTTTGAGTGAATAATCCCGTTGAATTTCTCATAGAACAAAAATATAGAAGGTGTCCGAGACGCACTTGAGCTTTCTCCTCTTTATTTCCCTCGATCGAGGTTAGCAATCTTATCTTTTCTAGGTCATTGATACAATTCATGTGTCGGTGTGAATTGGTTATTTCACTATTTATGATGTCCTGTTTTTTTGATAAACTTACTTATATGATGCAGATGAACGGTCGGGAATGGATGTACGGTGACCGGCGCGTAGCCGGGTATATCAAAGGCGTGGATAAATTTATCGATGTGGCTACGGCAAACAAAGAGAATGGATTTATACGTTGTCCATGTGTTCAATGTCGGAACAACAAGGAGTACTCTTCCTCGAAAATCATTCGCGGCCACCTGATTATGAAAGGTTTCATGCCCAACTATAATTGCTGGACCAAGCACGGGGAAAGAGGGGTTATGATGGAAGATGGTGAAGAAGAAGATGATGATAACAACTATCATCATATGTTTCCTGAATACAGTGGTACTGCAATGGAAGACAATGGAGAGGAAAGAGGTGAAGAACGGGCATCAGATGAGCCGGCTGATGAACTTGGTAGGGTAATTTCTGATGCAAAGCGAGACTGTGAAACAGAAAATGAGAAGTTGAAGTTAGAGGGCATGTTAGAAGATCACAAGAAATTGTTGTACCCAAATTGTGAAGATGGCAGCACAAAGCTCGGTACCACATTGGAATTGTTGCGATGGAAGGCAGAGTGTGGTCTAACTGACTCCTCATTTGAAAAGATGCTGAAAATAATGAAGCCGAAGTTTCCAAAACATAACGAACTTCCCGAGAGTACCTACGAAGCAAAGAAGACTCTCTGTCCTCTGGGATTAGGTGTGCAAAAGATACATGCATGCATTAATGACTGCATCCTCTACCGCGGTAAGGAGTATGAGAATTTAGATAAATGCCCGGTATGCTTTGCGTTGCGGTATAAGATCAGAAGAGATGATCCTGGTGATGTTGAGGGAGAGCCCCTCTGGAAGAGGGTTCCTGCTAAGGTTATGTGGTATGCTCCTATAATACCAAGGTTGAAACGCATGTTCAGAAACAAAGAGCATGCCAGGTTGTTGCGATGGCACAAAGAAGACCGTAAGAAAGACGGGAAGTTGAGACACCCTGCTGATGGGTCACAGTGGAGAAAAATCGAGAGAGACTTCCTAGACTTTGTAGGTGACACAAGGAACTTATGGTTTGGTCTAAGTACGGATGGCATGAATCCTTTTGGGGAGCAGAGTTGCAGTCACAGCACCTGGCCCGTGACTCTATGTATCTACAACCTGCCCCCTTGGTTGTACATGAAGCGTAAGTTCATTATGATGCCAGTGCTCATCCAAGGCCCGAAGCAACCGGGCAACGACATTGATGTGTACCTTAGGCCATTAGTTGAAGAACTCTTGCAGTTGTGGGGCAAACCAGGTGTACGTGCGTGGGATGAGAACAAACAGGAGCCATTTGATCTACGAGGGTTGTTATTCGTAACCATCAATGATTGGCCTGCTCTTAGTAACCTTTCAGGACAGACAAACAAGGGATATAAGGCATGCACCCACTGTTTAGATAAGACCAAAGGTACATATTTTCATAAATGCAAGAAGGTTGTGTACCTGGCGAATCGACGATTTCTTCCGACCAATCATCCTGTAAGAAAGAAAGGCAAGCATTTCAAAGATGAGGCAGATCACCGGAAGAAGCCTGAACTCCCTACTGGTGATGATGTATTTGGTATGGTCAAGGACATAGAAGTAACCTTTGGAAAGGGTCCCGGTGGTCAATTAGTTCCGAACGACGTCGCTACAGGACACGCACCCATGTGGAAGAAGAAATCTATATTTTGGGAGCTGCCATATTGGAAAGTCCTACGTGTCCGCTCTTCAATCGACGTGATGCACGTGACGAAGAGTCTCTGCGTGAACCTGCTAGGATTCTTAGGCGTGTATGGGAAGACAAAAGATACACCTGAAGCACGGGAGGACCAACAAATTATGAAAGACCCAAAGAACATGCATACACATAACAAGACGGATAAAGGGCGTCACTTAAGTCGTGCCAGCTATGCTCTTACCAAAGCAGAGAAGGAAATCTTTTTTGAAGTCCTTTACAGTATCAAGGTGCCGTCGGGCTTCTCATCTAATATAAAGGGGATAATAAATATGGCAGAGAAAAAGTTCCAAAACCTGAAGTCTCATGACTGTCACGTGATTATGATGCAGTTGCTTCCGATTGCATTGAGGGGGCTTCTACCGGAAAATGTTCGAGTACCCATTGTGAAGCTGTGTTCATTCCTCAATGCAATATCTCAGAAGGTAATCAATCCAGATATTCTGCCAAGGTTACAGAAGGATGTGGTACAATGTCTTGTTAGTTTTGAATTGGTGTTCCCACCATCCTTCTTCAATATTATGACGCATCTCCTGGTTCATCTAGTGGAAGAGATTGCCATTCTCGGTCCGGTATTTCTGCACAATATGTTCCCCTTTGAGAGGTTCATGGGAGTCTTAAAGAAATATGTTCATAACCGTGCTAGACCAGAAGGAAGCATCTCCAAGGGATATGGAACAGAGGAGGTCATTGAGTTTTGTGTTGACTTTATTCCTGACCTTAAGCCGATTGGTGTTTCTGACTCACGGCATGAGGGAAGACTAAGTGGAAAAGGCACGCTGGGAAAGAAAGCAATGATATGTAGGGACGGGGATTCTTTCACTAAAGCACACTACACAGTTCTACATAATTCCACCTTGGCAGCTCCGTATATCGAGGAACACAAGAATATTGTACGCTCCAAAAACCCGGGGAAGCCTGAATCATGGATTACAGATGAACACATGAAGTCTTTCGGTGGTTGGATGCGGACACATCTCTTGAATGACACCACTATTGGAGATCAGCTATACTTGTTGGCCGCGTCACCATCTTCTACTGTATTGAATTTCCAAGGGTACGAAATAAATGGGAATACATTCTACACGATCGCCCAAGATAAAAAGAGCACCAACCAAAATAGTGGTGTCCGCTTTGATGCAATAGACGAGAATGGACAAAAGGACACATATTATGGTTACATAGAGGAGATATGGGAACTAGACTATGGAGTCTCTTTTAAGGTCCCTTTGTTTCGCTGCAAATGGGTCAACCTGAATGGGGAAGGGGTAAAGATAGACCAGTTGTACGGAATGACAACAGTGGATCTCAACAATCTTGGTTATAGAGATGAACCATTCGTCCTAGCCAATGTTGTGTCTCAGGTTTTCTATGTGAAGGACATGTCCTCCAGACCGAAAAAAAGAAAAAATATGCAAACGAATACATCATATGATGAGCCAAAGCGTCACATAGTTCTTTCAGGGAAAAGAAACATCGTGGGAATCGAGGACAAGACAGACATGTCAGAAGATTATAATAAGTTTGATGAAATTCCGCCCTTCACAGTGAAAACTAACCCAAGCATTCCGTTAAGTAAAGAAGATGCTCCATGGTTACGTCTGAAGCGGTCATAAGGAATGACATATGCCAACAAGTTCATGCTCATATTATGTAACTCTAGTTCATGTCTTTCGCGGTTTGTGGCTTGACCGAAGGATATCTTTCGCGGTTTGTGGCCTTTAGTCCCGGTTTTGTAGTCTCAGTTTTTAATATTAATAAATGTCTTGAATGTTAGTCCCGTTTTGTGGCTGGACCGGGAGTGCCTCTATGACCAGTTTCTTGGAGATGCCGGAGGACTGGGATCCGGCGGCATCTCCCTGAAACTGGTCGTTGTGGTGTCCCTGCTCTCGAAAACCATCTTGCAGCTTGTAACTTCTCTAACTAGATCAATACGCCTTAGAGCTAACTAATTTCACATATTAGGGAGTGCCTCTATGACCAGTTTCTCGGAGATGCCGGAGGATTGGGCTCCGTCGGCATCTCCCTGAAACTGGCCGCAGTGGTGTCCCTGCTCTCGAAAACCATCTTGTAGCTTGTAACTTCACTAACTAGATCAATACGCCTCGGAGCTAACTAATTTCACATATTAGGGAGTGCCTCTGACCAGTTTCTCAGAGATGCCGGAGGACTGGGCTCCGTCGGCATCTCCCTGAAACTGGCCGTAGTGGTGTCCCTGCTCTCTAAAACCATCTTGGAGATGCCTCAAACTGGCTGGAGGACTGGACTCACAAGGATGCCTATTTATAGTACAAGCAGCTCGGCATAATGTCGACACTCACGACATAATGTCGACACTCACCCCTATTATTAGTGCTAACTCATCTTTAGTCCCGGTTGGTGTCTCCAACCGGGACTAAAGGTTCATCTTTAGTCCCGGTTGGTGACACCATCCGGGACAAGGTACAAGCCGCACGGCATAATGTCGACACTCACCCCTATTATTAGTGTTGCATGACCCACTCTGCCGCAATCCCTTCAGTCGCGGTTGGTTTCTCCCACCGGGACTAAAGATGAACCCTCTCTTTATATAGGCATTTCCCTCTATTTATTAGGTAACACTCAAGACATTTATTAATATTAAAAACCGGGACAAACCGGGACTAGCTAACACTCAGGACTAAAGCCGCCCCTTTAGTCATAATCATGCCTAGTCCTATAGTACGCAGCTTCAGGGTCTTCATCGTCGTCGTCATCATCATCGTCATCGTCACCTGCCACTCCGGGGATCCTCAGCCCATCCATGGCATATACCAGGGGCCATTCCAGCCTCGGATTCACGGCGGGCGGGAGAGGGGTCTCCTGGAAGACGATGCCGCTACCACCGGGACAGTGTGGGGCCTGTGGCGGGTGGACTCGTGGGCACCATAGGCGAGGATGGTCTCCCCCGGCGATGTAGCGCATCACTACGATGATAGTACGGTTCGCCCACCACAGACGATGGTCGGCTTCGTTGTGGTTCACCGGTGGCGGGCCATCACCCTCGTACCTGGCGAGCTCCCTTTCCCGCCTATTAGCGAAGAAGGCATTCCAGGTGTCGTAGTTGTCGGGATCCCCCCTGGGGATCCATCCGCTGATCCTGCGTGAGCTCGTGGTAGAAGTGGTTTGTGATGGCCGCCTGGCGTGCGGAACCTTGAGGGACACGAGGGACAGGAACCCCTCCAGCTCTCAGCATCCAGCCGATGGGCGGCCGGTAGCCCGGCGGACAAGGGTAGTTGGAGGCGCACAGCGCCTCGGTCTCCTCGAGGGTCAGAATGGCCCAGTAGGCGTTGTCCATTGTTCTAAGAGAGGAAGGTGTGGATGTGTGGATAGCCATGGCACGATCACCCTAAATATTGAGGAAAAGGGCGGGAAAACTTGGCGTGAAGCTTTGGGAAATGGCGGGAAATATCTTTAGTCCCGGTTAGTGACTACATCCGGGACTAAAAGCTCTAGTAGAAAGGAAAGGGCGGGAAAACTTGGCGGGAAGAGGTGGGAAATGGCGGAAAATATTTTTAGTCCCGGTTTGTGACTACATCCGGGACTAAATGTCTGCCGAATCGGCAGGAAGTTATGTGCTGAATCACGGCATAGTTTGTGATGTTGTGCTGAATCATTTTTAGACTCGCAATATGTGGTTTCTTCAGAGATCCAATGCAAGTTCTAACGATACTCGTCCCCTATCTTCATGCACACCGGTTCGACCATAGTTAGAAATTCAGATAATTCAAAACGGGCATAATAAATTCAAACAAAATCCGAACAATGAAAATCCTTCGCGTGGTGTCATATTTTGTTACATAGTTGAAAGAAAAAATACCAGACTTGGTATATTGATCATGTTTCGAAAAAACCTTCACAAAATGACCTATCATGTTCGAGGTTTCATGGCTTTCGGTCCAAATGACCGATGTTATGTGCTGAATCACGGCATAGTTTGTGATGTTGTGCCCATATTATGCATGTGTGTGGACATTGGTATGGAGAACAATGTTGCAGGAGGAAGTTTTTCTTTTTGTCGCACGGAAAAGCCCTTTTCCATTTTCCGAGCGCAAAAAACGGGTCGTTTTGTGAAGTAACCACCAAAATGCCGTTTCAGAATGCTACCGTCCCATTTTCCTAAAATACTAGACCACCTTACATGGACTATCTCCCAACAGGTACATCTCAAACATTTTCGTCCATCCCGGGTAAAAAGGACAAATGTCTGCCGAATCGGCAGGAAGTGGGTCCGGTTTGTACTCCACGTACATGATCTATCGCCCGTGATTTTTTGAAAAAATAATTTTTAGACTCGCAATATGTGGTTTCTTCAGAGATCCAATGTAAGTTCTAACGATGCTCGTCCCCTATCTTCATGCACACCGGTTCGACCATAGTTAGAAATTCAGATAATTCAAAACGGGCATAATAAATTCAAAAAAATCCGAACAATGAAAATCCTTCGCGTGGTGTCATATTTTGTTACATAGTTGAAAGGAAAAATACCAGACTTGGTATATTGATCATGTTTCGAAAAAACCTTCACAAAATGACCTATCATGTTCGAGGTTTCATGGCTTTCGGTCCAAATGACCGATGTTATGTGCTGAATCACGGCATAGTTTGTGATGTTGTGCCCATATTATGCATGTGTGTGGACATTGGTATGGAAAACAATGTTGCAGGAGGAAGTTTTCCTTTTTGTCGCACGGAAAAGCCCTTTTCCATTTTCCGAGCGCAAAAAACGGGTCGTTTTGTGAAGTAACCACCAAAATGCCGTTTCAGAATGCTACCGTCCCATTTTCCTAAAATACTAGACCACCTTACATGTACTATCTCCCAACCGGTACATCTCAAACCTTTTCGTCCATCCCGGGTAAAAAGGACAAATGTCTGCCGAATCGGTAGGAAGTGGGTCCGGTTTGTACTACAGGTACATGATCTATCGCCCGTGATTTTTTGAAAAAATCATTTTTAGACTCGCAATATGTGGTTTCTTCAGAGATCCAATGCAATTTCTAATGATGCTCATCCCCTATCTTCATGCACACTGGTTCGACCATAGTTAGAAATTCAGATAATTCAAAACGGGCATAATAAATTCAAAAAAAATACGAACAATGAAAATCCTTCGCGTGGTGTCATATTTTGTTACATAGTTGAAAGAAAAAATACCAGACTTGGTATATTGATCATGTTTCGAAAAAACCTTCACAAAATGACCTATCATGTACGAGGTTTCATGGCTTTCGGTCCAAATGACCGATGTTATGTGCTGAATCACGGCATAGTTTGTGATGTTGTGCCCATATTATGCATGTGTGTGGACATTGGTATGGAGAACAATGTTGCAGGAGGAAGTTTTCCTTTTTGTCGCACGGAAAAGCCCTTTTCCATTTTTCAAGCGCGAAAAACGGGTCGTTTTGTGAAGTAACCACCAAAATTCCGTTTCAGAATGCTACCGTCCCATTTTCCTAAAATACTAGACCACCTTACATGGACTATCTCCCAACCGGTACATCTCAAACCTTTTCGTCCATCCCGGGTAAAAAGGACAAATTTCTGCGAATCGGCAGGAAGTGGGTCCGGTTTGTACTACAGGTACATGATCTATCGCCCGTGATTTTTTGAAAAAAATCATTTTTAGACTCGCAATATGTGGTTTCTTCAGAGATCCAATGCAATTTCTAACGATGCTCGTCCCCTATCTTCATGCACACCGGTTCGACCATAGTTAGAAATTCAGATAATTCAAAACGGGCATAATAAATTCAAAAAAAATCCGAACAATGAAAATCCTTCGCGTGGTGTCATATTTTGTTACATAGTTGAAAGGAAAAATACCAGACTTGGTATATTGATCATGTTTCGAAAAAACCTTCACAAAATGACCTATCATGTTCGAGGTTTCATGGCTTTCGGTCCAAATGACCGATGTTATATGCTGAATCGCGGCATAGTTTGTGATGTTGTGCCCATATTATGCATGTGTGTGGACATTGGTATGGAGAACAATGTTGCAGGAGGAAGTTTTTCTTTTTGTCGCACGGAAAAGCCCTTTTCCATTTTCCGAGCGCAAAAAACGGGTCGTTTTGTGAAGTAACCACCAAAATGCTGTTTCACAATGCTACCGTCCCATTTTCCTAAAATACTAGACCACCTTACATGGACTATCTCCAAACCGGTACATCTCAAACCTTTTCGTCCATCCCGGGTAAAAAGGACAAATGTCTGCCGAATCGGCAGGAAGTGGGTCCGGTTTGTACTCCAGGTATATGATCTATCGCCCGTGATTTTTTGAAAAAAATCATTTTTAGACTCGCAATATGTGGTTTCTTCAGAGATCCAATGCAAGTTCTAATGATGCTCGTCCCCTATCTTCATGCACACCGGTTCGACCATAGTTAGAAATTTAGATAATTCAAAACGGGCATAATAAATTCAAAAAAATCCGAACAATGAAAATCCTTCGCGTGGTGTCATATTTTGTTACATAGTTGAAAGGAAAAATACCAGACTTGGTATATTGATCATGTTTCGAAAAAACCTTCACAAAATGACCTATCATGTTCGAGGTTTCATGGCTTTCGGTCCAAATGACCGATGTTATGTGATGAATCACGGCATAGTTTGTGATGTTGTGGCCATATTATGCATGTGTGTGGACATTGGTATGGAGAACAATGTTGCAGGAGGAAGTTTTCCTTTTTGTCATACGGAAAAGCCCTTTTCCATTTTCCGAGCGCAAAAAACGGGTCGTTTTGTGAAGTAACCACCAAAATGCCGTTTCAGAATGCTATCGTCCCATTTTCCTAAAATACTAGACCACCTTACATGGACTATCTCCCAACCGGTACATCTCAAACCTTTTCGTCCATCCCGGGTAAAAAGGACAAATGTCTGCCGAATAGGTAGGAAGTGGGTCCGGTTTGTACTCCAGGTACATGATCGATCGCCCGTGATTTTTCGAAAAAATCATTTTTGGACTCGCAATATGTGGTTTCTTTAGAGATCCAATGCAAGTTATAACGATGCTCGTCCCCTATCTTCATGCACACCGGTTCGACCATAGTTAGAAATTCAGATAATTCAAAACGGGCATAATAAATTCAAAAAAAATCCGAACAATGAAAATCCTTCGCGTGGTGTCATATTTTGTTACATAGTTAAAAGGAAAAATACCAGACTTGGTATATTGATCATGTTTCGAAAAAACCTTCACAAAATGACCTATCATGTTCGAGGTTTCATGGCTTTCGGTCCAAATGACCGATGTTATGTGATGAATCACGGCATAGTTTGTGATGTTGTGGCCATATTATGCATGTGTGTGGACATTGGTATGGAGAACAATGTTGCAGGAGGAAGTTTTCCTTTTTGTCATACGGAAAAGCCCTTTTCCATTTTCCGAGCGCAAAAAACGGGTCGTTTTGTGAAGTAACCACCAAAATGCCGTTTCAGAATGCTATCGTCCCATTTTCCTAAAATACTAGACCACCTTACATGGACTATCTCCCAACCGGTACATCTCAAACCTTTTCGTCCATCCCGGGTAAAAAGGACAAATGTCTGCCGAATAGGTAGGAAGTGGGTCCGGTTTGTACTCCAGGTACATGATCGATCGCCCGTGATTTTTCGAAAAAATCATTTTTGGACTCGCAATATGTGGTTTCTTTAGAGATCCAATGCAAGTTCTAACGATGCTCGTCCCCTATCTTCATGCACACCAGTTCGACCATAGTTAGAAATTCAGATAATTCAAAACGGGCATAATAAATTCAAAAAAAATCCGAACAATGAAAATCCTTCGCGTGGTGTCATATTTTGTTACATAGTTAAAAGGAAAAATACCAGACTTGGTATATTGATCATGTTTCGAAAAAACCTTCACAAAATGACCTATCATGTTCGAGGTTTCATGGCTTTCGGTCCAAATGACCGATGTTATGTGCTGAATCACGGCATAGTTTGTGATGTTGTGCCCATATTATGCATGTGTGTGGACATTGGTATGGAGAACAATGTTGCAGGAGGAAGTTTTCCTTTTTGTCGCACGGAAAAGCCCTTTTTCCATTTTCCGAGCGCAAAAAACGGGTCGTTTTGTGAAGTAACCACCAAAATGCCGTTTCAGAATGCTACCGTCCCATTTTCCTAAAATACTAGACCACCTTACATGGACTATCTCCCAACCGGTACATCTCAAACCTTTTCGTCCATCCCGGGTAAAAAGGACAAATGTCTGCCGAATCGGTAGGAAGTGGGTCCGGTTTGTACTACAGGTACATGATCTATCGCCCGTGATTTTTTGAAAAAATCATTTTTAGACTCGCAATATGTGGTTTCTTCAGAGATCCAATGTAAGTTCTAACGATGCTCGTCCCCTATCTTCATGCACACCGGTTCGACCATAGTTAGAAATTCAGATAATTCAAAACGGGCATAATAAATTCAAAAAAAAATCCGAACAATGAAAATCCTTCGCGTGGTGTCATATTTTGTTACATAGTTGAAAGGAAAAATACCAGACTTGGTATATTGATCATGTTTCGAAAAAACCTTCACAAAATGACCTATCATGTTCGAGGTTTCATGGCTTTCGGTCCAAATGACCGATGTTATGTGCTGAATCACGGCATAGTTTGTGATGTTGTGCCCATATTATGCATGTGTGTGGACATTGGTATGGTGAACAATGTTGCAGGAGGAGGTTTTCCTTTTTGTCGCACGGAAAATCCCTTTTCCATTTTCCGAGCGCAAAAAACGGGTCGTTTTGTGAAGTAACCACCAAAATGCCGTTTCAGAATGCTACCGTCCCATTTTCCTAAAATACTAGACCACCTTACATGGACTATCTCCCAACAGGTACATCTCAAACATTTTCGTCCATCCCGGGTAAAAAGGACAAATGTCTGCCGAATCGGCAGGAAGTGGGTCCGGTTTGTACTCCACATACATGATCTATCGCCCGTGATTTTTTGAAAAAATAATTTTTAGACTCGCAATATGTGGTTTCTTCAGAGATCCAATGTAAGTTCTAACGATGCTCGTCCCCTATCTTCATGCACACCGGTTCGACCATAGTTAGAAATTCAGATAATTCAAAACGGGCATAATAAATTCAAAAAAAATCCGAACAATGAAAATCCTTCGCGTGGTGTCATATTTTGTTACATAGTTGAAAGGACAAATACCAAACTTGGTATATTGATCATGTTTCGAAAAAACCTTCACAAAATGACCTATCATGTTCGAGGTTTCATGGCTTTCGGTCCAAATGACCGATGTTATGTGCTGAATCACGGCATAGTTTGTGATGTTGTGCCCATATTATGCATGTGTGTGGACATTGGTATGGAGAACAATGTTGCAGGAGGAGGTTTTCCTTTTTGTCGCACGGAAAATCCCTTTTCCATTTTCCGAGCGCAAAAAACGGGTCGTTTTGTGAAGTAACCACCAAAATGCCGTTTCAGAATGCTACCGTCCCATTTTCTTAAAATACTAGACCACCTTACATGGACTATCTCCCAACAGGTACATCTCAAACATTTTCGTCCATCCCGGGTAAAAAGGACAAATGTCTGCCGAATCGGCAGGAAGTGGGTCCGGTTTGTACTCCACGTACATGATCTATCGCCCGTGATTTTTTGAAAAAATAATTTTTAGACTCGCAATATGTGGTTTCTTCAGAGATCCAATGTAAGTTCTAACGATGCTCGTCCCCTATCTTCATGCACACCGGTTCGACCATAGTTAGAAATTCAGATAATTCAAAACGGGCATAATAAATTCAAAAAAATCCGAACAATGAAAATCCTTCGCGTGGTGTCATATTTTGTTACATAGTTGAAAGGAAAAATACCAGACTTGGTATATTGATCATGTTTCGAAAAAACCTTCACAAAATGACCTATCATGTTCGAGGTTTCATGGCTTTCGGTCCAAATGACCGATGTTATGTGCTGAATCACGGCATAGTTTGTGATGTTGTGGCCATATTATGCATGTGTGTGGACATTGGTATGGAGAACAATGTTGCAGGAGGAAGTTTTCCTTTTTGTCATACGGAAAAGCCCTTTTCCATTTTCCGAGCGCAAAAAACGGGTCGTTTTGTGAAGTAACCACCAAAATGCCGTTTCAGAATGCTACCGTCCCATTTTCCTAAAATACTAGACCACCTTACATGTACTATCTCCCAACCGGTACATCTCAAACCTTTTCGTCCATCCCGGGTAAAAAGGACAAATGTCTGCCGAATCGGTAGGAAGTGGGTCCGGTTTGTACTACAGGTACATGATCTATCGCCCGTGATTTTTTGAAAAAATCATTTTTAGACTCGCAATATGTGGTTTCTTCAGAGATCCAATGCAATTTCTAACGATGCTCGTCCCCTATCTTCATGCACACCGGTTCGACCATAGTTAGAAATTCAGATAATTCAAAACGGGCATAATAAATTCAAAAAAAATCCGAACAATGAAAATCCTTCGCGTGGTGTCATATTTTGTTACATAGTTGAAAGAAAAAATACTAGACTTGGTATATTGATCATGTTTCGAAAAAACCTTCACAAAATGACCTATCATGTTCGAGGTTTCATGGCTTTCGGTCCAAATGACCGATGTTATGTGCTGAATCACGACATAGTTTGTGATGTTGTGCCCATATTATGCATGTGTGTGGATATTGGTATGGAGAACAATGTTGCAGGAGGAAGTTTTCCTTTTTGTCGCACGGAAAAGCCCTTTTCCATTTTCCGAGCGCAAAAAACGGGTCGTTTTGTGAAGTAACCACCAAAATGCCGTTTCAGAATGCTACCGTCCCATTTTCCTAAAATACTAGACCACCTTACATGTACTATCTCCCAACCGGTACATCTCAAACCTTTTCGTCCATCCCGGGTAAAAAGGACAAATGTCTGCCGAATCAGCAGGAAGTGGGTCCGGTTTGTACTACAGGTACATGATCTATCGCCCGTGATTTTTTGAAAAAAATCATTTTTAGACTCGCAATATGTGGTTTCTTCAGAGATCCAATGCAATTTCTAACGATGCTCGTCCCCTATCTTCATGCACACCGGTTCGACCATAGTTAGAAATTCAGATAATTCAAAACGGGCATAATAAATTCAAAAAAAATCCGAACAATGAAAATCCTTCGCGTGGTGTCATATTTTGTTACATAGTTAAAAGTAAAAATACCAGACTTGGTATATTGATCATGTTTCGAAAAAACCTTCACAAAATGACCTACCATGTTCGAGGTTTCATGGCTTTCGGTCCAAATGACCGATGTTATGTGCTGAATCACGGCATAGTTTGTGATGTTGTGCCCATATTATGCATGTGTGTGGACATTGGTATGGAGAACAATGTTGCAGGAGGAAGTTTTCCTTTTTTTCGCACGGAAAAGCCCTTTTTCCATTTTCCGAGCGCAAAAAACAGGTCGTTTTGTGAAGTAACCACCAAAAGGCCGTTTCAGAATGCTACCGTCCCATTTTCCTAAAATACTATACCACCTTACATGGACTATCTCCCAACCGGTACATCTCAAACCTTTTCGTCCATCCCGGGTAAAAAGGACAAATGTCTGCCGAATCGGTAGGAAGTGGGTCCGGTTTGTACTACAGGTACATGATCTATCGCCCGTGATTTTTTGAAAAAATCATTTTTAGACTCGCAATATGTGGTTTCTTCAGAGATCCAATGTAAGTTCTAACGATGCTCGTCCCCTATCTTCATGCACACCGGTTCGACCATAGTTAGAAATTCAGATAATTCAAAACGGGCATAATAAATTCAAAAAAAATCCGAACAATGAAAATCCTTCGCGTGGTGTCATATTTTGTTACATAGTTGAAAGGAAAAATACCAGACTTGGTATATTGATCATGTTTCGAAAAAACCTTCACAAAATGACCTATCATGTTCGAGGTTTCATGGCTTTCGGTCCAAATGACCGATGTTATGTGCTGAATCACGGCATAGTTTGTGATGTTGTGCCCATATTATGCATGTGTGTGGACATTGGTATGGAGAACAATGTTGCAGGAGGAGGTTTTCCTTTTTGTCGCACGGAAAATCCCTTTTCCATTTTCCGAGCGCAAAAAACGGGTCGTTTTGTGAAGTAATCACCAAAATGCCGTTTCAGAATGCTACCGTCCCATTTTCCTAAAATACTAGACCACCTTACATGGACTATCTGCCAACTGGTACATCTCAAACATTTTCGTCCATCCCGGGTAAAAAGGACAAATGTCTGCCGAATCGGCAGGAAGTGGGTCCGGTTTGTACTCCACGTACATGATCTATCGCCCGTGATTTTTTGAAAAAATAATTTTTAGACTCGCAATATGTGGTTTCTTCAGAGATCCAATGTAAGTTCTAACGATGCTCGTCCCCTATCTTCATGCACACCGGTTCGACCATAGTTAGAAATTCAGATAATTCAAAACGGGCATAATAAATTCAAAAAAATCCGAACAATGAAAATCCTTCGCGTGGTGTCATATTTTGTTACATAGTTGAAAGGAAAAATACCAGACTTGGTATATTGATCATGTTTCGAAAAAACCTTCACAAAATGACCTATCATGTTCGAGGTTTCATGGCTTTCGGTCCAAATGACCGATGTTATGTGCTGAATCACGGCATAGTTTGTGATGTTGTGCCCATATTATGCATGTGTGTGGACATTGGTATGGAAAACAATGTTGCAGGAGGAAGTTTTCCTTTTTGTCGCACGGAAAAGCCCTTTTCCATTTTCCGAGCGCAAAAAACGGGTCGTTTTGTGAAGTAACCACCAAAATGCCGTTTCAGAATGCTACCGTCCCATTTTACTAAAATACTAGACCACCTTACATGTACTATCTCCCAACCGGTACATCTCAAACCTTTTCGTCCATCCCGGGTAAAAAGGACAAATGTCTGCCGAATCGGTAGGAAGTGGGTCTGGTTTGTACTACAGGTACATGATCTATCGCCCGTGATTTTTTGAAAAAATCATTTTTAGACTCGCAATATGTGGTTTCTTCAGAGATCCAATGCAATTTCTAACGATGCTCGTCCCCTATCTTCATGCACACCGGTTCGACCATAGTTAGAAATTCAGATAATTCAAAACGGGCATAATAAATTCAAAAAAAATCCGAACAATGAAAATCCTTCGCGTGGTGTCATATTTTGTTACATAGTTGACAGAAAAAATACTAGACTTGGTATATTGATCATGTTTCGAAAAAACCTTCACAAAATGACCTATCATGTTCGAGGTTTCATGGCTTTCGGTCCAAATGACCGATGTTATGTGCTGAATCACGACATAGTTTGTGATGTTGTGCCCATATTATGCATGTGTGTGGATATTGGTATGGAGAACAATGTTGCAGGAGGAAGTTTTCCTTTTTGTCGCACGGAAAAGCCCTTTTCCATTTTCCGAGCGCAAAAAACGGGTCGTTTTGTGAAGTAACCACCAAAATGCCGTTTCAGAATGCTACCGTCCCATTTTCCTAAAATACTAGACCACCTTACATGTACTATCTCCCAACCGGTACATCTCAAACCTTTTCGTCCATCCCGGGTAAAAAGGACAAATGTCTGCCGAATCAGCAGGAAGTGGGTCCGGTTTGTACTACAGGTACATGATCTATCGCCCGTGATTTTTTGAAAAAAATCATTTTTAGACTCGCAATATGTGGTTTCTTCAGAGATCCAATGCAATTTCTAACGATGCTCGTCCCCTATCTTCATGCACACCGGTTCGACCATAGTTAGAAATTCAGATAATTCAAAACGGGCATAATAAATTCAAAAAAAATCCGAACAATGAAAATCCTTCGCGTGGTGTCATATTTTGTTACATAGTTGAAAGGAAAAATACCAGACTTGGTATATTGATCATGTTTCGAAAAAACCTTCACAAAATGACCTATCATGTTCGAGGTTTCATGGCTTTCGGTCCAAATGACCGATGTTATGTGCTGAATCACGGCATAGTTTGTGATGTTGTGCCCATATTATGCATGTGTGTGGACAATCGTATGGAGAACAATGTTGCAGGAGGAGGTTTTCCTTTTTGTCGCACGGAAAATCCCTTTTCCATTTTCCGAGCGCAAAAAACGGGTCGTTTTGTGAAGTAACCACCAAAATGCCGTTTCAGAATGCTACCGTCCCATTTTCCTAAAATACTAGACCACCTTACATGGACTATCTCCCAACCGGTACATCTCAAACCTTTTCGTCCATCCCGGGTAAAAAGGACAAATGTCTGCCGAATCGGTAGGAAGTGGGTCCGGTTTGTACTACAGGTACATGAACTATCGCCCGTGATTTTTTGAAAAAATCATTTTTAGACTCGCAATATGTGGTTTCTTCAGAGATCCAATGCAATTTCTAACGATGCTCGTCCCCTATCTTCATGCACACCGGTTCGACCATAGTTAGAAATTCAGATAATTCAAAACGGGCATAATAAATTCAAAAAAAATCCGAACAATGAAAATCCTTCGCGTGGTGTCATATTTTGTTACATAGTTGAAAGAAAAAATACCAGACTTGGTATATTGATCATGTTTCGAAAAAACCTTCACAAAATGACCTATCATGTTCGAGGTTTCATGGCTTTCGGTCCAAATGACCGATGTTATGTGCTGAATCACGACATAGTTTGTGATGTTGTGCCCATATTATGCATGTGTGTGGATATTGGTATGGAGAACAATGTTGCAGGAGGAAGTTTTCCTTTTTGTCGCACGGAAAAGCCCTTTTCCATTTTCCGAGCGCAAAAAACGAGTCGTTTTGTGAAGTAACCACCAAAATGCCGTTTCAGAATGCTACCGTCCCATTTTCCTAAAATACTAGACCACCTTACATGTACTATCTCCCAACCGGTACATCTCAAACCTTTTCGTCCATCCCGGGTAAAAAGGACAAATGTCTGCCGAATCGGCAGGAAGTGGGTCCGGTTTGTACTACAGGTATATGACCTATCGCCCGTGATTTTTTGAAAAAAATCATTTTTAGACTCGCAATATGTGGTTTCTTCAGAGATCCAATGCAATTTCTAACGATGCTCGTCCCCTATCTTCATGCACATCGGTTCGACCATAGTTAGAAATTCAGATAATTCAAAACGGGCATAATAAATTCAAAAAAAATCCGAACAATGAAAATCCTTCGCGTGGTGTCATATTTTGTTACATAGTTGAAAGGAAAAATACCAGACTTGGTATATTGATCATGTTTCGAAAAAACCTTCACAAAATGACCTATCATGTTCGAGGTTTCATGGCTTTCGGTCCAAATGACCGATGTTATGTGCTGAATCACGGCATAGTTTGTGATGTTGTGCCCATATTATGCATGTGTGTGGACAATCGTATGGAGAACAATGTTGCAGGAGGAGGTTTTCCTTTTTGTCGCACGGAAAATCCCTTTTCCATTTTCCGAGCGCAAAAAACGGGTCGTTTTGTGAAGTAACCACCAAAATGCCGTTTCAGAATGCTACCGTCCCATTTTCCTAAAATACTAGACCACCTTACATGGACTATCTCCCAATCGGTACATCTCAAACCTTTTCGTCCATCCCGGGTAAAAAGGACAAATGTCTGCCGAATCGGTAGGAAGTGGGTCCGGGTTGTACTACAGGTACATGAACTATCGCCCGTGATTTTTTGAAAAAATCATTTTTAGACTCACAATATGTGGTTTCTTCAGAGATCCAATGCAATTTCTAACGATGCTGGTCCCCTATCTTCATGCACACCGGTTCGACCATAGTTAGAATTTCAGATAATTCAAAAAACGGGCATAATAAATTCAAAAAAAATCCGAACAATGAAAATCCTTCTCGTGGTGTCATATTTTGTTACATAGTTGAAAGAAAAAATACCAGACTTGGTATATTGATCATGTTTCGAAAAAACCTTCACAAAATGACCTATCATGTTCGAGGTTTCATGGCTTTCGGTCCAAATGACCGATGTTATGTGCTGAATCACGGCATAGTTTGTGATGTTGTGCCCATATTATGCATGTGTGTGGACATTGGTATGGAGAACAATGTTGCAGGAGGAAGTTTTCCTTTTTGTCGCACGGAAAAGCCCTTTTCCATTTTTCGAGCGCAAAAAACGGGTCGTTTTGTGAAGTAACCACCAAAATGTCGTTTCAGAATGCTACCGTACCATTTTCCTAAAATACTAGACCACCTTACATGGACTATCTCCCAACAGGTATATCGCAAACCTTTTCGTCCATCCCGGGTAAAAAGGACAAATGTCTGCCGAATCGGCAGGAAGTGGGTCCGGTTTGTACCCCAGGTACATGATCTATCGCCCGTGATTTTTTGCAAAAATCATTTTTAGACTCGCAATATGTCGTTTCTTCAGAGATCCAATGCAAGTTCTAACGATGCTCGTCCCCTATCTTCATGCACACCGGTTCGACCATAGTTAGAAATTCACATAATTCAAAACGGGCATAATAAATTCAAAAAAAATCCAAACAATGAAAATCCTTCGCGTGGTGTCATATTTTGTTACATAGTTGAAAGGAAAAATACCAGACCTTGTATATTGATCATGTTTCGAAAAACCTTCACAAAATGACCTATCATGTTCGAGGTTTCATGGCTTTCGGTCCAAATGACCGATGTTATGTATTGAATCACGGCATAGTTTGTTATGTTGTGCCCATATTATGCATGTGTGTGGACATTGGTATGGAGAACAATGTTGCAGGAGGAGGTTTTCCTTTTTGTCGCACGGAAAATCCCTTTTCCATTTTCCGAGCGCAAAAAACGGGTCGTTTTGTGAAGTAACCACCAAAATGCCGTTTCAGAATGCTACCGTCCCATTTTCCTAAAATACTAGACCACCTTACATGGACTATCTCCCAACCGGTACATCTCAAACCTTTTCGTCCATCCCGGGTAAAAAGGACAAATGTCTGCCGAATCGGTAGGAAGTGGGTCCGGTTTGTACTACAGGTACATGATCTATCGCCCGTGATTTTTTGAAAAAATCATTTTTAGACTCGCAATATGTGGTTTCTTCAGAGATTCCATGCAATTTCTAACGATGCTCGTCCCCTATCTTCATGCACACCGGTTCGACCATAGTTAGAAATTCAGATAATTCAAAACGGGCATAATAAATTCAAAAAAAATCCGAACAATGAAAATCCTTCGCGTGGTGTCATATTTTGTTACATAGTTGAAAGAAAAAATACCAGACTTGGTATATTGATCATGTTTCGAAAAAACCTTCACAAAATGACCTATCATGTTCGAGGTTTCATGGCTTTCGGTCCAAATGACCGATGTTATGTGATGAATCACGGCATAGTTTGTGATGTTGTGCCCATATTATGCATGTGTGTGGACATTGGTATGGAGAATAATGTTGCAGGAGGAAGTTTTCCTTTTTGTCGCACGGAAAAGCCCTTTTCCATTTTCTGAGCGCAAAAAACGGGTCGTTTTGTGAAGTAACCACCAAAATGCCGTTTCAGAATGCTACCGTCTCATTTTCCTAAAATACTAGACCACCTTACATGGACTATCTCCCAACAGGTACATCTCAAACCTTTTCGTCCATCCCGGGTAAAAAGGACAAATGTCTGCCGAATCGGTAGGAAGTGGGTCCGGTTTGTACTCCACGTACATGATCTATTGCCCATGATTTTTTGAACAAATAATTTTTATACTCGCAATATGTGGTTTCTTCAGAGATCCAATGCAATTTCTAACGATGCTCGTCCCCTATCTTCATGCACACCGGTTCGACCATAGTTAGAAATTCAGATAATTCAAAACGGGCATAATAAATTCAAAAAAAATCCGAACAATGAAAATCCTTCGCGTGGTGTCATATTTTGTTACATAGTTGAAAGGAAAAATACCAGACTTGGTATATTGATCATGTTTCGAAAAAACCTTCACAAAATGACCTATCATGTTCGAGGTTTCATGGCTTTCGGTCCAAATGACCGATGTTATGTGCTGAATCACGGCATAGTTTGTGATGTTGTGACCATATTATGCATGTGTGTGGACATTGGTATGGAGAACAATGTTGCAGGAGGAAGTTTTCCTTTTTGTCGCACGGAAAATCCCTTTTCCATTTTCCGAGCGCAAAAAACGGGTCGTTTTGTGAAGTAACCACCAAAATGCCGTTTCAGAATGCTACCGTCCCATTTTCCTAAAATACTAGACAACCTTACAAGGACTATCTCCCAACCGGTACATCTCAAACCTTTTCGTCCATCCCGGGTAAAAAGGACAAATGTCTGCCGAATCGGTAGGAAGTGGGTCCGGTTTGTACTCCAGGTACATGATCGATCGCCCGTGATTTTTTGAAAAAAATCATTTTTGGACTCGCAATATGTGGTTTCTTCAGAGATCCAATGCAAGTTATAACGATGCTCGTCCCCTATCTTCATGCACACCGGTTCGACCATAGTTAGAAATTCAGATAATTCAAAACGGGCATAATAAATTCAAAAAAAAATCCGAACAATGAAAATCCTTCGCGTGGTGTCATATTTTGTTACATAGTTGAAAGGAAAAATACCAGACTTGGTATATTGATCATGTTTTGAAAAAACCTTCAATAATTGACCTATCATGTTCGAGGTTTCATGGCTTTCGGTCCAAATGACCGATATTATGTGATGAATCACGGCATAGTTTGTGATATTGTGCCCATATTATGCATGTGTGTGTACATTGGTATGGACAACAATGTTGCAGGAGGAAGTTTTCCTTTTTGTCGCACGGAAAAGCCCTTTTCCATTTTCCGAGCGCAAAAAACGGGTCGGTTTGTGAAGTAACCACCAAAATGCCGTTTCAGAATGCTATCGTCCCATTTTCCTAAAATACTAGACCACCTTACATGGACTATCTCCCAACCGGTACATCTCAAACCTTTTCGTCCATCCCGGGTAAAAAGGACAAATGTCTGCCGAATCGGTAGGAAATGGGTCCGGTTTGTGCTACAGGTACATGATCTATCGCCCGTGATTTTTTGAAAAAATAATTTTTAGACTCGCAATATGTGGTTTCTTCAGAGATCCAATGTAAGTTCTAACGATGCTCGTCCCCTATCTTCATGCACACCGGTTCGACCATAGTTAGAAATTCAGATAATTCAAAACGGGCATAATAAATTCAAAAAAAAATCCGAACAATGAAAATCCTTCGCGTGGTGTCATATTTTGTTACATAGTTGAAAGGAAAAATACCAGACTTGGTATATTGATCATGTTTCGAAAAAATCTTCACAAAATGACCTATCATGTTCGAGGTTTCATGGCTTTCGGTCCAAATGACCGATGTTATGTGCTGAATCACGGCATAGTTTGTGATGTTGTGCCCATATTATGCATGTGTGTAGACATTGGTATGGAGAACAATGTTGCAGGAGGAAGTTTTCCTTTTTGTCGCACGGAAAATCCCTTTTTCATTTTCCGAGCGCAAAAAACGGGTCGTTTTATGAAGTAACCACCAAAACGCCGTTTCAGAATGCTACCGTCCCATTTTCCTAAAATACTAGACCACCTTACATGGACTATCTCCCAACCGGTACATCTCAAACCTTTTCGTCCATCCAGGGTAAAAAGGACAAATGTCTACCGAATTAGTAGGAAGTGGGTCCGGTTTATACTACAGGTACATGATCTATCGCCCGTGATTTTTTGAAAAAATCATTTTTAGACTCGCAATATGTGGTTTCTTCAGAGATCCAATGCAAGTTCTAACGATGCTCGTCCCCTATCTTCATGCACATCGGTTCGACCATAGTTAGAAATTCAGATAATTCAAAACGGGCATAATAAATTCAAAAAAAATCCGAACAATGAAAATCCTTCGCGTGGTGTCATATTTTGTTACATAGTTGAAAGGAAAAATACCAGACTTGGTATATTGATCATGTTTCGAAAAAACCTTCACAAAATGACCTATCATGTTCGAGGTTTCATGGCTTTCGGTCCAAATGACCGATGTTATGTGCTGAATCACGGCATAGTTTGTGATGTTGTGCCCATATTATGCATGTGTGTGGACATTGGTATGGAGAACAATGTTGCAGGAGGAAGTTTTCCTTTTTGTCGCACGGAAAAGCCCTTTTCCATTTTCCAACACTCACCCCTATTATTAGTGTTGACACGTGTTTTGTCCCGGTTGGTGTCTCCAACCGGGACTAAAGGTTCATCTTTAGTCCCGGTTGGTGACACCATCCGGGACAAGGTACACGCTGCACGACATAATATCGACATAAAAATAGAAAATGGTTTTGGGTTATTTATTCAAATCCATACACTTTTTATGTTTAAAGTTTTTCTAAATTCCAAATTGATATTAAAAAAATATAAGTTAATTCATTTTTAATTGTAAATGGTTCATATTTTAAATGGTTACATTAATTATTTTTTAAAACAAAAAATGGTTTTGAATTATTTATTCAAATCCAAACACTTTTTATGTTTAAAGTTTTTGTAAATTCCAAATTAATATTCAAAAATATAAGTTAATTCATTTTAAAAGGTTACATTAATTATTTTTTAAAAATAGAAAATGGTTTTGGATTATTTATTCAAATCCATACACTTCTTATGTTTAAAGTTTTTCTAAATTCCAAATTGATATTAAAAAATATAAGTTAATTCATTTTTAATTGTAAATGGTTCATATTTTAAATGGTTACATTAATTATTTTTTAAAACAGAAAATGGTTTTGAATTGTTTATTCAAATCCAAACACTTTTTATGTTTAAAGTTTTTCTAAATTCCAAATTAATTATCATTTAAAAAACAATACAAATTTAAACCCTAAAATAAAAAATAAGGCGGGAACAGAGAGAAAATAGTTGAAATTTTTTGAAAACAGGGGAATATGTCCCGGTTGGAGCCACCAACCGGGACTAAAGATCCCCTGCGCGCTAACCTTTGGTCTGCTAAAAATATTGGAGTATACGTCACGGTTGGTGGCTCCAACCGGGACGTATAACCCTTTAGTCCCGGTTGGAACCACCAACCGGGACTAAAGGTCCTTTGGTTATAACCCCTCCTCTTCTTCTTCTTCCCTTCCCCATCTCACTTCTCTGCTTCACCGACACGCGCACAACCGCCCCCGACGCCGGCAGGCTGCCCGAGCTCGCCGCCCCCGACGCCGTCAGGCTGCCCGAGCCCGCGCGTTCCATCCGCAGCACCACCGCCTCCGTCCGTGCGCGCACCAGTCGTCGCCCACGACTCCGTCTTCCTCGACCCCGACCATGCTCGCCGGCGTCGATCCGCTCAACCTCGACCTCCCGCGCTCTCTCCGACCAACCTCACACGCTCAGGGTGAGCAAGTGAACCTTCTGGATGCCTCCTTCCTTCCCCTCTCGTTGTAGTTCATGCCTGCGCTGTTAGATCCCGTTCGCCGCCGTCGGCCGTCGTTGTACCACCTGCTCCGGCAACCAACAGAGGGCGGCGCCGCCAATTTTGAGTCTGCCTGGATGCGCTGATTCCAGCACGCCAAGTCCCGCAGCCCCGCTTGCTCTCCTCCGCTGCCTACCATCGCCGTCTGACGTGTCTCCGGCGAGCCCAACATGGCATCTAGGTGGCATCCGCGTGGCCCTGGTCCCACCAGTCAGCCTCTAGGGCTAGCTCCTTCTCTGGTGACAGATGACCTTGTTTCCCCTTTGCTTGTGTGGCTGCTGAGGTGGCTCCGGGCCCCTCTCTCAGCCACTATGGCTAGTTGTTACTATGGTGCAAAAGGTTTAAACATTTGATTTAATAATTTCAAAATTTGAATAAAACTTGTAAATTCAATAACTTTTAATCTGTAATTCAGAAAAATACAAATAATATACCAAAATGTTCAGAAAAATGAGAACTATCTATCTATGCTATAATCATGCATTGTTCAACAACTTAAATGACAAGTTTAATTAGAACACCATAGTAACCCTAACAGGTGATTCTAGAGTTCCTTGAGTTAGGGTTTGCGCCCCTCGGAACCCCGATTAACTTGTAGAGCATGCTTTAGGGTTACATTCCAATGCACATTAACTTGTCATATCATCATCATTGCTTGAGCATTGCATCGATGCCATGTGTTGATTGTTTCCCTTTCTTTCCGGTGATTTGGTTCTTCTCGGTAGAATACGATATCGAGATCGAAGACCGAGATCAAGACCATAGAAGATCGATGAACAATGCTTGACCAACTATAATCAAGTCAAGTACAAGGCTTCCGAAGATCTATTTATCTTCTATCAACAGGCAAAGGCAAGCATAGCCCCACCATGATATAATCCTATGATTTCGAAAGCATTTCAATTCTTGCCATGATGCATACGATTCTACTGTGGTCTTTATCGATAGATAGAGTATCCTATCTATTGCATACTCCCTTGAGCTTATATTACCTGATCCATTGCTCCTAGCATAACTAGGTTTGGCTTGTGTACACTGCTAGAGCTTGTATCTGTGTCTGCTTAGCCATGCATAGCTGTCAGTTCTGGTCCATCCAGATGATGTATCAGATGCAGAGAATCTAGTATGACAGGAGAACGTGATGAGATGAGATCATATGTGGGTAGCCCCAGACCCGATTCACATTGTCAAGCAACTTAAAAGCCCTATCTTAGATAAGGAATCATTAATACCCCTTAGGTGCATGTGGGTTCGACGATGTGCCTTCGCCAGGGCATTCCGAACCCTCTTAAATCGATTCCAATATGGTATTTTGTTAGTATCTAGTGTTACCTCTCTGCTGGATAGTTTCCCTTTTGTAGCCTTATACTCATGTTCCCCTCTCATATGCATCCGAGGTTTCTCCGAACTAGGTTTTACACCCCTCGGAACTCCGGAATATTGATTTTAGTTGATTTTAGCTAGAGTTACCTATCTACTACACAGTTTCCTTTTTGTAGCTAGGTTTAGGGTTTAGGGTTTCTCTTCATTTTTATTATTGTGTATGTATATATTAGGGTTTCTCTGAATGAGGGTTTATATCTCTCAACACCATACTTAACTTTCTCCTTTAGCCGCGTTGACTTATTCGTTTTTCCACCTATGCAGAAAATATGGACCCACACGTCAGAGACGAAGAAAAGGAAGAGTTGATCCAAGGTGTGATCCGTGGGGAAGATAATTTAGACGTATCAACGTTTCTGAACAACTCCGGTGAGGGTGATCCTCTTTTTACCGGAATAGACAACTTGTTTGAGGTTGAAGGTGTTGCCTTCCGCGAGGGAGAAGGCGATGCCTTGTGTAATCGAGAAGATGACCGCTCCGGCGAGGTGCATGTAATATAAATCAATTCATTAATTAATCATCTGCTATCTATATAGAAATAGTAATGACGATCTTTCTTCTTTTAGCCCTCCGGATCGAAGGAATCTATTGAAAAGGCCAGACGAGGCCCAACCAAAAAGTTGCAAGACCATGAGAGGTTCAGGATCGAAGATGTCGCTGAAGACGGCAAACCGACGGCTCCCGAAGTTGTCGCAACCAAATTTGTGGCACAATGCGGAGTACTCGTTAGGGACTTAATCCCGATCACCATTAGAAATTGGAATAGGCCTGCTAATGCGGATGAAGAGGGAACATGTTTATTTGTCCCTAACCAGGCCAAAGATTTACTATGGAAGAGGCTCATGGTTAATTTCAAACTACCGAAGATAGAGCTGGATCCAAATGCGGAGGATCCAGTTGAGGACGCCTTACAACATGGGAGAGCCATGGAGGCTAAGGTCAGGGAGTGGGCTTTGAAGAAGATGGCCTAGTGTTTCACCAACTGGAAGAAAAGATTGCACCTTTACTATGTCGTGAAAGAGAAGACTCCCGATTTCAAGAATATTTAGTTTGAGAAGATAAAACCATTCTGGGCTGAGTTTGTGGAATACAAGAAATTAGAAAAAGCTAAGAAAATGTCTGAAACGAATAAGCTGAATGCTGCTAACAAGAAGTATCACCATACTATGGGGCAAGGTGGCTACAGGGCTGGAATTCCTAAGTGGGAGAAACTTGAGAATGAACTGCGTGCTAAAAAGATCACCCCAGAGACAGACGATTGGGTAGAACGTGCAAGGAATTGGTTTTACGGGCATGGGGGCACGTTGGACTTGGAAGGGAGGTGTATATATAACATACGACATAAAGAAGACCCCTTGCCAATCGAGAGGATGAGAAAAGCAGTACAGGCTGTTAAAGATGGGGACTTCATTCCCGATAGAGAGAATGATGAGCTCACACTCGCCCTTGGAAATAAGGAACATGATGGACGAACACGAGGCACAAGAGGCTCCCAACCATGGAGGACTGGGTTTCCCGAAGAGAGGAAGAAATATCCTGATAGAAGCCGTCAGAGGAGAAAGGACAGGGTGGAAGTTGAAGCAAATAGTCAAAAAGAGCGAATGCGTTTAATTGAAGAACGATTAAAGCAACAACAAGATGAAATTAACGCACTTAAAGAGCAAAGTACTACCGGCCCATCTCAGCAGCACACTGCATTCGATGCTACCGGCCTATCGAATAATCGAAAAAGCAGTGTGGCTTCCACCGAGGTCCCGGGTGATGACAATGGCGATGACGATGATGCACCGACGATGGCTCCTGTTGGCTTCCCAGTGGATGATATCACAGAGATGACACACTGCGAGCTACATGTCAAAGTTGTGAACATATCAATGAAGGTGGCGGTCGGCTATGCCTTACCAATTGTACCCACACCAACTTACCACTGTCGTCCGGTTCCAGAGGGCTACGCTGTTGTCGGCGTGGATGAAATCATGCCCACCTTTGAGGTTTTGGATCTTCACTACCCTGCAGGTGAAGGGGATGTGACTGTACTGGGAGACGCAAAAAACGTCACCATTCTATGGCCAAAGGAATGTATCGTGCTTCGAAATCACACGCCAAGGCCATCTTCGCCGCCGCCTCACCCGTCTCCAGCGAGGTCGTCGCCGCCGCGGCAGCCGTCTTCGTTGCCTCACCCGGCTACGTCGCCTCACCAATCTCCGGCGCAGCCATCGCCGCGGGAGCCATCGCCGGCGCCTCAGGATAAAAAGCGTAAGCGTACCGCTACTGTGCGTCGTGGTAAGCGATCACCGAAACGTAAACAAGAGCCTCTTCCAAAAGCACCAAAGGTTCCTCCCAAGAGAGCTTATGACTGTACTGAAGAGGAGACTGCGGCGATCGTTGATGCGGAAACGACAGCATTTTTCGCTAAGCTGAGGCGGCCGAAAGAGCCAGAGTTCCCCAGCACCAAAGAAGAAAAAGCCAAAGTGTTTAAAATGGTAAAGACTCTTCATCAACCCGAGCCAAAGCTGTCATCAGACTATGAGCGTTCTATTCTCAAGTCACATGCGGCACAAAAAGCCTCGAAGAGCAGTACTGATGCAAGCGAGAAATCTGTTGCCCAGCTCGGAGAACAAGCAAAACAGACTTGGGCCCCTCTCAAGGTGATTTCCCAAACCAATGTGGGGTCGAGCAAATATGGGGCCGAAGAGCAGTATGATCTAGAGGTAGTTGCACAATACGGAGAAGCTGCCGCTGCTCAAGGGATGAGTATTGCCCAGTACTTATCCTAGTTAGAGTTCTTTCCCGTGAGTGAAGTAGCATACAAATACCAGTACGGCAAACCTCTCGTCAAACCTGATGAGGTAAACAATCTTTCAACAAAAATGCGAAGATTGCATAACTGGTACATGCATGCCACAAGGGCCGGGGCTAACTGGATAGTGCTGAAGGTTACAAAAAAGCATTATGGGAAAGATATGGATGACATGATATCCATTGAATTTGATGAACTATTTCAATTATTCAATCAAGACGCCTTGGACAAATGGATCATCAGTGCCTATTGTCTGTAAGTACTAATTCTGTAATTAATTTAGTCTCCAGCTATCTCACCTTGTTTATTGCATGTATATAATCATACTGTAATATGCAGAATGAAGATTCTCGAATGCAGCAGAGGACAAATCTATGACATTGGCTTCATTGACCCATATTGGGTTCATCAAGCTAATCTCAAAACAAACCCCCAGGATACTGAGGATAATATAGTACACGCCTTAAGGTTTCAAGAAACCAAAAGGGAAATACTATTTCCTTACAACTTCGAGTGAGTGTTATTGTCTTGTATACACTTTCTATTTCGCTTACTCGATGTTAAGTATATAATTGATTAGTTATGCATTTGCAGCTACCACTATATTCTGTTAATCATTCAACTTGACAAAGGGCGTGTACTAGTCATGGACTCGAAACATAAACCCCTTGAGACATGGAAGGACATGCAGATACTTCTCCAGCGGTAATTCTAATCATTACAACACTATATCGGCAACGTTCGTGAATTTTATGATATCAAGTACTTAATAACTTATTTTATTCGTTTTCTACGCCGGGCAGCGCTTGGAAACGGTTCACCAACAAGGCTAGGGGTGTTTGGAAAGAGGAGCTTACATTTTAAGCACTAGATGTAAGCACCACTAGCTATATCCGCGCATCTCTTTGATTCTAGTTTTGATACAGTTATTATCATGCTTGATTATTATTTTGATTGAACTCTGTTCTCGTAAAGTGCCTGACGCAGGTACCAGGTAACAATCTATGTGGATACTATGTTTGCGAGTTCATCCGGCAGACGTGCGATGAGAAGGGCAGAAATTTAGAGCAACTCCACGTACGTAAACAATTTCTATAGTTTTTAATTACAATCAAATTGTGTTTAGTTTCATTCATATAGGCTGACTCTTTTTTAAATCAGATCGAACGTCTACGGGACGGTCTTCTGCCAAAGGATCGCGTACGAGCAATTCAGGAGGAATTGGCGGGATTCTTGGATGCAGAAGTCCTAGACCCAAAAGGGGAATACTACTCGGCTGTGTATAGACAATAGGAATTGTAAAAATAGCAACTTTGAAGAAATTGGCCGGTAGCATCGAATAGCAACTTTTGTATGTAGTGCATGAACTCGATCCGTATATTGAATATAATATTGTCATCATGATGTAATATAAGGTTCCTTCATTGATAAGTGCAAATCACTAAATAAACAATAAAACAACCTAAATGAATTCTCTGTCGCGGCACAAAAAGTGGCGAAAATGCTGCTGCGACAACAAAATGTGCCAAAATGAATTCTCTGCCGCGGCAGAGAAATGGGCCAAATCTCTGCCGCGGCAGAAGGTTATTAGTCCCGGTTCCTGTCACGAACCGGGACTAATGCTACACCCCCTCGCCCTCTGCCGCTGCCACGTGTGCACCCTTTAGTCCCGGTTGGTGGGGCAACCGGGACTAAAGGTTAGGGCTTTAGTCCCGATTGCCCCGTCCCGGTTGGGCAACCGGCACTAAAGCCCCGTACCAACCGGGACCTATAGCCCCGTTTCCACCAGTGCGCAATGTTCCAAAGAACCCCACCTGTGCGTCTCGGGATCCATGACTGTCACCTCCGTGACCCCATTCTGCCCTTCTGCTGCTCTGCTCCTTGTCCTTTGTGCTTGGCCCCGTTCAGATTCTTCCCAGCCCGTGACTTGGGTTTGACTATAGGCACCTCATTCTCCTGCAAGCTTCATGTTATTCGGCCTTGTCTCGGATAACTCGGCTCAGCCTTCACCTGCATTCAAGTTATTCAGACATACTCGGCCGACTTAACTCGTATGTCGGCCGGATAAGGTATCGTTCCCTCCGTAGGTGTCATGGCCATGCTTATCTCGGCCGAATTTTACAGGACTCGGCCGATATACACAGTAACTCGGCATATGACAAGGGAGACTCCTTTTGTCTTCCCCTGTCTTGACCCTATCCGGGGTCACCTCCCCAACACGAAAGTCACTACTCCATAATCCACATAAAAACAACAAAGAACGTGTAGACCAGAAAACTTAAGCTAACGCCCGAAGGCGGAATTTTCACAAGTGCAGTCACAAAGCTTGTGCATAAAGGTTTTATACGATCCAAAAATGAACACTAAAGGAGGTAAAAGACTCAGAAATATGAGTGAACCAAAGAGCTTTATTTCATTGATCATATAAGAGATACACAATAGATAAAAATATGCTAAGTGTAGAAAGGACGTAGCTGTGCTATGTTCCATGGCCGATCAAGCTCCGGGTAGTCATCATCCGGGTCACGTTGCTTACGCTTATGATCCTCGTTGGTCTATCCTTCAGTTCATGATTGTCAACGAGGTAGTAAGACCCATTGAGCAGCGCCTTGCTTATGATGAACGGTCCTTCCCATGGCGGGGATAATTTGTGTGACCTCTTCTGCTTAAGTCGGAGCACCAGATCCCCCTCTTTAAACGAGCGATGCCTAACGCGGTGACTATGGTAGCTGCGTAGCTTCTACTGGTAGATGGCGGATCTTTGGCATGCCAAAATGCGCTCCTCCTCGAGAAGGTCCACATCTAGGCGTCTGGATTCTTCAGCGTTATCTTCGTCATAGGCGGCAACTCTTGGTGCACCGTGAAGGATGTCGGAAGGCAGGATGGCTTCTGCTCCATATACCATGAAGTAAGGGGTGTAGCCGGTGGATCTGTTGGGTGTAGTTTGTAAACTCCACGGCACAGATGGTAGTTCCTTCGCCCAGGCTCCAGCTGCTCTATGTAGCGGTGCCTCAAGACGTGGCTTGATTCCCTACAGAATTAATCCATTGGCTTGCTCAACTTGCCCATTAGACTGTGGGTGTGCCACAAATGCAAGGTCAAGTCGGATGCCTTTGTCCCAACAATAAGCCTCCACTTCTCCGAGTGACAAGTTTCTGCCATTGTCGGTGATAATGCTATGTGGGAGACCAAATCTCACCACTAGATCTCGGACAAACCTAAGGGCAGTTGTCCCATCAAGCTTTCTAATGGGTTTAGCTTCTATCCATTTAGTGAATTTATCAACTGCTACTAGCAGATGCGTAAATCCACATGGTGCCGTTTGTAACGGTCCCACCATGTCTAGCCCCCAGACTGCAAACGGCCAAGTTATTGTTATTGTTCGCAATTCTTCAGCAGGAACATATGGTTGTCGGGCATAATACTGGCATCCCATGCATGTCTCAACCAGCTTTTCAGCGTCCGCCTTCGCGATCATCCAGTAGAATCCTTCCCGGTAGGCTTTCGCGACCAAGGATCGGGGAGTGGCGTGATGCCCGCAATCTCCAAGATGGATTCCGCGTAGGATTTCAATACCTTCTTGCTGGGAAACACACTTAAGGTATACACTAGTAGTGCTTATTTTGTAGAGTTGTCCAATGATTATGGTATAGCCCTTTTCTCGGCGTACTATTTGCCGTCTTTCGACTTTGTCATCGGGCAAAGTTCCGTGTTCGAGAAACTCCATGAGAGGTTTTGTCCAAGCCGGAGGGACCTTTGCCACCATGTGGACGAAAGAGTCAACTCTATTCGGGTTGTTGATGTCTTCTCCCTTCACGGATGGTGTCTGTAGATGCTCCAGGAAAACTCCAGGCGGAATTCGTTTGCTCCCTGATCCAATCTTAGAAAGCAGATCAGCAGCCTCGTTTTTCTCCCTAGGTACATACTTGATCTCGTAGCCCAAGAAGCACTTGGCTATCTCGTCCACTTCATCTCGATATGCCGCCATCATAGGGTTCCGCGCATTCCAGGTGCCAGCCACCTGCTGGGCAACCAAGTCAGAATCTCCACAGCAAACTATGCGCTTGATGCCAATATCCTTGGTTACGCGTAATCCGTGAATGAGTTCTTCATACTCCGCCATGTTGTTCGTAGCCTCGAAGTGGATCTGCAGAACGTAGTGTATCTTGTCCCTAGTTGGTGACTATAGTAGTACACCAGCCCCCGAGCCGTAGAGTAACTTTGATCCGTCCAAGTGCATCACCTAGTATTCTGGCTCCGGCAATTGGGTAGCATCTGGCATCTCCATACAATCTGTGATAAAATCCGCCAAGGCTTGTGACTTGATAGCGTCGCGTCTCTTATAGGTGATCTCGAAGGCGGCAAGTTCAATGCCCCACTTCGCGACCCTTCCTGTGGCGTCGCTGTTGTTGATAATGTCGGACAGTGGAGTCTTGCTCACCACTGTGATTGGGTGCTCCTGGAAATAGTGCCTCGGGTTCCGAGAAGCAAGGAATACTCCATAAGATATCTTTTGGTAGTGCGGGTAACGCTGCTTGGACTCCTTCAAGACCTCACTTACATAGTGAACTGGTCGCTGAATTCTGTGCTCATAGCCTGGTTCCTTCCACTCTACCACGACGAGGACGCTGATTACCCGGTTGGTGGCTGCCAGGTAAATTAACATGGGTTCTCTAGGCTCGGGTGCTGCAAGGATAGGCGCTGAGGAAAGTGTCTCCTTGAGCTGCTTCAATGCTGCATCTGCTTCGTCCATCCATGTGAATTTGTTCGCCTTCTTCAGCAACTTGTACAGCGGCAGAGCCTTCTCTCCAAGTCGGCTGACGAACCGACTAACTGCTGCAACACAACCTGTTAGTCGTTGTATGTCCTTGAGGCATGTCGGACGGTTTATGTTTAAGATGGCCTTGAGTTTCTCCGGGTTGACCTCGATTCCACGTTGGGAAACGATGAAGCCCAACAATTTGCCGGCTGGAACCCCGAAGACGCACTTCTTAGGGTTAAGCATCATATTGTATTTCCGGAGATTATCAAAGGTTTCTTTTAAGTCGGAGATTAAGTCGTTTGACTTTTTAGATATCACCGCTATATCGTCCACATAAGCGTGAACGTTCCGACCAATTTGATCGTATAGGCAACTCTGCATTGTCCGCTGGTACGTAGCACCTGCGTTTTTCAGCCCAAAGGGCATTGTGACATAGCAAAACGTGACGTAGGGTGTAGTGAACTAAGTGGCCAATTGGTCTAACTTCCTCATTTTGATCTGGTGGTATCCTGAGTATGCGTCGGGAAAACACAAAAGTTCTGAGCCAGCCGTCGAGTCAATGACTTGGTCAACGCGAGGCAAAGTAAACAGATCTTTGGGACATGCTTTGGTCAAGCCAGTGTAATCAACGGACATTCTTAATTCTTTGGTTCCCTTTTTGGGGACAAGTACAGGATTGGCCACCCATTGGGTGTGAAGGACTTCTCGGATAAAACTAGCCTTAAGTAACCTAGCTATCTCTTTGCCTATGGCGCGTCTCTTCTCATCTCCAAAGCATCATAGAGTTTGCTTCACTGGTTTTCATTTTGGATCAATATTCAAGCTGTGCTCGGCAAGTTCCCTAGGTACACCTTTCATGTCAGCAGGTTACCAGGCAAAGATGTCACTATTATCACGGAGGAAATCGACCAGCGCGCTTTCCTATTTGGTATCCAGGTTCGTCCCAATGGCGGTGGTCTTGGAGGCATCGCCTACCACAAGTTCCACCGACTTGGTTTCGATGCCCGCCTTGAATGCTGGGGCGGAGTCAGAAATTTGTTTCTTCCTCACGGGCATCTCTGAGGCATCGACCTTGCTCTGGATCTCCTTGAATTCTTCGCTATAGAGGACAGCTTCCGCATAGGCTGCTTCTCCAATTTCGTAGTCCCTAGCTTTTGCAAATCTTCCGGATACGGTGATGACACCGTTTGGTCCGGGTATCTTGAGTTTGTTGTAGACGAAGCATGGATTGGCCATGAAGGTGTGGAATATGTCGCGGCCGAATATGACGTGGTACACGCTCTTGAAGGGGACCACCTCAAAGGTCATGCGCTCTTGGCGGTAATTATAAACATCACCAAAGGTGACCTGAAGCGTGATGCACCCAAGGGACCGAGCCTCCCGACCAGGAACTACGCCGTGGAAGATGGTGTTGGTCCGCCTTAGGTTTGCTTCCGCCAAGTTCATCTTCTGCAGTGTATCCAGGTACATGATGTCGATGTTGCTTCCACTATCCACCATACACTTGGTGAACTCATTGCCGTCAATCAGGGGGTTGATGACCATGGCATATTGGTTCTTCGTAGGGATGAGGTCTGGGTGATCCTTCCTGTCCCAAGTAATTGGAATCTCTGACCAGCGCAGGTACTGGGGAACTAGGGGTAAAGTAGCCATCAGGATCCTCATAGAGGTCTTCTCTTGTCGGACGGTGGGGGTACCAAGGAAAGTGTGGAAAACTGTCGCCTTCTTCTCAAAAGGGTTCTTGCCTTTGCCGTCGCTATTGGCGGCGTGCTTGGGGTCAACATCCTTGTCCATGTCACTTGAATCCTTGGACTCCTCCTCCTTCTTCTTCCCCTTGCCCTTGCCTCGCGGTATGTTCTTCCGACTTTGCTTGTAGCCGGACTCCGGGTCCTCCTTGAGGTCATTGATGAACTTGTAGTGGCGATTGGTGTGGGTGGCCTTGCCGTTAGCATCGAGGTGTACGAGGCACGGCATATCGTGGTACTCTTCGTAGGTTTGGGGAATGCGGAGCGCTGCCGAGGTAGTTTCAATTCCTCGATGCTGCCCACGACCAGCTCCCCGCCCTCGGCCATGTTGTCCGCCATCACCTTTTCCTGCAAAGGTCATGGCAACCATGTCGGGAGTTTGCTTTTCTTTTGGTGCGGTTTTCCGCTTGGTGTTGCTGTTCCTCCGAGCTTGAGTTGGAACGGTCGTTGCCGGCAGGGAGCCACGAGCGTCGTCGTCGGCAGCTGTGAACTCACTAGCCAACTGAATCATCTGGTTCAAGTCAAGCTGGTGATTGTCCTGCAAGCGCTTCAGCTTATGTCGGAGCAACGTGCCCCTTTCGAACCCATCAATGAAGGCGGCCATGGCGGTCTGAGCGTGCACTCCTGCGCAGGAATTCTTCATATCCAGCCAACGGGAGAGGTAGGCACGAGATGTCTCGTCTTTCTCTTGCACACACCGCTGTAGATCGCCAACGGTGCAGGGACGCTTATACGTACCCTCGAAGTTCTTGGTGAACGCTTCTTGCATGTCCAACCAATTGAAGATGGATCTCTCCGGCAAGTCATCAATCCATTGACGGGCCGTGCCCACCAACATCAATGGGAGGTACTTGACGGCGACGTTGGGGTTACCGCTGGCGATTTCCACCGTGTTGTCGTAGTCCTGCAACCAAGTAGCTGGTTTGGCGGTGCCGTCATAGGGCTTGATGGTATTGTCAATCCGGAAACCTTTGGGGTAAGTTGCGGACCATATCACAGGTCCAAAGCAACGTGGTCCCAGGTATGGTCCTTCCCGGGCCTCGTGGATCTTGTCTATCCGCGAACGTGCGTCGTATGGCTCCGGGCTTTTTTTCTTCTTGTCAACAGGGGATGGTCTGCGTGAATGACGCGGGGCCCATCTGCCATGGTGACTGCTAGGTGGCGACGGAGGCGGAGGTGGCGGTGGGTTAGCCTTCTTGCTTTTACCCTCCTGCGACGCCTCAAGCTTGTCGCGGTGGCTTGTTGGACATGGAGGGTCATGGCGTGACCTGCTCTTATGTCCTTGGTTGCGCTCTCCGTCATGTCGGGTCTTCTCCGTGTTGTCGTGGATGACGATGACGCTCTGCCTTGGAGGGGCCATATCCGTACGACGGTGAGCCTTGGGGTCTTTGCGATGTCGCGGGGAGCGGGGCGGTGGTGATGGGCGAGGAGGTTGGGCTTTGCCTCCATGGTCGGATGATATGGGGATAGCATCCTTCCTGTTGCGCGCATCCCTTCGTCTTCGTTCTGATGAACCCGTCTGAGACCCGACATCAAGAGGAGATCTGTCCCTTGGTGGCTTATGCTGGCTAGACTGGCAAAACGCTGGGTCAGACTCAAGCCTCTGAGAGGTGGCCTTTTCCTGCTGTTTCACCGCCTTGGCCACTAGGTCATAGACCTGTTCCACCGCCTCAGGCGATCGATCCTGCTCCAGAAGGGTCTTGGAGATGACGAGGTTGAGGAGAGGAGTGAGCATCACCTGCCTGCCTTCACTATAAATGTATGGCTTGGCCTGTGCTGGCTTCGGGGGAGCCCATCCTAGGTTTCGCCGCACACCAGGATCGTTGATGACGCGAGCCGGAGCTTTTTTGGCCTTCTGCTGCTGCAGCAGAGTCTTGTATTCGGCCTCCATCGCTCTATCTTTCTCTATGGACTTCTGCGCGTTGACCAGATCTTGATCTAGTTTAGCGCCTTGCTCCGCGATGGCCTGCGCTTCCTCAAGCAGCTACTGGCGCTTCTCGTCTAGCTGGGTCACGTTCCGGATATGAGCTACCGTTAGTGGCTCGACGAGGAGGTTGTCATACATCACTCTATCAGCTGGAGTAATTTGGGCAGCAGCAGACGTGGATGCTAGAGGCGGCAAGTTTGCGGTGTTTTTGTTGCTCGGTCCGGTGCAGAGTTCCTGCGGCCGCTGCACTGGGTTAGGCGGAGGGGTCATGTACTTCACGCGATCATTGTCGGTAGCGGGAGGTGGTCCCTTCCCCTTGTCCAGCGATGTAGGCGGAGCTCTTCCGGGTTGATCTTCATCCATTGCCGTCCCAATGGTGACGAACACTTCTCCGGACGTGACGGCGTTATTGGCCTGCTCGTCACACTGGTAATCCTCCTCCATCTCCTGCATGGCAGAGTCTAGCTCCTCCGGGCTGAAATCTATATCCTCTGAATCTGCATTGAAGTCGGCGTAAAGCGCGTCAATCATAGACTCAGAGGGTGCCGGGGCTTCCTCGATGACGGGGGTGGAGGAACAACGGGTGCAACGATGACTGGAGGTGGTGGCGCTGCTACGGCGATGGCGGCCGGAGGTGGTGGTGGCTGAGTCGGTGGTGCTCCGTCAATGAGCGCAAGAGCTGTATGAGCCGCCTCTTCAGCCTCCGCGTAGTTGTTGACGGTATTCACCATGATTTCGAAGGTGAGGCGTCCTGAAGCCTGTTGCCGCCTTAGAGAATGTCGGAGAAGCGTTCCCTGGTCCAATCCTTCCACAAAGTGATACATAGCATCATCATTGGGGTAGTGCGCCATATCGGCTCGTATGCGGAGCCACCTGGCAAGGTAATCGTGGGGTTTTTCACCCTCTCTCTGAATGTAGCGAGCCAGATCGAAGATGGTAACCACGCCCACGAACTTGGATCTCCGTTGTCCAGACGCACAGACGAAGCCGGCGGACTTGCAGTGATCTTCCATCGGTTTGGGTGGGCCTTGAATTTTTCCGATCTTTTCCGGCAAACTCTGAGGAGAGATCCGACATCGATCCTTCCACGAACATATCCTGCCTGTAGGCAGTCCGTGCGGGTCTTGATGCTCCTCCGACTCCCAGGAAACTAGTGTCCGAGTCAGTTTCGCCGATGAAGAGGTGGATGTCTCTGATGGGGACGATCGAGCACCGCGTAGGGTTCGTCTTCGCCAGGATCCAAAACTCGTTGGGAAGGTGATCAGAACATTGCCGGAGAAGAGAACACGACCGATGGCTACGGTTTCGCCGATTCCCGCAAAGACCTTGGTCCTCGCCCGCTGAAGAGCCTGAAGCGCCTCTTGCCCCAAGGTGGGCGCCAACTGTCGTGGTATTGCCGACGAGTACGCCATGGAGGGGTCCTCACAGTGCGTGTTTAGAGACGTGGGGGAAGGCGGACGGTTGACGGGTACGAGGTAACACAGCTTACCCAAGTTCAGATCCCACAACGGTGGCGGAATCCTACTCCTTCTATAAATCACTATAAGGGCAATACGCCGAGTTACAGAGATAGGTTCGCTGTGCGAGGTTATGTGAAGCTGTCTGAGATTGTGCCCTAAAGGCTCCCATAGGCCCGACTTATATAGTCGCCAGGTCCTAGGGTTACAGGGAAAAGTCCTAGCCAGACAGGTTACAGAGTCCTACACTGTCTATTACTAGTCTAGCGTGTCTTGTACTCCAAGGCTCCAGGTACGCTGGTGACTCCACCATAGCCTTCCTTTATTCGGCATGGGCCTCCCTTCTAGATCCATCTAACTGGGCCGCCCAGCAGGCCATAGGCCATGCTACAAACTGTGGGCCACCCGGGTTATCCGGATAGGAGACATGCTATGAGGATACCCATATAGCATATCCCCAATAGGTCCTCTGCGGTAAGATTAAGTATCCTGCTGATTTTCTAGTGCTTAATTCAGCAGCTAGCAAAACTTGTCCTATTATTTTTGGTAGACCTTTCTTGAACACTTGTGGAGCTATTATAGATTGTAAGAAGGAGAAAGTTTTAAATAAGTTTGATGGATATTCTTATGACTTTAACTTTTCCAAATTTGCTAAATCTCCTTGTGAAAACAGCTTGACTAATAAAGATTTCAGGATGGAACAACTTGCTTCTATTGATCTAGTTTATGACCTTGGTCCTATTTTTGGTGATTGTAAGTATGCTCATTCTGATGATAAAGTTATTTCCTGTGACAATTATATTGTCAGCTTTATTCAAGGTGCTACTGAAAGTTATTATGAGAGAGGGAAACATGGTTTTATGCATCTCAATAATGTTAAGTTTCTCCGTTTTATGTTGAAAGCTTTGAAGTTGCATATGTTTTTCCTTCCTATGCTAGTGGCTTTTTGTTTCAACAATTTGTTTTCTCATGATACCCCCATGCATAGGAAGTGGGTTAGACTCAAATGTGTTGGTTATTTCCTTCTTAATGCTCTCTTTCACTTCAGATATATATCTCCTATGTGAGCATCTGTGACACCCCCGGGATCAGGGTTAAAGAAATCCCAGACCTCCGTCTGACATAAGCTTAACCTTGAGGTCGAGAATATCCAGTGAAGAATCAGTAACACGGCAGTGACCCTACGACACAAAGTTTATTACAGCAAGCTCATAACTGAGCAAAGAACCAAATTATTACAAGCAGAGGTCACTGACCACAAACATCAAACAACGGAAAGGAAAATTATGCTATTAAGTATAGCAAACTTAACAAATGTCCTAAGAGGCCTGAAGCATAATGATGACGTCCCAGGCCATAGATTCCAGGCTGCCGGCCGGGAACCCCAAGCTACTCGTCGATGTTGATGTAGTACCAAACTGATCTTCAGGGAACACTTACTCTGCAAAAAGTATCAACAAAGAAAGGGTGAGTACAGGGTGTACTCCGCAAGACTTATGGCTGGTGGAGTTGTTTTGCATAAAGCCATCTTTGTTTATAAAACAAGAGGGATAGAAGAATCTCGTCTATTCAGAGTATTTTAAAAGGGGATAAGAGAGCGACATCTCCAAAGAATTGATCTTCATCTTTTGATATCCACAAAATCATCATCATCACCTGAACTAGGATCACCCCCTCATACCCATGAGTAAGCATCCTTAATCACACGTTGATCAACAAGTTTTATAATTAGGTTATAGTTCTCTATGATCTTAGAGTCTGGTCACCAAGCGTTCATAACCGTGAACACGGATTTTCGAAAAGATTTAACCCTGCAGGGGTGTACAACTTTACCCACACATACCAACCGACTCTTAATGCCAACGTTTTAGCCATGTTCCTTGGAAGGCCGGCAGAGGGTGGTTGGCCACGACCTTTACCTTGCTTTTGCCGAGACCGTGAGTCATGCAATAAGTATGGTTCCATCATAACGGGTCAAATCCTGAAGCCGGTACTTAAAGATGTGAGGCGATGTTGGTTTACTAGACGCGCTATCAACCCCAAGCAACCGCGGCCACGCTTCCCTACCTATTATGAATGCACCTTCACCCGGCAAATCTTTCAAAAGGTTTTCTATGCATATGTCAAATGGAACGCCGAACTATGTGACTCATGGAATCTACTAGGCAAGTTAATCAGGCGAGGGGTTCCCAATCCCCGTGTGGCTGTATGCTCATCTCGGTTCCAAAGGCAAGAACTCAGGTCCTAGTGGTGGAGAGCATGGGACTAGAAAAACCACATCCCACCGTGGCCTCCCATACAAGCCTTAGCATGTTTAACTCATATCACCTCTGATCGCATCTCATCGCATTCTCCTGTCATACTATATTCTCTACAGTTGGTACATCATCTGGATGGACCAGGCTCAACAGCTATGCATGGCTAAGCAGGACACAGATATAAGCTCTAGCAATGCACACAAGCCAAACCTAGTTATGCTAGGAGCAGTGGATCAGGTAATATAAGCTCAAAGGGAGTAATACAATAGATAGTATACTCTACCTATCGATAAAATACCACAGTAGAACCGTATGCATCATGACAGGAATTGAAATACTTTCCAAATCATAGGATTATTGCATGGTGGGGCTATTCTTGCCTTTGCCAGTTGATAATGGATAAGCAGATCTTCGGGATCCTTGTACTTGACTTTATTGTAGCTGGTAAAGTAATGTTTGTCGATCTTCGATGGTGTTGATCTCTGACTTCGATCTCGATCTCGATCTCGTATTCTACCGGGAGAAGAACCAAACACCGGAAAGAGAGGGAAAAAATCAACACATGGCATCGATGGAATGCTCAAGCAAGGATGATGATATGACAAGTTAAAATGCATTGTAATGAAACCCTATAGCATGCTCAACAAATTAAACGGGGTTCCGAGGGGTGAAAACCCTAACTCGGGGAAACTCCGGAATCACCTGTGAGGGGTTGATTTTGTTCTCTAATTAAACTTGTTATTAAAGTTGCTTAACAATGCATGATTATATCTCTAATAGATAGTTCTCATTTTTCTGAACATTTTGATATATTATACATATTTTTCTGACTTTAAATGAATTAGTTATTGATTTTACAATATTTAAACAGATTCTGAAATTATTAAACCAACTTATATACGTTTTACACCGCAGTCACACCTAGCCACAGAGACAGACAAATGGGCCCTAGGCCAACTCATCCTCCACGTGGGCAAGGTGGGACCCAGGCCGGGTTGACTGGGGCTGACCGTGCGCTTGCTGATGTCAGCATGATGTCATGCCGATGGTGGCTCTCAGGACGGTGACAGGGGCGGCGGATGACGGCGAGCGAGGCTGCAGGGTTAGGCCTGTTCGAACCAGTGGAGCGAGGCGAGCTCAAAAGAGGCGGCGCCGCCCGCGGATGGTCACCGGAGCAACCTGTATGGTGAGCTCTGCCGGTGGCCTATGGCGGAGTTCGACGATGGAGCGATCCAGAGAGCTAGGGAAGGACGGGAAGGGCCGGGAGGTGCAGGAGCTCACCACGCAGGTAGTGGAGGGGTCAGCTCTACCAAGCGAGCTCGGACGCGGCCAGAATCAACGAGGACAACAGTGGGCGAACTTCGGGAAGGAGCTCCCGATTGGCGTGATTGACACATCTCCAGCTTGTGAGGGTTGGCGAGAAGAAGGAGCACACCGAGGCGGTTCTCACAGTGGCCTCGGAGGGTCGAGGGGAGCACGGCAACGGCGGAACACTGACAACCTCCAAAGCTAGGGTTTCAGTTTGGGGTGGGGAACTGCAGAGAGAGGGCGAGAGAGACTGAGACGGATGGCCATGGCGCTAGGGTCTTATCCTCGTCCGAGAGCGGCGGCGAGCATCGTGGCGCGGGCACGCATCGCGGCAGCGGCGAACGGCGGTGGCTGCGCCAGGCAGCTGCTTGCCGCTATTGAGGAAGACGACGGAAACACTGGCGAAGGGGTACGTAGGCCTAGTTGGGCTGGCTGCGGGCTGGTCCTGGCTGCTGGGTGCTGCGCGAGCGGCAGGAGAGAAGAGAGGGAGAGGTTGGGCTGCGACCCAGTTAGCTTAGGAAACTTTTTTATTTTGCAAATCCCTTTTATTTTTCTGTTTTGCATTTCTGTTTGTATATTTTCAAATTCATTTCTGTTTTGAGTATTTCAAAAATACCAGAGAGTTTATAAAATATCTAAAATACTGTGGGGCCCTTTTTACTCAGTTTGGGCTCCAAATATTTTGATAGTTTTTGAAATTCAAACTATTTTGAATTGTTTCGAGAGAGAGAGGAAACTAGGGTTTAGGGTTTTGTATATTTCTCTTTGCATGCATTTTAAAGGATGATGCTCATGAATACACAAACAAACCCTAATACAATATTTACTAAAACTAGGGTGTTACAACATCTTTGAAACTTTCAAGTCTAACTTAAAGACATTAAAGAAAATTACTTCTTGGGAGATAACCCAATAGTTTTGTCGAGTCTTGGAATTTATTACCTCAGTAATAACCGCTCCTTATCCTTTTTGTTTTGGTTTTTGAGTCAAGTTCAACTACTTTTGAGAAGTAGAGGAGTTGTGAAAAGTGGTTGTCGTGGGACAGATTTTTGTGCTGCATTGTAAAAAAAATTGAGGGAGCTCAGTACTTTGGATGGAGCTTTATTTTTCTGTGCTTGTTCTCCAAGTTGTTACCCAACTTTCATTAGTTTTGCACTTTATGATTTGAGCAAAAGAAGGTTTTCGAAAAAATCAATCTTTACCAGCTAATCTGTTTTGACAGTTTTCTGCCATCATTTGCATTTGCCTCTTTTATTGATTCCCTTCCAGATTCTTTTGAGTTTTTGGAAATGAGTTGCTATAGTAGATTTTGTTTTGATGGATTTCAGTTGAAGTGTGAACCTTAAGGTTATTATTTTTGCTTACCCTAATGTTGCCATTGAAGTTTGTGTATTGCCTTGTGACAAAAAGAAATTCCAGGAGAAGGAGGAAAGGAGTCTATAGAATTCTTCTTTGAATAGGTAAAAGTGGTGCAAACAGAAGGTTCGTGAAAGCCTAATCTTTTTATATTTTTGATGTTTTCAATACATATGGAAGGTTACGAAACGGAGGCCAGGGTGGCCACACCCACCCTAGGCGCGGTCCCCAGTTGGCCACGCCTGGAGGGGGTGTGAGCCCCCCCCCCCCCCCCCCCCCGAGCTCCGTCTCCACCTCGTTTTCGTACCAGTACCTTCCTTATGCATTGAAACTTCATAATATATAACCCCCGGATCCCCCGAGGTTTGTATATCGTGTTCTCATCGTGTTTTCATTTTGGTTTGTTTATGTCAGGAAATCTTCTCAAGTTTAGAGCGCCATGGTCTCCACCAATAACAAAGGCAAGAAGCCCGTGGAGGAAGTAAAGTTGGAGGAAAAAACCGTCGCAGGGTCAAGGGCAAGGAAACCTAATTTTGTAGGAGCAATTAACATAGGACGTGCTTTTTCTCGTAACATGCAGGGTATCATAGCCTCCATTCCAGACTTTAGATCCTGCCCTGAGGCAGTGGAAGCCCTTCGAACCACTGACGAGTTTGGTGATAAGTACCGTGCTTTGAGGATGAAGGTGGATATGCTTCAAGAGGAGAATAACAGGCTTCGTAAGATGCTGGAGGATTTTCTGACCCTAAACAAGGGAACACCACCACTACCAAAGGAGTAATTCGTCATCAGGTTAGGCATCCCCTTGGCTTGTTCCAAGCTTGGGGGAGTGCCGCGGTATCACATCATTATCTTTTATGTTTTACCTTTTTAGTGGATTCTTATCTTTGGTAGAGAAGTCATCTTATAGGTTGGTTTGCATGTGGAAGTATCTCTCCTTTAGTTGATTATCTATGTATCCCTTGGTGTGACTGCCTTTATGGAGTATTAATGAGAAGTTTCATCTTTTAATTTTTGCACTTCTTGTTTTAGTTTGCAATCTCTATTATATGATTGATCTTGTTGATTAGTATTGGTGCCACTTTGGGAGCATCAAGTAGATCTAAATTGGTTTTGGCAAACCGAGATCTAAATTGGCCACTTTGGCAACACTTTTTGAGGTTTGAAAGGAAAAGAGAAAAAGCTTACAGGTATTTTGTATCATTTATTTTCTTTGTTGATTGGCTCATAAGCTTAGTATTCTTTATTTAAGATCTTTTGTGTCTTCAAGAAAGATTGCATGTTTGTCTTTATCACTTGTAGGTTTGCTTGTTTCTTTCAACTCTTTTGCTTGCTACCCAGCCTTGCTAGCCAAAAACCTGTTTTGAGAAGGCTTACTTCTCATGTTTCCAACCCTTTTGAACCAAACCTGTGCCATTTGTGTCCACCATATCTACCTATTAGCATTATTGCTATTCCAAGCAAATTCTCAAGCTTCATCTATCTTTTGAATTAAAAATTATTTTGTTATCAAAAAACTAGTTAGTAAAGCTCTCACAAACTTGATGGCACACCTTATTTTCTTGCCCCTAATAAACTTGAACCATTGTGTCATATAAGTTGTATATGCTTGCATCTATACGTTGGTATTAGCAGAACTGTGTTGTCACGGGGAACGCTTTCAACACTTATGGATACATATCCAGTTGATATCATGCTCTTTTGTTTGCGGATGTCGTCGGTGTGAAATAAAAGGGGAGCTTGTAAGTCCATGGAGTTATGTATGTGTGTTAGAGAAACGCCTGGGATGCTAGCCTAAGACATGCCTAATCATGGTGGAAACTTGCAGCATCACCATAGTGAGCAATCTATGAAGCATCCTCAATAAAAACCTATGCAAATAGCAAATAAAAAGATCACCGAGATGCTCACTGTCTGCTTGCCTTGTCATTTTGATTATGGGATATCTCATGTATCATGTGCAAGGGGTACCCCATTGGCGGTTCTTTATGATACACATGTACTTACAATGACAAGAACCTACCGGTAACTAAAGTTGAGTAGAATGAGGAGCGGCCCTCGTACTAAAGGGACTTCAGATTGCCAACTTATATTTCTTCAAGCATATACTCCATCCTTTTTCACTTTAACCTTAAGCACCTCAAGATGCTTATGATAGGGGCAATGAGGGATCAAATCTAGTAAGTACCATAATATTTTGGAAGCTCTTTATGACTTGAAATCCCTACTTCCCTCTATGAAGGGACCTTTCTCCTATTTCTAAGTTGAGTCAGTAAACCTTTTTCCACTCTATCTCCAGCAAGCATTTGAGTTGTTGTTTTTCAAGCATTCATATGATGATTTATTCAATCATGTTCTCTATCTCCCTTGTTTGCACAAAGCTCTTATCTATTGAGTATTACTTTGAAAGCCTTCATTGTGAAAAACCTTTTATGTTTGAGCAAAGAGTGCTCCTGTTGTAAAACTTCTTCAAAATATTTTTGTGAAACTGTTGGAGAGAGAAAGAGCTCTACTCTCCGGCAGACAGATTTCTGCCTGGGAAATCCCTTCCCTAAGAGGGGATACCGTTGCCATCAACACCTTCATCAAGCTAGGCTTCATCGGGATCATCATCATCCACACCATCATCTCCACCAGCACCATCATCACCACTCCATCCTGATGTAACAATTGTGTTGGATCTTGCATTAGTTCTTAGGGGAAACTTTCCCGGTGTTGATTACTATTGTAGTTGATGCTTGTGAGTGGAACCATTGGATTATTGTTTATGTTAAGATCGTTATCCGTTACCATATCATCTTTGATCTTGATACATATGATGTCTTGTGAGTAGTTCGTCTAGTTCTTGAGGACATGGGAGAGTCATGTTGTTAGTAGTGGATTTGTGTTGAGATATTATTCAATGGTCTAGTACTTAAGTTGTGGAGCTATTCTTCTAGTGGTGTCATGTGAACGTCGACTACATGATACTTCACCATTTATGGGCCTAGGGGAATGCATTGTGTATTTGGCTACTAATTGTGGGGTTGCCGGAGTGACAGAAACCTAAACCCCCGTTAGGACACCATTGCATAAGGGAGCATAGGATCTCAGAGTTTAAGGATGTGGTTAGGTTTATATCTTAATTGCTTTCATGTAGTTGCGGATGCTTGCAGGGGGTCTAATCACAAGTATGTATTAGTCCAAATAAGTTCTCGGTACATTAGCACAGGTTCACCCACACAACACTTACAACACCAAAGAAGAGTACTTAGCTATTTGAAGAGAAAGCACTTGACAGAATTCCCATGTGTCATCAAGAACGTTTGGTCCTTATAAGTATTTTCACTGGCTTGTCCTTTGCTAAGAAAGGATTGGGCCACTTGCTGCAGTTGTTCATTGTCTTTATTACTTGCACTTTTTTTGTTGCTTTATTAGAAAACCCCTAAAAATCCATTTGCTAAGTATTTACAGAGATTTCCTGCTCCATACCACTAGTCAACACCTTCTGCTCCTCGTTGGGATCGACACTCCTATTTATTGAAAGTACAACGATACACCCCCTATACTTGTGGGTCATCAACTACTACTTTACATCCATCATCATGTATTAACATTATGATCTTTACTTCACAAGTATATTCTTACCAATAATTCCCTTCTCCTAAATCCATTTGTGAATCAAATGAGCTTAACACTAAAGCTTTATATGATCTCCTCTTAAAGATAACTCTCATATCTAGAATATTTCTAATGAATCCAAATCCACTTGAATGATTACTCTCTTACTTCATAAATTACTTTGTAATCTCACTTATAAATCTCAGAATCTTGTCACTAAAGCTTTTCATAATCTTCTCATATCTACAATTGGTTATATCAAACTACTCTACTAATGATAAACTCCAATCCAACAAGTAGTTACTTCTAACTCCATTCATACTCTTCCTTTATTTTCCATCACTAATATTACTCTAATAGGTGTATATATCAGTTACTACTTCACCTCAAGTGTTTACTATTCTTTTAAGAGGAATAATACTACTTCTATAACTCAATGTTTCTCTATTATGATTTTGGTTATACTATCTTAACTTTAATTACCTCGGTGACTCACACTTCCACTTCATCTTATATCATTGTAATTTTCTATGCTCAATCTTATGATTATATAGCTAGACTAGGGTTTAATCATGTTCTCTCCACCAATGTCAGTTATGCATCATAGAATCATTCACTCTTAGTGACTTAAGCATCATCATTATAATCATTTGATCATTTATGGCTTAGGTTTCTAGTTGGATCATCAAGGTTTTGATCAGTACAACATTACAGTTGTATTATAATTTTCTTCTTAGTATTTCCATTTGACTAAGAGATACTATTCATTGTCAATTCCTACTTGATCCAATAAGATTACTCCTTGGTAACTATCTTCGAAATTCATCCTTATGATTCACTTGTTACCAACATATACCTTTATTTAAGATAACTCTTATATTCCATTCAGGAGTGAGTTAACTCCACCACTATCTTATTGAATTGATTCTCTTCAAACACTCCCATTCTATAGATGATATCTAAAACTATCATTCCTACTTACCTCTTTGTACTTCTTTCTCTAAAGGCTTTAAAGTGAATGCTATGACAACACAAGAGTTGATAGATCAAGAATTGATAGGTTAAGAATTGATAGATCAATAGTTGATTACTCAACATTGATGAACAACAGATATTAGGATAAGGTTCAATAGAGATGATAAGAATTGATATGGAAACAAATATATGTAGTGAAGGTTCTTGACTTGATTTCCTTCCTACTCAATAGGTGATAATGAATTAATATTTAAGAACTACCATGATGCTCATGGTAGGAATAGATAAGAATAAGATATATCAAGATTTAGTTATTGAATTCTTGTTACTTGAGTTATAAACTTAACTTGGTATCCAAGAGTTATGGTAATGAATACCATGATATGATCTCTTAAAGATCTAGGATTAAACATTAAATAATGTGTTTGTAGTTTAGTTTTATTATATTTTATCTACCCTTAGATCAAATCATATTTACCCAAAATAAGGTTTTAGCAAAGGTCATATTGAAACTTATCGTAGTCAACTTGATGATCTACTTCAATTTCATCAAGTTTAGAGAAGCTTCAATCACTTTGACAAGTTTTGTTCAAAAGCACGAAAATTATTCGGATTTTCTATGCATGAATGCAATGCACACATCTGAGTTTAGCTTATTTCTAAGCTCTAATGCTGGATGTTACATGTTGCCTAGCCCTGGCAGCTATGTGCTAGTCCTGGATCCCATCATCATCTCCAAGAAGCACTCCTGCAGATTTGCACGTGTCCTCATCGACGGAGGAAGCAACATCAACCTCATGTACCACAGCACCCTCGACCGGCTCGGCATCAGCGAGTCTCAGCTTCAGCCCTCCAGCACTTCCTTCCACAGGGTCATTCCGGGTCCATCACACTTGCCAATCAGCAGGATCCGGCTAGACGTCATCTTCAGTACTAAGAGCAACTTCCGCCACGAGCCAATCTAGTTCAACGTGGTTAACCTCTCCAGCGCATACCATGCCATACTCGTGCGGCCAGCTATTACCAAGTTCATGGCGGTGCCACACTATGCAAACCTCAAAATGAAGCTTCAAGAGACCAAAGGGGTGATCACCATCGTCGGTTGCTACAAGCGGTCGATCGAGTGCGCCACAGACGGATCCAAGCTAACTAGGGCCATGATCATCACACAAGACAAGTGAATCATAATGTATAACATGGCGGCCCTGCAGGCGAACATGCCGACTGGAAAGCCAAATCCAACCGGAGAATCGCAGTTCAAGCCATCCAAGGGCACAAATAAGAACCTTCTCAATGAAGCTGACCCAAGCAAGTTCGTCCTGGTTGGAGACGTCCTTGATAGAAAATAGAAAAGAGCGCTCGTCTATTTCCTCCATGAGAATCGGGACATTTTTGCATGGTGCCCCAAATACATTCTAGGTGTCCCAAGGGAACTCGCCCAGAACTCTCTTCATGTTCGACCGGATGTGAAGCCGGTCAAGAAACCCTTACGTTGCTTCATAGAGGAAAAGAAAAAAATGATTGGGGAAAAATCACCCGGCTCCTTGCAGTCGGATTCATCATGGAATTGTACCACCCGGAATGGCTAGTGAAACCGATGTTGGTATTGAAGAAGAACAAGACATGGCGCATGTACGTGGTCGATTCCACGGCCGGCTGCGACATGTTGTCTTTTTAGACGCCTACTCGGGCTACCACTAGATCAAGCTGAATGTAACTGATCAAATAAATACATCATTCATAACCCCGTATGGGGATTACTGTTATACCACCATGCCATTCGGATAAAAATGCAGGGGCAACTTACCAGTGTTGCATGCAGATATGTTTGCAAACGCAGATTGGTAAAAACGTACACGCCTATGTCGATGATGTGGTGGTCAAGACCAAGGAGCGGATCACGCTGCTAGAAGACCTGAAGGAAACATTTGACAACCTCCGCCATTTACAGATCAAGATGAACCTAGAAAAATGTGTCTTTAGCGTTCCAGTTGGTAAACTCCTTGATTTCCTCATCTCGAAGCGAGGAATCGAGGCAAACCTGGAGAAGATAGGCGCAATCTAGAACATGGAGTTGCCACAGAACCTGGGCGACCTGCAGAAGTTCACCGGGTTCCTGGCCTCCCTCGGTCGATTTGTCAGCCGGCTAGGCGAGAAGGCGCTCCCCTTATACCAGCTCAAGAAGAAAATGGACAAGTTCGTCTGGACAGCCCATTCGGATGAGGACTTCCGCAACCTCAAGCACATGCTCTCCTCCCCGCACATCTTGGCGGCCCTGGCTGCAAAGGAGCCCATGTTGATGTACATTGCAGCCACCAACCAGGTCGTCGGTGTCGTGATCGTGGTAGAGATGCTAGAAGAAGGGAAGGCATAGCCGATCCAGCGTCCCATGTACTACCTGAGCGAGGTACTCTTGCTCTCGAAGCAAAACTACCCCCACTACCAGAAGCTGTCTGTGACACCCCGGGGACTAGGGCTAAACAAATCCTAAACCTCTGTCTGACATAAGCTTAATGTTGAGCTCGAGGGTATCCAGTGAAGAATCGATAACATAGCAGTGACCCTATGACACAAAAATTATTCCAGCAAGCTCATAACTGAGTGAAGAGCCAAATTATTATAAGCAGAGGTCACTGACCACAAACATCAAACAACGGAAGGCAAATTATGCTATTAAGTATAGCAAAATTAACAAATGGCCTAAGAGGCCCGAAGCATAACGATGACGTCCCAGCCCATAGATTCCAGGCTGTCGGCCGGTAACCCTAAGCTACTCGTCGGTGTCTATGTAGTATGGAACTTGTCTTCAGGGGAACACTTACTCTACCAAAAGTATCAACAAATCAAGGGTGAGTACAGGGTGTACTCCGCAAGACTTATGGATGGTGGAGTTGTTTTGCATAAAGCCATCTTTGTTTATAAAACAAGAGGGAGGAGAAGCTCGTCTAATCAGAGTATTTTAAAAGGGGATAAGAGAGCGACATCTCTAAAGTATTGATCATCATCTTTTGATATCCACCAAAGCATCATCATCTGGACCCTAACTAGGATCACCCCCTCGTACCCATGAGGAAGCATCCTTAACAAACATTAGTTGCCAAGTTTTACGATTAGATTCATGTTCTGTATGATCTTAGAATCTGCTCACCAAGTGTTCATAACCGTGAACACGGCTTTTCGAAAATATTTAACCCTGTAGGGGTGTACAACTTTACCCACACGTACGAACCAACTCTTAATGCCAACGTTTTAGCCCTCTTACTTGGAAGGCCGGCAGAGGGTGGTTGGCCACGACCTTTACCTTGATTTCACCTAGACCATGGGTCACGCAATAAGGATGGTTACGCCATAACGGGTCAAGTCCCGAAGACGATCCTTAAAGATGTGAGGCAAGGTTGGTTTACCAGGGGCTCCATTGACCCCAAGCAACCCGGTCCACGCTTCACTACCTGTTATGAATGCACCTCCTTCACCTCCTTCGAGAAGATCCAGAATGCATGTCGAATGGAACGCCCGAACTATGTGACTCATGGAATCTATTAGGCAAGTTAATCAGGCGAGGGGTTCCCAAGCCTCGTGTGGCTATACGCTCATCTCGGTTCTAAAGGCAAGAACTCAGGTCCTAGTGGTGGCGAGCATGGGACTAGAAAAACCACATCCCACCATGGCCTCCCATACAAGCCTTAGCATGTTTAATCTCATATCACCTCTGATATCACATCATCACGTTCTCCTGCCATACTAGATTCTCTACATATGATACATCATCTGGATGGACCAGCACTAATAGCTATGCAAGGCTAAGCAGGACACAGATATAAGCTCTAGCGGTGCACACAAGGCAAACCTAGTTATGCTAGGAGTGCTGGATCAGGTAATATAAGCTTAAAGGGAGTAATGCAATAGATAGGTAACTTTATCTATCGATAAAAGACCACAGTAGAATCTTATGCATCATGGCAAGAATTGAAATGCTTTCGAAATCATAGGATTATATCATGGTGGGGCTATGCTTTCCTTTTCCAGTTGATAGCCGATAAGCAAATCTTCAGGAACCTTCGTCTTGACTTGATTATAGTTGGTCAAGTATTGTTCGTCGATCTTTGATGGTGTTGACCTAGGTCTTCAATCTCGGTCTCGATATCGTATTCTACCGAGAAGAACCAAATACCGGAAAGAAAGGGAAACAATCAACACATGGCATCGATCAAATGCTCAAGCAAGGATGATGATATGACAAGATAAATTGTATTAAAATGAAACCCTGTTGGGGAGGTAACCCCGGATAGGGTAAAGACGGGGAAAGACGAAAGGATATCCCTCGTCTAGTTTCCGAGTTACAGTTTGAGTCGGCCGAATCCTATAGAAGTCGGCTGAGATATGAAAGGGCGAGACCCTTATAATGATGGCGAGGCATTACCCGGCCGAGATACTGCGTAAGTCGGCTGGGTTAGCCCGAGTAATCTTGACGCAGGTGAAGGACAATCCGAGTTACGCGAGGAAGGGCCGAATGATACGAAGCTTGCAGGAGAAGGAGAAGCCTAAAGTCAAACTCTAGCCGCAAGCTAGGGAGAATCTGAGCGGAGCCAAGCGCTAGGGACAAAGGCGCAGAGCGACAGAGAGGCAGAAGGAGGTCACGGAGGTGACAGTCCAGAAGCCCGAGGCGCACAGGAGGGGCCCTCTGAAACCTTGCCGTCATTAGGGGAGCGACAGGGAAAGGGGGCGCCGAATTACTATATTGGGACAAGCATATTCCTCGTATATGCTTGCCACATCAGCCCTAGAGGAACCTAAGGCTCTCCTTTATAAGGAGAGGCTTGGACCCTGAGGAGGGGATCGGCTCATTCATAGTACCGTTAGGCTGGTAAAGTTCTTCCTTCTTGAATACAGCTCAAGGAGCACTTGTAGCCCAAAGAAGGAGAAATAAAGATCTTTGCCTTAGCTTCCTGTGTGTAGAATCAACTGCATCTTCCCTCCCTAGATCCCACTAGCATCCATTGGCCCCATACTTTAGCCTACCCATGGCATCTGCCGTGCCACCACCACGACAGTTGGCGCCCACCGTGGGGCAAGCAGTGGTGCTAGCTGGAGTCATGATCCGGACGGGAAACTTCATCAACACTGGCAAGCGCATGGTTTCTGGCCTGGTCTAGAGATTCGATCTCTGTGACTATGTCAGCGACAACGCGGGCAGCTTCAGGGGAAAAACTCCCCCGCGGAACGGTGTCTTCGTCAGTTTGGGCGACCACAAGGTCTACGTCGGCGTCGACATCTCCGGCATTTATCCTCACCAAGTTGTTATTGCAGGAGAGCCGCCCCTTAGCACTGCAAGCCGTCCGTGTGGAGCACATCCTGTGGGCAGCGTCGAGGTGATGGTCGCAGCCGGAGTGCAGGCGGGAGTAGCGGGAGCCGGATCAACCAGAGACCCCGCCGCAGGCGTTCAGAGCACGCCCAAGCAGACGGCACCACCCTCTGAGGTAATCCCTCCAGTGACCAACCAGGCTGAGGTACAGGACACTACCCCAAAAGCACCAAGAGTAAGAGGGCCACCTCTGGAAAGGCCAGAAAACATTCTTCAGGCAACCATAGAAAACTTGACTACACCTGTAGCACCAATACTTGATCCGGCTAATGCTCAGGCAGAGTTAGAAGAAACCAGGCAAAAGGTGCTGGTAGAGGCAAAAAAGGTGTCGGCACTGCGGGAGTCTCTAAACAGAACCCTGCGAGAATATGACAAAGCTAATAAGCTTGACGTCGCTCCCGAACGGATGGACGAGTTGAGAATGAGAGGGAAGAACCTCATAGATGATATCAACAAGGAGCATGATGCCCACAAGGCAGAATCAGTTGATTTGGGCTTGCCGAGGTACAGTACCCCGGCAAAGAACCTAAGAGCGGCGAATGCCGCAGCATTAGAGTTAGAGGGTTTGACCGGCGAAGCCCGACAGAAACAGCAAGAAAGAGTAAATGAGCTGGTGCGCATAGCGAACCAGCAAAATGAAGAAATGCTCAGGGCAGACCCAGCGAGGCTAGGGGCCTCGCGAATGGTTCACTCAGCTGGAGCAGCACCAGCCTTGTCCGTGGCAGCAACCTCCTCGCCCGGAAATAATGCACAAAAGGACAAAGCAGTAACTTCAGGAAAGAGAAACAAGCAAATTGTTCCGTATGATCCGGCAATAGCTGGAAAAGCAAACGAGAACTGAGGCAATGGAAGCCGAGGTAACAGTGGCGAGAGGAATCCCGATCGTATCGAGAAAGACGGCGGAAGCCGAGGCAATGGAGACCTCGGCAGAAGAGAACTCGGAAGAGGCAATCACGAGAACAATACCCCGGTTGAAGTAAGGAGAGAACCTCCGCTCAACCCACAGCCAAGACATGAACCTCGGCGGGAAAGAGAAGCAAGCCCAGCTCGCCACAATCAAGTGAATGAAAGATGCAATGATGGTTATTCCGAGATGGAATATGCGATCCACGGTGGAAATAACCACTATGGAATGCAAGACAGAGTTCTGTACAGAGATTTTCCATCAAATGATGCGAGAGTAAAGCTAGACCGGTTATACCGGTCCGAGTTGCTGGAAGAACAGGTTCCGCCAGGTCCAACGTGCTCTGGATCACGGATCATGGGCGAACCGCCTGTGCCGAACTTTCAGCTAGCGAGAGGCACGAAAACATACAATGGGAGTACCAAACCACAAGACTGGTTGATTGATTATGCCACTGCTGTGAAAATAGCAGGAGGGAACTTACAATGGGCAGTACGGTATGTCCCACAAATGTTGGAAGGACCAGCTAGGGTATGGCTGAATAATCTACCAGCAGGCAGTATCAGCTGTTGGTTAGATTTTAAAGAAATGTTCGTCAGCAACTTTACCAGCACATACAAGAGGCCAAACAGGCCGCAACAGTTAGCCATGTGCAAGCAGAGGCCGAATGAAACAGATAGAGAGTTTTTAACTCGATGGTGTAACCTGAGAAACTCGTGTGAAGGAGTTATAGAGTCGCAAGCAATAGCTTGGTTCGCTCAAGGATGCCGTTATGCCAGTGTATTGTGGCAACGTCTGCAAAGATATATGCCGACCACATTGGCAGAAACTATCAGAATAGCGGACTCCTACGCATTAGGAGATCCAACGCAACCAGAATTAATGTCGGCAGATCATCGTGAGCAACAAGACCAATATGCAAGAGATTTGGCCGGGTCATCCAGGCGCAGTGAATTCAGAGGAAGAAGAAGAGAAGAAAGGCCAGATTATAGATATAATTCGGCCCAAGTGGCAGCGGTAGCGCAGGATCAGCCGAGTCACGGAGCGACTCAACGGCAGAAGAATGGTCCTCAGCAGTGGACACCAAGGAATGAGGGAAAAAGACAGTGGACCCCAGAACAAAAGAAGCAGTGGCAGGAGAGGCCGAAGTACACGTTCAAATCTATGTTAGATCAGCCGTGTAAATTTCACACGTCAAACCCATCCAGGCCAGCCAACCATACGACCCGCCAATGTGCATGGATGAAAAATGCAATGGGAAACCCCACAGGCATTCAGGCAGCGTCCCATCAAGTACATCAACGGCATCAACCACAGTTGACTGGAGCAAATGCACAGCAACTGATGTTACCGCCTCCTCCCCCGAGGTACGATAACTCAGACCGGAGAGATGCGGTACATCAAGTGATGAACCAAGTCCAGGATGGAAGGACAAATCCAGCGAATACTGGACGCAATGATTACAGAGAACATCATCAGTCTTATTGCGTGTTCACAACGGAACAGCAAGACAAGCAGAGTGTGCAACGCCGGCATTTGGAAGTAAATGCGGTTATGCCAGCAGTGCCAAGATATGTGCCTTGGTCAGATCAGGAGGTAACTTGGAGCATAAAGGATCACCCCAAGATAATGCCGAATCCGGGGTCGTATGCACTCGTGTTGGATCCGACATTTGTTGGACCAAGCATTAATGTGAAATTTTCAAAAGTACTCATTGATAATGGAAGCAGTATCAACATCATGTACAAAGATACCATGCATAAACTCGGAATATTGCAGAACATGCTGCAGTCCACGAGGACCACTTTCCATGGGATAGTGCCAGGACTTTCATGTGAACCCATTGGTAAAGTCCGAGAGGATGTGTTATTCGGCACAAGAGATAACTGCAGAGCAGAAAACTTAGAGTTTGAAGTGGTGGATCTAGAGAGTTGTTATCATGCTTTACTCGGACGGCCTGCGCTGGCCAAATTCATGGGCAACTGTCATGTAAGTTATCTGAAAATGAATCTACCCGGACCACAAGGAGTGATAACAGTAGCAGGGGATTACAAGAAGTCAATGGAATGTGCTTCAGCCGGGTCAAATTTGGCCGAATCATTGGTTATAGCAAGAGAAAAAAGAAGGATTCAGGAGGTAGCAGCCCTCGCTCAGTCGGCACAGCTGAATATGCCGGCACTGGCCAATCCACATGGAAGTGTCTCCTTTCAGCCGACTAAAGAAACGAAGAAGTTTCAGATAGACGAGCAATTCCCAGAATGCACCGTTACTATTGGTGCAGGCCTAGATGCTAAATAGGAAAGCGAGCTCACCAACTTCCTCCATGAGAATCGGGACATCTTTGCATGGTCAACTCAGGATCTGCAAGGTGTTCCGAGGGAGTTGGCTGAGCACTCTCTAAATGTAAGGCCAGGGGCAAGGCCGGTGAAGCAACCTCTCCGCCGCTTCGCCGAAGACAGGAGAAAAATAATAGGGGATGAAATAGCTCGGCTCCTTGCAGCCGGGTTCATCATGGAGGTGTTGTATCCGGATTGGTTGTCAAACCCGGTGCTAGTAGAAAAGAAGAAAGATGATCCAAATGTAGCCATTGTATGGCGAATGTGTATCGATTACACGAACCTGAACAAGGCGTGTCCAAAAGATCCTTTTCCATTACCTAGAATAGACCAAGTAATTGATTCGACCGCTGGTTGTGAGTTATTGTCATTTGTAGACGCGTATTCTAGTTTTCACCAGATACCATTGAATCCGGCCGATCAAATAAAGACTGTGTTCATTACCCCGTATGGGGCTTATTGCTATCGCACAATGCCATTCGGCCTGCGAAACGCAGGAGCAACGTATCAGAGATGCATGCAAAAATGTCTACACGACCAGATAGGAAAAAATGTACAAGTATATGTAGATGACGTGGTCATCAAAACCAAGGAAAGCAAAACGCTACTGGATGATATACGGCAGACTTTCGCGAACCTGAGAAGGTTCCGAATGAAGCTTAATCCGGAAAAATGCACATTTGGCGTGCCGGCAGGAAAATTACTCGGCTTTATTGTATCTAGCCGAGGTATAGAGGCCAACCCAACAAAGATAAAGGCAGTAGAAAGAATGGAGTTGCCAAGGTGTCTAAATGATGTACAAAAGTTCACGGGATGTCTAGCCTCGCTCAGCCGGTTTGTATGTCGGCTGGGAGAGAAGGCACTACCACTCTATCAACTAATGAAGAAATCAGATAAGTTCATTTGGACTCCACAAGCAGACAGTGCATTTCATGAGTTGAAAAAGATGTTGGTCACAACACCCATTTTGGCTTCTCCATTATCAAAAGAGCCTATGTTACTCTATATAGCGGCTACCAACAGAGTGGTGAGTGCTGTAGTCATCGTAGAACGACTTGAAGATGATAAGTCGGTACAGAGGCTGGTATATTATTTGAGCAAGGTGTTATCCGCTTCAAAGCAGAATTACCCACATTATCAGAAGATGGCTTATGGAGTGTACATGTCGGCAAAGAAGCTTAAACATTACTTCGAAGAGCATCCCATCAAAGTGATCTGTGAAGCGCCCATAGCCGACATATTGAGCAACAAAGATGCAAGTGGCCGAATAGCAAAATGGGCAATTGAGTTGTCACCGTACGCTCCACAATTCGATAGGAGAGATGCAATCAAATCTCAGGCGGTCGCCGACTTCTTCGTAGATTGGGCCGAGGTGCAGTATGAGCCACCATTACCAGACCCAAATTATTGGACGATGCATTTCGATGGTTCCAAACTAAGAAATGGTTTGGGGGCAGGAATAGTGTTAACCTCGCCCAAAAGAGATCAGCTGAAGTATGTGCTACAAATACATTTTGCCGCATCAAACAACGTAGCCGAATACGAAGCACTGGTCCATGGATTGAAGGTAGCAAAAGAGATTGGCATACGCCGAATCTTATGCTATGGGGACTCGGATTTAGTAGTACAGCAAGTCTCAGGCAATTGGGATGCATTAGATGATAATATGGCTTTGTATAGATTTCATGTGCAAAAGATCAGTGGATACTTTGAAGGGTGTGAATTTCACCACATACCTCGGGCAGAAAATGATGCCGCAGACACGTTGTCAAAACTAGGATCAACCAGGCAGTCAATTCCCCGGGGTATTGCCCTGGAACACCTCAGAAAACCATCAATAACCCCATCACCAGAATCCGAATCTATCTTTATTCCGGCAAATTCAGCAGAAGATAATGTGCCGATGGAAGTAGACCAGCAATATAACTCGGAACTCCCCAAGAGAAGGACAGCAGAGGTAAGCATAATTATGGAGAAGGCCGAGGTAGTTATGTCGGCGGAAAACATGGAAATAGACAGTGAGACCACACCAGAAAAAATCACACCGGTGTGGGCGCAACCCATATTCTCTTTCCTTAAAGATGCGATGTTGCCGAATAATGAAGTGTTAGCAAGACAGACTGTAAGGAGGGCAAAAGCTTATACAATCATAAACAATTAGCTATATAAAAGAAGCGTCACAAGTGTATTGCAAAGGTGTGTGAGTTCGGCAAAAGGCTAGGAGATCCTCCTAGATATACATCAAGGAGAATGTGGACACCATGCCTCATCTCGTGCCTTGGTAGCCAAAGCATTCAGGCATGGGTTTTATTGGCCAACGGTGTTGAAAGAAGCCAAAGAGTTGGTTGAAAAATGCAATGGTTGTCAGAGATATGCAACCAAGATACACACGCCGTCGTCCGAGTTAAAAACGATACCCATTACTTGGCCATTTTCTGTGTGGTGCTTAGATATGGTGGGACCATTTAAGCCGGCCCGAGGGGGGATGACCCACATACTGGTTATGGTGGACAAGTTCACAAAATGGATTGAAGTGAAACCAATAAAAAAATGCGATGGGCCCACGGCAGTGAAATTCCTCAAAGATATTATTTTAAGATATGGGTACCCACACAGTGTTATTACAGATAACGGCACAAACTTTGCAGAAGGAGCTTTCTCTAGGTTCTGCCAAGAGAAACACATAAGATTAGTTGTTGCCTCTGTGTCTCACCCATCATCTAATGGGCAAGTGGAAAGGTCTAATGGACTAGTATTGTCAGGAATAAAACCACGACTAGTCGAACCATTGCAAAGGTCGGCAGGATGTTGGATTGAGGAATTACCAGCAGTATTATGGAGCCTCAGGACTACTCCGAACAGATCAACAGGTTATACACCATTCTTTCTGGTATATGGGGAAGAGGCCGTGCTTCCAGCCGACATAATACATGACTCGCCAAGAGTTACTCAATATACAACTTCAGAGGTAAATGAAGTAGCTCGGCAAAATACTGTTGACTTGCTAGAAGAAGCCAGAGAGCTGGCGCTATCACGATCAGCTATTTATCAGCAGAACTTGCGACGATATCACAACAAGAAGGTTGAATCCAAGAGTGTTCAAAGAAGGGGATTTAGTTCTCCGACTGGTGCAACGTACGGCCGACATGCACAAGCTATCACCTCCATGGGAAGGACCATTCGTCGTGAGCAAAGCATTGCACAATGATGCATATTACCTAATCGATGCTCAGTCCCCTGGAAAGAACAGAGCAGACAAAGCTGGCGAAGAAACAAAAAGACCATGGAATGTAGCTTTACTTCGTCCATTTTACTCGTAGTATGCTATCTCAAGATCAAGCATCAATTATGTATTAAACCTCGGCATCCAGAGCAGCGACTCGGGGACTGCCATATGTTATTTCAATTTCATCTTATGTACCAAACCTCGGCATCCAGAGCAATGACTCGGGGACTGCCATATGTTATTTCAATTTCATCTTATGTATTAAACCTCGGCATCCAGAGAAGTGACTCGGAGACTGCCATATGTTATTTCAATTTCATCTTATGTATTAAACCTCGGCATCCAGAGCAGTGACTCGGGGACTGCCATGTGTTATTCCAATTTTGGGTTATGTATTAAACCTCGGCGTCTAGAGCAGTGACTCGCCAACCGTTTTATATTATTTCCGAAGTTTGGTTTAAACACTAGACTTCGGCGCCATAGGCAGTAACTCGGGGACTGCCATATATTGTTCCGAAGTTGTGGTTAACCTTTGATACAAAGAAGGTATCAAACTTCGACATTCAAAGTAAGAACAGCTCAAACTCGTATGATATTCGGAACTCACACCTAGATTAACTGGCTAAACCACGGGAGTACAAAGGTAAAGATACATCCCGAAATTAAGAAATCGCAGGCCAACACAGCAAGGATTCGGACAAACAAGACCACTTAGACAAGGTGATAACAATTACAAACATGTGTGTCTCAGCAGCACACGGCAAAAGAAATTCATGCCATACAGAAGACGGACAAATGTTTCACGTACATCATACGCCCGACATACCAGGGATAAGAAATGACTTAAACGTTTTTAGCTGGAGAGGCAGCAACTTGGTCAGGGGCTGGGCACTCCGAGGTAGGAGGAGCTTCGGCCGAGGTTGCCTCGCCCTCCATAGACCCAGGTGCGACTTCGGCGGAAGCCCGAGGCTGCTGAGGAGCATCAGTTTGCGCAGTTGAATGCCTAGTACCTTTGGAGGAGGATCGTGTGTCGCCGTTGCCATCCGAGCTTGAACTGGAGTCACCAGAAGTAGCCGAGTCATCCTCATCCTCCCCTTGCTCGGCTGAATCGTTATCCGATGCATCCTCGACTACGACCTCGTCGTCCGGGTTTGGAAGGAAACTCGGACCTTCATTCCAGGTGTGCACGTCGGCATACTCAACAAGCTGGAAGGCGCGAGCTTGCCGAAGAGCGATGAAGGTGGGGTCCTCAACCCAACGGGAATCAGTGCGCAAATTTCTCAGGATATCAAGAGAAATGTCTTCATACCATGACATGATAACAGTGAGAGCCATATCAGCGCCAGCTCGTCCGGCGGATTCCCTCCAAAGACTTAGTTGCTTCTCAGATGCCATCAATCTTTTCACCAGCAATTCGACCTCATTGATATCAGGAGTCCCAGAAGTATTCGGCCAGAGAACATGGTAAGCTCGGATAGCTGCCTGCACCAAATCCCTACCCATAATCTTCATCGGACCAACTGCAGCGCCGACAGCAACCAGGAAATCTTCCATCGAGTACTCCGAGTCAGCGTCAACAGGGACACCTCGGCGCACACGAGCTGCAAGAATCGCTTTAGAACTCACGGGCTTAGCTTCTGGAAAATGATCTGCGCAAAACACGAATGCGTCAGGAGGCAGCAGGGACAAAAAGAAAAATATAATCCGGTCGTGCTAAGAAGCTTACGATGAATATAACTCATCATTATCTGAAGGTCTTTAGCCCAGTCAATCTTGCTCTTCTCAAAGCGAGCGATCTCCTCGCTCATTCCCCGAGTTTTCAGTTCGGCAGCCTCGAGGATCTCTTTATTCTTCTGCAGTTGCAGAGCTAGCCGATTTTTCTCCTCGGAGAATTCCTGATCGACCTTTTCTAGTTCGGATTTCTGAGAGAGCTTAAGGGCCTCCACCTCGGCGCGCAGGCGAGCTATTTCATCATCCTTTTCTTTTAGCTGCGCCGAATGAATAGCGCTTTGTTCTAAAAAATGCAGCATCACGTCAGGCATGGGCGTGCAATCTTGGTGAGATGCTGCAAAGGTTTGTAACTCGGCTTTACCAAAGCCAAACGAAATAGAAGAACCTTAGCGCACATTTTAAAGAGGGAAAGGTGTAAGGTAAAAGGGAAACTAACCTTCCAGGCTCTTGACTTTCTTCTCAAGACGAATGTTGAGATTATTGATATTACCTGTTCACCAAAAAAGTGAGCCGACATCTCGCATACAAAACAATAAGAATGTCGAAAATGACGAAAAGAATTATCGACTTACCAGCCTTTTTCACCACAGGAATGACTTTCTCATATTTTCTTCCAATTTTCGGTGCGAAAAAAGCAATCTTTGAAATTCGGCAGTCCGCCGGTCATGTGCAACCTGAACAATGGAGCAAACGATGAATGGATATTCGAACCTAAAACAGATCCGAGTTAAGCGAAACTTAACCCGGATCTAGGTGGCTAGATATTCGAAGCTAAAACAGATCCGAGTTAAGTGAAACTTAACCTGGATCTAGGTGGCTGGATATTTGAAGCTAAAACAGATCCGAGTTAAGCGAAACTTAACCCGGATCTAGGTGACTCGATATTCGAAGCTAAAACAGATCCGAGTTAAGCAAGACTAAACCCGGATCTAGGTGGCTGGATATTCGAAGCCAAAACAGATCCGAGTCAAGCGAAACTTAACCCGGATCTAGGTGGCTGGATATTCCAAGATCAACTAAATGAAAGTCAAGCAAGGTTTAAGGCAGATCTAGTCGGATATAGATTCGAACCCTAAAGTTAAAATTAAATTAAGTAGAGCATTATTAAACTTCCAAGCGAATAACAAGTTATTTCCTTGCAAGTTTCGGGGACTAGAGTATATAGTAGCATCTGGAGAATTAATCAAAACTCCGCAAAATAGCAATTACCTCATTCATCTTGTTAGTATCGAGGATGATCTTGGCAGCTTGATCCAAGCGGCCGCTAATGTCGGAAAGCTGAAATGGCTGACTGATTGGATTACCCTCAAACTGATCGGCAGCATTCCAATTATTGGCATATTCCACCAGCGAGCCGAGGCTGTTCCCACTAGCCGTCCGAGTTAGGACTTTACCCCGGATGTGTTGTGTAACCACCACGGCCGCAGGGCTTTTATGAAGAGCAAGCTGGGTACCGGTGGCCGGAGTAACGGAGGCTTTGGTGGGCGCAGTTCCTTTGCGCAGCACATCGGCAATACTCGGCTGAGAAGAGCCGACAAGACCTTTCTGGGAAGTGGAAGCCTTGGTGGCAACAGCTTTTCTTGCTTTAGAGGAGGCATCAGCGGGAGCCGATACCTCGGCAATAGGAATGGTGCCTTTAGGAGCCGGACGGGTCACGGTCGCAGAGGGCGCCGAGATAATGACGTCCTCGGCCGGGGCTGGAGTTACTATAGAAACTGCGGGGGTAGAAAGAGGCTCGGTAGAGACGCTCGGATCCACAGAGGGGGCAACTGGTTCGGTGGAAATCTCGGAGGGCCGAGTGGAATCGATGTCAACGAAAGGCGTCTTAGGCACATCGTGACGAGGGGGCGACTGATTCGGAGCTGAAGGAGATGCAACACGAGCAGGACTGGGAATCCTGGTATCTTCAGCGGGCGGAGGAGACGGCTGCCGAGTCACGCGGCTAGTCATGCTAGGACCGCCGGGCTTAACAGAAAGTGGAGCACTGCAAAAATAAGAAAGAAAGAAAGAAGGGCGTCAGGATGAAAAGCAGAAAGAGAGAAACAAGAAATACGAGCAAAAGGAACTTACCCTGCGACTCTAGGCATGGTCTTGCGCCTGGGAGGATTCGGAGCGGATTTCTTCATTCGTTTCTTGGGGGCCGCCTCTGAGGCACTAGCAGGAGCCCCACGTTTCCCCGAGGTAACAGGGGGCCGGGAAGCAATAGGCTCGGCGTCGTGAACCTGACCGGCCGGATTAGCTGGGAAAGTAGAAGCCGGAAATGCATAAGAAATGGGCATTGCGGCAACTACCTCAAGAACTTGGACCTCGTCTGAATCACCTTCATCCTCGTGGGCCGAGGTCTTGCCACGAGCACGAGCCGGGGCGAGATCCGACTTGGGGACGAACTCTTCCGAGTCCGGCTCCCCAATGTCCGGAGTATTCCAGTCAGCAGGCCACGGAAGTGACAGAACCTCAGCATCTTCGCCCTTCTGTTCTATGAACCTCTATAAGACAAGAAAGAGGAAAATTAGCGAAAACAGTTACGAAAACGGTTGGAGAACAAAGCGTTAGTAGTTAAGCTTACTTCAGGAGGGGGACGCTCGCGGGTGAACGACTTCAATCCCCAAGCCCAATCCTCAGGCATCTCCGTCTTGAAGATAGCTCGGACACGCTTATAGATGAGATAGTTGTCCAGCTCCACGGTCGAGACTCGGTTGGGGTCAAGAGGACCGCTCATGTAGCAGAGTTTGTGCGTCCGTTTCTGGAATGGGCAGATTCGGCTACTGATAAAGGTAGCCATTAGATCTTCACCGCGTAACCCGGCGCGGATCAGCTCTTTAAGCCGAATCTCAAAAGCCTCGGCCAAGGCGTGACTCTTCCTCGGATTATAAGTCCAATTCACCTTGGAGGGCGTACCAATGGAGAATGCAGGGAGCCGAATCTTGTCCTCCGTTCCTGTGTTCTTGACATATAAGAAGGACTTGTGCCACTTCTTGCAGGACTCTAGCCCTGTAACACGAGGAAAAACGGATTTCCTCCAAGGTGTAATGGACGCGGCACCACATTGAGTAAGCAGTTTCTCGGAAGGGTGTAGAGACTTGTTAGGGACAACGTTAGAACGAATCTGGAAGAACTTCGACCAAACATGCACGGACGGCCATAGGCCGAAGTATCCCTCCGAGGCAGAGATAAAAGCAGAGAGAGAGGCGATGGCATTTGCAGGAAGGTGATGCGGCTGAAGGCCGAAGTAGTCGAGAAATTCCCTAGCAAAGTCGCTAAGAGGGAGACCAAAGCCGTGTGAGAAATGTGACATGAAAACTACATACTCGCCCTCCCTAAGATCCGAAGAGGACTCGCTGCCGGGTAAACGACAGGAGACCTCGGCGGGAATCCTCCGAGTCCGAATAAGCCACTCAATCTCGCGGCGAGTAACGGAGGAGCCCTGCCACGAACCTCGCTCGGGCCCAGAGCCAGCATCGTCATCCTCCACCAGGGCGCCGCTGAAAGAGCTAGACATGGGCTCGCCGGAGAAAGCAGCGGAGGAAGAACTAGCGGCGGAGGAAAGTTTAGAACTACGGGGCCCCGTCGTGATTCTACACAGAAACGGCGGCGGAGCAGCAAAGGAACCACCGCGCGAAAACGAAAGGGAAAGAGAGGGATCTAGAGGAAAGCCTAGGCGACGGGACCGGAAAGAACTCACCGGCGACGACGCCGGAGCTAGCGAACAAGGACGAGGCCGACGGAGCGACGCGGCGGAGTCCTCACCGTTGGAGGTTCAGATGAACGCGCGGCGGCGGAGCTGCGAACGGACGCAGAAGCGAGAGGAAGAAGAAGGGCGCGGGCGAGCGAAAAGGGGAAAGTGAATTCCCCAGCGCCGCGCCCCTCTTTATAATCGAGCCACAAGCGAGGTAGTGGGATCGTGGGTGTGGCGGTTGACCGTGTAGATCGTGTGTGCGGCACGACCGCACGTCACTGAGCGGAACCGCACCGAGGGCCACACGGTAGCAAAGAAGGTTGCGATCCCCAAGGGAAGCGGCACACGAGGCGTCACAGCGCTGGCGCGACAGGCACAGTATTAACTGTAGCCTGTCAGTAAATACTATAGAGGAACAAAAAACTAGAGGAACAATGATGGGGATGACACGTAGGACAAGGCGTACGCGAGAAGATACGATGATACCTCGAACGAGAAAGAAATAACTCGGAAACAATGCGGAAAGAATGTCATGAAGCTGATACGACCCGGCCGAGGTTATCGGCGGGGCCACACCAGCTTCGGGGACTAATGTTGGGGAGGTAACCCCGGATAGGGTAAAGACGGGGAAAGACGAAAGGATGTCCCCCGTCTAGTTTCCGAGTTACAGTTTGAGTCGGCCGAATCCTGTAGAAGTCGGCTGAGATATGAAAGGGCGAGACCCTTATAATGATGGCGAGGCATTACCCGGCCGAGATACTGCGTAAGTCGGCCGGGTTAGCCCGAGTAATCTTGATGCAGGTGAAGGACAATCCGAGTTACGCGAGGAAGGGCCGAATGATACGAAGCTTGCAAGAGAAGGAGAAGCCTAAAGTCAAACTCTAGCCGCAAGCTAGGGAGAATCTGAGCGGAGCCAAGCGCTAGGGACAAAGGCGCAGAGCGACAGAGAGGCAGAAGGAGGTCACGGAGGTGACAGTCCAGAAGCCCGAGGCGCACAGGAGGGGCCCTCTGAAACCTTGCCGTCATTAGGGGAGCGACAGGGAAAGGGGGGCGCCGAACTACTATATTGGGACAAGCATATTCCTCGAATATGCTTGCCACATCAGCCCTAGAGGAACCTAAGGCTCTCCTTTATAAGGAGAGGCTTGGACCCTGAGGAGGGGATCGGCTCATTCATAGTACCATTAGGCTGGTAAAGTTCTTCCTTCTTGAATACAGCTCAAGGAGCACTTGTAGCCCAAAGAAGGAGAAATAAAGATCTTTGCCTTAGCTTCCTGTGTGTAGAATCAACTGCATCTTCCCTCCCCAGATCCCACTACAATCCATTGGCCCCATACTTTAGCCTACCCATGGCATCTGCCGTGCCACCACCACGACAAACCCTAAAATAGGCTTGACAAGTTAAGCGGGGTTCTGAGGGGTATAAACCCTAATTCGAGGAAACTCCGGACTCAACTATGAGGGTTACTATGTTCTTCTAATTAAACTTGTCTTGAAAGTTGCTTAACAATGCATTATTATAGCTTAGATAGTTAGATCTCATTTTTCTGAATATTTTGATATATTATACACATTTTTCTAACTTATAAATAATAAGATATTGAATTTATAAGATTTATTCAACTTTTGGAATTATTAAACCAATTTCTAGATTTATTAAACAACGCTGAAACTTTTCACACCGCAGGCATACCTACGCACAGTGGCTGACAGAGGGGCCCTGAGCCACCTCAGCTGCCACGCAAGCAGGTGGGACCCGGACCGGGGTTTGACTGGGTCAGACCCGCGCTCGGCTAATGTCATGCTGACGCAAGCACGCCGGTGACCTCAGATCGGCGGCGGGGACGGCGCAGGAGGCGATACGGGGCTATGGAATCTATCCCGCTCGAACCAGGGCAACAAGGTGAGTAGAACAGTAGCGGCGCCGCTAGCTTAAGGTCACTGTAACAGTAACCACGGCGAGGTTCCACAGCGATGCACGGTGGTGCTCATCGATAGGATGCTACAGAGTGGGAGCGAGGCAAGGAGAAGGTCCAGGAGGACAAAAAGCTCACCAAGAAGCGATTGACGGGGTCGGGGAAGCTTGGCATGGTCTGAGGGCACCGAATCAATGGCAGCCGACGTTGGGGAAGACAAGCTCGTCGGGGGGAGCCGAGGCTCGGCGGCTCAATTCCTTTGGTAGGGCGACACTGTGTAGCACGATGATCCCAATGGCAGGCTCGACTGGACAGGGGAGTCTCTGGAATGACGACGGCGAGCAGCGTCTACATGATCTAGGGTTCCGGTGGAAAGGGAAACACGAGAAGGAAGTCATATGAGAGGGAGAGAGGATAGGGACGGAAGGGAGACGTCCTGGGGCGGTTCTTATCCTTCTCCAGAAGACGGCGGGCGGCGGCGAGCATCACGACACTGACGGACGGCGACGGCGGCGCCACAGAGCAGCTTGCCGCGGAGGAGGAAGACGACAGATAGGGAGGCCGAATCGGTACATGCCGGAGTGGGCTTCTGCTGGGCCGTGGCTGCGCTGGCTGCTGCGAGCATGCAAGAAAGAGGGAGAGGGAGAGATGGCTGTTGGCTCTATTTTTTTATCAAAACCTTTTTTTCTTATCTTTTTTGCTTTTCTGTTTTGTATTTCCATTTTGAATATGTTTTATATATTTCAAAAATACCAGAAGGTTTTATAAAACTAGTAAAATATTGTGGGGCCCTCTTAGTCCATTTGGTATCCATAATTTTGGCATTTTCAAAATATTCAAAAACGTTTTGAATGCATTTGAGAGGATAAGAAGGAAACAAAGGTTTAGGTTTTTTACTTTTTCTTTGCATGCATTTTAGAGGACGATGCTCATGCATGCACAAACAAACCCTAGATAAGGCGCCAATTTTCAAGAGCACTCCATCCGGGTGGTGGCGTTGGCACCGCTCACGAAAATCATTGGCAACAAGGACGCCACCGGCCGAGTGGCGAAATCTCGCTGCTCACAACATCCAGTACGAACCAAGAACTGCAATAAAATCCTAGGCTTTGGCCAACTTCATCATCGATTGGGCAGAAACGCAATACATGCCATCGGCCCCCAACTCCACGCACTGGAACCTACACTTCGACGGCTCAAAGATGCACGGAGGCCTCGGAGCCGGCATCCTCATCACATAACCCAAGGGCGACCGGTTGGAATACGTGTTGTAGATCCATTTCAAGGCATCAAACAAAGTCGCGGAGTATGAAGCACTCATCCATGGCCTCAAGATGGCGAAGGAAATAGGCATCCAAAGGTTCCTCTGCTTTGGTGACTCAGACCTGGTGGTGCAAAAAAATTTGGGCGATTAGGATGTCAAGGACGCAAATATGGCATTATACCGCTTCTTCGTCCAGCAGCTATGTGCCTTCTTCGAAGGATGCGAATTCCACCACGTCCCTCGAGCCAACAACGAGGCAGCCGATGCACTCGCATGAGTTGGCTCAACATGACAAGAAATACCGCTTGGAGTCTCCCTCGAGCACATGTGCAAGCCATCGATTACGATGTCACCGAAATCCGACTCCATAGTTTTGGACGTGGGCTCGGGGACTGCCGGTTCCACTCACCCGGGGCTTGCCACACCAAACCCAGGGACTTTCGTGTCAAACCCGAGGACTGCCAAAACAGTCTTGGGGACTACCGGCTACGATCTCCCACCCGGAAGGCCCCTAGAAGCGCTAGACCTGGCATTCCGTGAGGAAATCAAGCTCATCATGCAAACAGTATACGCCATCCGGGAAACCCCGTCTTGGGCCAAGCCCTTCATGGATTTCCTGGCCAAGGACGAGCTCCCCAAAGAGGAAGTGGCATCGCGGAAAGTCAGACGCAGAGCAAGTGCATACATAATCGTCAACAACAAGATGTACAAGCGTAGTGTCGGAGGCATCTATCAGCGATGCATCGTCCAGGACGAAGGAATCCAGCCACTTATGGAAATCCATCAAGGCTAGTGCGGCCACCACGCATCATCCGGGGCCATAGCAGCCAAGACGCTATGCCATGGTTTCTACTGGCCGACTATGCTATAGGACAAGGAGGAATTGGCCAAATCATGCAATGGTTGCCAGCGTTTTGGCCAGCAGAAGCACATACCATCTGCCACACTCAATAAAATAACCATCACCTGGTCGTTTGCGGTCTGGTGGCTGGACATGGTCATCCCCTTCAAGATGGATCGATCCGACATGACACACCTGCTTGTGGCGGTTGACAAATTCACCAAATGGATCAAGGCAAAGCCTATCAGGAAGCTGGATGGGGCTACAGGGATCAATTTCTTTACAGACATCATCACACATTTTGGCTATCCCCACAGCATCATCACTGACAACGGCACAAACTTCGCCAAAGGGGCCTTCGCGCGATTCTATGGAGGAAAGGGCATCCGCCTAGACTTGGCATCCGTTTCACACGCACAGTCAAACGGGCAGTGCGAGCGGGCAAACGGCCTGGTCCTAGCCGAAATCAAACTAAGACTGATCGAGCCACTGATAAGGTATCCCAAATGCTGGATAGAAGAGCTACTGGCTATGCTACCGGTCGACTGGCTTCATGCCATTCTTCCTCGTATACGGTGCAGAGGCGATCCTCCCAATTGACATCCAGTTCAACGTGCCTCGCACGCTGTTGTATACAGAACAAGAAGCTAAATAAGCACGTGAAGACAACACCGACATACTCGAAGGGGCACGTCAGTTGACCTTGTCTAGATCCGCAATCTATCAGCAAAACCTGCACTGCTATCATGCCAGTCGGATTTGACCCAACTCGTTCTGAGAGGGTGACCTGGTGCTGCGGCTGGTGCAAAACACCAAGGGAATGCATAATCTGTCTCCTCCATGGGAAGGACCATTCATCATGAGCCGGGTGCTGCACAACAACTTGCATGAAAGGTGTTCCATAAAGGGGAAAGTGGCTAGCTAGCATTGCAGAAACATGATGAATGAATCAACGTCCAGTAGCTGGCGAAGAACAAGATCGACCGCTCCGACGAAGAAACTGAGCACCTGTGGAACGCAAACCTACTTCACCCATTTTACACTTGAACAATAAGTGTATGTATCGTACTTTTGTGTAATGAATGAACAAGTTGAGGAGCCCCGACATAGTCTCGGGGACTCCATTGTCATTTTCCATCTTCTAGTCGCATTTGTTTGCTCACCAGCTCTGGCAGTCTCTCCCGGGGACTTGCCGGCTGGCCCAGATGCCTACGTTATCCAAACGACCGAGTACTATACGCGGTGCCAAAGGCCCACTCTTCAGTTCTGGCTGCAGACCGCAACCTGGCTGTCAGCCCAGCAAGAGAAAAAGCCTGAGACACCCGTACACGAAATTTCTATAGGAAGACAAAAGCGCCTGGAGATTTTGGTTGCGCCTGCTCACCCAACACCGATAGAAAAAACCCGAAGTATCGTGCAGTGTGCTAGCTAGCTATCCCTTCGGTTCCGACAGAAGACCGCAACCCGTCTCATAGCAGGCAAGGACAAAGCTTGAAAGGCCAATGCTCACTGAGAAAAGGACAACGCTGCCGGTCTAGCGCGAAACGGAAAATCTTCTAACACTTCGAATAACTGCAAGCTATACTTCATATATACAAGCCTAAAGCACGAAAAAATTGTGTTTGCTTTTTCCGTGCTAAAACCTCGCCAAGTGCCCGAGCCAGACGCTGGTCGCGGCTGGTAAAAGCAGCAGGCTAAAAGGAGCTTCGACCCGGCTGAATACTCCAGTCAGCCTGAACCTCGGGGACTACACCCAGTGGGCACGCTCCCGCGCGCCCACACAAAAGCATACAGACGCAAAAATCAAGACGGGAAACAAAAAGGTCCAGAACAAAGCCGAATAGCAAAAGAGGGCATATCGATTAAGGAAGACGAAGACTCCGCAGCATTTTAAACATTGCAACAGTTGTTCCCGATAGGCAGCAAAGTAAATAGTGATTTTCTGGTAGTACAGCTACACTCGGCATCCAGAGGAATCATGCTTGGGGCCCAGCAGAGGGAGAGGGAGCATCGATTGCAGTCTGGCCGAAGGAGGCAGCGTCAACAAAGTTGGCAGTAGTGGGAAGATCGGCTAGAGTCGGAATTTGCATCTCTGGAGGGACCAGGACCCACTCGTACAACTCTCCATCCGCTGGGTCATTGTAGTCACAGTCCAGCTGCACCTAGCTCCTCATCTTGACACCGTATGTGCGAATTTGCGGGCAGTCCCGGCGGAGGACTTCGGTGCTGGTGCAAGCGGCGGAGGTCCGCATCCAGGTACCAGGATTTCAGCAGCGCCAACGTCAGCTCCACGCCGCCACACGCGGCCCACTCCCAGGAGGTGTCCATCAAGTCGATAGCCATCTTGATACCAGTGGCCAGCTCATCAATGTTGGCAGGCTCGCCGACGAGTGGCCAGAGGTAGTTGAAGATTTTCACGACCAACTCGTGGAGCCGGTCAGCCTCCTCCGTGATAGCTGTAACCAGGTCCTCTGGGGTGAGCTCGCGCCTGGCCTCCTCCGCAGGGACGCGGCCATTGGCCTGGTCGGTCGACTCGGGGTAACAAGATGCAGCCGGAAAACAAAGACAAGTCAGGACTAGTTGAAGAAAAAGAATACTCCAGACAGAAAAGAGAACGCCAAGTTAACTTACTGACGACCAACTTGGTAATGCGCTCCAGCTACACTGTCGCCTCCTTCGCGCGGGATTGGACCCGCTTGAGCAGCTCCTCCTGCTTCGCATAGGCCTCCTCCAGGTTCTTGTGCGCCTCCGAGCTGATGTCAGCAACATTTTTGTCTTTCTTGGCAGAGGTCTCTAGCTTATCCTTCAGGGACACCATGGTCAATCTGACTTTGGTGGGTCCTGTTCGAGTTCTCCAGTCAGGCGACCTCCGCCCTCAACCTCTCCACCTCCCTATCCTTGTCAACTTTCATGGCTACAGGAGGGTACCCCAGGGTCAACAAAAAAGGGGAAAATTTGGATAACATCCAAGACATGTCTCAGGAAGCAATCTTACGCCCCAGATCCTCTTTGTTCTTGGCAACTTTAGTAAATGCTTTCTGGAGAAAGAAGGAAGTAAGGAAAAATAGAGGAAGGAAAACAACTACAAAAGTCAAGTAAAGTGCGGAGAGAGACACCTACCTCCAAAGAAATGGCCAACTCCTTCGCCTGGCTGAGCCCCAGCTCTATCATCTCCACCAGGTGGCGAGCCTGGTCAATGCAGATGGGCGTCGAACCGGAGAGCTAGGAAAGGATGGCACCCGGTGTTAGCACAACCGGAGTTGGCTTGTAGCCGGTCACCAAAACCTCGTCGTCATCAGCGGTTGTACGTGCAGTCGCCGCCACCACCATCTCGGCTCTAGCAGAGCCGGAAGCCCTCGCCCCACTGCTGCCACCCGTAGCCACCTATACCGAGGAGCCATGCAATGTCTCCTTCGGCTCCTCGACAAGGGGCAAGGCTGCACCGGCTGGAGCATCACTCCAAGACGGGTTCATGCTAGCCATTGGGAGGGCAAGAGAGTGACGGGGCCATTACCAGTCGCAAAGAGCTGTGCAATCCACGATGTCGCAGGAGAGCAGTGCAGCATCGATGTGGCCGGTATGGTCAGAGAGGGTGCAGGAGGAGGCGAGGCGGTCGGTGCAGCTGGCTCACTCGGTGTCGGCATAGCCGGGACTAGTGCAACCGGGGCGGGCGCAGCCGAGGCGGGCGAAGCCGATTCCCGGGTCGGGGCCGGGGCAGGTGTGGTGGCGGCAGCGCCAGGGCCGCCCAGCAACGTCGGGTCGCTAAAAGTAAAAGGAGCGAAGCTCAACAAAACAAGGCCAAATCGGGAAACAACAATTACGGAAGCGTGGTAAGGCATGTACCCGGCAACGGAGGGCATGACGGCTGCCTCCCTCACTTGGCGTGGCTTCTTCGAGCCTCCGGCGGCGGGAGCGGTGCTGGTCGCCGGCCTCTTCCTCCTCGCCTTTGCCATAGTGTTGGAAGCACGAGGGCCCTCATCCCCGTCTGTGGCTACAACAAAATGCATACGGCCATCAAGAACAAACCAATGAAGCAACCCGGGTGGAAATGAAAAACATATCATTACCATGCGGGTCTGAGGTACCGTCGTCGAACCGGGTGGGGAAGCACTCCATCTCTATATGCGGGTACTTTGGCGCCAGCCTGTCAGCGGTGAAGTTGGGGAGAGCATGGTCGCCCATACCATCCTCAGCTTTCTACACCATAAAAAGCTACTCAAAGGGGGAACATAAGAAGCAGCCCTTCTGGAAAAAATTCATCCGGTAGAGAAGAGATAACTTACCGGAGGCGGCAGCCAGCCGCGATGATACGGTGGGCACGAGTAGTGCAAGTCGACCTCCAGGCGGCACTTCGAGATCATGGCAAGCCAGTATCGAAGGGCCTCGTACGGCATGTCCAGCGGGATGTCCGGGTCGGATCGTCCGTGGTAGAGAGGCGGCACATCTTGTGCGACCGCTTCTGCAGCGGAAGCACCCGGCAGGACATCCAGGACAACTTTATGTCCTGGGCGGTGAGCCGCTCCGTCGCCACCATCGCCTCCACCCGGGTCGCCATCCGGTCGATGTCCGCCTGGGCACCCATGTTCTTAGCGGTCCAGCCCTTTCGCGTCGATGCCACATTGGAGAAGACGGGGAGCCAAATCCAGTCGACATTGGTGGCATTTCTCACATAAAACATGAGTGCTACCATATCTTCACCGTGTCGGGAAGCTCGAACTACGGCATCACCGATGTGGGCCACGGGTAGATGGCGCAGCAGACGCTGTCCACTAGCGGCCCACCCTAGCTCAATGTTTGATCCTTGAAGTTGAAGAATTTCAGTAAATTTGCCGCATCTGGGCGAACCCACAAGTAGGATAGCATGATGCATGATGTGACAGCTGCACGATTGTGTTGGCCCACAGGTGGTGAAGCTAGAGGTCAAAAAAGTTGAACAACTCCAAGACGAAGTCGCTCACCAGAAGGCCAAAGTCGTGGGAAAACTAGGCGAGGAAGACGAGGGCCTCCCCCTCCCGAGGCTGCGGGACCCGTTCCCTCTCCGGCGCTAGCCGGTGCTTCACCAGCCACGACGAGGGGAGGAATTTCCCCAGTCGGTACTTATAGATGAGGCCATCGGGGAAGAAGAATCCACACCACTCGCCACGCTGCTCCAGGAGCATCTCGACTGATGGGGAAGCCGTGGTTGAGGCGCGAGGTCCTAGCTTCCTAGCGAAGGAAACACGGCGGGTCCAGCGACCAAGAAGTGGTGGCGCGAAGAGCAAAGGAAAGCACGAAAGTAGGGGCGCAAGGAGGCAGATGAGCAGGAGCAAGGTGGAAGATGAAGTGAGTAGGCTCCGGCCCCCGCGGCTTGATACGTCCAATTTGCATCACCATCTATATCATAATTTTCCTCTATTCATTGATACATTTCATATTAAGAGGTGTTACTTATGTCTTTTCATCTGTTTTTGCATGTTGGATGATTCTTGGAGGATGAACTGCCGGAGTCAGGATTCTGATGGAAAAAGCGGTGTTTTGATGCAATTTCGCGAAGATCAGAAAAATACCAGAAAAACTATGGAAAATCCTATTTTCCCAGAAGACAAACAATGCCAGAAGGGGAGGCGGAGATGGGCCACAGGGGGCCCACACACCCCCAGGCGCGGGCCACCCCTAGGTCGCGCCTATAGGGAGTGTGGCCCACCTCTGGCTCCGCCCTCTTGCCTATATCTTCTCCTCGAAACTCTAATACACGGGGGGCGACCATAGAAAGATTCCGCCGCCTCTGCGGGGTGGAAAACACCGAGAGAGAAAGAGCTCTCCGACAGACAGATTTCTGCCGGGGAAATTCTGTCCCGGAGAGGGGAGATCATCGCCATCAACACCATCATCAAGATAGACTTCATCGGGATCATCATCATCATCCACACCATCATCTCCACCAGCACCATCATCACCACTCCATCTCGTTGTAACAATTGTGTTGGATCTTGCATTAGTTCTTAGGGGAAACTTTCCCGGTGTTGATTACTATTGTAGTTGATGCTTGTTAGTGGAACCATTGGATTATTGTTTATGTTCAGATTGTTATCCATTACCATATCATCTTTGATCTTGATCCATATGATGTCTCGTGAGTAGTTTGATTCTTGAGGACATGGGAGAAGTCATGTTGTTAGTAGTGGATTTGTGTTGAGATAATATTCAATGGTTTAGTATTTAAGTTGTGGTGCTATTCTTCTAGTGGTGTCATGTGAACATCGACTACATGATACTTCAACATTTATGGTCCTAGGGGAATGCATTGTGTATTTGGCTACTAATTGTGGGGTTGCCGGAGTGACAGAAACCTGAACCCCCGTTAGGACACCATTGCACAAGGGAGTGTAGGATCTCAGAGTTTAAGGCTGTGGTTAGGTTTATACCTTAATTGCTTTCTTGTAGTTGCGGATGCTTGCAAGGGGTTTAATCACAAGTATGTATTAGTCCAAGTAAGGTCGGTACATTAGCATAGGTTCACCCACACAACACTTACAAAACCAAAGAAGACTACTTAGCTATATGAAGCGAAAGCACTTGACAGAATTCCCATGTGTCCTCGAGAACGTTAGGTCCTCATAAGTATTTCCACCGGCTTGTCCTTTGCTAAGAAAGGATTGGGCCACTTGCTGCAATTGTTTGTTGTTTTATTTACTTGCACTTTGTTTCCTTGCTTTATCAGAAAACCCCTAAAATCCGTTTGTTAAGTATTTACAAAGATTTCCTGCTCCATACCACTAGTCAACACCTTCTGCTCCTCGTTGGGATCGACACTCCTATTTATCGAAAGTACTATGATACACCCCCTATACTTGTGGGTCATCAAGACTATTTTCTGGTGCCGTTGCGAGGGAGTGAAACGCTATTGAAGAGTGGAACTAGTAACGGAAACTTCTACTGTGAGTATTGTTTTTTATTTTTGTTTGTTACTTTGTTTCCAATATGGATAACCCACTTGGTTTTATGTTTAGGAAAACTACTACCACTGTTAGGGTAGTAGATGAACCACCGCATGTTGAGATATATTCTTTTAAGATACCTACAAGTATTTTTGATCGGGTTATGGATAATTATTATTTAGGGGATGGAACTGTCCAGCCCATTGATCACTTGCTTTTTATCCATGAATTATGCGGGTTGTTTAAGTGTGCAGGTATCACAACTGAACAGGTGAAGAAGAAGTTACTTTCTATATCATTGAAAGGAAGAGCTGAAGAATGGTATAAGCTGCTGAGAAATGGACAATCCATGGAATGGGAGGAAATAGTACCTCTCTTTTACTCTAAATTCTATCCTCCTAGTGAGATTCATAAGGATAGGAATCTAATATATAACTTTTGGCCTCGTGATAGAGAGAGTACAGCTCAAGCTTAGGGGAGATTGAAGTTACTAATGCTTAAATGTCTATTCATGAACTCCCTAACAGTATTATTATCAATAACTTTTATGCTAGGCTTTCTCTTCATGATAAAGATTTACTAGATGCTTCTTGTGCTGGATCATTCACACGTTTGAAGGAAGAAGCTAAATGGGATCTCCTAGACTGTATTCAAGAGAACACTGAAGCATGGGAGAATGACAAAGGAAGAAAGTTAGGTATAAATTATGATTATGAATGCATTAAATCCTTTATGGGAACTGATGACTTCCGTGATATTAGTACTGAGTATGGTCTTGATTCCCAAAGTATTGCCAATTGTTTAAGGCCTTTGCCTCCTACATAGAAATTCCTAAAAAGAAGTGGAATAAGTACCATGCTCCTTATAAATATGTTGTTAATCATGTTCATGTTAGAAATACTGAAGTTTGCACTACTAATCATCTTTTGCATGAACCTTATGTAGGGTTCGCAGCATAGAAAACAAAAAAATTCCTACGATGGGAACTATGTACCAAGATCTATCTATTAGATACAAACAACGGGTGGATGTATATCCGTAGATAACATACCCTTGAAGACCGACAAAGCTTAACAAGTTGAACTCATGGTTGATGTAGACGATCTCTTGCCGATCTCAAGATCGAGAGGAAGTCCTAGCGCCGCAAAGCAGCAGCGCATCCGTGCTCGCACACACGTACAAGACACCGAGCAACCTCCGCCTCCTTGATCTAGCGATGCAGCGGAAGCACAACCCTTTCTTGCCGAATAGCCACCGGGAACATGTATCTAGCTAGTCCAAGACCACGGGGGATAAATTCTAGAGGGGAGAGAGATCCTTCACGAGGAGGTGTGAGGGAGAGAGAGAGGTAGAGGGGTGCCTTTTATAGGAGGAGGGGGGGCACCCAAGGGGGTGGCCGCCGGCCATGGGGGTTGCCCCCTCCCCTACTTCATTCATGTGGGTGGACACTCCACTCACAAAAACCTCTTCAATTTCCTCCACTCAAAATCCCACTAAAACTTGCTATTAAATTTCCACCAAATTTAATGAAAACTCTTATTAAATAAAACTCTTTTTATTTATTCAGAATTTTTTCAATTACTTTAATGACAAACATTCACATATAACCCCTTGCTAGAATTCCATTTCACATGCAAAAACACTTTCTGCAATTTCACCCGAAAACCTATTTCAGTATCTAGTGAAATAAAGTCCTGCGCTTGTTATTCTTTCTAGCATGAAACATTTGCTCCAACTGGATTTCAGTGTCCCTTAAATGTGTCACCCTACGGTTCGTGAATAATGCGGACATGATCGAGACCCTTCTCCGATCAATAATCAGTAGCGAGACCTGGAGATCCATACTGACTCCCACACATTCAACGATGACTTTCCTGTGATCGTGGAAACCTTTTATGCTTGTATCTTAATCCCTTTGTTTCACGATATATTACATGTCCGAGATTCGATCATCGGTATCTCCATACCTAGTTTGATCTTGTTACTGACATTCACTATTTTCTCGTTCCCGTGATATAACATTCTAGTGATCAGATCACTTGCTTGCAAGCTAACTAATGTGATATCACCGAGAGGGCCCAGAGTATATCTATCCGTCATCGGGATGAACAAATTCCACTCTTGATCCATGAGTCTCAACATAACACTTTAGTAGTTTTGAAGCCATCTTTATAATCACCTAGTTACGGTGTGACGTTTGATGTCAATAAGAAACTCTTCCGGTGTTAGTGATAGGCATGATCTCATGGTCTAAGGATTAGGATCACTTCGTAAGTTGTTTATAGCAATATAAACTAAATGACTTTGATTGTAATACTATAATTTGGATGAATGTTCATCATATCATTACACTAATGTTGTGATCTCGTTATTAACAACATCCAATGTCTATGATCAGGAAACTGTGATCATCTTGTTAATCAACGAGCTAATTTATTAGAGACGCATAACTAGGAACTTTCTGTTTGTTTTTTAAACACACATGTATTAACGTTTCCGTATTAATACAATTATAGCATGCAAAATAAACATCTATCATATACTTGGAATACACATAATAAACACTTTATTATTGCCTCTCAGGGCATATTCCCTTTAGTCTCCCACTTGCACTAGAGACAATAATCTAGTTACATAGAGATGTATCTAACACCCATGGAGTTCTGGTGTAGATCATGTTTTGCTCTAGGGAGAGTTTTAGTCAACGGATCTGCTACATTGAGATCCGTATGTACTTTACAAATCTTTATATCTCCATCCTTGACATGCTCGCGGATGGAGTGAAACTGGCGCTTAATATGCTTGGAATGCTTGTGAGACCTTGGTTCCTTGGCATTGGCAATGGCACCATTGTTGTCACAATAGATCACCATTGGGTCCAACGCGTTTGCAACCACACCTAGTTCGGATATGAACTCCTTCATCCAACTGCTTCCTGAGCCACTTCCGAAGTAGCAACATATTCGGCCTCCGTTGTTGATCCCGCCACCACAGGTTGTTTGGAGCTCCTCCAACTAACCGATCCGCCATTCATGAGAAATACGTATCCGGATTGAGACTTAGAATCATCCGGATCAGTGTCAAAGCTAGCGTCGACATAACACTTAGCAACGAGCTCTTCTTCACCTCCGTATACAAGAAACATATCCTTAGTTCTTCGTAAGTACTTAAGGATATTCTTGACCGCTTTCCAGTGTTCCGAACCTGGATCCGATTGGTACCTACTAGTCAAACTAATAGCATGTGCCACATCCGGTCTTGTACATAGCATGGCGTACATTATAGAGCCTATGGCTGAAGCATAGGGGACTTTGTCCATTATCTCTCTTTCTTCTGCCGTAGCCGGACTTTGAGTCTTACTCAATGTCGTGCCTTGTGTCATAGGTAAGAACCCCTTCTTACTATCTTCCATTTTAAACTTCTTTAAAATCTTACCAAGGTATGTACTTTGCGATAGCCCTATTAGGCGCCTAGATCTATCTATATAGATCTTTATGCCTAATATGTATGACGCTTCACCTAGGTCCTTCATTGAAAATTTGCTGTTTAGATAACTTTTAACACTGTTTAAAAGATGTATATCATTTCCGATCAATAATATGTCTTCCACATATAGTATCAGAAATGCCACATTGCTCCCAGTCACTTTCTTGTAAATACAAGCTTCTCCATAAGTTTGGACAAATCCAAACTCTTTGATCACCTCATCAAAACGGAGATTCCAACTTCGTGATGCTTGCTTCAATCCATAGATGGATCGCTGAAGCTTGCACACCTTGTTATCATCCTTAGGATCGACAAAACCCTTTGGTTGTATCATATACAACTCTTCTTCAATATTACCATTGAGAAACACGATTTTGACATCCATCTGCCATATCTCATAATCGAAATATGCAGGAATTGCTTACGTAATCGTAACTGATTTTAGCATCTCTACGGGAGAGAATGTCTCATCATAGTCAACTCCTTGAATTTGTCGAAACCCCTTTGCGACAATTCGAGCTTTATAGATGGTCACATTACCATCAGCATCAGTTTTCCTTTTGAAAATCCATTTATTCTCCACGGCCTTTCGGTCGTGAGGTAAGTCCACCAAGTTCCAAACTTGATTTTCATACATGGATTCCATCTCGGATTTCATGGCTTCTAACCATTTGTTGGAATCCGGGCTCATCATCACTTCTTCATACGTCGTAGGGTCATCATTTTCATCAACCATGAAATTCATGACAGGATTTCCGTACAGCTCAGGAGCTGCCCGCGTCCTGCTAGACCTGCGAGGTTTGGTAGTACTCTCTTTCGGAGTTTCATGATCATTATCATTAGTTCCTTCTTCAACTGGTGAAGCCAACTCCGAAACGACTTCCGGCGCTGCGCTACTCGCCATACTTTGAAGAGAAGGTTCAATAACCTCTTCGAGTTCTACATTCCGATTACTCACACCTTTCGCGAGAAACTCTTTCTCTAGAAAGGATCCATTCTTGGCAACAAAAACCTTGCCCTCGGATCTGTGATAGAAGGAATACCCAATAGTTTCCTTAGGGTATCCTATGAAGACGCATTTTTCCGCTTTGGGTTCGAGTTTATCTGGTTGAAGTTTCTTCACATAAACATCGCAACCCCAAACTTTAAGAAATGATAGCTTAGGTTTGTTTCCAAACCATAATTCATACGGTGTCTTTTCAACAGATTTAGATGGTGCCCGATTTAAAGTGAATGCAAAAGTTTCTAGTGCATAACCCCAAAATGACAATGGTAAGTCCGTCAGAGACATCATAGATCGAACCATATCCAATAAAGTACGATTACGACGTTCCGACACACCATTTCGCTGTGGTGTTCCGGCAGGTGTGAGGTGTGAAACAATTCCACACTCTTTCATGTGAGTGCTAAACTCGTAACTTAGATACTCACCTCCACGGTCGGACCGTAGAAATTTGATCTTTCTATTATGATGATTTTTCCACTTCATTCTGAAATTCCTTGAACTGTTCAAAGGTTTCAGACTTGTGTTTCATCAAGTAGATATAACCGTATCTACTCAAATCATTCATGAAAGTAACAAAATTACGATATCCACCTCGCACCGACACACTCATTGCACCACATACATCAGAATGTATGATTTCCAATAAATCTGTCGCCCGTTCCATTGAACCGGAAAACGGCGTTCTAGTCATCTTGCCCATAAGGCATGGCTCGCATGTATCAAATGTTTCAAAATCAAGTGATTCCAAAAGTCCATCTGAATGGAGCTTCTTCATGCGTTTAACGCTAATATGACCTAGAAGGCTGTGCCACATATATGCGGATATATCATCATTTTAGTATCAACATTATGAGTATGAGTAACATTATTATCGAGATCCAATAGAAATAAACCATTCATCATCGGTGCATGACCATAAAAGATTGGACCGTGCTAGGCGTCCCCCGGGGGATAGAAACTCTCGATCCCCCGCCTCCACCGGGGGACACGTGTCCTCTCGCTCCACGACACGCGACGAACAACAGATGAAAATTCCCCACGTCCTGACAAAAACCGCAACCTGCCGCAGCAGCTGCTGCTCCGAACTCCACCCTGGGGACCTTGTTGCTGCCTCTCTCCTCCAGCAGCAACGTAGGGCTGGTTCACACCATCGCCACCTGCGCTCCCACGACATGAACGTCCTCCGTAGGAAAAATCTGCGTTGCTCGTTGCTGAAGCCGAGCACTGTTCCCGCTCCATAATCGAAGAAGACGCTCATCGCGGCACCGTTGCTCCCTTGCAGCACCTGCGCAGTTGTTTGCACCTCCATCGCTGGTCAATTGTAGTAGAGGAACCCGCCGCATATAGCAGAGGAGGCTGGCATGCGTAGCAGAGGCGCTGGCATTGTGTAGCAGCTGCTCCACGGAGCATGTAGCGACGGCGGCCGGCATGTGTAGCAGCGTCGGCTCGGTGCGTTTAGCTGTGGAGGCTCGCGCATGTAGCAGAGGAACCAAAGCGTGTAGCAGTGGCGGCCATCACCTGTAGCAGAGGAGAGCGGCGGCACTGAGCACGACGGCTTCCGCATGTAGCGAGGAGCCCGGCGCATGTAGCATAGGCGCCGGCCGCGTGTAGCAGCAGCGGCAAGGAGCATGTAGCGACAGAGACCGGCATGTGTAGCAGCGGTGGCTCAGAGCGTGCGGAGGCTCGCGTGTAGCGGAGGAATCCAGCGCGTGTAGCAGCGACGACCATCACGTGTAGCAGAGGTGAGCAGCGGCCTGCCCGTGTAGCAAAAAGAGCCCAGCGCGTGTACCGGTGATGGCCAGAGCATGTAGCAACGACGGCCCAGTCATGTAGCAGCAGTGGTCGGCGCGTGTAGCAACTGAAACTGGCGTGGGTAGCTGCCGCGGCCAGCGCCGTGTAGATGGTCGGAGATGGAGATGTCTAAGGTGGGGAAGACCGAACATGAAGAGAGGGCGGAGGTGGAGATGGTCGGAGATAGAGATGGCGAAGGTGGGGAGGACCGGAGATGAAGAGGGCAGAGGTGGGAAGGGCCAGAGATGGAGAGGGAGGTGGCGCGGTAGGTTCAAAAGCCGGCGTGGGCGGCACCACCACTACGCGGGGCAGCAAGGAGCTCGCGGGAACCAACGCACGATCGCCGTTCTCTGTCTACGAGAGTAGACAGAGCTTGTAGGAACAGCGCGCGGCATCGTCGGCGCGCACAGGATTCGCCGGAGGATGCATATAGCCGGCAGCTGCAGTGGCGTGTAGGTACCAAAGGCGGTTGTTCCCATGGCCCTTGGAGAGAAGCGGAGAAGATACAAAGCGATAAGGAAGAAAGAGACGCATGCTGTTGGTGGGCCCCCTATGTTCACGACCGTGAGGGAGCGACGACCCGGGGGATCGTTTCGTTCGATCCTCGGGACAATGCGTATCATTTTCCTAAAAGATTTCATTCATATAAATATAACAACCATTGTTCTCAGATTTAAATGAATAACTACTTTGCATCAAACACGATCCAGATACAATGCTCATGCTCAGTGCTGGCACCAGATAACTGTAACATCCCTAAAATCATGTTTTCAAAGTTTGCATATCATTCATGCATGCATATAATTTAGGGACCATTTTCCAACTCATTTCAAGAAAACAGAAACACTTAGTGCTATTATTTTATGTGAGCAAACACTAATCAAATGCCACTCTCAATTGAGAGTGTAGACATTTTAAACCAAGCTTTTGTTTGCTCCCTTATTATTTTAGTTGAATGCAAGAGTTGGACAAAAAATTCCAAACCAATATGATTTAAAACCATTTTTCAAATGTATATCAAACCTTGTGCTAGGGCACTGTTTATTTTGTTTAATCAAAGGGACCAAGCTAGTACAAAGAGACAACATGGTTTTGTGCCTAAAAGTATGAGTGTTACACTTTACAAAAATCCAGAAAAGATTTGAATTCATTTGCTTTTGAATTTATTTGAAAATGATTCCAGAAAATCGAATTAGAAAAAAAAAGGGTTAAAGAAAAGAAAAAGGGCCAGCGCTACTCTTTTGGCCCAGCAACGAACCCAGCCCACTTAGCCCACCCGGGGCATTTTCCCTCTGCCATTCTCTCACCCGCGCCGAACCAACCCAACCAGTCGCTGACTAGTGGCCCCATCGCCACGTCGTCATCGTCCTCCCCAGAAACCGCGCGATGAACACGCCGTCGCCGCCGTTACCTCGCGCAATCAATCCGAATCAATTCCTTTGATTTCGCTAGTAATTCGCCCAGCCTTCACCTGCTACTTAAACCCCACCTCGCCGCGGACCTTTCCCCCCAAACACTTGCACCCAATCGCCCCCAGGCTGCTCGTATTGAAGCTCGAACCACCGCTGCCCGACAAACTCCGGTGAAGTATTCCGGTGAGCCTCGTCTGCCCCTTGCCTACTAAACCATACTATCATGCTCTCCTAGTTATCGCGAAGCTTACTGTGTCCTTGGTCTGCTTTGTACTGCCCCAGAGCGTCGACCCCATTCTCAACTAAGCGCCACCGACGACTGGCCCAATTCCGACGAGCAATTACGGTAATCTCTGAGCGCCTCTTGTCTTCTCGTTGATACTGTCGTGCTCGCTGTGACCTTGCACACCTTCTGATACTCTTGATTCATGCTAGGACAGTCCAGAGCATCGGCAACGTCTCCGTCCACGTGAACTCGACGCCGCCCGCAGCTCGACGACCCCTAGCTGCCGCTACAGCACGACCCCGTCTCAACGGCGACCACGTTGAGCTTCCTCGTACACATGCGAGTCTGGTAAGCAACATCACCTCCCCAACACTCACTAGAATCGTCGATCCATCGCCAACAGAACCGTCGCCGCCGCTGTGCCCATGAGCGTCGCCGATTTAGAGTCAAGACGATTAGATCCACTAGATCTAGATCCAGTGGTCTAGATTAGACGCCAGCCCGAAAGGGTACGGGCAGATCTGAGCCGCTGGATCTCATTTAGATCTGACGGTGCGCGTGTGTGATCCGCGCGAAGCGGTACCATCCAATTAGGGAGCGCCGCGTGGCTAGGTTTAGATTTAAAATCTGGATTTTCATCTATTAAATGTTCAAACTTGTATATTCAATAACTTTTGATTCCCACGTCCAAATTTGACAAATTTTATATCATTGGAATCAGGAGAGAAAATCCTTTCTGTTTATGCAATGTGTTTAATGTTTTGCCTCTGTTAAAATGATTGTTTTTACAGAAACATTTGTAGGCATAATTTGAGTATAGTAATTATTTGGAAAATGCTTTGTTATTCAAATAAAGTTTATTTGACTTGTTTTGTACTTATTTATGATTCAGTACTGTGCACTTGTCTTGTTTGGTGTAGAAAATCATCACATGGCATATTGCATACATTCATGTATTTTTGCTTGTATAAATTGTGTATGTGATTTTTGTGCCATTATTTTATGTGTAGATTTTGGTGCAAATAGTGATTGTGATTGTGAGGATTATTGCTACTCCCCAAACTACCAAGGCAAGTGGTGCTTCATGATTTTATTCCTATGTTTTCAACTATGCATTAGAAATATTTTGCTAAGTCTTGCATGAATATTTTGATCTATTTATGCTATGCTTGGGAAATCCTAGTAGTTGTAGAATTGCTAGAAATTTCTAAGTTAAGATTATGCCATGCTTAGCCTAGCTAGTAGCAACCAAGGGTGGTTATATATTCATGCTATGAGAAAATATTTCTAAGTCTTTGGACTTGTGTTTTGTTTAATAAAACAACTAAGTGAATGAAACACCTGGGTGGAATGGAAGGAATGGTTTGTGTTGAGTGGTTACACAAGGCCCATTTCTATGGTTTACCTTGTGTATCTCACTTGTGGAAAGCCACCCAGGAACAAAGGGATTTGAGATGCCATATGTTAAGAAGCTTCTAGTGCAGCCACATGGCAATATGGGCTCTTCCTGGGTCACATAGGTTGCAATAACTTAGCCATTTGGACAGTTGGTGGTAGTGGGATGATAGGTTGGAACGCGTCCATTTGGTCTAAGGGAAGGCTTCTGAAAGGTCATGTCTTGGTGAAAATCAAGTCTTGTGGGGAAAGTGCACAACCACTGCAGATGGAAGAATCTAAGTACTTAGCCATGTCCCTGGTATTGGACAACTTGAGCATGAATACATGGAAGCTATCAAGAATCTCCTCATCCCAATTTCTAAGTAAAAACTTGTGGTTGAACAAGGGTGAAGGTTCCCTAATTTCTATTGGTGGTTCCTTGGGAAAGATTTTTGTCAAAGAAAAACTTAGTGTTTTCAACTAATAGGAGAAACCTATTTTGAGCAAAGCAAGCCTAAGCTACACTTAGCCAAATGCATATAGTATCTAGTTGCCAATATTATTCTAAGGTATCACTTGCCAATACTATTCCAATGTATTGACCCACTGTGGCTGTAACTTGTGATGTTGCAGGTTATTCTGATGGTGATTAGGGGTTATGAGTCTACACTCAACATGCTTGCCTGTGGCACATGAAGATGAAGACTTATTTATCTTATTACATATTTAAACTCTTGTACTAGGCCTGTGGCCATGGAGTTTGTAAAAGACTATGTTTGTCTCTGGAATGACTTGTAATAAAGACCTTTGTTTCTGTGTACTTCATCTTAAACTGTGGATGCTAGCATTGATCCAGGGACTAGCATTGCAATCACAGGGATCTTTTCCTTTATAAAGGAGAGATCTTACAGATGGTATTAGAGCACTGTGTTGCCTATAGGATTATGACCCTAGGATTGGAAACCACTAAGGAAAAAAATTTAACAACTTCCACACTTGTCTTTTCTTCTCGTAAACTTTTCTAATCTTATTTCTCATCTCTATTTGTAGATGAACTCCATCAACGAAGTCGTGAAGAAGGGACCACTCATGACTATGACTTTGGAATGTGAGACAGAATTCCCCAAGGCTCTCAAGGACCTCATGGTTGCCATGGGAATACATGGTGCAGCTATGTACAAAGGTTTTCTTGTGATGGATGAAGGAGTTGAGTACCGGTGGGTGCAACTTCACTTGTATAAAAACAAGGAAGACAACCACAAGGAATCAGGATTCTGCATGGTCACCAACTCAGTGATGCACACCACATTCTTTGATTCAGCAAGGGATGCAGCTTGGAAGGCCATCAAAGAACTTGGTGATAGAATCAAGTGTAGAATGCTCAACACACAGAATGACCTTAAGGAAGAAAAGAAACATACCCAAGAGTTAGAGGCTACCAACCAAAGTTTAAGGGAGGACATCATAGACTTAGCAATGGAGTCATGTGATCTAGATAGACAGCTTGCCTCTAGGGATGCCCTGTTAGCCAACCTGGCAAGTGAGATGGGATTGTAACGTACTTCGTTAGTTGGACCACCACTTTCCTTTTATTTCCCAAAGGTTGTTTAAAATAAGTTGAACCTTGGATACTTGTAATGGTTTTATGTATGCCATGACTTGTGTGTTTTAATTTCCAAAGTTATGCATGTGATGCTTTGTCTTGTGATTCAATTCTATGTACGTTGATTCTAACTTTTTCTATCTTATTAAATAGATGCCTAATGTTATTATCAGCACGGCTGAAGAGTTCAAGGGAACTCGTTTTGGCACTCGTCTTATTGAGCTCACTAGTTTGCTCAATCTCCCACTTCCTTCGATCATGATGCTTCCCCTCACCAAGTTCGAGAGGATGGACCTTTGGGGCTTCAAGGTTATTCAGCCAGGACGCCAGACTAAGCCAGCCACGGAGGCCATCACCTTCAAGCTCATGCATGATGACAAGGAGAGAGGCCTAGAGGTAGTCATGCAGGATTTGCTTGGACGCTTGATAGGGAGACACTCTCGGGAGGTTAGAGGTACTCACTTCCACGCCTTCGGTAGACGTGACGAGGATGGTGAGGCCATTGACTTCGAGGATACTGCTAGAGAGATAGCAGAGACGATTCATTTGTACCTCCAGGACTTAGAGGTTCTTCTTAGGCACCTAGACACTGATAGGACCAACGCCATGCTTAGCAATGACGAACTCCAGGTGCAGCTTCGTGATAAGGACAAGCTCTTCGCAGAGCAAGATGAGATAGTCAAGGAAATGGAGGCCAAGTTTGAGAGTCGGGATAGAAAGTTCAAGAGTCAAGAGAAGAGAGTCTGAGATAGGAACAAGAGGATTAGAGACATGACTGCAGAACTAGAGGCCAAAGACTTAGAGCTCGAGCATCAACAAGGTGTGATTGAGAGGCTTCATGCACAGAAGAGGGCTCTCAAAGCCAAAGTAGAGGCCTTGACCACCAATGTCGAGAAATACAAGACCGCGATGGAGAATGCAGGTCTTACACTTGTTGATGAGGAGGTTGATGCACAGGAGTAGTGATGACTACTCATTTACCATTTATTTACCATGCTTTTGATTATTGAGTCGCAATGACCATCCAGCATGTGGATGGCTTGCTATTGGTGTGTTTACATTTTCAAAAACTTGTTGTCTGTGTTGTTGAACTTTTACTACAATGGTGCATGTTTGTTGGTGATTGTTATGTGATGTATTGTGCATGTTAGCATCTATGGGTATCTCATTCTTATCCTTATTGAAAACCACAGATGCCTCCCCGACGTGCCAATCCCAACCCCAACAACAACAACATCACCCCTGAGATGCAGCAGATGATGACAACTCAGACGCAGCTGATGCAAATGATGACTACTTTCATACACAACAACAACAACAACAACAACAACAACAACAACAACAACAACAACAACAACAACAACAACAACAACAACAACAACAACAACAACAACAACAACAATAATAATAATAATAATAATAATAATAACAAAAATCAGAACAACCCACCGGGTTTTGACATGCTTACTAGGTTCTTAAGACTGAGGCCAGCAAAGTTCTCAGGAACTACTGATCCCATGGTGGCCAACGATTGGCTACGCTCTGTGAACAAGTACTTGGTAACTGTTGGTTGTACTGATGAAGAGAAGGTCAGATTTGCAGCACACTTGTTGGAAGGACCAGCAGCCACTTGGTGGGATAACTTCCAGATCACCACTCCCATTGCGGATGTGACATGGGCTATCTTCGAAGATGGTTTCCGTACTGCTCACATCTCATCCGGAGTGATGAGTTTGAAGAAGAAAGAATTTCATAACTTGAAGCAGCGCCACCGCAGCGTGGCTGAGTATATTGAGGAGTTCAACAATCTGGTGCGTTACACACCGGATGAAGTTGACACTGATGCTAAGAGAAGAGAGAAATTTCTCGATGGAATGAACGATGAACTGAACCTGTAGCTATCAGTGGCCTATGTCCCCACTTACCAGTCACTTTGTGACAAGGCTGCCATCTTGGAAAGCAAGATGAAGCAAGTTGAAAGCAGGAAGAGAAAGCACAACTCTGACAAGCACAGCTTGGGATCGTCTCACAAACGTTCCCATTATGATGATAGTGGAAATTCTGGATCCCACAAGCATGGAAAGTACAACAACCACCACAACCACAACCGTCATCATGACAACAAGCATCACCGTAGTCATGACAATGACAGGTACAAAATCACAAGAGTGGATACAAGAGCCACCACAATGGAAGTGGAAGTGGTAGTGGAAGCCAGTCTGTCAAGAAGGATCTTAGTCAGGTTGAATGTTTCAAGTGCAAGAAGATGGGGCATTATGCAAATGAATGCCCAGAAAAGAAAGTTGAAGGACCCAACAAGCCCAACCCTTTTCAGAAGGGACAAGTGAACCACATCAATGTGGAAGAAATCTATGAGGAACCTGATGATGTTGCTGGTAAGTTCAAACTCAATTCTGTTCTAGCATTTGTTCTCTTTGATACTGGTGCATCTCATTCATTCATATCAAGAGCATTTGTTGAAAGAAATGAACTACCGGTAGAAACTATTGGGTGTCCTATAAAAGTAAGTTCTCCTCGCGGAGAAATGATAGTGAATTCAGGATGTCATGATCTAGTCATAGAGTTTGGGAAGTATAAGTTTCCCGTTAACCTGATAATCCTAAATTCCCAAGGATTGGATGTTATTTTGGGAATGGATTGGATGACTAAGCACAAGGGAGTGATAGATTGTGCCAACCATACTGTCTCACTCACAACTCCAGGAAACAAAAGGATCAGATTCAAGACCAACTTTGAATCGAAAAGGAGTAAGATAAATTCTCTTAAGGGGGTTAGCATAGACAGTGTGCCTATTGTAAGTGAATACCCAGATGTTTTTCGGAAGAATTGCCGGGAATGCCACCAGATAGAGATGTGGAATTTCTTATTGATTTGCTACTAGGATCTGGACCAATAGCAAAGAGACCGTACAAGATGTCAGTTGATGAGTTGAAAGAACTCAAGAAGCAACTTGGAGAATAGTTGTAGAAAGGTTTTATCCAACCAAGTTCATCATCTTGGGGAGCACCAATTTTGTTTGTGGAAAAGAAAGATAGAAGTTAAAGGTTATGCATAGATTACCGTTCACTCAATGAGGTGACTATCAAGAACAAATACCCTTTACCTAGAATAAATGACTTGTTTGATCAGTTAGAAGGAGCTTGTGTGTTCTCAAAGATTGATCTCCGATCAGGTTATTTCCAGCTCAAGATAAGAGAACAAGACATACCTAAGACAGCTTTCACCACAAGGTATGGATTGTATGAGTATACCGTGATGCCTTTTGGTTTGACAAATGCACCAGCATATTTCATGAATATGATGAACAAGGTGTTCATGGAGTTCCTTGATAAGTTTGTTGTCGTTTTCATTGATGAAATTTTGATCTACTCCAAGAGCAAAGAAGAACATGAAGGACATCTACGTTTGATACTTGAGAAGCTTAGAGAGTATAAGTTGTATGCCAAATTCAGCAAGTGTGAGTTTTGGTTGAATGAAGTTGGATTTCTTGGACACGTTGTGTCAGGAGATGGTGTAGCAGTTGATCCGGCTAAAGTTTCAGCTGTAACTAAATGGGAATCCCCTAAGTCAGTGAAAGAGGTTCGTAGTTTCCTTGGCTTGGCAGGATACTACAGAAGATTTATCGAGAATTTATCCAAGGTAGCTAAACCAATGACAGAATTGCTAAAGAAAGACAAGAAATTTGCTTGGTCTGAAGGATGTGAACTCAGTTTCCAAGAACTGAAGAAGAGACTAGTGACGGCACCAGTCGTATGTTTGCCAGATTTGGAGAAAGATTTCCAAGTGTATTGTGATGCATCTCATCATGGATTAGGTGCAGTACTTATGCAAGAAGGGAAAGTTGTGGCTTATGCCTCGAGACAAATCAAAACTCATAAAGTAAACTACCCTACTCATGATTTAGAGTTAGCCTCTGTTGTCCATGCACTCAAAACATGGAGACATTATCTTTTGGGAAAACGATGTGAAGTGTTCACAGATCACAAGAGTTTGAAGTATATCTTCACCCAGAAAGAAATTAACATGAGACAAATAAGATGGCTAGAACTCATCAAGGACTATGACTTGAGTCTGCAATACCACCCCGGTAAAGCAAATGTTGTAGAGGATGCTCTGAGGCGTAAAGTTTTTGTGAATGGCCTTACTAAAGGAGAATTGCCAGATGATATGTGTACCCAATTTAGAAATCTTAGATTGGAGATTGTGCATGAGGGACATCTCATGTCTTTGGATGTTCAACCCACTTTGTTGGACAAGATCAAAGAAGCCCAAAAGACTGATAAGGAAATTGAAGAGATCAAGGAAAAGATTGGCAAGGGAAAAGCCAAAGGATTCCATGAAGATGAACAGGGTACTTTATGGTATGGAAAACGTATCTATCTTCCACAAGATCCGGAGCTTCGGAAAGTGATTTTACAAGAAGCACACAACTCACCGTATTCCATTCATCCGGGTAACACCAAAATGTACATGGATATGAAGGAAATATTTTGGTGGAATAATCTCAAGAAGGACATCGCCGAACATATTGCTTTGTGTGATGTATGTAGTAGAGTGAAAGCAGAACATCAGAAACCAGCAGGATTGTTACAACCACTACCCATTCCTGATTGGAAGTGGGACAATATTGGTATGGATTTCATTACTGGATTGCCAAGGACCCGGTCAGGATATGATTCTATTTGGGTAGTAGTGGATCGCCTAACTAAAGTGGCTCATTTCATACCCGTGAAGACAACCTACACAAGTGCTAAGTTAGCCAAGATCTATATGAGTAGAATTGTATGTCTACATGGAGTACCCAAGAGTATTGTGTCTGATAGGGGAACACAATTCACTTCTCATTTTTGGAGGCAACTACATGAGTCATTGGGAACAAGGTTGGAATTCAGCACTGCTTTTCACCCTCAAACTGATGGACAAACAGAAAGGACCAATCAGATTCTTGAAGATATGTTGAGAGCATGTGCTCTAGACTATGGAGCCTGTTGGGACGAAAGTCTGCCTTACGAAGAATTCTCTTACAATAAACGCTATCAAGCCAGTATTGAGATGGCACCATTTGAGTTTCTCTATGGGAGAAAGTGTACCACCCCATTGTTATGGAATGGTGTGGGAGAAAGAAGTTTGTTCGGACCAGAACTAATCAAGGAGGCTGAAGAGAAAGTCAAGCTAGTTAAGGACAGATTAAAGATAGCACAGTCCCGACAGAAGAGCTACGCAAATCCTAAGCGTAGAGAGGTCACCTATGAAATAGGTGATAGAGCTTATCTTAGAGTGTCACCACTTCGTGGAGTAAAGAGATTTGGTGTCAAAGGTAAATTGGCCCCAAGATATGTTGGACCATTCAAGATTCTGAGTCGTAAAGGAGAAGTAGCTTATGAGATTGAATTGCCAGAATCATTGTCTGCCGTTCACAATGTGTTTCATGTGAGTCATCTTAAGAAATGCCATCCAGAAATGGAAGAGACTTCTTTGAAGGAAACTATACCTTTGGAAGAGGTTCAATTGGAGAGTGACCTCACTTATGAGGAGAAACCTATCAAGATTCTTGAGACTGCAGAAAGAGTTACTCGTACTAAGACTATCAAATTCTGCAAAGTCCAATGGAACCATCATTCTGAAGAAGAAGCAGCATGGGAAAGAGAATATGATCTTCGGAAAGACCACCCTCACCTATTTGCTAGCCAACCCGAATCTCGAGGGCGAGATTCACCTTAAGGGGGTTAGATTTGTAACATCCCTAAAATCATGTTTTCAAAGTTTGCATCTCATTCATGCATGCATATAATTTAGGGACCATTTTCCAACTCATTTCAAGAAAACAAAAGCACTTAGTGCCATTATTTTATGTGAGAAAACACTAATCAAATGCCACTCTCAATTGAGAGTGTAGACATTTTAAACCAAGCTTTTGTTTGCTCCCTTATTGTTTTAGTTGAATGCAAGAGTTGGACAAAAAATTCCAAACCAATATGATTTAAAACCATTTTTCAAATCTATATCAAACCTTGTGCTAGGGCACTGTTTATTTTGTTTAATCAAAGGGACCAAGCTAGTACAAATAGACAACATGGTTTTGTGCCTAAAAGTATGAGTGTTACACTTTACAAAAATCTAGAAAAGATTTGAATTCATTTGCTTTTGAATTTATTTGAAAATGATTCCAGAAAATCGAATTAGAAAAAGAAAAGGGTTAAAGAAAAGAAAAAGGGTCAGCGCTACTCTTTTGGCCCAGCAACGAACCCAGCCCACTTAGCCCACCCGGGGCATTTTCCCTCTGCCATTCTCTCACCCGCGCCGAACCAACCCAACCAGTCGCTGACTAGTGGCCCCATCGCCACGTCGTCATCGTCCTCCCCAAAAACCGCGCAATGAACACGTTGTCGCCGCCGTTACCTCGCGCAATCAAACCGAATCAATTCCTTTGATTTCGCCAGTAATTCTCCCATCCTTCACCTGCTACTTAAACCCCACCTCGCCACGGACCTTTCCCCCCAAACACTTGCACCCAATCGCCCCCAGGCTGCTCGTATTGAAGCTCGAACCACCGCTGCCCGACGAACTCCGGTGAAGTATTCCAGTGAGCCTCGTCTGCCCCTTGACTGCTAAACCATACTATCGTGCTCGCCTTGTTCTCGCGAAGCTTACTGTGTCCTTGGTCTGCTTTGTACTGCCCCAGAGCATCGACCCCTTTCTCAACTGAGCGCCACCGACGACTGGCCCAATTCCGACGAGCAATTACAGTAATCTCTGAGCGCCCCTTGTCTTCTCGTTGATACTGTCGTGCTCGCTGTGACCTTGCGCACCTCTTCATACTCTTGATTCATGCTAGGACAGTCCAGAGCATCGGCAACGTCTCCGTCCACGTGAACCCGACGCCGCCCGCAGCTCCGACGACCCCTAGTCGCCGCTACAGCACGCCCCCGTCCCAACGGTTACCACGTTGAGCTTCCTCGTACACGTGCGAGTCTGGTAAGCAACATCACCATCCCCAGCACTCGCTAGAATCGCCGATCCATCGCCGGCAGAACCGTCGCCGCCGATGTGCCCATGAGCGCCGCTGATTTAGAGTCAAGACGATTAGATCCACTAGATCTAGATCCAGTGGTCTAGATTAGACGCCAGCCCGAAAGGGTACGGGAAGATCTGATCCGCTGGATCTCATTTAGATCTGACGATGCGCGTGTGTGATCCGCGCGAAGCGGTACCATCCAATCAGGGAGCGCCGCGTGGCTAGGTTCAGATTTAAAATCTGGATTTTCATCTATTAAATGTTCAAACTTGTAAATTCAATAACTTTTGATTCCCACGTCCAAATTTGACAAATTTTATATCATTGGAATCAGGAGAGAAAATCCTTTCTGTTTATGCAATGTGTTTAATGTTTTGCCTATATTAAAATGATTGTTTTTATAGAAACATTTGTAGGCATAATTTGAGTATAGTAATTATTTAGAAAATGCTTTGTTATTCAAATAAAGTTTATTTGACTTGTTTTGTACTTATTTATGATTCAGTACTGTGCACTTGTCTTGTTTGGTGTAGAAAATCATCACATGGCATATTGCATACATTCATGTATTTTTGCTTGTATAAATTGTGTATGTGATTTTTGTGCCAATATTTTATGTGTAGATATTGGTGCAAATAGTGATTGTGATTGTGAGGATTGTTGCTACTCCCCAAACTACCAAGGCAAGTGGTGCTTCATGATTTTATTCCTATGTTTTCAACTATGCATTAGAAATATTTTGTCTTGCATGAATATTTTGATCTATATATGCTATGCTTGGGAAATCCTAGTAGTTGTAGAATTGCTAGAAATTTCTAAGTTAAGATTATGCCATGCTTAGCCTAGCTAGTAGCAACCAAGGGTGGTTATATATTCATGCTATGAGAAAATATTTCTATGTCTTTGGACTTGTGTTTTGTTTAATAAAACAACTAAGTGAATGAAACACCTGGGTGGAATGGAAGGAATGGTTTGTGTTGAGTGGTTACACAAGGCCCATTTCTATGGTTTAACTTGTGTATCTCACTTGTGGAAAGCCACCCAGGAACAAAGGGATTTGAGATGCCATATGTTAAGAAGCTTCTAGTGCAGCCACATGGCAATATGGGCTCTTCCTGGATCACATAGGTTGCAATAACTTAGCCATTTGGACAGTTTGTGGTAGTGGGATGATAGGTTGGAACGCGTCCATTTGGTCTAAGGGAAGGCTTATGAAAGGTCCTGTCTTGGTGAAAATCAAGCCTTGTGGGGAAAGTGCACAACCACTGCAGATGGAAGAATCTAAGTACTTAGCCATGTCCCTGGTATTGGGCAACTTGAGCATCAAGACATGGAAGCTATCAAGAATCTCCTCATCCCAATTTCTAAGTAAAAACTTGTGGTTGAACAAGGGTGAAGGTTCCCCAATTTCTATTGGTGGTTCCTTGGGAAAGATTTTTGTCAAAGAAAAACTTAGTGTTTTCAACTAATAGGAGAAACCTATTTTGAGCAAAGCAAGCCTAAGCTACACTTAGCCAAATGCATATAGTATCTAGTTGCCAATATTATTCTAAGGTATCACTTGCCAATACTATTCCAATGTATTGACCCACTGTGGCTGTAACTTGTGATGTTGCAGGTTATTCTGATGGTGATTAGGGGTTATGAGTCTACACTCAACATGCTTGCCTGTGGCACATGAAGATGAAGACTTATTTATCTTATTACATATTTAAACTCTTGTACTAGGCATGTGGCCATGGAGTTTGTAGAAGACTATGTTTGTCTCTGGAATGACTTGTAGTAAAGACCTTTGTTTCTGTGTACTTCATCTTAAACTGTGGATGCTAGCATTGATCCAGGGACTAGCATTGCAATCACAGGGATCTTTTCCTTTATAAAGGAGAGATCCTACAGATGGTATCAGAGCACTGTGCTTCCTGTAGGATTATGACCCTAGGATTGGAAAACCACTAAGGAAAAAAATTTAACAACTTCCACACTTGTCTTTTCTTCTCGTAAACTTTTCTAATCTTCTTTCTCATCTCTATTTGTAGATGAACTCCATCAACGAAGCCGTGAAGAAGGGACCACTCATGACTATGACTTTGGAATGTGAGACAGAATTCCCCAAGGCTCTCAAGGACCTCATGGTTGCCATGGGAATACATGGTGCAGCTGTGTACAAAGGTTTTCCTGTGATGGATGAAGGAGTTGAGTACTGGTGGGTGCAACTTCACTTGTATAAAAACAAGGAAGACAACCACAAGGAATCAGGATTCTGCATGGTCACCAACTCAGTGATGCACACCACATTCTTTGATTCAGCAAGGGATGCAGCTTGGAAGGCCATCAAAGAACTTGGTGATAGAATCAAGTGCAGAATGCTCAACACACAGAATGACCTTAAGGAAGAAAAGAAACATACCCAAGAGTTAGAGGCTACCAACCAAAGTTTAAGAGAGGACATCAAAGACTTAGCAATGGAGTCATGTGATCTAGATAGACAGATTGCCTCTAGGGATGCCCTGTTAGCCAACTTGGCAAGTGAGATGGGATTGTAACATACTTCTATCTATTAGATACAAACAATGGGCGGATGTATATCCATAGAGAACATACCCTTGAAGACCGACAAATCTTAACGAGTTGAACTCGTGGTTGATGTAGACGATCTCTTGCCGATCTCAAGATCGAGAGGAAGTCCTAGCGCCACAAAGCAGCAGTGCATCCGTGCTCGCACACACGTACAAGACACCAAGCAGCCTCTGCCTCCTCGCTCCAGTGATGCAGCGGAAGCACAACCCTTTCTTTCCTAATAGCCACCGGGAACATGTATCTCGCTAGTCCGAGACCTTGGGGGATAAATTCTAGAGGGGGAGAGAGATCCTTCACGAGGAGGTGTGAGTGAGAGAGAGGGAGAGGGTGCCTTTTATAGGAGGAGGGGGGCACCCAAGGGGGTGGCCGCCGGACATGGGGCTGCCCCCTCCCATCCTTCATTCATGTGGGTGGACACTCCACTCACAAAAACCTCTTCAATTTCCTCCACTCAAAATCCCACTAAAACTTGCTATTAAAATTCCACCAAATTTAATGCAAACTCTCATTAAATAAAACTCTTTTTATTTATTCAGAATTTTGTCAATTACTTTAATGACAAATATTCACATATAACCCCTTTCTAGAATTCCATTTCACATGCAAAAACACTTTCTGCAATTTCACCCGAAAACCTATTTCGGTATCTAGTGAAATAAATTCCTGCGCTTGTTATTCTTTCCGGCATGAAACATTTGCTCCAACTGGATTTCAGTGTCCCTTAAGTGTGTCACCCTACGGTTTGCGAATAATGCGGACATGATCGAGACCCTTCTCCGATCAATAATCAGTAGCGGGGCCTAGAGATCCATACTGACTCCCACACATTCAACGATGAATTTCATGTGATCGTCGAAACCTTTTATGCTTGTATCTTAATCCTTTTGTTTCACGATATATTACATGTCCGAGATTTGATCATCGGTATCTCCATACCTAGTTTGATCTCGTTACTGACATGCACTCTTTTCTCGTTCCCGTGATATAACATTCTAGTGATCAAATCACTTGTTTGCAAGCTAACCAATGTGATATCACCGAGAGGGCCCAGAGTATATCTATATGTCATCGGGATGAACAAATTCCACTCTTAATCCATGAGTCTCAACATAACACTTTAGTAGTTTTGAAGCCATCTTTATAATCACCCGGTTACGGTGTGACGTTTGATGTCAACAAGAAACTCTTCCGGTGTTAGTGATAGGCATGATCCCATGGTCTAAGGATTAGGATCACTTCGTAAGTTGTTTATAGCAATATAAACTAAATGACTTTGATCGTAATGCTATACTTCGGATGAATGTTCATCACATCATTACACTAATGTTGTGATCTCGTTATTAACAACATCCAATGTCTACGATCAGGAAACTATGATCATCTTGTTAATCAATGAGCTAGTTTATTAGAGAGGCATAACTAGAAACTTTTTGTTTGTTTATTAAACACACATGTATTAACGTTTCCGTATTAATACAATTATAGCATGCAAAATAAACATCTATCATGTAGTTGGAATACACATAATAAACACTTTATTATTGCCTCTCAGGGCATATTCCCTTCAGTCTCCCACTTGCACTAGAGACAATAATCTAGTTACATAGTGATGTATCTAACACCCATGGAGTTCTGGTGTAGATCATGTTTTGCTCTAGGGAGAGTTTTAGTCAACGGATCTGCTACATTGAGATCCGTATGTACTTTACAAATCTTTATATCTCCATCCTTGACATGCTCGCGGATGGAGTGAAACCGGCGCTTAATATGCTTGGAATGCTTGTGAGACGTTGGTTCTTTGGCATTGGCAATGGCACCATTGTTGTCAAAATAGATCACCATTGGGTCCAACACGTTTGCAATCACACCTAGTTCGGATATGAACTCCTTCATCCAAACTGCTTCCTGAGCCACTTCCGAAGCAGCAACATATTCGGCCTCCGTTGTTGATCCAGCCACCACAGGTTGTTTGGAGCTCCTCCAACTAACTGATCCACCATTCATGAGAAATACGTATCCGGATTGAGACTTAGAATCATCCGGATCGGTGTCAAAGCTAGCATCGACATAACACTTAGCGACGAGCTCTTCTTCACCTCCGTATACAAGAAACATATCCTTAGTTCTTCGTAAGTACTTAAGGATATTCTTGACTGCTTTCCAGTGTTCCGAACATGGATCCGACGTAGACGGACTTTGAGTCTTACTCAATGTCGTGCCTTGTGTCATAGGTAAGAACCCCTTCTTACTATCTTCCATTTTAAACTTCTTTAAAATCTTATCAAGGTATGTACTTTGCGATAGCCCTATTAGGCGCCTAGATCTATCTCTATAGATCTTTATGCCTAATATGTATGACGCTTCACCTAGGTCCTTCATTGAAAATTTGTTGTTTAGAGAACTTTTAACACTGTTTATAAGATCTATATCATTTCCGATCAATAATATGTCGTCCACATATAGTATCAGAAATGCCACATTGCTCCCAGTCACTTTCGTGTAAATACAAGCTTTGGGTTCGAGTTTATCCGGTTGAAGTTTCTTCACATAAACATCACAACCCCAAACTTTAAGAAATGACAGCTTAGGTTTGTTTCCAAACCATAATTCATACGGTGTCTTTTCAACAGATTTAGATGGTGCCCAATTTAAATTGAATGCAGAAGTTTCTAGTGCATAACCCCAAAATGACAATGCCAAGTCCGTCAGAGACATCATAGATCGAACCATATCCAATAAAGTACGATTACAACGTTCCGACACACCATTTCGCTGTGGTGTTCCGGCAGGTGTGAGTTGTGAAAAAATTCCACACTCTTTCATGTGAGTGCTAAACTCGTAACTTAGATACTCACCTCCACGGTCGGACCGTAGAAATTTGATCTTTCTATTACGATGATTTTCCACTTCATTCTGAAATTCCTTAAACTTTTCAAAGGTTTCAAACTTGTGTTTCATCAAGTAGATATAACCGTATCTACTCAAATCATTCGTGAAAGTAACAAAATAACGATATCCACCTCGCGCCGACAAACTCATTGGACCACATACATCAGAATATATATGATTTCCAATAAATATGTCGCCCGTTCCATTGAACTGGAAAACGGCATTCTAGTCATCTTGCCCATAAGGCATGGCTCCCATGTATCAAGTGATTCCAAAAGTCCATCCGAATGGAGCTTCTTCATGCGTTTAACGCCAATATGACCTAGACGGCAGTGCCACATATATGCGGATATATCATCATTTAGTTTAATCCTTTTAGCATCAACATTATGAATATGTGTAACAGTATTATCGAGATCCAATAGAAATAAACCATTCATCATCGGTGCATGACCATAAAAGATTTCATTCATATAAATAGAACAACCATTATTCTCATATTTAAATTAATAACCACTTCGCATCAAACACGATCCAGATACAATGTTCATGCTCTGTGCTGGCACCAGATAACAATTATTCAAGTTTATTACTAATCTCGATGGCAAGTGGAGAGGTAGTGTTCCGACGGCGATCACATCAACGCTTGATCCATTGCCGACATGCATCTTAACCTCACCCCTTGCTAGCGGTCGCTTGTTCCGCAGCCCCTGATTCGAGTTACAAATATTAGCAATTGAACTGGTATCAAATACCCAGGTGCTACTGCGAGCACTAGTCAAGTACACATCAATAACATGTATATCATATATACCTTTGTTTGCCTTGCCGGCCTTCTTGTCTGCCAAATACTTGGGGCAGTTGCGCTTCCAGTGGCCAGTCCCCTTACAATAGTAGCACTCGGTATCAGACTTAGGGCCAACTTGGGGTTTCTTTTCAGGCACGGCAACTGGCTTGCTGCCCTTACTTCCCTTTCGTTTTCCCTTCTTGTCTTTATTGAAACCAGTGTTCTTATTAATCATCAACACTTGATTTTCCTTTTTGATCTCCACTTCTGCAGTTTTAAGCATTGATAGAAGCTCGGGAGAGAGACTTCTTCATGCCTTGCATATTATAGTTCATCGTGAAGCTCTTATAGCTAGGTGGCAGAGACTACAGAACACGATGGATGCCTAACTCAATGGGAATCGATATTCCCAAGGACACAAGCTTATCGGCGTAACCCGACATCTTGAGTACATGCTCACTAACGGAGCTGTGCTCTTCCATCATGCATCTAAAGAAATTTTCGGAAGCATTGTAGCTCTCTACAGCAGCATGTGTGTCAAAAATCATTTTCAACTCACCCATTGTATCAAATGCATTGCCGTTTTCGAAACTCTTTCAAAGTTCCGGCTCTATCCCATACAATATGCCGCAATGAACTAAGTTGTGGTCCTCCTGACGAGTCTGATAGACATTCTTCTCCTTGTCAGGGGCATCATCAAAAGGTGGGGGGCCTAGTGGCGCTTCTAGCACATATTTCTTTTGTGCAGCAGAGAGGAGAATCCTCAAATTCATGGCCCGTTCGGTAAAGTTGCTACCGTTCGTTGTGAGTTTCTCTTTATCCATGAACACACTGAAATTAAAAGCAGGTGGTGCCATCTACAACAGAATTTGTAAAGTTTAGACTAAGTTTATGATAGATTGAGTTCAACTAATCCATATTACGACTGAACTCTCACTCAAAAATGGCATCCCTCGTGCCTTTTTGGTGATTACATGAACCAAATCCACTACACCAAGTCCGATCACGTGAGTCGGTGTAGCTTCAAAGGCGAGCATCAAATGGGCATCATATCTACTATATGACTCATTCTTAACCTTTCGGTCTATGTTCCGAGGCCATGTCTATACATGCTAGGCTCGCCAAGTTAGAACCTTATTATTTGTGTGTGTAGCTGTCTTACACCCGAAATATGGTCGTGGATCCAAGAACACCCGATCATCACGTGATGACTTGGAGCGACGAAAACATAATCGGTGCATACTAAAGGAAGAACACATTCTTATCTTGATATTTAAATGAGGGATCATCTTATTATGCTAATAAAGCGCTAAACAAGCAATATAAGATGCTATCAAACATCACATGTTTATTAGTGAAATGATATGGTTCCCGCATATGATCTCTATCATGTGCACCGTGGTATGATCACTATCATACCTTTATGTGTAAGGCCAAGGTCTATGGAACTTACACGCTATGTGTGTTGTAAGAGTATCATCTCATACTTCTACTTACAACATCACCATATCATAACACTAGCCCAGCAACAATCTAAACTAGACGCCTCTAATTTATCCATTGCAAGTTTTACGTGGCTTAGGCCTTTCGAAGATAGAACCGTTCATACCTACGAACATGAACCACAACGAGGATAACCAAATTGTTGACAACTCGTTGCAAAATAGATATTAACTATAGTAGGAGAGACAGACACCCGGTAGCCACTTATGCAAACTAGTTGCATGTCAAGCGTGGAACATGTCTCATGTGCGAGGACATGTAAAGTTTGTCCGGGCCGCTTCATCCCACTATGCCACCAATATCCAAAATTACAACTAAGAAGCAACAACATGATTATCATCGCCCACATACTCATATGTGTACTACCCGTGTAAAGCATCTACGCATAGATCTGGCTCTCATACCATTGTAGGGTTCGCATCATAGAAAACAAAAAAATTCCTACGATGGGAACTATGTACCAAGATCTATCTATTAGATACAAACAACGGGTGGATGTATATCCATAGAGAACATACCCTTGAAGACTGACAAAGCTTAACGAGTTGAACTCGTGGTTGATGTAGACGATCTCTTGCCGATCTCAAGATCGAGAGGAAGTCCTAGCGCCACAAAGCAGCAGCGCATCCGTGCTCGCACACACGTACAAGACACCGAGCAACCTCCGCCTCCTCGCTCCAGTGATGCAGCGGAAGAACAACCCTTTCTTGCCGAATAGCCACCGGGAACATGTATCTTGCTAGTCCGAGACCATGGGGGTTAAATTCTAGAGAGGGAGAGAGATCCTTCACAAGGAGGTGTGAGTGAGAGAGAGGGAGAGGGGTGCCTTTTATAGGAGGAGGGGGGCACCCAAGGGGGTGGCCTCCGGCCATGGGGGCTTCCCCCTCCCCTCCTTCATTCATGTGGGTGGACACTCCACTCACAAAAACCTCTTCAATTTCCTCCACTCAAAATCCCACTAAAACTTGCTATTAAATTTCCACCAAATTTAATGCAAACTCTCATTAAACAAAACTCTTTTTATTTATTCAGAATTTTGTCAATTACTTTAATGACAAACATTCACATATAACCCCTTGCTAGAATTCCATTTCACATGCAAAAACACTTTCTGCAATTTCACCCGAAAACCTATTTCGGTATCTAGTGAAATAAATTCCTGCGCTTGTTATTCTTTCCGGCATGAAACATTAGATCCAACTAGATGTCAGTGTCCCTTAAGTGTGTCACCCTACGGTTCGCGAATAATGCGGACATGGTCGAGACCCTTCTCCGATCAGTAATCAGTAGCGGGACCTGGAGATCCATACTGACTCCCACACATTCAACGATGACTTTCCTGTGATCGTCGGAACCTTTTATGCTTGTATCTTAATCCCTTTGTTTCACGATATATTACATGTCTGAGATTCGATCATTGGTATCTCCATACCTAGTTTGATCTAGTTACTGACATGCACTCTTTTCTCGTTCCCGTGATATAACATTCTAGTGATCAAATCACTTGCTTGCAAGAACCAATGTGATATCACCGAGAGGGCCCAGAGTATATCTATCCGTCATCGGGATGAACAAATTCCACTCTTGATCCATGAGTCTCAACATAACACTTTAGTAGTTTTGAAGCCATATTTATAATCACCCAGTTATGGTGTGACGTTTGATATCAACAAGAAACTCTTCCGGTGTTGGTGATAGGCATGATCTCATGGTCTAAGGATTAGGATCACTTCGTAAGTTGTTTATAGCAATATAAACTAAATGACTTTGATCGTAATGCTATACTTTGGATGAATGTTCATCACATCATTACACTAATGTTGTGATCTCGTTATTAACAACATCCAATGTCTATGATCAGGAAACTGTGATCATCTTGTTAATCAACGAGATAGTTTATTAGAGAGGCATAACTAGGAACTTTCTGTTTGTTTATTAAACACACATGTATTAACGTTTCCGTATTAATACAATTATAGCATGCAAAATAAACATCTATCATATACTTGGAATACACATAATAAACACTTTATTATTGCCTCTCAGGGCATATCCCTTCACCTTATGTTGATAAATCACCTTTCCCAGCTAAGGTAAAGGAGTATTCTATGATAATTAGTGCGAATAACGAAGGTACAAAGAAAATTGTGGAACCTGATGAACAATTAAATATTGAACCTGTGGTAGCTATTGTGAAAGATCTTGTCACTAGAAATATAGAGGATGAGCACATTGTCTTCTGTGAAGACGCTTCTAATATTATCTCTCATCCTAGTAAAGCTAGAAAAGATAGTGTCCATGTGCTTTCTGTTAGAATTGGTGATCATTGCTATTATGGTTTATGTGATATTGGTGCTAGTTCTAGTGCTATTCCTTATGAGCTTTACAGGGAAATTATGCATGAAATTGGTCCTTATGAGCTTGAGGACATTGATGTGGTTATTCACCTTGCTAATAAGGAAACCATTTGCCTATTGGTATTGTAAGGGATGTGGAAGTCCTTTCTGGTAAGATTAAGTATCCTGCTGATTTTCTATTACTTAGTTCAGCAACTAGTAAAACTTGTCCTATCATTTTTGGTAGACCTTTCTTAAACACTTGTGGAGCTATTATCGATTGTAAAAAGGAGAAAGTTTTAACTAAGTTTGATGGAAATTCTTATGAGTTTAACTTTTCCAAATTTGCTAAAGCTCCTTATGAAAATAGTTTGCCTAATGAAGATTTCAGGATGGAACAACTTGCTTCTATTGATCCAGTTTATGACCTTGGACCTCTTTTTGATGATTGTAAGTATGTTCATTCTGGTAATAAAGTTGTTTCCTATGATAGTTATATTGTAAACTTTATTCAAAGTGCTACTGAAAGTTATTATGATAGAGGGAAACATGGTTTTATGCATCTCAATAATATTAAGTTTCCTCGTTTTATGTTGAAAGCTTTGAAGTTGCATTTGTTTTGTCTCCCTATGCTAGTGGATTTTTGTTCCAATAATTTGTTTTCTCATGATACCCCCTTGCATAGGAAGTGGGTTAGACTCAAATGTGTTGGATATTTGCTTCTTGATGCTCTCTTTCACTTCAAATATATATCTCATATGTGAGCATCTTTGAAATTATCAGGTCTAACTTAAAGGCATTAAAGAAAAGTACTTCTTGGGAGATAACCCAATAGTTTTGTTGAGTCTTGGAAGTTATTACTTCGGTAATTAATTTAGTAATAACTGATCCTTATCCTTTTTGTTTTGGTTTTTGTGTCAAGATAAACTACTTTTGAGAAGAAGAGGAGTTGTGAAAACTGGCTGTCCTGGGACAGATTTTTTGAACTGCATTGTAAAAATTCGTGAAGGATCTCAGTACTACATATGGAGCTGTATTTTTCTGTGCTTGTTCTCCAAGTTGTTATATAACTTTCATTAGTTTTGCACTTTTTGATTTGAGCAACCAAAGTTTTTTGAAAAAAACAATCTTTACCTGCTGGTCTGTTTTGACAGATTTCTGCCATCATTTGCATTTGCCTCTTATATTGATTCCCTTTTAGTTTATTTTGGGGATTTTGGAAAGGAGTTGCTATAGTAGCTTTTGTTTTGATGGATTTTAGTTGAAGTTTGAACCTAAAGGTTTATTGTTTTTGCATACACTAATGTTGCCAATGAGATTTGTGTAAGGCCTTGTATGAAAGGAATTTTCAGGAGATGGAGAGAAGGAATCTGCAGAGTCTGTCTTTGAATAGGTAAAAGTGGTGAAAACAAAAGGTTCGTGAAAGCCTTATCTTTTTATATTTTTGATGGTTTTATTACATACGGAAGGTTACGAGATGAAACAGAGGAGGAAACGGAAACCAGGGTGGCCACACCCATCCTAGGCGCGGGCCCCAGCTGGCCGCGCCTGGAGGGGGTGTGAGCCCCCTGAACTCCGTCTCCGCCTCGTTTTTGCACAGTACCTTCCTTATGCATTGAAAATTTGTAATATATAACCCCCCGGATCCCCCCGAGGTTTGTATATCGTGTTCTCGACGTGTTTTCGTTTCGATCTGTTTCTGTCAGGAAATCTTCTCAAGTTTGGAGAACCATGGTCTCCGCCAACGACAAAGGCAAGAAGCCCGTGGAAGAGGAAAGGATCGCTGCTAGGCACGGAAACATGGATTGTAGCATCGAGGAGAAAGTAAAGGACATGTCAGCAGGCATGAAGGGACAAGCTGCCACGGGATCAAGGGCAAGGAAACCTACTTTTGTAGGGGAAATTAACACTGGACGTGCTTTTTCTCGCAATATGCAGGGTATCATGACCTTCGTTCCAGACTTCAGATCCTGCCCTAAGGCAATGGAAGCCCTTAGAACCACTGATGAGTTTTGTTATAAGTACCGTGCTCTAAGGATGAAGGTGGATATGCTTCAAGAGGAGAATAACAGGCTTCGTAAGATGCTGGAGGATTTTCTGACCCTAAACAAGGGACCATCACCATCGAGGGAGTAATTCATCATCAGGTTTGTCATCTCATTGGCTTGTTCCAAGCTTGGGGGAGTGTCGCGGTATCACATCATTATCTTTTACCTTTTTAGTAGTTTCCTCTTTGGTAGAGAAGTTATCTTATAGGTTGGTTTGCATTGTGGAAGTATCTCTCCTTTAGTTGGTTATCTATGTATCCCTTGGTGTGAGTGTCTTTATGGAATATTAATGAGAAGTTTCATCTTTTACTTTTTGCACTTCTTATTTTAGTTTGCAATCTCTATTATATGATTGATCTTGTTGATCAGTATTGGCATCACTTTGGGAGCATCAAGTAGATCTAAATTGGTTTTGGCAAACCGAGCTATGGTTAGTAGCAACACTTTTTGAGGTAAAGGAAAAGAGAAAAAGCTTACAGGTATTTTGTATCATTTATTTTCTTTCTTGATTGGCTCATAAGCTTAGTATTTTTTATTTAAGATCTTTTGTGTCTTCAAGGAAGATTGCATGTTTGGCTTTATCACTTGTAGGTTTGCTTGTTTCCTTCAGCTCTTTTGCTTGCTACCCAGCCTTGCTAGCCAAAAACCTGTTTTGAGAAGGCATACTTCTCATGCATCCAACCCCCTTTGAACCAAAACTTGTGCCATTTGTGTCCACCGTATATACCTATTAGCATTATTGCTATTCCAAGAAAATTCTCAAGCTTCATCTATATTTTGAATTAAAAAAATTTATTTTGTTATGTGAAAACTAGTTAGTAAATCTCTCATGAACTTGATGGCACACCTTATTTTCTTGCCCCTAATAAACTTGAACCATTGTGTCATCGAAGTTGTATATGCTTGCATATATACGTTGGGATTAGCAGAACTGTGCTGTCACGGGGAACGCTTTCAACACTTATGGATACATATCCAGTCGATATCATGCTATTTTGTTTGCGGATGTCGTCGGTGTGAAATAAAAGTGGAGATTGTAAGTCCATGGAGTTATGTATGTGTGTTAGAGAAACGCCTGGGCCGCTAGCCTAAGCCATGCCTAATCATGGTGGAAACTTGCAGCATAACCATAGTGAGAAATCTGTGAAGCATCCTCAATAAAAACCTATGCAAATAGCAAATAAAAAGATCGCTGAGATGCTCACTATCTGCTTGCCTCGTCATTTTGATTATGGGATAGCTCCTGTATCATGTGCATGGGGTTCTTTATGATACACATGTACTTACAATGACAAAAACTTACCAGTAACTAAAGTTTAGTAGCATGAGGAGCGGCCCTCGTACTCAAGGGAAATGAGATTGACAACGTATATTTCGTCAAGCATATACTCCATCTTTGTTCACTTTAACCTTAATCACCTCAAGATGCTTATGATAGGGGCAATGAGAGCTCAAAGCTAGTAAGTACCATAATCTTTTGGAAGCTCTTTATGAACTTGAAATCACTGCATCCCTCTGTGAAGGGCCCTTTCTTCTACTTCTAAGTTGAGTCATAAACCTATTCCTCTCTATCTCCAGCAAATATTTGAGTTGTTGTGTTTTAAGAATTCATATGATGATTTATTCAATCATGTTCTTCATCTTCCTTGTTTGCACAAAACCCTTATCTAATGAGTATTACTTTGAAATCCATCATTGCGAAAAACCTTTTATGTTTGAGCAAAGAGTACTCCTGTTGTAAACTTCTTAACAAAAGATTTATTTGTGAAACTGTTTGCCAATTGTTCTCTGACCAAGAACAAAGTTTGCCAATCCCAATTATGATTTGTTTTTATGCATCTCTATTGTGACTCTTATACTTGTTGCAAGCTAAGTTATATAATGGTGAGTTGCTTTCTTCTATGAGTTGTGTAATGGTAAGTGTGATGCTTCTTGTCCATATTATTTTATCGACATTTCACTCCATAAACCTGTCGACATGTTTACTGAGCTCAGTTTTCGCTTGGGGACAAGTGAAGGTCTAAGATTGGGGGAGGATGGTACATCCAATTTTCATCACCATTCTATATCATAATTTGCCTCTATTCACTAATACAATTCATATTAAGAGGTGTTACTTATGTCTTTTCATCTGTTTTTGCATGTTCGATGATTCTTGGAGGATGAACTGCCGGAGTCAGGATTCTGATGGAAAAAGCGGTGTTTTGATGCAATTTCGCGAAGATCAGAAAAATACCAGAAAAACTACGGAAAATCATATTTTCCTAGAAGACGAAGAATCCCAGAAGGGGAGGCAGAGATGGGCCACGGGGGGAGCCACAACCCCCTCCCCCCCCCCCCTAGGCGCGGGCCACCCCTAGACCGCGCCTACAGGGGGTGTGGCCCACCTGTCCAACCTCTGGCTTCGTCCTCTCGCCTATATCTTCTCCTCGAAACCCTAATACACGGGGGCGACCATAGAAAGATTCCACTGCCTCTGCGGGCGGAAAACACCGAGAGAGAGAGAGAGAGAGCTCCGGCAGACAGATTTCTGCCGGGGAAATTCCTTCCCGGAGAGGGGAGATCGTCGCCATCAACACCATCATCAAGCTAGACTTCATCGGGATCATCATCATCATTCACACCATCTTCTCCACCAGCACCATCATCACCACTCCATCCCGCTGTAACAATTGTGTTGGATCTTGCTTTAGTTCTTAGGGGGAAATTTACCGATGTTGATTACTATTGTAGTTGATGCTTGTGAGTAGAACCATTGGATTATTGTTTATGTTCAGATTGTTATCCATTACCATATCATCTTTGATCTTGATCCATATGATGTCTCGTGAGTAGTTCGTTTAGTTCTTGAGGACATGGGAGAAGTCATGTTGTTAGTAGTGGATTTGTGTTGAGATATTATTCAATGGTTTAGTATTTAAGTTGTGGTTCTATTCTTCTAGTGGTGTCATGTGAATGTCGACTACATGATACTTCACCATTTATGGGCCTAGGGGAATGCATTGTGTATTTGGCTACTAATTGTGGGGTTGCCGGAGTGACAGAAACCTGAACCCCCGTTAGGACACCATTGCACAAGGGATTATAGGATCTCAGAGTTTAAGGCTGTGGTTAGGTTTATACCTTAATTGCTTTCTTGTAGTTGTGGATGCTTGCAAGGGGTTTAATCACAAGTATGTATTAGTCCAAGTAAGGGTACATTAGCACAGGTTCACCCACACAACACTTACAAAACCAAAGAAGACTACTTAGCTATATGAAGCGAAAGAACTTGACAGAATTCCCATGTATCCTCGAGAACGTTTGGTCCTCATAAGTATTTCCACCGGCTTGTCCTTTGCTAAGAAAGGATTGGGCTACTTGCTGCAATTTTTTGCTGTTTTATTTACTTGCACTTTGTTTCCTTGCTTTATCAGAAAACCCCTAAAAATCCTTTTGCTAAGTATTTACAGCGATTTCCTGCTCCATACCACTAGTCAACACCTTCTGCTCCTCGTTGGGATCGACACTCCTATTTATCAAAAGTACTACGATACACCCCCTATACTTGTGGGTCATCACGGCTTTATTTATTGCCTAGGTCAGGCGCACCCCCACCGCTCCCCTTTGTCACATGGCGGATTACGCTCCCCCTCCCCACTACGTTTCGGCTACAGATCCCGTGCGCCAGCACAAGCATGCGCAGAAGATCCGCAGGCATTACTACGGGGGGTGAAGCGTGCACATGATCCCCAAGAAACCGCAGCGGCAAAACATGCGCACGTTACCAAGAAACTGACGCTACGGCGCGAAGGTTACTGCCTTCGCTGTTTACACCCAGCGGGCGGCCACCGACTCCGTAGCCGGTCGAATCCAGTCGGAAAGCATAAAGCTAGACATGCAGAAGCCGCAGCCGGATTTCATCAACAACCACTTCAAATCAACCAAAGGAGCACACAAGAACTTCCCCACAGGCCAAGTCCTAGCACGCTCGAGGACTAGTGTCGGGGGGATGACCCCCGGATGTGGAAAGCCAGGCCTAAGCAGGCTGGCTCTAGAAGCAACCGGACGGATGGCCGCAATACAAGAGAGTCCCAGCTGGATGGACCGCCCCACCCGGCTGGAGTTCAAGCTTTCTCGACTGGCCCGTCTAGCCGGGTAGCTAGAGGAACCGGCTGGGTGGCCGTTTCCACCCGGCCTGCCTCGGATTCGCTGGAGAGATACGGAGTGGCTGACGCTCCTTGCGGGGTATGCCTTTGGCTCCCCCCCCCCCCCCCCCGTCCCAAGAAAGGCTGGCGCGCCGCCCTGACCGGCACTACCAGACAAAGATAAAGCAGTGTTGTCGTCTGACCGCTAAAGCCCCGGGTGACCGTTAAAGATAAGGATGACGCCTAAATAAAGGCGTTGGGACACTGTAGCACCGTCCCGCCAGTACTGAGAGGCTGACTGGGTCCTGGTCCACCGGCTAGACCCTGCAGCCGGCCCGCTTTGTAAACCCAAAGCCCAAACAGTAAACCCTAGAGCCCACATTGTAACATACCTCTCCCGGCTAGTATATAAGGGAAGGTAGAGCTAGGGTTCTAGGTAGATTCACATTGAGTAGAGTTTTCCTCTAGTTCATCTTCTTCCTCTAACTCTCGATAGTTGCTAATGAAACAACTTCAGGAGCACCTGTATTAGGCATTCTCCCCTCGTATAGTAGATCTTGCAGGAGTAGGGATGTTACCTCACAGGCTCTGAACCAGGGTACATCGTTGTGTTTGCAGTTTCTTATATCCAACCCGTTGCGTGAGCCACCAATTGTATTCTGAGTGTCTCTCTTAAGCCATCCCCGATGATACTCTGTCGTGTTCCACACCACGACATGGGAAATGGCTGCGATGGACTCTTTAAAAAGGCCAAGGCGAAGGCATTGGATACATGCATTGATGAAGAGCGTCAGGTAGCGTGACCAGCTTTGGGGTTAGCGATGAAGGAGATAGGCCGACGAAGGCGATTCAGCGGCCACCACTAATTGGCAGCGCAGAAAACCGTTGTGGGTCGCTGCCGAGTGGACCAGGGCGGACGGATGAAGGACGCGTGCGGTGTCCGAGTGGACACAAGCGAGCACAAACGCGTCCCAAAATCAGGCCACGTTTGCGCCGGTCCAAGGCCTGCGGACCGTTTGCTCCCCTCCCTTGGAAGCTCGTTTTTAGGCCAAGCTGTCCACGGACAGCAAAACGGAGATGAACAGTTATACGGATTGCCGGTGGGATGCTCTTTTAAGGATATCTCGTCTGAATTACGCACTTGCATCTGAAAAACTCTGAAACTATACCATCGATGTATGCACAACTCCACTTGAGACTTCGCAGTGTAAGTCCCTTCGCTTCTTTCACAAACCGTAGCTGTCGGGGTAGCAAGGGGCTGGTGTGTTTGTACACGTATTTTAGATCTGTATGTATTCTACAGGCGATCATTGATCGGCATCGACTAACTCTAGCACATGATTTACAGATATTGCTAACATGTGGAATCGAGGGCGAGAGAGCGAATGCTATACAGCTCTCCGCGAATAATGATTAGACTATACATGGACTAAAATGGGGGTTAACTGACACTTCCGTAAAACCACTCAATACTGTGTGACGACCGTGTTCTCACTCCTTGGTGGATGCTGCCTCTGGAAGTTTGAATGTAGGAGGCCTGTCTGCACCTTTCCTCGAGTATTCTCGCCACCTTCTCGCTGCCGCAGCCGCTCGCTTCACTCTCTCCTTTGTGTCCTCATCTGCTTAACATGTTAGAAGGAGCATTAAAACACAGGTAGGAAAAGGTTGGGAGCCCAAATGGTCGGATGAATTGAGAATGCCAAAAGTATGCCAGTGTTACCGTTCTTCTGATATCTTGTTGGTGATCCCCATATATCACTCCATGAGCTACCCTTGTTAGAATCATCTTGGCTCATGCGCATTCTGACCTTATCCTGCAAGACATTAGGAAGAGGTTCAGGACAACACACATGCAGTTAACATTCTTCAACTGAAATCTGGGTTTCTAAAAAAAGAAAGCCATGTATGGAAAAGAGATTTATACCAAGACTTTGGCTTGTCTTTTCTCCCAGCGCCTACTTGCCTGACAGCACGAAAGGTAACAGAACAAGTTAAGATGGGGTTCAAACTGTCATAAAGTAATAATATTTTACCAACTTCAGGAAGTGTATGTTGTTGAAAATGTTTACACTATAATTTTAGCTGAATCATTTTGAATTGACAATGTGGTACTACATACTGTTTGCACAAAGAGCCCATTCATCACAACACGGGAAATTTACTATACATAAGTTAAATTTGAAGATATTACCATCCGGAACACATCAACTGAACTTCCCATCCCAGAAAGCATCAACGCAACCTGCTCGAGAAAATCAAATGCTCTTACAAGGTAGGATAATCTAGTAGGCTTGAATATAGCAGAATGATTGCATTTTTAATTACAGTCACAACTGGAGACATATAAACTCTATTGGAAATATCAGATATATATTTTCCTTACATTCACTCGCTCCACTCTGCGCATTTCATCCTCAAGGAGTGAAAGTTGTGCTGCTGAAGTCCAATGGATGCAGTCAACCGGACTGGACACATAAGGAAGTTTTGAAGTTTATCAGTACAGTATTAGTTGAAAATCGCTCCTATTGTTCAGCACTGACGCAGCAAACACATTCAGTAGGTATGCTAGGATAGCTGAGAGATGCTATGCAGATAAAAGGTAGAGATGGGATATAGACAGTCTCACCAACTGTCAATCGCATCTTGAATTAGCTCTTGGTTGCCTGATTGGTCGTAAACTCTTGCACGCCCAAAATCCTCCTCGATTTCGAAAACCTTGGAGCACACATTAGCACAGTTTTTACATCCTGCATAGACGTGAGCAGAACTTGAATAAAGAACCAAGCTTATATAATCTAACAGTAACTTCAGTTCAGGTTACAGCCATTAGCAGAAGTACCTATGCAGCTAAACTCATCGACAAACACACAATCCCTGGGTGCATCAGCCAAGAAGGGGTTCGTTGCTGTTGCAGTATAGCCATTGATCTCGTCATACACCGCTCGCTGGATGGGATCGGTAAGTACCTGCTCATCCCTTCCTCATGTTAACTTTGCAGCCAGAATTGAAACCCAAATTCTAATGTCCTCCATGTGAATGAGTATCCGAGTTTTTTTTTTTGTTGTTGAGGATTTTACCGTGTAAACCTCATTGATGAACATGCAGAAATTCGTGACATCGGGGTCGTTCCCGCGGAGATCTGGATGGCAAGCTTTCATGCAGTTGTAGTACGCCTTCTTGATCTGCTGGGGTGTTGCGTCCGGCATCTGAAAACATGCAAGAATTACTGCTAGTCTGGAAGAAGGGGAAATACAATTCCTTTTTCTTCTGTAGTAAGTGCAAACGAGTGGTTGGAGGCTGAACCACTTACAACGCCAAGAACGGCGTAGTAATCTTCGGCGGCACCTCCCTCCGGGCTGCGGGACTCTGTCGCCACCGCAGACACTCTGAAGACCCTCCTCCTTCTCCGGTGCCGCTCTCTCCTTCCGGCGCCGGCCAGCCCTGCGACTGCCCATCGCCGGACACTGCCGGAGCAGCGGATGGCCGTGGAAGAGGAATGAGACTTGGCCACCAGGTCGGCCAGCAGCGGCGGCGACAGGAGTGGAGCCATCGGGTGGGATGTTTGATCGGTCTCCGGTGCGGTGGAAGGAGTGAGGAGAAAGCCGACTGGATCCCGTGGCGGTGGGGTTTGCTTGCTCTGTTTTCCTGGTGGCCTGTGTTTATCGCGGTTTTTCTCCGCCACAACTCTCCCGCGATTTTTCTCTCTGTTCTTCTTCGCAGCACTGCCCCTGCTGATATTCGTATTCACGTGGATGCCCTCGACTTCTTTTCTTTTTTTGACAATATACCCTCCACTTTTTTCATTTCTCGGTGAATGTGTAATAATAATACGTCTGCTCCTGATCTAGGCTCTGTTTGGCTGCCTAATTTTTGTAAAACCAAAGTATTTCAAAACCATGGTATTTCTACGCATGATAATGAGAAACTTCAGTTTTAACAAAACCAGAGTATTCGGGAAAAAAGAGGTTTAGACCTCTTTCTTTAGTAAGGCCAAAGTAACACAGTTTTTGCTATACTATAGTTTCAAAACTATGTTATTTTATTGTAGCCAAATAGGTTAAAGTATTGCAAACTATGGTATTTTAATAAACTATGGTATCTTCCAAATACTGAGAAAAAAATGTGTTACCAAACGGACCCCTAACCTGAAACAAAATAAATCGGATGTTCTACTACAAGCATAAAATAGTTCAAAGAAAACCTGGCCAAAATAATTATGTTCAATTTTTCCATTATGTCTTGTTATTATTTACCTAGCAACAAATTGGCATCATGACTTGTCGGCAGCACAAATCGTAACTTAGCCGCTTCAATACTCTCTCTCTTGAAATAGGTTTTCTTCCCGCTATATTAATATAGCAACCACAAGATATAACCATAACAGTTCTGAGAAAGAAAATGTTGGGGAAGTAGCCGACCCACACCCAAAAGAAACAAAGAAGAAACAAAATAGAGACAGATGCGGAACAACTAAATGAGGATGACCCGCAACTCGTCAAGCACCAAGCAACTCCCTCAAGAGGGAAAGCAATCGTTGTTGCCCGAACCAGAGACCGGTCATAGGGTTTCCCCCGACACACATAAGGGAGTGGGGGAAGGGTAGCCCAGACACCCTCCACAGAGGAAGGATGCCACCCGAGGGTGGCACCGATTGCGGATGAGTCGACAAGGATTTCTCCTGAAACCCTCCCCACACCCTTCGAGAGAACCGTTGCATAGGAGTCGCGCGAGATTGAGGCCTCACCACCACCAAACTTGTCGTCCACGACATGCGTCACCATGGTCACGAAGCCATCCTCATTGTCTCACCGAGAGAAACATCGCGAGGTCTGAAGGACAGAGGTTACAAGTGGCTCGAATCGGGGATAGCAAAACCGCAACCCGCAGGAGGGAACTGCCTCCACCGTCAAAGGCGGTAGTCGGCCGAACGCGGCCGCTGGCACACCAGTCCCAGTCAAGTCCGGCTGGGTCCAACATGTTGGAGATATGCCCTAGAGGCAATAATAAATATAGTTATTATTATATCTTTGTGTTTATGATAAATGTTTACATTTATGTTATAATAGTATTAACAAGGAAACATTAATGCTTGTGTGATTTGTAAACTAAAATAGAGTCCCTAGTAAAGCCTCTTTATAATACTAGCTTGTTGGTTAATAAATGATTATGGTTTCCCTATCATGAACATTGAGATGTTATTAACAACAAGATCATATCGTTAGGAGAATGATATGGTGGACATACTCCTATAGATAAGCGTAGCATAAAGATCAAGTCATTTTAATAGTTCAATTGCTATATGCTTTCTGATACATAGTAACCTGATTCCTTCGACCATGAGATCATGCATATCACCTTCACCGTAACTGGGTGGCTATAAAGGTGGCATTGAGTGTTCGGAAAGTATTGGTTGAGACACATGGATCAAGAGTGGGATTTGTCCATCCATATGACGGATAGATATACTCTGGGCCCTCTCGGTGGAATGTCATCCAATTAGCTTGCAAGCATGTGACTGGCTCACAAGGGATCACATATCACGGGAACGGGAAAACAGTACTTATCAGTAACGAGATTGAACTAGGTATGCAGAGATACCGACGATCATAACCTCGGATAAGTAAACTATCATGAGACAAAGGGAAATTGGTATCGTATGTAAGTGGTTCATTCGATTGCAAAGTAATCGTAGAAATATGTGGGAGCCATATGAATTTCCAGATTCCTCTATTGGTTATTGATCGGAGAAGTGTCTCGATCGTGTCCGCATAATTCACGAACCGTAGGGAGACACACTTAAGGATTCGACGTTGTTTGAGTAGTTATGGAATGATGAGTAAGAGACCGAATGTTGTTCGGAGTCTCGGATGGGATCCGGGATATCACGAGGAGATCCGGAATGGTCCGGAGAATAAGATTCATATAAGGAAAGTCCTGTTTCGGGGTTGGAGAATGGTTCCGGTGTTTTTATCGGGAATGTTCTAGAAGGTTCCGGAATGTCCGGCACTCCGGAGGGGAAGGGTACATGAATGTGTCATAACAAGTTGGAATGATTGCATCATGTACTAGGTGTCATCGCTGAACAAAATAAAGGGTTAAATTAAATCTTAGTTTGAAAAGTCAAACGCCAATTTGAAAAGTCAAACGGCTATTTTGTGAGGTGGAGGGAGAGTAGGAAACCTACTTGGGGAGGAGTTCCCTCCCTCCACCGCTGCCTAGGGCAAACCCTAGCAGCCGGCCTTGCTCCCTCCTTGGTGCGTCTAAACCCTAGATCGCCGAGGATCTCTCTCATAGTCCACCATACTCGCTCCGGCTTAAGGCGAAGCCCTGCGAGATCTCCCCTCTACTTCCAGTACCACGCCGTTGTGCTGCCGGAATCGCGAGGAGAGTGCTACAACCTCCGCTGCCTGCTGGAACAAGGGAGAGGAAGGTCTTCGTAGAGTACCGAACGTGTGACCGACTGCGGAAGCGCTGCCGGAACGCAGCGCCGGAAGGATCGTCTACGCGATCTTGAGATCGGCAAGATTACGACTACATCACCCACGAGAATCCGCTCTCGTTAAACACTTTGGAATCTTCGAGGGTGAGTTATTCCATCGACTCGTTGCTACAATCTAGTAGATAGATCTTGGCTTGTTTGTTTGTATGCGGTAGAAAATTTTTGTTTTCCATGCTACGAAACCCTACACAACAGACCCGTAAAGTCCCCGCAAGGACACACCAATCTCAAGAGGGTCCGGTCGTGCCCAGACGGGCCCATAAAGCCCGTAGTTACGCTGCAATCGGACGATCACCATCGCCGCTGCACCCAATGCTAGCCAAATCGCCGCCACCTGCAGATATGGGGGCCACATGGCAGGCTGGCCTGGCCCCAGCCCATCTGGGGCCCTAAGGGCCCAGATCTAGACCGGTTGGGTCTAGCCAGCACCACCACCCGCCGCTAGCCGCCTGCTGCTTGTCGCGTCGCCGCCTCGAACTCTCTTGGCCACCGCCGGACCACTGCCTCCCTACTAGCACCGTCGCCGGTGGAGATTGGAACTCGACCCGGCCTCCTATGGCACGGGGAAAAACAAACCGCAGTCGCTTCAGGTTACGTAACTTGTTAATGCAAATAAGTCTTTTTCAAAGGGCTAGTGTTGAACATGAGTAAGCCAGATGTGATACATACCATGACTGGTTGCTGGACTTCCCGTTGCTGCAAGCCACGGATACCTGACGTCGGTACGAGTGAAAAGACAAAGTATAAGCAGCAAGAACCCTGCGTGTGTATATTCCGGAGGGCAGACAGTAACCTAAGTGCCAATTCAGGAGTAGTAGGTTTTTGTCTAAACCCTCTTAAACCTGTTAAAATTAAATCCGACCTAAGGCTGAGTACTAACTTCATAATACCTACTATTTTCCTTTTAAAATGTTTTATTTTATTTTTATAATCTTTTCTTATAAAATATGTGACGTACAAAGTACAAAAATGTTTTTCTATGAGTACCACGTTCGAATACGCCAGATTGAACTCGGGCTTTGTATTCATATATTTCAAAAAAAAACTGAAAGAAATGTATGCATGTAGCCAACCATGAATCTGACAGTACGTATTTTGGCTCAGCAAAAAAGAAAAAAATCACACGAAATGACAAAATCCATATTTTCGTTGTACTGTTTTTAACATTATTGTTCACGGCTGTGCCTAAAATAAAAATTATTTTGAGGTGAAATTTTACATCATGATAGAACACATAGTTGGCTACATCAACCTATTCTTTCTAAATGTACAACTTTTGAATTCAAAATTGTGTAGCTTCGAAAAACGGGCTCCATGAGCCTGGGATCCATCACGCCTCACTCGTACCACATCCCCCTTTCCTTGCTGAACTTGAGAAGGTTGGATAATGTTGGTGCTGTTCGGAAAAACAAAAAAGGAGATAATGTAGGGGATATATTCATGCTTCAGACTTGGGCAAGTTGGTGTAGCCCGTGGGACCTGGACTCCTGGTTGAGAACCTAGGATGAAGTGGTGGTACACGGGTATCTTTCGTGACAGGAACACGGTTGTTGGTGCTGGAGCTCAATACACTGCTTACGCTGACCTGGCATCATCACCGCCTCCACTTCTGAGAGCAGCATCTAGGATGGGGCCCATGTGCGCATCGTGAAGAACCATTCACAAAAAATTATATTACTACAAAGAATAATATGAAGAAAATCTATAGGACAACGAAATCAAACTAAAAGAAAGTTCTAGAATTGGCCTCTCAATTCTCAAAGACAAATATGTATATCAAGCGTATTTGGTACCACGGTGGCCGGTGCCACATATGCATGCATGTGGGTGTTGTTGGATTTGAGGAGTATCTTTAGGTAGTGTCTGGATGTGAGCGAGCAAGAATTCTTATGTACTTCACGGTGTCTTGCATTCCGTTTGTCCAACACTACAACACGACAGTGACTCCTTTGAGCAACTACACGAGTTCTTAAACCAAACGAAATATTGGACGTTATACTGAACCGTGGAAATAGCATTCTAGGTGACAATGAAAAGAGCATGCAAACCGACCATTATTTCTGCATGCAAACCGATCATTATTTCTGCCATCTCGCGAGCATGTGTGCATGCTGACACCGGTGGAAAAAGGGGCTCTAGTCTCGGTTTTGGGCCCGGGACTGCGAAAACGGGACTAGAGCCCCCCCCCCCCTCTAGTCCCGGCTCGCAAAGGCCCGCGACTGATAACAGCCACGTGGCTGTTTCAGTGCCGCGGGGGACGGAACCCTCTAGTTCCGGGCTATAACATCACCCGGGACTAAAAGGTTTCTGCCGCGGCAGAGAAACACCACATTTCTCTGCCGCGACAGAGATTGTGTATTTCCTTTTTTTTTTGCCATTTTGTTCCTTTTTCGTTTTGTGTTTCACTATAACAAACATATATTTCAGTAGACATATTATACGCTACTACATACACACTACACGTCGATGCATTTATATAAGATCGACCCCTTGCAAGCATACATATAATCAATCATATCAGGAAGAAATGTTTTGAAAATTACATGGTCATTGATGAATATATATATCATATGAGCTACATGGAGATGACTAAGGCAAATCGAGTTCCACGTCATCCGTATAATGTTCTCCATGTACATCAAGGACTTTCTTCATCATAAATCCCGCCAGCTCCTCTTGAATTGCTCTTATGCGCTGGTCTGGCTCTAGTGTCTCCCGCAAATCATAAATATAATGTGAGTCAACTTTTTGCTCACTGGTCAACTCGCGGATGTACTCGCAGACGTAGTATCCACATAAATGAGTTTCCGGTGGCTACTGTAAACTCTTCGTCATTTTATAAGTTAGCTCCTCTTTGAATGGACCTGGTATTTTCTGTCTGAACCGTGTCCAACACCTGCTCGGCAAAGAAAATGAACAAAGGAGTTATTAGTTACTTGATATCAGGAAATGAATGAAAGAGGACGATATAATGCGATAATGATTGAAATTACTTATGGAGCATTGCTTTCATGTCGCTCCACTTCTCTTGGTCCCAACTTAATGAGTCGTGGACTTCGACTAGGACTTGTCAACTTGAATGTTTAGCAAGATCCAGTGGAATCTGCGGACATTTATATAAGCATACATGCATAGCTCATCCAGTAAGCAAAAATAAAATGTGTACAAGATATAAACATTCACTTGAAGTTGTAAGGAAATAGTATTTCCTTAACAAAATTATGCTCGGTTAAGAACCTGGACAGGTCTTCCTCCACGTCTTTGGGGTGATTCTTTAACGTATATTCATTAATGATATATGGGTCAATGAACCCAACGTCGTATCTTCTAGCTCTTTTGCATTCAAGCATCTTCATTCTGCGGAATATAATATCATCATATAAAAGGATATATAGTTAGGATAATATATTAAATGCAATGAACGAGCTAAAGCTACAAACTTAATTATAGAAATAAATAACTTAAAGACAGTAGCAACCAATGATAGATTTGTCGAGAGCACGCTGGTTGTATAACTGAAACAGTTTGGTCATTTGAACCTGTATCGAGTATGGTTTGAAGTGATGCTCCTTTCTAACGTCCACCGGAAACCAATCTTTATGATGCTTTTTTTCTGCTTGCGACATGTATCATTCATGCAGATTTCGCATATGTGTGGATAGACGCGCGAGCTCCTCATTACTGACTAGAGGCTGCCTTGGACATACTGCCGTACTATCTGACCCACTGGCGTATCTTCATAGCCTAAATATTGACCAAGAGACATATTTGTTGGAATTATGCCCTAGAGGCAATAATAAAGATGTTATTATTATAATTCTTGTTCATGATAAAGTTTATATTCCATGCTAGAATTGTATTAAGCGGAAACATTAATACTTGTGTGGTTTATGAACAACACCGTGTCCCTAGTACGCCTCTATGGACTAGCTCATTGATCAATGATGGTTAAGGTTTCCTAACCATAGACATGAGTTGTCAATTGATAATGAGATCATATCATTGGGAGAATGATATGGTGGACAGACCCAAACTAAGCGAAGCAATTAGATCGTGTCATCGTGTTCGTCTTTGCGAAGCTTTTCTTATGTCAAATATTGTATTCCTTAGACCATGAGATAATGCAACTCCCTGGTATCGAAAGAAAGCTTTGAGGTCATCAAACGTCATCCTATGAGAGGGTGATCATAAAGGTGTCTCTCAGGTGATCGGAAAGTATCTGTTGGGTTGTATGTATCGAGATGGGATTTGTCCCTCCCAAGTCGGAGAGATATACTTCGGGCCCACTCGGTAATCGATATCAAAGCCGCTTGCAAGCATGTGGTTAAGGAGTTGATCACAAAGTGATATCGGATTACGGAACGAGTAAAGTACTTGCTGTGAACGAGATTGAACTAGGTATGACGGTACCGACGATCGAATCTCGGGCAAGTAAAATATCGTGAGACGAAGGGAATATATATATGGGATTGATTGAATCCTGGCATCGTGGTTCATCCGATATGATCATCGATGAATGTGTGGGAGTCAATATGGGTGCCCAGACCCCGTTGTTGATTATTGATAGAAGATCATGTCTGCATATTCTCGAACCCGCAGGGTCACACACTTAACGTGTCTCGACGCTAGGATAGATTGGATAATTGGTTTATGAGTTTTTGTTCGGAGTCTCGGATGGGATCCGGGACGTCACGAGAGGTTCTGAAATGGTCCGGAGAATAAGATTCATATAAGGCAGTGCAGTTTTTGGAGTTCGGAATTGTTCCGGATTAATCGGTATCGTACCGGAAGCTTCTAGAACCTTCCGGAAGGGGACCAACGTGGCCCCACCTTCCGGGAGGGGGCATGGGCCTATGAGGGAGTGTCCTGGACGCATTGGGCCAGGGGCACAAGGCCCCATAGGGCCCAGCCGATCCTAGAGAGTTTAAATCGTTTAAACTGGAGATAAGATAGGGTTTCTAGAAGGGAGAGTTTAAATCGTTTAAACTAGAGATAGGCTTGGAGGATGGGCAAGGGCTGGCCGCACCCCCCCTCTATATATAGAGGGCTGGTGCGCCCCCTCCCCCCTAACCTACACCTTCCTCCAACCCTAGTTGCCCTGCTGCCCTCCTCTCTCCCTCCCGACTGTTTGTAGGCGAAGCCCTGCAGCAGAAATTCTCCACCATATACACCACGCCGTCGTGTTGTAGATCCAATCCATCTCTCCACCATACTTGCTGCTCCGAGGAAGGAGGAGACATCGAGGTGCTGCACGTGTGCATCTCACGGAGGCACCGCCACTTGTGGTGCTAGATCGGATCGGATCGCGAGGAGGAGAAGCGAGTACGACTACATCACCCACGTTCCGACGAACGTTCCGCTGTGCGAATCTTCAAGGGTATGAAGATCTAATCCAATCTCTCTCGTTGTTTGCATCTCCTAGATTAGATCTTGGCTTTCCCTCTGTTCGCTTCCGTAGAAAATTTTGATTTACTATGCTGCGAAACCTTCAATATTTGCTTCGTTAGCAAGTGCTTTGGCCTCCGATACAGTGATTCCCATAAGTGCAGCATTATTACGGGCTCTAGGGTCCATTATTTGCATTCCATATCCATTTCAGCTCTAAAGGCCTTGTCGAGGTCTGAAATGACTTTGAGCGGGGCGACCGATTGATTCTTCTATGCTCCGAGCTGGGCAACTTGCTTCCCGCTTTTTGCACTTGTGATTTTTTTCTTCTGTGCTTGCTTAATAATCTCCCGGTCATAGTCTGATTCCAGATTCATCGATATCTGGGATGGTTGCTCAAGAAAGGACTTAGCCCACTTTTTTGTTTTTTCGTTATATACCGGCTTTGGCTCAGGCTTTTTGGGTGCAAAATGCGCCTTAACTTGGGCAGCCACATCTGCGTTAGTTTCCTCGTCGGTCTTGTCATAAGGTCTCTTTGGAAGAGCCGGCGGGATATCGACTATCTTCGGCGTTTGACCTTTCTTCGATGTGGGGCACGGGGGACCGTCGAACTTCTGTTTCTTCGACGAGGTAGTAGTATTGCACGGAGGCGGAGGCGGAGATCGAGTTGATGTACTCCTGTTGCGGCGATCGTCAGCGGGGCGGGGTGGACTTGGAGGTTGGCGATAATCGGGTTGGGGTGGACTTGGAGGTTGGCGATAATCGGGTTGGGGTGGACTTGGAGGTTGACGATATTTGATGCGGGGTGGATTTGGATTCCTTGGAGTCGGTGGCCTTGGCGCCGAGCCTGGAAACTTGATGTACTTCTTATTCCATAGAATGATGTTGCGCTTGACATCTCCTAGTTTCGTAAGGCCTTCAGGCGTAGCGATTTCAATCTCTAGGTCCGCAAAATCCCCCACTATGTCATCCACCGTGACACGAGCATAGCCTGGTGGAATCGGAAGTGAATGGTGGAGTGCTCCAGGTAGACAAGGTAAAGCAGTGTCGATCGCCACCTTGAAGGACAGGTTGTTCATTGGCTGATGTAGCTCACATTGTGCCATCTCTCTGACATCATCCACGGGGTAGTGAGGAGCCGGTGCATCATCCAGCAGTGCTTGATCATCAGCACGGACCTCCGTGGAAGCCACGCTGCTTCTCCGTTGGCTAAGATCCAATGCAGGATCATCAGACCGCGGGTGAGTTGACGACGGCGGCCTTTGGCTAATTTCATGCATGAGGTTCTTCATATTAGCTAGGTCCTGCTCTACCCTGGAGATCCGGTCTGCCTCCCGGTCCTTATTTCTTTGACGGCTTCTGTAACTGGCATCGTACAGAGGAAACCCTTTCTTCCACGAGACACCGGCGCCTTTGCCTCGTGTTCGTCCTCCCTTTTCAGGATTCCCTAGGGCGCGTGTCAGCTCGTCGTTCTCTCTCTCGGGACGGAACAATCCCAATTGAGCATCGTTCATTGCTTGAATACGGTCTTGGGAGGGTTTTAGAATTTTATCATGAAATAATGTCTTCCCTGTTTCTGGGTCCAAGGATCCCCCGTGCCCGTACCACCAGTGCTTTGACCTCTCGGGCCATCCATCTGTACCAGGAGTGATGCCTCTAGCCCTCATATCCTTCTCCATAGTTTCCCACTTAGGGATGGCACTCTTGTAGCCACCTGTCCCCATTTTATGATGGTATTTCTTGTTGGCGGCATTTAACGCGTTCTTTGCAGACTTTGCCTTTGCTTTATCAGATTGCTTGTACTGTACAAAATCGGGCCACTGTTCTCTCAACTTCTCGTTTACTCCTGTGAAGTCTGGAGTTTTCTTTTTCGCGACATATTTCGCGTATAAATTTTTCTTGTGGTTCCGGTACAGTTCAGCCATCTTGCTTAGTGCCCACTCCTTGACTTTCGCTATATTTTCAAGCCCAACCGGCCTTGGGGTAATACCATCTACCTCAAATTCCTCATACTCTGGAGGTAGTATGAAATGCGCTATGAGCTTCTGCCAAAGGTCATCTTTGGCATCATCGGTGACATAGCTGTTGGATTCTTCACCGGGTTTCTTTGACTTATTCCATTCTTGGATGGTGATCGGCAGGTTGTCCCTAACCAGCACCCCGCATTGATTTATAAACATCCTCCGGTGCTTCTCTAGAGCAATCGGTTCACCATCATCAGCTATTTCTTCGATGGTGAACCTCTGATTACCATCCAACTTTTTGTTCGGCCCTTGTTTTGTTCGAGCTGTCGATTGCTTCGATCCAGTGGGCTAAAAGAAGAAGAGAGAGTGATTAATATATATCTAGATCAGTTAATGAATAGAGGTAACACGAGACTTTATATATATATATGTACCTCGCCGGATCCTGTCGAGGGGCCATCATTATTGTTGTCATTTGTTTGCCCTTCGTCCATCTGGTCTTCCCCTTGGTTTTCCTCTAGTCCATCACCGGATGGATTCAGATATGAGGATATCTCTTCCTCGAGCAAAATATCTTCGGCCGTGCCCGTAATAAGAGGAATTTCACCTCTTATCATGCCCTGAAGAAAACCTTCACCGATGCGACCAGGATCTTCGGATGGATCCATGACTTAATTATCTATAACAAAAAAGAGAGTTAAACAGGTTAGAAAAAACAATAATCCTAATAACTAAAACAATATTATCCTAATTATAATAACTTAAACAAAAAAATAACCCTAATCCTAATCCTAATTCTAATCTTAATAAATAAATAAAAAAATCACTAAAACAATAATCCTAATCCTAATTCTAATATTTTAATTAAAACAATAATCCTAATACTAAAACAAAAAACCCTAATATAAAAAAATCTATAAAAAACTATAGAAAAAACTATAACAAAAAACCCTAATAAACCTAATTATAATAATCCTAATTATAATAATCCTAATACTAATCCTAATAACTAAAACAATAACTAATCCTAAAAACTATAAAAAACTATAGAAAAAAATATAACAAGAAAATTTAAAAAAACTAACATTTCCTAATAATATAAATACTAACATTTCCTAAACATTTATACAAAACCAAAAGATTACTAATAATAATAATAATAAATATTACTACAAGAACCTAACTATAACATTTCCTAGACTAATTATACTACTAGACTAATTATAATCAAAACCTAAATATTAACATTTATACTACTAATCAAAACCTAAATATTAACATTTCCTACTACTAATCAAAACCTAAATACAAAAACAAAATTAAATAACTAACCACCTCCGGCGAGGTGGTGCGGTGCGGCGCGGCACGGCGGGGCGGCACGGCGCGGCGGCGACATGCGGCGGAGCGGCGACACGCGGCGGGGCGGCGCGGCACGGCGGCGCGCCGCGCGCGACACGTACGGCGGCGGGCGGCGCGGAGGCTCGGCGGGCGGCGGCTCTGCGGTACGGAGACGAGGTCGGCGGCGGCGCGGGAATCGGCCGGCCGGCGGGCAGCACCTCCCCTGTGTTCTCTGCGTCGATGGCGCCTCGTCTTCGTCTTCGTGGCGTGCTAAGTGCTGGCTCGGCGCGCCAGGGGCGAGCGCGCGTATATATAGGGACAGACCCTTTAGTCCCGGGCTAAGCCACGGCCCGGGACTAAAGGGTTTTTTTGGCCGTTCATTTTCGTGCGCACACTCACCCTTTAGTCCCGGGTCCAGCCACGACCCGCGACTATTTGTTTTTTAAAATTTTCTTTTTTAATTCAAAACTAATATAAAAACTTTGAAAAATCATATCTTTTATTGTAATAATCCAAATAAAAAAATAATAATATGTCTATTATTATCAGAAAAATATAAAGAATTTTAATATAATATCCATTTATCTGTTTGCATAATTTATAAATTATTTCATTTGTAAATTTTCTTTTTTTAATTCAAATCAAATATAAAAACTTTGAAAAATCATATCTTTTATTGTAATAATCCAAATAAAACAATAATATGTCTATTATTATCAGAAAAATATAAAGAATTTTAATATAATATCCATTTATCTGTTTGCATCATTTATAAATTATTTCATTTGTAAATTTTCTTTTTTAATTCAAAACAAATATAAAAAACTTTGGAAAATCATATCTTTTATTGTAATAATCCAAATAAAACAAATAATATGTCTATTATTATCAGAAAAATATAATGATCTTAATATAATATCCATTTATCTGTTTGCATCATTTATAAATTATTTCATTTGTAAATTTTCTTTTTGAATTCAAAACTAATATAAAAACTTTGAAAAATCATATCTTTTATTGTAATAATCCAAATAAAACAAATAATATGTCTATTATTATCAGAAAAATATAAAGAATTTTAATATAATATCCATTTATCTGTTTGCATCATTTATAAATTATTTCATTTGTAAATTTTATTTTTTAATTCAAAACTAATATAAAAACTTTGGAAAATCATATCTTTTATTGTAATAATCCAAATAAAACAAATAATATGTCTATTATTATCAGAAAAATATAATGAATCTTAATATAATATCTATTTAGTCCCGGATGTAGTCACAAACCGGGACTAAAGATATTTTCCGCCATTTCCCACCTCTTCCCACCAAGTTTTCCCGCCCTTTCCTTTCTACGAGAGCTTTTAGTCCCGGATGTAGTCACTAACCGGGACTAAAGATATTTCCCGCCATTTCCCAAAGCTTCACGCCAAGTTTTCCCGCCCTTTCCCTCTATATTTAGGGTGATCGTGCCATGGCTATCCACACATCCACACCTTCCTCTCTTAGAACAATGGACAACGCCTACTGGGCCATTCTGACCCTCGAGGAGACCGAGGCGCTGTGCGCCTCCAACTACCCTTGTCCTCCGGGCTACCGGCCGCCCGCCGGCTGGATGCTGAGCGCTGGAGGGGTTCCTGTCCCTCCTGTCCCTCAAGGTTCTGCACACCAGGCGGCCATCACAAACCACTTCTACCACGAGCTCACGCCGGAGCAGCGGATGGATCCCTAGTGGGATCCCAACAACTACGACACCTGGAATGCCTTCTTCGCTAATAGGCGGGAAAGGGAGCTCGCCAGGTACGAGGGTGATGGCCGGCCGTCGTCTGTGGTGGGCGAACCGTACTATCATCGGAGTGATGCGCTACATCGCCGGGGGAGACCATCCTCGCCTATGGTGCCCATGATTCCACCCGCCACAGGCCCCACACCGTCCCGGCGGTAGCGGCATCGTCTTCTAGGAGAACCCTCTCCCGCCCGCCGTGAATCCGAGGCTGGAATGGCCCCTGGTATATGCCATGGATGGGCTGAGGATCCCCGGAGTGGCAGGTGACGATGACGATGATGATGACGATGACGATGAAGACCCTGAAGCTGCGTACTATAGGACTAGGCATGATTATGACTAAAGGGGGCGGCTTTAGTCCTGAGTGTTAGCTAGTCCCGGTTTGTCCCGGTTTTTAATATTAATAAATGTCTTGAGTGTTACCTAATAAATAGAGGGAAATGCCTATATAAAGAGAGGGTTCATCTTTAGTCCCGGTTGGAGAAACCAACCGCGACTGAAGGGATTGCGGCAGACTGGGCCAGGCAACACTAATAATAGGGGTGAGTGTCGACATTATGTCGTGCGGCTTGTACCTTGTCCCGGATGGTGTCACCAACCGGGACTAAAGATGAACCTTTAGTCCCGGTTGGAGACACCAACCGGGACTAAAGATGAGTCAGCACTAATAATAGGGGTGAGGGTCGACATTATGTCGTGAGTGTCGACATTATGCCAAGCTGCTTGTACTATAAATAGGCATTCTTGTGAGTCCAGTCCTCCAGCCAGTTTGAGGCATCTCCAAGATGGTTTTAGAGAGCAGGGACACCACTACGGCCAGTTTCAGGGAGATGCCGACGGAGCCCGGTCCTCCGGCATCTCCGAGAAACTGGTCATAGAGGCACTCCCTAATATGTGAAATTAGTTAGCTCCCAGGCGTATTGATCTAGTTAGAGAAGTTACAAGCTGCAAGATGGTTTTAGAGAGCAGGGACACCACTATGGCCAGTTTCAGGGAGATGCCGACGGAGCCCAGTCCTCCGGCATCTCCGAGAAACTGGTCATAGAGGCACTCCCTAATATGTGACATCACGTGTTTGGAGATCAGATCTTAATGGTAAGTATGAATCGGTACTAAAGGCCCTCCTTTAGTCCCGGTCCAGCCACAAAATGGGACTAACACACTCAAGATTGTTTGCAGACAACACTATAAAAATGGACACATGCATGGAACATCTTAACTCATAAAATGTTACAATTATTACATATCATTTCTTCGCTTGTGTTCCTTTCTGATCCCGTCGTATCCATGGAGCATCTTCATTCATTAACATGATGGTTGGGTCATCCTTCACCGCGAAGGGCGGAATTTCATGGAACTTATCACAATCTTCTGACATGTCTGTCTTGTCCTCCACTCCCATGATGTTTCTTTTTCCTGAAAGAACTATGTGGCGCTTTGGCTCATCGTCTGATGTATTCTTTTTCTTATTTTTTCGTTTTCTAGGTTTGGTAGACATGTCCTTCACATAGAAAACCTGGGCCACATCATTGGCTAGGACGAATGGTTCGTCTAAGTACCCAATATTGTTGAGATCCAACGATGTCATTCCGTATTTCTTGTCTACCTCAACCCCTCCTCCCGTCAGCTTGACCCATTTGCACCGAAACAAGGGGACCTTAAAAGTAGGTCCATAGTCAAGTTCCCATATCTCCTCTATGTAACCATAATATGTGGTCTTTGACCCATTGTTGTCTGTTGCATCAAAGCGGACACCACTGTTTTGGTTGGTGCTCTTTTTATCTTGGGCTATCGTGTAAAATGTATACCCATTTATCTCGTACCCTTGGAAAGTCGATATAGTCGAAGATGGTGACCTAGACAACAAGTATAGCTGATCTCCAAGAGTGTTGTTTTTTATGAGATGTTGCAACCAACCGCCAAAACTCTTCATGTGTTCATCTCTAATCCAAGAGTCATGCTTTCCAGGGTTGTTGGAGCGTAAGATTTTCTTGTGTTCCTCGATATATGGGGCTGCCAAGATAGAATTCTGTAAAACGGTGTAATGTGCTTCGGTGTAAGAATGTCCGTCTCTACATATTATTGATTTCCTTCCTAGAGTACCCTTTCCACTCAGTCTCCCCTCATACCGCGATCGAGGAAGACCAATCGGCTTAAGGTCAGGAACAAAGTCAACACAAAATTCAATGACCTCCTCTGTTCCATAGCCCTTGGAGATGCTTCCTTCTGGCCTAGCACGGTTACGAACATATTTCTTTAAGATTCCCATGAACCTCTCAAAGGGAAACATATTGTGTAGAAATACAGGACCGAGAATGGAAATCTCTTCGACTAGGTGAACCAGCAGGTGCATCATAATATTGAAGAAGGATGGTGGGAACACCAACTCAAAACTGACAAGACATTGGACCACATCATTCTGTAACCGTGGTAGATCTTCAGGATTGATTATCTTCTGAGAGATTGCATTGAGAAATGCACATAGCTTCACAATGGGTACTCGAACATTATCTGGTAGAAGCCCCCTCAATGCAATCGGAAGCATTTGCGTCATAATCACATGGCAGTCATGAGACTTTAGGTTTTGGAACTTTTTTTCTGCCATATTTATTATCCCCTTTATATTCGATGAGAAGCCAGACGGGACCTTAATACTGCTTAGGCATTCAAAAAATATTTCCTTCTCTTGTTTGGTAAGAGCGTAGCTGGCATGACCTTGAAACCATTCTGGATGCAGGCCATCTGGGTCTTCCATACGTTGATGGTCCTTTCGTGCTTTCGGTGTATCTTTTGTCTGCCCATACACGCCCAAGAAGCCTAGCACGTTCACGCAAAGATTCTTCGTCACATGCATCACATCGATTGCAGAGCGGACCTCTAAGAATTTCCAATATGGTAGCTCCCAAAATATAGATTTCTTCTTCCACATGGGTGCGTGTCCTTCAGCGTCTTTCGGAACAGATTTTCCTCCAGGACCCTTTCCAAAGGTTACCAGTTGATCCAAATCTTTGACCATATCGAATATATCAGCACCAGTACGCTCCTTAGGCTTCGTCTGGTGACATGCCAGGCCGTTGAAATGCTTGCCTTTCTTTCTTAAGGGATGCTTGGCCAAAAGAAATCGACGATGCTCATTGTATACATTCTTCTTACAATGTTCCAAATATATACTTGCAGTCTCATCTAAACAGTGTGTGCATGCATTGTATCCCTTGTTTGATTGTCCTGAAAGGTTACTAAGAGCGGGCCAATCATTAATTGTTACGAAAAGCAATGCTCGGAGGTTAAATTCTTCCTGCTTGTGCTCATCCCACACGCGTATCCCGGGTTCGTGCCACAACTATAAAAGTTCTTCCACTAATGGCCTTAGGTACACATCAATGTCGTTGCCGGGTTGCTTCGGACCTTGGATCAACACTGGCATCATAATGAACTTCCGCTTCATGCACAACCAAGGAGGAAGGTTATAGATGCATAGAGTCATGTGCCAGGTGTTGTGACTGGAGCTCTGCTCCCCAAAGGGATTCATGCCATCTGTACTTAGACCAAACCTTAAACTCCTTGCGTCATCTGCAAAGTCCGGGTACTTTCTATCGATTTTTCTCCATTGCGACCCATCAGCGGGGTGTCTCAACATCCCGTCTGACTTACGTTCCTCTTTATACCATCGCAACAACTTGGCGTGCTCTTTGTTTCTGAATAAGCGTTTCAACCGTGGTATTATAGGAGCATACCACATCACCTTCGCAGGAACCCTCTTCCAGGGGGGCTCGCCCTCAACGTCACCAGGGTCATCTCGTCTAATCTTATACCGAAGTGAAGTGCATACCGGGCATGCATCTAAATTCTCATACTCCTCACCGCGGTAGAGGATGCAGTCATTAGGGCATGCATGTATCTTCTGAACCTCTAAACCTAGAGGGCAGACAACCTTTTTTGCTTCGTATGTACTGGCGGGCAATACATTATCTTTTGGAAGCATATTCTTCATCATTTTCAGCAACTTTTCAAATGAGGAGTCAGGTATAGCACACTCAGCCTTCCACCGCAGCAATTCCAGTGTGCTGCCCAGCTTTTTCAGACCATTTTCGCAATTTGGGTACAACAACTTTTTGTGATCCTCTAGCATGTGATTGAACTTCTCCCTATCCTTTTCAGTTTCACAATCTCTTCGTGCATCGGCAATGGTCCGACCAAGATCATCAGCGGGTTCATCATGTGTCTCTTCTTCATCCTCCCCTTCAGCATCCCCCATGGAAGTATCTCCGTACTCAGGGAAACCATGATAGTTGTCATCCTCCTCCTCTTCTTTATTGTCTTCCATTATACCCCCTCTCTCTCCGTGCTTGGTCCAACAATTATAACTGGGCATGAAGCCGGACTTCAACAGGTGGCTGTGAAGGGTTTTTGAGTCAGAATAATCCTTCTGATTCCTACATCCATTACATGGACAGAATACAAAACCATTGTGCTTGTTTGCATCAGCAACACAGATGAATTCATGCACGCCATTAATGAACTCGCCAGAGCGTCGGTCAGTACCGTACATCCATTCCCGGACCATCTGCATTATAGTAAAAGTATATCAAAAACCATTACACAACATGATAAAATTATTACAATATATTGAGAGCTTCTAGAGCATTAATTTTGAATTTTGAAAAATTTACATGCACCAATTTGTGAATTGGAGAAAACAATCAACATGATAAATGTGGAGTTTTTTATTATTGTTCCATCAGTGAAAACCTCATTCCATTCTAAGCTCTGAAACTCTAAAATTACACATTTCAATTTTCAGTAACTATGTGCCTAATCAAAATTTGTTACACATATATATCAAAATCCTTCTAGCTACTTCTAGAGCATGCATGCATTTGATCCATATCTCTATACTTCTAGAGCATTATATAGAGCTAAAGTAGCAATAAGAGATGAAAGAATGAAGTTCTAACCTTTTAAAGCTTTGGATTTAGGTGTTGCAAATTAAATCTTGACAAATCTTGAGAAAAAAATGGCATGAACTCTCTTGCTTTCTTTGAGAAAAATGGCCACCATATGCTTTAGGGCAGCTGGCCAGGGAGCTGTATATATAGTGATGGACAATTAGTCCTGGGCCGTGATACGACCCGGGACTAATAGTCCCTGAAAAGAGTTGTTGACCCGCTCCAGCTTATTAGTCACGGGCTGTATTACGGACCGGGACTAATGCTCTGGTCCAGCCCGGGACTAATGCTTATGGCCAGCCGTTGGAGGCCTCACGGACCGGGACTAGTGCTAGCACTAGTCGCGCTTCGTGACAGGCCGGGACTGCTTGCAGCCCTGGGGGAATAAAATTTTCTTTGTCCAATCATCTGTCTATAGACTATGCTGGAATATTGGTCGGTTGTATGGTCCGGTTGCAAGGTTGGTTATCATGCTAAAATAGTTGCAACTTTCTTGGACCATGAGATATGCAATTTATTTGCTCGGTGTTATGGTTTGGTGCTGTTGGCATCTTGTTCTCGGTGTGACGACGGTGGCATATCCCGTCTGGAAACGTGTGCTCCCGCTTCTCTAATTTGTGCTCCCTATAAGACATTTAATAGCTGGATTGGTATGCATAGATAGCCCCCATGACATCCCACTGTTTTGGATATGTATATATTCATGTATTATATCTTCAAGAAACACAACTCCATTACTTTCATATATATATATATAAGAAGTAAGTTCCCATTTTATGGGAGAATTACAGGGTAGCCCCGTTTAAAAAAAAGGTTTGAAGTCACAAGAAAACAAAAACAATCCTTAAGGTCCATTGCACTTCAGTTCGGTTCAAAGCCACAGAGCACACACAATCACACTGTTTAGCTAAAGTACGCATGGAGCTTCACCGTGAGATGACGTGACATACGCTATCGCCTATAGCCTATAGGTAAACACAAACACATCACTCCCAATATACTGTATCATTCTAGTATGTAACATCCTAAACGTGCATCCTTCCCTTTATTTGAGAATTTTGGCCAGCCTTGAGGATTAACGTGGCATCAACACGTATGCCTCATATGCTCTTTGCTTTTTTGTGTGTACTGTTTGGATGTTCTGTGAGAATTTTTGTTGAACAAAGGATTCATGTGGTACTGACACATGAGCAGTTTTGATGGTTTCTTTATTACTACAGTGGTGTTTAGTTGTTGTGGTGCTTCGGATGGGTGGCTATAGCTACGGGTACATGTGGGAGCATTGCGCTGGTGCGGTGATCCGCATCCTTGGATTTCGGGTCGCTCTGATTTGCCTTGCATATCCTTTGGTCCACAACGGTTGGTCGGTCATGTTTGCATCTGGTGCTGTTTTTGTTTATCCGGCGGCTAAAACGGTACTCGATACACGCGTCCTATTAGAACAATCGAGGAATTCCACCGCACGAAATAAAACTAAAGTAACCATCACTTCTTTATTTTCATCCACATCGCCACCGCCCACATCCTTCGTTTCCATCCCATCCTAAACAAACCAACATCGAATCCTCTAGGTGGCTAGTGAGGAGAGCGACAGCGTGCAGGCGGTGCCCTCGCCCGCCGCCTTGTGCCCTGCCCCTCACCATGTCGGTTTTCGCTGTCGCCAACGAGAACTGCTTGCCCCAAGTCCTCTTCCCATTCATGAGGAAGCCAAGCAGCGGACAATGGAGTGTGGCCTCGTGCTCCAGACTAACGAGCATACAAGCCAGCCATAGAGCGTGTCCTCCCGTTCCTCCGACGGCAGCAACTCTTCCCACAACAGCTCCGATGATAAGTCCGTCGCCGATGCCACATCCACTTCAGGTCGCTCCGACACCTAAGGGACAGCGAAGATGTCAGGGAGTAGTAGGGAGGCGGAGGGCGACCGATGGGCCATGGTGTCCTTCTTCCCAAAACAAGAGTGGAATTGAGTGCACTCATATATCTCTTTGTTCCTGTTGGTCAGTTATATCATTGGGTTGATAAAAGAGGTCGGGGGTAGCATGCTGCATTTTACCGTGCTGCTTGCCGCTGTGTCCGGAATAGCTGCATCCTGTCGCGCGACCTAAAACAGCTAAAGCAGGGTCTAATGATTTTTTGTTTAGAGCTACGCGCGTTGGAGATGCCCTAAACTAACCACATACGTCGTGGGTAGGTGGTGGTCAAGCGTGGGACCTAGGGAAGAGAAGTGGTCAGCTGATCGTTGTTTTCAGATGGACGGCTTGGATTGGACCCAAGCCAAGATTTGTCTTATAAAGAGTTGTCAATACACAGGACTCCGGATCTAGCGAAAAGGACACCAAATTGCTTACGCAAATATCCAGTTGTCCCCGGACTCCCCCATCTGACCGAGTAGCCGAGGAAAGCATGTGTTGCGTGAACTCCCCAACTACCGTCTCCACGACCTCGTCGCAGCGAGGTCAGATCGTGTCCCCAGATGGGCCGCCCTCCTACTCCGGCGGCGGTCCGCAGCTTTCCGACGAGGGATTCGACGGCTTGGCGGGGAAACGATCTCCCGCGAAGTCCGGCGAGGTTATCGGCGACGCGGCGGACCAGAACGGCGGGGACGGCATCAGCGAACTACCGCCGCTTTCCCCGCCCCCGATCGTCGACGCCGGCGATGATTTCGACGGCAGGGCGGCCAAACGCTCTCGTGCGGAGTCCGGCGGCGGAGCCGGCGACGCGGTGGCCGGGAATTGTGGGGACCGCCTCGGCGAACTTCCGGACGCGATCCTGCTCTCCATCCTCTCCTATCTCCCGCTCCGCGACGCCGCCCGTTCGACGCTGCTCTCTTCGCGGTGGCGCCGCCTGTTCGATCAATCCCTCCTCGACTTCAACGCGTGCCAGCCGTTCCCGCCGGAGGGGGGCCGCGGGTGCGTGTGGCTCATCCGTGCCATCGACTCCATCCTCGCCTCGGACCGGCCCATCAGCGTCCGCAGGTTCCGCTTCCTGATGTATGGGCGCGGATTCACCGATCATTTGGGCGCCGTCAGCGCCTGGTTCCGCGTCCTCGGGAACCGCGGTATCCGAGAAGTCGATGTCAACATGTTTCACATGGCCTGGAAGCCGACTCTCCCAGACTCGCTACTCCAGCTCGCCTCTCTGGAAAGTCTCAGGGTATGCTTCTGCGACCTTCCCAAAGACGCGGCATTGCAGCTCCCCCTCCTCAAGACGCTCCACCTATCCAAGGTCAAAATGTCCCAGGAAACCCTGCAGGCGATGCTGTCTCATTGCCCATCGCTAGAGTGCGCAAAGCTCAACAACATCACCGGGGTCGAAAAGATCTGCCTCCGGTCCAAGAGCCTGGTACGCCTGTACGGCGGCTTCAGCGACTTGATCGAGCTCGTGGTGGAGGACGCCCCAAACCTTGAAGAATTGGTCGGCATCCGTGCTCCAATCACTGGAGCGACATTGAAAATTGTTTTTGCCCCGAAGCTGAAGGTGCTGGGGTACTTGGGGAAGGACGTCCGGCCTCTCGTGCTACATGATACCGTTTTTGATGTAACTCTTGGCCATCTCATCTCTTGCTAAAATTCTGATGGTATTGCTCTGAAAGTATCCTGACTTCCCATGGTATGGTATGTTGTGCACATTGAAGGGAGGCATCGTGCAATCCAGGACCCTGATGTGCAGCGTGAAGACCTTGGCAATCCAAGTGACCTTCCCTGAAAAGGGTCATACCATCTTCGTTTCTCAGTTGCTCAAATGCTTCCCGTGTCTTGAGACACTCTATGTCGAGGTAACCATTGAAGCACAACTCTTTAAACCCCATATATGTGATAGCTCTAGCATACATCATCAGTTGTTAATCCCTGTTTGATGTTTGCAGCCAGAAACTCGATCAATTTCGCACTTGGTTGCTGCTGAAGCATGGGACAGCACAACTTCTATCCAGTGCATCGAACATTCTCTCACTAAAGTGGTCTTTGAGAATTTCGAAGGACATGATTCCCACTGGAGCTTTCTGAGCTTTCTGCTTGGGATGGCTAGAGCTCTTGAGGTTGTCGAGCTCTACTGTCCGAAAGGCAGAGATTGTGACAGTAGACAAATGAAGCTATCACATACTATAAATAGAGTCTATCCGGACGTTCAGTTCCTATGTTTCACTGGTTGTGAGCAGGTCAATAGTCTGTACTTGTGCCATTGCTGTCCCTGGCGGTGCCAGAATGAAAACAGAGTTTCGCTTTTATAAGCCGCGCCCTATGAATGGCCTGATGGATAGTTTGAAGCACCAGAAGAGGATATGGCGATTGCAATCTGAACATCTCCGTTACATTGGACAGTGTAAGTTTAGTTAAGTTGTCATCTTGTGTCTGAGTCGGAGAACTTTTCATATAGTAGTTTAGTAGAAGAAGTATCATCAAGGTGGGGATTGGTAGGCTAGTTAGCTGGACTTGTTGTTGGATGTGTATCAACTGGCTGGTGTTCAATACTAGTATAATCGTAATGCTTCAGGCCGTGGCTGATTATTATATTCCCGTATGCACCACCTGTGTATGTGTATTTTAGTGTTTCTTCGACCTATTGTAGCTTACTTTTATGTCTAATTTTTAATTGCAGATTACAAAATAAGCACAACAACCGCGAGCTGAGCCTTACCTTGTTAGAAATTTTGACGATACCTTTGCTTTGCACCATTAACCGATTTGCTTGTGCAAACTGCATTCAACTTTTAAGGCTATGTGCTTTGTGCCTATCATTCGAATCTCACATGTCTGCTTCTTTCTGGAGATTATCGTCTTCTGTCACCATCCGTGCTGTTTTATAAATGAACAGTTCTGGTCGTTGTTTGTGCTCTTTCTGCTGCTTCTAAGAGGAGCCATCAACGAGGGGAGATACAAGATGTAGCTAGCTATAGCTCAAAATCGTTGTCGACCTGGTCATGGTTCATGAATAATAATCTAACCACCCCCACGATTTTTGTCGACATGCGCCTTACATTATTTTAGATAAAGGAATCCCTTATGGATTCAGATAAAAGGAATCACTTATGGTGAATCTGTACAATTCTCGGACATGCCTTCAGTCCCCAACTTTTTTACTTGTTAACACTAGTAATACATTCCCATAATAAGGTTCATAGTTCAAACTTTTTTCTTTATGTACTGGTTTTGTATATTCTCTTTTCGTAACGAATTGAGTAGAATTATTAAGTTGAATTTAAGAAACAATCGAGAAATTTATTTCTTGAAAATGTATCTCGTTCCATTCGAAACACTGTTCATTTTTAGTGTTGTGTTGCTGTTATATGAACTTGGTTTGCTGAAAGTTGTGTAGGAGACTATGAGCTCGTTGTCGACTTAGATATTACCATCCAAGACATCAAACAGAACTAATTCTGAATCCTTTGTATTACCTGGTGCTTCACTAAAATAGTACTCTCTCTGTTTCATAATCTAAAATATTATTACAACCAACATAGGAGTTAAATCCTTTAATAACATCGTACTATGGGACAGAGGGAATAGTATTCTCCTATGCATGCTTTTTTCTAGTATTTTGCTATGAGCTTGTATGCACTTATTTTCCAAGGCAACACAGACTTCTTTTTTTAACCTGTAATATAGGCAACACAGACTTAAAATTGGGCAAATAAAACCATCCAAATGGGCCAAATTAGCATGGGGTTGGGGATGCCAACAGCCCACTTTGGCCACAACATAGCTCTGCTCCTGCTAGACGGACTCACGGACAGGAAAATACCTCGGATCGCAAAACCCCAAATTCCCCAGTCGATGTACCACCGCAGCCACCGCAGTAAATACCTCGGATCGCACGAGATCGCCGGACATGGCGACCGATCTTTCACGCGACCGCATCAGCAACCTCCCGGACAGCATCCTCTTGACCATCATCTCCAGCCTCGAGATGGACGAAGCGGCGAGGTGTTCAATCCTCTCCTCTCGCTGGCGCCACCTCTTCCCGTCCACCCTCCTCGACTTCAACGCGTTCATCACTAGGAGAGACCGGATCAACCTCGTCAAGGCCGTCACCTCCATCCTCGCCGCCTACCCCGACGCGCTCATACGCTCCTTCAGGACGGGCACGCTCTACTTCTGCCCTGAGTACAAGGCGGCCGTCGACGGCTGGCTCCGGGATCTGTCGAGCCACGGGATCGAAGAACTCCTCCTCTCCTTCAACTGCACCGAGGATAAGCTGCGGCGGATCCCGGAATCCCTCTTCGCGTGCTCCTCCCTGAAACGCCTCGACGCTTCTAACGCTGTCTTCCCTACGGCCACCGAGGCTGCCGCCGCGTCCCTCGCCTGCCTCACAACGATCAACCTGTCCAGCGTCAAGATCTCCCAAGACTCTGTCCACAACCTGCTGGAGCAGTGCACGATGCTGGAGCACGTGACAGTCAACTTCATCGGCAAGTTCGACAGCCTGCGTCTCCGGTCTCAGAGCCTCAAGGTCCTGAAAAGCACCGGCGACTTCAACGAGCTCTTCATCGACGACGCTCCCAAACTGGAGTACTTACTCGGCAGGTGGATGCACCAAAGAAAGGTGCATATCAAGGTTGCGCACGCGCCCAAGCTGGAGTTCTTAGCCTACCTCGGCATGTCCAACAAGATTGACATCGGAGAGACCAGCTTCACGGTAAGCTTATTACTAGTCGGGCAATCAGAAATCGACCATTCTAGTAGTACATGATAATCATTCCAATTCCTACATATCCAGGAAGAATCAATCCATGTTAAGACCCTTATGCCAAGCATAAAGACACTAAGTGTCAATCTGAGCCATGATGGGCAGGGATTCATGGAGGTGGGGTACATGGGATGGCTTATGCAACTGCTCAAGCTGTTCCCACGGTTGGAGACGCTCTACATCAAAGTAAGTTGTTCTGCCTGGCCAAAACAAAACTATGCCACATTAATCCACCATCACGCATGTCTCCCCAAATTCACACCAAGTGTATCATGGTTGAAATTCTTGTTACAGTCAAGCAGTTGGTCGGGGGCTCAGGATTCCACGTCGGAGTCATGGGAGATGCGGAGATCCTTCCGCTGCCTCGACAACCACCTAAAGAAGGTGGTGATTGAAGTTTACCGGGGACATGAGTGGCAGAGGGAGGTGGCCAAGTTTCTTCATGGCAGGAGCAAGTTCCTCAAGACCATGGAGTTCCACTGCATGGATGATGGCACCTTGGAAGGTTTCGCCAAGGCTCCGAGTGAAGAATGGGTCAGGGAGCAGAAGGAGCTCCTGTGCCTCGACAGCCGGGCAGCGAGAGACGCTAGTTTCCTCTTCTTCAAGGGTCAGCTGGTGGATAACCATCATGAAGTTTGCGACGGTGAGCTGTACCAGAAGAACTATTATCGTGACCTGTATGATGTTTAATGAGTTTTTTAGTATGTGGCCAGAATTCGCGCGTTTATGTTACAAAATTGTAGTTAGTGTTCTTTTGCTGTCGATTTTTTTAAAGCTGTTTTGTGATTATTTTTTAGAGAGGCTTTGGTTTCGAAATTGAAAAATCTAAACTGACTGATTTTTCTAGATGCCAAATGACCTGTGTACTCGGTTCTCTGAAAATTGTGCGTGGGCCCATTTTTATACTCAGATACTGACATCCAGGACATCAAGTAGAACAAAACTGTGAATCCTACATATTACCTGGCGCTTTACTGAAGTATTCTCTCCTATGCACTCTTTTTCTAGTACATTTTTTCTCTTAGGCCATATGCTTTCATTTTTCTCTCGAAACAGGCTTTCGTCCAGCTTTATAAATAAAGCACACAGGTGAGATCGCTGCTGGGCCAGACAGCACAACGCCCAAACACAACACGATACACGATGCTGGGGCAGCAGCACACAAACACCCACACACGCTCGAACTAAAAAAGGAAAAACAAAGAGGAATGGAGACGGAGACGGATCGACAAGACGAGAAAGACCGCAACCGCTGCGCCCGCCGAAGAATGCCCACCACGCTCCTAGCCCCGACTCGTCAAGCACCAAGCAGCACCCTCAAGAGGGAACGCGACCGCCGCTGCCCGGACCAGATTGGTCCTAGGGTTTCCCCCGGCACACTGAGGGGAGTGGATGGAGGGTAGCCACAACGCCCTCCAGGAAGGAAGATGCCACCCGCGGGCGGCATCGCGTCGGAGTCGAGCGAGCCGACAAGGATTTCTCCCGAAAACCCTATCCACAACCCCCGGACAAGCCGTTGCATAGAAGACCCGCGAGGGCAAGGCCTCGTCACCACCAACCTTTGCCACCCACTAGCCTGCGCCACACCGGTCGTGAATCCACCATCATCGTCTCCCCGAGTAAGCCGTCACGAGGTCTACAACATCCTGGGACAGGTAGTAGTAAAAGAGAGCCCATAGAACCGCGGCCGCGCGGGAGGGAACTTCCTCCACCGCCGGAGGCGGTAGTCGACCGGACGCGGCCGTAAGCACACCGGATCCGGCCGGACCCAACGAGTCCGTAAAGCCTCCGCGGAGGCATACCAGTCTCATGGTGGTCCGGCCGGGCCCCGACGGGCCCGTAAAGTCTGCAACCGCGCTGCAACAGGCCGGTCGAGGATGCCACGGGTCTCTTCCTTCCTACCCGCCAAGACCTGCAGAGCAGCCAAAACAGAGTCAGCCAGCCTGCCGATCTGGGCCGCCATGGCAGCCCTCCTCAAGCTCTGCCTCCCGCGGCTATGCAGCGCTGCCCCGCCGCCTAGCACCGCGCCGCCGCACCAGCTCACCCCCGGCTGTCGCCGGACCTCCGCCGCCCCCAGCGAGCCGCCGTCGAGGACCGACGCACCGCCAAGCCGCAGCAGCAACCGCCGCCGAGGGCCACAGCAGCAAAACCGCCGAGGACGCGCGCCCCCACCACCGCGAAGCCACCACGTCGCCGGAGAACCGCGCCACCAGGCCCCGCGCGCAGCCTGGCGCCCCCACCGGCCACCTCAGCCCGCGCCGAAGCCTCCTGTGAGAGGGAGAAATGGCCCCGCCGCCGCCCGCGCCCGGGCTTCGCCCGGCGGCGCCCTCCGGCGGCGGCGAGGGAGGAGAGAGGAGGAGGGGAGGACGGGGGCGGCGGCGGAGGGGAGGGTTCGCCTGCCGCTCGCGGGAGCGGGCAGGACGAACCGAGCCGATGTCCCCTCATATGCTTTTATTTTTCAGGACAAGACAGACTTAAAATTTAAAAGTGAGCATAACAGATAGACCCAGACTTCATAGCAGTAACATAGTAGCTGAGGTTCTGTAATCTATCTCTAAATCCCAGTGCGTGAACTCGATTGGACTGTCAGATATTCTCTTCAAAGAACCGAGGAGGCAAGCCACCGTCTTTCTCGATCTGGTACGTCTTGTCCTTAAAGGTTGCAATGCCCTCCTTCCCTGCAGAAGAAGGAAAACACTGAGCTTTGAGACAACAAAGTAATCTGATCCATGCAATGCAGCCAACACAAACTGTCGGAATGCAGAGATTGAAGAAACTGAGGGGATGTCAGCCGCGCTCACTCGATAACTGGTCGGCCTGATCGGGTTTGAGCCTCGCCGCGAACCCGAGGCCGCTGTAGTGGTAGATCACCGCCTTCTTGGCTTCCTCCGTGCTGTAACACAGAGCAAGAAGATGTCACTGGTCGGTGATCACATAGGGGAACGAACGGCCGGCGCACGAAACGAGATGTTGTCTGACATACAAAAGTTGACGACCAACCTTCCGAGAACGGGCGCGAGAAGTCTGACGTCGTAGTCCAGCGAGTCGACGTAGTCGGCGCGGCTGACGAAGACTATGTAGACGCCACAGTCGGAGGTGCGCTCGTCGGGGCCAGGGGCCGCGGCTGAGGAGGGCGCGGCGGTTGGCGAGGAGAGGAGGACGCCGGAGGTGCGCTCGCCGGCGCCTGCAGGTGCGATGGCGGAGGGTACGGCGGTCGCCGAGGAGAGGAGGAGAACCAGCGGCAGCAGAGTTGAGAGGGCGACATCCATGGCTGCGTTCGAGACCGAAGAGAAGAGCTCTGCTTCGCACCTCGTCAGACCAGGTTGAGGGAATGGAATACTCGAGGGTTTATGTATGTGGCCGTCGATGGGTAATCCGCCAGTTACGAAGCTGGGATTTAATTCGAGCATTTAGAACTCCTAATCCTAAATGCAAGCGTTTGAACTTACTCCAGCTTACTTCAGGAGTACGGAGTACTATGCAACAGGTTCTGGGACGCACTTGATATAATAACGTCGCAGAGGAGTACTCCCTCAGTTTCAAAATATAAGATGTTTTAAGTTTATGAAGAAAATATATCTAGACTTCTTTTAGTGTCTAGATTTATTTTAAATTTAAGTGAACCTACATACTAAAAATAGTCTAGATACATTTACTTCACAAAGCTAAAACATCTTATATTTTAAAACGGAGGGAGTACTTGACTCTTTCAATCGGCAAGTACTTTGCCATTTACAAGGGGGGCATTGTACCTTCCGTGCAAGTGTACGTGTTACAAGAAGAAAAATGAAATGAATTCGCCTGGAACTTTAACATCACTTCGACCATTTTTTTTTGGCATGAAAATTAGAGAGCTTTATTCAGCTAGCCTGAATACCGACCAACAGGAAGTGTGGAATACAATCTAACCAGCTACTAGAAACCGTCAATGTGTTTGCAAGTTTTGCACGGAGATGGGTAGAGTTATTAGCTGATCTAGAACATGCTGAAAAATAAAAGAATTAAAACTAACAACTAGCTCTCCAACTTCCTGAAGAATAGGAGCCACAACCGATCGAGAATCATGGCGATTGTTCCAGAGTGTAATAACCTACAGACAATACGTCTCCATCACCACTCACAGCCAAAGCTTCCGCAATAAGCGGATCGGTAATACCCTCGTAAGGCTTACTCCAAGCACCAAGGAAGGCCAAGTGTGATCTCGTGACCCCTCCTGTGCCTCCTTTCCGAGCAATCAAAGATAGACCCCCATCTGTATTAATTTTGATGAAGTCCTCATCAGGCGGTCGCTGTCCATGGCCTGGCAAGGTAGCTGCACATCTCTTTGGAATATCCAGCACCGCAAGCGATTCCTTGGCCATCTTCACCGATTGACCAGGATCATAGCTTCCCCTGTCATGCGTCCAGCTATTCCTTGAACTCCAAATCGCCCACATTGTAGTTATCATCTTGGCCCGATCTGAGTCAGAAAAGCGCGAATCACAGTTATATCTCGCGCCCATGTAAGTGGATGAAGCTTAGGCAGTGAAAATTCCAGCCAGTCTTGTGCTTCTTCCCGGAATCTGCGTGCATGCTCACAATGAACCAAAGCATCCATAAGATCCTCGTCCATAGCTAAGCAGATCTTGCATCTACTAATATGAGCAATATGTCTATGCTTCAAGATAGTCTCAACAGAGAGAATACCGCGAATAACCCTCCACCAGAAGACACATACTTTTGGCATAACATTCAGTTTCCAGAGAGTAAACCACATATGTTTTTTAGAATCTGAGGTTTCAGTTATCGTCCCTTCATCTAGAGCTAATTGCTCGTTGCGATTTATTAGAGCATGGTACGCTGTTTTTACAGAATATATACCTGCTTTCTCCCCCCCCCCCCCCCCCCCCCCACACACACACACACACACCCCACGTCTCAAAGGAATATTTAAAATAGCATCTGCATCAAGCGCAATAAAATTCCTTCTGACCATCTCAATCTTCCAGGAACCAATATCATGATCAATTAATTCAGAGACCATGGTAATTTCCTCAGATTCATCACCATTCTTAAGCTGTAGTGACGGTCTCATTAATCGACACCCTGGTATCCACTGACTGTGCCAAACTGCAGAGCATCTCTCCCTGCGACAATAGCTCGCCATGTAGCTGGCGATCGATTAGGTACCGTTGCTTGTAGAAAGTCTGACTCGGGAGAGTACATGAGCACAGAGAGTATCAGGGTTAGTCATAAGACGCCACCCATGCTTACCCAACATAGCTATGTTGAAAAGCTCTAGTTCCCTGCACCCCAAGCCTCCTTTCACTTTTGGCGTTGATAGAACATCCCAGGAAACCTAGTGAAGAGAATGTCGGTCCAGAGAGCTACTCCACCAATACTTCCCAACAATCAACATCAAGGTCTTGCACGCTTTCTTTGTCAATCTAAAGCAGCTCATGCTATGTGTAGCCAAAGCCTGGATTACCGTTTTCAGAAAAACTTTCCTGCCTGCACAGGAGAGCATGCACTCACAGCTCGTATCTTACTCCAGCATCGCTCCACAATATGATCGAAGGAGCCACTAGTGATACGACCAACAGCCCTCGGCAAACCCAAACATCGCTTACTGAAAGCTTCAACTGGGATTAAAATCCAAATATTGCTCACTGAAAGCTTCAACTGGCAAAACCAAATATCACTTCGACCATTCCAGCCCCTTCAAACTGGAAATGATTTGACTGTGGTATTCGTACAAACCGTAGCAAGACTCTTTCTGCAAGAGTTACTTCTCACAGGAATTTCTGCAATAAGCTTACCCTCGCATCTTGCCAACATATGACTCATGACAACACCATGTGAAGTTCTGTTTCTTTTTCCTACCATTTCTGAATTCTCACATTTAGGATTTCATAGATAACAAAGTAAATATTGGAGATTAGCACGGTAATTTTAGAAATCAGACTTCCCATGGTCCAATATTTTTATTGGTATGGTATAATCAGCACGTTGAACATCAAATTAAATAACGCAAGGCAGGAAAAAGATTACCAGTTCCGCCAGACAAGTATATGCTTAGTCATTACAGACAAGTATATGCTTAGTCTTAAGTGACCGTTACATGTAGAGGAAGGATTACAAGAGTGCAGGGAAAAAATAAGCACACCAATTCATCCACCAAGAGACTGTCTCGGTTCTCAACTACGCAGCATGTATACAATCAACCCTGGATGCTAACAAAAGTGGCAGACAATTCAGCACCAAAGTATAAAATTTGCCAGCCTTGCACCAAAAGCTTCTCACAGCATCTCCATTGCATGACAACTTTTCCAACCTCCAATCCGCAAACTAGACTGGGCTCAAAGCTTCATCTTTCCGACTTCCAGAAGAGAGCACTTGAACTGGTTTATCACTTCATCACAAACTCTTGGGAGACATATAGTAGATTTACCTGGTCAAGACCTATCGCCACACACACAAGCTGCATCTCTCTTCCAAATACACGTAACAGGTCGAGGCGCTATCCCAGCTAGTACGGAGCATCGAAATTAGTGGGGGCGTTATGTACAGTGGTATGTACAACTTCTGTGCAAGATATCAAATCTCGAAACCGCCATTCAATTGCACAGATAATGATGGCCTTCCAATGTTGTTAAGGGGTGTTTCCAACGTGACTACTACTCCAGAACTACCCACTTGACCATTCCACTTAGACCGCCCAATCTGCCATGTACAGAATCAGTTTAGAGACAAAACAACAATCTAGGTTACTTAGAACAAAAACTACAATCTTAAAGTAAAAAATCAAGCACGGGCATTATTTCAACAAAGAAAACTTACAGAAAGAGCAGTAAAAGCTGATGGATGTCTTGAGCAAGATACACCACACATCACGTTCAGTTCCTCCTTTAATGAATGGATAACCTCTGCACGTACCCCAGGATCACTTCCTCCAAATGTAGGACATAAACTGTAGAACCAGATGTGATAAAGAGCGTCAAGACAAAAGAACTGCAATGATGTACAGAACTAAACTAAAGCATTAAGACAAAAGAACTTCAATGATGTACAAAACTAAACTAACTATTCAAAGCATGTAAGCTCAACAATGGCATTGTGTATGGCGAGTCTCTTTGTCTCCTGACGGTAATGGCAATAAAATAGAATTGTATATCCATAGGTTCACATTATTAGGGTAAAAGCAACTTTGTGATGCAGCAACGAACATTAACACATCTCTTAGGGCCAATATCATCTAGCTAGGGAAGATATTTTGTGGTCCACAAGACCACCGTCATTCACCCCAAAAATTAGCACATAATTGTATTCTACAGTGAGGAAAGAAACATAGCCTCAACACAAGGGCCGTGAATCAGCATCATCTCTACAGCTCCAATAGGCCGACCATACATTTACCAAAAGTCCAAAACTTTTATCATCAGCAGGGAAAGATCTCTCTGCCATCACCAGAGCTAGCATAGCTATTCCTTCCTTTAAATGAATGAAATGCAACGGCACATGCTTTTAGTGTGATAACAAGCTTAATACAGTAGAGATATTGCAAAACAATTGGCATTCACATTTTACTCGATTAATTATAAAATGATAAGTTAAAAGATAGCAAGAAAAGGCTCCAAAATTATTCAAATGCTTCTAGTGAACTACCTGACTTGTATGCTTGGCCTCACCATAAGACCAGATCTTTTCCATGCTAAGGCTTGTGTAACTCCAAGTGAAAGAGATTTGTCAGGCCATTGAAACATAGGAGTGAACCTTGTACCGCGTTTGTTCTTCAAAATAGACAAAAGGAAAGTAAGATCAAAGGAATACCAGAACAAAATTAGTCTTGAATAATATACTGAATGAACACGATAAAAGTGAATTAAGATTGAAGTTGGTTCTTGCAAAGATCATTGTAACAGAATAAATCATACACCCTCCATTCCAAAATTTAAGACACGCTTGACTTTTCAGTCTCCATTAAATGTTTTGACAACAGTTCACTTATACTAAACCATACTATTTTTGCATGCCCAGCCTGTGTGCTTCCACACATGTTAGTGGTAGATATTAAACGTTTGACTACACGCATACGTATGTGCCTTATATTTTGGAGGAAAAGTAGGAGCACATACTAGCTCATGTGTCATAAGAAAAAACTAGAGTAAGACAAGATGGAGATGTGTGTGCAACTCCCTCTATGATAAAATGAACCCAATATAAAGAACAAGTGACAGACACCTTGTAGGCGAAGCTCACAACTCATTGGCATAGATTACTGCCTTTCAGAAAACACAATAAAATCTTCTATCACAAAATTTCTAATGAAAGGAACGAGTTGGAAACACTGACCTTGCAAGAATAGCTCATCCTTGTTTCTCCCGGAAATTTCCCATGAGCTTGAAGCAACCCACCAAATAAGGGAACAAAACCACTAGCTGTTATCCCTTCTCCAGCAACATACGTTACTTGCCCATTAGGGAATTGTACATCCATGAAGGACTGTAAAGAAACCATTTCATTCTATTAGACAACCACCAACATTTGAACAACGAATATCACTAAGATATGTCTGTTGATAATTTTGGAAACAAGGTTACAAGTTACAACGTTGTGAAAGGCCAAGTTACTTTATTATAGACAGATCAGCCATTGCATTCCTTACCAATTCTACTCACCAACACTAAATAGTGCAGAAATATTGCTCCACTGGTTATTAAATTGAATAAAGTTCTAACAGACTTTTTAAGGAAATGGCAGGATGTGCAATTCCTACTATCAAAGAACAATGGCAGCAATGCATGCTTCATCCCACAAATCAATTTATTTAATACCTTTAGTATAAACAATGGCAATGTACAGAACAAACTCACCCAACAAATAACAGTATATGAAAAAAATTGCAGTACCCAGAAACCTCAATAAAAACAAGTTCAAACTTACGCAGGCTATTGGATTTAAACACATCATCGACATCATCAGCCATCTCCTCTGCTTCGACCAAATAGCTGGACAGAGGGAATGCACTCCATTCTGCAAATGAAACCCCCCTTTTAGTAATGTTAAGGACAAATAATAAGCATACATCAAAAACAAGAGACCATGAATTTCCATCAAACAATAAGCTGATACAAATAATGAACAATGGTATAACATGACGCGAGAGGGCTGAAGAAAGGATATGTGTACCTTGCGATCATAACCATACCACAGCAGATGTTGCTTTGACAAATGAACCGGCAATAGGAGGGTAGAGTCCCGAACAAATAGTAAAGGCCCCAACTGAACAAGGTAGAGGGGCGAACTATCGTTTCCAGAAGTTGAACCACTGCGTGATGCCTCTAGCCTCCAGAGGTCTCCACGTGCAACAACAGAACTTTCGACGTCGTGGTTCCTGGTGTTGTATGTGGCTGACATATTTACAGTACCCTGAATATTCACCCAAGAGAAGATCTAAGAATGATGTTTTGTCATATTGATATGATATAATAGGGGGCACGTGACATAAACTAGCAGGGTTAATAAGATGCCCATAATTCCAACAAGCCATGTTCAACTAAATCTGAAGGTTTAGCTTGTATATGGTAATCACGATTGTAACTTTAATTGACTAAAAAGTGCTTGGTACAAAATCATGCCTACAAGTTGAGGGGCCATATTAACCCCTAAAGATCTGAAATATGTGACGAGAACAACTAGTTAGGCCACAACTTGGTTCAGGAAGCATGTAAAGCAACTAAGCAAGAACCAATACTGAAGACACAGAACGCTCTTTAATAGAGCAATAATTCAGCACTCTCGATAAGGAATGCCAAAAACTAGCAGGTGCACTAAGATGCGTCTAGATCTGAAGGTCTAGCTTACGACTCTAATCTCCACTGTAACTTTAACTGACTAGAAAGTACTTGGTACAAAATAATGCCTACAAGTTGAGGTGCCATATAAACCCCAAAAGAGCCGAAACACGTGACGAGAACAGACAATTAGGCCACAGCTCAGTTCAAGCAAGCAACAATATGGAATACAGAGCACATCTTTAATAGAACAACAATCGCGGGAGTGACCCTAAATTGAAGTTGTGCCACAGAATTGGGCGCAAATCCACAGTATAAAGAGGAGCTGGATGGTACCTTGGACTTCTTAAAGTTCCCAAGAGTCCCGATTTCGCAGCCATATCCGTCCTCGTCTTCTTCATCCAAGTCGTCCCTGCCCGCGACACCACTGACGCTCGATGCGGCAGCGCTTCCGGTCGCCGCGGCCGCCGCCGCTGCCGCGGCCTCGAGGGGGCACCTGTCGACAGCCCTATCGACCGCGATGCCCACGCCCCCTTCGGCGGAAGGCAGCGGCTGCAGGTTGCGGCCCCGGATCTGGGCGCTCCGGAAGGGCACGGGCAGCTGGCGCACGGCGTGCTGCACGGCCCCGCCGACGGAGGTCCCAATCTCGACGCCCGCCTGTCCGAGCCTCCCGCCGATGTCGATGACGGAGGCGACGGCCGCGGTCGGGAAGAAGTCCTTGCCGGGCCCGCGGACGGCGCCGAAGGGGACGACGGGGAGGTCGATCTCGAAGGGCATCCGCTTGTGGGAGACGGGCGGCCACGGGAACTGCGGCGGCGCCTGGAGCAGGCCCGTGAAGCCCTGCGCGAGGCGGTCCGCGATGTCCTGGCCGTGCCGCTGCACCCCCTCCCACGCCTCGAACGAGATCTCCATGCGCGAGGGGTGGGTTTCCGGCGAATCGGATTGAGGAGGGGACGGGACGGAGGCGGGGGCAATTGGAGGGGGGATGGAATGGGGAAAGGAGGGGAGAGAGGAGGAGGCGGGCGGGCGACGCCGACGCGCTGATAATATATCTCGATAATAATAGTGCTAGTGGTCGGGATTGGTGCGGTGAGGTGGGGGGAGGGAAGGGGATAATGGCCTTGACCTGGTCGACGTGGATCCACGGGCACGATGGGATTACGGGCCGGGATTCGGCCGCGTGGCCTCGGGGCGCCGCTTCGGCTCACCGCGGCGGAGTGGATGGATAAGAACGAGCACGGGCGCACCGCGACGAAACCGGGGCACGCAAGCACCAGCGAGCAATGCAGCCGGCACCTGCTCCTGCTCCTCGGCTCAGTTTCTTCACCACTGTCTCCGGTTGAAAAGGAAAAAGGATCGGTGAATTGTGTTGTCGGCGGGTGCGTTTAGGTGGCTGCGTTTCCGCGTGCTAGTGTTACCCTGTCGTGTCCTTTTTCCCTTCCTTTTGCGGATTATGCTAGAGCATCTCTATAAGATACTTTTAAGTTCTCGGTCGAAAAAAAATAGATTGATACATATCTTTCAGCCCACGTAAAAGAGTAAATTACATAAAACTATCATAATTAAAGATAGAGTTCCGAGCCAGTACTAATTTTGGTAAGTGTTTTCAAAAAACTACCAATTTTGAGACACAACATTATAAATTATACTATTTTTTATCTAATTGCATTTAACAGCAGATCTAACCGAGTCACGTATTTGTTAAGGATGACTGGTCAACAAAAATTGCCATGTAAGCATGCTTGATTTTTCTCCTATACCCAATCAACTCCCACCTCCCAGCGATCGTCGATGACCTCAGCCGCTGCATCCACCTTCCATTGGCCGCTATCTGCCATCGATCTCCTTCCGCCGTTGCAACCCGCTTTCTTTACGGTATAAATATTTTGAAGCTGGCTGGCGAAACCAAAAGCACCTCCACTCGTTGGGCGTTTCTAGGCAGAAATCCGGCGCTATTTAGCGTGGATGCAACTTTCGGGCATGGGAATGGACAAATTTCCACTTGCTTCTTAGGTGGGTTTCCCAGACAGACGTGTTTTTGGCAAATTTGGTGATATTTCACCACAACTCGGCTCAAATTCACAATTCGGCATAAAAATAAATACAAAGCATTATTCGTCATAAAATTAAACACGGCATAGTTTGGTATAGATGAAACACAACATAGTTCGGCATAGTCCGGCCATATCATCCTGCAACTATGTGTTGCCTCTACGTATTCGTATGTGCTCGACCAGATCATCTTGCAGCTATTGATGCACTATTGGATCTCGGATCTCCTGACACATGGCAATGAAGGCATCTCATGACGCCGACACCGGGTGATCAAGCTCTGCAAGAGGCCGTTGTCTGTAGTATGGCTCCTCCTGCTCGACCACATCCACTGGATGTTTCTGCTCGTCCTCAATGATCATGTTGTGTAAGGTCACAGAACAGTTCATCACTCCCCACATCTGATCTTTCGACCAGGTTGTAAGGCTAATTGTCCTTATGTGGGTTTTGGTAACTAATGACAATCTCTATGATCTAATGTTTTCATTTGAGTTGTATATGTTGGAATATTCCATAGATCATGCTTGTAGTCCATGTATTGGATTCGAGTATGGATGTCATTAAGATAAAGGTATAGCTTAAATATTGGCATCAAGATCATTGAGTTAAAGAGAAGAATATGATATGATCAATATCTTGAGAGTTTGATCAAGAGAAGAATTCAATATATGGCTCTAAGTTGGTGTCATGGTAGCCTCATGATTGAGGCATGGTTGACTAAAATTTAGAGCATGCAATCAAATGAAGAATTATTTATGTACCTTAATATATTGAGATATATAATGATAAGATATATGATTGACCAATAAAAAGAGTGAAGAGTGATTTCAAGTTGGTTAACACATGAAACGTAATGAATGTACCACATGGATCTTGTGATATGGTAAGCGTTGTCAATTATGCTTCATGAACTAACCCATTATATATGTGCATTTGAGTTTTCTATATGGGCTACGTGGCTTTTCATGGGCATGCATCAAAAGTGAAGATTTCATATAGCCCATGAGAGGATGACATCAAGTGGTGATCGTCATCAAGGTTGAGAAGTGCAAGTTCAATATAAGCATCTCAAGAAGATAATATGGTTGAAGCTTGTTGTTCATATTGGTGATAATGGACATGTGAAGATGTGCCTTAATGAAGCCAATCCATAGTGGTCTATGGGAGAGAAAATTTTGAGTCTTCACGGAGCAACAATGATCAAGTGAAGAATTTCGGCTTGAATGAATCTTGAAGTGTTCTCATCAAGATCAAGCGCGATGCACGGGGTGATGCGCTCAGATCACTATAGAGCTTCGTTGGGAGATCCCAAGAGGAAGGTATGATGAGCACAGCAGCAAGTCTTCCCTCAGAAAGAAAACAAGGTTATCGAACCAGTAGGAGAAAGAAAACAACCCAAAGGTGTTGCTAGCAACATGGAAACCTGCACAACACAAACTCAAGATTTTGCCCCAACGAACAGTGAGGTTGTCAATCTCACCAGTTTGCTAAAAATAAAGGATTAACTGTATGGTGTGGAAGGTAATGGTGGTTTGCAGAAAGTAAACAGTAACTATGGAATATGTATCAATGGTAAAGATTGGACCGGGGTCCATAGTTCACTAGAGATGCTCTTCTTAAGATAAACAACATGGCATGCTGGATAAACAAATTACAGCGGGACAATTGACAGGACAGAGCAAGGCATAATAATGCAATACTAGACATTCATGATCCTATGAGATTTGATTAGGCAATACAACAAGATACATAGACCGCCATCCAACTGCATCTATGACTAGTAATCCACCTTCAGGTTATCATCCGAACCCCCTACGATATTAAGTTGCAAGCAACGGATAACTGCTTTAAGAAAAGTGTGTAAGGTAAACAATCCACTTGTTCCATGAACAAGAGATCGTTGTTTTCTCCCTAGTAGAAACAGCACATCTACAACCTTAGAGATTTCTGTCACTTCCCTTAGATTAAATAGAGGCATGAACCTACTATCGAGCATAAATACTCCCTCTTGGAGTCACTAGCATCTAGTTGGACAAGATAATACTAGAAGCGGAGAGCATGCAAGATCTCAAACAACACATACATGATAGAATCAATAAGACAAAACCATTAATCAATCTGACATAGTAATCTCAATATCCATCGGATCTCCGCAAACACAACATGCATGATTACAAATAGATGATCTTGATCATGAACGGAGCTCACAAGATCTAAACATGGTAGCACAAAGGAGGAGATACAACCATCTAGCTACCTAGGGTTTTGGTATCGGGGGACTTTATAGGCGAAGAGGCGAGACAGGGGCATCCAGGGCGGCCGCACCCCCTCCCCTAGGCGCGGGCCCACCTAGGTTGCGCGACCATGGGGTGTGGCCCCCTGGTGGCTCCCCTCCGTCTCGTATTCTGGCTCCGTGTTCCCCATGGTAAAATATTGACTTTGGCTTTTCTCCCGTCCAATTCCGAGAATATTGACTTTTCCGCCTTTTCTGGAACCAAAAACAGAAGAAAACAGGCAACTGGCAGTATGACATCTTATTAATAGGTAGTCCAGAAAAACATATAAAAACACCTCAAAGTGTAGACAAAGCAAAACAAAATAGATACTAAACAAGCATGGAACATCAAAAGTTATAGATACGTTTTCAACGTATCAAGCATCCCCAAGCTTAACTCCTGATCGTTCTCAAGTAGGTAAGTGATAAAAAGAATAATTTTTTAGGTGACATGCACCATCAAAATCAAGATCAAACCATTTGCAAGCATTGAAAGCTGGGATCAAAGAACTCTAAAAAAGAGCATGAAAGATGGAGTTCTAATAGTAAGACAAAGTAATTATGCATGCAACATGAAAGGTTACAAACAAAGATCATGAATAACATGCATTGAAAAACGTTTGTTTGTTTCACATATAGAAAACATGGCATAATGGCATTCATCTTGTCCCTCGTGGAGTAGCAAATAGATGCATAGGACACCTTCAAAATTCATAAGAGCGGCTAGATACAAACAGCACAAGAACAAGTAATATCAATAATATGCATCAATCAATAAGTTTTGGGACAATGTACATAGAACTAAGAATGGCAACTATGCTCTCTTAATTGGTGCCTAAGGATAGAAGGTGAAGACTCAATATAATGGTGGAAGAAAGGTCCTTCTCAAAAGGGAAGCAGGGATTTCAAGTCTCAAAAAGAGCTTCCAAAAATTATGGTACTTGTTAGCTTTCATCCCTCATTGCCCCTATCATAAGAATCTTGAAGTGATTAAGGTTAAAGTGAACAAACTATGGAGTATATGCTTGACAAAGTATAAGTTGGCAATCTAATGTCCCTTAAATACGAGGGCCGCTCCTCATGCTATTCAACTTTAGTCACTTGTAAGTTCTTGCCATAGTATGTACATGTGTACCATAGAGAACCACCAACATGGTACCCCTTGCACATGATACAGGAGTTATCCCATAATCAAAATGGCAAGGCAAGTAGACAATGAGCATCTCAGCAATCTTCTTATTTACCATGGGAAAATGGTGATCTTCTCTCTCTTTCCTCTTTTAAATATGTCTCTTTTTTCAAGAAGAAAGCTTCATAGATTGCTCACTATGGTGATGCTGCAAGTTTCCACCATGATTAGGCATGACTTAGGCTAGCGGCCGAGGCGTTTCTCTAACACACATACATAACTCCATGGACTTACAAGCTCCCCTTTTATTTCACACCGACGACATCCATAGACAAAAGAGCATGATATCAAGTGGGTACAATGTACAAGTGCAATGTTGAAAGCGTTCCCCATGACAACACGATTCTGCTAATTCCAACGTATAAGTGCAAGCATATACAACATAGATGACACAATGGTTCAAGTTTATTAGGGGCAAGAAAAATAAAGTGTGCCATAAAGTTCGTGAGAGCTTTAATCACTAAGTTTTCACATAACAAAAAGACTTTTTAATTGGAAGATAGATGAAAACAAAAATATACTTGGAATGGTGTAACACATCATGCATAGGAATTTACAGTGGACACTTTGGAATAACTTGGTTTCTTGGGAGTTGGATGCATGACTAGAGCTTACTCATACAAATGGAGGCTAGCAAAATACTGGGAGCGACCAACTAAGAGAGCAATAATGGCCATAATCATGTAGAGCGACAAAACATTACTAATCAAAGCATAAAGTGGCACTACAAGTCAAGGACTAAATGATCATAGAGGCTATGGTGACTTGTTCATAGTCATAACATGGTGTGAGCATGTGCCAAGTCAACCCAAACAAAGCATCAAAGGAGAATACAACAATACTATGCTTTTGTATGCTAAAACAATGCATGATTCCTTCAAGGCACATTAAGCAATCCTAATTTTTTGGAACAAGTCATGCTACAACAATAATCACTAAGCATAAGGTTAAAACAAGATCTAGCATGACATGCTAAATTATAAGTCACAGTCAAAGCAAGCTCCTCTTGCACTACTAAAGCAAGAACTTTCTACTCCTTTCCAACACCAATCAACTTATTGAAACAACACAGCGAGAACATGGGTCCAAACTACTTTATTCAAGCAAACAAAAAACAAAAACTAAGACGCTCTAAGAACAACACAACAGTGCATGAAATAATAAAAACGAAGTGTCTAGAAAGACCTGAGATTTTTATTGATGAAGAAGGGGATGCCTTGGGCATCCCCAAGCTTTGATGCTTGTACCTCTTGAATATTTCTTGGGGTGACATGGGGTGGTATCCCCAAGCTTGAGATTTTGCCCATTCTTTATCTCATTACATCATTCTTTCTCTACACCTGAAATTTTTTCTTCATACAAAACTTCACACAGTCTTCATTAGCAACATTAGTGTATTCAAAAGATAATAGACCCTTGGGTTTAGCTTTATAACAGCAAAACTTTCACTAAAAACACAAGCTACTGTAGCAATTCTCTCAAAAATCTCAATTTCCCAAAAAGAACCCAAAAAGGAATCAATAAGAAGCAAATGCAAATAATGGCAGAAATCTATCAAAACAGACCAGCAGGTAGAAACTAATTTTCTTTAAGACCTTCTGTTGCTCAAATCAAAAAGTGTTAAACTAACGAAAGTTATCTAACATACTGGGGGATTTATTCAGAAAATATCACCTCAATCCGACTTACAGAGATTTAACACGAATTTTTACGGGGGAGCACAAAAATATGTTCCGGGATAGCAATTCCCTAAATCTTACTTCCCTCTCATTAGAGGTTATTCTTGGCACAAAAAGTAAATAAAAAGGATAAGGAGAGGTAATTACAGAGGTAATAACTTCCAAGACTCAAGAATTTTTTTGGGTTATCTCTCAATAAGTACTTTTCTTTAATGCCTTTAAGTTAGGCCTGAAAGTTTGAGAAGATGCTCACATAAGAAACATGAGTTGGAGTAAAAGAGAGCATTAAGAATAAAATTCAAAACACATTTAAGTCTAACCCACTTCCTATGCATAGGAATATTGTATGCAAATAAATTCACAAAGAACAAAGTGACAGGCATAGGAAGATAAAACAAGAGTAACTTCAAAACTTTCAGCACATAGAGAGGTGTTTCAGTACAATGAAAACTTCTACAACCATATTTTCCTTTCTCATAATAATTTTCAGTAGCCTCATGAATAAAATCAAGAATATAACTATCACATAAAGCATTATTTTCATGATCTACAGACACATAATTTCTATCAATCTCAAAAATAGTGGGATTAAAACCTTCAAACCCACTTTTAACAATTTTATAACAAGGTGAATGATCATTCAATACAGGACCATCATCTAGAGCCTTATCATAAACATTTTCTAAGCAAAACTCTTTAGTCCCATGCATTTTGAAGTCAGGCATTAATGGATTATCATAGATAACTGGAGCATAATTATTATCACAAGTTTTACCCATAGTAGGTATCTCAAAAGAATCCATAGTAACATAACATTCATCCTCCTTTCGTAAGCATGGGGACAATCAAATAATGTAAGAGGTAAAGAGTTACTCTCATTAGAAGGTAGGCATGTGTAGATCCATTCTTCCTCCTCTTGACCATCACTCTCCTCCTCTTTTTCATCTAATGAGATTTCAGGTTCAGCAATTTCGTCTTCCATAGGCTCGTGCAAGGCATTAGTCTCTTCAGTTTGTGGAAAGCACCTATTAAAATATTCAAGAATATAGCATTTTTCTTCCTTGTAATTATCAAAGCAAAATTTAAGAATCTCATAAACCTCATATTCATAAGGTGCATCATCAGTATTTTCAAGCAAACTGGTAAGTTCAAATGCACCCTTGAACGCAATAAATTCTTCAATTTCCACATCGTAAAAGTCATAATTTCCTTTAACATAAGAAGATATAGTAACATTATCATTAGACTCACATTGAAAAGGTAGGTGTTTATACCTCCTATAGCAACAAGATTTATCAAAACAATAAGTAACATTATAAGTAGAGCACACCTCTCTAGCAGTAGTATTCAATTTATCAATTTGTTCCCATAAATGTTTCCCTTTTTGTGACAAACGGTGTTCCTTATAATAATTCTTTTGTTCTTCCGTGAACCCACCTTGCCAATAAGAACTAGTTTCAAAGAAACCATCCATTGATAGAAAGCATGACCAAGCAAGACAATAACAAACCAACAACTAGAGCAAGAACTATTTTTTGTGTGTTTTTTGATAAGAAAAAGCAAACCAAACTAAACTAATTTTTTGGAGTTTTTGATAAAAAGAGGCAAACAAAACCAAGCAAAAGAAACTAAGCAAAACAAAAACAAAGTAAAGAGAAAGGTTGTGAAGGACTCCCCTTGTGAAGACGTCATTAGCCTCCCCGGCAACGGCGCCAGAAAAGTCTTTAATGATGGCTCAGTTGATTACGGGGCTTCGTTGGGAGACCCCAGGAGGAAGGTGTGATGAGCACAGCAACAAGTTTTCTCTCAGTAAGAAACCAAGGTTATCGAACCAGTAGGAGGAAGGAAATGACTCAAAGGTGTTGGTAGCAACTTGGAAACCTGCACAACACAAACTCAAGACTTTGCCCGAACGAACAGTGAGGTTGTCAATCTCACCGGTTTGCGGAAAACAAAGGGTTAATTGTATGGTGTGGAAGATAATAGTGGTTTGCAAAAAGTAAACAGTAACAGTGGAAGATGTATCAATGGTAAAGATTGGACCGGGGTCCATAGTTCACTAGAGGTGTTCTCCTTAAGATAAACAAACATGGCATGCTGGGCAAACAAATTACAGCAGGGCAATTGACAGGACTGAACAAGGCATAACAATGCAATACTAGACATTCATGATCCTATGAGATTCGATTGGGAAATATAACAAGATACATAGACCGCCATCCAACTGCATCTATGACTAGTAATCCACCTTCAGGTTATCATCCACCCCCCTACGGTATTAAGTTGCAAGCAACGGATAACTGTTTAAGCAAAGTGTGTAAGGTAAACAATCCACTTGTTTCATGGACAAGAGACCGTTGTTTTCTCCCTAGTAGCAACAACACATCTACAACCTTAGAGATTTCTATCACTTCCCTTAGATTAAATAGAGGCATGAACCCACTATCGAGCATAAATACTCTCTCTTGGAGTCACTAGCATCTACTTGGCCAAGATAGCTACTAGAAACGGAGAGCATGCAAGATCTCAAACAACACAGACACGATAGAATCAATAAGACAAAACCATTAATCAATCTAACATAGTAATCTCAATATCCATCGGATCCCCGCAAACACAACATGCATGATTACAAATAGATGATCTTGATCATGAACGGAGCTCACAAGATCTAAACATGGTATCACAAAGGAGGAGATATAACCATCTAGATACTACATGGACCCGTAGTCCAAGGTGGAACTACTCACACTTCATACCGGAGGCTGGCATGACGAAGAAGAAGGCCTTCGGGATGATCTCCCCTCCGGCAGGGTGCCGGGAAGAGATTTATATCCCCTCGATCTAGGGACGATGGTGGCGGCAGCTACAGACGGTTTCGTGGAATATTGATTGGTACTTAGGGTTTTGGTATCAGGGGGTCTTTATAGGCAAAGAGGCAAGGCAGGGGCAGCCAGGGCGGCCGCACCCCCAGACGCGGGCCCACCTAGGCCGCGCGGCCAGGGGTGTGGCCCCCTGGTGGCTCCCTTCCGTCTCGTGTTCTGGCTCCATGTTCCCCACGGTAAAATATTGACTTTGGCTTTTGTCCCATCCAATTCCGAGAATATTGATTTTCTGCCTTTTTTGGAACCAAAAACAGAAGAAAACAGGCAACTGGCACTACGACATCTTGTCAGTAGGTTAGTTCTAGAAAGTGTATAAAAATACCTCAAAGTGTAGACAAAGCAAAGCAAAGTAGATACTAAACAAGCATGTACCATAAAAAATTATAGATACGTTTTCAACATATTAACAACCTTAGAGATTTCTATCACTTCCCCAGATTAAATAGAGGCATGAACCCACTATCAAGCATAAATACTCCCTCTTGGAGTCACTAGCATCTACTTGTCCAAGATATCTACTAGGAATGGAGAGCATGCAAGATCACAAACAACATAGACATGATAGAATCAATAAGATAGAACCATTAATCAATCTGACATAGTAATCTCAATATCCATCGGATCCCCATAAACACAACATGCATGATTACAAATAGATGATCTTGATCATGAACGGAGCTCACAAGATCTAAACATGGTAGCACAAAGGAGGAGAGACAACCATCTAGCTACTACATGGACCTGTAGTCCAAGGTGGAACTATTCACGCATCATACCGGAAGCTGGCATGGTGATGAAGAAGGACTCCGGGATGATCTCCCCTCCGGCAGGGTGCCAGAAAGAACTTCAGATCCCCCCGACCTAGGGACGATGGTGGCGGCGGCTACGGAATGTTTCATGTAAGATTTATCGGGTCCTTAGGATTTTGGTATCGGGGGCTTCTTATAGGCAAAGAGGCGAGGCAGGGGGCACCCAGGGTGGCCGCACCCCCCAGGCGCGGTCCAAGCTTGTCCGCGCGGCCAGGGGGTGTGGCCCTCTGGTGGCTCTTCTCCTTCTCGTCTTCTGGCTCCGTGTTCCACACGATAAAATATTGACTTTGGCTTTTGTCCCGTCCAATTCCGAGAATATTGATTTTCTGCCCTTTCTGGAACCAAAAATAGAAGAAAACAGGCAACTGGCAGCATGGCATCTTGTTAATAGGTTAGTCCAGAAAACATATAAAAATACCTGATGACCCACAAGTATAAGGGGTGTATCGCAGTACTTTCGATAAATAGGAGTGTCGATCCCAACAAGGAGCAGAAGGTGTTGACTAGTGGTATGGAGCAGGAACTCTCTATAAATACTTAGCAAATAGATTTTTAGGGGTTTTCTGATAAGGCAACAAAACAAAGAGCAAGTAATAAAGACAACGAACAAAACGCAGCAAGGGGTCCAATCCTTTCTTAGCAAAGGACAAGCCAGTGGAAATACTTATAAGGACCAAACGTTCTCGAGGACACATGGGAATTATGTCAAGTGCTTTCGCTTCAAATAGCTGAGTACCCTTCTTTGGTGTTGTAAGTGTTGTGTGGGTGAACCTGTGCTGATGTACCGACCTTACTTGTACTAATACATACTTGTGATTAAACCCCCAACAAGCATCCGCAACTACTGGAAAGTAATTAAGATATAAACCTAACCACAGCCTTAAACTCTGAGATCCTACGCTCCCTTATGCAATGGTGTCCTAATGGGGGTTCAGGTTTCTATCACTCCGGCAACCCCACAATTAGTAGCCAAATACACAATGCATTCCCCTATGCCCATAAATGGTGAAGTATCATGTAGTCGACTTTCACATGACACCACTAGAAGAATAGCACCACAACTTAAATACTAAACCATTGAATAATAACTCAACACAAATCCACTACTAACAACATGACTTCTCCCATGTCCTCAAGAACTAAACGAACTACTCACAAGACATCATATGGATCAAGATCAAAGATGATATGATGATGAATAACAATCTGAACATAAACAATAATCCAATGGTTTCACTCACAAGCATCAACTACAATAGTAATTAACATCGGGAAAGTTTCCCCTAAGAACTAAAGCAATATCCAACACAATTGTTACAGCGGGACGGAGTGGTGGTGGATATGATGGTGTGGATGATGATGATGATCCCGATAAAGCCTAGCTTGATGACGGTGTTGATGGCAACGATCTCCCCTCTCCGGGAAGGAATTTCCCCGGTAGAAATCTGTCTGCCGGAGAGATCTTTCTCTCTCGGTGTTTTCCGCCCCGCAGAGGCGGCGGAAATCTATATGTGGTCGCTCCCTTAGTATTAGGGTTCCGTAAGAAAGATATAGGCGAGAGTGCAGAGTCGAAGGCCAGGCAGGTGGGCCACACCTTCCCTAGGCGCGGGGCAAGGTGGGCCCACGCCTAGGGGGTATGGGCCCCCTATGGCCCTTCTTTGCCTCTCCTTCTAGCTTCCTCAGTCTTCCGGGGAAATATAATTTTCCCATATTTTTCTGGTATTTTTCTGTCTTCGCGAAATTGCATCAAAACACCTCTTTTTCCATCAGAATCCAGACTCCGGCAGTCCATCCTCCAAGAATCATCCAACATGCAAAAACAGTAGAAAAGACATAAGTAATGCCTCATAATAAGACATATATCAATGAATAGAGGAAAATTATGATATGGAATGGTGATGCAAATTGGACGTATCAATACCTCAAAGTGAACACAAAGTAAAGCAGAGTAGATACTAAACAAGCATGGAACATAAAAAATTATAGATATGTTTTCGACGTATCAATCATACCCAAGCTTAACTCCTGCTTGTCCTCGAGTAGGTAAGTGATAAAAAGAATAATTTTTGAGGTGACATGCACCATCAAAATCAAGATCAGACCATTTGCAAGCATTGAAAGCTAGGATCAAAGAACTCTAAACATGAGCCTGAAAGAAGAAGTTCTAACAGTAAGACATAGTAAGTATGCATGCAACATGAAATGTTACAAACAAAGATCATGAATAACAATGCATTGAAAGACGTTTGTTTGTTTCACATATAGAAAGCATGGCATAGTGGCATTCAGCTTGTCCCTCATGGAGTAGCAAATAAATGCATAGGACACCTTCAAAGTTCATAAGAGTGACTAGATACAAATAGTTCATGAGCAAGCAATATCAATAATATGAATCAATCAATAAGTTTTGGGACAATTCACATAAAACTAAGAATGGCAACTATGCTCTCTTAATTGGTGCCTAAGGATAGAAGGTGAAGACTCAATATAATAGTGGAAGAAAGGCCCTTCATAAAAGGGAAGCAGGGATTTCAAGTCTCATAAAGAGCTTCCAAAACCAAGCTCTACTTGCTACTGTGCGCATCAAGCTGTTTTCTGGCGCCGTTGCCGGGGAGGCTAAGGACGGCTTGAAATTCCCGCTTCCCTTTTATGAAGGGCCTTTCTTCCACCATTATATTGAGTCTTCACCTTCTATACTTAGTCACCAATTAAGAGAGCATATTTGTCATTCTTAGTTCTATGTGCATTGTCCCAAAACTTATTAATTGATTCATATTGTTGATATTGCTTGCTCATGAACTATTTGTATCTAGTCACTCTTATGAACTTTGAAGGTGTCCTATGCATTTATTTGCTACTCCATGAGGGACAAGTTGAATGCCACTAAGCCATGTTTTCTATATGTGAAACAAACAAACGTCTTTCAATGCATTGTTATTCATGATCTTTGTTTGTAACCTTTCATGTTGCATGCATAGTTACTTTGTCTTATTGTTAGAACTTCTTCTTTCATGCTCATGTTTAGGGTTCTTTGATCCCAGCGTTCAATGCTTGCAAATGGTTTGATCTTGATTTTGATGGTGCATGTCACCTCAAAAATTATTCTTTTTATCACTTACTTACTCGATGACGAACAAGAGTTAAGCTTGGGGATGCTTGATACATCGAAAACATATCTATAATTTTTGATGTTCCATGCTTGTTTAGTATCTACTTTGTTTTGCTTTGTCTACACTTTGAGGTATTTTTATATGTTTTCTGGACTAACCTATTAACAAGATACCACAGTGTCAGTTGCCTGTTTTCTTCTGTTTTTGGTTTCAGAAAAGGTAGAAAATCAATATTCTCGGAATTATACGGGACAAAAGCCAAAGTCAATATTTTACCGTGGGGAACACGGAGCCAGAAGATGAGACGGAGAAGAGTGATACGTCGTAAACGTATCTATAATTTTTGATGCTCCGTGCTTGTTTACTATCTACTTTGCTTTGCTTTGTCCACACTTTGAGGTGTTTTTATATGTTTTTTGGTACTAACCTATTAACAAGTTGCCACACTATCAGTTGCCTGTTTTCTTATATTTTTGGTTCCAGAAAGGCAGAAAAATAATTTTCTCAGAATTGGACGGGACAAAAGCCAAAGTCAATATTTTACCGTGGGCAACACAAAGACAAAATACGAGACGGAGGAGGCTCGCCAGGGGGCCACACCCCCTGTCCGCACGGGTGGGCCCACCCCGCGCCTGGGGGGTGCAGCTACCCTAGTGGCCCCCTGCCTCGCCTCTTCACCTATAAAGTCCCCCCGATGCCAAAACCCTCGCAAACCGATCAATATTCCACGAAACTATCTGAAGCTCTTCTTGGCACCCTGCCGGAGGGGAGATCATTCTGGAGGTCTTCTTCTTCATCATGCCAGCCTCCGGTATGGAGCGTGAGTAGTTCCACCTTGGACTATGGGTCCATGTAGTAGCTAGATGGTTGTATCTCCTCCTCGTGCTTTCATGTATAGATCTTGTGAGCTCCGTTCATGATCAATATCTCATCTATTTGTAATCATGCATGTTGTGTTTGTGGGGATCCGATGGATATTGCGATTACTATGTCAGATTGATTAATGGTTTTGTCTTATTGATTCTATCATGTCTGTGTTGTTTGTGATCTTGCATGCTTTCCGTTGTTAGTAGCTATCTTGGCCAAGTAGTTGCTAGTGACTCTAAGAGGGGGTATTTATGCTCGATAGTGGGTTCATGCCTCTATTTTCCAAGGATGTGACAAAAATATCTATAGTTGTAGATGTGTTGTTGCCACTAGGGAGAAAACAACGGTCTCTTGTTCATGGAACAAGTGGATTGTTTACCTTACACACTTTGCTTAAAGCAGTTGTCTGTTGCTTGCAACTTAATACTGGAGGGGGTTCAGATGATAACCTGAAGGTGGACTTCTAGTCATAGATGTAGTTGGATGACGATCTATGTATATTATTGTATTGCCCAATCGAATATCATAGGATCTTTGTGTCTAGTATTGCATTGTTATGCCTTGCTCAGTTCTGTTAATTGCCCCGCTGTAATTTGTTTCCAGCATGCCATGTTTGTTTATCTAAGGAGAACACCTCTAGTGAACTATGGACCCTGGTCCAATCTTTACCATTGATACATCTTCCACTTTTATTGTTTACTTGCTGCAAACCATCATCATCTTCCACACCATACAATTAATCCTTTGTTACAGCAACCGGTGAGATTGACAACCTCACTGTTCATTGGGGTAAAGTCTTGAGTTTGTGTTGTGCAGGTTTCCACGTTGCTTGCAACACCTTTGAGACATTTCCTTCCTCCTACTGGTTCGATAACCTTGGTGTCTTACCGAGGGAATACTTGCTGCTGTGCTACTTCACACCTTGCTCTTGGGGTTTCCCAACGAAGTGCTCCACATCAACACAACACCATCAAGTTTTCTGGCGCCGTTGCGGGGGAGGCTAAGGATTTCTTCACAAGGGGAGTCCTTCTAACCTCTCTCTTTACTTTGTTTTTAGGTTGCTTAGTTTCTTTTGCTTGGTTTTGTTTGCCTAATTTTATCAAAAACTCAAAAAAAAAATAGTTTAGTTTGGTTTGCTTTCTCTTATCAAAAACACAAAAAAATTAGTTCCTGCTCTGCTGCTGCTGTTTTTGGCTCGCCCCACTTTTGCCAAAATGAACTCTGTTGAGAACACCAAGTTGTGTGACTTCACTAGCACAAACAACAATGATTTACTTAGCACTCCTATTGCTCCACCTGCTCATGATGCTACCTTTTATGAAATTAAGCCTGCTTTGTTGAATCTTGTGATGAGACAACAATTTTCTGGTGCTAGGTCTGATGTTGTTGCTGCCCATCTCAATATCTTTGTTGAACTTTGTGAGATGCAAAAGTATAAGGATGTAGATGGAGATATTATTAAGCTCAAGCTATTTCCTTTCTCCTTGAGAGGACAAGCTAAAGAATGGTTGTTATCCTTGCCTAGAAATAGTATTGATTCTTGGATTAAGTGCAAGGATGCTTTTATTGGAAAGTACTACCCTCCTGCTAAGATTATATCTATGAGAAGTGACATTATGAAATTTAAACAAATTGATAATGAACATGTTGCTCAAGCTTGGGAAAGAATGAAATCTTTGGTTAAGAATTGTACCACTCATGGACTTACTGCTTGGATGATTATCGAGACTTTTTATGCAGGTTTAAACTTCTCTTCAAGAAACCTGTTGGATTCAGCTACTGGAGGTACCTTTATGGGCATCACTTTGGGTGCTGTAGCAAAACTCCTTGATAATATGATAGTTAATTACTCTGAATGGCACACTGAGAGAGCTCCACATGGTAAGAAGGTAAATTCTGTTTAAGAAACCTCCTCTTTGAGAGATAAGATTGATGTTATTATGGCTATGCTTGTTAATGGGAAAGCTCATTTAGATTCAAACAATGTTCCCTTGGACTCTTTGGTTGCTTAAGAAGAGCAAGTTGATGTGAACTTCATTAGAAACAACAATTTCAACAACAATGTCTATATGAATAATTTTGGTAGCAACAATAATTATAGGCCTTATCCTCCTAATAATGGAAATTTCTATGGAAACTCCTACAACAATGCTAGAAGTGCCCCCTCTGAACATGAAGTCATGCTCAAAGACTTTGTTAGTAAACAAACCGCTTTCAACAAGACTGTGGAGGAAAAGCTTTTAACTGTTGAGAAAAATAGTGTGTGCACCATCACTAGAATGGATACCACTAAACCACAAGAAGTCCCTATTCCTCCTCCTACAATTCCTAAGCCTAATGAGTCTACTAATAGTGATGCTAAGTTTGATTTTGATATAGATGGTTGCAAAATTTCTGAAGTGATTTTGTTCCTGCAAAACCTTGCTAGAAGTCCTGATGATAGTGATATGCATGTTACTTTCACCAAACACATTACAGATGCTCTTGTTAAGATTAAGGAAGAGAAGTTAAAACACAAAGCTTCTATTCCTAGGAAAGTAGAAGATAGTTTGGAACCCATTATTAATATGCAAGTGAATGACTTTGATCTCAAAGCTTCATGTGATCTTGGTTCTAGTGTCTCTATTATGGCTAGGAAGATTTATGAAATGCTTGATTTGCCACCTTTGGAAGATTGTTATTTGGATGTCCCACTTGATGATAATGCTAAGAAGAAACTCATGGGGAGTATTAATGATGTTCTCATTATGGTTAACAATGCTTATGTCCCTGTTGATTTCTATGTTTTGGATGTTGAATACAATGCTTCTTGCCCTATTACTTTGGGAAGACCTTTTTCTTAGAACTGTTGGTGCCATCATTGATATGAAAGAAGGCACCATTAAATATCAATTTCCATTTAATAAAGGTATTGAACACTTACCTATGAGGAGATATAAATTGCTTTTTGCTCCTCCTTTGAAAGCAAGGTTTGATGTTAATGCTTCCTCATTTGAAAATACTTGATTTCTTGCTTCTTGTGCCTAACTTAAAGGCGTTAAAGAAAAGTACTTGTTGGGAGATAACCCAAGAGTTTCCTTAAGTCTTGGAAGTTATTACTTCAGTAATGACCGCTCCTTATCCTTTTTGCTTGCTTTTTCTGTCAAGAATGACCTCTAATGAGAGGGAAGTAAGATTTGGAAAGTTGCTGTCCCGAAACAGATTTATGTCCTCCACCATAAATATTTGTGAGGAGTCTCCGTAAGTCGGATTGAGCTGATAGTTTTCGAATAAATCCCCCAGTATGTTAGCTAACTTTTGTTAGTTCAACACTTTTTGATTTGAGCAACATAACATTTTCTAAAAAATCGGTTTCTACCTGCTGGTCTGTTTTGACAGATTTCTGCCATTATTTACATTTGCTTCTTATTGATTCCTTTTTGAGTTCTTTTTGGGGAAATTGAGCTTTTTGAAGGAGTTTCTACAATAGCTTGTGTTTTTACTGAAAAGTTTTGTTGTTCTAAAGCTAAACCCAAAGGTCTATTATCTTTTGAATACACTAATGTTGCTAATGAAGATTGTGTGAAGTTTTGTATGAAGGAAAAATTTTAGGTGTAGAGAGAGAATGATATAATGAGATGAAGAATGGACAAAAGCTCAAGCTTGGGGATACCACCCCGGTGTCACCCCAAGAAATATCCAAGAGGTACAAGCGTCAAAGCTTGGGGATGCCCAAGGCATCCCCTTCTTCATCAATAAAAAGCTCAGGTCTTTCTAGACACTTCGTTTTTATTGTTTTATGCACAGTTGTGTTGTTCTTGGAGCGTCTTAGTTTTCATTTGGTTTGCTTAGTTTGTTCAGTTTGCTTGAGTAAAGTAGTTTGGACCCCCGTTCTCGCCGTGTTCTTTCAAATAAGTCGATTGGTGTTGGAAAGGAGTAGAAAGTTCTTGCTTGAGAAGTGCAAGAGGAGCTTGCATTGACCGTGACTTAGATTTTGGGATGTCATGCTAGGTGTTGTTTTGACCTTATGCTTAGTGATTATTGTTGTAGCATGACTTGTTTCAAACAATTGGGATTGCTTAATGTGCCTTGAAGGAATCATGCATTGTTTTAGCATACAAAAGCATAGTATTGTTGTATTCTCCTTTGATGCTTTGTTTGGGTTGACTTGGCACATGATCACACCATGTTATGCCTATGAACAAGTCACCATATCCTCCATGATCATTTAGTCCTTGATTTTTAGTACCACTCTATGCTTTGATTAGTAATGTTTTGTCGCTCTACATGATTATGGCCATTATTGCTCTCTTAGTTGGTTGCTCCCAGTCTTTTCCTAGCCTCCACTTGTATGAGTAAGCTCTACTCATGCATCCAACTCTCAAGAAACCAAGTTATTCCAAAGTGTCCACTATAAATTCCTATGCATGGTGTGTTACACCATTCCAGGTATATTCTTGTTTTCAGCTATTCTTCTAATTAAAAAGTATTTTGTTATGTGAAAACTTAGTGATTAAAGCCCTCACAAACTTGATGGCACACCTTATATTCCTTGCCCCTAATAAACTTGAACCATCGTGTCATATATGTTGTATATGCTTGCACTTTTACGTTGGAATTAGCAGAACCATGCTGTCATGGGGAACGTTTTCAACATTGCACTTGTACTTTGTACACAGTTGATATCATGCTCTTTTGTCTATGGATATCGCCAGTGTGAAATAAAGAGGGAGCTTGTAAGTCCATGGAGTTATGTAATTTGTGTTAGAGAAACGCCTGGGCCGCTAGCCATGCCTAATCATGGTGGGAACCTGCAGCATCACCATAATGAGCATTCTGTGAAGCATCCTCAATAAAAAGCTATGCACATAGTAAATAAAGAGATCGCTGAGATGCTCATTTTCTGCTTGCTTTGTCATTTTGGTTATGGGATAGCTCCTGTACCATGTGCAAGGGGTACCCCGTTGGCGGTTCTCTATGATACACATGTACTTACTATGACAAGAACTTACAGGTGACTAAAGTTGAGTAGCATGCGGTGTGACCCTCGTATTCAAGGAACATGAGATCGCCAACTTATACCTTTTCAAGCATATACTCCATAGTTTGTTCACTTTAACCTTAAGCACTTCAAGATGCTTATGATAGGGGCAATAAGGGATGAAAGCTAACAAGTACCATAATTTTTGGAAGCTCTTTTTGAAACTTGAAATCCCTTCTTCCCTTTATGAAGGGAGTTTCTTCCACTACTATTTGACTCTCCACCTTCTACCTTTATGCATCATTAAGAGAGCATAGTTATCATTCTTACTTCTATGTGCAGTGTCCCAAAACTTATTGATTGATGCATGTTGATGTTATTGCTTGTTCTTGTGCTACTTGTATCTAGTCACTCTTATGAACTTTGAAGGTGTCCTATGCATCTATTTGCTACTCTATGAGGGATAAGCTGAATGCCACTATGCCATGTTCTCTGTATGTGAAACAAACAAACGTTTTTCAATGCATGTTATTCATGATCTTTGTTTGTAGCCTTTCATGTTGCATGCATAGTTAATTGTCCTATTGTTAGAACTCCATCTTTCATGCACATGTTTATAGTTCTTTGATCCCAACTTCCAATGCTTGCAAATGGTTTGATCTTGGTTTTGATGGTGCATGTCACCTAAAAAATTATTCTTTTTATCACTTACCTACTCGAGGACGAGCAGGAGTTAAGCTTGGGGATGCTTGATACGTCGGAAACGTATCTATAATTTTTGATGCTCCATGCTTGTTTACTATCTACTTTGCTTTGCTTTGTCCACACTTTGAGATGTTTTATATGTTTTCTGGTACTAACCTATTAACAAGTTGCCACAGTGCTAGTTGCATGTTTTCTTCTGTTTTTGGTTCTAGAAAGGCAGAAAATCAATATTCTCGGAATTGGACGGGACAAAAGCCGAAGTCAATATTTTACTGTGGGCAACACAAAGCCAGAATACGAGACGGAGGAGGCTCACCAGGGGGGCACACTCCCTGGCCACGTGGTGAAGTGACCCAACATACCACTGCATGATGTAGTATACTATAGTCATTGACATAACACCAATGAAACACCGTTCACTAGTATTACATCCCTCAAAGTGGTACAACAAAAACACATCAGGTCCAATACATGGCTAAAGGTTACAACTCACTCTATACACAAGATCCAGAGAACACTCTAGGTTAAAGAGAGAGAAATAATCTTCTTACAAAGAAGAATCAGAAATAATCAAGTCAAAGACTAGTATCTTAATAAGACTAGTATTTCAACTAATGGTCTGGTATTGCTGCTATTGCAATACGCTATAGAAATAGGTTCTATGGCTAGATATTATATTCCTATCTAGTCAGTAACTTCGTCTTACCTGAGTTGATGTATATGTTGACTTTCTTGACTTCGTTGAAGAACTTTAGCTTCTGGTGATGATTCCTGGAGCATAACTTGATGTAGACGTCGTCTTAATGGCTTCAAAATCTAGCAAGGGTTAAGATGATACATTGAGTACGAGCGTACTCATCAAGTTCACTAGAAAAGGAGTGTTTAATGCACTATATCTACAGCCATAGACTGTAGGTCGTAGGCAATGCAAGTTTTCTTAAACATTTCTTTAAAGGTTGCTTTTATTATGAAAAGCTATGTCCGTTAGCCTTCACGGGTTTACCAGAACTTTCATGGAGTTCCTTTCCTACCGCGTTCGCAGCTCCTTCCCGGAACATGGAGTAACAAGTTACAGTTCTTACACTCTGTAGAGGTGCGTTACTTTTCCCATGAGAGATCAACTCCTTGTTGCACAATCGGGTAGCTTACCCGTCCACAATTCCATGATGTGGGGCCTAGTAGTTGGTCCAAGCCAATCACTGCCCTCTCCGTGACCTCATATGTCTGCACGATCCTTCGGGGCTGTCTCACCTCCGTTAAGCCCCCTTTCGGGCAGGCTAAAACCCTGATGAGTTCCCGAAGACTCTACGACCTGGTGATGTCCAGATGAGTACCATTTAAATGGACTATATCCCTAAACACCATTCATAGATAATCTAGACACCAAAGGTGTGGGGCGTAAGGGTGCCCACCCATATGTTGGATCCGCACAAGGAATCACAATGTCACGTTAAGGTCGTCTTGCCTCCATACGAGAGGAAAAGGATACAGCTGACTTCTCCGTCCCATTCCAAATCTCATGGTTAACGCGTTATATACGGCGCAAGAATCACTATCGACATTGGTTGTTAAGTCCTAGATAATATGTTCCTTTACCACCGGAACTTTCATAGTAAGTTATTACCTCAGGGTAAATAACCTATAATCATTTATTATGAAAATAGTGTTTTCCAACCTTTTTCAAATGCAGGTGATGACAACACTGGATTTGCAAAATACTTTATAGAAAATAATCAAAGGACATGAGCAAGTGTGAACTTGCCTTTTGTGATTGCAAGATTATGCACTCACGGTCTTCAAGACAATATAAGATCGAATATCTGAAATCAGCATCATTGGTCCGGTAAGGACTAATGTTTAAAGAAGCAATATTCTCTTATGCATAAGTAATGTGATGCACTTTATAAACGCGAAACCCGAGAATAACGTTGTTCTAGGGTTTGGATGCTAGAAAGGTTTCCTTGGAATGTGTTATACTTTAAGTTAAGTTTTACACTTGTGCTTCTTGTTAAGGTCTGTGAGTGTGCGAAACAACTTGTAATTATAATAACATAAAATAATGAGATACACACCAACGTGAAATGTGACTCAAGATTGCTTACATAATAATTGTTTATCTTTAAGTTTTACTTTACAAGTAATGGTCTTGTTAAAGGATATTAAGTGTTTATAATCCTAAGTATATAGGTAAAGTTTGAAACAATGAGAGTGTGGTTAATTTTCTTCTGTTAATTATAATGAGAATTCCTTGAATTGAATTTGTTAAGAGTTGGCGATATTATTATAAGGTTTGTGGATTGAAGTGGCAAAACGAATAACTTTTGAAGAAAAGATTTCTTTATTAAGGTTTAAACAATATTTGTGGTTTATCAATTATGGTTAAGGTTGTTTTTGCTTGCTTGAATAGTTCGGACTTGAGATGCTTTATGACTTAACTATAACAGACCGAAGTTAACTATAAAACATATAACAATGTCTTTAGTATTATATTTAAAGTCTTGTGGACTAAAGTTAACTTTAAAAACATGGATGGTTTAAAAGTGTAATGCTTATGATATTTGTACCTTGTGTACCTAGTAATGTTTCCTTAAAGTTACTTAAGAATGGTTATTCTCTTATTTAAGTAGTGGTTTCTTAATTTTATAATGGAACAAGATCATTTCTTTCCTTACAAAGGTGTGATTATAGTTTGTGGATAGTAAATAGTACAAGTGACTACTCATGAATTATCTTTGGATTCAGTCCATTATAAGGTTGTGAGTGGAATAATGGTAAAAGGTTGTATTTTATTAAAATGTCATTTTTGAAGATTTTATAATTGTCAAAGATCTTTTTAGAAAATATACTACACATATGATTTAATATTTAAGACTAGTATTACTTATTAGATTTTAATTGGTTGATTTTAGAATTTTAACAAATTTTTAATTACCTTTATATGAATTAACAACTAAGGAAATATATTTAACTTCAAGTTATTAAAGTATTTAATTTTTTATTTAACTCAACAGTGGAGTATTATATTTTTAACATGTAGGTATTATTTTTGTGATCATTTTGGTATATTATATTTATTTTTATGATTTCCAATTAATAAGCTATGATTTTTATAAGATTTATTACTTTATAAATACTCAATAATAAATATTTAATTAAGCGAAATAATTATGTATGCTTATAGTTTTTAAAGTATTGTTTTTATTTTTCTAAGATTTTTGGTATATTACTTATATTTTTCACATTTACCAATATTAGATATGAATTATTTAAGTTTCATTACTTATAAAACTTTTATTAAATAATATTTATTTAAATAATTAGAACAATAATATTTGATAATAGTTTTAAGTTGTAGATTTTATTTTTCTGAAATTTTTCATATATTATACATATTTTCTGAATTATAAAACAAAAGTTATTGATTTAATAAGATTTAATGATTTTATTTTATTTCTAGAATATTTAAATTTGGTTTTATATCATTTATTTATTTCTTAAACAGACACTAAGCTTTTTACACCGCACCCACACCTAGCCCTATTCGCTGACTAGTGGGCCAGTGGCCACATCATCTCTCAGGTTAGTAAATACATTTGTTACCGGCCCTATTTCTACTCCCAGACAATGACAGATGGACCCTAGGCCACATCACACGCCACCTGGGCAAGGACCATTCAAATGGCTGACCAGGTCAAGGGTGACATCACCCTGACATCAGCCCGCCAGAACCTCGTCGGAACGTCGTCGGAGACGGCGCATGAATGGGTTCTGGGACGCACGATTATGGTTGTTCGATGCAGGGGTGTCTACTGAACCTAATAGTGGCAGCGTCGCCCCCTAAAGGTCATCGAAACAGGAAGTCCGGCGATGACGAGCAGCGAAGCACATAGATACATGATGAACGCTTGATCTATGAAGCGAATGAAAGCTTGGAGAGCCTCAGGAGGATCAGGGACTCACCGCGGTGCTCGTAGTCGGTTCAGTGAGGTCGAGGAAGGCCTGAAGACGGCGAATCGATGGTGGTCGAACTTCGGAAGGATGAGGCCGTGAGCTTGATTAAGGGTGTGCGCGACCGATGCCTTCCACCAGATGAATCAACGCGGCACGACGGTTCCAACAGTGAGCTCAAAAGGGCAAGGGGAGCTTCAGAGCAACAGCGACAAATGTCTCTGGCGAGCTAGGTTTTGGCATTTGAGAGGAGACGGGGAGGAAGAGGAAGAAATGGGGATAAGGATGAGGCAGGGTGTCGCGGTGGCCTTCTTATCCTCCTCTGGGACGGCGGCGGGCATCTCGATGCATGACATCGGGCGGCAGCGGACTCCTGCAGCGAGTTGCCTGTGTGCGTGAGGATGACGACGACGTCACTTTTGCGGAAAAACCCCTAGCGATTCTTTTAGCTCAACCCGCAGTCCTTCTTGGGCCCCACATGTCAGCCAGAGAAGAGGACAAGCTGGGTTGGCTGTTGGGACTTTGTGGGCTGCACGTGGGCGACAAGTAAGAAGGAGGGAAGTTGGGCCACGGCCAGGAAATGTTTTTTTATTTGTTTTCCTTTTCTATTTTCTGTTTTTCTTTTCAGATTTATATTTCATCTATAATTTGAACTTTTCTAACAAAGTTTATTTGTTGAATACTTGCACCAACAATTGGTATTGATTGAGATTCATTTTGTAAACCTTTATGATAAATATTTTCCTTTTATATCATTCTTTATTTTCTTTATATAAATCCCCTTTTTAATATTTTGTAGAAGACTTTGTTATTAATCATCTTCCTAAGAATAAACCATGGTTTTATTAATTGATATTTCCTTATTTGTTTATAAAACTTAATTCTAGTGAGTTCATAGTTTGGATGGAAATTTTTACATAATGATCCTATGTCATTATTTGATGTATGAGATACAAAAGAATTAATATGGTTAATATTACTCTTCATAATTTTAGGAAATAGCAATGTGTATATTCTATGATAATTAACATAGAATTTAGGGTTTGAATTTGTAAATGTTTACCCTCCAGTTTAGGGTTTGAATTTGTAAATGTTTACCCTACAGTTTAGGGTTCTTAATATATTTATTTTATTTTATTGATGTGAGTAAGGATTTAATAGCTAAACCTATTGTCTCATGTTTGTGATCTTTAATGATATCACTTTTTTTAAATAGAAAGTTATTAACTGAAATGTCTTATGAAGAGGATTGATAAAGATATTCCTAAGCACATCTAGTTATGATACTTGGAATTGACAGAGATGTGTTTAAGTGATTTTCTATAGGAAAATATTCCTATAAGGCATTGTGAAAATAATATGATTTATCCAATAGATGAAATGGATGTTAAGCTTGATTATGGATTTAAGTTTGAGGGTTTATTAAGAATTCTTATTCTCCATAATTCATAATTCTGAACTTTTGATTAAGGAATTCCTTTCCTAGATATTCTACTCCTTCATATCCATCCTCATGTGCTAACATGATGAGCTTTACTTCACAAGAATATCCTTATCCACATTTTATTCTTCTAAACCTATTGATGAATCCAATGAGTTTGACACTAAAGCATTTCATGATCTTCACCTATCCAGACTTGGTTATATCAACTACTCTTCTGCTGATACCCTCCAATCCAACTAGTAGCTACTTCTAACTCCATTCTTATTCTTCCATAATCATCCACCACTAATATTACTTCAGTAGATGTATTTATAATTAGATATACATCAAATCCTACTTCACCTTAAGTGTTTAATATTTTCCAAGAGGAAAATACTAACTCTATACTTCAATGCTGTTCTAACATCATCTTAATCATACAATCTTTTCTTTACTTGACTCCAATATCTCATATTAGAGTTTAATCATGTTTTTACCCACTAATGTTACTTATACTGGATATAAGCATTCAATCTTGGTGATCTAAGCATGGCCATTATAATCCTTTGATCCCTTATGGTTTAAGCTTCTAATGAGCTAGTCAAGGCTTCATCAATACAAAGTTATAGTTGTATTGGAATCATCTTCTTAATATCTCTATTGGGTTAAGAGATATTATTCTTTGACTATGCATATTTGATCCCATAAGATTACTCCTATTAACTATGTTCAATATTTATCCAGGTAATCTTTACCCCAGTTACTCTTCTATCATTTTAGGAGTGAGTTAACTCCATCAATTATCATATTGATCTTATTTACTTCCAACACTCCCATCCTATAAATGATATTTAAATCTAACATTACCACTTACCTTTCCTTATTTCCTTCTCTAAAGGGTTTTAAGCGAATGCTGTAATATGGTCAAGAGTTAATAGATCAAGTATTGATAGGTTAAGAATTGGTGAATAAATAGTTGATTACTCAACTTTGATGAACCATAAATATTAGAATAAGGTTCAATAGAGATGATAAAGATTCTTATGGAAAGAAAGATATGTGGTAAATGATCTTAACTTGATTTCCTTGCTACTTAGTCTCACTAAAGGTTTAAGATTAGATATTACCATGATACTCATAGTAGGAATATATGAGAACAAGATAGGTCAGGATTAATCATTACATACTTATTACTTAAGTTGTAATCTTAGCTTGGCATTCATGAGTTGTTGTGATGAATATTATAATATGATCCCTTAAGGATCAGATATTAATCATTTAAGCAATGCATTATGAGTGACATTTTATTATATTTGATATACCCTTAGATCAAAGCATGTTTACCCAAATAAGGTTTTAGCAAAGGTCATATTGAAACTTATCACAGTCAACTTGATGATCTACCTCAATTCCATCAAGTTGAGAGAAGCTTCAATCACTTTGACAGGTTTTGTTCAAAAGCGCAAAAATTATTCGCATTTTCTATGCATGAATGCAATGCACACATCTGGGTTCAGCTATTTCTAAGCTCTAATGCTGGGATGTTACACGCGGGTGGTCCCACCCTGCGCCTGGGGGGTGTAGCCGCCCTGATGCCCCCATGCCTCGCCTCTTCGCCTATAAAGTCCCCCCGATGCCAAAACCCTAGCAACCTGATCAATATTCCACGAAACCGTCTATAGCCGCCGTCACCATCGTCCATAGATCGGGGGGATCTGAAGCTCTTCCCGGCACCCTGCCAGAGGGGAGATCATCCCGGAGGCCTTCTTCTTCATCATGCTAGCCTCCGGTATGAAGTGTGAGTAGTTCCACCTTGACTACGGGTCTATGTAGTAGCTAGATGGTTGTATATCCTCCTTGTGCTTTCATGTATAGATCTTGTGAGCTCCGTTCATGATCAAGATCTAATCTATTTGTAATCATGCATGTTGTGTTTGCGGGGATCCGATGGATATTGAGGTTACTATGTCAGATTGATTAATGGTTTTGTCTTAGTGATTCTATCATGTCTGTGTTGTTTGTGATCTTGCATGCTCTCCGCTGTTAGTAGCTATCTTGGCCAAGTAGTTGCTAGTGACTCCAAGAGGGGGTATTTATGCTCGATAGTGGGTTCATGCCTCTATTTTCCAAGGGAAGTGACAGAAATCTCTACGGTTGTAGATGTGTTGTTGCCACTAGGGAGAAAACAACAGTCTCTTGTTCATGGAACAAGTGGATTGTTTACCTTACACACTTTGATTAAAGCAGTTGTCTGTTGCTTGCAACTTAATACTGGAGGGGGTTCGAATGATAACCTGGAGGTGGATTTCTACTCATAGAGGTAGTTGGATGGCGGTCTATGTATATTGTTGTATTGCTCAATCGAATCTCATAGGATCTTTGTGTCTAGTCTTGCATGTTATGCCTTGCTCAGTCCTGTCAATTGCCCTGCTGTAATTTGTTTACCCAGCATGCCATGTTTGTTTATCTAAGGAGAACACCTCTAGTGAACTATGGACCCCGGTCTAATCTTTACCATTGATACATCTTCCATTGTTACTGTTTACTTGCTACAAACCATCATCATCTTCCACACCATACAATTAATCCTTTGTTACAGCAACCGGTGAGATTAACAACCTCACTGTTCGTTGGGGCAAAGTCTTGGGTTTGTGTTGTGCAGGTTTCCACGTTGTTTGCAACACCTTTGAGACATTTCCTTCCTCCTACTGGTTCGATAACCTTTGTTTCTTACTGAGGGAAGACTTGGTGCTGTGCTGCTTCACACCTTGCTCTTGGGGTTTCCCGACGAAGTGCTCCACATCAACACAACACCATCAAAGAGCCACAAGGGGGCCACACCCCCTGGTCATATGGCCAGGCCTGGCCCGTGCCTGGGGGGGTGCGGCCACCCTGGGTTCCCTCCTGTCTCGCCTCTTCGCCTATAAGAAGCCCCCGATACCAAAACCCTCAGTACTTGATCAATCTTCCACGAAACAGTTCGTAGCCACTGCCATGACCGTCACTATAACGGGGGATCTGAAGTTCTTCCCGACACCCTGCCGGAGGGGAGATCATCCTGAAGGCCTTCTTCATCACCATGCCAGCCTCCGGTATGATGCGTGAGTAGTTCCACCTTGGACTACGGGTCCATGTAGTAGCTAGATGGTTGTTTCTCGTCCTTTGTGCTACCATGTTTAGATCTTGTGAGCTCCGTTCATGATCAAGCTCATCTATTTGTAATCATGCATGTTGTGTTTGCGGGGATTCAATGTATATTGAGATTACTATGTTAGATTGATTAATGGTTCTATCTTATTGATTCTATCATGTCTGTGTTGTTTGTGATCTTTCATGCTCTCCCTTTCTAGTAGCTATTGATGACCCACAAGTATAGGGGGTGTATCATAGTACTTTTGATAAATAGGAGTGTCGATCCCAACAAGGAGCAGAAGGTGTTGACTAGTGGTATGGAGCAGGAAATCTCTGTAAATACTTATTAAACTGATTTTTAGGGGTTTTTCTGATAAAGCAAGGAAATAAAGTGCAAGAAAATAAAGAAAACAAATAATTGCAGCAAGTGGCCCAATCCTTTCTTAGCAAAGTACAAGCCGGTGGAAATACTTATGAGGACCAAACGTTCTCGAGGACACATAGGAATACCGTCAAGTGTTTTCGTTTCATATAGCTGATTAATCTTCTTTGGTTTTATAAGTGTTGTGTGGGTGAACCCATGCTAATGTATCGACCTTACTTGGACTAATACATACTTGTGGTTAAACCCCTCGTAAGGATCTGCAACTACAAGAAAACAATTAAGATAAAAACCTAACCACCGCCTTAAACTCTGAGATCCTACACTCCCTTGTGCAAAGGTTTCCTAATAGGGGTTCAGGTTTCTATCACTCCGGCAACCCCACAATTAATAGCCAAATACACAATGCATTCCCCTAGGCTCATAAATGGTGAAGTATCATGTAGTCGACATTCACATGACACCACTAGAATAATAGCACCACAACTTAAATATTAAACCATTGAATAATACCTCAACACAATTCCACTACTAACAACATGACTTCTCCCATGTCCTCAAGAACTAAACGAACTACTCACGAGACATCATATGGATCAAGATCAGAGATTATATAATGATGGATAACAATCTGAACATAAACAATAATTCAATGGTTCCACTCAGAAGCATCAACTACAATAGTAATCAACACCGGGAAAGTTTCCCCTAAGAACTATGCAAGATTCAACACAATTGTTACAACGGGATGGAGTGGTGATGATGGTGCTGGTGGAGATGATGGTGTGGATAATGATGATGATCCCGATGAAGAATAGCTTGATGATGGTGTTGATGGCGATGATCTCCCCTCTTTGGGAATGAATTTCCCCAGCAGAAATTTGTCTGCCAAAGAGCTCTTTCTCTCTCGGTGTTTTCCGCCCCGTATAGGCGGCGAAATTTTTCTATGGTCGATATCCCTGACTTTAGGGTTTCAAGGAGAAGATATATGCGAGAGGGCAGAGCCAGAGGTGGTCCAGGGTGGCCACACTCCCTGTAGGCGCAGCCCAAGGTGGCCCGCGCCTGGGGTGTGTGGGCACCCTATGGCCCAACTCCGCCTCCCCTTCTGTCTTCCTTCGTCTTCTGGGAAAATTCAATTTTCTGTAGTTTTTCTGGTATTTTTCCGATCTTCACGAAATTGCATCAAAACACCGCTTTTTTCCATCAGAATCCTGACTTCGGCAGGTCATCCTCCAAGAATCATCCAACATGCAAAAACAGATGAAAAGACGTAAGTATCACCTCTTAATATGAAATATATCAATGAATAAAGGTAAATTATGATATATAATAGTGATGCAAATTGGACGTATCAACTCCCCCCAAGCTTAGACATCGCTTGTCCCAAAGCGAAAACTGAGCTCGGTAAACATGTCCACGGGTTTATGGAGTGAAGTGTCGATAAAAAGAATACGGACAAGAAGAATAACACTTACCAATACATAAATCATAGTAGAAAGCAACTCACCATTATATAAATTAGCTTGCAACGAGTATGGGAGTCACAATAAAGATGCATAAAGATAAATCATAATTGGGATTGGCAAACTTTGTTCTTGGAGAGAACAGCTGGCAAACAGTTTTCAAACAGAGCTTTTGTAAAGAAGTTTATAACAGGAGTACTCTTTGCTCAAACATAAGAGGCTTTTCACAATGATGGATTTCAAAGTAATACTCATTTAGATAAGAGTCTTGTGCAGCAAGGAAGATAAAGAACATGATTGAATAAATCATCATATAAATGCTTGAAACACAACAACTCAAATGCTTGCTAGAGATAGAGAGGAACAGGTTTACTGACTCAACTTAGAAGTAGAAGAAAGGCCCTTTATAGATGGAAGTAGGGATTTCAAGTTTATAAAGAGCTTTCAAAAGATCATGGTACTTACTAGCTTTGAGCTCTCATTGCCCCTATCATAAGCATCTTGAGGTGATTAAGGTTAAAGTGAACAAAGACGGAGTATATGCTTGATGAAATATAAGTTGGCAATCTCATGTCCCTTGAGTACGAGGGCCACTCCTCATGCTACTCAACTTTAGTTACCGGCAAGTTCTTGTCATTGTAAATACATGTGTATCATAGAGAACCGCCAATGGGGTACCCCTTGCACATGATACAGGAGCTATCCCATATCACAATGATAAGGCAAGCACACAATGAGCATTTTAGCAATCTCTTATTTACCATGGTAAAATGGTGCTTTTTTCTCTCTTTCCTCTTTTCAAAATGTCTCTCTTTTTTTATATGAGAAGAAATCTTCATAGATTGCTCATTATGGTGATGCTGCAAGTTTCCATCATGATTAAGCATGGCTAGCGTCCTAGGTGTTTTTGTAACACACATACATAACTCCATGGACTTACAAGCTCCCCTTTTATTTCACACCGAGGACATCCACAAACAAAAGAACATGATATCAACTACGTACAATGTACAGGTGCAATGTTGAAAGCGTTCCCCATGACAACATGATTCTGCTAATCCCAACGTATAGGTGCAAGCATATACAACTTCGATGACACAATGGTTCAAGTTTATTAGGGGCAAGAAAATAAGGTGTGCCATCAAGTTCGTGAGAGCTTTACTAACTAGTTTTCACATAACAAAAAGAAATTTTAATTTGAGAGATATATGAAGCTTGAGAATTTACTTTGAATAGCAATAATGCTAATAGGTAGATATGGTGGACTCAAATGGCATAGTTTTTGGTTTAAAGGATTGGATGCATGAGAAGTATTCCCTCTCCGGACAGGTTTTTGGCTAGCAAGGCTGGGTAGCAAGCAAAAGAGTTGAAGGAAACAAGAAAACATACAAGTGATACAGTCAAACATGCAATCCTCCTTGAACACACAAAAGATATTAAATAAAGAATACTAAGCTTATGAGACAGTCAGGAAAGAAAATAGATGATACAAAATACCTGTAGGTGCTTTTCTCTTTTCCTTTCAAACCTCAAAAAGTGTTGCTACTGACCAGAGCTCGGTTTGCCAAAACCAATTTAGATCTACTTGATGCTCCCAAAGTGATGCCAATAATAGTCAACAAGATAAATCATAAAATAGAGATTGCAAACTAAAATAAGGAGTGCAAAAAGTAAAATATGAAACTTCTCATTAATATTCCATAAATGCACTCACTCCAAGGGATACATAGATAACCAACTAAATGAGAGATACTTCCACAATGCAAACCAACCTATATAATAACTTATCAATCCAAGATATGACTCTACTAAAAAGGTGAAAAGATAAAAGATAATGATGTGATACTACGGCACTCCCCCAAGCTTGGAACAAGCCAAGGGGATGCCAAAACCTGATGACGAATTACTCCTTCGGTGGTGGTGGTGTTCCCTTGATGAGCTTTTCAACCAGCTTCCTCAAGTCCTCTATCTCAAAGGTTAGATTACGAATCAACTCCGAAGTATGCTCAATGCAGTTCATGATCATGTCAGACCGAGAATCCTAGTCCTTGTTATTCTTTCCCCACTCTTCCTTGTTAGAGTGTTCCTTCCCTGCATGGTTAGAACGAGGCATATCCCAATTGGAGGGCAACTTCCCTTTGGGCACCTTTTGAAATTGTTGCTCATGTATAAGAGTATGGAAGGGGTTCTTGGTGCGTGGAGGAAGTGACCATGGAGCGAGGCAATGACGCGTAGGTTTTCCTCCTGTAGACATCTGTGCTGTCCTCCTGAGCTTGATAGGGTTTGCCACCACTCCAATGCATGCGACGGTAGCGCGGGTGTCCAGATGCTCGTCCTCCTTCACGTCCTCTTCACCCCAACCAAAATCTCCTCCTCCTTGGGGTGTTGAGGATCATCTTCCACGGGCTTCTTACCCTTGTCGTTGGCGGAGACCATGGTGCCTCTAAACTTGAAAGAATTTCCTAACAGAAATAGATCGAAACAAAAATACGATGAGAATTGAGAACACGATATACGAACCTCGGGGGATCCAGGGGGTTATATATTAAGAAGTTTTACGACACAAGGAAGGTACTGTGCAAAAACGAGGCAGAGACGGACTCTAGGGGCTCACACCCCCTAGTGGCGCGGCCAGCTGGGGCCCGCCACTAGTGGGTGTGGCCCACCTAGGCTCTGTTTCCTCCTCTGTTTCGTCTTGTAACCTTCCATATATAATAAAAACATCAAAAATATAGAAAGATAAGGTTTTCACGAACCTTCTGTTGCAGCACTTTTTACCTATTCAAAGACGGACTCTGCAGATTCCTTCTCTCCAACACCTGAAAATTCCTTTCGTGCAAAGCCTCACACAAACTTCATTGGCAACGTTAGTGTGTGCAAAAACAATAAACCTTTTGGTTAAAACTTCAACTGAGACCCATCAAAACAAAAGCTACTGTAGCAACTCCTTTTCAAAATCCCAAAAATAATATGAAAGGAAATCAAAATAAGAGGCAAATGCAAATGATGACAGAAATCTGTCAAAACAGACCAGCAGGTAAATATTTATTTTTTAGAAAAACTTCTGTTGCTCAAATCAAAAAGTGCAAAACTAATGAAAGTTAGGTAACAACTTGGGGAACAATCACATAAAATTACAGCTCCATCCAAGGTACTGAGATCCTTCACGAATTTTTACAATGCAGCACAAAAATCTGTCCCAGGACAACAACTTTTCACAACTCTACTTCTCAAAAGTGGTTGATCTTGACACAAAAACCATACAAAAAGGATAAGGAGTGGTTATTACAAGTAATAACTTCCAAGATTCAATAAAAACTATTGGGTTATCTCCCAAGAAGTACTTTTCTTTAATGCCTTTAAGTTAGGCTTGACAATTTTAAAGATGCTCACATAGGAGATAAAGATTTGAAGTGAAAAAGAGCATCAAGAAGAAAATATCCAACACATTTGAGTCTAACCCACTTACTATGCAAGGGAGTCTCATGAGAAAACAAATTATTGAAACGAAAGGCTACTAACATAGGAAGACAAAACATTCAAAGCTTTCAACATAAAACAGGAAAACTTAATATTATTGAGATGCATAAAACCATGTTTCCCTCTCTCATAATAACTTTCAGTAGCACTTTGAATTTTTTTGAAAATATAACTATCACAAGAAACAAATTTATCTTCAGAATGAGCATACTTAGAATCATCAAAAAGAGGTCTAAGGTCATAAAATGGATCAATAGAAGCAAGTTGTTCCATCCTAAAATCCTCATTAGGCAATTCATTTTCATAAGGAGTTTTAGCAAATTTGGAAAAATTAAACCCATACGATTCTCCATCAAACATAGTTAAAACCTTCTCCTTCTTACAATCTATAATAGCTCCATAAATGTTCAGAAAGGGTCTACCAAAAATAACAGGACAAGTTTTACTAGCTTTTGAACCAAGTACTAGAAAATCAGAAGGATATTTAATCTTACCACAAAGAACCTCCACATCTCTTACAATGCCAATTGAACAGATTGTCTCTCTATTAGCAAGGTGAATAACCACATCAATGTCCTCAAGCTCACAAGGACCAATTTCATGCATAATTTCCCTGCAAATCTCATAAGGAATAGCACTAGAACTAGCACCAATATCACATAAACCATAATAGCTATGATCACCAATTCTAACAGAAAGCACAAGGACACTAGTTTTCCTAGCTTTACTAGGATGAGAGACAATATTAGAAGCGTCTTCACAGAAGACAATGTGCTCATCCTCTATATATTTAGTTACAAGATCTTTCACCAAGGCTACTACAGGTTCAATGTTTATTTGCTCATCAGGTCCCAAAGTTTTCTTGGTACTTTTGCTAACCGCACTAATTACCATGGAATGCTCCTTTGCCTTGGCTGGGAAAGGGATTTTCTCAATATAAGGTTCGGGCAAAATAGGATAAATAGTACAAACTTCAGTGCTTCTAACAGGAACATGATTAGCTACATCTTTATAAGGTGCATGGTATTTATTCCACTTATTTTTAGGAATTTCTATATAAGAGGCAAAAGCCTTAAAACAATTGGCAATACTTTGAGAATCAAGACCATACTCAGTACTAATATCATGAAAGTCATAAGTTCCCATAAAATATTTAATGCATTCATAATCATAATTTATACCCGACTTTCTTTCTTTGTCATTCTCCCATGCTTCAGTGTTCTCTTGAATATGGTCTACGAGATCCCATTTAGCTTCTTCCGTCATACGTGTGAATAATCCAGCACAAGAAGCATCTAATAAATCTTTATCACGAAGAGAAAGCCTTGCATAAAAGTTATTGATAATAATATTATTATGGAGTTCATGAATAGGACATTTAAGCATTAGTAACTTCAATCTTCCCCAAGCTTGGGCTGTACTATCTCCATCATGAGGCCAAAAGTTATATATTAGATTCCTATCCTTATGAATCTCACTGGGAGGATAGAATTTAGAGTAAAAGAGAGGTACCATTTCCTCTCATTCCATAGATTGTCCATTCTTCAGCAGCACATACCATTCTTCAGATCTTCCTTTCAATGATATATAGAGTAACTTTTTCTTCACCTGTTCAGGTGTGATACCCGCACACTTAAACAACACGCATAATTCATGGATAAAGATCCAGTGATCACTGATACGTCGGAAACATATCTATAATTTTTGATGTTCCATGCTTGTTTAGTATCTACTTTGCTTTGCTTTGTCCACTATAGAGGTCCCAACCTAATAAGGTAGAGATCCCTGTGTTTGCAATGCTAGTCCCTGGATCAATAGATAGCATCCACAGTTTAAGATGTAATATCAAGAAACAAAGGTCATAATACCACTTTATAACCAGAAATAAAATAATTCATTACATCTTACATAGCTCATATGGCTATCTCATTGCAATGCAGCAGATATAACTATAGCATGGAGTCCTTCATCTTCAAAGTGCCACAGACAATCATGTTGGTTGTAGACTTGTAATCCTATTCAACACACTTCACTAACATCAAACAAACCCGCAACATAATAAGTTACAGCCACAAGGGTCAATACATTTGAATTGTATTGGCAAGTGATACTATGGTAGAATAGTGGTATATATATCATCTATATGCATTTGGCTAAGTGGATCTTAGGCTTGCTTTGCTCAAAATAAGGTTTTCCTTATAAGTTGAAAACACTAAGTTTTTGTTTTTCAAAATCACCTAAGGCATCTACCAATAAATATTGGTGATCCTTTAACCCTTGTTCAACCACAAGTTTTTAACTTAGACATTGGAACGAGGAGATGCTTGATAGATTCAATGTCTTGATGCTCAAATTGTCCATTGCCGGGGACACGGCTAAATACTTAGATTTTACTCTCTCGAGAGGTGGTGTACTTTCCCCACAAGACTCGACATGCATCAAAACAAGATCTTTCAGAAGCCTTCCCTTAGACCAAATGGACGCGTTCCAAACCTATCACCCCTACCACCTTCTGTCCATCTGGCTAAGTTATTGCAACCTATATGATCCAGGCAGAGCCCATAATGCCATGTGGCTGCACTTGAAGGTTCTCAACATTTGACATCTCAAATCTCCTTGTTCCTGTGTGGCATTCCACAAGTGAGATACACAGGGTAGGCCATGAAAATGGGGCCCTGGTAACCACTCAACAAAAATCCATCCAAGCAATTACCATTCCACCCATGTGTTTCATTCACTTAGTTGTTTTATTAAGCAAAAACATAAGTCAAAAGACTTAGAAATATTTCATAACATGAATATAATCCACCCTTGTTTTCTACTAGCTAGTCTAAGCATAATACTAGCAAGAATCTTAACTTAGGTAAAATTTCTACTAAGGCATCATCTACTAGGATTTCCCAAGGCATAACATACTTAGTAAAAATTCCATGCAAGTCCTGCTCAAAATATTACTAATGCATAGTGAAAATATTAGGACAAAAATTATGAAGCACCACTTGCCTTTTTAGTAGAGAATATAGGTTCACTCCTTTATCTTGCAAATGTCACACTCTTCAAAGTTCACTACAATTCAATCAAGCAAGCACATATTCAAACTAGCATTCAAACAATTCACCACATAAAATAAAGAAAACAAGACAATGCATGAAAGCATGGAAAAGATTGTTTTATTTGGAAAAGTGGTTTCTAATAGGCTATAAACATTTTAAAACACCTATTGGTCATTTATAAAAGTGGCAAAATCATTTAAAATCAAGTTAGTGAAAATGGTCATTTAAATCATTTTTGTTTTGCTAGATATGATTTAAATCAAAGTAATAATTTCTAGGGTTTTACAAATATATTTTTAAACACAAATGTTAGTGTTTATGGTCAAGTTGTTTAAATCAAATCCATTCTCAAAAGGTTTCACTCAAAAACCATTTTTAAATCAAAGCAACATTTTTATTTTGCTAGAAATGCTTTTTATTCAAAGGAATAATTCCTTAGTGTCACAAAATATGCTTTTAAATCCAAAAGTTGGTTTTTATGGCCATTAGGTTCAAAACAAAACATTTGCAAAAGATTTTACTCAAAAATCATTTCTAGAATAATTTTTATACACAAAATAGACCTAATAATGTTTCTGCAAAAACATTTAAGTTTCCATAAGCAAAATACTAAACTAACGGCATGGTTGAAAAGTTTGCATTTTTTTGAATCCATTGATATAAAATTTGCAAACTTTGGCCAAGCAGAACAATAGTTATGAATTTTACAAAATCTTACATCTAATAGAAAAGTTTCTGTTTTTAAAACAAAATATAGGCCACGTGGTGTGTTCCTATTGGTCTATATTGTTTCGTTCGGATCAACCAATACATGCCGTAAAATCTATTTAACATTGCACGGTATAGATCACTCTATACCTCTTCGTCTAATGATTCTATCATGTCCACTAGATCAACATCTAACAGCTCAAATTGACTTGACCATAGGTGGGCGGCGCTATTTGGCAGTGAGCGGCGGCGCGGCTGTGCTAGCGGTGGTCCGATGCAACCAAGAAGCAAGGTAGAGGGAGAAGGACATTACCAGGTTCGCCGTGACGTGCTGAAGCTCGAGGTGGTCGCCGTAGACCAAGGGGCGCACGAAGTCACTGGCGATTGCTCGCCGGAGTCGTCACTGGCGTCGGGTGCGGCTGCTCGTGGAGGTTGGCAAGGCTACAAGTCACGGGAAAACCAACCGCGAGTGGCGTTAGATGCGCAAGACGAAGAAGAGTGCGAGAGTGTCTTTGAGGGGAAGAGGCACGGTGAAGGTTTATCGGGGGAGATCGTCGGAGTCGGGGCAGGTGATGGTGGCGCTCAGTCGAAGACGTTGCCGAGCCTGGGTATGCGCGGGCGAGTTATGGGTACTGGCAGATGCGGGAGACAATGGCGAGCATGCTCGGGTGAGTCACGGGCAGTGGGGGTGGTTGTGCTCGCCGGAATCGGTGTTGAAGCTCACCGGAGGCAGTGATGTTTGAGCAAGAAATTCGGGCAGCCCTAGGGCAGAGAGGAGATGGCGACTGAGGGGAATGGAAGAGGGGAGATGGGCGATTAAGTAGGGTGTGGTCGCGGGCGAATTACTAGCATCGTTAACGCGAATTTACGCCGGGAAGTTACGGCCAGAAACGGCAGGAGGAATAAGGGGGGCGGGTCTCGCGCTGGAGAAGACGATGACGCGGCAAGAGTGGGGTCGGGGCGTCAGTGACCTAGGGGGTAGGCTTGCACGTGAGAAAAGAAACAGGGAGAGGGGGTTTCCCGCGTGGGCTCCTGCTGGGCTAGTTGTGCCTGCTAGCTGGGTAGGTTAGTTTGGGCTGGTCCTTTTCTTATTTTTTTCTTTCTGAATCTTTTTCTTTTTCTGATTTCATTTTCTGTTTTGATTTGAATCAACTATTTTCAAACACTCATTTTAATTCAAAACTTTTCCAAACTTTCCAGTATGTTTTTATACTGTTTATTTAATGGCCATTTTAGAATATTTTCTTGTATTCTCTTATGGTTATTATTTATTTAAAATAGACAATTTTTTTATTCAAACCATTTATTCAATCCTTCATTTAAATTCAAATTTTCATCAAACCCTTTTAGTAGGTTTATTTATTCGTAAGTGTGTTTAAATAATTCACTTTGAATTATTTCAAATATTTTAATATGATTTAATATCTATTTAAAAGATGCCTTTGTCTTTATTTAAATGAGTTTGAATATGGTTCCAAACCATATAATTCTATTTAATAAATCCTTTAATCTTTTTAAGTTAATTAGATAACTTTTAATCTACTTGGGCAAATTATAATTTATTATTTTCCCGTGATTTAATTAATCCTTTATATTAGGGATTTTTGTCTTCATTCAAATATAATTTGATTATGGTTTAATCCCATATACTTTTATTTGAATATTCTTTATCCCTTTATTTTATTTGGATTTGGATTGTCTTTATTCCATTTGATTATGGATTTAATTCAAGACTTTAAATTGACTCTCAAATAATTTCCTTGTGATTTATTATTTATTTAGTTTAGGAAATTTGTCTTTATTTAAATAAAATTAGATATTGTTCAATCCTTATGATTTTATTTAAATAATCTTTTACTCCTTTTTATTATTCAATAACTTTCATTTGTTTATGGATTTGGCCAAGATTTAATTTGGCTTTTAAATATTCCTTATTTATTTCTTTCTTTGCCTTATAAAATCCATATCTTTTTATTTACAGATCCAAAATTGGTGATTACAATTTGAAAAAATTTATTTTAATATTTGTTTATCTTTTTAAATCCTTTTAGGATTAATTTGCTCACAATTTGGTATGGATTTTAGTTAGGAGCTTTATTAGATTTGGAAATTATTTCCTTTTAACTTATTAACTTCATAAGTTTTTATCCATGGCTCCAAATTTAATGAAACCAATTTATATGGTTTTATAATATTTTTGTTTATCATTCTTGATCATTTAAAAATGTTTGTTAATGAATTTTTATATGTATAAAATCCATAGTCTTAGAGAGATCTTGGAAATGATTTTCTTCCATTAGGTTTTTAGGGTTTTGGTTTAACTCCAAGTGTTTAAATTTCAAGATACATTCATTGATGAATGCATTTCACTTGATTGAAATTTTGTTGGATTCCCTTTTATTCAAATTTTGTTCAAGAAGGGTTTTGATGTTTCCATTTAGAAACAAAAAGTTTCTTTTTATCGTAAATTTCAACAATTATTTCTTTTGTTTATTTATTTTTCACATTTCAAAATTTGGAAATTTTGGGATGTGACATCCACACTTTGAGGTCCTTTTCATATATTTTCTGGTACTAAGCTAGTAACAAGTTGCCACAATGCCAGTTGCCTGTTTTCTGCTATGTTTGGTTCCGGAAAAGCTAGTAAGGAAATATTCTCGGAATTGGACGGGACAAAAGAAAAAGTCAATATTTCACCGAGGAGAACATGGAGTCCAGAGGAGAGACGGAGGGGCGCCACAGGGCAGGTGCACCACCCCTAGGCGCGGCCTAGGGTGGGCCCGCGCTTGGGCAGGGTGTGGGCCCCTGGCCGCCCTCCTGCCTCGCCTCTTCGCCTATAAGAATCTCCTGATGCCTAAACTCTAAGCACCCGATCAATATTCCACAAAACCGTCTGTAGCCGCCGCCACCAACGTCCCTAGATCGGGGGATCTGAAGCTCTTCCCGGCACCCTGCCAGAGGGTAGATCATCCCGGAGGCCTTCTTCTTCATCATGCCAGCCTCCGGTATGAAGCGTGACTAGTTCCACCTTGAACTATGGGTCCATGTAGTAGCTAGATGGTTGTATCTCCTCCTTGTGCTTTCATGTCTAGATCTTGTGAGCTCCGTTCATGATCAAGATCTCATCTATTTGTAATCATGCATGTTGTGTTTGCGGGGATCCGATGAATATTGAGATTACTATGCCAGATTGATTAATGGTTTTGTCTTATTGATTCTATCATGTCTGTGTTGTTTGTGATCTTGCATGCTCTCTGTTGTCAGTAGCTATCTTGGCCAAGTAGTTGCTAGTGACTACAAGAGGGGGTATTTATGCTCGATAGTGGATTCATGCCTCTATTTAATCAAGGTAAGTGACAAAAATCTCTGAGGTTGTAGATGTGATGTTGCCACTAGGGGGAAAACAACGGTCTCTTGTTCATGGAACAAGTGGATTGTTTACCTTACACACTTTGCTTAAAGAAGTTGTCTATTGCTTGCAATTTAATACTGGAGGGGGTTCGGATGATAACCCAAAGGTGGACTTCTAGTCATAGATGCAGTTGGATGGCGGTCTATGTATATTGTTGTATTGCCCTGTAACATCCCAGATTTTATATTAGGATGTTATTAGTTCCATGCATCATCCTTGCATCATTGCATTCTACAAATGAATTTTTACAACAAATCCTAAACACCAAAACCTAGGAAAACCCTAATAGTGTTTGCCATGTGTAAGTATTATTGTAGTGGGCAAGTTTGACCCTTCTAAAAATCTTGTAAAACATTAAACTATGGCCCAATGTTGACCACCTTAATTTTATAAGAATTTAGAAACAAATTTCTTCAAGTTTGGACTTAGTATGCAAAAGTTATTTAAGTTTTAGTAAAACAGAAATTATTAAAAACAAACAAAAAAAAGGCTAACTAACCTAAATGGGCCAGTTAAGCCGGCCCGTGAACTACCTGCCGCCACCAGCCGCATCAGCCGCGTCGCGTCGCCAAGGGCCCAGCTAGCGACGCCGGCCCACAACCCCCTCTTTCCGCCACCGACACATGGGACCCGCTCCCGTCGCCTCCTTCCCAGAGACCATGGCGGACACGCACGCCGCCGCGTCGGGATAAGCCGATTCGAACGGGATTCGGCCACCCCTTCCCCAAGACTTTGGGGATATATAAACCGACCCCCCCCCGCTGTCGTTCCCCCCAAAAACCCTAGCGCGAACCCTGCCGAAGCGCCGCCAATTGCTCGCCGGAGCGCCGCCAGGAGCGAGGAGGCATCGGAGCACCGCAGTCGGAGGAGGAAGCAAGGGGATCGGCCGAGGGGGCGAGCGTGACCGCAAGGGCTAGGCGAACCTCGTCGACCTCGCCGCTGTCCCAGGGAACCACCGGAGCGCCGCCGCCCGTTGACCACCGACGCCGCCGACGCCACCGCCTGTAAGTCGCGCGCAGTCCTAACCGTCCGATCTCAAACTCGCGTTGCAGATTAGAAGTACCGCCGAAGCGGTACCAACCAACCGCGCCACGCCGCGTGGCAAACGACGTCAGCAGCCGCGCACGCGCCGCGTTTTCCCAGCTGGACCAACCAGGCGCTGCCACTTGGCGCGTTTTGAGTTAGGGTTAGGCTAGTTTGGTTTGATTTTTGCAGATTGAGTTTAATATTGCGAAAATCATAGAAAAAATAACTACTTGGCCAATTTTAGCTTAGAATATACCGTTGGATTCCTAATTTTATGTAGAATCCAGATCTGCAATAATATTCCAAGTTTACAGTAAGGTTTTAGGTGTAGATTTTAATCATTAGATTAGAGTGTTTATTCTGTAGAAAAATAATTAAAATTCTGTTTTAGTTGATTCTTGTTGCAATAACTTTGTTTCCACAATACCTACTGAACAAAATCATTAAACTTTGCTTAGGATCATTAGATCTAGCTTGGGGCTAATTAGATGGTTTGATCTCCTTATAATCCTAGGATTTGTTTTAGTGACTCAATTAGATCTAAACCTTTGGGAAATCAATCCTAGTGACACCCTTACAGTATCACAACACAATCTTGCTACCTTGGTCAATTTAGAGGAACCAACCTTGCATAAATTACCATGTGCATGCATGCATGATTACCTCTGTGATATGTTTTGAACAAGTTGTGATCAGATCTATGTTTGTGATTCGTTAGATTGTTCGGAGTGCGCTAAGGAGTGCTATTGCGTAGAGTGCTGCTCGGATCAAGGCAAGTTACACCACTTGTTCATAATTTTGTCCCAATTTTGATTCTATGCATGAGATCTTCAAAATTCTGTAGTATGCATGTGTAGGATGTTCTAGTAGAATTTTCCTTAGTATTATTTTGCAAGTGCGATGATTTTTGTAGTATGCCATGAGTAGCTCTATACTTATGATTTACTCTCCTAATAGGTTACCCCTGTTTTTGCTAAGTATTACTTGCTATGCTACATATACAAAGTACCATTGGGGGGGTTCGAAAGACAAAGAATTTTCTAAGTATAAAGGCTCTCTAGAGCAAACTTTTCTTCTCAAATCCACTTCAAAATAAAACTAAGTTTTCTTCTGGGCGGAATGGTTGTCGGGACAACGAGTGAGATTTTTGGTGGAGGACGGCCGCCCAGGAATCAAAGAAGTCTGCCATGTTTCAGAATTCAGAAGCTTCTAGTGCAACCACAATACATTATGGGCTCTGTCTTGGCCTAGTACTTAGTGGGAAACCTCACCTGGGTACCAACATTTGGAGGTTCTTGGCATGGTTGGATCCAGAAGGTAGAGGGGCTACTAAGGGAAAGCCTCGCCATGGTCTTGTCTATAAAAGGACTTGATCGTGGATTGTGGGTAAAGTGCACAAACTCTCGAGAGTATTGCAATCTGATCGATCAGCCGTGTTCACGGTAATAGAACAACAATGAGCGTCTGAAGGATGGAGCCTCTGAAGGATCTTCCTCTCTCTTCTCTAAACAAAAGTTTTAAAAACCCCAAGGCGTGAGTAATATCGCCAATGGGTGGGATTTTGGGGAACTTCGTGTGTAATATCCAAGTGTCACTTGGTGCGTAATATCCAAGTGTTTGGTTGGTTGGACACTTGGTGCGTAATATCCTCGTGTGCCACTCGACCTTATTTTATCTAAGCAAATGTTTACAAAGTAGGACAATCTTCTCTTCTCTCTACTTAAGAAAACTAGCTTTGAGCAAATGAACTCTACAGCCTATACCAGCCCTGCATGTAGAGATAGTCTTTTCTCTCCTTGGTGTAATTTGCCAATACATTCAAAGTATTGACCCAACTTGTTGGCTGCACGTTTCATGTGCAGAGTCCGAAGATTGAAAGGTGCGTAGGGATCGCGAGTCTACACTCGACAAGCCTGGGGCGTTGATGGACTCAAGCTGCTTTTATGTTTCCGCTGTTATTTGAGCTAGCTTAATGCTAAGCAATTTTGTAATAAATTCATACTCTGGATTCTCCGTGTATAAAGACTTTGTGTTTTACATGATATTTCATCGACTGTGAGTGCTAGCTATTGATCCAGGGACTAGCATGTTAATAACAGGGACTTAGGATCCTTATCGATACGAGGTCACTACATGCCCAATCGAATCTCATAGGATATTTATGTCTAGTATTGCATTGTTATGCCTTGCTCAGTCTTGTCAATTGACCTGCTGTAATTTTTTACCCAGCATGCCATGTTTGTTTATCTAAGGTGAACACCTCTACTGAACTATTGACCCCAGTCCAATCTTTACCATTGATACATCTTCCACTGTTACTGTTTACTTGCTGCAAACCATTATCACCTTCCACACCATACTTTTAATCCTTTGTTACAGCAACCGGTGAGATTGATAACCTCACTGTTCGTTGGGGCAAAGTCTTGAGTTTGTGTTGTGCAGGTTTCCACGTTGCTTGCAACACCTTTGAGACGTTTCCTTCCTCCTACTGGTTTGAGAACCTTGGTTTCTTACTGAGGGAAGACTTGCTGCTGCTGCATCACACCTTTCTCTTGGGGTTTCCCGACGAAGCGCTCCACGTTGACGCAGCGCCATCAAGATTTTTTAGCGCCGTTGCCGGGGAGGCTAAGGACGTCTTCACAAGGGGAGTCCTCCTCAACCTTTCTCTTTACTTTGTTTTTGGTTTGTTTAGTTTCTTTTGCTTGGTTTTGTTTGCCTCTTTTTATCAAAAACTCAAAAAAATAGTTTAGTTTGGTTTGCTTTCTCTTATCAAAAAACACAAAAATATTAGTTCCTACTCTAGTTGCTGGTCTGTTCTTGCCTTGCTTTGTCGTGCTTTCTATCAATGGATGGTTTCTTCGAAACTAGTTCTTATTGGCAACGTGGGTTCACGAAAGAACAAAAAAATATTATAAGGAACACCATTTGTCACAAAAGGGAAACACCTATGGGAACAAATTGATAAATTGAATACTATTGCTGGAGAGGTGTGCTCTACTTATAATGTTACTTATTGCTTTGATAAAGCTTGTTGTTGTAGGAGGTATAAACACCTCTCTTTTCAATGTGAGTATAATGATAATGTTACCATATCCTCTTATGTTAAAGGAAATTATGACTTGTATGATGTGGAACAAGTTGAAGAATTTATTGCCTTCAAGGGTGCATTTGTACTTGCCAGTTTGCTTGAAAATACTGATGATGCACCTTATGAATATGAGGTTTATGGGATACTTAAATTTTTATAATTACAAGGAAGAAAATGGCTATATTCTTGAATATTTTAGTAGATGCTTTCCACAAATGGAAGAGACTAATGCCTTGTGTGAGCCTATGGAAGAAGAAATTGTTGAAACTGGAAGCTCCTTAGATGAAAAAGAGGAGGAGAATGCTGAATAAAAGGAGGAAGAATGGATTATATACCCATGCCTACCTTATAATGAGAGTAATTATTTATCCCTTACATTATTTGATTGTCCCCCATGCTTACCAAAGGAGGATGAATGTTATGTTCCTGTGGATCCTTTTGAAATATCTACTTTGGGTAAAACCTGTGAAGGTTTTAATCCCACTATTTTTGAGCTTGATAGAAATTATGCGTTTTTAGATCATGAAAAGCATGCTTTATGTGATAGATATATTGTTGAGTTTATTCATGAGGCTACTCAAAATTATTATGAGAGAGGAAAATATGGTTGTAGAAGTTTTCATGGTACTGAAACACCTCTCTATGTGCTGAAAGTTTTGAAGTTACTCTTGTTTCATCTTCCTATGCCTGTCACTTTGTTCTTTGTGAATTTATTTGCATACAAGATTCCTATGCATAGGAAGTGGGTTATACTTAAATGTGTTATGAATTTGCTTCTTGATGCTCTCTTTTACTTCAATTCATATTACTTATGTGAGCATGTTCTCAAGCTATGAAGCCTAACTTAAAGGCATTAAAGAAAAGTACTTGTTGGGAGATAACCCAAGAGTTTTGAGTCTTAGAAGTTATTACTTCAGTAATGACCTCTCCTTATCCTTGTTGTTTGATTTTTGTGCCAAGAATGACCTCTAATGAGAGGGAAGTAAGATTTGGGGAGTTGTTGTCTCGAAACAGATTTTTGTGCTCCACCATAAAAATTCATGAGGAATCTCTGTAAGTCGGATTGAGTTGTACATGTATGAATAAATCCCCCAGTATGTTATCTAACTTTTGTTAGTTCAACACTTTTTGATTTGAGCAACATAAGAGTTTCGAAAAAATCGGTTTCTACCTGCTTGTCTGTTTTGACAGATTTCTGCCATTATTTGCATTTGCTTCTTATTGATTCCTTTTTGGGTACTTTTTGGAAAATTGAGCTTTTTGAGTGAGTTGCTATAGTAGCTTGTGTTTTTAGTGAAAGTTTTGCTGTTCTAAAGCTAAACCCAAGGGTCTATTATATTTTGAATACACTAATGTTGCTAATGAAGATTGTGTGAAGTTTTGTATGAAGGAAAAAATTTCAGGTGTAGAGAGAGAATGATGTAATGAGATGAAGAATGGACAAAAGCTCAAGCTTGGGGATGTCATCCCGGTGTCACCCCAAGAAATATCCAAGAGGTACAAGCGTCAAAGCTTGGGGATGCCCAAGGCATCCCCTTCTTCATCAATAAAAAGCTCAGGTCTTTCTATACACTTCGTTTTTATTTGTTCATGCACTGTTGTGTTGTTCTTGGAACGTCTTAGTTTTTGTTTGCTTTGCTTAGTTTGTTTAGTTTGCTTGAATAAATTAGTTTGGACCCCCTTTATCGTTGTGTTGTTTCAAATAAGTTGATTGGTGTTGGAAAGGAGTAGAAAGTTCTTGCTTGAAAGTGCAAGAGGAGCTTGCATTGACTATGACTTAGACTTTAACATGTCATGCTAGGTGTTGTTTTGACATTATGCTTAGTGATTATTGCTGTAGCATGACTTGTTCCAAACAATTTGGATTGCTTAGTGTGCCTTAAAGGAATCATGCGTTGTTTTAGCATACAAAAGCATAGTATTATGGTTTTCTCCTTTGATGTTTTGTTTGGGTTGACTTGGCACATGCTCATAGCATGTTATGACTATGAACAAGTCACCATAGCCTCTATGATCATTTAGACCTTGACTTGTAGTACCACTCTATGCTTTGATTAGTAATGTTTTGTCGCTCTGCATGATTATGGTCATTATTGGTCTCTTAGTTGGTTGCTCTCAGTCTTTTGCTAGCCTCCACTTGTATGAGTAAGCTCTACTCATGCTTCCAACTCCCAAGAAACCAAGTTATTCGAAAGTGTCCACTATAAATTCATATGCATGGTGTGTTACACCATTCCAAGTATATTCTTGTTTTCAGCTACCTTGCAATTAAAAAGTATTTTGTTATGTGAAAACTTAGTGATTAAAGCCCTCACGAACTTGATGGAACACTTTATATTCCTTGCCCCTAATAAACTTGAACCATTGTGTCATCTATGTTGTATATGCTTGCACTTATACGTTGGAATTAGCAGAACCATGTTTTCATGGGTAACATTTTCAACATTGCACTTGTACTTTGTACACAGTTGATATCATGCTCTTTTGTCTATGGATGTCACCGGTGTGAAATAAAATGGGAGCTTGTAAGTCCATGGAGTTATGTATTTTGTGTTAGAGAAACGCTTGGGCCGCTAACCTAAGCCATGCCTAATCATGGTGGAAACTCGCAGCGTCACCATAATGAGCAATCTGTGAAGCATCCTCAATAAAAACCTATGCAAATAGCAAATAAAAAGTTCGCTGAGATGCTCATTGTCTGCTTGCCTTGTCATTTTGGTTATGGGAAAGCTCCTGTACCATGTGCAAGGGGTACCCCATTGGCGGTTCTCTATGATACACATGTACTTACTATGACAAGAACTTACATGTGACTAAAGTTGAGTAGCGTGAGGTGCGGCCCTCATACTCAAGGGACATGAGATTGCCAACTTATACTTTGTCAAGCATATACTCCATAGTTTTTTCACTTTAACCTTAATCACTTAAAGATGCTTATGATAGGGGCAATGAGAGATGAAAGCTAACAAGTACCATAATTTTTGGAATCTCTTTATGAGACTTGAAATCCGTGCTTCCCTTTTATGAAGAGCCTTTCTTCCACTATTATATTGAGTCTCCACCTTCTATCCTTAGGCACCAATTAAGAGAGCATAGTTGTCATTCTTAGTTCTATGTGCATTGTCCCAAAACTTATTTATTGATGCATATTGTTGATATTGCTTGCTATTGAACTATTTGTATCTAGTCACTCTTATGAACTTTGAAGGTGTCCTATGCATTTATTTGCTACTCCATGAGGGACAAGCTGAATGCCACTATGCTATGTTTTATATATGTGTGTAACATCCCAAAAATCATGATTTGTAAAATTTTGCATTTCATTCATGCATTCATAGCATCCTTAGCTTACACAAAAAAATTCAAAACAAAATTCCAAATAAAACCATTTTATGCCTATTATCTATATACAAATAAGGAATGGTTTTATTTTATTTTTCAATGTGTCAAAGTGCATTGGACTAAACAGTAGTGTTTTATACACAAATAAGTGCAAGGTTTACACTACAAAAATCTAGAGGTGGTTTGATTTCAAACTTATTTGAATTTGATTTGAATTTGGTTCCTGAAAAATTAATTAGAAAAAGAAAAAGAGAAAATAATAAGGAAAAGGCCGGCGCCACCAATCCGTCCCAGCACCAGAAGCAGCCCACGAACCCACCAGGCCACTTCCCCCTTTACCCTTTCTCTCACCCGCACCAACTCTACCCCGCAGTCGCTGCCCAGTGGACCCGCGCCAGCTCAGCCTTCGTCTTCCCCAAATCACGCGACAGACAACGTCGCCGCTGCCGTTGCTGCCGTTGATGGCGTGGCATAAATGCCATTGATTCAGCAAGCATTTCTCGTCGAGCCTCTTCCTACTTAAGCCCCTCTGCACCACGAGCCCTTCCCCTCACTCGCCACACTCTCTCCGCCACCAGGCTGCCCAGAATTCAGCCTACAACGCCGCTGCCCGAGCATCTCCGGCGAGACATTGCGGTGAGCTTCGTCCACCCCACTCTCTCTCGTTCACTATAGCATGTTCCCCTTGCTCGCGCACTTCGTCTCATGCCTCTATTTTGTTTTCTCATGACCTAGGTCGTCGAATTCGACAACCACTGCAAGTGCCCGATGCCCCTCTCATCTCCGGCGAGAAATTACGGTAAGGAATCGAGCGCCCCTTGTTCTCTAGACCAAACACCCATGTGCGTCGTGTCCTTGCGCAGGCACTGATGCGATCTGTTTGTCCTAGGGAGGCCTAGAACGTTGCCGTCGTCTCCGTCAAGCCGTGCCCTACGCCAGCTAGGTTTCCGACGAGCTTTTCCGGCCACCACAGCACGCCCCCGTCCACGCCAGTGACACGTTGAGCTTCAACGTGACCTCGTGAGTCTGGTAAGCACCTCCGCAACCCCAACCCCCTCTGCATTCGCCGGAGCGTCACTAGCAGAGCGTCGCCGCCGCGCAGCCATCGCTAGCGCCGCCAGACCATGGTCGCATGCACAACAGCCGTTAGATCTAGATCCAGTGGCCACGATAGATCACTTAAGCGAAGCATTTTTAGTTGATATGAGTCATGCGTTGTCACTTAAATCCTACGGCTCTGGATGATTGATCCAACAGAACCGTTATCAACCAATCAGATACAACCACGTGGCTAGGGTTTCGATTTAAAATCTGTTTTTATATCTATTAGAGTTTTAAACTTGTAAAATTCATAACTTTTGTTATGTTTATCCAAAAAATGCAAATAAGATATCAATGGATTAATAAAAATAAATCCTACACTACTATGGGCTTGGATTTGTATTTTGCTTCTATAAAATTTGATTTATTTACAGAATCAAATATAGGCTTATTTTGACTATATAAAATATATATAAAATGATTTTAAAGAAAATTCAAGTTTATTTAGATTGTAATTCGTTAGTTTTGGTGTTCAGTACTGTTTAACTTGAATGGTTTAGTGTAGAATTTGCATTTGCATGCATTCATATATTTTTGCTTGATTATTTTGAATGTAAATTTGGTGCTATCATTTTGTGTGTAGATTTTGGTGCCAGTGGTGATTGTGATTGTGAAGATTGTTGCTACTCCACCAACTACCAAGGAAAGTGGTGCTTCATGTATTTGTCCTATTATTTTGACTATGCACTAGTGATATTTTGTATAGGGCTTGCATGAAATTTTACTAAGTATCTATATGCTATGCTTTGGAAAATCCTAGTAGTTGTAGTCTTGGTAGAATTTTATCTAAGTTAAGATACTTGTTTATTATCATGCTTAGCCTAGCTAGTAGCAAACAAGGGTGGATTATACATGCTATGGAAATTTTGTTAAGTCTTTGACTTACTTTTTTCCTAATAAAATAACTAAGTGAATGAATCACCTGGGTGGATTGGTATGTTTGGGTTATGTTGAGTTGTTACACAAGGCCCATATATATGGTATACCTTGTGTATCACACTTGTGGAAATCCTCCCAGGAACAAAGGGATTTGAGATACTTAGTTTTTAGAAGCTTCTAGTGCAACCACATGGCATATGGGCTCTGCCTTGATCATATAGGTTGCAATAACTTAGCCAGATAGACAGATGGTGGTAGGGTGATAGGTTGGAACGCGTCCATTTGGTCTAAGGGAAGGCTTCTGAAAGATCTCGTCTCGATGCATGTCGAGTCTTGTGGGGAAAGTGCACCACCTCTCGAGAAGGAAAAATCTAAGTACTTAGCCGTGTCCCCGACAACGAACAATTTGAGCATCAATACATTGAAGCTATCAAGGATCTCCTCATCCCAATTTCTAAGTTAAAAACTTGTGGTTGAACAAGGGATAAAGGTTCACGAATGTCTATTGGTGGTTCCTTGGGAGTTTTTGTCAAACAAAAACTTACTGTTTTCAACTGATAGGAAAAACTTATTTTGAGCAAAGCAAGCCTAAGCTACACTTAGCCAAATTCATATAGAAGCTATAAACTATTATTCTACTATGGTATCACTTGCCAATACTATTCCAATGTATTGACCCACTGTGGCTGTAACTTATGATGTTGTGGGTTACTCTGATGAGGATTAGGGTTATGAGTCTACACTCAACATGCTTGCCTGTGGCACATGAAGATGAAGACTTTACTTTATTTACTTATGTTGTAAACTCGTGTACTAGCCTTTGGCTATGGAGCTGTAAAAGACTATGTTTATCTCTAGAATGGCGATGTAATAAAGACCTTTGTATCTGTGTACTTCATCTTAAACTGTGGATGCTAGCATTTGATCCAGGGACTAGCATTGCAATCACAGGGACCTTTACCTTATAAAGGTGGGGTCTTACAGTGAAACAAACAAACGTCTTTCAATGCATTGTTATTCATGAATCTTTGTTGTATCCTTTCATGTTGCATGCATAGTTACGTTGACTTATTTTTAGAACTTCTTTCATACTCATGTTTAGAGTTCTTTGATCCCAGTTTTCAATGCTTGCAAATGGTTTGATCTTGATTTTGATGGTGCATGTCACCTCAGAAATTATTATTTTTATCACTTACCTACTCGAGGACGAGCAGGAGTTAAGCTTGGGGATGCTTGATACGTCGTAAACGTATCTGGAATTTTTGATGTTCCATGCTTGTTTAGTATCTACTTTGCTTTGCTTTGTCTACACTTTGAGGTATTTTTATATGTTTTCTAGGACTAACCTATTAACAAGATGCCACAGTGCCAGTTGCCTATTTTCTTCTGTTTTTGGTTCCAGAAAAGGCAGAAAATCAATATTCTCGGATTTGGACGAGACAAAAGCCAAAGTCAATATTGTATCGTGAGGAACATAGAGCCAGAAGACGAGATGGAGGAGGTCCTCGAGGGGTCCACACCCCCTGTCCACGTGGCCAGGCCTGGCGCGCGCCTGGGAGGGGGGTGCAGCCGCCTCGGGCACCCCCTCGGTCTCACTCTTCGCCTATAAGAAGCCCCCAATACCTAAACCCTAAGTACCTGATTAATCTTCCATGAAGCATTTCGTAGCCGCCGCCACCATCGTCCCTAGATCAGGGGGATCTGAAGCTCTTCCCGGCACCCTGCCGGAGGGGAGAGATCATCCCGGAGGCCTTCTTCATCACCATGCCAGCCTCCGGTATGATGCGTGAGTAGTTCCACCTTTTACTACGGTTCCATGTAGTAGCTAGATGGTTGTTTATCCTCCTTTGTGCTACCATGTTTAGATCTTGTGAGCTCCGTTCATGGTCAAGATCATCTATTTGTAATCATGCATGTTGTGTTTGCAGGGATCCGATGGATATTGAGATTACTATGTCAGATTGGTTAATGATTCTATCTTATTGATTCTATCATGTCTGTGTTGTTTGAGATCTTGCATGCTCTCCATTTCTAGTAGCTATCTTGGCCAAGTAGATGCTAGTGACTCCAAGAGGGAGTATTTATGCTCGATAGTGGGTTCATGCCTCTATTTAATCTAGGAAAGCGACAGAAATCTCTAAGGTTGTAGATGATTTGTTGCTACTAGGGAGAAAACAACGATCTCTAGTTCATGGAACGAGTGGATTGTTACCTTACACACTTTGCTTCAAGCAGTTATCCGTTGCTTGCAACTTAATACTGGAGGGGGTTCGGATGATAACCTAAAGGTGGATATCTAGTCATAGATGCAGTTGGATGGAGGTCTATGTATCTTGTTGTATTGCCCAATCAAATCTCATAGGATCATGAATATCTAGTATTGCATTGTTATGCCTTGCTCTATCCTGTCAATTGCCCTGCTGTAATTTGTTTACCCAGCATGTTATGTTGTTTATCTTAAGGAGAACACCTCTAGTGAACTATGGACCCGGTCCAATCTTTAACATTGATACATCTTCCACTGTTCATGTTACTTTCTGCAAACCACCATTCCCTTCCACACCATATAGTTAATCCTTTGTTTTTAGCAAACCAGTGAGATTGACAACCTCACTGTTCGTTGGAGCAAAGTCTTGAGTTTGTGTTGTGCAGGTTTGCAAGTTGCTAGCAACACCTTTGGATCGTTTCCTTCCTCCTACTGGTTCGATAACCTTGGTTTTTTCTGAGGGAAAACTTGTTACTGTGCTCATCATACCTTCCTCTTGGGGGTGCCCAACGAAGCTCTATAGTGATCTGAGCTGCATCACTCGCTATGCTACAATGAATTTGACCCACTCGGTGGTTTTGACCCTAACTCCCTTGCCAATGACTCCTCACTGGCCTATCGTCGCCTCCCTCCTTTCAATGGCGACGCGCCACAGAGGGATGGCTTCACCAAGTTCTTCACAGGTAGCATCCATAGCGCCCCAACCTATTCGGCGCAGGCAGCAGCCCGAACGCCCACAACCTGTTCGGTGCACACCACGGCGACTCCATCATGGCCGGCATCATCAATGGTAGCTCCGCACACGCCTTCATGCAATAAGAAGCCGCTGCATATGAGGGCTAGGTGGAGGATGAGATCTACGCGTAGGCGAAGATGGCGGTGAAGGGCGAGGATGAGGTGGTGGAGGTGTCGGTGACCATCATGACCGACCTGAAAGGGGATAAGAAGCCGGTGGAGGGGGAGGGGAGAAAAAGAAGAAATGAGGCAGCGAATGCGGCCCTAAGACGAGCTCGAGGGAGGATGAGTGCCTCGCGGAGGCTTGGTAGACCATCAGCATAGAACCCTTCACCGCCGCCAACTAGAACTCGGGCTGCTACTGGAAGAGGGTGAAGGCAGCGTACGATGAGCGGTGGCTCTTAGATCCCTACTTCAAGTCCTTGTGCCATGACCGCAACGACTCCGGCATGTCTCGCCGTTGGTCCATGATCCAGCATGCCTGCAATAAGTGGCACGGGGTCATCGAGGAGGTGCACCATGTCCATGTCATCGCCACCAACTACGACGATCAGGTAAGCAACCCCCATCACCGCCCGCTCCCGCCCATTCGAAGTTTGTTTCCAATTGTTGGTATTGTTCGTAGATGCACGCCATGATCGCCGCCTACCGCGAGGACAACAATGACAATGATTTCAAGTTCATCGACGTCTTTGCACAGATCGAGGGGTGCGATAATTGGAAGGAGACGAGGACCGCTCTCAACAAGGCCAAGGCCACCGCCTACGACCCAGGAGCGGCGCCATCGGCGACCTCGGAGGGTCAACTCGTTGGCCACAAGAAGGCCAAGGCCATCAGGGACGTGGCGGTGGCCATCAAGAAACCACACTTGTCCATCCTAGTATGCATGGATGACGTCTCCACACATGCCGTCGTGAGGGCAGAGTAGGCCACCAGGTTGGAGGAGATCAACGCAACAAGGTGGGCATCGGCCATCGAGCGACAGGACATCAAGCTCGGCCTCGTCAAGGCCAACATGGCGGCAAAGAATAGGAGGGAAGACTTGGCGATATTGATGGTCGACACGAAGGACATGGACATCAAGGTGAAGGCGTGGTGTGTTGATCAACGTGTCTTAATCCTCTCTAAGAGCCGAGCGACTGCCAACCAGGCCAGCACCCCGACACCGGCGGACGCGACTACGAACCCGTCCCCAATCGGCACCCAAGCGAGCAGCATCGTCCCACCGCCAGCAACCCTGGAGGTGCCTCGTACCGTGGCCGATGATCTCCCTTTTTGATTTTCGTGTTCCTCGCATGTTTATTTTGACTGATGGACTTGTATTTCGGTGAATTGCGGCGATTGCATCGCCTAAATTATGATGTGCCCGGTGGCAGCAAAACTATGTTTAATTTCCAGTGATCTTTTAAATGTTTGAATTTGCAATTGCAATTTGGGGAGGGGGCTGTTTGGGGGTGGCAGCTAGGAGGCGATGACCCCCGATAGGAGGTACCTTCCACCACCATTCCCCATTCACAAGGCCAACCGCCAGACCTCGTATGGGGTGGGGGCAGACAAGCAATTTGGTACCTTTCCTGTCACGCATCATCTGTGCAAAGCTCCTCGGCCTCGCCAAAATTAGAGCATCTCCACGCGTCCCCCTAATACAGTGTCCGACGGTATCCCTATGCGGGACGCCAATGATTTTTATTTATAGGGGTGGGTACTACCTAGTCATGTCCCCAATACTAAATATAGTGGGGAGGCTGCTCGGTGGACCCGTGGGGCCAAAAGTGGTAGCCGACGCCCCCGATTGACTCCCTGTGGGAGGAGGTTGCGCTGGGGGTGCCGGATGTTTATTGAGAACCCGTCGGATGAAACATTTATTTGGGAAGGAGAGGGCTAAGGTGGTTTCTGTGTGCCGACGCCATCATTACACCCTTAGGGTCCTTTAGAGGGGGCGAGTGGAGATGATTTTTTTTCGAGCGGTCACGGGAGGAGCTAAAAAGCTCCCACCTGAATTTCCCATTTTATGAAAGATAGGACGACACCCCAGAAGAGATTATTACATCCTAGAGGGAGGGGAGACCACTCTCAATGCAAGGGAGTCATCTCAGAGGAGAACTGAACAACAAAACAAGATTACAAGGGAGGAGCCAGCTCAGAATCAAACAGGTTGCAGATAGCTCAGCCAGAGATGGATGTCATCACGGTGATCCATAGACAATCGTGCACGCCAGAGAATCGCATCATCACGACAGTTCTTCTGTAGGAGAGAGAGCTAGGGGGCAAGAGCTCTGAAGACGACGCCATTACGGTGCTTCCAAAGATGCCAAAAACATAGCAACCTGAAAATGGAGGCGAATCGAGGGCGCGGGGAAGCAGGAATGGGACATATGTCGGCATCCGAGACGGAGAGGCCAATATGTAAGGCGGGACAAGAGTAGCTCAGAAGCACTGCACAAACATGTAGTCGGAGATAACGTTGATACGTCCAAAACGTATCTACTTTCTCGAACACTTTGCTATTGTTTTTCCTCTAAACTTGTGTGATTTGGATACAACTAACACGGATTGACGCTGTTTTCAGCAGAATTACCTTGGTGTCTTGTTTTTGTGCAGAAAATGAACTATTAGGAAAAATCCCGGAAAATATGCCAAAAACTATTTCTCACCAGAAGATCCACGGACCCAGAAGGGGAGACAGATAGGAGGCCTGGGGGGACCAGACCCACCCCAGGCATGGGCCCACTGACCCCGCGCCTGGGGGAGGTCTGGCCACCTTAGACAACTCCTCGGCCTCCCTATGCGCCTATAAGTTGCCTTCTGACCTAAAAAATCAGGGGGTGCGATAGTTTTCCAAAAAGAGTTCCGCTCCATCGCACGAGAAACCAAGATTCGGATCCAGAAATTCCGTTCTAGGACCCTGCCGGGACGGGGAATTTGGAGAGGATCATCGCCATCGTCATCACCAACACATCTCCATCAACCACCGATGTTTCCCTCATCCATGAGTGAGTAATCCCCCGCTGTAGGCTTGGGGATGGTAGGGATTGGATGAGTTCTATCATGTAATCGAATAAGATCTATTAGGGCATAGTGCCTAGTATCTCTATTAGTGCTATTTGACTTTGTTGCAACCTATTGTGCTTAATGCTTGTCACTAGGGCCCGAGTGCCAAGATCTCAGATCTGGACTTATTATTGAATCATTATGATAGTATTGTTTGTGATCTTATCTGCAAGTTGTGTACACATATCATTGTCTGGATCCAAAGGCCCCAAAGTGACAATAATTGGGACAACCGGAGGGGATGGCTGTGGTGTGAGGATCACATGTGTTCACGGAGTGTTAATGATTTGCTCCGGTGCTCTATTAAAAGGAGCACCTTAATTGCTAGTAGTTCCCTAGAGGCCCCGCTGCCACGGGTTGGCTGGACATAAGATGGTGTGCAAGTTCTTATTGCGAGCACGTATGACTATATTTGGAGCACATGCCTAGGATTGTTTAGTACTTGGATGCTTGTTATTATTTATCTGCAATGCCCTAGGTCTTGAAGTTACATGTTTAGAATCGTCCATGCAACGCCCATCCATCCATACCTATGCCTACCGCACTCGAATCCTACTGTTACTGTTACTATTGCTCATGTTGCTGTTGTTGCTGTTGCTTTGCTGTTACTACTACAAACTGTTGCTAGTGATAAAATTCTGTGAGCAAGAACTATTTCCAGGTGCAGCTGAATTGACAACTCATTTGTTAAGGCTTGCAAGTATTCTTTGGCTCCCCTTGTGTCGAATCAATAAATTGGGTAATACTACCCGCGAAGACTGTTGCGATCCCCTACACTTGTGGGTCATTAAGACTATTTTCTGGCGCCGTTGCCGGGGAGCATAGCTTTATTTGTAAGTTCACTTGGATCTACTATTGTTCAATGCTACTCTTTTCATCATGGGGAAGTATCGTGATGGAAAGTTCCCCATTTTACCATCCACTACAAGAAGAGGTACAGTCCTAAACACCTCTGCTGCTCTTGATTCACCGTATGTTATAAGTAAGCTTGTCACACCACCACCACATGCTCATGCTACACACACTGCTACTACTGCTGAGTCTGAAACTGCTTTTGATACTCATGATGTCACTTCTACTATGCCTGATGCGAGTGGTTCATTAGGTCCTTTTCTAGATCCTACTATGGCTAGTCTAGAAAATACCGAAACTCCTAGTGAAGCCACTGTTACACCTGTTAGCTCACCCGAGTCTAGTGAGAGTTATGATATTAATGATGGTTACATAGAGCTCACTGATGAATTTGTTGAAGAGTGTCGAAACACATATGGTGCTAGTGCTATGAAGAGTCTTCTTGCTAGACGTACTATTATGCCTAAGTTATGCTCTGATCCTAAGTTTGCCACTTCTACCATAGATATTAAAGATAAAGATTATGATTTCTCTCTTGATTTATCTTATTTAGATATTGTTGAGAAAGAACCTTTTTGTGGGACTGAAAATGAGAGTGATGTGGCTCATATGAATGAGCTTTCTACTATGAGTGCTTTATTCTCTAATGATTTTAAGATGCGCAAGTACTTTGTTGCTAAGATCTTCCCTTTTTCACTAAAAGGAGAAGCTAGGGCTTGGTTTAATAGATTACCTCATGGTTCCATTGATGGCCCTGATTGCTTGATTGCTTCTTTCTTCCATAAATATTTTCCTCCCAGTGCTAGACATGCTGCTTTGCAGAGACTTTTTGATTTTAAACAGGGAGAACAAGAGAAATTGCCTGGGTCATGGAAAAGATTCTGCTCCTTGATTCATGCACATCCTGGATGTCCATTACCTAAAAATGAACTTCTTGATATTTATTATAATGGACTAACTGATGATTCTAGGACCTACCTAGATAGCTTTGTTGATTGTGTTTTCAGGAAAAGGACTCCTATAGATGCTGAAGAATTAATGGCTAAGATAAGCAAGAATTATGATGATTGGACTTCAACTGAGCTGAATGCACCTGAGCCTATTACTCCTGAACCAGTTGTTCATGAACCAGTTCCAACACCAACAACAAAGAAGAGGGGAGTTATTGCATTAAATGATGAAGTGATGAAGGAAGCTAAGAAGTGTCTAAAGGAGAAAGGTATTAGAGCTCAAGATGTGAAGAATCTACCTCCTATAGAAGAATTATGTAAGCCAATTCCTCACTCATCTACTATTGAGGAACTTGACACTTTTATTGTTAAGCAATGGTATTTTAATAAACAAGTTCAGAATCATTTATTGGAAAACCCTAGAGCTATCCATGAGTTGAAAGATATTATGGAAAGAACTTCTAATGATATTAAAATGCTTTGTAAACACTTTCAAATGGTTCAAACCCAACTTGATCAGCTTGCTAAGGTACAAAAGGATATGCTAGTTAATGCTTCAAGAGATAAACATGCTTATGGAATTAGAACTAGGAGTGGTGCAGCTACTCAAGATCCTTTATATCCTGAAGGACACCCTAAAATAATAGAGCAGGATTCCCAAGAAGGTGAGGATATGTTTGTTAGTCCCTGTAAGAGAAACAAAAAGAAACATAAGATAGTTGAGGAACCACTTGAACCTGCTGTAGATCCTAATAGTATATCTGTCTCTAATGCTGAAACTGAGAGTGGTAATAATAATGAGTCCCCTGATAAGGAGGAAGGTGAGGAAGAACCTGAGAAGCACACTAAGAACACTAGGTACACCAAGGAAGATTTTATTGCTAATAAACATGGTAAAGAGAGAGAACCTTGGGTGGAGAAACCTATGCCTTTTCTAGGTAAGAAACACAAGTCAAAGGAGGAGGAACACTATTAAGTTTGACTGATGCTATTTTGTGAGTGGATGAAACCTTTATTCTTGCAAATTCCTTTGACTGATGCTATTAAGTTTGCTCCTTATTCAAAGTATATGAAGGATATTGTCTCTAATAAAAGAAAGATTCCTAATGAGGAGATTTCTACTTTGCTTGATAATTACTCCTTCAATGGTAAGGTTCCAAAGAAACTTGGTGATCCAGGTATACCAACTATTCCTTGCTCCATTAAGAACAATTATGTTAGAACTGCTTTATGTGATTTGGGAGCTAGAGTTAGTGTTATGCCTTTTTCTCTCTATAAGAGACTCCAACTAGAAAAATTGATACCAACTGATATTTCTTTGCAAATGGCTGATAAGTCAACTACTGTCCCTGTTGGTATATGTGAGGATGTTCCTGTTCAAGTTGCTCATAATTGCATGGTCTTAACTGGTTTTGTTGTGCTTGAAATGCCTGAAGATGATAATATGTCTATTATTCTTGGGAGACCTTTTCTTAATACTGCAGGTGCTGTCATCAATTGTAATCAAGGAAAAGTAACATTCCATATTAATGACAAAGAACACACTGTTTATTTCCCCAAGACGGTTTTTAGAAGCTATTGCCTAAATTCTATTGAAAATATTGAAGGCATCAAGGTTGGAGAAATATATTGTCCCATTCCACAAGAAAATTTTGAAACTATTATGATTGGGACAATTGCTATCAAGTATGAGGTAACATAATCACCTTGTGAAATGCAAAGTTTTGTTTCATATAAGATTGTTTTGGTAACAAGACTTGATCAACCTTGTTCACAAAAGGATTTTTATGAACAAAATAATGTTTCCACTGTGGTTATACTTGCTTTCTTTTTTCCTTTCTCCTTCCTATTCTTTGCTTTAGCTTTAGTTTTGCTAGTTGTTTGCTTGTTTGAGTTTCTTAGAGCTCCTGTAGTTTGGCTTTTGGTTTGCTTTTGCTTCTTCTGAAAAAAAACTGTTTCTGCGAGAAAATCAATTTTCATACCCTGAAAAATGGCCAAAAATAAAGTTTCCCGAAAAATCCTAGAAAATTCAAAATATTTTTTTCCTCGAAAAAAGGGGCAGAGAGGTACTAGAGGTGACCCAGGGGCCACCCCTAGGACCCACACCCATGGTAGACGCGGCCTACCCAGGGGTGGCACCTAGGGGGGGGGGGGTCTGGCCCACCTGGGCTCCTCCAAGCTGCCTCCTCAAAGCCACCTTCTTTCTCTCTCCTGAAAAACACCAGAAAACTTGCTCAAGCTCGAGTTCTTGCTGTTCTTGCTCGCGATTTTCGATCTCCTTGTTCAGCCCATCTCAAGTGCTGATTTTTGGAGGTTTGCTCCTTGGTATGTGCCTCCTCCACTTGTCCAATTAGATTTGTGATTGGTAGATTGTATCTTGAGTATTTTGATGCTATAGGTGACAGGTTGTTTGAGCTTGCATGCTTGTTCTATGCTTAGAAACTTTGTTTTAATGCATGTGTACTCCTCTAGCAAGTTCCTATAGTAGTTGCTCATCATTTATCAACTTAGAAATCACTTGGTTTGATGGTTGTTTAAAATTTCAGCAAAGGGAAGTCATGGACCACCACACATTTGGTAACATTTTTGAGTGATGCACCTAGAAGGGTAAGGCTTCCAAGGTCATCTACCAGTTCTAGACCCTCATACAATGAGGATCTCATCACTCCGCGATTTGGTGACGAGGAAGATGAAGGGGATGCGCACCCCTCCACCTTTCCTTGCCAAACTTTCTTGCGAGCTGCTAGAATTCTTAATGATTTCATGGCTTTGATTGAGAGGGCTGGTCTAACAAGTTTCATGCAGGATGAGAGTGCAAAATATGCTTCGCTTACTAAAACATTTGTGGAGAGTTTCTCCTCACCAATAGTTTGTTCAATCCTTCTATGTCTTTCAGACTTTATTGCAGGGCTCATTCTATGCCTTTGAAGAAATTTTGTAAGGCCCTGGGACTTGGTACAACTGGGTCATCAAAGAAGATTACGGCTCTACCTGCTGATCTATTAGAGCTTTACCGAGGAATAACCAATGATGATGACCGCAGAGCTCAACAAGGGAAGATAAAGAACATTCAACTTCGAGCCATCAGGTACTTTGCCTACTATCTTACCACCAATGTTCTTGGTAGGGAGCACACTAGTAATATTTCCAACTATCAATTGGCCTTGTTAGTTGCTGCGCTCTATGGTGAGGATAAGTATGATCTTGGTTCCCTCATTGCTCGTCGTCTAGCTGCTAAGGGACCCATTTATGGGGGAATTATTGCTACTCGTATCCCTTCTACCTTGGACATTGTTGTTGATCCACATGATACAGTTTTGGCTCCTCTGAGGCTTGATCTTGCTGCCATGAAGGCGCACCACTTTGTCACCTCTAGCTCTACTCTTGAGAACTTGGTTTATAGAATGTTGTTTACTGACGGGGAAGAGAGAGAGATCCCTCTACCCCAAACCACTTTGTTCATTATTTCTCAGGGACCTTGGTCATGCACGAAGGCGGAGATGGATGACAAGATGCGCTCTCTCAACTTCCACGGGCATTATCAGGAGGAAGTGCCCTCATATGACCCCGCGTTACACTATACCGGGGAGGCCTCGAGCTCGTACCAGGACGAGGGAGCTTCCTCGACATACTAAGGAGGTGCATCTACTTGGGCAGCATGGGATTGAGCCCCACTTAGGCCAAAAGCCTAAGCTTAGGGGGAGGTATACCGACATCACACTCATCTATATATCATGTTCGGTCGGTTCTTTGTATATCCATTGTTTTTGATTTCTTTTGGTTCTTGTTGCTTCTTTCTCAAAAACACAAAAATACCAAAAATATTTTCGTTGTTTCTCTTGGTTTGTTTCTTTGCTTTGGTTTGCCTTAAAAGAAAAATCCAAAACGATTTTGCTTTGTTTGCTTCTTGTTTGGTTTGCTTTTCTTTGTTTGCTTGTTTCTAAAAAAATCGAAAATACCAAAAATATGTGTTGTTCTTCTTTGGTTTTGTGAGTTCTTTGCAGGGTTCAGCCGTCCTCAGTGGAATTTGGTTTCATGTTAATTATTCAAGTCACACAAGTGAAGGGCAATAATGAAGATTAAGACAACTCGAGGTGTGGTAAGAGGCTGGTAACGAACTCTATTTGTTTCATTTTTGTACATATACTCTTCATTTTGAGCATGCTTAGCATGTTTGTGTAAGGTGTATGTCATTATGGATGCTTAGTAGTTCTTGCTTGACTATGATTAGCTCCAGCTTGCTAATAGTTTGTAGCATGTCATATGAATGTTTGCTTGCATTGTTTTATTCATACTTTGGTATGATATTGTGGTATCCTCCTCTAACTGTTCATGTGAATCGACTTGGCACATGCTCACGCATGCATATGACTAATCAATAGTCAGTAAGCCTCGATGATTTATTTTGCCTCAGAGTTCTTGTATCACTTCCATGCCATAGTTAGTCCTGTTTTGTTGCAAGCATGATTATGACAACTATTGCTCTCTCGTTTGTCGCTCCCTCTCTATTGCTAGCCTTCACTTGCACTATGTACGTGCTCTACCTGTGCTTCCAACTCCCCAAAACCAATATTGCCAGCTGTGTCCACCATACCTACCTATTAGCATCATTTTCTATTTTCAGTGCACATTCCATATGTCGTGTTTTCTTCCAAAGTAAAATGTTTATTTGTTTTGAGAAAGTTAGTTAGTAAAGCTCCCACGAACTTGATGGCACACTTTATTCCTTGCGCTTAATAATCCTGAACCATTGTGACTAGTCCATGAAAGTTATATGCTTGCTAATTATATACTGGGAGTCAGCAGAACCGTGCTATCACGGGGAACGCTTTCAACACTTTTTGGATATCTCATCCAGTTGATTCCTTGCTCTTTTGTTTACGGATGTCGACGATGTGAAATAAAAGGGGAGGTTGTTAGTTCATGGAGTTTATACATTGTGTTAGAGAAACGCCTGGGCCGCTAGCCTAAGCTATGCCTAATCATGGTGGAAACTTGCAGCATCACTATAATGAGCATCTATGAAACTTCCTCAATAAAAAGCTATGCATATGGTAAATAAAAAGATTGCTAAGATGCTCATTGTCTGCTTGCCTTGTCATTTTGGTTATGGGAAAGCTCCTGTACCATGTGCAAGGGGTACCTCGTTGGAGGTTCTCGATGATGTGCATGTATTTACAATGACAAGAACTTTCAGGTGACCAAAGTTGAGTAGCATGCGGAGCGACCCTCATACTCAAGGGACTTGGGATTTCCAGTCTATGGTCTGTCAAGCATATGATTCAGAGTGGACCTCACTTTCACCTTAACCACATGAAGATTCCTATGATAGTGGCAATGAGAGCTCAAAGCTAATGAGTACCTTCCTTTCAGCATTGGGAAGCCTTTCAAACCTTCACAAAACCGTTTTCACAACCTTGTTGAGTCACCACTTATTCTATGAGCACCTTCTTGAGAGCATAGTTGTCATTCTTGTGTTTGTTCCAAAACTTGGTTAATTATGTCATGACTTTGATGCTTGTATCTCTGATATCTTTACTTCTAGTCTTCATATGAACTTCAGAGGTGCCTTGGCATTTATATTGTGCTCTTCAAACAAAGGCAAGCGAGATACCACTTTATCATACCTTATTATGAGCATTGCAATGTTGCTTATGTTTATGTTTCATGCTACTTATTATTATTGAGTTGGTTTCTCTTCATAGCTTGCAATAACTATTGAGTAGACTTAGTTTCATACTATTTATTATGAATTGTCTAAGCATCTACTCCTGTGCTGAGAATATTTACATCATATGAAGCAAAGTGTTCGTGAAAGTTATTTTATCGCACTTAGTTTTCAACTGAATTGCTTGAGGACAAGCAATAAGCTAAGCTTGGGGGGTGATACATCCAAAACGTATCTATTTTCTCGAACACTTTGCTATTGTTTTTCCTCTAAACTTGTGTGATTTGGATACAACTAACATGGACTGGCACTGATTTCAGCAGAATTACCTTGGTGTCTTGTTTTTGTTTAGAAAATGAACTATCAGGAAAAATCCCGGAAAATATGCCAAAAACTATTTCTCACCAGAAGATCCACGGACCCAGAAGGGGAGACAGATAGGAGGCCTGGGGGGACCAGACCCACCCCAGGCATGGGCCCACTGACCCCGCGCCTGGGGGAGGTCTGGCCACCCCAGACAGCTCCTCGGCCTTCCTCTGCGCCTATAAGTTGCCTTCTGACCTAAAAACTCAGGGGGTTCGATAGTTTTCCAGAAAGAGTTCCGCTCCACCGCTGCCATGAGAAACCAAGATTCGAATCCAGAAACTCCGTTCTGGCACCCTGCCGGGACGGGGAATTTGGAGAGGATCATCGCCATCGTCATCACCAACGCATCTCCATCAACCATCGATGTTTCCCTCATCCATGAGTGAGTAATCCCCCGCTGTAGGCTTGGGGATGGTAGGGATTGGATGAGTTCTATCATGTAATCGAATAAGATCTGTTAGGGCATAGTGCCTAGTATTTCTATTAGTGCTATTTGACTTTGTTGCAACTTGTTGTGCTTAATGCTTGTCACTAGGGCCCGAGTGCCATGATCTCAGATATGAACTTATTATTGAATCATTATGATAGTATTGTTTGTGATCTTATCTGCAAATTGTGTACACATATCATTGCCCGGATCCAAAGACCCCAATGTGACAATAATTGGAACAACCGGAGGGGATGGCTATGGTGTGAGGATCATATGTGTTCACGGAGTGTTAATGATTTGCTCCGGTGCTCTATTAAAAGGAGAACCTTAATTGCCAGTAGTTCCCTAGAGGCGTTGCTGTCACGGGTTGGCTGGACAGAAGATATTGTGCAAGTTCTCATTGCGAGCATGTATGACTATATTTGGAGCACATTCCTAGGATTGTTTAGTACTTGGATGCTTGTTATTATTTATCTGCAATGCCCTAGGTCTTGAAGTTACATGTTTAGACTCGTCCATGCAACGCCCATCCATCCCTATGCCTACCGCACTCGAATCCTACTGTTACTATTACTATTGCTCATGTTGCTGTTGTTGTTGCTTTGCTATTACTACTACAAATTGTTGCTACTGATAAACTTCTGTGAGCAAGAACTATTTCCAGGTGCAGCTGAACTGACAACTCAGTTGTTAAGGCTTGCAAGTATTCTTTGGCTCCCCTTGTGTCGAATCAATAAATTGGGTAATACTACCCGCGAAGACGGTTGCGATCCCCTACACTTGTGGGTCATCAGACGTGTGCAACAGTCTCGGAGGGGGCTTGGCAAATTGGACAGCACGCCACGGCAGCCACGAGGATGTTGAAAATATAAGCAATAATCCATATGATTTAATCTGAATAATAAACTAATAAATCATGATCATACAAATGGTACTAAAACCAATCATGCAGATCAACAAAGTAAATGAACAGATTACATCTATACAAGATATATCACATCTACACCAAACGCTAGAACAAAGAACTCTAGCATAATCCGAAAAAGATAGTTGAGGATCACATACAGTGGGCTGAATAGCAGCTGCAGCGGTCGAGCAGCGTTGCCCATGTTGAGGTTGTCGAAGAGATTGGTGACGTCCGAGAAGAAGTCATCGTCCGGAACTCGTCATCGGACGACGTCGTGGTTGCCAGTAGTCGCGCTGAGCGCTCCCCAAAAACCTGATCGCCCCTCACCCGTACAGATTCACGAGAGGCGGAGTTCCGGAGGCCTACTGTTCCGATCTGCGATGCACGCCACAAGCCGGGATGGGGAAGACAAAAGCAATGGCGCAAGGTTCTGAAGGTAGGTGTGTGTTGTAGATTGAGTACCGATTAGGTTTAGCGCATACGCTTATATAGTGCAGGTAAGGGAGATCGTGGGACACAGCCCACATCCGAGTCGGTAACAACCCACGTCAATAAAAACTGGAACCGACTGTAATTAACGCGTCCATTAATGACTCATAATTAGTTTTCCCAACCAGCAAAATAAAGCTCGGCTCAGCGAGATTCCCCTCAACCAGCGGCGCGCGCGCGTCGTGATGAGGCGAGGCGTGGCGTGGCGAGGCGAGGCGGGCGGCGTCGGAGGAGGAGTGCGCGAGGGCTTCTCTCCTTGTCACACCTTAGTGAGTGGTGCAACATTCTACTATATAAGGTGGTCCAACTCCCCTTAAACTAGCAACGTGGGACTAAACTTTAGCACCACTAGCACAACCATATGCCGCCATGCACAAGTGGGCTAAAGAGAATTTCAGAATTTGTCTAATGGGCCAGCAGCCCAAAATTCATCAAATTCCAACAATCCCCCACAAAGTCTCATTGGCACATCACATCACTTTTATTCCAGAACATTGTTTTATATACCGGTGTGCAGTGGAGACTGTTAAGTTGAACTTCCACGTTAAACTTCATGCTACACTAGCTAGCAACTTGAATAGTGGACTATGCCTTGAACTACAAGTTTTCTGCGCACTAGTTTCACACAAATTTAGACCGGTACAGGGCTGCCGTCGGCTTCCCCGTGGTTTGGAGCTTATGCGTCATACTCCAGGGCCTTTCATGAGTTTATTAGAGAGCACCCAACTCTCACGGACCGCGAATTTTAACAGTCGGAATCATATATGTATGTTCCTCAGGAGATGTTCTGCAGGACAACATCTCTGCTTATAAAATCCACTTGGAACACATTAAGATAAATATTAACCTGCCATGTAGATTAAGAGAGTATTGCATCTTTATAGAGATGTAAATATAATATGGGGATACTCTCCTCTCAGCTGACCAACAGCTTGTCTCCCAACTCTAATTCACGGGATCTCCGATCATATAGAGTGGGTTGCCACCGGGATCAACTCATAACGTGGATCTCAAACCCATCTCCCTCGATGCATTATCTATCACATTGCGTGATAAACCCTTTGTGAAGGGATCTGCCAGGTTCTTAGATGTTTGGATATAATCCAACGCAATAACTCCGGAGTTTCTCAGTTTCCTAATAGATTTCAATCTCCTCTTCACATGCCTTGATGACTTTATATTATCCTTAGAACTGTTTACTTTGACGATCACAGTTTGATTATCACAGTTCATCGGGATGGTGGGTATTGTTTTTTCAACCACAGGTAAGTCCATCAAGAGCTCACAAAGCCACTCTGCTTCAACAGTGGTTATGTCTAATGCTGTGAGTTCTGCTTCTATTGTTGACCTCGTTAAGATGGTCTGCTTTCAATACTTCCAGGAAACAGCGCCACCACCAAGTGTAATAAAATAACCACTTGTGGCCTTAATCTCATCAGCATCAGATATCCAATTTGAATCACTATAACCCTCAAGTACCCGTGGATACCCAGTATAGTGAATACTATAACTCGCGGTGCCTTTCAAATAGCGCAAAAATCGTTCAAGATCATGTCAATGATCATCTCCAGGATTTGACACAAATCGACTCAGTTTGCTTACATCAAAGGAGATGTCAGGTCTAGTAGCGCTGACTAAATACATGAGCGAGCCAATAATTTGAGAATATCTCAATTGATCTTTAGCAGTCCTTCGATTCTTTTGAAGTAGCACACTCAGATCATAAGGCGTTGGAGAAGAATTGCAGTCGCTATACCCAAAGCGACTCAATATCTTTTCCACATAGTGAGACTGAAGCAATGTAATCCCACCATTGTCATCCTTTAGTAGCTTGATGTTTAAGATTACATCAGCCACTCCTAAGTCCTTCATCTCAAAGCAGTGAGATAGGAACTCTTTTACCTCCTCAATAACAACGAGGTTGGTCCCAAATATCAATATGTCATCAACATAGAGACACAGAATAACTTCCTCGCTCCCACCATAGTGATAGTACACACATTTGTCAGCTTCGTTTACAACAAAGCCTTCAACAGTTAAAGTTCTTTCAACAGTTTAAGACCATACAAAGACTTCACTAACTTACACACCTTTCCTTCTTGACCATCTACTACAAATCTGTCAGGCTGCTCCATATAAATTTCCTCATCTAGCTCTCCATTTAGAAAAGCTGTCTTAACGTCCATTTGATGAACGAGAAGACCATGTGAGGCAGCCAAGGATAGTAGTACTCGAATAGTGGTCAATATGGCTACAGGTGAGTAGGTATCGAAGAAGTCTCCACCTTCTTTCTGGGTATAACCCTTGGCCACAAGACGTGCCTTGTACTTTTCAATTGTACCATCAGGTCTAAGTTTTTTCTTGAACACCCACTTACATCCTACAGGTTTGCACCCATAAGGACGATCAGTGACTTCCCAAGTACCATTAGCTAAGATGGAGTCCATCTCGCTTCAGACAGCTTCCTTCCAGTAGTCAGCATCTTGAGATGCATAAGCTTCTGAAATAGAAGTGGGATTATCATCCACAAGGTACACAATGAAATCATCAACAAATGACTTTGCAGTCCTTTGTCTCTTGCTCCTTTTGGGAGCTTCATTGTCATCCTCCACAGGATCATCAGAGTGTTCTATCGGCATAGTAGGTTCAGGAATTATAGAAAATTCCTGACTAGATGAACTAGTCATCTCCTGATTTGATGAGCTAGACATACCTTTCATAGGAAAGATGTCCTCAAAGAAAGTCGCATCATTCGACTCCATAAATGTACCAACATGCATGTCGGATACCTCAGATTTTACTATTAAAAATCTATAGACAATGCTATGAAAAACATATCCCAAAAAAACACAATCAACGGTTTTTGGTCCAAGCTTTTGCTTCTTGAGTATTGGAATATTGACTTTCGCCAAACAACCCCAAGTTCGTAAGTAAGAGATTTTAAGCCTTTTCTTTTTCCATTCCTCAAATGGAGTAATGGTTTTATCCTTTACAGGAACACGGTTTAGGACATGACACACAGTCACTAGCGCCTCACCCCACCATTCCTTGAAAAGACCCGATGTATCTAATATGACGTTAACCAAATCAGTTAGAGTGTGGTTCTTTCTTTCGGCCACCCCATTTGACCGAGGTGAGTAGGGAGGCGTCCTCTCATGTATAATACCATGTTCCGTACAGAATAAATCAAATTCGTTTGAAAAGTACTCTCCACCATGATCCGACCTTAGCCGCTTGATTTTAAGATCAAGTTGGTTTTCTGCCTCAGCTTTAGAGCATCTCCAGCAGCGGCGCTAAATTTTGGCGCTGTAAAACAGCTTTGTCGCGCGCTGTATCATGTTTGCCGCGCGCAACTTGGTTCGCCAAAAGACAGGCGCTGTAAAAACACGTTTTAGCGCGCGCGCAAAAAATAAGCGCAAAGACAAGCGCTGTAAAATGCAGCGCGCGCGTCCAGCAAACAACAAAATGCAATGCAAATGATCAGACACACACAATAAATCAAGAATAAATAGTTCAAATATTCATACAACATCAACACAAATGAATAGTTCAAAGTACCGATGCACCATCACCACATACAACAAGCATACAACAAATGTATCTCAAAGAACATACAACAAACAATGGAGAACATCACTTTCCTCCATTCCAAATCCACCACTACGCCATGACATCCTTTTGGAGAGTATCATGCACCTCATTTGTTCGAATGGCATGGTAGGAGGCAAGGAACCGTGCTAGCCTATCTTCCCTCCTTCGAATTCGGACGGGTTGTCCCACATGCTCATAGTTGTAGTCGAGGTCTTCCTCACCACAACGGCGGCGGTCGTCGATTTAGCGCGGCGGTGGCGACTCGCGAGGCGCCATGGCGACGACGGCAGGCGCATCGGCGGTGCATAGCGTCGGCGCGGCGGCGGTCACTAGCGGGGCGAGGCGCGGCACGGCGGCGAGCTGTCGGCGCCGGCGGGATTTGGGAATGGGGAGCGGAAGCGCGGGCGCGGGGGTGAAATTTCAGCTCAGCGCGCGCAGCTCGTGTTTCCAGCGCGCGTCAACAGAGGCTCTAGATCTAGCGCTCACGATAGCGCAAATAAGGCACGCTGAAAATTTATTTTGGGCGCGCGCTATTTTAGCGCCGCTGCTGGAGCGCCGAAAACAAGGCGGCGCGCGCTAAAGAAGCAGTTTTTTGGGCACGCGCCATATTTAGCGCCGCTGCTGGAGATGCTCTTATAGATTTTGAAGTAGTTTAAAGCTTCATCTTTAGATTTCAGAAGATAAACATAGCAGTATCTAGTGGAGTCATCAATCAACGTCATAAAGTATTTTTTTTCCATCTTTTGTCAACACGCCATTCATCTCACAGAGATCTGAATGTGTAAATTCTAGCTGTGCTAAGTTTCTCAGCGAGGCGGGAGGCGTCAGAGGAGGAATGCGCGAGGGCTTCTCTCCTTGTCACACCTTAGTGAGTGGTGCAACACTCTACTATATAAGGTGGTCCAACTCCTCTTCAACTAGCAATGTGAGACTAAACTTTATCACCACTAGCACAGCCATATGCTGCCATGCACAAGTGAACCAAAGAAAATTTCAGAATTTGTCTAATAGGCCACGAGTCCAAAACTCGTCAAATTCCGAGAGAGAATCCCTTCGTAGCAGAGGTTGACGCGACTTGCACTAAGAGCCAGGCGGAGAACTGCACCTGCCAGACGAACTCCAGGTGTGGGAAGCGCTTGCCACCATCCAGGCAGAGTGACGCCATGTCGTGTACGTCCGTTTTGCGCCGGTGACGCCATGGCGTGTACGTCCACGGACCGGTGTACTGCACTGTTTCCTCATTAGATACTGGTGTTGGACAGAGGACCGACACACACTACGTGTCTTAACTAAAAGCAGGTGTCCATCTTAATTAACTACAGTAAGAGGAGCCATGAGACGAGAAGCATACACTCCGAACAAACGGATTTTTCATCATTATGGGGAAGCTTATCAACTCTCCAGTACAGAGCCACCGCACGACGTAGCTTCTACTAGTGCAGATGTGATAGGAGCTTCCGACTTCCGTGTGCAGTTTAAGTGCGATCAAAGCAAAATCAGCAATGATCCTTCTTGCTAAGCCGACGCGACGCCCCTGGCAATATCATATTCTCGTTATGCGCTGCAGTTGGCCGAGGGTAGAGCCCCAGATGGAAGATAATGAAGGTTAATCTGCGATGGACGTACGCAAGGACGTTGACGGAGTTTGATGGCTACTTGGTTCGTACGTAGAGCCAATAAAGTCACACAACGTGGCACTTGAGGCATAAACAAAGGTAGGCGTCTGACGCAAGGAGTAGATAAACTATTTTAACGCGATGGTGATTACACAACAAATAGAGGGATGGGACACAACCAACAATTTTAAAGTTCAGTCGCTTTCTCTCCTCTACCCACATGCCGCGGTAATACTGCTGCTAGATACGGGACCGAACACTTGCCGGCTATGCAACGGCACGGCATATTTTACGTATAGTCTTTTTTTTAGGCAGGCGATGTACTATGTATAGTCTATTTCTTTGGACAAGGTACTACACAATGTTATTAAAACAGAATGTCCTGGAGCATTTCCACTCGCGGTCTAATAATCTCCTTAGGGCATCTCTAACCGATCCGAACTACTAAACGGTTAGAGAGTAAAAATACTCAGCGGCGACACTTAACCAAACTACTAAACAGTTAGAGAAGTAAAATTATATTTGTCGGAGGAGTAAAAGTGGCGGACGTCTAAATTTACTCCTCCGAAGCCACTTCCGAGAAAACCTCCCGCCTCCCGACCCGTCGCACCCATTTCCATACCCCGCCACCCCCACCCTGGTCCCTCCGCCGCCCTCCGTCCTACCTCTCCCTCGCTCGCCGCCTCTCACCATCGCCAGAATCGACGGGACGAGCTCGTTTTCGCCGGTCGCCGCCTCGATTTGGAGAAAATCGGGCTCTGTCATCGTCAATTCGCCGCAACTTCGAGCCGTCGGAGGCTGGGAAGGCTGCAGAAGGAAGGAACCGTCGCCCTCGATGCCTCCTCTGCCCTACCCGACGACTACCCGACGATCGCCCGACCAACCTCGTCACCTCCTCCGCCTGTGAGGTGTTCGAACGAATAGCAAGGTGAGGATTTAGCCGAATTTGTTTGTTTTGGTTTTCAAATTTGAAGAGGTCGAGGGAGTACATCTTGGACGACTCATCGTCGGAGGAAGAGGAGGAGGAGGAGGACGACGTCTAGATGGCCATGGCCATCATTTTGAACGATGAAGTTCGGCGGCCGAGGCTAGGATCGTAGTTCGGCCGCGCATACATCAACCAGGATAGAGCCGAGGGTCATGCCAAGATCATGCGCGACTATTTCAACCCCATTGCCACCTATCTGGAGAAGTACTTTCGCTGACGTTTCCATATGCACAAGAGCCTCTTTCTCACCATTGCCAAAGTGGTGGAGAAGCATGATGATTGGTTTAAGCTTCGGAGGAATGCATCCGGTGAGATTAGCGCAAGCCCGTTGATGAAGTGTCTTGCAGTTGTTCGAGTGCTTGCATATGGGTCTACTTTTGAATGAACTCTATACATGTTTTATTTCGATGTGTTCGATTCGATGAACTATGTGTATGTATGTCATTTAAGTGGTGTATTGCTTGTGTTTGAATTTTCTATATGTTTATCATGTGGGAGGGGAAGAACATTACTAAGTCCGACAAAACAATTCTTTTAAAACTAGTCTTAACTTCATACGCGGTGCGCCACCTTACTCCTCTCTTCACTCCCCGAGTTGCCTTGACAACATGAACAAATTGGAATGAGCCTTACTTTGGGATGATACAAGCAAAGGATCGGCAGGGAGATGCAAGGTTAATTATGAAAGTGATTGCCCTTCATTTGAAATGGTCCTGGTCCGAATTGATGGACCCTAGTAAAATTTGGGAGTATATGGAAAACTAGTATGACGAGAGAGACATGGACTATTCTTATGCTTCTATCACCATCACCACTGGCAATGGTGGGAAAGTCCCCTTCTGGTATTTAACTTGGCTTCATGGCAGGAAGCTGGGTTTATGGGAAACTAGTTTGATGAGAGAGACATGAACTATTCTTATGCTTCCACCATCATCACTATTGGCAATGGTGGGAGAGCCCCTTTCTGGTATTCAACTGGGCTTTATGGCAGGAAGCCCAAGGACATAGTGGCCCTCATTTTCCAAACTTCCTGAAGCTTCCAAGCAAAAAAAGATGCGCACTTGGTTGTCGGTGGCACACTTTCACATATTCATAAGCCTTCGGGTGAGCTCACGCATATACACCTTGATGACACAGTCAATTGTTTGGAAGCTCTCGGTGAGTGGTGATTACTCGACGGCCGCAGCTTACAAAGCACAAATTTGGGGAGGGGGTGCACATTAACTCCCATGAAACAAACTCTGAAATCCTAGGCACCTCCCAAGATCAATTTTTTGGCATGAATTGCCATCCAAAATAGGGTTTGCCTAATCGTGGGATTTTGCCCACTATGCGAGAGAATGGATGCCCGTCTTTTTTCATGTGTCGTTTCTCTTTAAGACCATGGGTAATGATTAATCAAGGCTGGACCTCGAGGCCCTGGACACCTCCCTATGGAGGCCGAGCGATCTATCAAATCTTGGTGGTCCAAAATGTCGAGCAACGCCACTCCAAACTTCAAGGCCACGGCCACCTTCACCATGCGTACGAGTTGGGTAAAGTTAAGTTTGTATGGGACAATTTTATTTTGACCCATCGAAACCCATATACGGGCTATGTATACCTCTGAATAGGTGTACTCGGTCGAGCTAGGTATACTCCACGTTCTCATCGGCTAATCCCACCTCCCGTTATCGTGATCTACATCTTTGCATGTCATGTTTTAAAATTTTATTGCTACCGCTATATACCTTTCGATTTCCGTCTCCCGTAGACACTTGAGTATACATATACAATGAGTATATGTCTAAAATACCATACGCGCTTCATGTGGGTTTATATGGTCTTGAATCATATGGAGCTTTAGTTGTCAAAGTTTGAAAAGAATTGGAGGACACCGAAGCAAAAGTGACTGAAGAAATGTATGGGTTTTCTACAACCTACATGGCCAATTCTCCTAGCAAACATGCATCTAGATCGAGGCGAAACTGTGGACTATCGCAGATGCAAAGCATTTGAGAAATATCATCCAGGGAGAGTAGAACATTTTGTACTTATTCCCTTGTTTCTCATCAAAACATATTTTGAAGAACACAATTCACTAGGACTAACCGTCACATCCGGCCAACCATGCACGTGGAGGAAAAACAAATACGCGGTATATGACCGTGTGTACAGAATAGAAACAACAGTATACAGTCGGCACTACGATACCAAAGTACAGTATGTGATTTAGCATGTACAGTAAGAGAGCTATGTGATTCAGAACAGTGTCCCGTGGCCATGCAAGCTTTGGTACCGGGCAAATCTACAAAAATCTTAGCAATCTCACGAAAACTGGCGATTTCAGCCTGGCGCGATGTCTTTCAATTTACGTTATCGCACTGCAGTCATTCAGGATTTGCAATTGGTACCTGCAGAAGAAAGCGACTAAAATCCGAAACAAGTCCAACAGATTCCGGAACAAGTTGCGCAGTCCCGATGGATGGTGTGGTGGATGGATATCACTCCAAAAAAAAGTCGCTGTTGTTCCAGAACGAGCGAGATGGCTGGTGGGATTGGGACCTGTAAGGCTGAACTCTCGCGCGCTTCATTGATGGTAACGAGTTGCCGACTGCGAAATCAGTGATTCATCATGATGCATGGCTACAGCTCACAGACGCTTCTGTCAGGAACTGAATCCACATAAGCATTTGGATATTTTCATGGTGTGTGACAAAGGACAAACATTGGGATATTTCCACGATGTACTATGACAAACTGGCAAAGCATGACCGTTGTATACTCACGTCGTGGACCACGGAGAAGAAGAGCGTCATAGCTCGTGTGGCTGCTCAAAAAATCTGTCATAGCTCCTGGATGCTCTCAAAATCTTGGCCGTGATCCATTTCGTGATCTGGATTTAGAATCCAAAACTTTACTTTCCCCATTTAGAAAAACAGAGCAAATGGGCGTATTATTTAATGAATTTTGCACATAGTTACTGTAGGTTTCAACTCGATATCTATGTCTATGATTTCCTTTCAAGAATTTATAAAACATGCAAATGTGTTTTTTCTAAGATTTGAAGAGTGAGTGCACCGTGAACTATCTTTATATTTTTTTATTTTTTATTTTTTTTGGGGCAGATGTCCAAAGGGTATTGGACCGGTGGTTCATATCTTGAGACCAGCCATCCTTATGTTCTATCTGCAGTAATAGAGATACCAAACTAACTGAAGGGCATCAAGTGTAACACCCCCTATTTTCAAAAATTGGATGGCATTCATATGCATCATACTTTCTGCATTTTCTGAAAATTCAAAGGTTTTTTTAATGTCTTCTATTTTGGAGCAGGGCTACTTGGAGTTTAGGAGGACATTTTAACTTTCTCTCTTGGGCTAGGCAAGGATGCGGCCCAGTTTACCCCTAGATCGTGGCTCTGCCCCGTCGTTATGCAGTCCGCCCCACTCCGTCCACGACAGTCTCCCCTTCTTCCTTCTCAATCAAGCTTGTTCCTGGCGACTAGGGCAAGGAAGTTCTACATCCACCACTTCGGTTCCGGAGGTAAAATGGTCTTCCTTCTCTATCCTCCAAGGAGAAAAGAGAATCATCCCATTCTTGAATAGCTTTCAGTTTGTAGTACAGTGCTGGTTTTGTGATCTGAGTTGGCCTCGGTGTTACGATCTGAACATTTATTCGGATTTGTTTTTGTTTTCCATCAATATAGTTGTAGTAAGTCGATTCTTAGCCTATAGGTTTGCATTTTGCATCCTGTAGACGGACAGAAGCCTCAGTGTAGTACTTCTCTTCTGGTTGATTCTTTTGCCCTAGGGTTTTGCATGTTAAAATCACGTTTCATTTATTTGCATCAAAAATCGTATTGAGATGTAACCACATCTATTCTTCGAAAAGGAGGTTCTGATTTTCCATATACAGCATCTATTCTGGGAACTCACATTAGCATTTTAATTATTCCCTTCTCCGAACTAAGCACTTAGTTCAAGATCACTGTTAATATATATACACGAAAAGTAGAATAAATTTCATCCCAAAGTAGCTCTAGAGGCAACACAACTGATACCTTTTTTGTAAGAAGATAAAATCAGCGAGCTAATACTCCTGTTTAGTAAGCAAATTATGATGGGAAAGCAACGGTAGTACATAATGTTTCTGGCTTTCAGATTAATGGTGAAAGAATAATATTGGGTATTCTTAAGCCTCTCTATTTGTTGGATTAACATACATACATGCAATACAATAGATTGATCACTACTTCATTTTTGTCTCTACGCTAACGTGCAGCTCCGCTCCAAGCCATCAAGGCGGAAATGGGTTCTGATGAGGATGAGTTCACCCCACTTTCTCAGTTAACCGATGACACGGAAAAATGTACAGTGCGGGTGCGCATATCGCGGCTATGGGAATCCTTCCATCCAAAAAATAACATTTTGTTCGGTCTTGACAGCCTTCTGATCGACGATCAGGTGATGCACTCTGTACCTTGATATACACCAAATGACTGATCACATTACTTGCTGGCTACTAATGTTAAATTGCCGTCCTTTTAAGTTTTTAATGCACTGATTCTTATAGTTGTGTACTACCTGTAGGGTGAAACTATGCAGGCCCGTGTACTTCCTAGCGATATACATCTGTTTGAAGAGCGGCTAGTTGAGGGGAAGATCTATGCCTTATCGGATTTTACAGTTCAGGAAACGAGGGAAGACTACATGAACTGTAGCAATGAGTGGACTATATATTTTGGATCCAAAACGGTGGTCAACGAGATAGAAGGAGATATAGATTCGATACCCCTCCACAGTTTTGAGTTTGTTAATTTTAAGGATCTCCGTTCCAGGCGCGACAACAATAGCTTATTGTCAGGTAGATTCCTTTGGAACTGAAAAATTTGATCAGAGTTATACCTGCAACATGTTATATGTCATATTTTTCTTCCATGTGCTGACTTGAATTATGCAGATGTTCTGGGCCGCATAGTATATGTTGGGAAGCTGTATGTCTCGAAAAAATCCCGCCATAAAAAAATTTGCGATGCAACAATTCAGAATTTGAGGTAACAAAATATCGACCTAAATCTGTGCGAAGTGAGTGGACTTGATAAATTTCGACCCACATTGATGATTGATCTAGGCTGTTTTGCTAACTGGTTCATGTGCATGCAGTTTGCGCATTCAGCAAGCAAACCCTGTTCCTGAAAAAAGCTCAGCTCAGAAGTTAGCCGAGAGTTGGCGAACAATCAAACAGCTAAAAGGCCTCGATCCAGAGGAATACGACGATGTAAGTTAAGTACTAGCTTGCTCTTCTCGTGACGTGCAAAGCTTAGCTTTTTTACTCACATATCTTATCTTCACTTGTAGGATACCAAGTTCTTGTGCAGAGTCTCCCTGATCGATATCGACTGCACCAGTGGTTGGTGCTATCCTGGATGTATATTCTGCAACAAGTCATTGGGCAGAAAATCCAGGTGCAGCCGATGTGGCCCGGTTAAGAAGCCAATTCAAATGTAGGGAGCGGCAACGGTATGCTGCCACACTCTGTTCTCAATACTCCCTCCGTTTCAAAATATCAGATGTTTTAGCTTTGTGAAGAGAATGTATCTAGACTTGTTTTAGTGTGTAGAACCTACACATTAAAAATAGTCTAGATACATTTGCTTCACAAACCTAAAACATCTTATATTTTAAAACGGAGGGAGTATATGCTTGCTGCTCAATTGCTAGGTCACTAATTACCACACTGCTTTTCTGGGCACGTAAGGTACAAGCTGAAGGCGAAGGTGGAAGATAGTACCGGCAGAATGAACTTGATGATCTTCTGTGAGGTTGCGGAGGAACTGGTCGGCGTCTCTGCGGAGGAGCTCACCGATGAGATCGAGGAGGATGACGATTGGTACAACATGCCGAAAGAAATCGAGGATCTTCTTGGCTCGACCCACACCTTCCAAGTATTCGACAAGTACGGTGACGGGAGCTTCTCGGTGTGGACGATCATGGATGATGTTAGCGTTCCAGTCGCTGCTGCCACCACTTCTGAACGCACGGTGGAGCAAGTCCTTGAGGTTGAGGACAGTGTTAAAATGGAAGATCCTACTCTGACCACGACTAAACGCAGGAAGGAGCCTGTTCGTGATGGCAGCGCTGCCACCGCAGAAGCAAGGTCGAAGTCCACTAGACTCCAGAAGCCTAACAAGCGTCTGCGAGGGGATGTCCTGAACCAGCACTTGTTGGTCAAAGGGACGAAGACCAATTCAGGATCCAACGATACCGCTTCGTTTATGAAGATCTGACGGGCCATGTTCAAGTGGCAGGTAACCGTTTCCCGCCAAACGATGTCTTCTTTGCTGAGTCTGGAGCTGTCGCTGTCTCTGTTACGTTTTTAACATTTTTCGTTCAATTGCTCCGTTGCATCGGATGCTGTATCAGCCTATGATGTAAACCCTAAGAATGATCTTGGATATTCATAATATGAACCCTAGACGCCGTCGTCGTGTTTTGGCTTGGCCCCCATCTCTTTCTGTCTGTTTCCGCACCTTATTTCTCTGAATTTCTTCATCTCCTTCTGAAATTATCTATCGCTTTGGGGATTTAAATGTAGGGTTATTGCAACTTAGTATCAGAGCTTCGCTTTTGGCCACTTTTCTGCGTTTGGAGTGATTCCGGCAATGGTTTTGGGATTAATTCCCTTGTAAAATTGCGCAGCCTATTAAACCTCAATTCAAGAAGGGAGGGAACCGTGGGAGGCGTGAGCTACTGAACACTGTGCTGGTTGAGGGAACACACCTTTTTCTTGGTAAAATCCCAGATGTGTGATCAGTTCTCAGAGATAGCGCGAGAAATCGAAGACTAGCGGTGGCGAAGGAGCGGTGAATATGTCAAGAGGGAAGAAATTCGATGGCTTTGCTGCTGAAGTTCAGAGAAAGCTGGACGATTTTTTCTCAAGGACAACTCGAGTTAGCCAATATCCACTACTACAGAATCTACTCCCTCCGTTTCAAAATATAAGTTGTTTTAGCTTTGTGAACCAAATATATCTAGACTCACTTCAAACCTGAATGAACCTACGCATTAAAAAAAGTCTAGATACATTTGCTTCATAAAGGTAAAACGTTTTATATTTTAAAACAGAGAGAGTACTTCCCAATTGCGTCAAGCAGACTTTGTGTCACCATGGTTGCTTCGGCTGAGTTCAGGCGTGTGTTCGCTGCCTTGGCAAGATCTCCAAGGCCGAGCTGCAGCTCCGATGGCGAAAGGCTTCTAGACAAAGAGGAGTTCGTGAGGCTCATGGTAGAGGTGGAGGCCGGTACGCAGGAGGAAGAGGGAGACAGAGATGGAAGGAGAGGTTGATCAGGCCGCTGAGCCTGAAGCTGATGATGAGCAGGCTGGGCCTGCACCTGGACGTCGACGAGTGCCACGCCATGATAAGCAGGTTCGATCTCAACGGAGATTCGGAGACGGGGTACTCACCTTTGACGAGTTCAAGACCATGATGATCATAGGATGAGGTTTTACGCCAGCCTATGCTGTTCTAGTTGCCTAGCTGCATGGCCCTTTCTGTTAATCGGACACAAACTATTGTACACTTATCAGATCTATGTTCAATCATTTGCAACAAATTGTATTAGAAACATTAAATCACCAACAATGAAATACTTACTTCCTATGTTGACTAATATAAGATGTTTTAGCAAAGTAACTTAGTTTGCTAAAACGTCTTATATTAGTGAACAGGAGATATTCTCTTGCCAACACAAATATGATTACTATTCCAGCGCCCACACCCCCTAAAAGATGCAAGTAAAAAACATGAATGAATGACAATGCAGAAAGAGAAGGGTCACATCCCCGAAGAAAATGCAAGTAAAAAACATGAACTAATGGTAATGCAGAAAGAGAAAGGTACAATCTGCATTTCCAGTACTCCACTATAATATCAGTGGATACCCGGGACATGTGAAATGTGAATGTATACTGGCAGTCAGACAGAGACAAGCAGCTCTAAGCAGCTTAACATGGATAAATTATAAAACACAAAGAGGAGGCACACCTCTAGTTCCAGTACTTCATTATAATATCAGTGAATACCTGGACATACACATCTATAGAATCTTTTAAGGGTGACTAGAAGAACATCATCTTTCCAGAAGCCTATAAATAGCAGTTACCCATTATTCCCACACATCTGGTCCTAAATAAAACAGATCAGACCAGACTTCATACCTGACACTTGGCACCTTCCACACTCGAAAAAAGAACAGACAGGAAGGCCCTAGTAGTCGAACCTGTACAACAGCGCTACTGCTCACTACGTCTTCCCTGGGACACATAAATGTTAAAAACTAGATTGCCCCGACGAGCTGACCAGTTCACCACTGCGCAGAGTTACAACTTTATAAGTACATGTCTCCATAGTCTATAATGTTCATCTGGTGGGTGCTATATTAAATGACCCATGGAAAAAGGGATCTTTTTTTTGTTGGTCTATGAGATTAATCTGAAACCTACACTTAAGTCACAATCTGGATAAGGCTAATTTCTGAGCCCATGGAACTTCTCCAAGCTCACACCTTATAAGGGGCCGTGCATGTCTTCAGATATAAGAATCACCATCTGAAGACAACTGTGTCGAGGTCTTTAGCTATATCAACCAGGAACTGATTCAGAAGTGATGTGTCCACTAGCACCAGGGGGATTAAAACTGCTGGCTGGCGTGGTTCTCTGAGCGAAATCGAGCAGCATCTGGCGTTGATGTTCGTTTGTATGAGGAAGGCTTGCTCGTAGTAACTCAACTGGCATCTCCCTGCTAGTTGCTCTGGAGGCTTCAGATCCAATTACAGAGTCCGATAAAAACATCTGCTGGATACTTTCATACTTACTGACACAGTATTTTGTCAGAAGCGCAAAGAAAGCATCAAACGATGCCTGCCAGAGAGCTCTGTTTGACGGGGTATAGCTGGATACAGTATTCTGATCAGTCAGTAATTCAGTTGCTCGATCCAGTACTGATTTAATAATAAGAGAAGCCCCATCGCCAGCAGAGCTACCAAGAGGACGGAGAGGTGGCTGTTCAGATGAACAGACAACTGCAGCAAGGCAAGCACTAAGAGCACCAAGCTCCATATGGTGAACACAAGACGAAACAGTCTTTGCCAGAGCAACTGTTGTCTCTGCTGCACTCGAATCTGATGGCAAACCCCCAAACAAGAACCTCAGGTGTCGGAAAATAGCCATGCACACAATCCTGGTCAACTCGCTTCCAGGGACCACAAGCCGTAGGTAACGGGCCAGAAGCTTACGTCCTTTGGGAAGAGAAACAATGCGAAGAAAGACAATATCATCCTTAGGGGCTAAACCAGATGAATGAGCAGACTTGCTGGGCCCAAGAGGGTCAACCAGCTGAAGTGATGCAGCTAGACCTTCAAGGAGGACTTGTCGCCTTCGCCTCAGTTGGAAACTGTTGTCCTGTGCCTGGCTAGACTGCAAGAGCCTGTCAATATCATCCACCTCAAGAAGAAGACCAAGGGCGTCTTCAACAGTGACCCTGGCTGCCAGCATTGGTTCTTTCTCCAGGGACCTCACAGAAGACTTCTGATCATGAGAACTCTCACCTGATGAAGGAAGGTCAACTTCAAGAAGAGACCCAGGCCTACGTATGGAAGAGAAAGAAACTCTCCCAAGAGAGTCAACCTGAAGATATGCATGCTGGTCACCGCTTGACCGGGACTTGGAAGGCAAGTCTTTCATTGATGTTGGGCAGAAATTGGTCTTTTGCTTAGTACTAGTACCCTTTTTCGCAATGCAAGCTTGGTGGTAATAATCAACAACATAAGGATCACTGCTGTGACTTGCTGAGTGCTGCATTCTCAGAATAGACTCGATCTCTTCAGATGACATGTACTTGGATCTGAACTTTAGCCCACCACTCTCACCATTCTGGCTACCAGTAGTATCAGGCGGTGGTTGAGAAAAACGCAAACTGTGTTTTCCCCTTCCTGATCGTGATCTTTTATCTCTTGATGAAGGAAGACTTGTAGCAGATTCAAACCTACCTGTCATCTCTGGGGGGTGATGATGGTAGAATAGGTGGGGAGGTATATTCAGGTAATTCTGCTGTGATGGTTGGAGCTGTGCCAATCTCTGCTGTTGCTGAGAGAACATCAGTGATGACATTGGGTTATTCGGAAGCGAAATTTGTTTCTGTAATAAGTTCGGCAGTAGATTAAGGTGCTCCCCACTGAACAGGTTGGCCTGGTTTGACCAGTCATTTTGCATTGGATTGCTTACATGCAGATTAGGACCACCAAAGGGCATGCTTGCCCCATATGGTAGTCCATGAGGTAATCCAACCATATTATACGGAGAACCTGGCAGCTGCATGCTCGGACTCATCTGTACTCCAGCTCCAAATGATGGAATGCTCCCATGACGTGTAAGACCTTGAGCAGGATACGGTGATCTACCACCTGGTGGCGGAAACGAGGTAAATGGAGGAGACTTTGGTGCCGTGATAGGTTCACTTAAACGGTGTTGCAGTGGCTGCTGAGGATAGGAAGTTGTTCGGCTTAATGGTTTGGGGTCCCCTGGCTGCACCATAGAATGTGACTGTGACCACCATCTTTTACCTTCCTGGAATTCCTCATTTTCTAATATATCCTGATAATTCTGAAACTCGGCATCCTCGGCCCAATCAACAGTTAAAGAACCTGAAGAAAAAAATCATTGCATAGTTCAGTAACATACTAAATCTTAGGGAATAAATTGATGTCTGGTCGTTTGCTATACATAAAATTTTGTGTAAGACAGATTTTTATTCCGACAGTAATAGGAACCTAAACTCGAGCCCACGGGTACTTAAAGTTTGCACAAAACAGTTGTTATTCAACTAATAAATATGGACACCTAGCCACTCTTCCTGTCAACATTGATTGCCTTAAAATTTGAGATTATGTGCAACGATGCATATTGTAACAGAGCAAATGTTGAGCTTTCAACAAAGACACGTGCAAGAACTAAATGATATACATGTATAGCAGGTCAAAATTCTACCAAGATAATATACATGCTTAGCAGTGAGAGGCAAAATGGTTGAGACAAAAACTATGATGAAGAGATAAAACATGCTGTAAATACTGGCTTGAAGATTTTTAAACAACCAAAATTTGAGCATCATGTTTTCGTACAGGGAATAGGGAAAATCACAAAAGAGAGTAACCTCATTGACTCTGTTTAGACATGGCGATAGAAGTGGCTTTTTAGTATTGAGCTAAAACAAAGATGGTGAAAAATATGCAAAACTCGAAGCATGAATTTACGGTGGTATTTCCCTATTACAAAATATGCTCCATCGTATGACATGTCGCTGTTAATTTATTGAAGAGCAGCAATATCGCTTACTTCCTCTTGAGATGGATCGTCTATCACCAATAACACCAGGATTCCGTGCTCCACTAACTGTTCGGTTCAACTGGCAATCAAATATAAAAAATTCTCAGGGCCAAGTAATACAAACAGTACGCAAGCTCCAATCTCAAAGGTAAGCAGAACTATTATGGAAATATGGAACCATGTAAAAGTAATACGTCAAACAGAAACTAAGGTGAAGGTGCAATAACCAAAATCCTAAGTTGCATAGCAACTGAATAAAAACTTACACAATACAATAAGAATACAACATTATACTGAGAAAACAGAACAGCCTGGTAGGCTACTTCAAAACCAGTTCAATCCCCAGGAACTCACTGTCTACAACATCTTCAATGCCTAACTAACTGCGATCAGAATATAAATCGGAGTCTAATTACTCTGACTGTGTGTCAATAAAAGGGCATGTCATGGAGCCAAAAGATAGCTAATTTTCAATATTGCACACCTATGAAAAAAGGCCTGTGTTTGCTATTCAGGAAGTCATTCCAGCACTAATATTTCAGCTCAGTTTAATATTCAATCTACGTTTATTATGTTCAGATCATCACAGTTATCTACATTATGAGAAAAGAATGGATTGTGCAAAAATAAATGTAACCACTTAGCTATATATTATAAAGTGTAATGGGCCTTCAGAAAGCTGCTACTTAAATTAAACAAGAATCTACTGAATACTGTGTATCTCAAAAGCATGTATGATGTCTAACGGAAAAGTGTATACCCGACTACAACTTTTCAAACTGAAACACTGGAGCAACAAGTTAGTAGCAAACCTTAGCAAATGTGCTCGCGAGATCATCGACGTCCGATAAGTTACTTAAATTGTCAATCTGCGAAACAGCAGTTTCAATCAGAATAACAGCATACACTAGAGAATTTAATATAAACTAGATATCATAACAAAAGATATAAACACGAAGTACTTTGGAAAAGGTATGCACAAGAAGTAACGTTAGCTAAAATCATGCACATGTCCCTGATTCACCATATAAATTCGGTTTCTGAAAGATACTCCCTCCGTTCAGAAATATGGCATTTTAGATTTGTGAAATGGATGAATCTAGACGTCTTTTAGTGTATAGGTTCACTCCAAACCTCTACGAACCTATATACTAAAAGATGTCTAGATACATTTGATTCACAAAGCTAAAACGTCTTATATTTCTAAACGGGGGGAGTACTGTTCAAAGATTGACAGCTAATTCTTCTATAATTACATGCACGGTTTGCCCACAATAATTAACTTGATGTGTCTGATTATACCAGAACTCTATCTACTTATGATCATCCACTACAAGTGAGAAATCCAACCAGTACAGGTACACTCAGTGGTACAACTTAAAGTAGCATAAGCTTAAACTCGCCAAGTCCAGAGTGCACATGACATGAATCTTAAGGGACAAAATTAACCCATAGGAGTTTCGAACTAAATCCTAACATTGCAAGATCAACGAACGACGCAATGGGAAATGCAAAAGCAACTAGAGCAGTTCAAAACAGCGGAAAACATTCAACTCTATCATTTTGCAGCATACTAGGTTTGTCGGCTATTTTCACACACTTTGCATTGGACTAATGATCTCAGGCTCAAACAAAATTACAGAAATAATTATGTTTGGACCTGAGAACAAATGAACTTCCGAGTCAAAGAACAGAAGACATAGTATGCTACCAAAACCCTCAAATAGATAAAGGCTACTCATAATCAGGAATGTTTAATCCCATTAGTAATATTGTGGGTGCAAGAAGATTCTTATTCCATCTGTGACATGAAATTCCACAGGAGCTTTTGTGCTCCGACAGAAAGCAAAACTCTGCTCATTAGGCGCATATCAAAGCAGCTCAAAACTTTCCACCAAGTGTTTGGTTTCTCAACACTAGTGATCTGAACCTCCGTTCAAGTAGATGCTACCCTAGACGCCCACATGAATATATTCTTGATTCCTCCAGCACTAATGCTCCACTACTAAGCAGCATCCAAACTTGCAAAAAACCGCACGCCATTGAATAAGATCAAGCATACAACACAGAAACAAGGCCGACAGTCCATAACAAATATGGCTGGCTACTGTGTAGTAGTAGTAGTAGATAGGAAGAATTAGCACCTCTTCTCCAACCGACGAGAGGCGGTACAGGCCCTCTTCCGCCCCGCTGAATCCTCCGCCATTGCCGTGACCACCATCAACCTCCAAGCAGCCGAGCTCGAGCCCCTCACGCGGCTCCTTCCCAAAGAAGGCATACTGCCCGGCGTCAAAACTATCTGCAGCAAGGAATCATCATCAGAGACCAGATTAGCGTGTTTACCCAGTTTACAGAAGCCGAAAACCAAAAAACAAAGGCGAGAACAGCACGAGAGCAATCAAGCAATCAAAGCAAGAATTATTCCCTGGCTTCCCAAGTCCAAAGCGGGGCAAATTCTAGCAATTCACCAGGGGCAGCCGGGGATTCGCACCAGAAGCACAACGAAAGAGCGCCGACTTCCCTTGAGCACCAAATCTAGCAAAACAGCAAGCACCAACAACCCAACAAACAGCAACCAAACCGGCTCACAGATCAAACACTCCAAGCAAGAAAAGCGCACAAGATTCTCCGCGCGCGGAAGCCTCACCTGTGGCGTTGGAGGAGGAGGAAGCGCCGCCGCCGCCGTCCGCCTCGACGCCCCGCATCTCCGCGGAAGGAACCTTAGCAGCGGCGACAGCAGCAGCAGCAGCAAGTGGCGGCGCGCATCCAGGAGAAGGATGATGCTTGGCGCGATTCCTTTCGGCTTTTGGATCTGGGGAGAGCTGCTGCGGGATGGGCAGGAGAAGAGAAAGATAGCTCGGCCTCGGCCTTCAGTGCTCTGCGTACTTCTCCCCCTTCCCTTCCCTCCTCTCCCTCCCTTTCTCTCTCCTGCCTAAATAATAAAGGCAAAATATATATATATATATCCAGGGGACAAGGAACCTAATTTCCCTTTCGAAAGGAAAACTGATTTATTGCCTCGAAAGAAAATACTACGGAAGCGAATCTCCGTATTGCCAAAAAAATGCCTTTTTTCCCTCGCTTGGAATTAGGGTTTCACACTTTTCCTTCCCTTGCAAGACAGGGGAAGATGGAGAAAGTGCAGGAGGAGAGATTAGCAGCTGGTATCTACTAAAGAAATCAGATAAGCGAGAGAGGGAGACTTTTGGCTTGCCCTGGCTTGGCTTGATAGTTACTCTATCTATGATTAACTTTTTTTTATGCGTTTGCTTAGCTTTTTTCTCCCTCTCACTCTTATGCGGTGTCCCTTTTCCGATGGGACTTTCAAAATGTCTTCATTATCCGGTTTTGGCGTGTCACTGCTAACCTGGGTCCTACTCGTAGCATCTCAATTTCTCTCTCTTCTATGATTACCTCTAATGGTGGTTTTGGGGTGTGGATTTAGCACTTGGTTAGTGGTGATGGGAAGTGGAGGTAGGCTTCCTTTTATTACTACTGCTGCTGCCGCTGCTGCTGTATTCGATGGGAGAGAAAGAGGATCCTATGCGGACAATGACTTGTTTACCCCAAATGGTAAACGGACAGTTGCAACTCGCAACCGATCCGGTCGCGTCCCGACCGTGCGCCGTTTGACGCTGCAGTCCTCCTCCTGGGCATCTGCTCGACCAGACGCGCACCACGCCATCAGTACAGCGCGACGATCGTTTCCTTTTTCTTCTTCTTATAATTAAAAATGCTTTTCTTATACCCAATTATTATTAAGCAATTCTTTTTCCTTTGGTCGTCAAAAGCATGCACGTCCCTGCCGCTGCCCGGGACCCTGGAACACTCTCTAGAAGAAGACGTGGAATTAAAGATGAATGGCCGGTACCAAACATGATCCTGCAAAAGGAGCACGCTCATTGCCAACAAATTATTTTTATTAAAAAGGAAAAATAAAGGAAAGGAAAGGAAAGGAGGTTGGGACATGTGGATAGAAGTATTCGCGCGATGCTTTCTTTTTCCGGGTGGTGCTCTGATGCCATGCGGCCGGGCCAGGGTCCTTTTCCCCGGGCTCTCGTCCCCTTTCCCTTGCATTTTCGGCTGGCATGAGAGCGAGAATTATTGGGCGGTGGAATATTCTCTGCCACGGAAATGCTCGGGAGAATATGTTCCGTGCAGCGTTTGGCCGGGCTAATCATCATCGAAGGAAGCCCCAAGATGTGCTAGCGCACCTGAGCTGACGGTGGCCGGGAATATGGAAAGTTGCTACTGTAGAGTGTGGGGGTGGTTCAGGCTCCGCCGAATATGGAGTTATGCCATGAAAAAAAAAGATGAATTGATGGTAAAACTGCTTGTCCCGAGTCTTGAAGGTACTCGGTCTGTAACTAGCCAAGAGAGTGGCATGTAGGGCCGGCCTATAAGGCAGGACAGAGGGCGCTCGCCAGGGCTTCAAAATGAAGGAGCCTGTATATAATTTTGTTTAGGGAAATGATCTGCCTCCCCCGGGGAATCCATCTCCCGGGTAACTTCCGCACACCGCCCGCACACCACGTGGGTGGACCCACCCGAATCCTATCTTCGTCTCCATGATTTTCTATCTACCGCGTGCCTCCATCTGCCGGCCTCGCGCTCGCCTACCAGCATGCTGCTCCGGCTCCCGGCCTCTCGCCGTCTCCATGTGAGCGCGCCGCCGCGGCCACTGCCCAGCTTCTCGCAGACGCCCTGCGAGCGCGCCACCCAGTTTCTCGTCGCCGCTGCCAGCGCGCTGCCACGACCGCCGCCCTTATTCTTGTCGATGCCGCCCTAGCCGCGTCGCCCTTGTCGTGCTGCTATGTATGGCGGCCAGCGCTGCACTGCTATGGACGGCAGGGTGGGCGATGCACCGGATGAGGGGCGACCTTGCTGCTTGCGCGCTACCATGCCCACGCCGCATGTGCCTGCAGCTCTCTCCCCAACTCCTCCATGACGAAGGCCATCTGCGTTGCTACCGAAGGCCACCGCTACTTACGGTGTCGAGGTTTGCTACATAGGGTTGGCGACGCTGCTGCCTACCGCTACCGTTGCTTCTACCTATGACGTCGAGGTTTGCTACATGTGGTTGGGGGTGTTGCTACATGCGACCGGCGGCGGTGCTACAAGAGTATTTTCGGTCTTGCTATATTATCTCCGGCGAGGTGTCCGATGAGATCGGATTTGCTACATATGTTTTGTGTTTTTGCTACAATAGCATAAATTTTTCTACGCGGTCTCCGGCGAGGTCTCCGGCGAGGTCGGATTTGCTACATTAGCAAAAAAAAATTGCTGCACGGTCGCCGGCGATGTCTCCGGTGAACTCTCCGGCGAGGTCCCGTCTATTTTTTTATTTTTTGGGTCAAACCTTTTTTGCTACGTTGTAATAAAAACGGGACTATTTATAGCAAAAAGAGTATATATGTAGCAAAAGCGGGATTTTGACCCAAAAAAGAGGGCACGTGGTTAGCTGGGACCCGGGGATAAAAAACACAATCCCCCGGGAAACGCGTAGTACTGCCCTTTTGTTTATGCATCTATATTGGTCTATTATTTTTAAGACCAAACAAATATAGAATAATTTTGTTTATGCATCTATACTGGCCTAACCAAATGAAGCAATCGGTCTTGGCCTGACCGATTGGAGCTGTCGGTCTAGACTTGGCCGATTGCATGCTCGTCGTCAAGCTGATGGCTTATTCGGTTTGGCCGAGGCCGAATCAAAACCATTCGGCTACGCGTCGTAGCCGATAATATGCTACAATTGTAAATTTTTAAATTCGTGCAATACTTTTTAAAATAATTAAAAAAAGTATATTATTTAAAAAATCGCTAGAAACACGGTCCTCACGTGCCTTTGTAAGGTTGTGAGTATTTTTGGTGGATCTAACAACAATCATAAAACTATATTATTCCACACGCAGCTCTCCTCTGATTTATTACGGTTCTACTTGTTCCCATTGTGTTTGTTTGAGAGAATAATCTATCATCTTATTTATTCAGTGTCTACTATACCAACTCTTCTACTCCCTCGATCCAGGAATAACTGACTTAGTTTTGTCTAGATTCGAATGTATCTAAACGCATTTTAGTGTGTAGGTACATTCAAATTTAGACAAACCCAGGTCAGTTATTTTGGGACGGAGAGAATTCTTTTTTTCACATGCATATAAAATCGATCAATAGAAATAAGTAGTTTAGGATGTCTTCATCGAGATTCCAGAGACCATGGATCTATAAAATATACGAATTATTTAAATTGCTATTGCATTACAATAATATTTTTCTTACAGAATAGTAATATTTTGTAGGTCTTCCTCGTGTGTACAAGTTGGTGCTTGACAGACATTGTTGAGACCCAAAAATGCTAATCATACTTAAACTTTAAGTAATCTTTGAAATTTTAGTATAAATTGATAATTGGAGAATAATAATCGTGTTGATTGTGGTCTCGATGGACTGGTTATATAGAGTACAAGTCTTGGAGTCCAAACATACAAGAGATAGATGATGGCGCCCAGCACTTGTCGTGGGACGCTTCGTTGGATACCCCAAGAGTAAGGTATGAAGCAGCACAGCAGCAAGTTTCCTCAGTAAGAAACCGAGGTTATCGAACCAGTAGGAGAAACAAAACGTCACACAGGTGTTGCTAGTAACGCGGAGACCTGCACAACACAAACTCAAGATTTTGCCCCAACGAATCAGTGAGGTTATCAAGCTCACCGGTTTGTTGTAATAAAGGATTAAACGTATGGTGTGGAAGGTAATGGTTTGCAGCAAGTAAACAAGTAACAGTGAAAGATGTATCAATGATAAAGATTGGACCGGGGTCCATAGTTCACTAGAGGTGCTCTCCTTAGATAAACAACATGGCATGAAAGGTAAACAAATTATAGCAGCGCAATTGACAGGAACTGAGCAAGGCATAACAATGCAATTACTAGTCAGAAAGATCATATGAGATTCAATTGGGCAATACAATAATATACATAGACCGCCATCCAACTGCAGTTATGACTAGAAGTCCACCTTCAGGTTATCATCTAAACCCCCCTTAAGTTTTAAGTTGCAAGCAACAGACAACTGCTTTAAGCAAAGTGTGTAAGGTAAACAGTCCACATGTTTCATAAACAAGAGACCGTTGTTTTCACCCTAGTAGCAACAACACATCCACAACCGAAAATATTACTGTCATTTCCCTTGAAAA